>JAVRKA010000065.1:0-2740144 GCA_034508555.1 Venustoraphidia nigricollis | reverse complement strand
CACATTTTATAAGGGCAAACTAAAATATTCTTACTTAACATTAATTTTTCTTCTTTTTAAATGCGGTTTTACCACATTTTTGACATGTGTTTATAAAAGAAGAACAATTTTCATGGAACCACATCTGGCATATTATGCATTGTAACCAATCCACTGTTTTTCGGGTGCTATAGTAACTTTCTCCACATCCTGTACATTCGGTTTCATCGACCTCCGAAAGGGTATCACTTTCCTCTTCATATTGAACTTCTATATTCTCCTCCTCATCAGAACTTGGCGAAAGTGAGCGCTTTCTTTTTCGAACAGATATTGTTTTTTCTGGAATTTTCTTTTCCGCAACGTTCTTTTTCGTTTGTTTGGCTCTCTTTGCGGATCTATCTTTCACAGTCGTAATGTGTTCAGGAGAAGTTAATAGGGAAATTTCAATGGTCTGGGTTGACATATCACATGTCTGAGTGGACATGTCAACTTTTTTGACAGGAGTACCAGTAACGTTGGCAAAAGATCGGGAAAATGAAGGCGCAGTTTCCTCCTTATATTTACGTTTCGCCTCTGCGAATGAAATTTTCAAGGATGTTCTAATTTCCTGTATTTTAAATTCTTCCTTAAATTTAGGGCATTCTTTACCAGCTAATAGCTAATAGCTGCGTTCGCATGTTGACCATCCATAGACATCGCCTAACTGGTCTGTCATGGATAGCCATCTTTCGCCATTAGAGTGAGGATCCTTTGGATTAAACACTTCGATCATTTCACTTGCCGCCTGCAAATCGCCTGTTGTGAGTCGACCAACTCCCACAGCGCCCGTCGCACCTATTGTACCTTCGCTTGACAATACGCCACTGGTACTACTTGTTGACGCTACATATCGCTCTATCGCACGAGCCGCCTGTCGCTCGAGTAACTCGTCCAGACGTGTCGCCAAATGCGTCTCAAGCACTTGGATGACCGCCACCTTTGTTCGGTCATCCTGACTTATCTCATCCGCCTGCTCTGCTTCCGCCACATCCGCCGTCTCCACCTCGAAATCCAACTCGCCGTCCATTATGATTTCATCCCCTTGTGAGAGAGAGAGATTGTAGATTATAGACGCTCAACATCTGAGGTTATCAGCGTCTATAAAAATATGACAATAGTCAATGTATACAATGTAATACAATAATAAATTATAAAAACATAAAACAAAACGATACTATAACAAAAAACAAAACAATACAATAATAAAAAACAAAACGATACAGAAAATCAATAAATAAATAAAATCATAGATACCGGTCGAGACCGGTTTCTTTTAAAAAACGAAACAGCAGATCGACATTGTCAGGATCATTTCCTAAAATAACCGACAGATCACCTGACAATCCGATCCGCTGTCGTGTGTCCCTGAACTGGACACACTCGATTAAAATGTGTGAGACGGTGACACGAGTGTCACACGTCTCACAGATGGGCGGTTCCTCACGAGCCATTAGAAAACCGTGCGTCAGCCTACAGTGACCGATAATACCTTTCCAATAAAATGCTTAACAGTCTTTTTGGTTTGATATTCTATAATAACCCAAGACATTTCGTCTAAATTATTGGTGCTGTAAAATCTTTGAGTTCCAACAGTCTCTAGCACGGGATCGTGGTTCTCTTCTTTATTAGCATCTTCATGAAAATCAGATTCTATAGCTTCTTCATCACTTTCTTCTACTATTTTCCTTCTTATCGACTAGACCTTGCTCGTAGACGGCAAGATTTGTATTTCGTCGGTTTTTTCAGGAGTGTCGATGTAAGCAACTTATTTACCTGGTACAACGTTAAGTTTCTTTCGTTTAGCCGGGAGTTCACGTTTGTTTGGGTTCCGCTGGTCTTTCAAAAAACTGACCAATACTTCACTAACACTAGTATTGACGGAATTATTGTCCTTTGTAATAGCTTGAGGAATTTTACTTAATAGTTTTTGTTTAGATATGAGCTAAATTCCAGACGAATAAAACCCCCGAATAGGATTTTTTTTGTCGAACAGTCTTTTTAATAATCTGGGGAAAATACTCTTTTCAACTGATGAAGAATTTGGGTTGCATTTTTTCCACTCTAATAATAACTGCTTCCACTGATTTTTCATCGAGCCAAAAAAACTGACATCAAGTGGTTGACATAGATGTGTAGCGTTCGGTGGAAGACAAATAAAGTCGATATTATGGTCTTTACAAAGTCGAAGAACATCTCTTGTAAAATGCGATGAAAGGTTATCACCAATTAATACTTTTTTTCCTTCGATTAAGTTAGCATGTGGCAAGAAAGTAGATTTGAAATGTATTGATTTAGTTCGAAAGATTATGTAGGGAACTCGTGATAACTTTGAATTATAGAGAGGTCCGAAAAATCGCAGGTTTGAATTAACGAGGGTCGACTGTATAAACAGTAAATGTGTAAAAAATATAAATTTCATTAAAATGTACAATAATCTGTGAAGTACAATTGTCTAATACTGTGCACATCTTATAGAACTGGACATCAGAGCGCCCTTTCCCCTGCAACAATATGCCATAATAATTTTTTTTTTTATGTTTGTAATTTATAACATTGTTGTATTTTATTATTCTCCTGTAAGGCTGCAATTTCGTCATCTTTCGGTGTTAGGTTGTGGTCTTCACTGTAATATATTGGACGGCCCTGTGTATCTGTTATACAAGGGTCTAGAGATTATGTAATCACTTGTAATTCATAGTTGTTGAATTTAATATTAAGGTGGGTGTGACAAATCCATATGATTGATTGAACATTTCAACATTTTAATCTAGATGGTTATTATTTTCTTTTTTATATAACTATTCTGCATATTTAAAAGAAAATAAATAGATTTTAAATATAATAAATCGATTTTAAAGTAAGAAAGTTTTTACGGGTTCCAGAGGACGGTCAAAAAAATACGTAGGGGAAGTGAGGGTAAGATGACGAAGGTATGAAGAAACATTTTTTTTTTACTTTTGTTTTTATTTATTGTAACTTAACAGTGTTTAAATTCTACACTAATATGTAATCTTTAATTTACATATGTTTATAAAAGAAAAAAACTTGCATTCAAAAAATAAAAAAACAATAAAGAATAGAGTGCATTTTCGTCAACTTACCCCATAGTACGGCTAAGATGACGACCGCAATTGGGGTAAGATGGCGATTACAAGCATGAATCACAAACGAATTGTCCTTTACCTTTATAGTTACTGCAGTTTTCATGACACCACTCCAAACATTTACTGCACTCAATCCAATCTTCATCTGGTGGTTCTACGTAAGGCTCATCGCACATCAGACCAAAACAAAGTGACGGCTGCGATGATTGAGATGTAGGAGTTTTTGTGTTGCCTTTTTTAGGTAGAATTGTCTTGTTTTTCTTTTTCTTTTCTTTCTCTAATGCTATTTTTTCTTTCTCCTCCAACTGGTTCTTTACAGGGGTGCTACTAATTACACTTGCTGAGAGTTTTTTACGCTTATTTTGATTAGGACGTTGAATTGATGGCAAGGGTCTCATTTGCAAGAGCGATCGGCCAGGATTGGACGTGGAACAGCTAGGACCTGGTTCAGGTTCATCGGGGAAAAGTTGGCGACTTGCAGTTGAATTTTCAAAGCTTTTTTCGGTGGAAGATAGTAGCCCACTCTCTTTTGTAAATACCCTACTAAACAAATTTTTTTTCACACGTTCCAAGGGAACGTTATCGTCTGACGAAGAGTCCGAGTCATTTCGATCATCTTGTTTATTTTGCCCACTGGTAACATCATTGGGAACATTCAAGTTGGGCACGTAGTTCCGTTCACTAGTTGCTGACGGAGCGAAATCATTATCTTGAAAAATTTGAGAGTTAAACGGTTCTATTCCACACGCCCGAAATCCTTTGACAGCATTGTTAACTGTCGCAGCTCGACCATATGCCTCCCCAAACATTGGACCAAAATTTCTGTCTGTGATTGGAGTGCCAGGTTGATTCACAGAAAACGAATCGCAAGCTTGATTATAAAATATTTTTAAAGGCCCAAAAAAGGCAACATCTAAAGGTTGCAGTTTGTGCGTGGTATGAGGAGGCAAACCTAACAGGACGATGTTGTTGGATCTGCAAAAATTAATAGTCTCAAGTGAAATGTGTGAAGCGTGATTATCCACGATAAGTAAAACTGGAGCTTCAGCAGATGGCTTGGTGTGTTGTGCAAAATGTTTCAAATATTTTACAAAACTTTCTGAAGTCATCCATCCTGTGGACTGAGCGATGCCGATAGATCCTGGAGGACAGCCGTTAAGAAGCTCTGGTTTCATCCTTTTTCGCGGAAAAATTAGGAAAGGTGGAATGTAGACACCTACTGCACTCATGGCACACACAACTGTGGTATTTTTCCCTCTTTCGGCTGATACAACTTTAATAGCTCTTCGGTTTCCTGTTGGTGTCAAAATTTTCGGCAATCTTGTTGGAACGGTTGACAGACCCGATTCATCCGCATTAAATATCCGCTCTGCAGAAAATTTGTATTTGATTCGGACGTCCTTCAGAAGATCGAAAAACTTGCTGACTGCAACTCGGTTGAACCCCATTAATCGTCCTATGGATGTCGCTTCTGGTGCTCTTAAGCTAAGTCGATTAGTTTTGATAAAAGACACATACCAATCCTGTCCGGCCATTTTCTTTATACGGTTAAATCTATGCTCAATGTTATTTGCTTCAGCATATTCATACGCTAATTTCCGAAGCTGAAATCTAGTAAGACCAAGTCCTCGATCGCTAAATTCTTTCACATTAGAGGTGGGCAGTGTAGTTCATTTCGATGAACTAGTTCAGTGAATCCGGCTCAGTCGAATGAACTAGTTCATTTATATAGTTCGCAGTTCAGTAGACAGACTCGATAGATGTAAGTCTGAACTGAATAGTGAATTGCGAACTATATAAATGAGCTAGTATTGTCAGTGTACAGATGATACTCTAAGATCTGAACTAGAATAACGTTCCATAATCCATTTTGTACATAGTTCACAATTACGTATTATTGTAGATTGCAGAATAGTATATACAAATTACAAAAAACCATTAACCTACAATATTATTGTTTTCCTAATATTTATTTTTATATTACATAATGTAAGTGCATGCAAATAGGATACTTTTATAGAATTATACATGCTTTTTAAATAAACAAAATTTTCATCTAAATTTTATTCTTTCTGAATATTTAAATTAACAAAAAAACTACGAAACTGGAATGTAAGATAATAATTGTGATGTATAATAATTAATAATGATTTGGGAATAGGATTGCATGAGTTTTGTGAGTAAAAATTATTTAAAAAATAAAAACTTTTCTAACCCGAGAACTGGTACACTATCAATTAGATTATCATTTTAGCATTAAAAATAAAACACACAAAACATATAGCTCGCGTTGGGGAAATGAAAACAAAACACATTGGGCGTCGCGTCACTGACTACAGATAAAAATTAAAAACATATCACTGTTTTTACTTTTTAGTTTTTATAAGTTTTGGTTTAAAAACAGTATTTCTTCGGTTTTTTTTTAAGTAAGTCGAGATCTTCTTTCTGTAACAATCTGTCCTGCTTTAGAAAAAACCCGCTCGCACGGAACTGACGTTCCTACAACACATAATCGTTTTTTAACAAATTCAAATAACCTGGGGTAAATATTTTTTCTGTCCCTCCACCAGATTAAAGGATCATCACATCTATTTATTACTGCTTCATTTAAATATTTGTCCAATTCTATGATTCCCGCTGCCGTCTGACTTTGTGTTGATTTTATTTTTTTTATTTGTTCATCAAAATCTTCCCATAAGGCTGACGATGACCCCTCAGATGCCTGCGCGGATGATTGGTCTTCCGCCTGCTCTAGTTCATCAACATCTGCAATAAACGGCAATGATTGTAGTCGTCGTCTCAGTAGATTTATGCCGGATATGTATTTTTCTTCATTTAGAAAACCATATTTTTTAAATCTTGGGTCGAGTATAGTAGACTGGACCATTAATTCATTATCTTCGACAGATTTAAAACGTTTTTTTAATTGATCTCTAAGCATATCAACAACTGCTTGAATTTCGGGAAAGTCGTTTAAGTTATCAGAATTAGAATATCTGTTTACATATTTTATCATAGCTTTAGAAAAAACTATAATTTTAGAAACAGAAACGGTTTTTTCCGTACTTATTTCATTTGTGACGTCATAGAAAATTTTTAATAATGCTACTAGCTTTTTAACAATTTCCCATTCATGTGCTGTTAACATATTTATTTCACAATTTTCAATTAGGGCTATAGTTGATATCACAGCATTTTTTATTTGCAAAATTCTTGACAACATGTCATAAGATGAATTCCACCTTGTAGAGACGTCCTGTTTTAATTTTAATTCTGGTAGTTCCATTTGTTTTTGAATTTCGTGTAATTTTGCGAGTCCCGTTGCACTTCTTTTAAAATATTCCACTATCGATTTTACTTTATTTAAAATGTCTTTAACTTCACCTAGACTTGCCTGTACTACTAAATTAACCGAATGGGCAAAGCATGGTATGTGTCGCCAATTACCAATTCTTATAGCAGCTACGATATTTGCTGCGTTGTCGCTAACGACTGCTGCTATTTTATTATGAATTTCCCATTCGTCAGTCTTCATTCGTAAAAATTCATGAAGATTTTCTGCTGTGTGTCGCTCAGAATATTTTATGCAGCCTAAAAGTCTAGATCTTAATATACATTCGTTATCAATGAAATGTACTGTTAAGGCAATGAAACTGACATTATTTATCGATGTCCATCCGTCTGTTGTTAGGCAAACTGCCGAAGTATGGCTCATTTCGTCCTGAACTGCTTTGTATGTGGACAGAAATAATCTGGGGATTAAACTTTGAGTAATTGTTTTTCTACTAGGTAATTTATATCCCGGACACAGCATAGAAACAAATTTTTTAAACTCCTCGTCTTCTACAATGCTTAAGGGATGATATTCTTTAACAATCATTCGGACTAATTGTTCGTCGAATTGTATAGATTTGCTTATAGGCACAGGTTTTTTAAAAAAACTGGCGACTGATTGTAATGTCACTTTAGGTTTTGTCACTATGGCTACAGGAGCTTCAAAGTTTTTAGAAGATGTTGATGGCGTCGCGCTTGTGCTTGCTTCCGCAACAACATCTTCTGAAATTGTTTGGAAATCTCTTTTTAAAGGCACAATTGGATGTTTAAGTTTCATGTGTCTCCATAAATTTCCTAGTGAACCTTTGGCAATACTTATTTTTTGAGAACAATAAGAGCACTGAGCATTATTGTTCTCCAGGTCTTTAAAATGATTCCAAATGTCACTTCTTTTTCTTATTGGAGCCATGATAAGCGATAAATTAATTTTAATAGGATAGTCAAGATCAATTTTTTTCTTTTTAAAACTATACTGTCAAAAAATACTTTTTTTTATGTTTTACTAGAACAAAAACAAAAAAAACGCGCGCGTATAATACTACAATGTACATAAGACTAACTGTTAGACTGAGACAAGTTAAAGGAATTAAATTGACTAGACAGAAAATGTAAGAATTGAGTTATATTAGAAAAATAATTAATAAACACTAAAGAGTTCAATAATATAAACCATAATATTTCATAAACCATAATATTTCATTGCTATAACATAAACAACAAACGGCAATGGCATGTCGACAATCTACAGTACAGGACGCTCGCGCTGTACAATCATAGTGTACCTGCAAGCACATTGCACCAGCATAAGCTGTGACGCAAGACCGACAGATCTATGAAGTGTGAACTGTGAACCATACGAACTGAATATTGGACTGACTTCTTTAGTTCATAAACCACAAGACATTAAAAGACAGTGGTGAATTGATCCGATCAGTGTGAACTAATGAACTAGTTCGTTGAATTGTTGCGAACTAGTTCATTTAGTTCATGACACTGATTAGTTCATTCGAACTAGTTCACTCATGAACTACACATCTCTATTTCACATAATCCACAAATTTTTTCGTTTGTTTAACATTTAAAGTATGCCGATATCTTCCGCAATGTTCTGGTAAGTCTTTGTTTTCGTTAATTTTTTTACATAACGCCGAAGTGTAGGTTCAGGTATGTCATACGTTGAAGCAGCTTCATTGCAGCTCATAGTGCCCATTTTAATTTCGTGCATTGCTGCCATTAACGCGTCTTGGGACCATTGTCCACGACTACTTCTTCTTTTGTATGTTCTCGGCATATTTAACTAGGTACACATCAACAGTTTTATATATTATTTATTTATATATTGTTTATTTAAATTTTATATAGGGTTGTATGGTTCGGGGTAAGATGACGAGTTCGCCATTTTACCCCCGTCATCTTGCCCCGCTATACAGGCGAACATTTTTGTTAAGGCTAGGAAAATAAAAAGAATAATTGTGCAATGTAAATTGACAATAAGTATTATCAGATGTAACTTATATCACACAGCAAAATGCAAATTGATCTTACCTTTCCTTCATCCCAAAACGCTTAATTAATAACACAAAAATTTTATAGCATAAGCCGCTGAAACATAAACCTAACCTTTACTGAACTGCGGTGCGTTGTGTTTGAATCTTAACTACATAATTTATTTGGTCTATTGACTGGTAGGTGACAGCAGTATAAATGATTTTAAATTTATGTTTGGTTTTCCAGTAAAACTAATTCGTCATGTTACCCCGTTCGTCATCTTACCCTCACTTCCCCTACTATTTTCAATGCATTCTCTCTAAATAGTGAATCTAACATTGGCGCTGAGATAGTAAACAGTGAACAAGAATTATATTTGCTAGTAAAGATTCAACAGCTGTAAGTCTGACACGTGGATCTAAAAGCAGCAAAACGGAACAAAAGTAATAAACCAGGTCTGTTGAGTAGCAAACCTAATCCAAAAAGTAGCAAACTGAATCCTTTAAGCACCAAATCAAAACTGGTAGGGCAAAAGTGGTAAATCTCCGAAAACTATCTAAAAATAGAATAATATTTATTAAGCAAATAGCTTTTTATCAATAGTAGTATATTACAACCCTGGTTTTCTATACCTTTTAAATTGCTTAACACTCTCATGTGCAAATTTTTAAAATTTTCATTCGGGGTATGAAAAAAATGTGTTGTTATGAATAATGTATAGTTTTGACAATAAAACATCAATTTTGATAATACTTAAAACCTTATTTTTTATTAAAAATGAAATGTCCACAGATGTGGACAAAGTACACACATAACATAAAAACTTTTCAATTCAGCGTTTTATGAACATAATATTTATTTCAAATTATTTTATTTATTCAAACATCAATTAGATATAATAACGTATGGTATCATAATTTTTTTTTATGTATGATATGACTCGAAACATTCAGGACACAGTATATGTCGCATCCGTTGTCCAATCTTTTTTCAGTGAGAACCACTATTCGTTGTCGTTTTTTTATACTAGGCGGTGTAACACTTCTTGGAGGCCCTTTTTGTCTTGTCATTTGAGCATCGCCCCGGAAAATGAGTGGAGTTACATTTCTACTTTTGAAGTGTAACAAATCTAATTTTTCTTTTGATTGTTTTCCATCCCAACGCCATAGAATCCAAGCATTTACGATAGCTGCATTCAGTAATTGGTAGAAGATTCTCATGTATCATCGAGAATTTCGAGTGTTATTTGTATATAAAGTAGTTAACAAATCCATAAGGTCTACGCTTCCCATACGCTGGTTATATATTTTGATAGAATATGGACCGCGGTGTTGCAGCATGCTGATTTAGCAAATCCCACGAAACCTAGCCATACGTGTTCATGCTATAATATAGAGTCTATATTACCAATTATTAAAAGAGATTTAAGATGCTCATCAGTTAATTTAGATCTGTAAACATTTTTTGTGTACTTCATTTTGGAGAAGGTCTTCTCACACAAATAAGTAGTACCAAAAACAGAAAACAGCCCACGAGCAAATTTATGCAAATTATCAAATTGTGTCAGTGGAAGACTCTTATAAAATTCCAACAAAGATGAGTTTTGATATTTGTTCTTAATTATATCACTGCACTGTAGATCAATCATTTCCATTTGAAGTTCCGGGGCTAGGGTTTCAATGTCAGTATCAAAAGGATTCTGAAAAATCTTAATTTGATTCGCAATGGCATCAAAGTCCGAGAAACGAGTATCAAAATTTATTTTCAAAGCACTCAAAGTTTCGATTGCAAAATCGATAGGAAACTCAGTCTCAGTGGTGTGGCTGAATATTTCACATGTTTATGGTTGAGTTTCAATGGTGATGTTTTGTAATGGTTTATAGTATAAACCATTACAAAACATCACCATTGAAACTCAACCATATTCAGCCGCGTGGGAAACCATGTGCAAATGAATACAACAGAATATCTATCTTATCTCTCTTCAGAGGGACTTAAACCACAAATTATCTCCAACAGAATTATCCACGTCGTCTAATGAGCACGTATTACATTTGATACGCCATTAACCAAACTGAGGTCTCCTGGATTATCCAGAAAAACCTCCAATCTTCTCACCTTGTTAAAATCCAAGCACAAAATGGCCTCCATGTAAAACCTCTCCCCTGTCACAGGTAGTGACGTCAGGACACCTATTGGGATATCACATCTCAGCGGAGAACGCAGCCTAGACTCGCACCCGAATAAGACAGATGGCGTACCAAGGTTTACGCCTTGTGATAAGACTAACAAAACGTCTACCGGTCTCGCGGGTAGCCTAAATAGGTAGCGTAGCAGAATTTACTTGTAGTATAGTATGACGTTGTAAGTTGTACGTTGTAAGGGTGTCTCATGCGACTTGGTTGACATGGTTGATTTAGTTAATAGCACAGAACATTTCTAATGTTATAAAGTATACAGTGAATCACTGTAATTAAAAATGAGTTTTATCCAGATTTTATCAAAGAAATAAAATAAATATTAAGTCAAATTATTTTATTTTTTAAATACAAAAAAAAATACTAGTAATTTCAAAACAAACTAGAATTAGCCAAAAAAAAAATTAACAATGATTTCTTGTTTATTAATCATACATTTTCGATTAACCAACTATTAGATATAAAAAAACGAACACAGTGGCCTTTAATGAACATTCAACTGGGACAAATCAATCGAAAAATAATCGTACGATTGTTGTCTTGTGGTGCAACCACTCAAACTAGGTTCAGGCAAAATCAGCTTTATGTCATCTTCTTGCACATAAGAAAGATCAGGAATGTTTGGCAAATGAAACTGATTTTTATAATTAGCTTTCAGTCTTAGAAAACTGACAAAATATTCAAGATCACCATTCCTGTTTTCTATAACTTTACCGACATATTAAATCTTTTGTTTTTTGGTCGCAAATTGAACTAAAATAAATTCACCTTCTTGTGGTAGCCGAGGTAATGTATTTTTGAGGTCATTTTCAGTTACAATAGGGACTAAATTTACATCTTCATTTTCTTCCACCCAATCGTCGTCAGAATCTTGTAAATGAATTTCTTCTGTTTCCTCTTCAGAATCACTCTGTAAAATTTTCTTAGTTATTTTCTTTTTCATCGAGTTCTTATTTTTTTTGCCAGCTTTTTCTATTTCAATTGCTCTCTTTTCGGGTGTGCCTGTTGCTATTAAACTTCGTCCTAATTTTCTTGATTTCCTTTTGGTTTGTCTTGGACCCGCTTTTATTGGATCTTTGGATTGAAAAGGGTGATATAAAGTCATTTTTGAGGCAATCCTGTTGAGGTGGAGTTGATTCTCTCTCTGTCAACGTGTTGCAATCCAAAAATGTTGTCTGTGAGAGTTTGCCACTGTTTCCACTTATATTACTTTGGTTGATTCCGGATGATCCAGGTTGATCATCAATCGCTAGCAGTTCAAAAGATGTTTCATTTGGTTGAGCCATATCTGCAGATTGCTGTTTCTTTGGTGATCCAGATTTTTGCACACTCGTCTTGCCCCGATCATCACAATCTGGACAGGGGCGATCAGTAACCTTACTTGGCATAAAGTCTTCATCGGTAAATATATCCCTATCGAAGGGGAAAATGCCACACTTTTTAAAGGCATTTGTAATATTTGCCAAAATCACCATGGACAGTTTGTTCTTCAAATTTAGCATAGTTTGCACACAATTCTTCGAGTTTTTCGTTGTGAATAAAAAATATTGTTGTTTGGCAAGATTTTAATCTTTGTAATTCATGCAATATATCATCAGTTATTTCAATTTTTTCCTGTTCCAAGAAAGATCGGAAATAAAGAATTTGCAACTAAGGCTATCATAGGATGTAATCTCTTACACCGGTTAAAATGTTTGCCATCTATAAAACTTTTTACAGACTCACTCGCAAGCAACTCACTCTCAACCATAATTGTTGACAATCCACAACCATCAATGGATTTCCCAATAGCTTTAAAATAAGATAGCATGATGTAAAAAAACCCCCAATAAATAACTTAGAACATCTTCAATTTCTTCAATATTTTCAAGTGTATGATCGATGTTTTGATTTATTATCCCTACTGTATCATGAAGAGTATCTTTGCCGGTTTTTGTATCGCATTGTAGCTAATGCAATGTCCGTAGCGGTTGATGATACCAACTACCTTACGGCTGCTAGACTTTTTAAAGTGATACCTAAACATAATATGTTTGGAAGTTTTAAAATTTCCATTATGGGTCATATAAATTAAGTCTTGGCAT
Source organism: Venustoraphidia nigricollis (assembly GCA_034508555.1). Taxonomy (NCBI): domain Eukaryota; kingdom Metazoa; phylum Arthropoda; class Insecta; order Raphidioptera; family Raphidiidae; genus Venustoraphidia; species Venustoraphidia nigricollis. Next base: position 2,727,418 of record JAVRKA010000065.1, on the reverse strand, counting down.
ACAGAATTGACGTGACGTTTGAAACTGTCACTTTTTTGTCGTTTGCGAAAATAACTTCCAATAACTGAAGCCACAAAATCTGATAGGTTTGATGGGACTGAACATTCACCTTGGATCAATTTTTGACTATTTAAATTATCTGGGAGTTTTGGTTTTTCAATGTTCATTATTTCGTTGTGTCAAATCGAGGCTGCTGCTTGTAAAATGTTTTTTTCTTTTAAAAAAGCAAATAAGGATTCATCTATAGAAGTAACGCCTTTCGGTGCAATAACTTTTTTATGACCTGATTGTAGTATTTGAATATTCCCAACAAATTTAGCACGAATCTTTTTTTGTCTGTTAAGCCGGGTACTCATTAGCGAGCCGTAACCGTAACATGTGTGATACAGTAACGAGGTTCTAGTGTGTACGCGTGTTACAGTTTAGGCTCACGACGTCGCCGGAACGCTTTCCCCGAGCGTACTCATTTTGCGAGCTGTAACTGTAGCCAAACAGTACAGTTACGAAGTTCTAGTGTGTACGCGTGTTACAGTTTAGGCTCACGACGTCGCCGGAACGCTTTCACCGAGCGTACTCATTTTGCGAGCTGTAACTGTAGCCAAACAGATACAGTAACGAAGTTCTAGTGTGTACGCCTGAACCGGATTTATCCGCAGTTTTGGTTTGAAACTCCACGATGTCGGACGAAGTGTCTCTCGCTTGTGCAGCATACATACTTATTGCCTTATTACTCGATGATCATAAACGGCCACGAAGATGGTGGAATCATAGTATGTATCGGGAAAGAAGTGATCTACTTTTCATGTTGAAAAATCAAGAAATTAGTGGTCATTACAAAAATTTCACGAGATTGAGTGCAACTGATTTTGAATATCTAATGAATTTAATCGGTCCCAAAATAGAACGAAGAAACACTGCATTTCGAGAAGCTGTGTCGGTTCAAGACAGGTTAGCTGTGACGCTAAGATACTTAGCTACTGGTGATTCTTTTACAAGTTTGCAATACCTGTTTCGTATTTCCAAACAAGCCATAAGCTCGATTATACCGGAAGTGTGTCAGGCGTTAATAGGAGCATTGAAAGAACAAATCAAGGTAATTATTTAATGAAATTAATTATTAATTATACATAGTCATTAATTATAGTTATTAATTATACATAGTCATTAATTATAGTTATTAATTATACATAGTTTTCGAAATTCATGTCTAACGAATACTGGCTACTGTTGCTGTGTGGGGAGTATGGCGGGTTTTGAGAAGAAGAAGAAGAAGGGCCTGCTGTGTCCACAGGAGTTTCATTTGTAGCGATGGAAGAATTTGAATGGCGTGGAGATTGTTGATGTTGTGTAGTAGAATAGTAACCATAATTTTGCATAGAATTGTAATAGCTTTGATCAGCACGCATAATGATTTGAAATATTTCGTGTTGAATTGTGTTTTTTGTGTCCTTTGAGTAGTTTTTCATTTTTTCTTATATGAAATCGAAGAAAGACTTTAGTTCCATATCCTGTTGTGGTTTATTTGCCGTATTTTTCAATATGCCGAAAGCCTCTTTTAGCATTTGTAGTTTGGGATCTGGTTTTAGCTTTTTATTGGGAGGCTCAAGTGATGGAGCGGGACTGTTGCCATTATTATTGTTCTTATCCTCCAATTCCTCCACCTGCAACCAAATCGTGTGTTCAATTAATAAAAAATATCGTTTGTTGTAGATGCCGACAAATCGTGACGAATGGCTTGAATGCAGCAAAGAGTTCGAGAAACTATGGCACTTTCCACATGTAATTGGCGCTATCGATGGCAAACATATTCTTATCCAGTGTCCATTCAATTCTGGAGCAGAATACTACAATTATAAATCTCAGTTCAGCATCGTATTGTTGGCATTAGTAGACGCACAATATAACTTTATGTACGTACATATTGGGACTCAAGGAAGAATTTCGGATGGAGGTGTATTACAAGGATGTAGTTTGAAAAGGATGATGGATGAGAAATCTTTAAATTTGCCGGAACCCGCATCCCTACAAAATCGTAACAGGCTACTTCCCTTCTACTTCCTCGGTGATGCAGCATTTCCTTTGGGAGAAAATCTAATGAAACCATACGCGGACACCCATTCGAAAGGATCTAAAGAAAGAGTTTTCAACTATCGGCTATCAAGAGGCCGAAGAGTGGTCGAAAATGCATTTGGGATTCTTGCTAGCGTTTTTAGAGTAGGGGAGGAGGGGGCTAGTTGTCACAATTTTGATTTAAGTAAGAATATTTTTGATATTATTGAATTTAATAAAGTCTCCAATTTTTATTGAAATAAAGTAATATTCTTTTACAATATTTGGTATACAAAAGTTGACTAAACATGAAATACAAATTTGAATTCACGTTTTTTATAGGTGATGCACGTGTGACAACTTACCCCGACAAGGGGGCTAGTTGTCACAATGGCCGGGGTAAATTGTCTCATTTGTTAAACCGTACAAAAACAAAGATATAATTAAAAATAAACAACAAACAAAGAGTAAAATAAGAAAATATAGCGTTAAAAACATAGTTGTAGTTGAGCAACACTTCATTTTGATTTATAAATCATCGTCCGAATTACAGTTAATACATAAATAGAACAGCACATTGTCACCAGCACACTTATCATGAGCCCACAATCGACAGTTTGTGCATTGCACCCATTTTTCTTTGGGCCTGCTGTTTGCCCACGATTCGCCGCACACCAGACACAACGTTTCTTCTTCGTCAGAGCTGTCTTTTTCTTCTTGCTGTTCCTTTTCTGTGACTGTTTTTTGTACAACCTTCGCAGTTTTCTTTTGTGTTCCAAGCTCCAGTCTTTTTTTAATTGTTTTCTTTTTCAACTCCGCCAGTCCATTTTTAATAGGAGTGTCTGTTAAAATGGCGGTGGTTCGCTTTCTCTTGTTGATTCTAGCATTGGGCTTCCTAGTATCCGCTTTTGGAAACGGCCTAATACTCTCTGGTGTAACTGGAACAATAGGTCTTTTCACAGGAGTTGTTTCAACTGCAGTTTGTGAACACATTGGAAATGGTATAGTATCATTCTGTGCAGACGTGGTTGGGATTGGAGATGGTGTCCTGCGATCATCTGCTGCTTCATCGACGTTAACATCCTCTATGATTGGATTGGGTCTGTTCGTAGCATAACCTGGAGCATAGTCTGCCTCAGTGAAAATGTTTTGGTTAAACGGGAATATTCCAGTACAGGAAAAACCAGCCAATATGTTTTTGGGACTAATAGCTGACGGTAGCGCTTGCCGAACTATTCCTGGAACATCGTATATCGTCATAGTTTTTCCCGGGTGGGTTCGAATCCAGTCGTCGCAAGCCATATTCACGTAATGCTTGAATGGCCCATACACACTCCGATCAAGCGGTTGCAGTTTGTGTGAACAATGGGGCGGAAATGATAGAACCACGATTCCATTTTCTTTGCAGAAGTCGAGGGTTTGAATCGATAAATGCGAGTCGTGGTTATCTAACAATAACAATACGAGATGTTCCTTGCAGCACCTAACATTTTTAACAAAATGGACCATATATTCATAAAATGTGTTTTCGTTCATCCATCCAGACGAGTTAGCACTTCCACCACATCCAGGGGGCCCATTTATTATGAAATGCTCACGAAAATGTACCCGTGGAAACACAAAAAAGGGCGGAACAGAATTCCCGCTTGCTGACACACTCAGTGCCATGGTAACTAAAGTTCCACGTTCTGCCGATGTAATAGAACCTATTTGTTTAACTCCCTTCCTGGCCACAACACGCTCTGGTCTTTGCACGGTGGTGATACCAGTCTCATCAACGTTCCATATATCACTTGGGTCAAAATGATGACGATTCTGAACAGTAGCCAAATTTTCGAAAAACTTGCCCACGTTCACTTCGTTAAAGCTAGAAGCTCTAGCTAAGCTGGTGGCTTCTGGTTTTCTAACACTGAGAGTATTATGCCTCTTCAAAAAGCTTTTAAACCAGTCGACACCCGCCATTTTATTAGTAGTCCAAGATTGAGGAAATTTATGGTTTAGGGCAGTTGCATATTCTAAAGCGAATTTCCTTACTTCAAATGGACTTAATCCAAAATAAATATCTGCCATTTTCTTCAGGTACGTAACCAATTTCACTTCCTCCTCGTCTGTGAATACTTGACGAACCTTCTTGTACCCTATTATTTCAGTATCGGGATGTACATTTGGCTCATTACGAAACTTTTTATAGTATCGTGAGAGGGTCCTATAATTAATATTGTAATCTTTTGCCACATTTCTAATGGATTTTCCCGGTCCAATTTCTCCAATGGCCCTGAACATAATATCATTAGGTGTATTCCCCCGTTCGGTTAACCGTTTTCTATCACGTGGCATAATGAAGTTGCTATAAGAAAGAAAACCATGGAAATTCAATTATAAAACCAAAATTCAAAACATTTCAAACAATGGATGGGGCTAGTTGTCACATTAGGACTAGTTGTCACATGTGACAACTAGCCCCGTTTTCGTTGTGACAACTAGCCCCCGACGCGAAATATCTATCTTGAAGTGAGACAACAAAACATGGTAAAAGATAACCTAAAAATCATCTTGTGTTTCAGTAGTGCATAATATTGCTTACACGGCCATACCATTGTCATGTTTGGATGACTTAGTTAATATAAGATAAATGATGATTTTCCATTTTCTAAAAATTTACTTACTTATATCAGTTTTGAAGAAAGATTTCTCGCGTACACAATAACTGTCGAAAATCACTAATACTTTCTGTGGTGTTCACTTCTAACATACTGATTTACCGACCATATTCATGTAGTTCGTTATTATACCGCAAGATGAGTTTAAATACTTGAGACAACTAGTACTTGTGACAACTAGCCCCCTTCTCCCCTACCCAACCGTCTGTTGTGATATCTTTTACAAGCTTATGGAGTTCGTCCATACACTTTTCCAAATCTTCCTGTTCTCTTATTTCTTCTTCTATATCATCATCATTCTCTTCATAAATTGGTTCGGATAGCCCGCTCTCACTGTCAGCTTTTTCTGCGAAATTCTTGTGGTTAACGCTTGATATGAGTTTATCTTGTGATTGTAGGTTTGCCGTGTAATTTAAAGTCTCTATAACATTTGTAATTACCTCTGCGTCTCTTCCAATTTTTTTCTTGGGTTTCTTCGGTTCTGTTGGTGTTTGTTTGACAGTCTCTAGCAATAGTTCCTCAAAAGTGCAGCTTCTGTCACTTAGTGTGCTTGAAGATGGTTCAGGCTGATCATTTTCGTGATTATTTGGTGATAATTCATTGTTGTTGGCCCGCAAATTATACTGTTCCCATCTTTTATAAGCCAGAGGATCAAATACTTCCTTTTTAATGACTTTTGAGTCATATGGAAAAATTCCCCCTTTTTTAAAACCGTTAGAGATAACATCTGGCGATATTTGAGACCGCACTTTCCCCACCAGCTCGCTAAACTTTTTCTTAGGAATTTTTCGGTCCTCATTATGTTTTTGCCATTCCAATAACATTACGTCCCACTTTACTTTCATCGATTTGAATACGCTTAGGTCTAAGGGCTGCAGCAGATGTGACGAGTGTGGCGGTAATTTTAAAATTATTCATGAGAAGAAAAAGATTATTATATATAATATTTAAATTTTCGATGTCTGTTTTGTAATTTATTGATTCTGTTTTTTTTTAATATAAATCATTTCAAGTATTAAGCGTTTTTTTAAATTTTCTTCAAATTTTAGAATTTTTGTATTGTTAAAATTGAAATTATGTTGTAAATTGTACGCATGTTCGGTTAAGCTAGTAATATTTTCATTAGGATTGTATTTTTTATTTGTGTAAACGTCCAGTTGACGGTGCGTTATTGTCACTAAAATGCCACACAGCCATTATAAGTTCAAAATGATTTCTTGACATTATTTTACTTATTTTGTTTTATAGAATGGTCTCCAAGTCCAGTAATCTCTTATTTGAGGATATTTACACAATCCCATCCAAAAAATTAATCCAGTAAAAATTTCCATTTCCGAATCTGGAACAGGCTTCCATTTATTAAAGTTGAGTGCGTTTTTGTATTTATATATTGCTGAGCATATATATTTGTTTGTTCTACCATATGAGCTACTATTTCATCAGTTACTAACAATTTAAAAAAATTGTAAGGGGTAGAAGGGTTGCAGGTCTCTATAACTTCATAGTTGATACCGCTATTATTTTCAGTAAACTGAAAACTTCTCAACTTGCTAAAATCTATCGGTCCCCAGGTTATATGCTGATTTTGGGGTTGCTCTTCCTCGGAATCATCATTCATCATAGCACCAAAAATTACATCTTCGATTGTACGATCAACATTAGTGGCTATTTGTGGAGGTTCTTCGCCGCTTTCGCTGGATGATTAACCAGGAAGTGTTGAAGATGTTGATGGTTTCAATGATAGTGATTTGACTTCAAAAACTAAAAATAAGTATATAGGATGTACCTAATAAAAGCTGTTCTAAAAAAATTATGCCGATTTAGAAAATTATGTTATGGTAATTGTTACCTTTTGCGCGTTTGATTTTTGAGTAATTATCATAATCATTGTCATCATCGCTAGATTCTTCAGGCTCGTATTCATCCGAAGAACCTGAATCAGCAAAAGGCTCTTCTTCCTCATCAGACAGTACTTCCTGAAGTAGATTTCGAATGCGCTCTTGTTCTTTATCAAAAGAATCGGACATATTTTCTCTATAACTGCGAGCTGCACACTAGATTCACTAATATAGCACTATTGTTATGCACTGGTATATATTGTACTGTATGTATTGTGTGCAAAACAAAATATAATTTGTATTTTCAGTTACTAATCTTGTATTGACAGGTTCTATTTAGGTTATGTGAAGGGCTGAGAAGCCAAGGGTTACAAGTGCTGTAAACTTAGTTCTGAGTAAACTCACTTTAAAGTTAAATTATTATTATTAAATTCAGGCACCACTATGGTCAGTAAAATTAGTAAACTTTTAATTGTTAGTGCTTAAACTATTACAAAAACTGGTAGCACTTTGATTTTCACTTTTTGGCTTTATGTAATCAGCTAAATTTTGAAAACAGTCATCACTTGTATCCCTTGGCTTCTAAACAAAATAGGAAAAGTAGTAAAGCACACAAACTTTCAATGAAATGGCAATGTATTTTTACAATATAAAATTGCTACAACAATGAAATCATTAACATTATGAACAAATTATTCAGAGTCACTATCATAAAAGTTTTCTGGTTCAATGTCCTCGTCACCATCAGGTTCCTCATGAGTAGGCAGGCTCTCTCTCTGCTGACTCTGTCTTGTTTGCACCAGAGGATTGCCTTGATAGTCCAGCGATTTATAGAACTGGTGGTGAATAGGAGGTACAAATGCTAGGAGGTCAATCAGGTCTTTATATTTTGAAGCCTTTATTTTCTTTTTGTTTTGTTTTTTAGTCAGAGAAGGCAGTTTGTGAGGAATTCTTCCTACAACCTTTGCTAGCATGTTGTACTCTGAAAATCCCATATCCTTATTAAAGGTACACTTATAGAACAAAGTCCAAGGGTCTGACTTTCTAAATTGTAGCCACTGCATTTTACTAATTCCTTTGACTGATTTGACAAAATATTTCTGAATATTATCTAGTGAGACAAAGTCTTCATCTAACATTTTTTTAACCAAGAACTTTTTGTTAGTTCCGGCAATAATCTGTACCCAGTCTTCAGGAACAAAAACACCTCTCTTTGTGTTCCTCTTCATATTTTCTACCTTACCAAAATCCCTGTCACAGTGGTTGTAAGAATGACCAGTAAGCAGAAATTTCAGATCAACGGTCTCAATGTTAGTTGTATTAACAACATAAAACCAAAACTTGACAGTAAAGTGACTCTTATTTTGCCCACCGCAGGTGTTCTCCATGTATGATCAAGGTTTTGAATAACAGCTTCCTCTTCACTTTCAGGGTCTATATTCTCAATTTCCCTGTTTTCGGAAATGTCATAGACTTCTAAAAACTCGGCGATTTCATTTTGATCAAAATATAGGGTTTCAGCGCTGCCTGTTTTATCTTCTACAGATTTTTCCGCAAGCGTCAAAGATTTTGAACAGCACGGCTGATCGTCAAGCTCAAGATTTTCGTTTGAGACCTTCGATTTTTTTGTTGAGTTCAAAGTTTCTGGCTTTTGCTGTTTACGTTTTTTCTTATTTCTATCTTCTTTTTTTGAATATCTTTCTATATTTTCTGCTTCCGAAGCACTGGAACTGTCTAATATTTCTTCATCACTGGCTGGCAAGTACATCGGATCAAGATCAGAATCAAAACTGCTGATATCAGAACTTTCACCATCTGAATAAAAAAATAACAATTGATTTGTTCTTCAATATCAAACTGTGTAAACTGTACGCAAAAATATGATATCAAAGACTGTCACTTACCTGTTTTATATTTCTCCAATGCCATTTGCAATATTTTCAAAGAGCGTTTACTCATTGTCACAACAAATAGATCACAACAAATAATGAAATCCGCAATAATAGCTGTTCGTAGTGTGACTGATGACAGTACAATAGAAATAAAATACACCGTTTCTAACAAGTCTTATCATGCAACAAACGACGTTGGAACGACCGCTGAGACGACCGCCTGGCACATGTGGAATAATAATGCCGCTTATGCCCAGTAGGTCGTATACGACCGCTCGACGTTTTTTTCGAAAATTTTGATTATTTTCAATAATTATTAAAAATAAAGTACTAAAGCATCATTAGAAAACAAAGTTACAAATTATTTCCAACTTGGCAACAGGGACAATTTTTACATTTTTTATCTGGCAGTCAACCTGTTAAAAATAACATTATTTTATTAAAAATAAAATTATTGTTTATTGGCCATATTTTATGGTTTTAAACTGAATGGTTTTTGATTTTTGTAAAGAATAATGCTAGATGAATTCAGGAAAACAATTTAATATCAGACTGTTTAATAATAATAATAAATATTTGGTATTTTATAAAAGAAAAATAAATCATTAATTATCAGTTTTCTATATTTTATAAATCTTATAAATTAACATCATCGTACAGTATACAAAGTTTTATTTTATAATTATGTATATTTTATTTATCTTATAATAAATTACTGTACGGTTTTTAGGTAAGTACTTAATTTTTAACTTCCCACTATTGAAAATTTATACTAATATTATAAAACGAGAGGCAACTTCGCTTCGCAGGGGGAGAATTTCTCGCGGGGGAGTGGTGGTAATAAAGCATAAATTCTTATCTCTGGAACCTCTAAACCGATTCTAAAAATTCTTTCAATAATTGAAAGCTAGACTATCCCTGAGTGATATAGGCTATATTTTATTTTGATTCTCACGGGGGGGGGATAAATCATAAATTATTATTTCTAGAACTCTCACTAATATTCTGCTAATGATCTCGAACGTTCAGAAATGTAAATAGCAAAGAATTAAAATTAGGCAGTCTAGGGTCTATAATTTCTGGGAGTCTACATAATTTGTAAAAATGTATTAGCTTGTCCTTCATTTTTTCGTCCCAAAAGGAATTATTGCGATTGATCTGGAAAAAAAAAACAAAAACAATAATAAATACATAATTTTCAAACACAGTTAGAATTAGGAAGGGTATCTAAATTATATTGTAATATCTAAGATACCTTCAGTATTTTGGTATCAGGGGGGGTCCAAACAACAAAGTAACAATACTCTTTTTTGCAAACTTCCATTGTCCCTGCACTTGATACATGTAAAGATCTTCCGGTTTTAAATTAATGTCCCCGTCAGCATCTAGACTTAAAAACTTTATTTTTTTTTGCTCAATTGCCTCTTGAATGGTTAACTTTGAAGCAGACCACGGACATTTTATTTCAAGAATGCTATATTCGCCAACTAGGCCATCTGGACTAGCTCCTAAAAATGGGTAATCTCTGTGTATGAAGAGACCGCAACCTTGAACTTCTAAGCCTGAAATATGCGAAAATTTTGAGAGAGCTATTGGTTCATGTTCGTTGCCATATCGCGTAGCAGCATTTCCATAAAGCAATAATTCCATCGTTTTTACACACGATGTTTTCTTCTGGAGCTTACAAATTTTGCCAAACACTGAAGCTGTAATCCGAATAGCTCTTTCTTGTTTCCATAAAGGGTTGGAATTTTGTCCTCTTGTTATTATTTCAAGTTCCGATCTCTGCGTTTCGTCAATTTCTAGTGACTTGAGAAACTCCTCTTGCTTTTGCAAACACACATTTTCAGGCATGTCTTCTGTAGATCCATAATCCTGATCTGCATTGTTTCCCAGGTTTTTCACATGAGGTTTTCTGCTTACTGCATTAAAATTCAATCGTAGCCTAGCGTTGTAATTTTTCTGTTTGGTTTTTGACGCGATGAAAAATTTGGTGTACATTCCTGGACTTCTTTGCGTTACAGATTTATTTATCTTAGAATACAGGTCTGAAGAACAATTATATGACAACGCTGCTGCTTCGCATCTTGTTTGATATGCTCCTTTTAGTGAAAAATTTATTCGCTTTCCACCAACGAATTTACACAAAATTGAATTGTACAATTCAGCGGCATTGTTGTCCATGTCCATCAACAAACTTGATGCGTGCTGAACTAAGCGGTATACGCAGCACATTATATCTTCATATAACCCGCAAAATTTTAAATCTGCAATCAAAAAAGTATAAAATAAAGTATAAAACACCCAGTTATTTCGGTTTAGAAATTAGCATAAGTGTATGTAAACTAAGTACATATTACGAACCTTCAACCTTGTTGTCATCATCAGGTACAGTCTTAGAACAGAAATAACCTAAGTTATTACATTTCAAATGCTCTCCAAATACATGACTTGGTGAATTGATCAAGTCGTTTTTAAGACTGTTAATTTTGGTTTCCAAACTTGCAGAACATTTTTTTCGAAACGCAGTTGCCTTAGACACCGCAATCCGCAATCGAGTAATATTTGATTCCAAACATTTACGCAAAATAGGTGGAACTGCTAGATTTTTGGAACTGTTCCTCTTTTTAGTTAGTTCTTTTAACCCATTAGGGACTGAATTTTTTATTTATTTAAACTTAAGTGTTTTTTGTAATTTCCTGTGTCTCTGGGTGCTAAAATATATTAATTATATAATTTTTCAAAAGGGGGGTGCTCAGAAAAAAAAATACGGGCTGTGCCATATATGGCACGCTAGTACTCTAGGATATCAAAATAAAAACATTTGCAATTGAACAAAACATTTATTTATCCTTAAAACTAGTGCTTTTGGTGGTAATTACCAAAGCAATTAATGCACAGACCTACGTTGCATTTTCGGCATTGCGTTCTCACGGCGCTTGATGGTTTGTGATCGCCAGCGCAGCGCCTTCGCTTGTTGTTAGGGACATATTCAATAATATGATCAATATGGTCATATCTAATATCGGGAGTAATTCTGCTATCTGGCGAGTATGTTGATGGCCGTCCAGCCGACTTTGGTAAATTTTGAAATTTTTTCAAATAAACATTTGCTATTTCACGGCGGAAATCTAATTGAGAGGTAGCAGGGTTCTGTTTTCTATATAAAATCCAAGCATTTTGTATGCAGGCATCAATTAGCCACGTAAAAATTGGCCACCACCACTTCTTACCCCTGATTCCAATTCTGTAAACGTTAATGTTCGCGTCCATCTGATCTGTACCTCCCATGAATTCATTGTATTTGCCAATGCAATGAGGTCGTGGAATCCCAATTTTCTTTTTTTCGGTAGCCGAATAGCGACTTGCGTTCGATACTGGATGAACTCCGTGCACTGTGGACATCACAGTCACTACAGAATTATCCATTCAGCGTGTAACAACTACATTTTTATCTGTAGTCAAGGCATAGTCGTAAGTACCTCGTTTTGTTTTTTTCATTTGCTTTATAGATCGCAGGGGACAATTTTTTGGTAACCGATTCTCCCTGACCGTTCCAGTTGCTTCATATCCTTTCTCCTTCAAGTGACGAAGAATCTTGACTGTCGTAAATAAATTATCGAAATAAAACCTAAAAGGCAGAGATTTATATTCTTGTGGCATGCTTTCGATAAACTGTAGAAGTGGCTCTGCCGCTTTTCCAAATTGTTTTTGGTGTTCTGGGTTTGAGTTAGGTACGCATCCCTGATATACCTCAAAGTTGATAAGGTAGCCACTTTTTGAATTCATACACCAGACCTTATAGCCGAAACGAATGGGTTTACCACGGATGTATTGTTTGCATCCGTGACGTCCAAAGTACTCAATCATACTTTCATCGTATGCTATCTCCTGCTCTGGCATATAATTTTGAAGAAAATTTTTCTTTATTTTGTTCATAAGGGGTCTAAGCTTGCTAATTTTATCCTTTGGTTCCAGATTGGTATTATCTGCACAGTGAATAAACCGCATGATCTGTATAAATCGATCGCGACGCATAGAATTGTAAACAGCTGTATTACGCAGATCTTCCCCAGAGTCCCAATAACTTTTTTTTGACGGTTTTTTGTCATATCCAGATACAATTAGAATAGCTAAGAAGCATTTCATTTCATCGACTGTTATTTTGGGGTCTGGACAGTTTATGAATAGTGCATATCGAACACTTTCTTCAACAAGTAGTTGTATGACATCGTCGTTTACAAAAAGCTCGAATATTTCTACTGGTGACATGCTCCGGAATTTTGAAAGATTTGCTTGTGGAAATATAGATTGTATCGTCATGTCAGGGAGATCATTATCTTTCAACCAACTAATGGAGTTTGGACTTGATTTCACGAAGGTGCTCAAAGGTATATCTTCCTCATCAAAATCACCCAACGCACTGGTTTTTTGACTTGTAGATTTACTTGCAAGGGGCATATCGTCTTCATCATCAATGTCTTCATTGCCAATTCGTTGTCCATTATGCAGAACCACTTCAGCAGCTGCTTGCAACTGCTTGCCGGTCAAATTATCCAATAACCCACCAGATTCATCTCCTGAATCTTCGTCTGATTCGTCTCTGTTTTCAGGAGGTTCTATATAAACACGATCTATACCATCATTTTCAAAATCTTCCCAGAATTCATCGTTTTCCAATAGGTCCGTAATCTCTTGTACCGTCAAACTGAAATAAATAAAATATTAGAATTTGTCCCGTTTTTTTGGTAGCCTAAAAGACTAGTGTGCCATATAAGTTACATCATCAAAAACATCGTGTTCAGAAACAAATTTATAGGCTATGGTGAAATATATGATTATAGAAGTGTTCTTTGACTCTAATTTATTTGGAAATTGCCAGATTTATACTTATTTTCTAGTATTGTAAATAAAAAATGAACTTACCCTTTATTGCGACTCATTTTTCTCCGCTTGAACAACAATAACACAATACACATACACACACAGAATTGCAACTTCACGTTGAACACTTACTACTGATTCAAACCTCTCACCTATATACTATTCAACCTAAAATTGCAGCCCAACACTTTAAACTTCCACTCAGAATAGTTATACCATGTTTTAGGAAAGTGCTTGTATGGCGTATCATATACGGCACGCTAGTACCTAAAGGGTTAATTTGTTGCAATAATTTCGTAACAGGTGGTTACGGCATTCTATTTTTTCAACTAAATTATTACCGTACGGTTTTGCCAGTCTCAAATTTTTCATGACACTGCTATCCCCGTCACCGACTAATTTTTTATAAACAAGACCATGATGTAATATAGAAGAACGGAATCATTCGACTATAATACTGGCTTCCATAGCTGTTGAGGTTTCATTCCAATTCTTGTAACAAATATGTTGATCGGCTATCAACCCAAGAGAATCAGCTCTTGTACAATCGGTGCAATATTTATTTTTAACCCCCCAAAAACAGCATTTTCCCGGTTCTTTGACCTATTATGCACCCCATTCCCGATAGCGCGTTGTAATTTGTTTTGTACGATCGTTTCCACCATGCCCCATCAGCTGTAACTGTAATCATCGGAATGCCGTCGTCTGTAATGTCCCCAACTTCTTTAGCTAATCGAGCTTCTTCTTTGCCCGCTTCTTCCATCGACTGCCATGCAGTATTACGAATAACATTAGTCATTTTATTGTGACTGGCTGTATAATGATAGACTGATAAACTTGGCTGATTAAGTGCAGCATGTTGTTCAACTAACTGGGTATGACCTATACCCGTAGTTATACAACCTAGAACGGCTGCATCATTCACTGTTATGTTGGCAGATGGATCATCGTCGTCGGTACTAAGTGTATCTTTTAAATTACACATTTTACATTGCTATGTAAATACAGTGGTACCTTGAGATACGATTGCCCTGACATACGAATTTTTTGAGATACGACGAATAATATTCGAAAATTTCTACCTCGACATACGACGAAAAATTTGAGATACGAATTTTAATGCGCGATAATTTGATAGATGATCGCTAGATGGCAGAGCGTTCGCTCTGTTTGGTTGTTGACACCGTCGCCGCATCGTTCCTTGTTCACACGTAGCTGTGTTATTCGTTGTGTTGTGCCTGTTTTTTGTGCTATTTTAGGTGGGCCAGAGTTCAAAGCTAGTCGTGGCTGGTTTGACAATTTTAAAAAACGAACTGGAATTCATTCGGTAATTCGTCATGGAGAAGCATCTAGTGCAAATATTAAGGAGGCTGAAAATGTCATTAAGTTTTTTGAAAAACTCGTTAGTGAAGAAGGATACCTACCGCAACAAGTGTTTAATTGCGATGAGACGGGGTTATTTTGGAAAAAATGCCTAGGCGCACTTATATTACCGCAGAAGAAACGAGGCTACCCGGCCACAAGGCTATGAAAGATAGGCTAACGCCTATTATTGGGATAGTTTCATATCGCTAGAACGCATTAATATATATTACATTGTTTTAAATGGGAAAAATTGCTTTGAGATACGATTGTTTTGACATACGACGATGATCCCGGAACGAATTAAATTCGTATCTCAAGGTACCACTGTATACTTTTTAATCCACTTCTCTTTTCAGATATTACATACATGTCCTGTAGACCACAAGAAAACGGCTGATGTGATTTGATTTCAAAAATTTGTTTAAAAAAATAGTGGATATTGATCACCCTTCTTCCAGTAGGTAATTGAAGACCGCCATATGCAAAAGGTCCTAAGTACAAAATACAAAATTTTACAGGAAGACTAAAAATGTCTTTGAATCGAATATCGTAAGGCAAAAGTTATTATGCTTTTTGTAGTTTTAGTTTAGGGAACAATAAGGCCAAACAATGTATATAAGAACCATTGAAACTCCAAATTAAAATAATCCATATAATAAAAAATTAATTTGTCTTCATTTTCCTTCAAAAATACAGCATCTTTATTTAATAAAACATCATCCTGATGAAAAACGTCAATCGATAGACAAATTTGACAAAAACAAAAGAAAAAAAAAAGTTTTTTTGGAGAAAAACTTTTTCAATGCAAGTTTACAAACGTTTCGCCATTTAAGGCATCTTCAGTGTAAAATTAAATACATACATCTATAACAAGAAAAAAAAATCATTTTGTATTATACAATTTTATCTTATCTATTAAATTAATTTAAATGTTAGCAAGAAACTAACAGATAAAAGCAAAACAATTATTAAGGAAAATGCAAAAATGCTTGTAAAACAATTTTCTTACCATTTTGATAAATATAAAAATTATCGAGAACGTAAATAGATATGAAAAAGTTGTCATTATTTTATTTATATTATAATTGTAAAAAAGAAGTTTTAGTTTAATTAACATATTTATTCAATGTTAATTCATTAATGTGAATGATTGTTGAATTTTTTATTAATTTATAATTTGTGATCACTTTTTTTTTATAAATTAATTATTTCACAAATACAATGACGCAGTTAAAATTTGTGTGTCTATTTAGTTTCATTTTGTTTTTATTTAGTGATTTTTTTTTTATAAGTTTTTAATCCAAACATAATAGCACGAAAATTTTTATAGGTTTGTTTTTTTAGGTTTGTTCTTGTTCTTTTAAAAATTAAAATTTATTAATAAGATGAAACAAATTGTTATAGATAATATTCAAATTTTCGATATCTGTTTTGTAGTTAATAGAGTTTGGATTTTTTTTGATAAAAATCATTTCTAATATTAGTCGTTTTTTTAAATTATCTTCATATTTTAAAATTTTTGTGTTGTTAAAGTTAACCCTCAGTTGGTGTTGTGATATTTTAGGAACATAACCTGTGGTGTGGGGTTCTTACGGACCCCGAACTATTATATAACGACGTAGGTTATGTAATAAATGAGGAAACAATATTATAAATTTTAATGTTTATTCACACTGTTTATTAACAGAAATAAATATTTTTCAAAAGAATATTACATAAAATATCAAATAAAAAAACTAATTACTAAATAGACTCAAAAATTTTATGCCTTTTGCAGCACTACTTCAATTCAAAAATTACATACGTAACAAAAAATAAATCAGACTTTCATTTTAAATAAACTAATTAAACATGATATGGGAAATATATAAAAAATTATAATAGTAATAAAAAAACAAAATAAATAAATTTTGACAACTCATGTTTGACGCTCCATTTCATTTGTCTATACATTTTGTACAGACAATTCGACGACATGTCTGGCAAATGTGTTGTTTGCATTTTATGCAGACGGTCTTGGTCTTTTTGTCTTCTTTTCTGGGACAAATGTAGCATCTTTTTTTCCCTGCATTAGATAAATTTTGATCCGGTTCATCCACCGGTTTCTTCAATATACGGCCTATTGTACCTCGAAGTTCTCTTGGTAATCTTGTATTTACTAGTCGTTCGTGTAAGTACGGTTCGGTAAGTTGTTTAGCAAGTATTTTGATGAAACCAAATCTTGATATTATTGAATTTTCCTTGAAAGAAGAATAAATAACGTGTGCATTAACAGCAGATATGTTCAGAATTCCAAAGAAAATTGCCATAGGCCATCGGCATGTACGTCTACTTGTTGAATATGTTATGCACTTTTGATCTAAACTGTCAACTCCAGATTTTGTGGAGTTATAGAAGTTGATTATTTCTGGCTTTCCCGACACGTCTATTTCTTTGGTATGGTGCATACTGGATACGAGAACCACAGCCCTATTTTTTTTTGGCACATAGGAAATTAAAGTAAAGTCTTTTGTAAAACCAAATTCAGTTGACCCTACTGCCCGGGAATTTTTTGGTAAAAATTCTGGTGGTATTTCCTTTTTATTTTTTCTCATAGTGCCGACATAAGTTAGCTTTAGATTCTTTAATTCGATAATGACTTCAATCGATGAGAAGTAGTTATCAGCTGTTATATTTCTATTAGTTCCCGCAATCGGTTTCGCAAGACGAATTACTGATTGTGAAGGTTTTTGAAATTTCCTCTCTTCTGATGATAAACCAATGCCGTCGCTGTCTTTACCGGCATAAATATAGGCATTTAAAAGATAATTTGTTTTAGCATCGGCAAGTATCATAATTTTTATACCGTATTTTTCCGGTTTTGATGCCATGTACATTTTAAACTTACACCGGCCACGAAATCCTAGCAACATTTCGTCTATGCAAGTCAGTTCGCCAACTGTGTAACATTCTTGGCTATTTTTTACCATATTATTGAATAGGAACGAAATAGCAGCCACAGGATCTGTTTCTTTTCTTGCATTTCTTGTTGTACCATCATCGAATCTCAAGCAAATCAGAAGAATAAGCATACGTTTCAGAGACAAAACAGATCGAAATATTTCACGACCTGTTCCGTCGGTAGCAAATATTGCCTCTAAATTTTCATTGTTTGATTTAAAAATAGCGGAATAGTATAAAAGTCCCAAAAAAGCTTTTAATTCTACTACGTTTGTTTCTCTTAGCTCTGTTCTATCAGCATTAGAATATTTTTGTCTATAAATAGATAATTTTGTGTTTGTATGTATTACTATTTCATTTAACATATTTTCAGAAAAAATGCATTCCCAAGCTTGTAACACTGAACAGGAATGTCCTAAGGTTGCAGCTTTTCCTTTTATTCCTGGAAGATGCAAAACAATATTGTGAGCTTGAGTTCTTATATTTCTAGTTGGTTCAGTCTTCGACCACTTAAATCTGTTACGCCCATAAAATGCACCCCTTCTATCTTCAGTGCTCTCATCGTCTTCGGTTTCCATGTCTCCCTCTGGTTCGTCATCCTCGGCCACACTGAGCTCGGAGCCAGTATCATGATCACTTAAAAAAGCTGGATCGTTTTCTGATCCATCCTCCGCTTCGCTATCTTCAATTATATCGCTTTCGTTCAACCACTGGTTTACAATTTCATCGTAGTCAGGGTCTGTCGGCTTAACCCTTTCAGGACCATAAGATTGTAGGAGCGAAAGTAACCATTTTTTTACAATTTAGGATGATCCAATTTCAAGTGATCATAATCAAAGAATGACGGTTTAGATGCAGTGTTGCCATATATAACAAATGAAAAGATACGTTCAGGAAATAATAAATGTAAAATGACACCCACTAGTTTCTTAGTTATTCACTTCTTTTAAATTTTTTGTTTGGGACAAATGTGTCCCCGTAGTCGTTAAAGAGTTAATACGCTTGCGAGAGGTTGTTGCCATAATGAATATAGCCCATAAATCCTAAGAAATATAAATTATTACAAATACGGAAAAGTTACGTATAATGTGTCGTGGGGTCTAGACGGACCCCAGCACTTACCTATAGCGTTTCCTAGTAATGCAATAGCAGCAACCACTACACACGCAAGTAAGATACTAACAAACTTGAAGGTACTGAATGGCATAGATATGTCGCGTATTGTATGTGAAAATGGTGGGAGGTAACAAAGTTGCTGGGGTCCGTATGAACCCCACAACACCAACTGAGGGTTAAAATTGTGTTGGAAATTATAAGCATGTTCTACTAGACTAGTATTATTTTCATTTGGATGATGTTTTATTAAATAAAGATGCTGTATTTTTGAAGGAAAATGAAGACAAATTAATTTTTTATTATATGGATTATTTTAATTTGGAGTTTCAATGGTTCTTATATACATTGTTTGGCCTTATTGTTCCCTAAACTAAAACTACATATATAGGGTGGGCCATCTATTTGTTGAATTATAAATTAGCAATGAGAACAAGAAAAACTGACTTTGTTATTATTTATTTTATTTCATATGATTCAATGTTTATTCCGATTAAGTATGAAAAATGATTTCATTCATGTGACCACCTCGGCTGGCTCTGCAGTAGCCCATCCTGGAACACCAATTTTCGAGCACTTTATTAACGGTTTGTTGGTTTATTTGAGCGATTTGAGCCCGAATGTTTTGTTTCAAGTGGTCAATTGTTTGAGGATTGTCCCCATAAACTTTATCCTTCAATGCGCCCCAAAGAAAGTAGTCAAGTGGTGTTAAATCGCAGCTCCGAGCTGGCCAATTGACATCTCCGTTACGGCTAATTACGCGATTGTTAAACTTTGTGCGCAAAAGGTTGATGGTGAGGGCGGCGGTGTGGCAAGTTGCACCGTCCTGTTGAAACCAGACTTCATCGAGATTGATATCATCCAATTCCTGCCACAAAAAGTGATTTATCATATCTCGATAGCGGTCACCATTGACCGTAACTGCGCGACCAGCCTCATTCTGGAAAAAAAGGGCCCAATCACGCCACCACTCCAAAATCCACACCACACAGTGACTCGATCTGGATGCATGGGCTTTGTTACGACGACGTGTGGATTTTCCGAGCCCCAAATCCTACAGTTTTGCTTGTTGACATAACCACCAAGGTGAAAATGCGCCTCATCCGAAAAGATGATTTTTCTTGCAAAATCAGGATCATCGTTCAGCTCGTTTAAAGCCCAATCAGCAAAGCGAAAACGTTGTTGATGGTCAACTTGCTTCAACTCCTGAACGAGCTGGACTTTGTACGCCAACATACCAAGATCTTTGTGCAGAATCCTCCTCAAAGTGGTACGGCAAATGTTGAGTTGTTGACTTCTGCGCCGAGTTGATGTTGACGCGTTGAGACGTACACTTTCGGCCACAGCAGCAATTGCTTCAGGTGTACGCCTAGGATGAGCATGAGGAACATGTTTGACGTCCACCAGCATTCCACTTCTGCGCACTTTATCAATGAAATTCTTAATTCCTTGGTTTGATGGCGCCTCATTTCTTCCAAACTTTCTACGCAAATTTCGCGCCGTCTCGGCAACCACAGAGCCACACTCAAAGTAAGTTTTAAGTATTTCTAACCGTTGATCCAAATTAAAGCGATGCATATTCTGTCAACGGAAGGCTTAAACTAAACAACTGTCAAAAATGCATAGCACTCTAGACGTCAGAGTTATTAATAGCACATGGTTTAAAATTCAACATTTATATGGCCCAGCCGTTATATTAAATTGGCCGTATCAACATATTATAAAAAAAAGAATTTACATTATGCTTTTTATATAACACAATTCTATGGATTAAATTGATATTTGCAGTATAATTTTTGAGATTATTGATTTATCAGAAAAAATTAGAGCCTCTTCAATATCAAAACGTCCTAAGTGCCAATTAACTTGCACATAAAATACTATCATTTTATCTAAATGCAGCACTAAATATTAATGTGTTTAATTTTCACTTTTAAAGAAAAATAAATAAATTGACTAAAAAAAACTTTTATTACAATTTAAAAATAATTACAAAAATAACGAAAAAATAATAAGAAACAGACAAATTATGTATATTAATTCATACAGACGTAAAATTATTATTGATTTTATTATAAAGGTATATTAAAGGGAAAAAAAACTCACTAGATTACTTTGTTAAGGCTTCTTGTGCCGTAATCAAAATTTTATAATATTCGTGATTTTCAGGAGAAATGAAGGGAATCATAGCCTTGATTTCCTTAATTTTAGCCTCAGACCAAGGTCGCATATTTTGAGTAACAGGTTCAACCTGCAACTCTTTTATAAATTTCTCTTTCATAAATTATAAAAATACTCTGTGGTTACCAGGATTCTCAATAACCTTTAGCAAATTGAGAACGACATCTGCCCCAAGACCCAAATCACTTTTTTCTTCTCTGTGGCCGGCGTATGGCATAAATTGAAATAGGTATCCGTCTTCGGAGCACAGACACCATAACTTGAAGCCATATCGTACGGGCTTTCCCTTCAGAAACATTTTACAGGAATGCCTACCAAAGTAGGGTACCATTTCCTCGTCAATTGAAAGATTATGCGAGAAAATTCCAAACTGCATATTCTTCTGATTTATTGCATCAAACAAAGGTCGCACTTTTGCAAATTTATCACCTTTATCGAGTTTGGCATTATCAGAAAGATGAATATTGCTCTTTATAATCCGAAATTTGTTTCTACTCATGCAGTTTTTTACTAGCGGCAAACCTTTATCTTCATCCCTGCTCCAATACATACTTAGTTGTGGTAAAGTATGATAACCAGATAAAATTAAAATTCCAATAAACTTTTTTAGGTCAGTGATTGTTACAGAAAAATCATGGACGTTTCTGTCATTAGCGTATTTCATGGAAAATTTCTTTATATCATTTAGTAAATTATCATTAAAGAACATGCAAAATACATCTAATGGAGATTTATCTGCCAATAAATCTTTGAGATATTCTTTGTCTGTAAGTTCAGTTGAACTGGGCAATTTGCTGTATACTGGATCAGTTTGCAACCAGTTTGCTACATGAAAGTTGGATTTTTTCTTTTTAAAAGCCGACGGTTTACTAGTTGAAGTTTGACATTGGATGTTATTAGAAGAATGTGATTCACTAGTGGACGACGTGACAGTAACAGTATGTGTTTGCTGTATATCTCTAGGAATCAGAAGCTCAAAAGAACAAGCTATATCTTGTGGGATACTGTCTCCTAAAAATAATATGATATTTACTTCAACTTACTAATAAATGTTCAAATAATGTTGTTACGGCGTTTACGCAGAACAAACCCATTATGTTCACACAGAACAAACCTATAATTTGAGTGTGTGGTACAACTGCCAAGAAAGGGTCACGTGAGATATATATGTACGAAAAAGGGGTAATGGCGTCATGCCGTAAGAACGAGTATTATGTGCTTACCTTTTTGTAACAGGTTTATGTGAAAATAAATTTAAATTAGTGAGTAACATGTCAAGTTTCAATCAAAAATACAGTCCACTACACAATTAAGGTTGGTGCAACCAACATTTGGTCCTTCGACCGGATTGAATCAGGAAAGGCAAGTCGACAAATGACACAAGGCAGGGCATCCATTTACCTGTGAGTACAATATTCCATTCTATTTCCATACAATTCCTGTTATTCAAGTAAGTCAATACTGTACAATTACAATGTCCGAATTATCAAATTTAAGGCTAAAACGCGGTCAGGCGAAAGCTAAAGTCACACGATTAAGAAACTATTTCAATAATATTGATCCAGATCAAATCAATGAAACAATTATAAGTCAATTACAAGTGCGATTGACGAAAATCGATTCTCTCTGGGATGAATTTAACGATATTCAGTCTCAGATAGAATTGTTACAATTAAGCAACAATGAAACAATTGATGAATCGTGCGAGCGCGAAACATTTGAAACAGCGTATTTCAGCATAATTAGTGAAATACGTGTAACTATTGACCATTTTGTACGAGAACCACAATTCAATATCAATACTAGCAATAATAGCATCGACAATATTTCAATTCACAGTGAAAATGGCAACAATGTTCAATACAATATGCAATCGATTAAATTACCAACAATTAAACTACCCAATTTTCAAGGCTTATATGATCAGTGGCTCGAGTTCAGGGATGCATATAGCGCATTGATACACAATAATCAATCATTAAGTACAATTCAAAAATTCTATTACTTAAAATCGTCTTTAGAAGATCGTGCTTCAGACGTAATAAAATCATTAGAGGTAACAGCTGCAAATTACCCTATTGCATGGCAATTATTGCAAGATCGATATGAAAATAAAAGATTAATAGTTCATAACCATGTAAAGGCTATATTTTCGATATCAACAATAGACAATGAATCGCACATTGAGTTGCGTAGGCTCTTTGAAACAATTACAAAAAATTTGCGTGCGTTAAGATCATTAGGTCAAGCGGTCGATGAATGGGATACACTATTGGTTTACATCATAGTTTCCAAATTAGATCCAGTTACCCGTCGCGATTGGGAGGGGTACAAAACCGAAGGCGAACTTCCGACAATGGAAGATATCAATAAATTTCTTAAAAATAAATGCGCGTTACTAGAAAATCTAGAATACAGCAAAAATGAAATTAATTCTATCGCGAACAATAAAAACAAAAGATCTACCACGTCATTAGTTACAACCGACAAAACTTTAAAATGTTATTTATGTAATCAATCCCACTTGATTTACAGGTGCGAATCATTTCTGAAATTGCCAATAAGTTCCCGCTTACAAGAAATAAAAAAATTAAAATTGTGCAACAATTGTTTAAAACCGGGTCATATTGCTCGTGATTGCACGCGTTCACACTGCAGAAGGTGCGATAAACAACACAATACCTTGTTACATATCGATCAAGCAGAGAATGTAGGAACCGCGACTCAGGTGGTTACTGCCCATTCAACAATTAATAATCTCAACCAGACTCAAATTTTGTTGTCCACTGCTACAATAAGAGTGAATGACAAACATGGCAATAGTCACAGAGTGAGAGCGCTACTAGACAGCGGCTCACAAAGCAGTTTCATAACAGCCAAACTTTGCGATCAGCTGGGGTTACAAAAAATAAAATACGACTGCGCCATCAAGGGCGTAGGTGAAGTATTAGGAAATGTAAATCACAGGGCACAAGTTAAAATTGCGTCTATTCACGATGAGTTCAATAAATTCATAAACTGTCTTGTTTTAACGAAAATCATAGACAACATACCAAATTCCACATTTGACGCTCGAAACCTAAAAATCGAAGAGGGGTTAAAACTAGCTGACCCCACTTTCCACACAACAGGACCGATAGATATCCTAATAGGGGGTAGCACATTTTGGGAACTGCTGTGTCAGGACCAAAAACCTTTAGGTAAGGGCAAGCCGATCCTGCAAAAAACAAAGCTAGGTTGGTTGGTCGCGGGCAATTTACAATGCAATTCAGTATGGGAATCAATCAGTTGTTTCACCACGCAAGTGAACAACTCCCTTAACGACCAGCTAACCAAATTCTGGAAAATCGAGGAGTGTTTAGAACCCGAAAACCGTTCAATTTCTGATAAATTTTGCGAGTCACATTTCGTCGAAAATGTTAGGCGCGACAAGACAGGGCGTTTCACGGTTTCAATGCCATTAAATGAAAACGTTAACAAATTAGGCGAGTCTAAACAAATGGCTCAAAACCGATTCTACTCGTTAGAAAGGCGACTAAAAAGCAATCCAATCCTAAAAATGGAATATGTTACGTTTATGACCGATTATGAAAGGTTGGGACATATGTCTAAGGTAAATGAAACCAACTCAGGAAACAATATTAGTTATTATCTGCCACATCATGCGGTAGTGAAAGAGTCTAGCATCACAACAAGGGTTCGTGTAGTTTTTGATGCGTCGGCAAAAACTGACAGTGGCGTATCATTAAACGATGTACAATATAGTGGTCCAACCATACAGAATGAACTATTTTCTATTATTCTCAGATTTAGACGACATAAATACGCGATTACAGCTGACATTTCTAAAATGTATAGGCAAATATTAGTAGCACCAGAACAGCGATGTTTACAAAAAATATTATGGCGGGCAAATTCGCAAGACGATCTACAGTGTTACGAATTGAACACTGTGACGTATGGAACGGCCTCAGCGCCATTCTTAGCTACCAGGTGTCTATATCAGTTAGCCCTCGATAACAAAACAAAAAACCCACTAATCAGTACAATAATAAAGAACGACTTTTATGTCGATGACTTGTTAACAGGTTCGGACTCAGTTGACGAACTGGTGCAAATACAGAGGAATATAACCGACATATTACAAGGTGGCGGTTTTGTATTGCGTAAATGGTTAACAAACAAGCAAGAATTATACGATCAATTTAAGGTCAATAACGATCTAGAAGCCAATATTTTGTACATAGGTGAACAATCCAATAAAACGTTAGGCGTTCAATGGAATGCGGGGCTTGATAGCATACAATATTCTATTAATCTTCAGAAACCTCTAAACGAAACAAAACGCACAATACTTTCAAGCATCGCACAGTTATTTGATCCGTTGGGTTTGCTGGGTCCTATCATTGTTGTGGCAAAATTGATTATTCAATCGTTGTGGCAATCAAACTTAAATTGGGATGACAATATATCCCCCGATATCTACAATAAATGGGTAACGTTTGAGAACAACCTACATTTGTTAAATGAACTCAGTATACCTCGACACATATTTCCGTCCATCTCAGTGCGAATAGAAATGCATGGGTTTTCCGACGCATCGGAAAAGGCATACGGTGCATGCATATTCATAAGATATCAAAATCCATCTGGATCATACGTGTCAAACATCTTATGTGCAAGGTCTAGGGTAGCACCCCTCAAGCAGTTAAGTTTGCCTCGACTAGAATTATGCGGTGCATTACTAATATCGGATCTGGTGCATAAGGTACGCGATTCTATTGACATAAAATTCGATGAATACTATTTTTGGAGCGATTCCACAATAGTGCTAAACTGGATACGGGGCACGCCCAAACGGTGGAAAACGTTCGTTGCCAATCGTGTAAGTCAAATACAATCAATCACAAACGTGGAGAATTGGCATCATGTCAGTTCTGGCGATAACCCGGCTGACTTAGTGTCGCGCGGAATTAGTGTAGAACAATTACTAAACTCACAGTTGTGGTGGAAGGGACCTCAGTGGTTCTCAAAACACAATTCGGAATGGGACGTAGGGCAATCGATAGAAATTGATAGTAATAATAATTTACCAGAGCAACGTACAATTTCGTTATCTGCAATAGCATTGACGAACGATAATTTCGATATTTTCGTCAGATATTCGTCACTAACAAAATTGAAACGAGTCGTCGCGTATTGTTGTAGATTTGTGTCGAATTGTCAAGTGGCCAGACCTAACAAACAAACAGGTCCACTGACAGTGTCAGAATTACATAGCTCCCTAAGACTATTAGTTCGATTATCAAACAACAACAATCATTCCCTCAAGATTACGACAGCTTATCAAAACATAAGTGTGTAAACAATAAGAGTACTTTACTGTCTCTAAATCCATTTATAGACGATCTACAACTACTTAGAGTTGGGGGTCGAATCCAACAATCACTGTATGATTACGAGAAAAGGCATCCATTAATTTTGCACCCCAAACACACGCTGACCAAAATGATATTAACGGACGAACACATAAGATTAATGCATTGTGGTCCTCAACAATTACTAGCGTCCATACGGGAACAATACTGGCCAATCTCAGGTCGCAATGTTTCACGTAGCATCGTGCGACGATGCACAAAATGCTTCAAGGTAAACCCTACAAGTGTAACCTATCAAATGGGTAATTTGCCGCCCTCGCGGATACACCAGCATACTTTTTTACAATACAGGTGTCGATTATGCAGGCCCGATCCTAATCAAAGATCGAAGGCTTCGTGGCGCGAAATTAATCAATGCTTACATATGTCTATTCATTTGCATGGCAACTAAGGCAGTGCATCTCGAGCTGGTCACAGATCTGACAACCGAAGCCTTTTTAGCGACATTAAAAAGATTCACGGCCAGGAGAGGCAAACCATGCCATCTCTTTTCAGACAATGGCACCAACTTTGTTGGCGCAAATTCTAAGTTAAAGGAACTTGCACGACTCGTCAAGTCACCCAATGTAACAGACGAATTGTCAAGGGACAATATTTCGTGGCATTTTATCCCACCCAGGGCTCCAAACTTTGGCGGGCTCTGGGAAGCTGGCGTTAAGAGTACCAAATACCATTTAAAAAGAGTGATTGGTGAATCACACCTTTCCTATGAGGACTTAAGTACAGTATTGACTCAAATCGAAGCCATCCTCAATTCCAGACCCTTAAGTCCTTTGTCGGCAGACAGTAATGATTTCGATCCTTTAACGCCTTCACACTTCCTCATTGGAAGAACACTCACAGCTCTACCCGAGCCAAGTTTAATTGACATTCCAACAACGCGACTATCAAGATTCAAGTACTTGCAACAGCTGGTACAACATTTTTGGGCACGTTGGAGCAAGGAATACGTCTCCGAACTCCAATCACGGTCAAAATGGAAGCAACAGTCATCAGCGTTGCTAACGAAGGGCACGCTAGTCATCATCAAGGAGGATAATCAGCCTCCCCTTCGGTGGCGCCTTGGGCGCATAGTGGAGTTACATCCGGGCAGCGACGGAATCATCCGAGTCGTTAGTGTAACCACGACTTCTGGCACTATTAAGAGGGCCGTATCGAAGATTTGTGTGCTACCACTGACAGACAATTGAGTTATCTATTTCTATTATTATTTGCCGATTACAAATGTTTAAGTTAAAATTTCAATTTGTATCTTTTTATTTTGAAAGTACCTTTCAAGGCGGGCCAAGATGTTACGGCGTTTACGCAGAACAAACCCATTATGTTCACACAGAACAAACCTATAATTTGAGTGTGTGGTACAACTGCCAAGAAAGGGTCACGTGAGATATATATGTACGAAAAAGGGGTAATGGCGTCATGCCGTAAGAACGAGTATTATGTGCTTACCTTTTTGTAACAGGTTTATGTGAAAATAAATTTAAATTAGTGAGTAACATGTCAAGTTTCAATCAAAAATACAGTCCACTACACAATTAAGGTTGGTGCAACCAACAAATGTAATAATCTACCTTTCAACTCATTTTCGTCAATGTCTTCTTCATCTGTAAGTTCATCCACGTCTGGTGGTATAATTACAGCGTCAATTTCGTTTTCTGAATTCAAATCTTCAACTATAGCCTCAAGCTCTTTTACAGTTAGAGGTCGATGGCGTTCATAATATTCTTTACACTTATTTTTATTATCAGACATTTTATTGTCAAATGCATAAGAAAAACACTGCCACCACTTTTATTTTGATATCAAATACGAATTCCACGTCTAACGGTCGCAAAATCACTTATATGTACATAGTCAACAAAGTACCTACTTGATATAGTTAGGTACATTCGGCCGTTGATGCGAAAACGCAACATTATATTTAAAACAAAGTGGCCATTGTTGATATTTTGATAATTAATTGTTGATGAAGCCTTTTGTGATGCACAACAATTATATTTTATAGGAGTAACAACAGATTGCTGACAATTAGAAAATTACAGCCGCAGTCGTCTAAAATATCACAAGATAAGTAAGAGGTCGAAAATTGGCAAATTCAGCGAATTAAAACAAATAACAAATATATTTTGTTTTTGTTATAAAAAATTACATAGTACCAAGTAAGCTTAGTAAATGGTATACGATAATGTAATTATTGAAAATTTAATTAAAACATAAAGAAAAAAAATTATAATGAAATGTTGCGTTTTCGCATCAATAGCCGTTAATGGGTTAAAGTATGTTCATTGTCAGCAGAGAGCTCTGAAATTTTTGAATCATAATGATCCCCGTCGTCAGAATCCAATGTTCCGAACAAATATTTACTCACTTTACCAACGGCATCCATCAGACCTCGTTTTGCTCGTTTTCTATCTGAGTTTTCCCCCAAAAAGTTTAATAAATTCCAAACAGTCTAACTGAAATTCATATATGTAACGAAGTGGTTTGAACTATTGTTATTAATTTCATTACAAAAATTGGCATTCTCGGTGTGATATTTCTCAATCAAGTTATACATCATATAATAATTATTAAGGTCAACATACGTAATCAATTTCTATTCGGAATTTGAAATTCTCACAGCTCCCTGAGACTCAAAATATATGCCAGGTCGAGACTGAAATTTAGTATTATTAAAATATATGTGCCCTAGACAGTTACTACAAATACTTAATACTACGGTTACAAAATAACACTGATACACGAACATATTTTCACTGTTGATTCTCACAAGATTGCCCATAAAATCTCACGTAGAATTTTTTCACTTATTTCATAGCTTCGTAAAATTTATTGCTCACAAGAAAGAGAAGGTCACTTCAATCTTTAGTCCCTTACTTTATAATTAACCACTTATCTACGCTATATTGTAATAATTTTTTTTTTTTTTTTAAATTCAACTATGTTTCCTTTGAATGTCCACCATTAAATACGCACATTTACACTTCTGTCTGTGTCGACGTTTCTTCGTGTTGCGTGAAGGAGCTCTCCCGTTTTCTTGACGTAGTTAATTATTAATTTACTTTATTTATTTTATATTTATTATTAACCCTTTACTGCATGACTTTATTTTTGCTGGAAAAAATTAGAGGTACAAAAAATTTGTTTTTATTGATAGGAAAAATAATTAAAAAAATGTTAGATTTAAGTCCTCCCTGAGTTGCGGTGCACACGCACTCAGATCGTGTGAGGATATCAAGACATCCTACTAATTGAACCGGAAGTCGGCAAACCTCCTGCCCATTGTTGCAATCCAGCTGTTGCCGCAGTGAATGCAACGGAGTCTCAATATCTTCCTCCTGATCTTGAGATGACCTGCTCTCCAATTCAGCATGCTTCTCGGTACCCAATCTAAATCTGACACATTCCTTCTTGCTACTAGTTTGGTCCTCTTGACATCGTGGTTCGCTTCGTATACCTTCATTTTCTTCCCTCTTGAGTTCTTTCTGTTTAGCTTCATTCGTTAGTCGTTTTTCTTCCTTCTTAGCTTCGACATTTCTCCTTGGGTCCTCTTCACGTCTTCTTTCTTGAAAACGGCGGTTCTCTTCCTTATCTATCTTCGTGTTGCTTCCCAATTTCTTCATTAACACGTCAATACCTTCTTCTAATTTCTTGAATATGATTTATCTCTCTTCTCGTTGATTTTGATCTTTCCTTCTTGTGCTTCAATCTTTCTTCCCATCTCTTCACATGTCTTCTCCAAGTCTTCGATTTTTCTTAGTAACCCTTTACTATTTTCTTCCACCCTTTTAATCACAACCCCATTTAATTTATCGCGGTTCCCAACCATTTCTATTTGTGGCTTATTAAATACATTCTTTCTTACAATTTCCCGTGCGTTCCTAGCTAATTTATACTCTCGCCCTGTTTTACAGTATAGTGCACAAGTTGCACATTGCGTTCCGAAAATTTTGTCGTCCGAATATAATGGAACTCTAACATCTTTTAATTGGAGAACACTCTTATAAAAATCTATAGTAGCCCTGTTTTCTATCACAAAGTCTCTCCCCAGTAGTCCGTCCGCTTTAAGTGGCAGGTCGCCACAAACTAAGCATTTTAATGGGAAAAGTTTACCCGATAGAACAATGGAACACGTTATTGGTCTTGTTTTTGCTTGTAAATGAAACAAGATGTTTCTTTTTTACATATAAATGAAAACTAATTATTCTATATAATGATACAAAAATAAAAATATGAATATTGCACTGCATTCTTATACGTGATACAGCGGCATCGTCACTCGTAGTTGTTCACACACTCCGTGTCAGAGGCGAGATTTCGAAACCTAATGGAGTTTCATATGGACTTATATTCCAGCGTTCTCATTGGTCAGATTTTTTATATCATGTTTACATAGGTACAAAACAGTACATATTTTTAGAACGATTTTTTTATGTTTACATAGGTATCTACAAAACAGTAGATATTTAAAACGATTTTTTTTAAGTAAAAATGAAATACATTATAAAATGTTTTTTTTTTTTTTTTTGTAAAACGCGTTTATTTTCTTTAGTCTTGCATAAATGTACCTACTAAAAAGAAAAAAAATGTTTAATTTAGATTCATAATTAAAAATGCACCTAATTTTTTTCTTCTTTTAGTAAGGGAGAGTGGGGGAATAGTGCGCACCTAAGCGGAAATTGGTATTGTGACAAAAATGTGACAGCAAAATGAAAAACTAAGGCATTAATGGAAGCGTTAATCATTCTACTTTAAATGTGTGAAACAATATTTGAAGAATTATGAAAGGTGATAACCCTGTATTGCCAAGAGTGCAAAAATGCACTTGCGTATGATTCCCCATCCCGACGGGCAATCGTGCGCATGGGTTGGGGAATCGTGCGCATGTGTTGGGGAGTCATGCTCATCGTTAATGGAATTGCACATATTTGAAAACGTGAAGTTAAAAATTCAATAATTAGAGAAAAGCATTTATTAGTTAAACAAATAATTAGAAAAATAGTAATTATAAACAGGAACGTTTGAAAAATGACAAAAAAAAACAATACAAATCCTAATTCTAACAGAAATCACACCTATAATTGCTTGGTGAACTTTCACCAGTACACTCCGCATGATTCCACGTTGCACAAATTACACATCTGTACCACAATTCTTTGTCTTTGCCAACATCTCCACAGATGCCACAGACTTCATCAGTTGCAGAAGAATGTTTCAAAGATGCTGGGTCAAAATTGAAATCCACATCGTCCAATTCGTCGTCGTCGCAAATGTCGGACATGTCATCTTCTGATGAATCAGATGACTGTGGTATTGGCTCCCTCTTCAATTTTTTCTTCCCTTTATCTTTCTTATATTCGTCAAAACACCTGCGGACATCCTTCGTTTTAATATTTTCTTTCCTGGCATTTTTAGCTTCTTCCTTCTTCTTCTTGTTCTCATCCTTGACTCTCTTTTTTTCTTGGGCTTTTTCTAACTTGTCCTTTATAGGTGTACTCGTAAGTATCTCAGAATGTTGTTTCACACGAAACTTTCTCTTGACTTCTTTAATAAGCTTCTTCTTTGGAATAGGAGCAAAAGAAAAAAATGAGTTTTCTTTAGACGTAGACGGTTGAGAGTTTTGATCAGGTGGCGTTTGTGGTTCGAATGGGTTTTCTTTGGACGTCGACGGTCGAGAGTGTTGATCAGGTGGCGTATGTGATCTGAATATTTTTTCTTTTGGTGTAGACGGTCGAGAATGTTGAATAGGTGGCGTGTGAAGTGGTCGATTATCTAACAATTGTTCTTCATCCGAGGACTCCAAGACTTCATCATTTGGATGAGGGAGAATTTCAGGTTCTTCTACTTCGGGATCAGATTGAACTATGTATTCTCTCACTTGATTGGCAGGAGCGAAATCGTCTGCACCAAATTTATCAGGATTGAGTGGAAATATTCCAGCAGAACGAAAACCTGACACTGCTTTTTCCATTGTGGCAACTTTCATAAACGCTTTGTTCAAAAGCTCAGCTACATCGTATTCAGTTATTTTTTGATGACCGGTGTTGGTAAGGTATAGATCATATTCCCTGTAGAGCGCACCTTTCAAGGGACTGAAGAAAGTCAGATCCAGAGGTTGAAGATGGTCTGAAGTATGCGGAGGAAGTGATACCATGTGGATGTGACTTTCTTTGCAAAATGTATAAGCTGCAATTGAGATGTGACTTGAATGGTTGTCCAATACGAGAAGTACAGGATCGTCTGCAGTAGGCTTTGTGTGTTTTTGGAAATGAGACAACCATTGAAGAAACAGTTCGCTATTGATCCAGCCATTTTTTGAACACTTGTACGAGGCACCTATTGGTCCATTATTTTGAAGTGTAGAAACCATTCTTTGTCTCGGATATATCAGCATAGGAGGAATGTAATTCCCAGCTGCACTCACACAGAATACTGCTGTTATGGTTCTACCTCGCTCCGCTGAAATAGCAGAGCCGACTTTTTTGGTCCCCTTCTGCCCGTAAACCTTCGGACATTTATTTTGCACCGTGGTGATGCCAGTTTCGTCCATGTTGAATATTCTATTGGGCTTAAATTGACATTTTTCCATCAATGTTCCAAGATTAGAGAAGAATAGAGTGGTTTCTTCTTTATTAAATGAGGCAATCCTATTTAAACTTGTCCCTTCAGGTTGTCTCAGTTTGATTTGAGGATTCCTTCTCAAGAAACCATAAAGCCAATCTTTGCCGGCTAGTCCCTTGGCTCGATTAAAATTATGACGAATAGTGTGCTGTTCAGCATACCTAAATGCTAGTCGTCTCAGTTCTTTTGGTGTCAAACCGAAGAATAATTTTGATAGTGTCAGAACATAATCTTTTAACTCTGCTTCTACTTCTTCTGTGAATACAGGTTTTCGACCTAAGCGAAGAGGTGTGGGCACATTCTCTAGCAGTTTCTTCCTTAAAGTTGATTCAGGAATTTTGAAACTACGTCCCACTTCTCTTATTTTCCTTCCATTCCTGATTGCGTTCAGCGCATTTTGCAGAACTGCTGAGGTGTAAGAGAGGGCTTCAGTTTTTCGAGTATAATTTCTCGGCATCTGAAGATGAAGAGACTTAGCTATAAATTGACTTGACATTCAATTGTACGTGGGGGAATCATGCGCACTACCGCGCACAGTTCCCCTTCAGTGTATTGAAAAAGAGCTCAGCCAGAAAAAAAAATAACTGCTTGGTTAACTAAGAAAAATTTCTCACTCAAATATGCAGTAATCACTAGGCTTTCAGAAAATATTAACTTCAAATAAATTGGATAAAGACTGTTGACTCACCTTCTTATTTTCTGAGGACCAAAAATTACATCACTTGTTGGCGGTTTCAATAAATAATCACGACGCTTGTCATAATTGACATAACGTTGAAAATGGTGACTACAGTAGTTGGGCCGATGAATACAAGAGGGTAGCACTAGTTGGTATTACTGAACGGCCCGCGAAATTCGAATTAAGATGACGCGCACGATTAACCACCGCGCACCATTCCCCCACTCTCCCTTACATTTATGCAAGAACTCAATGAAAATAAAAGCGTTTTAACTACTAACTTTATTTTAATATTTTAACTACACTTAAACATAATTAGGTGACATAACGTTATTATTATTTGACATTATTTTCCTAGACTAATATTATTTTCCACGCAAAAACTTAAACAATGTGGAGCTGCTTTAAATCTTTTATTTGCAGTTTCATTTGCATAATTATGTTCTGAAGCACGAGCACTCTTTGGGGGTCTTCCACTCTGCTGCATATGCCTTCCACCTAAGTTGACTTTTCGTCTTGCAACCGCAGTCGGTTGAACACTCATAAGTCTGCTAGGGGAGACTGGTGTCAATTGTAACAAAAAATAAACATTATTTTTTTCTGAGCAAACCATAAGTAATTTTTGATAAATTTTTGTTTTGGAAGAAAGAGGAATACTTCGTGCTAGTTATTTGTTTTATATTATTCACCTATCGCGAATCAACTCGAAGTGCCCCTCACATAATTTACAGCATGACATAGGTTACTTTTGACACCTTTTTGGTGTCAATTGTAACATAGTTGGTGTCAGTTGTAACACATAAAATACGCTATAAAAATAACAGCTATCCTTATACAACTTTATTAAAAAATAAAGAAATAGGTATATCAATTATGAAAAAACAAAGAAATTAATAATATTTTTAAAAAAAACAAACAATATAAGAACAAAAAAACTAATCTGACAGACAATTAATACATAAAAAATAATCACTTTTATCAGTGCAGCTGATGTGCGCCCACATCTTGCAGCTTCGGCACTGAATCCATTCTTCTTTGCTGGTAGAATAACGGCCGCTACAGGTTAAACAGAACGTTTCATTTTCATCTTCACAATCAGAAGAGTCGCTGTTGCTGCTGTAAATAATTTTCTTCTTCTTACCCTTATCCTTTGCTTTTGTCGCACGATCTAGTTTCAGAGAGACCTTTCTTTTTTTATTTTGTGCTTCCATCAGCAACAGTTTCTCTGGTGTATCGGTCAGCACAGTTGTTCTTCCTTTTATTCTTCGCCCTCTACCAGATTTTTGTACATCGCCTTTAGGAAGCGGTCTTATGCTTTCCGGTGTTAGAGAAATTGAACCCTGGACATTATGTGAAGTAGAAGGTGTGCTGATTGTTTCTTCAGATGTAGTTGGTTTCATTTCTCTAGTAGGAGTCTGTTCCCTTACCGTCACACCCCCCTCTTCATTTACATTTGATAAAGGCCTGTCAGTGACAGTTGACGGTGCATAGTCAGATTCGCCGAATATTTCTTTATTAAGTGGATAAATGCCAGTGCAACTAAATCCTGCAAGAATATTTCTAGGAGTAGATGCTAGAGGAAGTGCCAGTTTAGCTATGGATGGCAAATCATAGATTGTTAGACGTTTACCCGGATGGTTCTTCATCCACTGATCAGCACCCTCATTGAAATACTTTTTGAATGGCCCAAATACTCCTCTGTCCAGCGGCTGAAGTCTGTGCGAGGTGTGAGGGGGAAACGTCAAAAGAGTTATATAATGATCTTTGCAGAAGTCAATAACCGGTATAGATATGTGGGAAGAATGGTTGTCCAAGATGAGCAAAACTCTGTTAGTTTCACTTGGTTTGGCATGTTTAGCAAAGTGCTTGACAAAAAGTAAAAAGTCTGTTTCCTGCATCCACCCAGATTTGTTTCCACTGCCTATACAGCCAACTGGGCCATCTCTTATAAAATAGTCCTGGAATTTCAATCGGGGGAAAATGAACATCGGTGGCACAGTGTTGCCAACGGCGTTTACAGCTAGACACATTGTAACTAGTGTCCCTCTTTCTTGGGATGTAATGGATCCTACTTGTTTGGTGCCTTTCTTTGCAATGACTTTGACAGGTTTTTGCACAGTAGTTATCCCTGTCTCATCGGCATTATATATATTTTGAGGTTCAAAGGCAAATCGACCCATTACTGTAGCTAAATTGTCGAAAAATTTGTCTACATTTACCCGATTGAAATTCATGGCTCGGTTAATACTTGTAGCTTGTGGTGTACGTAACGAGAGATCTGGATTTCTTCTTAGAAATGCTATAAGCCAATCTTCACTAGCAAGCCCGGTTTGTTTCCATTTTTCAGGATGGGGCAACTGATTTTGACTGGCGAACTGGAAAGCTAGTTTTCTTAGGTCTTTCGTGCTTAACCCTTTGTAGCCCAAGATCTTAAAAAAAATAAATTACCTGAAAAAGGGACAGATTTCAGAAAATAAAAATACACGTATTTCTCAAAAATCTAAAAATATTTATTTTTAATTATTTATTTGACAAATAAGGGAGTGTGACATTACTGTTACATTGAGATAAACGTTAAAATAAAAAAATACTTATGTGGTGTGGAAAATTCTGAAACAATTATTTTGTTTATTATAGCATAATGCTACACCGCATTTCTCGCAAATAGTTTGTGATACCCCACTGCATTTAGGAAATTTGCAACGTATCCTCTTTTCAACCCAAATCGGCCAGTGGCCAATTTGGTCTTGCCGTACTGCCATTGGAGGGACATGCTGCGCGGGGCCTTTGTGTTTTTTGGCTTGAATTTCATTTTCAATCGATCTTCGACTCTTGATATTAGGCTTCTGGCCAAGCTTGCATAAGGTCTCAGCTACCTCAAGTCGAAAATCTGCTGAAGACATTTCTTTGTCGCTGAGATTTTTTTCCTTTCTGACTCTTCGGTATAATAGCCAAGCATTCGCCATCGTGAGGTCTAATACGTGGTAAAACATTCGAACCTGCCATCTTTTGCTCCGTATCATAATTTTGTATCTCCCCATTATACTGTCTATCAAATCTACGCCACCCATGTGCCGATTGTATTCTCCTACAATATGAGGGCGGTCAATGTTGATGTACTTTTTGTTGGCTCTATCGAAGCGTCTGACTTCGGCCTTAGGCAATTCACCAGCAAAAGATGACACAAGCGTTACAACTTTGTTGTCTTTCCATATGACATTTGACACATCGATACCATCCATATCGGCCACATATTCAACAGAAAATCCGCGTTCTTTTTTCATCACTTCCTTATCAGTGGGCAATTTACAATCGGGAATCCGATTGCGTCTTATTGTCCCAAGACTCAATATACCCTCTTTAGCTAAGTACGCCAATAAAGGCAAAGAAGTAAAGTAATTATCAAAATAAATTTTATAATTCAGATGCCTTGGTATACCTCGCGCCATTCTCATCACAACGTTTGATGATGCTCCTAAGTCTGGCTCTCCAGGAAGCACAACATTTTCAGCTCCTGTTTCAGGTTCAATTTTATAAGCAAACCCTGAAACCCCACTAAGAACAAATATCTTGTAACCCCATTTGTGTGGTTTTTTTGGGTTATATCTTTTCAAATTACTCCTCGCTTTTGTGGAGCAAATCTGTTCATCCACACAAAGATATTCTTCCATGGGAACTGCACTAAAAGTCTCATTCAATTTTTCTATGATAGGTCGAAATTTGAATAGCCTGTCACTATTCGGTGCATTACGTGGTGGCAAATTCGAATTGTCATTGAAATGTAAAAATTGTCTAATCTTTTCAAACTTTTGTTTCGGCATTGTTTCTTGGATCATAGGTGTACCAATAGAGGACTTCCAATGACTAGTTACTCTCGGTAGTTGGATCAATGACATCAAATAAGTTGCTCCAATAAACTGCTGAATATCAGTATCAGTTACTTGAAAAGACTGGTTAGGATTTTTTTGAATGATATATAGATTCGTTTGTTCAGCAATAAAAGTTATCAGTTCTTTTGTAAAGAAATGTAAAAAAAATTGGATAGGTGTATCAAGCTCTAATAAATTTGGAGGCAAAGTAGTATTTCCAGTAAATCGTATTTGATGATCGTTTAGAACAAGATTTCTTTTTTTCCATTTCAATTGCGGTTTTTTTCGTTTTTGATTAGTCGAGGCTGGTTGGCTTGTTTGTTGTTCCAGATCTGGAAATGAGGGGCCAGCGATAGGCTCACTGCGTTCAGTATTGTCAATGATTGAATCTACGTCAATTCCAGTATTTTCTTCACAATCTGGGAAAGGTCCAACATCGTCTAATAGTGGTTGATAATCGGGATCAATTACGCTATCATCATCGTCTTCTAAACCATCTTCACTATCGTCTTGACACAATAACTCATATATCTCCTCTTCCCGCAGTGGTCGCGATGCCATTCTAAAAGTAAATGAGATAATTTACCATCAGTATCCACCAGGGTTGGGTAGGTAGTAAATGATACATTTACTACACAATTTACTACTAAATGTAATTTACTACATCGATTTTTTTTTGTATTTTACTACATTTACTACATAGAGTGCATTTCGAAATACTCTAGCTCTAGCTAAAAATTGGCGGCAAAGAGATTCACATCATTTACATGGTGATAGATAAATCTCGTTGCCGCCAATTTTTAGCTATAGCTAGAGCATTTCCGAATGCACTCAAAATCTAACATTATTTGAATTTTAAATGGGAAATTTGCTAGTTTTATTAATTATAGCAAATAATTATTGTTTTATTTATTGTAGATTATATTCTCCGTTTCCAACTTTTATTTGTTTATAATGTAGAAAAATGCAAAGCAAAACTGCAAACGAAAAATAATCTAACATAATATTTAGGAAATTTATTTTACTACGTATAATTTACTACATCATGCCATTTAGTACGTAGTAAATGTAGTAAACATGAAAAAACGCAGTTTACCCATCTCTGATATCCACATACTTTAGTTACAATATAATTCCAACTAATATTCCGACCGTTACTCAATGTAACAGGAATGTTTCAAACATAAAAACTCATTGTTGTCTTAGAAAAAGATAAAATTATTGAAAGCTAACAAACAATGGATAAATTCAGTCACTTACCTGCTCGTTTCCAAGAAAATAACACAATATTGCACGATTTATGTATTTTTTTATAAAATTTGAAATTTGGAAGAACCCACAATCGTCACTTATAGTTAGCGAGAGATAAAACTTGATAAAAAAATAATAGGTAGCGCCATCTATGATTTTCCCTGGATACTAAGTGCTTTTATAGTAGAGATGGGTCGGTACGCGTTTTTCCAATAACAAAACGTAACTAGTTATCAGTACTCGATAACGGTTTTTGAAACTATTTATTTTAATAACTATGTATTGGCGATACACGAGTCTAGAAGTGGTTTTGCCGTTTTGGTAGCGATATCATTGGTGACGAGTGTAGGTATTATGTACTATATAAACTAAGTGTAGCGTATTTAAAAGTTTATTTCATAATTCATTTTATATACATCATTTACCTTACCTGTTCTTGACGCCGATAACCTCAGTTGTTGAGCTTCTATAATTCACAATATCTATCTACCTGTTCTTAACTTCTTACATATTATTTACACTTTTGATGCAGTTTTATTTACACTGTCCTTTATTCTTCTAGGTTCATATTTAAAAAAGCTATCTGTTCCACTTTCGAAGTCGTAAGTCGTGTGCGGCGGTCGCTTATTAATAGTCCCGTTTTGCTGAACACTCGCTCACATGGCACTGATGTAGCCATAATGTTGCCATATTTTTTAATCAATTTTGATAGATAAGGATAGGTAAATCTGTGATTGCGCCACCACTCCATCGGACAGTTCCATGACCCATCGGAGCGGAAAACTGGCAGAATATCTTCATTTAAGTACGTGTCTATTTCTTTAATTGCTTTTGACAGGGGCGTTCCTACAGTTTGCTGTTGTGAAACAATATCTTCCAAAACAGTCCAAGGCGAAAATTTGTTAAAATTTTGGTTATTGGTAGGGGGATTGGTAGATAGCGTATTATCATTACCACTTCTTGCAGTGGAGTTGATTTCTTCCGCTATGGCGTCCACAAGGATATCCTGGACCCGTTTCCGGGTGTTTCTGGCCTCGTTGGCATCTGCGAACACTGCGAGTTTGTACCGCGGATCTAAAAACGTACAAACTGAGAGCGTGCCACTCTTTTCAATGTTCGTAAATCTGGCTAGTAACCCGTTTCGCAATTGATTAATTACATTTTTCGAAGCCTCACAAAAATTTTCGTCTAGTAGTCTGTCACATCCGGAGACAAGACATCGCGTCATCACTATGACGGAGCTTGCTGTTAAGTAGCTTTGTCCACTCAAGGAAGTTGTGGCGTCATCGAAAGGTTTCAAAATTTTGCAAAGCTCTGCACAAAATATCCATTCTTCATTTGTGATTATCGGCAGGTCTTGTCGTAATGTGGCGACTGTAGCTCGAACGTGCGATTCTAGTTCGACAAATCTTTGTAGCATGTAGTAAGCGGAATTCCAACGAGTGGCTACTTCTTGTTTCAAACGTTTTGGAATGCAGCCAGGATCCTCATTTAGTTGGGCTTTCAAGAGTTTACTTTGTGCTGTTGAGCTAGTTTTGAAATGACGG
The DNA here is from genome assembly GCA_034508555.1 of Venustoraphidia nigricollis. Classification (NCBI taxonomy): domain Eukaryota; kingdom Metazoa; phylum Arthropoda; class Insecta; order Raphidioptera; family Raphidiidae; genus Venustoraphidia; species Venustoraphidia nigricollis. The sequence goes on along the minus strand of JAVRKA010000065.1, from coordinate 2,687,091 downwards.
ACAATTCTTTTAACTCTATCAATTAAATTATCTTGGGCCTTTATTACGTCTCTTACAATCAAATTTAAAGTGTGCGCGTAGCAACCGTAATGTTTCCATCCTATGTCACGGATCGCTTTTACGATGTTATAGGCATTATCCGTGACAGAAAAATTTATTTTGTTTTCGATGTTCCACTTGGATGCCATTTCAATCAGCTCCGCCTGAATATTCTCGCTGGAGTGGTGTTCAGGAAAGCTAGTGCACATAAGAAGAAGTGATTTTAATTTAAAATTTTCCGTGACGTAATGTCCTGTGACGGCCAAATACGCCTCGTTAGCTCGTGATGTCCACAAGTCTCCTGTGAGGCATACAGCTTCGATGTTCGAGGCCAATAATTCATTTTGAACAATTTCTTTTGTTTTTTCGTAAAGGGCTGGAATCAGAACATTCGAAATAGTTTTTCTTGAAGGTAATGTATATCCAGGAATCCAACTTGCGAACTTTCGAAACGCCTTCTCTTCCACTAACGAAAAGGGTTGGAACCCCTTAATGAAAAGAAGGAGCAAGTCATGGTCGATTTTTTGCTTCAGTTCCTTAGATATTTTTTTTGTGACATGATATCTATCCATCGACTGTTGCAAATAAACTCTCTCAAGTGACTGGGTCGTGCTACGACTAGGTACTAGTGCATGCGTGTTACTTGTTATCGTAACTCGTGGGGTTGAAGTCGACGATGCTGGGCAAGGAATTGCATTCGATATTGGTGGCAGTGATGACGCAGCAGATGACGTACTGGTCCCCGGAACATTTGCAAGCTCCGCGGGCCCAATATTTAGGCGCTGAGCCGACGTACTGGTCCCTGGCGGGAACTCTGAAAGCCCCACGGACGCAACATTTTGGCGCTGAACCTTCTCCACGCGGATATATGCCTCAGGATGTTTCTTTTTCAAATGAGATTTTAAGTTTCCTGTGGATGCTTTATAACTGTACAATTCACCGCATACTTTACATTTGGCTTTCTTTTCAGTTGTATTAGTTTTTTCCAAAAAGTCCCATAAAACACTACTATTTACACGCGACATTATTTTTAACCTATTTTTTTACATTTACATACAAACATTTACACTATTACTATACACTATTTTAATATTTTTATCAATCAAAAACTTTAAACACGAGACACAAAACGAAAACAGTATTCACGAGCTCAAAATTCTCCAGACTGAACTAACAATAACATACAAACAAATAGTTACTGATTGGTGTTATATTTTTGAAACACTCATTGTTGCGAATACAATGCAAATACAAAAAAAAATGTATTTGTCAACTACTTAATACAAGTACAAGAGGTGCATTTTGTAGATTTAAAAAAGAAATCATAATGATATCATATTTTATTCAAGAATCAAGTGGGCCGAACACAATAATACACGTGCCATGGGCCAACAATAACGTTCATTGTACCAATTAGCTAGTCAACATTGTTAGTTATTATGCATATAATATATTATCTATTGTCGCGTAAGCAAAAATCGTTATGGTGATTCGTTATGTTATGATTGTATCAAAATCAAAATAAGTTTGTTTAAAATAGATATTAAGCTTCTCAGAAAACAACAGTCGCAATATTGTACCTAAACGTTCTACAATGTATACCTATTTAATTGCTCAATACATAGTTATCGTAGAACCGAATACCGTATTTCGGTTATTGCGCCAATACATAGTTATTGAAACTATTTACGTTTTAAAACGCTCATCTCTATTTTATAGTGTGTAACAGTAATGTCACAGCGATTCGAATGAACGAAATATATTCAGTAATTGTTTTGACGAGACTTTTGAGGTTTGTTACAGGATTGTCACATGAGACTATTAAGGGTTAAACCAAAATATAGGTCGACTGAAGTTTTGCAGTACTGGACAATCTGTTTTTCCTTTTCTTCATCGAATACTCGGTTGTGAGGATTATATCCGACTTTTGGCTTTTTATTTTCACGCAGTGCTTTTATGTAACGATATAAAGTAACGTGGCACATACCATATTTATCCGCAACTTTTCGGATTGATTGCTTTCCATCAATAACTTTTTTTGATGCTTCGTCAAAGATGCTTTGAGGAATTGTTCCCCTTTCCGTTTTTCTTGGCCTTGGTTTAACCATGATTTTACGTAGTTGCTGAAATAAATCCAAAAAAGTATTAAAAAAATGAAAAAAATATTTAGGTGTCGATTGTAACATATTACAATCGACACCGTTTGTTATGTTACAACCGACACCGACATGCTATTTTTGACGTAATGCTGTCGGATGCCGCTTTGCTTTTAACCTCAAAAAAGTCGATGAGTGCATTAGGTAGCTAAACCCATGTGTAATTTCAACCTCTCATCAAATTTTGAAAAAATACAATAACGTATATCACACAGTAAAAACCATAAGTGAGTAAATACTTACTTTTAGCTGCAATTTCAATTTATTTGCGCATAAAACACACAATAATTGTACTGCGTCAACAAAAACGTCACTGGTAAAGCAGAACACCGTCTCGTATGACTTGATGAACATAATTTCTCTTTTCGATGTAAGATGGCTCTATAATCACCCCTGTTACAATTGACACTTGTTACAATTGGCACCAGTCTCCCCTACCTTGGACGTTTTTTCCTTTTTTTATTAAAGGAGCAACTGGACCAGAATTGCGACCAAAAGTGTGCAGAGCAGATAATTTTGCAGAGGTTGTTTTATAATTATTATAAGACTCTGAAAACTTATCAAGCGCTGGTAAGAACTCTTCAGGATTTGTATCTAACATAGAGTTAAATTCGTGGAATATACTTGTCAATTTTTCTCTGACCCTTTCTTTTTGAATTCGCAAATCTGTCGTCTCAATCTGGTTTGTAGTAGGTCGATTATTATCCTTAATTTCTTCGGCAATTTCGGGCGAACATTGTGCTAACAATGTATCAAACAAACGACTTTCTGAGACATTGTTATTCGCATTAATATTTTTTGTTTTTTCATGCAGAGAATTATACCAAGCACCATCAAATTCCAGTCAGTATTTTGTGAAACAGTATTTTTGTTTCCTTATTAGTTCTTGGGAAAACATTTACTGATGAAATATTTTCACCTTTCATCACCAAATATTGATGCTTACATGGGGCACCCTGTATTCCCACAGGGCATGAGCATACAGAATTCTCCATATTTACAAAATATTCAATATTATTGTCATTATTTTTTACTATATACATATTATTTCCAATTTTTTCATAGGATAAATTTATCAATTTACTATCAGCAACAAAATATTTTGATTTTGTATATCCTTCGTTTCTATTATTCAAGACATCTGTTAGTCTTCTTTTATAATAATCTATTAACTGAATAGTTAAAAAACTAAATAACTGTACCACACTGAAAGCTTTTGTGCGTTTTAAAACAATGTCCTTTAATATTCTAAAATTGGCTTCGGCATAATTATTTGTATCGTTACCTCTTGTGATCAATGTGTTCCTATAACACAAAGCCCATTCTGAAGCTCTTGACTGCATCTTTAGGAAATATTTGACTGCAAAATCGTATTGTTTTATTAACGGGTTATCAAGAGCATCTTTATATTTTGTAGTAAACAAATTACGGTCTGTAGTATTCAGTAACCTATGAAAAATAGTAAATATTTCTTTACGATCACTAGGTGATATTTTATGCTTTGAATCCCAAAAGTATCGCATAGCAGCCTGCGGTACATGAAACTTACAAAGAAGTACCTAGTTTAGATTTGGGAAAACATACACTCAGAGCATTTATCTCCGCAGAACTATCATCAGTAATTATTATTTTTGGATTTCCACCTCCATAAAACGGGTTTTCTGGAAATATTACTTTTAAACTTTTGAAAGACTCTATTAAATTTTTTTCTGATTCAGAAAATGTAATTATTACTCCCAAGGGAAAAGCTCCCGCAACTGAAGGGCAAAGTAAACAAAATATTCGTGAACTATGTCGATCCATGTTTCCACTTGAATCAATAAACATTATTTCACCCGACGTAGGCAAATTTTCATGAATTCTTTTGATGAAAGGATCACAAATACAGATTATCAAATTTCCGTCTTTTGACATCCAACTTGCACAATTCGATCCACATTTTTCATTATATGCTTTTATCACCTCTATAAGTTTCTGAACCATACCATCTCCCGAACTTTCACCATATTCTTTTTTAAATAATGAGTAATAAAGATCGTACACCCATTTCCTTGTAGGGTAAACTGATCCATCAGCCGCTATTTTGTAATAATCATCACCGTACTTACACTGCAGGTCGAATTTGTAAGCCTGCCATGCTGAAGAAGGAGAATGTCCGTTATTAAATAAATCATGAAATATTGAAACAATTTCATCGCTTGGTTTTCGAAATTTAAAGGACGCTGCCGATTTAAGCTCGTGATTATGTGTATGACGTAAAAAAATCTCACAAGGCCTGCTTTTCAATTCTGTATCTCCACTCCTAAAAAAAAATAGGTATACATAATAAATTGTATTCTAAATAATATTCGGTAAATAGGTATTTTAAAATTTTAACACCAACTAACTTTTTTAACTGTTGTTTTACAGTTATTCTTAATTTTGCAGAGCAATTAGTATGCTTCTCATGTGGTACAGAACTCTTTTTGGGCAAGGTATTATGATGGCATCTATATTCTTTCTGCAAAAATAACTTTTGTTTTATACGAGTAGCTTAACAGAAAACACTATTTACCATTTACCTTAAAAATTATTCTCTGTGTCTCTTCTGAGAAAGTAACGTATGATCGCCACGACGTTAATTAAGCTTTTTCAAATTCTGACAACCATTTAGTAGCTTCAGATTTTGTAGTAATGGCACTTCTAAGTGTACATTCAAACGTACTGTCTGTGAGGCTTGTATATTTTATTACTTTAGTATCATGTCCATCAGGAAAAATAATTTGCAACTAAAAAACAAGTATCTACTTAAAATATGCATTTTAGGAGAGCCTGTGGGCTGATTAAATTCTATGTAGCTCGACTTACGTAACGAAAGGCGTCGTTGTCAATTAATAATTTAGACTCAAGTATAATATCCATTATTCATTTGTTGAAGTTGATTTGACAGTACATACACTTACACACACCAGTGGTAGCACCACACATGCCACATGGTGACACAGCACTAACATTTCATTTTGACAGATTGCCGCGAGCGCGTAAGTAACCAATCATAGCGCTTCAATATAGGTCCATATAAAACTCCATTAGGTTTCGAAATCTCGCGTGTCAGAGCTGTCGTGCTCTCTCCGCCGCGTCTTGCGAATCCGTGCAGAGATGCGCGCGCAGTGGCGCGCTGTTTGAATCGTTAACAGGTCTATTTAATCACAAAAAAAATAGATTACCAAATAAGGCGTGAATGGGAAACGATCAACGGCAATCGAGATATTGATGTTTTACCTACCACAACACAACTAATGCAATTTTTGACGAACCGCTGCAACATGCTGGAAATGATGGAGAAAAATAAAACTCAAGAAGTCGGTAAACAGAACACCAGACGCACAGAAAGGCAGGTCCATTTTGCAGCCAAATGTTGTCGCTTAACATATTCGATATGAAAGGCAATGTATTCGCCGATACGGACGCATAAAAAAGTATTATTGGAAGAAATCTCTACGAGCGATTAAAGGACAAATGTGAATTTAATCCGACAAAAATGCAAGTGACCTTGGCAGACGGAAAGATCCATGCCACGGAAGTTTTGATAGCAACTGTCTCTATCAGTATTGAAACGAAAACTATTGAATCTGAATTAGTGGTACTTTTCCAAGCGTGCACGACAACCATACTCTCCTGGGCACAGATTTTCTGGGTGCTGCCAATGTTTTATTGGATGTAGCTGGTGGAAAATGATACTTTAAAGAAAACCCCAATGTGCAATTTGATTTCGCTAACACGTCAAACAGAAAAGACACTAAAGAAGTATCCACTGACATCTGTACATCGCTTCGCACTAATGACTCGACTTGCTCCGAAAAGCAAAAGATTTTATTGAGACTCGCTGCGTGACTATTATATTGTTCTAAGAACACATTGTGTAATTTCAAGAAATGACCTCAAGAAGTAATGGATGTGGATTTTTCTTTAATTAGCTCTTGTTTTATTAATTTCGTATCCCCTGAGTACATGTTAGGTGTATCTCTATATAAAATTGTCTATAACATCAATTATTTGTAATAAACATTTATTCAAAAACAAAATAACAATTTCTAATAGAACATAAAATAATTTTTTTTATAAAAAAAACTTAAAAACTGAAACAATTTGTTCTAACAACACTTGTAATTGTGTGAATAAAAAAAAAGAATGCCTTGTAAATGAAATATAACTTCTTTTTTCTGCTTATTATTTAACGCGTTAGTTCTTCTTTTTTTTAAAAAGATTTCTTGGTTTTTCCATGTCCGTTTTGGCACTGCCTTTGCTCTCTTTTATGTCTTCAGATCTACTTCTCTTTTTATTTATATTAGTTTTAGCAGCCAATACCTTAGGATTTTTAAGGTCTTTGAACAAACATGATAAGTACTGAGCATCTACTGGGGGCATAAATTTGAATAGCTTCTTCAGATCATAGACCTTGTCCAAAGAAAGCAGGCATTCAGTTGATTCTCGTATGGGTTGCACTGTTGGCAAGCGAAATCCATAACTTACGTCATGATTCATTTTTTGTTTTCCACGATATGAAGGTAATAATAGAGGTACTTCAATGAAATTATTATCATTATGATTGTGTTTATAAAACACTTTATTAATGCTATCACTGAAATATTTTATTTGCTTAACGGAAAAGTAAGGCACTTTTTTCAAGTTACTCAGTTTCGCAGATGCCAGCTTATATTGCATAAAATCTTTTACATTCATTTGTAGTACCATAAAAGGTTTTTTTCTGTTTACTGTTAAGAGATGCCGTACTAAACCTAGCGGACTGAATATCTCTACGTTTTGCAATTTTCTTTCTATTTGGCTGTGAATGCCATCAACCTCTTGAATTTCACTGTGACCAGGTTCACAAAACTTCTGGGTGATTTCCTGTATACGTGGATGTTCTTCTAAAAATTTCAGCAGGGCAAAACTCATAATTGAGAAAGTTGCGGTTTTGTGCTACACATGAATCAGACCACAGTATTATCTTATTCACTTCGGGAAAGTCGCTAACGACTTGTAATAATATTTTAATGAGTGCTGATGCCATATCACTTCCTTTTCGTCCATTCATCCCCTCATTCCAAATACAGCAGTATGCCTGTTTTCTCAAATTACAGTGCGCCGTTAAATTATATGTATTTAATTTTCTGCTATAAAAGAAGCATGAAATGTTTGACCGTGGAAGAGCAAACACGTTTTCCAAATCAAATGATATCACAGCGATGGAAGGATCTCTATCAATATTGCGCTCATGTCTTGCGATTTCCTTATTGCTTGTGTGATTTTCAAATTTTAGTTTTTGATCTTCGGTTAGTGTTGTAGTTTTTTGTATTTGGCGATACTCCTCACATGTGTCGCACCGATCTTTTTTCGGTTTCAAGAAATTGATGTTAAATTCGTAATTAAATATAGAATGATAGCAATGAAATTTTACCGCATCAATCTGTTTTTCAGCGCAAAATTCCTTGTATAAATCGTATAGACGATTTAAATTTAAGTGAACGTCAAAATATTCCTTTCTACTGTCTTTCCGACAGTAGTGGGATTCGACTCTTGGTATACTGTTCATATGTGCCCTTACGTAGTCCTTAGAGGTACACGGTATTACTTTTTTAGGATGACACCCTTGTAGTAATTTTGTTGGTAGTCCTGTGAGATTATTTATTTTCTTTTCATAGAAATAATTGATCCGTTGTTGACTTATGTCGAGCGCTGAAAGAAAAAATGTTTTGCAGACTTTAATTTTTTCTCCAGCAATATGGAAAAAATATAGGTATGTATATTTCCGACGAGAAACTTCCCTTGCTGTCTGTTTTCGCTTCACAGCTATTCTGTCCGTATTTTTTGAATAAAATAGTAGTTTTGCATCGTTAGATAAGTTCCAAAAACCTTTATGTATTTCTTTACGTTCTTCAACTGTTATTTTTTTTCCACAACTGAATTTACAAGACGTAGTCTCGCAATTTTTGCGAAATTTAACTTTTTTTGCGGGACGTACTACTCCTTTTACATCTTTGTACTCCAAACCATGTTCGCATAAGTCATGGTTTATATTCATTTTCCAGCTTTTAGGATTGTTTCTTCTTTTTCGAGTTGGTTGCGACACCGTAGAAGTTGCTAAATTAACATTATCTTCATTCTCCAAGAGTAAATTTACTTCGGCTTGAGCACTTGGTTGCGATACAACTGTATTATTAATTGATAGATCATCTTGAAAAAAACTATCTAAGGGTAAATTTATCTCATCTTCTTCAGGTATATAGTCAGGATCGCGATCTTCGTCATCTGAGTTTCCAATAAGATTTAGCAATTGAAGCTCGCTATAATAAATAATAGCTATCACAATTTGATCAAAAAGGGATTTAAATAATAATAATAATTTTAAAATATACGCAAATTCATGAAAATATACCTATTTAATTATAAATTGTGTAATAATATTAAGTTACGTTGTCGCTGCCAAGCGGGACGAACGTTGAATTTAATTAATCTTAATAAATAAAAATATCGTTTTATTTTGAATCTGATTTATTATAACTTTGGATGAAGATTATATTTATAATATTATTTTATTAACACCTTTTTATTTTAATATGTTAACTTGTACATTTATTAATGTATGCTTTTGCAGGTTTATTTATGTTTTGTTATTAATTAACTTCAGATATATGCTCTGAACGTAATTTTTAGAGGAACACCCTGGATCTACGCTCCAGCTAAGACTTTATGAGTTGTGAACCTCGATTTGTGTTCATAGCTCATATTTATAGAAAACAAAATGACGCTAAGTTTTAGCTGACATTGCAGCGTCAGTAGCTAGTCCGTGGTTAGATTTCTTAGAATCTGTCAATGCTAGAAATCTAATATTATTATTACATGTGGGTGTTGGGATAAGTCACGTATGTAACTCGCCCTCCCTTAAAGTTCAAAATTTGAAATTTTGATAATTTGAAATTTTGATAAAAATTAAACAATCAGCCGTACAGAAGGTGTTGGCTCAGCTTGAAAAACTGCCGAGGGTTCGACAGTCGAGTTATTTTCATTAACTTGCCTGCAAAAACATTTACAAATGTTTTGTCTGTATTTTATTATCATAAAAATAACGATGCCACTCATGACTAGATACAAGATCAAAGTTGAAAATTGGTGACCAACTTGAATGTAGTCAACAGGAGTAAAATCTAGTTTGTCTAAATTTTTTGAGATTGTATGTAATTCCTTAAGTTCTAATTTTGTTAAATCTACTGGTTTATATTTGTCTGGAATATATTTATCCAAATGAATATTAGGCAAAATTATCGGTTCTTGTATCTGTTCGGTAGCGTCATTGCGATATACAATATCATTAAGTTTAAAATAGTATCCTTTAGGCAAAGAGACCAGTAATTTATTTTTTAAAATTGCATTGTCCAAACAGTTGGACACTACGTGAATTGACTTATTAGTATAAATAAAATAGAAATTATTACTGATCTCTTCCACATATAGGTCAAGATCATGATAAGAACTGGGAATCATGTTACAGTTGAACGACCTTTCGTTCAGTACAATATTTACTACACAGTCGTTATCTACAGGTGTTAAGTGTAGATGCGAAGTGCATATTTTGATATCGTTTATTATTTTACATGGTTCGTCCAAATAGACATATGAGAATTTATTTATTATCAGATAATTATTTTTTTTTGGTATAATAATTTTATTATTAAAGTTGGGAATTGGAATGAGATAATATATTTGGAATGAATTAGGATTCATGATGGGAAATTCTAAGGCGAAATAGAGTATGTTATTTTTTACGAAACTTTTAAGTTTAACTATTTCATAATACGAGGGTAGATCATCTATAAGAAAAGGTAACTGCGTTGGTCCAAATAGCCTTTTTAATTCATCAAGTGTATTAATCATCACTTTGGGACGTATGATTGATGAATGAAGAATTTCGAGTTTAGCGAATGTTAGTGAATTTTCAAGGTTGTCTAACAAATGTGAAATAAACAACAGGTTTAAATTCAAATAGTCTAATGAAATTAAGTAATTAAGATTTTGGGCAACCACGAGGTGATAGTGGTGTAAAATAAGTAAATCATTTTTAATTATTTTTTGGTTATTTTCCAAAATTTGCATGTTAGAATTGTAGTTTTCTACAATATTTTTATTTATCGCGATCAGCTGTTCAATTTTAGAGTTATCAGTTTGTTGTTCGACTTTGAGTCGATTAATATTTTGTTCAATTTTATTGGCGTCTTGGGCGTCCATGTTACCAGTTATAAATTTTATACCTGATCCTAGGACATCTATTAAACCTCGCTTAGGTCTATGTGACGTAGTCAAACCGATAGAAAGGATTCTTTCTATGTTGATTTTTGTTTTTGTTTTCGTAAGATTAATAAATTGATATATGCGATTTGCAAGAAAAGAGTTATTTGTGGGTTCCTCGGGATCAAAGGTAAAGGATCTTTCATTCAGGATTTTATCGATATCTAATAATTAGTCTTTGTTCGAGAATGTTTAAATCATAATAATGCACATACGTGAAATGTTGCTGAACTATTTTTGTAGTTCCCAAATTAAATGGTAAAATTCCAGGATTTTCATCTAAGCTAGTAATTTTGATTTTGTCTGAGGCCAGAAGGGCCTGGTAGTGGATCGTCAACAGCGATAGGATTCTGCAATAAAAGTGGCCTTTTAATTTCTTGTTTGTGTCGTACATTTGGTATTTTAGTTACCGGGTCTACGACAATCAATTTTTGAGGCAACTGTTGAGTTATAAGTTTTGGTTTACTGAATTTTGGTGCTAGCTTAGTAGATGGGTATAGGTATGTCCTGGATCAACCGATTTGATGACGTTTCAGATCGCAGAATCGCCCATTTTTACCCCCACCACTTTTTGGGTATAGGTATGTCCTGGATCAACCGATTTGATGACGTTTCAGATCGCAGAATCGCCCATTTTTACCCCCACCACTTTTTAATAATTTGTGCAATATTTGCATGGTGGTCGTCGACGACGACTCTCTCGACGTTCTTCGTTAATAGCCCCCTACCCCACCGCCCCCTCTTCCGCCCCCCCATCCGACGACAAGAGTTCGTCGAGACGTTGCAACGGGGTTATTTTTTTACTGATGCGTTTGAATGGTATATTGTAGTTTATTGCAAAAGATAACCCCAGGTAGGTATGCAATCTGCAATACATGAGCTAGAGCGATGTCTTCGATATTTTAATCGCCTACAACGTAGGCAGCCCGCACAGCTTTTTTTTCATGCCAGAGCGAGTGTGTTTCGAACCCGAGTTCCATAGCTTGGCGTTCCGATACTCTACCACAGAGCCATGGTAACGTGTTGTCGAAGCGTCGTTAAAACATGTATATATAAAACACGTCGCTTCTACAGCTGATCATTTAAGGTTGTACATTGTACAATAAATAATTATTGAATACAAGCAAAAATGTGGTTACAGGCTGTTTTTTAATACTGCGCTGCCTTGTTATCAAGTACAATATGTGATGCGTTATAATTGGAATTTATTACAATAGGTTATAATAATAAGCATGTATTTTATTTATATCAAACTCTTTATTTATTTAAAACATCATATTATTATAAAAATCTTCCTAGTAGCTTTTTTATAGGTTCAGACAGGAATAAATTCTAGAGGTTAGATAAAAGAATATTACTTCTATAATAATATTGTCCTCGCAATAAGTTTTATTAATTTGTTAGCTTTGCACCTCTCCAAACTGTTCACTTTTACAATACATCACTCACGTACTATGCTATAAAACTGCAATGAGCTGTTATTTGTCAATAGCTAAACGTTGAGAAATTAAATTAATTACTACTCAACTAAAGTACTATTGCGATGAACCATCCTGTAAAGTTGTAGACCTGTACGCATAATAAACAAAGTATTGATCATTGATGGAAATCGTAAGTAGTAGCTTTTATAGGTTCATACAGGAATAAATATTAGCGAACAGATAGACAGACATTCCATTTGTTTTTTATCAAGAAGATAGACAGACAGACAGATAGACAGAACCATTTTTATGCTTTTTAGGACGTAAGTTTATTCATGATATTGAGTAATTACTTTGATTACGTTATTATATATTATTATATAAATCATTATTATTAGAAATCACACTGAAATAAAAATTGTTATTTATACTTTAAAACGAGTGTTCACAACAATCTGCAGAGATACTTTTAACATTAAGGTTCCTATCGAGAGAGAGAGAGAGAGAGAGAGTTCTCGTGTCTCTATTTTCATATATATATTTATTCATATTTTTATACACCTATCTTGTATCTGTTTCAACTCTATTAGGTATCTACCCTGTATCAGTTAACACACTGTTTGACCTCTGTTCTGTATCTATTTCGACCTTGTTAGGCACCCGTGTTGCGTCTGTTTCGACATTGTTTGAACCCCGTTTGAGATATTTTTCTAATCAGTCTATATATATAGCTAGAATCAAGAGTTTTTTAATCAGTGTTAGTCTGACTGCAGACTGAAAAATGTCGAGCGAAAAACAAAACAAAGTGGGAGATAGATCAAGAAACGACGATTGTGTTCTGTACTATGATGGGCACAGGGTCGACAGATTTTGTGTTAGATTCGATGATAAAGATATGAAGTTTATGCTAGGTTGTAGACCTGTACGCATAATAAACAAAGTATTGATCATTGATGGAAATCGTAAGTTTCAACTAACCGACGGTCTGGCGGAACTACTTTTTGATAGAAGACCTCTAAATTATGATACAAAGGACTTGATGCTGTATAAATCGCTTCTGCTTCTGACCAGCGCTCACAAACGCAACTATAGATCGTCAGAACAAATCTCCGGTGACGGAAGTTTCAAGTATAGACAAATCATTTCCAAGCTATTTCAACCTCTGCGCTCTAAATGCGAGAAAAGAGATGGTGAAAATTCGGTAAAAAAACAAGTTAACTGCTATAAAGAGAAACCGGAAGTGAACTGTGAAGAGTCGATTTCCTTACATTATTCTGATATGTTATGTTTTTTTGTTTTTAGAATTTTGGAAATGAATAATAACATTTTTAAGTACTTTTTTATTTATATTACATTTTTTTAAACATTAAATAATAATTAACATAAAATAATAAAATAATAATATACAATAGGCGCTCAAACTACGCCGAAAATAAGAATTGCATGCAAAAGACGTAAAGTATCTTTCCATCGCATAGATCGAAAATCTGAAAAAAATAAAACAAACCGTTTTAGTATATTAATACTTACATCCGACAAATTCATACATGATAATTTAACATTTTCATATATAATATATATGAAAATGTTAAATTATCATGTATGAATTTGTCGGATGTAAGTATTAATATACTAAAACGGTTTGTTTTATTTTTTTCAGATTTTCGATCTATGCGATGGAAAGATACTTTACGTCTTTTGCATGCAATTCTTATTTTCGGCGTAGTTTGAGCGCCTATTGTATATTATTATTTTATTATTTTATGTTAATTATTATTTAATGTTTAAAAAAATGTAATATAAATAAAAAATCATTCACAGGACCGTGAAAATTAGTTTTTTGTTTCTCCAAAAAAAACGTGCTTGACTACATTAATTATTTTTTGTAACGAACCCAACCTGTTCCAACCTGTTACAAGTAATTATTATAATTACTGGAGTTAATTTATCGAATATAATATATTATATTATATTCGATAAATTAACTCCAGTAATTATAATAATTACTTGTAACAGGTTGGAACAGGTTGGGTTCGTTACAAAAAATAATTAATGTAGTCAAGCACGTTTTTTTTGGAGAAACAAAAAACTAATTTTCACGGTCCTGTGAATGATTTTTATTGAACCCTAAATCCTTTTTTTCTCCCTATGCGCGTTGGATCTCTAAGGTGCATAAATCCTATCCCGGCATAGGAATGTGATACTTGCTCGTTAGTCTATGCCGCATAGTTGAACAAATTTCACAAGGATAGGGGTGTATAATGCCTACGTTATTCGATTATCCGCGAGAGATTTTTCCAACTAGCAAAATCACAACACGCGTAATTATGTAACCTCTTTTTTTACACAATCTAAAAAATATGTTTTTTTTTTATAGGTTCTATAAGTCCGCTGACGTATGACCAGCTGTGCTGTTTGTGCAAGTTTGTGCACAGGCAGATCTAGCTGTATTGTGTTCGAACCCCCGGCGGATAGATGCGGTGTATCTTTCGCCGAGAAAACGGTAATTCCTGTACCGGCCATCTTGATTGAGGTTTTCCATGGTTTCCCTCAATTAATTCCAGATAAATATCGAGATGGTTCCTTATTCGAGGCCATGGCCGATTACCTATCAAACTCCTAGTTCAAAAATTGTCTATCCTACCCTAATTTCCTATAATTCCTTCATTCACCCATTATTTATAATATATTAATAAGATAAAGTAAGTTTTTATTTCATTTTTTGTATGGGTTTATCAATGTTTTTAAATATACGGTTTGGTTAATTATAAGAAATGGTCGCTACAAATAAATTTTTATTATTATTATTATTATTATTATATATAATATGTTATTTTCATTTTTTGTATGGGTTTATCAATGTTTTTAAATATACGGTTTGGTTAATTATAAGAAATGGTCGCTACAAATAAATTTTTATTATTATTATTATTATTATTATTATTATTATTATATATAATATGTTATTTTCATTTTTTGTATGGGTTTATCAATGTTTTTAAATATACGGTTTGGTTAATTATAAGAAATGGTCGCTACAAATAAATTTTTATTATTTGTTACGGATGGTGGAAAATATATTTAAAGAAAATAATGAAAATCAGTACTTCATACAAATTTATTTATAACTTCTTATTCGCTCCACAATTCATCACAGAGTGTATTTCATATGACCGTCTTTAACATTCCCTCTTTGTATCTTTCCTGTCCATACACTTTAACCTTATCTATTTATTTGTTTACACTGGGCCACATGGCCTGTTTACAAATATACTTCTATATAATACTAATAACTATTGCCTATGTGTTATCCAGACTCCAGGCCAGTGGCGTACCCTAACAATCGGCCATCCTGACTAGTCATCGCCCCGATGACCTCGACTTTGAATACGACCGCTGTGCTCTGTTCGTTTGCCTGGCCTGCTGAAATTACTTGATCTGAAAGCAGTTAAATACAACAATAATTATATACTAAACTAGATTTTCCATTTTATGAAATGCTGTACTCGCATTCTTTGTTTTTATTGCTGTACTCGCATATCTTTCAAGGTGCGAATGTTGTACTCACATTCGGTTTTTATTTTAAGTAGCTATGCTCGCATACTTAATTGTTTTTATTTTATTTTATATGCTATACCCGCATATAATTTTAGGTGCGAATGTTATACTCACATTCGGTTTTTATTTTAAAGGTGCGAATGTTATACTCACATTCGGTTTTTATTTTAAAGGTGCGAATGTTATACTCACATTCGGTTTTTATTCTAAAGGTGCGAATGTTATACTCACATTCGGTTTTTATTTTAAAGGTGCGAATGTTATACTCACATTCGGTTTTTATTCTAAAGGTGCGAATGTTATACTCACATTCGGTTTTTATTTTAAAGGTGCGAATGTTATACTCACATTCGGTTTTTATTTTAAAGGTGCGAATGTTATACTCACATTCGGTTTTTATTCTAAAGGTGCGAATGTTATACTCACATTCGGTTTTTATTCTAAAGGTGCGAATGTTATACTCACATTCGGTTTTTATTCTAAAGGTGCGAATGTTATACTCACATTCGGTTTTTATTTTAAAGGTGCGAATGTTATACTCACATTCGGTTTTTATTCTAAAGGTGCGAATGTTATACTCACATTCGGTTTTTATTGTAAAGGTGCGAATGTTATACTCACATTCGGTTTTTATTTTAAAGGTGCGAATGTTATACTCACATTCGGTTTTTATTTTAAAGGTGCGAATGTTATACTCACATTCGGTTTTTATATTAAGTAGCTGTGCTCGCATACTTAATTGTTTTTATTTTATTTTTATTTTCTTTATATGCTATACCCGCAGATCTTTTCAACCACATGACGTATTTTTACCGTAATCAGAACAATAAGGTTGCTCAGTCTTCGGGCAAGCAGTTCTGTTTGGCCAGAACGTCACCACTCGTCCAAAACCAAAACAACAATTATTAATGATCATAAACAGTAATTAACATCATATACACACTTTACGCATAGCTTTTTATCTGTGTTGACTACGTCCCTGTCTGAACTTGCTATAGGATCCTTCAAATTTAATTTTCACCTTTTTAATTGTATCCTTTTTATCTTTGCTGGCGCCAGATCACAAAACAAGATCATTTTCTCTGTATACAGTTCTCTTTTTCCTTTTAATGTTAGACTTTCTTTTTATATTCAATGCAGTTTTCTTCTTTAGCTACGTCTCTTATGTCTAAATTTTCTGCTCCACCTGTATAAATCTTTCATTATTATTTAAACTACTCTTATGTCTACATTTTCTGCTCCATTCTGTATAAATCTTTCATTATTATTTAAACCAAACATGAATTAGTGAGGTGTAAAGTCAGTCGTATTATTAACACCATTATTCATCCCCCAAACAACATCTGGAAATTTATCTATCCATTTTTTTTTTTATTCTTTACTGACACATTTAAACCATCTACAAGGGTTCTATTATAACGCTCTACCTGTTCATTTGACCTTGGAGACGCTACGGCATTTAAAATGTGTTTTACTTGATATTTTATAATTGCATAAGATTTAAAAGTTTTACTTGTAACAGCTTTTCCACAATCAGAGATTATTCTTTCGTGTTTTCCAAATGTACAGAATAGTTCTTTTAAGTGATTACATATTTCACGGGAACTTGTTTTAGTTGATTTACAGTATACATTATTTTGAATAAGCATCTACTATAATTAATATACAATAATATCTGATTTTAAAAAAAATTTACCAAAGTGATCTATGTATGTAAAGGACTATCTGGTTTTTAAATCGTTTTCCATACATTCCTTTTTTTTTTTTTTTTTTTTTTAAACCACTAATTACTTTTTATTAATGCTTCGTCTCGTTTAAAAGCAAGGTGACCTACGTCGTCATGATATTTTCTCGAGCCATCTTGAAAGTAACAGGTTTATAATTGCCGCCCAAAATTCTTTTACAGACTACTGTTTTTAAGAACATAATTATTTTGAATGTTATTATCAACAATATTGGACACTAATTTTTGGTATATACGTCTAACTTTTGGATCATCCATTTGTAATGCAACTAACCAATCATCTGTATTTATTATCATTAACGGGACCGCGTTGCGACTCAACTTATCTACATGTTTCATTTTCTCCCCGGACCTATGCACGATTTTCATATCAAACTCCTGTATTAGCAATCACTATTGTGCAACTCGGCGAATTATTTATTTATTTATTTTATTTTTTTTTTGGAAAAGTTGCTCGAACTGTACAACAATCTGACAAATTTAAGAGGAATGCTTGTTATATAAATCCGAACTATTTTCAACGATTCAGCTATCGTCAAGGTTTCTAAATCATACGAATGGCATACACTTTCTTCTCGGGTAGTAAGTCGGCTATAATAAAATACAGGGTGTAATTCTTTACTGTGTTTTTGTAATAAAATTACCGCTAGACCTTTAGTACTAGCGTCAATGTGAATTTCAGTGGCAGCATTAGGATCAAAAATAGACAGTACCGGCTTAGACGTAAATTCTAATTTTATTTCATTAAATGGTCTAATTTGTTCTGAACCTCATTTCCAGGCTACAGATTTTCTCAATAACTGATTTAGTGGCGCGGTAATTTTGGCGTAATCTTTTACAAACTTTCTAAGGTAAAATGTCAAGCCTAATAATTATTGTAACTCATGAATATTTTGTGGTGCTTTAAATTTTTCTACTCCTGTTAATTTTCTGTTCGCGTGGTTTTATTGTTCCGTTATTAATCTCATAACCTAAGTACTCGATACTTTGCTTAACGAAAAACATTTCGACAGGTTAAATTTTAAATTAGCTTTTTCAAACAATTCAAGAAAATTTTGCAAAATTTCTAAGCCTTCTTTTATTGTTTTTAATGGAATAAGAATATCATCGAGGCACACTAGAATTTTTTTTTTTTTTTTTTTTTATTCTTAAATCACCCAGTACTTAGTGAAATAATTTTTGAAAGGTGACGGGAGCATTACTGCAGCCGAATGGCATTCTCAAATATTCGCATTGTCCGTCAGGTGTAATAAAAGCATTTTTATGTATTGAATTGAGATTTACTGGTATCTAATGGTAACCCTGAGTCATATCTAAACTACAAAAGTATTTACTATCAGATAATTTGCTAATTTGATCTTCGATAAGTGGTAAAGGTTACCTGTCTTTGACAGTTATTTTATTTAGTACTCTAAAATTGGTACAAAGTCTGTAATCACTATTTCGTTTTTTTTTTTTTTTTTAAGCATTGCAGGACTCGCGTAACTAGATTTCGAATCTCTAATAATTATACCTGCGTCTAGAAGCTCATTTATTTTATTTCTCAAAATCAATTTTTCGTGATATGATAATCGGTATGGTTTGTAATATATTGGTTTATCTGTGGTCAATTCTATTTTAAAATCGGTTAAATCGCTATAGCTTAGTTCATTGGAAGTATTAGCAAAACAAGCGTCATATGAACGGAATAGCGTTATTAAATTTTTCTATTCCCACTCGGCAATATCCCTTATATTTACTTTTGAGACATCCATTGAAAGTACGTCCGCAAAATCATTTGAAATACAAGGATTGATATCTCTTACCAGAACAGCTTCACCTCTACCTACGATACGGTCTTTTCTCCAGATCATAGGAACTGAATTTAAATTGATGACATTCACTGTAGAGATGGGGCCCTCCAGCAGAGATGTAGAGATGCTGTACTTTTCGCGCTCATGGACGTGGACTCGACCGCTTAGTAATGTAGGCGTTGCAGTGTCCTCCGACGCTACTGTGATACGAGCGGCATGACGTGGCGGTATGAAGATGTCTTCGTACATTTTGGCAACGGGTCTCGGCTCAGCAACTTTCTTCAGGAAAGTCAGGCCGTTCGCTGAACTGAATGGTGCGCCCGTTAATGGTCAGCTGGGCCCGCGAGTCGTTGATTACAGGTTGGCCCAAAATAATGTCAATTCCACTCATAGAAGTGTCCACGCACACAATGAAAGTTTAAAAAAAATGTTGTTGATTTTAGTATTTAATATCAATATTTTCAACATTTATATTATAAGAAGAATCTACTTGCCCGGTAATTAACTGTATTTTCTTCAGCTGGCGAAAATAGCAGTTGTTTTCTGAGTGTCCTGTCCTCTTGCATATGTTGCAGCGTTGTACCACTACCTTTGATGTTCGTTTGTTGCACGGTATGTCGATGGCTTCGCTTCATGGTATTCCAATTTGCTTAGGAAGTAGGCAAATAGATTTTCAGCACGAGCATTGGCTTGCAGGTGGTACGGTAATCCGTCAATAATACAAGATACCACATTGTTGTTACTACTTCCACACTGTGTAACTAGTATATTTTTATAATAAAAATAGCGTGTTAAACTTCCGTTTTCTTCTTATAATCAAGTATCTTCAGTAATCCCGCATAATTATGATATTTTGGCCACCCCTGCCAAACGTGAGCGGTTTTCTTTCTTGTTCAATGATTTGTCGCACTTTGTGGTTTATTATGTGATTCGTATTTTCATTATCATAATCTTCTTCAACTATTGGTCGTTTTACATCACTCCCGATTTTCCATTACTCACATGAAGTACTATAACTTTCACTTATGATTAATTATTTTAATATAATTTATTTTTATTTTTTTTTTTATAACAAAATAAAAAGAAAGAATCGTTTAAATTTTAGCACGTAGTATTGCAATCCCACTTCTGAATTGTTACGGATGGTGGAAAATATATTTAAAGAAAATAATGAAAATCAGTACTTCATACAAATTTATTTATAACTTCTTATTCGCTCCACAATTCATCACAGAGTGTATTTCATATGACCGTCTTTAACATTCCCTCTTTGTATCTTTCCTGTCCATACACTTTAACCTTATCTATTTATTTGTTTACACTGGGCCACATGGCCTGTTTACAAATATACTTCTATATAATACTAATAACTATTGCCTATGTGTTATCCAGACTCCAGGCCAGTGGCGTACCCTAACATATTATTATTATTATATATAATATGTTATATTCATTTTTTGTATGGGTTTTTAGAATTATATTTTGTTTAACATATTTAATCTATTATAACCATGTTTGCATACAATCTTGTTTGATTCACCTGTCATTACTCCCACTGCAAAAAAACAACGATGCCTACACACATTCATGCATACGTGTTTATATTTGTAATACATTTAAATATCGATTTATCCAAAATGTTTGGCGAGACAACGGTGACACTTTTCCGCTTATTAGTGTATGATGTTCTCAATTCATTTTATTGACCTGCGTGGCTAAGAATTTACTTTCATATAAACAGTATAATACATATAAGTAAAAGTATATGGTATTATGATAACCTACACACGCATCACATGCATCACTAATTTGCATAGAAGGTCGTTGAATAATAATACGTTTACAGGCTGATAAACAAAACACGGTATAAATGTCTTTTAAAATTCTTTATTTTTCTTTATCATGCATAACATTTTTTGGGAAACCTAAATAATACATGTTCATTACTTTATGGTTTTTCTCGCGTATGTAACACTCATCTGAAATTTATCTGTGCTTAATGCTTGTCCACAAGATTGATGTATTCCGCTTAGAATACTCCATACGTCTCCAAGTGTTAAATTTTTAGCTTTTCGAAAGGGTAAATATCCTTTTTTACCCGTTGAGTGATCCAAGCTGTTAAAGCTAATTCCCACGTAGTCTTCAGGTGTCAGTTCACTTGTAATATATTCTATGACCTCGTTGATTGCACTTTTGATCCATAAAACGGAATCGCCTGTATTCCCTTTAGGTTCTTCTTTGATCTTAAAAATCAAACGTGTACCATTTATTCCAAAACGTTTAACTTCAAATTTCGTATTATCTGCCATGTTAATTATTTAATTCTTCTTCTTCGTTGTTGACTGCTCGGAAGCTCAATGCTTTCTGCCTCTTTTTTTCAGATTGACGTTCTATTTATAGCTTTGTAATATTCAAGTTACATAAACTAGGGCCTTATATAAACCTTTAAAGTCTCTCTCCCCCCCCCTTTTTACAAACTTCTACAACCAAACAACGCTTGGATAATATGATTTCTTATGAGCTGTTTTTTTTGAAAATAGAGACACGAGAACTCTCTCTCTCTCTCTCGATAGGAACCTTAATGTTAAAAGTATCTCTGCAGATTGTTGTGAACACTCGTTTTAAAGTATAAATAACAATTTTTATTTCAGTGTGATTTCTAATAATAATGATTTATATAATAATATATAATAACGTAATCAAAGTAATTACTCAATATCATGAATAAACTTACGTACTAAAAAGCATAAAAATGGTTCTGTCTATCTGTCTGTCTGTCTATCTTCTTGATAAAAAAAACAAATGGAATGTCCGTCTATCTGTTCGCTAATATTTATTCCTGTATGAACCTATAAAAAGCTACTAGGAAGATTTTTATAATAATATGATGTTTTAAAATAAAATAAATAAGAGAATTTGATGTTAATAAAAAATGTTAAATACATGCTTATTATTATAACCTATTGTAATAAATTAAATAACAATATATAATTAAATAACAAGGCACCGCAGTATTAAAACACCCTGTAACCACATTTTTGCTTGTATTCAATAATATTTATTGTAAATAAAAAATATATTGTCAACATAGTTTTTTTGTTTTGAATTTTATTTAGATTTCATATTATGTATATAGGAGAAGCGGTTGGAAATAAATAATAACATTTTAAGTATTTTTTAAAATTGTATATATATATTAATCATAAGTGTTACATGGTATTCAGTATTCAAATTATAATAAAATCAGCGAAACATAGCATTCAGTAATGAAATCATATTATAAAAAAAATACAGGTTACTACATATTTTCTTCAACCGAGGGCTATGGACTTTCACACCTCCTATTTACGATGTAGTTAATCGTTACGCTTATTATTGTTAGATATTTTTTTTGAGAGAACGGGGTGACGCCGTTCCACTCTTATCTTTTTAAGCAAATTCAGTTTCGATTCAGTAGACTTATTCTTCTCTCTGACAAAAGCTTTTTGTTCGTTTATACATTTTAATTCGAGTTATATGTATTTTTTTGAAAAAATTATTTGATCAAATCCCTTTTCCTGAGCTGTTGCACTATCGATTGAATTTCTTCTTTATGTTCCGATTTCGCACCCCCGACTTCATACAAGACCTTCAATCGTTCGATTAATATATTCGGGTCTTCAGTGTCTTCGTATTCAGAATAATGTAAGGAAATCGACTCTTCACAGTTCACTTCCGGTTTCTCTTTATAGCAGTTAACTTGTTTTTTTACCGAATTTTCACCATCTCTTTTCTCGCATTTAGAGCGCAGAGGTTGAAATAGCTTGGAAATGATTTGTCTATACTTGAAACTTCCGTCACCGGAGATTTGTTCTGACGATCTATAGTTGCGTTTGTGAGCGCTGGTCAGAAGCAGAAGCGATTTATACAGCATCAAGTCCTTTGTATCATAATTTAGAGGTCTTCTATCAAAAAGTAGTTCCGCCAGACCGTCGGTTAGTTGAAACTTACGATTTCCATCAATGATCAATACTTTGTTTATTATGCGTACAGGTCTACAACCTAGCATAAACTTCATATCTTTATCATCGAATCTAACACAAAATCTGTCGACCCTGTGCCCATCATAGTACAGAACACAATCGTCGTTTCTTGATCTATCTCCTACTCTGTTTTGTTTTTCGCTCGACATTTTTCAGTCTGCAGTCAGACTAACACTGATTGAAAAACTCTTGATTCTAGCTATATATATAGACTGATTAGAAAAATATCTCAAACGGGGTTCAAACAATGTCGAAACAGACGCAACACGGCTACCTAACAGGGTCGAAATAGATACAGAACAGAGGTCAAACAGTGTGTTAACTGATACAGGGTAGATACCTAATAGAGTTGAAACAGATACAAGATAGGTGTATAAAAATATGAAAAAATATATATATGAAAATAGAGACACGAGAACTCTCTCTCTCTCTCTCTCGATAGGAACCTTAATGTTAAAAGTATCTCTGCAGATTGTTGTGAACACTCGTTTTAAAGTATAAATAACAATTTTTATTTCAGTGTGATTTCTAATAATAATGATTTATATAATAACGTAATCAAAGTAATTACTCAATATCATGAATAAACTTACGTCCTAAAAAGCATAAAAATGGTTCTGTCTATCTGTCTGTCTGTCTATCTTCTTGATAAAAAACAAATGGAATGTCTGTCTATCTGTTCGCTAATATTTATTCCTGTATGAACCTATAAAAACTACTACTTACGATTTCCATCAATGATCAATACTTTGTTTATTATGCGTACAGGTCTACAACTTTACAGGATGGTTCATCGCAATAGTACTTTAGTTGAGTAGTAATTAATTTAATTTCTCAACGTTTAGCTATTGACAAATAACAGCTCATTGCAGTTTTATAGCATAGTACGTGAGTGATGTATTGTAAAAGTGAACAGTTTGGAGAGGTGCAAAGCTAACAAATTAATAAAACTTATTGCGAGGACAATATTATTATAGAAGTAATATTCTTTTATCTAACCTCTAGAATTTATTCCTGTCTGAACCTATAAAAAAGCTACTAGGAAGATTTTTATAATAATATGATGTTTTAAAATAGACGTGTGTCGATCGATCATTTCTTGCGACCCAGGTCGATCGCGACCTACAGGTTAGGTGATCGTATCACAATGATTCGATCGTTTGATCGATCGGCCGCCTGAGTACCTACTTAATTTTCTTCATTACTTCATTTCTAATAGAAATGATCAAACGATCGAATCATTGTGATACGATTACCTAACTCGTATAGAAATTTTCTATACGAGTTACCATTGACCTCTTAATGTAATTTACTGCGCTAAGTCCTGTCTGTACGAAAGAAAAACATACCATTGAAGTTTGAACAGAACAATGAAGCTTTTATTTAACTCAACTCAAATTACTAATATAAAATAGGTAATTAGATACGATAAATTAACACTAAGTAGGCATTGTAATAATAAATTAATGTTTTTATCTATTTTATGACACTATAGGTTATGATTAAGAAATAAAACTTGAGAAGCTTTTTCGGGATTTAAAGAGCTTCTTTTTGCACTTATTGTCATTCCAGCTAACAATGTCACAGTCGGGACACGAATCCGAATCTTCCCGACTGTGACATTGTTTGAAAAATAAATATTTCTAATATAGCATTGTAACAATGGTCGTTTCTTAACAATTGTAGCAAACAAGTGCTATCCATTATGTTAATATTATTGTTAAATTAGAGTTATTTTAAAATAAAATTAAGCCAAAACCACAATAATTCTAATTAATATTTATAACCACCACCTTAAAAACGAAACAAAACACAAAACTAATTATTATTACCTAGGTATTGTTTACGCAAACGAATGAATCGAAACAAACCGCGTACGCACGCAGGACTAAGTAACTCTACCATAAAAAGGTACTCTGCTTGTGAGATTCAGTGATTCATCATTCAATCACTCGGTCACGTGTAATAACTCACTCAAGTCTGTCTATGTGTGCGTGTGTAGCAACCAGGTTTCAGCTTGAGCTGATGATCGATTCGCGATCGAATGATTGGATCTTTTGAGATTCAGTGATTCAATCACTCGGTCACGGGTGGTGATCGAATCAAAACGATTCGATCAATCGCGATCGACACACGTCTATTTTAAAATAAAATAAGAAAATTTGATATAAATAAAATGTTAAATACATGCTTATTATTATAACCTATTGTAATAAATTCCAATTATAACGCATCACATATTGTAGTTGATAATTTGCTTGTATTCAATAATATTTATTGTACAATGTACAACCTTAAATGATCAGTCTATAGAAGCGACGTGTTTCTGTGTAACGCAACGTGTTTTATATATACATGTTTTAACGACGCTTCGGCAACACGTTACCATGGCTCTGTGGTAGAGTGTTGGACGGTCGACCTAAGAGTCCCGGGTTCGAAAACACACTGGCTCTGTCATGAAAAAAAAAGCTGTGCGGGCTGCCTACGTTGTAGGCGATTAAAATATCGAAGACATCAGCTCTGTAGCTTATGTATTGCAGATTGCATACCTACCTGGGGTTATCTTTTGCAATAAACTACAATATACCATTCAAACGCATCAGTAAAAAAATAGCCCCGTTGCAACGTCTCGACGAACTTGTCGTCGGATGGGGCGGAAGAGGGGGCGGTGGGGTAGGGGGCTATTAACGAAGAACGTCGAGAGAGTCGTCGTCGACGACCACCATGCAAATATTGCACAAATTATTAAAAAGTGGTGGGGGTAAAAATGGGCGATTCTGCGATCTGAAACGTCATCAAATCGGTTGATCCAGGACATACCTATACCCAAAAAGTGGTGGGGGTAAAAATGGGCGATTCTGCGATCTGAAACGTCATCAAATCGGTTGATCCAGGACATACCTATACCCATCTACTTAGCTTGTTTCTAGCAGGAATCTGTAGATAAATAGGTGCGTCTGAAGGAAATTCAGGAGATATTTTACGGGTTTCATTTTGTTTAGCAATGTATTTTTCCTTTCTGTTAACCATTTCCTGTTGTATTTTAGGATACAACGATTTTAGTTTGCTTTTCATTTCATTAACGTAATTATTGAAGAAAACAGTTTCTGTTTCTGTGTTAGTTAAAACATTATCTTGGAACGGGTGTATCAAAGATAACGGAGTGTGTTTTGTGGAGGAGTGAATACTGTTGTTGTATCCAAGGACGGCTAGTTTAGTTCTATGAATCAGATTGCGATTATCTTTGTCGCATAGAATTCTGATATGTTCTAATAAAGTACTATGATACCGTTCTACGGGTCCGTTTGATTCATGATGACACTTCGTAGTTAAATGGGGTTGAATTTTGTATAATGATAGGAATTCAGAAAAAGTTGAATTACTGAATTCTAAAGCATTATCAAATTTTAGTATCTTTGGGGTTCCATGATGTGAAAAGAAATCTATTAAGGCGTCACAAACAAAAATAGTAGTATTTGTAGATAAGGGGTAGGCAGCGCCGAATTTTGAAAAATCGTCTAATACGGTGAGGAATTTTTGTGAAGCTACCTGAAATGTATCTATGTGAATGATTTCAAAAGGTTGACCAGGAGTAAGAGTAATATTTAATGGTGGTTTAATGGGATTTCTATCGTACTTTAATCGCGAACAGATTTGACAATTATTAATTATTTTTTGTATCGTAGTTTTGGCATTAGGCCAGTAATATAGCGAAGATATTTTGAGAAAGGTTTCTGCTATACCGCGGTGATTGGTTTTTCCGTGGTGATATTGCTTAACAATATTTTCCTGTTCGACATCCAGAAGGGATTTTTTTGAAATTTTAAATTTAAAAGCATTGGGTTCGAAAAATAATTGAAGTATATTGACACAACGCTCGATTAGAGTTTCGTCTTCGAAAAATAGACAGTAAGATTTTTTTGGTGTCAGATACTTTTGAAACATTTTTACAATTTCACTTTCGAAAAGATCGGGTGGAATTAAAAATTTATATTTTATTTTTTTCTTTTCAAATAAATATTGCGTTTGAACGTCTGGCAATAATATATTTTTTGTAAAAATACAAACTTGAAGTGAACTATAATTTACGGCTAAGTCTGTATATGGAAATGTTAATATAGGATTTTCTCTGTTAGTGTGTTGTGTTTGTGTTTCTGGATTCTCGGAATTGTCATGCAGAGTTTGTGCTAGGTCTGCGTCCGTCAAATCAGGTGTATCATTGAGGTTTACTTGAATAGATGCATCGTCTATATCATTTGTATGAGTTTTCATATTTAATTCGATTCTAGACAAGGCGTCGGCATTAGAGTTAAGTTTGCCTTTTTTATGAATAACCTCGTAATCATAGTCCATTAATTTAATTCTCCATCGCATCAAGCGTGAGTGAGGCTCTTATAAATTATGGAGATACTGAAGTGGTTTATGATCGGTTACAACTTGAAATTTGTTACCATATAAATAAGGTCGGAATTTATTTATTGCCCAAACTATTGCTAATAGTTCTTTCTCAATTGCGCTATAATTGCGCTCGTGTTGATTTAAAGTGCGTGATATGAACGCTATAGGTCTGTCGCTGCCTATTTTGCCTTGAGAAAGGACGGCTCCTAGGGCTACGTTGCTAGCGTCTGTAGTAAGTATAAACGGTAGATTAAAATCAGGATGAATCAGAACTGGATCATTGGTTAAGATTTGTTTACATTGGTCGAACGACTCCATAAATTGAGAATCGTATTCTAATTTTTTATTCTTTTTTAGATATTTGGTCATTGGTTCTATAATTTTAGAGAGATTCGGGACGAATCTACGGTAATATCCAATAAGGCCCAGAAAACTTTTTATATCTTTTTGATTTTTTGGAAGAGGAAATTCTAAGATAGCTTTAATTTTTTCAGGGTTGGGTTTAATACCGTCGGGTGTTATAAGGTGACCTAAAAATGCAACTTCTTTTCTCAAGAACTCTGTTTTGTCAAGTTCAACCTTTAAGTTGGCTGTACGAAGTCTGTCAAAAATTGTTTTTAAATTTTGAAGGTGTTCTTCTAGTGAAGCCGAGAACACGATGATATCGTCCATGTAAACGAGACAAATATGATTTTGCAAACCACGAAGGACGTTATCCATTGCGCGCTGGAATGAACTTGCTGCATTTCTCAAACCGAAAGGCATACGAGTGTACTCATAGTGTCCGTTCTCAGTTATAAAAGCCGTTTTAAAAATATCTTTAGGATCCATCTCGATTTGATGAAAACCAGATGTAAGATCAAGGGTGGAAAAATATTGAGATCTACCTAGTCTGTCAAGTATATCGTCTATATTGGGTAACGGGTACTTGTCAGCGACTGTCTTAGCATTGAGTTTACGATAGTCAACGACCATGCGCCATTTTGTTTTACCCGATGAATCTGCTTTTTTGGGGACGGTAAGAATTGGACTTGACCAAGGAGAATGGCTAGGTCTAATTATACCTTCATTTAATAGTTTCTCAATTTGATTTTTGACTTCGGTTTTATGAACGTGAGGAAGGCGGTATGGTTTAGAATAGATGGCATTATCGTCTACAGTCTTGATTGAGTGTTTGACATCATTAGTAAAGGATAATGGCGTATTATCCAAGGATAATATATCAGTATATTGACTACACAAGTCAATTAAACATTCGCGTTCATCTGAATTTAAATGTTCAGTTCTAAGTAGGGGAAGGTGGGGCTGGTTGTTACATTTTTGAGAAAATGTAATGCCATATTTTGTCAATTAAAGCAGTTCATTTAACGATACTTAATATAAAAAGAGTGGTTTCTTGGCTTCAATATGCCATATAAAAAAGAAGGATAATTCACTAACAACTGGGTAAAATTTATTATTTTACAAAAAATGGCAGCTGTAACTTTCAACCCCAGCCTAGGGGCTGGTTGTGACAGTACCTGGGGTAAAAAGTAACAACAATTAACTTTAATAAATTCAAGAGTTAATTTCTTTTATTTATATGGAAAATGTTTTTTTTTTTGCATTTAGGTTGTATAAATCAGAAAAATTAGCAATAATTACATAAATTATAAATTCTTCAGAGATGATTAACAAAAACTTAAACAAAGCATTACTTAATTGGTAAGTTTTCTGTGATATTCTAAT
The DNA here is from genome assembly GCA_034508555.1 of Venustoraphidia nigricollis. Classification (NCBI taxonomy): domain Eukaryota; kingdom Metazoa; phylum Arthropoda; class Insecta; order Raphidioptera; family Raphidiidae; genus Venustoraphidia; species Venustoraphidia nigricollis. The sequence continues at coordinate 2,657,907 of JAVRKA010000065.1, read as the reverse complement.
CAACACTATACGCAATTATAATAATTAATGATAATTTAGTAATAGAAATTTGGGTTTTTAATCAGAGATATCCGAATTACAATTTAAACACACATAAACTGCAATGTCACCTTTAACACACTTCACGTGAGACCATTTCTTACAGTTTATACACTCTACCCATTGTTCACCAGGTCGACTACAATTATAAGATTCGCAACAGATTATGCAAAAATATTCTTCGTCTTCTTCTTCCGAAGAATCCTGCAAAATTTTTCTTTTCACTAGTCTTTTCCCTTTTTCTTTGCAAGGCCTTTTATTTTTACTCTTTTTATTTTGTTCTTCTTCCAGTGCTCTTTTTTCTGGCGTGTCTGTCAATATTGCTGTTTTCCTTGTTCTTCGTGTATTTTTTTTTGTTCTTCGAGCAGCTTTTGGATACGGTCGAACAATTTCTGGAGAAAAAGTAACTTTATCAATGTGTAACTTAGATGGACCTGCGACTGCTTCGTCATAAACTGGTAATAAACTGTTCGAATCAGAAATGACTTGAGAAGTATTGGGATGATCAAGAGCAGTCTCTGGCTGTATACGTTCGGTATTTTGTTCGATTTCATTTTCGATTAATGGCCTGTCGGTCACAAAGGAAGAAAGGAAATCTGAATCTTGAAAAATGTCTTTATTAAAAGGAACTATACCAGTTTTCCTGAACCCATTTATAATATTATTCGGGTTCAATGCGAGAGGAAGAGCTACTTTAACTATAGACGGAATGTCATAAATCGTCATAGTTTTTGCAGGATTTCTGCGTAACCAGGCATCTTGTTGATTAGCACAGTAGGTTTTAAATGGCCCATAGACACTCACATCCAGCGGTTGTAATTTATGAGAGCAATGGGGTGGAAACGATAACATTATAACCCCATTTTCTTTTGCTTTATCGATAACTGATATATCCAAATGCGAAATATGATTGTCAAGTAATAAGAGCACTGGGTCAGAAGTAGATGGTTTTACGTGCTTAATGAAATGATTCATAAATATTGTGAACTCTGTGCTGGTCATCCATCCAGAGGAATTTCCTGCGCCTATACACTCCGAAGGTCCATCACGAATAAAGTGATCTTTATATTTAATTCTAGGGAAGACAAACATGCAGGGAACCGAATTCCCTGAACCGCACACTGCTACACAGATTGTTACTAGGGTTCCCCTTTCGGCAGACGTTATAGATCCCACCTGTTTAGAGCCTTTTTGAGCTAATATTTTTCTCGGCTTTTGGACAGTAGTTAACCCTGTCTCGTCGCAGTTCCAGACGCGGGATGGAGTAAAATTATATTTTTCCAGCACCGAAGATAACTTTGAGAAAAAATGATCAATGTTTGTCTTGTTGAATGATGTAGCTCTGCTCAGGCTCGTTGCCTCTGGTGATCTTATTGATATTTTGGAACCATTACGTTTTATAAACGCCCGAAACCAGTCTACGCCTGCTTGTTTATTTTCATGCCATGATTGCGGTATGGAAATATTATATTTGGATGCACAATCATAGGCCAGTTTTCTCACATCCGTTGGCGTGAGCCCATAATAAATATTGCAGCATTTAATAAGATACTGAACTAAAATAGTCTCTTGTTTTTCATTAAATACTTGTCTGTTAGGCAGATATCCAATTGTAATAGATCCGTCTGGACTAGGCTTGCCAGATGGTATCCAAAAGGAGGACATGTCCTCCTTTTTCATGTTTTGTCCTCCCGTCCTCCCACACCTACTGTAAGTCCTCCTTTTTGCAGCATGTCATTGAAAATTTTGTGTCATGCGGCTTGCATGCTGAAGCGTGGTCAAAAGTCAAACGAGCGTGCGTGCCAGCCGGTGGATGCCGCTGCAACTACTCTACTCACTGCGCGGCGCGCATGCGTGCGCCACCGCCCCCTCCACTCCACAGAACCCGCCCGCACCCGTCTGTCGTCGGCACTCGACGCGGCGTTTGTTATTGTAATTCATTATTTGAAACAATTAGTTTACTATTGCGCTCGCACGACGAGAATCCTAGTGATTTGATTTACTTAATATTTGCGTATATTTTACGTTCTCATTATGAGTAAGCGGAAGTGTAAATTTACGGAAGTGTTAAGAGCCAAATATCCGTGTTTTACTAGCGGACGAGACGACTTTGACGCGAAATGTTCTATTTGCGACTGCCATGTGGATGTAGGCAACAAGGGCACTATTGCTTTAGAAAGGCACGTAGCTACGGAAAAACATAAGATGATGATACGAGCAGCAGGTTCTTCTTCTAAGGTAACCAACTATTTTCAACCTTCTACTTCAATGACCCTCAAAAATACCCATGCTGCAGAAGGAACACTAGCCTTCCATACGGTAAAGCATCATCAGTCGTACAATTCTATGGAATGTACGGCGAGCTTGACTAGAAAAATGTTTGCTGATTCCGAAACGGCGAAAAATCTTAAATGCGGAAAAACTAAGACGGAAGCTATAGTCAATCAAGTAATTGCTCCACATACAATCACGACGATCATCGAAACTTTAAGGAACATTTCATGTCTTTCTGTTGCCACAGACGCCAGCAACCATGGTGCAGAAAAACTGTTTCCCATATTAATTCAATTTTTCAACTGGAAAGGAAATGGAATCGAAACGAAAATTCTTGATTTACAAAGTTTACCGAACGAAACTTCGCTTTCGATTGCGAATCTTATATACGAAACACTCAATACGTACCAATTAACCCCAAAGTGTGTGGCATTTATTGGCGATAATGCAAATGTTAATTTTGGGGGTGTGAACCGAAACCCAGGTCAAAACGTATTTACGCGCCTAAAAGAAAGTTTGGAGAAAGAAAACCTTATAGGAGTCGGCTGCCCTGCACATATTATGCATAACAGCCTTCGCAATGGTGTCGATTTGATGAAACTGGACATTGAGTCAATAATATTAAAAATATTTAATTATTTTTCTGTGTACACAGTGAGAACAGAGTCACTAAAAGAGTTTTGCGACTACGTCGAAATCAATTACCAGCCTTTGCTAAAGCATAGTAAAACAAGGTGGCTTAGCCTGTTTCCATGCGTAGAAAGAATTTTGAAGCTCTATCCAGCATTGAAAGAGTATTTCTTAAGCCAAAGAACAACACCATACCTAATAAAATCCTTTTTCGAAAACACAACTTCAGAAGCATATTTATGGTTTACACATTCTCTTATGTCTATTTACCAAGAAAATTTGGCAAAAATCGAAGAGGAACATAATTCCGTTCTGGAAATTTCAAAGATACTTCAATCCGTGCTTCATATGCTTCGAAATCGAAGAAACAACAATTTTTTGCCACTAAGCGTAAGTCAGCTGCTTCGCAATAATGACGAGGCCGAGTCCATTTCCAACGAATTTTTCAGTGTTTACAAGGCTTGTGAAGATTACTTGATGGAATGGATAAAACCCTTAGAAGATTTCAAGTGTTTTGAGTGGATGACTTTGCTGAAAGAGAACGAAAACCTAAAATATGATGATTTAGTTTCATGCATTGAATTCTTGAGCATCAGAGGTGTTGAGATTGACGATGTTAAGCTACATGATCAATTTTGTAACTTGATTTCATTTCTTAAATCAAAATCAGATAATGATGAGACATATTATAATTTAAAGTTGCACGAGCAGTGGACAATCTACTTCAAAAGTGCCAAAAACATTGAATGTTTCTCAGAACTGCTCAAGATCTGCGAGTTTTATTTCTGTATAAGTGCACATAACGCAAACGTGGAAAGAGTTTTTTCACTGATTAATACTCAGTGGAGCAAAGAGAGGAACAGACTAAGTGTGCAGTCAGTTAAATCTGTAATTCTTACTCAATACAACTTCAAAAACATGACATGTGAAGATTTTCATAATTATTTGTTGAAAAACCAAGAACTTCTTGTAAAAATTGGCAGCTCAGCTAAATATAATTAAAATAAAGTAAAATAATACAAAAAAAAATCGTTTAATTGTGAAAGTCCTCCTTTTTATAGAAAATCCTCCTTTTTAGACCCATCTGCCCTCCTTTATCAAATTATGATCTGGCAACCCTAGTCTGGACTTCCACTTTCGGTGACCACCTTTTTTTTCTTCAAGTATCTGCTTAGAGTCATGTGACATAGCTCAAAATCTTTTGCCACACCGCGGACTGATTTAGTTTTATCTTCAGCTAAGACTCTTGCAGCCCTTTCAAATAAGTCTATCGACTTTTTCCCACGATTCGTTTTTCGTTTATAAGTTCTCATCCTAAAAATAAGCAAAAAAATAAATGCCTAGTTAATTATGTTAGCATTTGTACAATAGATTTTTTCCGGGGGCAGGTTGTGACATGTTACAACCTACCCCAGAGAAATGTAACTTCTAGCCCCTACCCTAAAATCGAACTTTCGAGACGCAATAAAAAAATATCGTTCAGTGTTTTGCTTAAAAACTATATATGCATCCAAAGAAAAAACTTGAACATATACATTATATATAACGCCATTACTGTGATACTAATGTATAAAAAGTGAGACCAAAATTACGAAAAAAAATAAAAGTTACAAACCTGCTGTTTTTAACACTCACATGCACAGACACGATTGGCAAACTCCGTGAGTACTGCTGTGTAGATGACTAAGTAGTAAACCGTAACGTGAGTTAACTTGTCTATCTGGCAACTGCCTATCTTGTCTACGTCACTCGTTATTACAGCTGTAACAACCTGCCCTTGTAACAACCAGCCCCCTCCTCCCCTACTTTCATTATTTTTATTCGATTAGTTAAAATTGATTTTGATTTATTAGGAGAGTAAATATTAAAATTATTTAAGCTAGTGAATTTTAATGGTTTAGTCAAAACAAAATGTAATGCGCTATCTTTATTATTTGTAAGCTCAATGGTAGTATGATTATTTTCTACATGTGCAAATCATAGGTGGTAATATTTTATCACGATCAACTTGCTGACAATCAATAAAAACATTATTTTCTGTAGTAATTAAAGGTATTGTACATATTTTTGCTGTATGCGGGGGTATAATGGTCTCAAAAATAATTTTTTCAGTGGTTTTTAAATAATGAATTGGAATTTTTGTTTTGTTATAGGTATATAGGAAATTTTCATTTAAATTTAGTTCCAATTTGCATTTTCTGATATTGTCTATTCCTAAAATTCCGTCGAAAATATCGTGGGCTGTTAAATTTAAAAAAGTTAATTCGGTATTTGGAGGTTGAATATCGTATAAATTGTTAAAAGTTATTTGCTGCTGAACTTTTGATAGTCCATGTAGTGAGCTAATTGAACATTTTGTCGGTTCAATTTTGAATTCATGTGAATTTAAAGTTTCTGATAAATTTTTTATAACTTTAGAGTTCAAAAAAGATGCGGTGGCTCCTGTGTCAATAAGTAATTTAATAGGTGGGTGATTTAAAATCAAATAGGGCAAAAGTTGTCCTTTATTGTTTAAATTGTCGATTTTTTTATTAGAACAATTTAAATTTACAATATTTGGATCATGTTGACCTGATCCGGGGCTGCTTCGTCTAAAAAATTATTTTCACTATCCGAAGCTTCTTTATTTATGCTTTGATCTAAATATAACTGATCGTCGTCTTCAGCTATTTGTTCGGAATCTTCATAATACTGATTTTCATCGGTTAACTGTTCGATATTGGTTAATCGGGGTTGTCGCCATCGGTTAGGGTCGGGATTAGTATTTGTTGGATTATGTCTAGGAGGTGGTATAGTTGATACTCCAGACATGGGCGTGGGCTGTGTAGGCCTGGGTTGAAAGTTCGGTCGAGGTGCAAAATATGGTTAAGGTTGTTGAGAGTTGTAAGTTTTTCCAAAAGTTTGATTATTGGTTGGGTATCTTTGGACGTGAAAGTTTCTAACAGGCTCGTTTATAGATCTAGTAAATCTAGGCTGTTGCGGGAAATTATGTGGTGTGAAAGACGGGGTTTTCTTATTAATGTTTAATTTTGAAGCGGGTCCTATATTTTCAATTTCTTGCGAGATTAGTAAGTACACGTCTGTCATAGTTTCGGGTTTTAAAGTCCTTAACAGCGTTCCAATCGGTTCTAGTGAGTGTTTTACAATAGTTTTTACTGATAGTTTTTGCGCGATGCTTTGTTTTACTGCGATGTCAGTTGTTAATTTCGAAACATACAGGGTAAAAAGTTTATTTACTTGATCGTAAAAATCTAAATACGGATCTGTTAACTTAGGTCGACAATTTATTATTTGTTCTAAAAGATCGTCCTCAGTTCGTGGATCGGCAAATGTTCTTTTCAGTATAGTTTTAATCGAAACCCAGTCATTGCATAAGTTTGAAGTCACAATATCCAAAGCCCGGTCAGATAATTTTGACAAAACTGCGCTGACTAAACGTCGGTTTTGAATTTGAGCTTCATTAGAATTTCCATTTGAATAATACACGGTAAAAACGTCGTCTATATTCCGAATAAATATAGTTAATATGTTAGCATTTTTTCCATTAAAAATTGGAACATAATCAAACGCATGGCTATCTAAAACTGGGACACCTGGTTGACGTTCGTTAGTCATTGTTTCGTGAATAAATCGATCGGGGGTTACGCTTAGAGAAATTTGACCAGGGTCAAAAATAGGTCGCCTGAGGATAGGTCTTTGAGGTGGTAAGGGATTTATTTCTAAAGTATCAATAGGGTCGGTCATTTGATGTTACAATTGTACAATGAAATAAATTTAGCTTACAGAATGAAACTCGGTCCTGGTGACATTTTTCTTTGATGATGTTCCCGTGGATGGTGATACAGGTCCTTGCGAATGATGATTTAAAGATGTTTGATGAATAGCTGTTGGGTTCTTGCGAATGATGTTTAGAGATGGACAGGGCTTACCCGCCTGTCTGAGCAAAATGGCTCGGATGTTATTTTCGTAGTTCTTTTTGATTCCTTTGGAGCACAGCGAATTTTAATTTCGGTGAGCTACACTTAAGGAATCCTACCGACTGCGCCAGTTACGTTGTCGCTGCCAAGCGGGACGTAACGTTGAATTTAATTAATCTTAATAAATAAAAATATCGTTTTATTTTGAATCTGATTTATTATAACTTTGGATGAAGATTATATTTATAATATTATTTTATTAACACCTTTTTATTTTAATATGTTAACTTGTACATTTATTAATGTATGCTTTTGCAGGTTTATTTATGTTTTGTTATTAATTAACTTCAGATATATGCTCTGAACGTAATTTTTAGAGGAACACCCTGGATCTACGCTCCAGCTAAGACTTTATGAGTTGTGAACCTCGATTTGTGTTCATAGCTCATATTTATAGAAAACAAAATGACGCTAAGTTTTAGCTGACATTGCAGCGTCAGTAGCTAGTCCGTGGTTAGATTTCTTAGAATCTGTCAATGCTAGAAATCTAATATTATTATTACATGTGGGTGTTGGGATAAGTCACGTATGTAACTATTAAGTATTGTATAATTTTTTTAAAGTGAAATATAATAGGTATTATAATATTATATTGTTCTATCAGAGCTCATTTTGAGGTTATGTCATAAGACGGTATGAATTTTGGATAATTAAGTATTAATTGTGCTTTGATTGTGCTACTTTATTATAAAACAAGCTTAATTTTAACATACCTCACATTATCATTCACATCCATTGTCGTTTATATTTATTATTCAATAATAATACTCAAGAATAATGAAAAACTCGACCGGTTGTCAACACAGAGTAACACATAACATTTCAATATTAAACTGTTCTAACAGCCTCATCAGCAGCTTCTCATTGGTTGGGCTGTTAGAACATTATAATACTGAAATATTTTTAAAATTTACACTTAGAACATTATAAAATATCTTCCTACACGTTTTCAGAGGTATATATTTAGCAACTCTTACGTCTGATAGAACAATTTTGATTTTCTGCATCGAATAGTACATAGAACACATATGGCGCCAAAAGTGCTGTTAGAACAATATAATAGTCACGCAGCGACCTTTGTTTTTTTATTTGTAACTTAATCGTGCGATGTTTTGAAACAAAGTGACAGCGCGGTGTGTGAGCGGATAGCGAGCGCTGAGGTACAGCTGGTACGCCATCTAGCCAGCAGCGACACGTAGCGTATATGTTAGAACCTGTTTACGCGGCAAAACAATAAAATGGTAAACCGAATAATTCGGCCAAATATTCGGTTCCGTAAAGGTTAAGCCAAATAATATTCGGTTATTCGGTGAAACCACTATTCGGCGCATCTCTAGTTTAAATATTACAGTGCCAACCACTGTACACCTTACCCTATATTATTAAAGAAAAGTTTTTGTTATGACGCAGATATTATGCAGGTAAGTGATGTTAGGTTCAATTATTCAAAATCTGACACAGGCAAGCAGACAGATCGAAAATGTCAGGCAGATCCAAACATATTTTGCAACTTGCATTAAGAAATAATGAAGGTTAGTAGTTTTTGAAATACTTTTAAAACATTGTTATGTTAATTTACGTGCTTAGTGAACTTGTCATAATATTAAATTGTACAAGTATAGCTGTTATAGCCTGTAACCTTCAATGACTATGTTTCTTCATTATTATAGAGACGAATTATAATAAAGTATTACGTCATATTAATACTCTACAATCTGGTGAAGAGATTCAGTTATTTATTCGAGATGTAGTTGACAGTCTGATGGAAAGAGTTTTCGATATAATCTTTGAACACACAAAAAAAAAACGATGCAGATGACATTTCTACATTTTATGATTCAGACGCGGATCCCGAATATATACCTTCAAATGAAGAACTTGTTTTCAATTCAAATGAAGATAACTTTATACCAAAAAATTTAAATTCAAATATTACAGGTGGTAAAAAGAATATTGAAATTTTGAAAATTGAAAATATTCAAACCATAATACCACACGAAGTGACTGAAACTTTTACAACTTTTTTTTTTTTATTTAAATAAAAAATGCTTCGGCATACGGCCATTAGCATAAAAAATACATAGGGTAAAAACGGGTAATGCCGGTCAGGAGGTAATACCGGTCAATACAAGATCACTCGTGTTACCACGTTCCCCTGCACGCACACATACAAAACGGGTGGCGTGACTGTATCCCACGCCGCTGCACTGACAGCTACTCAGTTACCAACACGTGTTTGGGATGAACGTATGATAATTGTTTTCGCGCCAAATTGATGTAAGTTTTCATTGTCAGAAAATAAGAGGTGAGCGTTTGTTTTATTATGTCTCTTACATTGTTAATTATAATTATTCTAGTCTAATTATCAAGCATTTCAAGTCATCTTAGATTTTGAACTTGTCTCAACAGGTTTTTATCCTAAAAATGTTTTTATGGAGATGTTTCTAGGCGGACAATGCCGGTCAAACTGACCGGTATTATCCGCAAGTTAAATTAGTACATAGTCAGTTTTTTTTTGCATATTTTAACTTTTGTTTAGTATTTCAGAATGTCTAAAACACGAAGCAAACCACGTTTAAAGGCATTATGGAGCCAAGATCAATTACATAAAGCTTTTAAACTAGTGGATGAAGGGAAACCGATTAGAGAAGCAGCTCGATCTACTGGCGTACCATTTTCAACGCTTCAAGAAAGACTGATGAACAAGAACTGGGATAGCCCACAGCTGGGAAGAAACCCAGTCTTCACAAGGGAACAAGAGGATGAAATGGCTTCCCAGGTTAAGTTCCTAGCGAAAATATTTTATGGCTGCACTTCGCTTCAAATTAGAAAAATGGCCTACGAATATGCTGTAAAAAATAACATTAAGCATAATTTTAACGAAACTCTTGGATTAGCTGGCAAGGATTGGCTCAAAGGATTCATGAAAAGGAATAGTTTGTCCATCAGGAAAGCTGAAGGTACGAGCCTGAATAGAGCCACGGCCTTTAACAAAAATGAAGTTGCTCTATTTTTCAAATTTCTTATCGAGCTAATGGAAAAATATAAGTTTCAGCCAAGGAACATATTTAATGTAGATGAGACTGGAATCTCTTCAGTTCAAGACCCTGGAAAAGTTGTGACCGAGAAAGGACAGAAACGTGTGGGCTCTATAACTAGCGGAGAAAGAGGAAAAACCGTCACAGCTGTGTGTGCTGTGAATGCTACCGGAGTGTACGTCCCTCCAATGCTAATTTATCCACGTCAGAGACATTCAACTGCATTAGAAGCTGATGGGCCGCGTGGAGCTGTCTACCGATGCTCAAAAAATGGGTGGATTAATGAGGATCTATTCGTAGATTGGCTGAAACATTTTGCAGATTTCGCCAAACCTTCAGAAAATGAACCCATATTGCTTGTTCTCGACAATCATTGCAGCCATATCTCTTTGAGAGCATACGAATTTTGCAAAAGCAACAACATAGTGATGTTATCATTACCACCACATGGTTCACATAGAATACAGCCTTTGGATGTTTCCATCTACGGCCCGCTTAAAGCTGCTTACAAACAAGAATGTAATCTTTTTATGAAGACTCAATTGGGAAAGAAGATCACACAAAATGATCTCGCCTCGCTGTTCAAAAAAGCGTTTCAAAAAGTAGCAACCATCCCAAAGGCCGAAGCAGGTTTTGCTGCTACAGGAATATACCCTCTAAACCCGGACGTGTTCACAGACGAAGATTTTGTGGCTGCTGAAATTTTAAACAGCGATGAAGTTGTAGTTTCGGGAGAAGAAATACGAGACCGAGATAATAAAACCCCAGATGCTCAAATAGTATCATTTACTGAACGGAGTGATCAGTCAACTCATCATCAGAAACACTCATCAGAATCGCCATCACTTCTTGTTGATGAAAATGAACCAGCCCCAGCAAATAACGCAACAACGATTTCCAAAGTTCCGCATCCCCGTTCCTTCAACTTCAAGAGTTCATAAAACTACCGCTAAGGATCTTCTGCCAACGCCAAATAGGTCAAAAGACAAGAAGAAATGTGTATCTCGCAAACAGCATGCAACAGTCCTGACAAGCACTCCCAACAAAGAGGCTCTGGTCGAGAAAGAAAATAGAAAAATGACAAGAGATAAGAAAAAAGTAACTTTAAATATCAAATCGGAAAAAAAGACAACAAGGAAAAGAAAGGCTAAATCAAAGAATGTAAAAAAGATTAAGAAGAGAGGCAAAGACAAGAGTGATAGCAGTACGTCGGACTCAGAAATGGAAATGACAGACCTGTGTAAAGATGAAGATTCTGATGTTGATGAGGAGTTCGATAATAAATGTATAATCTGTGACGATTATGGGCAAAATAACGAACTTTGGTATAGGTGTGTGCTATGTGGTCTCTGGGCTCACGCTGTTTGTTCCGGGTATGACTCTCCTGAGGGCTATATCTGCGATTTATGCCCGAACAAAGCTTGATCGGTATTACCAACCTAGTGACTGGTATTACCTGCCATGATGTTTAATACCGGTCAAAGACGTTTTTTTTTTTTAATATTGATTATTCCAATTTTTTTTTTACTTATTGATCTCAATTACTGTGATTTTGTTAGAAGAATAATGAAAATTTATTTTGCAAAAAGTTTAATAAACAAATATTGATTAATAGCTGATTTCTTATTATTTCTCCTTAAGTGATCGGTAATACCCATTCTTACCCTAATAATAATAATTATAATATATTAATTACATGTACCTAGTATGAAAATAAATTAAATTAAGATATTAAGCGCGCTCTACACTCGCGGCGCGAAACCCCGTGAACGTCGTGAAACGCGAATGTAGATGGTTTCGCGCCTTCGCGTTCACGCTTCGCGGCGTTCCCCGATAGATGTCGGTTTTTTGTCCCGCGACAAAGGGTTCGCGCTTGGTACACAGCATGCGAACGCGAACGCATCTACTGTACGATTTTTAAAAGAAGACCGGTCTATGGAATGTAGCCCTATGACCTTATTGCAGAAGAGCGCACCTGTACTTTATATTAGTAAAAGGTAATGATCCTGGAACCGCTTCTATGCAATAAGGGAGTCCAGTCGACCAATTGTATTCACAATTGTGGTATCGCGATAAAAGTACACTTGCCATAACTGTACGACTATACAGTGACACTTGCTAACAGTACAAAAAAATCATACTCCAGACAGTACACTGGCGTGCGTCCACGGACTAAGTTGAGAGGGTCATCAAAATGGAAAGTAAAAAGGGAAAAACAGTTAGAAGTGGCGCTAGGGAGGTCATAGTTAATGTAATTAAAATGTGCGAGTTAGAGACTCAAAATAATGCCTTAAAGTTACCATTAATCGCCAAAACGCAAAGAGCGGCTGCATATACTGGTGTCTCCGAAACTTTGATTAAGCGAATCAAAAATGAAGATCGTAAGAGACAAGAGGAAAATCCTGATATGAAACTTATATCACCTGGAAAAAAAAGGCGACGTTTGAGTATTGAAGATAAAATTGACGATTTTGATTTTCAAGTGATACGCCGCGAAATTGAAGACTTTTATATGGTAAAAAAAATTGTTCCTACTATTGTACGTTTATTGGCCGCCATACGTACTAAAATCGAGTTTCCGTTCGGCAAAACTGCTTTAAATAAACTTTTGCATGTGAAAGGTTTTTACTGGCGCAAATGTAAAAACAGGAGAAAAGTACGCATGGAACGGCCGGAAATAATGCATTGGAGATTGAAATATCTGCGCGCAATAAAAAAATACCAAAGTCAACAAAAACTAATAATATATTTAGACGAAACCTGGATAGACAATGATATGACGGTAAAAAAATGTTGGCAAAGTGACGAAATTTTTGGAGTTAAAGGTGGTATTCGATCTTCCGGAAGACTGATTATAGTGCATGCTGGGTCTGTGCAAGGTTTTGTCGACAAAGCTGAAGTTGTCTTTAGAAGTGGGCTGACAACAGGCGACTATCATGGCCAAATGAATAAAGCGAATTTTGAAAAGTGGCTCACAGAACAGCTGTTTCCTAATATACCTGATGGATGTGTCATAGTGTTCAACAACGCTCCTTACCACTCGGAGCAAACCAACAAGCGTCCAACAAAAAATGCCACGAAGAAAACAATGTTAGAATGGTTGTCCAAAAATAACATTGAACACGATGCGAATTTACGAAAAGCTGATTTATTAGACATTATTTATAGGTATCTGGCTGGCCACTCACACGAAAAGGAATATAGAATTGACGAAATTATTAAACACAAGGGGCACATACCACTACGTCTTCCGCCATACATGTGTGAGTTGAATCCGATTGAACTGGCATGGGCAGATATCAAACGATATATAAGGGATCGCAATACCACTGGGGAATTGGGAATTAAACAGTTGACTAGCTTAACATACGAAGCTATCACCTCCATTACTCCTGAGAAGTGGCAAAATTACATCAAACATGTTGTAAAAATTGAGGACATGTTTTGGGAAAAAGATCGTTTAATTGAAGAACGAATGGATGAAATTATTATCGAATTAGGGGAGGATTCGGACACTGACGACGACTTCTCATTTTTGTCATCGTCCGATGATGACGACGACTTTGAAGGAATTACACCGTTACCGTTAGATTTCCAACAAGCTGGTCCGTCCAGTAAATAATTACTCAGTTTGCTTGTTAACGAATTACTGTTTAATTTCTTATTTCAATAATTGTGGTTTAGTTTGCATATTACTTATACCAAATACCTATTTTGTTACTCATTATTTCTTTGTTAGTTCCTTTTGTTATATAATATATTTTTGTTATTATTTTCATTATGAATAATTTGTTCTGTTTTTTTACTTTAATATTATATTGGAAACGTTGGAGGATTTAGAGAATTTTAATAAAACGTGTTAGATTGGGACTGATTCTAAACCTACAATATTTAGATTTATTACAAGGCTTTATTATTTTATACTTTTATGTAATATTTAAGTCGAACTGTATTATAATATGTTTCTGTTACACTTGGTATTTCTAAGTGGTGCGTGCTCATATCTTGATATATGTGTCTACAGGTCACAATGTTATTGTAAGATAAAGAAATGTAAACAGGAATAACTAAACGAGAGGGCTTGTGAGAAGGAATGAAGGGATTCTGTGTTGAGACGGAACAGAGTTGACATCGTATTGATTGATAATTGTTGAACTGAAATATATTTTCTTGAAAAGTTGAATTCTTAGTTATTTATTGATTTAATCATTTTATTAATCTAACAAACGATATTTTAATTTTTAATTGTTTCTTTATTTTTAAAATGAGAAATGAAATCATATAGGTATGTTATGTTCATTTAGAATAAAATACAGTCGACTCTCGTTAATTCCAACCTGCGATAATTCGAACCTCTCTATAATTCAAAGTTATCACGAGTGCCCTACAAAATCTCTTTATATTTCGAACTAAATCAATACATTTTTATGCACTTGGTAATTCGAACGAAAAAATCATTGCTATATAATAAAACGACGCGTTAATTCGAACTCATCGGCGTCCAACACTCACAATTCAAAGTTGCAGAGAGAAAAGAGGTCGAATGATTGTAATGTAAGTACATTTTGCGACAAGATCAAACTTGTATCAACATACACGAGCCTTTGTTTTTGTTATGAATAGTTTAGTTCACACTTCCGCACGAATTGGTTTGTGTAGTTGTGTTACTGTTAGTCTTTCGTTGGTATGCAGAGTAAAAGTTTGTGTTAATTATGAGTCGTAGAAAGTATAAATGTTTGACGATTGCTGAAAAGAAGAAGTTAATCGAAAAAGTAGAGGAAGGTGAGAAGAAAAGTGATGTTGCAAAAGAATTTAAGATTCCTCTGAGTAGGGGAGAGAGGGGCACATAGGATCGCTTAACGTTCATATGTTAGTAAAAAAATTATCAGTTGTAGAAAATTGTCAAAATTTGCTAGCCATGTACCTAAAAGGATTAAGTATGTGGTGACAAAAGATTAGTTTCATAACTATACAAGTTTTTTTTTTATTAATTAAAATTACTGAAAAGAAATATGGTCCTCAGTGCCCCATGTTTGGGGTACAGAGGACCATGAGTAGTCCCGTGTGCCCCTAATGTGAGTTCATATGGATATAGTAAAAAAAGAACAGATTTCACTCTGAAGTATCATATTTAATAACAAAAGAGAAACATCATTACACACAATTTATGCAGATAATATTATTATCGTCCTCCTCGGCCCCGGCGCAAGCATCATGCGCCCAATTTTTGCACACATCACACTGGATCCACCCTTCATTTGCTTTTGATTTTAAGAAACTTTCTGTGCAGTAAATGCATTGCGGATTCGTGTTGTCAACGTCTTCTGAATCAGTGCTACTGTCATCTGTTGGTTCAGTGATAAGTTTCTTGTTTTTTATTTTCTTGTCTTTGTTTCCATTAAGATATTTTTTCTTGCATCCTTTTTTAGAAGATGTTAATGCTTTGCGTAGTTTTTCATCTTCTTCCATTTGCTTCATATTCTTAAACGGTGAACTTGTTAATTCCTCTGAATGTTGAGTTTTTGATTTGCGTTTGTTTGAGATCTTTGAGAGACTGGTTTTGGTGAAATTTGAAGCAGAATATTTTGCACGCTTGTCACGCCTAGGGAGCTGGTTGACGGTTGGGGGTTATCGTAAATATCTGTAGCTAATGGAGGTGTGGGTGTGGAATTACGAGGCGGAGTTTCTTTGCCGACTGTAGGTGGAATCATCAACTTATCCATATCGTCCACAGACTGAGTTACATCAGGTAAAACTGGAATCGCTGAGCGGTCAGTCAAATTAGCAGGTTTCGATACTTCAGTGACCTGAGATGGCAAATAGTCCTCTTCAGAAAAAATATCTGGATCAAATGGGACGATTCCAGTTACTTGGAATCCCTTGACCGCCTTTTCTAACGTAGCAGTTCTTATAAATGCTTTTCCGAAAATTTCTACTATATCATTAATTGTAATTCTTTGCGATGGGTGGTTCGTCATCCACAGGTCACATTCTCGGGCATGCTGATTTTTTAACGAGCTATAAAAACAGCAATCCAATGGTTGTAACCGATGACTCGTGTGTGGAGGCAACGAAACCATTACCACATTATTATCACGAGCGAAAGTTATCGCCTCTAGAGTCCGGTGACTTGCATGATTATCTAAAATAAGAAGAGCTTTCCTATTTTCTGAGGGCTTCGCAAATTTTACGAAATGCTCCAAATATTTGATGAAATGTTCTGAATCCATCCATCCACTCCCATTTGCGTATCCAACTGATCCTGATGGACAACCTTTCATAAGTGCTGCTGACATACGTTTTCGTGGAAAGAGAAAATAAGGAGGGATATATTGTCCAGTTGCTGATATTGCGCAGGTAACAGTTATATTAAATCCGCGTTCCGCACTTACTATTCGTCCAACTTGTTTACGGCCTTTCGTAGCAATTATCTTTCTAGGCTTAGGAACTGTATTTACTCCGGTCTCATCTGTATTGAATACTTGATCTGCTTGTATAGAAAATTGATCCATTACAGATTTCAATATGTCATAAAACTTCTTTACTTGAACCCTATTAAAAGCAGCGGCTCTTGCCACACTTGTAGCTTCCGGTTCCCTTATCGATATTTGAGGATTCCGCTTGCGGAAACCAGACAACCAATCTTTTCCGGCAAGCCCTTTGTTACGATTGAAATTATGAGAAATTCCCATTTTTTCCGCAAGATCAAATGCTAATTTTTGTACATCACGTGGAGTCAAACCATAAAATCTACTTTCCAAATCTAATATGTGAGTAACAAGTTCCTTTTCCTGTTCTGCGGTAAAAACAGGTTTAAAATTGTCATTACGAGGCCCACTAACTGTGTTATTTTTAAGACGCCGTAGAAGGCACGTTTTGGGAATACCGAATCTTTGGGATGATTTTGTTGCTGACAACTCTTTAGATTTTACAGCCGCAACTGCCCTTTCCATGTCAATTTTGTTCCAACTTGGTTCGATCTTTTTCTTTTTATAATGTCGTACCATCTACAAGGAAAATAAAATTCAGGATATAAATCCGGAGCATAAGATCATAAGAGGCGGGGCACATAGGACCGACGCGGGGCACATAAGACCAAAGGTTCTATGTGCCCCGGCGATCCCGAACCTTTGTGCCCCAAATACATTGCTTACAATAAAGTACACGTGACATGTCTAGATGGCAATATTGCGATAATGTAAATACACACATAACCTCTCTAATGTGTAGTGTTTCAGGTACAAAATTCAATTTCAGGATAATAATAATTTGTCACTACTTACTACGAACATATTCATGGTATTTTTTTACAAACCTACCTTAAAAAAGCAATATTTTTCACTTTTTCACTAAATAACAATCGCACCTCACATTCGCTGTCAATCAACTAGCAATGGCGTCTGTATGGTGTAGTTACTTGATTAACAAACAGATGGCGTTCGTTTATTTAAGTTTTAAAACGCCGAACCTCTGTGCCCCACTGGTCCTCTGTGCCCCACCCTCCCCTACTCTCTCAACCATAATAAAGCACAAGGAGAAAATTAATTCTGCTCAAACTGCTGGAGTACGGAAAAGAACAACTAAAGGTGAATTTCCTCGTCTAGAAGAAAGCCTGGTCATTTGGCTAAGACAGTGTAGAGGACAAAAAGTGTCTATTAGTGGAAACTTGTTGAAGGAAAAAGCAAAAGAGTTCGCGTCTACTCTAAGTATCAAAAACTTTGCGGCAAGTGAAGGGTGGCTTACGAATTTCAAAAATAGAAATGGAGTTGTGCTTAAAAAAGTTTGTGGAGAAAGTGGAAGTGTTGACAATGCAGTTTGCTTAGATTGGCACTGTAAATTGAAGACCTTGATTGAAAACTATGATGCCCGAGACATTTTTAATACTGATGAAACTGGTCTATTTTTCAAATGTTTACCGGACAAGACGCTTACTTTTAAAGATGAAAAATGTCACGGGGGTAAACATAGTAAAGAGAGGTTGACAGTTTTATTTGCAGTAAATATGGACGGATCCGAAAAACTTAAACCCTTAGTGATAGGAAAAGCAATGAAACCGCGATGTTTCAAAGGAGTGAAATCGTTGCCCACTGATTATCGTGCTAATAGAAAAGCTTGGATGACGACAGAACTTTTTAACAATTGGCTTTTAACAGTCAATGGGGACATGAAACGACAAAAGCGGAAAATTTTACTATTTTTAGATAATTGCACTGTACACAACAGTCCTCCTACATTGTCCAACGTGGAACTCTACTTCTTTCCGCCGAATACAACTTCGAAATTGCAACCATTGGATCAAGGGATTATTCATAATTTTAAGACGTTCTATCGCAAAGAAATTGTTAAGATCGTTTTAGAATCTCTTGACAAGCAGCTAACTGCGAATATTACGGTTCTGACAGCTATTTTA
The DNA here is from genome assembly GCA_034508555.1 of Venustoraphidia nigricollis. NCBI lineage: Eukaryota > Metazoa > Arthropoda > Insecta > Raphidioptera > Raphidiidae > Venustoraphidia > Venustoraphidia nigricollis. Next base: position 2,639,539 of record JAVRKA010000065.1, on the reverse strand, counting down.
CTGATTGACAAGGCATGGAGAGCTGTAACACCCCTAACGATTCTCAACTGCTTCAAAAAATCCGGTTTCTTAAAAGAAAATCTTCCAATACTTATGGATTATGAAGAATCAGCAGTAGAACCATTAGGAGACATCATGAGTTTTTCTGACTTTGTTCAAGTGGATGAAGATGTCGCTGTCTCAGGTGCACTAACTGATAGCGAAATTTTATCTGCGACAGATATGAATGAAAAAAGCAACGATGAAGATGAGGACGATACATCAGAACCTATAACAGAGGTGTCAGTTAAGGAAGCACGATTTTCCTTCGATACCTTACAACGCTTCTGTCTACAAAACGAAAGTGATGAAAAAACATTTCAGGCACTTTTTCTCTTAAAAAAAGTTATTGAGCAGTCTGAGCAGCAGCAATGTGTTTTGAAACAAACCAGTATAACAGAGTTCTTTCGAAACATTAATTAATTCACATTATGAATAGATTTATGTATGTACACTCTAAACTTTTTTCATTGTTATAGAATAGCAGTTAATACATATACATATATGTAATTATTGATCAATACTTGGTAATTCGAAGTTTTATTAATTTTCTCTCACAAATTTCGAACCATTTGATATTTCAAACATTCGATAATTCGAAATATTTTAAGAGTCCCTCGAGTTTCGAATTAACGAGAGTCAACTGTATATGATTTTTGGGTAGAAAATAAAAGTTGAATAGCGTAATCAAGTATAATGTCCACCGGCATCATGAAGTAGATCACGCGGCGGACAAGAATAGAGGCAAATGGGCCAATTGTAAGTTCGAAAACTTAGAAATGAATGGAAAGGTCAAAGAAACCAAACAGTTATGTGCATAGATTATTGTGACAAGGATGTCTAGAGCATACGATATAGTATTTTTTAATTAATGGAAAATGATAATTTGCCTTGTACGTTTTTCTTTTATTTTGTGAATTTCACTTACCATAAATATAAGAAAAGACCCTGTAACCTTGTTAGAGTATAAGTAGACTTTTAACCTTCCGTCGGGCGCATATAATCTGTGAGATGAAGTAATGTGATTTTGTTATGCCAAATATATGTCTTTCAAAGGAGCGTTGAAGGGGCAACGGTAGCTTCACCGTTTACCGTTAACTACCAAATGAACTAAGAATCAGTATTGTCGCTGATTTGTGATCAACTAGTTGTGAGTGCGTAATCTGTGAGATGAATTGCGCCTGATCGTGTGAAAATTGTTGAATTTTTATTTTTAATAATTTCTTTAAATAAAAAAATAATTAATAATATATGTAAGTATATTTTGTGATCTTTATTAATTTAAAATTGAAAACTGTAGTAATATATTAAATAATCTGTCAGATTAGTTGCGCCCGCTTGTCAGCTTTGTTTTTGTTTTAGAAAAAAATGTCAAAACAAAAGACATTTAGCACCGATAACCCAAGTGACGTGGACGAGATAATGAGAATACTGGAGTGTGAGGAAATCGAAGATTTTGAAGACGAAGATGATACCGACGGGGATGATTATGTGGAAGAAAGAGAGGGCAACTCAGAAACCGAACAAGATGCTACTACTTCTGAAGATGAGAATACAGATGAAAATTGGTATATAGGAAAAGACAAGATTACAAAATGGTCGAAAGTCAAACCAAGTTCTAGGGTGAGACGAGAGGCTCACAATGTACTAGTACGTCTACCTGCTTTACCCAATGCTGTCACTAAACTATCTCCGAAAGGGTGGATTAATGAAAATTTATTCAAAGAATGGTTTGAATTTTTTATTGTCTCAATTCCCGCTCGTAGACCTGTTGTGCTCATATAAATCCGGTTATAATAAAATTAGCGAAAGACAACGATATTTACTTGTTCACTTTCCCTGCACATACTTCTCATCTACTCCTGCCATTAGACGTAGGTGTGTACAGATCACTGAAAAGTCACTGGAGTAAAGCTCTCAACGACTACATGCTTGCTCATCCGCTGGAGAAACCCAGTCGTTTCAATTTTCATGAGATTTTCAGCAAACCGTTCATATTGAGCATGTCATCTATGAATATTATTAACGCATTCAAAAAAGCAGGCGTCCATCCATTCAATCGAAATGTAATTCCAGCAGAAGCTCTAAAACCATCCACGTTAACAGAACAGCCTGTTCCTCTTAACCCGGAAACGCAAGGACCATCAACGGCTGGACAGTCAACTTCCGAAACCTCAGCAGCTAGCTCTTCTTTGACAGTGGATCAAATTCTACAAGTGCCGACTGCGCAAAGAAAAGTTACAACTCGGAAAAGGGAGGGAGACTCCCCAACTCGCTTGTTGACAGCCTTCGATTCTGAAACCTGTTGCATGCTCGTCAACATCAGCCTGCGCTCCTTAAGCCAAACTATCTTCAAAATCTAAGCCTACTAAATCATATGATAACGCGGAAGAAGATTGGACTTGCGGAAAATGCAATATAATGCCTGCCACAAACGTAACTGTATACTTGTCAAGTATATATGCGCTTGGAGCTTGATCAAGTTTGCATGATGGCCATAAAAGGACACACACGCACAAGTTTGCTTGAAGCGGCGGCAGTTCTACAACCAGAAGTGGCGTGCAAAAGTAAAGTTACCGACTATGGCATCCACATATGATGATGCTTTAGCAATAATTGGATTGGTGTTGGCTACCGAAATGGTTCGAAACGTAGAATAAACCGTACTGTTTGGTGTAAACGGTGGCTGAAAAGAAGAGAACAGTTTTCACATATAAACTTGTTAAAGGAATTGAAATTTGCACCTCAAGATTGGCATAATTATTTACGCATGAATGAAGAAACTTATTTAAAGCTTCTATCTTTAGTTAGCCCATTAATTAAAAGAAAAGATACTATCATGCGAAGGGCTATTTCACCACATGAAAGATTAACAGCAACTGAGATTTCTTGCAACTGGAAGAAGTTACGAAGATCTTAAATATTCTACTGTTAGATATATGCATGTATTATCGTTCTGTATTTCATTTTAACATCAACTTATATAAACTGTGAGATATACATGCCTTATCTGTCTATGTTTCATTTTTAATGTGTCTACACTTATGTAAACAAGATTGTTGAAGTAGACGAAGGGCTAAGCCGCCACTCGTCAGCTACGCATTCACTTAGAGAGAGTCGAAGTTGTGATAGCTGCTGAGATTACATGGCCGCTATTATTTTGTATTATCTGTTGTTTTGAGTTTTAATTAAAGTTTTACTTGAATATTGGACAATTTTTATTTAATTATCTAACACTACAATAATATCACCCCAAGCACTAGGTTATATAATTCCTGAAACATGCGAATTCCAGTTATAAGCTTGAAAAAGTTCCAATAAAGGGACGAAACGTCTCAAATTAACAAATAAGTGTTTACTTAAAGTATCCTTTTTTCCTAACAAATAAATTTTATATTATTATTTTATATGCTGATACAATACCATTTGAAAAATTAAATTTAAAAGTCCTTGAGTGGTTAAATTTTAATGAATTAGAAATGGAATTAGTTGAATTTCAGTCAAGTACCATATGGAACCAAAAATTTGTTGATTTAAGAAATGATTTAGAAATTATTGACAGTAATCGATTATTGGATAAAATAAATAAAATTGCAGAAGATGAAATTCTAACTACATGGAATTCAATTCCTGACACGTTTAATTGTTTAAAAATATTAGCCAAGGCAATTTTATCAATATTTTCATCGACGTGGGCATGTGAATCTCTATTTTCAGAATTAAATTTTATAAAAAATAAATATAGGAATAGAATGACGCATGAGTCGAGCTCTGCATGCGTACTGTTGAAATTAACTAAATATGAACCAGATATTAAATCTTTATCATCTTGTGTACATCAACAAAAATCACATTAAAAACAATTGTTTTTAACGTGAATTTTGTTTCTAGCATATTGCTTTTTGTAAAACATTGATTAATAAAAAATTGTTTAAAGAAGAATTGCTTTTATTTGTTTATTTAATTATACTTACGTATAGTTTCACCATGCTAACATTTCTAATGAAATTTTATTGTGGCACGTTACCGATTTAAAAAAGAATTTTTATGACTTTGTGGCACGGACATAAAAAAGGTTCGCCATCCCTGCACTATATTGTCGGCAGGGTTTTGGCACTGTTAAGCAGGTCAACTTAATGCGCAATATGACCACGCATAAAGACCACATCAAATAGGAAGCGACAAACACAAATAAAGCTAAACAAAGAATGATTTCGCTCTTTCATAAAGTTTATTTTTCAAACTATTGCTGCACCGCCAAACACCAAACTTAAATTACGCATAATAAATAATTGACTAATTATTTACAAAACTTTATTACACATTAATTTTGATGGTGCCAATTCTTTGAATTTCTAATCACGCCGGCCGCACACGCGTTACACAAAATTTAGAGCAAAGAGGAAGGGACACCTAGATATAAATACGAAAAATCACACAAGGGACACACACACAGTCGGGAATTCATTCAGTCAGTCGGGAAGGACATAACGGGGGTCGCATACAACACAAAAAGGGCTTAAAATACGTGGGTTACCTTTGGGGAGAAACAGTTTTAACTTTATTTTTTTCTTCTCAAAAGTGTTTGTTGTGTGTCGTTATATTGCGACAACTAAGAATATTATTTAAGATTAACTATTAATATTGTTTTGTTTAAGAGTTATTGGGAACCACAATTAAGTCTCTTGAGTCAATTGAACTACTGTTTTTTTTATTATATTTTATTTCCTCTACTCAATTAACCGATTATTTGTAATTTTTTTTTTGTTTAATAAATATTCAGGAATTCGGTATTTTAAATTTATTTAATCACCAATACCTGGACCTACCCACACCGTCATCAATCAGACCCCAAAAAGAACTCTAACGGTGTCAGTGATAAGTCACTGGCGGCCCGTTAACAGCACTGCGACCCGGGTTTTTTTTTTAGTTTTTTGGAGGATAACTAAAATTTCCTTTTGGTTGAAAAGGTCTAATCCTGCAATCATTAATATGATGTACACTTTGTTTACAATATCTGCAAATCAAAGACGAAATGCATATAATCTTTCTAGAATTCGCTTGCCTAGATTCTTTCAATGCAAGAATGCTTTGATGATGGTTTATATTTTCATCAAGTTTAGATTTACTGCTCGGTGGTATTATATATTGTAAATACATAAATGATTCTTCATTAAGTTTCGTCCATATATGTGCAATTAATTCCGTATCCTCCATATTATGAATATTGTAGCGCGCCCCCGGTTGTGACGCCATTGGGCCTGACCGAACTTTCTGGAACGGTCAGGAATCGTACGCCCTCGAAGGTTACGCTATCGAGAGTAGTAGATCGTTGCAGAAAGTTCTAGACGCCACGCACTTGTGCATATAAGCAGAGCGACAATGCGTCAGCGGGCAGTCACAGTGGTGAACACATAAAAGTCAGTCGATACATCGCGACAGTGAGTTGGTACATTGCAACGGACAGTGGACATAAATAATCATTGAGCTCACATATAAATATCTAGATAGTTTAGCATTACAACATTAAATACATTTCGGTGTGTGTTAATAGTCGTGTTTCGTGTATATAGTTACTGTTCTATTATTATTTATTACAATCCGTTTGTTTCTCATTGTTTGTTATTATTGTTTGTTATTATTAGAGAAAGACTTTTTAGTTTATTCTGTTTTGTATTTATTTGGCTATTATAAATAAATAAAAGTTTTAATTCCACCACAAAGAACAGTTTTGTTACAATATTAAAGAAATTCATTTGTTGTTCTAAATTAGTGACAAATTGTCTAAATGATTCATTTTTCTTTTGACTACGACTTAGAACTTGACTCTTTAATAAAGCCAAATATATTATGGTGAAAAGATTGTCTAATATTTCTTTTTTAAATAAACACCAATTATGCATTATACCAGACTGACTCAACCAAAGAGTTTTGCATGGTATAATGTTAATTTTAATTAGTTCAAGCACTTTTATCAAAAATTCTTTTAAACTCGTCACTTCTAATCCATCACATAAGTTTATTTGTGCAATTAAAGAACTATAAAAAGTTTATATTCATCATTATAGGACATGGTTTCTTTAAAGGAAATTTTTTGAGAATCGGCACAAGCCACAAATGACAAATTCATACCTGAGATAAATATATCTCCACGATTATCAGCAGATGTAGGATTGGCGATCGGAGTTTCAGGAAACTCAGGCAATTTGGATGGCGGAACTGAATTTGAACGTTTCTTCCTGGAAGACATAATAAAAAATTAAAATTTAATAACTCTAGCTCTGCTACCAATTTTAACCAATCATTATGGAGAATGATTGCTCTAATCAGGTGTTATAAAAAAATTTGACCCATATGTATTTTTATTCCAGAAAATTGATTAGAGATTTAAAAAGAAAGAATTTAAATTGACAACTCAAAATTTTAATATAATAGAAATATTTACAAACACTTAATTAAAAAAATATAAACAAATAACAATAATAATGATAAAGAAAAGAAAAAAGTCAAACAAAATAATTAATTAGAATGAAGAGAAATATTTAAAGATAATGAATTTATATAATAAGAAAAAATTGTCTGAATCTATTTATAAGAAATAATAATAATAATTATGGTTTTTTAAATTCGTTCCTAGTGACAACGTTTTTATAATAATCTAATGAGCCATGAATTTGCCAATCAAGGCTCTAGCGATTTTTGTTACAAAAATATTATAGATCATTTTTTGTAACATTGGATACATAAAAGGTTCTCTTGATATAAAATTGACATACAACAGTAATACGGCCTCGATATATATTCGGGCCGAGAAACTGGCGAACATGAAGATACACTAGGTAAACGTATCGTAAAAAAAATTAGCAAGTTCTATTAGAGATCCAAAAACTTGTTTATACTTTGATAGATTTTTTTCGACTATTAATTTAGTTAATAATATAGAGTACCCCAGTATTGGGACGTGTACGAAAAACCGACAAAACCTCTTTAAATTTGAAGGTTAACTTCAAAGGGGAGAATCTCAAATTATGTGCAATAATTATGGAAGCACTACATCTCGGTGGCAAGATACAAAGGATTTAATTGTGATTAGCAATTGTCATGGTAACAAAATCGGTACAATAGATAGAAAATTAAAAGAAGGTACAAAAATATCTCTTACTTGCCCCGAAACCATTATTTTTTACAATAAGGACATGGGCGGGGCTGACTTATCGGACCAATTGGTGGCCTTGTATGATTTCGACCGAAAATCTAAAAAATGATGGACGAAAGTGATGATTTACCGTTATCAAGCCTCGTAAGCTCTAAACAAAAGAAACCAATTCCCAAAACATGCAAATGGGAGAAAACAGACCTTAGCACACCAAATTTTAATATTCCATGGGTACCTGCTCACACTGCTGTAAACGAAAGTTCACCATTCCAACTGTTTTCAAAGTTTTTGTACGAAGAATTTATAAAAATGTTGGTGATTTCTACAAATCAATATGCCTCAAATCGAAACAGAAAAGCGGACATAACTTCTGCAGAAATGAAGTGCTTCTTGAGTGAAACTCAGAAAAAAAATTACCCCGAAATGAAAAAATGCATTTTGCAATTTCCACATTCCACCACTTGACTTTACGACAATCAAAAACCGGGATATGTTGTAGCTTCTCAATTCATTAACTCGATAGTCCACCATCGTTTCAGATTGAATATTACACACGCAATTAATACAATCCAATTACCAGAGAAAAGAAAATACGAAAATTGCAAACCAATTTTAAAAACGAAAATCCAACAGCTATATTGATGCTAAATTATATACCAGAAGAATACCAAGATTTTTATACAGAAATCATAAATCATTGGCCAACGAAAGCCAGAGAAAAATGGAAAAAGCTGATTTTTTTAATGAATCCATTAATTGATGTAATAATTGTTATAAATCTATGAGAAAACTCTTTCAGTTTGTAATTGCTTGTAAACTACATAATTATTTATTTGAAAATAAACCCACGATTAACCCTGTATCAGATTTTGTAGCTTCCAGGCTACATAGATTTTGAACACATATTTTTCCTAAGACTATCTTTACAGCGTAAATAGGGCTATGTTACTCGTAAGCTACAAGCATACACAAGCCTTGTTGACTCCAGTGACATCTGTAGATAAATTTTTGAACTTCGAAATCTTCGAATAGTCTGAGAAAGTCAGCTGTTGTGTTGCATGTGTTAAAGTGGTCACTGAATATTGTCTAAAGAAGTAAGTAAATTTTATTCTAATTTTTTTTTATAAAAAATACATTTTCCTGAATGTTCAAACTAACACTTTTTTGTAGTTTTAGTACAGTTATATGGAAAATAAAGCCGTAAAGACTATTTGATTTTCTATGTAGCGCCTAGTCAACATTTACCGATAACGTCACGATTTATAAATAACATTATTTTCTTTCAGCTGATGTCAATAAAATCAACATCATGAATTTTCCACCTATCAGTACATCGGTTTTTTTTGGAAAAAAGAAAGGTACAGCAATTACTCCCGCCAATCCAGCCCTATCCGATTTGTCAGATTCAGATGACAATGAATTTGATTCCGAGTTACTCGCGGAAGATTCTGACCCGGAACATGAAGAAGTACCTGATGGACATAATGTAGTGATATCCGAGACAGACGATTCTGAAACTGAAGAGCCTTTACTTCCAAAATCCACAAACAAAAAAAGGTGTGACAGATATTTTTGGGAGGAAGAGGATATATTAGCACCTTCATTACATTCTGCCAAAGTTATTGAGACTGATAATGTATTATTGCCTCTCGACTACTTTTGTAAACTGTTTTCTTTTGAAATAATGAATGACATAATCTACCATACCAATTTGTATAGTGTCCAACAAACTGGAACTAGTATTGATACAAATGCTTCAGAAATTACAGACTTCCTGTCAATGGTTCTGATTATGGGTGTGATTGATTTACCTGCAATGGAAGACTATTGGGCCACAACGTCCCGAGTACAAATAATTGCAGACAGAATGTCTTTGAAAAGGTTCAAAAAGCTCAGAAGATTTATCCATTTCAATGACAACTCGAATATAACCAAGAACACGAAAGACAGGTACTATAAAATTAGACCTCTGTTGAAGGCGGTCAGGGTAAATTGTCGGAAACATCAGTTTGAATACCAATATTCTATCGACGAGACAATGATTGCCTACAAAGGAACATATGCAGGTAATCTGAGACAATATATAAAAAACAAGCCCCATAAATGGGGTTACAAATTCTTCGTGAGGGCAGGCGTTTCAGGATACATTGCAGATTATATAGCATATCAAGGAAGCGAAACTTTTGATCAACTGGAAGGATCACTCAATGAGCTAACTACTGAAGAGAAGACCTTTGGAGTAGGCGCTTGTACTGTTATTTCGTTATGTAAAACAATCGAAGAACCAAGACTTACAGTCATATTCTGTGATAATTTGTTTTCTGGTCTGAAGTTATTTACATATCTAAAAGATAATTTTGGTATTCTCAGCCTGGGAACAATACGTTCTAATCGGATTGCTGGTTGTTCAATAGAGACAGATAAAGTACTACTCAAAAGGGGTCGGGGGTCCTATGTTTACAAATCCGATACTGACAAGGGAATTATTATAGTAAAATGGGCTGATAATAAATGCGTTCTTTTAGCAAGTACTTTTTGTGGAATAAATCCTTTGGGCACTGTAAAAAGATATTCCAAGGAAGAAAAAAAGAAAGTGAGTGTCCCATGCCCTTCCTTGATAAAACAATATAATAAGCATATGGGGGGTGTAGACAAAGCCAACTCGCTGCTTGGTTTGTATCGCAGTCCAAGTAGGTCAAAAAGATGGTACTTTCCAATTTTCACTTGGATACTAGATATTTGTGTCATCAATGCCTGGATTCTGTACATAAATGATTGTGCGGCAACCAATCAAAAAGCTTTCCCTTTAAAAAAATTTAAACTAGAGCTTGCTGAATCTCTAGCATCTACCGGGAAACAGTCAAAACGAGGTAGGCCTTCAAATTTTGAAGATCATAAAAAAATACTGCATCCTATAGTTCCTAGGCCTGGTATCGCGACTAGAACAGATGGAATTGGACATTGGCCAGCATTTGGTTCAAAGGGTAGATGTAGACACTGCAAATCTGGGTTCACTACAGTATTGTGCACGAAATGTAACTTACGGCTGTGCTTTACTCCAAAAAAGAACTGTTTTGTCTGTTTTCATAATTAGTTTTTTTTTTGAGTAAGGTCAACTCGGGTAAGTGTGAATTTGGGGCAAATGTGACATATTCGCTTAAAAACTATTCCGACGTTGCTAACGCTTGCACCACCTATTGGTGAATTACCTTTACTAATATTGCATCTTTGACACAGTAAATAAATTTTATTACAGTTCCCTACATTAATTTATGTCAGACGTGTCATAACCTATATTTTGTAATATGCTGCTGAGTGAACACGTGTTTTTTTTTAAATATTAAATGTCGTTTTATGTCAGGTAAGCCAAAATGTTATTGTGTAATGTTGTGACTAAGGTAGTTTATGTTTAACGTGAAATAGTTAAATATTCACTGTAAGTTCTTGTTTATTTTTTTCGCCATAGGTCACACTTACCTCAATAATTCAGCTTATCGGGGTTTGTGTGACATAAGTAGTTGAGGTAACTGTGAACCTGTATTTCATAAAGTTCCATTTTTTCTCTAGAAATAAATATGGTTCGAACGTATGTACGAAAAAGTGATCGAGGATCAGGTTACACCAACGAAACTTTACACCATGCAATAGAAGAAGTGAGAAGAGGTGCTCTAACACTCTATAGAGCACATAAATTATTTAAAATTCCAAAGACTACTCTTTTTTATCATTTAAAAGGCGTGCGAGGAGAAAAAAGTCTGACACAAGGCAGGCCACCCGCAATCCCCGTGGAACAAGAAGCCAGGTTGGCAGCAGCTTTAAAAGTGATGGAACAATGGGGTTTTGGAATCTCCAGACAGGAAGTTTTACAAATTGTGTCAGAATTTGTAAAAAGTAATAAAATAAAAACGCCCTTTAAAAATGATACCCCTGGTAATGAGTGGTTCTTGAATTTTAAAAAAAGGCATAATTTAAGTATTAAAAAGCCTCAAGCTGTAGAGTTTGCCCGAAAAAAAATGACTGATCCCTTTGTCGTAAATAGATATTTTAATATTCTGAAAAAAGTTCTAACTGACTTGGATATCGCTGATAAACCAGAATTAATATGGAATCTGGACGAGACATCGTTTTCACACGATCCAAGTAAAACAAAAATTGTTGGTGCTGTTGGAAAGCCTAGTTCACGAACAACGAGTGGACCAGGACGAGAAAATACCACAATTCTATCCGCGGTTTCGGCTTCGGGTCTAAAAGCTCCGCCGCTGATAGTCTTCAAAGGCAAAAACATATGGGATAGTTGGATAGCAGAAGAAAAAAACTGTTTTGAAGGAACAGCTTACGCGGCCAGTCCAAAGGGATGGATGGACTCCGATATATTTTATAATTACATTCAGAAAACGTTGATACCGGCATTAGGAGATGTTAGACCTATTCTACTGATATATGATGGTCACAGTACACATATCAACGTAAAACTTATTGAACTAGCTCGTGAAAATAGTATAACGATTTTAAAGCTGCCACCACACACCAGTCATCTTTTGCAGCCATTAGACTTGGCAGTCTTCAAATCTATGAAAGTTGACTGGGACAAACAGCTTGTGGCATGGCAAAGAAAAAATGTGGGTTCAAGAATACCCAAGAAAAAGTTTTCAGAGATGATAGGAAATACATGGAAAAACCTTAGTCCGGAAACAATAAAGAACGGTTTCAGGAAGGGTGGCATATTTCCTTTTGATAAGAATGTAATTCCAGAAGAAAGATATCACCCTGAGGCCTTACAAAGATGGAGGAATTCTGTAGAAGAACATCAAGAAACTTCAGCTATTAATGAACCTGCGCAACCTTCGACGTCAAAAGATCCTACAAAACCCTCAACATCAAAAGATCCCGCACAACTCTCAACAAACGACAATCCAAAAACCGGCAATTTATCATTTGAAGAACTATTGTTAGACACTATAAAACAAACCAATAAAGGTGAGCCGAAACTAAAAAGAAGAAAGGTGGCCATCGGGGCAGAAGTAATAACAGCAAATGAAGTATTGGAAAGGTTAAATGAAGAGCGATTAAAATTACTGACACCTAAATCAAACAAGGCAAAAAAGAGAATAAAGCGAAAGAAAAGTTCTAGCAGTGACAGTTCTGAAGATTTAGAGGAGCCGCCTCTTGTAGATTCTGAAGATGATGTCGATCCTATAGAGTTTGAAAATGACGATTCAGATTCTAAAATATCCGAGGAGGCTGAAGAGGAAATAGGAGTAAAAAAGTGGGTTCTGGTTCAATACTGTACAAAAAAGAGTGTTATGCATTTCGTCGGACAAATTGTTAAAAAAGCGGAAGATGGATGGCTTACAAAATTTACAAAATGCAAGAATAATGCATTCTTTTGGCCAGAAAAGGAAGACAGTGATATTGTAGAGAGTGAAAATATCGTGAAAATTCTACCAGATCCGGTTAAATGTCGCCGAGGAAATCAATTTTTATTTAAAGTAGATTTTACAGGATACAGAATTTAATTCATTATTTTTGTTAAGCACAAAAAAGTGTATAACTTTTCAACCAATAAAAATTTTTCAATAACTAAAAAACAAAAATGTAGCATTTTAAATATATTTTCACACTTGCCTCGACAACAGCACAATATTGTCAATATTACTGTTTTACAAGCCGCTTTCTCACTTGCCCCAAGTAGAGAGGTAAGTGTGACCCACTGACATTATTTAAAAAAAAAAAAAAAAACACTTTTTTGAATGTGTGAATTGGTATTTGGAATTTAAAATCTTACGCTCTGATATTTAATCAGCATACAAAAAAAAAATTAAGTGTGCTAGTCATTAAGTTTTCGTACAAATAGTAACTAAATATTAACTTTCAAAAAACGCGGTCACACTTAGCCGAGTTGACCTTACCTATAATAGTTTTTACGATTATTAATTTTTGTAAGTATTATAACATAAATGTTAATTGTTACAGATATTTTTGTCTATTTTTGTATTGTTTTTAGTGCTGAAAATAAATTTTTTGAAAAATGTGTTCTCCATAAGTTATAATGTTAATTTATATTCCTTGAATGGGCAATGTTGATTTAAAGCAACAATAGAAACTACCTCCAACGGGCAATGTTACTTGTGGGCTACTAAATCAAAAGTCACTTTTCTATCATATTCAAAAGTTTTCTTATGTAGAAAAGTGTTATTTAAGTCATAAGTAATACCTATACAAAATTTCATAATTTTCTTATATGTATTGCTCATGGTGACTGATACAGGGTTAACGAAATCGACGGGCGTAATCTTGCAAAAGAAGCTAAATAGAGGAAAGGCGTCCAATATTAGGATACTGCCTAATATTGGATACCTACGTATTTTCGACACAAATGTGGTGGTGTTATTGTACCACACATATAATTAATTAAAGCCCATGATTAAGTAACAACACAATAATAATAATGTATCATAATGAGGAAAATTTAGATCAAATTTTCAAAAATAAAAGATAAAACTGACTTATATCAAAATTCTAACTTAGTTTACTCTATCCAATGTTTAAATTGTCCAGCAGTTTATATTGGGCAAACAAAACAAAATCTAATAAATCGAATTAAACAACACAATAATTCTATAACAAATAAAAAACACAGCCCTAATGAAATGAATACCAGTTTACAATGCATACATTTCATTATGTTTCTAACATTCATATATTTGCTATTTTATGATAGTAAAAAGATAAATAGCTTTTTCATACACAAAAAATTTCTTTTTCCTTAAGAATAATGGTGAGTTATAGAAACATGTTTTTGTGGATTTATCTTAATAAAATTTTTTAAGTTTTAATTATTACTTTAACAAAATTATCTGACTTTTTTTTTTTACTTTTGTAGATTTTTATAAACACTGAAGATGCTATAATATAGCGAAACGTCTGAATAAAATTTTTTTTACACAATTATAGAAAAAAATTTTTCTTTCAAAAATGTTACATTTTTGATTTTGTTTTTTATTGAAAAAACTAATTTGGTCTAAATTTTCCACATTATGATACAATATTAAACAGGCCGTATAAAATAATTAATATATTACAAAATAATAATAATATTTATTTTAGCTTCGAATTTTACGTTTTATGAAAAACAACCTTTGATGAAAATATTTAAGAGAGAACCGTTTGATAATAATTTCTTGTTTTTTAGCCTAGCTACGTTTTTTACTGTTTATAATATCAAAAGCTTAGTTACAGTTTTAATTTGATAAAAGTGAGCTGAAAATATGTTCAATCCCCAAAGTACTCCCCTCCGAGAAATATAAAATTTCAATCAAAATCAACTGAAAAAATTAAGAAAAATAACACATTTAAAAAGAAAAAGCAAACAATAATTGTTGTTTCCTCGGATTCATCAGAATCAGAAGAGGAAGTCCCTTATGTAAATTCGGACGATGATGTAGATACAGAAGAAGAAGATGTGGAATGCCTCTTCTGCTTGGAATCATTTTCTTCGGACAAAGCAGGGGAAAAATGGATAAAGTGTTGTAAGTGTTATAGATGGTTCCATGAAGCATGTGCTAGTGCCGAAGGAACAAACAATTACATTTGCGACTTTTGTATGGTTGGATAATCTCGTCCTTTTTATTTTATATTACGCTGTCATGTAGCATTTATTTTTTCATTTTGTATTTTGCACAATAAAAATATATTGAATTTATCTATAGTCTTTTTATGATATCCTAATATTGGATACTTATCCAATATTAGGCTACTATTTTCAAAATTACAAATTCGACACTTTTTGAAAAATATTTTATAATTTCCTGAAATGAACTTTTATACATTTGCCGCTCATCTTAACTGATAATACATAGTTATACTATAACTCCACTAAACCAGCACAAATGTAGGGCTGTTTTTTTTTTGTAAAAACCAGCATTTTTTAAAAATGTATCCAATATTAGGCGCCTTTCCTCTACTAGAATAAAACGGTAAATTATGGGTACACAAACAAATTGTATTGTAATAAATCTTCAGTTAATTTTTTTTTTAAATCTTAATTAGCATCTGAAATATAAACTTAATTTTTAGTATTTCAGACTTTTACTGTAAATAAAATCAATGCCGGATTTAGTGGTCTGGAGGCCTCGGGGCTCCAAATTCTTTTCCAAAAATATGGACAATTGTTTTCAGTCGAGTTTTCCAATAAATAATTTATTGTGAAACCAAGTATAGATTCTTTTATTATTTAACAAGCATATAAATATAATCGGAAACAAAAATTTGTTATTCATTGTTGTTAGTATGTCTTCTGTAATTTTGCTTGGATCCTCAAAAACTTCAACTGTGAAATATTCTTTAAGAACTTCATATTGCTCTAACGTTCTTTTTACGCACGGCTCTAGAGATAGCCATCTTGTTGTTACTGGACTTAAAATTTTATGCATTTCAACTTTAAAAAATGCTAGGAATTCCCTTAGCTTGTCCTGTCTTATAGAGCTGCGACTGAAATGGGAACCTACACTTCTCAATAAATCTTCAATATATCTTGGCAACTTGAGACATGCTTTGGAAACCACAAGATGAATCGTATGACAGCTGCATGTAATACACACAATGTATGGTACTTCTTCTTTTAAATGGCTAAATACAGAATTGCGTGAGCCTACCATCCTGTTTGTTGTATCTGAAGCAAATCCTATAAAGTTTTTCAAAGGAATTTGCCTGTTTTCAAGCCAAGTTAATAAACAATTTGTGAGATCTTCGGCTTTTTCGGAATTTACTTCGTAAATATCAATAAATTGGGTGAAAACTGTTAAGTCATCCTCTTCACAAAATATAACTTCCAGTGCACTAGAACAAATTTCAACTAAAGAAATTATGCTAGTAGCTTATGATATCATAGATAGTACAATTGAAGAAAAAAGTAGAAAAAATATTAAGAAAATTAGAAAACGATTATACAAGGACTGCAGGATTTGCTAAAATAATAAAAGTTAAGATAGTAGCAAAGATAATGGATAAGACGTAATATTGACGTTTCTTTAGGACTTGTAAACGGTGCTATCGGAAATCAACTCAAAATGAACAAATTGAATCTATTACTATTCAGTTATCTGACAATAAAGAATATACCATTGAACGAATGAGTGCTAAATTCCAAATGAGGACTGGACATCAATAAAGGGCTAAGTGCAAAAAAAAAAAAAGTTAGATCCGAAAAACCAAACTAAGTGCCATCGCCAATACCCTATAAAGCGTGCTAAGTGTTACGACCATTATAGTAGTGCCTACAGGGCTGATAAGATGGCGTGAGAGGTATGTGCCGGGCTGCTGATGTAGGGTAATTTGGGTATAGATGGTGATAGCGGGTGAGATTGTGAATCAGATTATTTTCTTATTTAGTCTATAGATGTCTCTAATGGTACCGTAGGATGATTCTACATAACCAACCTGTCAAACATGTCAGTAGAACGCGGTTGAAAAAGCTTCAGAGGATAAAAAAACCACAAAATATCATTCCATCGCACCAAAAATTTTTTTACAATCGAATGTTTATGTGTAAAAACATTAATTTAGATATTAGGTGAGTTATTATTTTGGCATGTACTTGTGATTTAGAGTCTATTTAAGTAGTTTAACCTCAAAAGAAACGCATGCAATGTACGCGACCGTTCATAAATTCATTCACCATCTCTCCCATACAAATGGGAGAGACGATGAATCCTATGTATGGTAGACATGGCGAGTACATAATGTGAATGCGATACAGTAACCATTAGTTTTATTATACAGATCATTATGCCAACATTCTACAAAAGAAAACAGGGCTGCATAAGAGGTAGCTGGACAGAGGAAGCATTGAAAAATGCAGCGAAAGCCATTGAAAATGAAGGTATGAGCTTGCATAAGGCATCAAAATTGTTTGGAGTGCCGTGGTCAACACTGAAGCGACGAATTACAAACAAATGCCTGAAAAAAAAAACACTTGGTCCGTCATCAGTGTTAGGCAACGAAAACGAGAAAAAACTTGTGTTGCATATTAAGAAGATGCAGAAGTTTGGTTTTACACCAACAAGAAATGAAGTTCGGACAATGGCCTACAAGCTAGCTGAACAGATAAAAATTAAACACAATTTTAACAAAACAACCGAAATGGCAGGTATTGATTGGTTGCATTTGTTCTTAAAACGCAATACTGACCTCTCTATCAGAAAATCTGAGGGCATCTCCCAAGCCCGTGCCCAAAATATGAATAAAGAAAATGTTATGAAATACTTTAGTATGCTGCATGACATTTTAGTGGCGAATGATTTGATTGAAAAACCCGGCAATATTTACAATATTGACGAGAGTGGACTCCAACTTAACAATAAACCGGGATACGTCGTAGCAGCTAAAGGATCAAAAACTGTTTCCAATGTGACATCCGGGGAAAAAGGTGAAACTATATCCGTTATCGCTTGTTGCAACGCGGAAGGTATATTTCTTCCTCCAGCGTGCGTTTTTAAGGGGAAAAACGAGAAGCCTGAGTACAAAGATGGCATGCCACCTGGTTCAGTAATTTATATGTCTCAGAAATCGGCGTACGTGACAAGCGACATCTTTTATTTATGGCTAAAAAAACATTTTTTGCCGAGAAAACCGGAAGGAACAGTGTTAATGATTTTAGATGGTCATAGTTCACATTGTAGCTCAGTTGAGACTCTGGAATTCGCAGAGAAACATGACATCATTTTACTATGCTTACCTAGCCACACAACGCACTACCTGCAGCCGTTGGATAGAGCTTTTTTCAAATCTTTAAAAGCATTCTATTATAATGCATGTAATTCATACATAAAAAGTAATCCGACTAGAAAAATAAGTAGACTAGTTTTCGGCACACTTTTGTCTGACGCATGGGAAAAAGCTGCTACAGTAAGCAATGGAATTTCAGGCTTTCGTGCTACAGGAATTTTTCCATACAATCCTGACGCCATTCCAGACTATGCTTACCTAACAAGAAACGTTTCTTCTCCTCAACCTGGATGCTCAAGTTGGCATTCAGAAGAATTGCCAGAAGCGAGTCGATCCAACAGCAGCAGTGATCCACTCCCAAACTCCAATAATAATAATATTACACCAAGCAAAGTATTGGACCAAATTTCTCCAGTACCCAACCTCCCTCAAGTTGAACAGACTCGCAAAAGGTCCCGACACTTAGCATCGGTGTTGAATACTGAAAGCAATATTCAGACTTTGTAGGAAAAAGCACTATTGAAGCGTAATAAAGAGATTAATCTAAATAAGAAAAAAACCAAAGAGACCAACACAAAATCCAAAAAGAAGAAACCAGCAGTATATGATACGTCATCCGAAGAGGAAAGCGAACCAGAACTACAGGACGAAGAAGACGTCGTCGACGAAAGTGATGAATACTGTCTAGGATGCGGCGAAGAGTACAAAATTACTACAAAAAGTGTTGATTGGATTCAGTGCGTGCGCTGCAGACGTTGGCTACATGAAGATTGCACAAAATATGGGAATAGTTGTGATATTTGTGGAAAATTTTTACATAAAACACTAAAAATGTGATTTAATATGTATCAAAATAATGTTTTTTACGAATCACCATCTCACCCAGGTAGCATTCACTAACTAACCCATAGAGATATGGGTGAGATGGTAAATCATACATTTTTTTTAAATGTAATATTCAATTTGTTTTAAAAAGGTTTTGATTTATTAAGTTCAAATTCGTTTTTATATTGTTTATTTAAGACAATGTACCATTTATTTTGTTATAATTAAATTTCGACAACAAACTATAGTCACTTAAAATTTTATTCACCATCTCCCCCTAATTTACCCTATAGGTTCAATCAGACATTCAGATTTTGATTCCTGCTCAATTATTATTACATCTCTACTAGTCAACACAGTCCTGGTTTCTGGATTAAACAGTCTATATCCTTTTATGTTTTCAGGATATCCAATGAGAATACAATTTTCTGACTTGTCCCACTTCTTTCGTTTCTCTTTAGCTATATGGGCCATAACAATGCTACCGAAGATTCTAATATTACTAGCGTCTGGTTTAGAGCCAGTCCATATTTCATATGGAGTTTTATTTCCCAATGCCGCTGCCACAATTCGATTCTGCAGATACACTGCTGTATTGGTGGCCTCATCCCAGAACTCTGCCTAAGTTTGCATCAAAGAGCAGACATCTTGCCTTTTCAACGATCGTGCGATTAAATCGCTCACACAATCCATTTTGTTGTGGAGTATAGGGATTGGTTTTCTGATGAATCACACCAGCACTATTCAGATAGTCGTCAAATTCTTTGTTGCAGTACTCTAGCCCATTATCACTTCTTAATACTTTGATTGTCTTCTTTGTTTGATTTTCCACTTGAGCTTTGAATATCTTGAAATACTTCAATGCCTCGTTCTTGTGTTTCAGAAAATAAACAAATGCCATACGGCTGTGATCATCGACAAACAACAAAAAATATCTTGAGCCACCTATAGACACATTCTCCATAGGTCCACAAATGTCTGTATGAACTATATCTAGCAAGTTACTACTCTTTTGCCAGTGCTCTTAACACGATTGCTGCCGGTCACGCCTTTCGGCGTCACCGGCGTGTATAATCTACAAAAAAGGGGAGAGTGAGCGCAAATCATTCAAACCTAGAGAAAAAATAAGATCTAACGTTCAACAAAATGAATGAAACTAAAAGTGAATAATATTCTACAAACAAATAAATAAAATACACAAGTTAAATAAATAATCAAGAAAACAACTGTAGTGGTTCGAAAGTAACCAACAGCAGGACAAGGCAGTACCAAAATTATACTTGGCCACCTTCGATCCAGAAGAATACAAGAAGACATCAATATCACACCTACATATTACAATGAAATTAATCATATTCCCATAACTGTAAGTACCTATAATATTCAAGTATTCTTAGTAATTCCTTTGTAACAATTCCATCCCTATACCTATTACAAAAAATTGACAATATAATTATTCAAATCCATATAAAATCTTATGTCAGAAATAGATTCGCTAAACGATTTATTAAATTCTTTGCACACAAACAATTCAAATACCAACGAAAACAATATGTCAAACCAACCCCAAACACCACCACCTACGTTAGATATTCGAAACTTTCAATACATACAAGAATTTAATGGGGAGAATCCTGAATTACTACAAGACTTCATAACAACCATAGATAATTTAGTAACGTATTTCCATGACAGACATAATCCTAACAATTATCAAAACACTCGATTGTATAGTGGTTTAATTTCGAAAATTACGGGAAAAGCAAAAATTTGTATTATAAATTGTCGGGCAAAAGCTTGGGCAACCATTAACGATTAAGAGGAGATCCATACACCAGTATAAAACGAAAAAAAGGACAAGTTAAGGAGACCATCCCAAGATCAGGAAGAGAATTACAACCTCGTTGCCATTCTAAAGCTTGCAGAAGAAGCAATAAGAGAAGATATGATGACATAAACGAAGAAAGACAACAGATTTTTCAATCGTTCTGGGAAGACATGACATGGATTGAAAGAAAGGCATACGTAAATGGTTTAGTTGAAAAAGGGGCAACTAAAACTAAAACAGTGGGAGACAAGAATTCAAGACGAACTGAAACAATAAAATATTTTTTTTAAACAAAATGGGGAGCGAGCGCATATCTGTTTGTAAAAAAATGTTCATGGGAACACTTTGTCTTGGAGAATGGAGTGTATTAAATTGGGTAAAACGTGCCAATGCGTCAGGAATTATACCAAGAAAATCTGGTAAAAAAACGAACGATCGAAAAAATGCAAAAAAAAACTGGAACATGTAAGAACGTTTTTACAAAAAATGCCAAAAGTCGAATCCCATTATTGTCGACAGACAACATCAAAGGAATATTTTGAAATTACTTACAGATCGTTCCAGGAAATTTATAGAACATTCAAACGATATGCACATGAAAATGAACTACCTTTAACTGAAATACCAAATTACAATATGTTCAGGTATCTGCTAGCAATGTTAATTCTCGTCCTGATGAAACGATTAATAATTCTGGTTCAAGGGTACAAAGTGGTAATATAAGTAATGCTTATGCTCCGATCAATTATGAAAATCAAACTACATTTAGAATAAATAGAACAGGGGGCAATGCTAATGTTCAATTTAGGAATTTACCTCAATATACCGAGCATCAATACTAGGCTTGTGAAAAAATAATCGATTAAAAAAAAATCGGTTATTCTTTTGTAAAAATCGATTAATAAAAATCGATTTTTTTATTTCTTATAATCGATTAATAATCGATTTTTATCATTTTAATCGATTTATTTTGCTAACACGATTCTCAAGGAATGTGAGTGAATTGAATGGAGGGAGTAAGCGGACAACGAAAATGACAATATACGTCACACGTGTATTATTTGACAATTGACTTTGCTTTCTAGTCTCTTTGTGTGTGTGTGTGTGTGTGCGTGTTGCAAGTTGTTACAGGTTACACTGGCATTTCACGCTCACAGGAAAGATAGGGACGCTTCTTGCTTCGTTCATATTTTATACTTTATAGGTACCTCTACTATACTTATATTATAGTTAGTGAACTTAGTGATTTGTGAATAACCTACTTATTATTGTTTCTCTCAATTCAGTTGTTTGTTTTATTCTTCCGGCTAATTTAACCATAAATATATTTTCAAATTTATATTGATAATAAAAATGGAATCTAAAAAAACAAGAAGTACTTGGCGTCAATATTTCGAAATAAATAGTAGGGATGGTAATGCCAAATGCAAATATTGCCCAAAAGTGTTAAAAACATGCAGCAATACGACAAATTTGAAGCAGCACATGGAGAGAAAACATACGGCTATTCTTTCAACTTCAGCTAAACAGGTAAGATACGAAATATGATAAAAAATTTACTTCTTGGTATTACGCTACGCCGTAGACAGTACACTAACAAAACTAAGAAATATACATAAACAAAAATTCTGTTGTAGACCAACCGTAAAACTTCCCGCTATGTGTTACATACGTTACATAAAATAAGTTAAAAACATGGCCATCTCATTTGTTTGTTATCTACTTAACGCCGACTAAAACCATAGACATATTGACTACGCAAATAAAAAAATATTTTCGTGGCAATATTTTTTTTGAAAATATCTTTTTCTCGAAATCCACATTTTACGAAAAAAATTAAGATTCGTATTTTAACGTCTAGAATCCATTTACATTTTTTCACCTAAAACATTTTTATGAATATCTCAAGAATCACTGAACCGATTTAGCTCAAAATCTAATCAGATCTAAGTCTTGATAAACCCTTTCAATCAATTCAATCGGTCGATTTGTTTATATACACACACACACACACCAACACACGATATCTTCAGTAACTTTGTTATTTCTTTACAATTCTATGAGAACGAGGTGGTGATCGACTCACAACTAGTTCTATCTCGTATACGGTTAATATATATTAAATTAATACTTATCAGTTATCTTATTGTTGTAGGATAAATTTGTTGAGGAGTCAGATCAGTCACAACTAAGCTCTTGCAACAGTGATCAATCTCTTCCCTCTACTTCCACTCAAAATTCTTCTATAGTAACTTCTACACCGAAGAAACACTCCAATCGAGGTGAAATAGTGAGTTCTTTTTCTAAGGTTTTAGAGTACAGATCTGACGGTGCAAAGGCTAAACAAATTACAGAAGCTATAATGGAAATGGTGTGTCGTGATAGCCTTCCTTATTGTATGGTTGAAGGAAGAGGTTTTAAAAAACTAATGAAATTAATTGCTCCGTTGTATAACGTTCCCTGTCGCAAAACTATAACATATCTCATTGACAGTAAATATGAAGAAAAAAAAGCTATTGTATTAAAGCAACTGCAATCTATAAATCATGTAAGTTTAACTGTTGACGCATGGACCGATCTACAAATGAGAAGCTTTTTAGGAGTCACAATACATTTCATCGAAAATTTTAAAATATTTTCTTTTGACATCGCTTGCGAACCGCTTTCAGAGAATCACACCGCCGATTATAACGGGTGGGCCATATAAATGTTGAATTTTAAACCATGTGCTATTAATAACTCTGACGTCTAGAGTGCTATGCATTTTTGACAGTTGTTTAGTTTAAGCCTTCCGTTGACAGAATATGCATCGCTTTAATTTGGATCAACGGTTAGAAATACTTAAAACTTACTTTGAGTGTGGCTCTGTGGTTGCCGAGACGGCGCGAAATTTGCGTAGAAAGTTTGGAAGAAATGAGGCGCCATCAAACCAAGGAATTAAGAATTTCATTGATAAAGTGCGCAGAAGTGGAATGCTGGTGGACGTCAAACATGTTCCTCATGCTCATCCTAGGCGTACACCTGAAGCAATTGCTGCTGTGGCCGAAAGTGTACGTCTCAACGCGTCAACATCAACTCGGCGCAGAAGTCAACAACTCAACATTTGCCGTACCACTTTGAGGAGGATTCTGCACAAAGATCTTGGTATGTTGGCGTACAAAGTCCAGCTCGTTCAGGAGTTGAAGCAAGTTGACCATCAACAACGTTTTCGCTTTGTTGATTGGGCTTTAAACGAGCTGAACGATGATCCTGATTTTGCAAGAAAAATCATCTTTTCGGATGAGGCGCATTTTCACCTTGGTGGTTATGTCATCAAGCAAAACTGTAGGATTTGGGGCTCGGAAAATCCACACGTCGTCGTAACAAAGCCCATGCATCCAGATCGAGTCACTGTGTGGTGTGGATTTTGGAGTGGTGGCGTGATTGGGCCCTTTTTTTTCCAGAATGAGGCTGGTCGCGCAGTTACGGTCAATGGTGACCGCTATCGAGATATGATAAATCACTTTTTGTGGCAGGAATTGGATGATATCAATCTCGATGAAGTCTGGTTTCAACAGGACGGTGCAACTTGCCACACCGCCGCCCTCACCATCAACCTTTTGCGCACAAAGTTTAACAATCGCGTAATTAGCCGTAACGGAGATGTCAATTGGCCAGCTCGGAGCTGCGATTTAACACCACTTGACTACTTTCTTTGGGGCGCATTGAAGGATAAAGTTTATGGGGACAATCCTCAAACAATTGACCACTTGAAACAAAACATTCGGGCTCAAATCGCTCAAATAAACCAACAAACCGTTAATAAAGTGCTCGAAAATTGGTGTTCCAGGATGGGCTACTGCAGAGCCAGCCGAGGTGGTCACATGAATGAAATCATTTTTCATACTTAATCGGAATAAACATTGAATCATATGAAATAAAATAAATAATAACAAAGTCAGTTTTTCTTGTTCTCATTGCTAATTTATAATTCAACAAATAGATGGCCCACCCTTTATAACTGTAATGTTAAACAAAATTTGCACAGATTGGCAAATACCAATCGAAAAAATTGTATCGATTACATCAGACAACGGTGCCAATATAATAAAGGCTATCGAAACATTTTACGGAAGAGCAAGACATGTAAGATGTATGGCCCACACCTTAAATTTAGTGGTAGAAAACTGTAAGGTGAAGTGGGGTAATTGTCAACATGGGGCAAATGTGATATGACAGCGCAAAATGTGATAAAAACCATCAAAATTGCTTTCTTTAGCACTGAACTGACAAAACTTTCTTCCCTGATCTACTTGAGCCGGTTAGAGTTCTACTTTACCGACCGAACACAAAATTATATGACAACACGTGCGATTTGTCATTTGAGGTTAGAAATCAAGTACAACAGGTGAGTCTTAAATTCATTTATGTAGTCGAACTTTTAGAGGTAGTCTTTCGAAAACCTGGCCACATATATAAGAAAACTGTGTAGTTTTCACTGTTAGTAATAGCTGTAATAAGATAATTTCGTCTTTTTTTATAATTGCGTATGTTACATTTGCCCCCCGAAATATATGTGGTCAAGGTAAATGTAAAATATGGTATATCACATTTGCCCCTTTTTGTTTTACATTTTCCCCATAATTTGTAGATTTCTAAAATGGTTCGAAATTACCGAAAAACGCGGGGAGATCCAAGCTATTCAGCTGAAGATTTACGATCAGCTGTACAGGATGTTCAGTCAGGCCGACTGACTGTTTACAAAGCCGCCAAAATTCATAAAATTCCATATTGCACAATTTATAGCCGTCTGAAAGGACTTAGGGGCGTGAAAAAAGAAAAGAAGGGCAGATCAACAGCATTAGATTGGAATCAAGAGTTGGAGCTAGCCAGAGGCATTGCCACTTTAGAAAAGTGGGGGTTTGGTCTGTCTAGAAAGGAAGTCCTGCAGCTGGTGTTCCAGTATGTTAAAGAGAACAATTTAAGAACACCATTTAAAGATGGCATGCCAGGCACTGACTGGTTCATTGGCTTTAAAAAAAGACATGGATTAAGCTTAAAAACACCACAGTCTGTTGAATATGCTAGGAAGAAGGCCACCGATCCGTTCACGATTTATGGATACTTTAAGCTTTTGAAAAAAACGTTGAACGATCTACAACTTGAAAATTCGCCTTCCCAAATTTGGAACCTTGATGAGAGTAGTTTTTGCATAGATCCGAGTAAAACCAAAGTCGTCGGCAAACAAGGAGTGCCTTGTTCCCGTGTTACTAGTACCCCAGGTCGTGAAAATACAACTGTATCATTGCTGGCCAATGCGTCTGGAGAAAAGGGCCCCCCGTTGATAATATTCAAAGGTGCTAATGTTTGGGATTTATGGCAAGCTCCTGGCAATGCCTATCCGGGGATGTCCTATGCGGCGTCCAAGAAAGGATGGATGGATTCAGATATTTTCTTCAATTACTTCCTGCACACTGTGATTCCCGCTTTGGGAGAACAGAGGCCAGTACTCGTTATTTATGATGGACATTCCTCACATGTCACTACAAAAGTCATTGAGTTGGCAAGAAGTGAAAATATCACAATTCTCAAGCTACCACCTCACACTACTCACCTTTTACAGCCTCTGGACCTTGCTGTATTTAAATCTGTAAAAACGATCTGGGATCAAAAGTTGGTCAAGTGGCAAAGGCACAATATGGGACGTAAACTGCCAAAAAGAACGTTTTCTGAATTTGTTGCAGAAACATGGAAAGAGACGCGAGCAAGTGTCATAACAAATGGTTTCAGGAAAGCCGGTATTGTGCCATTTGATGAAAAAGTAGTTCCAAGAGAAAAGTTTGATATAGAAGCTCTAAAACGATGGGACTCTCAGAACTCTACAGCCACCAACGGCACTGCAGAAAACGAACATGGTGACCAGCACATTGAGATTCCGAGTCTCACTTCAAAACAGCCCACCCCTGCTCATGTCGTCAACATACAGGATATGCCAGGTACTTCATCTAGGTCTGTCGATGTTGTACCTGATAGGCGAGAATCCTTTGAATCACTTCTGCTACAATGCGTTCATCAACATCAATTCTCACCGAAACTGTCGAAAAGAAAAGTGGCGCCCGGAGCTCAAGTAATCACCGCACCAAACAACCTAGACGAGGAAATTAAAAACAATCAGAAGAAAAAGCCTCAGACGGCACCGACTGATGTTTATGAGTCATCTAGTGAATCAAGTGGCGAAGTGATAAATTATGAAGATTCAGACAATGAAGAAGAATATCTTCAGGAACTGCAAGACTATGAAGAAGAGTTGGAAGAAACTTCACATGTCGCTGGAAATCAAACTATTGAAATTGATAAGTGGGTTTTAGTGGAATACCGAACCAAGAAAACCATTAAACATTTTGTCGGTAAAGTAATGAAGAAAGGGGAAAATGACGAATGGCTGATTAAATTTTTAAGACTGAAAAAATCAAAATTTGTTTGGCCTAATGTTGAAGATGAAGACTGGGTGGAAAGCGAAAATATATTGAAGATCCTTCCACAGCCGACAGAGGATCGAAGAGGATCGGGATTTACTTTTCCATTGAAGTTTGACACCTACAATTTGGTCTAGCTCCAAAATGTGTTGTGGAATGTTTCAATTTTGATAAAAGTGCAATTAGAATTTTTTTATGTTCATTGAAGAAACTGACATTTTTTTATGTTTTTGTTTGAAATTGCATAATTTTCTTATTTTTCATGATAATAAAACGATTCAAAAAACAAAATGCTCAGAAAAATTATGATTTTAACATTTGCCCCAAAGGATATTCCCATTAGAAACCTATAGCGAGGTAGGGTTCGTTATCACATTTGCCCCAAAACCTGGGGCAAATGTGATATATTGACATCGTTTTAAAAAATAAAACATTTTCACGCAGTCCCAGAACAACTTATTATTTTGGTTATAGATATCGTTTAATAAAGGGTCAAGGTATATTTAGGAATTTTTTCACAATTTTTGCAATAAAAATACAATTTTCTGAGATCTCGACAGCTACACTAGTCAAATTTTACATCACAATTACCCCACTTCACCTTATGACTGAAACTGAATTGAAAGTTTTCTTAGAGAAAACTCGCAAAATAGTAACCTGGTTTCATCAAAGCAGTATTGGTGCTGAAGAGTTAAGACGCTACCAAAGGGAAGATTTGTCTGAAGGCAAAATAAAAAAATTGATAGGTGATGTTTCCACCCGCTGGAATTCACAGTTACATATGATACAGCGTTTTATTGAAATGAGTGGAATCGTTGGGTCTATTTTATTAAAGTATCCAAATTCCCCTTCAATGGTACAAGCAAATGAAATGATTATACTTAAAGAAATAGCTAAAATTCTTAAACCCTTTGAAAAAGTGACAGAAGAAATGAGTAGTCAGAATTATGTCAGTGCCAGCAAAGCAATTCCGTTGATTAAATGTCTTACTGAGTTTTTAGAAACATTATCTCCCGGACATGATTTAACGTTACAGCTAAAAAACTCCTTGTTAAGAGAACTAAAAAAAAGGTTTGGTCAGATTCAAAGAGTTCATTTATTTTCAATGGCAACGTT
The DNA here is from genome assembly GCA_034508555.1 of Venustoraphidia nigricollis. Taxonomy (NCBI): domain Eukaryota; kingdom Metazoa; phylum Arthropoda; class Insecta; order Raphidioptera; family Raphidiidae; genus Venustoraphidia; species Venustoraphidia nigricollis. The sequence continues at coordinate 2,611,395 of JAVRKA010000065.1, read as the reverse complement.
TCTAGACCCTCGGTTTAAAAAAATACATTTAGATGATTCAACCGCATTGGCAAACACAACCACTTTTATTAAGAGAAATTTGCAAACGAATATCGAAAGCAGAGCTAGCAACAACGCCATCATGCCGATTACTGAGAATAATTCAGCTTCAAGTGATGATGATGATGATGGTGACATATGGAGAAGCCACCAGAGACTTTTTGAAACAACAAACTCAAATGAGAACACGGGGTCATCATCAGAATTGGACTTATATATAGCAGCACCGCTGTCTGATCTAAAAAGTGATCCGCTTGAAGCGTGGAAAGCTTATACGGGAGCTTTCCCAAAGCTATCGTCGTTGGCTTTGAAATATTTGTTAATACCTGCGTCGTCTGCTCCAGCCGAAAGATTATTTTCGAAGGCAGGTAACATAGTACGTAAATCCAGAAGTCGTATACTTGGTAAACGTCTACCAAAGCTTCTTTTTTTAAATTCTTTGCCTGAAAATGCGTGGTAAAATACTGAAAGTACAATAAAAATTTATGAAAATATGGTATGGTTTTATTTTTTTTATTTATTTTTTTTATAAAATGAAAAAAATCGATTTTTATAAAAATCGATTATTTTTTCCTAATAAATCGATTAACTATAAATCGATTATTTTCTTTTTTTTAATAATCGATTTTTTTGAGACTATGTCACATCCCTAATCAATACAGTAGAATTAATGATCATAACGTTTATCGACCTAATAATATGACTTTAAAACCTCCAAGTAGTCAACAGAATTTCAAACAAACATTCGATCAAAATGTTTATATATGTATACCTCAAGGTAACTACAATAACTTTCAACATTTCATTAAGGTCAATTTGCCAACATTTTCAGGGGAAACAGATGAAAATTCGGTAGATTATATTGAAAAATTAGAAGCATATTTCATGAATAACTTCTTCCCAGATTCACAAGAAAAATATGCAATTGAACAAACCCTAACTGGTAAGGCATATCGCTCGTTCAGTGTATTTAAACAATTTTGTAATAGCTTTTCGGGTTTTAAAAGGATTTTCCTGGAAAAATATTGGAATTTCAGCCAACGCCAAAAGATTAAAATGTCATTGTATTCGGGGTCGTATAGCCCACAAAAGAACACGTCTATGGCAGATTATTACATTTCTCTAAACAAACAGCTACATCCGCCGATTCAAATCAAGTTTTCGGACAAAGCAATCGTCCCCAACAAACAAAAAACGTATTAAAACCAAACCCGACACAAAAACGTAATTTGCCCCAACCAACACCAATGTCAATCGGTTATTCTAACATCAGATCTAATCAATAACAATATTAACCTAATAGAAATAATTTCTTTAGACCAACTGGACCCCGCAATTTACTGAATGTAACGGACTCATTTTTGAACCAAATTACAACGAAAGTGAATATTACGATAATCATACCCCACCCGAAATCTATTCATTTAGTAAAACCCGAAACTGATTATGAAACAGAAAATTTTCGAATAGTCGCCTCGGACAACAATCCAAATTCACTAGAACAGATTGAAAACTTTTTTGGTACAACATATCTATTAGATTTTTCAATTTTAGGAATATTACCGTACGAATAAACGAGGTAAATTATATAATAAATGGCGGAATTCAACTACCTCGTTTAAACATGCAGTCTCAGACCATATTTTACCAAAAGCACAAAAAGAGCTAAAAGGAAATAAGAAGCGTCGAAATGAATTTCAACTAGGTAAAAAATCTCTTTATTGATGAAACAATGAAACGGTAAAGTACTGTTAAATTATATGAATTCTAATCTATATAATATTTTAGATTCAGAAAAAGATGCAGAGACGATAATACGATCATTGAAGTTCGATAATAGCTGGACAGCAAGCCGTTCCGATCACCCAGGCTGACCCGGGAGTAGCTCAAGTCCCCGACGACCATCGTGCGACCAATATCTCCGATCGCGGGACCGTCGCATCGCCCCGATGAACCGCTGCGGAACATACAGGAACCGTTTTTGAGACAGTTTGAAACGTCGAGCGACGAGTCATTAATTTCCGATGAACCTTTTCAGATCGTGCCGCAACCGTCTCTCAACCTGCAAAACACGTCAAGCGCTGAGTCGATGTCCATCCGAGCCGAGTCTCTTCGGTTACACAGCCGCGACCGATCGAAGTCCGCGACAATGATTTCGAGATCGAAGCCGAAGCCGGAATTGAGCGAGATCTTTGGGATCAGCGTCGAAGGGTGGGACAGGTGGCGACCTATTTGTTTGCGTTGGAGAGAGAAGTTGAAGAGTTTTATTCCGGTAATATGAACGTGATATGTTCCGAAAGTCAGGCAATGCTTTTTTCAGCCGAACGGCCACCCGACGGAAAATTTACGCAATGTTGTCGAAAAGGAAAGGTACTGTTCGAACCGAGAGACTGCCCGCAACTGTTGGAAGATCTATTGTGCGGACGGCATGTACATTCTGACAACTTTCTGCAGAACATACGGCAGTATAACAGTGCGTTTGCGTCGACAAGCGTCAACATCGATATGCCTGCAGGACGAGGACCTTACTGCTTCAGGATTTACGGACAGATTTACCATCAAATAGCTCACGTCGAGCGACCGGTAGGCAATATAAGTTACGGGCAACTTTATTTTTTAGATTCAGCCGATGCACAGAATCACAGATTGCGACGACAGGAAAACCGAGAGTGTATTCTGGAATTAATGGACGAGTTAGATAGGTTACTTCGTAAAATAAACCCGTTTGCGGAGGCGTATAAATTTTTGAAAGAGGTGGAAGTCGAAGAAAATCAAAGAGCGGAAGCAGAATGCCGAAATACGTTTGAAATAATAATAAGCATTTTCGAAGACCGTCGACGATTTTGATCGAAAGTCCAAGAAATGGTGGATAAGAGTTTTTATTAAATTACTGATGACTGCGGTAGTCAATTCATGGATAATATATAAAGAAATTAATAGAGAAAAATTCCATTTCTCACTTTTCTAGTAAACGTTTCAGAAATGCTAATAAGTAAAACGAAAAAAAAATTACGAAAGAAACAAAAGGTCTGTAGAACGAACAAGTAAAAGATCCAAAAATTTCATAAATGTAGACGAACACCTCCCTGTCAAAGGTAATACAAGACGACGCTGTCAAAACTGTAGATCTAAATATGAGAAAGAAACAAGGACAAAAACACTGTGTAAGAGTCGCCAAATTGCCCTGTGCAAGAACTGCTTCGCCGAATTCCATGAAACCTAAGTAGGTACCTACACTGCTAAAATTTTTTGTAAAATTACAATTGTTTTACAAAACAAGGTCTTCTGAAGTACCGTGTTTGTTCATCGATGCATCAGGGAAAATTGTCTCAAAATTAAAACGATGTGATAAGACCCTGAGTCAACACATTTTCTTGTATTTGGCCGTGATTAATTTTTCCGGATGACAATCTACCGTCAGTCAAATGTTATTTGAGGCTCACGACACTGACACTATTGTCAATTGGTTAACTCAGTGGATACGATCTGGTATATCCCCGCCGCGAGAAACTGTTACTGATTCAGCAAGAGCGCTTCTTACTACGATAGTGAGAACATTCACTGGAATTTTAAGTACTGAAAAATACTGCGACTTGTTCTTCAGATTATAATAAAAATATGGGAGGCGTAGATCTCCATGATAATGGAATTATAGGATTCGAGTAAGAGGGAAAAAGTGGTGGTGGCCACTGTTCATCAATTTAATAGATAGTGTATTGGTAAACTCGTGGAAAATTTACAATCTGGCGAATGAGCGATCTTTGAGTCAATTGGAATTCAAATCTTACGTTGCTGTAAGTTTGATGAAAACCGAAAAAGTCCAACTTGCAGATAATTCGCATTTTTTGGGTAATTCAAATATAAATCTAGGAAGACCATCCAAAAACGCGTTACCTTCCAATATTCGCTTCGATAATATTGGTCATGTCGTAGAAGAGCATGAAAGTAAACGTCGAAGAAGATGTCGATAGTGTAGAAGTACAATTTATATGTGTAAAAAATGCCAAGTACATCTTCATGCTGATTGTTTTAAAATATTTCACTCACGCTAATACTCTAGCGTTGTTAGACTTGCTAGTAAAATTGAAGTTCAGTAATCCCAACGTTCCTTAGACGCAACATTTTGCGGAATGTAAAATAATTAATCAATATTTTTTTTACTATAATTTTCTCTTTTTGGATGTATTTATAAACGTAATAAACAAAACCAATAAATATGCCTTTATTTTCACCCTTGGGAATTAATGGGTTAAATTATCTATCGATACACGCAGCTTATACAAAGCACACCGGGTGTATCGCTAAAGGTACATGTGGCAGTCAACGTGTTAACAAATTTAAAAGTGAAAGATTTAGGAACTGTCCGCTCTGTAAAGGTGCCATATATTACAATATTATGTTACCTGAAAATTAAAAAATAAATGAATAACATAGGGTGAAGGGGGGCAAGTGCGTTTTTGGGGTAAGTGCGCTATGACATCAAAACCGCTCCATAAGTAAAATTACAGTTATCTTATAAATGCATATGTGTTATTTGATCTTTTGTGCATCTATTGAATGACAGAAAGCAGCACCAGCCGTGAAGACATATATGGCAAATGGCCACATGTCGTTCAATGCTCTTGACACCGTCTTTTGAAGTTGTTGTGTATATTGTAACCTTATAATATCAAAATAATCCGGTATAGAATAAAAGTGAAAATTGGTAAGTAGTACCTTCAATTAGTGTAGTTTGATGTAAAATAAGTATTTTTTGCTTCGCATGCTTTAGATAACCTCAAAGTAGGTAGTTCGCACTTGCCCCACTCAAAGTGTTGATTTGGGAAAGTGCACCATATGTCTGCTTTTAAGTGCGCACTATCTAGAACGCACTTTCCCGCAATTATTTAGTTGGACATTTTGATATTTCAGACGGAAAAATGGTTCGCCATTACAAACGAAAAACGCAAAGAGGCCAAGGTTATAGTCAAGATGATTTAAAACAAGCGATGTTAGAAGTTAAAAGTGGGCGCAGAACTTCTTATGGAGCTAGTAAGCATTTTAAAATACCCTTGTCAACATTGCGTGACCACATTAAGGAACGACGTGGTACTAAATCAAAAAGCTATGGGCGGCCAAATGCTTTACCCTATAAAGTGGAAATTGAACTAGCTAACTGTTTACGATGCATGGAAAAGCATGGATTTGGTTTAAGTAGAAAAGAGGTAATGGTTTTGGTAGGCGACTATGTAAACTCTAATAAAATTAAAACGCCTTTTAAGAATGGCATTCCGTCGAAGGACTGGCTAACATCTTTTATGAGTCGCCACAATTTGTCGGTAAAGAAGCCAGAAAACGTAGAATTTGCCCGACGAAAATCATGTGATCCTTTTGTAATGGGAGGCTACTTTAATTTATTAAAATCTACCATACAAGAACTAGGTCTTCAAAACAAACCTCATCTGATATGGAATCTGGATGAAACTAGTTTTTGTTCAGATCCTACAAAAACAAAAGTTGTAGGGGGTAAAGGCGTAAAGTCAACACGAACAACCAGCACGTCAGGACGAGAAAATACTTCCGTTTTATTCACTTGCAACGCAAACGGTGGAAAAGCACCACCATTAATAATTTTTAAAGGAAAGCAAATTTGGAGCCATATGGTTGCGCCAGAAGGACGTGGTTTTCCAGAAATGACGTACGCTGCAACTGTTAATGGGTGGATGCAGACTGATGTTTTTGAAAACTTTTTTAAAAATAGTTTTCTTAGTACAGCTGTTGGTGAGGAAAGACCTGTGTTGTTAATATACGACGGTCATGCTACCCACGTTGGTCTTCGAGTTATTCAGTTAGCTAAAGATGCAGGTATCACAATACTAAAACTTCCTCCTCACAGCAGTCACCTGCTTCAGCCCCTTGATCTTAGTGTCATGAAGTCGCTTAAAATGCGATGGGATCAAGATTTAATGGCTTGGCAGAGAAAAAATATTGGAGTAAAAATTCCAAAAGGAGAATTTTCGGCATTAGTTGGAGAAATTTGGAAAGATTTGAGAGAGGAAATAATACAAAATGGATTTAAAAAAGCTGGGATTTTCCCATTCGACCCATCTGTAATTCCAGAAGATATGTTCGATGTAGAAGCATTAACTAGATGGAAGAATATCTCAAAAAATGCTTCTGAATTAGGTAAATAAGTTGTACATTTTTGCATTTAATTACGAATTGCAATTTTAATTTTAATCAATTAAATAGGTACCTACCTAATTAAATGAAAAAAATAATTCATGTCTAACATTTCACCAGGTCCAGCGATAGATGCTACACCAGGCTCAGCAACAGATGCTACTCAAGGTCTAGGGACAGATCCTACATTGGGCCCAGTGACAGATCCTAAACCAGGCTCAGCAGCAGATGCTGCATCGTTTCAAGTGGCAGATGCTACACCAGATCTAGTGACAGACACTAATTCAGGTCCAGCAGAGGTTGTTGCATCGGGTCTAGCGACAGATACTATATCAGTTCCAGCGACAGATGCTACACCAGGTTCAACAAGTTGTGTATTGTTTGATGCTATACTGGGTCCATCAACAAGGAACAATAATCAGGAGAGCGGGGTTTCATTTGAACAACTTATGTTAGCTTCTATAAACAGAGGATCGGGAATAAAGCAGAAACGAAAGAAAGTTTGCGATGGTGCCGAAATCATAACAGGAGAAGAAGTAATAAACAAATTGATTGCTGCAGAAAAAGAAAAAAAGAAAGCAATAAAACAGAAAGAAGCGAGGAAGAAAATAAAAAAGTAGTAGTAGAGGAGCCAGAAACCTCAGATGAAGACGATCATTATAGTACTGTATCTACAGATAATGAAGATCTTCAAACTATGATAGAAGAGGAAGTAAATGATGATAATTATATAGCCGGACCAAGCGAAGTGGTAGAGATAAAAATTGGAGACTGGGTTATAGTGAAATTTGACGTGAAAAAGAAACAAATCAAATATTTTGTTGGCCAAGTAACAGCTATAGTAAATGACAAGGAACCTGTCATAAAGTTTGTAAGAAAAATATTAAGTAGTAACAGGTCTAAAACTGCCTTTAAATTTCCTAATGTGGAGGATGAAAGTCTCGTTAGCAAGGACGACCTTGTTTCAATTTTGCCTAAGCCAACAGTTGGACGAAGAGGCGAGCTAAGTTTTGATGTTTTATTTGATTCTTACAATATTCAGTAAAATAAGTTCCGTGATTATAAAAAGTCCCCATAAAATGATAAAAAGTTCTGTGATTAAAATAATAATAACAATAAATCTGTGATTCTTATAATAAAAATAGGTAGTACCTACCTAAGTTCAGTGATTCTATGAAAAAAATGAAATAAATTATGTTTTTGCACACATATTATTATTATTTAGGTACTACAACAAATTATCCCATCCTCTTTCAGTATTAGAAAAGATTATATCTCTAAAACATTTCAAGATAAAAAAAAATTCTGTGTATCATTTGATAGGTCAAACTTTGTTAGTTCGCGCACTTGTACTAAAGTATTTTATATGTTAAAACAATCTGAGATACTAGCCTGGTGCGCACTTCCCCCGTTTTAACGGGAAAGTGCGTACCAGTGCATTGTTTTTTTCTTTTTTTTATAAAAATTTTAGTGGATATTTTTCGTGCATATTCATTGGTCACATGTGTACAAAAATGAATTGGGTATGATATGTTAATTTAGCGACTTTTTTAATAATGCTAAAATACGGAAACAGCGCACTAAATTCAACTTTGTAAATTTTTGGTTCGCACTTGCCCCCCTTCACCCTACCTATACAGTTTTAAAAGACATGTAGGGAGTATATGGCTGGGCTGTGCTTGTACAATAAACTCGAATATAATACCAGTTCATAGACATAGTTAATTTTAATTATTGTTAAGATTTACATATGTGGCGAAATTTTAATTATAATCTTAATTCTATTTTTTAATGTAATTATTAATTTCTTTTATATTTGAGTATTTATAGCAGATATGTTCACAAATAAAATATCTATCTATTTCAAATTAATGAAGTTGGAGGTCTCATAATTGATGAAATATCTATGGTCGGTGCAAAAATGTTACACATGGTCGACGTTAGATTAAAACAAATTTTTAAAAGCGGTTTAATGTCTGTTGGAAAATCTTTAATTCTTATAGGTGATTTGAGCCAACTGCCGTGTCGGAGATACATGGATTTTTAAACATAATACAAATGATCCTTATAGCGAAATATTAGGTGCAGCATTGTGGAGTAATTTCAAATGTTACGAATTAATGCAAATAATGCGTCCGAAAGATGATGCTGTTTTTGCTCAAGCGTCAAATAATATGACAGTAGATGTTATGGCCCCAAATGAAACTGATAAAAGTAGGGGAGTAGCCTTCCAAATAATGCCATGCATTTGTTCAGAAGTAATAAAGAGGTAGATGAATTTAATGAATGGAAACTAAATTCAATGTGCAATTTCTGAATCAGTTGATAATATTGAAGGTGCTTGTACTGAGGCTGCAAAAAAATCTCTTATGAGGTCTTTATATAAATTGAAAACTTCAGTAGCATTCGATTTCAGGGGTATAATAACAAAGGCGGCAATGTCCAATAGATGGGCAATCGGTGTTTTTCATTTTATTGTACTGGCAACACTGTCTTTGAAACGATAAGGTTTGTAGTTTATATCAAATACGACAATATCCTATACAAATTAAAGTTTGAAGTATGCATTTTGTAACAAAGATGGAAATGTCCCCAAATGACATAATAAAGATGGCATAGTCCGTCTGGATCAATCACTGACTAGCTCGTTCAATGGCCGCCTTGGATAAGTCTGTGCGGAGCGTTTCGCCGTTTGTTCATATAATTAAGTGTTTAAAGTGAGTTTTTTTGCCGAAAAACAAGTGTTCAAGTTAAAATGGAGTGTCGACCTAAGATTGTACCTAAAAACAAAGCCAGAAAACGATCGGCCAACCGCGAAAACTGGAAACAAAATAAGGCTAAGAAACGCAGGTCAGTAATCATTTTAGGGTTGTACAAACACGTGTTTTTGCCTCTTTTTACGATAATAATTTAATTAAATCATAATTGAAGCGACGTTATAATTATAATATTATTTATAAATTAATTATTTTTTCAGATACATGTCATCTTCTTTACCTGAAAGAATAATATGTACACACAAGAAAGGTACTTTGAAATGTAACTCATTGACCATAAATGACATAACAGAATTTCATATGGCGTTCTACAAAACAGCAAAAAAAGAAGCACAAGATACTCTTATACTAAAATATACTAAGAGCGTACCTACAAAACGTAAAAGATCAAGAACGAATAGATACCGAAGTAAAACTTTTACTACAAAATATTTTATACCAGCAAATAAACAAGCCGTGCCTGTTTGTCAGAAGGTATTTTTAAGTTATTTGGGCATAAAAAAGCATAGAGTAAATTATATTGTACGAAAACACTTTGAAACCGGGGAATGTCCAATAGAGAAACGGGGTGGTGATCATAAAAGTCATAAATTTATAGAAAAAAGAAAAAGTATAAGGGAGTTTATCCAATCTTTAACCTGCTCAGAACCACATTATTGTCGTAGTGCTACCACAGTTAGACGTTATTTGCCTACAGAACTGAATATTTCAAAACTGTATAATATGTACAAAAACCGTGGTATCCAACCTGTTGCTACCAAAGCATTATTTCGAAAGGTTTTTAACACAGAATTTAATCTTGGTTTTGGATCTCCGAAAACTGACATATGTTCCACATGTTTACAATTTCAAGAAAAAATAAAAGTTGAAACTGACCCAGCGAAAAAAAATGAACTCATGAATAAGAGGGTACATTCCCTTCGGGCAAAAGCATTTTACGATGTTTTAAAGTCAAAACAACCAGGCGTCTTAGCATTTTCATTTGATTGTCAAAAAAATCAGCCTCTTCCTAAGTTGCCTGACCAATCGACATATTACAGTAGACAGTTTTATGTATATAATTTAACCATTGTGGTAGGTAGCTCAAAAGATAAGTTAACAAAAGACAATGTGTTCTCTTATGTGTGGGGTGAGGAAGAGTTCACGAAAGACGCGAACACTGTCGCTTCCGCAGTCTATCACAGGCTTAACTCTACAGATTTGACAAACATTCATACTATAAGATTGATAAGCGATGGCTGCGGTGGACAAAATAAGAATTCCATTCTCATCGGCATGTGCTGCAAATGGATACTAAATCATCCAAATATTAAAATAATAGAAGCATATTTTCCTGTTACTGGACATTCATATTTACCATCAGACCGGGTGTTCGGACATATAGAGGCAGATATCAAAAGGAAAGATGTGATTATAAAACCACAAGAGTATCACAACATTATTGCAAATTATGCTACCTTGATAAGAGTGGGTGAAAATGACTGCAAAGTGTACAATTGGAAAAGTTGTACAGAGAAAATTATGAAACCTCCAGGTCAATGGCACTTTAAATTTATGGAATCCAAGCGAATGTTAATCAAACGATGTCGACAAAACACAAACAGCGCGGTAGTACAAGGTGAAACATTCTATAAAACCAATTTGGGTGCCTTTCGAAATGTTTGTCGCCGAGGTAAATTCAGCAATGACATTGTACCGACTGAGGTTCCAATAGGCGTTCCAGTGAATCAACTAAAGATTATTGATGTATCAACATTACTCACAAAACATTACGGATTGGATTGGCAAAACATTAGTGACCTGTCATACTACCGAACTATTATCAATGGACGTTTAACTAACTTTGACCACACTTATGAAAACAAAGAACCTAGTTATTGTGAAAGCCGTACGGAAAATATTGAGTTAATGGTTTAATTAATTTTGATTTGTGAATGTAATTAATAAGAAATATATAGATTTTGAATAAGTTTTGAATTGGATGTTTTATTAAACATACATATACTTACGACTATAAATTTCCAACATTTCCATTTTTTCATTTGCACATCCCTGAAAACTGACGTGTAATTAATTTCTAACAAATATGGAAAAGTCCATTAATGTTCAAAACAAAAATGGCAAAGTCCATTGTATTATAACAATCATGGCAAAGTCCATTGATTTTTTTAGTTTTAAACAAAATTGTGTTATTTGAAATGACTAAAACCATGGTAATTAAAAACAAATAACTAATGATATCTAATAACGGATCACTGTACTATTAAATTGCAGTATTTTATAAGATTATTGTTTTTTTGGTATTATGAAAAATTAAGAATGTGGGACTTTGCCGACTTTGTTATTATACCCCTGATTTATCCAAATCAATATTATTAAAAATTGGAGCCAAATATATGATCACAGTAAATATAGATACTGTCGATGGCTTAGTGAACGGTGCAACTGGAATTTTAATGCGAATCTAAATTGCTTGAAAAAGCAATGAAGAAACGACTGACTTCATACTTAGACAAATATCGTATACTATTGAACAACCAATATGGATTTAGACATGGACGTGGCACAAATGACGCATTAGTCAGACTGACCCAAAACAGTGACGGACGTGGACAATGACAAAAAAGTTTTAGCTGTTTTCTTAGATCTTGCTAAAGCATTTGACACAGTTTCCCACAAAATTCTTCTCCAGAAGCTAGCCAATATTGGAATACGCAATATTTCCCTCAGTTGGTTTGAAAGTTATCTCTCTGATAGAACCCAGACAGTCAGAATGGGATCAGTACGGAGTGAGGGTCGAACCGTCGGTTTCGGTGTTCTACAGGGAACAATGCTAGGACCAATTGTGTTTTAATATATGTAAATGACCTGTGTAACATGGAAACCGGGGGTTCGATCTTATCATATACGGATGACACCGTTCTGTACTTCTCTGGTTGCACATGGGCCGAAACCGTTACTAGAGCTGAAATCGGCATGCGCAAAGTATACAAATGGTTGAACAACAACTTGCTAAGCCTCAACAAAGACAAAACAAGGTTTCGAACAAGCTATTGTAGCACCAACTGAATTAGCATCCGAACTTGATACGCAGTCATTTTTCAAACCACAAACGCGACTATGGCGCGACAAACGTAGACCGGGTGAAAACTTGACAACGGCATAATGTGGGTTATAAAATCCCTAAAAAAAGTTCTCTCAACTTGTAGGAAGAACCTGGCAAAATATTAAGGAAGATGTACTCAAGAATGGATTTAGAATGACCGGAATTTATCCCTTTAATAATGAAGTAGTAAGTCGAGATCAATTTAATCAAAATAGCTTGAAAAGGTGAGATAAGGAGAACATAAAGCTCAGTTACGAAATGATAGAAATGAAAATGAGCCAATAAATGAAGGTAATGCACGTTCTTGAAATCAGAGACAAATTTACACTGGTCTAAAACGAAATCCTCCTTCAAAAAATTATACCATAAATATGAAGATTTTAACGCTCTGAATCTATTCCCGTTGGCCGATTTTTTCTATCACGTCTAGATTCATCGATATGAATTTTTTTTTAAATATTATAAATTTAGGTTTTTTTGAATTAGGTTTGTGCGTCAACATCGTAAACAGTGTATCTTCTCTCTGTATATACACATACAAAATATTCGCTGTGACTTTACAATAGCTAGTTAGTTAAAATCTTGTCTTTAAATTGTTTACGTTTTATATCAATATTTTAGTAAGTTCTGCATAAAATTCATATTCTCTACATTTTTGTTAAATATTTTATGTTTAATTTATGCATTTTTTATGAACAGAGCCAATAAAAAAAATATAAATAAAATATGTGAGTGGGACAGTCGCGCAAGAGACAAACATTATAAAGTGAAAACTTGGCCACTAAGAAAAAGCTTGACTTCTGGACTTAAAAATGTTTCTCAAAAACCTTATAGAAGCTACGTTTTTGTTATAAATTTTCCAAACTCGTTCGTGCTTTTCGTGAATACTAAATAAACATGTCCGGACGACAAAGTAATATACCTAGGGAGAAGTTCATTGATGAGATACTTAAGGAAAAAACACGGATTGTTAATGACCAAAATAAAATTGTGACGAAAACAAATGATGTGTGGGAGGAAGTTCAATGGAGAGCTTCAACCGGCTTCAGTTCATGAAATGGTATGCGGGAATAGACACGGATTGGGGGATGCACTCCTCGGGGAAGTAGCAGTAACGAATCAAAATGACTCCATAAGCAGCGAAGATTCTCTAATTGGAAATAGCAAATGACGAGCATGTTTTTCAAGATAAAAAAGAGGTCAGTTTTGTCATACAGATGTCCCGAGAAGATTTCACAGAACTCACCAACCCCGGAAGTAAAAGGAAGAAAAATGTTCCTGGAAAACGACCACAGCAATATGAACGTTTGTGCTTCATTCCGTATACACGGGAGAGTTATTTTTCCCAGAAAATTTGGGATGCAATTGCAATCCGCCGTGGTTTTCAATTTAAAAACCACAGCTTGTCAAAAGACGGAATCAGTGGCCGAATCACGGGTAAGTGTTCAAATGAATCTAATAACGTGACAGGCAAACTCGATTAAGCAATGTGAACCGGCCATAACTTTGACAGGTTTTGACGTACCGCTCAAATGTTTGTCAATTTATTTACTACTCGTCAATAGAATTTTCACCATGTCGCAATACACACCAATCGAACGTTCGGATATCGTAGAACTATACATTGAAAATCAGAAGAAGTCAGTTGTTTTGACTCAACGTAAATTTCGTGCAAAATTTCCTCGAAAAAAAGCACCTAATGCGAACACAATTAGAGCATTATATGCAAAGTTCAAGTCAAGTGGTGTTCTTAGGAATGTGTCGCGTGGTACCATACAGCGCAGAGCCCGATCAAACACAAACATCACCATCGCACAGGACCTTTTACAGGAAGATCCAAAACTGTCGACTGAACGCGGTGCTCAGGCTTTGGGCATCAGTCAAAGGTCAATGCGGCGCATTTTACACATTGATTTGAAGCTGTTCCCTTACAAGATCAAAATGGTTCAACAATTAAAGCCGGAAGACTAACCCAGACGATTAAAATACGGTAAAACGATGCGAAATTTGGAGAGAAGTGAAGATGATTTTTGGAACAAAATCATCATGAGCGACGAAGCACATTTTGACTTGAATGGCAATGTAAACAAACAAAATTGTCGTTTCTGGGGCGACAAAAATCCAGAACAATATTGTGAAAAGCCTCTCCATGACAAACGAGTGACAGTTTGGGCCGGAATATGCTCGGATTGCATCATTGGGCCGTTCTTTTTCGAAGATGACGATGGCGAAGCAATTTCGGTGAATGGTGACCTATATCGAGCAATGGTGAATACTTTTTTGCGTGAAGAGGTCGAGAATAATGGCCTGGAAGACCACTACTTTCAACAGGATGGTGCTCATACAGCTCGTCAAACCATCGCTTTGTTGAACGAAATGTTCCCAGCCAAATTAGTGTCGAAAAATGGTGATTTTGATTGGCCGCCCCGGTCGCCTGATTTGACTGCTCCGGACTTTTTTCTGTGGGGATTTTTGAAGGGGAAGGTGTATGCTGACCGGCCAAAGACTCTCCAAGCATTAAAACGTAATATTGGACGTGAAATCGCTGCCATATCGACTGAAACATTGCAAAAAGTCATGGAAAATGCCAAAAAACGAGCTCAAATTTGCGTCAAGGAAAAAGGCCACCATTTACGAGATATCATATTTCACTCATAGTGTAAAAACATTTTATTGACTAGTATCAAATAATAAAATCGGCCGAACTTAAATTTTTTGCGTATTTTTTGATTTACAAACAAAAAACATTGCTTAATCGAGTTTGCCTGTCACTGTACTTCGTAGATTATTGGACGTGTGTGCGAATAACATATACTTCACACGCACGCACCCGCTCACATCCACCGACCTGCAAAGAAACCGCTTTTGAAATAATCAAAAAGTTCGACAGTTTATATTTAAGAGTCAACGGCACTGCAAATTGTATGCAGAAACAAACTGGACAAATTACAACCTCAAAGACTACTATGACTCAGCAACATTCTTTAGTGATTTTGAAAAAGCAGTAAACGAACTGAAAACCGCGGGTGCAAGTGTATGAGAAGAAGAAAAGTTAAATTATATTGTAATAAACCGGCCACATTAATTCGGTGCGCCACTGAATCTCTGTGAGTTCAGTGGACGCCTACGGTCTATATTATATCATGAACACTGTAACATACCAAGTGGCTTACCCCCCCCCCCACTCCACTAGGCAGTGTGTGACTTGTTAGAATCGGCGAGAGGGCAGTAGGCCAGCAACCATAGTAGAGGCTGGTACTGACTGCAAAGTATTCAATGAATAAATAAAAAGTGTTTGTTAAATTTGAGTTTTGTGTTTTCTTATTTTGTAACGAACCCTGAGACGTTGCAACACGTGTGGCTAGGTTTCGTGGGATTTGCTAAATCAGCAGGCTGTAACACCGCGATCTCGGGCGGTGGACGCGCGAAAATAATAACAGATCAGCGGGATTAACGAGTTTGACCTCGGACGAGGAGGATATATAAAGTCTGGGAAATTATTAGAGGGGGCTTTTTTGTGGAATTTTTGAACGAAGACTGACCCACGGGGGAACTGTCGAGGGCTATTGTGAAAATAATGTGAGAAGTAGAGTGATAGTGGTTGTGAAGGGAACGCCTGATAATTAACAGGATCCAGGATGGCATTACGGATGGATTAAGAAATGAAGCAGCAGAAAATTAAGGTTAGATTTTGCGAATTACTTATGAATTTTTTTCTTTGTATTGTTAACATAAAATAAATCATTCATTTTTGTATCATTTGAAGCGATCGACAATGTAAATTATTTTATAAATCCTAAGCATAGATTCCTAGAAACTGTCCGGGCTTGAACTCCGAACAGCTGGTCCGGACAAGGCCCTACGCAACCAATAGATCGTTCGGTGGTGGCCGCGCTATCCCTAACTTCATATTAGTTGGGTCTTTCAACCCCAAAAGATCGGGGCTAAACAAATATAGCTGTTACAATATGTTAAACACGTTGCCTGGATCGTACAGCTATATTTATATTTTATATTTAATTGATGTATTGAAAGAGTTCGACCAAACTGTGGAATATGTGAAGACTGAAGAGTAAAATAAAAATATGTGAATTGAAAGAGAAAGAAGAAGGAAGTAAAAACAGTTCAAGTGCATTCAAGACAGAGAAAAAACGACGGAGCATGTTTCAAGTGTGGAAAGTATGGACATTTTCTGAACAAAATTAGTAGATTTTATAACATGTCATTCTACATTTATTATATCATATGTGATGATATGTCAAATATCAAATGTCCGTATGTTGTCATCAACGATTTAAATGTCAATAGTTGGAATGGTCCCGTCGCCCTGTCGCCCAATAGACAGAGTTCATTTTTAATATATAACAAATTTTTTTCCGTACTGTTACACACAATCGATTGTTATATGGCAAAATATGAAATTTTAGATAAATGAAAACAATAATTTCACAGCAGAAACCGATGATTCTGAAAACGAGCAGCCTCCGAAAAAAAACGCTAAGCGACTAGCTTACTATAGTGCAGATTTAATAAAGATTTAATAAAGAGGAATAGAAATAATAAATTATTTTTTTGAATAAAATAAAATTTATTAAGCTGGTTTCCAAAAATCTATCAAATCGATACTTTCCAACAGCTGTAGTAAAATCAACAATATCTTATTATACACAATGTAAGATACAACGTGCATTCAGTCAAAAAAGCATTTGATCTGTGTTTTAAATCCTTCTTTATCCTTAACACGTTCACTGCCGGCAACGCGGCTCCCGCGTTTTTATAACTTTTGTGATTTGCCGACAACGTGTCTGCCGCGTTCCATACCTGTGGCAATAAATACAGCTGTAATTCTGCCGGCACTATACAGAATCGGTTTATTAAACGCTGGCACACAGTAAACATCGTGCCATTGTGTAGGGGAGACTGGTGTCAATTGTAACAAGTGTCAATTGTAACAGGGGTGATTATAGAGCCATCTTACATCGAAAAGAGAAATTATGTTCATCAAGTCATACGAGACGGTGTTCTGCTTTACCAGTGACGTTTTTGTTGACGCAGTACAATTATTGTGTGTTTTATGCGCAAATAAATTGAAATTGCAGCTAAAAGTAAGTATTTACTCACTTATGGTTTTTACTGTGTGATATACGTTATTGTATTTTTTCAAAATTTGATGAGAGGTTGAAATTACACATGGGTTTAGCTACCTAATGCACTCATCGACTTTTTTGAGGTTAAAAACAAAGCGGCATCCGACAGCATTACGTCAAAAATAGCATGTCGGTGTCGGTTGTAACATAACAAACGGTGTCGATTGTAATATGTTACAATCGACACCTAAATATTTTTTTCATTTTTTTAATACTTTTTTGGATTTATTTCAGCAACTACGTAAAATCATGGTTAAACCAAGGCCAAGAAAAACGGAAAGGGGAACAATTCCTCAAAGCATCTTTGACGAAGCATCAAAAAAAGTTATTGATGGAAAGCAATCAATCCGAAAAGTTGCGGATAAATATGGTATGTGCCACGTTACTTTATATCGTTACATAAAAGCACTGCGTGAAAATAAAAAGCCAAAAGCCGGATATAATCCTCACAACCGAGTATTCGATGAAGAAAAGGAAAAACAGATTGTCCAGTACTGCAAAACTTCAGTCGACCTATATTTTGGTTTAAGCACGAAAGACCTAAGAAAACTAGCTTTCCAGTTCGCCAGTCAAAATCAGTTGCCCCATCCTGAAAAATGGAAACAAACCGGGCTTGCTAGTGAAGATTGGCTTATAGCATTTCTAAGAAGAAATCCAGATCTCTCGTTACGTACACCACAAGCTACAAGTATTAACCGAGCCATGAATTTCAATCGGGTAAATGTAGACAAATTTTTCGACAATTTAGCTACAGTAATGGGTCGATTTGCCTTTGAACCTCAAAATATATATAATGCCGATGAGACAGGGATAACTACTGTGCAAAAACCTGTCAAAGTCATTGCAAAGAAAGGCACCAAACAAGTAGGATCCATTACATCCCAAGAAAGAGGGACACTAGTTACAATGTGTCTAGCTGTAAACGCCGTTGGCAACACTGTGCCACCGATGTTCATTTTCCCCCGATTGAAATTCCAGGACTATTTTATAAGAGATGGCCCAGTTGGCTGTATAGGCAGTGGAAACAAATCTGGGTGGATGCAGGAAACAGACTTTTTACTTTTTGTCAAGCACTTTGCTAAACATGCCAAACCAAGTGAAACTAACAGAGTTTTGCTCATCTTGGACAACCATTCTTCCCACATATCTATACCGGTTATTGACTTCTGCAAAGATCATTATATAACTCTTTTGACGTTTCCCCCTCACACCTCGCACAGACTTCAGCCGCTGGACAGAGGAGTATTTGGGCCATTCAAAAAGTATTTCAATGAGGGTGCTGATCAGTGGATGAAGAACCATCCGGGTAAACGTCTAACAATCTATGATTTGCCATCCATAGCTAAACTGGCACTTCCTCTAGCATCTACTCCTAGAAATATTCTTGCAGGATTTAGTTGCACTGGCATTTATCCACTTAATAAAGAAATATTCGGCGAATCTGACTATGCACCGTCAACTGTCACTGACAGGCCTTTATCAAATGTAAATGAAGAGGGGGGTGTGACGGTAAGGGAACAGACTCCTACTAGAGAAATGAAACCAACTACATCTGAAGAAACAATCAGCACACCTTCTACTTCACATAATGTCCAGGGTTCAATTTCTCCAACACCGGAAAGCATAAGACCGCTTCCTAAAGGCGATGTACAAAAATCTGGTAGAGGGCGAAGAATAAAAGGAAGAACAACTGTGCTGACCGATACACCAGAGAAACTGTTGCTGATGGAAGCACAAAATAAAAAAAGAAAGGTCTCTCTGAAACTAGATCGTGCGACAAAAGCAAAGGATAAGGGTAAGAAGAAGAAAATTATTTACAGCAGCAACAGCGACTCTTCTGATTGTGAAGATGAAAATGAAACGTTCTGTTTAACCTGTAGCGGCCGTTATTCTACCAGCAAAGAAGAATGGATTCAGTGCCGAAGCTGCAAGATGTGGGCGCACATCAGCTGCACTGATAAAAGTGATTATTTTTTATGTATTAATTGTCTGTCAGATTAGTTTTTTTGTTCTTATATTGTTTGTTTTTTTTAAGAATATTATTAATTTCTTTGTTTTTTCATAATTGATATACCTATTTCTTTATTTTTTAATAAAGTTGTATAAGGATAGCTGCTATTTTTATAGCGTATTTTATGTGTTACAACTGACACCAACTATGTTACAATTGACACCAAAAAGGTGTCAAAAGTAACCTATGTCATGCTGTAAATTATGTGAGGGGCACTTCGAGTTGATTCGCGATAGGTGAATAATATAAAACAAATAACTAGCACGAAGTATTCCTCTTTCTTCCAAAACAAAAATTTATCAAAAATTACTTATGGTTTGCTCAGAAAAAAATAATGTTTATTTTTTGTTACAATTGACACCAGTCTCCCCTACATAAGTGTTGGTTTTTGAATTGCGTCAGTTTGTTTGTAGTTACAAATATTTATTGTTGTAAGTGAAATTGTGAATATACCAGGTGAGTTGTGACTAATATTAATTTTCTTTTTGCAAATTTGTTTTAGAATAAAATATAGTCATTGGGCTTGTGGTTTTTATAATAAAGTTAACTCTTGAGAATGATACAACGCGGTTACTGCGTTGACGGCAAATGGCAAGATTTTTTTAGCTTTGTGTTGTTGGATTGCTTTTAACTGCAAATACTCATTATTTTAACAAAATTTACGACGTAAAAGAGTGTTTATCTTTTTGTGCAGATTTGTTTTTACGTAGTCGTAAGTATGGACAATAATAATTTTGAAGCGGGTCCTTCTCAGCCTAGACCAAAGAGGGTTAAAAAAACAATTTGGAAACCACTAACAGATGCCGAATTATTAAAAATATTGGAAGAGTCTGACGACGACATGGATTTTCTGGACGATGAAGCTGATTCGGATTTTTCTTATGAAAATGAAGATGTGATACCGTCGAAGACACCTAGTCCAGTCCCTAATTTGCAGTCATCTGCTCCATCTTTCATCCCACAGTCGTCTGCTGCATTTCCTACTGTGGAAGGTCCTTCTGCACCGCCTTCTCCACAACAGCTCCCTGAGCAAGTAGCGGAGTTTCCATCTGTTCGAACATGGCTGAGAGATTCGCCAAATTTGGCGAGGATCCCATTTACCGCAACTTCAGGTTTAAAAGTAAATTTAGATGGACATAATCCCATAGATTATTTCAACTTGTTGGCCGACAATAATTTTTATGAACTAATTATTTTGAACACTAATAATTATGCGGTTGAAATCCTGGCACAAAGCACGACAGACCAAAGCAGAATAACCTCGTGGAAAGACATAACTAAAGAAGAGTTCAAAATCTTCCTTGGTCTTCTGTTTCATATGGGAACCATTAGACTTAACCGAATTAATGATTACTGGAAAACTAATTTTTTATTTAATATTCCAGTATTTACAACTTTTATGAGTAGAAATCGATTTTTGCTCATTTTACGGGCTTTGCATTTTAGTCAAAATCAACCAAACGAGAAAAATAAACTTGCTAAAATAGCTCCGTTGGTGGATTTTTTTAATTTAAAGATGGAACAGGTATATTATCCGTGTAGAGAGTTGGCTTTGGATGAGTCCATGGTACTTTGGAGGGGCCGACTCAGTTTTCGTCAATATATTCAGGGGAAAAGACACAAGTACGGAATGAAACTTTATGTGCTTGCGGAGCCTAGTGGTATGGTTCAAAAGATACTCCTTTACGGCGGTTCAGCTGACGCAGAAGTAGGAGGTTCCAAACATACGGAAAAAGTTGTATTGAAATTGATGGAGAAAAAGACCGGCGTTGGACATGCACTTTTCTTGGACAATTATTACAACAGTGTAAGTCTGTCCGAACGACTGTTACTAGCCAAAACATATTCAACTGGTACACTTAGAGCTAATCGTGCTGGCAACCCACAAAATGTTTTATCAAAAAAATTGAAAAAAGGTGAATGTTATTGCGAGTATACATCTAACGGCATATGCGTTTGCAAATGGAAGGATCGACGGGAGGTACTTTCCATTTCAAGTGAGTTGGATGGAGAACTTGTGAGAACAATGTCAAAAAGAGGCGTAGAACAGGAAAAACCCAAACTAATTGTTGAATACAATAAGTTTATGGGCGGCATTGATCAAAATGATCAAATGCTCAGCTATTATCCATGCGAACATAAAACTTTGAGGTGGTACAAGAAATTAGGAATCCATATATTCCAGATAATGCTGGTAAATTCATACTACATTTACAAAAAATATGAACAAGAAAAAAAAATGAGTCTATATGACTACAGACTATCTGTCATAGAGAATCTATTGGGTCCACCACCACTGAAACCGCAAACAGAGCCTAAAATTTTCCACTTACCTGAATACTGCCAAAAAGATACCAAAGGAAATACGAAAAGACGAAGATGCAAAAATTGTTGGGACAGAAAAAAACAAAGAAAAGATGTCGTTTATTTTTGTCCTCAGTGCCATGCACAACCGGGACTCTGCTTGACTCCATGCTTTAGAGAATTTCACGAGCAGTGATTTCACGAATTGACTTTTGATTTTTTTGTTTTGCTTTTATTCTTATATCTAGATTTTGGTTCATTTTTTCATTATAATTAATCCCTCTATGTTTTTTTCGTATTCAAGATAATAAAGAAAATTATATTACCTTCTAAAATGATAAAACGCGGCTACCGCGTTGTTGGCATATGACACAATTTTTGTTGCTGTGTGCCACCTACGCGTCTGTCGCGTTTATTATTTTTTTTTTTTTGAAAAGTTTACCTGACGTGACATTTCATCATTATAAATGAAAATAAGAATATGTTTTTCGTTTTAAGAAAAAATTCTAAAAAAAACCCATTGGCACCCAAGCAAGCCCCGTCTTATTGGTCGGCAGTGAAAGTGTTAATATACGTTATGTTATTAGATCACGTTCAGACACGGCGGGAACCGCGCGATTATAGAATCGCATGGAAATCGCGCGGGTCTTATTTATATGAGTTAGTTAGTAATCGTTCAGACATAACCGCGCGGTTACCGCAACCCAACCGCCAGAAAATAGAATCGCGCTGCTCCCGCGCGTTTCTATTACTATGGAGTCTTTACTTCGCGTTCAGTTGCGTTGCGGATACCGCGCGGTGAGCACGTCACTGTTCGTGAGTTCGCCATGGATCGTTTCGACACTGAACTATTTATTGATGAGGTGGAGAAGAGACCTGCAATATGGGACATTCAGTGTGATGATTACTCAAATAAAATTATCAAGAACCGAGCTTGGCAAGAGTTGGTGGAGATATTTGGAAATTGCGAAGACACGGTGGAAAAAAAGAATATTTTAAGTAAGTAGGTTTATTCACCAAAAAATAATTGACAGAATTATGTTATAATTATTGTTATGAAGCGTATATTATACTCTCCGTATACTTTAGGTACTTAAATAAATATAAACAAACTTCGGCTGCTTTATGCAGACATTTCGAGCATTTTTCAAATGAAGGTCACAACGGTATTACCATATTTCGTTTGTTTACATTTAGTTATGTACCTAAACATTACAAGTACGGTATGTTAGTTGCAGCTATATCTTTGTGTCTTGCCATGGAACACGCCCATCGTTCACAAAGTAATGAGCGAATTTATCTCTGATATTCAAAGATGACGGTGTCCCTCTTCCCGCATGCAAGGTATTGAGATTAGTCATGGGTGCATTATATAAAGTATCTTTAAATTTTAGACCATCTCTAGTCCGCACATAGTTATGTAGAACACAAGAAGCTTTTATTATATCTTCGGCAAAATCTATGTTTACATTTATAGGCCTATGAAAGATGCGCCATTTGTTCGCCAAAATACCAAAAGTGCACTCAATATTACGTCGGGCTCTCGATAACCTATAGTTAAAAATCCTTTTTTCATATGGTAAACATTTGCCTGAATATGGGCGCATTAAATTTTCTGCTAAGCCGAAGGCTTCATCTCCAACTATAACATAAGGCATTGGTGTTAGGTCTACATTAGATATTGGTTTAGGTGTTGGTATGTTTAATGATTTTTCTGTCAGGCGTTTATAAAAAACCGAATTTTTAAATATAGCAGAATCACTGCTTTTGCCATAAGCCCCAATATCAACATAAGTAAAGCAATAGTTGGCGTCGCAAAGTGCTAAGAGCACTATGGAAAAGAAATGTTTATAGTTATGATACAAAGAACCCGAATCAACAGGCTTTATAACTCGGATATGCTTGCCGTCTATAGCACCAATGCAATTTGGAAAATTTGCATATCTCTCAAAGTCTCGTGCTATTGTCTTCCAGATATCTTCAGTCGCTTCGGGCATGACTATGTTTACCAACTTATTCCACAATGATTTACATACTTCGCGGACAATTCCAGTAATCGTCGATTTTCCTAGGCGATAATTGTAGCTTAGTTCTCCAAATGAACAACCCGTACCAAGATATCTGAAACAAGAATATTATTAATAATGTTATTATTTTTAGGTACACAACTCCAAAAAAAATGGAAAAACATACGAGATTGCTACAATAAAGAATACAAAAAAGAAAAAACAACTCCTTCTGGTTCAGGTGCTCGTAAAGGAGCCCGATATATGTATTTTTCAAGATTATCTTTCCTGCAGAATAGTGTAAGTAATAAAGACACTACAACTAATATTGAAGAACAGAATGAAAGGCAAAGTGAGGAGACAAGTGAACTAAACGCCAATGCAACCGAAGCCACTGAAATACGTCCCCCTAAACGTAAGAAAACACAAGTGCCAGAAGAAAAAATAGCTGTTTTAATAGAAAAAAGTATCGAGTCACGAAAACATTTTCAGAATGAACTTGAAGAAAATAGTATTACCAAGCAAGATGACGACAAACTCTTTTGTTTGTCGTTATATAAAGAACTCAAAAAAGTACCAGAAAATAGGCGTTTAGCAACCAAAATTGAATTACTTCAAGTGATACAAAAAGGACAAAGCTTACCACCCCCTGTTCGCTACAATACTCAGCAGATCACACCTACGTATTGGCAAGGACAACAGTATACAAGCCCGCAAGGATATTTTACTACATCTGGATCATCTCCTCCTGTTCCGGCACCGTCACCGTCACCATCGCAATTTAGTTCTGGCTCTCAGTCCTCTACAGTTATAGAAAATATTTATGCTGATTTTGAAGAACAATAAATAAATCTTACCTTAAAGTTATTACGAGTTTCTCTTCCGGTGACACGCTTGGCCTCAAATGCGTTTCAGAGCATGAAATATCTTGCCTGATCAGTTCAATTAGTTCATCAAAAGATTTTATTCACATTCTCAAATAGTCAAAAAATTTTTTATCATACATTCTTAATTTGGGATATAACGTTACGAACTGACCATGTACTAGTCGGTCACGTAATATTGGATGCACCCAATACCGCCTTTTTCTTTTCTTTTTTTTAAGGAGCAACTACAGTAAACACACTTCTTCGTCGACCTCCATTTTGAAACTGAGACAACCCGCACGAAATCGCATACTAACCGCGCGTGTCTGAATAGCATCACAATTTTGCGGTTTGAAACCGCGCGATTCGTAAACGCACGATTCCCGCATGTCTGAACGCAGGCTTAATATTCGCTTAAGTTCATTGAATTCAATCAAATTGATCTTTCGTAAATTTTGAATAATAAATATGGAAAAGTAGTATATCAAGTTAGATGAACAAACTATTTTATGTCCTCACTTATTGTTTGTTACAGATCTGAACGAGAATCTTATGGCGATTCAGCAGTAGGATATGTTCAAGTAAAACGCGATGGAAATATGTGTATGGTGAAAGCTCGAATTACACCCGAGCATAATGTTCGTCAGAAATGTTATGCTGTGGAAGCTGTTTGTGATGAAGCTGAAGAAACTATTATTTCTGTTCAATGTGGAGATTCTGCGGCACACTTAGGTAGGTTTCCTTTCTTCCGCTGAACTTATCTGAATCAAGGTAGGGCTACGAAATTCGGCTAGGAAACCATTGCTCGTTAAAAAAACTATACTATTATTTTATTTCAAATTATGTTTATGTATCGTTTAGAACTACTCAAGAATTTTTTGTTGTTGTTTTAGGAGGATGTAAGCATGCTATTGCTTTTTTGGCGTGGCTACCCCGGCGTAGTGAAGATTCGTCAACTACTAGTATTGAGTGCTATTGGAAAAAATCTAAGTTATCTTCGATTGGTACCAGCCTGAAATTGATAAAAGCAAAGGAAATTCACAGTACATTTAAGCGTAACCATGTGGCAAAAGCTTTAAATACGAACAGTTTCCTCTCAGTGGTGAAAAATCATTGTAACGTAACAACTAGATTTCGCAGAGTTGAATATCATGAGACGTTTTCTCGAGCGGCATTTCTCGATCCACGTTTTAAAAGATTTGCATTTACAGAAGACGCTTACATACATATTAAAAATAAAATAACCAATGAAATAGCATCAACTCAAATTGACAAAACTGTAGACAGTTCAGATGAGAAAGACAATATTATATGGAAACAGTTTGATAGCACGGTAGGGTCGGTAAAAACAACTGCAGTTTCCAGCAGGAAATTCGACAATACTGTGAAGAACCCATTCTTCACAGGAAAGGAAAGGAAACCCTTTAGTAAAATGAGACTCGCTACAGAAGAAGTAAAAGTGGGCTCCAAATTACGTAAAACAGCAGAGAAATTCGGAGTACCAGTAATGACTCTGCACGATCACGTCAAAAAGGGCTCTCAATATACACCTAGATTGGGAGGAAAGCCTGTATTTACTACCGAGCAAGAAACAGAGATGCGGGATGAGCTGATCAGGCTTTCTAAAATGTTTTATGGGTTAACACCACATGCATTACGAAGAGCCGTTTATAAATATGCTGAGAGAAATAAAATTAAGCACCGATTTAACAGAGAGAAGGTAGAAGCCGGAAAGGACTGTTTTTTATGGTTTTCTAAAACGTAACAGGCATCTCCACGGTCCAGAAGCCAGCAAAAATTTTGGCACCAAAAGGACAAAAGCAAGTGGGGTCCGTAATATCGTTTGACAACAACGACTTCAATAAAGAAACATTAAGCGGTAAAGACTACCCATGTAACAGCAATGGTAATTTATCAGGAAAAAAATCCAATCGAGAATGAAATAAATCTCGTTAAATTGAAACCTACAACTGAACAGTTTGAGTATGATTTGAAGACCTTAAATTTTTAAGAAATTCATCATTTTAAAGCGTCTATAATCTACAATCTCTCTCTCTCTTTATTATAAAACATCTTATAAGGACGAAGAGTTTAAGCAAGTAGATTTATGCCGAAAAAAATACCATTCCAAATACTTTACAACGGGCCTACAAAAGTGTACTTACCATAAAGGAGAAAAAGAAAAAAGATCTTCTGAATTTATTAGAGAATAATCATATTCCTAGTTATTATTCTGCATTTTATAACTCTTTGTAATAATAAAGAATATTTTTTTTTTACTTTATTTGTGTGTTTTTTATATTCTACCTTGCTGACTCGTAATAATAATAATATTTTGTTCTAAAAAAGTGTCACAACACCGATATTTCTCTTTTTTTTTTTACTAAAATCTAGAGAAATGGAACTTTTTGGCAAAACTACTTCACTAATAACATTAAGCTATTTTATCCATGTTACCAATAAAGTACCATGTTAACTTATATTTTGTCACGGTAACAGAAAAATGAATGTTTCCAGTAAGAAAAAACTTTAACATTAATTTTCTCAAAACAATGTGTTTTGAGTTATAACTCTTTTTAGCGGGGGTGCGATATGATCCCGGGAACAAATTCCTATGGAAAAGAAAAATTAAACCCAAAGAGGTAGACCAATACAATCTCAATATGTCCGGGGTCGATAGATGTGACCAGCTTACCAGCTGCCCTAGGAAGTCCGTGAGGTGGTATAAAAAAACGTTTAATCTTGGAAATGATATGTATAAAAAAAAATCCAGATGCAATAAATTTTAAAACAGACATTGATAACTTACATATCATTTATAATAATCTTTTTTTACTTATGAATAAAAAATAAATACCTATAAACAAACCTTAAAAATTATAAGAAAAATTTATATTCTTTAAGTTTACAAAAGACATATATCAGAGACAAATTTTAATAGTTATAATACTAAAAGTAACTAAAAAATTTACAAAATTGCTTTGTCATTCTAAAAAAATTTTTCATTCACAAAACTAAAAAATTTATTCGTTTAAAAATATGGTGAGTTTGATTGAAACATGTATTTGTCTGCATTTATTTTGATAAAAAATTAAATTTTTATTTTGTAACTTTATATTAACAATATTATTTATATTTATATGTTGACTTTATTTTTGTAGATTCAAATTATTTTGTTCTTTAAAACACTGAAGATGCTTGAATAAAGCGAAACGTCTGTTTTTAATAAATAAATTTTTAGATAAAAAATTTTATTTGTCATGCAAAAATAATACATTTTTGTTTGAGTTTTCATAAGAAAAACTTATTTTGGCCGTAAATAATTTCCAATATCATGATACTATAAAAATTGGCCGTATAAAATTATTAATATATATAAAAAAGTTATATTTCATTTACTTGATGTAACTATAGTAAATAGCTTTCTACTATACAAAAAAATAAATGAAGTCCAAGATGAGGTTGCTTGGTTTTAGAGAGACTATAATAAAAAGTCTCCTAGGCATTTCTGATAAAAAAGATGGAAGACAACTTGTAAAACGAGGAGCACTGCCAAAAAATTCTTCGAGAATATTAATCAATAGGTACCTTTACACTTACGCTCTGTCATGTGCGATTGGAGCGTCCCGTTCCAATCACGCGCGAAAGAGTGCTAGTATAAATGCCAATAATCGCACGGTTTTTAGACGTGTTAAAACACGCATTCATTCTCCCGCGATTTTCGTGCAGTTAAAAAGTCTGTTGATTTTTGTTTTCGCGCGGTTGTTTTTGTACAGTTTAATTTATAACATAAAGCCGGTAAGTACTACGTTTTAATTACAAATTATGCCCAAATTTGTAATCATTACAAATTATTATTAGGTAACATGGCAGATGCACGATACTGGTCGAAAGAAGTTATTTACTACGTTTTAATTACAAATTATGCCCAAATTTGTAATCATTACAAATTATTATTAGGTAACATGGCAGATGCACGATACTGGTCGAAAGAAGTTATTACCGAGTTTTTGGAAATATATAAATCTCATCCATGTTTATGGAAAATCAAATCCCGAGAATATACAAATCGAAATTTAAAAAATTTGGCATACGACGCACTAGTCGAATTTTGTAAAAAAATAAATCCAGAAGCAAACAGAGACTATGTTGTTAAAAAAATACAAAGCTTTCGTGGTTCTTTTCGAAAGGAATTGAAAAAGTGTGAAGAGTCAAAACGAAGTGGAGCTGGTTCTGATGAAATTTATACTCCAACATTGTGGTACTTCAATTTGCTTCTATTTACTATTGACCAGGAACTACCAACATCAAGTATGTCTAACATTGAAGAAGAAGACACAGAAAATTTTAATAATTCTGCAGAAGAAATAACACAAGAATTTGAATTACGTGAAGAAACTGAAGATGATAGTACGGAAGGCAATAACAAACAGGTAATTGTTTTAAGTATTTATTGAAAACACAAATAATTTACAAATTAAGCTTTTCCTTTGGCTAACATTTCATCCTGCCAATCAACTTTTCCATTTGAATTGAAATAATTTCTATAATTATCTCGATTAGTTTTAGCAGCTATGGTGGCTATATTTTTTTTACAACTTGCCAAGTTTAGCATATCAACCGTATTTTTTCGCCAGTCACCCATCTGCCATTCTTTAGTTACTAGGTTTTCTTGATCGACTGATGTTGATGTTGTATATGAAGTATCACGCTTTCTAAGAAAATTGTGAAGAGCACAAATAGCAAGTACAACGTAGCTTATATTTTCCGGATACATCATATGTATTGGCGTATGAAGAATTCTAAATCGTGCAGCAATTAGACCAAATGCATTTTCTGAAACATTTCTAGCACGTGATAGTCTATAGTTGAAAATTCTTTTACTATAACAAAGATCTCTTTGGGGATATGGTTTTAAAAAATTTTCATGTAAAGAAAATGCCTCGTCGCCCAAAAATACAAAATTCAAATTACCGTCTGTTTCAGTATTCTTTGGTAAATGTAGCTGGCCTAAAACGATAGAATAGTATTATGAACTACGTTTACGCAAATAACAAATAACTTACCATTTACTAATTTACGATAAAATTCTGTGTGCTCAATTACTCCTCCATCAGATAATCTTCCATTTTTTCCCACATCGACAAAAATAAATTCGTAGTTAGAATTGACGAGTGCCATCAAAACGATACTATAAAAATTCTTATAATTATAATATTGTGCTCCTGAGCGAGGAGGAGGTACAATACGTATATGTTTGCCATCCAGGGCTCCTCCACAGTTTATAAATTGCCATTTCTTTTTAAAACCAGCAGCTACTTCAAGCCAATCCTGTTGCGTAGATGGGAACTAAAATTATATATTTTATCTCTTTTAGAAATGTGCAGATGTGTCAGTCCCTTCAACATCTCATCAACTTCCAACAAGTGTATCTGTTCCAAATAAAAGAAGCAAGATTTCTAAGCAAAATAAAACGCAGGTAGACTTCATAAACTACTGCAAAGATCAGCTTGGAAAAAATGATTTAATTGACGAATTTGATGCAGCCGCAATGTCGTGGGCAAAAAAAATGAAAAGGATGGACCCAACCCAGGCTATTTATGCAGACATGCTGATAAATCGAATTGTTAATCAAGGATTATTAAAACAATTAACACATACAACAGTTATAACAGATCAATCACCTACAACAGTCTTGTCGCCACTTAGCCCATATACTACTGGTACTTCATCAAATTCTTCTCAGCAAGGACAAACATCACAATTGCAAACTTTAGGTTTAACTACTTACTATGAACAGGCTAGTAATGATTTTAATATTCTTCAGTAATGTTTTTTTTTATATATGTATTTGTTTCAGTAAATTTAATGAAATGTTTCTGTTTTGTTATTGGAAAAATGTTTACTTTTTTTAATAAAGTCATTTAATAAATCGTACCTTTAAATATGTTTTTCTTAAAACTTTATATATGGCTTTACATGTCTCAGGTATAATTTTACATAAAGATGGCGCGGATATTCCAGTTGAAAATTTCATGTCTTCAAACGAACAACCTGTAGCTAAGTATCGTAATGTAGTTGTTAGCCTTTCCTCAGCACTTATGCTTTCACGCATTTTTGTATCTTGTTTAGAAATTATTGGGGAAACCAAATCCAGCAAAATTCGAAATGATTCGGAATCCATCCGTAAATAGTTTTTGAAATCCAAAGGATTATTATCACGCAACTCATGTAACAGAGGCATATGTCCATATCTATTGCGGTTTTCCAACCATGTTTTTACCCAACACCTTCTTTGTCTCTTATTTGAAATATTCAAATACACAGCCAAGCACAAAGCCACTTTTAATTTCTGTTTTCGAATTATTTTATCCATTTTAGAGAAAGAACCTCTTTAAAACTGTTGAAATTTTCAAGATTCCACGTGCCACGAATATCACGCGGGAAACTTGACAGTTTTCAATTTACATTAGCAGTTTTATCATCTGATGTTTCACGGCAGATGCTAAAACCGTGCGATAAAACGTTGCAAATTTTTAGGAATAAATTTTTAGGACGCGACATTCTTGGCCGCGCGAAAATGCGCATGATTGGAACGGGGCACTCTAATCGCACGGGAGAGAGCGTAAGTGTAAAGGTACCTAATGTCCCAGCGCGACCTACTTGCAACTAGGCCAGAAAAGCCACAACACCAGGCTGAAAAAACGCCTCCCACAAGATGTGCTGCTAAGTGAAAGAAATTGGAACTAAACTTATTGCTTTGATTTGCAACAATGTTTGCCGACGCCTTATTTAAAAAACTCAGTTGCATTTTATAAACGGCAATTATGGACATTCAATCTCACAATAAATGATTGTAAAACGGGCAAACCATACTGTTACATGTGGCATGAGGCTGAAGATGGTAGAGGCGCTAACCAGATAGCCTCATGTTTGTATAAACAAATGAGCGTAGTTTCTCCTGAAATTAATCATGTTATTTTTTATTCTGATAGCTGTGGGGGTCAAAATAAAAATTCCCATGTCTCAGCAATGTTTTTATACGCGATGAAAATTCATCCGACTATAAAAGTGATAGACCATAAATTTTTGATTCCAGGGCATAGGGGAGAAGTGTGTACCTTGGGACACAGTGTACCTTGAGACAATGACTTTTTGAACTTGTTATTCAAATTGTGGCGCTCAGATCAAACATAGTTACTAGTATAACCATCAGATGGCACTACATGTAGTATGCTTGCTTTAATGTCACGTTTAGAACGTTTAGTTAACATTTTGTGTTATCAGTGATAGATTGTAAATTTTTATCCATCAACATCCAGCTGTGTATAACGCAAGGTATGCATTTTAAGTTTTCGCAGCATGAGCTATTATTTAATAGGTACTTTTATGCCACTATCTTTTGTTTTCAACATCAACATAACCTTAAAATATGGCCAATAGTACAACCTGCACTCTGTAACACATAGTTGTGTACCTTGGGACACATTAAAAAGTGTACCTTGAGACATGTCCCAAGGTACACACAAGGTATTTTTTGGATCTGACTATATTCTTTTAACATTCATTATAGATGCCTAGAAGTAAACAAAACATAAAGAGGGTAAAACCAGACCCTCAAAGTGTTGTAGCTGCAGCAGAAAAAGTTCTTAGCAAAGAACTGACATTAAGACAAGCCGCACTTGAATTTGGGGTCTGTAGGTCTACATTATGTAGGCATTTGAAGAAACACGATGAAAACAGTAATGATCCATTTGTCTATTCTGCTTCTAATGCTGTCAAACAAGTGTTTACTAATACACAAGAAGCTGAGTTAGTTTCGTATTTGAAGCAGTCTGCAAATATGCATTATGGTTTATCAACCATAGAAGTGAGGAAATTGGCGTATAACTATGCCAGCGCTAACAAAATAAAGCACCCAGATAGTTGGGAAGAAAAAAAAATGGCTGGTATAGACTGGTTAAAATCCTTTATGAAAAGGAACGCCGATATTAGTTTACGAAAACCTCAAGCTACAAGCATTGCCAGATCCACAGCATTTAATAAATTTAATGTGAATCTGTTTTTTGACAAACTGGAAGATGTCATGCAAAGATTTAAATTTGTACCACAGAATATCTTTAATATGGATGAAACCGGAATTTCAACAGTCCATAGTCCGGTTCGCATATTAGCTGCCAAAGGCACAAAACAAATCGGAAGTATGACTTCAGCTGAACGTGGGGCAAATATAACATTTAAACCAGTTATGCCTGACGTACTACATATGGGACACTCCAAACATGAATAAACCTGCAGTGATATACGGTCGCAGGGAAACATGCACTATCTGGACGCATTCCCTGTTAGTCAGGCTTTATGAACGTATGTGTTTTGTGAGTGTCTATGTGCAATAAGTTTGACATATTTGCGTTTACTTCGGGCCAATTTTGAAAAATGTCGGAATACGGTATCAACTTCGCAAGGTACGTATTTTTTTTATTCAGAAAGTAATTGAAAACATTATTTTAGCATTGGATCGTACTTTTAAATCATTGTCCTTTTGATAGCAATAATCAAATTTAGTGTTACAATTACCATTATTGTATTTTTTTTACGTAAAACATTGTGTACTATATTTAGGACGTCAGGCAAATATACGTCTATCACATGTATTTTTTTCAGAGGTTTTTCTTTGAACGAAGCACTTGCTATGCTCGAAGATGACGAAGACTATGCGGAAAAAGTAAATGAAATCGTTATATTTCCACCGGAAAATGCTTGTGCTGAGTTGACCGACGAAGATTCAGGCGACGAAAATTTTGTGTCTATCAATAATTTGCCGGGTTCTCAGTTACAAGCTCCAGCTGAAATAACATATCATGATAGTGATGATAACTATTCATCTGATGATAATATTGCTTTGTCAGAACTCCAGAAACAATTGCCCAGCACTTCAACACAATCTTCCAAAAAAAAAACACAAAAGAAGAAGAAAATTTACAGCTGGATAAAAGAAGATTTACCACCAATCGCCTTCACCGAATTAGAAAATCACGAGGAATTTCAAAATTTAGAATGTCCTTTAGCATTATTTTCTAAATTTTTTGATCACGAGCTGCTTGAACTAATTCTTAGTGAAAGTAATAGATATATTTCACAGAAAAACAGACAACGAAGTATCGAATTATTTGAACTAAAAGCTTTTATCGGAGTGTTGATTAATTATTAGTGGTTACATACAGGTACCCCGGAGAAGAATTTACTGGGAACGGGAGAAGGATGGTCACAACGTTTTGGTTTCAGAGGCGATTTCAAGGGATAAATTTGAATATATCTTTTCAAACTTCCATCTCGCTGATAACGAAAAGTTAGACAAAGCAGATAAATTTGCGAAGGTTAGACCCTTGTTCAAACATTTGAACAAGAAATTTTTAGAATACGCGCCTATTGAACAAAATCATTCTGTGGATGAAGCTATGGTGCCTTATTTTGGGCGCCATAGCGCCAAGCAATTCATTCACGGCAAGCCTATTAGATATGGGTACAAACTGTGGGTAGGTACGACAAGATTGGGCTATGTCAATTGGTTTGAACCATATCAAGGCTCATCTACAAATATAAGTATAACTTACGCCGAATATGGAGTTGGCGCAGGAGTAGTTCTTGAATATGCAGATGCGTTGAGACGCAAGTGGCCAGAGGACAAGTTTCACCTGTTCTTCGACAATTTTTTCGCGTCTATTGGACTTATAGAACAGTTAACTCTGAAAAACTTCTACGCCACTGGCACCATACGAGAAAACCGCATACCCCAAAATCCTTTGGTAGATTCAAAAGTGCTCAAGAAAGAAAAAAGAGGAACATACGATTTTCAGAAAATTCAGGACCAGAATACAATCGCTGTAAAGTGGAACGACAACAACATTGTCTCGCTCTGCTCAAATTTTGCAGGCATAACACCAGTTCATTCCGTGAAGCGTTATTCACACAAAGAAAAAAAGAATATCCAGGTAATTTCATCATCACAATATGATCACATAGAAACATAGGTAAATAAACCAACATATTTCTTTGTTTTCAGGTAGAACAACCACATCTGGTGAATTTGTATAACTCAAACATGGGAGGAGTGGACAGATGTGACCAAAATGTCAGCCTTTACTGAATTTCGATCCGAGGGAAAAAGTGGTACTCTTCGCTGATTACTCACTGCATCGATCTATCAATTCACAACGCCTGGCAATTACATCGAATCTATGGAGGCGACCTAGACCAACTGAATTTCAGACGACAAATTGCAATAGCTTTGCTAACTCAAAATAAGAAAAAAATTTCTTCCTCGACAGGACGTCCATCAGCATCTGAAGGAACAAATATACGATATGATCGCCTTGATCATTTGGTTGTGCCCCAAGAAAAACAAACACGGTGTGGGCTCTGTCACCAGAAGACAACAACCAGATGTGTCAAGTGTGATGTAGGAGTTCATGTAAAATGCTTTATTAATTTTCATACAAAATAATTTTTTTTATCATTATACCATATATGACTAACGTCCTATATATAGGACGGCCGCCATTTTATATTTTTTCTTAATAAAATTTGACAAAACCTTGAAAAATTGTTTTATTATCAATATATTCTTAAGAATATGAAAAAAAAACGAATTTTGCGCTTTTCAAAACATTTTAGGCATATCTGGGTTAATATCGGCCATTAACCCTTTAGGTACTAGCGTGCCGTATATGATACGCCATACAAGCACTTTCCTAAAACATGGTATAACTATTCTGAGTGGAAGTTTAAAGTGTTGGGCTGCAATTTTAGGTTGAATAGTATATAGGTGAGAGGTTTGAATCAGTAGTAAGTGTTCAACGTGAAGTTGCAATTCTGTGTGTGTATGTGTATTGTGTTATTGTTGTTCAAGCGGAGAAAAATGAGTCGCAATAAAGGGTAAGTTCATTTTTTATTTACAATACTAGAAAATAAGTATAAATCTGGCAATTTCCAAATAAATTAGAGTCAAAGAACACTTCTATAATCATATATTTCACCATAGCCTATAAATTTGTTTCTGAACACGATGTTTTTGATGATGTAACTTATATGGCACACTAGTCTTTTAGGCTACCAAAAAAACGGGACAAATTCTAATATTTTATTTATTTCAGTTTGACGGTACAAGAGATTACGGACCTATTGGAAAACGATGAATTCTGGGAAGATTTTGAAAATGATGGTATAGATCGTGTTTATATAGAACCTCCTGAAAACAGAGACGAATCAGACGAAGATTCAGGAGATGAATCTGGTGGGTTACTGGATAATTTGACCGGCAAGCAGTTGCAAGCAGCTGCTGAAGTGGTTCTGCATAATGGACAACGAATTGGCAATGAAGACATTGATGATGAAGACGATATGCCCCTTGCAAGTAAATCTACAAGTCAAAAAACCAGTGCGTTGGGTGATTTTGATGAGGAAGATATACCTTTGAGCACCTTCGTGAAATCAAGTCCAAACTCCATTAGTTGGTTGAAAGATAATGATCTCCCTGACATGACGATACAATCTATATTTCCACAAGCAAATCTTTCAAAATTCCGGAGCATGTCACCAGTAGAAATATTCGAGCTTTTTGTAAACGACGATGTCATACAACTACTTGTTGAAGAAAGTGTTCGATATGCACTATTCATAAACTGTCCAGACCCCAAAATAACAGTCGATGAAATGAAATGCTTCTTAGCTATTCTAATTGTATCTGGATATGACAAAAAACCGTCAAAAAAAAGTTATTGGGACTCTGGGGAAGATCTGCGTAATACAGCTGTTTACAATTCTATGCGTCGCGATCGATTTATACAGATCATGCGGTTTATTCACTGTGCAGATAATACCAATCTGGAACCAAAGGATAAAATGACCAAGCTTAGACCCCTTATGAACAAAATAAAGAAAAATTTTCTTCAAAATTATATGCCAGAGCAGGAGATAGCATACGATGAAAGTATGATTGAGTACTTTGGACGTCACGGATGCAAACAATACATCCGTGGTAAACCCATTCGTTTCGGCTATAAGGTCTGGTGTATGAATTCAAAAAGTGGCTACCTTATCAACTTTGAGGTATATCAGGGATGCATACCTAACTCAAACCCAGAACACCAAAAACAATTTGGAAAAGCGGCAGAGCCACTTCTACAGTTTATCGAAAGCATGCCACAAGAATATAAATCTCTGCCTTTTAGGTTTTATTTCGATAATTTATTTACGACAGTCAAGATTCTTCGTCACTTGAAGGAGAAAGGATATGAAGCAACTGGAACGGTCAGGGAGAATCGGTTACCAAAAAATTGTCCCCTGCGATCTATAAAGCAAATGAAAAAAACAAAACGAGGTACTTACGACTATGCCTTGACTACAGATAAAAATGTAGTTGTTACACGCTGGATGGATAATTCTGTAGTGACTGTGATGTCCACAGTGCACGGAGTTCATCCAGTATCGAACGCAAGTCGCTATTCGGCTACCGAAAAAAAGAAAATTGGGATTCCACGACCTCATTGCATTGGCAAATACAATGAATTCATGGGAGGTACAGATCAGATGGACGCGAACATTAACGTTTACAGAATTGGAATCAGGGGTAAGAAGTGGTGGTGGCCAATTTTTACGTGGCTAATTGATGCCTGCATACAAAATGCTTGGATTTTATATAGAAAACAGAACCCTGCTACCTCTCAATTAGATTTCCGCCGTGAAATAGCAAATGTTTATTTGAAAAAATTTCAAAATTTACCAAAGTCGGCTGGACGGCCATCAACATACTCGCCAGATAGCAGAATTACTCCCGATATTAGATATGACCATATTGATCATATTATTGAATATGTCCCTAACAACAAGCGAAGGCGCTGCGCTGGCGATCACAAACCATCAAGCGCCGTGAGAACGCAATGCCGAAAATGCAACGTAGGTCTGTGCATTAATTGCTTTGGTAATTACCACCAAAAGCACTAGTTTTAAGGATAAATAAATGTTTTGTTCAATTGCAAATGTTTTTATTTTGATATCCTAGAGTACTAGCGTGCCATATATGGCACAGCCCGTATTTTTTTTTCTGAGCACCCCCCTTTTGAAAAATTATATAATTAATATATTTTAGCACCCAGAGACACAGGAAATTACAAAAAACACTTAAGTTTAAATAAATAAAAAATTCAGTCCCTAATGGGTTAACGCAATTGGAAACTCCATACCGCCTGTATTTATTTTTCCTCGCGTTAATTTCAAACACCATATGCTAAAAGGTGCTCCCACCGGTAGTGTAGGAACAGCAAACCCCAGTGGATGGTCTACTTCAGATATTTTTATGGTTTTCTTGCGCCATTTAGTTCAACATGCACACTCCAGTGATACCAACAAAATATTGCTTGTCCTAGATAATCATGAAAGCCATATCTCGGTGGAAAGTTTGAACTATGCAAAAGAGATGGGAATCGTTATGCTGACACTACCCCCACATACGAGCCACAAATTGCAGCCATTAGACCGGACTGTGTTTGGCCCTCTCAAGAAGTACTACAATACCGCATGCACTGAGTGGCTTCTTAACCCTAGAAAGATAACCATTCGTAAATTTTACGAAGCACTTTATAAATCATCTGAGCATTTTTAGTGTGTATGAGTTAGAAGGCTGCGACTTGCAATAGTTTCATCATTTGCAATTAGTATTTGGTTCGAAGAGTCGTGCGGTGATATAGACTTCTGGTTTCAGCTGTGCGGGTATAGCATTCGTAATTTTTACGACAGGTTAGTCTCAGTGTAACATTTAAATCACATATGAGAGGTGAGTTTTAGCTTGACATTTATACCATAATTATCTACTTGCTAGGTTTTACTTTACAAAATGAACAGAAAAAAACCTTTGACTGTCAGAGAGGTTGAGGACATAGTAAATGCACCTGACTTTTATGACACAGCAAGTGATTGCAGTGAATCTGAAGAGGAGGATAATGTAGAATATGAATCATTTGAAGATTCTGGTAGCGAATACGAACCATCAGATGATGGCAGCAATACAGATGACTCGCTTCCTGGTCCCAGTAAGAGACTTAAAAAGACTAAAGAAGTTTCTTTTAAAAAAATGACACTAAATGCATCCCACGTAATACCAGAATCAAATGCCGATATATTAGAACAGGATGCAGTTCTGCTTCAACCAGACCTGGAGACTATCAATAGCCTATCAGAACAAGAAGTTGACGATGTTGGTTCTTCACAAATGCAAGAGTCGCGAGGTTCTCAAGTATCCCTCAGGGGGAAAAATGGACATCGCTGGTCTGCAATAGCTGGAAAAACGTCAAGAATACCAATGAAAAATAAAACGCACATCATTCAAGGATCAAGAGGTATCGCTCAAGATGCTTTAAATCCTCTCGATGCTTTTTCGCTGTTCATATCGGACACAATGGTTGATGAGATTATTTTTCATACTAATACTGAAATTCGTTCAAAATCAGAAAATTATACCCAAGAAAAAGCTACAACTTCTTTGGCAAATTCTATGGAAATCAAAGCGCTTATCGGAATATTAATTTTTTCAGCAGCGCTAAAAAATAATCATCTAAGCACCCAGGAGCTATTTGATGGTAGCCTATGTGGGACAACTTACAAGGCTACTATGAGCCGAGAAAGGTTTAAATTTCTTATTAATTGCCTCCGTTTTGATGACAAAATCACGCGGGCAACCAGAAAAGAAACAGATCCCTTGGCTGCAATAAGGAGTATATGGGACCAGCTAATTGACAATTGCAGAAACTCATACAAAGCAGGTTCTTATGTTACTATCGATGAGCAGTTGTTAGCTTTTCGCGGTCGATGTCCGTTTCGTATGTACATACCTAACAAACCTGCTAAATATGGGTTGAAAATTGTGATGGTTTGTGATTCCGGAACAAAATACATGATAGACGCATCTCCTTACCTTGGTAAAAAAACCAAAACAGATAATAATATGCCATTAGCAGAGTACTATGTGAAAACACTCACTACATCACTGCGTGGCGCAAACAGAAATATAACCATGGATAATTGGTTTTCAGCAGTTAAACTTGCTGATGATCTCTTG
Source organism: Venustoraphidia nigricollis (assembly GCA_034508555.1). Taxonomy (NCBI): domain Eukaryota; kingdom Metazoa; phylum Arthropoda; class Insecta; order Raphidioptera; family Raphidiidae; genus Venustoraphidia; species Venustoraphidia nigricollis. The sequence goes on along the minus strand of JAVRKA010000065.1, from coordinate 2,571,865 downwards.
GAAGATCCGTATAAATTTACCATGGTAGGCACCATAAGAAAAAATAAACGTGAAATACCTTTACAAATGCTTTCTACAAATAATCGACCAGCTGGTGATGCTAGATTTTGCTTTGATAAGGAAAAAACGTTGGTGTCATATATTCCGAAGAAGAATAAAAACGTCATTCTGTTAAGCACAATGCATTCCGGAAGTAGCCTCATCTCAGAAAGGACGGGCAAACCCGATATTATTGACTTCTACAATAGCACAAAAGGCGGGGTTGACACGTTTGACCAAATGTGTGGAAACATGAGCACATCACGCAAAACGAAACGGTGGCCTCTGTGTTTGTTTTACGGAATGCTCAATATCGCTTCTATAAATTCCTATGTAATTTATGTAAACAACATGCATAAATCAGGACAAACGCCCATGAATAGAAAACTATTTATGGTTGAACTGAGCCGACAGTTAATATTTCCTTGGATGAAATCTCGGCTAAATATACCAAGTTTGCAGCGTTCACTCCGATCTGCTATTGAAGATATTACCAAGGAGAAACCTGTGAACGAAAGTCCTGTTCAAGGGCCTTCAAAAAGAACTACGTGCCAAATCTGCGAATCAAAAAAAAGACGTATGACAACAAACTATTGTGTCACCTGCAAGCGCCCATTTTGCGCAGAACATCGCGCATGTATTTGCATTGAGTGTGCCTTTAATAATTAAAAAAAAAATATATTATTTCCTAAATCACTTCAAGAATGTTAATTTTGACTGAATGTGTATTTATTTTTGCTAAATAAAGAATAAAACTTTTTTTATAATCGTAAAATTTACGAATGGTTAGTCTCCATGTATCTGGAAACAGGGTTAGCTCTCTAGGGTTAACAATAACGCCAAACCAATGACTATATATGATGTGGCAGAATGTGTGGGCAAGGCCTACCCTAAAGCTTTCACATCACAAAATATTCAATCAGGTTTTACGGTAACAGGCATTCATCCAATGAACAGACACATTTTTGCCGATCACGAATTTCTAAGCTCTTACGTAACAGATAGACCGCTTGTAGGATCATCTTCGGATAGCAACTCTACTCCAGCAAGAACGCAGGAGAATGAGTCTTCACATCAAGATAATCGAGATGAGCCTGGTACATCGAATGTAAATATGTGCACTCCTTCAATAGTTGTGAGTCCTGAGCAAATAAGACCGTTTCCGAAAGCAGAGGCTAGAAAAAGTTCTACACGTGGCGGCAGAAAACCGGGTAGGTGCAGAATATTAACCGATACGCCGGAAAAGACTGAAATTGAACAACAAGCAGAAATCAGAAGGCAGAAAACAATTCCGAAAAAGATACAAAAAGTGAAAAGGCAAATAATGAGCAGTAGTTCAGAAGAGGAAGATGAACCAAATATTGAATCAGATGACAGTTTACAGGATGTAGAGTTCGGTATTGCTGAAGAATTAGAAGAGGAGATTAATGACGAATTGAGTGTTAATGACTTCATACTGGCCCGTCTAGCCGGCAAAAAGTCATGCAAATATTATGTAGCTAAAATTATGCAAACAAAAGAGAATTTAGAAGTGAAATACCTAAAGAAAGTAGGAATAAATAAATTTATCTGCAGCGATGAAACTGTATATGAATTACAAAATTCGGACGTCATTATGAAGTTACCACACCCTATTACAAGTGGAGGGACGGAAAGAAGTCGCCAAGTGATGGTTTTTAACGTTGATATGACATCATATAATGTCGAATAAACTTTATACTTTTGCGTCCCAAGGTACACTAATACATGTCCCAAAGTACACACGACAAGTGTACCTTGGGACATTTCTCAATTTTTCTAAAAATTTCCAGTATTTTGTTTTTCACGAATTTTTGTTATTTTTTTTTACATAAATGAATAGAGCTTTAATTAAACAATGTATATCTTTAATATAAGTTGACTGGAGCCAGAAATAAAATTTGAAAAAACAAATCGAATTTTTGTGTCCCAAGGTACACACTGTTCCCCTACTCATATGGAGTGTGACTCTAACCATGCTGCAATTGAGCGAAAAAAGAAAACTTCTAATATGATCATATCGATTCCTAATGATTGGTATCAACTGGTCCGAGATACTGGAAAAAAGATACCTTATGAAGTAATTGTTATGAAACAAACAGATTTTTTGGATTTTAGTTCACTGTTAAAAACAATATTTCAAGCTCGGAAAATAAATACTATAGGAAATAAATTTTCATGGCCAGATTTGCGTTGGTTAAGATATACAAAGGAACTTGGAACAACATGTTACAAAAATTCCCTCGATAAAATTACACCATTTTTAGAAATTAATTTTTCTAGGCGGTCAAGGAAACAACTAGCACTGACAGATATTTCTGTACCTAAATGTTATGATGGTCCAATCTCTATAAGTTATGATAAAAAAAAAAGATTTGATGGATTTGTTACCATTTATTGATGATGTTTATCATAATTTTTATAATAGCCTCTTAACGATACGTGATATTCCTGATATCGATCGTGATATTATTGAAGATGCTATAGATGAAAGTGAAAATAATTAAAAAATATACCTTTTATAATCGCTAAAAATCGTCACCTCAGTACTTATTTGTTCAATATCCACTTTTGGGTGAAATTGAGTTAGACACACAAAAATTTTTGTAAAATTTTGCTCTGTTCAATATCCATAAATAAAACGTTCTATGAATGACGGGTACCTCGTTTTTTTTAATATTATTGTTCAATATTCCTATAATAAAACGATAGTTATGTGCTACTTTGTTCAATATCCGGATATTGAACACATAAGCACCGAATAGAGAAGTATAGGTTTCTACTTGTGTTAAGTTTGTTCAATATCCCATGAATGTGTTTTGTTGCAATGTTCAATATCCATTTAGACCAATAATAGTGAAGTATTTACGTCACATGATATAAACACGTGTTCGAACTTGCTTTATTCTAATTGTTTTAGTCAGAGGTTTTAGTAGTATAGTGGAATATTTCTAGGTGGTTGCTTAAAAATTAATTTAAGAAAAAATGAGTCGGTTAAATTCTCCGGTTCCTGAAATGGATGAAGAAACACGAAGGTAAGACTTAAATGAAATAAAAAACAATACATTTTTTTAACTGTAATGTTTTGTTTAGGATTGTTGAAAGTATTGATATTAGAGGCGACGGAGAAATTGTTTTTACAAAAGAAAATGTGCAAAATGATCAGCAATCTATTAATTTCGAAGAAGATATTATAATGTTTCCATGGACTATAGAATCTACTAGGGTTGATGAAAATAGTTCGAAAATTGAGGTGGTTGGAGTTGAATTTATTGGCGACAACAATGATAATTTCACAGAACATTTTAATAATAACATTTTAAATTTAAATAATCCGAATGATTCAAATATCGTTATAACTGAAAATACTGAAATGAAAACTGCGAAAATAATTGATAAAATTTGTGACAATAAGGATAATACTCATATTGAAAAAAATCGTAAAAATTTAATTGTGAACAATGATAGCGAAGAATGTATTGGTGAAGAGAGTGAGTATATCCCATGTTACAATGAAAACAGCTCTGGTGAAGACACGAATCAAAGCGAAGTTATTGTTGAAGAAGAGAATTTAAATGAAGACACCCATTGCAGCTATAGAAAACGTTCTCGAAATGATACGGAATGGGGTAGAAATAAACGCAATACAAGTCGGCAAAAGGGAGAAGAATACGTGGATAGTAAAGGGAAGAAAATACCAAAGAGAAGTGTTAAAGGTCAATGTTCGCCACACTGCACATTCCTGTGTATGCAAAAATTTTCCCCCAAGGATCGACAAGTTCTGCATGATCAATTTTGGGAGTTAAGTGATGCAAAAAAGTCTCACTATTTTAGCAAATACACAGAACGCAAAACATCATCCCGAAAACGCACTTTAAAAGAAATTAGCCGTAAATCTTTCACACATTTATACCATTTTGAATTAGAAGATGGAAAAATTCGTGTATGCGAAAATTTTTTTTTGGGAACTTTAGACATCAGTCAACAACGAATTTATTATTTTTTTAAGAAAATCCAAAACAAATCTACGCAAGTACCGAGGTCTCCGATAAAAGGGAAGCATAGAAAAAAATTTACTTCTGATGAAAAAATTTCTGAAATAAAAAACCATATAAAGTCTTTTCCCACCGTAAATTCCCATTACTGCCGGGCCAATTCAAAAAAATTGTATTTGGATCCTTCACTTAATATCAGCCGAATGTACAGTTTATACAAATTGAAAGTTAATGAGCCAGTGTCAGAGGGTATGTACAGAAAAATATTTAACACGCAATTTAATCTAGATTTCTACAAGCCCAAAAAGGACAGGTGTGACAAGTGCGAAGAGTTTAAAGCAATAAAGCAGCCTACTCTTGAACAATTAACTGAACATGATTACCACTTAAAACGAAAATTAGAAGGGAAAAATGAGAGAGCAAAAGACAGAGAAAATAATGTAGTAGATGATGAAGTAGTTGCTGTCGTTGTTTTTGATTTAGAAAATGTGTTTTCTCTACCAAAATGTGAAATATCGAGCTTTTTTTATAAACAAAAATTAAATGTGTACAATTTAACGGCCCATTGTAATGTAAATAAAGTCGTTTATAACTGCATATGGAATGAAGCGTTAAGTGGTAGAGCTGGAAACGACATCGCCAGTGCTTTGGTGAAAATTTTAAAGAAAATCGTAGCTGATCTTCCCCACTTGACAAAAATAATTTTATGGTCCGACAGCTGTGTTCCACAAAACAAAAACTCAATTATGTCCACAGCGATTAAATATTTCTTGAAATCAAATGATTCTAAAAACGTTAATTCCATAGAACAAAAGTTTTCTGAACCAGGGCACGGAAATTTGCAAGAAGTGGATGCAGCACACTCTGTTATAGAAAGATACATTAGAAGATTGGAAATCTTTAGTCCACTTGGCCTTGTAAGATGCTTATTAAAAATACCCAAAAACAAATTAGAGTTTAAAGTAATCCAGATGCAAAAGAATGATTTTTTTAACTATCAAATTGCTGCAGCATCTTTAAAATATTCTCTTGTACCATATACAAAAGTTAAACATATTATTTACTAGGCAGACGAAACTTGGAATTTGTGTTACAGATTGTCCTTTTCAGATAAAATAAATACGATTAATCTTTTAAGAGGAAAATCTAAAAACAATAAAGATTTACCTACACTTAGTTTGCAAAAACCGGGTCACTTAAAAGACGACAAGAAAAAACACCTAAAAGAAGCTATAAAATTTATGCAGGATCAGCAAGACATTGACTTTTTTAAAGCAATATTAAAAATTTAAAAAAAATATTTTTTATTTTTATTTTCAATCTGTTTTTGTTTTTATACTTTGTTAGAATTACTGTTAATTTGTTTTTATTGATTTTTTTGTCCAAATTATTAATATATATATTATTTTGTCGTAATTGTCTTAGAATAAAATTGTCATAGAACTAACTGTAGTTTTTAATTAAAAACCTAAAAACAAAACTTTTATGGTGCATTGAACACAACAATGAAATAGAATAATAGAATTTAATTGATCAATATCCATCAAAACTTGTTCAATATCCTAAAAAAATAAGAAACCTGTATGATTTTTGAAATCTTGTTCAATATGCAAAATAAAAACGTCATTTACTTGAAAACTGGTTGACCAATGATAAAAAAAAAATTACATTGCATTTATTAAATTAATTTATAAATTTAGAAAAAAAAATAATATAGTCAAAATGCAACAATAAAAGAGAATAGTCACTTTTACCTTTGAGACTGATTTCCCTAAACTTACAAAAAGTGGATATTGAACATTAAAGTATTGAGGTGACGAAATGTATAAAAATAAAAGTGGTTAAAAATGATTAATTAATATTAAAATATTATTAGAAAGAGTTTTTTGTACGGCTGTTTTTGCAAATATGAAAGTACATTGGATGATCAGCATGATCATCCAATATACTTTAATATTAAAATATTATATTTTGTTCAACCCAATATTCCCCAGTAAAACAAAAATATTGTCAAAGCAAACAATCATAAATATATTTATGATGTATTTACCCAACAGCGGTTATGTCCCTTTACCTCGAAGAAAACTGTATTGGGAAAAAGATTTGGATACCCACAACCCACTTGTCGCCCAGGCCCTTTCCAGAGATCGATTTGATTATATGATGAAAGTCTTCCATATGGCGGATAATGACCACTTAGAAAAATCCGACAAATTTTCAAAATTCAGGCAAAAAATCAATTATCTTAAAATTTATGATTTAAAAAATATATTTATTAATTTATTAAAGGTGGTTTGTTTTTTTTAATTAAAATAACATTGCAAGTGTCAATAACTATATAGGCTAGTGTCAATAACTGGGTCTTTTATACCTTACTAAAAACTTATTATATTACAGACACGTTCGTCTACTGATTGTCTCGTGACTGAAGAGAATGAATCTCCTCGAGCTATTATATTGTTGTATGACCAGAACATTAAAGTAATTAGTAATAATAGACTTTCACCCCATTACTTAATTATGATAAGAAATTCAGATAAGATTTAGTATAAATAGCTGGCCATCAACCACCCCAGCAGAAGTCCTGCAAGTGATTTTACACGAGTCGCAACTGACATTGCGATAGTCGGCAATAATTATACTTAGTATTGTAAATCGTTATTAATTACTTAATACATAGTTGTAAATCATTGTAGCTCTCCGTTATTGTTAAAATAAATTAATTAAATTGAAATTATTTATTGTATTCTTCAAAATACCTTAAAAGTTAACGAAGAAACAATTAGTGAAATTAAATAAATTAATAAAATAATAATAACGTTAAAATAAAAGTGTCACGGAGATCCACTAAATAAAGATCTGCCCTGGTGTCAGAAGAAAAAACCCTTTAAATTGGAGCACCTAAAGGAGGAATCCAACAAAAATTTGGTGTCAGAAGTGGGATTGCCAAACTGCCTTCTCTCGAATTCTACCCCAGCGGTGTGAACGAGACGAATACTCCAGAAGTGGTTCGACAGCAGTTGCGTTTCATCGCTTCATTGACAGCATCCACGTTCTCCGAGCTCCAGCCATCCACGGTGTTTACTACCCCAGAGGTCTGTGAACAACGAAAATACCCCAGCGGTATACGACAACACAACGGTGTCCGCTACCCCAGAGGTCTGCGAACAACGAAGCACCCCAGCGGTGTACGACAAAAAATTCAAGTAAGCTGTTTTCTTCCTATTTCACAATGAATCCTTCCATCCAATACCTCAACCAAGTCATCTACCATTAGACCAACTAAGTACACATTCCAACGAAACATCTGATATAATCGAATCAAATCAAAACATTCCGCGATTAGATTTAAATACGCTATTCAAATTTATAAGACCATTTAACGGTGATCGATCAACATTGCAATCTTTTATAATAAACACAAATAGTGATTTTCAATTAGCACAACCTGAGCAACACTCTCCATTGTTTATGTACGTAGTCTCGCAAATCTCAAGCAATGTAATAAACGAAATTAATGTTGGTGAACTCGCATCATGGCATCAACTAAAGACAATCCTCAAATCTTATTATAGTACGATTAAAAACGTCACACAATTGCATGAAGAACTTGGCAACATACGCCAACTTCCGAATGAAACAGTGACAGACTATTTTAAAAGAATTGACTCTATAAAAAATGAATGCATAAATGCAGAGGAAAGTCAAATTGAAAATCCAAATGAAATAGAAGCCATGAAACGAATGATCCAAAAAACCGCATTACGCAGGTTTATTTTACACTGCCATCAAAACATTTCTCAAATGCTTAGAGCCCGCGATATAAAAACTTTAAACGAAGCTTTTTCTATCGCCCTACAAGAAAAAATTTTTAACTACCACAATAAGAACCGTAGTCAAAATCTAAATCGAAATCCTAATTCAATCTGGTGTTCGTATTGTAAACGAAATAATCACTCTACACAAAATTGCAAGAAAAAACCTCGTTCACAAGAACAAAGAAACACTAGTACTTATACACAACACACATCTTCTACTTATGATCCTTCTAAATTCTGTAACTATTGTAAAATTAAAGGACATAACATACACGAATGTCGGAAAAGGCAATATAATAACCAACAAAAACAGCAAAACTCTAACTCAAATCAAAATTCCAATGTAAATCATTTAAACTTAGAACAATCCTCAATGACGACCGCCCCATTGGAGGATCTTCAAATTCAAGAGGCGTTCAACCAAATCAGAATCGAATAAATATTTCAAACTTTAAAAATAACCCGAATCAAAGATTCCTAACATTTAAATCTAACAATTCGGATCAAAATCTAACATTTCTAATAGACACAGGCGCGTCCATCTCTTTAATAAAACATAACGCGTTAAACTGTAAAAAGACAATTCTAAATTCCAATTTAGCTCAGATGTACAAACCAACTGCAAACTTGACGATTGATGAACAGCTATATCCATACCGTGGCCGTACTGGGTTTACTCAATATATACCATCGAAACCAGCTAAGTATGGTAGAAAGATCTGGTGGATTTGTGATGCAGAAAACACATATCCTTTGCAAGGGATTATGTACACTGGTAAAACAGATAACACTCGAGAAAAGAATCAGGGTGAAAGAGTAGTGAAAGAATTGGCGGCTCCGTACCGAGGTAGTGGTAGAAATATCTGCATGGATAACTTCTTTACTACTCTACCCGTTGCTAAACATTTGCTATCGTGGAATATGACTATTGTTGGCACGGTAAAAAAAAATAAACCTTACATCCCTAGTGTTATGGGAGCAAATAAGACACGGGAGCAGTATTCGACAGTTTTTGGATTTCACGAAAAGGTTAGCATGTGTTCTTACGTTCCTAAAAAAAATAAAGCTGTCATTCTGATGTCTACAAAGCATTCAGATGCATCAGTTGGTGATGACGCTAAAAAAAAAACAGAAATAATAAATTTTTATAATAAATATAAAGCTGGCGTCGATATAATGGACCAAATGGTGCGGAGATACACCAGCCAACGACGATCTTCGAGATGGCCAATGGCAATGTTTTTCAACATGCTAGACATTTCTTCACTTGCGGCATATATAATTTATTATGAAAATAATAAAATGATTTCTAAAAAAACGACAGAACGTCGTCAATTTATGCGTAAGCTAAGTGAAGAACTAGCTTTGCCGATGATCGAACATCGTACCGCGAATCCACAAATAATGCGCCATTTCTCAACAAAGATTGCCATTCAAAGTATTTTAGGCCATGCACTGACAGAACCAGTCGTGGTAAATCCTGGTCCAGAGACTCCAAAAGATAAAACCGGAAGGAAAATGGTTACAGGATCTTGCCATGTCTGCAATGCTTTGCCAATAAGAAGACGGCGAAAGACACGTAAGGCTTGTGCCAATTGTCATCAACCTGTATGTGACGAGCACTCAGTTAATCGTGTATAATGTGTTCAATGTCAGTAATTATAAAAAAAATGTAATATTTTTTAATAAAATTTAGTTGCATGCATTTATAGAAATTATATTCAATTTTTTTCCAATGCTTTCCACTGTGGGTACCCGGTTGCTAATGGGGCGATGGCTGGAGTTTAAGCTTATTAAAAAAATAAATAAAAAATAAATCAATTAAATGAACTCACAACTAGCTTTCTTTTAAGTTAAAAAACGACGATTTGAGAGCTTAAAATGAAATTTGAACTTTCTTTAAGCTATTCACACAGATACACCGCGGTGGGTACCCGGTTACTAACATAAGGGTTAATTAAACGGCAACTCAACAAAACTGAGCGATTTTATACTATCATGGAATATTTAGAAATTATCGCCAAATCTTCAAAAAGTGAGCAGAAGTTCTCAGTAGTTCGAGTCTCTAAAGATTTGGTATATTTGGTATGATGACAATGATTGTGATAATTACTCAAAAATCAAACGCGCAAAAGGTAACAATTACCATAAAATAATTTTCTAAATCGGCATAATTTTTTTAGAACAGCTTTTATTAGGTACATCCTATATACTTATTTTTAGTTTTTGAAGTCAAATCACCATCATTGAAACCATCATCTTCAACACTTCCTGGTGAATCATCCAGCGAAAGCGGCGAAGAACCTAGCCACTAATGTTGATCGTACAATCGAAGATGTAATTTTTGGTGCTATGATGAATGATGATTCCGAGGAAGAGCAACCCCAAAATCAGCATATAACCTGGGAACCGATAGATTTTAGCAAGTTGAGAAGTTTTCAGTTTACTGAAAATAATAGCGGTATCAACTATGAAGTTATAGAGACCTGGACCCTTCTACCCCTTACGATTTTTTTAAATTGTTAGTAACTGATGAAATAGTAGCTCATATGGTAGAACAAACAAATATATATGCTCAGCAATGTATAAATACAAAAACGCACTCAACTTACGCACGTATAAATAAATGGAAGCCTGTTACAGATTCGGAAATGGAAATTTTTATTGGATTAATTTTTTGGATGGGATTGTGTAAATATCCTCACTTTATTTTCAAACATGTGCAACAGAGCAACATTTCTATAAATGATTTTCGTTTATCAGTGATCGAGAACCTGTTGAAATACAAAGACATTCGAGAAGTTGTGCCACCACCTGTATCAGTAAGTCAAAATTTAAAAACTCACCAATTCACCAAATTGGATTGCAAAGCTCGTGAAAATCGAAAATACTGCAAAGGGTGCTATAAGAAAAAGGCGGACGGTATCATCGAAAAGAACAAGGTGAAAAAAGTCACCACATACTGCCTTCAGTGTGAAGGAAACCCAAGATTTTGCCTCGAGTGTTTCAACTCATTCCATAAAAAATAAATAATTATAATTATAATAAGTTTTCACTATAAGTATTTTGTTTTTGTTCAATACAGTTTTTTTCAATAAATCGTTTTTTTTTTTGACAAATAATTATTGCTACGAAAAACCTAACACCAGCGTCTATTGGCTACGTATGTTGGCTAGAACCATACCAGGGAGCCAAGTCGGTTATCAAAAATGTTTACAAAGATTTTGGTCTTGGGCCGTCCGTAGTTCTCCAATACGCGGATGTGCTTCGCACATTGGGGGATTTCCCATACCATATATTTGGTGATAATTTTTTTACAACCCTTCCACTAATAGAAGCATTTTCAGTGAAAAATATTCGTTTCACTGGAACGATTCGTGAAAACCGTTTGGAACAGTGTCCATTGAACGATAAAAAATATTTGAAAAAGAAAAACAGGGGTACGTTTGAGTATATGTCAACAAATAACAAAATAACTGTTACAAAATGGCACGACAATAATGTAGTTAGCATTTCATCAAACGCCACACCTGTCCATCCCATTCACAATGCTTCACGATACAGTAGAAGAGAAAGTAACACAACCACATAATATACATGAATATAATTGCTATATGGGGGGTGTTGATATCGCACAAATATTCGTGGCAAGAAATGGTACTTTTGCATTATTTCTCACTGTTTGGACTTGATGGTTCAAAACGCGTGGCAGATCCATAGGTTACAAAATGGCAAGTTGGACCATATGACATTCAGAAGACGAATAGCCTTAGCGATCTTAGAGACTAACTCTGAAACAAGAAAAAGAGGGCGGCCATCCAGTTTTGAAAATATTGATTCGCGTTATGATAGAACTGACCATTTCGTAACCTCGCAAGAGAAACAAACGCAATGCAGAGTAGGTACGCCACAAGAAAGTGAAAACAAAATGTATCAAATGTGACGTGGCATTACACGTTGATTGCTTTATTTCGTACCAAAGAACATTTGTTTTATTTTTTACAGTCTTATTTTTTATTTATGAGAGAAATAATGTTTATTTATTTTATTTTTTGTTATTATGGAATCAGAATTACATATCGTCGCTGTTAATGCAAAAAGTCGTATGTAAAATTTTGCATTTTTTTTTTTTATAGTTGCAAATAGTTTCTTTCAAAGGCTTTGAACTTGTGTAAAAATGTCGTATGTCTACAGCTGCTTGAATGTAGGGAATAATCAGATGTTAAAAAGTCTTATGTTTTACAGTGTGTTACGTGTTACTGCAAAACGTCGTATGTCGTTATAAAGTACCTATTGACAGACGTGTAATGAGTCAATGACGTTTGTGTGATTACGTTTGTTTAATAATATTATCTGATATACTAGGTTATTATTGTTTTTCAGTGCATTTTTTGTGTTACATTATAAAATACTGTCGCGTATTATTCAGGTGCTATTTTCTATTATCATGAGAAAATAATTCAAAAATAACCAGGTAATTTTTTTGAGGTTATGTATTTTTTCATTGTTTAGACTAACTTTAAACTTATTCTTGTAATCATTAATGTGGTTTATGTTGTCAGGAAAATGTTATCTCGAGGGAAACAAATGGTAAAAATGGTACTTGTTGAGGAACAGACTAAAGTTCAATCTGTTCCGCTGCCAAAATCTCCTGCCCTCCAGTCTAAAAATGAAGGTGAAGATAATTTACTTGTACTAAATACTACTAAAAGGCCTAATCGAGTCAAAAAACAAGAAGCTCGTGAACTCATTAAGGAAGTCCTAAATACTCCCAGTGATACTGTGTTGAATGATCCTTTGTTTGACTGGGATGGCTGCGAATCAGAAAACTATGAACCAGCTACCAGTTCTTCTTCTGATGAGGAAATTATTGTCCCTCGCAGGGATCCTAAACTTGCAAGACTGACACCGTCAGAGAAAAGCAATAATTTATCACACAGAGTGACTGAAAATGAAAAGGAGCATACCACAGGGACGGGTAATGACACTGGTAAGACAAAAAGGAAAAAAGGTCAAGACGTGAAAGAATGTGAATGGGCAAGAAACTATAATGCACAAAAACGTCAAAAAGGTGAGAAATACCTCGGACTAAAGAAACAGGATAACGGAAAGTTTAAACTTTGTAATGAAAGGGAAGAGAAGAAAATAAAACCTAGATGCCAATGTAAAGGTACACAAAAAGACAATTGCTGTGAGAAAATTACCGAACCTGACAGAGAGAGACTGTTCAATAATTTCTGGAAAGGTGTACAGGGTTGGGAGGCTAAAAAAGCTACAGTTGTATCTTTAGTTGAAAAATCAGTCCCTTCCTTTCGACGAGGGTCAACTGAATCTGTGTCAGCTCGTAAGAATGTTTCTTTCAAGTACTACCTCAAGAAAGGAGACGAAAGAGTGAGAGTTTGTAAAACTATGTTTCTGAATACCTTCTCTTTGGGTGAAAAATCAGTAAGAAATTGGGTCCTAAAGTCTCCTCTTGATAAACAGTTACAAGAAGCACAAAATGAGATATTAAACAACAACGATGGACTGAAAGGTAGTGTTAAGAGATTTTTGGAGTCACTTCCTAAAATGGAATCACATTACTGTAGAGCTACCTCAACCCTGCAGTACTTGGAGCCCATTTGGGAAAGTAAGAGGCAGCTCTACCGTGAATATCAAAACAGTTATTGCAAAATCAATGGTGAACCAATTAGTGCATCATGGTCACTGTTCTATCAAGTACTTAAGACTTCGAACATTGGTTTTTTCTTACCCAAGAAAGATCAGTGCGAGGTATGCATTAAGCATAAACTTGGAAAAGTGAACGATGTAGAATACAAACGACATCAAGATAGGAAGGCGGCTTCCAGACAAGAAAAACAAAAAGACAAAGAAAGAGCCATCAAGAATAATGAAATTGCTGCGTACGTAGTTGATGTACAGAAAGTTCTCACCTGCCAAGATATAAAGGCCTCCACAGCATACTATAAAACAAAACTGAAGGTATAATCCTGATCTCTGTTTATAATTTTTTATATTATTATTATTTGTATTATCTTGAAATGGACCACTGTAAAAAGCCTGTCGTAACTTATATTATTCTATAAATATTTATTTAAGGTACACAATTGGTCGGTGTATAATTTAGCAACAGCTGATGCATCTTGCTACGTCTGGCATGAGGGGAATGGCTCTTTGGATAGCAATGTCTTTAGTTCCATAATTACAAGATTTTTGTTCAAAGAAATAAATGAAAATCCAGAGCTTAAAGAGATCATCATTTGGAGTGATGGATGCATTTACCAAAATAGGTAACACTAATGTTTTTCATTTTATACATTATCAGTATACGTTATAATATTATTTTATAATTTTATTTCAGGTGTGAAAATGTATCTAATGCTCTCCTCTACTTTGCAATCCAAACTGGAGTTACTGTGTATCAAAAATATTTAGAAGTAGGCCATACTCAAATGGAGGTGGATAGCGTCCATAGTGTAATCGAACGCAAATTAAAAAAACAGGAACATTACGTACCTGGAGACTTTTTTTTTTTAATTTTTTTTAATAATAATTCTGTATTTGAAAAAAATAAATTTCATTACAGGAGAGAGATACAGTATACGTTACAATAGTGTTTATTATTATTTTTTTATTCCCAGAGGTGAAATGCCCGCAACTTTAGTGCATTAGTGACATACAGAAATATATTTTTGACAGTTTCTGGGGCACTAGCTAGTAGAAATCTTTGTAAAGAATTCGAATTATATTTATTATTTGTGTTTTTATAATTTTTCAAAGATACATTTCTGTATGGCACATATAACGGGCACTCAAATAAGAAGTGGAATAAATTTTCATTCACTTTTAAGTTGCAGTTCATGCACATAGTGTTGCAGTCAATTACATATTTTATATTTTTATAATAAATTGTTATTTTATCAGTACTCGCTAATCTTATCTGACTCATTATTCGTATATGCTTTAAATCCTTAAGTTTTACAAGATATTTTTCAGTTTCGTTGAGGTTTATTTTTATCATTTTGTATAAGTGGCTGTAATTTGAGTTTTCCACTCTTTCATAATCAATTTCTCGTAATTTATTTTTGAGAGAGTCTATTATCAGCAGCTTTGCACTTTTTAATTTTGCGTAATTTTGTTCCTGCCATATGTCACAGCACTGGCATTTTGTTATTAAATTTCTAAGTTGGGTGACCCAGTTTCTCTTCGGTATAACTGTGATATTTTGATTTTCATCGAATTCTTTTAATCTATCAAAACATTGCTTTACGTATCTATTTTGAGACATTGCTAGTATTTTAATCCACCAATTAACCATTTTTTCAAAAATTTTAATTTCTATTCCGTCCCTACCTGTTTCTAGCCTTATAAAATGATTCGGTGTATTTCTAGGTAAATAAAGCAATGTTTTGAAAAAAGAATTTTGTACCCTTTCTAATTTATCAATATGCATTGCTCCCCAAACTTCTGCCGCATACAGCAATACTGACAAAACTAACGCTTCAAACAATTTTTCTCTCGCCTCCCACGAGTCTGTTTTCGAAGCTACTAACAGTCTGTGCACATTACTTAATGAAATTCTAGCTTTAGTTATTGTGCTTTCTGCATTTTTATTAAAAAGGCCAGAGCTGGTAAAAACAGTTCCCAGATAAGTATACTTATTAACTAATTCTATTTCTTTATTTTTATACAGAAAAATTCTCCTAGTTTTAGGTTTTCGACCTTTATGACATAGTAATATTTTTGTTTTTTCTATATTAACTATTAAATTGTTGTCCCTACAATACTTTTCTAAACATGTTAATTTTTTTTGTAGATCTATATGAGAGTCTGCTAAAATTACCATATCATCCGCGTACATAAGTAATAATATTTCGTCTTTACCGTTTATAGGAATTCCTCTAAAATTTCTATTTTTAAAGTAGTTCTCTATATCATTTACAAAAAAAGAGAATAACAGAGGGCTTAGCGAGTCTCCCTGTAGAATTCCTTCTGTAATTTTTATATATTTTGAGTATTCACCATTTGATCTGATTCTCATCTCCGCTTTTGAGTAAAGATTCCTTATGATTCTAGTTATTTTACCGCTAACTCCTAAATTGAATATTTTTTCATACAGTTTGTTGTGATCTACGGAATCAAACGCTTTTTTAAAATCTATGAACAAGGCATATACTTTACGTCCCGGCAACCTTAAATTTATATTTATAATGGAATTCAATACGAATATATTATCTGTACAACTTCTTTTACGTCTAAATCCAGATTGTGCTTCAATTAATAATCCGTTCCCTTCTGCCCAGTTATTCAGCCTATTGGAGATTAACTGAGTGAAAATTTTCGTAATACAGTTAATTAGTGCAATATTTCTATAGTTTGTTGGATCGTTTTTATTTCCTTTTTTGTATAACAACACCGTTTCTATTTTGGACCATGCTTCAGGTATTACTTCGTCTGTAAATACATTATTGAATAATTTAAGTATATACTCTATCCATATTTCAGGTAAATTTTTAAAAAATTCATTACTTATTAGGTCAGAACCAGGAGTCTTATTATTTTTTAGATTTCTCAGTACCCTATTTAATTCGAATCTAGTTAGTCGTACATCTAATTGAGGGTGTGTAATGTCAAGATACATAGAATTATTTATAATCTTTTTTTTGCAATTTGATTCATAATAATTTTCCCATTGTTTTATACTAATATCGTTAATTTGAGTTGGTTTATACCAAAATTTTCTTATGGTATTCCAAAAATCTTTTGAACTTTTTACCTCCCTTATTTTACTTTTAATATTGCTATAAAAAACTCTTTTTGCTTCTATTAAATATGTTTTATACTCTTTTCTCTTACCTAAATATTCATTTAAAAATTCTTTATTATGTTGCTGTTTTTTGAATTTTCTAAATATATTTTTGGTTTCAATTTTCAATTGTTTACATTTTTGATTGAACCACGGTTTATTTCTTTTATTGTTTATGGAATTTGCTACATTTATCTTTATATTTTTTGTGTTACTTAAGCCTAATTTATGCGCAGTACATTGCACAGTCTCTACGAATTGGTTATAACCTTCTTCGTTGTTTTCGTACTCTTTAACTGTGTCGAAGTTTTCATTCATAATTTGATTGTATACCTGTAATTTATTTTGATCCCATATCAGAGTAGTTTTTTTAATGATTATCTTATTATCTATATTATGTCGACTATCCGTATTTATCGGAATACAGTTTCTCATTGTGACAACGCAAGGAAAATGGTCTGAACAATGAAACATGTCTGAGATTAACAAGTCTTTGAAGAATTGAATATCTTTTATATTTAACCATATCGTGTCCACAATGCTTTTACCCTTATGACTGACACTAGTTATCTGAGCTGGAAAATCACTACTTGATCTCCCGTTTAAAACTAAGAAACCGTTATCTTCCATTACCTCACAGAGGTGCTTCCCTCTCGTATTTATTGTATAATCTAAAGTAGTTCTATCCCACCGTAAGTTAGAATTACTAAATATATCCTCTGACAGCTCATTCAGATCTCCAATACGTGCGTTAAAATCGCCACCAACTAAGAAACTGTATTCCGGATTATTTTTAACATTATCTAATAAGGCAATATTTAAAAGATCCATGCACATCTTATCATTCTTCAATGGCGAAATATATACTACCCCTAATATTAATTTAATCTGTTCATTTTCAACTTTTAAAAACATCCACATATCTGATTTGTCTATCACAAGTACTTTAAATAAACCTTTTCTTACGGCTACTATTATTCCTCCGCTTGCTCTGCCTAAGCTTTTTTCTTTTACTGCTTCACAATAAAATACGTCTCTGTCGTTATTCAGGAAATTTGAAATTTTATTTGTACACCATGTTTCACAAACACATATAATATCATTTTTATTCAAACAGTTTATTTGTGTTCCATCTAAGTTATTTAAACTATTTATCCCGTGTATATTCCAAAACACAATTTTTAAGTCTACTATTGTAATGGTAGAATTTTTATCATGTGGCGTCACATTTACAGTATTATCAGATATTCCATAACCCTTTGTATCGCTATGTTCTATATCATTATTAATGCTTAATGATTCTATTGCTTTACTTACTGGTAAATTTTCAACACTTTTATTTAAATATACTTTTTTTGTTTTACAACTTTTCGAAACACTGTCTTTTTCATCAGCTGTTGATTGCAGTTCGCCATGTTTAAACGTCGTTTTTGAGCTATTGCTAGTATAGTTGGTTCCCCAAGTTTTTGTGTTCAATGCGCTGTTACTTTCCTGTTGAGGCGTTGCCAGTCGAGTTGGCTCTTTCCCGAAGAAAAAAATTTTCTATCTGCTGATTTCCTACTCTTATTTTTCTTTTCTTCATTCTAAGACCTTCTATTTCCTCTGTTGTATTTTCATCTGTTATTTCTTCTACATGTGGTATGTTTTTGTTCTTGGTATTCATTTCTGTTAGGCTGTACATATTCTGTCCGATAACAATTTTATCATCTTTTAAGTAACTTTTTTTTCCTGCTCTTCTTTCTTCCAACATAAAAGGCATTAGTTTTTTCCTTGTTTCTACAACGTCCTTAGTGTAGTCATTGCCTAACCAGATATTACTTCCTTTTAACTTTTTGGAGTTGCTCATGATATCATATTTTAGTAATCTGGAGTTAAGGCTTATTACTATTGGTCTAATTCTATTAGTTTGTTTGTTGCCAATACGTTTCACGTAATTTATTTCGTATATTCCTATATCAATATTTAGTTTCTTGTGTATTAAATCGTATATTTCTTGAGTTAGAGTTGTGACACTTTCTCCTGTCTCTTCATTATATCCAAACAATATTACGTTATTTTTTTTCATCTCTTTTTGCATCGTTGCATTGAGTTCTTCTGATTTCTTAAGTTTTTCTTGCAATTTTAATATTTCTACATCTTTTTTCTCTATTTTTTCTTCTAATTTGTTGAATTTATCGGATATTACTGAAATTTGTAATCTCATCTCTTTAAACTCGTTTGTCATCTCTTCTAGTTTTGAGCATATTTTATCTAACTTTTCAGTTGTATCCATATTGATAATTTAATCCGCCCACCGTTTTGAGGCACCAACTTTATTTACCGCCTAGTATCAAGAGTTACCTTGTTAGATTATTTCACTTAACCACGCGATAATAGACCTTATTAGCTTTCACAAAAATATTTTAAACGCATCCAAAATATGGATCTATCACCTCGTTGTTCCAATTTTATCTCATATATATTAAGAATAATTACCCTTTTTCACTTTCAACGTGATTCCTATAAATATTTAAACGAAAAAACTCTAGAATTTAATTTTTATTCGTAAGATAGTGAAAACGTGTACTTTGCCTTATCACCGCACACTTCTCTCTACCTGGAGACTTCATAAGGGCTATGAGAGAGGCAAGAATAAAACCTAGGCCATACTTTGTAGAGAGTCTGCAATACAAAGATTTTATGAATTACTCCAATGGGTATTATTCCAGCATTCGTCCAGGTACAAAGGCAGGAGAAGCTTGTGTTACTGATTTGCGATCACTACAATATCTGCCAGATGGGCATATTCGGTACAAGTTGAATTTATCAGATGACTACATGGAGCTGCCGCGCAGGCCAAAATTGACCGGAGTCTACAATACTATAGAACCTCTATACACCCAAAGTCTTGCAATACAAGAAAGAAAGTTTAAGGACCTGCAAGAGCTGAAGATATGTCTGGAGCAAGATTATCACACATTTTATGATAGTTTGCGACATGGAAAATGTGAAAATACTCAAAATGAGTGTCCACACGTGATAAGATAGATAACATTAAAATTTTAAGAATTACTCCTTTTATAAATCGAAAATAAAAATAATTATGTATGTAAAACTTGACATTGTTAATCTAAGCGAATTTTGTTTGATTTGTTAAATCATTGAAGTATTATTTTTGTGAGATTAAGCATTATTTTTTGTAGAGTATCAGTAATTTAATTATAGAAATGTGATAACAAAATGTCTTATGTCTATTTATTTCCTTCACATTATTTTGCAAAAAATTGTATGTTGTAATAAATCTGTTAATCACCGTGATAACCCTTTGGTCGATGTTTTTTGTGATATCAAACACCCTTTTAAACGTAAAATAAAAATTTGAAGTCAATACACCTAGTCCAAATGAAATAACACAGTTTTTCCTTTCTCCTGAAAAGTTGGGTTTTTCGACATATGACTTTTTGCATTAACAGCGACGATATTGTTTTCAGAAATAAAATTATTTAAAAGTAATATTGTTAGCTGATGTGCCTATTGTCCTTTTAAAAGAACACGCAGTTTCATGTTGTTTCAGTTTTTTTAAAACAAATATAAATTGTATGTGATTATATGACCTATTTTTAGATATTATTGAGAAAAAAAACAGAAAAACAAAAAAAAAATAATTCAGGCATATTCGGGTTAATAACAAATATTATTTATAGTGAATATAAATGATTTTTAACAAGATGATACAAAAAAAACCCGCAAATTAAAAAAAAAAGTTTTCGTGGGACCGAAGAGGATATTGCCGATATAAATAAAAACATAGGATCGAGACGGTCGGGTACAATCGGACACTTTTTTGTCGGGTACCCCCGGACATTACTTTTATGACGAAATATAGTTTAACTATAGTTTAAAAATAAATGTTTATTTCCGCTGATTTTCAAGATATCATGAGTTTTATTTATATGGCCGAGGCTACCCGATTCCCCCCTACGCTTGAAATAAAAGATTATTATAAATATTATTTTTGTGGTTTTTATTAACCAATCCCAATAACAGAATTAAATAAAACGGCCAAATAGACATTTTCACAAATTTTCAAAATTACCAAAACGTAAATAAAGATATCAAAATGAAACTATTGTTTTCAGATTCAACATTTGGCAAGAAGCAATAGAAATGAAATATATGCCTGGGGTATCACTTCGAAATCATTTGATTTGTAGTCGACAGTTACTACAATGTCAATACACGAAGGATTCGTCCTGATGATGTGCCTTCATTGTTGTCATGTCGAGTAGAACGGGGTGGACCCGAAAAACGCTAATTGAAAAGTGTAGAAATTACAAATGTCTAAGAACGTCTTGAAAGTACTAGCAACGGTATGGTTACGAACTTATTTCATTTATCATAGTGCACTTCGTTAAAATAATTGTACTATTTCTGCAAGCTTTTTAGTACGTAAACGAGACGATTTTTCTGTAAAAAATTGTTTTCTTTGCCAATGTGTAATCTTGTGATTTAGGGATACGCAAGAAATTAGTCTAGGGATGAACAAAATTTAAAAAGAAGCTATTTATAACACACAAGCTGGGCCCTCTACTTTAGGTAGAAAAACTATATTGATGAATTTTGAGCAGGAGTTAGTCCAATATTTGAAGGCAATGGAAGTCATGTATTTTGGACTTGCGCGCCGAGACGTGTGTTCTATGGCATACCGGCTGGCCACTAAGAACCATTTACCCAATCCATTTTCTGAAAAAACAGAAGAAGCTGGAAAGTTCTGGCTCAAGGCGTTTTTAAAAAGAAACCCGACAATTTCTTTTAGAAGTCCTACAGGAACATCTGTAGCTCGAGCCAAAGACTTCAATAGAGAAAATGTCAATAAATTTTACGAAATATTGGCAAATGTATACGAAAAATACAACTTCTTTATTGGGAAGGAGGACCGCATCTTCAATGTAGATGAAACGGGGATCTCTATCGTACAGAGTCGTCTGCCAAAGATTTGGGCCGAAAAAGGGAAAAAACAAATCGGAGCTCTTACATCAGCGGAACGAGGTAAAACCGTTACGGTTAGATATAGCTGGGCTCAGAAAATTTCTTACATATTATGTTCGTATACCTATTTTTGAATGCTGCTGCGTTTCAATTTATGATCATGTAGTAACAAGGAACTATTACGTTATAACTTGTTTTATAAGCTTTGAGAAAAAGAAAACCTTTGACGGATGAAGAAATTAGAATGCTAATCGATGATGACTTCATAACTGACGAAATGGCGATGGTTTCTGAATGTGAAGGAGACTCAGATACAGATGATGCTTTACCCGAAACTGCACCAACTCGACCACTATTCTGTCAAGATAATTCATCACTGCCAATATCACAAAGAAGATCATCAATTACAAAAGAAAATGCTACTTTGCAAGCGGGAAATACACACGCTAGCACAAGTAGATTAGTGCAAGAAGAACATGAAATTTGGGATTCTGCTGACTCGGTCAACGACAAAAATTTTGTACCATATTCAGATTCTGATGAAAGTGAAAATTCAGTAGAACAAATCAATGACTTGCGAGAAATTCTCGCAAATGAAATTATTGAAAACGAACTTTCAGACACCGAAATAGACATACCTGTAAGAGAAATAGTTCCTGATAATGAAGAATTTGATAACAGCAATCAAGCGAATTATAATTGGACAAAAATCCCAAACACAATCTAAAGGTTCATGATTTTCAGTTTTCACATGTCGGCTTGAACATAGAAGTAGACACTGGGGGGGGATTCCACCAAAAATTTGTGTAATTTATAAATTCTTGTCCAACTATTAATTGAAAAAACATTCACTTGAATTCGAAAAAATATAACAATTCTAATTTAAAATTTGAATTTCGAAAATAACAAACATTTCAATTTTTGACAAAGTAAAACAAAAATTGAAAACGTGAACATTTTACCATCAAACCGAGAAATTTTTGCTTAACACTCTCAAACAACGAGTGTTTTTAACTTGAACATTTCTGTAATTCAGTGTAGATTTGAAATAAAAAAATTTGTTTAATGTTAAACAAAAATTCAAATGTCAACGAATTAAAAAGGTGTCGCCCCCTGGTCAGTACTTATGCTGGCCTGTGGGCGGCACCCTATTTGACATATTTGAAATCTTAATGTATTATCAAAATTGCTTCACCTTATGAAAAATTATTGTAAACTTTTGTATCTTTTTATTATAAAAATAAATGTCTTTAATATTTGAAAACTGCGAATTTCAAAGTTGGAATTGTAAAACGTGCTGAAAAACATTATTACGAAACTCGTGTAGAATACTGACGATAACGTGCAAAATTTCGAAATTTTTATTTCTTGTTGTAGAGTGAAGTGCCGGACACAATTCGAAAAATTTTTACGAGGAGATTGAAAAGTAGAGGAAAATATTCCTCAGAATTGAGGAGTTTTGCACTGACCTTGCATTTTTATTCTCCAAAGGCGTATAAATATGTCAGGGACAAATGGGAAACACTAAGAATTAGACCGCAAAGAGAACACTATTATAAAATGTGCTTTTTCAAAACGTATGAAAGAACTTGTGGAGAAAGTTTTAATAAACGCAGAGCATAACATTTTATCGCTTCAGAAAAACAGATTTGGATTCACCGCTGGCTTTAAGAACATTACCTCAATTGAGTCGTGATAAAAATGAGAAAAATCAAACAGCGGCAAACGAAGAAAGTAATTCCATATGGTGCCTGCAAGAAGTATTTGACACCAATAAAAATAATTTAAGTAGGGAACGAGATCTGGAATACAACGTCACCCTCCTTGAGACCGACATCGAAAATGAAATGAGCAACACAGACGATTAAGATCTTGATGCAATGGCAACTTAGAAAGTAGCACCATATATTATTTTGAAGCACCCGAAAATGAAGTAAATAGCTTCAGAGGATTTTGACATTGAAAATACAGAAATAGACTTTGTTGATCCAACCATTAATTTCATTTCATTTGTATCCACTTCTATCAGATAGCACTATACTTTTATTATATAATTTTATTTTAAAATTTTGTTTTTAAAATCAATTGTCTCACAAAATGACAATAAGTATTTTTTTATTTTATTCCACAATTCATATTTAAATGGGATTACATAATTTATTTTAACATTATTGTTCAATTTTCAGAACTGCTTATTCATTTGTTTCAATGGATGTTTTTGTTTTAAAAATCTGCTGTGATATTTTTATCGCTTGTCCAGTCAGAACAATAACTTCATTCGCATATCGACATATTATAAAAAACATTGCCACCTGGGGCATATGATTATTATCAAAAGCAGTGTAGCTGTGTAGCAGTAGAAGATTGTAGTTTAAAATGTTCAAGTTAATAAAATAATTATAGAAGATTATGGCGCCATTTTTTTGAATTTCCAATATACACACGTTTATTCGACGTCATCACATCCATGTCATTATTGTTGTATCGCTTCTTAATTTAAGTACCTAATTCAGCACAATTCTGAGATAGTAATAACTTGCCTCAGTGTTGTACCAGAAATCACGAAAAAACTATAATTATTTAATAAATTCCGCACTTGACTGGAAATTTTTAGTCAAATGTGTTTTAACACTCAAATATAAACTGTCACATTAAAATGGTTTGTATTTTAATCTCTGTATATAATGAGACGGTATTTTACTTAAATTTAATCATATATATTACATAGTAGTAGTATATAGTAGGTACTTAATATGTAAGTACGTTCTACTGTATAGTTTCTGAATAATTTGCACACGTAGTATTTTTAATGCAGCTTCTCAATGACTTAATTACTTTAAAACAATATTTTCTTCATATAATTCCGAACACCATATATTAGTTTTCTGCTTTTTAGAATCCATTTCGCACTGTTTTCGACAAAAGCTGAATCATTTGCTAGTTATGAACTTGCGGTTTTACACGTTTGAATGTTACACAGGCAGCTCCCAACACTAATTCAAGTGTTTATGAATTTGTATAAAATATTGCATTTATGCGTTAATAAAAAAAAACAGTTTTAACAGTTAGACGATAAAACAATTTGAATATTTAATTTTCACTTTTATA
Source organism: Venustoraphidia nigricollis (assembly GCA_034508555.1). Taxonomy (NCBI): domain Eukaryota; kingdom Metazoa; phylum Arthropoda; class Insecta; order Raphidioptera; family Raphidiidae; genus Venustoraphidia; species Venustoraphidia nigricollis. The sequence continues at coordinate 2,547,113 of JAVRKA010000065.1, read as the reverse complement.
AAGACACAAATATTAAGCGGCAGCATATTTTTATTTTTGTTCGAAAAAACTATTTGAGATTTTACAATCCCAAATAAGTACTTGGTCATTATGAATTATTAATATTCACACCGCACTAACAATATTTTAAAACATTGTTTTTGTTTTACAGTTCGTTACAATTTATAAAAGTAGTTTATATTTCATTATGCTGTGGTAATTCTTGCCTATTTTAAAAATTAATATTTCCACATTTTAAATAGTATTTTATGAAGATAATTCTATATTATAATATACAACAACACGTCCGACATCTTTGTGCGCTTCTTAAATTCGTATGTTAAACAGTGAACACTGAACACACAGCTGTGGCGTAGGAACTTAGGGTTCGTTCTATGCATTTCCTTTGCATGTCACTTGAGCTGTGACATAGGAGAGGTAAATTTTCTTTTTTCCGATTACATTTAATGCTCGATGGTTTTATAAAGGAGTCCACACACCATCAAATATATAGTAAAATTCAAATCTCCGTACACACTTAAATAACTTACATAGCAAATATTATTTATTGATTTATAAAACTGATCTTTGTGATAAGTATAATGACATTTTTGACATATATTATAAGATATTTATATTTCATTTACGATTTCTGGAACGTTTTTTTCTTATTCTCTGTTGTCTTATCATGTATACGAATTATGTGAAGTTAATAAATTTTATCTTAATAAAGTTTGGAAGTCGTTGCCAATTTAATGAAGTACATAGGTGCATAAAGAGTTATTTTAATTAAATTGGCGCCGATTTCAAAACTTTTTAAGCTTTTAAATGACCTTTTTGGAGGAGCTTCAATTTGTCTTTAACGCAGTTTTTTTCTGACTTTACAATATTAAAAGCAAATATTATTCCAGTTATTTAACGCAATATCTATTAGAAGTTGTTTTTATATGCATATTATGAAATTGTATTTCATTGTGCAAACCAACCATGGGGTTCATTTTACTTATTGTACTTAGGTATAATATAAAAATATTTTATTCAATAGGTGTCTTATGTTTATTATGAAGGATTTCTACTCGTGAGATTAATTGTATATTAAATATTCGCTGTCTCTTTGTAGTCGTATTAGGTATCTTCATATTAACGACAGTCTCTTGTTGAGGACGGCGTTCGTCTCTTTTATGTTATCTGTCCCACCCATGTTGTTCATAAATACTTAGCGGTTTTATTCTATCGTTTATGCTTTTCAAGAAAGGATATAAGTCATTAATTGTTCTTAGAGAGCACATACTGTATTTATCGTTTGATTTTATTCAAAAATAGATGGCGGGAATTCATTTCTCTACAATAGTTATTTCATATTACTCTACAATATTTTGATAGTTGATTTAAAAAAATAACACAGTCTTAGTTCGAAAGGGTTATTGAATCTGTAATTTAATACGGAAAGGCATTTCGTGTATAAACGTATGTTCCACCATCTTACATATAACTAAAAATTTGCGTTTAGTGGATGGAAATCTAATTAAAATATGTGAGACATTAACACGCGTCACACATCTTCATTAAGAAAACAAAACAATGGGTTAGTCTACACTCTACAGTGGCCGATGCGAATCCGTGTTAGTACACTGTAAAACTTCCTCGAATCCGTAGAGATGGCAAAATATAAATTATTGATCAACTGTAATGGTTTAGCGGTTTTTTATTTTTCATCATTGACAGCACTTCATTTATCCCTACAGAGTAGCTAAATAGCCGAGATAAGTCGCTCTTGAGATCGTCACTGATAATCCAAAAGCCTAAAAGTTCACTTTTTGAGAGCATATCCACAGTCTATCCTTTTCATAGAGATCAGTGGTATTGATTTGTTGGTTTGCGTCTCAGTTCGGTTTCAGTAAGTCTATGAATGCTTATATGGTCCTAGTGGGAAACTCGATAGTCTATGGGATTTTTGCCTGGCGTTTGCGAATTGCGTTCAGGAACAATTCAAAATGGTTGCAATCAACGAACAAGTTAAAAAAATGTAGTCATTCATAGCGTTCGCGAAGATAGCCATATGAAAATAAGCAACAAACATGGAATTTAAATCAACGTCAAATAATATAGTCAACGCAATTATGTAAGTTAAGGTTTCAAGTATATTGTATGTTAAGTATATGGCTATCTAATGTTTTATATGTATCTTTTAGTAGATTCTCTGGAAGTGATGCAAAGTAACTGCTGCGTAATCTCATTCATCAAATTGACATAGAAACTACTAGGAAAACGCACTCATTGAAAGGTCCTCATTTGTTAACTAAGCAAGTAAAACATTGCACTACTGTGTTGCAAAATACCTATCGTGTGTTATGGTGTATATGAGTAAGTATATTTGCTGTCTTAATGTATCTGCAATCTCAATTTAGTTGAAAACAAACGACATTCTTAAATCTAAATTTTGATAAAAACTTTTGGTATTACCAAAACGAAGTATCGATATAGTATCGTAATGGTATTGGCTTACGTTAAATGTTCGTATCGTATTGGCTTGTGATGTCATTATGTTTTCGAAGGCTTGAGAACGGAACTCATAGAGATCGGTCACAAAAATCAGTCTCAACAAAGTTTACAATAATAATTAATAATAATAGAAATTAGTTTCATGGGTAATTGGAATAAAAAATCAATTTAAACACTTATTGATTGCAACGTTTCGTCTTTATTAAATTAAGACTTTTTCAAGCTCTGGAAAAAAATTTTTTTTACAAAAATTAACAATCATAATATAATAAAAATATAAAACCTTATGGATTAAATAATTTACTAAAAAGAAATAATAATAATTATTATTAATAATATTATTAATAATATTAATAATATTATTAATAATAATTATTATTTCTTTTTAGTAAATTATTTAATCCATAAGGTTTTATATTTTTATTATATTATGATTGTTAATTTTTGTAAAAAAAATTTTTTTCCAGAGCTTGGAAAAGTCTTAATTTAATAAAGACGAAACGTTGCAATCAATAAGTGTTTAAATTGATTTTTTATTCCAATTACCCATGAAACTAATTTCTATTATTACATATTTTGGAATTGAACTTTAAAGATGAATAATTAATAATATTGACTCTACCAACTGTAATAGAATTTAAACAAAATGAAATTACTTGCAATTACTGTTCAAATTAATTTGAACGGTAATTGCAAGTAATTTCATTTTGTTTAATTTTACAATAATAATTTGAATGACAAAATCTTAATTAAAAAAAAAACAGTTACAAAATCGAGCGAAAAAAATGAAATATTATTATTAGATTGTTAATTTATAATTCGTAATTAAAAAATCGTATGTTGTACGCTAAGAAAAGCAGTTTTTCGACCTTTTCACAAAGCAGATTATCTGCGTATATTTGTCCAGCGGTACTAAACCGCTGCTCGCTTGGGACTCTGTTAGACGGGGCACAAAGACCACTTTTCTCAGGATAGGATTGTTCAAATAACAATATATGTCGACATTGCGTCGCAATAATGACTCCGACAGATAAGACTGAATTCTTTCTTTCAAAACAGTTTTTCAATCTTCAGATCCAGTTGTCTGCATCGGATTGAAAGTATTGTGTGTATCTAAAAGCTTTCCTATTAATTTCCACTGATTTTTCGCTCGGTACTGGGTAGAACATGATTAATAATAACAAATAGATAAAAACACTTGAAAATTCTACAAAAATTATTATAAAATTACATATACTGAAACATATAGTATGTTATATTTGTTTTGTTTTATATTTCTGAGGATGGACTTATTGTCCGAAACGATCATCAAGAAATCATTTTTGTAGAATTTTTCATGTGTGTTTATTTATTTGACTCTCCTTTTTTTTGTTGTAGGTTGGAGGCTGACAAGATCAGTTCTGTAGAAACTGAGGGAACATTTTTTTCATTGTCGGACAGTACAGGGTCTTCGTTACACTCGGTCAAAAAAAAAATTTCTACATTGCAATATTCACTTCATCGAAATTGAGTTTTTTCGATTTAAATCATGGATCAAGTATTATCGCAGTGATCGGGTGCCTTTTTATACAGGAGAATTTGATGTTCAAGACTCGGGCAGTGATTTCTTCATATTTGTCATCATATCGTCTTCTTTTTCGCATCGAACTTGCAGTTTGCTGTTTAATACTGAAATCAAAAGTATTACTATTGACTAGTGACTCCCCGCGGCTCCGCCCGCGATTGTAATGATACACGGCAACAACAACAGTAATGGAATCTTCGTCAAGACCTAACAGCTATATTTTCAGTTCATAGAAACTATTTTAAAAATTAGAGTGTGTTAGTCCCCTCTTCCCACACCTTAGAAGAAACATGTCTGCCAAATTTCAAGTCTGGAGGTCTAATAGTTCCGGAAGGTATCGTGATGACCTGTCAGTGCCATTCATTCCCTATTTCATACCCTTTAAGTTTTTATTTTGAGACAAAATGTAGCCTATGTCCTTCTTTAGGATGCAATCTATCTCCATGTCAAATTTTATCGAAATCTGTTCAGCGGTTTAGGCGTGAAAGCGTAACAAACATTCGCATTTATAATATTAGTTAGGATATGCATGCGTCATCAATTAATGATAAATTAAGTGTGATTTCATAAAAGAATTTCAAAATGGCTGTGAGGTTTTTTATAATACCCTATATATTAGAAAAAAGAGTATCAATCTTGCCATGTCAACACGACATTCTTTTGCTCTAAAAGCCTTCGTACTGTCAAGGATGTGCTGTTCTGCTTCATATCGACATCTTGCACCAAAGTATATTCGGGAAGTTCACATTGTTTTTGACATTGTGTCAATTTTCTGGTTGCTGCTTGAAATGACCGACGATTTTTCTGCATTTTTAAACAATTCTTTGGCTTCTTTGTCTGAAGATAGTGATTGTTGTATTTCCAACGTGTGTGCTACACAACCTATAGCTTCATAGTGACCATACATGACGCAAACCATGTTTGCTGCATTGTTCCGTAGGACCAGAAAGTTTTGTCGTTTACGGTGTTATCAGACGGGTCATTCGGAGTGAATGTTAATTTTTTATTCAATCAGCGTTCACATGGTACAGACAGAATGAAAGTTCATCAAGTCTATTCTTCGAAGATATCGTCGAATGAAGTTGTGCGCCTTGGAATTCTTTTGATTTGTGTCATTTGATTGAAGAATTGACAAAAAAGAAGCAAAGTTCAAATTTAAAAAGAAAATTAATAATAACTACCCTAAATATTTTTAATAATAATTAGTTATGGGCAAGTGATTGTTTAATTCCCTCCGTGACATTAAAAATGATTTTTTGTGAGTTGGTTACTCGTGGATGGCCATTTACAACTTCTTTATAATGCCTCTGTTATTATTTTCTTGATAGGCTTTTGTTGTAGATTGCAACGTCTCAAGGTTCGTTACAAAATAAGAAAACACAAAACTCAAATTTAACAAACACTTTTTTATTTATTCATTGAATACTTTGCAGTCAGTACCAGCCTCTACTATGGTTGCTGGCCTACTGCCTTCTCGCCGATTCTAACAAGTCACACACTGCCTAGTGGAGTGGGGGGGTAAGCCACTTGGTATGTTACAGAGCCCCTTCTGATTTTGATAACACACTCCCAATTTTCTAGGAGCTTGTTGCGAAAATCATTTTCAAATAGATATATCAAAATACATGAAAATTATACAAATATAGATAACATAAACATATTCCAGCAAAACAAACTTATTTCCTTACATTTGATCGAACAGTCAAAACATGTAATTACATTTTTTTTTTTTTTAAACATACTAATCGAATTCATTCCGTTTATATGGTTTCATATTTATTACGTTGTACGTACCTTTTTCCGTCTTATCCTGAGGATGCTCAAGGACATAAGCGTTATCCGTTTTCTTTTCTCTGACACGGTAAGGCCCCTCATATAGAAGGAAAAACTTTTTTATTACTTTGTCTTTGGCCGACGAGCGGCGATGGCTTTTAATGAGAACCAACTCACCGGGCTCATAACTTACAATCTTTTTATCATGGTAGCGTTTTCGCCGTTGGGCCTGACTGATTAATTTTTCTCGAGCCAGTACAATTTTAGTTTCGACGCTTTCATCAACCCGGGGAGGGAACTCGATGAGGTCCTCTACTATTCGGGTAGGACGGTCACCGAACATGAGCTCGTGAGGAGTAAATCCAGTGGAATCATGGATCGTGCAATTTATCCAACTTTCAATTTTATCGACATAGTTTGGCCAATTTGTGTGATTGGCGGTACAGTAGGTTCGCAGGAACCGTCCCAATTCGCGATTTACTCTCTCTGTTAAATTACTCTGGGGATGATATACAGACGTGAAACTGACCTGTATACCTGCATCCCGCAATTGCTGTTGCCACACCTTCCCTTGAAATTGCGACCCGTGGTCGGAAACTATTATTTTTGGTTTGCCCAGCTTGGGTATATAGTCGTGCACCACCTTCGCAACTAAAACTTTTCCGATTGCCCTTTTTATAGGGTACAACTTTACGTATTTCGAGAATACGTCGACCAGAACAAAAAGCATAGTGACACCCGCGCGCCCCATAGGCAACGGGCCATACAAGTCGCAGTGCACCATTTCTCGCGGTCCCTGAACCAGTACATTTCTCATAGCCCCTTCAACCGAGGTGGTATTTACTTTTGATTTCTGGCACTTATCGCAAGTTTGTACCCGCGATCGCACATGGCGGATCATATTTGGGAAAATACAAGATTCCGCTATCATCTTATAACATTTTGCGGCACCATAGTGCCCATACCGCGTGTGGTAGTCCGTTATAAAGGATGGCACCAATTCGCTCGGCACACACAGACGCCAATGATCAGAGTCTAAATTTGTCCTCTGAAATAGAATTCCCCGGTATAACAAATAATATTTTCGCAGTTTTTCACCTGTCTCCGACTGTTCATCGTAACGCTCAAATACATACCTATAACGGTCATCCGCTCTTTGTTTCTCAATTATGTTCTTAAACTCCCTATATACGTTTTTACTCAGCATTTCAACCGCCGCATTTATCTGCACGTCGTTTCGCAACGAATCGTTTCCATCCCGTGGGGGGTTTCTAGACAATATGTCGGCAATTACGTTTTCTTTACCTCGGCAATATTCAATTCTATACCGATAGTCCTGTATGGCTAATGTCCAACGAATCAACCGATTGTTTAACATCCTACAGTTAGTTAAAAATGATAAAGATTTATGGTCCGTCATTATTATGGTGTCATGGCCCAACACGTAATTTCGAAATTTCCTCAGGGCGTACACGATGGCTAATAGCTCAAGCTCCGTGACTGAATATCTGGTCTCTACGCTCGATAGAGTGCGACTGGAAAATGCTATGGGTAGGTGTTCCCCGTCCTCATCTTTCTGGAATAAATACGCGCCAATCGCTACCATCGACGCGTCTCATAATATAAAATGATTTGGAGAAGTTTGGGTGTCTTAGGATGCACTCCTTAATGAAACTATCCTTGACCCTCCGGAAGCACTGTTCTTCCGTTTTACCCCAACGCCACGGTGCGTTCTTTTTTAACAATCCGAGTAAAGGATGGGTCAAATCTGAAAATTTTCCCACAAAACGTCTGTAAAAGTTGCAAATACCCAGGAAGGATTGTAGGTCCTTTTTACATTTCGGACCCGGAAATTTTAATATACCGTAAACGCGGGTTACTTTGACCCGAAAAATCGAGTATTTTTTTATTTTTTTGAGTGGTAAATGGATATAATAACATGTTTCTAATTGCTTTGTACCAAATGGAAACCTGACAATGTAAGCTTAAATTTACGGGTCATTTTGTTGAGGTAATGAAATAATAAGTATATTTTTTTTTATTTTTTATTTGTGGGCCAAAGTTATCCCCCACATCGGGTTTCTTTGTCCAGTTCACGTTTTGCCATAGTTTTACGCTATTTAAATAGAACTGGGCTAAAGAAACTGTATGTATCGAGAAAATATGATTTGTTGAATATGAAAAAAATATTTTTTTAACAAAAACCTTTATTTTTCGCATAAAAAATCACAGACATTAATTGTACTAATAGAAATTTCACATATTATCACATTTTAATCTTTAAAAGAAATTTTATTCTGTAATGAAATTAAAATTAAACTTAAGTAAATATTATATTAAGCATTTTTTACATTTCTGGTACAGAAAATATTCCTCTTTTTATTAATGCTGGTGGATTGATTTTATTTTTTGTCACACCACTTGTAATGTTGAATATCCTTTATTTTTGGCCATCTCCAGCTCTTTTTCCCTTTTTTCATGCATTCAACAGTTGCTCCATCATCGCGAATGCCTGTGACAATTCCTGGATAAGTTTCGCCGTGCCAATTGACAATCACAAAGTTACCCACAGCAATGGTATTTTCAATTGGTACATCGATGTTTTCCCTGGAAGTGGTGGGTAGAGGACTCATAATTCTTTGGGGAATAGGTGGAGGCGTCGTTTGAATCTCCTCAAGTAGTTAGTGTAGTGTGACTCTCACCTTCGCTGCTGAATACTTCAGTCTCTGTTGAGGAGGCGTAGCTAATTTCCCCACTGTCTGCAGATGAGCTAGTGCTGCTTTGACTTACTGTCCGGCGTGTTTTGCCTGAGGCCCTTTTACTTGTTTTGCGAGCTGGCTTTTGTGCGCTATCTGTCTGAAGAATATTTTCCAGTTCAGGACAAATACTTCGTCCAGGCTGAACGTTCAGTTTTTTTTTACGCCTTATCTTAGTAGCGCCAACATCAGCACGCTTTTCACCTAAACGATCCAAGAATGCTTCTCCAATTGATTCTATATTTACGTGTAGCCTATCTTGTTGCGGCAAACGGTTGAGAAGTTCATTTTTATCAATAGGAAAAATTCCGGCCTTTCTAAAGCCAGATTTTAAGTTTTCAGCAGTCTTATCTTCAAGTCTTGCGAGAACTTTTTTTAGTAAAGCTGGAAACTGCTCTTTTGGTATAGTTGTGCATCTTTTCCCAGCAGGTGACTCTTTCCACTCTGCCAGTACTGTTCTCCATTTTATTTTTAATGGTCGGAAATAAGCAATGTCCAAAGGTTGGGTGAGATGTGTGGAATTCGGAGGTAAGCACACAAACTCAATGCTATTTTCTTGGCATAGTCTTAACACATTTTGACTGATATGTGACGACAAATTGTCGCCGATAACAACCTTTTTTCCATTTTGTTTCCGTAATACGGGGAAAAGATGTGCAATGAACCATTCTTCAAAAGTAACTCCGTCTAACCAACCATGTTTCGTTCGGTTGTACCTTGTTCCAACAGGACCATTTTCGGTCCATGTGGACTACAAGTGTTCGGCCTTATAGACCACATAAGGTGGTATGACTGTACCAGCTGCATTTCCGCAAAACATGACTGATATGTTGGATTTAGATGAATTCATAACTCTCTCAGGATATTTGCACCCTCTACGGCATATAACACGTTTACGTCCTGGGTCGTCACTTAAATTTGTCTCATCGTAGTTATAAATATTTTCTGGAGGCACATCGACCACGACTTCCTTGAGATTGTCAATGTAATCAGATAATGTTTTTTCATTTACAGAGGCTCTATTTCTTTTAATATTCGATGCGAAGCGTACTGTTAATTCAGGATGTCGTCTTAAAAAAGATCTAACCCATTCTCCACCCGGCAAATTGTTATTAAACTTTTTAACAGTTCTCCCTCGACGGAGAGGTATGACTTTACAATAAAGCGAAAATCTAAATCATTAACTGGAAATCCAAATTCTGATACAGATATGATATGGTACCATTTTCTCATTTTTAATAAAATTTATTTCATTCTTTTGTGCTGTTCTGTTATAATTTGTTTCTATTTTATTGTTCACGTCTAACATTTTATTTCTGATATTTATTATTTTGGGAAAATATTTATCAATTTTCGCAGGTATTTTTGTACGTAAATGTCTATTAAGCATTGACTGTGCTGGGGACACACCTAAATTCTTTAACGGTGTGCTCTTGTAATTAAGTAAATTAATATAGATTCTAGGTATACTGTTTATAACATCTTTAACGCTGAAACTAATTTCCGGGCTAATTGTTGGCTGCTTACCGTGTTTGCCTCTTAATTCTGCTTGTACAAATCCAGAGTCAGAGTGCTGTTTTGATTCGTCTGTCGTTCAAATCAAGGATCGCTTTAAAAAATTGTTCGCAAACCCGTATTTGTGAGCCCTCCACGTCAAAATAAATTGCTGTATTGAGTGCTCGTAAGTTTTGTGTACTCGAATACCTATACTTAGGTTTGATTTCTTGTGCCTGTCTTATTATGAACTCTCTTTGTCGCTGAAGATTTGCAAGACCCTAATAATTATGAAAGATTTGCTGCCTAGTGGTTTCATTAATTTTTGTACTGCATTTAAGACGACAGTTTTCCCCACAAGATGGACGTATTTTTTTTCTTGAAACTTACGTTTTTAGCTTCTTTGTCACATTTATTTTCCAATTTTCTGGACATCTTGTTCTTTTCTTTCCTCTTTTTTCTCCTTCCTCCTGATTTTTGGCTACAATGGCATTATTTTGAACGCTAGACTCAGATGAGCTGTCGGAACTGGATGAAGATGAACTACTAGATCTCAAAGAGGAGCTACTGCTGCTGGACGAAGAAGAAACATCAGGAGCGGACTTGTTCTGTACAGGCATTTTATTCAGAAACGCATCAAAATGCGGATCAGCATCGGAATCGTCGAAGTCACTCATGTCACTTTGGATAGGTGAAATGTAATAGTTTATTTCTTTGTGTCCAGTTTCAGCAGCTGTCACGAGCTTTCTCGTGGAAGGTAAGGTAGTGCTCCGAGCTCTCTCCACGGTAGTCAGAGGTGGGCCAAAACAAAATTTCACTTACCTGGACAGAACAACAAAATACGGACCGCCTTAGCCCTGAAAATACGCGATGGTTAATAGGGGTGGGGAGTACCCACCTGAGGAATAATTATTTTAGTTGAGCGCCAGAATTGGATTTTTGCATCTCCAGTTCGTATCGCCAACTCTCGATACCGGTAAGGGGTTCGTTATTAACATAAAAGTAATTAGGGCCTTGTAAATAATGCAGCAAACTTTAAACATAGACAATTGTAATTTGAAATTGAGTTTGGTGTGATAGTTACAGTGTTTCGTACATTAACAATAAAAAAAATATCTTTCATTTTACAAAAAAAAAAAAAATCACGATACTAAATTCAGAATGCACTGAGCTATTCAAAATATTGATCATCAACAAAATTTCAACGGCTCGTAGCCAAAACTTCGTATAAGGGACCTCACAAAAAAAAATAACCATCAGTTATTCACAATACAATAATTCGGCTCATTAGCCAAGCTTTGAACACTTAAAATCTCAAAAGGTGATACTTCAACTATAGGTACACTTTCAACTGCACATCTGTATGTACAATATAAATGTGGCAGAGTTTGCCATACACAAAATATAATTCGGAAATATAAATATAAACATCTATACAATAATAAATACAAGAAATGTCTAGGACGCGCTGGCCGAGATATTGCTGTGACGGAACTCAAAATCTCGTCGCCTCTGACGAACTAAACTTCATAAACCAGACTGAAATGATCGAGCATAAAAGTCTCCCAAAATCGCATAAACTTAAGCTGCACAAAATTGCTACAAAATATACGCACGTTTCACAGTGCTACAACTAACGCGTCAAAAAAAATCTTTAAATACAAAGTAACCACGTTGGTACTTCTGAGGTCATAAATCCGCATTCCGCGTACCTCACGTATCAAAGCTATATTCACAACATTGTTAATCAAACATCATCCGAATTAACTCGACTAGGACCGTGCCATAAACTTACAACTCACAAAATTACATAAATGCATCATAAGCATAATTCGTCACAACAATGACCCACTAGCGCGCCTAGTTAAATACACAAATGATGCAACCTCAGAATTGCACCTCAATATAAACAAAATGTCGACGATAAAACACAGATCATAATTCAGTCGCCTAGATTCAAAACCCGACAAGTCCACATAAATAAAAATTGAGATAATGACAAAAACCTTGTAGACACTTTACCTGAACTAAATAAGTAACGAAATATTTTTTAAATTGATTAATATTAGTATTGAAAAACATTAAAAGACATTCTGAAAATCGGGGAGTTCCCGTAATCTTTAAAAATTGATTAGTAATATGGGCATGTCGGGTTTTGCACCTGAACTTGTTAATTTTTATAAAATAAAAACGCCAATTTATACTGAAAATATGTTTTATTTTTCATGAAACTCAATAGAAAACGTTTAAATACCAAATTCAACTGATTCTGCTTCACAGTTATCTTCTTCTTTATTTTCATTTTCCATTTCGAGAATATTATGGAATGCATCTCTGAAAAATACCAATGCACTTTCATTTTCCCATTCATTTCCATAGTGTTTTTGTAAGAGTTTTGAAATGCTTTGTTTTTTATCTGTGTTAATAGCCACCCCAGTTTCCAACACCTTTGGGTTCATCTGAGAAATATTTTTTCCCCTTTTGCATAAGCTTTTAGGTTGACAAATGTCATTTTTATAAAATATTTCTCCTTTTACCAGTGGAGCACCTTTACGTTTAGTAATTATTATTCGCTTTGAAGGTTGAAATTTGAAATGCCAATATCCTGGTTGCTTTAAGACCTTTTGAGTTTCGCTTCTCCAATCCTTGATAATCACGTCATTTCCGACTTTGTGAACAGTAGCAAACTTTTTGATGATATTTATGTATTGATCAGGATGTACAACTACCGTGTGTCGTTTGTAGACTTTTTCAATTTGACCAAATACCCGATCAGGGGGAATGTAAGAGTGCCCAACAACTGGGAATACTAACTCAATTTTTTCAATATGTTTTGGAGCTTCAAACTGTAGCCAATAGTTTAACATTCCGACAACCGTAGAATTCTTGTTCTGTGCGCCGCATCCATCGCAAACGAGACGAATGACTTTGATATTTTCCCCAAAATGAAAGTTGGACAGCATGTGATGCAAAGAAGATGAAATTTCGTTTGAGCTTCTCTGGTGGTCTAACTCTGTCCAGACATACGCACTAACATTATCTGGAGTCAACTTACTTTTGGATGTTCCACACACTATGGCCAAGTGGTAAAAGTTAATTTGCATACTAAAGTATGCGGACTGGTCCGGGAGTTTTGGTAATGCCAAATTCTTTTGACAGTCAAATGAAAATGAGATCATTTCGTCTTTTTCTTCTTGAAGAAGTTGATAAAAACTGTTGGCTCTTAATTTGTGAAGCCGTTGTTGTGCTAATAAATTAGATTTTTCTGTGTCATTAAGCTCTTTTTTAATTTGAAGATTAAATTGCATACAAGTAGAGCACAAGTCTGTCTTTGGTGTGCCAAAGCCAATGTTATAATTTTTATTAAAATAATCTCGAAAAAAGCATTCTTTTACTTTAAGTTGCTCATTAGTGGCCATTTTTTGGTTATATATTTTCCACAGTTTAGTAATACTTAACTCAGCTGGTAAATAAATTCTATTAAATGTTTTTGACCGGCAATAGTGCGTTTCAGTACATGTTAGAGATTCAATAAACTGTTTTAAAGCTTGTTTTTTATTTTTGTTTTTATCCCCAACTCGATCTCCGCCCCTATTCTCAACAGGCATAACTGAATTATCCTTATATTTTTTTGAAATATTTAAAATTCGGTCTTTTTTAACCCCTAAAATACCTTGGAACGCTTGTCTGCATACAGGAATTATCATCCCATCGCTTCTTTTTACTTTGTACCGTAATACACAAGATTTAGGCTTACTTATTCCATTATTTTTGCGTTTTCTGTGCCTCTTGGGTAGGGTTGCCAGATCATAATTTGATAAAGGAGGGCAGATGGGTCTAAAAAGGAGGATTTTCTATAAAAAGGAGGACTTTCACAATTAAACGATTTTTTTTTGTATTATTTTACTTTATTTTAATTATATTTAGCTGAGCTGCCAATTTTTACAAGAAGTTCTTGGTTTTTCAACAAATAATTATGAAAATCTTCACATGTCATGTTTTTGAAGTTGTATTGAGTAAGAATTACAGATTTAACTGACTGCACACTTAGTCTGTTCCTCTCTTTGCTCCACTGAGTATTAATCAGTGAAAAAACTCTTTCCACGTTTGCGTTATGTGCACTTATACAGAAATAAAACTCGCAGATCTTGAGCAGTTCTGAGAAACATTCAATGTTTTTGGCACTTTTGAAGTAGATTGTCCACTGCTCGTGCAACTTTAAATTATAATATGTCTCATCATTATCTGATTTTGATTTAAGAAATGAAATCAAGTTACAAAATTGATCATGTAGCTTAACATCGTCAATCTCAACACCTCTGATGCTCAAGAATTCAATGCATGAAACTAAATCATCATATTTTAGGTTTTCGTTCTCTTTCAGCAAAGTCATCCACTCAAAACATTTGAAATCTTCTAAGGGTTTTATCCATTCCATCAAGTAATCTTCACAAGCCTTGTAAACACTGAAAAATTCGTTGGAAATGGACTCGGCCTCGTCATTATTGCGAAGCAGCTGACTTACGCTTAGTGGCAAAAAATTGTTGTTTCTTCGATTTCGAAGCATATGAAGCACGGATTGAAGTATCTTTGAAATTTCCAGAACGGAATTATGTTCCTCTTCGATTTTTGCCAAATTTGCTTGGTAAATAGACATAAGAGAATGTGTAAACCATAAATATGCTTCTGAAGTTGTGTTTTCGAAAAAGGATTTTATTAGGTATGGTGTTGTTCTTTGGCTTAAGAAATACTCTTTCAATGCTGGATAGAGCTTCAAAATTCTTTCTACGCATGGAAACAGGCTAAGCCACCTTGTTTTACTATGCTTTAGCAAAGGCTGGTAATTGATTTCGACGTAGTCGCAAAACTCTTTTAGTGACTCTGTTCTCACTGTGTACACAGAAAAATAATTAAATATTTTTAATATTATTGACTCAATGTCCAGTTTCATCAAATCGACACCATTGCGAAGGCTGTTATGCATAATATGTGCAGGGCAGCCGACTCCTATAAGGTTTTCTTTCTCCAAACTTTCTTTTAGGCGCGTAAATACGTTTTGACCTGGGTTTCGGTTCACACCCCCAAAATTAACATTTGCATTATCGCCAATAAATGCCACACACTTTGGGGTTAATTGGTACGTATTGAGTGTTTCGTATATAAGATTCGCAATCGAAAGCGAAGTTTCGTTCGGTAAACTTTGTAAATCAAGAATTTTCGTTTCGATTCCATTTCCTTTCCAGTTGAAAAATTGAATTAATATGGGAAACAGTTTTTCTGCACCATGGTTGCTGGCGTCTGTGGCAACAGAAAGACATGAAATGTTCCTTAAAGTTTCGATGATCGTCGTGATTGTATGTGGAGCAATTACTTGATTGACTATAGCTTCCGTCTTAGTTTTTCCGCATTTAAGATTTTTCGCCGTTTCGGAATCAGCAAACATTTTTCTAGTCAAGCTCGCCGTACATTCCATAGAATTGTACGACTGATGATGCTTTACCGTATGGAAGGCTAGTGTTCCTTCTGCAGCATGGGTATTTTTGAGGGTCATTGAAGTAGAAGGTTGAAAATAGTTGGTTACCTTAGAAGAAGAACCTGCTGCTCGTATCATCATCTTATGTTTTTCCGTAGCTACGTGCCTTTCTAAAGCAATAGTGCCCTTGTTGCCTACATCCACATGGCAGTCGCAAATAGAACATTTCGCGTCAAAGTCGTCTCGTCCGCTAGTAAAACACGGATATTTGGCTCTTAACACTTCCGTAAATTTACACTTCCGCTTACTCATAATGAGAACGTAAAATATACGCAAATATTAAGTAAATCAAATCACTAGGATTCTCGTCGTGCGAGCGCAATAGTAAACTAATTGTTTCAAATAATGAATTACAATTACAAACGCCGCGTCGAGTGCCGACGACAGACGGGTGCGGGCGGGTTCTGTGGAGTGGAGGGGGCGGTGGCGCACGCATGCGCGCCGCGCAGTGAGTAGAGTAGTTGCAGCGGCATCCACCGGCTGGCACGCACGCTCGTTTGACTTTTGACCACGCTTCAGCATGCAAGCCGCATGACACAAAATTTTCAATGACATGCTGCAAAAAGGAGGACTTACAGTAGGTGTGGGAGGACGGGAGGACAAAACATGAAAAAGGAGGACATGTCCTCCTTTTGGATACCATCTGGCAAGCCTACTCTTGGGAGAGCTGGCTTCACAATGACGCAAAATAAACATATCCTGTCCTCTTTTGTCCTTGTGGTTGTAAAAGGCTGCATGAAATTCCTTTACATCTCTCATGGAAAGATGAGATGTGCATTGAAATGGTTGAAATGGTTTTCCAGCGTGACCACAACTGGGATATAGAGGTAAGCTCTTTGGAGCGTACCTAAAAAGAAAATACTTCCGTGAATCACACTTAAAACTAAAACTTAAAAAAACATCTGTTCATTATTAAATAATTTGGTCTTACCTGGCACGTTTTGCCTTCTCTCTTTTGGTTTCTAATTTACATCTTTTACGGACTTTTCCCTCATCACATTTCGTAACAATTATTTGCGCGGGATTGTTATTATTTAACGTTTCCAAAGAATCCATTGTTACATAATGATTTCTTGCAATGTGTTCTTTTATTTTATTGTAACAGTTAAAAATAAAACACTCACTTGTTTATTCGTTGAAGAACTTTATTTAACTGACAGATATTAAAAGTCGAATTGAATCAGCTGATGAAATACCAAGCTCCCATTGGTACAATAAAAACGTCGGTTTTTGCATCTAAGACAGGCTAGGACATGTCGGTTTTTGCATCTAAGATTGGATTTTAAACTGGAAATAAGGTTTAATGTGTCGGGATTTGCTTTATAATTTCTACATGGACTTGTAGGTTTTTGAATTCTTAATTTTTTCGTGTATAAAACTCATTTTAACAAAAGTTGTGACTTGTCGGGTTTTGAATCTAGGCGACTGAATTATGCGCCTTAGATATAGATGGTAAAGTGCCACACTATACTAGTCACCGGTGCTGGATCTAAGTTGGACGATTCTTGATATTTTTCATTGTTTACTAAAACTGGATTAAATACTAAATCTTCAAGCACTACTATTTTAGGTACTTCATTCGGTATATTCTCGTTAGGTAACTCATTATTAAAAACTATTTCCATCGCATCAATTTCTTCTTCTGTAAAATTCAATCGGTTTTCTTGCGGCCGTAAAGACTTCACTGCAGTTAGTATAAATTCGGTATCAACTCCTGCTTCTGATAGTGTTTTTCTAAGCTTCAAGATAACTTTTTCAGCACTTCTAATATCTACTTCACTAATCTGCTCCTCCTCACACGTTTTGTTAATTATATTTTCTAAAATATTATGTACGCATTTTGAGTAGTCGACCCTATTTGGGTCGAAAGGGTACAGTCCACAAGCTTTAAAGCCGTTCTTAAAGTTACTGGATAATTTGGGATGTTGAAGAACTTTCGCGAGTATTGGACAGAACTCAGATTTTGTCCGATTGTAAAACGAAAAAGCATATTTAGAACCCTTTTGAAATATCATCTCAATCTTTTATATTATGAATATTTGTGAAGTATTAACTTCCTTTGAAAGTAAAAAAAAGTCATTAATGAAAAATAATAAAAATTTAAGTTTCTTTCTTTTGATTACTCTTAGATTACTAATTAATAATTAAAAAAACATAGCAAAGATAAACCATTTACTAGGCTTGGCGAGATATAATTGCAGTTTTGTCCCAAATTGGGTTCAATTATCCCTCTTTCAAATATTAATATTAATCAAAGATAAACCGTTCGACCGATATTAATAGTGTACCAAAATATACTTGCAGATGCTAAACGTGTCGAAATCAAATAATGATGTTAATATGCTCAAAAATCATTACAAAGAAATCTGCAAGCAAGTGTCGAAGGAAGTAAACAATGCAAAAAAAAGATACTATAGTGATAAAATTGAAAAGGCTAATAACAAATCTAAGGCGGCATGGGATGTAATTAAGCAGGCACATAACGATCAGGACAGAAAAGCAAACTCGATCACAACTATTCGTGACGATGGAGCACCAGCTTCAGACCATAAAGAAATCGCGGATGATTTCAATAAATATTTTGTGAATATTACAAAGAATCTCAATTTAAATGAACCTACAACGGATATAAAATTTAAGCTAGCAAAAAATTGTACCAGTCTATTTCTTAGACCTTGTGATGAAAATGAGGTTTATAATGTTTGTCTCGCACTAAAAAATAAAAATTCGGTAGGTTGGGATCAAATACCTATAAAAATCATTAAATTGAGCGTCCAATATATAGCTAAACCATTGTGTTATATTATTAATCAGTGTCTTACACAAGGAGTGTTCCCTTCTCTGCTTAAACTGGCCGTAGTGAAACCTATACACAAAAAAGGGGATGTTGCAAATAAAAATAATTATCGTCCTATTTCACTCTTAAGTAATATATCAAAAATATTTGAGAAAATAATTTTGGCGCGCTTTCAGGATTACGTACAAAAAAATAAATTCATAATGGAAAATCAGCATGGGTTTAGTTCCGGAAGCTCGGTGCAAGTAGCTATCTTTAAGGCGGTTGAGGCTGCTGCGGAAGCTTGGAATAATAAGCAACTTTGTGTAGCAGCACTCTTCGATTTGTCGAAAGCCTTTGACAGCGTACATCACGGTCTATTATGTGCAAAGCTTTACGAATATGGGGTCAGAGGTACGGCACTAGATCTAATTAAATCTTATTTAGGCAAACGAACTCAAGTTGTTCGAATAGAAAATATTGAAAATAGCGCCCAACGTTCCGCTACATCCTCGGAATTACCTGTAGTACGAGGTGTGCCCCAAGGTTCCATATTGGGTCCACTTCTTTTCATTCTGTACACGAATGATTTCGCTAAAGCCTTTGCAAATAATAGAACTATACTTTACGCGGACGATACGGCGGTAGTTTATGAGCACAAAAATACAGCACCACTAATTCAGCAGATTAATAGCTCAGTGACTGATATTAAAGAATGGTTTACTGAAAACAGCTTAACACTGAATTTAAACAAGACCAACCTCATAAGGTTCGGCAACTATGGCGACTTTCCGTCAAGGATGACTCTCACAAATGGCGAATGTGTAGCCCTAAAAGATTGTGTAAAACTATTAGGGCTGCACATTGACAAAGATTTAAAATGGAATACACATATCGAGCACGTAGGTAAAAAAATAAATAAGTACATTTATATGATACGCGCAATCAATAAAATTGTACCACCAGTTATTCTTTTAAATATTTATCATGGCTTTGTGGAGTCAAATCTCCGTTTTTGCCTGATATTTTGGGGTTCATCAACGAAGATAGTGGACTTGTTTAAAATTCAAAAGAGGTGTCTCAGAGCCATTGAAAATGTTTGTACAAGACAATCCTGCAAACCAATATTTAGGAAGCATGGGCTGTTAACAATTTATGATCTTTACATATTAGAATGCGCTGTTTTTGTTAAAACCAATAACTCGCTATTTGAAAGAAATGTAAAAGCTCATGAGCATAACACGCGAGATAAAGAAAATTACGTGCTAAACCAAGCTAATGTTAACGTCGGCGTAACAAACAAAATGTTAAAGGTTTTTAATAAATTACCACCTAAAGTAAAAGAGCTACCCATAAAAAAGTTTAAGCAAGAGCTCAAAAATTACTTAAAAAAGAACACGTTTTATTCGATGAACGAATATTTCTGTCAGCCATATTGATATTTTATTGATGTTATATTTATATTATATTTTATTGATATTTTATTTATATTTTATTGTATTTTTACATTTTATTGTATTGTTACATGGAAATTGTTAATTGACTCATTCTACACTGTGCTCAGTATGATGGAATAAAGATATATTATTATTATTATTATTATAGTCAAAGAGAAACCATCCGACCAATTTCAGTATACGTTTTGATACTACGCTTAAATTTACATATTACTTTCTTCAAACATTAATATTGATCAAAGATAAACCGTTGAACCGATATTAATGGCATTATATTCTGCATTCCGTTATTCTTACCTTAGTGATTCTTTTCTAATTTTTTACCTAGCTTGATTTTTGTTGAAAATACTAAATATGGTCAAAGAGAAACCATCCAACCAATTTCAGTATTTTAATACTATTCTTAAATTTACAAGTTTTCTTTTAATTATCTTTTCTGTGTAAGTTTGTTAAAAAAAATATTATCTAGAATATATTTACCTCATGATGACTTGAGAATCTGCCGCTTCGGTAGACATTCTCCAAACAAAAATTTTTACTTTTGAAAAGATTAACTTTTTAAATATTCAAGAAATTATTCTAATACTGACGAAGTCAAAAAAGCAAGTGAATTTTTAATTTTATCGTTGAAAGAATGTGGCATTAATTCGCCCTTCCTAATCCTTATCTACCAATCAGCGATAATCAAATTTTCAAGTTTACAACGAGATCATTCGGCATTAAACTTATTATTATTTTATTTATTTACCATGAAATAATGATTTCTACAACATCTGTAATATTGTAACATTACAGTTACCCCCCTTCCCGAGGAAAAAATTTGATGAAAATAAACGGGAAGCATATTATTTTCATCCGAATTTTTATATACAAAAAAAAATTGCTAGATTCTCAGCTGCACAGATACAAATCTCGATTTCAGAAAAGCGACAAAAAGAAATTTACCAAAATTTGGTTGTGTTGTGTGTAACTATCGTAAAGTGAAATTAAAAAAAGATATATATTCGTTAGTTATACAACAAAACTTTGGTAGTTTACATGTTACCTCACCGATCAGGTATTGGTTGGATCGTTACTGTACCCTGGGTGTCCGTTTTCAACTGAAAGTAGCGACCACCGACGTGAAGTTTCATGCGAATCTTCCTTCGGGCATCCGACAGGGCGGCGAATCTACCAAGGGAGTGCTGCGGTTCGTCTGTGCCGATCGGGTGATTACATCAACCAGCGCGGGGTTTGTGTTTCTTGGTGGGCTTCACTTGTCTCCTCCGTTTGTGTCCCTTTTGCGGCGAAGTAACGTACCGACAGTACTTGCGGTCCTCCCTCGGCCGGGGGCGCTCGGTGTGATGTCTTTTGTTGGAGGGTCGGCAAATGTGCAAATTCTGCTGGTGGTTCCGCTGACTTCGGTAGTAGCAGCATCCACTCTTCTTCCTCTGATTCGTCGATTATTATTATGTCATAATCGCTAGGTAACAACAAGTACATTAACTCAATTATTGTTTAAGCCGGTGATTAGTATCGGCTGTTAAATTACGATATTTTTTTAAATAATTAATATTTCGGGTGCTGTGGTATTCGTCCGTTTCGGGGTGTACCAAAACATAGGCACTATTATTTTTAATTGCTTGAATCCGATATGGTCCTTGATACAGTAAAAAGAATTTGCCAATAGTTCGATCTATAGCCGATGATTTAAAATTAGTTTGTTCCAAGACTAGGTCACCAATTTCGAATTTGGTTATTTTATGATACTACTTGGCGTGTCGATTTTTTCGATGTTCGGCTCGGTTTTTCATTCGTTCTCGAGCTAGAATCATTCGATCTTGAATGTCTATTTCCTTCCTCTTCGGGAACTCGATTAATGTCTCGATAATGGTAGTCGGTCTGATTCCATAGGTCAGTTCATATGGTGTTGTTCCGGTGGATTCGTGCGTGGTGCAGTTAATCCAATTCATTATTTCTTTGATATATGTTACCCATGCTGTATGCTTTTCATGACAATATGTGCGGATTAGTCTTCCGATCTCTCTATTTACCCTTTCGACTTGATTCGTCTGAGGGTGATATGGGGCACTGTATCTTGCTTCTATACCTGCGTTTTCTAGTTGATTTCTCCAATAATTTCCCGTGAATTGCGGGCCTTGGTCCGTCAAAATGGTTTTAGGCTTGCCGAATTCCGGTATGAAATTGTTCAATATTTTATTAGTTACCGCTTTAGATGTAGCGCTTCGGATAGGGTAGAGTTGCACGAACTTGGTAAAAGTATCCATGACTACGAATATGTGTTCCATGCCTCCTCGTCCTCGTGGTAGTGGTCCAAGCAAATCACAGCCTAGTAGTTCGATGGGACCTTCGGGTAGTATGCTTTGCATCGGTCCTTGACTGGGAAGATTATTGACTTTCGCCTTCTGACAAATGTCGCACGTTGTGACTATACGCCGGGGTCTCCTAAGCATATTATTGAAATGACATACCTCTCTGATGGCTTGAAAACATTTAGCTAAACCAAAATGTCCATTTCTGATGTGAAAATCGCGGATAATTAGCTCAGTCAATTTATCCGGTATGACCAATTTCCAAGTGTCCATATCAGGATGGGGGCGGTAGAACAATGTATCGTTGTGAATTAAGTAAAATAGTTGTAACCGCTCCTCCGCGTTTTTTATTCGGATTATTATTTTCTGGATAGAGACGTCTTCCTGTTGATGTTAGTGGATGTTTCGTAAGGCGGCTCGTAGTACTGAATCTATGTCGTATTGTAGTCATCATGAAAAATTGTCCCCTTGTACTGGTTAACGGTGGGTCGTTCGTCGGTGGGTATCTGGATATAGAGTCTGCTACGGGATTTTCTTTTCCGGATTGATATATCGCACCCTTGCTTCAAAAGTGACACAACTACAAATTAGACATTTTTCAAAAAACGCAAAATACTGTTTTTAGTTAAATATAAAGTTTGAACACATTAATGTAAAAACGTAATTTATATAATTTTTTTTTCTAAATATAATAAAATATGACAAATTTGTCTATTATCTCTATTTTGCGTCCAAAAATAAAAGTTTTCGACTTGTGACTGTTTTGATGAAAAACAATTATACCGCAAGGAAAATATTTTGAATTAAGACATTTTAGACGATTTTTTGTGCAATTAAGACATTTTTGAAGAATAATTATAATCAAAAAAGAATGCCCTCCAATCATAATAATATTATTATTGTGACGCCTTGTCAAGTAATTTTATTATTGTTTTTTTAATTGAAGGGTCGTGCTAAGGTGGGTACGAATAAAGACATAAAAATATAAATACTCAAAAAGTACAAATACATAAAATACAAAATAATATTTTATTTAGGGCAAATTCTTAGAACGTACCTATCAAATTAAATCACAAACATACTTGTAAAATAACAAAACTGCCTGAAAAACTTTGGTCTAAACTTAATCAATTAGAAAAATAATTTTAATCTTAAAACTGTAAAACATTTTTATAAAATGAGTTATAATAATATTTGGGGATTATGGTTTTGTCCGCTAGTTCCTTTAAATCTCTTTTTTTATTGTCCGATAATGGTAAATTATTCGCATAGGCCTGAACTAATTGAATAGATGAAGGCGGTGCAAAATTGTTTTGAGATCTTCTAGTGTTTTTTGTTTTGCGCATATTGACTTCCTTTAATGTGTTATCTTCAAAAGAAGTCTTGTAGTAAAATGAAGTTGGTTGATTTTTTTGGACTTTAAGAACCTTAATATCATGCCACTTAACTTGCATCTTCTCAGTGTCTACTGTAAAATTAATTCCTATTTGCTCTTGAAGAATCTTTAGATCATAGAAATTTTCATAGGTAAACTCATGTACACGATATGGGGGTCCACTCTTTTTGGCCATTTGAATTAGGGAAATGTATTGTTCTGGAACATAAATTGGTCCAGCTTTGAGATGTCTTTTAATTTGCTTCTCAATAACACTATGCACGTTATCACCTTCATTTTGTGAGTGTCCGTGTATTAAAAATTTGTGCGTAATACTTCGAATTTTAAAATTGTTTGTAGCATAAGTGTAAGCTGCAAGTAAATATTTATTTTTTTGCTGCCCACAGCAGTTGTCACTATAGAACACAACGTCCAAATCATCTTTGTATTTATTTTCCGCCACTGTTTTAAGATAGTGCAGAACACAGCTGCCAATTTCTATTGCGCCACGTTTTCCCTCTGACTCATTCCAAAAATAACAATCAACGTCTTTGGCATGTAAGTCGCTTATGGTAAAATTATAACAGTTCATTTTACTTTTATAATAAAATGAGGAAACCTGTCCCCTGGGCAATGGCAAAACAGCTTGCAAGTCGTAAACCGCAACATGAGCAAGGTTATTATTTTTATCATTTTCTTTCTCAGCGCGCGAAAGTTGTTTTTCTTTTAAATGCAAATTATAGACATCGAGTAATTTTTGTTTACCTTCTTCATCAGCATTTTTGAAGGATTCACAAACGTCACACTGATCCTTTTTCGGAACAAAAAAGGAGATATTGAACTCAGTGTTAAATATACGATTAAACATTACATAATTTGCGAATGTCAGGTCTTGTCTTTCTCGTTCTTCCTTATAATCTCGATAAATATCCGCTAAACTTTTTCCACCATCAATAAATTCCCTTTCTGTTTGTGGTCTTAAATAATGCGACTGTTCTAGGGATAGCTTTAATAAATTCTCTCACACTTTCTTTTATCTCTGGGTCAACCTTGGGTTGCTTTCCATGTCTTCCTCTCAAATCACTCTTGACAAAACCTGTTTCAGTTTTTTTTACTATAGCTGTACGTATGGGCCTATCGTTAATGTCAAGAGTTGCTTTGAAAAACAGCTTGCATACCCTGATTCGGTTATTGTTAATCTCAAAAAAAAATGCGGAATTCATTCGTCTAAAATTTTGAGTGCTTGAATAACGGTATTTTGGTTTTATGTTTTCGCAATGCGCAATAATAAACTCCCTTTGTCTCTCGACATCAGCCAAATCCCAGTAGCTACGAAAAATTTCTTCTCTGATTGTCTCATTAATTTTCACGCTACAGCGCAACCTGCATTTTTCTCCACAAGCAGGGCGTACTCTTCTTGCGAAAAACTGTTTTTTGCATTTTTAAAAATGGTGCCAAAGTGTTTAGGAGGTTATGAAACGTCGAGAAATTTTGGTCCGACCCCTAGGTCCCGCCATCCGACCAACGCCAATAGTGTATGTTGCCATATGGCAAATACACTAAAAATACGTTAACAGTTAACTGTGTTTGTTAACATAACAGTTATTTGTACACTTTTTAAACTTAAAGTGTAAAAAGTGTACAAAATATAACTGAGTTCAAAATAGCTGTTATATCAACAAACGCAATTATTATCATCTAAAGTGACTTAGCTTAAAATACAAATAACTATTGTACTTACCTAATTCTTCTAAAATGTCAGAATTTAAAATATTGCAAACAAAATGTTTTAATATTGTTTATAAAAAGTGTCACAACTCTAAATAACCCTGATCAAGCACTTTACTGTCAATCATGAAAAACGACAGAACTAAAAATAGTACGTTTTTGAAGACCGAATTTATAACTTTCTTCTACTGAGGTCAAGGTGCAACTAATATTGTGTCACTTTTGGGGAAGTTATATTGACTTGCTCTGATCTTAAAAAGCGACACTTGCGACATCTAGCGATAAACCCATGAAGTTATTTTAAAACGCTTTTGTTGATAAATAAAGTGTTATTTTGATAATCCGCTGACAGTATTAACACAATATTTGTATTTTTTGACTTGTGTCACTTTTGAAGCGAGGGTGCGATATATTGACTGTATTATTATTTTATTTATTTTACCATGAAATAATGATTTCTACAACATCTGTAATGTTGTAACATTACATTGTGTTATACGAAGTCTGAAGAATAAAATATCTTATGTATTTGGGAGCAGGAAGGCTTGCTAGTATTATGTAGAATGAGAATTAACACTTCTATTAATTTCATCTAAGAACTAATAAACAACATTTAACACTGATTTTGCACTCATAACATAAAACGACATTTTTAACTGTTCGACGTTTGATCTTCAGTCCTTGGTGAATCTCGACCTACTGGCGCTCGTCGGGTGACGCGCTCCTGCCCTCCTCAGCGGCGCTGCTCTGCGGCGAGAAGTCGAGACGTGGAATGAGGCGCTGCTTGCGTCTTGAACTGCTGGCGTTGTCTGGCGGGCCGATTTGAAACGCCACATGTATAATCAAGGTGCTAATTTCTAATCTGCAGTGGATAGCCTAGGTTTATCTAAAAAGATAAACCCTTATATTTCTCATATAACAGCTCCATCGGTATGAAGAAGCTGTCTCATCTTCTTGAGATGAAATGAGATCGTTAAGTATCAATTTCAGTGATTCGATAGAAATTGTTTTGCTTGTTCTAACTTTGTAGTAATATAAGCTAATTGCGATAATAGAAAGAATTATGAAAAAATAAACTGTAATATATGAATATTAATTGTTTGAGCTATTTATCAATAGATTATTTTTTGAGTCAATTATTAAATTTAAAAGTCTAATGTGAAATTGATTCTTGGGAACAATAGACGAAATAGTTATAGTATAATTTTTTTAAACCATTTATTTGCCGACGTTTCGACTATTATCTAGTCTTTTTCAAGGCGCTGTAACAATAATAAATTTATTTTATAAAGACATACATTATTAACCTATAATTAGTTAACTTACATAAATATTAATTTAGACACTAAAGTCGAATTATTAAAAATCACCATAAATATATGTGGCATACAAATATAATAAGTATAATATAATTCTAGAAAGATAATTTATTATTTCTTAAGAACGTCACTTTTTTTTTAATTAAAAGCCTAATGTTATCTAGACCAAGTAAAGCGGCATATACAGGGTGGAAATCTAATATATGAAAGTCTAGTTTTAAATCTGATTTAAATTCTGGAAATGAGTGTATTGTTATTTTACCTTGTTTAGTTGTTCCATTAATCCCGGTTACTAGTGTTGTATGGGGTATGATAAGATTTTTAAAATAATTTTGTGTTACGTTGTTTTTTTATAAATGAACGAGTTGATCCTGTGTCTATAAGGATTTTCATTTGCGGTTTTGCAATTTATATGTATCCGAGTTCGTTATCATATCTTACGAATGTGTTTATTGGTATATTTATGTGTTTTTGTCTGGGTTCAGGACATCGTCTAAAAAATCACTATCATTTGGTTCGTTAAGATCTGGGTTAGTAATAGTATCATCATAATACGAATTTTCATTATAGGTTTCGTTGTATAGTGTAGGTGTATCATTGATATGTAAGATGGGATATTATGTTTCATCGTTTATAAGTGTTAAATCACATGTTTCGGCATTAAACAATTCTTGTGATACAAATTTTGGTGGCTCATTTGATCTGGTTTGATAAGGTTGATTATAACGAAAATTTGGATTTGGAATGAAATTCCTTCTCTGAGGGATTGTTGCTGTTGTAGGTACTCATAGGTGTTGGTTTGTCTAGTACTCTGTTTTGACGAGGTTTAAAGACATTTTGATTTGGGTTACCAAATACTTGTCTATTAGTTGAATATTTTTGATGTATTTGTCTCGCATTGATGTTTGTTATTAGTTGGAATGGAAATGTTTGTCTTTGTGTTGGATTATTATATGTGGGGTGTGTTGATGAGTTCACATTGTTTTGATTTGTTCTAGGTGAAAACGTGTTTTGTTGTCTGCGTTGTAGAACGTTTTGTTGTGTTGGATAATGTCCAATGTTTTGACTTTGTGTAAATATAATACTTTTTGCTTCTGCAAGTGTGTTGGGTTTTTGATTACGGAGGTAATTTGCCATTGGTTCTTGAACTTATTTTAACAATGTAGCGAGAGCTAAATTTGTGTATTCGTTAATTAATAATTCTCTTTCATTTTCACTCTGGTGTAAAGTAATGTATTGTGTTAGAATTTCTAGGTGTGATTCTATTTATTCTAAGTATTGTAAGTATGTTTGTCCTTATTTGTGTCTTATATTGAGCAGTTGGAACACCAAATCTGTTTTGTCTCTTTTGTCGCCAAAATTTAAAATTAGTGTTTCTTTAAGGTCTACCCAATTAGATACCGGGTTGATATTTAAACATTTAGCTGCTTTACCAGTTACACGTGAAATTATTCCATGAAATATAATTTCATTTTGAAAGTTTGAGAGGTTAGCGGTGTCGCCGTAAGTTGCTAATAATTTTTCTGATAAATCTAGAAATCTGTGTAATTGAATTACGTTATCGTCACTGAATTCGGGAATAATTTTTAATAAATTTAACCCTTATGTGAGTGACGAGGTACCCGGGTATCTTTAGCATTTTCAAATTAAAAAAAAAGATTTTTTATAATACTTTTTTTATTGTTTTGACCCAGTCAACCATTTGTTAAAAAATATTTTTTCAAAATGTAGCTGTCTTTTTTTACCTCGAAATAAGACAACAAAAGTCATTACATGAGAAAAAACTGATTTATTTAATAATAAACTTTTAAAAGAAAACAATCCGTAATGAGTTTATAATAAACTTAAAAAAACAATAGTTAATAAATTATATAATAAACTTAAAAAAATAAATGCATCGTAACATTCCCAAAAAGCAGGTTTGTCTTTGATTAATCTTAGTTTGTTGTTTGCTGTGTTTTTCCACTGATCTTGCCATGTGGAGTAGATAACATATTTAATATGATTTTTTATATCTTGGATACTTGTTTTTTCTTCTGTGAGTGCCTCAGAGGTTAGGGCTTCTTTGCGCTTATGTCAGCTAGCTCGTTACCTTTAATTTCAACATGTGAGGGAACCCACAGAAACGTAACAGCGACATTATTGAGAGAAAGGTCGTGTATTATTTGTCTGATTTCTTGAATTATGATAAACGCCGATTGAGTCTGGTTGATCGCTGCGAGGGAGCTGAGAGAGTCGCTTACGATTAGCACCTGTCGGTAAGTTGTTCTTGTTTTTACTGTTAATAAGCTGGCCTTTATTGCGAATAATTCGGCTGTGAATATGCTGTCTATAGGGTTTAGTTTGAATTTGTGGATTTCTTCTTGAATTATGAAAGCACTTGCGGTTTCGTTGTTGACTCTTGATCCGTCCGTTTATATGTGGGTGTGGTTTGCATATTGACTTAGGATTTCTATTGCTTTGGCTCTTATAATTAGCGGGTATGTATTTGTTTGGGATAATTCCGTCAGCTTCGTGTTTACTGATATTTGAGGGAGTATCCAAGGTGATCTCTGAGGGTGGTTTTTGGTCAGTACAGGATTTGGGATTAGGATGTTCTTCTCTTCAAGTAGGTTTTGAATTCTGATTCCAAGGGGCTTAGAGGTTTTGGGTTTTTGTTCGTACAGAGCCGGGAAAGAGGGGTGTAGGGTTGTGTTGTAATTTAGGTGTTGCGTTTTATCCAGGAGATTTGCATAGTATTTCAGTGTTTGTAGTTGGCGTCTATAAGAGGGAGGTAATATTCCAGTTTCGCTGCATATGCTATTCAAAAAGTTGTGCGGAAAGCGTTGAGGCATAGTCTAAGTCCATGGCTGAATACTGAGTCTATTAATTTAAGTATATTCTTGTTCGCGGATGAATATAAAATGCATCCGTAGTCTAGTTTTGATCTAACAATGAAATTAAAGATGTAGAGAAGGGTTTTCCTGTCTCCTCCCCACTGACGGTGCGCCAGAGCCTTGAGCAGGTTTTTGAGTCTTTTTAGATGTAGGACTCATGTTAATCTTCTGCCTAAGGTCGCTCCCAAATATCTTTGGGACTCCGAGGCTATTCTTGCAAAAAGGCATTTATAAAATAGATACTGTTTTTGACAAACAGTTCGTCGACGTCAGTAATTTGTTAGCCGAGCTAAATTAAAAGCTCATTCAATCTTTGTTTAATTCCATATTTTTATTATATGCGCCTACATTTGATTTATTCAAATCTGATTTATTTGGTAATTTGCACAATTGCACAATTGAAGGGGTCAGTGCAAAAAGTAGCTTAGTCACATTTCCATAGTTTCGAGTTACAGCCAGTTGAAAGTTTTACTAAGCACCCACGACTTGATGTATTAAACAGGACATTTAATATTTTTTCCCTAAATAGTAATATGTGCAAGGAGTGAAAAGACATACGCTATAATTTTGAAAAATAGATTGAATTATCAAAAAAAAAATTTTTTAATTTGGACTTAGTCACTTTTTGGATTGGAAATGAAATCAATAAAGTTAATAATGATGGAAATTCTGTATTTTTGTTCAAAATATATAATATTATAATATTTCTTATAAAGAAAAATAAAAAAAAACTATATTTAAAAAAAAGAAAACAAACAATAGATACATTTTATTGAATTACACAAACTAAAAACACTTCTTAAGAAAAAAAATGCAATATGCCTGCAAAAATATTGCAAGGAACCATAGTAAAGATTATATAAAAAGACCAGAAGGGCAATAAAACTTGTTATTGTTTCATTGCCATTCTGATCTTTTTAAATAATCTATACTATACTGTTACCTTACTCATAAATATCGGTATCACTTTCGATATTATTTTCTTCTTCATTTCCGGTATCATTATGAGTTGGTTTAACTATGTTCACAGCGTTGGTGAGGGTTCTCTTGTAGAATTCAATATCCCCAGAGGTAACAAGTTTTAAAAGTTTTATAACATGCTGCAACTTTTTTGGTTTTATTTTCAAATAACTATCTCCGTATGCTAATTTAGGAGCGCTGGTAA
This sequence comes from Venustoraphidia nigricollis, assembly GCA_034508555.1. NCBI lineage: Eukaryota > Metazoa > Arthropoda > Insecta > Raphidioptera > Raphidiidae > Venustoraphidia > Venustoraphidia nigricollis. Next base: position 2,516,504 of record JAVRKA010000065.1, on the reverse strand, counting down.
TTTTTCGGTTCATACCAACTTTGTAAAGAGACATACCACTGCAATCTCCTGTCATAGTCTGCCTAGAAACTATGGGTCTTCCGGCTTCAAAAGCTACAAACCTAGTTTTCGAAATGCCTGGCACGGAACTCTTGACATATGGTTCAACCCACAGCTTAAAATTTTTTACTTTAACTATTCTATCACCTGTAAGTAGCTCTCCGTTTGTTCGCAGACTGTGCTGAACAAACACAACATTAAAAGGATTCTTTTTTCTGCATGATTTGATCAGTTCAACATAAGTCTCAGGATTATCAACCTTCTCTAGTTTTAGTTTTTTCTTTTCAATAGCAGCGAAATCTCTATCTATTGGCATCATAGAATGACCTGGTATCGGATAACTTATTTCAATGTGATTAAAAGTTTTGTTCTTACATAGCTGATCTAAAAATGTAAAGAGAATTCGATTTTTATTTTGGCTAAATGCGTTGTCACAAAAAATGTTTAGCTTGTGCTGCTGTGGATCTTTATGGTTTTCTATGTAATCGGACAAGCAAGTTATAACTTCATTCGGTCCTTTCAAAGCAAAATTTTCCGTGTAAATATACATTGTTGCTTTATGAGTTGATAAGTTATGTATTCCAAAAACATGTAGCCACAGCTGACTGACATAATATTCGTCCTGTGCATTGGTCACTGGCAAAGGTAGGTTCTTTTCATAATCAAAGCATATGACCATTTCCGATGGATCTGACGATTTCTGAGCATTTGCTAATTTGGTTTTGAACGCTTCTGCTCGCCTAAGATGAAGTTCTCTGTCTCTTTTGAGCTTTACTAAAGCTTGGTCGTTACCTTCCATTTCGGCTTGTCTAATGTCAACTAGGAATTTAGTGCAGGTGTTGCAGATGTCCTTTCGGGGATAGCCAAAGGAAATGTTATATTCTTCGTTAAACACCTTACTGAAAATGCCGTAAGATACCTTATTGTTGGGATGTTCAACATTGAAATTATCATGTATTTTAGTGGTAGATAGATTGGGGTCAAGATACTTCCTATTACGACTATCAGATCTTGTGTAGTGTGATTCACGAGCTGGTAAATTAGCTATAAATTGTCTAACCAAATTTAGAGTTTCTGTTGGAGTTCTGTTTGGTCTAGTTGCGTGACGACCTCTCTTGTCTGTTGGGTGGGCTCTAGTTTTAACTTTTTTCTCTAGTCTAGACTTAAAAATTCCGTGAACAGCCAAAAAGGCCTTTTGACATAACACAGTTTTCCCGTTGTCGGTATTTACTTCATAAAGAAAGGTTGTACGCTTTCGTGGTCCGTTGACATTACGCTGGCGAGTTCGGGATTTTTCCACTTGTTTAATGCAACCTTGCAAGTATATTGTCTGTTCAGCGTGTGTGGATAAGCTACAATATTTTTCATAAATACTTTGTCGCTCCAAAATACTAAGTTTGATGTCACATTTACACCTACAGTTTCCAATTTCACGATAATCTGTTTTTGCTAAATTTCTGGCCTTTTTTACATTCCTTGACCATGTTTTTGGGCTGCGAAGTCTTTTTTTACCTTTTGATGTGCTAGGCACATTCTCGGCATTTCCCTGTACAGGAACTGCAGTTTCGTCTACATTTTGTGAGCTTACTAAATCACCCGCATCTTCGCTAGACTCTGAACTAACCGTCTTATTCATCCTTTGAAGTATATTTTCAATGTTAGTTACATGTCTTCTGCCCTTGTTCGTTCCATCTTCATTAGGATCGTACTCGCTTCCTGAAGTCACTTCTTCAGTTTCATTACTCGACAGTTCTGAAAGTAAAAAAATATTTGATAACATTAAAATCGGGCTTTTAAAATAGTTGATATGAATGTTTGTTTAATTTTATGACAATTCAATTTATTCCTAATATAAGGTATAATAAAGAGACTTATACTTACCAGAAGACATGATTGTAGATTATATTAAAGTGAAAGAACCAAGAAACACAACAATTCTTGCCAGTTCATAGGAATAGAAACTCTTCACTAGTACGTCAACGTCAAAAAGTGGCTAAGTCCGTTGAATTAGCTACTTTTTAACACTTAACTACGTCTTGCACTGAAATGATGATCGACTGCTGTTCAAATATATGGATTTTCATGCAGTTAACTATTTTTTGCTGCAAATCTGGCATTGCCAGTCAATAGTACACATAAAATTAGGTAGATGACACTACTTATCTCATTTTTACGAAAATTGGACTTAACCACTTTTTGCACTGACTCCTTCAATTATAATCAACTAATGCTTACTGTTAGCGTCGAAATTTTTATGTAGTCTTTTGTTCATATCTTGTATCGTTTTTGCCGTAAAATTAGGCCAATCCGAAAATATGGTCATTTCTTTCCCAGGATACAAGTTATTAAAATCCTTTAGTTACTGAAAAACACAAATATTGTCGGTTCATCTCATATTATAATAATCCATGCTTTAGCAAAATGAAAATCGTTAAGTAATAATTAAGAAACATACCAAATTGTAGCCGAAGAGCTCTTTTAAAGTCGGAAACATAGACATGTAGCTATATACTGTATTGTCTAATTCTTTCATCAATAATTATTTCGTAGAGAAAATGTTTCCGTCCAATATTGCTCAACATCCATGGATCTGTTCTTCAATATCTTCTGTAAATTCTAAGGAAGCAAATTAACAATTTGTAGTTCTCAACACAAAATATCTTCTGAAAGGAAATAAAGTGCGTTTACCTAAATTAATGAAATTTTGTGTTTCAGCATCTAATCCCGATAATGATAAAACTGATTCAGTTTCCGAATTGTATATACGTAGGCCAATTTTCTTCAGATAAGTTTAAAAATCAGTTATAGTCAATTTCATGTTTTACAAATCAACAAAACATTATGGTGTAGGTAATCCTAATTACAAAACCAATGTTATAAAAAGGAGTAACGGAATATTATCATCACCAACCTTTAAATGGTTCAGTTAGCTCATCATTAACCCATTAGCGACTGAATTTTTTATTTATTTAAACTTAAGTGTTTTTTGTAATTTCCTGTGTTTCTGGGTGCTAAAATATATTAATTATATAATTTTTCAAAAGAGGGGTGCTCAGAAAAAAAAATACGGGCTGTGCCATATATGGCACGCTAGTACTCTAGGATATCAAAATAAAAACATTTGCAATTGAACAAAACATTTATTTATCCTTAAAACTAGTGCTTTTGGTGGTAATTACCAAAGCAATTAATGCACAGACCTACGTTGCATTTTCGGCATTGCGTTCTCACGGCGCTTGATGGTTTGTGATCGCCAGCGCAGCGCCTTCGCTTGTTGTTAGGGACATATTCAATAATATGATCAATATGGTCATATCTAATATCGGGAGTAATTCTGCTATCTGGCGAGTATGTTGATGGCCGTCCAGCCGACTTTGGTAAATTTTGAAATTTTTTCAAATAAACATTTGCTATTTCACGGCGGAAATCTAATTGAGAGGTAGCAGGGTTCTGTTTTCTATATAAAATCCAAGCATTTTGTATGCAGGCATCAATTAGCCACGTAAAAATTGGCCACCACCACTTCTTACCCCTGATTCCAATTCTGTAAACGTTAATGTTCGCGTCCATCTGATCTGTACCTCCCATGAATTCATTGTATTTGCCAATGCAATGAGGTCGTGGAATCCCAATTTTCTTTTTTTCGGTAGCCGAATAGCGACTTGCGTTCGATACTGGATGAACTCTGTGCACTGTGGACATCACAGTCACTACAGAATTATCCATCCAGCGTGTAACAACTACATTTTTATCTGTAGTCAAGGCATAGTCGTAAGTATCTCGTTTTGTTTTTTTCATTTGCTTTATAGATCGCAGGGGACAATTTTTTGGTAACCGATTCTCCCTGACCGTTCCAGTTGTTTCATATCCTTTCTCCTTCAAGTGACGAAGAATCTTGACTGTCGTAAATAAATTATCGAAATAAAACCTAAAAGGCAGAGATTTATATTCTTGTGGCATGCTTTCGATAAACTGTAGAAGTGGCTCTGCCGCTTTTCCAAATTGTTTTTGGTGTTCTGGGTTTGAGTTAGGTATGCATCCCTGATATACCTCAAAGTTGATAAGGTAGCCACTTTTTGAATTCATACACCAGACCTTATAGCCGAAACGAATGGGTTTACCACGGATGTATTGTTTGCATCCGTGACGTCCAAAGTACTCAATCATACTTTCATCGTATGCTATCTCCTGCTCTGGCATATAATTTTGAAGAAAATTTTTCTTTATTTTGTTCATAAGGGGTCTAAGCTTGGTCATTTTATCCTTTGGTTCCAGATTGGTATTATCTGCACAGTGAATAAACCGCATGATCTGTATAAATCGATCGCGACGCATAGAATTGTAAACAGCTGTATTACGCAGATCTTCCCCAGAGTCCCAATAACTTTTTTTTGACGGTTTTTTGTCATATCCAGATACAATTAGAATAGCTAAGAAGCATTTCATTTCATCGACTGTTATTTTGGGGTCTGGACAGTTTATGAATAGTGCATATCGAACACTTTCTTCAACAAGTAGTTGTATGACATCGTCGTTTACAAAAAGCTCGAATATTTCTACTGGTGACATGCTCCGGAATTTTGAAAGATTTGCTTGTGGAAATATAGATTGTATCGTCATGTCAGGGAGATCATTATCTTTCAACCAACTAATGGAGTTTGGACTTGATTTCACGAAGGTGCTCAAAGGTATATCTTCCTCATCAAAATCACCCAACGCACTGGTTTTTTGACTTGTAGATTTACTTGCAAGGGGCATATCGTCTTCATCATCATGTCTTCATTGCCAATTCGTTGTCCATTATGCAGAACCACTTCAGCAGCTGCTTGCAACTGCTTGCCGGTCAAATTATCCAGTAACCCACCAGATTCATCTCCTGAATCTTCGTCTGATTCGTCTCTGTTTTCAGGAGGTTCTATATAAACACGATCTATACCATCATTTTCAAAATCTTCCCAGAATTCATCGTTTTCCAATAGGTCCGTAATCTCTTGTACCGTCAAACTGAAATAAATAAAATATTAGAATTTGTCCCGTTTTTTTGGTAGCCTAAAAGACTAGTGTGCCATATAAGTTACATCATCAAAAACATCGTGTTCAGAAACAAATTTATAGGCTATGGTGAAATATATGATTATAGAAGTGTTCTTTGACTCTAATTTATTTGGAAATTGCCAGATTTATACTTATTTTCTAGTATTGTAAATAAAAAATGAACTTACCCTTTATTGCGACTCATTTTTCTCCGCTTGAACAACAATAACACAATACACATACACACACAGAATTGCAACTTCACGTTGAACACTTACTACTGATTCAAACCTCTTACCTATATACTATTCAACCTAAAATTGCAGCCCAACACTTTAAACTTCCACTCAGAATAGTTATACCATGTTTTAGGAAAGTGCTTGTATGGCGTATCATATACGGCACGCTAGTACCTAAAGGGTTAATCTTTTAGAATAAACTCCACGTTTCGCTGACTTTCGTTATGTGTCTCCATTGTTTATTATTACTAATCTACAACACTCAAGAAAAAACATTTTCGATATTATTTTATTGTACATCTATAAAGTTATAGCATATAATCCTGTAAACATAATATAATGCATGTACTTACCAAAACCGAACACAGCTATTTGTCACACAGTAAGGTGAAGTGGGGTAATTGTGATGTAAAATTTGACTAGTGTAGCTGTCGAGATCTCAGAAAATTGTATTTTTATTGCAAAAATTGTGAAAAAATTCCTAAATATACCTTGACCCTTCATTAAACGATATCTATAACCAAAATAATAAGTTGTTCTGGGACTGCGTGAAAATGTTTTATTTTTTAAAACGATGTCAATATATCACATTTGCCCCAGGTTTTGGGGCAAATGTGATAACGAACCCTACCTCGCTATAGGTTTCTAATGGGAATATCCTTTGGGGCAAATGTTAAAATCATAATTTTTCTGAGCATTTTGTTTTTTGAATCGTTTTATTATCATGAAAAATAAGAAAATTATGCAATTTCAAACAAAAACATAAAAAAATGTCAGTTTCTTCAATGAACATAAAAAAATTCTAATTGCACTTTTATCAAAATTGAAACATTCCACAACACATTTTGGAGCTAGACCAAATTGTAGGTGTCAAACTTCAATGGAAAAGTAAATCCCGATCCTCTTCGATCCTCTGTCGGCTGTGGAAGGATCTTCAATATATTTTCGCTTTCCACCCAGTCTTCATCTTCAACATTAGGCCAAACAAATTTTGATTTTTTCAGTCTTAAAAATTTAATCAGCCATTCGTCATTTTCCCCTTTCTTCATTACTTTACCGACAAAATGTTTAATGGTTTTCTTGGTTCGGTATTCCACTAAAACCCACTTATCAATTTCAATAGTTTGATTTCCAGCGACATGTGAAGTTTCTTCCAACTCTTCTTCATAGTCTTGCAGTTCCTGAAGATATTCTTCTTCATTGTCTGAATCTTCATAATTTATCACTTCGCCACTTGATTCACTAGATGACTCATAAACATCAGTCGGTGCCGTCTGAGGCTTTTTCTTCTGATTGTTTTTAATTTCCTCGTCTAGGTTGTTTGGTGCGGTGATTACTTGAGCTCCGGGCGCCACTTTTCTTTTCGACAGTTTCGGTGAGAATTGATGTTGATGAACGCATTGTAGCAGAAGTGATTCAAAGGATTCTCGCCTATCAGGTACAACATCGACAGACCTAGATGAAGTACCTGGCATATCCTGTATGTTGACGACATGAGCAGGGGTGGGCTGTTTTGAAGTGAGACTCGGAATCTCAATGTGCTGGTCACCATGTTCGTTTTCTGCAGTGCCGTTGGTGGCTGTAGAGTTCTGAGAGTCCCATCGTTTTAGAGCTTCTATATCAAACTTTTCTCTTGGAACTACTTTTTCATCAAATGGCACAATACCGGCTTTCCTGAAACCATTTGTTATGACACTTGCTCGCGTCTCTTTCCATGTTTCTGCAACAAATTCAGAAAACGTTCTTTTTGGCAGTTTACGTCCCATATTGTGCCTTTGCCACTTGACCAACTTTTGATCCCAGATCGTTTTTACAGCAAGGTCCAGAGGCTGTAAAAGGTGAGTAGTGTGAGGTGGTAGCTTGAGAATTGTGATATTTTCACTTCTTGCCAACTCAATGACTTTTGTAGTGACATGTGAGGAATGTCCATCATAAATAACGAGTACTGGCCTCTGTTCTCCCAAAGCGGGAATCACAGTGTGCAGGAAGTAATTGAAGAAAATATCTGAATCCATCCATCCTTTCTTGGACGCCGCATAGGACATCCCCGGATAGGCATTGCCAGGAGCTTGCCATAAATCCCAAACATTAGCACCTTTGAATATTATCAACGGGGGGCCCTTTTCTCCAGACGCATTGGCCAGCAATGATACAGTTGTATTTTCACGACCTGGGGTACTAGTAACACGGGAACAAGGCACTCCTTGTTTGCCGACGACTTTGGTTTTACTCGGATCTATGCAAAAACTACTCTCATCAAGGTTCCAAATTTGGGAAGGCGAATTTTCAAGTTGTAGATCGTTCAACGTTTTTTTCAAAAGCTTAAAGTATCCATAAATCGTGAACGGATCGGTGGCCTTCTTCCTAGCATATTCAACAGACTGTGGTGTTTTTAAGCTTAATCCATGTCTTTTTTTAAAGCCAATGAACCAGTCAGTGCCTGGCATGCCATCTTTAAATGGTGTTCTTAAATTGTTCTCTTTAACATACTGGAACACCAGCTGCAGGACTTCCTTTCTAGACAGACCAAACCCCCACTTTTCTAAAGTGGCAATGCCTCTGGCTAGCTCCAACTCTTGATTCCAATCTAATGCTGTTGATCTGCCCTTCTTTTCTTTTTTCACGCCCCTAAGTCCTTTCAGACGGCTATAAATTGTGCAATATGGAATTTTATGAATTTTGGCGGCTTTGTAAACAGTCAGTCGGCCTGACTGAACATCCTGTACAGCTGATCGTAAATCTTCAGCTGAATAGCTTGGATCTCCCCGCGTTTTTCGGTAATTTCGAACCATTTTAGAAATCTACAAATTATGGGGAAAATGTAAAACAAAAAGGGACAAATGTGATATACCATATTTTACATTTACCTTGACCACATATATTTCGGGGGGCAAATGTAACATACGCAATTATAAAAAAAAGACGAAATTATCTTATTACAGCTATTACTAACAGTGAAAACTACACAGTTTTCTTATATATGTGGCCAGGTTTTCGAAAGACTACCTCTAAAAGTTCGACTACATAAATGAATTTAAGACTCACCTGTTGTACTTGATTTCTAACCTCAAATGACAAATCGCACGTGTTGTCATATAATTTTGTGTTCGGTCGGTAAAGTAGAACTCTAACCGGCTCAAGTAGATCAGGGAAGAAAGTTTTGTCAGTTCAGTGCTAAAGAAAGCAATTTTGATGGTTTTTATCACATTTTGCGCTGTCATATCACATTTGCCCCATGTTGACAATTACCCCACTTCACCTTATAAATGTTTTAATATTTTCAATATCTGCTCTTGATAAGATCCGTACGTTAATAGTGGCGGCACTAATATGGCGTTCTGGAAAATTTAGAATGCCTCGTTCCCTTTTTTATTGCGCAATGTGATAAAAACCAATGAAGGATTCCATCAAGAAGCAATTTATTTCAGTTTCTCTTTAGGCGACTTATATGACTCTTTTTCTTTTCTTTACCCTTCTAACACAAATAATCTGGTATAAGTACAGCTAGTGATGCAAATGAAAAAAAACGTTTGTTTTTTTTTTCAGAATTTCGTGTTTTTTTTTGAAAAAAAAACATCTGGCTTGTTTTTTTTTTCTAAAAATGTTTTTTTCCAAAAATAAAAAAAAAACTAAAACTGTACAGTAATACGTTATTTATATTTATATAGGCACTAAGAATACGATTTATCATAAAATAAACAAGTTAGTAGGTACCTAGACTCAACATTTATTTTGTCACCAGTCCAAACACTTTTTGTATTCCAATTTCTTCAATTCCTGGGCTATGTTCTCTGCTGTATGTGATTGCTTTCCTGTTGAGAGGATTTTATACAGCAATGGAGTTGGTGTTGTAACGACAAAGTTAATGATCGACTCATTGTGTATGTTGCTCCAGCAATCACACATAATAGCAACCGATTCAGCAGATGCTATTTGCTCTTCCACAGAAGCATGAACTTTGTCATCATATTCCTGCTGCAGTAAAGGGCCAGAGATCTCGTATCGAGAAGGTACTTTAAATGCCGGTCGTATAAATTTAAAGAATTGTTGCCAGTGCGAATTATCTGTAATATTTAGTGGTGTACCACTGGCATAAATTGCTCGAGACAGAAGTTCACTCGCCTTCAATTGGTCACTTGCAGTTATTTTATCAGCAAATGATAGCATATGTTGCGTATCATTTTTCTTATTGCGTTTACTAGTAATTAATGTCGATTGTTGTAACAGTGTAGAAGAACAGGATCGAATATCAGAAATGTAACTGGCAGACTCAGACGGAACATCGTCCTTTTTCTTTAAGTATTTTTTTTTCACAAGCTCCGGACACTTTAAGCACTGACTTATGATGTGTTTTTTCATTCGGGTTCCATTTTTGGACATTTTTTAAGAACAAAACGTACACATTACACGCGCCATTTTCCCTTTTGGTGCAATCTCCTTGAACAAACATGCGACAGGGTTTTTCTTTCGCCCAGACATCGTACGTCGCGGCATAATTTTTATTTCTTAAATAACCGAATAAATAATAAAAGCAAATTAACCTTTCAATTCAAAAATCCACGCGGTAACAATTCACTCTGCACACTTTGACACAAGTCTCACAGTCACACTATTCACTTTGCTTTCTTTAAATAAAACTAAGAAAGCAAAGGTGTTAGGACTTGGGAATAACCGCAACCAATCACAAACGATGATGACTAGACATCGGACTTTTAGTACAAAGTCAAAAACGCCAAAAAGTCAGAGACGGACTTCACCTGACTATTGTTTTTACAAGAGTATCACATAAATCAATCCCATATCTAGCTAGGTTGTACTTCCCCATCACTTAGTGGTCACGTGATCTTTGTTTTGATCTTGTCTTCATTATATATAGCGTCATATCGTGGTTTGAGGTAATTCAAGTTGCCGTTTGTACCGTCGCGAACATATTTACATGCATTGTGAAAAAAAAACATAGTTTTGTTTTTTTTTCACGTCTGAAAAAAAAACCGTTTTTTTTCACGTCTGAAAAAAAAACGTTTTTTTTGCATCACTAAGTACAGCTTTACTAGACTAGTTAATACTATTCTCTAAACCGATGGATGTCCAGTGAATATCTTTAACGAGTTAAAATAAATTAACTGGCAGAGTATTTCTTGTTTCCAGTTCAGTCATATAATAATTAAATGTAACTAGACTAGTAAAAGACGCCAGTTAGTTTTTCTTCATTGTAGGTGTCAATCGTCAATAACTAAGTAGTTAAAATTTTGTCTGGAGGTGTTAATTTTTTAGCTGATCTAGTCAAGATTTTGCAGTTAAAATTTATTAGTTCTGAAAGCGAATGCATTTTTTAGCGTGTAAAAACCGAGTTCGCTAAGATAACTAAATGATGTTATTGATGAACAATGACCATGCGAAATGACTAATGGGAATTAAGTTTGATCGTTCATTGAAATATTCTATTATGAGCCTTGAACAATATTATATTCGAAATTAGACGGTGTGTCCTACAACACATTTATAGTAAATCATTTGTAAACTGCAACAAGGAGAACAAAAGGATATTAATTTATTGTAACAAATAGTGACCTTAAATTGTCACGGTCTCTGTAAATGAGAATTTAATCAGAGTCGGACTATAGTCTACGCCAAAACGTCAAACGTAGGGGCGGCAAGGCTTCGAGAGGGGCGGCAATCATGTCCAAATATTGTAGGGGAAGGTACTCTAAAATGGGATACTTAAGGTATTACAAGTTCTGAAAAAATAATTACAGACAGTTAATTACTGCAAATTTAATACGTGACAGGTTTGACATAACTTTATTTAAAAAAAATACAAAAATGATATAAAGACTACAAATTAAAAAAAAAATGTTTTTCTTTGTCACATGGTTATTTCCCATTTTAGCAACACTGTGTGTTTAAAACGGGATTCATTATGTCGCTAAAATGGGATTGCGTTTAGTGTACGTAATAAATATCTTCTACTCAAAAATATTTATCGGAATAATTGGTCCATATTTAATTGCCGACAGCTTTTGATTTCCTAGAGGAAACAAAATTAAATTTGATATTTCTAAAATGGGATACATCCCGTTTTAGCAATATACTCCATATCCCATTTTATCAACGTATCTACACTATGTCAAAAACAGCATGCACTATTATAACCTACAAAATTGGCGCAGAAATTTTATATGCAAAGTGACACATTTTGACACTAAAACTTGTAAAAATATCGCCGTCATAATCTCATTACTCAATTAGGCAAAATGCTTACCTTATCATATCAGTATTCTTAAAACAAAACTGTTGAAAACTTAAAAACTTGCTTAAATTTGACGCTTGTAACACTATCGTACTGAAAGTGCTACAGATGAATGCTTATCAAGTGAGGTGTATTTCGTGAATTTTACAAAAAATGGCATTGGGTATATTTAAAAATAATCAGGGTATCCCATTTTACCTAAGTATCCCATTTTAAAGTACCTTCCCCTATATTAAATAATGCAATCTATTTAAATCATTAACTCTACAACCTAAGCATTTAAAATTCTATGACCCCATAATGTATGCGTTTTAAATCTGGAGTCCAGTTAATTAATAATTTATGTAAAATTAATCGCGAAAATATCTTTTTGGAATAATAACACGTTTTTATGGTTCGATATAAATAACGAATTGTCTCCATAGTTTTCACGGGTGCTGATTGCGATAATAATACGAAAATATTAAGAATAATTACCTAAAAAATATTAACAAAGAAAAGAACTCGGGTCGTAATGCTAAACCCTGTGGACAATGTAGCGTATTTGCTAATACAGACAGTGTGGTTTTATTATGTATGTTTTTTTAGCAAAATAAAATATTTAACCCCTTAATGCACCCCTTAATTATTTTTTTAAATGCAATATTATTGTTAGTCGAACATCAAATTAAATACACTCTTCAGCAAATAACTATCTGCAAATTGATGTTTTCATAACATAAACCCGGACCTGTCGGGCCGATTTTTTTGAATTTTAGGGCTATTTTCAATTGGTAATAAATGGTTAGATTTCAATTTTGAAACGACCGACGCGACGCCAATAGTTGCTGTGCCATATGGCAAATGCACTAATTATTAAACAATTATTTGTAGAAATAATGTTTGTGAAACTAATTTTTGCCTTTTGAGAGCTGAGAAAAGAAAAAACTACAATTTACAAAATATAAATAAAGAATTTTAACAAAGCTCAAATGGTTGACATTGCAAGCATTCAAATCATTTCCATGGTTTTCATGGGTGTTGTCTTTTACATAAACAATTCGTGATCTGAGAATTATATAGTTCTATGTACAAAATTCATAATTTTACAGAAGAGCAGATTTAAAATATGCCAACATGTAAAATATCTAATATTTGCTTGATTTACAGATAGTATTTTTTTTCTGATGCGTAAAAATATAAATATCGTTATTCCAGAGTTTGAAGCCGTTTAAGAATTAGTGACTTTCCAAAATAATTATTGTTTAAAAAAAGGCGGTACCAGATGGAACATTTGAAAAAAATTGCTCTTAATATTAGACAAATGTTCTATCTGACGTGGTGTACCTAGAAAAAAAATAAGATACAGATAGCAGAAACAAAACTGTTATTTTCTTTTCAATATAACAATAATAATTATTAGAATTCAATACAAAATTAGTAATTAGTGAAAATAGGATTCTTTATAGCGATTTCTTTGTATTCTATTTTTTTTTCTTTCTTTTTTAGATAACTTCCTTCATCGCTATTTTTATTCTTAGTTTTTTTTGCTGGAATTTTGTTTTTATGTTTCGAAAAATAGGGTTTCAATAAATTGTTTGTCAACGTCAGGCATGTATTTAAATAGTTTGTACATGTGATGAACCTTATCTTCCGTATTTGGTTATTTGAGGGCAACGTTCTATTTTAGGTAAAATGAAGAAACCTTTCTTATTTCTTGTGACTGTTGCGAAATTTAAAGTCACTTCTACAAATTCTGCGTCGTGGTGTTTTTTATAATATATTTTCGATTGTTGATAACGAACTGTTTTACAGACGCATAAGGAATAGATTTAAAGTCGATAGTTTTAGAAGCTTTTTCATAGTCCCTAAAATCTGTATTCTGCATGTGGAAAACAATCGGGGGTTTTCTCTGGTTAATAGAATGCAAAGCTCTTAATAAACCGAGGGGACTAAATATTTCCATTCCATACTCTTTGGTGCTATAATGTTCCATATGCAGAAATTGAAGCGATCTCATTGGTTAAACAGATGAAGCATTATAGCCCCAACGTCTACCTAGTTTCAGCAGATGAAACAAAATAATACAGAGTTTTGTAGAGTTACCGTTATAGAAACTACAAGAAATCGAATTCAGATAGAACAATATGATTCTGCTAGACAACTTACAATTAGTAAAAAAATCGCAAAAAAAAGGTTAGATAGAACAATATAATTCTCAGCTCAGGAATTAATTAACTGTCTCCGTATCTTTTATTTTAATACGCAAAAAGAAAATGATAATTATATAATAATAAACATGATGCATAATAAAATAGTTCAGTTAACATTTCAATTCAATTTAAAATAATGTTTATAACAATCCGACTACTGCCGTGCATTCGGAACCCGATTATGCTTATGAGTTCAGTTGTCGAGCGTCTATAGTCAAAAGAAAAAGACAAAAATGTATTTGTATGACTAATGACAATATTATAATATTTTAATGTTTTGTGAATCTAAATTTATGTGAGAAATTTTATATAGCCTTGAATATAATATTCTTCTTCCTCGTCTAATTGCTTTAAAATAACGTATAAATATCAGGTTGCGTTCATATATATACATTAGTAACATTATAGTATCTTTAGATGCCTAAAATGATAATGGTCGGTGTTATTGTTCTTTTGTTATTTTTATTTTGCAAAATTTTGGTTACAACAAAATGAAACGAAGCTTAAATTTGAAGTTAATTTCTTTAAACTTAAAGATTTGTTGTTTTAAGTAGAACTAAATTATAAAAAAAAGTCTAAGGCCACTTATGTCTGCAGTTTCGTTTTTTGCGGATATTTGAGTTTATTTTAGGAAATTGAGGTGTGAAAACTAGCTTCCAGAATTTTTGTCTGTCTATTTGCTTCGAAAACGGCTGAACCGATGTTGATCCGAATTTTAACTGAGACAAAAAAACAAAACATGCGAGAATCAAAATCGAGTAAAATAAAAGCCCGAAAGGAGAAAATGCAATGGGGAGTGTTCGGTGAGAAAGTACGAAAGGTCTTGTAAATAGACTAAAAATTTATGGAATTTATAGATTTGCAAAAAAGAAAAAAATCTTAAAGAAACGCGCCTTGAGGAAATTTTGGCGACGTTTAAAATGTTTGAATAGAAAAACTGTATGTCAACATTACGAAATTAAAAAAACCCGGGTCGCAGTGCCAAAACCCTGCCGACAAAAATAGTGTATTTGCTTATACAGACAGTGTGGCTTTATTATGCAAACTTAAGTTGGTTTTTGGGCAAAATAAAAAATTTTACTCCTTAATACATCCCTTAAAATAACATTTTTTTTTCTTAATTGCAATATTATTATCAATCGAACCTCTATACACCTTTCAGTAAATAATTCACTATCTGCAAAATAACGTTTTCATAAAATTTGTAAGTCCGGTCCTGTCAGGCCGATTTTATTAAAATTTTAGGGACACATTTTAATTACTATTAGAGGGTTAAATTTCAATTTTGAAACGATTTGAAGAATTTTTTCGGTATTTTAGGGCCCAAACACTTTTTCAACCCCTAAAAACTACCCTTAAAGTGGCCCGATTAGGCCCATTTTAAAAAGGCTTCTTGCGGTGATGGATTTCAACGCGTGTGCCAAATTTAGTTGAAATCAATTAACTCTTTCGAAAGTTATTGCCCGCACACATATATATATATATATACGTATATATATAAATATATATATATATATATATATACATATATATATAAACATTTTTAAAAATGGTGCCAAAGTGTTTAGGAGGTTATGAAACGTCGAGAAATTTTGGTCCGACCCATAGGTCCCGCCATCCGACCGACGCCAATAGTGTATGTTGCCATATGGCAAATACACTAAAAAAAAAACCCCATTTGTATCACACGCGTTGAAAGATGCTTCATCAAACCAGACCGCAGCAGCGTCCTCAATTTACTACTATTAAATTCTCAGAAAATGATGTTTAAAATAGTCGGAGAACTCATGACACCCGGCTCTCCGAATATTTTAAACATCATTTTCTGAGAAAAACGATATTTGAATCGGGGAAATTCAGTATGTTGTTGAGGACACTCCCTTATATCTCTGTTATATTTTAAAACCTCACGATGCTTTTTTCTATTTTTCTTTTATTGCTTGGGCTTTTGGCCTCTCGTTCACAATTACAGTGGAATCCGTTTATAATGACATCGAAGGGAATTGACAAACACGTCATACTAAGCGGACGTCATACAAAGCATTTTTGTGAAAAAAAACCCTTTTTTTAGGTAGCATAGGGCTGACGGGTATTCCTTTGTTTCTCGTGATTTTAAACCACTGAATTAACGCTTTATCAACATTTTCTTGCGCGATTTTCGAAGCCTCTTCGGTTTCAAAACATTTGAATTGAACGATCGCTTAATCCGGTTCTTGTTTTTGAAAATCATTGAGATTGTCGAATAACCCACGCCCAATTCCTTTACGAGAGATGAATTTGATTCTCCATTTTCTAATCTGCATATTATTCACCTTTCTCCTTAATCGTAAATGCTTTACGACGTTGAGATGACATTTTTTTTACATAGGATATCACTAAAAACAATGCGTGACGTTCAACTATCAATTACTCACTGAGATTCAAAACAAAAACAAGCCACGTGCCGAACGTCGTCGGGAATCAACGAACATTGCCGAAGGTGTAAAGAATCATGTCGGTCACTATAAACGGATAAAATTTATTAAAAATGGGTCATAATAAGCGACATGTCACTGTAAGCGAAGTCATTATATCCGACTTTGTTACAAAGAATTTTATATGAAAACCAAACCTCGTTGTGTAATTACGTCATAATAGGCGGTTGGTCAATATAGGCGGAGTCATAATAAACGGATTCTACTGTATTTTGAACAGATAAATTTTGGAAACAGCTGTCAAAAACTCGATTAATACATTAGCAGTTTATCGTGCGCGGATTCGCATAAAAACTGGAGTTTAGCCTTCCTTTGTCTAGTAATTCCTTTATTTGACATTCTACGAAAAAATGTAACCAATTTCGTTGGAAATGGTCTGTAGTTTTGAGATTTTTGATTAGAATGTTTCTATACCAAACAATATAAAAGATAAAAATAAACTATAAAAAACAGTATTTTTTAATTGTTAAACATTCATTGTTACAATGCTAAATCAGAAAAATTTATTTTTATCCACCAACACCGTCGGGATTCAAACCCGAATCTTTCCACTTTCGCGGCGGAATTAGCATTGTAACAATGAATGTTTAACAATTAAATAGCCGTTCTGCAGCTTGTAGAAATTAAAACTTATATCTTATAGTATTTTTTAACTTTTTTAATGAAAAAGGGTATTTCGGCAAAAATTCGAGGTGGCAAACTTCAGGTTCGTGTTTAACACCCCGAATAATATGTGCATACAGAATATAAGTTTTTTTACGGGTAACTGGACAAAATTAAACAGTTAGATTATTAGTGTATTTGCCATATGGCAACATACACTATTGGCGTTGGTCGGATGGCGGGACCTAGGTGTCGGACCAAAATTTCTCGCCGTTTCATAACCTCCTAAACACTTTGGCACCATTTTGAAAAATGTTTATATATATATATATATATATATATATATAATATATATATATATATATATATATATATATATGTACATATATATATGTGTACGGGCAATAACTTTCGAAAGAGCTAATTGATTTTAACGAAATTTGGCCCACGTATTGAAATCCATCCCTCCCAGAAGCCTATTTAAAATGGGCGTAATCGGGCCATTTTAAGGGTAGTTTTTAGGGGTTGAAAAATGTTTTTGGGCCCCAAAATACCGAAAAAATTCTCAGAATCGTTTCAAAATTGACATTTAACCCGTTAGTAGCAATTAAAAAGTGTCCCTAAAATTTTAATAAAATCGGCCCAACAGGACCGGACTTGCACATTTTTTGAAAACACTAATTTGTAGATAGTGACTTATTTATTGAAGGGTGTATTTAATTCGGTGTAGACGTTAGATTGATAATAATATTGCAATTAAGAAAAAAAATGTTATTTTGAGGGGTGTATTAAGGAGTCAAATTTTTAATTTTGCCCAAAAACCAACTTAAGTTCGCATAATAAAGCGATACTGGCTGTATAAGCAAATACACTATATTGTCGGCAGGGTTTTGGCACTGCGACCCGGATTTTTTTTTAAATTGCGACGTTTCGTTTATTATTTAAACTTCATCAGGCACAACTGAAATGATAAAATAATAATACAAATTAGTATAATGAAATATAATTACAAAAAAAAATAATTTCTAAATAAAGTGAAATAGTGCCTACCTTTTTTTCGAGCTCTAATGCCTGGACTATTATTGATTTGTTAATTTTTTTAAAAACAAACGTGGATCACAAATTTTAAAAGTGAATTTTATTTCGCTGAGATTTTGCTATTTAATCTCAACCCCGTTTTAGATTTCTGGACGAGAAAAATTGTTAATCAACTACAATTACAAGACAATGGCGTAATACCAATTTTATTATATTAATAGCACTTTAAAATGCAGGTCGGCTGAATTTTTGCATAAGTGGAAGTAATTTAGTTATAAAAACTTTAAAATTAGCATTCACTGGAATGTAACGCATCTTTATTTTATTATTGTTCTGTGTTTTGTGATCACGATAACATCTCCACTACTTACACACGATTATAACATGTTTATGTGTCACAGAAAAGATATTCTATATCTACACCTGATGATCGTTTTAACGATGATTTCATTAATATAACTTTAAAACAATTGAAACTAGGTACTTCAATAAAGATAGCAATAATAATAAAACTTTCTGTATTTCATAACCTAGTTTACTGGATGTGACGGTCTCAAAAATTCTTTGTATTGAACTTGACTCATTTTTCACATTTATGTTTTTGGTGATATATAGTCCCAAATTTCATTAAAATCAATTAGCCCCTTTGTCTTATTATATATATCGTAGATGTTGAACGTCTATAATCTACAATCTCTCTCTTATAATATATATGTCGCAGGGAAGTGATGAAAACGGAGATTTGATCAAATTCCTTAATTCACGGAAGATGGTAAAATTAGGGGTTATTTCCCTAAAAAAAGTAAGTGATTTGTTTAAATCCCTTAACTGCTTTAGTGAAAAAATAAAATAAACAAGTCCGGACTCCATGTTCACTCACAATTTATACCAAATAGGAAACTTAGTTGGAATTATAAAATATTGGCTACGTAGGAACGCTCTTCAAATAGCTACTACAATATTTACCGAACTAGTTCCACAAACTAACCTAAGGCTGCGTGAGATTGCAGAAAAATTGTCCTTATTTGGTGGTCAAGGATTTAAGAAGTGTTCCTGTGAACAATCCAAAATACAGTGTAAAATAAAAAAAAGTGCCTTTGTAACTCAAGATGTCACAGATCAATCCGGACTACAATAGCCAATACTGACGAACTTATTACCTTCCACGCATATAGCCTTAGCAGCTGGGCGTGTTATTTAAAAAAAAAAAAAAAAAACAGAAAAACGGTTGACCCTGCAGGCCATCCTTGGAACTTCCTGCTGTTTCCGTTCTATTGAGATGTGGCTTATCTCTACGGTGTTTGTGAAAAGTTATTTTAAAAAATTTCAGCCAATTGGGCGACAGAGCCATTTCAACCTCATAAATATTGAGATTTGAAATATTATAATAAATAAAATAAAATTTCTTGTTACCGCGCGCAGTGACGCGAGTAACGGCTAGTAACAAATATGATATTTGATATTTGTTTTCATGGTTACATAATATGGTTTAACGTAAAAATTAATCAAAGCATGCTTGTCAGCTACCTAACTAATTTCTTTTTGACAGATCTTCGAACAAAAGAACATCTGATTTTTTTTTATTTTCAAAATATTTCCGAAATTATGAAACTTAGGAAAAAAGTTTTTCTACGAAACTTTCTTGGAAAAGTGTATAGAATATTAATCCGTTATAAAAACTTTTATATCAAAATTTTTCTCCGACGATAGCTCTCGAGCGAATGAACCGATTTTGATGCGGTTTGCGGCGATCGACGTTGTTTCATGAGGAATAGAGCTGCTTAGATTTTGGTGTTAATAGGTACAGTAGTTTCGAAGATATTGCAAAATATTTCAAAAAAACTGTTTTCCAAAAAGCTTTATTTTTGACATTTCTCAAAATCTATGTGGCCGAATCAGTTCGAATTTTCAGAAAATCTAAGTTCAGCAAGACCCTTTCAGATGTCGTAATCCGCATTTCGATCGGTTCACCCGTTCAAAAATTATCAGTCGGAACATCAGTCATTTACACTAATAAAAAGCAATCTCTGTCTGAATGCGCAAATTTAAAATCGTAAATTGATTGATCTATTAGTCGACAACGACAGATATCAAATATCCATACTTATTACAGGTATGTATTAACACAATATTATAACAAGAGCACGGTGCCAGCGTTATGATGCGGTAGAGTGGCCACACAAACGATGCTGTTTGGTTGGCCTCGGGCTCTAGCGATGACCGACGGCACCGACAGTTCGGGATCAACATTGAGCGGACCTCTTCAGTAACCATCCAACCTGCATTCTGTTATAATATTAAAGTACTACATGTATATTAAATATTTACTTTGCGAGTTGACTGACTGTTGCGTCTGAGACACGTCCTCTTGCTGATCTGACAATGAACAGCAGAAATCTATTTGTGCGCATTCTTTTTGGACTCTTCTGTTGCAATGTGTTAAACGTTTGCTCATGCTATATTATTGCTCAGAACGAATGGCCTGTTCGAAGGAAATCACCGGTCGACATTATGGTCGATGTCACCAATAACTTTGGATTAATTGTCTTAGAGGTAAGTTGTTCCGAAGAATATTGTCTATTGTTATCATTGTAACCAAATACGGTAGAAATTTAAATACTTGCAACTCTTGCCTAACGTTGGTAACAAACTACACTAGCACCGCGTGTGGTTTGGGTGCTTAAAAAGTTTTGGCTTAGCTATAGAATCAAGATTATATAATCAACAGATTGATTTTTGAGTAGTTTACCGACATAGCTAAGAAGAAATTTCAGCGAATTGGGCGACAGGACCATTCCAAATTCAAAAATATTCACATTTAATATAAATAATATAGACTTTCTGTTAAAGCGTGCGGTGACGCGAGTAACGTCTGGTAGTAAACATTATGAAATTTGCTATTGATTTTCATGGGTAAATAAAATCAAAGCATGTTTGTCAGCTACCTAACTATTTTTGACAGATCTTCAGGACAAACGAACATCCGATTTTTAGTGTATTTGCCATATGGCAACATACACTATTGGCGTCGGTCGGATGGCAGGACCTAGGGGTCGGACCAAAATTTCTCGACGTTTCATAACCTCCTAAACACTTTGGCACCATTTTTGAAAATGTTTATATATATATGTATATATATATATATATATATATATATATATATATATATATATATATATATGTGTGTGTGTGTGTGTGTGTGTGTGTGTGTGTGTGCGGGCAATAACTTTCGAAAGAGTTAATTGATTTTAACGAAATTTGGCCCACGTGTTGAAATCCATCACCGCAAGAAGCCTATTTAAAATGGGCGTAGTCGTTTCAAAATTGACATTTAACTCTTTAGTAGTAAATAAAAAGTGTCCCTAAAATTTTAATAAAATCGGCCTGACAGGACCGGACTTACAAATTTTTTGAAAACACTAATTTGCAGATAGTGAGTTATTTATTGAAGGGTGTCTTTAATTCGGTGTAGACGTTAGATTGATAATAATATTACAATTAAGAAAAAAAATGTTATTTTAAGGGGTGTATTAAGGGGTTAAATTTTTTTTTTGCCCAAAAACAAACTTAATTTCACATAATAAAAGTATAAAACCACAGTGCCCTATACAAACAAATACACTATATTGTCGGCAGGGTTTTGGCACTGCGACCCGGGTTTTTTCTTATAACGTAGGATAATATATAGAAGCCTAAGGTCTGACTTGGCTATTTTCATATATATAATAATAATAATTTAGAATAATAAATAATTTAGAATAATAAATAAAAAAAGTTTAAATCTACCCCTCATTGTCATTTTAAATTATGACGTTTGTCAAATGATAGAAAATTTTCAATTGAAATTTTTTTTCATTAAATTTCAATACTTTGTGAATGAAGCATTATTTTTTAAAACGAGTTTTCCCAAATGATGAACTGATTTGCAATTTAATTTTTTGATTATTATGAAAATTTACTCTCATTTATTTATTTATTATTTAAGGATGATTTGTCGGTACAATCGGAAACAAAAGTTAATGACATTTGCACCAAATTCATATCTTTTAATATCTGTTGAAATAAATGATTTAAAACAACCATTTTTTTTTATAATTTTAATTTTGATATTAAGTTTCTAAAAGAATAAAATTTAGTGGTCATTTTAATAATATTAACATAAAAATCTCAATATAAGTGAAAATTGTAAAATAACTATTGTTTGTGACTGTACCTTGAATTTAACTTTAAAAAAATAAAAACTTAAATTTTTTTTTGTCAGTGATCATCGTCACAAATTATCCCAAAAATTAAAGTAAAAAATTAGGAGACAAATACATACGCTCGTAAATTTCCAATTTAATTTTATTTTATTTAATTAAATAAAATAATTCTTGTTTTTATTCAGGAAAGCGTGACAACACCGCACTATTTTAATAGTTGGTATTATCCAATTTTAGAAAAACCTGACAGACAATATCGATGGAAAGGAAAAATTGTCAGCAAGAAAATTTATTTACAACAACGTAAACAAATTTAATTACCACAGAAACGTAAACTTTATGTTTGCGACGTTGCCACGTTTTCTTGTAATTCATACTACTTATTCAAAAATACGGCAAATATCACTCATTTTTATTATTTTTCTCTGCAAATAATATTGAAACTACCAATTATTAATCGCTTTTATGTTTCTTGGATATTTAATCTATTGATCTGAAATTTTTGGAATTTTTCTCATCACAATTTCATTATTTTTTTTTCATTTAAATAGGTCTGATAGCATGTTTTCCATTTAACTACGTGTTAATTTGTTGCAACTAATAAATGTTATAACTTTTCAACGGGCTTGTAAAAAAATCCTAATTTTTTTGAGGAACTTTATTAGTAGACTTGCCAGAATAGTATATTTTTTTTCCAATCGATTTTCATCATTTTCAGTATACCGACAAATCATCCTTAAAAAAAAAATTATCGTTAGTTTATCGGACGATTATTTTATTTTATTCATCTGTTTAGCGGACCACTAGACACACCGATTATTTATGAGCAGGCTTTGGGAAAAAAACAATTTGTATTAGATATGTCAAAATAATATTACGGGTCACTTTTAACACGGGAAATTATTTGAATACAAAGGAGAAAAAGGAATAATATATTTTCAGTGACTAGATCCAAATAGTGTTTAAGTATAGGTAAGTATGTGTTTTTTATATTTCTAAAATTTTTTATAGGGTTTTCACACATTGAATCCAAATAATATTAATTTAGTTGACTGAATATTCTGTTTAGAATTACATTTTTTTTGCCTAAAGTCATGGCTGGATGATTGAGAAATACGATTTTAATTTTTGCCGGGAGGAGTCGTAAAGTGTTCAGAAAACAGTTGGAAAGAACTGGAAAAGAGTTTTAGAATAAAACAGTTCATTAGCAATCTGAAAGCCGATTAAATTTCGAACAAAATTACGTATTTAAGGAGGTACAGGACCTAAATGAAAATGATGCAAACATTTAGAGCGTTCCGACAGCCTTAAGATCTGAGGGGGGCCGCCAAAACAGCATAAGTATCAATTTTGTGTGATAATGATTCATCATCCACCTGACATTTTAAATTGAGTTTGGTTCTAAATTTGACACTGCGGTATCTGCGTAAATGAAAGATCAAACTGACAAGCAATGCATGAAAATAATAGTTATGTTGTGACACTGTTGTCTTAGCAGTGTTTGATAGCGTGACACAAAGTTTGACAGGTATGTGTTTATCGTATTGAGCAAGAGACGGCTACATCCTTCCTGCCATGAAACTAACAGAACCACAGACGCGGATATCTTAAGGCAATCGAAAATATAAAAAACCCGGGTCGCAGTGCCAAAACCCTGCCGACAATATAGTGTATTTGCTAATACAGGTATTGTGGCTTTATTAAATGAAATTAAGTTTGTTTTTGGACAAAATAAAAAAAAATTGAACCCCTTAATACACCCCTTACAATAATAATTTTATTAGTTGAAATATTGTTATCAATCCAACATCTGCACCAAATTAAATACGACTTTCAGTAAGTAAATTCGTATACGCAAACTAGTGTTTTCATAAAATTTCTAAGTCCGGTCCTGTCGGGCCGATTTGCTTATAATTTTAGGAGCACTTTTTAATTGCTACTAAAGGGTTAAATTTCAATTTTGAAACGATTCTGAGAATTTTTCGGTATTTTTGGGCCCGAAAACTTTTTCCAACCCCTAAAAACTACCCTTAAAATGACCCGATTGGGCCCATTTTAAATAGGCTTCGTGCGGTGATGGATTCCAACATGTATGCCAAATTTCGTTAAAATGAATTAACTCCTTCGAAAGTTATTGCCCGCACATATAAATATATATATATATATATCCATATATATATAAACATTTTTAAAAATGGTGCCAAAGTGTTTAGGAGGTTATGAAACGTCGAGAAATTTTGGTCCGACCCCTAGGTCCCGCCATCCGACCAACGCCAATAGTGTATGTTGCCATATGGCAAATACACTAATTAATTTTGGGCCGGTGCTACTAGTCCACTAAACGGATGAATAAAATGAATTGTCCTGTTCCTTTCGATTTAAAATTCTTTCCTCCTTTGATACACCAATATTTGATTATAATAATAATAAAAAGATTCTTTATTGCCATACAGTTAAAAGAAAAGTTATACATCAAGATTCCAGACCTTAGGTCTGTAACTCTATGACCTCTTAATACTATTCGAATTAATAATAATATAAAATAATTATAATTTTTTTGAGGGAAAAAATTAAAAAAAAACCCACTAATATTTATGTGATTTTAATATAATTTGATTGAGTCGATATGTTTTCTGCATTTTTCTATGGTCACACTATCTCTTTTATAAAAATCACAATGTGAAAATTTTTGATACGCAATACTCTTTTTTCTAAATCGCTGTAAGAACAAAATTTTTCATTAACTTGTAAATTTTCGGTGCCAATTGTTTCTTCTTGAGTATATAAAAATTGTTCATTACTTACGTAGCCACAATGTTTTCAAGATCAGTCACATGATTCACATCAGAATCTGAGAATCAATGAATTGTTTAAGTAATTTATTATACATCCACCTATCGTAATTGCATCAATATTAGTTCACTTATAACATTTTTCAGTTTTCAAATTGATTTTTAAGTTATGACTCTTCAATTGAAGAAAATTATTAAATTTTAATACTTACGTAAATGAAGTATTATTTTTTAATTAAACAAGTTTTCACAACTGATGAAAAACTTATTTGCAATTTAATTTGTTGATTATTATAGAAATTTATTTTCATTTATTTATTTACCGGACAGATAATTTATTTTATTCATCCGTTTAGCGGACGACTAGACACTTCGTTAATTTAGTCACTAGAATTTTGAAACTCCCAATATTTTCCAAGAAATTGTATTTTCAATAACTGAATAAATTTTGATTGCGAAAGAATGTCTGTATTGTTTGCTTTTTTACATAAGTAACCGATTGATTTTAAAATCTTAAAAATGTAGTTCACCCCCCTTTGAATTCCGTATTTAGTTTAACAGAATTGTACAATTTTGAGAAATTAAAATGTCCCCCCTCCCGTCATGATAATTTTGAATTTTGTAAGCAATTTCCTTTTCTTAAATGTGGTTCCCCCCAATATGCTCTCTTCTTCGTGATGCCATTAACGCTTCGATTTTTGAATTCGTGTCCATTCCTCTGATATCTTAAAATCTCATAGATTTGTCATGCACTCTTACATAATTTTGCTTTTTTTTAGTTCATTCCAACAATTCACCACTGCCAGTTTTTCTTTTTTGATCAAAAAATTCTTTTTTCCAGGCATATTATTTAATATTCTTATTATATTTGTATTATTATATTAACTTATATACTTTTCTGTCAATATTTTAAAAAAATTGAATGTTATTTTACGTGTGTACTTAGATTGTTTCCATGACAAATTTAAATCTTAAGAATTAAGTTTATGGGAAATTCGTGTGTATTTTTACCACCCATACGAACTGATAAAAGCTTAAAATTTGTTCAATGCTAGCCACATAGAACGCCAATCTGGTGTGCAATATGACCTTGAATGACATATATTTTTTACAAAACTTTACTAATAACAATTAGTGCTTACATAATGCGACGCAATACAAAGAACAAAGGGAGTCGAAAATATAGTGTCAAATGTATCAAGTTCATTCTGGACAATTAGACACGCACCCTTATTACAACCGGCCCCTAACTCCGCTCTTATGTTTTTCTTCATATTATGTTTGACGTTATGCCCAAGTACAGAAGTCAGATTTATAGAATAGGCTCTGAATAAAACCTAAAATCAACCACAGTTGACTTAGCATTTTTGACATTACTAATTCAACTCGAACGGGTTTGTATTTTGGTCACAGATAGAAACGGGAAAAACGGGTCTTTTTAGTGATCTGCATCTTTGCATCTGGATCCCGTATGTGAGCCGGCTCACTGAACCGGTTCAAAAAGAGCCGAGTTCTGAATATGTTACTGCAGTCTGCCACTGAGTTACCTAGTTCAGTCAATCATATCACGACCTGTATAGAATCAAGAATGCATAGCCAAACATGTGATGCATGAGTCATTTGAGTTGACAGATGCATCAAAGCAAGAACTGATACGTAAGTGTAAAATGTGCTTCTGTGTGTTAAGTGTTTCACTGAGCTATGCGGATCCGTTGATCCGTCGGCACAAAAAAAAAGTGAGTCGGCTCTCACGGATCTTCTGTCGGAGTCGGCTCTTTGAACCGGTTCAGATCTGAGTTACCCAACACTAGTCACAGATACTATTACACTCCGAAATCCTAATTGACTTATTAGAGTGTTGATAAAAACATAGTCATTAGTAAAAGTACGGGTCATGGAGAAACAAAAATGAAAATCGTTTGTAGGTATAATAATATAATAAACTAATTAACATTACGCAAGTACACAATAATCTCTGATTAATATTATGATATTAAACAAATAAACTGTGTGTTGATGTTGTTAAATTATTTCCGTTATTGCAATATGTTTTTTATAGATTAATTCTGCATTATGTGGCATCACATAGTTTGATTTTTAAATAAAGATATGCAGTTTCATCTATTTATATAAATTCGATTTTTTATTCTCTCAATGCTGAAAGATAACATCATTTCACAACTAGAGTCAGAACATTTGATGGAGCTGACTGATAATTTGTTACATATTATACTTTTTTTTTGGGAAAAAAATGTCACTTTTGGAGCTCTTAGCAAAATCTTTCAGTTTCGTGCGGGATCCCAGTTCCGATGCGAATGTGAAGGGATTGCGAATCCAAATTTAAGATGTGAAATCTTCTGTAAAATATTTTTCAAACCGTTCAAACATAATTTTTAATCCTGCTGAATGTCATTATACAGGGTGAGTTTTAAGTTGATGCTTTTTTTTTACAGCGTGTAAAAATCAAATAGACGAGCAAATATTTCAAATAGTTTTTTTATCAAAACTCAAAAATAAGAGAGAAACAGCCTTTCGAAGTTTAAATAAATTTTATTAAATTTTGAGGTCGGTCCTGGGGTTATATTATGTTACTATGGAAATAAGTTGTTATTATCAAGTATTCACAGAAATTGTTCGAAGTTGTCCCCGTTTTGTTGGACACAAAGATGCGTGCGCCGTAGCCATGCTTCTGTACATGCTTGTAGCGATAATAACAACTTATTTCCATAGTAACATAATATAACCCCAGGACCGACCTCAAAATTAAAGAAAATTTAATAAAATTTATTTAAACTTCGAAAGGCTGTTTCTCTCTTATTTTTGAGTTTTGATAAAAAAACTATTTGAAATATTTGCTCGTCTATTTGATTTTTACACGCTGTAAAAAAAAGCATCAACTTAAAACTCACCCTGTATATATTTTATAGTGCCTGGAAGTTCAATAAGGTAGATTGGGCCGCGCCGCTGCTGTAAGTTGAGGGTCGGAATATTCTGCACGTCGATCGTTGCTTCATTGTCGTGATCCCGGCGTAATTCCTGGTTGATAGTGAAGACGGCCTTTCCAGCTTTCAACTCGTTCTTGAAACCAGTGCGTGAAATTTGACATGTAGGCAGACTTGAGTCTTACGTCAGTTGCCTGTTCGTTCCCACAGTTTTAAAAAAACAATAAAACTTTTTTTTCTATAAAATCGGCAACAATATTCTTTTTTGGACCGATTATCCGATTTTAGGGTAATAAAATAATCGGTTTTTCGAAATAATCGGAATCGATTGGCAGGAAAATAATCGATTTATAATCCCCATTCCTAGGTTGTAGCCTCATCGGGTGCGTATAACAGAAAATACGTTTTCGATGAGGCTCTCTTAGAATTTGAATGTTAGAAGGAGCCGTTTACCTCCCTTTTGAAGGTCGGTCCATAATTGCAAAAGTGTCCAAATAAGTCCTTCTATTCAATATATTACCTCTTAATTTG
Organism: Venustoraphidia nigricollis; assembly: GCA_034508555.1. Lineage (NCBI taxonomy): Eukaryota > Metazoa > Arthropoda > Insecta > Raphidioptera > Raphidiidae > Venustoraphidia > Venustoraphidia nigricollis. Next base: position 2,488,168 of record JAVRKA010000065.1, on the reverse strand, counting down.
TCACCTTCAAAAATCTGTATAAAAATTGTCTCTTCTAGTGTACGCTGAGGAAGTTTTTTGAAAATTTAGAGTGCGCACTTGCATGGATTTGAATCACGTAGAATCCTGTTGTTAATCGAAAACGTTATTTGTGTCTTTGATAAAATTTGCTGTGTCGACGGCGGTGTCAGATTTTAATTGACCTGTTGCAGACTAGGTGAGAATTGCAGCAAAAACTGAATTTCTGAACATTTGTGATGCGTATTTCAATTTCATTTTTCCAAATGTTGTTGAATGTATGTTTTTCTATAAGTTTCAGCATACTTCTCTTAATTGAGCTACTTCGATCAACGTAAAATGTTTTGGTAAAATCTGACCAGCACACTTTCTTACCATAAGCAAATAATAATAGTTTTGAATTCATAAAATTATTTCTAAGACTTTAATAAACGAAGTGGATCAAAAGTTGCAAACACATCTATATCATCTATATTTATTTTAGGATGACCGAGCTGGGTAGAGTAGTGGTACAGCACTAGACTCGCATTCGGGAGGTACGGGTTCGATTCCCGGCAGGGGCAGATGTGGCTGGAACTTTTTCCTACTGCCTCTCGCCGAGAAACGGTAATTCCTGTACCGGCCATCTTGATTGAGATTTTCCATGGTTTCCCTCAATTAATTCCAGATAAATATCGAGATGGTTCCTTATTTGAGATCATGGCCGATTACCTATCAAACTACTAGTTCAAAAATTACCTACCTTATCCTAATTTCCTATAATTCCTTCATTCGGCCATTGCTATTATATAAGTTGAAGTTTTAAAAAATGTAGAAAATAACGGGAGGTGGTAAATGGAAAATAGTAATGCTGCGCATGGCGTCTGTTATGACATAAAGTCGGGAAACGGACGTCAAACGCATTATTATTATTATTATTATTATTATTATTATATTTATTTTAGGAAAATTATAATTAGCTCCCAAATTGACCAGTGAATACCTATTATTGACTTCCTGATTACAAATAACTCTGGGACTTAAACCAACTGATCGTAGCTTATAGAAAACTTCCTTAATATAATAGTTCCCGTGGTTGAACCACTGGAAAGATAATAGCAAAATGGTAACTTCCAGTTATGATTAAGTCCTTTCATATAAATCAGTCAGACTTGATTTGCATAATTTGCTAGTTCTTCCCAAACTCGAAAAATCATCACACCCTTCGGTGACGTCTTGGATTAGATTGTGGCGTAATCTGATTTCATCAAACATCACGATACATAATCTCTCATCATCAAACATGTGCTGAGCTTTAATGGATAGGTTATTGATTAAAGAGGTATTGACTCCTGTTCTTAAGTTGTACACCTTGAACCATTACTGAATTGTTGATACGCCCGGTAGCGCGAAGTCAAGTTTCTTGAGTAAAATTTTATAGTTACCAGGAAATTTGTAATAAAGTGACAGTGCCAGTTGATATTTTCACTCTTTGTCCAGGATGTTCTCTTCTTGTGAAAATGGTGATTTGTGCTGAATTAAAATGGTCAACACATTTCTCGTACTAAAAGATACCGATTGTCGCTGTAGTCTTGAGAGAACGACATTCTGTTTTTTCAGTTTACGTTTAACTTCTAGAATGTTCCTTTTCTTTTTCTTTTCTAGAGTTGATATCAACGAAATTGCAACTTCACTCATCGTGCGCTAAGAGTTGGGGCAGTTGATGACCCGGCTTGAGAATTATATTATGCTTGATTATTCATTAGATGTAAATTAAATAAAAGCATGTAATAATAATAATATACAAAAAAAAAACAGATCATAAACAAGGTTTACATTTCAACTAAAAATAATTTATCAAATCTTAGAAAATTGTACCATCAATAATAAGGCTCCCAGCCTGCAAACAGCTGACATAATTTCACTGCAGTCCGACTCCATATTCTTTGTTGAAGTTGTCGGTGTCTGAATTTTTGGGATACCATATTATGTACTTACATTTTCAGAAGTATGGATGTTTAATAACTATCATTACTGAATTGTTAATACGCCAGGTAGTGTGAAGTTAACTTTCTTGAGTAAAAATTTATAGTTACCAGAAAATTTGTAATAAAGTGACAGTGGCAATTGATATTTTCACTCTTGGTCCAGGATGTTCTCTCCTTGTGAAAATGGTGATTTGTGCTGAAGTAAAATGGTCAACACATTTCTCGTACTAAAAGATACCGATTGTCGTTGTAGTCTTGAGAGAACGACACTCTGTTTTTTCAGTTTACGTTTAACTTCTAGGATGTTCTTTTTCTTTTCTAGAGTTGATATCAACGAAATTGCAACTTCAGGAAGTGAAACTTCTCATTTCATTGACGGGTTATTTATTTTGCGTCATTAGGATTTCTCCGCCATTGAATCATTTCCTCTTTAATTTTGCGTCACCAAGGTTTCTTATATATTTCTCCGTCGTTGAATCATTTCCTCCTTAATTTTGAGTTACCAAGGTTTTTCTTGTTTCCCCGTTGTTGGATAGTTTCTCTTTTAACGTTACAGAAAATTTCAAACAGATACGTCGCTAAAGAAGTTTCACTTCAAAAATTATGTCAATGTGTATGACGCTACTTTTAGAAGATATTCATAAAATCTCGAAAAAAGACGAAAATGTAATTATTTTTCAAATCGTCATTTAAGCTCTCATTTTGGGTTGGTAGCGATATTTTGGGTATTCGTTTGAGAATCGTGTGGTCAGCTTAAAATTGTCATTTCGGGAAGGTGGACGGTGCCACCAATTGACCGTCATCTTGAAAAGAAAAGTGTAATAGCTGTTTACTGTATCTTAGTAACCGCGAGTCTTAAACATTTTGTAGACAGCAAGAATATCGTAGTGAAAATTTATTATTATTTATTACTTTCTGAATGGATTTATAAAAGTATTTTGTTACTAAAAATATTATGTCACCACAGTAATACTAACATAAGTGACAACTATATTTTATTATTTCATATTGAAATTGAGTTAATAAAAGAGTTTCTGGATTTGAAAAATCAGTGACACTAATGTTTTAACAAACATGCGAACAATGTAGCCCAGAGGCAGATACAACTAAATAATCACAAGCTTTGCATCACAAGTGAAATTTATTTTGAAGCTGTAAAAAATTCCTTTCTTTTCAATCGAACATAGAAATAATATATATGTATTATGACAGAAAATCCGGCTAGCTAAACTCAGTGGCGCGGAGGTCGTGAGTCCAACTAAAAATGGGGTAGCTACTTGAGTCCCTACAGTAATTTCAAAACAGCTTTGTGTTCTCTGTTTTGATAGTTTGAATACTGTTATCGATTACTTAAATTTTGCCATTATTAATCAGTGGAGTTTTTAGTCGGATAGCGGGATTTACGGGCAATATTATAAAATGTCGACATATAACAACAAACTGAGACGAACTTTTACCATTGACCATTCAACCGATAGCCAGTAGTATCTATAAGACTGAAGCGTAGCGTGCCTTGGCGGGGCGCCGTATAAAAATTTGTTTGGGGGCCCTTCCCCCGTTGAAGTAAATGACTTAAACGGGGAAATCCCGCAGCCCGCGATATCCGATGTAGGGTGTTACCCACTTTTGAACGCACGCTTTACGCGAGAAAAAAAGAAATTGATTTTTTTGACTTTTGTCATTTCTGAAATAAAAAAAAAATTGGGAAGTTTTTATTAATTTTTGCTTACGCGCGTTGGGGGCCCCCGTGACCCGGGGGCCCCGTATAATTGATAAGGCAGATACGGCGGTAGCTACGCCCCTGCTATAAGAAAACCCACTAATTATTATGTGTTGTACAGACTTCCCAGTAGGGCCGTCTTTAGCCTATTGGAGGCCGTGGGCACTGTCGGATAATGGGGCCCCTAAGACCTATTTTATTAAAACATGCAAACTATGTTGATTGAAGAGGTACCCTTCTAGCTTTGAGATAAGCAAAAACATTACTCACTTTTTCAAAATCTATATTTTTGAACACATCACATTCTATGGACATCAGCAACAAACTTGTCAATCTTTCTTAAAGCATCGTAGTTCTCAATTATTTTTTTATTCCTTTAAATTTGGAGAAGGAGCATTCCCTACTGCAGTTAGTTAAGCTAGTTATTATTATTATTATTTATTAAATAATTAGGTTCAGCACAGCTCCTCTTCCACCTAAACTATACAGTAACATGTTTAACAATCAACACAATAAAATATATGAAATATAATAAAATTACGAAATAAAATAATGCAATCATGCAACTTTTTAATATAACAATTAAAATGACAATTAAAATAGAGATAAAATTAATATTTAAAATCAGGCTAAAACTCTGGAAGATAAAATATATTTTTTTAAATTACGTTTGAAAGTCGGCAGAGAATCTGACGATTTTAAGGTTTGGGGCAGTTTATTAAGTAATTTCGATGCCACTGACGAAAACGATTTTAACTAATAACTCTTTAGCGATCTAGGAACATCTAGGTTATTATTTGTTCTAATGTTGACCTGGTGGTAAGTTGACCTAACTTTTAATTTATTGGCCAGATAAGTTGGCTTTCCATTCTTAATCGTTTTTTTCACAAGACACCCAAGATGCAGCAGCCTTCTCTCAGACATGTTAAGCCATCCTGAATAAATTAGTTCGGGTGTTATATGGTCTCTTCTACGAAGGTTGTAAACAAGTCTTAGGCATGCGTTTTGTATTTTTTGAATTTTCACTTTGTCCCTATTTAATAAACAAGGGTCGTATATAGTGTCACAATAATTAAAAATACCATCAAGCTTAAAAGGATTCTCAATACAATTTCAACATTTGTAAATGTGTCTTTAATTTTTGTTTTCTGTCAAAAAATGATAATAATAATAATAATGAAAATATTTATTGTCATCAAAGAATACATGACATGTCACACGAATAGATAAAATGGTTCATATAAAAGCTAAGTAAAAATTGAAACATCAATAATGAATCACAAAAAAGTCATATATAAAAGTCGTAAAATTATAGTTTAAAAACTCTTCCAGCGTATAAAAAGCCTCTTTAGCAAGTATATTTTTTACATATTTAACATAAACTTTGGAATTTAATAGTTTTATTCTCCCAGGCAACTTGTTATAAAGTTTTGGACCCCAATAATCCACAAATGGTTGAGTGGTTGATTTGCAATTGTAATGGATTCTCAACGGCTACTTATTTCTTGTGCTTAAACCATGGTCTCCGATTTTAGGAAAACTGTATATGTTGGTATATATATGTTTTAGTGCTTCTAAGATATATATACATGTTAACGTAAGATTTTGTGTTCTTTAAAATCAGCTCTGCATGAATCCCTTGGTCCTAGACTGGACATTAATCGTATAGCTTTTTTCTGAGTTTTAAAGATATGTTCAGCGCAGCTTGCTGTTCCCCATATTAATATTCCATAGCTAAGAAGGCTGTGAAAGTTTGAGAACTGGGCAGTTTTTAATATATGTGTAGGAGCGATGTTTTTAAGCCTTGTTTTGCGCAAACGTTTTGCAAGCTTATTTGTGGTTCCAATTTAATCTATTATCGACATATATTCCTAGAAATTTTACAGAAGCATGTCCTTGGCGTACTCCAAAGCTAAGGATTTCAGTTTTTCCAGTGTTGATTTTTAATTTATTTGCAAAAAAGCAGTTTTCGGCGTCTGTTAAGAGTTTGTCTTGTTAGTGTATTTGCCATATGGCAACATACACTATTGGCGTTGGTCGGATGGCGGGACCTAGGGGTCGGACCAAAATTTCTCGACGTTTCATAACCTCCTAAACACTTTGGCACCATTTTAAAAAATGTTTATATATATATGTATATATATATATATATATATATATATATATATATATATATGTGTGTACGCGCGATAACTTTCGAAAGAGTTAATTGATTTCAACGAAATTTGGGCCACATGTTGAAATCCATCACCGCAAGAAGCCTATTTAAAATGGGCCTAATCGGGCTATTTTAAGGGTAGTTTTTAGGGGTTGAAAACTGTTTTTGGGCCCCAAAATACCGAAAAAATTCTCCGAATCGTTTCAAAATTGAAATTTAACCCTCTGGTAGTGATTAAAAAGTGTCCCCACAATTTTAATAAAATCAGCCCGACAGGACCGGATTTACAAATTTTATGAAAACACTAGTTTGCAGATAGTGACTTATTTATTGAAGGGTGTATTTAATTCGGTGTAGACGTTAGATTGATAATAATATTACAATTAAGAAAAAAATGTTATTTTAAGGGGTGTATTAAGGGGTTAAATTTTTTATTTTGCCCAAAAACAAACTTAATTTCACATAATAAAAGTATAAAACCACACGGCCCTATACAAGCAAATACACTATATTGTCGGCAGGGTTTTGGCACTGCGACCCGGGTTTTTTTTTTCTTTAACTAGCCTAGTTTTTTCTTTGATTAAAAACGAGGTATCACAGTATAAACAAGTGTTAAGACTATGTCATTAATGTAGATGATAAAAAGTATAGGCAACGGTATAGAGCCCTGTGGTACTCCAAACTTGACTGAAAGCTCTGTTGAGGACCTTACGTTACTAGAACCATACTGACATCTTTCATTTAGATATGACTTAAGTAAGGTAAATATTGAACCTTTGAAACCATAGAAGAACAATTTTTCTAGAAGAATGGTATGCGGTACTAAGTCAAAGGTTTTTCCTAAAATACTATTTGTCTCTTCATTTTCACTAGACTGAAAAATTTTCAAGTATTCTGTTAAATGCAGACATTCAATTCCCAACTCTTTCTCGTTATCGTCTTCATACTAGATTTTAGAAAATTCTTTAGAACTTTGTCGGTTATCGGATATTGATCTGGCAGGAACTAGGAGACCCCATCGATCGCGGAGCCTTGGGCACTTGCCCAGAGTGCCCAGTAGAATAGAGGGGTTTGCTTCTCAATCACTTGTGTAAAATTTGAATTTGAATTTCAGTGTCACAACATAAAAAACGATAACAACATAGCATTTTCGCCCTACGGCTTGATGAGTGTAATGATCGCTCTGGCTGAGGGATTGTCCGGCGAGGCAGGCGCTCAGGTTCACCGCGTCACTCGTCTCCCATGGGATGCCAACATCGTGCGCATCGGTTTCCGGGATATACATCGACTTTTGCGTGTGAGTAATTTACCTGCAACCATCCACTTACCCACTTATGTAATATAGCCAGAGAAATAGATATTGTAAATTATAGACGCTCGACAATAGAGATCATAAAGAAAATTATGTGATATTACACAATACATGAGCAAAGCTAAGTATGCATTACTGCAAAACTTTGTTAAATTTTAGTTATTTTACCATTCCAACCCATTAGTGAGGAATGGTATTAATTTAAGTGAAAATTCACTTTTCAAAATATTTTTCGTTTGAATCCAAATAGCATATTTTTGGAAAACGCCTGTTGTCTGTTGGTCGGTTTGTCTGTGAACACGATACAGGTCAAACGGATGAGCAGATTGGAACCTAATTTTTGGAGGATATTTATAGTCCAGCAGCCACCGCCTGTTTTTTTAAGTGATTAATAACAGGCTGAATCTTCGTGAGTTCGTTCGGTTCGACGAGACGCCCAAGTTTTTCCTCTGTCCAAATTCTCAAAGAGGTAGGTAATGAACTGCGCAGATGTCAAACATGTCGATTTGGTAGGGTGTCGAAATTATTAATAATCAACTGATTTTTTGTATGCAGCTTACTAAATATTAGTATAATTGAATGGCCACAATGTCCTACAAATGTAGTGGTAGGTTTTCCTAGTCCTACGCTTGGAAGTTGTCGATTCCACGGTAACACTTTTTTCATTAATAACAACCTAGGTTTGATTTTGTCCTATCGGGAATAAAGTGTAGAACACAATTTTACCAAGCGTAGGACTAGGAAAACCTACCACTACATTTGTAGGACTTTGTGGTCATTCAATTATACTAATATTTAGTAAGCTGCACACAAAAAATCAGCTGGTTATTAATAATTTTGACACCCTACCAAATCGACATGTTTTACATCTGCGCAGTTCATTACCTACCTCTTTGAGAATTTGGACAGAGGAAAAACTTGGGCGTCTCGTCGAACCGAACGAACTCACGAAGATTCAGCCTGTTATTAATCACTCAAAAAAACAGGCGGTGGCTGCTGGACTATTAATATGTAAATATGAAGAGCCCTATTGTTTTTTGGGGCAAAACCATGCTTGCACAGAAGAGATAAATGCTATAATGTTGTTTTGTATAAGGGTAGTATAATTTTTATGACGGTTTATTATTCTATTGATTTTTTCTAAGAAAGTTTTGTACAATTATTTTTGTATAAAGTACACAGTTTCAGAAATATTTTGAAAATAAAAAAAAATCAAATGTTCCTTTGTTCTGAAGGTCTGTCAAAAATCAATTAGCTTACAAGCATGCTTCGAGTAATTTTAACATGTAAAACTCTATTATGTAATCATGAAAATGAATAGCAAATTTCACAGCAATGCAAGTGCCGGACACTTAAGGTTTTTAATAAACAAAAAATGAAATAATGTTTTATTTCGATACTTAACATTTTCGTTTAAACAATCATATAAAACATTAAAATAAATCAACAAAGATGAATATTGTACATTTTTAGCCACTTCAAATGGAATCAATCATCGGTTTAGTTTTTGATTTCATTGAAATTTGGCACCGGACAAGTATAAATTCGAACCCGTAAGACGGGGCAGAACCTAGTAATTATGGGTTTACAGAAATTTAAAGGCACACAGTAATCTTACATTAATACTAAAGACGCCTGAGCCATATAAACATCAAAACAATTAATTCACTGTAAAAATAGGCATAATCTATAACGTTCTGAATATTACTCGACGCAACAAATTCCTACGCAAAATGACTAACGTGTAACCCGAACGAAACTGACGCCTCCCGCGCCGCGGGGGGAATCTGACCGTTGAGTTTGACGTTTTCGATTACACGAATGTTATTATGAGCGTTATTTCATGTTTTATGTCCGGTACTAGGTGCTGTCTGGCGCTAGGGGGACTCCCCCTAATATTAAAAACTAAAGAAGTGAAACTTCTTATGTGAGCTTATGAGGGTGAGGCTCATTATAATTTTTTCTTACAGAGCTACTTCATACCACAAGAAGGTTTTCTTGCTGGATTATCGCTAAATAACGCGAATGTAACATTCACACCGGATTATCAATCAATATTGCGATTTTATGGTTATGATCTTAATCCCGTTTTTGCGACGACCGATCGTCCATATATAACAGAGTTATTTCCATTCACAACACCATTAAATACGGAATCCATCCCTTCAGTAACAACTGATATGGGCACGACAGAACATAATTCAGAATTAACGACAACCGAAAGCTCGACAGATTTTCAAACGCCATCAACTTCGCAAGGTGTTCAGAGTACAGTCGCTGAAGATATACCGTCAACTAGTACCGAAAATATGTCCGAAGTGACGCAGACGGCCTTTAGTACAATTTCAGAAGAAACGTCAGACCCTAACACAGAAGTAACTACTGAAATATTTCAGTATATGACTGAAACGAGTTCTTTAGTTCCTGAAATTACCAGACCTTCGATGCAGTCCACCATTGAAATAAGTGGAACTACGACTGAAATTATTGACTCTTTGCCAGAAACAGTACCTGCAACAGAAACAAGTTTAGCACTAGAAACAACATCGGTAGCACAAACAACAGTCGAAAGAGAAACTACATCTGTCCCAGAAACAACACCTATAGCTCCGACAGTATCTGTAGAAGAAACAGTTTCTACAACAGAAGCAATATCTACTGCAGAAGCAACATCTACAACAGAAACAACATCTACAATAGAAACAATTTCTACTGTAGATACAGTGTCTACAGCAGAAACATCTTCTCCAGAAGAAACGGCAACTACAACGAAGTCAGAAGTGAGTGATTCATCGACTGAAATTCAAAACACCGACAGTTCTACTGGAACCGTTGAACAATTAACTAGTATTGAAAATATAGAAACAACTGCTATGACAACGGAAAGCTTATCGATTGAACCAAGTGATATTGATAAATCAACTGGTTCTGTCTCCGAAACAACAATTGCAAATAGCGAACCGTTTACATCGGGACCAATAGACGCTTCTCCAGATATTCTCTCATCTCCTCAAATGTCAAGTACCCAGGCTGTGACAGAAAATTTGGATTCAACCACAATCGATCCATCTGCGATAATTTTTCCACCAGAACGGTTGAAAAAATTGAAACGGTCCGTTGTGGACATAATGCTAGCGAGATACTATGATAACAATGTAGATCTTTTGAATTTCCATCATCCAATAAGTTCACCACCAGCAAGCAAAACGGACTATCCTTTTTTGGTTCATGGACTAAAAGAACAATATAAAGTGAATTATACGGAACACGAATCTATTTTGCCCTTTGCTTATTTACCAAATTTAAATTCTGTTGCATTAAAGTATCCTTTGGATAGTAGTAAATATTATTTACTTTTGATTTTGCCAGTGCATGTGCAAGGTGTTGATAAACTAATATGTGATTTACGGAAGTACGAATCACTGAGAACTATTGTAGGTTATTTGAAGGACACCTATGTGAAAACTATTATACCAAGCTTTATGCTACGAGGATTTGTAGTCTTGACAAATACATTACGGAGGGTAAGATTTATTCATTTTTTATTTCATAATATAGATCAACTGTGGGCAACTCCCGACCTGCGGGCCATTTACGACCCACGGAAAGTTTCCATTCGGCCCACGAGACCTTTAGAGGAAATTATAAATAAATTGAATCTTAAACACACATAGCTACATGTATGTTCATAATTTAATAATAATATTAATTTATTGCACAAAAAAATACATACATACAAAAATAAAGGCTTGTAGTTTGTTACTGTCGGTAGACAGGGCGCATAGTCCCACAGCTACGACAGTTCTGATGACTAGTCCACAAAATTCGCATACAAGAGTAATGTGTCCAATGCTAACAATATGTAGTGAAACGACTCGTCTTCTTATTTATGATGAATGAGTGTTAAAAATAGCGATATTTGAACGTCGATATCTCAAGAACTATTAAATTTTTTTAAATAAAATTAGGGTTTTTAGTAATTGGCGGGGGGTCTTAATAGATAAACAAAATTTTAAGTGTGCATGTCAAATAGATTTGAGTTATAGAGGGGTTCAAAAGTAACTCGAAATGATTTTTATTTTTAATTCAATAATAAATCACAGGTAATTGGACTTAATAAGACAAAAACAATCATGTCATTGTTAATATTGCGACGTTTCGACTTTTTATTGAGTCTTCATCAGACTGAAAAATACATACATATAATGCGATATAATGTCAAATTTTTATATTTTTTTTTTTTTTTGGTATTTGATGGCAGTTATTTGTTTTTGTTTTATTTCTCCCATATTTTCTTTTTTTATAGTTGGGGATTAGAAATGTGTTTGAGCCTGGCCAAGCTGATTTCACTCCGATGACTGCCGATAGAGATATTTATGTTACAAATATAGAACAAGCTGTTACGGTTACCATACGTAATTATATGGATGAGAATTGGAACAATCAGAAGAGTGAGTGTTTTCTTTTGGTAAAAATTTGTCTTTAAGGCGTAACTCGAAACTACGTAGATATTTATATTTGTCAATACTGAAATAAAGCTTTTGTCAAAATTAACAATTACGCGAGCAAATATGGGAGCACAGAGCACGGACTTATTTTTTCGTATATGGTGGTGTTGATCCAATAGAATGTCGCAGTCAAGGAAGATTTGGTTGAGGATCAATAAATAAATAAGCTTTACCAAAGTTTTGCTAGTGGCCAACGTTTCGAAAAATTTATTTTCATCTTCAGGGTCTTAAGCTGGTCAAATGGTACTAATTTGTTCTAATAGTATACATGATCATTTTTATGAATTAATACAATTTTAAATATCACTATGAAACACATTAAAATATTAATTCAATTGTTAAAATAAACTGTCACAATATAAAAAAAAAAAATCTTTTCGAATATTTTTATGTGCACAAATAATTTTTTCGAAACGTTGGCCACTAGCAAAACTTTGGTAAAGCTTATTGATCCTCAACCAAATCTTCCTTTACTGTGACTTATTTTTGATCTGTATTTTTTTACGATCCAAAGCATAACAATTTTAATAAAAATAATGAATTTGGTTATTTGGATAAAATTTTAAAGTCCTTTATTCGTTGATTTACTTGTTCAATAAATGATTCCAACTGATTAAGATGTTTGCCACTAGTTAGCGTAAAAGTCGAGAAACTCGATCCCATTTCGTACTCATATTTTTTGAAAGTTTTAAAGTCTTATCGTTGGTATATTCGCAGAAGCTAAAACTTTGTTGACATGAGTACTTAGATCCAATCCCTGTGTGAAATTATACAACATGACAATTTACAGGGTGTTCTACAAGCTCTATGACAAACTTTGACAGATGGTAGGTCACTTGATTTTAAACATATTTTTTTTAATAAACATGGGTCCGATTCGTTTTTGTTTAGAAGTTACAAGCATTTAAAGAATCAAAAACGTAGGCTGATAAATAGAAATATCGGTTGTTATGACAATAATTATAGGTCAAGGAGGTCCAATATCATGGCCACCTCGTTCACCCGATCTGAATCTTCTGGATTTTTATTTATGGGGGCACATGAAGCAGCTGGTCTACCATCTTGAATTCTTTCAAGTAACTGCTGATGGGTAGCGATTTCAACATGGTAGACCAGCTGCTTCATATGTCCCCATAAATAAAAACCCAGAGGATTCAGATCGGGTGAACGAGGTGGCTATGATATTGGACCTGTATATCGTATCTGAATGGACAGTATATCCTGAACCTCATTAAATAGATCTGTATAGACCAGGAAACGTAGAAAACTTTACAATTGGTACACCGGGCTTCTTCGTCTAAACAGCAACTGGAATTTTGCAGAAGTTCATGGTAACAAGAGTTCTTTTGTCACCTGACCAATGACTTACAGCAATGTTAATTATCACGCCCAGATGATTTGATTAGTTCCTCTTAACAAGGCACAGGGAAGACTGAAATGTGAAATTAGGAATTAAATACTCGTCGAGTATTGACATTCATATATATTTAATTATTTTAAGGGATGTGTTAAGAGACTAGAATATTTTATACAAAGACAAAATATGCAAATTTACATATGATACATTTTTAATTACCTTCTATTAATATACCTACATTATTTTGTAAGAGAAATTTACTGTAAGACCCGAGTATTTTTTCAGTCGTGATAACTGTTTATTCTGATGCAACTTTGTTTCTTGTTTTGTTTTAGGATATGTATACAACTATAAACCAGTTGAGTTTGAAGCTACACATCCATTTTTATATTTCATAATGGATTCCGAACTCAACGTTGCTCTTATGGCTGGTAAAGTGACAAATCCGTTGAATTCGAGAATTTATTAACAATTAGTGTAATAACAGCTATTTATTAGACATTACAATTAACGCCAACAGTGATGAAATCTGAATAACTTATTGATTTGTTAATAATATTGACTCTACCAACAGTAATATAATATTAAATAAAACGAAACTACTTGCGATTACTGTTCAAAATATTTTTTTATTTATAAAACGTTTCTACCAAATTTTTGGTCCTTTTCAATTTATCAAAATACAAAATAAATTATTTATTATTGATTTGTTATTGTCGGCGGTTTCCTTTATTTTGTACTTGGTTAATGACCCGAGTATTTGTGAGCAATGCGATTACAGATTACGTCATAGCAACGGTCCGACATTTAGATCGTTTATTTGACCTTTTTCAAGCTCTTAAATATAATGTACGTGAACATTATGGTACAAGATCTCGACTAATGTCGATTTTCACTCATCTGTTTTCTTAATAAATGGTGTTTTTTTAATCAATCATAAATACCAACAAATTAGATGAATTGTCTAATTAAATCAATTCGACTACCCTTAAATTTAAATAATTTTTTTCTTTAATCTATACCCTTATTTGTACTATGAAACTGTTCAGTAATAAAATAAAAATATTTTTATTGCGAATACGGTAGCATTAGGTTGCTTAAAGAAAATAGAACAAGACTCGCAGTTGTTAAGTAGACAGGCCATCCGCTATTTGCTTGTTTATACATTACCTTTTATTAGGAAAACAGATGAGTGACAGTCTATTGTAGTCGGGATTTTAGACTATTAGGTTATAGTTACATTTTTGACAATTTTACAAACTGATTAACGTTCTAGCTTCAGTTGTATTGTGTTTGTTTTAAAATTATATTATTTATTACATCACACAAAGGATTTGTATAATTTTTTTCCTGATTTTAAATAACCATGAAATCCCCATAATCTACTTATGATAGTAAAGCTAACGCATGGTTCCCACAAGGAGACGAGGAGACTTGTCGCGCGTCCGTCTTTCTCAAACGTCGACCGCGTTATTACTTATATCTAGAAAGGACGAGAAAGAGGACCCTTTCTGAGCGATCCTTCACGTTAAATATCAAATCAGTTTACGACTGACCAGACTAGTTTAGATGCTATAATTTCAGAAGGTGCGAACAAAAAAAAAAGAGTCTCGCGAACGGCTTACTTACACCAACCTTGCTGACGCAGCCCCCACAAACTATTTGGTTCAGCGACTCTATTTCTTTATTACCTTGTTAATCCGGTTTAGTAAGTGTCTGTACCGAGCTGGGTAGAGTAGTGGTGACAGCACTAGACTCGCATTCGGAAGGTACCGGGTTCGAATCCCGGCGGGGGCAGATGTGGCTGCCTCTCGCCGAGAAACGGTAATTCCTGTACCGGCTATCTTAATTGAGGTTCTCCATGGTTTCCCTCAATTAATTCCAGATAAATATCGAGATGGTTCCTTATTTGAGGCCATGGCCGATTACCTATCAAACTCCTAGTTCAAAAATTACCTACCTTATCCTAATTACCTATAATTCCTTCATTCGCCCATTGCTATTACATTAGTTGAAAAAATGTAGAAATAACGGAAAGTGGTAGATGAAAAATAGTATTGGTGCGAATGGCGTCTGTTATGACAAAGTCGAGAAACGGACGTGAAACGCATAATTATTATTTTTATTTACGAAGTGTCATGTGTATTGTGTAGTGGTTTGGCCGCAAATCAGGAAAACGTGAGTTCTCCGTGAGAATTGGCCCGTATGTGGAATTACGGATCAGAGGGAAACAGAGCAAGTTCAAATCCCCGTGAAACTGCAGTCCGTGTTTATGTTGTTGTGGTGTGACCGCCAATCAGGAAAACCGTGACTTCTCCCGTGAGAATTGGCCAGTATGTAGAAATACGGATCTGGAGAAACAGAGCAAGCTCTAATCCCTGTGAAACTGCAGTCCCTGTTTATGTGTGACCGCCAATCAGAAAACCGCGAGTTCTCCGTGAGAATTGGCCCGTATGTGGAATTACGGATCAGAGGGAAACAGAGCAAGTTCAAATCCCCGTGAAACTGCAGTCCGTGTTTATGTTGTTGTGGTGTGACCGCCAATCAGGAAAACCGTGACTTCTCCCGTGAGAATTGGCCAGTATGTAGAAATACGGATCTGGAGAAACAGAGCAAGCTCTAATCCCTGTGAAACTGCAGTCCCTGTTTATGTGTGACCGCCAATCAGGAAAACCGTGAGTTCTCCGTGAGAATTGGCCCGTATGTGAAATTACGGATCAGAAGAAACAGAGCAAGCTCAAATCCCTGTGAAACCGCATGTTAACCGTAAATATAATTTTACTTATTTTTTATTTTCTTAATAAATTTTAATATCTCTCCAAAACAAGAAACATTACCAGACTCAAACTAAACAAACAAAACCGTTTCCTTCGCTATCACTCTCTCACGATCTTTTTAAAAGCCAAAAATTCATGCATGGCAACCTGTGTATTTATTTTCGTAACACGCAATCCGTGTTTGTGTCGTGTTAAATGTATTCTCTTCGGTCCAGTTGAGTTGTTGAATCTAAAGATAAAATTCAACACTACAAAGAAAAACACGTGGATATTTTCTATTATGCAATTTATTTCCAAAAAAATTGCCTGAAGTGAATAGAGAGGTAGCTTCAATTCAGAGCAATGTTTGCAAATTGTTTGGCAGATATAGAAAATAGACAAGTTAAAGAACTCTAACAGAACACTAGAGTCAATATAATAATCTAAGATATTTAATAATATAATTTATTATTTTTTGATACACAACAATAAAAAAAATGCTATAAAATATTTTTGTTGTAATACAGTGAACACATCAGTTTAATAAGACTTTAACAACTATAAGCTTTTTGATTTTTTTTTCTTGAATTATTTAATATACACAATACAAAATCAGGTAAATATTACATCTTTGCGTCCCTATTTTGAATTGAATTCCATGGTTATATTTTAACGTGCTTTTGCGTTTTAACATTTATAATATTTTACTTTTGCGAGATAAGTTTTGTCAAGAACTTTTTTTCTAAGCCTCATCGTAGGTATTCCACTCGTCAAATTTTTTTATTTGGTACCCAAGTCAAGAAGGTTGTGAAGAAAAACGTAATCGGCCATTTTGGAGCATCCACTGTAATGGATTTATTGTTATCGATGGTTCGATCTTATACACGGGTGCAAAGTTTCAAAGCTCTAGCTTAACTAGATCTACTCAGTCTAAATTTTGATTGAAAGTTTTGACATAAACTGGCAGATTGACAAACATGCCAAGATAAATAAAAGTTCGTAAAATGGATAGATATTTTGCTTTGATTTGAGAAAATTAAAGTGTCAAAAATACGGGATGGAAAAATTGCTTTACAGCTGGTATTTAAACATGCTTCCGTTGGTTTCTAGCTAAAAAGTAACTCGATTTTCGGGAGAAACTAATACAGCGATAAACTTTTTTCACGCAAAATGGACATGTTAGTCCTTCATATATTGTTTTAAAACGCAAAAGCACTAAAATGAAAATGTACAAATAAAAAACACTGCAACAGAAAACATTAAGTAGCGGAATTATGCGTAACAATACTTAAAGAAAAATAATAAAAATAACAATTTTTAATTTATTGAGAAACTCCATGATAAATAATCAGAAAATAAATTAATGCTCGTCAGAAAAAAAATGTAGAAACTGAAATTCTTTTAAAGATATCTGTTTATACCTAATATATTATCACAGTAAATTTATATGCATAATGTATATTTTTAAAAGCTTTCTATTATTTTGTTTTTTTTCTGCCTATTTATTTTGGAGTTGAATTGGAACAGGCACAGTACATTTTGCCTTTGTTATTTAAAACTCAACATTATTACTGAGATCGATTGTTTTAGCCCACGCAGCCAAGACGAATGATTCTATTTCACATTCGTTGACACCACGAACAATCCTGAAGTAGCCGTTTTCTCCCCATTCTGGACCCCAGCTGTTTGCTACTTTCTAAAAAATACAGAAATAAGCATGTCAGTACACTATAATACAAAATAACAAAAAATATTCAATAACAAGAAAATGACAAATCTATTTAAATGTTGAATTGATTGTTAGGATATTGAAATTATTATGCGAATACGGGATAAAAGGCTAATTTAGAACAAATTATTCTTATTAGATTTTTATTACTGGTCTGACGTTTCGGTTACTTATGCAATCTTCATCAGAGACCTGGACGTCAATAACAAAATCTACTGTATAAATATGACATATGAAACTACGCAGCATAGTTTCATATGTCATATTTATACAGCAGATTTTGTTATTGACTATCAGGTCTCTGATGAAGAATGCATAAGTAACCGAAACGTCAGACCAGTAATAAAAATCTAATAAGAATAATTTGTTCTATATTATACTACAATATGGTGTCAACATACTTATTAAAATTATTGATTTAAACTCTCTTTAAAAAAATCGGGTTTTGAACCATCAAAAATTGAATAACCACATTTATGACTATTTTAATTGAAAATGACCTCCTCTATCACCTCATTTCGTCTGGGACACCAAAGTCACAAAAGTCGATGTCCAAACGAAGTGAGGTGGTAGGGAAGGTCGTTTTTAATCCAGATAACGACAACTGTGATTATCCAATAGTGTATGTTTCGTATGGCGAATACACTAAAATTAGTTAAAAACTATTTACCCAGTATTTGATTCGGCCTTCTTCTCCCCAACCGACAATTCTCACAGAATGATATTTTGTTCTATGTGCAGTGGATGCACTAGAATGCCGATAAATTCCTTTGGAATATGAAAAGAAATCTTGATAAACTCTCATAGTAGCTGAAACATAAATTAAAATAGATAAACATCGACATGTTTTAATAATTCGCCAATCACAAAAATTTTGTTTTGTTTTATGCTTATTATATATAGACGCTGGTGATCGCAGATGTTGAGCGTCTATAATCTAGTCTCTCTCTCTCTTGCGTATCTTTAGTAGTACGTGCACAAAATAGTATAACTTTTCTCGGACGTAATAATATTTGAGCTGCTGTCATTGATAAAGCTCGTTGACTCGTTGCAACATAATGTCACATACTCACCAAAAATAATCTACATTACATCCGACATACATAAACTACCAGTTAGTATCAACTACTAGCCTGGAGACCGTCAGTTAGATCTAGCCACCAATAGCGTAAGACTACAGACTCCTATCTAGAAACTTCTTACCACAACAGTTTTATTAATGGATGTACATTTCGAGAGCTAAGCTCCCATCTTCAGCAATACACTACACTATTACACTACTACTGGAGTGTAGTGTATTGCTGAAGATGGGAGTTTAGCTCTCGAAATGTACATCCATTAATAAAACTGTTGTGGTAAGAAGTTTCTATACTTTTATTTTCATTTTTGTTCCAATCACAGTGCTCTTAATGTTGCTATAAAAGAAGCAAAGAAAAACTAAAATTCACCTTGGACTGGTCCAGATTCAAGAATTTCGTCCATGATATCTGTTTCGTTGCCAAGTCTATAGGCAGGGCCGGTTTTGTACATTTCTTTACGATCGACAGTAACGGGCAACGTACATCTAGCCGTAAGAAGGTTCCCACCACGCGGCAATCGGCATTTCGAATCAGTTCCTTTGTAAGGGTAGCACTCTTCATCGACGAGTCTGAATAGATACAATGATTTATAGTGTTAGCTAGTTATTACAACCATCATTTTAGTAACATTAAAAGACAGGAATACAAATATTTCACAGTTGCGATTAAAGTTCCAATTTCCGTTAACGGGACAAAGTTATGTTTATTAGTGTATTTGCCATATGGCAACATGCACTATTACGTTTCATAACCTCCTAAACACTTTGACACCATTTTTAAAAATGTTTATATATATATGTATATATATATTTATATATATATATATATATATATATATATATAAGCGTATATATATATATATATATATATATATATATATATGTGTGTGTGCGGGCAATAACTTTCGAAAGAGTTAATTGATTTTAACGAAATTTGGCCCACGTGTTGAAATCCATCACCGCAAGAAGCCTATTTAAAATGGGCGTAATCGGGTCATTTTAAGGGTAGTTTTTAGGGGTTGAGAAAAGGTTTTTGGGCCCCAAAATACCGACAAAATTCTCAGAATCGTTTCAAAATTGACATTTAACAATTACCAGTAGTAATTAAAAAGTGTGCCTAAAATTTTAATAAAATCGGCCCGACAGGACCGGACTTACAAATTTTATGAAAACACTACTTTGGAGATAGTGAATTATTTACTGAAAGTTGTATATAATTTGGTATAGAAGTTCGATTGATAATGATATTGCAATTAAGAAAAAAATGTTATTTTAAGGGGTGTATTAAGGAGTCAAATTTTTTATTTTGCCCAAAAACCAACATAAGTTCGCATAATAAAGCCACACTGCCTGTATTATCAAATACACTATATTGTCGGCAGGGTTTTGGCACTGCGACCCGGGTTTTTTTTTTATTACAAGCTTTTAATTAACTTGCAATGTAATATGTTTGTATGGGTGGAATCTTGCAACGCAATTTTTTTTGCTAAGGTAGGTACTATGTAAATTGTAAAATGATATTTGAATATTTAAGGATTCACTAAGTTTATTTTTGGAATAAATATCTTGGATATCTTAAATAAAGCATTAAATGCCTGTAACTTTTTAATTTTTTTTTTTATAATAATTATATCTGTGTGTTAACCTTTTTTATTTAGAATAGTTACAATTTTCTTTGAGTTCAGTATAAAATTAATACGATTGATTGTACCAAGGCAAATCCAAAAATGTTTCCTAACTAAGATACAGAGAGTGACGAAATGTTTTTTGAAGATTTATCTTTAAAAACATTTTACCTCCATAACGTCCTTAACATACATTACCAATCGTATCGTTTAATTACAAGCTCAGAATATAGAAATAAAAAAACTCAAATACAAATGGAACACATACCCATATTTTCTTAAAAATAACCAAGCTCTGTCCAAATGCCCGCCTTTACAGCTCTGTTGGCCGCGGTTGTTACAAGACAATAAATGTTGAGCGCTGAGGGTTACTTCTTCCATACCTTTCGACATGATAGCAAATCTAAACAAAGTATTTAATTAAAAACATAAAAAAATGTATAATCAGATCCTTTTGATGTTAATAAATTATAAATAATTAGAGGAATTAGGATCAAAGAAATAAAAGACAAATTATTATTTCACAACGTTTCGTATTAAATTAATACTTCATCAGGTGATCTTAATTAAATTAATAAAACAAATTGTCACTCTGTATGAATTGTAAAATTTTGATTTGTTATGATAATTTAAAATAATATAACAAGATAATTGAATTAAATTTAGTTATTGAGACAATTAATTAAGATCACCTGATGAAGTATTAATTTAATACGAAACGTTGTGAAATAATAATTTGTCTTTTATTTCTTTGATCCTAATTCCTCTAATTATTTATAATTTATTAAAAACATAAATATAGAAAGATCCAAATGTCATTCGGTAAGTTTATAAGCGACCAAAACTTGCCTATCTGAAGCGACAGCCACAGTAGATAAAGCCCACGAAGAGCCACACCACTTCTGATCTTGAATTGGAGTCAGCTGGCCATACCATTTTTCGGTGGCATCAAAGTGTCTGGGAAGCGACGCCGGATCATACATACGTCTAACAGGATTCATTGTCATTACAACACGATGCGGATGAAGTGTGCCTGTAGAAAAGAAAGATCAATCATTTGCTACGAAAGGCAACCAATTTTACTTACTAAAGCTTTTCTACACCAGTTACTCCTAAAATATAAAATGTCTGTAAAAATAATCTTTTTTTATTCCCTGACCCATAAACATCACAATATTTAGTGTATTTGCCATATGGCAACATACACTATTGGCGTCGGTCGGATGACGGGACCTAGGGGTCGGACCAAAATTTCTCGACGTTTCATAACCTCCTAAACACTTTGGCACCATTTTTAAAAATGTTTATATATATATGTATATATATATATTTATATATATATACGTATATATATATATATATATATATATATATATATATATATATATATATGTGTGTCCCCCCAGGGGAGGTATTGGAATGTAGTTGCGATGGCAGTTGCGTTCCAATGCTTTTTGGGAATTAGCGGTCCCAGGTTCCTGAGCTCGCACCAGTTGGTCGTGTATTCCAGCTGGGTGAACATTGTTTGGGGACTATTATGAAGGACAGACAGTTGCAACTCTTTTCTTCTTCTGTTCTCCCTTCTTTCTGTTTGTTGATAGCGGCATGTCCCTCCGTTATGGGTACGTTATTGTTGCTGTCTCTTGTTTATAATAGTCCCCAAATAATACACCTGCGTGTTTGCCGTGCGTGGTGACCCGTAAGGAGGAAAAGGGTATCCTGGTAGTTGAGGTTTGTCTTGGACACGCCAACACACTGCTTTGGGCTCGGCTTCTTTGTAAACGGGCGGCTAGACCTAACCCAGCCTAGTCAATCGGCTAACGTCGTGGATATTAAGTATTCCGGCGGGGTGAGCCAGTATCTCTTGATGGAGTGACACCGTCTTTGGAGCTGACTATGTCGACTGTGTAGCCCTGGCGCTCTGCACCGATTTGCGGTCAACGTCCCCTTGTTGGGCTCCGTGGTGGGTGGGGCGCACGGTTGATGAAAATCATAATAAACATTATGACTTCTTTCCCTCCCTTAACCAGCCCTCCTTTTAAAAGAGGGCGTAATGATGAAAATTTAGATTTGTTGTTTGGTAACGACACATTAACTGTGACTCCATGTAACAGATATTTAGTTATGAGTAAAATAGCCGGGAATTTCAATAGTGACAGTCCTTTTTACATTAATAAACATCTCGATGGCTTATTTGGAAATTTTAAAAGTGTTAAAAAATTGCGTGACGGATGTTTACTAATTGAAACATCATCCCAACGTCAAGCTGATAAGGTATTGTCTTGCAAAAGCATTAAATCTTCAGACATGACTACTGACGTACCAGTGAAGGTAGACCTACATAAGCAGTTAAATTTTTCTAAAGGTAGGATCTATTGTTACGATCTACTCAACTGCTCGGTCGAAACAATAAGAGACGAGTTAAAAGATCAAGGTGTGACTGAAGTTTATAGGATTCATGCTCGTCGAGACGGTCAGTTAGTACCGACTCCATCCCACATACTGACATTTTGTACACCACATCCTCCATCGACGATCCAAGCCGCCTATTATAAACTCCAAGTACATCCTTATATTCCGTCGCCTCTTCGCTGCTATAAATGCCAGAAATTTGGACATTCGCAGAATAATTGTAGCTCCGCCAGCATCTGTGCAAACTGCAGTCAAAGTATGCATGAAGATCAACCTTGCAAAAGGAAGTCTCTGTGTGTAAACTGCAATGGTGCTCATTCTGCCAGATCTAAAGAATGCCCTAAATTTAAGGAAGAATTTAAAATACAGGAAATTAGAACATCCTTGAAAATTTCATTCGCAGAGGCGAAACGTAAATATAAGGAGGAAACTGCGCCTTCATTTTCCCGATCTTTTGCGAACGTTACTGGTACTCCTGTCAAAAAAGTTGACATGTCCACTCAGACATGTGATATGTCAACCCAGACCATTGAAATTTCCCCTAGTACTTCTAAAACTGTCGAAAGCAAAATTATCAAAGAGATTAAAGTTAAAAATATAAAAAAGAACCCGGCTAATCGATCTAGATCGCCGGTAAAAAAGATCAAATCACCGATAAAAAAATCTAAAGTCATCCTGAACCGAAATAACACTAAAAGTATGACCATCAGTCATGTTACCAGCAGCTCATCAGAATCTGCGATGGACGAATGTCCTCCTCCGCATTATCGAAATGATGCGAGGGGGAAAACATAATGAGGCAGTGTCTTTATTGTCAAATTTTATCCATTCAATTTCCTACAGTGGAATATGAACGGATTCTATGTCCACTTAAGCGAACTAAAATTACTGCTCAACGATCATAATGCTACCGCTGTTAGCTTACAGGAAACACATCTAAAAGACATCAACACTCCAGTTCTCCGTGGCTTTGCCATTTACCGTAAAGATAAACCATTTGCCGAACGAGCAAGCGGCGGAGTCGCTGTCATAGTTAGAAATAGTGTGTTTTCGGAAAATGTCTCGATACGATCTGATTTGCAGGTCATCGCCATCAGAATTTTTGCGCCGAAACCGGTTACTTTGTGTTCAATATACATTTCTCCGACAGAACAACTGACACTCGCAAGTATTGTGTCTGTGATCGATCAGCTTCCACGCCCCTTTATCATCATGGGGGACTTTAACGCCCATAACCCCACTTGGGGTTCAAATCACTTGGATGCTCGTGGAAGACTGATGGAGACGTTGATTCTGAATTTGAACCTGGTAATATTGAACACGGGTACTAATACACATTTTTCGGCAGCAAATAGGACATTTTCAGCTATTGATCTCACTCTCTGCTCTTCTTCTATCGCCCCATCCTGTGAATGGGAAGTAAATGCCGATCTCTGTGGAAGTGATCATTTTCCAATCATTTGTCGGGCTCTTTCATTCCATGTGGATGAGAGACGCTCCCCGAAATGGATAATACGACAAGCGAATTGGTCACTTTTTCAAGAAGCGCTTGATATCGGCGAAATGAACTTTGGCAACGCCGACGCAGCTGTAGAGCATTTCACGGATGCGGTTATCGAGGCAGCTTCGGCTGCGATCCCACGCACGTCGACAACACCACGACGCGTGCCCGTTCCCTGGTGGAACGAGACCTGTCGGGAGGCCATCCGTGAACGTCGAAAGGCTCTCCGTCACTTCAAAAATAATATGACGGACGAGAATCGGATAATTTTCATGCAGAAGCGTTCCGTTGCCAGACGTATCATAGCAGAGAGTAAAAAGCAGTCGTGGACCGAGTTCGTATCCACTATAAGAAGTTCTACTCCCGCCCGCGAAGTGTGGGAAAAAATCCGGAGGATCTCTGGCAAACAGAGTTATAATCACGTTTCGGGATTGATAATGGACAATGACGTTATAACGTCACCTGCCGAGGTGTCAGATTACATGGGTTCATGCTACGCAAGAGTTTCTAGTTCCACTAATTACCTCGAGAGTTTTTTGGCTCAGAAAACCTTAGCGGAACAAGTAACATTGAACTTCTCATCGCCGAACGATGAGAATTATAATGCATCATTCACCTCGTGGGAACTACAGTCGAGTTTGCGCGATTGCCATGATACTTCTCCAGGACCAGACGACATCCATTATCAATTTTTGAAAAAGCTACCTCCCTCCGGTTTTGCATTCCTTCTCAAGATGTTCAACTTGATTTGGTCATCGAACATGTTTCCATCCGCTTGGTACAACTCTATTGTAGTGCCGTTGTTGAAGCCGGGAAAAGACCGTAAACAAGCTTCCAGTTATCGTCCTGTTTCTCTAACCAGTTGTTTGTCAAAACTCCTCGAACGGATGATCAACCGACGATTGATCTGGATCCTTGAATCTAGACGCTTGATCACGAACGCCCAGTGCGGCTTTCGAAAACACCGTTCGACGATGGATCATCTCGTCCGGTTGGAGTCTGCAATACAGGACGCTTTTCTAAATAAACAGCACTTGCTGGCTGTCTTTTTCGATCTCGAAAAGGCTTATGACACTACATGGCGGTATGGGATACTCCGCACACTACACAATTGGGGTATCAAAGGACATCTTGGGAAGTTTATAAGTAACTTTTTATCTGAGCGTCATTTTCAGGTACGTATCGGCAACACGTTGTCTAATGACTTTATACAGGAGAACGGTGTGCCACAGGGTTCTGTACTCAGTGTCACTCTTTTTTCCATCGCTATTAATGGCATAATTGAGAGCATCCCAACAGCCGTAGAGTCATCGCTCTATGTTGACGACTTGGCGATTTACTGTTCGTCAAAGTACATTCGTACTGCACAACGTCATCTGCAATTAGCCATTAATAGCATACAGCGCTGGACAACCGACAACGGTTTTAATTTTTCCGTTGAGAAAACCCAGTGTGTGCACTTTTGCAGGACTCGTGGTTGCTATCAGGAACCGTTCTTGTATCTATACGGCACGTACATTTCTGTGCAAAACAGTGCCCGTTTTCTTGGGCTTACCTTGGACCGATCGTTAAACTGGAAGGCGCATATTAATATTTTAAAGCGAAAATCGATGTCCTCGATTAATATTTTAAAAATTTTATCCGGCACCACTTGGGGAGCGGACCGTACGGTTATGCTGCGAATTTATCGGGCACTCGTACGGTCTAAACTGGATTACGGTAGCATAGTGTATGACTCTGCGCGTGAGTCGTACATACGAACACTAAATGCCGTCCATCACGCTGGAGTTCGACTATCTACTGGAGCGTTTCGATCCAGCCCAGTAGTCAGCATTCTTGCTGAAAGCGGAGAGCTTCCGTTGAACATCAGGCGGAAAAGAAACATAATTTCTTACGCTTCCAAGCTCCGTAGTCAACCTGATCACCCTACATATAGTTGTGTATTCGAACCTCGTTTTTCTTCTCTGTACAGACGGAAAAGAAATGCTACTCGTCCCCTCGGTATCAGGTTGGCGAATCATCTGAACGAACTTCAGTTAGTGCTTCCTAGAACGCTAAGAGTTGGACGCAATTCTGTGCCTCCGTGGCTTATCCCTCAGCCCATCGTCGATATGTCGTTGTCAGTGTATCAACGCGATACAACTACTCCAGAATTCTATCGTCAACTGTTCCTTAATTGGTTAGACGAAAATCGAGACTTCCGTCCCGTTTATACAGACGGATCGAATTCTCACGATCAAGTCGGCTGTGCGTTCGTCACCGATAGCGAGAGTTACGGTTATAAACTGTCTCAGCAATGCAGTATTTTTACTGCGGAGCTATTTGCAATTTTGCAATCCTTGAGACATGTTCATGGCCCGAATAAGTATGTCATTTGCAGCGATTCTTTGAGTGGTCTTCAGGCTATACAGTGTTTGTATCCTAGTCATACACTGATATGCTTAATTCAGGACAAATTGTATTCCCTGCGGAGAGGTGGAACCATTGTCCGTTTTTGTTGGATTCCCGGTCACATGGGGATCCGGGGTGTTGGCGAATGTTAATTTTAAGTCAACAATTATCGCGTGAACTGTACATTTTTATTTCATACAATTTGCAAAATACTTACACAATAATTAATGTAGTTATTATGTAATTTGAAATTATTTTTCGATTTATGATTTTTTTCTGTAAAATTATTTTTTCAAAATTATATTATTCTAAAAGTTTCTTTTGTTCAAGCTACAGCTTAAATAAAAACTTCTATTGTATAAATAAAGATGTTATTATTTATTTAAAATTAAAGCATAAAATAAAGTCCAAAAGGTTATGGGCCCAGTTGAACGTTATTAAAGGAAAGTTGAAATAAAGTGAATTAATAGTCAACTGGTGCACGCGGTTAAAGTTAAAGAAAATTATGGCTGAGTCTATGCGGGGATGCATCACGAAGCTCAATAACGAGAATTACCAGGTCTGGAAATTCAAGATGGAACTTTTGCTCATTAAAGAAGAGTTATGGAGCCAAGTGAGTACGACAATGCCAACAGAAACTACTGAAGCTAACTTATGGAAAAAGAAAGATGACAAAGCACGTGCTATCATTGGATTACTTGTCGAAGATTCGCAGTTAGTTCACATCCGTAAGGCAAAAACAGCGAAAGAAGTCTGGGAGTCATTGAAAGCCTATCATGAAAAATCAACTTTGACCAGTAAAGTATACACATTGAGGCAAATTTGTAACTTAAATCTTTCTGAGAATGGGAACATGGAGGACCATATTGTAGCCATGCAAAATTTAATAGATAAGCTGATTGCTCTTGGCGAAGTGATCAGTGACAGTCTTCATGCAGCAATGTACCTCAGCAGTCTGCCCGATTCATACAGTACTCTAATTACAGCTTTAGAAACAAGACCGGAAGCGGATCTGACTCCTGATTTGATCAAAGGAAAGCTCATCGATGAATACAGAAGACGGTTAGGTGTTCCGGATACAGCAGAATCAAGTACAGCACTCAAAGCAACACAGAAAGGAAGTACGAGTTTAACCAACGAAAAGACATGCTATTTTTGTAAAAAATCAGGTCACTTTAAGCAAGATTGTTTCAAATATCAGAGGTGGAAGGCGAATAAAGAAAAGACAGAGAAAGCAAGCAAGGTTGAAGAGGATAAAGAACAAACAGGCTTTGTTTGTTTCAGCATTCATCAAGAAAAGAGCCTTAAAAATATTTGGTACATCGACTCCGGTGCCACCAGCCACATGGCAAATAATGAAAGTTTCTTTGAACAGCTGGAACGTAAGAATTTATCTGACGTCACAGTGGCGAATGGCAAAAGTGTAAAAGTTGCAGGAATTGGTTCTGGTGAACTTAAATGTCTAGACGGAAACGGAAAAGAAATTACTGTCATGCTAAAAGATGTTTTATACGTACCAGATCTAACTGAAAATTTGATATCGGTCAAGAAGCTGACAGACAGAGGCCTAATCGTGCAATTTCAAGGCAGAGTATGCAAAATCGTAAAGAACAATGTTGTGGTGGCTACAGGCAACCTGTCATCAAACATGTATGCAATAAAGGTCATGCATAAGGCATTGGCAGTTAAGAAAAATCAGCACACAGAGATGTGTCAACACACATGGCACAGAAGATTCGGTCATAGACATCCAGAAGACGTGCAACTACTTCAAGATAAGAACCTGGTATCAGGTATCAAAATTCAGGACTGTGGTATTAGGGAAGTATGTGATTGTTGTATTAAAGGGAAAATGGCAAGACAGCCATTTCCAAAAGCTTCAAAATCAAGGGCAATCTCAGTACTGGACCTAGTACACACAGATCTCTGCGGACCTATGCAGACGACAACACCGAATGGGAAGAAGTATTTTATGACGATGATTGATGACCACAGCAGGTACACAGAAGTATATTTTCTAAAAGAAAAATCAGATGCGGCAATGCATTTAAAAGAATATGTGAAGTATGTAAAAAATAAATTCGGCAAAGTGCCAAAGATAATCAGATCAGATAATGGACGTGAGTATATTGGAGCAGAAATTAAAACATTGTTTGCAGAGGAAGGAATACGAGCACAGTATTCTGTACCTTACTCCCCACAACAAAATGGCATCGCAGAACGAAAGAATAGGACGCTTATGGAAGCAGCTAGATGCATGCTCATTGACGCAGGATTGGACAGTAAATATTGGGCAGAGGCAGTTAACACGGCAAACTACCTACAGAATATTCTGCCAACAAAAGCTGTTGAAATAACACCATTTGAGTTATGGAACAAAACAAAGCCAAACGTCAAGCATTTGCATATATTTGGATGCAATGGATACACTCACGTGCCAAAAGAAAAACGTAGAAAATTGGATGACAAAGCGATATTGTATACATTCGTCGGATACTCAACTGAGTCTAAAGGCTACAGAATGCTGGACAAGACGACGAACAAAATTACTATAAGCCGTGATGTAAAGTTTATTGAGCACATCGAGAAAATAATTGAAGAAACGTCTAAAGAAACTCAAAAGAACATATCCAAAGAAGAGAAAAAGACGATAGAAAAGCCAACAGCCAAATGCAAGGTGACTCATTCGAATGAAGTTGAGATAAATTTTGAAGAAAGCTATGAAGACGGACAACGACATGATAATGGACCTGAAAATGAATTATATTATCAATCTGAAGATGAAGAAGAAAATCAAAACCAAAGAGAAGAACCTCCCACATTTGTTTTGGATTCTACATTGGAACAGACAATATATGAAGGGGATGAAACTTACAACTATCCAGGATCAACAGAAGAATTTCCTGAAGAAACCGTTAGGCGGTCTGAACGATCAACAAGACCTCCAAACAGATTTGAACATGAAGCAAGATTAGTAAAAGAAGAAAACCAGGAACCAAAGAATCGTTCAGAAGCTCTTACAAGTACAGAAAGAGACAACTGGATCGGGGCAATGGACGAAGAAATGCGGTCAATGAAGAAAAACCAGATATGGGAATTAACTGAACTTCCAGAAGGTAGAAAAGCTATTGGGTGCAAATGGGTATATAAGAAGAAAAGGGATGCAGAAACCGGGTCAACGAAATATAAAGCAAGACTTGTTGCCCAAGGATTCTATCAGAAATATGGCGCAGATTATGATGAAGTGTTCGCACCAGTCGTTAGAGCAGTAACATTACGTCTACTACTCACGGTCGCAACACAAAAAAGACTATATATACACCATTTTGACGCCAAGACAGCCTTCTTGAATGGAGACTTAGAAGAGACTATATATATGAAGCAACCAGAAGGCTACATCATCGCTGGAAAAGAAGAACTTGTTTGCAAGCTCTTCAAGAGCATTTATGGGCTAAAACAAGCCGCCAAGGTCTGGTATGAGAAATTGTATAAAATAATAATCACCCTCGGATTCAAACAAAGTGCAGCAGATCCATGTCTATATTCAAAAGAAACGACAGGACGAGTGCAATACATAGTAATCTATGTAGATGACATACTGATTGCGTGTGCAGACAAAGAAGAAATCACGAAGACGGCGAATGAACTCGAAAAAGAGTTCGAGTTGACCAGACTTGGAGAACTCACAAATTATCTCGGAATAAATGTAGAGAAAGACTCAAAAGGTGTTTATTATATAAGCCAAGCTGATTATATTGAAAAAATCGTGGATAGGTTTGGAATGCAAGATTCGAAGACATCAAGAATACCATTAGACACAGGATACTTAAAAACAGCACGTGACGGTAAGCTAATGAGTAACAATAATGATTTTCAAAAACTCATTGGTGCTCTATTATATGTGTCAACACATACACGACCAGACATTACAGCAAGTGTGTCGATTCTGAGTCAATGTATTAAAGAACCGAGAGAAATTGACTGGAATGAGGCTAAGAGAGTTCTCAAATATTTAAAAGCGACAAAACACCTAAAACTTAGACTCGCAGGAATCGAGGAAGGTTTAATAGGATACTCGGATGCAGACTGGGCAGAAGACAGACGGGATAGCAAGTCACACAGTGGATACCTATTCAAGTACAATGGCGGAACGATAGCGTGGGCCTGCAGAAAGCAAACGTGTGTGGCATGGTCAAGCTGTGAAGCTGAGTACATCGCTCTGGCAGAAGCTAGTCGAGAACTGTTGTGGATCAGGAGACTGTTAGAAGACTTCAATGAACGACAGAACACAGCAACCACAGTATTTGAAGACAATCAAAGTGCCATAAAGATGGCGATGAGCAATGAGTTTAGAAGCAAGACTAAACACATCGACACCAAATATCACTTTGTGACTGACCTAATTAAAAAGAAAATTGTACAAATAGAATACTGCCCAACAGAGAAAATGATCGCTGATATGATGACGAAGCCTCTGGGAGCAGTGAAACTCAAAGCACACCGAGAAGGATGTCAACTGGTGAACAATGAGATGTAATCGCAAGATAATTGTTGAGGGAGGGTGTTGGCGAATGTTAATTTTAAGTCAACAATTATCGCGTGAACTGTACATTTTTATTTCATACAATTTGCAAAATACTTACACAATAATTAATGTAGTTATTATGTAATTTGAAATTATTTTTCGATTTATGATTTTTTTCTGTAAAATTATTTTTTCAAAATTATATTATTCTAAAAGTTTCTTTTGTTCAAGCTACAGCTTAAATAAAAACTTCTATTGTATAAATAAAGATGTTATTATTTATTTAAAATTAAAGCATAAAATAAAGTCCAAAACGGGGGAACGAACTGGCAGACACTGCTGCCAAAGACGCTGCAAGTAACGGACAAAATGTGTTTTGCGTTATCGGTGACGATCTGAAAAATGAACTTAAAACAGCAGTCCAACAGGAGTGGAAAGACGAATGGAGTACGACGATAGAAAACAAACTAAGAACAATTAAACCTACAGTTGACCCCTGGATCACATCTTGTCGTTCCTCCAGGTGGGAGGAAGTATTACTCACACGACTTCGCATCGGTCACTGTAGGCTGACGCACGGTTTTCTAATGGCTCGTGAGGAAGCGCCCATCTGTGAGACGTGTGACACTCGTGTCACCGTCTCACACATTTTAATCGAGTGTGTCCAGTTCAGGGACACACGACAGCGGATCGGATTGTCAGGTGATCTGTCGGTTATTTTAGGAAATGATCCTGACAATGTCGATCTGCTGTTTCGTTTTTTAAAAGAAACCGGTCTCGACCGGTATCTATGATTTTATTTATTTATTTATTTATTGATTTTCTGTATCGTTTTGTTTTTTATTATTGTATTGTTTTGTTTTTTGTTATAGTATCGTTTTGTTTTATGTTTTTATAATTATTGTATATACATTGACTATTGTCATATTTTTATAGACGCTGATAACCTCAGATGTTGAGCGTCTATAATCTACAATCTCTCTCTCTATATGTGTGTGCGGGCAATAACTTTCGAAAGAGTTAATTGATTTCAACTAAATTTGGACCACGTGTTGAAATCCATCACCGCAAGAAGCCTATTTAAAATAGGCCCAATCTGACTATTTTAAGGGTAGTTTTTAGGGGTTGCAAAATGTTTTTGGGCCCCAAAATACCGAAAAAATTCTCCGAATCGTTTCAAAATTGAAATTTAACCCTCTGGTAGTAATTAAAAAGTGTCCCTAAAATTTTAATAAAATCGATCCTACAGGACCGGATTTAAAAATTTTAAGAAAGACTAGTTTGCAGATTGTGAATTATTTACTGAAAGGTGTATATAACTTGGTATAGAGGTTCGGTTGATAATAATATTGCAATTAAGAAAAAAAAGTGTTATTTTAAGGGGTGTATTAAGCAGTCAAATCTTTTATTTTGCCCAAAAACCGAGTTAAATTAACCAACTAAGTTCGCATAATAAAGCCACACTCGCTGTATTAGCAAATACACTATATTGTCGGCAGTGTTTTGGCACTGCGACCCGGGTTTTTATTTTCTACGGAGTTCACTTTTTCTTAAAATTTCTAATTAAAAGATATCAGTAATAATAATAGTCCTATTGGTGGTGGAACCATCTTTTGAGGGGGACTGCAGTAGATCTGTGATTATCTATAAACGCAAACGTCGTGTATTCAATTTACGATTTGGAGACGGGAATGGACACTACATTGGGAACTGATTTCGATAAGATTTATTTCGGAGTATACGCTTCGATTAGCATCCTAACAAATTCGAAAACATCCACTTTTTGTCAGTATCTTTTTTTAAACAAAAACAACTTGACCGATTTTGATAACATTTCTTTTGGGTCATTTTGACGTTAATAGGCTTCGATTGGCATCACAAGGAAGTCAATATCGAGTTGCATTGGCCATATTTGATGTAAAATGCACATTTTGGCAATATTTTTGTTTGAACAAAAAAAAACGGCTGAACCGATTTTCGTAAAATTTCTTTAGGATCATATCGCGTTAAGACTCTTTGACTGATACCCTAAGGAAGTCGATTATATCTTTTAGTTGGACGATTTCGCGGAGAATCAAATATTTTTTCAGTCTTTTTGTTTACACAAAAGAACGGCTGGACTGATTTTGATAAAATTTATTTTAGATAATTTTTGACGTTAAAATTCTTCGATTGGAATTCTCACGAAGTCGATATAATTTTTTATTCCCGAGATTTCGTGCAAGAATATGACCACATTCGTACGTACGTACAAACACATTTAGCAAAATAGTGAAAAAATACTGTAGTGACCTTGAAATGTGTTGATTTTCACTTTCCGACCCATCACAATAACTTCCCAATATTCCCCAATATTCTGGGAAAACACTGTTTGTGGTAAAACATACCAAGTTTGTATTCAAGTCCATCTTCGAGTTTACGGCCCCAAAAATCTGAATAATTGCTGGCGTGCCATCCCAAGACGTAAGAATCATCATTTACAGCTTGTACAATGTCAGGATTAATTAAGCATGGGTCCTCTTCACAGAAGAACTCGACGAGAGTCACATTACCAACTTTGTTTGGTTGACATATACTGAAAAATAAAAATAAATCGTAAGAAAATATTCCGTTTTAACCTTGTTGTTAATTTCTGGAAGTTAACTTCCATGGATATGACACTGTTTCATTTTGTTCAAGGAATAATTATTTGGTGGAACATAAGCTGTATTTTGAAACTATGCCCCCCCCCCCCTATATTCGAACTTTTTACGTCAAAAAATGTTTAAATATTCACGATAATCGAGTCTAGTGAAGTTAGCTGGGAAAATTCTAACAAATATTTAAAAATAATGGCTTATTTTCAACACAAGTATTGAGAAATCACTATTAATTTGTGTTAAAGAGAAAAGTTTTAAATAAATGCTATTTAAATTAAAGATATGTACCATGCATATTATTTATTAACTGTCCGTAAGTTGAAAAATCGTTACAAATTCTTCATCCTTAGAAACGGGTCCAATTATGAAGATTTTTTAATGTTTATTATAATACATTATTTGAAATTAGAAACATTCCAGGCGGGCGACTGATAAATTTTCATTTTACAGTACTAGTTTTCCTCCGAATTATCTTACACGCTCGCGTTAAATATATTTGTCGTTTAACAAATAATAATCCCAGCTTTACTAAATTTTGCTTGCTTATTTAGGACGTATTGACCTAACGATTTTGTAGTTTTCAGTCTTGCAAGTTTGATATTTTCAATAACAAGTAATTAAAAAAAAAACACTTGAAAATTCTACAAATAATTCTTTATTTCTCGACGATCGTTTCGGACAATAAGTCCATCCTCAGGATTACAAAAACTTATACTAAAGTTATAAGTTTTTGTACTCCTGAGGATGGACTTATTGTCCGAAACGATCGTCGAGAAATAAAGAATTATTTGTAGAATTTTCAAGTGTTTTTTTAATTACTTGTTATTATTAATCATGTTCTACCACGTGCCGAGTGAAAAGTCAGTGCAAATTATATTGATATTTTCAATTCTAGAGCAATTTTTCCCGGAATTCGTCGCGCGGATTTCTAGCGTTTATTTTGTATAATTTTTGTAATTAAAAAACAAAACATAATTATACCCGTATAAATAGTGATTATTTTATTTATCCAGTACCCGTACAAATAGTGATTATTTTATTTATACAGTAGCCGTATAAATAGACAGTTCCAATATTTAAACTGTAATAGCGATTCCAGTAATATTTTCCTACAATATAAATACATTTTTAAAAAATCGTGAATAATTACCATTTGTTGCAATTCTTCTGAATTGACTGTCCTTGTCCATAAGTCTGTCCATTAAGCGAACATCCTTCAGTCAGATGATCAGGAGGCAGTTCTCCTTTACAGAAAGACCAGAAATCAGGACAACAGTCCTCTGATCTAGTTCTGTTACAAAAGTCATCGCAGTAACATAAGGTCCCTGTGACAGAAAAAAATAAAAATATAGGCTTCTTTTATATTATTAATAATATTAAAAATTCTTATTATTATAACAATTATTAGATCGCCGTTTATTAAAGGCACTAAAATATATCAACCGATGAAGAGTACACGGGCGTAGTCAGAGGGCGGGTTTTGGAGGTTCGTAATGTTTAAAATATTAGGTACATTAATGATTTTACGAACGGCGAGTTAGTCCAAATCCCAACTGAACGGTTTAGCTCTTATGAATATTCACTGTGGTACAGAAATCGATGCGGATGAAGTAGTGAATATATTTAAAAGGAAAAACAGAAGATTAATTCTCTAATGTGCTTGCATTAGAAAAACAAATCAGCTTTCTGTTGTTTTTTTTCACATTTTTTCCTAATTTTTTTAACATGAATATTAATGGCATTTCATGCACTTTTTGTTGTTTTATTTTCTTGAACCCTCCCCGAAACTAAAACCTAGCTACGCCCGTGGAAGAATATATTTGGTTTCTTCTATAAAGCTGACAGCCGGTAAGAACGGGTTTTTCAATATTCCATCCATAAAGCCATGAAAATGCTGATAAATGTTTTTTTATAAATTTAACCGTTTTGTCCATACTTATTGAAACATAACCTTTGGAGGCTACATTCCTTTTATAACGTAGGCACGTACTAAGAAAGTGTTCTTCAAAATACCCCCCCCCCCCCTACGCCAGAGACGGTGAAAAGAAGTAAATGTATATTTTTCAGATTTAAATATTCTTCCCAACTAATGAAAC
Source organism: Venustoraphidia nigricollis (assembly GCA_034508555.1). Lineage (NCBI taxonomy): Eukaryota > Metazoa > Arthropoda > Insecta > Raphidioptera > Raphidiidae > Venustoraphidia > Venustoraphidia nigricollis. The sequence goes on along the minus strand of JAVRKA010000065.1, from coordinate 2,452,397 downwards.
ATGAAACAGCGCTATATCCTACATATGTTATGTTTCAAAGATTAACAGTATGAACAAAACAGTAGAATCGGTAAAACGCACTTATAGTGAGTGATCCGGCATTACAAATATATACGCCCATCTGTTATTTAATTATTATATTTTTTTTAATAAAACGTTATTTTATTTGTCCAACGATACTAGGTTGCTTAAACACAGGTGGGTCCCATCCATGGTTGCCTAGATTTTCTGAAAGAAATATTTTTTCGATCATGTATGCGCGCTCCATTGATCACACCTCATAGAAATGTTTTTTTTTTCTTTTCTTAATTGCAATATTATTATCAATCTAACGTCTACACCCTGCAGTAAATAAGTTATTATCTGCAAATTAGTGATTCCGATCCTGTTGGGCCGACTTTACTAAAATTTTAAGGGCACTTTTTATCGCTATCAGAAGGTTAAATTTCAATTTTGAAATGATTTGGAGATGTTTTTCGGTATTTTGGGGCCCGAAAACATTTTTCAACCTCTAAAAACTACCCATAGACCACTTTTGTTTAGACAACCTAGTACCGTTGGATAAGTAATAAAATAATCTTTCATTAAAAAAAAAAATAAATAACAGATGGGGGTATATATTTGTGATACCGGATTTTGGACTATTACCTTCCTTTTTACTCTTTTGGGGGTGGAATTTTTAAAAACCCTTTCTTATTGGATGTCTCCGTTATAGAAGAAATGTGTATTACACATTTCATGTTTCAAAGTTTCTGCGACTACTCCCTCAAAATTGATGTGCTAAATATGAAAAAATATTGCTGTGACCCCTAATACCTATTTTAGACGCCAGAATGCGTTGTCATATTTTGCATACAGAAGTACTATTGGCGCCTACATAACCTGTTAGAACCACATCAAGTGTCTGCCGTATTAAATATATACTTCGAATACCATCATTAACAACATATTTAAATTGCAGGTTCGCTGCAATGACTTGAATTATATATTTTTTTATACTTGCAAAAATATCTGCCATGATCTTAGAAACGTCATAATTGTCTGCCAATCTTGTTTTTCAATAAAGATAATTAAATATTTAAATATATCAAAGCGGCAAACTTGCTGGCTTAACGGTTTACTCATTACTTTGTGTAGTGAATTGACGAGCCTTCCTGCGGTTTTTGCATGTATATGAATGTAAGGGTTAATAAATTTATTATTATTATTATTATTATTTCATAGTGACTCTAAAGGAAATGATCAACGAATCTCCATTTCATGATCAACAAGTATGAGAGAATGACTGAATAACCGTAAGTCTACGAGTCCACTGGCTCTTATGTTAGACTAACAGTGTCAGATTGAACCCATCTGTGGATACTTAAATTAACCAGAGCGAACTTAATGATTAATATAGAAATATAGAACAAAATTTAATTTTTGGATACGCGAAACATGTCCCCAAAATTCTGGTTTCACTAGTGAATGTGTCTAACTCACCTGCAATAGGTGCAGAGCACTCATCCTGCCTTCCGGGACAACAACCATCGTATCTGTCTTCACAGTATGGACCTGGCGGTAGTCCCGAATAATCTGGTATGGTTAAAACTAACGGTGTTAATATGGCACTGATAAATATGATGATTGGAACCAACGACATTCTGAAACAAAATAAAAATTTATTTTTCTATTGTCCTGATCTCATCGAAATTCGACGAAGGGAGGATATTTAAGAAAAGTATCTGGGAATTAATTGCATTTATTAACCCTTTGCACTCTCATGGGATATCGCAATTCTATAATATCACTCGCTTGTCCCCTCCCGTGGGACATTAAAGTTTAAGTCCAATATCAGTATAACACGTTACTTGGTTCCAAAATTATACTAAATAATTCGAGGGATTGCACGTTTCCGCCGCAAAGTAGCGTCGAGTAGCTGGTATAGCCAACGTCCAGAATGGTTCGGAGTGCAAAAGGTTAATTATATTATTATAAACAAACAATTCTGAATGGTGAAGCTCCTTTTTAACATGCTTGTTTGTTTGCGTTCAGCAAAAATAACAAACAAAAAAATAGTGATGGCACGTATGTGGATAAAAAACTCGCATTTAATAGGGTAGACCTCTAGATCAGTCGGAAGAAAACGGCTTGTTTCATCAAATATATTATAGAACCGTACTAGCGGGCAACTCGTGAATTTGTTCGCGTGAAATAAATGCTAGCTTTGACCTATCTACCTCCTCCACGTTCTAGTAGTTTGTTCATAAGTTAGTCGATCACATATTTTTTATTTTCCAACAAGTGTATTTATTTTTGAGTTTCACGTTTTTAGCTTAAGTAAATTCAGAGACACAGCGTATCCTTCGTGAAAATTTTCACTCTCGTTTTCACCTCATAGGATAGGAATTTCGATAATTGGCCAAACACTAATCTCTTCGATTTTAAAAAAGAATACTCAAGTCAAATTTCATGGTCCTAACTCAAGCAGTTTCGGAGAGGTTATTTTTTACATGGTTTTGTATGTAAATTTTGACCAAAATTTGTAGATACCTATCAATTGTCAATTTGAAAATGGTTTGCTTATTTTCGACATCCTCTGCTGCAGAGAATAATTGTTTGTAAATTACGAACGATCGACAACTGAAGTCACATTTCAAGAAAGTAAGGTGTGACGTAGTCTTTAATATTTTTTGTTCCAATATATATTTTTAACGTGGAAGGAAAGTTTGGTTGAGGAACAGTTGAAAAAAAAGAAGTTTTACCGATGTTTCGCTTGTGGCCTACGTTTCGGAAAATATATTTCCATCTTCAGGGCCTCAGGCTAGTCAAAGGGTGGTAAATTGTACGAATCTTAAATCCATGATCATAATCAATGGATTACTAATAATTTGTATAAAAAAACACACAATACTTTTCATTAAAATAGTTTTGCAAACTTCAATAAAAATGGTCTATTTGTTAAAAAGTCACAGGCACAACTCAAATTATTATACAAATTATTAGTAATCCATAGATTATGATCATGTATTTAAGATTAGTACAATTTACCACCCTTTGACTAGCCTGAGGCCCTGAAGATGGAAATATATTTTCCGAAACGTAGGCCACAAGCGAAACATCGGTAAAGCTTCTTTTTTTTTTCAACTGTTCCTCAACCAAACTTTCCTTCCACGTTAAGGCTGTCGGAACGCTCTGAATTTCGTTTGTGCTGAGACCCAGCGGTAAGAGGCGAGGTAGGCAAAATACATATTGTGGGTGTGGCCTTCTTTAGCTCTGTCTCGCTCAAATCATCTGCACGTTTCAATTTTTGGCTGGTGCCAACTACGAGGATAAAAGATACAATTGCAAGGGTGCCGCTGTCAATTGATTACTCTAATTTTTGGAAATATTTTGAAGATTTAAAAAACTTTTCGGTAAAAGGAAGAGTCACTTTAGGTTTGTGATGGAACAGTTTTGTGAAATAAGTACGAATAAGGTTATAGTGTGACATTGAAAACGTGTGTTTTTTTAGCACAATTAATGGCAAGTTTTTTCTAGTAAATCGTACATAAATTGCAAAAGTAGTCCATTAGAGACCTAGATTTGTCCTTTATCTTCCTTATAGAGAAAGAATTTTTGCAGAATGTTGACGAATAAGTCTACAATCAGTTGACAGCCGAAGCTCTATTTTTGGCTTAAATTCAAAGCGTTCCGACAGCCTTAAGGTGTGACAGTTGATAAGTTTTGATCTGCTAATATAATATATATTATTTATACAAAATTTGGGAAAAAACGGGTTTTAATTATACGAGTACTGTTGCAGATTGGGCTTGGCGATAAGTGATAAGTCGGATGCAATCAGCAAAATGAAAATAAAATTCATCAAGCTTTCACTCTTATCAAGTAATCAGTGCACGATAGCCGTGTATCTGTGAATATGATCTAGGTTAGTGGAATATATTTTAGCGCCATTTATCCCATTGTTAATTTATGTAAGTCAGAGCCGCATTACGTTTTTTGTTTGTCGGTAATCTCGAAGCGAACTCTCAATATGCTTTTGTTTTAGTTATGTACGTAATAATCAATCATAGTCAAGTTATCATACAATCTGAATACAAAAAGTGACCTACTAATAGTGAAAAGGAAAGGTTAAAAATCTGCAAGCGAATTGAAGGAACGGTAAAAAAAGAGGAGATACAATGTAACATGTTAATAATAATAATAATAATAATAATGCGTTTAACGTCCGTTTCTCGACTTTATGTCATAACAGACGCCATTCGCACCATTACTATTTTTCATCTACCACTTCCCGTTATTTTTCTACATTTTTAAAACTTCAACTTATATAATAGCAATGGGCGAATGAAGGAATTATAGGAAATTAGGATAAGGTAGGTAGTTTTTGAACTAGGAGTTTGGCAGGTAATCGGCCATGGCCTCAAATAAGGAACCATCTCGATATTTATCTGGAATTAATTGAGGGAAACCATGGAAAACCTCAATCAAGATAGTCGGTACAGGAATTACCGTTTCCCGGCGAGAGGCATTAGGAAAAAGTCCCAGCCACATCTGCCTCTGCCAGGAATCGAACCCGTACCTCCCGAATGCGAGTCTAGTGCTGTACCACTACTCTACCCAGCTCGGTAGTAACATGTTAAATTCGACTATAATAACCGCAATTTGTAGATAAGTGCTGTTCAACGTTTGGAGTTATACAGATGTATTTTAAAGAAATTATAGTTCTATAATTCTCGTTCAAAAATTGAATATCCAATTGCTCGTTTTTTAGTCAAGAATAGATTCAAAACAGAATAAATACAGGTAACTCGAGTCGTATGAAGAGTAGACCTGTAAAATCATTGAAGTTTTAGCACACTGTTGGGTTATTTTTTTTTTTTGACGCTATGCTTTTTAACGCAAGCTAAGGCCATACATGGAAAACTCTAGCTATAGATAGGCAGCTAACAAAAAGAAATGAAACAGAAATTGAAAAAAACAACAACAAACCGTCACGTCACAGTCATAAAAAAATTCAGGAAAAAACTAAAGATAAATCTCGATGGTTTATTTCTATAAACGAATCTACGATTTTTTTTTATTTTTGTTTTACTAGAAAGTGATAAATTATATAAATGTGCTTCAATCTTAAGATTATTAGCACTACTTATTATAAATATACCGGCTGTCTCAGAAATCGCGCACCCAATCGTTGGGATCGAAAGAGAAAAATATTCTGAGCCTAAAAATCCATGTTTGGAATTTTTTGATAACGTAGTTAATTAGTAATTAATTAATGAAAGTGACCAATCGCAGGAGCGCGCTACAGAAGAATTAAAAGTGAGTGGGGTGGCAGTAGGGGACGCGAGAGTGAGACGCCAGAGGGCCTTGACAAAACAGATGCAAAAAGTGGGAATCACTGGCGAGCGTTAATTAAGTTATTTTATTCATTAAAAATTATTAGTGTAATTTTTAAAAAAATCGAAATTGGACTCAGACAAAAACTCTGGAAGGCTTTGATATAATAAATTTATTTATTTAGAAATATTAAAGCATTTTCATATTATAAATCCAACGACCGACATAAAAAAAACAAGCGTGTCGAAATAATGGCAACAATTAGGATGAAAAAAAGTCAATAAACAAGAGGAACGGAAGAATAAATATACAGAAGTTACTTGAGAAAAATAAATCAGCCGACGACACGCTCTCGGTTTGTCTGAGTTCATTATTTTTTTTTTGTAATAATAATAATTATTATCTTATTAATTAACCAAAATAAGTCAACCAACGACACTCTCTCAGTTCGTCTGAGTCCATCGGTTTTTTATTTTAATAATAATAAGTATTATTTTAGTAATTAACCGAAATAAATCAGCCGACGACACTCTTCTGTAGCGCGCTCCTGATTAGTCACTTTCATTAATTAATTACTAATTAACTACGTTATCAAAAAATTCCAAATATGGATTTTTGGACTCAGAATATTTTTCTCTTTCGATCCCAACAATTGGGTGCACGATTTCTGAGACACCCGGTATAATGATTTTGTGATCATAGATACGGTAGGTAATGTGGTTACAATAATTTTTGGTTCAGTTAAGTTACTTATAGTTATAATTTCTCTGATTTTTAGGGATTTGGGCGATGCGATCTTTCAAAGAGGTTCTCGGTTCACTTAAAACGCCAACCGTCGGCTAAAGTCGCAGGAGGATGCGGTTTTTTGAGCGATTTCTGCTCTTTTTCTTATTTTTACGAGACGGTCTGACCGCGAAAGCCAAAAATGTTCGGAATCGTAGTGACTCCAGCTTGTTTGTTTAACACAGAAAAAGTTTTTTGCTCATATATAGCTCAATTTTGGTCGTACGACCTTGGAGCGCATTCAAGACGCGCTCAAAACGACTTTTCAAAGATATTAATTCGCAGATAAAAATCAATCTGCTTTTTTTTTCTACGTGGGATAGACTGTATAGTTTTGTATCAAGGAAACACTGGAAAAGTTACGGTCTAACTTAAACAAAGATTTAACATTACTTTGGTTTAAAGATTTCGGCATTTCACAAAATAACAGGTTAAATGCTCATTTTATGAAAAACCATTAATTGATGGCTGCGACATCTCCATTCATCGATGACGGTTATTAATTAATTGGTTCCGACACAATTGGTGCTTTACAGTATTTATATTGGACAATGAACTACTTTCACTTTAGGTCACGTTTTTATTCTGCTGCACCTTATATGGATATGGCGCAGGCGCAAACTTAATATATAATGTACGGCCGCGGCGCTTTAGTAAACATGACATAATGTTTGTCGAAAAAAGGTATGGTCATTGACACTTATGACTGGCCATAGGTCAAGTTGCGGTGCATTGCGAGTACGTGTACGCTTTGATGCACAAAAATATTATAATAATTAGTGTATTTGCCATAAATGGCAACATACACTATTGGCGTCGGTCGGATGGCAGCACCTAGGGGTCGGACCAAAATCTCTCGACGTTTCATAACCTCCTAAACACATTGGCACCAGTTTTAAAAATGTTCATATATATATGTGCGTACGGGCAATAACTTTCGAAAGAGTTAATTCATTTTAACGACATTTGGTATGCTTGTTGGAATCCATCACCGCACGAAGCCTATTTAAAATGGGCTCAATCGGATCATTTTAAGGGTGGTTTTAGGGGTTGAAAAAAGTTTTTCGGCCCAAAAATACCGAAAAAATTCTCAGAATCGTTTCAAAATTGAAATTTACTCTTTTAGTAGCAATTAAAATGTGCTCCCGAAATTTGAAAAAAATCGGCCCGCCAGGACCGGATTTACAAATTTTATGAAAGTGAGTTATTTACCGAAAGGTGTATTTAATTTGGTGTAGATGTTCGATTGACAATAATATTGCAATTAAGAAAAAAAATGTTTTTAAGGGGTGTATTAAGGGGTTAAATTTGTTATTTTGACCAAAAACAAACTTAAGTTCATGTAATAAAACCAGACTGCCTGTATTAGCAAATTCACTATATTGTCGGTAGGGTTTGGGCACTGCGACCCGGGTTTTTTATACATACAAACAGTACAGGCCCGTGGCAAGTTTTAGGATCGAACGAGATCCAATTATGGTACCCTCTTGCTTGCCCCTAAAATATTCCACAATTAAAATATCGAAAAGCGAAAAAAAGCGACAGCTTTGTTCACTCTATGATAGGATCGGCTCTACATACAAGGTGTTTTAACATCGATATGTTGATAAGCATACCTAGTGTGTAAAATAAAGCAAAAGAAATGCAAAACGTATTACGTAGTAGTACTACCATTTCCATAGTAAAAGTATGAAGATTAAACGCAGCCTACAGTTGAAATTGAACTATCCAGATTTTTTAAAATGATGTGAAAATTAACTATTTTATAGGAGTACGTGCAAAAAATACTGTATGTCTCTCGTGATGACTGTTAAAACTTGCTGTAGCTCGTTTTAACATAATGGCACATGCGTCATCACACACTAGAAACATAACCCACTATTATCAATAGTTGTGTGGTCGTATAATATATAAAAAAAATACCCCAGTCGTTACATTGCAAGAAAAACGTATTGAATTGTAGGATAAATTCGTTGACATTACAATTTTTGTTTATAACAACTGTAACATAATACCTGTGCAGCGATATTAAATTTCACGAATAATATTATTATGTTTGATTCTGTTTTCTACACAATATACATAAACGTGTATCATGCGTTACGTAAAGTGTTATCAAATATGTGGTGAAAATAATATGATTAAATTCTACTATAGAAAAATATTATAACGTTTCAATTCAAACTTCACGATAATGCCTTCCTCTTGATAACAATAGCACCAAAATAAACTTGCAAAATTGCTTTAAACTTTGTTAGTTTCTATAGATCCAGAGAGGAATTGAACAAAAACGAGTTTTTTTTAAATCGGATAAGCCGTTTGGGCTGTACGACCGATACACAGAATAGGGAATATGCGTGTATTTTTTTATATTTTTAATTCACTTTTTACATCGTTATAAAATAGTAAAAAATATAAATACTGTTGGAAATGTTCGAATAATTTTCTTAAATAATATTTAAAACATCGCTTAAATTTGATCTGTTTGAACGCCGCCATTTTTCGCGGGCCTTGAGTGACGTCAAAAGCCACGACCAGTGTTTGTTGACTATAAATTTGACAGATACTTTTGGTTCTTTTATAGAAATTTTCAGTTTTAAAAGCTATTCACGCCATGAATAAAGCTAAAAAACCATTTTATAGATATTGTCTTGTACCAATATGCAAAAACACTATTAGAAGTACACCTGATAAAGTGTTTTTTCCCGTTCCAAAAGATGCGAATACACGAAAACAATGGTTTAAGGTTATGAGAAGAGATAATGTATCTTCATCATAAATGCGTCTATTTTTGGTAAATTATCCGATTGTGCTTTGACAAAGCCACTTTCAGTCATCGTTCTAAATCATTTAATGCTACTAGAAATTTCACGCTAATGAAAAACACTACAGAAGCACAAATAAAACAATTTTTCATTCAGACACCATAGAAACAGCGACGCCTATAAATCCGATAACGTGGTATTTGACGTCACGTTTCGGTTCGACCAATGGTGATGCGTTTCGCAAATTCGAATTTCCCTCGCATATTTTGCATTTTTCAATTAATATTTTATGCAATTAAAAACAAAGTAAATAAGGAAATAATGGTTCAGATATAATTTCAGGATAATATGGATTCAGGGAAAAAAATTCAATTCAGTTTAATCTAAATGCATATACCCTATTACAGACGTACAGACAAAGCAAGTGTATATAAATGCTATTCCTGTCTAAAAATGCCAACTGATTTTTGGTTGACCAACGCGGCGTTTCAGAAGCATCTTTTATATTAAGTGCACACACTTATTTTTTGACACAGATTTTAAAACTTGAAGGTTATTTACGTCAACACAAAAGATTGTTTGGATTTAAAAAATATATAAAAAACAAACTGAGAAGATCTACAAGAATGAATACAAACACAGATTAAGTATAAAAAAAGTTCAACAAAAAAGTATTACTATTTTTCAGAAAAGTCACAGAAAAAAGGAAAATATTGAAATTTGGAGGTCGACGTCTATTTAATTTGTAAAGCTTTTTACATGTCTACTTTTATAAAATTGGGGCCGACCTAAGAATTTTATTATTAGTGTATATATGGCAACATACACTATTGGCGTCGGTCGGATGGCGGGACCTAGGGGTCGGACCAAAATTTCTCGACGTTTCATAACCTCCATTTTAAAAATGTTTATATATATATGTATATATATATATATTGTGACCTTAACCTTCTCAAGCTGTTCTGAGGTATTAGAAGGGATTGGAGAAGTGCCACAGGGCCTAGAGATCACCCTTGTACCACAGCAAGTGAAAGAAGTTCACTTCTGAATTTAATCAGATGCGCGGCTAGCGATCAGCGGATGCTGGGTCGTGGTACGAACAAACCATTGATGGGGAACATTCAAACCAACTGAACACTTTAGACAAACAACCAATGACTTGGGGAACAGCCTACTATGGCTGCTAAAAAATCCTACCACCTACCACTCGACAAGTAAACAACACAACACAGAAGAATAACACAATAGTAGAGTTCTCGAAAATAATTCCAAACGGAATAGCCTAATGAAGGCTTAAAAAATCCTACCACCTACCACTCGACAAATAGACAACACAGTACAGACGACACACGATACTTGACCAACCAGTTGACCAACACGTCCAAGGTAGTAATTGGGCTAACGTACCCACCGACAGGAGGTAACAGGGCGCCAAGACTCAGATCGTTAGCTGCCACACCTAGATGGTCCAGACTAGGAGGCTTAGAACGGGGCAGGTCAATGATGATCTTTACTAGTTTAAAATTCACAACACAATTTACAAAACATTCGAGAAACACGTTAAAAGAAATTTGGACTTGAGAAAGAACCAGCGAAACGAGGGTGCATACACTCAGTTTTATCGAACACCCGGTATAAAGGTCAGGTACACCACAGTTATTATCCGTAGTAACTAATATAAAACAATACACAGCTGATCCACGGGAATTAATAATCTTCCTTACATAGGACGCCCGGTATATGTCGGTAGTGACGCCACTATATGCTGACAGGTGTGCTAAAATATTGAGGGTTCACAATAGAGGGTCAATTCACAGCAATTGTCCGACTTAAATAAGACACCCGGTATATGTGTCTTTGGATATCCTGATTACTAACAAAAGTGATGGTAAAATCTTGAATAATCAGCTAGAAGTCACTTCATATAATTGACCGACTTGACAAGGACACCCTGTAGATGGGTCTGAAGACACCAACGGGACCTGGCCCGGAAGATGCAATGACAATAAACTCACTATAAAATGACGGTTCAGTTTCAACAGAATTTTATCTTAAACAGGACACCCGGTATCTCAATGAAATTTTCGTCTCGGAAAATACTCAAAATGTATTGAAATACCGAAAAAATAAAATTAAAATTTCAAACGGGACATAAGCGTCTGTGCAATCAAACCAAACAGTATGAACACCGAAACAAGTCGTAACAACACGAAAACGAGACCAAATTTGTGTTCCTGTTATCCCTCGGGAACACCCTAGCATTTACAATCAATGCCCAACGAATACAAATTTTGATTACTGGGCATGCACATAGAATTGCCGTTCAGATAAAGTAAAATGTTTAGTTCAAAATGAAAATTTGATTATTCGGGAAGTCTGGAACTTTATTCCCGGAACCTGTAGGAACACTATCCTGAACATGAAACAAATCCAACATAAGCTGATATCATATTCATTAAGAGCGCCACACAGGTATAATGGACGATATCACAAACTTCAAACAATTAACTCCAGGAAAACCTAAGCGTCTTATCCCTAACTTCCAGAAATACAAATCCAAGAAAACGACAACTACTAAAAGGGGTATGGGGCAATGATTTCACGGTATCACTCCCTAACAACAGATCAGACCTAATCCAGACATACACTTTTATTATTCACGGGAAGCTAAATCCTACGCAACAATAAAAAAATACAAACGACAGGATTTCCAGGGAAATACGGGACTCTCGAACCAGGAAAAAATTCGACAAGAACGACAACGAAATACGGAAACGAGATAGCGCCAGAAATACACTACAACGATAATCCAGAATCCATAACAACAGTCCCTATTCGCCACAAAAAAAATATGCTTCCTTTCAAATATTAAAATTCCATGTATAAAAAATATCTGTATTGTAAGTTAAAAACACACATCGGCCTTCAATAGCTGTGCATATCTCGCTAGTTTAGACGCAAGTCCCCTGTCAAGTCGTCGACTCGTACCGTCCAGCTCTATAATTTCTCACACAACGCATCGAATTCTCTCTAACGCACACAATGCATGACCTTATCTCTCTCGCAAAAAGTAGCGCTCATTTGACGTCGGCTGCGAATTATGAACCAGTAAAGCACGCCTTATACATTCAAAGGTGCGGTCTAAAGCGCATACACACGATCATTTTTTCTTTTTGATTCTTTTTGCAATATTTAGGCTTCCAGAAATGCTAGAATCATAATCGTGGGCTCTACGGATTCAGGACGTCAAGGGGTATCCAGTAATGAATCTGTCAAGTCCCTAGGGTCGTTAGATCGTGAGATATTCAACATGTCATACACCCCGTCTCCCCGAGAAAGAAAAAGACGCAGGCTTTTTCTTGAAAGAAACTAAGAAAAATGAAAACGCAAGAAAACCTGTTCTTCTATTCGAAAGTCTGAAACTAAAACCGAATAATTAAAGAATTCGCAACAAGAAAAATTCGCAACTAGTAACGGTAACGCACTAAAGCAAAATTCGATAGTCGACAAAATCACAACCGAAACTCAACGAAACGATACGAAAAAATAAACGATACGAAACGATACTGCAATATGCCTCCAATCGAAAAACCTACTCTCTATAGTAGTCGATTAGACACACTGCAACGATAACGGAAATCTACATTTCCAACGGCACACACGTACCACACCCTGCAACATCTTCGACGGGATCATGGCCCTTTTGTCGATCGCACGGCGTAGTACGAAACAGGAATCCCTAATTCCCAAACGATAAACGAAAAAAAAAAACTGTTTGTCAAAGAAAAATGAACTAATCCAGCCTAGGGTTGAATTATTTCGAATGGCTTCTAAAATTCAGTTTCTTCAGAACTCGGAATAGCGAACTATTCAAAACAAAGGAACATCTAAAGAGGAATTGGACAAAAATTCCTTGCGGACCCAGAACCAAGTCAGAATATCCAATGCCGAACCATACGTTACCCAACGAATTCTTGACTGACTGAGGTGTTGGATTTATTTAGCTATAGTCGAAAAAACATTTTATGAAATAAATAATTTGAGTTCAAATCCCAAAGCGGCCTCAAAAATTTTCAAAAATGACCGGACTAAAGTTTGCACAGCCCTAGCACACACTTCATGAATTGACATTGAGTATATAAATCCCGGTAACGGACTCAAAGCTTCACTCATGGGCTACTGTGACTCGTTGATTTATTCAAAATAACGCCAACCCATCTACTGTTTCTTCTTCAATTGACAAACTGAAAACTACTGAGTTTCAATTGAAAACCACCAATCACCGAACTTCACAAATGAAACATCACTTAAAAGTTGCGAAAGTATTCTTCGATACTGAAGGGAGCGAAAAATCGAAACAAAATCGAAACATAATTATCGGTACCAATACGCAGACTATAGCGAAAAATATTTCGTAAGGTAAACGAACCTATTGTCAAATTCCACGAAAGCGTTGCCATTTTCTTCGAAAATTTTGCACGTAACACAATAAATAGACAACAATATTCGTAACGGAATACTAGAGCGTCAATCGATAATGTTCACGCAAGACGAGAAGATAACGTCGCTAGTTAAAACCATCCAGGTACAGAACGGCTCGAAAAGAAAAATGAAAGGCCCGAAAAAATAAACGAAAGGCCGAAAAGATAAACGAAAGGTCGTCCGGAAAAGCGAAGGCAACACAAAATTTTCCTAACGAGACGAGACGGTATCTTACCACACAGCGCAAAATTATTACCAATTTCTTTAAATAAAACGGAAATAGACGGAAACGAAACACGAATACGAGATCGGTAAAATCAAAGGGACTAAAATCGAAAGAAAAAATTTCGAGAAAAAACCCGCAAGTCAAACAACAAACTAGTGCTTCAGTTGAAAAGAACATAGGGTCCCACGTTGGCAGGCGCCATTTTGTGACCTTAACCTTCTCAAGCTGTTCTGAGGTATTAGAAGGGATTGGAGAAGTGCCACAGGGCCTAGAGATCACCCTTGTACCACAGCAAGTGAAAGAAGTTCACTTCTGAATTTAATCAGATGCGCGGCTAGCGATCAGCGGATGCTGGGTCGTGGTACGAACAAAACATTGATGGGGAACATTCAAACCAACTGAACACTTTAGACAAACAACCAATGACTTGGGGAACAGCCTACTATGGCTGCTAAAAAATCCTACCACCTACCACTCGACAAGTAAACAACACAACACAGAAGAATAACACAATAGTAGAGTTCTCGAAAATAATTCCAAACGGAATAGCCTAATGAAGGCTTAAAAAATCCTACCACCTACCACTCGACAAATAGACAACACAGTACAGACGACACACGATACTTGACCAACCAGTTGACCAACACGTCCAAGGTAGTAATTGGGCTAACGTACCCACCGACAGGAGGTAACAGGGCGCCAAGACTCAGATCGTTAGCTGCCACACCTAGATGGTCCAGACTAGGAGGCTTAGAACGGGGCAGGTCAATGATGATCTTTACTAGTTTAAAATTCACAACACAATTTACAAAACATTCGAGAAACACGTTAAAAGAAATTTGGACTTGAGAAAGAACCAGCGAAACGAGGGTGCATACACTCAGTTTTATCGAACACCCGGTATAAAGGTCAGGTACACCACAGTTATTATCCGTAGTAACTAATATAAAACAATACACAGCTGATCCACGGGAATTAATAATCTTCCTTACATAGGACGCCCGGTATATGTCGGTAGTGACGCCACTATATGCTGACAGGTGTGCTAAAATATTGAGGGTTCACAATAGAGGGTCAATTCACAGCAATTGTCCGACTTAAATAAGACACCCGGTATATGTGTCTTTGGATATCCTGATTACTAACAAAAGTGATGGTAAAATCTTGAATAATCAGCTAGAAGTCACTTCATATAATTGACCGACTTGACAAGGACACCCTGTAGATGGGTCTGAAGACACCAACGGGACCTGGCCCGGAAGATGCAATGACAATAAACTCACTATAAAATGACGGTTCAGTTTCAACAGAATTTTATCTTAAACAGGACACCCGGTATCTCAATGAAATTTTCGTCTCGGAAAATACTCAAAATGTATTGAAATACCGAAAAAATAAAATTAAAATTTCAAACGGGACATAAGCGTCTGTGCAATCAAACCAAACAGTATGAACACCGAAACAAGTCGTAACAACACGAAAACGAGACCAAATTTGTGTTCCTGTTATCCCTCGGGAACACCCTAGCATTTACAATCAATGCCCAACGAATACAAATTTTGATTACTGGGCATGCACATAGAATTGCCGTTCAGATAAAGTAAAATGTTTAGTTCAAAATGAAAATTTGATTATTCGGGAAGTCTGGAACTTTATTCCCGGAACCTGTAGGAACACTATCCTGAACATGAAACAAATCCAACATAAGCTGATATCATATTCATTAAGAGCGCCACACAGGTATAATGGACGATATCACAAACTTCAAACAATTAACTCCAGGAAAACCTAAGCGTCTTATCCCTAACTTCCAGAAATACAAATCCAAGAAAACGACAACTACTAAAAGGGGTATGGGGCAATGATTTCACGGTATCACTCCCTAACAACAGATCAGACCTAATCCAGACATACACTTTTATTATTCACGGGAAGCTAAATCCTACGCAACAATAAAAAAATACAAACGACAGGATTTCCAGGGAAATACGGGACTCTCGAACCAGGAAAAAATTCGACAAGAACGACAACGAAATACGGAAACGAGATAGCGCCAGAAATACACTACAACGATAATCCAGAATCCATAACAACAGTCCCTATTCGCCACAAAAAAAATATGCTTCCTTTCAAATATTAAAATTCCATGTATAAAAAATATCTGTATTGTAAGTTAAAAACACACATCGGCCTTCAATAGCTGTGCATATCTCGCTAGTTTAGACGCAAGTCCCCTGTCAAGTCGTCGACTCGTACCGTCCAGCTCTATAATTTCTCACACAACGCATCGAATTCTCTCTAACGCACACAATGCATGACCTTATCTCTCTCGCAAAAAGTAGCGCTCATTTGACGTCGGCTGCGAATTATGAACCAGTAAAGCACGCCTTATACATTCAAAGGTGCGGTCTAAAGCGCATACACACGATCATTTTTTCTTTTTGATTCTTTTTGCAATATTTAGGCTTCCAGAAATGCTAGAATCATAATCGTGGGCTCTACGGATTCAGGACGTCAAGGGGTATCCAGTAATGAATCTGTCAAGTCCCTAGGGTCGTTAGATCGTGAGATATTCAACATGTCATAATATATATATATATATATATATATATATATATATATATATATATATATATATATATATATATATTTATATGTGCGGGCAATAACTTTCGAAGGAGTTAATTAATTTTAACGAAATTTGGCATACTTGTTGGAATCCATCACCGCACGAAGCCTATTTAAAATGGGCTCAATCGGGTCATTTTAAGGGGGGTTTTTAAGGGTTGGAAAAAGTTTTTGGGCCCAAAAATACCGAAAAAATTCTCAGAATCGTTTGAAATTTAACCCTTTAGTAGCAATTAAAAAGTGCTCCTAAAATTATAAGCGAATCGACCCGACAGGAGAGGACTTACAAATTTTATGAAAACACTAGTTTGCGTATACGAATTTACTTGCTGAAGGTCGTATTTAATTTGGTGCAGATGTTGGATTGATAACAATATTTCAACTAATAAAATTATTATTGTAAGGGGTGTATTAAGGGGTTCATTTTTTTTTTATTTTGCCCAAAAACCAACTTAAGTTCGCATAATAAAGCCACACTGCCTGTATTAGCAAATACACTATATTGTCGGAAGGGTTTTGGCACTGCGACCCGGGTTTTTTTCCTCTTTGTTGTGACATTTTTGAAGGAGGCTAATATTGTTTAAGGTTTTTTATTTCTTACTTTTCAGTGGATTTGATTTCGCACATTTTTCTGGTTAGAAATTGCAATTTTTCACTTAAAACTCTTTTACAATATTATTACCTTATAAAAAATCTGATTTGTTTATAAATCGTAAAATTTCAATATAGCCAATGGAAATAGAATAACTATTTAAAGATTCGGCAAAGATATCATGAAACATACAAAAAAAAAACTACTGAACTGATTTTATTTAAGTGGTACCACTCTGAAGATATTTAAATCGATTCACAAATGCTGGATATATGAGGTAAACTCTATAAAAAAAATCTTATTTTAAAGTCAATTAAAAACCATTGAATCGATTAAAAACGTATTGTGGCCAATTCGAGAACACCCTAAACAAAGTGGCGTCGAAATTTTTCAATTCGGTTCGTGGTTGGTGAAATATCGCGGAACACATTTATAATGCGTCGAATTGTATATCATCCTTTTTTTTTTGAAGTCGGTTAAAAATAATCCTTTCTGCTATTTTTAATGTAACAATTTACACACGTGTTGACAGAAATAGCACAGTTTTGACATTTTTAGAACACGAATGCATATCATCACAACATAACTTTATTTTTATTGCGAAAAATGCATATACTATAAACAAAACACACTTAAAAAAATTGGGTGAGTAAAATTCCTTCATTCTGTGATCGTTTGTGGTAGTCCATTTTTTTTTATTAAACTAGATGTTCCATAAAGCTTCGCCCGGGTAACACCATTTCATCAGTAATTAATGTGTTACTCACTCGCTTTGTTCCAATGTATAATCATATCATATATGTATATTAATACGTTAAGGTTAAGATGTCTGCCTCCCTTTTTCGAAAAAACCACACAATTGCTCCACATAAATTTTATGTCATTTTATAGATAATTGCTTACTCTACCGACATCAACAACAAAAAAATTTATTATTGCTTTTGTTTTTGTAAATTTATTAATTATTAAAATTATATATATAGAAATGCATTAATACAGCAATGCTGCCATCTGACGGTTCTAACTTTGAAACAACGTCAACATGATTGACGGTCGGTAAATTTTTTTTGTTTAATTTTTAATCCAAATTCACGTATAAATACTTTTCGTATGGCGGCGCTTCAGCTCAACGTTTTCGATACTTGCGCCTCTATATGACAGTTTTAGAAAAATATTTTCTTGAACCGTCACTGAGCTTCGTAATGTAATACAACAAAAAGAAGAAAGTTATAAAGAGTGTGAGAAATTAGAAACGAACTTTAGTGCGAATTATTCGCACAGGCACCGCTAGTAATTAATTAATACATTACACATCGTCTCGCTCATTCGTTAAGATGTATAATTTTACATTATTACTTACTTCGCCCGTTCGCTTAAATTTATAATAATTTGTAGTCCGCATCTTATTATTATTATTAAGTATAATAGTACATTACATGCACCTTTTGACATGAACTTGATTTCAACTTGGGATTGCAATCCAGCGGCATTTTCAATCCAGCTGGATTAAAGCAAATCCAGCTTTTTACATTCACAGACCAAATGGACACTCCAACAAACAAACAGAACTAAACGTCAAATTGCTCTGTTAATCAACGATTCTAAAATGTGTGGTCAAGACCTGCGGTTAAAAGTTAAATATTAATTAAATTTCAAGCATTTATGTAATTTAAATAATATTTCTTTATTGTAACACTCGAAGCCATATTTCAAGCAGAAGATATGAAATAGTTCTCGAAACCAAATATCATAAATTTATCGTTTTCCGCTCAGCGACAGATTACCAAATTAGCTTTGTATAAGAAGTATAATTAGTGTACAGCTACAGACTACAGTTGGTGGAATAACCAGTTAAAAACTATTATTAAAGCATTCAACTTTATCAACAGTATTAACCTGAAGATAAAATACCATGCCAGCAAGCATATATCTAGTACAATCACTTCTTTATGTTGCTTTTAAACGAATATTTGATTTACGGTTGTCAAATACGCATCCTTCTAGACACGATGACGCGATTTTATACCTATATTCTAATGACGTAATCTGTTTTCTGTCTGTAATTTAGTTTACTTGCGGATTTTTCGGGTATTTTCCGTAATACTTAAACGAATGACTTTTTAATTTGTTCGTTTGTACCGGGATCACTGTAGAACGGCTGAATTGATTTTGATGTAACAAAAATTAGTATAGAAACTATTCTCGGAGAAGTTGGATTTTCAATAATAAAATATATTTGCAAATTGGTTCACTTATTTTGAAAATTACGCAAACAACTTTACATCTTAGTCACGAAACTTTCTTAAGAGATTTTTTGCAAAATCAAAAAAATCATTTGTAATGTCATTACAACTTTATACCAACAGTTGTATTCCAAATTACGAAACGAATTTAACCGTGGTGAAAATTTCCAAATATTCCTAGCCTTAAAAATTTTCAGTCGTAAATTATATTTGTACCTATACTTACAAGTTATTTATATATATTTTACTCCGTTTCTACCGTTAATAATAATATAATATTGATAAATCTGTCATTTTATATAAAACATTTACTGAATTTATTATGTTCATGGTTCATTCCTCAGCAAAAATTTTAATTTATATTCGTGTTTAGTTAATTATTGAAGGTTTCAAGACAAGAGACTTGTTCCAGTATCTACCATTAATTATATTTCTAAGCCATTAATTAAACTAGTTGAAAACAAAAAAATATTTATTTCAAAATTCATAATATGATATTTTACTAGACGTAAGCCTATGCTATACCTTAACTACCTTTCATGGAGAATTTAGTAGAGTTTTAACACATCAATTTAATGAAATTCCATTTTGAAAAAAATCTTATTGTACTGTCGGAAGACAAAATTCTCTTATATCACCAATACCGACAGTAAATATTTCTTAACTATAGTTTCAAATGTTCAAATATTAGTTGGGTAAATGAATGCTCTATTTATGAACCATATCACGTGTTTTGTTGGTACCTACAGCCATCTATAGCTGGGTAGACAAATTTGTCAAGAAATTTCAATTTTACCATGTGATTTTAAGTGCGTAAGTATAGACTCTCTTTTTATATGAGTGGCCGGTTGTAAGCTTTTAAATAAAAAACCCGGGTCGCAGTGCCAAAACCCTGCCGACAATATAGTGTATTTGCTTATACAGGCAGTGTGGCTTTATTATGCAAACTTAAGTTGGTTTTTGGGCAAAATAAAAAAATTGACTCCTTAATACATCCCTTAAAATAACATTTTTTTTCTTAATTGCAATATTATTATCAATCGAACTTTTATACCAAATTATATACAACTTTCAGTAAATAATTCACTATCTGCAAACTAATGTTTTCATAAAATTTGTAAGTCCGGTCCTGCCGGGCCGATTTTATTAAAATTTTAGGAACACTTTTTAATTACTACTAAAGGGTTAAATGTCAATTTTGAAACGATTCTGAGAATTTTTTCGGTATTTTGGGGCCCAAAAACATTTTTCAACCCCTAAAAACTACCCTTAAAATGCCCCGATTACGCCCATTTTAAATAGGCTTCTTGCGGTGATAGATTTCAACACGTGGGCCAAATTTCGTTAAAATCAATTAACTCTTTCGAAAGTTATTGCCCGCACACACATATATATATATATATATAAACATTTTCAAAAATGGTGCCAAAGTGTTTAGGAGGTTATGAAACGTCGAGAAATTTTGGTCCGACCCCTAGGTCCCGCCATGCGGCCGACGCCAATAGTGTATGTTGCCATATGGCAAATACACTAATAAAAATGTATAAATTTTTGAAGAATTGTCACTAAATTGCTGCTGTCACATTATCAGTTAGATATCTATATTACCGAGAGCGAACTACAATTAAAAACATAAAATTGTCGGATGTCAATGTAATCAAAATTTACAATTGTCTTCTCATAATATTTTTCAAGCGTCATACATCTATCAAACTTTATTAATATTCATACCACAAGGCTGTAATTATTTTGATTTATTGCAGAAATGCTAAAAGCATAACATAACGATCATATAATATTAGAATTGTTAAGTTCTACTGCACACACTCACCGATTGATATTAAGTACTTATACATAATCGATTGCATCTGTTTGTATGTCGATATTAATTATCTAAATCTAACTAACATAAAGTGTAATCTATAAAAATCCACGATTTTTTGACAAAAAAAATACTTAAGGTAGTTGTCGTGGTTAAGGCACACCGTCAGAAAATTCTTAATTTTTGTATACTTATTAAGGAGATGATAATACAATTACCCTGAAAATTTGAAGTCGATCGACCGTATATAATTCGAGATAAATTCAATTAAAAATTGGATAATTAACATTGATTGTATACGATCTCTGTAGTTCTGAACCAGTTTCTTATTTATAAAAAAAGAACTAACTGTCAGAAACTTCCCAAAAACTGACAGTCTTTCAATGCATTTGTTAAAAGTTTAAAAAAAATAAGAAAAATTTTTTAACTGTCTAATTATTTATAAATAACGGTTTAAAGTTCAACAATTTATAGAAAACTATACATGCATATGAATACTGTATGGGTTACGTTTCCACGGGCACAGTCTTGCGTACAAATTATGGATCACTTAGCTACAAGCTAGTATACTTTTGTGGCGCTTATAATTTATAACTTTTTGACAATATTGTACCACGACAACTACCTTAAACGAAATAATTATTACTAAATATCCAATCTCATTCCCATCGTAGACGGACAAAAAACAATTTTTATTTTATTTTTTAGGGTTCCGTACCTCAAAAGGAAAAAACGGAACCCTTATAGGATCAATCGTGTGTTTGTCCGTCCCACTGTCACAGCCAATTTGTTCCGAACTACTGGACCGATTGAGTTGAAATTTGGTACACATATGTAAGTCGGTGACCATAAGATTAAGGTGTAATGTAAATAAATGAGTTTTGAACATGGGGGTCATTTTTGAGGGGCAAATTAGGATATTAAAAAAAAAGTTTTGCAAACTGTACCGTGTGACATATCAAATGAAAATGTTTGTGGTAAAGGTCTCAAATATATTTTTTTTATAATTTTAAAATAAATAGTTTTAAAGTTATTTAAGAAAATAGATGAACAATTGACCATTCTCCCCCCCCCCCTTATCTCCGAAACTACTGCGCCTAAAATTTTGAAAAAAATAGGGAATGTCGGATCTCACCCATAGTTTACAAGAAAATTGTAACGGAAATCTTAAGTCTTAAAGTACTCACGGAAAACGGAATAGTACGGAACCCTCTTTTCGCGAGTTTGACTCGCATTTGACCGGTTTTTTAAGTTTGAACGGCAAAGCATCAAAAGTGGTACAGCCGTTTTCGAGTAATCAGATAACATTCTGGAAACCCATTTTCCCATGTGGATGCAATCCAAAAATTCCCATGAAACCGAAAGTATAACAAGAGATTCCATTAATGTTATTTATTTATACGTATAAATTGATTTAAACTATACTTGGGAGATAACATAAAAATATTGATTAAAATATTCAGTGTTTGTGTTCAGAAGGAAAGCGGTAAATAAACAATAAAAATCGAGTGTATATATATTTGAATATTGCATATAATTTTCAATCTTGAATCAGAGTCTGAATTTAGAATCCGACGTTATTCATAAAAATTGCGTACAGCGTAGTGTGTATTCTGAGCCAAATAATAAATATCAACAACTGTAGATTCAGTTGGCTAATATCAAAATCGTATTAATCACAACAGACACAATCGTTACAAAAAACAGAAATTAATAATGCATGCCAAAAAACAAATTAGCTCTATGAGATATCACGGAATTCCTCTGACGATGAGCAATCAATTTAAATAGCTGAAAACGTCAGGTTTATTTTGAAATATGGACATTTTATTTCTAAGCTATTGTTTCTCACTTGAATCAGATTTCAACAGACGCTTAAATTAATTATTTGATATCCATTTAGAAATCTGCATAATATTTCGGTATAGAAAGGTATTCAAAAAATCAAGGCAATATTTATTGATGTCCTAGAATCTACGCAATTACGTGACGTCTCCAATCTGCGAAAACTTTTAATAGGTTCGGTCGATCCGTTTCTATATATTTACACACATAAATAATTTTCTAATGTCTATATGTCCGGATGTCTGTTTGTTTTTCCAGATCCTTCAGTTGACTTACGAGTTACGGTACAGAACCTAATGGAACAGATTTCTTTTATTTTCTTTCCGGGGATCGAATTAGAGAATCTTTTCGAAAAAACAGGCAAACTTCCCTTAAGGTAGTTGTCGTGGTACAATATTGTCAAAAAGTTATAGATTATACGCGCCACAAAAGTATACTAGCTTGTAACTAAGTGATCCATAATTTGTACGCAAGACTGTACCCGTGGAAACGTAACCCATACAGTATTCATATGCATGTATACTTTTCTATAAATTGTTGAACTTTAAACCGTTATTTATAAATAATTAGGCGGTCAAACATTTTTTCTTATTTTTTTTAAACTCACAACAAATACATTGAAAGACTGTCAGTTTTTGGAAAGTTTCTGACAGTTAGTTCTTTTTTTATAAATAAGAAACTGGTTCAGAACTACAGAGATCGTATACAATCAATGTTAATTATCCAATTTTTAATTGAATTTATCTCGGATTATATACGGTCGATCGACTTCAAATTTTCAGAGTAATTGTATTATCATGTCCTTAATAAGTGTACAAAAATTAAGAATTTTCTGACGGTGTGCCTTAACCACGACAACTACCTTAAGAAGCGGAAATTTTGTACACTTATAGAAAACTAATGGGGTCAGTTTTAGATTTAGCTTATGTTATTTCAAAAGAAAGATATAGCTATTGAAACGTCATATATCTATAACATGTGCAACACAATATTTAAATAGCCTATTATTAGCCATAAATCATTTTACTCGAGTGCTAGATGACACAAGCACAAATTTGTTAGACATAAAAAAGCGCAATAATGTTTATGAATTCTATATTGGAAAAAAAACTGTATTAACTTTAAATTTGCATTTTATGATGCGTAGTTTATTTTCATCTTTTATTTGTTATGTAAATTAAGTTTTTATGACATCGTCGCAAATAGCAGTGTATGGTTTTGTCGTGATTCCAATATAGATCAATAGGGACTGTGTTCTACTTATTAATTTGAAATTGGGTCATTGGTGATTTTAAGTAATACCCACATTTTATTCCAGTGTAAATATCAAGTTGCAGCGTGCTTTGATATTATTTCAATAATTCCAAGCAGTTCAGTAGAAACTGCATAAAATAGGGGGTTTTAATCGGAACAAGTGCAGAAGTTTTCAAACTTTTGAAATTTGTGGAGTTCGATATCTTGAATGAAATGAGAAAAATGTAAAATGGGATCGCAACTGCTGGGGGCCGTCATATTGTCAAAATGGTGCAAAGAACAGTTTAGTTGAAATATCTTGCTGCGGGTGTCTCCCTAGAAAATAATGTTTCTCATGAAAATAAAATTACATTTTCTACAAATTATGGTTTACACTTTTTTTTTTCTCTAAACTGAACAGTTTCGTTGCAGCAACCACACAAAGTCAAGAACTATTGACAAAATTATGATTTTTGGCAATTTACCTAGAATTGTCAAATTTTGACTAAACTTATGTATATTTTAGACAAGCAAAAATTAACCTCTTAACAGTGTTGGATCACTTTCGCACAGTTTGTGCTGAGACCCAGCGGTAAGAGGCGAGGTAGGCAAAAGACATAATGTGGGCGTGACCTTCTTTAGCTCTGTCTCGCTCAAATCATCCGCACGTTTTAATTTTTGGCTGGTGCCAACTACGAGGCTAAAAGATGCTATTGCAAGGGTGCCGCTGTCAATTGATTACTCTAATTTTTGGAAATATTTTGAAGATTTAAAAAACTTTTCCGGAAAAGGAAGAGTTTCTTTAGGTTTGTGATGAAACAATTTTGTGAAATAAGTACGAATAAGGTCGTAGTGTGACATCGAAAACGTGTGTTTTTTTGGCACAATTAATGCCAACTTTTTTCTAGTAAATCGTACATAAATTACAAAAGTAGTCCATTAGAGACTTAGATTTGTCCTTTATCTTCCTTATAGAGAAAGATTTTTTGCAGAATGTGGACGAATAAGTTTACAATCAGTTGGCAGCCGAAGCTCTATTTTTGGCTTAATTTCAGGGTGTTCCGACAGCCTTAATGGTTAATTTTTGATTGTCTAAGGACAAGTAGGTATACATAATTGTTTAATGTATATCTGGCTCGAAGTGGCCAGAAAATGTTTTATAAATATTTGCTCGGACCGTCAATAAAAGAATGGTTTTGATTGTAATTTTATTTGAAAACTTTATTATACACTACATTCTTACAGTTATTTTGATATTCACTTAATTTTGAATTATTTGAGTTGTTATTTTGCTTAGTAAAATTTTTAACGTCTGTCGTTTTTGAAAAATATTGAGTTCTTGTTATTTTTCCGTTAGATACGAAATCATTGTTGTTTATTTTAATTGTTA
Organism: Venustoraphidia nigricollis; assembly: GCA_034508555.1. Lineage (NCBI taxonomy): Eukaryota > Metazoa > Arthropoda > Insecta > Raphidioptera > Raphidiidae > Venustoraphidia > Venustoraphidia nigricollis. Next base: position 2,427,069 of record JAVRKA010000065.1, on the reverse strand, counting down.
AAAACCAACTGGTCCGATCTGGAACACGTAATAAAGCCACAATGCCTGTATTAGCAAATACACAATATTGCCTGCAGGGTGTGCGACCCGAGTTTTTTTGTTATAAACTCCCTGTATTATAAACACAATAGCAGCAGTTTATTGTAACGTATAAATTAACGCTTAGCGGGGAGTTTAATGGTTGGCCCACAGATCAACTGGTTTTCATATTTACGAAATAAAGTTACTTGCTATACTGTTTAAAGTTTTTTTATTGAAATAATATTACAACGTTTCAACCAACTTACGTGGTCCTTTTCAAGTTTAAAATGCGTCTAAAAAATGTTTTCATATTATTTTTGTAACGATGATTATTACCACAAATATTTTCTAGTAGCTTCGATATTTTTTGACATTTAAGTATTTTTCTAGAGAAAATCAACATAGAATCTTTTAAATAGAATAATGTAAAAACGAAAGAGAGCTATTTTGTTTTCGGTTTGCGCGTCAGTTATCACAAGTCGATTTCAAAAGTAATTTGTTCGTCAAATTTTATCTACGATCTGTCAGACGTCTAACATAATTATTTAAGAGCTACCGCTGTTACACTCTCGACTAAAGTTTGAACAGCTGACAACAGTCTATAATGCATTGTTGATACAATGAGAAAAAAAATCGAGAAAAGAAAAATGCACGTCAAAATATAAATATATCCAAGACTATTTGTATAGAAATAAAAAACTACTAACACAGGTCGTTTCGTTTGTTTCTTATACTTACCCAAACACATGTTCGTTTATTTATTTATTTCATTTGTTAACAAAACAATATCGATATCAATAATAACCTGTTGTGTTGGGTTCATATTATTTATACAATTTTGTGTTCAGACGGAGGGTGACATTTCTTATATTACAGAAGGGTCCATATCAGTGTTGCCAGATTTTTTTTTTGCCAAGTCGGCATTTTGGAGCTTTTTGAGTGAAAAAAGCGGGATTCTTTCGTCGAATAATAATAATAATAATTTCTTTATTTCCAATTGATCAAATTTTGATATAGGACATGTCATGTAATATAAAATACAATATATAAAACATAATATAATAACATAACTACAAAATAAAATATTGGGTATAATATAAAAAAAAAAAATAAATAAATAAATATAAGATTTAAAATTCAAAACCCAACATTCAAAATTTAAAATTCACTATTTAAAATTTTAAATTCAAAAATTTTTATGTAAAACAATAAATAAAATTTTAATTTAAAACAATAAAACATAAATAAAAGTGCACTAAAAATCCGAGACATAGTAAAAAAACGTATATAATCAGAAGTTTTTAAATATTGATCTTTTTATTTGATTTCAAATTACGTTTACGTGACAATAGATAGCAAAAATGGCCATAGAAAATGTATTTTAATAAAAATATGATATTTTAAATCAGATTTACCCTATCGTTAAATAGGTGAGTCTTATTCGTCGTCTGAATAAAAAAAATAAAAAAAACAGAAATCCTAATCAAAAATCATTGGAAAAATATGGCGTTTCAAACAATAGTCTGAGGAGTGAGTGTTACAAATTGCAACTTTCAATAAGAGAATAATTATTTACGCACGGTCGAGTTATCCCCGAAAAGTGGGACTGGGCCTGTCCCGCGCGGGACATTTAATTTTGATTTAAAAATCGGGACGTCCCGTCAAAATCGGGACGTCTGGCAACGCTGGTCCATATATAGTTAAGGAGCTAGTGAGGATTTAACTCATAGTGTTTCCTGAAATGTAAGTTTTTGTGAGTTCATTAAGGGCTCTATAAAAAAACACAGTTTGGCAGTTGAAACCGGTGACAATGCGTGGGGGTGGATGCGGTCAAAAATGTCAAACTGGAGGTGTCACTGAAAATACTTCCTCATATTTGAAGTTTTCTGAGCGATGATCAGGTGCCCTCGAAAACTCAAGTCTGGCATTTCGTACCCGGGACAACCCCCGTCTGGCAAAAGGTTGAATATGTCGAAATTTAGATTAAGAGGTAATTTACAAATTCGGGCAAAACCGGACCGGGTCGCTAAAAATAAATCCAAACAAGACTCGTAGCGCTGAACGTGTACCAATCAATTACTAATGTGATCAGAATGGAATTACAGCTCAATACGTTAAAACATTCTTTTTAATTATTTAATTAATTTTTAAGTGTTTGTTAAAAATATATCAGAAAAAATTTAGTTACATTTTATTACGCATTGTTAAAATAAACATCCTGATGATACATACAATAAAAATTCACATAAAAATCCAAGGATTTTTCTAACTATTTTTAATCGTTTGGATAAGACATAAAATAAGTAGTGAAGCATGTTATCTATAAATATAATTGACTATAAAAATAAAACTGCACTACAAGAAGTTAATGTGCCAAGTTTACGAAAAAATAACTACATGTTGTCCGTGTCATTTACACAACAATCCTCAGGTCCTCTAGACCAGTGCTTCTTAATCTTTTTTCTTGATGACCCAGAGTACATATATATTCGAAGTTCGCGACCCTGCTTATTTGATACTAACAAAATTTTTAGCCACTTTGTGAAGTTATAAATAGACAATATAATTTATATTTTATAGACAGAAAACAGGATCACGGGTAATTGGAACAATAGAGTTAAATCAATTTAAACACTCCTTGATTTGCAACGTTTCGTCTTTATTATTAAGACTTTATCAAGCTCTGAATAAATTTTACAACAATTAACAACATTCATATAGTAAAAATATTAAACATTATGGATTTAATAACTTACTAAAAAGAAACAATGGTGTGACTAACCTCAATATGTTTAAACGATAGTTAAATTATGATATAGATATTATATACAATCTGGCATTACCGTTAAATACAAAAACAATTAAAATTGAAAACTTGTAGAAAATAGTATGTGCGTTTTTTTATTTATTATTATTTTCACAGTCAACTAAAAAATATTGTACGACAGTTGCTCAGTTTAACTAATTCTCCGTAGAGGTCAGTACAATTCCCTAAATTTTGAATTTAAAATAAATATACATCACAAGAAATTGTCAAAATTTAGTACAAATCAAGTGACAAAAAATTAGAAAAATTAATAATAATCTTTTCAAACTTTTTTTTTATTTTAAAACTCGGAAATCTTTCATTACTCAAGATAATCATTTCAAATTTAGAATGTGATCCTGATTTAAACTAGTGTTAATTTTAATCAGTCACTAAATAATAAAATCTTGTTTTTCGCATTTGGCTTTTTGGCGTCCCTTGCCACCTGGCGCCTAGAGCGACAGCTCCACTCGCTCTATCCCAAGGCCGGCGCTGAATGCGCCTTTTCATTTTCAAAACAAGATTCGTCGAAATATAATTATTTGGATTTTTTAAAACGATCTTCTAAAATTTGAAATATTGTTGTAAGAACCGTGAGTATTTCGTCAAATCTAAATAGTTTTTAGGATTAAATATGCGTCGAAAAATGAAATTGTATCCGTTTTTTAAAGTGACTTGGACCCTTCTCGCAACCCAAGATTAAGAGCCGCTGCTCTAGAATAACATCTCTTGAGCAGAGATTACCAAATCGTACTGACACACCTAAATGCACTCATCAGATGACGTGTCGTCTTTTTGAATACCGTGAACTACTCGATTCATTAATAATTTCAAGTTCAATGAAAAACTGAACAAATGACAGTCGAGAATGTAAACATCTGTTTTACTCGTAGCCTACGCTACTACAAATTTCAATAACAATATTTGAGACGTATCGACAACATATTTTTATTAGTGTATTTGCATATAGTATGAATTTATGGTACCTACATTGGTTTCTGCTGCGAAGTAATTTTTTCGCGAGTTATGGCCAAGTGACCACTAAAAATATTTTTTTTAAAAACGTCACTCAATTTTATTAGATTTGTCCTAAAATAGATAGTTCTGTATATTTTTGTAAAAATACAATTTAGTGCAAGAAAATGTTCTACGAAGTGTGTAATGCTTTATGTTATGTAAGCTGCGTATACTGATATTGCAAAGTTATAAACGGATGCAGGGACGTTCTGTGTTGCGACAGAATAGCGTGCATGTCGATTATATTGGTGAATCGAAATATATTTCTTTTAATCACCGAATACTTGTTTATTTATTGGTTTCATCATTTTATTTCTATTACGAGATAGTTTCACCCGCATAAATAATTTAGCACGTGAGATGAAAGGTGGGATTTTTAGTATGTTAGTGAGGAAAGCACCCTCGACAATTTTACGCAAAATTTCCTTTGCTAATAGGTACATTTTTCCTCTAAATACCACTTCGTCTTGGCTACTGGTTCTCATACTTTTTTGGCGACGGAATCCTTTGGAAACACTAAATATTTTACAAAATCCTAAAATAAGCGAAACCTGGTTTTATGTTCAATCTTTAATGAAAACCATACAAAAATACTATGTTTACATATATATTAATACACTAGAAATTGATAAAACTGTTTTCATTTAAGGTAGTTGTCGTGGTACAATATTGTCAAAAAGTTATAGATTATACGCGCCACGAAAGTATACTAGCTTGTAGCTAAGTCATAAATAAATAAATAAATAATTAGACGGTCAAAATTTTTTTCTTATTTTTTTTAAACTCATGACAAATGATTGAAAGACTGTCAGTTTTTGGAAAGTTTCTGACAGTTAGTTCTTTTTTTATTAATAAGAAACTGGTTCAGAACTACAGAGATCGTATACAATCAATGTTAATTATCCAATTTTTAATTGAATTTATCTCGGATTATATACGGTAGATCGACTTCAAATTTTCAGGGTAATTGTATTATCATGTCCTTAATAAGTATACAAAAATTAAGAATTTTCTGACGATGTGCCTTAACCACGACAACTACCTTAATGGGAGGTATGAAGCTGCTTTTTTTTTGACCAACTGTTTAAGTCGGTGTTTCGTTCTTTAAGTTGATATTATTTCGGTGAAGCCCTCGCGGATGTCTAGCGCAGGCCCAGGGCTCCGCGGAGCACACTTTAAGTATGGCTGGTCTAGGCTATTAAAGGTTACATTTTTTTTTTGTAAAATGCATTTAATTACCTATATAATTTTAATGATGTCCATTATCGACTACTGTACTGAACACTTCAACCTTGCGGGGTTAGCTCAAAATAAACATGACTGAAATCGACCTAAATATGATGAATTATCATTCACTATATGATTCTATTTAAAACCGATAGATTGTTAATAGTTAAACAACAACTCAAATGTCAATATAAATAGCATATTACTTTGTTACAATATATTTTATTACTACCAATATGCATAATATTATAAGCGGCTGTCAAACTGTATTTGTTGTACCACCAATCCTATAAATGTCGATTATTATCCATTATTTCTGGGATATGATAGAATGTGTTTTAGCATAACTCTAGAAATCATCACTGCACGGAACCTACTCAAAATGGATCCAATCGGACTACTTTAAGAGTTTACCTTAGAGATTGAAAAGTGTTTTTCTTCATACTATGCCGAAAGTACGTACTTTCTGATTCGATTTTAAAGCCGAAAGTACAACATTTTGCAGTTTGTAGTCACAGCTGGAATTACGCGCATATCGTCTGTTTAGGCGGGTCTAAACAGTTTTGTCATGCGCACTGATACGTGAGACTGACGTTTGCCAGTCACATGTTCAACAGTAGGTAGCCATCTGCTGTTATTACATGAACATTATTAGATCCATGTGTCATTACTTATAACCTCAACATTGCTCAGTTAAAAGTAATTAGTCATTTTAGATATAGGTGAAAGTGCGTACTTTCGATCGGGTATGAAGAAAAATAGTATACATCACACGAGCAGAAAGCTGAAAGTCCCGCACTGCGCGATGTATGATGCGCTCGACTTCGCCTCGGGCATCATGTGGCGCAGTGCAGGAAATTCAACTTCGGCTTTTGTGGTGTAATATACTGTTTGAAGAAACGCAGTGTTGAAATGCTTATCAAATATAAATATAATTTTTTCTGAGCATCCAGTATTTCAAGAGCAATTTAAATGATCTATAAAAACAAAACAGTATACAGTTATTTTTAAATGATGCGGATCACTTATTTTAAATTATAATTGCAATAGCAGATATTATTTGCCAACCAATCAAAATAAGTCATTATAACGAATAATTTGAAGTAATTAATGTTGGATTAAATTTTTTGTTTTATTAATGTGCTTTATGAATTTAGCACATTTGCTTATTGCTTAACGCAATTGGACAATACGTCACCCCGTGCTATGTATTTCGGTAGCGCCGTCCTATAGCCTGCTGCTACATGGCGAATAAGGATTGCAATCCAGCGGCATTTTCAACCCAGCTGGATTTATGCCAGCATTAATCGATTTTTCAAATAAATGTAGCAATTTTTTAACTCTAGAAACTTTAATAACCTTTAAAATACTCGTTTTTGCCGTGACCAATTCTAGGTCTTTATAGTCTTTAATATTTTTTGTTCTAATATATATTTTTAACGTGGAAGGAAAGTTTGGTTGAGGAACAGTTGAAAAAAAGAAGCTTTACCGATGTTTGGCTTGTGGCCTACGTTTCGGAAAAAAAATTTCCATCTTCAGGGCCTATGAAAATGTACAAGATTATACAATAGTTTTATTTTACAATAATTCGTATAAAATTTAAAATTAAACAAACTGGGTACTTACCTTAGGCTAGTCAAAGGGTGGTAAATTGTACTAATCTTAAATACATGATCATAATCTATGGATTACTACTAATTTGTATAAAAATCCATAGATTATGATCATGTATTTAAGATTAGTACAATTTACCACCCTTTGACTAGCCTGAGGTATGTACCCCAGTTTGTTTAATTTTTTATACGAATTATTGTAAAATAAAACTATTGTATAATCTTGTACATTTTCATAGGCCCTGAAGATGGAAATATATTTTCCGAAACGTAGGCCACAAGCCAAACATCGGTAAAGCTTTTTTTTTCCAACTGTTCCTCAACCAAACTTTCCATCCACGTTAGGTATGTTTAGTTCGTTTTTTTAATCGCATTTTTATCTTTGTCTTCCAAAACATCAAAATCTTGCTTTAATGCCACGTAAACTTCCCGCCAAGCATTTTTGTAGCGATTCGATCTTTGTAGATATCTTAAAGTTTTGTCCCACAATACAGGTCTTACTTCGACCAAGGTTATCAAAAATTTCATCCATTTCTTGGAAGTTTCATTAAAATATAATAAAAACAAATGAACAACAATACAATAGAATGTAGCTGTAGATGCCGTACGACTAAAAACCGTCCAGAGGGGAAGCATACGCTTAGTCACCTAGGCTGCTGAACAAAGGTGCCGCACGGCGACCGTCAAGTTTAAAGACAAGACACGGCTGCTACACGGCACGTTAGCGGCACTTTACCGTCATAATGTGAAAGATCCCATGTTTTCCTTCACTTCTACAGCCGTACGGTTTTTTGCCGTACGATCAAAACCGTAAAGTGTGAAACAGGCGTTATTTAAACCTAAACTTAAAAATCAACATGTAACATCATCATGCAATGACATACATATTTTGTGTGTTTTCCGTGTATACGGTATTGCGATTTTTGACAGTCATAATATGTTTATTAACAAAAACCATAAATTTAATTTTTTGTCTGTACTACTTATATGCGCAATTATGTTAACGGAGTTTTGCTGATTTATGATCATTTAACAGCGACTTTTGTACCGACTGGTTCCATTCACTTGTCACATCAAATTACGTCATCAACAATACTTTAAAGCATATTAAATGAATTTTTTTAACTTCCCGCTAAAAAACTTGAAAAAATTGGAATGTTATTGTTTTCACCACGATTTTCGAAAGTCGAGTTTTCATCAGATCTCGACGTTTTGCGGTCTTCTTCTTCTTTAAGAGTTAGAACAGTTTCAACCGACATTAACGTTAAGGAAGCCGCGGGCAATGACACGCAGTAAAAATTTGCAAGGGCTGTATGACATTTCAACACGAGGCTCTCTTGAAATATTTGAATGGACTGTCAACAACAAACTGCAACTTAACAAATCAAAGACAAAGTGTACGCTGTTCTCAGCCAAACAGCCGGGTTTGAATTTTGATGTCACACTGTCAGTCGATGGTGTTCCAATAGATAGTGTCTAACTTTCAACTTTCTTGGCGTCAAGATAATCATCTCACTTGGAAACAGCACGTAGCCAAAGTTTGCTCCAAATTAGCCAAACTTAAATATCTCATTTTTCGTCTTCACAATATTAGTGATATTTCGACTTGCCTAACCGCTTACTGAGTTACGGGATTATGTGCTGGGGGAAATCTCTGGATATTGGAAGGGCTTTTATAATGCAAAAAAAGATCCTAAGGATAATATACCACCTAAAGCCTACTGATTCTTGTAAGCCGATATTTAATAAGCACAGAATTATGACAATATATGGGATATCTTATATATTTAAACGAGCAACTCTTGTATATTTATATGTTTATATATTTATAACTATGTATCTTGATTAGAAATTTCGCGTATCTAACGGCTCTAACGATTTGGATGAAATTCACGGAAAGGGGGTATTGGGGGTCAAAAAATCGATCTAGCTAAGTTTTATTCTTGGAAATTCCCGTTTTCTTGCAAATTTATTCATTTTAAAAAATAATTTTTTGACATTTCACAATACCGTAATAAATACTGTAATATTGTAAGTAAGCTTTGGAAATACAATAATTTAACAATTGTGTCAAAATACTGATAGTCAATCTTTTTAATAAGTTATACTAAGTAAAACGTAAATTATTTTAACAAAAAAGAAGAAATATTAATTAGGTAAACATAATGCTAACTAATATTTCAATAATTTTCGTAAGGTATGTTATTTTTATATCATGACGTATTTTTTTAACATTATTATAAATATTTACCATTATAGTTCTAGAGTAGAATTTCGGTTCCAGAGAAGTGAAAATAAAAATGTTATTTGCTTAGAACTCTCTCAATTAATGTTAGATCTTTTCAAGCATTTTTTAAACGAAAAGGAAGAAATTTTAACATAAATTTTGTATATTACTGTGTCAAATTAGTTCTTTATAAAGACTTAGAAGCATTAAAAACGTATAAACTCGATTTTACGGAACATATCAAAAGAGAAAAACGCTATGTGAAAATTAATGCAAAAGGACCATTGCACATAAACGGCGCTACCACTGTACTGCGTAGTGTTCGATAATATAAGTTTGACATTAGTTATGTAATAGTAGTAAATTACACATTTAGATTTATCAAATTTTAGTTAACATTTGTCTATTTACGAGATTAGTTGTGTGTGTTGAAACTTGTAAGCAGAGTGTAAAAATTATATGTAGTTTTTGAAAGCTGTGGTAAATTACCTGACAATATCTGTGTTTACGAATGTTTAGTTAATATTTATTTATGTAGTGAGGACGGATAGAGAGTGGAAGTTCAGATTAACTTTTGTAAAAATATGATAGTAGGACACCTTTTCAAGGTTAAATTAGATAAACGAGATATCGTATATTTGTGCTGTGTTTTATTGTAAGATGGTGCCTTTGAATGGAAAATATGTGCAGTTGATTCATCTAGAAATTTACCAATAGTAGTAACTAATATCCTGCTGTCTAATTTTTACGCGCGGTGAGAATTTGTGAACAATGCTCTTTTCCATGTGAGACCTTCACTCGAAAACATCGCTACACAAGTAATTCAAGAATTTCAAGGTACGATATTTTTATAATTCACCGTATGAAAATCGGGTATACATTTTTATTGACGATTTGAACTTAAATTTGACTCTTCAATACTGTCAAACCTTCGTAAATTATCACGCAGTTAAGGCTGTCGGAACGCTCTGAATTTAAGCCAAAAATAGAGCTTCGGCTGTCAACTGATTGTAGACTTATTCGTCAACATTTTTTGCAAAGATTCTTTCTCTATAAGGAAGATAAAGGACAAATCTAGGTCTCTAATGGACTACTTTTGTAATTTATGTACGATTTACTAGAAAAAACTTGGCATTAATTTTGCTAAAAAAACACACGTTTTCAATGTCACACTATAACCTTATTCGTATTTATTTCACAAAACTGTTCCATCACAAACCTAAAGTGACTCTTCCTTTTTCGGAAAAGTTTTTTAAATCTTCAAAATATTTCCAAAAATTAGAGTAATCAGTTGACAGCGGCACCCTTGCAAAAAATTTTTTTAGCCTCGTAGTTGGCACCAGCCAAAAATTGAAACGTGCGGATGATTAGAGCGAGACAGAGCTAAAGAAGGTCACATCCACAATATGTCTTTTGCCTACCTCGCCCCTTACCGCTGGGTCTCAGTACAAACAAAATTCAGAGCGTTCCGACCGCTTTAAATCACGGCTTTCACATAGTTTCGCGACGTGTCTGCGAGTTATCACTCATTAAAATGTAACTGAAATAAATTAACGGTATTTTTTCATTGTTTTGAAAATTTTTATTTGTTGGTTCATTGTTACCAATTTTTTCAATTGTTATTTTAAGTGAGAAAAACATTAGTTAAAAAACGTATAGAAATCACATGGTAAATTAATACCATGTTTATTGAACTCTCCGAGCGAAGCTCGGTCTCCCAGGTACTATATATTAAAGTCCGTTTGTTATCTGTTCAGAAATAAACATCTTTTTCACCGCCATTTGCCGGATCACAATTATAATACGCGAGGTCGTTAGAATCACGGCACTCCCGATCATCACCTCGCTTTATATACAAAGGGACCCCGCTACTCTGCTGTGAAACTATTTGACAGTTTACCGGAAGAAATTGTAAGCATTAAAAGCTACAAATTATTTAAAAAACGTGTTACGAATTATCTCATAGACAGTGCCCGTACAAATTTTTTGACTATTTTATTTGTTTTATATCACAATCTTGTATTTTTAACTGACGCATTCTTTGTCATTGTGACATGTTATTGAATAAAGTTCTATTCTATTCTAATTATAATTGTGTACAACCCCCTATAAAATAGCTGCTTTTCATGCATGTATAACTGTAATAAAATGACTCTTTTTAGTACTAGTGCATAAAGTAAATCGGATTTTACCAATTCAATAGTTATATCTGTCAGTGGCCATTTGAATTCATATAAGCAGAAGAGACCACAGACAACAATAAAACCAACAACAACTCGATCTACGAATATGTTAAATTGTAGATTCAATTATTGACTTGACTAGTATTGTCCTATGGTCGATAATTATAGCTCTCGACTATGGCAGTTAAAGGGTTAAATGACTGTGACACGGTGCTTTTTTGTTCTAATTGTAAGTGGCCATAAAAATGACATAAAACCAGATTTAGAGATTCTGCAATCACTTTAATGGAAGTCGGGACACAATAAACTCGTCCTTGTATCATTTTTGTGCTTTCCGTATTTTCTTTTTTTTTATGCCTTTGTTGCAACGGGCATCAATTGACTCATGCAATTGTTTACAAATTTGAACTGTACAAATTGTATATATAAATAAAAAAAAAATAAGATATTGTTTATTTGAAAAAAGTATTGGAATCAAAGTTTTTTAGATGTGATAGAACATTATATCGTAAATAAAAGAAAAAAACCCGGGTCGCAGTGCCAAAACCCTGCCGACAATATAGTGTATTTGCTAATACAGGTATTGTGGCTTTATTAAATGAAATTAAGTTTGTTTTTGGACAAAATAAAAAAAAATTGAACCCCGTAATACACCCCTTACAATAATAATTTTATTAGTTGAAATATTGTTATCAATCCAACATCTGCACCAAATTAAATACGACCTTCAGTAAGTAAATTCGTATACGCAAACTAGTGTTTTCATAAAATTTGTAAGTCCGGTCCTGTCAAGCCGATTTTCTTATAATTTTAGGAGCACTTTTTAATTGCTACTAAAGGGTTAAATTTCAATTTTGAAACGATTCTGAGAATTTTTTCGGTATTTTTGGGCCCAAAAACTTGTTTCAACCCCTAAAAACTACCCTTAAAATGACCCGATTGGGCCCATTTTAAATAGGCTTCGTGCGGTGATAGATTCCAACATGTATGCCAAATTTCGTTAAAATGAATTAACTCCTTCGAAAGTTATTGGCCGGACATATAAATATATATATATATATATATATATATATATATATATATATATATATATATATATATATATATATATAATATACGTATATAAATATATATATACGTATATATATATATATATATATAAACATTTTCAAAAATGGTGCCAAAGTGTTTAGGAGGTTATGAAACGTCGAGAAATTTTGGTCCGACCCCTAGGTCCCGCCATCCGACCGACGCCAATAGTGTATGTTGCCATATGGCAAATACACTAATAACAAACAAGAATCTTCTTTTTTTGTAAACAAACAAAGGTTTGTTAATCGAAATGCGACGACATTCCCGAAATTTAACGATCTAATTAGTTAATTTCGCATCGTTAAATATAGCACATGTTAGCCAAAATTAAACAGCTCACATATCATTTTATTCATTTGGCAATAGAAAACAAAAAGCTGTCACTCACATTTGCATTGTTGTCATCACTGTTTCTTGTAGCATCCAGGGTTTCATTAACTAATCTACATAATAATGATAATAAATAAAATAACGACCATATTAATAGACAATTAAAAGTTTATTTTCTGTTAATGTAGTCGTTAATTTTATATATTCTAAATAAATACAAACGTTAACAAAAAATTAAATTGTTGCAACACATAAAAGCTATAATATATTTTTGAAAAATTTTCCACCTTACTAGGTCAAAGACTGTGTCGAAGAGAAACAATTTGCTGTTAATACCTGTCGAGAGTTATCGTAATAACATTCCCAAAAATGATGCCAAATAGTTCACGAGGCTATAACAATTTTTGTTTATTAGATCGGGGCTATATTTGAATATAACTTAAAATTAGTTTATATTTCAATTAAAAATGTTAGGGACCATCCATAAATTACGTCACACGAATTTCATGATTTATTGACCCCTCCACCGTCCTTGTCACATTTGTGGGACCCCCTTCCCTGGCGTCACATATTTTGCAAATGAAAACCAGTTCAAAAATAATAATTTTTTTAATAAAATCAACACCAAATTAAATATATTTTTTTAAGTTTTTCGTTTGCAGTTAAAGTGTTTTAATATTTTTGATTTTGGCAAGTGACGTCACGAGACTTATGACCCCCCCGCCAATTGTCACACAATGTCACACTTCGTCGATCCCCTCTCCCCGTCTTAACGTGTGAATGGTCCCTAATTTTGCTATCATATATATTAATACGCTAAGGTTAAGATGTTTGCCTCCCTTTTTCGAAAAAACCTCACAATTACTCCACACAAATTTGGTATCATTTTATAGATAATTACTTGCTCTATGTGTATCAACAATAATTAAAGAATCTATTATTGTTTTTGTTTTTGCAAAATAATTAATTATAACAATTATACGTTTATTCAGTATATGCAGCAATGCTGCCATCTGACGGTTCTAACTTTGAAACAACGTCAACATGATTGACGGTCGGTAAATTTTTTTTGTTTAATTTTTAATCAAAATTCACGTATAAATACTTTTCGTATGGCGGCGCTTTAGCTCAACGTTTTCGATACTTGCGCCATATGACAGTTTTAGAAAAGTATTTTCTTGAACCGTCACTGAGCTTCGTAATGTAATACAACAAAAAGAAGGAAGTTATAAAGAATGTGAGAAATTTGAAATGAATTTTAGTGCGAATTATTCGCACAGGTACCGCTAGTTATTCTATAATATATCTGTGAAGTTAATTTATAATTGTAGTTAAAAATAAAGTATCTTAAAACACTTTATTGAAAGAAAGGTTTAAGTAACGCTGCCCTCAATGGAACGCTTACTTAAAATTTGCCTAAGGGCGCCACGTGTAGTAAGGCCGGTACTGGCAAAACCGCTGCGATTTCTACGGTCGAATACGTTAAAAACAACATCAACAAAAATAATTATGTCATCTTAACATGTGTTACGAAAATAAACAAACATGTAAGTGCGTCAAGAATCTGTTGGCATGACAACGCAATGGACACAGCTGATCCGCGAACACTGTTTGCCTATAAAACAATACTGTGGTTATATCGGTGACATTCTTGCGCACCTTGAATAATACGAAATCGCTATAGGTCAGGTCGCATGATGTCATAACCATAACCAAGTATATTATATTCATGTAATATGTATCGTTTCGTAGTCTGCGGGTGTAGCATTGCGCATCGCAAAGTCTTCAGAAATGGTTCACATGGCCCGGTTTGATGTTGGATTGCTCATCCAGTGATGGACAATATCGACAATTATACTTAAAAGAGTTATACATAGCCCGTAGACTTCGTTAAAAATGTTCAAACTGACTGTGTCCTTTGTTTCAAGGAAGAAATAAGTATTTTACAATTTTTATTATTCATACTCTGAAAGCTAAAAAGTTTGACAAGGATTTGTATTCTGATTTTAATGTAATTTTTCTTTTTTTTTAAACGCTAATCCATTTTTTAGTGTATTTGCTATATGGCAAAATAGTTTTTGGGCCCAAAAATACTGAAAAACTTCGCAGAATCGTTTCAAAATTAAAATTTACTCTTTTAGTAGCAATTAAAATGTGCTCCGAAGTTTGAAAAAAATCGGCCCGCCAGGATCGGATTTACAAATTTTATGAAAACACTATATTGTCGGCAGGGTTGGGGCACTGCGACTCGGGTTTTTATTATTTTAACTTTATTTCATTTTAAAAAACGCAAAAAAGGGTACATTATGTACATGTCTAGTATTAGAATATTGACTATTGCTAGTATATTAAAATAAAAATAATCAGATTACCTTTGCATATAATTCATCTTTTCGCAATAAAACATTGTACAAAATATAATTTTTAAATTTGACAAACATATAGTCATTTCTGCAATTACGGAAGATCGAGATAAATTTTGAAGTTTACATTTTTTAGAATACGATTTTTTTCGTTAAATATGCATAATTTATAAAAGCCGAGGTTTGTATTCAGATAATTTTTATAATTAAAATCAATCGTGGTTGTAACGTATCAAATCAAAAAAATATTTAAGTTTTTGTTGTTGTTATAGAAGTTTTAGTTTATAGTGAATAGGAAAGAATAAAAAAACATGATTTAAGTACATTGAAGCGAAGCAACAAGAAAGCTGAATTTTTGCAGATAGATCATAAATAATAGTTACCCAGGCTATTTAATAATAATAATGCGTTTAACGTCCGTTTCTCGACTTTATGTCATAACAGACGCCATTCGCACCATTACTATTTTCCATCTACCACACTTCCCGTTATTTTTCTACATTTTTAAAATTTCAACTTATGTAATAGCAATGGGCGAATGAAGGAATTATAGGAAATTAGGATAATGTAGGCAATTTTTGAACTAGGAGTTTGATAGGTAATCCGCCATGGCCTCAAATAAGGAACCATCTCGATATTTATCTGGAATTAATTGAGGGAAACCATGGAATGACCGTTTCTCGGCGAGAGGCAGTAGGAAAAAGTCTCAGCCACATCTGCCCCCGCTATTTAAGTGGTAGCACTCAATTAAAAGCACCCTGTTAAGCTAAAAATGTGTTGTTTTTTTTGCCCGTGTTCAGTATAAATCATATAATTTCATTACTTTCTGATATAATGCAAAACTATACGGTGGATTCTTAGGAAGTTATTATGTTATTAAGTACCTAATGTTTATCAAGGATCATTGCAATGGTTGTGGTTGTGATTGTGGTCAACATTTTTGTGTGATACCTGTTACGTTTATAGAATTTATAACAATTTTACAAAAGAGAAACATTATTTAACTGTTCTCACTATTATTTACGATACATTGATCGGCATTTATATCATACCACCCAAACAGTGAATCATTTATGCGATCAATCTTGGTCAATTTTTTTATCATAACAATTCCGAAATGATTTTTCATAATTCACGACACTTGCGGTAATTTATGATGACATATTGAGAGTTGTTTGTGTGCGAAATATTGACACTCGACACAGGTCAAATGCACAACGTATTTTGACATTGACATAAAAAAAATATCCATAATATTATGTATTTATTTAACTGTCATTTATCTTTTAAAAAAACATGCACTCGGAAGAAAAATGTCACTTTTAAGTAATGCGCAAAATCATTGAACGTCAGTGAACATGGGATTCTATATGCTAATAATAATAAAAAAAATAATTACGGCATTATCGTTATTAACAAAGATATTAATTATTAAAAATTATCAATGTGTTTGGATTCCGTACCGTAACTTATAACTCACTAATTAGTGAATAATCAAATGATCGCATCGATATTTTTCTAGACGGAGTGTTAAATGCCATACACCAAATAAATCAGCTATAAGAAATTAACTTTTTATAAACTACTAACCAGTCCAACTAATCTGAGCAAAATTTTGACATACATATAAATAAAATCGACAATTCTAAACTTTGTACAATACGTTCTTTACAGAAGTAATGATTGTTTGTTTGAATAGGTATATAGTCAATAGATTGCAAAGTCCACATACTGCGAGAGTTGCTTTTTTAATGAATTTTATAGAAGTTAAATAAATAAAATCGTAACGTAGTCTGTAATTTTACAGTTTTAAAGATTCCTAGAGCGAATTTTCAGTTTTTAGTCAGTTTGTTCTGTCAGTCCGGACTAATCTTTGAAACGGCTGAGCCGATTGTGATGGCATTTCACAGACAGGTGAAGGATTATGCCAGGAGTGATTCAAGCTACATTTTGTCCCAAAAATGACCCTTATAATAATTGTAAATTCAAAAATATAAAAAACCGGTTTTTAATTTTGATATTTTATACGTGTTGCCGACTTTAGCCGACCAAATATCACGAAGTAAACTTCTACAATAAGTACATTAACTGCAACAATATTAAAATTTTAAAGAAAATTGCGGTAATTCAGTTTTTTTCAGATAAATTAATGTTTTCCAGATCAACAAATCTCACCTATGTTCCGTTTTATGTGAACCTCATTATTATAAAATTTATATTTGCAAATTACAATGTATTTGCAGCATATCCCATAATCATACATGTCGAACAGTTTTCTCCTGGGTATGAATGGTTTTAAAATACATATTCTGATAAGTAAACAAAACATCCTGGTATTCCGTTACATGTTTCATTTGTTTTTTTTATCGTACACCAATACCATATTACCATAACTCAACAGCAGACAGTTGACAATCGCCACCACGACATATCTGCATAACATTATTGAGATGGGTGCGTTGTAACGAGGATAATAATTGGATGTTGTTTTTCTCCTGAATCTTTCATCTATGCGTCATGAATAGTTTATTTATGCGCAGCCATCAGTGACGAATATTGTGTATCGAAGTTGTCACCATCCGTGTAATTGCTAAATGGATCTTCCAATTGCCATGAAAAGTTTTCTTTTTGCCTCAAAGTCATTAACGGAATCAATAACAGTTTGAAATGCTCTTTGAAAAATGTTAAACATATCTTTAGTGAAATACGTTTGACAAAATATGTCAACATTTGATATTCCATTTAATATTATTTCAATTACCCGGATTTCGAATACTGAGAAGGAAAAAAAACGACCCCAACACGTTCTAGCACCGTAAAAAAGGCGCGAAAAGAAATTTATTTTTGATAATCAACCGCAACGAGTTTTGACAATAGATAGATACCACAATGCCCTGTGCAGGGTCGTCTTTAACCTATTAAAGACCCTGAGCATTTTAAGACTATTATAGAAGACAATTTTATTAAAACAGGCAAAAGGAGTTTATAAACAAAATTCTATATTTATTCAACTGTTGTTCTATTTCTTTAAAAGGCACATTAAATGAATACGTAATTATAATATAATCCGGAAAAGTAAATCTTTTAGCTATAAATGTTCATAAATCTATGTTGATTGAAGAGGTACCCTCCTAGCTTTGAGATAAGCAAAATCGTTAATCACTTCTTCAAAATGTATGTTTTAAGTACATCACATTCTATGAACATCAGCGATAAACTAGCCAATCTTTCTTGAAGCATTGTTCTTCTTAATTCATTTTTTATCATTTTCAATTTGGAGGAGCGTTCCCTACTGCACTTAATTACCATCATGCTTAAAAAGATTCTCAATATAATTACAACATTAGTTTTCTTTCATGATATATTCCTAAAATACTATTTGTTTCTTCATTCTCACTGGAGTGAAAAAATTTCAAGTATTCTGTTAAATGCAGATATTCAATTTCCAACGCGATTTCTCGTTGACGTCTTCATAATAGATTTCAACAAATTCTTTGCATCTTTGTATCAGCTTTTCGAATTTCACAGTTCTCAATAAACCAAACCGATGATTAATTTCCTTGCACGAACTCAATCGCTGCTTTAGATGCATGCTCAGGGTATCAATTATGGGAAAAAAGGTTTCTACTTTAAATTTCTCTCTCCCATTCAGTTGGACTGTCGAGTCATCAAAAAATGCGTGGGGTGAGCTTCTACATCTTGTTCTTCGAGATAGATCCTTGAAGTCAGATTCTGGATTTCTCTCTTTTGGCGGTTGTTGATCTGGCAGGACTTTGGAGGCCCCATCGATCGCGGGGCCGTGGGCACTTGACCAGAGTGCCCAGTGGAAAAGAGGAGCCTGGCCCTGTGGATGCTTATTAATTTAGTCGTGAACCGTTGTAGTTAAACCAAACCGATGATTAATTTCCTTGTACGAACTCAATCGCTGTTTTAGATGCATGCTCAGGGTATCAATTATGGGAAAAAAGGTTTCTACTTTAAATTTCTCTCTCCCATTCAGTTGGACTGACGGTGTCGAGTCATCAAAAAATGCCTGGGGTGAGCTTCTACATCTTGTTCTTCGAGACAGATCCTTGTAGTCAGATTCTGGATGTCTCTCTTTTGGCGGTTGTTGATCTGGCAGGACCTCGGAGGTCCCATCGATCGTGGGGCCCTGGGCACTTAGCCAGAGTGCCCAGTGGAAAAGAGGAGCCTGGCCCTGTGGATGCTTATTAATTTAGTCATTAATTTAGTAAAAAACATCTCTAGTATAATAACAGATATAAGTTTTAATTCTTTATTAATTAGATTAAATGTGGTCAAAAATGAATCAATTTGTTTAAACCTTTGCATAACAAGAATAAAATCTATAAATATTATAAAACAAAGTCGTTATTTGTGTGTGTCATTGTCTTCGCTTAGTACTTGTATTTCAATTGTTACGTATATTTTAATTGATTTTAATTATATTTAGGTATGTACATTTTTATATTACAGTTTAATTTCTTGAGATGTGCAGTTTAGGCTTTGCCAACTATTTTTCCCTTTTTAGTGACTTTTTTAATGAGATTCAATTTTTTTTTCAAATCAATAGTCATCAATGATAATTAGAATGGTGACACGCGCAAGTACTCGTAAACTAGCGCATGCGCGTCAGTGCAAGATACTTAACAACACCTTGACAGTTCATAAACACATGCAAATGATATTTTTAAACACTTGATTCTGTATTCAACATATTGTGAGCATTACTACCAAGGTGTTTCAAAGTTAGAGTAATGAATGAGTCATGTTATCATTGACTTTGACGGAAAATGATATAACAGGCTGTCCAAATCTTGTTTTTTTTACTTGTGATGTTTGGTGACAAGCGTTGTGGACATCGATTACTGCACAGACCACCAGCGGTAGTGTGCTCTATTATCGCTTTGCGCGCCATAACAGATTTTATTTATTAGTGTATTATAATATGGCAACATACACTATTGGCGTCGGTCGGATGGCGGGACCTAGGGGTCGAACCAAAATTTCTTGACGTTTCATAGCCTCCTGAACACATTGGTACCATTTTTGAAAATGTTTATATATATATATATATATATATATATATATATATTAAATTACGGACATAAAAGCCTGTCGGCCATACAATTTCAAACAATATATTAAGGCAAAACAAAATACATATCTCTATAATACTTATAATTAATTTTCTCTCATACTAGTTATATCTAGGTTAATTTCACACGAACTCGAATCAAAATGTAGCTTTTTGAAAAAGAGTAATTCTGTTCTATAAAATCGAATTATTAAAATGCGTTGAGAAGTCCAGTTTTTATAAATAATTTTATGTTGTAATTTTTGACAGCTGAAAGTTTCAAACAAAACATAATATACAGGTAATTATTCTAAAAGTGGGACAACACGGAGTTATAAGTTTTCTGATACTGACTAGAAATTTGAATTTTGGACAGTTGGTTTGTTTTATGGCGTAAGCATCCCCATGGAAGAGGTTTTTTGAAATGCAGCCTCTAAGGCGATCACAACAAGGCGTGGGTTTTTTGACACAAATAACGCCCAAGTCAAACTGCTGAACCTTGAAGCTTGAAATTTAGACAGCAAGTTCCTTTTGTGACATAAGCAACTAATAAAAGATTTTTCTTTTTAAATAAATCCCTAAGATGTTAAAAAAGAAGAAGCATGTTCTGTCATATTTTTTTTTTTCAATAAAGCCTTATGGGGGTGAAAAGTGAATATATAAAATAGTCTTTTTTCGAAACTGATTGAATTAGATATACGAAATTTAATTTAAAATTTTTTTGCTAAAATCGACGAGATCGATATCCAACAAATGATTGAAATCGTATCCCAGGAGAGGGTAAGTCCGCAGTGGACTGAATTTGCATAAGATAATGAGATGTGAGATTCGAAAAAATGAAATGAACTTATTCTCATTAAGAAATGAACAAAATAATTATTAGTTACCGGGTCGATCTACTTTTTACTTATGTCAATGGAAAAAAAATCACAAATTACGCGTAAACAATATTAAAAGGCAAAGTTTTTTTTGTAACAATCATAGTTTGTCATGTTTTCAAGCGTTGTTAAGTAATGTAAAATAAGTTGACCTTTAAGATGTCATTAATACCTGTTTGAGTAACACAGAAGAATATTTCTTATCTTTAAAAGCTGAATTGTATAGAAATAACAATGATAAATTTATTTATGACAGATATGAATCTGTACACATATAGTCTTTTAAAATTTTTCATAATATTTCAGGTCCGTTCCTATAAATCATTTGGTGTTCTTGCGTAAGAATTGATGTCCCTTTATCTAGACTAATACAGTCAAAGCCCTCTAAGTGCACAGCTCGGAACCGAGGCCCATCCTTTAAGTGCACACTTCCCCTACGATCTTTTTCATCCCCACTCTTCTAACTCCTATAGCTATCTTTATTCAATCAGATGCTCTCTCTCTCTGCGCGAAACATTGCGCAGAATTTAAAAATGAGTTCAAACTCAAACTGTGTTTACAATCATATGACATGTGTTGACATAAGCGCGCTTACGGTCGCACGTGATTGGTCGCAGATTATTCGAAGTGGGGGCTGGGGAACGTGCACTTAGAGGGCGAGTTCGTGTGCAGTAAGAGAGCGTGTGCATTTAGAGAGCGTGCACTTAGAGGGCTTTGACTGTATTATAAACAGAAAAAGTGGGTGCGTGTAATTAGGTACGCACGTTATAAGTTTATTTCTTTGGCGCGATTAAAAACTATTTTTTAATTTGCAAGCAAATAATTTTTATTCGTATTGAAATAAGAATATTGCCTGACACCTGTCATATTCACTATTTTACATTTTTGATCACTGCGCCATCAGTTGAATTTTTGATAAACACGTAGTTAAAATAAAAATATTTAACAATAAGTCGAAGGCGTATAATTTTACGAGTGAATTTTGATGTTATGTCGGCAACTTCACCTTGTTAAATTTGATCTTATTATGTGCGCGAGCATTGCAAAAATTCACGCTTATCACTTTTTCATAACGCGCCAAAAGAGTTGTTTGAAAAGTTATTTTAATGTTAAAAGCTTAGGCAACAATACGTGAGACTAGTAAGCGATAATGACAGTTCAAATTTAGATCTGAAGACAATTACAATGGGGGTGCTACAGGGCAGCGTTTTGGGACCATTGATTTTTATAACTTTTTTTATTTTTTAACAGGAAATTGGACAAATTCAAATATAGTTAAACTAATTTAAAAATTGCGACGTTTCGTTAATTCTTGTTAACTTTTTTCAAGCACAACTGAAATGATTATAAATACAAATTAATGTTAATGAAATAATTACAATTTTTTTTTAAATAAAACTGAAATAATACCTTTAACTAGTTAACCATAACATTAATAAAATTTATATGTTTAATAATATTAATAAGTTTTTTTTTTTAAACTTATTCATTATAATGGACGTGAACGTGAGAATTGTTTTGTTATTTTATATATAAATGACATGCCCAGCTAGATCGCTGTACGAGGACCATTTGTTATGCTGATGATACTAACTTGTTAGTTACGGGAAAAAATTGCAATGAATTGACTCAAATAGTCACAAAAGTTTTAACTACTACAACAAACTGGTTTGAAAATAATAAATTATCTTTAAATAAAAGTAAAAAACATAATTAACATAATGGTATTTCAAATGTCACAAGGGACAACACAAACTCCAAAAAATATAACCTTAGGGACTTGTACCGAGCTGGGTAGAGTAGTGGTACAGTACTAGACTCGCATTCGGGAGGTACGGGTTCGATTCCCGGCAGTGGCAGATGTGGCTGGGACTTTTTCCTACTGCCTCTCGCTGAGAAACGGTAATTCCTGTACCGGCCATCTTAATTGAGGTTTTCCATGGTTTCCCTCAATTAATTCCAGATAAATATCGAGATGGTTCCTTATTTGAGGCCATGGCCGATTACCTATCAAACTCCTAGTTCAAAAATTACCTACCTTATCCTAATTTCCTATAATTCCTTCATTCGCCCATTGCTATTATATAAGTTGAAGTTTTAGAAATGTAGAAAATAACGGGAAGTGGTAAAATGGAAAATAGTAATGGTGCGAATGGCGTCTGTTATGACATAAAGTCAAGAAACGGACGTTAAACGCATTATTATTTATTATTATTATACATTAAGTGGTCATCGCATCTTAGTGACTTGGCTGGCAATTGAGCAAAATTTCCTATTCTTTGCGGTATTTGTCACGTACAGGAGGCACTAACACGCTAAGAATAATATATTTTGGTAGCTTTCTTGCTAGACTTAGATACGACAGCATTTTCTGCAGGCGAGCAGCAAACACTGACGTAATTTTTAAATTACAAAAATATGCCGTAAGGATATTAGCGGGTTTAAGAGCTCGAGATTCCTGTAAAGGGGCCTTATGGCCTTATGACGCTTCCCTGTGTGTACATCTACAAATGTCTCATGTTTGTTAGGAAAGATCCTTTGGTTTTTGATAATTATAAATTAAACCATGATCTTAACACTAGGGGAGCTAATAACTTCCGTTTGCCAACTCATTCCTTAACTTCCTTTGAGGGAGATGCACTTTTTAACTGTTAAAAGATATATAATAATTTACAGGCAAAAATTAAAAAAACATTGAGACACTTTTTCGCTTCAAGGAAGTAATAAGGAATGAACTGATAAACGAAGAATTTTATAAACTAAATGAATTTTATATGTAAATCTGTAAACGAGATGTTACAAACATACTGTCCTTTGTAACGAAATATATTATTATTATTATAGTCCGTCCCGATTGACTAAAATGGACAGTTTTGGGTTTAAGTTCCGACCATGACAGTGTTTGAAAATATATTTTTCTAATATTGCATTGCAATAATGGATGTTTCTCAACAATGCTAGCAAAACTGTAGCTATCGTACTATAAAAATTACTTTTAGCTGTCAAATAATTAATTGATATGTTATTTGCAGTTAATCTAAAGTGCATCTTGACAACTATGGAGTATAAATACGGTCAAGATATAATGTTGTAGTTCAAGTTAAGTAAGGTTAGGTGAAGGGCCCCATCTCTCAGGGACCTTGATGTCATATTAACTAGGTGCTGATTGGTTGACTATGTTATGCATGCACCTAGTTTTATTCATTTATAATCGTTTAATTGTTATTACATTCTACAATAAGTTTATTACATATTTAAACTGCGAATGTTTGGATGACAGAACGGGACAGACATGCTGTTATGACATCATGAAGAAGGTGTGGAATTCCATCTCATTCGTAATAAAATTAACCGTCACTTATTGACCAACTCCCAACAAGAAAAAAACATTCTTTGAAACGCGGAGAACATAAAATTGTCAAAATTGCAATGTGGTCAAAAGTCAAAAGAAAGTTACTAAAACGTGTGTATGAATTTTCAAAAACGTAAAGACTAACTATCAATAACTTAGTTTTCAGAAGATATCATCGATAATTGAAAATAGTATTTGACGAAGACCGAAGTTTATTGGAACTGCCTGAATGTCTGAATTCGCATTTAAACTGAAAGAGAGCAGAGGGCGTGGCTTCGTTTGCGTAGAAATATGGTAGTAGCTTGCTACTAAAAATTGTTAAATTCACCAAAAATCATTCATTTATTGGATAAACATGCCAAAACTCCACAAAAAATATTTCACAAGTCGATTTCCGTAATCCCATCAAAATAATTGTTTTTCATCATAGAAATTCAAAATTTCGCGTTATTATGATAAAACACTCACCTATAAAAATAGCTGCTTTTCGTGCATTTAAGACTAGTGTTGTAAAGTACATTACAATGGTAATTTATTACTAGTAACCTATTATGTCAGTTTGTTACACAAAATGTCAAAAGTATGCTTAAATTTAAGTAAAAATCAGCGATTTAATAAGGGATCGGTGTAAAAATGTAGTATATATTTCGAACATGAATATATTTTCGTTCGTGTGCTCTTAAAATTCGCCGACGCTCATTTCAGCATAAAGCTAATTATTGGCCTAATAATAACCTTGATCACATCCTAGATACATAAACTATTATTTTTTAAATTCCGCCTGAAATAAATTTTGTGTAATTGCATAAAAAACTGCAATTAAAAAAATTCGTTTCTTTCGGACAAAACTGAATGATTTTTAACATTAACGGAATACAATTGTTAATATATTCAAATTAATGTTATTTTACTGAATGTAATTCAAAAACATGTTAATCAATTTGTGAGCGACGTATTGAAAACGTGGTTTTCAAAGCGTTAAAATATTGCTTCTGTACCAGGTGCTAATATATAGCGTGTGACTTTTAATGAGCTAGCTTTGTAACAAGAGTAAGCAGTTGCGTTGGCGCCGACTTATTAAGGTCACGATCAAGTATAAATCAACAAACCTTAACCACTATGACTACCACATTGCAGTTTATCTGCTGCTGCTAGCACATGTGTTCCCAATTACTGCGCATAATCATTGAAATAATTAACATAGTTGCTGAAATTTACCTATAGATCAGCGTTTCCTAAACGTTTTGCTTTCGAGCCTCAGAGATTAGCATAAGTGTCGTAGACCTTATCTATTTTTGCTGTTTTTTTTCAGTGTTACAATTGCTTTATTATGAAGGATTGACTGATGAGATATCGTACCGTAGAGTAACGGAAAACTCATTCCGCCGCGAAAGTGGAAAGATTCGGGTTTGAGTCCCGACGGTGACAGTTGTTCAAAAATATTTTTTTTTTAATATAGCATTGTAACAGTGAATGTTTCTAACAATCATTGCTTATCTATTTTTATTTTTTGAAGAGAAACTTCTTTACGCACTCAGAAGCATATAAGGGTGGGCGATTACCCCCGCCCCTCGAGGCGACCACCCCTCCATTGTAAGCGTGCATTCGCCTTTGTACGCATGGTAAAGTGAATTGAATTCATCTGACGAGAACGATGTAACTATGGCATCTAAAGAAAATCGTATATTTTTCTATAAATGTCAATTCATAGTATCCACAGCGATTTTTTGCGCTGTTTAAATTATTTCGAATGGTTTTAGTTGACATATTTAGAAATAACTTCTTAAAATTTTAATAAAACTAAATTTCTTCTTAATTTAAATAAATGGTGACTTTTAATTAATAATAGTGTAAAATATAAAAATACCGGTTTCTAATTTTGACATTTCTTACGTATTGCCAACTTAAACCGATCTAGTAAAGTTTTTGATCATGAACTACTTTTTGCTAAGCTGCACTATCTAGGACTTTCTCGTGTAAATGGTTTAAGTCGCATATATGTCAAATAGAATGCAACTTGTCTGGTTGGATGTGAATATATCTGATTTTCAACCCGTAGGCTCAGTTATTGGCTCACTTCTTTTTGTGCACTGTTAATAGATACATAACCATTGCGAAATTGGGAGAGTCAGGTTACAGTCCCGACAGTGATTAGTTAATAACTTTTTTCTACTACTTCTAAATTATATGTGAAACGTTTCACTTTTAAGGCTGTCGGAACGTTCTAAATTTAAGGCACACTATGAGGCTAAAAAATGATGGTGCAAGGATGCCGCTGTCAATTGATTGCTCTAAATTTTGGAAATATTTTGAAGATTTAAAAAACTTTCCCGAAAAAGGTGAGTCACTTTGGGTTTGTGATGGAACACTTTTGTGAAATAAGTACGATTAAGGTCGTAGTGTGACATTGGAAACGTGTGTTTTTTGGCACAATTAATGCCAACTTTTTTCTACTAAAACGTACATAAATTACAAAAGTAGTCCATTAGAGGCCTAGGTTTGTCCTTTATCTTCCTTACAGAGAAAGAATTTTCGCAAAATGTTGACGAACAAGTCTACGATCAGCTATCAGCCGAAACCCTATTTTTGGTTTAATATCAGAGCATTCTTGTGTAAGATTTTTATGTCTTCATAATATTTAACAATCTCAAAACTTATATAATACAAATCGGTCTGTTTGATGTTATTTTGATACTGATTAATGATTTAGTGATCTTAATACCTTAAAAAACCCGGGTCGCAGTGCCAAAACCCTGCTGACAATATAGTGTATTTGCTGATACAGGCAGTGTGGCTTTATTATGCGAACTTAAGTTGGTTTTTGGGTAAAAAAAAAATTTACTCCTTAATACAGCCCTTAAAATAACATTTTTTTTCTTAATTGCAATATTATTATCAATCGACCTCTATACCAAATTATATGCAACTTTCAGTAAATAATTTACTATCTGCAAACTAGTGTTACTACCGGAGGGTTAAATTTCAATTTTGAAACGATTCGGAGAATTTTTTCGGTATTTTGGGGCCCAAAAACATTTTTCAACCCCTAAAAACTACCCTAAAAATAGCCCGATTAGGCCCATTTTAAATAGGCTTCTTGCGGTGATGGATTTCAACACGTGGGCCAAATTTCGTTAAAATCAATTAACTCCTTCGAAAGTTATTGCCCGCACACATATATATATATATACGTATATATATATATATATATATATATATATATATATATATATAAATATATATATATATACATATATATATAAACATTTTTAAAAATGGTGCCAAAGTGTTTAGGAGGTTATGAAACGTCGAGAAATTTTGGTCCGACTCCTAGGTCCCGCCATCCGACCGACGCCAATAGTGTATGTTGCCATATGGCAAATACACTAAAAAAATGTATTTTATGTATTGTAAACATATGTACATAAACATTCAGTCTGAAATTTTAAAACAAATATTGTTTATTTTATTGTTTTGTAATAATATAGCATGTATGCACGTGTGTTTTATAATTTATTGATTTATGTATTTTGAAATATGATACACATTGAAAACCTATAAAATTTTAGAGATTGTTTATCGCTACGTCAATTGTAACAAAATATTTAGACCGTAAAAAATCGATACGAATACTTATGAACATCAATAATTTATAGTTGGTAATTTGCGACCTTTGGTTCTTTGAGACAGTGCCGTCTAAGAAATTTTACCTAAAAAATAATATACGAATTGTTGCTAAGCTCAGATAAGTAAATTAATTCCTCCAGCTATGCTGACCTTAAAAAAATAAAAATTTGGAACTTAGTTATTCTTAGTTATTCAACAGATATACGAGTACATAACAAAAAAAAATGGATTAATGTGTGTAGTGGGGGTTATGGTCCCAAAGAGAGCCACTTGTACGTATAACTCTGGGATTTTTTTAAAGTGCGGTGGCTACTTTTACGTTATAAGTATTAATCTATACTAATATTATAAAGTTGAAGAGTTTCTTTGTTTGGTTGAATGCGCTAATCTAGGATACTGGTTTGAATTGAAAATTTATTTTTGTGTTGCATAGTCCATTTATCGAGGAAGTCTATAGGTTATATAATATTATGCTACGACCAATAGGAACGGAATATCAATGAAGCATCAATGAAAAATGTTGCAAAAACAGGAAAAATTATTCCTTTTGAGAGCTTCCGTTGCGGCGTAAACGGTTAATACATATATATGGGGCATAGGTAAGAGAAACAGAACCGAGAAGAAGAATTTTTTTTTGTTTGTTTAATTTATTGTTAAAAACTTTTTATCATATCTTTATATATAAAAATCTTCTGTACGTATGTATGTGACTGAACTCCTCCTAAAGGGTTGGACCGATTTTAAAGAGATTTTTTGCGTGCAGTGTTCAAGTAGATTCGAGAATGGTTTAGATTTAGAATTGAAGGCACCATTTTGTTGTTGCCGCCGAACGGGGCGCAACCCCGCAAGGCAAGATCGCAATATCTCAGTCGCGTGCGGCTATTAATAGTAAAATACCGAGCTGGGTAGAGTAGTGGTGACAGCACTAGACTCGCATTCGGGAGGTTCTGGTTCGAATCCCGGCGGGGGCAGATGTGGCTGGGACTTTTTCCTACTGCCTCTCGCCGAGAAACGGTAATTCCTGTACCGGCCATCTTGATTGAGGTTTTCCATGGTTTCCCTCATTCAATTAATTCCAGATAAATATCGAGATGGTTCCTTATTTGAGGCCATGGCCGATTACCTATCAAACTCCTAGTTCAAAAATTGCCTACCTTATCCTAATTTCCTATAATTCCTTCATTCGCCCATTGATATTACATAAGTTAAAGTTTTAAAAATGTAGAAAAATAACGGTAACTGTGATAAATGGAAAATAGTAATGTTGCGAATGGCATCTGTTATGACATAAAGTCGAGAAACGGACGTTAAACGCATTATTATTATTAGTGTATTTGCCATATGGCAACATACACTATTGGCGTCGGTCGGATGGCGGAACCTAGGGGTCGGACCAAAATTTCTCGACGTTTCATAGCCTCCTAAAAACTTTGGCACCATTTTTAAAAATGTTTATATATATATGTATATATATATATATATATATATATATATTTATATATATATATATATATATTTATATATATATATATATATATATATATATATATATATATATATATATATATATTTATATATATATATATATATATATTTATATATATATATATATATATATATATATATATATATATATATATATATTTATATATATATATATATATATATTTATATATATATATATATATATATATATATATATAAATTTCAATTTTGAAACGATTCGGCGAATTTTTTAGGTATTTTTGGCCCCAAAAACGTTTTTCAACCCCTAAAAACCACCCTTAAAATGACCCGATTGGGCCGATTTTAAATAGGCTTCGTGCGGTGATGGATTCCAACATGTGTGCCAAATTTCGTTAAAATGAATTAACTTCTTCGAAAGTTATTGCCCGTACACATATATACCTATATATATATATATATATATATATATATATATATATATATATATATATATATTTATATATATATATATATATATTTATATATATATATATATATATATATATATATATATATATATATTTATATATATATATATATATATTTATATATATATATATATATATATATATATATATATATATATATATATATATATATATATATATATAGGTATATATGTGTACGGGCAATAACTTTCGAAGAAGTTAATTCATTTTAACGAAATTTGGCACACATGTTGGAATCCATCACCGCACGAAGCCTATTTAAAATCGGCCCAATCGGGTCATTTTAAGGGTGGTTTTTAGGGGTTGAAAAACGTTTTTGGGGCCAAAAATACCTAAAAAATTCGCCGAATCGTTTCAAAATTGAAATTTAACCCTCTGGTAGTGACTAAAAAGTGTTCCCACAATTTTAATAAAATCGGCCCGACAGGACCGGATTTACAAATTTTATGAAAACACTAGTTTGCAGATAGTGACTTATTTATTGAAGGGTGTATTTAATTCGGTGTAGACGTTAAATTGATAATAATATTACAATTAAGAAAAAAATGTTATTTTAAGGGGTGTATTAAGGGGTTAAAATTTTTATTTTGCCCAAAAACAAACTTAATTTCACATATTAAAAGTATAAAACCACACGGCCCTATACAAGCAAATACACTATATTGTCGGCAGGGTTTTGGCACTGCGACCCGGGTTTTTATTATTATTATTATTATTATAGTAAATAGAAAGCTACCCCGGGCAAATTCATCTATTATTCTATAAGAAAAACCACTGCACCATAATACGTCTTAATCCGAGTGAAGCCGATCGGGCCGCTATCGTAATCCGGGCGAAGCCGAACCGGACCGCTAGTGTTTTATATAAAACTTGACACTGCAAGAGGACAAAAGATAAACGATAACCCATAGATTGAATTATGAAATAAAGAATAAAACGCCGTTGACGAGTTAAAAACCGAATTAATAGAAAGCAGTTTTGAAACGAATTTCTCACGAATCATAATTTATTATAACTGGCGAATGTCACTTTGGATACAATATCATGCCTTTTACAGTCAGCGGTTTTATTTATTGATAAGCATAGTTAATAACAGTTACAAAACAACACAACAGCAAAATAGTTACATAGTTACAGTTACAAACAACGGTAACCCGAACCGATATCAGATTAAGGTCAGTATATGCATTAACGGGACGACATCGGGATTTATCCCCGTCAGTAGCGTAACTGAACCTGTGTTTGGAATAGCTAAGGCAACA
Source organism: Venustoraphidia nigricollis (assembly GCA_034508555.1). NCBI lineage: Eukaryota > Metazoa > Arthropoda > Insecta > Raphidioptera > Raphidiidae > Venustoraphidia > Venustoraphidia nigricollis. The sequence goes on along the minus strand of JAVRKA010000065.1, from coordinate 2,396,039 downwards.
GCCAAGCTAGCGGTAGCTAACTGGCTCTAAGCTCAAACCGTCATTTAGAGAAAGAGATGGCTGTACCATCGGGTTAAAAGAACAACACATGCATATTTATTTAGTAACACAATCGTCCTGCACTTCATTATAACGTCTGTGTTATTTCAAACCATGGTACAATTAGGTCAAGTGATTGTAAACGTTCGTACGACTGAAATTTAATATAAACGCAATACAAAGGTTGGTCGTCTGCAACAATAATTAATGTTTGATTAAATAAAATATAAATAAATTAATATCCCATTTCGGTTCAGAAACTGCATGTGATCAACTAGCAATACGTTATTCCTATTTAATATCCTTTCTGGATTTTTCCAAGCAAATAAATGCTGGCAGATTATAGTCATTGATAACATATTTATAAAATATATTTAAAAACGTTTTTGAGAAAATTGCAACATTTTCGGTCATGAGAAAATTTCCCCTTCTGGATTTTTTGGGAAGTAAATGAATGACTGCATATTGTAGTACCATTAATATGTATGTATGTTCGTTTAACCGTTTTCGAGAAAATAGTAATTTTCTAGTTTTGTTCTTATTTCTCGATCCACATTTCCATTAACAATAAAATGAATGTTAGTAAATTCGTGTCCATATTTTAATGAAGTTGGAATCGTAGGGAATTGGACAGTTTACGAAAGAATTAACTTTGATTAAGTTGAACGTTTCGTTGCTAATTGCAACTTATTCCTATAATTCTATTGTTAATTTTGTTAATATTATTATCATCTTGTGGTAAGTTTTTTTCTCTCTTCCAATTTAAAAAATAATCTTTAAAAAACATGAACAGTTTTTAATACAAAAGTTAATTCTTTCGTAAACTGTCCAATTCCCTACGATTCCAACTTTAATAAAATGAATAATATATATAATTGTAATAACTAGCCGCTACCAGCGACTCTGCACGCAATTTAGACGAAACATCACAGCGGTGGCACCATATTTGGCGAGTTATGACAAAATGGAAAAACTTCCGCCATAAAAAATACAGAAATCCGCCAATTTTCATGGTGATAGGTCAAACGGTGTTGATAGACCTAGGATGTACCAACATCCATTTTTGAATAATATATTTTGAGAAATGAATGATGAAATGCACATCAAAATTTTAATGTAATGTGTTATTTTAACTTGTTTCAAATTTTATCTTAGAAATTATACTTTTTCATAACACTGATCGTAGTTGCAATGACAAAAGATAACGACAGTAACAAATATATGTCAGACATGAGCTAATAATTCGAGATACACATAGATTCAATTGTTTAAATTACCTTTATTGTATGACGCTGTTAAATTAATTTGGAACAGCTGATAATAAAAAAGAAACATTTAAATGTCATGTCACTTTGGACACAAATCATTTTTCATGCACGACGTCGGGGTCTATCAGAATACGTCGTCAATAGGTGACGAATTAAATTAATCGACTTTAATAATTAAAATTATAACCTCAAAAAATAGTCGAAAATAAGATTTTAAAAAGTCGAAATCTCTAGAACTAAGCCAGATATCGAAAAATTTTATTCTTTTTTTTTTAATCAGGACGTCGAGGTCTATCAGAATACGTCGTCAATAGGTGACGAATTAAATTAATCGACTTTAATAATAAAAATTATAACCTCAAAAAATAGTCGAAAATAAGATTTTAAAAAGTCGAAATCTCGAAAACTAAGCCAGATATCGAAAAATTTTATTTTTTTTTTAATCAGGACGTCGAGGTCTATCAGAATACGTCGTCAATAGGTGGCGCCACGGTTATCGTAGTATCCCCATCCTTTTTTTTTTGCATTTGTCTATTCTGTTTTTTCATGAGAAATACGACACGTATTGTGAAGTTCACTTTTACATTTTTTTATGACAAAATAATATTCAATTGCGGACTAGAACTGAAATTATTTAGGTCATACTTTTCCTTCGCAACCACTCTCTCGCGATCTTTTCCAAAGCAAAAATTCATTCGTGGCAGCCTGTGTATTTATTTTCGTAACAGTGTGGCAAGTATTTTACGTAGTTCTGTACTATTTTCACTTATAAACAACATTTTTCTGCGCATTTTAATCAAAATTTAGCTTTAGCTGTGCAGATCAATCATTCGTTTCTGCGTGAGCTAGAGTTGTGTAACTCAGATCTGAACCGGTTCAAAGAGCCGACTCACTTTTCTTTGAGCCGACGGATCAACGGATCCGCATAGCTCAGTGAAACACGTAACACACAGAAGCACATTTTACACTTACGTATCAGTTCTTGCTTTGATGCATCTGTCAGCTCTAATGACTCATGCATCACATGTTTGGCTATGCATTCTTGATTCTATACAGGTCGTGATATGATTGACTGAACTAGGTAACTCAGTGGCAGACTGCAGTAACATATTCAGAACTCGGCTCTTTTTGAACCGGTTCAGTGAGCCGGCTCACATACGGGATCCAGATGCAAAGATGCAGATCACTACAAAGTCCCGTTTTTTCCCATCTCTAGCGTGAGCACGCTTTAATATTTTACATACATGACACGGAATTTTACAATAAATTGCTTCCTGTACGTATAAAAACTGTAATTATCACAATGGTCATAATCAAAAAATTTTATTGAAATGCTTTCTGCAATCCAACATTAGTCTTATACCATTTTAGTATCGATTAACGTTTTAAAGTAGTATAGTCGGCTTCAACTATAGATTACTAATGGTTATTATGTATTCTTTTTCTTGCATATAAATTTGGGCGCACCTGGGTTCCAAAGTGATGAACGCATCGGATAGTTTAACCGGTGTATTTAAGTGTTCATCTTGGTCTCTGTTTAACAAGTATAGACTCATTCATTTATGATAATTGTACAACTGTAGTCACAAAGCATAGTGGGTTATGTAAGATTTTTCGAAAAATCAGATAAAATAATTGACGATTCAGTCATCTAGACTTTTATCCCTTAAACACATACCTTTTTTTCAGTAGGGGGAAATCTTTTAAAGACACCACAATGGCAGTATGGGATTTCCACTCACTAAAAACCCCTACCTCTTCGCTCACCATTCCGGAACTGTGTGAAGCATAACATCAGAATTATATTCATTCCAGTTGTATAACTCTTTCATCCTTTTCATTCCTTGCCATAATATTTTTATCATCTCTTTTGTTATGTCCCACGCTTGTCTTCGTTTCGTAATTGTTTTCACAAAACCTGGGGTTACCGATGTTGTTTCGCACCCGGGGTACCCGGGTACCCACCTCCGATATTTTCTATTTTTAAAATATTTTTGCAATTGAGATCGTTTTATTGATATTTGTAACAAAAAATGACCATCAAAGCAAGTGCATTTTCAAATTGGCTCATGCATCACATGTTTGGCTATGCATTTTTGATTCTATACAAGTCGTGATATGATTGACTGAACTATGTAACTCAGTGGCAGACTGCAGTAACATATTCAGAACTCGGCTCTTTTTGAACCGGTTCAGTGAGCCGGCTCACATACGGGATCCAGATACAAAGATGCAGATCACTAAAAAGACCCGTTTTTCCCATCTCTAGTCTACCAAACTATACGCAATAATTATGAAAAATCGAATAAGGTCACTTTGCTTTGTGGACACAGGCACAATATAACTTCTATTCATGCATTTTGACTTGGGTGTTTATTTAGTGCATTTGAATAAATTTGATGCATCGTTATTTTACATTCATATGCAGGACAGTGTTTGGACAACTGAGAAAGTGAATTTAAATTATTACTTAATATTCTATGGCCACAAAATATATTTGTATGACCACTTCCAGTTTGAATGACAATTAGTTTAAATAGAACCACCGAATGCACTTTGGCCGCCACAATCAAAGATGAAACGTTATAATCACTGTTTCAACGTAAAATGAAAATAATAAATATTAATGAAATACAACGTAGAAAACACTTGAAATGCTTTTAGAATGAACGTACTATCAATCACCACATAATATCATAAAGTACACTTTGACGTCAAAAATTCGTTGGTTACGTCAGTAAAATTATTTTCTGGAACACTTTCTAAAATGGTAAAATCAATATTCAAACAAAAGTTTTAATTTACGTAAACTACTTTTTTCAAATTTTAGAGAGAATCTATTTTAAGGAGATGTTATAGTTAATTTGGGAACTGGAAACAAAATAAAGAGAAACTGAGATTTTAGTTTTTATTTTTTTTAAATCAGCAAAAAAATATCGCTAAAACGTCACCAGATTGTCGAAGCTTCACTTTGTAATGTATAATCCGGAGGTATTCATAAATAATATTACGCGATATTCATCTAACACCATTAATTTCTATACTCAAATGACGGAACCCTATGTTTAACCAACTACAAAAAAAAGAGGTTATACAATTCGACTCGAATTTTTGTATTTAAGTTTTTTTTTGTATGTTTCGCGATAGTTCCGTCAGTTGTTAACCGACTTGAAAAATTTAAACTCCATTTTGTTCAGAATGTTATGGCATTGGTACCATATAGTTTTTATTAAAATCGGTTAATGCGTTTTTAAATGACATCAAAGAAACATCCCGAGTAGAAATTAAGTAAGGCATGCCAAAGAATCGATTCGCACCGAACTAGGCTTTCTTAACTTAGGCTTGCGTAATTTGCACCTTATTATCAGACCCACATGAGGCAAAACGAAAATTGGCATGCCGGAAAATCCAAATTCAGTTGTGATCACGAAGTTTGGCATACCAAAGTCGAACCTAACTTGGAAAATCTGTGGCAAAGCCTTACTTAGGCATACCATGGAATGGGTGATTGATGCCAAGTATGGTAACCGAAGGTCTGCCGAAGTTTGGCGTAACAAAGCGATTCTTTTCTTACTTAGTAGAGCGTAACTTCAGGATCATTCCACGTAAATTTTACTTAAATTGGCTCAGTATTTTTAGTGTATTTGCCATATGGCAACATACACTATTGGCGTCGGTCGGATGGCGGGACCTAGGGGTCGGACCAAAATTTCTCGACGTTTCATAACCTCCTAAACACTTTGGCACCATTTTTAAAAATGTTTATATATATATGTATATATTTATATACGTATATATATATATATATATATATATATATATATATATATATATATATATATATATATATATATATATATATGTGTACGCGCGATAACTTTTGAAAGAGTTAATTGATTTCAACGAAATTTGGGCCACGTGGTGAAATCCATCACCGCAAGAAGCCTATTTAAATGGGCCTAATCGGGCTATTTTAAGGGCAGTTTTTAGGGGTTGAAAACTGTTTTTGGGCCCAAAAATACCGAAAAAATTCTCCGAATCGTTTCAAAATTGAAATTTAACCCTTTGGTAGTGATTAAAAAGTGTCCCCACAATTTTAATAAAATCGGCCCGACAGGACCGGATTTACAAATTTTATGAAAACACTAGTTTGCAGATAGCGACTTATTTATTGAAGGGTGTATTTAATTCGGTGTAGACGTTAGATTGATAATAATATTACAATTAAGAAAAAAATGTTATTTTAAGGGGTGTATTAAGGGGTTAAATTTTTTATTTTGCCCAAAAACAAACTTAATTTCACATAATAAAAGTATAAAACACTATATTGTCGGCAGGGTTTTGGCACTGCGACCCGGGTTTTTTTTATGTATATTCCACGATATTTGAGAATAAAACCATTCTTTAAAATTTTTTTAAAATTGATCTCAGTATTCATTCCGTGTATCTTCTAGCTCCTAAACTATACGTGTTAACCATATAAATTAATATTTTCACATAATGTTGATGTGTACTTAGAAACAGTTTATGAAAACGCAGTAAAAAACAACAAATAGAGTTAAGTGACAATTCAATTAATACAACAAACACAAATACGTTTCTTTTAAAATTTTCCTAACGTTCTTCTATTAAAATTCGTCGTATTTAACACCTGCAGCGAGCTGATAATAGAGAGAATAAATATGAATTAATCCTTCTTACAAAGATAGTGTTTTGTTTTGACGCGTGGTTCTGAAATAACTTCATTCAACTATTATTTGCTTTGATATAATATAAACACATCGTGAAACAAATATAGAACAAAAATGTCGAAATTGCGATATGGCATCTGATAAAAAAATATGTGAACAGTTGAATTATTTTATTTCTGGAATTTTTTAACAAATTTGAGTCAGTTAGTCATGAAAAATTTTCAAAAAAACCCAACAGAATTTGTTTGCACAGTAGCCTATTTATTGTTAATAATATACTTGAATTTAGTTGAACAAATAATGCAAATTAGTTGGCAATTAGTCATCCCATATAAATATAATAATATAAATAATAATTAATTAGTACACATTTTTTACAAAATATTTATCAAATTTAATTCTTATCTTGCGGAACTTCTGAATTTTTCCGCGTAACCCATTTTAGAAAATACTGGTATAGAATCTCGATTATTAAAGAAAACTATAAACTAAAATATAAAGAGCCTTCAGGCTTTTTACTAAAGAAGCATTCAGAACATTACGTTGATATTTTAAGAAAATAAAATGATCTCAACAGTTGGCGGCCTTAATAAAAAGGAGATAAATAATAGAATAAATAATTTCAAAATATTGCAAAACGCATATCATTTATTAACACTTTTTATACCAAATTTGTAAGAATATGAAGAAACATATCAAAAATAAATATAAATATTAGCATATATTCCAAGGTGCAGTTGTTCTCATTGATAAATCGAGCTTATAAATTTAAGATTATTTTTAATTTTACAATTTAAATTAGTTATACATATTTACAAAACTAAACTTTTTAGTGTATTTGCCATAGGCAACATACACTATTGGCGTCGGTCGGATGGCGGGACCTAGGGGTCGGACCAAAATTTCTCGACGTTTCATAACCTCCTAAACACTTTGGCACCATTTTTAAAAATGTTTATATATATATGTATATATATATATATATATATATATATATAGGTATATATATATGTGTGCGGGCTATAACTTTCGAAGGACTTAATTAATTTTGACGAAATTTGGCACACATGTTGGAATCCATTATCGCACGAAGCCTATTTAAAATGGGCCCAATCGGATCACATTAAGGGTGAATTTTAGGGGTTGAAAAAAGTTTTTGGGCCCCAAAATACCGAAAAAAATCTCAGAATCGTTTCAAAATTGAAATTTAACCCTTTAATAGCAATTAAAAAGTGCCCCTAAAATTTTAATAAAATCGTCCCAACAGGACCGGACTTACAAATTTTTTGAAAACACTAATTTGCAGATAGTGACATTTATTTTATTGAAGGGTGTATTTAATTCGGTGTAGACGTTAGATTGATAATAATATTACAATTAAGAAAAAAATGTTATTTTAAGGGGCGTATTAAGGGGTTAAATTTTTTATTATGCCCAAAAACAAACTTAATTTCACATAATAACAGTATAAAACCACACGGCCCTATACAAGCAAATACACTATATTGTCGGCAGGATTTTGGCACTGCGACCCGGGTTTTTTTTATTTCAAATACTGATTATAAATAAAACATAGTAAATAATATATATATAGTTTATATACGTATTTAGATGAATATTTCATCGTAACATCTTCTATACACTCAATTATATTTATCATTAAATTTGTACGAAAAAAAAAACAATAGAACATATCACTTGAACTTCCAATGAGAGCCAGATATTATTCAAAAGCTAAAAAATGTACCTTTTAAGTAAAATTCAAACTGCATTCTTAAAATTTTAGTAAACTCTAGCACAGAACTACCCTTAAGCTGAAATTGGAAACATTTTTGCCTCGGATTTATCAGATTGGGAATATTGAATTTGTTTCTACTAGAATATTTTTGGGGCATAAAGTGTCCTAAAATGAAAAACAAACTTGATGTGGAACAAAAAAATATTAATCGGAAACTGAAAATACATAGTGCACAATACATGTCCGATCTGACAGACCTTGTATCGCATTACTTATTAGAATAGGATTCGTCAAAAATGAAAAATAAGTTACAGCTCATTTACAACAAAATCATCCACCTTATACAGACCTTGTTTAAGAGCAGTCTTCAACTCTTTTTAAATTTCGAAATTTTTAGATTTTTGAAACTATGTGGCAATTTATTAAACATTTTCAAGGCGTGATATTCGACACTCTTCTTAAACAACATCAGTGTAGACTTCAGCAAAATCACATTTGAATTATTCCTTATGTCATGTCCTATAAGAGCCCCTAACCCATAGTACTTTGGGTGCCCGTCTTTTATATAGTCGATACAATTGCTAGTCCATAAAATTAGCCGTACATCAATAGGTTGTTATAACGTACGCCGTATGTCGTTGGTTCCATTGCGGTCGAACCATTTTATTTACAACTATTTCATATTCGACTTGATATTTATTTGTACATTTTCCGTTCCGTGGATGTGATGGCTATTTTTTGCGAATGTAAAAGGGGAAAATTCCCCAAATGAAGTACGCGGAGGATATTGATGCGATGGCGTTGTTTTGAGACCCTAAAAGAAGCGAACTTCTCAAAAAAACGTTCTCGAGAGGTGTTAGTCAGACAACCAAAATAAAATGGAGAAGCAGGCTATTACTCAGTACCTATGTTATTGTTATTGTCAAGATTGTAAAATGACAAAAAACCTAAAATAAGATTAATGCAGTTACAATCCTGCAATCATATATCATATATCTTTGCCATTTACCGACTGACATTCGCAATGGGCTGCAATAGTGTTGGAATATATACGCGAGAATCCATATAACTTTTTTCATCTTTTTTTTCGACATAATTTAATGAGATTGTGGTATCGTTTGTCATCAATGCCATTTAAAAAATAAAAATACTTTTCTTAATTGACGGTGATAATAATCATTAAAATTGATATCAATAGATGTCACCTATTAGAATCATGTTGATGCGGTAACTAACCAGTTAAATAATATAGCTATATTTACACATGATTAACTCGTATGTTAAAGCCAATTCAGACTAGCCGTTCTCGGTTACGATTCACCGATCCGGTTGGGAGCTCGACCAATCAGGGCGTAGTCGTTCCCGATTGCGGTTCGGTTCGAGCGTTTAGGTTCAGCTCTAATTTCAACCGGACCGTTCGCAACCGTAGCCAATGAAAACGCTTGCTGGAGTCACGTGACTAGCCAGCTGTTTTGTTGACGTTTAACTATACATCAAACGTCAAATCATATTTCGAAATTGCGCATGCGCACCGAGAATAATCGTAGAACCGAATCGGGATAGTGTGAACAGCCTAGATTAATCGAAAACCGAACCGGACCGGTGAATCGTAACCGAGAACGGCTAGTCTGAATTGGCTTTTAGAAGGTTAGAAGGAATAATATATTACTATCGAAAAAGCACGCATGTAATTACGACTTTGAACACTACAGGGGAGCGATATTTAAATAATTAAATAATTAAGTGATTAAATAATCAATATGTTCTGAACTAATAAATAATAACAAAATATGCGCGGAGGCGTCTATTTTTTTCATGTCTACAAAAATTCTTGTAAAAAATTATCGCAGTAAAACTATAGTAGTATTTTATGACCTTCAAAGATACAAAAAACGCGAACAATTATAATTAAAGACTACTTGAATTGTTCCGAAAATGTCACGTGTCATAAGGTTGAATATCGAAATTAAACAATGTCTTCCAAAATACGATACCACGAAAATCAAGTTAGTGTCTGATTATCGCACGGGACGGATTCACGTGTACATGATAAAAGTAAGAAACCCCATCAAAACGATTTCATGTGCACTTGGTGGCCAAGTTCATAATACTTTCACTATTAAAAAGCTATGAGATCTCTAATAGAGCCAAGCCCCTAATTTACGGGACCTGTCCAATGTTCAAAGTATATACTTTGGACAGTCTCCGTAGACTAGGGGGGCTTTGACTCGTCTTGACGGATAACTACCGTGCCCCCAAATATTATATTCTACCTTCAAACTAATTAAAATATTCCAGCGGAACCATTCTAACTTAAAAAATATTGACATTTGACATATTATAATAAATAAAATGTGTTCAAATGTGCGTTGACGCGAGTAACGGCTAGTAACAAATATGATATTTGATATAATATATTATATATATTCGTTTCCGTGGTTACATCCTATGATTTCATAAGTAAAAATTAACCAAAGCATGCGTGTTGACAAAAAAAATAAACTTAATGGAGCCTTACGCCACAAAATTAATTGTATCATTGTATATATAATCATTGTATAAATTATTATTTTAAGAAGATTTGTCGAATTCGTTTCTCGTCTCAGCAAGATCTCGACATATTAATTTCGACCTCGTCTGAAAATTAAAAAAAAAATGAATCTCTTCTTAGCATTTCTCGTTTTTGAGATCACATCATTATTGAGTTCATACTCTTGTCGTTTCGTAAAGTTGTAAAACTTTCGCTATAACTGTTATTCAGAGAAATGATGATAATATTAAAAGACTGTTAAGAATTTAAAGGTTGCAATGCTTGTTATTTTTAATTCAGCAATTATTATCAATAACGCGACATTATTAAGTAAGCTATTAAAATATCGTTCTTACTAATTATTAGCATTCTTTGAATATTTACATGAATTATTCAAATATTTGTTCACATATACTACATATCGTATATTTGCTTACATGCGGAACAATGAGATTTCAATGAAACTTGACGTAAAAACTGAACTCTTTTATATTTATGACCACAAAACAAAGTAGGTTATAGTTTTAGCCGTTTTTATATACCTTCACAGATATTATTACAAGCTGCTGTTTGTAAGTTAGTGAGTCAATTTGGGTCAAATCTTGCAATGAAAGCTTTGACTATTGACTATTCACCGCTTTTATTTGGTATCAAATGAAACCAACAAAATAAACCAGTAATACTTTGAATGTTACTATTACAATTTTCTTCACAGCCCTCTAGACATGGGTATCAAATGAAGAGTTGGTGGATTTTGCATTCCACCAACTCTTTACTTGATATCCATGTCTAGAGGGCTGTGAAGAAAATTGTAATCCCCCATCTTGTAGCGTCCACCATGTAACGTCATTGTAAATTCAATATGGCAGGCAACATATCCAATCGATTTGAAAATTTTGTACAGATATATATTGATGACAATAGATGGATTTAATCGTCTTTAGGATTAAATAATCAGCTAGTTTTAATAAATTAAAATCAATTAACGGTTTAATAGTAAACATTTTAAAATGGCTAAAAAGAACAAAATAAAGATCATAGACTTTATAGCCAATGCTTTTATAATTATGACTCTAAAGTATTATAAATTATTTTTTCCTTAGTACATTTCATCAAAAGCGTGTCTAAAAAGTTTTTTTTTACTAATATTTTATTTTGTTCTTTTTAGTCTTTCAACATTTTTACAATTACAGCAATAATTGATTAAAATTAATTGATTATTTAATTCTGAAAACGATTGAGTTGTGTATTGGCATTCCTGTGACATGTATTGTTTTCCTATTTAATGAGCATCATTGCTATCATCGAGTGTCATCTTCGACACTTCGTGTAGGTATGAAGACGCTTCAAATAATAGGCAGTAATGTCTCTTTTAATTGTACCGAAAAGTGAACAAATGAAATATCAATTACAACATGCACTGGAAGATTAGGTTCGTGATTAAAATCATTTCATCAAATGTAAGACATAAGTCACTTTGTTTTGTGATACCATAAACGAAAAATGGACTTTGTATGGATACATCGCAGGCAATAATTCAGAAAATTGCTTAGATTGTTTAAATTCCATTGTATGACATAAGCGCGCATTTTTTTTACATATTTTACATTTTAAGCATTTTTGTTCAGATGTAAAGAAGTGTCTTTTTACAAATTAAATATGTAAATTACCTCAGAAATCGTTGGAATAATTTTCAGTTTTTAGACACACAATAAGTATATAATTTTCTTACGCGTTTTTGAGTATTTTGTACAACTTCTAAATGGGAAATGTGTTTCCAAAATGTCTGTCTGGACTGATCTTAACATAATACTCAATTCACCAGATTTATTTAAATTTACTTATTAAATAATATTACTCTGTACAATTAATGGGTGTTAGACGGTTAAATATTTATATTCATACTGCTTCTAAGGTCGTTTACTAAAATTCATCTGTTGATTCAAATCTCACCAAATGTTCAATCAGAAGACAAATAAAACAAAAATATCATCAGATTCATGGTAATATTTTTTTTTTTTTAGATATTTTATGATAGGTAATAGGTATATATCTTTATCTTCGGGACTATATAGAAAATTAGTATTATTTATGACATATTATGCTCAAATTTTGAAAACTGTTCTTATTACCAGTAATTCTCTACCAAGATGTGATTAAATTGTTTTTCTATATAGCTCCTACCACAATGATATTTTATTCTTTAAAAAATTAACGTCGTTCTGGTTCATTTTTTCATTGGTGTTAACGTAAAACAATCGAACCTACTATAAATTTTCACAATATTATTTTTCAGCAAAAACTTCGCACAAATATTTGTTTGAGGTATAATACTTTTTAAGTAATTTTCAATGTAGTGTGTAAAATTTCTGTATATATGCCTTCCATTCATACAAAAATTCCCAAATCATCTGCGGTAAAATATTTAAACACATGGTTTTTAATTTTTCAAGCGCAGATCTATTTTGATAGCCTTTTATTAGTGTATTTGCCATATGGCAACATACACTATTGACGTCGGTCGGATGGCGGGACCTAGGGGTCGGACCAAAATTTCTCGACGTTTCATAACCTCCTAAACACTTTGGCACCATTTTTAAAAATGTTTATATATATATGTATATATATATATATATATTTATATATATATATATATATATATATATATATATATATATATATATATATATATATATATATATATATATATATATATATAGGTATATATATATGTGTGCGGGCTATAACTTTCGAAGGACTTAATTAATTTTGACGAAATTTGGCACACATGTTGGAATCCATTACCGCACGAAGCCTATTTAAAATGGGCCCAATCGGATCACATTAAGGGTGAATTTTAGGGGTTGAAAAAAGTTTTTGGGCCCCAAAATACCGAAAAAAATCTCAGAATCGTTTCAAAATTGAAATTTAACCTTTTAATAGCAATTAAAAAGTGCCCCTAAAATTTTAATAAAATCGGCTTAACAGGACCGGACTTACAAATTTTTTGAAAACACTAATTTGCAGATAGTAACATTTATTTTATTGAAGGATCTATTTAATTCGGTGTAGACGTTAGACTGATAATAATATTACAATTAAGAAAAAAATGTTATTTTAAGGGGTGTATTAAGGTGTTAAATTTTTTATTATGCCCAAAAACAAACTTAATTTCACATAATAACAGTATAAAACCACACGGCCCTATACAAGCAAATACACTATATTGTCGGCAGGGTTTTGGCACTGCGACCCGGGTTTTTTTTTTTAATGACATCCCAATTTTTTGCAGATTGTGATTTTCGAATTCCGCATTTAAGTATTCAAGTTGGGTGTTAAATAATGACATTGCTGAAATCGGAATTCAACAATCTATCCTTTGCAAAAGGGATAGGGCTAAAAAAAGACGACTCTAAAAAAAATGTGCATTAAAAATTAAATTAACGCGTTCGAGAATTTTACTGCAGATGATCTGAGACTTTTTCTACATACTAATTTGTTCCTGACTAAATTGGAACACTTGTATTAGGCGTCGTTATAAATAGTCCTGAACTAGTTCTAACAATTCTAAAGTGTTTGTTGATAATATTAATAATCCTCTTCGGATTGTTCAAAACAATGTGTTAATTTTACGATTCCTACTTCTCAAGTGGGGAACAGTACTAATTTAGTATTAAATAATCTGGCTATTACTTTTATATGTAAAATTGATACATAGGTACTAATTTAGGTCAAAATTTTACAATGTTTTTTGGTTTTAAGTCCAAAAAACATATTTTTGGAAAAAGTCGGTTTATATATATCATGTTTGTTGGTCTGTGAACACGATACAGGTCAAACGGATGATCGGATTGAAACTAAATTTTGGAAGGATGTTTGATATGCAAATATAAAGAGCTCTATTGTTTTTGAGATAAATCGGCGCAAGTGCAGAAGAGGTATGCGCTATAATGTTATTTTTCCTGTTATAATAGTATATTTTTATTTATTTTTTCACGAAAGTTTTGTAACATATTTTTTTTCTCAACTTTTTAGTTTCGGAAATATTTTGCCAATAAAAAAATCAGCTGTTCTTTTGTTCTGACGATCTGTTTAAAAGAAATTAGGTAACTGCAAGCAAGCTTTGATAAATTTTTACATGTGAAACCATATTATGTTACCATGGAAACGAATTGCAGATAGAGATTTTAGATTATAGACACTCAACATCTGAGGTCATCAGCGTCTATAAAAATGAACAGTAAATATCATTTTTGTTACTAGCCGTTACTCGTGGGACTGTGCGCGTTTACAGAAATTTTATTTCATGTATCATAATATGTTAAATGTGAATATTTTAAAAGTTGGAATGGTCCTGTCGCTCAAGTAGTTGGAATTTTTATGTGACATTGTGGTACTGTATATGCTTAAATAATAAAATTAAATGTTCAAATTTATACTGACATCGTCCAATCGCAGTTCATATTTATTATCAATTATAAAATACCATATGTAAATACATATTATGCGCGGCAGAAGTTATATTATTTTGTAATTATTTAGGTCATCTTCAATTAACACAATTTATCTGAAATTACATACATAAAATAAATTAGGCTGTTAACATAAAGTGTTTTTTAATTATTATTATTGTCAGTTTAAATTAAATACACTGATATATTAAACATTATCGTTATTTGGAGACTAATTGTTGATATCTTACTTAGTTTTTTTCTATTCAATTTCAACAATTATTATAAATTTGGATTGGAAGTAAATAATAATAATAATAATAATGCGTTTAACGTCCGTTTCTCGACTTTATGTCATAACAGACGCCATTCGCACCATTACTATTTTCCATTTACCACCTCCCGTTATTTTCTACAATTTAAACTTCAACTTATATAATAGCAATGGGCGAATGAAGGAATTATAGGAAATTAGGATAAGGCAGGTAATTTTTGAACTAGGAGTTTGATAGGTAATCGGCCATGGCCTCAAATAAAGAACCATCTCGATATTTATCTGGAATTAATTGAGGGAAACCATGGAAAACCTCAATCAAGATGGCCGGTACAGGAATTACCGTTTCTCGGCGAGAGGCAGTAGGAAAAAGTCCCAGTCACATCTGCCCCTGCCGGGAATCGAACCCGTACCTCCCGAATGCGAGTCTAGTGCTGTACCACTACTCTACCCAGCTCGGTAATTGGAAGTAAATATATTCATACAAAGTTTCACTTTCTAGCCGGAAAATTTTTCCAAAAACTTGACAGCTAATGGTATTGTAGTTAAATATCGACAACAAACAACACTAACACCGTGCACGGCTTGGAATGCTTTAAAATTCGAGATATTATCAAATACGACTCTACAAATAATAAAATGTATCAGCAGTTTGATTTTTTAGATCTTTTTAATTTTTCCGCATAGTTAAGAACACAAACAGGTGTTACAATAGAAAAAGACAGAAATAATGTAGCTCAATTTTACCCAAAGTCCGCGGTTGTTATAGTTTTTGTCCGGCGTCGGCGATAGAGTTGTGTAACTCAGATCTGAACCGGTTCAA
Source organism: Venustoraphidia nigricollis (assembly GCA_034508555.1). Taxonomy (NCBI): domain Eukaryota; kingdom Metazoa; phylum Arthropoda; class Insecta; order Raphidioptera; family Raphidiidae; genus Venustoraphidia; species Venustoraphidia nigricollis. The sequence goes on along the minus strand of JAVRKA010000065.1, from coordinate 2,380,225 downwards.
AGAGCCGACTCCGACAGAAGATCCGTGAGAGCCGACTCACTTTTTTTTGAGCCGACGGATCAGCGGATCCGCATAACTCAGTGAAACACTTAACACACAGAAGTACATTTTACACTTACGTATCAGTTCTTGCTTTGATGCATCTGTCAGCTCAAATGACTCATGCATCACATGTTTGGCTATGCATTCTTGATTCTATACAGGTCGTGATATGATTGACTGAACTAGGTAACTCAGTGGCAGACTGCAGTAACATATTCAGAACTCGGCTCTTTTTGAACCGGTTCAGTGAGCCGGCTCCCATACGGGATCCAGATGCAAAGATGCAAATCACTAAAAAGACCCGTTTTTCCCATCTCTAGTCGGCGATTTAGGCGATGGCAGCCCTACGTACCTATACCAGTCCGAATGTAACCGAAGTTAGATCTTTTTTCTGTTTGATTGTCTTTTTTTGTAGAACTATCTACTTTTTGACAGTAATATGCTACCACTTTGTTGCCATTTCATAATTCAAATTAAAAAAGGTAGTTTCAGAAAGAGATGATTGTATACACGTATTTTTAGAACACAATCGATTGATATTATATAGGCAGACACTGTGGGCGGTGGATTATTTTAATTGTCTTGTCCTTCACTACTGATTAAATCACTTTTTAAGTGATAATTGCACGTCTCCAACAATCGAAACGGTCCTCTGTCTCAATAACAGAGATTGATTACTCAATGGCGTGCTCTAAGAAAACCCGCAAGCTATTTCAACGACATAAACCGCTAAACACTCTATAATTATTATAAATATTATATATTTCCTCCGTCTTTACGCTTTTATTAATACAGTACAACTTCGATATAACAAAGCTGAAGGGAATTAGAAAATATTCGTTATACCAAGTAACTCGTTATAATGAAGTTTTTTATATATAATATAGAGGTTAGGTTGGTCACAAAACCCATTTTCTTCTGAAAACCGATCTTTAAACTTTAAAATTGCAGGAATTTCGAACTCATTAGCGATGTCTAATTTTTTCTTTGTAGGATTCTCATCTACATACTTAATAATTTTTCGTTTATCTGCGATGGTTAAGGAACACCTTTTTCGTTTCTCAGCCGCTGCAACTTTAAATTTACTAACAACAGTGACCAACAGCAGAGTTTACATTACTTTACATCAAACAACAATGATTATAAATTTAACGTGTCTGAATCTGTCGAGACATGAACTGTTGTTGTTATTGTGGAATTGTGTGATTGATTAGTAGGATACGTTATGTAAAGGTTATAGGTTAACAAAAATCGTTAAATAGAGGTAAATTATACTTTCTATTTATATTCTGCATGATTGAAAATTTGTTATAAAGAGGTTTTTGACAAAAAGTATTCGTAATGTAGAAGTATATTTTGCATTAACTCTTACGGGCAGTTCTACCGCATTTCGAAAAATTCGAGGAAATCGTTATATTGAAGTTCGTTATATTAAGGGGGTCGTCTGGTGTGACGGGTCAAAAAAACCGAAAATTTTTTTTTTGCTTAAATCGCTTTTTAAGGATCTCCAGATTATGTTTGTGAAAGAGTTTTTCGAAATTTGAAGTCGTTGGAAAGTTACAGAGGTTGATGGAGAGTCAAGTGCTATTTTCTGTTTTTTTTTTTTAAATGGTTGCCACGATATCTCAAAAACTAATGATCCGATTGCGTTGAAATTTTTATGGTATCTTCAGTACATCTATAGTTCTAGCCCGAACCAAAATCGTTGTGATAACTGTAATAGTTTTTTTATTCTTCAAGCTGGAATAGTAAAAAAAACGATGAAAATCGTAAATTTTTTTTCAAATCTTCGCCAAACATGAATTTTTCAATATTTCGACTTAATTCTGGTCCTTGCTGTAGTCACAGGCCTACCAATTAAAACGCAATTTGATTTGTAGATTTTAGATAAGCAGACCAGTATGTATCGTGGCAACCGTCAGCCGACTTTTTTTTTACATGGGCGTCATTCCGGAGATCTACAGTCGATTCAACTGTACATTTCAACGTGAAAAAATTTGGAAAGGTTGGTGAAATGTCGATAAATACATGATGAAAATATTAAGGTAGTATACATTCATTGTTCGCCACAAAAAATTCCCAAAAAAGCGTGAAAAAAACAGTTGTCACATAAGACGACCCCCTTAAGGTGACACTGTAATTATTGTAACATAGAGTTGTTATAATTATCGTGTCATAATTAAATAGTTTCAAGTTGGCAGTCTTAAAATTAATTCACTGTGACAATGTGGCTGCTAAAGCCAAGGTCTAGATCAAGGAAACTATTTTTTGTAGAATTTGGTTCATTAATTAGAGTTTAAATGCAAGATAGAACGTATTGTTTGAACAACTGGTATATAAATAAATATGCTGTCAAAATCATGTTCTGTTTATTACTTTTTACTAATAATTTTTTAATGTAGAGAAAATATTACTAGTCAAAGAACTTATTTTTACAGCAAAACTATTTCATTGATGAAATTTTTATTCAAAGAATCATTTTCGATACCTCTTTCACATTCATTTATTTATTTCTTTATTTTCCAAAAGATATACATACATAGATGACAGACATTTGTGGATTTGGATTTCCTGCCCCATTTGGCTGTGCCAGTGCTAGGGCAGAACATACCAGATGTAGTGTCGGTCGTGTGCATGCAATAATGTATGGCGTGTGTATTAGAGATTGCAATCTAGTGGCATTTTCAATCCAGCTGGATTGAAGCAAATCCAGCTGGATCCAGCATTAGTCGATTTTTCAAATAAATGTAACAATTTTGGAACTCTAGGAACTTTAATAACTATTTTTCTACATTTACATAATACTCGTTTTTTTACGTTAGTAGAGTAGCTCCTCTAATAGGAAGTAATAGTTACGAGTATCCGGAGTGCAATTATTAATTATCACAATACTGTCTTAAATCACCTAAATTGATATTCAAGACTCTGAAATATAACATTGGCATCAAGGATTAATCAGTAACCAGTTTGTTATTTTTTTTCTGAAACTTTTTTTATTGATAATAACTTTCAATTCTTCGGGTAAATGGTTATATAATTTTGGAGCAAAGAACACTATACGTCTCTAGCCGAAGGTTTTTGACATTTTGGGAATCTGTAAAGGACGATACTTTTGTCATCTTGTGGGATAAGTATGGATGATTGACAGGAGATTGGAACTCAGGATGGTAATGATAGAAAGATAGAATTGCTTGTGCCTAAAGTTGTTCAATTTGTAGTACGTTAAATTCTTTGAACAATTCCAAGGATGGGAACAGGGGAGATTTTTTAATATAATTCGGATAAGCAGCTTCATTGTATTTTTAAGGTAGATTATTCTTGTGCCTCTTTGATTTGATCCACATGGACCGATTTTTATGATCTTTGATTTGTTTGATTTGTCGCCGTCCCGAATAGCAGAATAACTGTTAACACATGGGAAAAATTCACGGAAAAAATGTATGAAGAAAATTGAATTTTCCATCAATTTATATGAAACGGCTTTTTTGATGATATCTCGAGAACGAATTCTGATTTCGATTAATTTTTTTTTCGGTCGTCTCGGCCTCGAGAAGTTTCCTCGCGCATTGGAAAAGTAAGAAAATCACAAAAAAAATAAATCCGTATACAACGCCATCTTTGAAACATGACAGAAACAAAAAAAAGAACAAAATGAACATGGTGATGTATACTGGTTTTGGAAACGCCAGTAGATGGCGATCAATTTTCACCAATTTTCATTGTTTCACCATTTTCCTCTTTTTAATGACTTATGTGAACAAGGTTAATTTTTTTTGTTAATAATTTATAAATATTTTAGAGGAATTAGGATCAATGAAATTAAAAGACAAATTATTATTTCACAACGTTTCGTATTAAATTAATACTTCATCAGGCGATCTAAAATAAAATAACAAGACAATTTAACAACCAATAATAAAACAAATAAATATATAAACATACCTTAATTAATTGTCTTAATAATTAGATTTAATTCAATTATCTTGTTATACTATTTTGAGATATCATAACAAATCAAAATTTTAAGTAGTAATATTTATAAATTATTAATATCAAAAGGTTCTGATATTTTGTTCTTAATAAAATTACTTTGAGCGAGCTGATTGCGATACACAAAAACTAAATCGCTCTTTAAAGAGTATTATTTTAACAAGTATTAAGAAACATATGTGTGATGTATAAATTTTCGAACACCTGGTATACATTTGAAATGCACTAGTCTCATTCTACAAGTTTTTTTTATCAAAATCATTTTGCATCTATCTTAAAATATCTTTAATTTATTTCACCGTTTAATTATATAACATAACGGGAAAGCTATAAATAAACGCATTGCCAAAATTCAAAACAAGGATGACGTTTATCAAGTCATAGGCGCCCCGGCATGAAATCGTTTAAGTTCGGTCATCAAACTTTACCGCTTTGTAAACATGTTTTACATAATAAAAACAATTTAGTCTTAAATTAAAAGTCTTAAGAAAGGGAGTTTTCATTATTTAACAATTTTTATACGTACTTATAGTGGAGTGGATAAACAAAATGAATGTACTTTTTATAATTTGGCACAGATGTACCTCTTTATATTGTTAAAAGTTATATTGATCTATGCTGGGTTGCAGAAGGGATTGTCAAATAATTGGATTTAACAATGACCTTAGATAGTGATAATATAATTACAGTCTTCATACATGCAAGAAAAGTCCAATGTCGTATTCAAACTCCCTGTCATGTGCAACATTAGATTGTACTCACACAAAAACAAATGCTTGATCTACACAGAAAAAAAACATTTTTCAAATCAAATTTTGATTAAAATGCGTAGAAAAATGTTATGTCGAAGTAAAAATTATGCAAAGAACTATGTTAAATACACGTATACACAGTTTAGAAAAAATATCATTTCAATCGATCAATTATTTTTCGAACAGAATCGAATTAAAATTCTGCAATGCTTTTCTTTTGGAAAAATATGTGTTTTCACAATCAAGGTCATTGTCAAATCAAATTATTTGACAATCATTTCTGCAACGCAGCACTAGTCTCTGAAGACAGGGTGGTAAAACTACCCCTACAGACGTGTTTCTGCAAAAATCACAAGAACAATCAAACAAAAATTGTTTCATTGTTAGATATACAGAAATTTAGTTCTTATACACTTTTTCTGGTCAAAAAAGGTAAAGCCAGAAAAAGGGCCAGAAGGTTGAGTGCTTTTGTTGCCTTGAAAATAAATGGCTAAAGCGGAATGTCCTTTTCAAAAGTTCTATTTATCAGGTTCTTTATCGAATTATAAATTGAAATTAGGTCCTAAATCGCGTTTTAATTGCTGCGTTTCGATATTTTAAATTTATAAAAATTAAGGGTAGTTCTAGACACTTTTTTCTCATGTTCCAAAAGCTATGTTAAATAAATACATGAATACGTACTCAGAGTGTACACATGTATTTAATAATTATTGATCAATTGAAACGATACTTCTTTAAACTGTAGAATACACAGTGAAAATAAATTATTTTTTGAGGAGGATTGATTTGAAATACTACACTGATTTTCTTATGTATAAATAACTAGCGGCCCAGTCCGGCTTCGCCCGGGTGTAAATGTAATATATAGGATATAAAAGATGAGAATCATTATCATTAAATTCTGAACGTGTATTTAATTTGCGCGAATTCAATCGCTTAAAATCTTATTTCCCACAAAGAAATTAAAAAAATTCTGTTGATCCGATCGCTACCAAACTTCAGAAGATCACCCGCTGGGCTAATCTAAAGATTGTCTGAAAATTTCATCACAAATGGTCTACCCGTTTGGAGTCCATAGATTACATATATTATATCGTCTTTGATCTATATAGATTATTAAAATGTAAAAACTGGTTATTGTGACATAACGATAATAGTTGGACATACAGTATCGCGAAGTTTTTTGTAGTTATTGGTATGTTCTATAATATTGTAGAACATACTTTTGTTCTATCAGCAATAGTTTCCGCAGCGCATGCGACGAAAGATGTTTTATGGCATATTTTTTTACACCTTGGGTTACGTTACTAAAGTTTTAATAAGGATCCCTAATATTTTCTAGCAATAAATATAGCCTATGTTACTCAGGGTGAATGTAGCTTTCTAATGGTGAAATATTTTTTAAATCGGCACAGTAGTTTTTGAGTTTCTTCATTACAAACATACACACACACAAAAATACAAATCTTTCCTCTTTATAATATTAGTGTAGATTAACGGAATTCTGGCATTTTAAAATACGAAGTCGGGTAGAACAGCTAGTGAAACATAAATGTATAGGTAGATATCGGAGTCAATGCATTTTGTCTTTAAGTCTAGACTCTAGACGGGAAAATTGTTGACTAAAGTTACACCTTATAAGTCTCGAAGCAAGTTCAAGTTGCATACGTTGAATGGTTGTTCATACCACCTATTATCTTTTCATCGGCGTCTATGATAAAGAGTTGAATATAAATTAGCATAATAAAAATAGGATACCCTGTAGCAATTGTGATCGTGTCTACGGGTTCTCTGTGGCTTATCAACACGCATGAGGCCTGATTGGTTAATCGGATCAGGACGAGACAGACGGGAGTGGTCGAAGACGATAAGCAAAAGCGAGACAAGGAACACACACAGTGGGAATGCAGACTAATGTTGGGTTGCAGAAAGAATTGTGACATTGTCAAATAATCTGATTTGACAATGACCTTAGATTGTGAACAGACATATTTCTCCTTAAGAAAGGCATTGTAGAATTTTAATTCGATTCTGTTCGAAAAATGATTGATCGATTTAAATGATTTTTTTAAATTGTGTATACGTGCATAGTTTTTTTTTGCATAATTTTCACTTCCAAACGGTGTTTTTCTACGCATTTTAATCAAAATTTGACTTGAAAAACGACCTTTTTTGTGTAGATCAAGCATTTGTTTTTGTCTGAATACAATCTAATGTTGTACACGACAGGGAGTTTGAAGACGACATTAGACTGCTCTTGCATGTATGAAAACTGTAATTATATTATCACAATCTAAGGTCATTGTCAACTCCAATTTTGTTGACAATGTTTTGTGCAACCCAGCATGAGACACGGAAGTCGCGTGTAAAGGATTTGACTGTATAGGGACCTATAAATGTTGTTGAAATTTGATTGCGTCATATTTTTGATTTCTGTTACCAATACTGCGACCCTGTTCTAAAAAATACCTATATAATACTGACATAAGCAACTGATTGAAAATTGGTCATTTATAGATCTTCAATTTAATTACTATTATTATTATTTTAAAGCTTTTATATGAAGGTACAATCGAAATTTACAAGTGCATTAAATCAAATAAAAAGCGCACGCCGTGTCATCTGAGGTGTTTACAAAATACTTGCACACAAATGCTTCTACCAGAACTATACAATATAAATCAATGAAATATCATCTTATTTTTTTTATGAAGTTCATTATTTTAAATCAGCAAGCGATTTTTCTGCATACCATGCCGAAAGTACGTACTTTCTAATTAGATTTTTAACCCGAAAATATAAGCACATTGACCACTATACTGTCCTCTTTTTTGAAAAAATATTTTTGAAAAAAAATTGCAGCAATAAACCCTAAAAAATAAATAATGAAAACTACTTATATGAAATTTATATTCATTCGAGTGAATATAGCTATTTTCTCTCACGGCTTATCCTCGTTTTGTCCAAACGTAATTATATAGAGTTCGTTTTACTTAAACATTTTAAGAATTTTTTAAATCACTTCAATGGCTCTCTAGTATTGAGGTAACGTAGATGCCTTCTAACGTCATTAGTATTAAAAAAAAAGTTTTGTCCGAAATTGCGGAATAACGGAATCTCTGATTTTTGGTATGGAAGCCCTAATTAGTATAAATAACATTGTTTGTAAAAACTAAATTAGCTAACTAACCGATCAAATAATTTAAATTTAAAAGTTATTTTATTCCTTATATTTTTCGAAGAAAAAATTAAATAATTGTGAACGCAAAAAATTAAATTATATAAATAAATGAAAATAATAAACTTACATGCTGGAGTTTAAATGATGTGAAGATACACCAATAAGATACAAATTAAAAACGCACTATCAAAAATACGTTTTTCAAAATATCGTCAGTTACGAGAAAGTATAAAAGTCGCGCGCTTTTGTTCGTTCACTTCGCTGTCTCGGTTCGATTTAAACAGTGCGAAACGCAAAGAGCAACTGAGTTGTTAACAACGATGGCGCGTCGTTTTTAAACCGGTGATAAAAAAAACAACTGCCTGTCGAGGGATCGCTCTTCTACTGTTCTCTAGCAGCATACTTCTCCACGGCTATCTATGATCGCGCGCACAGCTTCTCGACAACGCATTCATTTTTTTTATTTTCGATAGTATTCAAAGATTTTCTCGGTAACTATTCGTCGGTCATTACGTAGTTTTTCTATTTTAAGAATAATCCTAATGCAGGGTAACAAACTGTACGACATTTAAAGTGGAGCATTATGGAATTTCAAAGATTATTTTTAACTGGCATTTAAATTTAACTTATTAATGCATTGAAGTTAAATATGTTAATTAACGTGATAGAAATCAATATAAAAAGCATCTTGTATTTATTAGCCGTGTTTTTTCATTTGTTTTCATATTTGGGAAATTATAACTAAAAAATTTTTTTTAACCAGGTGGTATCGACATGGTCGTTTAAAATCATATTGAATTTTTTGTTGGAGTTAGTTCAGGAGATCGTAATCATTAGGAAAGCCCATATTTTAAGCGGTACCCTGGCTTTATTGTGTAAAATATTTTTTTATATAACAAGAAGAAAAAATATTTTTCGGTCAAACAAATTTTGTTTATTTTTGACTGATTTCCAATCAGAAATGATCAAAACTGTTTTCGTTAAGTTGATATCATTAATGTGTGTTTTTTTTAAATTGAAAAAATACCATAATCCCGTTTTTGACGCGCTAAAAGTAAAAGATATAGGTTATATATCAAGAGCGTGAATTATTATATTATTTTACAACGCAGTGCAACATTATGGTAAAACGAGCGCTCAGCGAGTTTTAACAATCGCAAAAGTCATAAATTAATAATAAACTTAAAACTTTTTTAAAGTTTTTTTTTACTATAGATACTAAGGTAGCGTAATATAGCAAATTCAAATGGGTTTTTAAATGATTTTTTTTACATACATGACAAGCTTACATAAGTACAAGTTTTATAGCAAAACTCCTTCTATTATTTTTTTGTAAACTAAATGGAGGCAACAAAAAAGACAACAAAAAATAGAAAAAGAAATACAGACGTAACATAATCGAGAAATTATTATTGAACGGAAATGTGGGCGATCGTCTTTTGTTACTGAATGGAGTGGCTCACTAGATCATCGACCGTAATTTATGGCTCATTGTAATATTATTTTGTTTATTAAAAACGCCTTTTTGAACTTTTCGAAATTCTATCCTTGATATTTAATTAGTTTTCATTCATAATAAAAGTGCTTATTAACGCCATCGTTGATTAATAGCCAAATGCCTGATCTTTTGTACTATTCGCTATAATTTGTTAAAGGATTATTAATATTATAAATTAATATCGATTCAATATTATCGGCGATTGGTAAAAATAAGAAAAAATCTGTTTTTAAAATAGTCACGAATTTGTTTTTAAAACTATAAACTGCCAGATTTATCTGGACATAGTTCCTCCCGCTGGAAAATGACCGAATGTGATCAAATATATTGACTTTTTTCTTTTTGTCCTTGGTACTTAATATAAAAATGATTTGTCGGGAAAAAGGACTTGTGTTAGTAAACACTTATTTGTTATTTATAGCGACGTTTCGTCCCCTTCTTAGGACTTTTTCAAGCTTTATAACTATTAAATGTTTTTGTCAAGCAGATATAAGAATTAACGTACATATGTAAACAATGTAAATATAAATGTCAATTTAACAATTGTTCATTAAAAATATTGCAATAATTCCGTTTTCCTTTAAAAATATTTTTACGGTTGATGGTGCAATTATTTTCCTTTATTGACAGCTAGTAAATAATGTCAATATAATGATAAGTTACAAAAAACAAAAGATTATTTATGGTGACGACGCGAACATTTTTACACATTAAACTTTTTTGCTTTTTTGTTAGACATTGAGTAATCAATAGAGAGACACAATGTAATAAAGGTGTTGAATCGTTGTGCTGCCTCTAACCTTGTCCCCGACGCGCACAATTTTCTTACAGTTTTGTCACCGTATATTATTTTGTCAAATTGAGAAGTATTTTTCATATCGCATAAAATATCACGTTAAACTTAAAATATAAGTTGAATTACTTATTGAAGAACTTTCTTGAAAACTACATTTTTCGAAAATGCTGTGAGAGATCCTTTCAAGATCATGCCTTGTTGCCTTTCTTGACAGAGAATTTTCACTTTAAGGTCATTTCATGACCTGACCCTTGAAAATGCTACGTACAGCTGTCCATGACTGAATACAGCTTTTAGCGAATATATCCCTATTTTATCAAGAGTTTGACCTTGTGATTTGTTAATTGTCATAGAAAATGCTAGTCTCATAGGAAACTGTCTTCTTCGTAAAACAAATGGGAGCTCTAGATCAACAGTGGCTAAGTTTATTCTGAGAATAAACGCAGGACTTCCTTCAGCAGTACCAGTCAAAATCGTTCCATAGATAAGATTTTCTGAGAGTTTGGTGACTTATAATCGAGTCCCATTGCACAGGCTTTTTCTGGTATTCAAATTCCTCAAGAGCATGATAACTGCACCCACTTTGAGGTTCAACCGGTGGGGTTGCATTCCTGAGGGTGTGAGACTATTCAAAAGTTCTACAGGGTACTTTTTCCTTTCTGAGACATCCTCACACTTCACTGAATCGATGCTTAAGTTAGTAATTTTTTCTCCTCCAAAAGAACCAACAATTTCTCATTAATTAAGGTCACAGCGTCATTTCGAGGACACAGGATTGCTGATTTGGAATACCTAACAACATCAGATGGCTATAGGCTTTTCCCAAAAATATCCTCTACCTTTTGGGCCAACATTTCCTCTGGAATCACAATTTTATCTTCAAGGTCATGAACATCAACATAGTCACCAGTAAGTGCGCCAGAAAAACGAAGGCGCCTGACAAGATGTCGCTTCTGCCCAAATCCGTGGTACATGATCCCGTTCCTCTATAACTCAAACCGGTAAACTTCTCCGACGGCTTGAAGTATCCATGTCAAATAAGTACGCCGCAGCTCTGGGGTAGTTATCCCCCTGCACTGTGCTGGCTAGTATTTTGAATCTATCCCAGTTAGTTATTACGTTTTGAACAATTTCAATTCGAACCTCCAAGCCTCTGCCTGCCGTGGTGTGAATCAAATACGCCAAGGATGACAGTAGACAGTCCTCGTCTCCCATACTTGGAATCACTGTGTGACAGTCGCCATTCAAATTTAACTCTTCCTTTCTATTGTAAGACCGCGCTTAACGCTGTTCCGTTTAGTGCTGTTTCAGTTTAACGCATTTTTAAAGGAATAGTGGGATTCCCTGAAAATTGCACACGCAGCAAATCCAAAAAAAATTATTTACATTTCTTCTTCTCTGTAGTGTTACATAAACGTATTTTTATTTTTTCAAACATTTATTATCGTTATTTTTATTTTATATTTATATCTAAATATAATGATTGATATAGTGATAAATAATATATTTTTTAGTTTGGCTTAGCCAATATAATAATAATTGAACAGTGGTCCCTCCAAGCTAATCAGAATGTCAGGTATTAAGCTAAAGAAGATAATTTTTGGACGCCAAGCTGAGCTTGACCACAGAAACTCTTAAGGATAACATACCTTCTACTTCGATTTTGGATGTGAATGGTCGATTTCACAGGCAAAGGTCGGACCTTTTAGTTGCCTGGACTTGAGTTTTCCGGTAAATTGTCAGAAGATCTACAACATTGTCGAACGGTAGTCCTGGCTTACCACATCGATAGCAGAATATTCGACGTGATTCAGTACAATATCTCGCCATGTGTCCACGTTGTGAGCAGTTCCAGTAAGTCATCGATTGTCTTGACTGTTGGTTGTCCTTCGATCACAGCAATTCGGAATTCGATTAGAATTTCGGCAGTAAGCTAAATCCGGCTCCAGAGCTGCACGTGAAACTGAAGATGGTTTATAGTTACTGAAAATTAATCAAAGTATGCTTGTCAGCTACCTAACTAATTTCTATTTGATAGATCTTTAGAACAAAAGAACAGTTGACTTTTTTTTATTTTCAAAATATTTCCGAAACTATAAAATTTAGAAAAAAATTTTTTTACAAAACTTTCTTAGCAAAAATAAATGGAACATAAATCATTATGGAAAACTATATCATTATATGAGAAAAAACAACGTTACAGCTTATAAATTTCTTTTGCGTATGCGCTGACTTTCCCCAAAAACAATAGGGCTCTTCATATTTAATTGTTAAACATTCATTGTTACAATGCTAAATCAGAAAAATGTATTTTTATCCACCAACACCGTCTGGACTCAAACCAGAATCTTTCCACTTTCGCGGCGGAATGAGTTATCAGTTACTCTACGGTGCGATATCTAAACAATCAATTCTTCATAATAAAGCAATTGTAACATAAAATCCACTACATGCGAGAGCTGATTATATTAGCTAGGTACTGCTAGACATGAATCGTCTCTATAGCGAGAGTTATGAATGTATAGGTAAATTTCAATTTTTTCTTTATTAATCCAACCTAGGTACATCAAAGATGTAATTCAAAGGTAGATAAAGAGGCTGGGCCATGCCCACACCTATGTATACTATATGGAAATTTTTAACTACGAATTTTTAACACCGTAGAGTAACTGATAACTCATTCCGCCGCGAAAGTGGAAAGATTCTGGTTTGAGTCCAGACGGTGTTGGTGGATAAAAATAAATTTTTCTGATTTAGCATTGTAACAATGAATGTTTAACAATTAAATAGCAAACGTTCTGCAGCTTGTAGAAATTAAAACATCTTATACTCTTCATATTTGCCTATCAAACATGATAACATCCTCCCAAAATTTGGTTTCAATCCGTTCATCCGTTTGACCTGTATCGTGCTCACAGACTAACAGATTCACAGAGTTTTTCCAAAAATATGTTTTTTAGATTCAGGAGACCTCAAAACGAAAAAATATTGTAAAGTTTTGAAAAGTGAATTTTGCTCTAAATTAGTACCATTCCCCACTAGTGGGTTGGAATGATATCTCTGATATCTCACTCATTCTCCATTCGTGTCAAAAAATTCAAAATGTACGCCAAAAATCGAGCTTGGCCTATGTACGAGTACATTTATAACGAACAGGTTTCTCACAGTCAAGTGCTTTATTATTCGTAAGCGAACACATACTAGTGAGAAACCGTATCAATGCAACATTTGGAAGGTTTTAAACCTATCCATTTAGCTGTAACTCTAGATACGGCGATCTGAAGGCTCCACTATTATGTCGCTGTCGTGTTTAATTTCAGTCGCGTACAGAGTCGCGGGTAGCAGCTAGTAATATATAGAATTATAGAGCATGTGTATATATACATTTAGGGGGATCGAACTCCTGAAACTATTCCAAAGGCGAACGAATGCATCAAGTTCTCTTCAGCAGAATTTTTAATCAGGAAATGTTGAAGGAGCAATTATCATCATTGTCTCCTCCTAAATATGGTCCTGGACAAAAGTTATAATTAACTATGTCGTAATAACTAAGTTATTACGAGACCTCCTGGAAATAAATAAACCGGACATTTCGGTTAAAAAACTTAGACACATCGCTTGATTATTTAAAAATAAATGATAAGATAGGAAGAGTGCGGTTGAAGAATGATCTGCTGATTTTGTAATTTAAACTGTCAATGTGTTTTAAAAACGAAAATACTTAAAAAAAATTAAGTATACCTACGTTTTTTTTGTACAGTGACGCTGTACTAAAAGCTAGAAAATATAATTATGGGTCAACAATTTGGGGCTTTAATCAGACAAAAATAAAATCTTGGGGTGCATTCAGTGAAAAGGTCGAAGAATGACATGAGTTCAGATCTCCAGCAAGAACAACTCTTAATAATAATAAATGCTTTTTTTCAACTCTCTCTGGCTGGTCTGGCCCCTAGGTCTTGCAGTCCGAACGACACCAATAGCATATGTGCTATGGCAAATATTTTTTACAAAAACCACTCTGTAGTAGCATAGGTAATATAATATGATGAATGAATGATAAAGATATTTATTTCTGTTTCACGGACTGCTGGATTAACGAACCACATCCTGCGGCAATTTGTAATATATAGTGATAACACTGATAAAAACGACCGTTTCTCAAAATGATTATTAATGCCTGTCTGACGCCAGTTCAGGACTTCGTAAAAAAAGCAACTGTGTCGTGATCACACTCGGTAGAAGTGAAACTTGATAATGAAAAACAAAGTAACTTACCGAAATACTCGTGTCTGCAAGTATTTTAAAAGATGCCGTCATTACATTTATTTGAAAATGTTTCGTAAGAGATAATAACTGATTTTTATAATTTATATATGAAATTGTTCTTGCTCCTACACAAAATTATTATTTAAAAACTCAGTGTCAAAACCTGACAACAATATCGTATAGTGTATTTACTAATATTGGCTTTATTATGAAAAATTAAGTTTGTTTTCGAACAAAATAAAAAATTAAACTGTTATGGTGGTACTTCGAAAATAATCTAAGCCGAAAAATTTCACTCCGTGGGTATTTATCTATAAATTCTGAATGTCTGAAACTTTTTTGAATCGATTCACTTGATAAATAAAAAATCAGTCAAGTGCAAGTCGATCTCGTGAGAAGAGATGTACCATCTATGCTGTAATCTATGGATACTATTCTGTTTCCCGTGAGAACTTAACCCATTGTGTGCTAGTGGTACTCAAAAGTACCGCTTTTCTGAGCCTTTGTATTCCCACAAACATATTTTCGTCATATAATTCCAACTAATTCTAACTAATAAAACTTCAAACAATAGTGACACCAACCTAACATAATATACGAACAGGATCTGTACTACAGCTTTAAAGTACCAGTAATACGAAATCAACGATTTAGTGGGCTGTGTTAGAGAAATTCGTCTGGAAAATAACGGTACGTTTAAGTACCACTAGCACACTGTCAGACTTTTAGGTCTGGCACACAACGGGTTAAGATTAAGGATTTTCGTTTAGCTCCAACGTAAAAAGAAAAGTCAAGGTCCTTTTCGCTGGGATGATATAATTGTCAATTAATTAGTATTATTTCTCAAAAAAGTGTATTTTTTTGATGATTTAAGACTTTCTCATTGCGGTCCTTAAAGTGTAAGTTTACAGTTTTCTAACACATTATATAGGTCACAAGTTCATTAAATTAAAACAATTTTAAGAATTTGGTAAAAATTGAAAAATAAATTAACACAGTGAACCATTTACTATTAATTAATTATACTGTTGTGGCGTCACAAAGTTGATAGTTTAATTTTCAATCTACACACTATTTTGACCTCTCACTCATTGTTCAATTCCAATTTGTCAACTGTCAAATATTGTATGATAATTAAATAAGTATTTTTAAAATTATCGATAATGTAACATAATATCTCATACTGTGATTCATTCCCTGTCTTCTGTTTCCAAGTTATACTTGAGTATAAGGAGTTTAAAATAATGCAGACGTCACAAAAATGGTATTAAAGCAAATACATTAAGTTTATTTTTTAAAAATTGTTTTCAAAATCATGGAAAACGATCAAATTTTGTTTATTTTTTATGCATTATGAAAAAATAGTAACACAAATAAAAAAAAACCCGGTTCGCAGTGCCAAAACCCTGTCGACAATATAGTGTATTTGCTAATACAGGTATTGTGGCTTTATTAAATGAAATTAAGTTTGTTTTTGGACAAAACAAAAAAAAAATGAACCCCTTAATACACCCCTTACAATAATAATTTTATTAGTTGAAATATTGTTATGAATCCAACATCTGCACCAAATTAAATACGACCTTCAGTAAGTAAATTCGTATACGCATACTAGTGTTTTCAGAAAATTTGTAAGTCCGGTCCTGTCGGGCCGATTTGCTTATAATTTTAGGAGCACTTTTTAATTGCTACTAAAGGGTTAAATTTCAATTTTGAAACGATTCTGAGAATTTTTTCGGTATTTTTGGGCCCAAAAACTTTTTTCAACCCCTAAAAACTACCCTTAAAATGATCCGATTGGGCCCATTTTAAATAGGCTTCGTGCGGTGATGGATTCCAACATGTATGCCAAATTTCGTTAAAATGAATTAACTCCTTCGAAAGTTATTGCCCGCACATATAAATATATATATATATATAAACATTTTTAAAAATGGTGCCAAAGTGTTTAGGAGGTTAGAAATTTTGGTCCGACCCCTAGGTCCCGCCATCCGACCAACGCCAATAGTCTATGTTGCCATATGGCAAATACACTAATTAGTCCTATCCAAACTATTATTTTTTTTCGAATCAAATTACGCATTATTAGGGTTCCGTACCTCAAAAGGAAAAAACGGAGTCCTTATAAGATCACTCGCGTATCTGTCTGTCAGTTAATTTGCTCCGAAACTACTGAACTGATTGAGTTGAAATTTGGTACATATATAAGTCGGTGACCCAAAGACGGACGTGTAACGTAAATAAATGAATTTTGAACATGTTGGTAAATTTTGGGGGGCAAATTATGAAATTAGACAAAAAATTTTGCAAACTGTACATATCAATTGAAAGGCTTGTTGTAAGGGTCTCAAATATATTTTTTTTTTATAATTTTAAAATAAATAGTTTTAAAGTTATGTAAGAAAATAGACAAAAATTGACCATTCCCCCCCCCTGATCTCTAAAACTACTAAGCCTAAAATATTGAAAAAAAATAGGGAAAGTCGGGTCTCACCCATAGTTTACAGGAAAACGTAAACGAAAATCTTAAGTCTTAGAGTACAGAACCCTCTTTTCGCGGCTTCTGCTCGCACTTGACCGGTTTTGTAATTAATTATCAAATTACACATTACGACTTGTGATCTTACGTTGATTCACTACCGAGTTATACCTTTTTTAAAGCCATCAATTGATATATATTTTGTATTATGTTCTGAGTGCATGAAAAATTGTTTTTCACGAAGTTTCATTTTCAAGGAAAATCCAGCCGTAAAGTTGAACATATGTATTGCACATCCGCTACACTAGCGAATGTGCTCTATTATCGTTTTGCGCATCAAAGCTGAGTTTCGTTCATATAAGAAGGTTAATTTCGCACGAAATCCATTCAGATTGTAGTTTTTTGAAAAGGGGAGACTATGTTCTATAGAACAGCACTATTTCTAGATTGATTCGAGTTTATAATTATATTTCGAACAATAAACTTTTCCATTGTAACAAATTATCGATATCTAAAAAGAAAACAAACTTTCTTATAGTTTCGAATATTCTAAATTCCTCCCTGTCGACCTGTTTCCTTTATCTCGAACAACTTTTTGCGAGTAATTAAAAACAAATAATTATTATAAAATGTTCTCATTTGATTTAGCTTTCAAATAAAATAAAATTGTTTATTAAAAATTAAACTACTGAATGCATTTCAGTGAATTTAAATAGGGTTCTGCTCTGATACTAAACAAAGCTAATAAAATATAATTCAAGGTGATCCGTGATAAATCGCGACTGTAAAGCTCGGACGTACGTACATGCGTACATACAGACCAAGCGACAACTCTTCTTCGCGAATTTCATTTTCAGTTTTCGAAGTAATTATAAACTCGAATCAATCTAGAAATGGCTCCGTTCTATAGAACAGAATCTCATCTATTCAAAAAAACTTCAATTTGAATGAATTTCGTGTGAAATTAACCTAGATACAACTTTTTATTTGATCGAAACTCAGTTCTGATGCGCAAAGCGATAATAAGAGATGTGCGAAAGTGCATATTCGCTAGTCTAGCTAGCGGATGTGCAATAGTTAACGAATATTCTGTATGCAGACGATACGACTTTCTTTTCTAGGCGTGAAGATGCTGATTCTGGGATGTCGCTACTGATTGGTTTTAAGCTAATAAACTTAGTTTAAATGTTGACAAAACAGAAAGTTTTATTTTTAATCATTTAGGTAATGATTACATCACTAATATTACATTCTTGGGAATATATTTAGATCAATCTCTCAGATGGAAAGCACATATTATATCCCAGCTTTGGCTTAAACTTAATTCTGCAATATATGCTATAAGAAGAAATTTGGATGTTGTATCCATTGAGGCTGCACGATCAATATATTTTGGGTTATTTGAGTGCTTAATTAGCTATGGTGTACTACTATGGGGAAACTCCACGGATTCGAATAGAGTTCTTGTACTTCAAAAAAGAGCCATTAGGGTTATGGCTAGAGCTTCATCTAAAGAACATCGCAAACCATTTTTTGGGTAAATTACAAAATACTGACTCTGCCGTCACTGTTCATTCTTCATGCGTTATTGTATGTCAAACAAAATATGGTGAACTTAAGGCTGTCGGAACGCTTTGAATTTAAGCCAAAAATAGAGCTTCGGCTGTCAACTGATTGTAGACTTATTCGTCAACATTTTGCAAAAATTCTTTCTCCATAAGGAAGATAAAGGACAAATCTAGGTCTCTAATGGACTACTTTTGTTATTTATGTACGATTTACTAGAAAAAAGTTGGCATTAATTGTGCCAAAAAAACACACGTTTTCAATGTCATACTACGGCCTTATTCGTACTTATTTCACAAAACTGTTCCATCACAAACCTAAAGTGACTCTTCCTTTTTCGGAAAAGTTTTTTAAATCTTCAAAATATTTCCAAAAATTAGAGTAATCAGTTGACAGCGGCACCCTTGCAATAAATTTTTTTGGCCTCGTAGTTGGCACCAGCCAAAAATTGAAACGTGCGGATGATTTGAGCGAGACAGAGCTAAAGAAGGCCACACTCACAATATGTCTTTTGCCTACCTCGCCCCTTACCGCTGGGTCTCAGCACAAACAAAATTCAGAGCGTTCCGACAGCCTTAAGATGTAGTTTTGATTGCCATTCTTATACGATACAAGCATAATCTTAGATTACCACCTTACCGACTACAAAAAACATATAACAGTTTCGTCTGCATGTCAATTAGATTTTTCAATAAACTGCCTCTCAATGCTCAAAACCTTCCTTTAAAGCAGTTCAGGCATCTTGTGAGGACGCGGTTGCTCGTAGTTGACTTGTATACTATAGAAGATTCTTTGAACTTAATGTTTTAAGCTTGTTTTTTAATTATATTAGACGATATTATGCCATGTAATGGTGATATTTAAACAAATACATTCTATCTATCTATTTATTGTTCAATTTTTGCAATAATAGTTTTTAGTAGCTAAATTATATTTGAACAGACATTGTTTTCGAATCTATGTGTGCCACTTTATGAGTTTTATTATTAAAACAAGATTTTTTTCACATTCTAGAAGAGTAATTTCCCATTTCAATTTCAGTATCTTAAATAAAAAAATTCAATAGAGTTGGATTTGAATTATCTTCGTCAATCATCAAAACCTATAAGTGACTGAATGCGTACTTGAAGTTTCCTCTTCTAAATATTTTATTTTTTTGTCAATCAACAAAACGATAAATAATGAATTGTCCACATAATATGTATTCTTTCAAACTATTTTCTTATTATCTCTTGATCCACTAAAGGGGGTGTCATGTGTATAGGAACAAAACAGTTCCTTGTACAGTTTTGCGGAATAACCAATTTTGCTTAACACAAAGGTGTCAGTAAAACAGTGGGACGAAATCGTATCTAAAGAACATGTTCGCTCAACAAAGAAAACGTGCCATGTTCGTTCCGTCTTTGAAACTTTTTCACAGACCTATTTCGTTATAGGAATAATGGTTTGCTATGTCCAGTCACTCACCATAAAAGCAGCCATAATTTCAATTTAACTTAAAACTTTATTTGTTACAGATTCTATAACAATGCACATTAAAATAATTTATCAAGTCTATCGGAAATATGATGATAACGGGTGATTTATTAATATATGAAGTGATTCATATATCATTTACGATAAATATTTACAATAAATTAATTTCGAAATGTTTATGCGAAACTGACGTTGTTTTCAATTACAAAATATACATACGAGTACATAAACACATATCTTTCTCATTTTAAACCCCAATGAGATGACTCATAAATACTATAATAATATTAATTAGTCAACTGCATATGTTTAGTTAATTCTGAAAATCGTCTTTACCGATGATAATAAACTATAAAATTCAATCGCCAAAAAAATATAAACGTTTTTGCAATTCTTAGAAATAAATCACTAAATCAGCTCGATAATGTCATTATCTGAGAACTAATAAAGATATTGTACCAAAACTGTTCTTCGTGGTGGTTTAAAACTGATTTGTTTACAACAAACGAAATAAATACAAAACAGATAAACTAAAACGTATTTCTCTAATAATGATGAAATAATCTAAACAATGAAAAACAAACGGATTCTAGTAAATAATACAACAATGACTATATACACAATTATTTACAACACACCGAAATTTATATAATAAAGCTATTTATGTAAATTGTCCGTCGTACTCGTACCGACTGTGCGTCTAACCACTAACCTTTACTCACTCACTGACTTTGACTGAATGCCTGTCGCGCCCCACACGCGCTATATTTATTTTTGGGCCATAACTCGCATATTCATTGCAAAACTGGTATGTAAAGGTTGTGATTTATTCCCTTCCCGCAATACCCTCACACCTTGGGAGGCGATTTCTGCAAAACGCGTTCTTAGCGGATCTCAACTTGGATGTACGCTTCCCTAATTTAATTGGATTTTGTTCACAATTTCGTGGGTTTTAATTTTTTTGAGTGGAACCCTAATTCTTTTTTTAAAATACAAGTAGCCTAAGTTACTTCTTATAACATCAGCTCTCTGCCAGTGAAATTATACGTATTGTACAGGCTGAAGGTTGCGTTTTTCCCATTATTTAGCCATATTATATTTAAATTACACAAATCGGACGATAGCAATTTAATATGAAGTAGTATATCAAACTTGGGAATCAATCATGAAAGACCTCTGTGAAATCGTTCCCTTATGGAGAAAATTAATTTTTTTCCTGAATCTTTTTTAAACAATTGTCCACAGACGAGAATAAATGGTACTAATTTAATTTTTTCCTTTATTAAGATACCTTTATTGACGACAATTATAGTATTATATATGGATAATGGATGTCGCCACATGAAAGATATTTTCATTGTTGATTTTCTTTAAAAATGTGTGTATTTTCTAAAGTGTTTCAATTTTCTTTTTACTGTTGGCGCATTTTAGAAACTAACTTTCATTTGGAGACGCAAATTATTAATTCGAAAAAGCCCGCACGTAGGCACTAGGCTCTGAAAAATAATAATTAATGAATGATACACAACGTTTATCCATAGGACGTAAATACGGCATGCATTTGCCTTCACAAGAGAAAAAGAGACAAACATATAAACAGTAACGAAATTGTAAAAGAAAAGCATACATCGATTCCGAGAACAAGTCAACTCGTATAGCTCTATTTCGCTCTAACATATGAAGTTTACTATATTTGAACCTTTCTAGAAAGGTATTTTGTAAATGAGTACTCGCATTTAATTGTGGTTCATTGAGATTGTACAAGACACAATCGCAGTGTAATTCTACTGTATAGTAAACAAGCATGGAAGATTTCAGAAACAAAATTAAAATGTTTATTAGTATGTTTGGATATTTATAACGAAAAGTTTTGTGTCAATTCTGAGCGATTTTCCCGGCTAATTTTTACATAAACAGCAAGGTAAGTCAATGTTTTTCTTTTATTTAATGTAATGCCGATCGTTTTTTTTTTTTTGACAGATGAAACGCATATTTTAATTTCATATTTGTGATTATAATGTACTTGGAACATGCTTTAAAACCAGGAAATTTTCATTGTTTTCCTCAAATTAACACGTACAATCCTTTTTTATTGTATTGTAATAAGCGTTTCGGAATTAATTCATTAATATAAATGAGCGTCTAGACCACGTTTTTTTGAAGCGCCGTTGCGGCATCGAAAAGGCGGTTTACTTTATGTTTAACGATTTTGAAATGATTTGTATTCATTTAAAACGTGCGTTTATTTGAAGGTATTGATAATTCTGAGAAAATAGCTCTAAATTTTCTACCGTCATTCATAAATACGTCATAATTTAATTTAATTGCCATGAGCGTGCATTGTAGGTAAACGGGGTCTTGACAAATCAACTTTATAATAGTCAACTTATGTATATATCGAGATTGTATTTTTCCATTCTCCGTTCAAGATGACATTTTTTTTTTAAATAATTAACCTATTTTTTTAAATACTGATAATTGCTCAGTACTAACAAGTACCTAATAATAGGTAGATTACAGAAATATTTTCGTTATTACAGCTTGAAAACAGAAGAAATCAAAATGCAGCCTAATACTGACCAAGGTATGAATAAAACCTTTTTATAATTTAAATTAAAACTGAGATTTGAACTTTATAATTAAAATTATTAAAAATATACAAACAAAAAATAACAAAGCTGAAAATAAACATAATAAATTGTTTTATCTACAGTGAATTTCATTTGAGACGAACCATACATAAGTTTTGTTGATAATGGTAGCTATGGAGATTATTAATGCATTATAGAAAAACGTTTCAGTAAAATGCACCATACACCGAAAAAGAACATACATGACCGGTAAAATTTTAATTAGAAAAATAGGAATTACAACAAATTTTCAAAAATATCACCATTAACGGCTAAACAATATCCTTAACAGTTATAAAAATATTTAAAACAGAATCAATTTGCGGAATGAACTTCTGGGAAACTTCCATTATTGTTTTTTAAGTTGGTCAATATTTTCCAATTCGCCATTAAACACTTTTGTTTTCGTAAAAGCCCAATAAGAAAAATCATTAGGAAACAAGTCTGGGGAACGTGGAGGTCATTGTATTTTCCTCCACGACCAAAGGAAAAGTATTATTTAAGAACTCCATAACTTGTCGACTATAGTGAGCGGGTTGGAACCATAGTGTAGTATTCGAGTCAATATTTAATTCATTAAGAGTTTTTAAACAAATTTTATAATTTAACATATAATACAAATTTATATCACACGTGGTTTTCTTAATTTCCCACGTACCAAAATTCATTAAAGAACTGCATTTTCTTTGCATAGATGATAAACATGGCGATCTAACTTGTTTGATGAACTAAAGTCATAATCATCATGAATGGCAAATAAAAAAATATTTCCGCGAAATTTTTTTTTGAAAACATTTTTTTTTAATATTTGTACAAATAAAATACTTACATTATAAAGAATTTATTCATATTTTAACATCGAAAATGCGTTTATATTTTTTTTACATATGTTAATACGTGACATTGAGGACATTGTTAAAAATATTTTCGAATCCATAGAACGAATTTTGTTTCAAAGAGTATCAGCTCTAAGATAAATACTAAAAAAGACAACTAGATAAACAATCTGATCCTATGTTGTTCCGTTTTTAAGATATCAAAGGGAAACATTTTAGCACACAAAGACATCAATCGAAAAGTGGCCTCAAACGATTCCTAGGATATCAAAACGTGAAAATCTATTAAAATTCCGAAGACATTTTTTCAGACTGAATGCAATACTTCCCTATCAGAGTAGCGGTGGAAATTAAAGATGCAAAAATATGCAGTTTGTTCCATTAAAATAATTCAAGTTGCGTCATGGCACCATTGATTTTTATAAATCTTGAGTATCAATTGAAGTTTCACTTAGGAACTTTATTAATATTTTATCAAAAATACATAATATAGTTAACGATTTAAATTTGGAAAAAATCAACTTACAATGTTTAGAAATTATTGTCTACAATATATTGTATAGACGCAATATATCTCATATCTTGAATATCAATTTCAAATAGTAAATAATAGTGTATGTAAAATTTTAAAAATCCCCTCGTGTACAAAACGAAAAATGACCATAATGTACAACCCTTCGTTCCGAGTTAAACGTAAAGAGAATAGAAAAAACAGAGGCGAAAATAAACCTAATAAATTATTTATTTTATTTACCAATACTAATATTTGCAAGGTATTAAATGAATAAACAAGTCTAATAATAAACCAAATATGATACGCCACTGTAAATAAAACATTCGAAATTTAAACGATGATAAAAAAAAACCATAATACAGTTTGCATTTTGTTTTTTAAACAAATATGAAAAACTGGCAGACACGACCTTGACCTTGATGTCCTACTATCATTAATATTGTTGGATCAATCAGTTAACTGAGTATCTATCATTACCTGAAATGGTACTGCCAAGCATGGCATAGAAACAGGTGGCTTATTTACCAAAATTATTTATTCATATAGCGGCTATAAAATAAAGATAGCGTTATTAGATTTGTATACATCGCTCTTCGTTTTATAACCGTCTGACACGATAACTGGAGCACAAACGTATTAGAGGATATTAAACAGAGAAACAGAGCCATCTGTAAAGGGCACTGTATACAGTTGTTCTTTTTTTAGTGGCCGTCAAATTTTGGTTATGTGTTATATATAGGTGGTGTGTTGATACCTTCTAAGGGTGAAGAAACCCTCTATCGATCGGCCTGTAAAACTCGCCCTTATTTGAGTGGAGCGGTTGCATAACTGCGTCGTTGATATTATGTTTAGCATTGCAAAGGGTTTAGGATTATTTTAACTTCGTGCGTTATACGGTTTCTTATCAGAAAATATTCTCGTTTTATTTCCTAATGAAATAAACTGACTGTCATGGAAAAAAGATAATTAAAAATATGTATATTAGAGCGAAAGGAAATGCTTGTTCTTAAGGCTGTCGGAAAACTCTGAATTGAAGCAAAAAATAGGGCTTTGGCTGATGATAGCTGATTGTAGACTTATTCGTCAACATTTTGCAAAAACTCCTTCTCTATAAGGAAGATAAAGGACAAATCTAGGTCTCTAATTGGCTACTTTTGTAATTTATGTACGATATACTAGAAAAAAGTTGGCATTAATTGTGCCAAAAAACACACGTTTGCAATGTCACAATACGACCTTATTCGTACTTATTTCACAAAATTGTTCCATCAAAAACCTAAAGGGGGCCTTCCTGTTTCGGAAAAGTTTTTTTAAATCTTCAAAATATTTCCAAAATTTAGAGTAATCAACTGATAGCGGCACCCTTGCAACAGCATTTTTTAACCTCGTAGTGTGGCTTAAATTCAAATCGGTCCGACAGCCTTAAACAGAATTTTATTCGTAACTGCGTCACCGTATGAAAACAGTGCAACTTCCAAAACAAAATGATATACTTTGTGAAACTTCACAATTAATTTTCTTTACCGGCCTCCTACAAAATAGCTGCTTTTCATGCCTGAATAGCGGTTGTAAAATAGCCAATTTTGTACTAGTGGATAAAGTAAAACAAAAGAAATGCGAAACGTTGTCGTACTACTATTTCCCTAGTAAAGATATAAAAACCAAACCCAATCTGCAATTTAAAGTGAACTTGTCCAACATTTTAATTAAGTATGTGAAAATTAGCTAAAATGTGCAAAAAATACTATATGTCTCTTGTGCGTCATGATATGTCAAAAACATAACCTAATATCTTACAAGTCGATTTTGGCGCGCTGTCGGCTATCCGATTGCGTTGAAATTTTGCATACACGTGTAGTTCAGATGACAATATACTTTAACGGTTTTATTACTATAGGCGATTAATTTTAATAAGTAATGATTTTTTTCAAATTAATTATACCAAAAAATTAGATGCCTTTTTTGTGTAGAATTTTTAAAATTTTCTCTTATCTATTTCCTGCACTGTAGAATAAGCAATGTTAGATTTTTAAAAATACGCGTAAATTTCTAAGTATAGGCTTAAAATATAAAAAAATGAAACTCTTAACGTATTTTTTTCTTTCGGTAATTCTAAATAGGTTAGGTATTACTAAATTATTAGTGGTTATAGTAGTATGTTTCGTGTTGTGTCAAAAAATAATTTTGTCAAATATTTAAGTTAAGATCTTTTAGCTATCGTCTCAACTTTATTACTTTAATCCGTCTATAATTATCTTGACTACTCGTATCTTTGTATATTTTCAATAGTAAAAACATCATTAACAGAACTTACAATACTGAAGGGTGATTTAGGTGATTGGTTTTTACGTCGAATTCCATATATTTTCAAGGTTCGATATAGGCATTTATGATCCTCTAATGTTACCCACAGGTACACAGATAAGAGATATTCTGTCCGTCTTATACCTGACCTGTAGTCAATTGCCAATATTTGGCGAAATATTGAAAGTTCGACTATACTTTCATAACTATAATTTGAAACCAATCATTTTAGTCCAAGACCTGATGGCATCTGTTTCATGAAGTGTTTGATTCAGGTAGAAATTTTATACAATAGTGTATATAGGTAAGATGATAGGTGAATGATTGTTTGCTTATCCTACCTGGGTACACCAGGTACTGCGCATACAGGAAATGTTAAAAAAAAATATGTGCCAAAAAAAAGTATTTCATTCAAAAGCCAACAAGTAGTATTCGAAAGTTAAATGAGGCAGACAATTTTAGAGGGGTTAACATTAAACCAAAATACCCCAAAGTTGAATTTTCAAAAATGAAAAAAATAAGTGATTAATTCACGCTGAAATTTTTATAGCGACTTTATTAGAAATATTTAAAAATACATATTTGCAAAAAGCCATATACTTTTTCCGGGGTTTAACTCTATTTCTGGGAAAATGTTTTAAATCGTGCATAAGTACCCATAAATGTTTTCCAAAAAATAGTCTTAAACCCCGGAAAAAGTGTCTGACTTTTTGCAAATATTTTTAATCTGAATAAAATAATTTTAATAATAGCAATGTAGAGACAATTATTTTCTTTTGCACTAAAAAGTAGAAAATATTTTTAATCAGTTGAAAGAGTTGATTTTTTTTTAAATTTAAATAAAAGGAAGTGTGTCGCGACACGCATATATTTTTCCTTTAGAGGTTCGGAATGCTAAAAAATATTTCTGAAATGTATTATCATTGAAATTCAATGCTGTAAGCTGAATAGGAATTGTGTTTAAAAATAAAGTTTCATTAGACTGTGCTCTTAATTGACTTGAAATAATTGTTTTGTTTTTCGCATTGTAGCTATTCTTCTTCCGATGTAATTGGCCTCTGCATTTTCTGCAGTACTTTATATTAAATTAATTAAACACCTGCGAAAAAGATTATTTAAATAAAAACTCGGAACGAAGTACCAAACCCTGCCGACAATATAGGTATTTGCTAATACAGGCAGTGGGACGTTATAATATTATGTAAATATATGTTTGTTTTTGGACAAAATAGAAAATTTAACCCCTTTATACACCCCTTAAGGCTGTCGGAACGCTCTGAATTTAAGCCAAAAATAGAGCTTCGGCTGTCAACTGATTGTAGACTTATTCGTCAACATTCTGCAAAAAATCTTTCTCTATAAGGAAGATAAAGGACAAATCTAGGTCTCTAATGGACTATTTTTGTAATTTATGTACGAATTACTAGAAAAAAGTTGGCATTAATTGTGCCAAAAAAACACACGTTTTCAATGTCACACTACGACTTTATTCGTACTTATTTCACAAAACTGTTCCATCACCAACCTAAAGTGACTCTTCCTTTTTCGGAAAAGTTTTTTTAAATCTTCAAAATATTTCCAAAAATTAGAGTAATCACTTGACAGCGGCACCCTTGCAATAACATTTTTTAGCCTCGTAGTTGGCACCAGCCAAAAATTGAAACGTGCGGATGATTTGAGCGAGACAGAGCTAAAAAAGGTCTCACCCACAATATGTCTTTTGCCTACCTTGCCTCTTACCGCTAGGTCTCAGCACAAACTGTGTGAAAGTGATCCAACACTGTTAAAATAATATTTTTTCTTAATTTCAATATTTCTTCTATGTTTTATCAATTCATCATCTGCACAAAATTATGTACATCTTTCAGTAAGAACAATTCTCTACCCGCAAGCAATTGATTTCGTAAAATTCCAATTTAAAATCAAATTCAAAATTTTTTGGTGTTTGCGGACCCCAATACAATTTTCAATTCCTAAACACACCCTTAAAATAGTCCGATTAGGCCCATTGTGAACAGGTTTTGTAGGGTGATGGATTCCACTAAGTGGGCCAAACTTCATCAAAATCAATTAACTCCTTCGAAAATTATTACCCGCACATAAATGGTGCCTAGGTGCTAAGAATGATGTGAAACGTCGAGAATTTTTGGTCCGACCCTTAGGTCCCGCCATCCGAACACTAATAAAGTTATTCTGCAGCCCTCGTCAATCTGCATTTCTATAACTCTATGAAATGAAAAAGAAATGAAATTATTCAGATGAATTTATAATAATACTAGCGTTTTACCCGCGACTTCGTCCACGTGGTATAGATTGTACCCATAGTTCTTTTACACAAAATCTACCCCCAGTCCCGTTTGGGTAGATGTGTTCAAAAGACAGTCGAGCATGTATTTCTTTATTTTCTAAGAAGAGTATTTTTCCTCGATTCTGCTGAATGTTACCCCTCTGAAAAACTTAGCGAGGTGTGCAATTTTGGTTTTGCCAACTAGTTTGTAATTACAGCAAGTCAAAGCATAATCAATTCCAAGAGAAAGTGTGTAACTGTGATAACGCCTCCATTAATCGTAATTATGCGCATAGCTAGATCATTGGCGATGTAACGACTTTCTTATGTGAGAGGTCAGAGGAGGGTCTGTGACCTACGTTTTGTTAAAAAAAACTTACATTGTAAAGAATATCGGATATGATAGTTTGAAAATTTTGCAAGGCTACATGTTATATGGGCTTAAGTGATTGTTAAATTTTAAAAGAAGATCTTGTGGTGTACCGCGGTGACCCGTTTTAAATATTTAAATATTCGCGGCTTTTTCTCAAAATTGTGTAAAGATTGAGTTTTAAGGATTTTCCTTTTCATAATAAATCTAATCTCTTAAGATTTTAGATGTTATATAAATTTCTTACGATCTACTTTGGTAATAATATTAGCTAGGCCACTTAAATAAATTGGAAGTTTTACCTTGATTACACTAATATATTATGCATGTTCATATCAACTAACAAAAAGAAAAGATCAATAATGACATTGATACAATTTTTTATGTCAACGTTATTTACCCAGTTATTGGATTTTAAGTTATAGTCTGTTACGTAGTGGAACGCTTTTTAATATTTATGACATTTTTGTAGTGCTGGGCTCATCCACGATTCGATTTATTATTATGATTAGACAAACTAGGTAACATAGATAATAAGGAATTAATATGATTATTCCAAAAAACGATTTATTTATTTGATAACACTTCTCAATAAAACAAAAATAATACAGAATAATGAGCGTCAAGATATTATCTTTTTTGTTTCAACGAATTGAATTAATATAAAACCAAATGATAAAAGAGTAAAATTCCCGCGATTTTTAATCATTATCTAATCTTGGCGTGTTACCTCTACAATTTTTTTATTTTTAAAATTACATAACAAAAAAAAAACAAGTAAAACCCGTGTGTAGGCTTTCACGGCCGGCGTTATTGTAAAACTTTTTGGCTTCCGGGCTTGTAGGCGCTGATCCATTGGTATTTCTACTTGACGTTTCGTCTATAACTGCGGCAGACATTGTCAAAGGCGATATGGTAGCGGACGAAATGTCCTTCCAGGCTGTTCACAAGTAACTGTGAGCAACCTAGAAGGACACTGCAATTTAGAGGAAAAGGGTAACATTTTATCGAACTTTACGAGAAGTACTGTATACTTGATTGGAATCTATCAAAAATTATTAAGCATTAAAAAGTATTAATTTCGAATCGACAACCATCCGCAAAATTCTAATTCTCGTGTTTTATAGTAATTACAACACATTTAATTAAAACATTGAATGTTGTTTTTATAGATGATCCTTTCAGATAGTCTTTTCGGATGATCTTTTCAAATGGTCTTCTCGAGTGGTCTATTCAGATTGTCTTTCCAGATGGTTCTTTCAAATGGCTTTTTCAGATGATCTTGTTAGGTGGTCCTTTCAGATGATCTTATTAGATCATCAGACCATCTGAAAAGACCGTCGAGACAAGATAATAAGAAGCGAAGCTTCCTCCATAAATCGAAGGCTTCCTAAGTTTTAAATATACGTTTAAAATAAGATAAGTTCTAAGAATTGTATTACTATAGTAGCGAAATTAAGTTGCCGCGGGCAAAAGCTATAACATTATTTCATCTCAATCGCGTGCGGTTAGTATATAATTATATAACCACCTTGGCAAACATCTAGATTCTTGAGCCTAGGCCATACATCACGGCATCATCTTGTTAGATAACATTTTCGTGAAAAGCGCCAAAAACACGGTTTGTCTAGAACTCAAAATACTCTCATTACAACTCTGTAGAGAAAACTCTTCAAAAGTAGATAATAAAATGAAAAATCAAAATAAATATCACGTCATATAATTTAACTTTATCTGTAATATTTTTACGTTATAGTTTAAAATGATGTAACTGTAAGGTAAAATCGACACGATTGACTACATTTTTGTATATTAATGTCATTTTTTGTTTAATTTACGTTTCAAACTATTTGAAGCGTATTAAATCTAATTAACTTCCCAATGTACTGGGAAACTAATTAGATTTAATAATGGGTTTGAAAATCTAAATCAAAATTTTTAGCAAATTTTTGTTTCAAGGACACTACACTATTTTCTCTCTCCCTCCTTCTCTCCCCCCTCCCCACCCCCCCTCTCTATGTACGTACGGGGTCATTTCTTTCTAAGACGAATCTCGAGAATAAAAAATGATATCGACTACGTTAGGGTGCCAGTTAAGGCGTATTAACGTAAATACGATCTGAAAGAAATTTTTCAATATCAGCCAGCCGTTCTTTTTTTTTTTGACCAACGACACTCCAAAAAAGTAGATTCTACACAATATCTTGCAAATAAAAAAATTATATCGACTTTGTTTTGGGTATCAATCGAAGCCCGTTAACGTCATTTTAATCTGAAAGAAATTTTATCAAAAACGGCCCAGCCGCTTTTTTGTTTTTGTTTTAACAAACTTGATTATGGTGCCAATTGAAGCATATTAGCGTCAGTATGATCCCGATTTTTTGTTATAAAAATCGGACCAGCCGTTTTTTTTTTTTTTTTTTTGTTTAAATAATAATACTGCAAAAAGGTGGCGAATATAAAATGATTTTGAAACTTAGATATTAACGTCAATATGACGCGAGGAAAATTTTTTTTTCTAAAAAAAGACTAAAAATGTGTATTTTAGAACTTTTTGAAAAATTTAATATTCAATATTGATCATACTAGTGAGTTACATTCTGAATGATGTATTTAATTTGGCACAGATGTTCGATTGACAACAAAATTGCAGTTAAGAAAAAAATAGATTTTAAGAGCTGTATTAAGGGGTTAAATTTTTTTATTTTGTCCAAAAACGAACCAAGATACACATAATAAAGGTACACTATTTGTAATAACAATTACACTACATTATCGGCACCCGATTTTTTTTTGTGAAACCGGACGTAAACAAACTGTCAAGGTCGACGGTCGTTGTCATAATATCGTCACGTAATAATATTTATCAAAATTAACTTGCTATCCTGTTACAACCACACGCATTGATAATAATAACTGATATTATATTTACAAAAACTGTTTCTAATTAATTGAATACCGGCGGACCACAATAATAAATTAATGGTCGGTTGCAGAAAGTAATGTCAAAAAATCTGATCTATGACTAGATTGTGACCGTAAGATATTTTTCCATATGAAAAACAATGTAGAATTTTAAAGTGATTCTGCTCGAAAAATAATTGATCGATTCAAACAACATTTTTCTTAAACTGGATATCACATGTGTTTAACGTTTTTTGGATAATTTCCACTTGGAAACAACTTTTTTCTACGCATTTTAATCAAAAGTTAGCTTGAAAAGCGATCGTTTTCTATCTAGAGCAATAATTTGTGAGAGAACAGGAACTTTCACTACAACATTAGACTGCTCCAGAATATATAAACTGCAATTATAATATGGTCTCAAGCTAAGATCATTGTGAAATCAGATTTTTTGACAATGCGTTCTGTAAGTAGCCCAGCATAATGTGTTTGTTGAAAGGTTTTGAATTGCTAAAGCGTGTGTTGGCAACATAGAACTATAGAGATTTTGCAGACGTCGCGAAGTATCGCATCCGTAACAGTCATTACCATGCTATAGCGGATGCGGATGTGATGCGAGTCGTGACAAAATTAGCGCTCGACCTCTTTGGCTACTTGGCCTATAGGGATCGAGAATTCGGCAACGCATGCAAGTGACGACTTCACCAATTCTGAAATTTCATTATACACCAATGAAAATAATGACTTTCCTAATAAAATTAATAATAATTTACTATCTCTTTTAATCAATTTCACGAAAATCATATATTATCCAATCAGAAATCATATTTATTGTTGAGAATATTATTAGTGTATTTTCCATATGGCAACATACACTATTGGCGTCGGTCGGATGGCGGGACCTAGGGGTCGCACCAAAATTTCTCGACGTTTCATAACCTCCTAAACACTTTGGCACCATTTTTAAAAATGTATATATATATATTGAGTATATATATATATATATATATATATATATATATTGAGTATATATATATATATATTGTATATATATTGAGTTAATTGATTTTAACTAAATTTGGCCCACATGTTGGAATCCACCACCGCACAAACCCTATTTAAAATGGGCCCAATCGGGCCATTTTAAGGGTAGTTTTTAGGGGTTGAAAAATGTTTTTGGGCCCCAAAATACCGAAAAAATTCTCCGAATCGTTTCAAAATTGAAATTTAACCCTCTGGTAATAATTAAAAAGTGTCCCTAAACTTTTAATAAAATCGGCCTTACAGGACCGGATTTAAAAATTTTACGAAAACACTAGTTTGCAGTTAGTGAATTATTTACTGAAAGGTGTATATAACTTGGTATAGAGGTTCGATTGATAATAATATTGCAATTAAGAAAAAAAAATGTGATTTTAAGAGGTGTATTAAGGAGTCAAATTTTTTATTTTGCCCAAAAACCAAATTAAGTTCGCATAATAAAGCCACACTGCCTGTATTAGCAAATACACTATATTGTCGGCAGGGTTTTGGCACTGCGACCCGGGTTTTTATTCTTATTCTTACTTCCGCATCTGCAGATCCCAGTAAAACCCACATCTGTAATATCTCTGTACAGAAGCTCTTTCGAACACAACTGCCTGTTTATTGGTCAAATTCTGGAACTGTTTAGTAGTTCTAAACTTCTAGAACTGTTAGAATCAATTTCAAGTATTCCGAAGAGGATATATAAATTTCTCAAACCAATTAAGCGATTAGTTAGAGACTGAAATGAAGCTTTACCCGTCAAAATATATTTTAAAAAAAACTACGATTTTTTCGCAGTTACGTGAGTTTGGAAATGAATGATTTTTGATTTCGTAAAAATGTATCCCCTAAACTTAAATGCTTTAGAAATGTACAATTTATTGTAGTGTAGATTGTATATTAACACAAAAAAATACATTAAATTTTAACAGGCAACTGTCCCTACGGCTAATCTCTGTTAATATTTTCCCCGTAAATTAGCATCGTTGCACGGCACGTGATTTAAAAAATGTCCGTGACAGCAGACAACTGACTGCCGCTGTTTACTCAAATCGTGACGTCATACACGTCTGTCACATGTTTTCGGTTAGATACGCGATTGTTTGCAGTTAGAATGCTGTATTATAATTTATTATAAAACGTGGCACGAAATGCGATCTTTAAGTATTCATAAAATAATTGATAAAAGTATATGAGTGGAAAATACACGGAATTATGCAAATAGTGTTTACCCAGTACATTAGTCAATGACCTAAACATTGACTATAATGTAATGATTCTTGTTAATAGGGCATAAATTACACGTTTCGTGGAAATTTTGACATGACATTAGATGCCGAATTAAGCACCACGTTCGCAGTTTATTAGTGTATTTGCCATATAGCAACATACACTATTGGCGTCGGTCGGATGGCGGGACCTAGAGGTCGGACCAAAATTTCTCGACGTTTCATAACCTCCTAAACACTTTGGCACCATTTTTAAAAATGTTTATATATATATATATGTATATATGTGTGCGGGCTATAACTTTCGAAGGACTTAATTAATTTTGACGAAATTTGGCACACATGTTGGAATCCATTACTGCACGAAGCCTATTTAAAATGGGCCCAATCGGATCACATTAAGGGTGAATTTTAGGGGTTGAAAAAAGTTTTTGGGCCCCAAAATACCGAAAAAAATGTCAGAATCGTTTCAAAATTGAAATTTAACCCTTTAATAGCAATTAAAAAGTGCCCCTAAAATTTTAATAAAATCGGCCCAATAGGACTTACAAATTTTTTGAAAACACTAATTTGCAGATAGTGACATTTATTTTTTTGAAGGGTGTATTTAATTCGGTGTAGACGTTAGATTGATAATAATATTACAATTAAGAAAAAAATGTTATTTTAAGGGGTGTATTAAGGGGTTAAATTTTTTATTATGCCCAAAAACAAACTTAATTTCACATAATAACAGTATAAAACCACACGGCCCTATACAAGCAAATACACTATATTGTCGGCAGGGTTTTGGCACTGCGACCCGGGTTTTTTTTTAAATTTGTATTTGACAATTTGACAATATTGGGACATTATGAAATGAAGTGAGCTAACCGGCATTTTTTTTTTTCAAAGATAATTTAGCTGGATTATGACTCCCTAGAGACATCAAAGAGCTAGGAAAATAATCTAGGATATGAAAATTTGCGTAAAGCAACCCAGAGTACCATTAGAGCAGGGGTTCCCAAAGTTTTTCTTAGGCGGACCAATTTAATATTACCGAATTTTTTGGCGGGCCAAAAAAAAAAAAACGGAAAAAATCAAAACAATAACCACGATTTTTTTTTGTTTTAAATATAATTTAACTATTTCTTTTTTTTATTAGTATACTAAATTTAATATAAATAAAAATCTTTAATTATATATTTATTAATTATTATCTTATTTGTAATATTTATTATTTATTTTACTAACAAAATAAAATTGCAATACTGTTCAAGTGGTTTTTATTTATATAAAAGACGTTTCAACCAACAGTTTTGGTCTTTTTCAATTTTCAAATATTAATAAACCATTATGAAAAATTGTCGCTCTAATCAGATGTTATAAACAAAATTTGGCCCATAGTATTTTTATCCCAGAAAAATTGATTAGAGTTTTAAAAGAAAAAGTTTAAACACAAGACAAAAATTTAATATAATAAAATTATTTACAAACACTTAAATAAAAAATTAAACTATTAACAATAACAAAAATATAAACGGAGAAAAGAAAAAAAGACAAGCAAATAATTAACTAGAATAAATAGAATATTTAAAATTAATGAATTTATATCAGAAGCAAAAATTATGTAAAACTATTTATATGAAAAAAAAATAATTATTTATTATTTATTTTACTATTTTTTATTTTTTAATAAAAATATAATATATTGTATCGATATCGCGGGCCGAATTCACATGCTCTGCGGGCCGCACTTTGGGAATCCCTGCATTAGAGGAAGGGATATAAATATGGAATACCATTTTTTGGAAAAGATTTGACTGCTGAGTTTGAAAAATTTCATTGCTAAGTTTTTCGATGAACTGTTTTCTAATTACACAAAATATTTTTTTGTAACTTGGGAAAACAACTATATTTTAAAATATATATTTTAGTGCAAATTTATGAAATATTTAAATGGGAGACAAATATGAAATACTTATGAACTGTTAATAGAAATGGGCAAAAATAGAAAAATAAAATAATGTTGGAAGCAATACGCTAAGTTTTTCATTCTTCGTTATTTTTCTCGGGCTTTTTATTTTTAGGTGAAAAGTAAACGTAGTGTTTTCACCCTGCTAGAATTCCATATTTATCGCCCATAGGACATTATTATTTTTTGAGATTATAAATACTGTTCCGGGAAATGAATTCTGATTGATTATACCCGAAAATAAACCTCAAAATGTGTTTTAAAAGGCCATATAAATATCAAAAACCAATGAATAAAAAAATGTGAAAATAATAAGGAGAAGATGACTCAGGGAAATTCTTTCCAAAATACACAAAAATGCTCATAATACCGTGGAGTCAGCTGCAACCGCATCGGTACCTGAGGTTAATTACAGTCGTGAATACTTATTACAAACAATTCGAATAAACTGTTCTTTTTGCTATAGTGGATTAAAAATAAATCAATATTATCTCAATTGGTCTATATTTCTAATCGGACAATAGTGCTAAAAATTATCTGTCAGACTGTCTTCTTTGTTATCTAAGAGAAGAAATATGATAGTAAATACGCGTATATATCTTTTTTTTTAAATTACGAAAAAAATTAATTTAAACTGAAAAAGACAAACTTCAAGATTAAGTTCCATAGTGCAAGAGCTTTTCCACAATTTACTCAGTAACGGCTTCATTGTTCGATTCGCGTTTTATTCCATATTCCCAATGAAAGGAGCTTTTCCGGACACAGTCAAACCTTAATATAGTCATTATTTAAGACGCTCCTATGTTCATACAAGCGGAGTTTCGGAGCCAAACTAGTGTTTAAAAATTATTGTGAACTGTTAAATTACCACTTCAGCACTTAAGGCTATCGTAACACTCTGAATTTAAGCCACACTACAAGGCTAAAAATGGTGGTGCAAGGGTGCCGCTGTCAGTTGTTTACTCTAATTTCGGAAATATTTTGAAGATTTAAAAACCTTTTTTTGTTAAAGAAAGAATCACTTTAGGTTTGTGATTGAACAATTTTGTAAAATAAGTACGAATAAGGTTGTAGTGTGACATTGAAAACGTGTGTTTTTTGGCACAATTAATTTTTCTAGTAAATCGTACATCGATTACAAAAGTAGTCCTTTAGAGATTTATATTTGTCCTAAAAGTAGTCCTTTAGAGATTTATATTTGTCCTAAAAGTAGTCCATTAGAGACCTTGATTGGTTCTTTATCTTTCTTATAGAGAAAGAATTTTTGTAAAATCTTGATGAATAAGTCTACAATCAGCTATCAGCCGAAGCCCTATTTTTGGCTTAAATTCAGAGAGTTCCAACGGCCTTAAATAACCCTACTGTCAGTATTTAAGTGATTAAGGCTGTCGGAACGCTTTGAATTTAAGCCAAAAATAGAGCTTCGGCTGTCAACTGATTGTAGACTTATTCGTCAACATTCTGCAAAAATTCTTTCTCTATAAGGAAAATAAAGGACAAATCTAGGTCTCTAATGGACTACTTTTGTAATTTATGTACGATTTACTAGAAAAAATTTGGCATTAATTGTGCTAAAATAACACACGTTTTCAATGTCACACTATGACCTTATTCGTACTTATTTCACAAAACTGTTCCATCACAAACCTAAAGTTTTTTAAATCTTCAAAATATTTCCAAAAATTAGAGTAATCAGTTGACAGCGGCACCCTTGCAATAGCATTCATTAGCCTTGTGGTGTGCACCAGCCAAAAATTGAAACGTGCGGTTGATTTAAGCGAGACAGAGCTAAAGAAGGCCACACCCACAATATGTCTTTTGCCTACCTCGCCCCTTACTGCTGGGTCTTAGCACAAACAAAATTCGGAGCGTTCCGACAGCCTTAAAGAGCATAATTCTAATATCTCGTAATACTAGCCTGGTTCAATGATTGAAAAGTGAATTAATGTTATAATTTTTGTATTTTCAGAACTCGAACACAACAACATGGCCGTCGATGAAACAGTCAGCCAGCACCTCGTTTACACCGATGACAAACACCAGGCTCACATGTTGCATGCTCTCAACATGATGCGCAAGAATAAACATTTCTGCGACGTCATCCTTCATGTAGGTTGAATTTCTTATATTGAGTTTTTATCTGACCAGTTCTCGGCGTCAACGACTTTTACGGAATTCTATCTTATTTTATGTATTCTAATATATATTCTTAATTTTTGCGTCAGATTTTTTTTTTTTTTAAATAACAGAATGGCCTTTACTCTGACAAGTAATTAGCCAGGGCTAGTTTCTTACTTAATTTGAAATAAATAAAGAAAAGTTTGACTGATCTTGAATACAAGTGACGCAATATGAGACGGCATATATAACAGGGACACAAGAGGGATATAATACACGGATGTGAGGATAAGGGTCATGGATTTGCCTCGGGCCATTCTCGGCAGGTATTAGACAAACAAGATGGCCAGGAAGAAGGACGGCTGGGATTTTTTTGCGTCAGATGCGTTATGGTGGAATGTCTTTCTGTATATATCCAAAGCCAATGCGATTAGAGAAGAGGCAAATGAACTTTCATGCTTTTAGCATTGGTTGCCTGAGAGAAAATACGGCGATATAAAAAGTGACGCTGCGAGCGTCCGCGGACCTGCGCACAGTATGAAATGCGATACTTTGCGCAGAAATGCAAGCTCGCGACATGCGCAGATTGACCCGAATGAACTTCCGCGCACGTTCGAACGCTCGCAGCGTTGACTTGTATGCCGCCGTAGTTTGTGTCAACCAGCTTGGAATTTGAGTCTCTTCCTCTCTTGCTTAAAACTAGCGTTTACAAAATTACACGGATGTAATATTTAAGGGAATGTTAACGTTGCTCATAGACGTACCTATTATCTATAAGGGAGTCAGGATTTTGGTCCGAAATTGAAAAAAAATCCTAACGCTGCATAACCAGCCCCCCGTTTTAGATGGTGTTTTTATCTCGAGCAACCTCCTCAAACGTCCAAAAACTACCTCTTTTTTCGGTTTTCGCGCAACAACGCGCGACAACAATCTTAAAACGCCTTGATACCTTAATTTGTAAGTACCAATTTGTAAGTATGTGAAATCTGCGTGCATTGAACTTATAATGGAAAAACATTTCACATGACGTCTAAATTATTTTTCACGCTACAAAGTACTTGTTATTACAACTTCAAGTTGTCTTATGGATTCAACAATCAAACCTTTGTCGCTTATTTATGTTGTAGCAATTACAACTTATATGCTTGTAAATCATTTGTTCAAGATATATCATACTAGCGGCCCAGTCCGACTTCGCCCGGGTGTAAATGTAATATATAGGATATAAAAGATGAGAATCATTATCATTAAATTCTCAACGTGTATTGAATTTGCGCGAATTCAATCGCTTTTATTTGTGAATGTTCAAAAATCGTAGAAAAATCTTATTTCTCAAAAAGTAATTTAAAAAATTCTGTTGATCCGATGGCTACCAAACTTCAGAAGATCACCCGCTGGGCTAATCTAAAGATTGTCTGAAAATTTCATCAAAAGTGGTCTACCCGTTTGGAGTCCATAAATTACATATACATCGTCTTTTATCTATATAGATTATTAAAATGTAAAAAGTGGTTATTGTGACATAACGATAATAGTTGGACATATAGTATCGCGAAGTTTTTTGTAGTTATGGATATGTTCTTTAATATTGTAGAACATACTTTTGTTCTATCATCAATAGTTTCCGCAGCGCATGCGACGAAAGATGTTTTATGGCATTTTTTTTACACCTTGGGTTACGTTACTAAAGTTTTAGTAAGGATCCCTAATATTTTCTAGCAATAAATATAGCCTATGCTACTTAGGGTGAATGTAGCTTTCTAATGGTGAAAGAGTTTTTTAAATCGGCACAGTAGTTTTTGAGTTTATTCAATACAAACATACAAAAATACAAATCTTTCCTCTTTATAATATTAGTGTAGATGATAAAGGGCGAAGAATAGTGTCATGGAAAAGACCGTGACTACGTTTGGGGTGGGAAAATGATTTCATTTCTCGTTTCACTTTAATGATTTGCCCCCCCCCCCGTTTTTGAGTCTTTTGTCGTTATATTATCGTAAATTGTTTACTGGTGATGGCATTCTGATGAGACTTGACATATCTTTCACACTCCTAATATGCCGGTATTAGGGAAAATTATCTCTGTTAGTCACTGCATCATATCAATTTTATAATATGTACTATCAAAGAGATATTGGAATTATCAATTATAAAATTTGACATCCATGTAATCACTTCCGGATTTGATAAAAAAATAATAACAATACTTTGGTATATTCATGTAAGTTAATTCAGCAATCTAGATAAATATTTTAATTTAACATAATACCTATTATTATCAGTTCACCCATGACTTGCTTACCAGAAACTCAGAGCATCTAATCTGTAATTCAATGATAACAGGTTCGTATATGGAATTTTCAAAACCAACTGGAAACATTGTATACCATTGATGTAAAATTAATTAGCACAGTATGAGTACGGAAAAACACAAATTGGTTTTCTTATACTATTATATAAAACTAGCGGTACCTGTGCGAATAATTCGCACTAAAATTCGTTTCTAATTTCTCACACTCTTTATAACTTTCTTCTTTTTGTTGTATTACATTACAAAGCTCAGTGACGGTTCAAGAAAATATTTTTCTAAAACTGTCATATAGAGGCGCAAGTATCGAAAATGTTGAGCTGAAGCGCCGCCATACGAAAAGTATTTATACGTGAATTTTGATTACAAATTAAACAAAAAAAATTTACCGATCGTCAATCATGTTGACGTTGTTTCAAAGTTAGAACCGTCAGATGGCAGCTTTGCTGTATATACTGAATAAATGTATAATTGTTATAATTAATTATTTCCAAAAACAAAAGCAATAATAGATTTTTTAGTTGTTGATGTCGGTAGAGCAAGCAATTATCTATAAAACGATATAAAATTTATGTGGAGCAATTGTGTGGTTTTTTCGAAAAAGGGAGGCAAACATCTTAACCTTAGCGTATTAATACATATGATTCTTCGTATGTACGAGGGCTGATCAATAAGTTATAGCAGTTTGGCGTTTTTGTTATGTAAAGTCTTTTGAAGTTAGTCACCAAA
This sequence comes from Venustoraphidia nigricollis, assembly GCA_034508555.1. Classification (NCBI taxonomy): domain Eukaryota; kingdom Metazoa; phylum Arthropoda; class Insecta; order Raphidioptera; family Raphidiidae; genus Venustoraphidia; species Venustoraphidia nigricollis. Next base: position 2,338,970 of record JAVRKA010000065.1, on the reverse strand, counting down.
TGGTTACTGTCAATAGCGATGTTGACTATTTTTGGGAAAGTGTTTTAAATCATGCATAAGTACCTAATATAGTCACAAATATTTATTATTTTTATTTAAATACGACTCAAGCTTTAAAAATCATGTATTTTAAATTCCGTTTCAAATTTCGCTCCAAAACGCCAATACTTGTCACGTGAGTGCCGTGACGTCATAGAGTCATAAACGCTGGTCAACTGATAGTTATATGTAATTTGACGTTTCCTATAAATAAATAATAATACATACACTCTAAAATATATTAACCAAACAACGAAGCCTTTTGACAGCTTGAACAGAGTTCTTCTCTATGACAGCGTCGGATAATGCTTATGGCGTCATACACTCTGATTGGTGTTCGTTGTCACGTGATTTGAGAGTTTTTTAGTATTTCTATCATAGAAACTACCACTTAACGTTAAAATTATTTGAATACAGTCAACATCCCTATTGTTCTACTTTACCATTCTTAAATAAATGTTGATTTATAATAATCTAGTAGGTAGGTGCCTATTTAAAAACCAAAATACCGATATATTTAATCTTCTGCCTCGGAATTTGGCATACTAAACCTGGCAACACATTAAATAAGGCGAAACTTTATTACTCATATAAAAAGTCGGTTCTACCTGAATGCACCACGTCTTGCGATCTTTGCCTATGTGGTGAACTTTTTTTTAAGGCGCGGGTGGAGCTGACGGCTAAAACGATATCTTAGAAAAACAGCTATCCGTGCTAAAATATGGAAAATATCGTTTAAAAAAATAACAATGAAAAATTAAAATAAGGTTGTGTAACAAAAATATTGAGACATTAAAATTAGCGGAGGAATCACGAATCGCGCGGTTGCGTGATGAAACCAAACAAGAGTCTACTTTTGTAATAATGATCAGTCGGGGGATTGTTTTTTAGATCGCGTTCAGGTTGTTGTGTTCCGCAGGTCGGAAGCACGGAGTTCCACGCGCACCGTTGCGTGCTGGCTAGCGTGTCACCATACCTCTTGGAGTTGTTCACCACCGATCAGGACAACAATCAAAGGAAGTCGGAGAACGTCATCACCTACAAATTGAATGGCGGTTTTGACAAGCTGGCGCTGCAAACGTTGATTGACTACATGTACACGTCCAAATTGGACGTTCCCGACATTCAGGTATGTAACCTTTCAGAAATAAAACGCTACATTTGAGTTATAATGCTCGCCACGGTTCTAAAAGGTTCTGAAGTGAGTCACAAACAGCGTCGCAAATGCATATTTTAGAGCCGTACTGGTTGTTTTGTGGGAAAGGAAAAGTCCCATCACCTCCCAGTTACCGGCACAGAACGTGCACTCGTCGGTGATTGGTTGTCATGTCACTTGTCGCTTTTCTGCTATAAAGTACAGTCCAGTACGCTTTTATTAAGTTGTTTCTTTGATTGTTAATTGATCAAGATGCCTAATACAGTGTTGCATAGACAAGCACGAAAAATAATTTTTTGGATGACTTTATGCAAGGAATTAGACCTTTAAATTAAAGAAAAATTAAAAATAATAATATAGTGCTAGTTTGTAGTTTTTCAAACGACTGTACCTGCGCAACCCATTTGCATCTAACTTCAGAACCTTTTAGAACCGTGGCGCGTATTATATTATGCTATTAGTCCAAGAGCTGATGACATCCGTTTCATGAAGTGTTTGATTCAGGTAGAAATTTTATACAATAGTAAATATAGGTAAATGAGTGTTTTCCTGTCCTACCTGTGTACGCCAGGTACTGCTCATACAGGAAATATTTAAAAAAATGTTTGATTCAAAAGCCAACAAGCACTATTCGAAAGTTAAGTTGATTTTAAATAAATAAATAAATGAGACATACACTTTTGGAGGGGTGGACATTAAACCCAAAAACCCCAAAGTTGAATTTTCAAAAATGAAAAAATAAGTGGTTGATTTAAAAATATTTGCAAAAAGCCACTTTTTCCGGGGTTTAAGACTATTTTTGGAAACTTAATTATAGATACTTATGCACGATTTAAAACACTTTCCCAAAAATAGTCTTAAACCCCGGAAAAAGCGTCTGGCACTATTAAATAAATACTTATTACTAACCGTTACCCGCGTTATCGCTCGCGTCAAATTTTATTTCGTTTATAGTAATATTATGATGTCGACTAATGTGTCAATATTTTTGAAGCTGGAATGTTCCCGTCGCCGTTTTTTTCTTAATGTGAAATTACAAAATTGTCGTGGTTGATGAAATAGACTATATTAAACGTGATCTTATTTGTTTGTTTTTTTGTAGAAATTGTATTTTTTTATCGATTTAAGTAAATACTGGAATGTAAATAGCGATCGAATCTGTTTTATTTATAGGTGAAGTCCGTTTATTTGGCAGCCCGTCAACTGAAGATGGAACGCGTGGCCAAGCAATGCATGGAGCACTTGGTGACGAATCTAAGCATCGACAACTGCATTGAGATTAGAAGCTTGCCGGGTATCGTGAAGAATGAATACTTTGTCCAGAAGGTCGATCAATTCATCGCATCCCATGTAAGTGACAGCAGAACAAGTAATTTAATGGAAGAGGCACAAGCAGTGAATGTTAACTTTTATAGTAGAAAACAGTATCACGGGTAATTGGAATAATGAAGATAAATCAATTTAAACACTCATTGATTGCAACGTTTCGTTGTTTCTTTAATTAAGACTTTTTCAAGCTCTAAAAATTTTTTTTTTACAAAAATTAACATTCATATAATAAAAAATATTAAACATTATGGATTAAATAATTTACTAAACTTTTATGTTTAATCGGTCAGCTGCTGCTTGTTGTGCAGACGACACGCAAACTTTTACCATTCCAACCCACTAGTGGGAAATGGTACTAAATTAGGTCAAAATTGACATTTCAAAATTTTACAATATTTATTCGTGTTTGTTTGTTTGTTAGTATGTTTGTTTGTTAGTCTGTGATCAGGTTAAATGGATGAATGGATTGAAACCAAATTTTGGGAGGATGTTTGGTATGCAAATATGAAGAGCCCTATTGTTTTTGGGGAAAATTGGCGCATGCGCAAAAGAAATATATGCTATAACATTGTTTTTTCTCATATAATGATATACTTTTTCATAATGATTTATCTTGTAATTTTTTTTCTAAACTAGTTTCAGAAATATTAAAAAAAAATCAGCTCTTCTTTTGTTCTAAAGATCTGTCAAAAAGAAATTAGTTAGGTAGCTGACAAGCATGTTTTGATTAATTTTTACATGTTAAACCATATAATTTAACCATCGAATCAAATAGCAAATAGCATATTTGTTATTAGCTGTTACCCGCGTTACTGCGCGAGTTAACAACAATTTTATTTTATTTGTTCTCTCTCTCTCTCTCTCTCTCTCTCTCTCTCTCTGTGTGTGTGTGTATGTATGTATGCATATAAGTAGTTATTTATTCGTTCCGAGACCAAATCTCAAGAATAAAAATGATAATGATATGGTTACGTTTTCATTCAACGCGTATTTAACGTAAACTAAATCTAAAAGAATTTTTTTCATAATCGCTCTAGCTGTTGTTCTTTTTAACTAAATTAATTCCCCATCTGGTCAGCTATTAGTAAGGGAAAGACCTAGCCTACAGAGATTAAAACAACTTCCAGCTATTCTCCTAATTAAGTCCGAATTCAAATCCCTAATCACTGGACCAATAATAATTTCAGATATGAGAAATCAGACCCGGAATGTATTCATATTTTGATATCGTCTTTTTTTGCAGTTTGGAGTCTTGTCCAAGAGCAACGTTTTGCTATCATTGAGCTGCTCAAGAATCGAAGTGTTGAACCAGACCAAACAGGAAATGGATTTGGGTACTGCTCCATCGATTTGCCGTCTTGTGTTGGACTGGATTAAGCGTCAAATAAATGACGAGACATTAAACCTCACTTCGCTATTCGAGAAAACTCATATGCTCTATCTCGCCCTCGACAACAGTCTTCAGGACTGTACTGATCTGCCGTCCGAAGACGTCTCCAACACAGACATTGTGCAAGACTACAAGAAACTGTCCAAGAAGAATGCCGCGAATAACTCTAAGACAAAGAGAAAGTGTCTTGGTCAGCCGACTAAACCGAGAGTTTTGATTTATTCGCGGGATATTGGCGAAAGTGATCGACCTGAAGGAGACACAGATTGGAATTTGATTGCCTCTTCTACCGTTGGAGGTTGGTTTACACTTTGAAATATAATATTGGATCTTATTAGTGTATTTGCCATATGGCAACATACACTATTGGCGTCGGTCGGATGGCGGGACCTAGGGGTCGAACCAAAATTTCTCGACGTTTCATAACCTCCTAAACACTTTGGCACCATTTTTAAAAATGTTTATATATATATGTATATATATATATATATATATTTATTTATATACGTATATATATATATATATACGTATATATATATATATATATATATATATGTGTGCGGGCAATAACTTTCGAAAGAGTTAATTGATTTCAACTAAATTTGGCCCACGTGTTGAAATCCATCACCGCAAGAAGCCTATTTAAAATGGGCCTAATCGGGCCTTTTTGAGGGTAGTTTTTAGGGGTTGGAAAATGTTTTTGGGCCCCAAAATACCGAAAAAATTCTCAGAATCGTTTGAAAATTGAAATTTAACCCTTTAGTAGCATTCAAAAAGTGGCCCTAAAATTTCAATAAAATCGGCCCGACAGGACCGGACTTACAAATTTTATGAAAATACTAGTTTGCAGATAGTGAGTTATTTACTGAAAGGTGTATTTAATTTGGTGTAAATGTTCGATAATAATAATGTTGCAATTAAGAAACAAACTGTTAATTTAAGGGGTGTATCAAGGGGTTAAATTTTTTATTTTGACCAAAAACAAACTTAAGGTCATGTAATAAAACCAGACTGCCTGTATTAGCAAATACACTATATTGTCGGCAGGGTTTGGGCACTGCGACCCGGGTTTTTTTATTTCTGTATTAGCAGAGATGTCTCGAAGTTCTCATTATCAACTACCAGGGTTATTTGAGTCTATAACGCTCTTTTTTTTAAATGAAACTTCTTTAGTGACGTACCTGTTTGAAATTTTGTGTAAACATTAAAGGGGAAATGATTCAACGCCGGGGAAATGTAAGAGAAACTTTGGTAATGCAGAATGGATAACGCCATCAATGAAAAGAGTTGATAACTCTAAGGAAGTTTCACTTCTCTTGTGAGCTTATGTGGATGATGTGACATGCGTTTTTATTTTTTGTTTCATTGTTTTTTTTACCTGAAAATATAGTTGATACTCATGTTTGCCAGGCAGTCAGCTTATGTCAAATCTTGCAAGTCGATTTTGAACCACTTCCATTTAATCTATTACTTTGAAATTTTGCATATTTATATAGGTAGTATCAATGACAATATAACAATCTGATAACCATGACCTGATGCTGCAAGCGCATTATGCAATTTTTTAACAACCTATGATAGACGTTTGGGTTCGTTTTGGTCGCGCAAACGGTCCATTTTATCAATTCAGGATCTGCACCAAATTATATACAGCCTTCAATTCTCTGTCCACAAGTTACAGTCCATGTAAATTTGGGAATTCAAAGCCATTTCACGAAAAATCTCCGAACGCCCCGAAACCCAATGATCCCGCCGTATTCGAGGTCGAGAAAGCCGAATTTGTTGGTCTCGACTTCACGCGACCCCCGCAAATGGTCAATAACTACCCCCTTTTCATCCTGTTTTGATATACAGAGCAGACTAGTGCGATCGAATTTTTTCGTGGGTTTGAAGCTGCGAGTGATGTGTACTATATCCAGGTCTATACCAAGCCTCACCACCCCCTCTTTACCCACCAACCCCCGTATTTTGTGTGAGTTTTTCGAAACTGTGATAATTTCACACCCTCTGGCTCGTGCGTCTCTGAAATCCTCCCTGCTCATATTTGTTACTAGCCGTTACCCGCGTCACTGCACGCGTTAACAGAAATGTTATTTTATTTGTAATAATATGTCAAAGCTGAATATTTTTAAAGTTGGAACGGTCCCGTCGCCCAATTGGCTGGAATTTTTTTCAATGAGTTGAAGAATCTCACAATTAGTGTCCTAGACTGTATTTGGCAGAACCTTGAGACTCATAAAGCTTAAAAAGACCGGCAGTGTTTTAGGAAACGAACGGAATAGATGCTAACGTTGATCTGAAATTAAAATATTAAAAATGCTTAGTGTTGAATGTGGTTTTGATCGTTAAACAGTAATCTCATTAAGATATTTGAATCAATCGTTTTTCCAGAACACACATTTTTGGCCTTGGTGACCTTGTGCGGCCATTTAACAACAATGTCCGTACAATTGCGCTTGAACTTACCGCAACAACATACCGTTCAAACCCCAAATGGCACGCGGACTCCGCCTGAATACGCAACAAGCGGCCCTAGCGGTTCAGAAGGTTCGGTTGATGAGATTGGCCAGGAACCAGATCTGTACTGTGCTCTCAGTCCAATGAGCAGTGCAAAATGTGCCATGGGATGTGGCCAAGTTAACAATTCATTGCTTGTTTGTGGTAAGTTTAAAAAATACTTTTTCAATAGTTAGGATTCATAAATCAAGATCAGTTTTCTTAAATTACTTCAAAGTCTATGAAAAATATCGTCTGTGCGAAATATTTTTTGAATGATAAAAAAAGTTGAATTTAAAACTTCGAATCCCTCAGGTTTGGAGATTTGCTCGCATAATTTGTCTTGAAGAAGTTTCAAACAAAATTGTTTTATCAGCTCAAGACAAATTATGCGAGCAAATCTATGAAAATCGGGCTCGAAGGACCAAAAATTTTTTGATATTTCTGGCTCTAAGTGGCCAGAAATATGGTTTAAATAATGGGGATCGAAGGACCAAAAAACGTTTGATATTTCTGGCCACTTAGAGCCAGAATATCAAACAGTTACTATTCTTTCAAAGGATAGGAGTTTTTTTCCGCGACTTGAATTTAACTTGTGAGGAGTCAACCATTAATCGCAATAAAATTATCTTTATTTTCATGTATATTTCAATTAGCAAACCGATCAGTGCAATCACTTGTGTCAACTTCCCTGTTTATACCTGATTGCCCTGTAATAGGGAACAGAAAAAAATAGGCAACACCGCTTTTGCATGTTCCTTATGGTTTAGAATTTCGATTTATATTAAATTAGTTTAGTAAACAAAAGAGTGAAACATGGAGAAAAACTGTAATTATAGTTATTTTAATTAAGGATATCCATGAACATATTCCAATAGGCAACTCAATCGCGATTTATTTTCTTATAGATAATAATTGATATAATATACTTTTCGTCTAGGAAACAGATGAGTGAAGGACGCGCTCTCTTCGGATTTTAGACTATTAATATAGGAGTGACATGTCTGAAGACTGGCGTTTTGCCATTTTCCGAGTTTTTGTTGTACCTACTGATTAATTTTATAAGATTTCATCAATTACAGGCATATCATTGAGGCGTCCTACTCAGCAGAGTTTTTTTATCGCTCAAAAATGAAAAAAAAAATGTCAGTTTTTTATAAATTAGGAGGTTTTATTTAGTTTCCTGTAAATTCATATCTTCTGAATGGAAATAATCCTTAAATATCAAAGATTTGTTTTGTCAGTTCTTGCCAGTAAGGAAGATTGTTGTTTTTGTAGGCGGATACGACAGAGTGGAATGTTTGAGAACAGTAGAGAAATACTCGCCGGCAACCAACACATGGGAGACTCTTCCAAACATGAAGGAGTGTCGCGGCCGGTTCCAAATAGCAATAGTTGACGGCAGGGTTTATGCAATAGGCGGTTCCAATGGCAGTACAGAACTGAACTCTGTTGAGATGTTGGACGATGCCGCCGAGAAGTGGATAAAGATCACGCCTTTGCCACTTGCCAGAAGCAATATAGGCACGTATTATAGTTGTTTAATTAATTCGAAAACTTATAGAAATTAAAACATTAGTAATTTTGAAAGTCAGGACACCAAACTTTATTTGATAAAATCAATCAGTCAATGCTACTCATTCTCCCTAATTCCATTCCCGGAATGTTTTTACAATTTCTTAACTCACATTCATAAATTAACAATGACAATGTTAAAGGTTCGTTATAATACTCGCCACGGTTCTAAAAGGTTCTGAAGTTAGTCACAAACAGCGTCGCAAATTCATATTTTGGTTGTTTTGTGGGAAAGGCAGACTACTACCACCTCTCAGTTACCGGCACAGTATGTGCACTCGTCGGTGATTGGTTAATGTTCATTGTCTTGTCAATTGTCGCTTTCCCGTTATAAAGTACAGTCCAGTACGCCATTATTGTTTCTTTGATTTTTCAAGATGCCTAATACGGTGATTCAGATGATAATTTGTCTCCTGAGAACCCCCAAAGTCCCACACCAAGTATGAGCAGGATGGATGACTTTAATGCAAGGAATTAGACCTTTAGATTAAAGAAAAAATTAAAAAAAATAATAATGCGCGAGTTCGTAGTTTTTGCAACCGACTGTACCTGCGCAAGCCTCCATTTGCATCTAATTTCCGAGCCTTTCAGATCCATGGCACGTACTATACATAACTATAAAGTTCTTGATTGAGAAAATAAAATTATTTTTAACGCATTTTTTTTTTTTTGCAAAAGTCGGGAGTCAGGAGAAATCGTATGATTTCGGGAGTCTCTCGATCAAATCGGGAGAGGTGGCAACCCTAGTCAATTGATCTGATGTTATTTTATGTAATAATTTCAGGTGTGTGTGATTTGGCCGGCAAGATCTACTGCATTGGAGGCTGGAATGGTCAGGCCGGCATCAAACAGTGCGACGTCTTGGACCCTGTCACCAAGGTCTGGGAGTCCATTGCACCTTTGAACACGGGTCGTTATCAAGCCGGCGTGACCGCGTTCAACAACCTGCTGTATGCAGTAGGTGGCTGCGATAGTTGGAACTGTCTAAACTCAGTCGAAGTCTACAATCCATCGACTAATGTGTGGCAGTTCTCAGTACCATTGAATACTCCAAGGAGAGGTTGTGGTGCCGTTGTTTTCAAGAACAAACTGTATGCTATTGGTGAGTATTTTTTAAAGTTCATTTCAACTTGTCAGGACCAATTGAGTTATGTGTTTTCAACTTTCCCTTTATCCGCACTTCGTGGCAGTCACAAAGAAATCAGAAAAAAACCTTTATTAAATGTAGTTTTCTATTGGATAAGCAGCGTTGGGGGAGACACTGCGCGAGAAGTAGGAACTAAAAGCTTGAAAATATGTGAGAAAAATCGGTTGAAAATAGATGATGTTGAAAATACACGAGTCAGGGTGGTGTTTCTTTGCTTCCATATAAGAAAGTTTTGTGAACTAATTGTTTCCATGGTTTCGTGCCTCAAAGAAAAAAACGGAACCCTTATATAGGATCATTCGCCAATTTGCTGCTAAACTACTGGACCGATTGAGTTGAAATTTGCTACACATATGTAAGTCGGTGACCCAAAGGCAGACGTGTAACGTAAATAAATGAATTTTGAACATGAGGGTCATTTTTGAGGGGCAAATTAGGAAAATAAAAAAAAAGTTTTGCAAACTGTGCCGTGTGACATACCAAATGGAAGGGCTTGTAGCAAGGGTCCCAAATATATTTTTTTTTATAATTTTAAAATAAATAGTTTTAAAAGTTATTTAAGAAATTAGATTAAAAATGACCATTCCCTCCGACCTTTATCTCTCGAATTACTGAGCCTAAAATATTGAAAAAAATAGAAAATGTCGGGTCTCATCCATAGTTTACAGGAAAACCTAAACGAAAATCTTAAGTCTTGAAGTACTCACGAAAAACGGCATAGTACGGAACCCTCTTCTCGCGAGTTCAACTTGTTTTTGACCGTTTTTTTTTCTATTTGTACAGGTGGGTCTGATGGTACACATTCCTTAAATTCGACTGAAATTTTTGATGAAACTTCTAAATCGTGGACGGTTGGTCCCAGTATGACAACGCCAAGAGCAAATGTTGGTGTTGCCGTTGTTGGAGGCAAGCTTTACGCAATTGGAGGTTTTACAGGTAAAATATAACTTATTTTCTGACAAAAACGTTGTTGGAAAGAGTTTGCGAGCTTTTTTAAAAATTGTTTGTGTTTTAGGGAAAACATTCATAAATACTATAGAGTACCTCGATGAAAATTCAAACGAATGGACTACATTTGTACCAACAAATGAAGAACTCAGTGACAACCATGACAATGATATAAAATCCAATGGTGACCACAACAATCACTATAATGAAAATAACAAACCACCATCAGTATTTACAGATAACGTTCCCTCCAGTGATGAAAATAATGACAACATTCGTGAAAATCACAAAGAAAATTCCGAAGAATGTGATAATGGGACCATTTCCTAGTCGTTAAATTTCCATTCAAAACACGAATTGTATTTCCCATTGCAGTAGAATACTAAATATTTAAAAACATAGTGTATGTATTATGAGGTGAAACTTGGTTACTATGACGACAAATTTTTTTTTTTGCAATATGGATACGGTAAATAAGTAAAATGTAGATTGACTGGGAAGACTTTTTTTCCTGTTTAAATAGTCGACTACCAAGTTTGACCGAGTTTAGAATAAGTTCTACACTTTTGAAATATTTAGATTATAAGTTATATATAACTGTAAACTTTTACTTTTCTTATAAAACAAGGTTTAATAGATCTCAAACTAATACCTCACATTTGATTGGTTCCTGTATATGAAACAATTTGTCATATTTACATAAAAAGAAGGTACTTAAAACAGAAGTAGAGAAAAAAAACATTTTGAGCCCTCACCCTCTTAAGCTCACTTAAGAAGTTTAACTTCTTTAGTTTTTATGTACGTCAAATTACAGAAATTATTTTGTACTTCAATTGTTCGTAATTTTAAACGTCAGATCCCCAAGCGCTGACTTTATATGTTCATCCTTGTCTTATTATTTTACGAATCCAAATGCAAGACACTATAAACTTCTGTCCTTGCCAGTTTCATGTAATTTAGGGGACAAACTAACTTCCCCTTAATTTGTTTCATTCTACTTCCCCTCGATTTCTTACTTTTTTCAGATACGTCGCTGAAGAAGTTAAACTTCAAAAATAAGTGTTCCGTTTTGCACAGAACATTTTTAGTACAGTGAAAACGAGCACTTTTATGTGGTCAGCGTTTCCCTAAAATAGACAAGAAATTAGGAACCACCTTTAATGTCTCGTCTTTTAAAATCACCGAAAATGAAAATATGACCATGATTAGGATAAAATTTGTATTACTTGTGATAGTAAATTTTGTGATTTATATTTCGTTATTATTTCCTCTGACATTTTTATTTTAGAAAATTTAGTATTCTGCTGCAAAATTTAATCCAATGCAAAGTGTTGAATCTTTTCCTATACTTGTATCAATTTTTTACAGTGCCATTTTTCGATGAATTTTTTGCGTTTTTGAAATTAAAGAGATATATTTTCAATACAACATCTTTGTATTTATCTTATTATTAATAAAAATAAAAGGAAACATTTGTCGTACTCAAGCATTTTAAACTAAAAAAGAAAATAATGCAGTGGATTCAACAATATATTGAAGTTAAAAACAATTAGCCTTATAAATTTTATCAGCTAATTTCAGGGGATTCTATTTTTTATGATCAAAAGCAGTTTGAACTTTTTCAACTTTAAAAAACAATATAACGTACATTATTTTTAAATATCTGTTTTAATTTTGTGTAAGAAAATAAAACAGTCTCGCAAATTTTCGGAAAACTTTCTTTGAAATTCAGATCACTTTTCTGAATAATGCGGTGACAGCCTTCGAACGCGTTGGGGAATTATGTAAAATGTCTCCAACATATTTTCATATGAGAAAAGAACATTAAATGATTTTATACTTTATAAATAACTATTTAGGTCAAGCGTCGGCAATCTATGACCCGAGAGTCAATAAGTTACCCATTTCATAATTTTAAGTAATCCAGATGTCAAAAAAGGCTACCGACGTCAGGATTGGGTGTCGGATTTTGTACTTTTTAAATAAAAGTCAAAAAAACTAGTCTATGAGGCAGGCAACCAACCGTTCGCTTCGGTACATTCTTTGCTTGCTTGTCAGTAATTTTCCAAATTTAATAATTTTTCATTTATTTTGCACAAAACTCTGAACCTAAAAAACAAACCGCATCAAAATCAGACCATCCATTAGTTATGATGACAGAACGTCAAACGCATAACACCCTGTTTTGCTTCCGGGATTAAAAAACAAGTTACTAAATCACATTCTCGTTCAGTGAAGAACTTGTAATCAACCTCTTAGATTAGTATGGGAAGATAGGCCCAGGGGCGTAGCTACCGCCGTATCTGCCGTATTAATTATACGGGGCCCCCGGGCCACGGGGGCCCCCAACATGCGTAAGCAAAAATTAATAAAAACTGCCCAATTTTTTTTTTATTTCAGAAATGACAAAAGTCAAAAAAAGCAATTTCTTTTTTTCCCGCATAAAGCGTGCATTCAAAAGTTGGCAACACCCTACATCGGTTATCGCGGGCTGCGGGATTTCCCGTTTAAGTCATTTACTTCAACGGGGGAAGGGCTTCCAGACTAATTTTTATACGGGGCCCCGCCAAGGCACGCTACGCTTCTGGATAGGCCCCTCACTGCCTCACAATCACTGCGACCTAAGAGATATTTTGTGAATCCTCTCTTTTTTATTCCCAATCGGGTAGAAGGTTTTTGATATATATATCTTGCTGGAAGCTGCCCTCCATACTTCAACAAGTTCTAGAAAAGGTCTGTTCAGATATTGCAACCTTTTGGTAAAATGCACCAAGGATATGTTCAGCAGTTCCTTTTGCTTTCTTGCAGAAACGACATATGTCATCCCCTGAACTTTACCCAACTTTGAGAGGTGATATCTAACTCTTCTTAAAGAAATTGTATTTAACTTCAATTTATTTACCGTTTCCATTGTCTTTGAAAATAACTTTTTATACCTACATAAATAATATTTAATGTTCTTAAAATTAAGCACGGTGTTACAGGAGCTTATGTCTTGCAAATCAAGCAGTGTGTAGTTTAAAACGGCCAATTATTATTGGATTATATCTATATAAGCTGATGTGGTCTGGAACAGGGGTAATTTATTTTATACTTTTGCTAAGATAATATCTGACCACACTTTTGAAAAGTATTATGCACTGATTTACAAAGAACAAACTATTAAAAAGTAAGGTTATAACTAGGTAATAGTAATACTCGATTTTATCGGCAAAATATAAATGTTTAATATATTATAATCGCTATTTGGTAGTATTAAATTGCGCACGTTTTTCGTTTTCGAGAAGTTAGTAAGAATGAGAGTGCTTCAAACACGGAGACAACAATAAAAATCCAAAATTAATTGTGAAATAATAGAAGTGTTCCGTTTTGCACGAAGCACTAAAAAAAAGAGAACTTATTGTTTCCAAAGTCTGTGTTTGTTCGGTACTTCGAAAATAATTTAGAGTTTAGACTCTTTCGAATGGATCATATTTTCAAGTCTTGTAAGGAAAAAAAATACTTAAAGTCAACATAATATGAAATCAAGATCAGGTCAATCACTTGATCCAAATGCTGGTTGAACGGGGATGTGATATAATTTATTTAAAAAATCAATCGATAATAGCGTAAATAAGTAATGTGGTTTTACACTCAAATTCAGTGGATTACATTTTTTTTTATAGAAATGCATTGATAAAAATAATTCTGGTGCCAAATTGAAAGTTTAAAATTTACACTACGAAATAGCGACCTTACTATGTAAAGTAATGTATTATGTGAAATATATTATTATTAAATAAAATACCGATATAGCGGGTGTCATTTTCATCTTTATATATTTGAAAAGTTTGCCTTGGCCTAGTGAAGAATTCTTCCAATTCTTTATATACATGAACACCCTGTAACATATAGACGAATTTAGTACGGCAGTTGATTTACAGCAGGTATTATACAAATAAATAGCTATGGTTTGCTATTATATTATGAAACACCTACTGTTGACTTTATAATGCAATATTCGAAAAAATTATTATACAGTGTCACTGTCGACAGTTTTGAATTTACACTAGGGGAACTCTGGGCAAAATTCGTAGGCTGAGAAAAAAAAAAGTTCTTCGCGTTATCGAAAATGCTTTAAAAAGTGTAATCGTGTTGCAAAAATCTTCAAATTATAATAAATAAAATTATTTTTTTCATTATTAAGAGTATTCTAAAAATTATAAATAATGTAGTTTCATCAACAAACTTGTGAAAAAAGTGTCAGTGTCTCGAATTTTTTAAATTGCCCGTTGCCAAATTTACAGATCACTATCTCCCACATTTTGTCATACAGTATACTGCCGGGATTGCGAAAAATCAAATAACTTGCAACCCTGTATGCTACCACCTGCAGTTCGATTTGCAAATAAGTCTACGTTCCTTCTATTTATAATAAATTAGCCGCTCCCCGCGGCTCCGTTCGCGATTGTAATGATACACGGCAACAACAACAGTAGTGGAATCTTCATCAAGACCTAACAGCTACATTCTCAGTCGATAGAAACTGTATTTTAAAAATTAGAGTGTGTTAATCATTGACATCCCTGTACTTCCCCCCTTTCCACATCTTAGAAGACTCAACAAAAGAAACATGTCTGCCAACTTTCAAGTCTGGAGGTCTAATAGTTCCGGAAGGTATTGTGATGACCTGTCAGTGACATTCATCCCCTATTTCAGCCCCTTTAAGTTTTTATTTTGAGACAAAATGTAGCCTTTGTCCTTCTTTAGGATGCAATCTATCTCCTTGTCAAATTTTATCGAAATCTGTTCTGCGGTTTAGGCGTGAAAGCCTAAAAAACAAACTCACATATGCATTTAAAATATTAGTTAGAATTTTCTGCTATAAATGCGTTATTTTATTTATTTTAAAATTGTGTATCGATAGTTTATCCATTTTATGCACTATTTGGGTAATGGGGTGGCATTTTTACAGTGCCCAAAGCGGCGCTAAGGTTAAATCCGGCCCTGACTTCGAAACTCAAATCCAAATTTTACTGTCGCGGCGGCTGAATTATACAATAATTCTACAGTAATAGCAAGCTATAACTATTTATTGGTATATTTATAACTTTGCGTTGTTATTCCATAACGAAACTACTAATTTTTCTTAATGTTTCTGATAAAAACAATTTATTCTTAAGAAAATATTGAAGAATAAATCAGCAATTATTGGCAGCTAATACCCAAAAATGTATAACTCTGTAACATGTTTTTATTTTTTAATCCTCCAACCAGACCAAAGTAAGTTTCGACTTGATAATTTAGTACTATTCAGAAAATCATATTATTAGCCAGTAATAAAAGGATATGAAATTTTTGTAAATCTGTAATAAATTAACAAAAAAATCTGAGAAATTTGCAATTAAAATATTTATTTAGGGAACAAATTAATCGGTTTTGTACTATTTCTCAAATAGTTGTACTTGGAAACTAGTTATGCTCTGTTATTGACATTCTCTGGTACGAAATGCAAGAATTTGAGTTTTTTTCAAATTTACAAAAAGTTTCTACTTTTCTATGATTGTTATAGGTTCTATATAGTGGAAAATTAACATGTTGACTTCTAAAATCATAACACTTTTTCAACTTCATGAACTTTTTATTTCGTTAAAAGTAAAAGTAATGAAATTATTTTAACCAAATAACTCCCAACATTAAATTTAAAAATTCGCGGAACGGCGATGAACTTATTGTACCTGCATATATTTAGTAGGTGGTGTTTGGAATCTTAGATAATTTCAATTTTTTATGTAGATAAGCCAACATGTTAAAGTGTTATTTTGTTAATAACATCCACAAATTTGTTGGGCAATATTTGTAGGATATAATTGAGATAAAACATATCTTTTTTTCAAAAAGTCATTTTGTGAACAAATCGTATTTTTTAATTTAAATACACACGTGATAGATTTTGCTTTTCTTGTATAAAATCCAATTGTTTCCATCATATTTGGAAACATTTTTTAATACTCTTTTTCATTGTTCAATAAAATAATGTAATAATAGTTATTAATTAAATAGTATTTAATTAAGAAATTTATGTTACATTTAAGTAAACGGTTATTAAATAAATTAGTTGAAGAAACGTTATTTATAATTTTAACGGGTTTTCCCATATTATTGTTTGTAATGATGACGCTCAACCTTTGGTCTGTGGACAAAAATGTAACTCGCCTTACTCAATTCACTATATTTTATTAATGAGCTATTTTCTCAATGGCCAAATTTTGGGCGTCACTGATCTAATGTAATAATTTATAAGTCATGTACCTTTCGTAATTTTCTCTGTACAAATAAATTGCTACCAGGCTTGGTCCAGAAATGTTATGGATGTCTCATATCGGAATCAGAGTTCTTTTATGGAATATATCGGATACGGAATCAGAATCGGAACTCTTAGTCTCATTTTGATATAATAATTATTATTATTCAGTTAAAGAAAAACAAACATGTTTAATATTCTTCTTTCGGATACGGACAATAACATCTCTGATAAGTTTTGAAATTATGGTCCTAATGTTAATCGTCATTTTTTTATTATTTTTAAATATTAACTTTTTTCGTCAACAATAAGAGGAAATTTGCGTTTAATTTATAATACTTTTAGAGAAAATTACCTATTGATAGTCCCTATCAATTAATAACATACCTTATATGTATGTAATAAATAAATGTAAACTTTAAATTAAAAATGTTATCACAAGACTTTTAGTATATTTTTTGTTACTAATGTCACTTTAAGCCAGCGGCTGGAGACTAACCAATAGTGTAGAAAATTTAGGAAAACGTGTCAGGTTCCACTCTACAGAATTTATTTTTTCAAGGTAGAGTTTTTCGACTAAAAATGGAAACGTTTGACGTGAAGCTCTCAAGAATAATATCTGAGTGCACGGTAGTACGTCCGTTAAAACGAGCCAAAGGAAGCGGGACACAACCTACCGTTTCTGGAAGCGTTTCGTCGTATTTGCGAGCCGTCATAGCTTTGGTGTGGATAATGCTTGAAAGCTGAAATTTTCAGGATAAGATGTCCTTAGCAGACTTATCAAACGCACCAAGCATCAATTATCTAGCTTGTATGGTTTCATATTTATTGACATCTAAAATACGTCGATTTCGTCACTGAGTCATTGATGATCATCAAAACATCTAGAGTACTTCTTGAAGTTCTAGAAGGTTGAAATTTGGTATGTAGGCTAGGATTTGAATATAAACAACGAAAAATTAAGAAATCGGAAACTGTAGGTTAAAGTCTCACATTCGAACACGATATGGGTGGCTGTTTTATCCTCCATTTCTCAAAATCTACAGAATGTTGATTGCTGCTGCCCTTCTCAGGAAAGCATGACCGGTTAAAAGCCCAATCACTTTTCTGAGTGTCGTTCTATTAAGTCTAATTAAGCCCTAAGTTAACTTTGAGGAAGGGCCTACAATCATTTTCTTCCCATGTTTGTTACTTGAAACCAGGTCCCAATCTGAGAGATGCTGGTCGCAGGTCCTGCAACGGGCCCAAATAAGATGTGTATGGTTCACGCCACAGTATTTATAATTTATTTTATTTTTATCATAAATGGTAAATTATCAGTCTCACTCCACCCCTGAACGAATTTAATTATGTAATAACAAATTATTATAGTTACACAATTTTCAATGAAATACTACATTTTTAAGAAATACAAATTCAAAAATGTTTTAATAAAACAGTCTGGTTTTAATTTTAATAGTGTCTCGTGGATCTCGGCAAATTTACTTCTATTTCTAACTACTTCAATAATAATTCAAAATTCTAAAGAACTCCGTCGACCGACATATACTACAAACCAGTTTTTAAAATTTACAATTATTAAAGGCAACTATGTTGACATCAAGTGCAGGTCGAGACTAACAAAAAAACTAATAATTAATAAAAACGTTTTAAATTTCATTACTGGCAATAAATATTCTAGTTACTTATTTATAATTATCTTAAACAATATAAAACCCTGCACCCTCTTTCCACTGCAAAAATGGGTCAGGTTATAGTCCAACTTAGAGATGGGAAAAACGGGTCTTTTTAGTGATCTGCATCTTTGCATCTGGATCCTGTATGTGAGCCGGCTCACTGAACCGGTTCAAAAAGAGCCACATCGATCCCCTGTGAAAGACTATTTTCAAAGGCTGGACAAATATTTACAGAAAAGCGTTCACGAATGTCAACCTCAAAAGTGTCTCAAGTTTTGTTCTTAAATGGAAATTTATAGAATTTGGTAATTAGTATTTAAATGACTTATTTGCATTTTGTTTTTACATTTTAATGATTTGAAAAAGGTATTAATTATTTTTAATTAAAAGGCACTGTTTATGAAAAAATACTTATTTTAATTATTTTTACATTTAGTGATTTTTTAAACAGAAAGCATATTACAATATGCAATACAATACCTTAAATAGTTGTGACTTAAGTGAGACACTAATAATTGTACCGCCTAGTGCGTAGTGTGTACACTGTATAGTTGTACCTGTATAGAATGCATAGCCAAGCATGTGATGCATGAGTCATTTGAGCTGACGTGCATCAATGAAAGAACTGATACGTAAGTGTAAAATGTGCTTCTGTGTGTTAAGTGATTCACTGAGCTATGCGGATCCGTCAGCTCACACGATCTTCTGTCGGAGTCGGCTCTTTTTGAACCGGTTCAGATCTGAGTTACCCAACCGTACATGTGATGCATGAGTCATTTGAGCTGACATGCATCAAAGCAGTAACTGATACGTAAGTGTAAAATGTGCTTCTATGAGTTAAGTGTTTCACTGAGTTATGCGGATCCACTGATCCGTCGGCTCAAGAAAAAGTGAGTCGGCTCTCACGGATTTTCTGTCGGAGTCGGCTCTTTGAGCCGGTTCAGATCTGAGTTACCCAACCCTAGTCCAACTCCTGACAGTTTGCTGGACATTTCTGTAGGAGACTGAATCCTTACACTGTGAGTGATTGTTAAAGAGAGAGATTGTAGATTATAGACGCTCAATAACCGAGGTCATCAGCGTATATTGTATAATAATATTACATTACACATATACGGGAATCAGTGGTACGAAGACCTTTTTTGTTTTCAGAATATTTTTTTATGTTTTGAGATTAAAGTATAGATTAGGACCCTGCGCAAGCCTGTGGTGTAAACTAACTAGTCAACTATTTCTTATTATATTAGATAGCTATATTAAATATTGATATATGGAATGGAAAATAGAATTCATATTGCAAAATTATTTATATCCGTGGTTCTGTAGCTCTGAAGCGTTTAAAGAAGAGCCGCCAGTCACTCGATTTCCAAAATGCAAAACTCTATTTGTTTTCTGTAACAGCGTTAATCCGACTTCTTTGAGAATATCTCTAACAGCGATTTTGGCGTCTTCTTGATTACCTAGGCATATGAACGCTTGGACCACATCCAAACGTTACACATCAAATGTCAATTAAGAAATTATATCTTTTGAGAACTATAATAACGATATACAGTTTAAATTGCAATCTCATAATTAAATCCTAATACCATATAAATTAAAAAAATAAACAAAAACAAACATTATGAAACGAAACAATCGATTGAAAATTAAGTAAATAAATGATAAGAGTTACTGAAGTGTTAAATTGTTATTTTGCGGTGATTTTAAACTGAATATTGATTTGTTTTTTGAATTAAGCGTTGATTATTTTATGTCTATGTTAAAATAATTTCAAAGCTATATTTTCCAGTTGTATTTTTAATTTTATGAACAAGAGATTCAAATAATTCGAGCTGCAGTATAGGTAATCGTGTAAATTTTGTTATACCGGTCGTCATTTGTCATAAACAATCGCATTTGTTTCAGTATTTTTTGCTCGATTTTCTTTTAGCCTGCCTTGTTTTGTTTTCATTCATTGTTACGTCACGATTATTTAAAGACAGCCATGGAGTGGATTGTTGATCGTTCCGCATTGTATGCTTCCATTCAGCGTTTATCTTTTATCTCTCTTTAATTTTATTATAAAACACATAATGTCAACTTTACAGCTATTATTTATGCACCGACCGGACTCTAGAACATTTTCTGGAAAGATAAAATATTTGAGATTTTATTGCTTAGCCATAGGAGCATCATCAAAGAAAATTCTGTATCAATCTCAACATTTCAATTTTATTTAAGTAAAAACTATTCTCACTTAACGACGATTAATCATAATATGTTTAAAGAAAAAGTGGTGCGTCAGTTCGTGGACACACGGCGGAAACTAATTGTTGACACGAGCCTTTGAAGTCGCTCCATTAATCGGCGCGCTGAGTCTAAAGCTTAGTATAATACTCGCCATTGTTCTAAAAGGTTCTGAAGTTAATCAGAAACAGCGTCTCAAATGCATATTTTAGAGTCGCCCTGGTTGTTTTGTGGGAAAGGAAGACTCCCACCACCTTCCAGTTACCGGCACAGAACGTGCACTCGTCGGTGATTGGTTATCGCTGGTTGTCGTGTCACTTAACGCTTTCCTGCTATAAAGTACAGTCCAGTACGCTATTGTTAAGTTGTTTCTTTGATTGTTAAATGATCAAGATGCCTAATACAGTTTTGCATAGACAAGCACGAAAAATAATTTATTGAATGACTTTATGCAAGGAATTAGACCTTTAGATTAAAGAAAAATTAAAAAATAAAAATATAGCGCGACTTCGTAGTTTTTCAAGCCTCCATTTGCATCTAACTTCAGAACCTTTTAGAACCGTGGCGAGTATTATAGATCGCGTTCTGATCATAGCATGAAAAGCATTAGTCCAACCCTGTGCAGCGTCAACACTGTAACGAGTCCGCGGTAATAATGAGTAAATATAATGCAATTATATTTGTAATTTTAGAAAATTGTATACCTTTACCTCCGCATTTATTTTGTATAAAATGTTGTAATAATAATCCACTGTTGGCAAACACATAGATATTTTTATTAGAAAACTTTTTTATTCATTATTCATTTGTACAACGTTATGAAATATTTACATCGTATTTCCAACTTCCAAACATTGACCTAGTCAGTTTTTTTTTAATTATTACTGTGTTGTGATTTTGTACTCTATTTATATGAAATTATTAGAATTCGAAATTAGTGTAAAAAATGATTCCGTTTCTAATAACATTTCAATGTCAGTTATTTTCGCTATTTTCTCGAAGACCAAAGCACGTACGACGGAACTAATTTCGCAAATTTGAATATTTAGAGCATTTCATAACACGTTTATTATTGTGGTTATAGCAACAGTTTTAAATATATTCTGCATTTAAGGGGACCATCACCCCATGTCACGGCCGGTTTTTAGGCATTTTTTAGGAATTTTTTGACGACAAATAAAAAGATAGATCTTTGAATTATTTACTGTTTGTTTATTAGTATTTCGAGAGTACACATATAAATTTTCAGTTAAAAATCTTCTCTGGATCGTGAATTGTACCAGTCTGAAGACACCCGCCTCGAAAAAAAGCTTGCTCATGCTCCTCATGATTTCGGCTGATTGGGTTATCTGAAATTAAAATGACCAATGGCATTGTAATCTATAAGCCTTTATGCACCGTATAAGGTAGAATCCTTTGAAAATTGAACTTTTGACAAACTTTAAAAAAAAGTTTCAAATTTTGATTTCTCGTTACGAAAAAAATAGAAATACTTGGAATTTATTAATGATTCTAGTTCACACGGTGACTCTATATGTACTGAGTCTACCCTATAAAGTTCAAGTGAATCAGTCAAACCATTTTTGAGATATCTTGGAGACAAACTCGAAAAACAGTTTTGAGAAAAACGCGTTTCAAGTTTCAAATACAGTTTAAACTATGAAAATCTTTACTTTCCATCAATCTGTGATGCCTGATTTGAAATAACAAGTCACCATCTAAATCTCCTTCTATACATGCATAATATTATGAATGTACATTTGTATTGAAGAGTCTCAGGTACCAAAACAATACGTTACAGTAGGCCTAGTACCCCACTACTCAACTTAGCGCTCCGAACACCTGCCCATTCTAAAAGCCAATTCAGACTAGCCGTTCTCGGTTACGATTCACCGGTCCGGTTCGGTTTTCGATTAATCTAGGCTGCTCACACTATCCCGATTCGGTTCTACGATTATTCTCGGTGCGCATGCGCAATTTCGAAATATGATTTGACGTTTGATGTGTAGTTAAACGTCAACAAAAACAAGTGGAGTTGTGCTAATCACATGACTCCAGCAAGCGTTCTCATTGGCTACGGTTGCGAACGGTCCGGTTGAAATTAGAGCTGAGCCTAAACGCTCGAACCGAACCGCAATCGGGAACGACTACGCCCTGATTGGTCGAGCTCCCAACCGGACCGGTGAATCGTAACCGAGAACGGCTAGTCTGAATTGGCTTTAACGCATGTATCTTTACAACGAGTTCGAATTTGGAAAAATCACTGTACCAACATATTCTATACATATTAGGGAATCAATTTATACAAAAAAAAAAATCGATTCTTTGAATCCATCACACGGGGTGACCCCCTTAAGAATATATCCTCGATCGTAAGAATGCTGTCCTATTTTTGTACATATGGGAACGCGATTTGTTTAGTTGTATTTGTCAGAACTTAAATTTAGATCTGATTAGTCTTTCAATAAATCGGTTCAGTGGTTACTGATATATTTAAAAAATATTCTGAAATATAATATTCATATGCGTTCTAGATGTCAAAATATGATTAAACTGTTGATATTTTTCCTTTTTAAAATGTATAGGTAGTTCTATTTCGAGAGAAAATTATTTTCAACAATTATTTACAGAACTAAAATTTTTGACCTCCAGCATGATTTTTGATGACATTCGATAGCTCATAAATAAAATCAGACTAATATGATCAGAAGAAAAGGGTGCGTGTACCTTTGTACGTGGTGTCTCATGCGTGCGCAACTTCCGTAACAGAGAAAACTACCTTCATGGTGTCTCATGTTCGTTATATGCTGCGTGCACAACTTCCGTAACAGAGAAAATTTTACCCTCAATGCACGAGCTTAAAAAATGCAAATGATTGCCATTCTTGAAATTTTAGAACCACTGGGTAAATTTATAGTGGTTTAATATCGTAAGCTGGACGTTAGAATATATATCCATTTCCATCCAGATGTTATCTAGCTATATAGCCAAATATATAATTATCTAACAAGTAATTAAAAACAAACCACTTGAAAATTCTACAAATAATTCTCTATTTCGCGACGATCGTTTCGGACAATAAGTCCATCCGCAGGAGTACAAAAACTTATACTAAATCAGAGATAACCGACTAAATTACATATTTTTATTATACCTACTTTATATTTAGTATGTTTTTGTACTCCTGAGGATGGACTTATTGTCCGAAACGATCGTCGAGAAATAAAGAATTATTTGTAGAATTTTCAAGTGTTTTTTTAATTACTTGTTATTATTAATCATTTTCTACCACGTGCCGAGTGAAAACTCAGTACAAATAATATAATTATCTGATTATATTGACAGATGTTATCTGGCTATAATAGTCAGATAAAAGAAAATCTTATGTAGTCCTATAAAAGCCAATTCAGACTAGCCGTTCTCGGTTACGATTCACCGGTCCGGTTGGGAGCTCGACCAATCAGGGCGTAGTCGTTCCCGATTGCGCTTCGGTTCGAGCGTTTAGGTTGAGCTCTAATTTCAACCGTAGCCAATAAGAACGCTTGCTGGAGTCACGTGACTAGCCAGCTGTTTTTGTTGACGTTTAACTACACATCAAACGTCAAATCATATTTCGAAATTGCGCATGCGCACCGAGAATAATCGTAGAACCGAATCGGGATAGTGTGAGCAGCCTAGATTAATCGAAAACCGAACCGGACCGGTGAATCGTAACCGAGAACGGCTAGTCTGAATTGGCTTTAACGCTTCCCTTAGAATGTAATAGGGCAATGTTATCAAGGTGAACACAACTTTGAAGCCAATTGATTTCCTGCAGTGTCCTTTAATTATCACCGTATTGTACAAATAACAAAATATTGCAGTATAATAATTATTATTAGTTGTTATTTTAATGAAGCATAAGGTTAGGTCTGTGGACGCCCCAACCTTGACTCCTATAGCCTTGTCTCTTCAACAAGAGATTCACCTCGTCTCGCTGGGTTAAGGATGCTCAACCCACTATTATGAGTCGCGTCCTTTATAGAGGAATTAAATTTGTTTCGTCGCTTATTCCGCGTTCTATACAGTGTATCCCATTTCGTCATTTTTGTGTGGTATTTAAAAACTTACTACCTTCCCCAGGTTTAGAAACAACCTAACTAATATTATAAATGCGAATGTGAGATAGATTACATCCTAATGAAAGACATAGGCTACTTTTCTTTCAAAATAAAAACTTAAAGAGGGTGAAATAGGGGATGAATGTCCCTGACAGGTCATCACGATACCTTCCGGAACTATTAGACCTCCAGACTTGAAATTTGGCAGACATGTTTCTTTTGTTGAGTAGAGATACTAAAATAATCTTCTAAGGTATTAAAAGGGGGGAAGTACAGGGGTGCCAATGATTAACACACTCTAATTTTTAAAATAGTTTCTATGGACTGAAAATGTAGCTGTTAGGTCTTGATAAAGATTCCACTACTGTTGTTGTTGCCGTCTATCATTACAATCGCGGGCCGAGCCGCGGGGAGCGGCTAGTATTCTAATATTGCAACCTTTGGTTTCATATTTTATAATATTTAGGTAATTTAATCAACCATAGATTAACGAATTTCCGAAGTAAATATACAAAGATTAATAATAGAAAAAATTTCACCTTTGATTCACAATTACACTTGGTTCTCGGTTGAGTGAAGTTTCATATGGTGCCTCCTGTAAAAATTAACTCTTGGAGAACGTGAAATACTGTTGTAGCTTTATTATGAGCAATGATTGTTTAGATATGTCACTGTGGAAGAAATGATAATTCAGCCGCCGTGATAGTGGAAGATTCGGGGTTAAGTCCCGACAGTGACATTGAATACCTGTCCGAGGCAAGTTTTAGGATGAAGTGAGATCCAATTATGGCGCCTTCCTTGCTTGCCCCAGATATATATACCAAAATCAAAATATAAAAAAACAAAAAAATATTTTTTTACCACCGAAGCGCCCCCTGGGACTTGGCGCCTGGAGCGGCCTTAGTGACATTGAATAGTAAAGTTTCCTAGTATCGCTTTATAATTGCAACAGTAGGTGTTTCATAATATTTGTTATTCTTATTTCTATATTACAATATAACATTATTAATTCTTAAATTAAGTAAATGTTTCATTGTTTATTTTTTTAATATTGTAGTTCATGGCATTGCAACGCATTTTTATAGCTTTTATAAAACAATTTGTTTTATCAAGGATCAAGCTATAAAATTAAATAAATATACGTGAAGATTGAAGAACTAAGCAATTAAATCGTTATTACGAGCAACTATTTCTGTTGTTAATGGCAATACGGTCGTTATTGAACTAAAAGTGTCAGTAGTTCATCAGTAATAATAGTAAATCTATCAGGAGGCACGGTACAGTCTCCGTCAAGACAACCCAAAGGAAGCGGAGCACTACCTCCCTTTTCTTCGAACCGTCATAGCTTCGGTCTGGATAATGCTAGAAAGCTGACATTGCGAGTCTTGGCAACCACCTTCACATGAATTGTTTTTGGTGGGTTAGTATGTCTCGATTATGTTCGACGGTATTTGATCTCTTAGAAACGGGTCTCAAATGTTGAAAAGAAACTGAAAAATGAATTCAGCTGGTACGCAGCTACAAGCGTATGTAAAATCTACTAATATGAAATAATGGTGTTGATAATTTACCAATATTAAATTGTCGTTTTCCGCATTGAAACAGTCGTAACGAAACAGAAAAATTCTGTGACTTAGGACCGTATTAATAATGGAAAGTTCATCTTTGATTCATTCAAGAGCCCTCGCTACTGTGAGAGTTAATGTCTAGCTATAGCTAAAAATAATTGGCTCTCGCGTGTAGTGAATTTGAGTGTTGTAAATCGCTATATTATGAAGGATTAAAATGGTGAATTGTGTGCACCGTAGAGTAATTGATTAACTCATTCCGCTGCGAAAGTGGAAAGATTCGGGTTTAAATCCCGACGGTGACGTGTTGGAATAATACATTTTTCTAATATAGTGCTACAACAATGAATGTTTCTTAACAATTATAGCAGACAAAAGCTATTATACTAAATGAATTCAGCTGGTACGTAGCTGCAAGCGTATGTAAAATCTACTAATATGAAAAAATATACTGAAATCATTTAATTTAGTTATGTGGTAGTTTTGAACGTGAATTAAATACGAGGCAAAACAATTTATTATGTTTTCCACTGAATTTAATCATTATATGAAAACTGAATGTCAATAATACAACAAATTGTTTTATTGGAGTAAGAGATAACTTGCAGATTAAAATAATTATTCTTCCAGTAATAATTTAGTAATAAAATCATTTCCGACTATAAATCTTTTCTGTCCGGAAGTGCAAAATTTTGAAATATCCGTGTCGATTGTGTACAGATTTAAATTTTAAACTAATTATTGGTAAAAAAAGTTACAAAAATACAATAAATTTTAACATGACTTTTATTTTATAAAAACACTAGCCTTTACCATCGGCTGCACGGTCGCATTTAAGTCCGTGATTCAAAATGTCGACTAATTAAGATATGTGGTTTATATATTTATTTAATATGGATATATATTTGAAAAATTTCTTACAATAATTGAATAATGAAAATTTTACGAAAATTTTCGCCATCTCTGAGTTTGCCGTAAAATTTTCGCTATTTAATTATTACAAGAAATGTTTAAAATTTTATTATTGAATATCAAATTCCTTTGTGACCGGACGTCTCGCAGTTTTAATTTAATCAATTTTTATTGTTTTTTTTATTGATTTAAATATAAGCGCCATTCACTCGCTGATTCACTCATTCGTCACATCTTGCGAAGCTATTTAGGCCGTCGTAGTAATTAATCCTCATCCAATAGGCTATTTGACTCTTATTTTTTATTGTCTCAAAATGTTCATATCATAATATTAGCTCACAGGAATTTTTATTTCCCTTAAATGTAATCGTCTTATACTTAAATATATAAGTTGGCGCAAAAACATAAGCCGCCATGTTTAACTACTGTGACGTCACGCTTGTAGTGTACAAGTAAGGTACAATTTGTAATAACGTGAGTGTTCGAATTTTGCGAATATATGTTTCCGATTCATATTTTTTATGTTTAATATTTTTGATAGATTTCAATCAAGTCTATTGTACCTCTCGACTAAATTATTAATATAATTTAAAAAAGAATTAAAAACACTTCTCATTGAAAAGGCTTCTAATAAAATAAATGAATTTATCAGAGATTTAAATGTACCTAGTTATTTTAAATGTATTTTCAATTTTGTCATTTTAACATGTATTTGTAATTTTTATGACTTATTTCACACACTTTGTCTCCATGAAACAAAATTATTATTATTATTATGATCTACAAATCCGGACGAAGCCAGACTGGGCCGGTAGTATCTTGATAAATGAATCTATATTAATCATCTTATTTATAACTCAAAATGAATATTATAAAACATAAAACCCTAACAAGTTTCACAAACTCTTGAGAAAAAGTTTTAATTCTAATCAGATGTTATCAAATAATTTAAGCCCATTAGTAATTTTATCCCAGTATTGATTAGAAATAATTTAAATGAAGAAAGAATGAAAGTGATATTTAAATTTATTAAAACAAGAATTTAATTTTATAAAGATTTACAAAGTTAAATTATTAAAAAGAGATTTTATAAATAAAATCTAATAATCAAAAGAAAAAGTGAGATTAAGAAAGAAAAAGATTAAAAAGAATTGAATAAACTGAATTGTTTAAAGTAAAAAAAATAAATTGAAGAGAAGAAATATGATTTTATAATATGTAGAGAAAAACAAATCAACAACTTCAACTCTTTTTAAAATTGTCCCAGTAATAGACTCTAACGATTCCTGTTGGAAAAATGTATAAAATCATTTTTGTAACACAAGGTACAAAAAATTAGCACTATTATAAAATCTGTTGACGTTAATTTTGTTACTGTCAGTTTGTTCTGAGAGAACTGCACTGACGTCGTTTAGTATGAAATGTTTTATTATTTATAATAAATAATTTGTGCAAATTAGGTATAAGATATTTATGGAGCGTAAATTTTTGTGTAATTGTTTTTGGCGATAATTGCAGCACATCAAAAAATGTCAAAGAACTTTTCTTCTCAGAATTTTTATCTCCATTTCACTGTCCTGTCCGCAAACGATCGACTTTATACCTTTTACATACTTATGTTATTATGTCAGGATAGAATATTGATTAATTATATATTTCATTGATAAGTTATTTCTATTTTTGTGATTAGAAAAGTACCTAATACTAAAAAGAGAGCGATAATTTCCGGGATCTAAGGAATAATTTGAGTTAAATTCGCTCCTGATTGCTACAGCAGCGTGTTACAAAAATAATATTTCACTTGCGGTAACTGATCACTCAGATTGCAAAATTTGCTCTCGGGGAATTTCATTTCATTTTATTACTGTTAGTATTAGCTGTGATTAAGCATTCAGCTACACAAAATTTTACTTGCATAGTTGTAATAAAGATGTCAGAATATTTATTAATTTTTAATATTGAAACTAGGTCTCTGAGGATGGCTGTGATTGATAGCCGAAACGTTAGACTTAAATAAAAAACTAATAAGAAGATTTGTTTTTATTTTTGGGCCTTCTATCCTGTGAGCAAGAAAATTAAAAATAATTTTAAATAAAGAAGGTGAATTAAAAAGGTGATATTAATATTTTTGTCCTAAAACTTGAACAAAACAACGTGATATTCTTTTAAATTTCTTTACAGCACGTCGCGAGATTTCAAATTACGGAAAGGCAAAGAAGTTGCCCGTTAGCAAAACGGGCCTATAGTTTAAAAACTAACCAAACAATAATTATCTTGTAAACAAATTTACAGCCACTTGCATTACTCATATTTTGTCGGATGATCTAAACGTCAAAGAAAGCACAATACCAAAAACAAATGAAAACAAATGAAGACGAGCATTTAACGTCATGTGAATCCCCATTAACGGTCTGTCTTTTGTTTGTTTATTGATGTTCAGATGTTTGCGCGCAAAAGATGAGAAGATTTCTTGGATTTATACTGTCATCATTTTATTACATATACTGTAAAAATTTACATCGGAATTGTTTACAAAGGGAAAATTTTTAGTTTATTGACATAGCAGGGTCCAAGATCAAGGTTTTCAAGTAGGAATTAAAGAAAATATAAATAAAAAAACCCGGGTCGCAGTGCCAAAACCCTGCCGACAATATAGTGTATTTGCTTGTATAGGGCCGTGTGGTTTTATACTTTTATTATGTGAAATTAAGTTTGTTTTTGGGCAAAATAAAAAATTTAACCCCTTAATACACCCCTTAAAATAACATTTTTTTTCTTAGTTGTAATATTATTATCAATCTAACGTCTACATTGAATTAAATTCACCCTTCAATAAATAAGTCACTATCTGCAAACTAGTGTTTTCATAAAATTTGTAAATCCGGTCCTGTCGGGCCGATTTTATTAAAATTTTGGGGACACTTTTTAATTACTACCAAAGGGTTAAATTTCAATTTTGAAACGATTCGGAGAATTTTTTCGGTATTTTGGGGCCCAAAAACATTTTTCAACCCCTAAAAACTACCCTTAAAATAGCCCGATTAGGCCCATTTTAAATAGGCTTCTTGCGGTGATGGATTTCAACACGTGGTTCAAATTTCGTTGAAATCAATTAACTCTTTCGAAAGTTATTGCGCGTACACACATATATATATATATATATATATATATATATATATATATATATATATATATATATATATAAATATATATATATATATATAAATATATATATATATATATAAATATATATATATACATATAAATATATATATACATATATATATAAACATTTTTAAAAATGGTGCCAAAGTGTTTAGGAGGTTATGAAACGTCGAGAAATTTTGGTCCGACCCCTAGGTCCCGCCATCCGACCGACGCCAATAGTGTATGTTGCCATATGGCAAATGCACTAATAATTGGACATTCAAAGAAAGGCAATCATTTATTGTTCTTTGAAAGGTGAAGGGAAATAGGCATAACAGCGCAATAAAACTAGATTTTAATTGTATTTTTGTTTTTTGTTTTTGAAAGTCTTCGATGGCACACGCGTTAAAATATTTATAGGGGATGAAGGGGGTCGTATTGAGTGTTTTCACATTTATCTCGAAAACTTTTAATTTTTTGAAAAAAACTGTTATCATCAAAATTGAAACGTGTAAAATTGATTGCAAACTTTGTTTATAGAGTTAGCCGTTTCAAAGATATTGGCTTAATTAAGTACTAATACGAAAAGCGTTCAAAAGTATTTACGAACTAAAAAATACTTCATGTTCGGTCGGACATATAATCTTTATCAGATACTTGCCCGCCAGACCAAAAAGAGATGTTTTGTTTGCAGTTGAAATCAATCTAGAGCTCGAATTTCAAGTTGTCCTTATGTAGGATGATCTATCGATCAATCAAACAAAATAAAAGTGTGCATGTAATCTTTACGCACAGTTGAAGTAAACATGCAACAAGACATATACTTGGTTGACAGTTTTTTTAAGATATATAAATTGAAAAACTGCTTTAGGAATCTTTAAAACTGTACCTACTGTTACAAACGATGTGAGTTACGATTTTTTTTATTTATTTTTTTTTATTTATTTGTATTTCTATATGATTCAGAAAAAAACAATAATAATATGGTTTCATATGTAAAAATTAACTCAAGCATGTTGGTCAGTTACGTAACTAATATTTTTGACAGATCTTCAGGACAATAGAACAGCTAGTTTTTGCAAAGTATTTCCTAAAATAAAAAGTTCGGGAAAAAATTGTTATTTGCAAAACTTTCTTTGAAAATAAATGGACTAATAGTACCATTAGAATAATTAGTAACATTCTCCACTTGTGTAAATGGAATGGTAAAATAATGCTTATTATTATACGTGTTATTGATATTTCATTCTATGAGGTCTCGAGAAGCAACTATTAACTGAGAAAAGACAAAGGAATTTGTAGCAATTTTTTTGAAAATTGATAGTTTACAGGATAATTGCCAAAAACTGAACCTTACCTTTTTTCTCGCCGTATTAAAAATGTTGCAGGGATGGAAACTTTTAAGATTCTGTTCAAAACAGTAGAATAGAGATTTTCCGGGTGTATATCCGGACTCAGGATGAAGGTCGTAATTCTTCATGGTATCCTATTTCTTTTATTTAAAGCTGCAAGGCAATTGGTTACGATAACGATATGGATATTGCATCTGCTTTATACACAAAATGTCGCAAGTTCGTTTCTGATCGGTAAGTTTTTTTTTGCAACTACTTACTCCATATCTTATTTGAACTTAATAATATATATAATTTCTTGTTTTTTTTAATATTGTCTTATTCATTTTTTACTTTTATCATAAAATCAAACTTAGCGTGATATTGTTTTGGCAGTGAGAGAGTTTTTCGAAGGGTGGAAGTTAATGCAATGGTGTTTTTTGCGAAATGAAAGGGTGCAGGTACAGGGGGGAGTTCTCCGAAAACGTGGGGTATGCCGTAATGATAGGTAGTCAAAATGCAATAATTATTGGTATGACTAGCTCTGCTTCGAGATCTATGAACCCAGCCCCGATTAAAGCTCGTATAATACTCCGGGCTCCGGCCCAAATGAACAAATGACGGGCAAAGATGCTTAAAAATTCTCAAGCAAAAGGGTACTAAACTGTAATTCGTATCAAAAAAACCAAACGTGTTGGAAGTTAATTATTGAGATATTATATTACTGTAATAATTTTATTGTTTTTTAATAAAAATAAATGGCGCTATTCTGTATGGTCAATCTTAAAATTAACAGTTGTGTTAAATTGTGCCTCAGTTTAATCTGTGTAATGTTAAATTTGTTAGAATTGAATTAAAAAAAAGTAACAGCACTGCGTCAGTTCTTATACATTGACCATAGAGAATAACAACTTTAATAAAGAAATACTGTAAAAATATTATACGAATCGAGTGCACTATATTATTTAATAAATATTAATTAAATCGTTGATAAAATAAAAACGTGACGAAACAAAGTCGAGTCGTTTTTAGATGTAATCGTGACGTATTTTCGTGACATTCAGCAATATAAATTATTATTTCCATGTTAATATAAAAAGCGGACACGATTTTTATAACAAAAATAAGTAAGGACGTCCGACTTATAATTAATGTATGTTAATAAATAACAAATGGGTACAAAAAGCAAACAAATGTCATTGTTGCATGCGAGTGTCATCAGCACAGTCAATTGTCGGTGGCCATGCTGGATTGCATCATCAGCGTTGACCGTAACCTCAAAATTCAATTAATATATTTTAAATGGCCACTCGTATTGATTTATATATACAATATTCGCAAATTACCACAATATATTATATCTGAACAAAATAATATACCGCATTGCAATAAATATCAATTTATTAGTGTATTTGCCATATGGCAACATACACTATTGGCGTCGGTCGGATGGCGGGACCTAGGGGTCGGACCAAAATTTCTCGACGTTTCATAACCTCCTAAACACATTGGCACCAGTTTAAAAAATGTTTATATATATATGTATATATATATGTATATATATATATATATATATATATATATATATATATATATATATATATATATATATATATATATATATGTGTGTGTGCGGGCAATAACTTTCGAAGGAGTTAATTGATTTTAACGAAATTTGGCCCACGTGTT
Organism: Venustoraphidia nigricollis; assembly: GCA_034508555.1. Classification (NCBI taxonomy): domain Eukaryota; kingdom Metazoa; phylum Arthropoda; class Insecta; order Raphidioptera; family Raphidiidae; genus Venustoraphidia; species Venustoraphidia nigricollis. The sequence continues at coordinate 2,305,955 of JAVRKA010000065.1, read as the reverse complement.
GAAATCCATCACCGCAAGAAGCCTATTTAAAATGGGCCTGATCGGGCTATTTTAAGGGTAGTTTTTAGGGGTTGAAAAATATTTTTGGGCCCCAAAATACCGAAAAAATTCTCCGAAATGTTTCAAAATTGAAATTTAACCCTCTGGTAGTAATTAAAAAGTGTCCCTAAAATTTTGAAAAAATCGGCCCGACAGGACCGGATTTACAAATTTTATGAAAAAACTAGTTTGCAGATTATGAATTATTTACTGAAAGGTGTATATAATTTAGTATAGAGGTTCGATTGATAATGATATTGCAATTAAGAAAAAAATATGTTATTTAAGGGGTGTATTAAGGAGTCTAATTTTTTATTTTGCCCAGAAACCAACTAAAATTCGCATAATAAAGCCACACTGCCTGTATAAGCAAATACCAGGGGCGTAGCTACCGCCGTATATGCCGTATCAATTATACGGGGCCCCCGGGCCACGGGGGCCCCCAACGTGCGTAAGCAAAAATTAATAAAAACTTCCCAATTTTTTTTTTATTTCAGAAATGACAAAAGTCAAAAAAAGCAATTTCTTTTTTTCCCGCGTAAAGCGTGCGTTCAAAAGTTGGCAACACCCTACATCGGTTATCGCGGGCTGCGGGAATTCCCCGTTTAAGTGTTTTACTTCAACAGGGGAAGGGCCCCCAAACAAAATTTTATACGGGGCCCCGCCAAGGCACGCTACGCTTCTGGCAAATACACTATATTGTCGGCAGGGTTTTGGCATTGCGACCCGGGTTTTTTACAATAAAATTAAAAATAGTTGTAGACAAATAATACACGTCAATAATAGCCCAGGAAAATTAACGTTTGTTTTCGAAAAAAATTCTACCAGGTTGGATTTTTATGGAGAAATTTATTTTGATGTTCTAAACGTACCCTTCATATGAGTCGTGTTTTTTTAGGGGGTGAAAGTAAGTAAATTCTAGTTTTTAGCAAATATGTCAAAGCTTATCAATTTTTCGAGTAAAATAGTTATGAGAAAAATTGTAGTTTACAAAGTATTACACAGAAAAGATCCCTAGACTTTTTTGTAAGATCTATTGTTTTCGAGTAAAATTTGTGGATCCCCGCTCTGCATAGCAAGAAAATATTATGTCCCAGCTTTGTTGGTATAAGAGCCAACAACCATTTTCTTTCATCTGCAACCAAACGACATCCGCAAAAAAACTGCTTAAAGCCTCCTCAAAATTACTGTTATAAATTCTTACTTTTTAGTAACATTTAAATTTAGTAACATTTAAATCTAAATACACTTTTTTTAGCAGTTTAGAGGTGGCTGTAAGTAAGGCCTCTCTGTATCCAGAATCAGTGATGCCAGATCTCATGTGCACGAAATCGGTGGACTCAGTCGTTATTTTTCGGCAGATTCCGTCTGAGTTTGATAGAAACACTTTCATGTCAAAAATAACGTCGAATAACTTTAGGCTCCTATTTATAGCTCCGACGGACCAATCAATTCTCTTGGACTTTACCTAGATTTCATCATGAAAAATTTGGAAAAAAATGCCTGAGACTTATCGACATCCGATGATGGCAGAGCTTAAAAAAAGTAGCGATTTGTAAAACATGTAAGGAGGCATTATCTGCAATATTGCGAACATTTCAGGGGGTCGTTTCAAACAAATTACTGAAGTGTTTTATCGGTAGATCTACTGAAAAATTGGTAGACCTGGCAACGCTGCCCAGAATATACACAATTGTGTTTGATCTTGTAAATAATATTTACATTTCCATGAACTGATTTTAAGTACGTACATTATTTTGTTTACATTACAAATGACGATCGGTACCGAGTATTGTTTGATGAACTTTGTGAAGAAGGCATATCGGCGAGCACACCTTGAGAATATCTATAGACGTGTTAATTTATAAATGAAGGCTGCACCATGTTTATTATGGAACCAATTCTACTTGATTCAACGATTAACTGAATTCAATATCCGAAACAATTATAACAAATGCCGAAATGGATGCTGAACATTTTATTGAAAAATAGTTCTTATAGGTATCACAGACAACCTATTTTATCACGGACAACCTATTTATTTCTTTGGTCCGCTGAGAAAAGAGATTAACGAAAAACTCTTTTTACGTTCGTATTATGTAATTGTGGTAGGATGCGTCGAAAAATACGGATAAAGTCCAGATAATATTTTAATCTTGAATAAACTTGAGCATAATAGAAGTTCAGCAACTGTTGTGTTGTTAATATTTGTTTCAAATTAATAAACATGTAATGATAACTGCAGAGCTTGGAGACTAAGTATTTGCAGTGATTATTGAAGTTCAGATGCCGAATCATCTGTCACTTGCAATAAATCTTCAAACTTACTCAATTTTTTTGCGATATCGTCTCAAGATATGAGACGGCAGTCACGCTGAAAAAAGCAGCAACTGAATGCACATCGCGTGTTGCCTAGCAAATGTTGATATAGCACTGAAGAAGTTTGCATATAGCTATTTTTTTATGCGATTGTTATAATTCAGTAGAATAGATCCGAATATCTATATCGAAAAATAAAATCGGTTGATTGGTACAAGCATTGATATTTCATTTGTGTACAAGAGCGATCGACATTATAAAAAAATATATATTTTAATTATTTGTGTTAAAGGTGATGGCCGCCTTTGTATTGAATTGAACGTTCTATCAGTGTCAAAAAATGTTAGATGTGCACCTGTGTCTACGGACATAGAGTATTATCGAATTCGTTTCATTAATCGACCTTTAATCCTAGTTTAATGCACAGATGGCCGCGAAATAATGAATGGGTTTTATTACGTCTATTGCCAGGGTTAGGGAGTTTTTCCGCAGTAATTCTTCTTGTTGACTGCAAAATATTGAATTTGTATAGAATGCAGTTAGCGTGCAGGCTTTTAGACGAAACTGTCATGAATTCGAATCACACGTTGTAGCGATACGAGTATGTTTCAGTAATTTTGATAATTTTTATGTACTGTGACGCAAGCCTTGGCTGCTCCAGGTCGGTTGCAGGGGTGGGTGGTCCGAAATTCCAAGACCTACTCAAACAACGTTATGGAAAAAATAAACAAAATAGTAAAATACCACTGTGCTTCCGACGATGGTAGAATTCTGGCCCAGTGCTTATTATTAGAGACGTGAGAAATTTTTGTCCCGTAATGATCGATAATTTTGGGCGCCAGAAGTCACGCTGGACGGTAGTAAAGCAGGTGCCGTCGACTTACAACGGATCTGAAAGAACCAGAGCACAGGGCGGGAGGGCGAACTAATTAAAACACTCAGTAATGGTTAAATGAACTAATTTAATCTAACAAAAAAATAACATAAACAATAATTAATAATAAACAGTCTCAGGAAAGATTGCAATCTTTTTTGTTAATTTTATATAATTTGTTACGAATAACAATCAGCTTCACGTAACTAAGGTAATCCCAAACTAAGCATTCAATCGACGCACAGATCAAGTTTGAGGTTCAGTACTGTCAGAACTCAAACAATAGAGCTCATCACACGGCGAAACCGCACCACCGGAAAAGGAAAATCGTTATCAAAACACACCAAAAAGAACAATATGGAGCAATCCTACCAGACTTGCCGACTCCCAAGCACCTCCGTAAGAATACATATGATGAACTACGTCCAAGTTCCACCCGTGTCGAACATCAAACACCATAGACGAATTAATCACGTGTGCACATGTGACACGCAATAGAACCTCACAAACTTTGCTACACACCAATCAACAACGCAACTCTATTCAATGAGAACCCTCTGCTGGCCAGAACTTGGTGAATCTCCCCCTGTCAAAAATTTTCCGTCAACAACCACAACAAAAAACCGTCATCCTTTTTTTCCATGCCAACGAAATCTCTTACAATAAATATTCTTTTTCTAATTATAGGTGAACCCAAATCTTAAAAACACGTCACAGTACCTATACAAGTTTAAAATTTGTTTTATTTTAAAAAGTTGAACGACCAATATTATTGGAAATTACGTAATTTTTTTTTGTTAGATAATTTGTTCTTATTTGCCGTTTTTTTAATAAAAGGTCGTGTCAGCTGGAATAATTAGTTTTTGTTTAGTTTAGTTGCCTGTCGGACGCCGTTTGGTGGTCATATTTTTTTTACTATTATACCATCTTCAAGATTTTTTTTTATTCAGTCAAGTGATTTTTTTGTGTTCTGTAATTTTTCAATTTTTTGTGATTTTTTGTGAAGTGTTTTTGGATTGTATTTCTTTTTTCATACTCACCCAGTTACTCGTCTTATTGACAATAATTTACTCCAATTTTAACCGACATCCCAATTTTGGATTTATTCAAGTTTAGACACTAAACTTCTTTCCCACACCCACACACCAAATATTTTTTTATTTTATTAATTTATAAGTGTGTATATTTTTTTTAATGTTTTTAATTTATATATAAAAAATAGTGATATTTTTTCTAATAAACGCTTATTGTGAACAATTAAACAAACTTAAAGTTTCATTCATTTAAAAGAAAAATAATAAAAAAATAAGTTTTTTGTGCGGCCCTTCCACCCCTAAACATTCAAAGAGTCACGCAGAAGGAAGGGAACGTTACAACGTCCAGTCATGAATAGGTATGTTATCATTTTCATCCAGCTAAAATTTTAGTCATTCTTATGTATGTCCAGGCCATTGAATTCTTCCTGTGTTGCTGTGTTTAGGCATATGTAATCATTGAACTTGTAAATATAATTCAACATACCTATCTAGCTGTAATTAAAATTAGAGTTTTCGAAACTAAAACAACACGCTTTTATGAACTAAAAAATGCAAAATAATTTGACAACAAAACTAGATTTACTGTAAAAAGCGTGGAGAACTTAATATCGGTAATACATTTTTCATTTACTAGCTAATTGTAAACGTAGAGCTATTATGAAAATTTAAGTAGATAGCACCCCAGGCGTTTTACAGCAAAGCAAATTTTGTTGTCATTATTTTGCATTTTTTAATTCATAAAAGCGTGTTGTGTTTAATTAACGACTAAAACACATAATTGCATTTGAATATGGGGTAGGCAACGCTAAACACAACGTACGTCACTGTACAGCGTGTTAACTTGATTGCTGTAATTTTTCAAGTTTTTTGATCCTGAAGGTCCTGGTCAGGATAATGGGACAAACTTATTAAATTATTATATTGTCATCGGTCCTTGATAAGTGTGCCAAGTTTCAGTTTAATCTGACGTTTCGAAGTTGGTGAAGATCACGTTCAACATAATGAAGAAAATCGAAAAAAAAATTGCTTCATTTTAACTCGGATCGGGGTTTTTTTATAATTTTTTCTGCTTCGCTTACTGTACTAGTATGATAATTATGTTTCTATGATTCTGAAAGCGAAATTGAATGTGTGAATGGTGCGGCCATGACCTTAGAGCGGTTGGCCATGACGTCTGCACTGTCCACTGTCCGGCAGTAACTGTCACCTGCTGCGATCACCGCCTAGCGGCCCAGTCAAATGTCAACTATTTATAACGTGCCTCCGCTGCGACGGCACAGAATTAGTGCGTAATGCGTCAGATTCAACCGGGAACCTGATTTTATTTTCATTATTATTATTATTTATTTTATTTTCGTGGACAACTTGTGTAAAAATGTCTTTAACCCTACAACTATAATTACTATAACGACAAGCCCTTTCATTTGATATGTCAACGGTACAATTTGCAAAACTTTTTTTTAATTTCCTAATTTTTTTCCCAAAAATGGCTCCCATGTTCAAAATTAATTTATTTATGTTACACGTCCGTCTTTGGGTCACCGACTTACATATGTGTACCAAATTTCAACTCAATCGGTCCAGTAGAAGCGGAGGGGGAATGGTCAATTTTCATCTATTTTCTGAAATAACTTTAAAACTCTTTATTTTAAAATTAAAAATATATATATATTTGAGACCCTTATTACAAGCTCTTTCAATTGATATGTCACACGGTACATTTTGCAAAACTTTTTTTTTAATTTCCTACTTTTTTCCCCAAAAATGGCTCCCATGTTCAAAATTAATTTATTTACGTTACACGTCCGTTTTTGGGTCACCGACTTACGTATGTGTAGCAAATTTCAACTCAATCGGTCCAGTAGTTGAGAGCATATTGGCTGTGACAGTGAGAGGGACAACCACATCGGTTCCGTTTTTTCTTTTTGGGATACGGAATCCTAAAAATACAAAAAATAGTAATAATGGTGCCGAACGCCAGATCGAACAACGATCATTAGGCTACGAAGCAACTATTCTATCTCGCCGCTAGCTTAGTTTAATGTATATGGTATATGTGCATTGTGACATGTTCGTTACATTTTCAAACTCATAAAACATTTTTATCCTATCGTGCTAAAAAAAGTCTTCCTTCGAAACATGTTTGAAATACACTTTACAATTTATGGGAGGGAGTCCAAAAAAAAGTTATTTTTCCAATTTGTAGTTAATTCTGCTAATAGTTGACAAAATTGTGTGATCTATTATAAGTAGATTGAATTCAATTATGTTTTCAGAGGGGTCAATGTCAGCAAATTTAAAAAATGACATTGAAAATAAAATTTTTATAAAATCAGCAGAAGCGTAGCGTGCCTTGGCGGGGCCCCGTATAAAAATTTGTTTGGGGGCCCTTCCCCTGTTGAAGTAAATGACTTAAACGGGGAAATCCCGCAGCCCGCAATAACCGATGTAGGGTGTTGCCAACTTTTGAACGCACGCTTTACGCGGGAAAAAAAGAAATTGCTTTTTTTGACTTTTGTCATTTCTGAAATAAAAAAAATTGGGAAGTTTTTTTAATTTTTGCTTACGCACGTTGGGGGCCCCCGTGGCCCGGGGGCCCCGTATAATTGATACGGCAGATACGGCGGTAGCTACGCCCCTAAAAATCAGTAACACGAACCATGACATCGACATGAAACATAAAATTGTAGAAGGAAAATATTTTCGTACTTACAAATTATTATTAATACTAACAAAATTTGTTAGTGTTAACAATAATTAGTAAGACACGAAAAAATTATTAATTTTTTTACTTCTTTTCATTATTTACAAAACATTATATAAATTTTTAAGCAAAATAAATATAAAAATATAACAGCATCAAAGGGAAAAATCTTTAATTAGGCGAATAATGGAAGTATTAATTAATGCTATTACTAACTTACCTTATGTGTGTACGAATGGAAGAATGGGGTATAAATGGAGAAGGACAAATGGGGAAGGATGAGTGAAGAATGCTTCAGTTCTAATTTTTACTCAGAAATAAATTTTTGAACAATAGTTTCGAATAAAGTTCTAGCTAATTGCGCTAATAAGCGCAGAAGCCAAGAATCGCGAATATTTAAAAAAAAACTTCTTTTCATATAAATTTTACTTTTTTCGCAAATTATGCGCCAACTCCTTCCCTAGATGCTTGACGTTTGAGGCGATCATTCTGTTCCACCCGACCTAAAAGCCAATTCAGACTAGCCGTTCTCGGTTACGATTCACCGGTCCGGTTGGGAGCTCGACCAATCAGGGCGTAGTCGTTCCCGATTGCGGTTCGGTTCGAGCGTTTAGGTTCAGCTCTAATTTCAACCGGACCGTTCGCAACCGTAGCCAATAAGAATGCTTGCTGGAGTCACGTGACTAGCCAGCTGTTTTTGTTGACGTTTAACTACACATTAAACGTTAAATCATATTTCGAATTTGCGCATGCGCACCGAGAATAATCGTAGAACTGAATCGGGATAGTGTGAGCAGCCTAGATTAATCGAAAACCGAACCGGACCGGTGAATCGTAACCGAGAACGGCTAGTCTGAATTGGCTTTAACGACGGCCCTGGTCATGAGACAACTATCCACAAATTAAATATAAAACTAAACAAATATTTGACATTAAAGAATTTGAAACGACACGAAAACAAAATAATAAAACCTGTAAAATACGCAAGGACTTGTTTAATAAATAAGGATCACATCCCACATTGCATTTTTTAATAATTTATTATTTTAAATCTAGATGATACCATTACTTGTATCGGGGAAAATGTCAATACATAAATCACAACAGACAAAATATATAGTAATCTTAAGTCTGAAATAGAGTCTATACAGTTCTGTGGTGCAAACTGGTTTCTCATTATACGATCTGAATTTACATGAAGCATAAGTGGCCGCAGTTATAAAGCTATACAAAATACTATTTTATGGGATATGTTAAAGATTATTAAAATATTTATAGTACACGCAGAAGAATCAGTGTGGCACGAAACTTGACCCATATTTACAGCCTGTTCACTCCAAAACCAGTCCGTAAAGTACACTAAAAAAGTAAGCAGTGAAATGCTTTTGAAAATGTTCTATTTTTAACCGACTTCAAAAAAAGGAGGAGGTTCTCAATTCGCCGGAATCTTTTTTTTTTTTAATTTTTTATTTGTTCTCGATTACTCGAAGACGCCTGAACCGATTTGGAAAATTATTTGTTTGTTTGAAAGGGAATACATCCCATGTGGTCCCATGGTCATCAGGTCAGGATCTGATGATGGAACCCTGGAGAAATCGAGGGAAATCTTCAAAAATGTGCGAAATCAAATCCACCACTAAGAAGTAAAAAAATAAAAATAATTAAAAAAAAATTAATCTTCAAAAAAATCACTAAAAAGATGAAAATAATGAAATTTTGAGGTCGGCGCCTATTTAATAAAAGTAGATATGTAATTAAAAGTTTATGTAATGAAATTAGCTACGACCTCAAGATTTCATTATTTTCATCTTTTTAGTGATTTTTTTGAAGGAGGTTAATATATTTTTTTAGTTTTTTTTTTTTTGTATTTTTGATTGAATAATGTTGATACTGTAGTTAAAGACTTAGTTCTACAGCCATTTTCACGTATCCGGTGTTGGGTCTTTTTGAGATAACATTTAATACTCTGCATTGTCGACCACAACGTTGTTTTGTTTTAAGTTTCTATTAGCAATGCTTAAGAAACAAACAAGTATAATATAATTTTCAATCTCGTTGTGATCAGACGTATATTAGACTTCGTCTTGATTAAATCACATTTTATTGTGCTTTATTTATTTATTTTTATTTTATATTAATTGATCAGTTCGATCATATCTAATTGATCTTTATGCTGGTATCTGCTAAATACAACAAAAATTGTAGATTTTGTATCAAGGGCGAAATTAACAGGATTTTTCGACAATTGTGAAGTTTGCGGCATGAACAGATAGAGTGTAATATTCTTACAAATCAAATGTCAAAACGTCATTCCGCCTTTGTATTTTTTGCCGTATATCTTATAAAACAGCCACATTTAAATTCTCGTTTTCAGTATTTTCAACATTTTCAGCACTTTTCTCGAATTTTTTCTATTTGACATAATAATGAGACGTTGCAGGCAGCAGAAAACATGACAATTGAAAAAAGTGTTGTGTCATAATATGATATCCTCTTCCATTTTTTACCCTCCCTCCTCCATGGTAACCATGCAGCTTAATAAGCAAAGGTTCTGTAACTTATCTCGTCCAGAATAATAAAATCTCACGACCAATAGTCGTATATCAAAAAAGTGACAATAATCAACCCTTACATATCAGTTTTAGGAGAGGAAATAGTGTGACCTCACAATATTAATTAGCCCTCCTCCCGCTTGTAATTATTCCCTGTATACTTTGGAGGTCATCCCTCTCTCTCACTCAACAGCGTTATATGGTTTATGGAGGTCCCCTTATCTGCGAAGTCTGCTCTATCATCACCAACCTGGAATCACTCATTTTGTGCCCGGTCCATTTATGTGATAAGCTGCTATTTTATAGGACGTAGCACAAGATCACATTTTTCGAACAGAAGAAGGAATTTAGAAATAAATTGGTTTTTGATTTGGACAGCGAGTCTCATAAACTATACAATTATATATTAGTAGATTTAACATACGCTTGTAGCTTACCGTCTTACGTACCAGCTGAATTATTTAATATAATAGCTTATGTCTGCTATAATTGTTAAGAAACATTCATTGTTGTAACACTATATTAGAAAAATTTATTATTCCAACACGTCACCGTCGGGATTTAAAGCCGAATCTTCCCACTTTCGCGGTGGAATGAGTTAGTCAATTACTCTACGGTGCACACAAATCAACAGTTTAATCCTTCATAATATAGCGATTTACAATACTCAAATTCACTACATGCGAGAGCCAATTATTTTTTAGCTGTAGCTAGACATTAACTCTTGCAGTAGCGAGGGCTCTTGAATGAATCAAAGATGAACTTTCCTTTTTTAATACAATTATATTTATTTTTGTCTGAATTTAGCATCAATTCAAATCGAAATATCAATCTGATTTCAATTTATCATTAAAAATAATAATACATTTTCTCTAGCTCTTAACTGAAAGATTATAATATAGCAGAGCTTTGTTAGCGCTATATAAACGGCAATATCTCAGTGATCGTGACTATTAATATATATAATAACAATAATAAGACTCAAAAATGAACAAAAAATTAAAACGAACTTATTTAGAACTCAGGCAGCCATACCTTGAATATTTTTTGAAAAGATTCTTCTCATAATTAATAAATGATGGTGCCAAATTCGTCACTGGCTCTCTCGGTGTACTTAATGCGTAAGACCCAATTATTCCAATTAACTGTAATTGCCCATTTCATGACTTGAAAGACGTTTGGAGGACAATGGCGTTTTTGATATAAAATTCTAAGGATTCTTCTTTTTAATAATATGTTTATTCATAAGCAGAAAAAGCTAATCAAAAGGTTAAGTTTAGCATATAACTGTTCCTCGATATGATTCTTGTGAATTCGATTGAATGAAATTCTATAAAGACGAGAACGTAAACATATTTCAAATTAGACCATTTGCAAACTGATAATTTTGAAAACTAATTGAAAGAAATGGAAATCATAAAAACATTAAATTGTGCTCCCACCCTAGCACTGGCTTGCCAAGTTGAGTGAGAAAATTCTTACTAAATTATTATATTTTAATAAAATGTACATTAAAAAAAACCCGGGTCGCAGTGCCAAAACCCTGCCGACAATATAGTGTATTTGCTTGTATAGGGCCGTGTGGTTTTATACTTTTATTATGTGAAATTAAGTTTGTTTTTGGGCAAAATAAAAAATTTAACCCCTTAATACACCCCTTAAAATAACATTTTTTTCTTAATTGTAATATTATTATCAATCTAACGTCTACACCGAATTAAATACACCCTTCAATAAATAAGTCACTATCTGCAAACTAGTGTTTTCATAAAATTTGTAAATCCGGTCCTGTCGGGCCGATTTTATTAAAATTGTGGGGACACTTTTTAATCACTACCAAAGGGTTAAATTTCAATTTTGAAACGATTCGGAGAATTTTTTCGGTATTTTTGGGCCCAAAAACAGTTTTCAACCCCTAAAAACTGCCCTTAAAATAGCCCGATTAGGCCCATTTTAAATAGGCTTCTTGCGGTGATGGATTTCAACACGTGACCCAAATTTCGTTGAAATCAATTAACTCTTTCGAAAGTTATCGCGCGTACACACACATATATATATATATATATATATATATATATATATATATATATATATATATATATATATATATATATATACGTATATAAATATATATATATATATATATAAACATTTTTAAAAATGGTGCCAATGTGTTTAGGAGGTTATGAAACGTCGAGAAATTTTGGTCCGACCCCTAGGTCCCGCCATCCGACCGACGCCAATAGTGTATGTTGCCATATGGCAAATACACTAAAAAGGAATATATAAATATAATCTACGCGACAGAGTGTTCCAATCACATAATTGGCGAGCACGACGCTGTCGAGTGGTTTGACAGCTGCGACATAGATTACATAACAGCTGGACATGATCAAGGTCAAAATGTCACACAGTATCGTTGACATTTTGGAACGATATGGACTTTCCGCTACAAACGGCCATTATTTTGCATAACAAATATTCACAATTTGCACACATTATAAAGCAAATATATTGAATATTGGGTAAATTTATATAGACGTCCTGTGGCGAGAAAACGTCAAAACAAAACACTTCTTTGTCTATATTATGATAGACACATGATAAGTTATTATCACAGGTATAGTCGTGTTCGCAATGTGAATTAGAGATGGGAAAAACGGGTCTTTTTAGTGATCTGCATCTTTGCATCTGGATCCTGTATGTGAGCCGGCTCACTGAACCGGTTCAAAAAGAGCCACATCGATCTCCTGTGAAAGACTATTTTCAAAGGCTGGACAAATATTTACAGAAAAGCGTTCACGAATGTCAGCCTCAAAAGTGTCTCAAGTTCTGTTCTTAAATGGATATTTATAGAATTTGGTTATTAGTATTTAAATGACTTATTTGCATTATGTTTTTACATTTTAATGATTTGAAAAAGGTATTAATTATTTTTAATTAAAAGGCACTGTTTATGAGGAAAAACTTATTTTCATTTTTTTTACATTTAGTGATTTTTTAAACAGAAAGCATATTACAATATGCAATACGATACCTTAAATAGTTGTGACTTAAGTGAGACACTGTAATAGTTGTACCGCCTAGTACGTAGTGTGTACACTGTATAGTTGTTGATTTTAAGTTGTATACCTGTATAGAATGCATAGCCAAACATGTGATGCATGAGTCATTTGAGCTGACATGCATCAATGAAAGAACTGATACGTAAGTGTAAAATGTGCTTCTGTGTGTTAAGTGATTCACTGAGCTATGCGGATCCGTCAGCTCACACGATCTTCTGAGTTACCCAACCCTACATGTGATGCATGAGTCATTTGAGCTGACATGCATCAAAGCAATAACTGATACGTAAGTGTAAAATGTGCTTCTATGAGTTAATTGTTTCACTGAGTTATGCGGATCCGCTGATCCGTCGGCTCAAGAAAAAGTGAGTCGGCTCTCACGGATCTTCTGTCGGAGTCGGCTCTTCGAGCCGGTTCAGATCTGAGTTACCCAACCCTACATGTGATGCATGAGTCATTTGAGCTGACATGCATCAAAGCAATAACTGATACGTAAGTGTAAAATGTGCTTCTATGAGTTAATTGTTTCACTGAGTTATGCGGATCCGCTGATCCGTCGGCTCAAGAAAAAGTGAGTCGGCTCTCACGGATCTTCTGTCGGAGTCGGCTCTTCGTGCCGGTTCAGATCTGAGTTACCCAACCCTACATGTGATGCATGAGTCATTTGAGCTGACATGCATCAAAGCAATAACTGATACGTAAGTGTAAAATGTGCTTCTATGAGTTAATTGTTTCACTGAGTTATGCGGATCCGCTGATCCGTCGGCTCAAGAAAAAGTGAGTCGGCTCTCACGGATCTTCTGTCGGAGTCGGCTCTTCGAGCCGGTTCAGATCTGAGTTACCCAACCCTACATGTGATGCATGAGTCATTTGAGCTGACATGCATCAAAGCAATAACTGATACGTAAGTGTAAAATGTGCTTCTATGAGTTAATTGTTTCACTGAGTTATGCGGATCCGCTGATCCGTCGGCTCAAGAAATAGTGAGTCGGCTCTCACGGATCTTCTGTCGGAGTCGGCTCTTCGAGCCGGTTCAGATCTGAGTTACCCAACCCTAATGTGAATATTCGTGAAAGTATAGCTTGGTCGTTTCGTGGTTGTCGCACAAACTTATGGACATAAATGTTGTCACGTAATAGTTTCACGAACATTAAACGGCCAAATACTACTTTTTGACTAAGATGTGGAGTACAATTTAATCGGAGCTCAGATAGCGACTTGGCTTTATTAGAGACCTCATAACTTTTTAACAATGAAAGCACTATGAACTTGTGAGTCTTGGCAACCAACTACACATGAAATGTTCGTGGTGGGATTTTTTACTGGTAATCATAAATTGTTTTGTCACTTGGAATCACGCAGATTTAACAATATTATGTGTGTCCTTGATGACACAAATGTTGCCAAGACCTACACTGGGTAGTGTATAATGTTGGCATATTATTTAATGCAAAACGTTTTAAAATATTGAAATGCGATAGAGGCGGCTGTCATACCAGGTAGACATACCGACACCTGCAGTGGGATCCTCGCAAAAAATATATTATTGTAATTATATAGTGCGTCCCATTATAAAGGAGTTAATTAATTGACCTCACTTTCGATTGCATGCAACGTTCCTAGAAAAATGTCTGACGCCAGAGGTTTGTGCCCTCTTCGCCATATGTAATATGCTTATAGACAACGCGCATTTTAATCTCGCCGAGTTCGCGTTCTCAGTGAACGTTGAAATCTCCTCGAAGATATATACTTCACACAGAACGGACAGTTAAGATTCGTAATGACTATTCGAATCTGAGTTGAATAAATGTATAAACAAATAGTATTTTTTTATTAGAAATTAGTTTCACGGGTAATTGGAATAAAAATCAATTTAAACACTCATTGATTGCAACGTTTCGTCTTTATTAAATCAAGACTTTTTCAAGCTCTGGAAAATTTTTTTTTTTTTTTACAAAAATTAACAATCATATAATAAAAATATAAAAAACCTTATGGATTAAATAATTTACTAAAAAGAAACAATAATGTGACTAACCTCAATATGTTTAAATTATAATAAAACTATGATATAAAAAGCAATTTTGCATTACAAAAATCAATAAAATTGAAAATTGTAGAAAATAATATCTTCTTTTTTTATTATTTTACTTATATTATTTTCACAGTCAACTACAATTATAGTATGACAGTTGCTCAGTTTAACTAATTTTCGTTAGAGGTCAGTATAATTATTAAAATTTTTTTAATTTAAATTAAATATACATCACAGAAAATTGAAAATTGTTTTTGGTACTAATCAAGTGATAAAAAAATTAGGAAATTTAAATTAATAATTTCAAACTTTTAATTTCTTTATATATATAAAATACGAAAATCTTTCAATTACTCAAATTAAAAAGTCTTGATTTAATAAAGACGAAACGTTGCAATCAATGAGTGTTTAAATTGATTTTTTATTCCAATTACCCGTGAAACTAATTTCTATTATTACATATTTTAGAATTGAACTTTAAAGAAGTATTTTTTTATGTTAATAAAGTAAGGCTAATAGATTTTGACATGAGTAATAGGGCAACGGAAATATAGGTTAACATTTAAATACATATTAAAAAAAAGGAACTGTGTATTTTTACACTGGACATACACACTACAGAAGTAAAACTGTATAAATAAAAAAAAATGGTGCGTGTACTTGTGTACGCGTGGCAGAAGTTATACTTCTTTGGCGTGGTCGTGATAATTGAAATTCACATTGTCGTTAAAGAGGTACATTGATAAAATAAAATACTGCTGAATCCATAATTATTATTTTAAAAAAAGTACAAGTATTGAGGTTATTTTATTGTCAAAAGTTATTAACAACACTATAGCTTTTAAGAAGTTCCGTTCGATGTCGCTAGTATAACATACTTTGTTGTTTTATGAAATAACTGTTTTGACGTTATCAGAAAAAAATGAGACGTGTCATCTATGAATACAACATTAAACTATCGAAGAGTCAAATCTATGGATGATTAGAAGAAATATAACTTCAAAAAGAAAACAGAAAAAAATGAAAATGGCTCCGAACGCCGAGATCTAAATTACGACCTTTAGGTTACAAGACAACTGTTCTACCTCGTCACCAACTTAACTTAAATTTCTACAATCGTTTTTTAAAGTAGAATAACGTATATTGCTATACTCGTTCGTTTTCAATCCCTGGAATCAAAATTCTACCGTGCCAAAATAAGTTTTACTTAAAAATAAACAATAAATAATAAAATAGGATGCCTCTATTTATAAATAGCATTTTGTTTAAAATCTTATTTTGGTAACAGTGATCAAATAATTGTAAGAATCTGAAAATCAAACAGTTCGAAAAAGCATTTACCAATTTTATATTTTCAAAAAGCTCTCCTAAAATATATCACGTTTTAAGGCTATCGGAACGCTCTGAATTTAAGCCAAAAATAGAGCTTCGGCTGTCAACTGATTGCAGACTGACTCGTCAACATTCTGCAAAAATTCTTTCTCTATAAGGAAGATAAAGGACAAATCTAGGTTTCTAATGGACTACTTATGTAATTTATGTACGATTTACTAGAAAAAAGTTAGCAGTAATTGTGCTAAAAAAACACACGTTTTCAATGTCACACTATGACCTTATTCGTACTTATTTCACAAAACTGTTCCATCACAAACTTAAAGTGACTCTTCCTTTTTTGGAAAAGTTTTTTAAATCTTCAAAATATTTCCAAAAATTAGAGTAATCAATTGACAGCGGTATCCTTGCAATAACATTTTTTAGCCTCGTAGTTGGCACCAGCCAAAAATTGAAACATGCGGATGATTTGAGCGAGACAGAGCTGAAGAAGGTCACACCCACAATATGTCTTTTGCCTACCTTGCCCCTTACCGCTGGGTCTCAGCACAAACAAAATTCAGAGCGCTCCGACAGCCTTAAGTCTTACTCTATGTAGATGTACAGACATGGCTATTTTTCTCTTTAAAATTTGTTTAAGTTCATAATCGCCTTAATATTTACGACAAGGATGCTTCACACCGTGCGAGAAAACTTTATACAGATTTATATGCCTACCACGCTGTCTCTAAAAAGTAAGAATTATCTTCTCTGTGACTTAATAAATTATTGACTTCTTAGAAAATGAGATTTAAATGAATTAATATTCTTTTCACAACTTGAATATAAATTTAGAGTACCTACCAACGATGTGCATGTTTAAGTAGAATATCATACCCAAGTATGCAAAAAAATATCTTAACTTACATTTTGAACGACGGATTGTTGATTTAGAACCTACACGCTATTTATTGAAAAAAAATGGAGAATAAAAATAATACATTACACCACAAGAGCAGAAAGTTGAAATTCCTGCTGTGCGTTATGATGCCCGAGGCGAAATCGAGGGCATCATGTGTCGCGCAGTGCAGGACTCCCAGCTTTCTGCCCGTGTGGTGTATACTATTTTTCTTCGTACCCGCACTTTCACCAATATACTCGTATAAAAGAACTAATTACTTTCAAGTAAGCAATTTTGAGGTTATAGGTTGGCTACTACTGCCTATACTGGCGAACACGTGTGCAGGCGAACGGCAGTGTCACGTATCAGTGCGCATGACAAAACTGTTTTGGCGGACGATAGCGAGTAATTCCAACAGTGCATAAATGTTAGACTTTCTGCTTTAAAATCGAAGCAATGGTATGGAGAAAAAAATGTTTTTTTCTGGTATAAAGTACAGTCCAGTACGCTATTGTTAAGTTGTTTCTTTGATTGTTAATTGATCAAGATGCCTAATACAGTTTTGCATAGACAAGCACGAAAAATGCAAGGAATTAGATCTTCAGATTAAAAAAAAATTAAAAATAATAATATAGCGCAAATTTGAAGTTTTTTCAACCGACTGTACCTGCGCAAGCCTCCATTTGCATCTAACTTCCGAGCCTTTTAGATCCATGGCACGTACTATCCCTCAGAACTCTTCTGACTCTGGAATAGAATTATATGTCATGTGTAATTTCACAGAGTTAACTGATCCATTGAGCCGTCGGATCCAAAAAAAAAAGAGTCGACTTTTCTGTCGCAGTCGGATCTTCAGAACTGAGTGACTCAAACCTAGTTGACACCCCTAGAGTATAATGCAAAAGCATACGTGATTAAGAAGCTGTATTATCTGTTCTTAGAAACAGGGGGTAATAAACTACCAAAATCAACTTTTCACAAGAGTAAATATTAGAGATTCACTTAAGATAAGTTTTTAATACTAAAGTTCAATAGTTTGTCAAGGATTCTCCAAGAGGTATTAAGTAATTTGAAGATGAATCTGTAATCGATTTTTAGAAGAGACGCAATCAGAGACAATGTCAACAGGTGAACTAGTCAGTCAATTCTAAAACTACGAAATAATTTAGTTCTATAATTTAATAGGATGAAACCTTTGCCTATATATTGGAGTTAATGAGTCACAATAACAAATAAATAACTAAAACACAATAAAATTTGATTTAATCAAGACGAAGAAGCCTAAATACGTCTGATCACAACGAGATTGAAAATTATATTATACTTGTTTGTTTCTTATGCGTAGCTAATAGAAACTCAAAACAAAACAATGTTGTGGTCGACAATGCAGAGTATTAATGTTGTCTCAAAAAGACCCAACACAAGTATTAATTTTGGACAAAATTCGCTTTCCTAAATTTTATGGTATTTTTCAATTTGAGGTCCCTGAGCCCATAAAAAAGAAGGCCTGAATACTCAACGTGCCCTTTAGAAAAAAAAGCTTGTGTAGGTACCGCGGACTCGTGAATTTGACTTGGTTTCCATATTATTCCTCACTGGTACAAAGCAAATTATTTTTTTAAGTAAAACTGCTTTTGACACGGCAGAGTAACATTGCTTCATTAGATTGAAAATGTAACGAAAGTATCGCAATCTACGTGTACCATATACTGTAAAAACCGGATGTAGAACATTAACTTGGGTGGCGGCGACATGGAAAAGTTGCCTCCTAAGGTCGTTTGATTCCGGTGGTGATTTTTTTTTGTTATTTTGTTTTTAATAATTATATCAGTTTTACTTAAGTAGTGTTAGTGTAAAGTATCTTTTTTTCTTTTTATAGAACGTACCTATATCGTTTTATTATTTTAAATTTAAATTTTTTACCTAGTAAGATTTGAATTGAAGTTGAAATAGCTACATGTCAAGACATAAAAATACATACACACTTTGTAGTATTAAGTAACATTAATAAATACCGACATTTTCTTTTTGATTTGTATTTATAATAAATAATGCGAAAATATTTGCAAAGATACACTATACATTTACAAATTATATTTAAAAAAAAATTAATTCACCTATCAGGTAATATAAATCACTTGGCAGTCGTGTATCTGTTGGCAACAGCGACGCTATTTTTATAACAATAATTTAAATATGTAAAAAAAAATGCCAAAATAATATTCATTCAGTTTTATAGTATCTATAAATTGTATTTTCAATTCCAAGAATCTGAAACCAATATCGTAATTCTTACAGGGCATCGGGTTAACAGCCAGAGATCTATGGAAATGTCATAGGCAATACACAACAGCGAGTTAAAATCACAATTTTAAATTTATGTCTGGACGAAAATGAAAGTGACAGCATAAATTAATTAAAGCCAGGGTTTTCGCAAATTTTAAAGCTTTAACACACTGTGTTAAAGCCAATTCAGACTAGCCGTTCTCGGTTACGATTCACCGGTCCGGTTGGGAGCTCAACCAATCAGGGCGTAGTCGTTCCCGATTGCGGTTCGGTTCGAGCGTTTAGGTTCAGCTCTAATTTCAACCGGACCGTTCGCAACCGTAGCCAATGAGAACGCTTGCTGGAGTCACGTGACTAGCCAGCTGTTTTTGTTGACATTTAACTACACATCAAACGTCAAATCATATTTCGAAATTGCGCATGCGCACCGAGAATAATCGTAGAACCGAATCGGGATAGTGTGAGCAGCCTAGATTAATCGAAAACCGAACCGGACCGGTGAATCGTAACCGAAAACGGCTAGTCTGAATTGGCTTTAAGAGAAGAAAAATCGTAAGAACCAAATATATTATACAAGTTAACTATCAAAAATGTTAAAATACACTGGAAATGAAGTGAAAAGCAGATGTCTTATAATAAATGAATATCATATTCATATTTTGACTTGTGGAAACTGGAAAGACATTTTATTCATTTATTTGGAGTACTTCAAGTTTGAATGATTCCGTCGTTCAGTTGACCGGAATTTTTTTCAATTTTATTTTCAACAGATTTATTTTTTAGCGCTTATCTCAAAATTTAACACCAAAGGGCATGTTTTCCCTAATTGAAATTTTAATAGCTAGCATAAATTTAACCAAGCAAGAAATATAATATTTAAAAATGATTTATCCTCTTTTATTTTCGTAAACGATAGGACAGCCCTGTATGATGATGACATAAATTATCTGATAAATGTAGACAAATAAAACCACTAGTTTTCATTAATATATACAAACGCTATTAAAATGGAGAATAGTTGCTATAAAAATAAAAAACGTCGCCAAGTTCAAAAGACCTATGCTTATGTAATATATTATTAGTTTATAACTGCCGCTTTATGAGAAAAAAAAGTTACTTAGATTGTGTCGATTAATGAAACAATAAAAAGGAATAATATTACTAAATCTAGTAAATAATTCGAACATTTAATATAAAATTTAATGACAACACAAGAAATAAAGTCAATCTACAGGCTGTCGCAGAACATGCACCTATACGGACAGTAGTGTGAAATAAACAAGAAAAAAAAATAGCAAAAAAGTCCCTAGACAATATATTTTGATCCGATGTACCTACCATTTAATATTATCACCAATAACTTGAGCGAATTATTCATAAACCACGCCTACTCCTTCACTTATTTTGCTAATTTTCTGCGCAGCCTTGTATAATAAAAATTTAAAATAAATAGCCCCGGTATTTAATAGAATATTTAACCGACTAATTAGCCCATTATTTAACCTTCCACATTACTGATTTCAAACTTGTCGATTCTGTCAAAAAAATGATTTCTTGCTGCAGGCCTATATTGCATTTACACAGAGCCACATAATATGCTACATGAAAAAGACCATCTAAATATGAAAAAAGTCACTACATAGTTAATTAAAAAGTTTGTACATTGTTATAATTTGCCTTTTTGGTTTACTGTGCAACTCTAAACGAGAATAGACGTGTTAACATTACTTACAAAGCTCTAAAAGTAATTAGCCTTCACGACACGATAGCCTGTTAACCCATTAACGCCGAAGAATCGTGTTTTTTTTTCTCATTTTCAAGCTAGATTCTTATCATCGAAAAAAAATCATTTGCAAATAAAAAATATGTTCTCTTGTACTTTCGAGTGTCCCCTTTCCGAATCCGAAGTCAAAATTGAGTTTTGTCAATTAGAAAAAAAAATATGGCCGTTTTTAAACAAAAAAAACCGAAAAAATCGAAGACATTTTTTTTTCAATATTTTTTTTCTCATTGAAGACGCGCGAGGACCCCCCCTTTTTCTTCAACCATGAGTGCACAAAATAGTTGTAGTTTAAGAATATATTTTTTTAATTTGTCGACATTGACATTTTCACCCCCAAAATGGCGCTTTTCATCCCTTCAGCAGGAAGACAATTTTCACTCTCGGTGCCCGACAAAAAAAATATTCAAATCTTAACGAAAATTGGTATCCTGGGGTTTTCAAGGTCGCTGATTACGATTCCGCCCTCAAAATTCGAAAATTCAAAATGGCGGATCCAATATGGCGAACCCAAATTCAAAAACTTATTTGAATCGGATGAAATGTGGCACTCGGGGGTTTTCGAGGTCGCTGCTTACAAATCTGCCCTCAAAATTCGAAAATTCAAAATGGCGGTTCCAATATGGCGGACCCAAATTCAAAAACTTATTTGAATCGGATGAAATGTGGCACTCGGGGGTTTTCGAGGTCGCTGATTACAAATCTGCCCTCAAAATTCGAAAATTCAAAATGGCGGTTCCAATATGGCGGACCCAAATTCAAAAACTTATTTGAATCGGATGAAATGTGGCACTCGGAGGTCTTCGAGGTCCTTGATAACGAATCTGGCATCATCATTTCAAAATTCAAAATGGCGAATGCAATATGGCGGACACCTTCCCGTTAACACCCAGTTATTATCTAACGTTTATTGAAGAATTGACAACTTTATATATTGACAAATTGACAAATTTATAGAAATTCATCACTCCGCATTACTCAACGGATAAACTTATAATTCCTTATTCTTTTTTGAACGCACGCTTTACGCGGGAAAAAAATAAATTACTTTTTTTGACTTTTGTCATTTCTGAAATAAAACAAAAATTGGGAAGTTTTTATTAATTTTTGCTTACGCACGTTGGGGGCCCCCGTGGCCCGGGGGCCCCGTATAATTGATACGGCAGATACGGCGGTAGCTACGCCCCTGATTCGGAGTATTATTAATAATTATCACAATAGAATCATAACGACGCAACTTTTTTTAAGTAATGCCAGTGCTAACGGACAGACGAAAATTCTGGAATTATTTTTCCCCATCGAGATATCGTCCAAATTCCTGAAAATTCTGAATAACTAGCAAGAAAACGAAATTACAGGCAAGGATCCTGTTACGATTAATAGCATTTCATTTAACATTCAAGTAACATTTCTAGAGAAATGCAGCATTAGTATTTAATTTTGTACAATTATGCAATGCGGAAATACATAATAAAATTGTAGATATATAAAAATATAAAATAATAACTAATAACAATATAAAAAGACCATTTATTAATTGCGTAACATACATGGATTTATGCTCAACGAAACGTATCCACCGATAGTATTTTTTTACAGCAACTATAATTTATTTTATATACAAAAAAATATCGTGTTACTCACCTTATCCGCTACAAATTACAGAAGTGAAACTTCTAGTTGTGTCGACTATAAACACACACATTTCAAAAGATGCCGCTCTGGCAACTGCACCCCTTGAAAGAAACTCTTCTCCTGCGAGAAATAGCTCTAAAATCGTTGGTTTGATTATGTGAAATAAAAAATTTCAATTAGAATTCTTGTAGATTCGGAGAAAAAAAACAGTGATGGATGGACAAATAAATTCGAGAGTGATCTTATAAGGATTCGGTTTTTTTATCGGATATATGGAAAAAATATAAATAAATATAGGTGGAATATGTAATATGTAGTTGATGAAAAAAGAAAACAAATAATGGCCGCCGGAATTGAACTTAAGACTTTCTATTATGAGGCAGCTGCTATACCTCTCAGCCACAGTAGTCTAAGGACATTAGGACAAAGTTATCAAATTATTGTATTGGCATCGGTCCTTAATACGTGTGCAATTTTTTTATCAATCGGACGTTCTAAAGTCGGTGAAAATTACGTTGAAAGATTTCGTCATATTGACAGGGCCATCTTTTCCACTGGGCACTCTGAGCACGTGCCCCAGTTCCACATCAGCAACCGATAACCGATACTTCCGACAAATATATCGATATATTTTTTAATAATGTATTTGTTAATTATTAATTTGCTTAGAAATTACGCTCCTTTTTAAGAAAAAATAGTCTTCCGTAATAGTCATAGGCGCCCCATCATCCGAAAGTGCCTAGGGCCTCCAATAGGTTAAAGACGACTCTGCATATTGATATATATATATATACGTACATACATACTTACATACATGCAGGTGAAGCTAATAAAAACGTTTTAAAAATGAATGTGAATGTTTTTCTTCGAGAATCTTAATCCTATATCCAGCCAAATGCCACCTATTTTCATAAGTTATCGTATGTCCAGTGCATTAAAGAAGATATCTTGACAATTTTAAATCTCACTAGCAACAATATTTATTTTGAAAACAAATATATTCGTATAATTTTACGACTTGTGGAGTGTGAAACAGAGAGTTATTCCGAAAGTCAAGAGGGCGTTGCCATACATTAAAGTGCAAAAAAATAGATGAATAAACAAAAAACTGTTCTTTTTTTATAGACAAAAAGAAGTGTAAGCAAATACATGCGACGCCTGGGCGTGGATTTTTCTTATTTAAAGTTTATTAACATGGGTCTAAGAACCCTTTAGCAAACTGTAGACCATTATTTATGATATTTATACAATGTGTTGAATAAAAAGAACCCTGCATGCATGTTCTTCTATAGAAAGCTGCGAATTTGCACGTTACAGTCACGCATTTTTTTTATTTTTTTTATTTATTTATTTATTTTTATTTAATTAATTAATTAAAGCCGCAAAGCCATACATAAAATATGAGACATAAAATAACAGTTAACGTGAATACGTCTTTATGTTCAATTCGCAGTTTGAAACTTGACCAAGCCCAAAGTAGGGATGATTTCAATCGTTTGGAGTTTCACAACGGTGAAAGATATAAGCAATTATCAATTGCGTAAGGGAGTACACGTCTGACGATAAGTCGTGTAATTTACTTCAGGTGGCGTCTCAGTGTTTGACAGCTCACTAAATGTGAACACGAAGTTCAGCTAGAGATGGGAAAAACGGGTCTTTTTAGTGATCTGCATCTTTGCATCTGGATCCCGTATGTGAGCCGGCTCACTGAACCGGTTCAAAAAGAGCCGAGTTCTGAATATGTTACTGCAGTCTGTCACTGAGTTACCTAGTTCAGTCAATCATATCACGACCTGTATAGAATCAAGAATGCATAGCCAAACATGTGATGCATGAGTCATTTGAGCTGACAGATGCATCGAAGCAAGAACTGATACGTAAGTGTAAAATGTGCTTCTGTGTGTTAAGTGTTTCACTGAGCTATGCGGATCCGGTGATCCGTCGGCTCAAAAAAAGTGAGTCGGCTCTCACGGATCTTCTGTCGGAGTCGGCTCTTTGAACCGGTTCAGATCTGAGTTACACAACTCTAATTTCAGCGTTCAGTTAACTTTAAGCGCTCGTACTTCTAGACGACGCCGGGTGCATCTAGAAGTTACAGTCGGACATATTATGTCGACGTATTGAGGGAATAAAATTTTACTCAAGACATTGTTGAAAAATTACAGCAGCAGATAAAGGAAATTTGGAAAAGTTACCTTCGAAATTCGTTGTTATCCGATCGCAAGTTGATGTGTCATTAGTCATACCGAACTTACAATATTTTGTGTAAAAATTTATATGTCCTCCGAGCTCTTATTTTGGAGAAAACGTAGGTAACAATAGCATTCTTAAAAAGTGCGCTAAACTTGACGTAATCTGACTCTAGCCAATAGCAAAGTCTAAAAGTGGGGATCTATAATAATGTAATCACAAGATCAAAAAAACAAACGCCACATTCGATCTCGGGTTTCTCAACGTCGTTCTTTACAATGTAGCGTCGCAAAATGCCTACTGGATAGAGTCCCAAATAAAATGCCTTACATCAGACATTAAAAGATCTTATTCAAAATAAACAGGACGCGAATATCCAAAATTCGTATTTCACCGGTGTTGATAATGTCTTTCGAGTTCTAGCTCAAGTAGTTTGAAAAAAAAAATTCTTTACCTCTTTAAGGATCGAATTTCGAAAAATGTTTTCTTAGTGAGTGCTAATGTCATGGAAGAGAAATATTTCTCGACTTCCATGGCTCTCGGTTCAGGACATTGATAAGTCAGTCAGGATACTTGTTTTTATGTATTAACAGGGCCGCATTTAGGACGGGGCCAGTGGGGCCATGGCCCCAGGGCCCCCATCAATGCGGCAAAAAATTGAAAAACTATGAGTTTCTTTTAAAAATTAGTCCCGATTCTGAGAGAAAAAAATTTGATGATAAATAATAAATGACCACAATGGAACCTTCTCAGTTGGAACTGAAGGCTTAAAATCTAGTACATTCTTATCCTGAAGATTTGGAATTGAATTTGGCTAACGAATTAACTCATCTCGCCACTTTCGCAAAACAGTACGAAAAGAAAACGGGTGAAACGAATGAAATTTTTTTCTATCGGATAATTTTGCAAAACAATGTACAATCTACTTTCTGCAACGCAGAAGTAGCACTTCTATGTAGGTACTTATCGATGATGGTGATGAATTGCAGTGGGGAAAGATCTTTCTCAAAACTAAGGATAATTAAGAACAGATTGGGACAACAATGTCTCAAATTCGCTTGTCGAATCCCATGCTTCTTAGTTTGGAAAGTGACATACTTCGCGAGATGGACTTTGATGATATTGTCAAAACTTACGCAAATCAGAAATCGCGCAAAGCTTTTTTCACTTAAAATCGCAAAACTGTCAGTGAGTAACACACTTTACAAGAATAAAGTTTTTAATATGTCGTGCGTAAGCATGTCGTTTTATTCAAGAATACATGATTTTCCCCAGAGAAACTATAGGGGCCTCCACCAAATGATGGCCCCAGGGTCTCTAAATTCTAAATGCGGCCCTGTGTATTAAGATAGATTACTAAGCAATCTAATTTTAATTTTCGTATATTTTTACCTGCATTTTGTATTTCAATACTCTAGATCAGGGGTCTCCAAACTACGGCCCGCGGGCCAAATGTGGCCCGCAGCAGCGGATCGAATATGCCATTTATCTGGCCCGTCATAATTAAATTGAATATCTTACTAGCTGTAATAAGCAACATAGATAGGACAATTACATATTGAAATGAAAAAAGAAACATAACTTTATTATGATCAATCAGACTTATGTAGCTGTGACTTTCCACTGACGAATGTTCGCAACGGAAATTATCAGCGGCGACTTCAAATGTTCATCCGTTTATTTGGATCTGTAAATATTTTGCGCGTAATTCAAAACTATATTGATGCTACGATGAGCCCAGGGCAGATGGGATAGGCCGTGGCCCTTGAGAACTAGTAGAGCACTCAGTGTGGCCCTTACGCTAAAAAGTTTGAAGACCCCTGCTCTAGATGATTCCTTACGTATCAAAACACTCGCTACAACACATGATTCATTCAATACGCTATTGTCAGGTGTGTTTGTATTGATGCGATCCTCGCATTTTTCAATGCGCGTTCCTTTTGTAAACCGTGTTTTCATTACTTGCACAGTTGGTATTCAATTTTTTGTTTGGCTACCATTTAAAAGTCGTTGTACCGCAGGATATTCATGGCGATTCAGAACGACGATGGATTGTTGTCATCGTACGTCAGTGTTGCCACATTGGGGATGAAATCGCTTCATCGACGAATTTTACCAGCTACAATAAAGCAAATAGGAATCCTAAGTAATATTATAAATGCGAATGCGAGTTAGTTTGTTTATTACGCTTTCACGCCTAAATCGCTGAACAGATTTCGATAAAATTTGACAAGAAGATAGATTGCATCCTAAAGAAGGACAAAGGCTACATTTTGTCTCAAAATTAAAACTAAAAGGGGGTAAAATAGGGGATGAATGTCACTGACAGGTCATCACGATACCTTCTGGAAATATTTGACCTCCAGACTTGAAATTTGGCAAACATGTTTCTTTTGTTGAGTAGAGATACTAAAATTGTCTTCTAAGGTGTGAAAAGGGGGGAAGTACAGGGGTGTCAATGTTTAACACACCATAATTTTTAAAATACAGTTTTTATGGACTGAAAATGTAGCTGTTAGGTCTTGATGAAGATTCCACTATTGTTATTGTTGCCGTGTATCATTACAATCATGGGTGGAGCCGCTGTTCGTTTGCAAGCGCATCACTTGAAAACAGTTGGACCGATTTGATTAATTTTCTATTTAAAATGTTCGTAATAGTCGCATATCAATTTTGAGTTGAATTGGAACAAACTATTTGGCAACGCTGTTGTACGCCTGTTAACGTTTTTACAAATAGCTGCGCCAAACTTGTCACAAATGGTCGATCCCGCAAGAAACTGTTCTGAACCAGGGCATGTTTGTTGATGGACACTTATAATACTTGATGGTGTCGATGTTCAAATGTTTGTACATCAACAAGTTCATGGTCATTTAGATCAACCGACACCGTCTTCTCCAAATATTTTTTCTTTTATTTTGAGAATAATATCTATTAAATGCAAGTAGGTATATATGTAAAAAGAAATGAACAATTGTTTGAGTGAATTTTAACAAAAACTGTTTTCAAGAGAATATATTTATAAATGCTATAAAATACTATTGATGGGAAATTTTGCCTTAAGGGGGAAAAAGGGTCGGATAATCGTTTTTTTTTCTGATACTACAACATAAGAAATATTGTCAGAAATTTTGAAGTCATTAGGAGCAAAATTTTTCGAGTTACAGACAATTGAGTCTCCGAATGCTCGGTCTTTTCTTCTCTATTTTATTGATGTATCAAACTTCTATCGCATTTTTCTCAAAACTTTTTTTTTAATTCGGTAGTCAAAATTTCTCGAAAACCGTACGGCCGATTTCGTCTAATCTTTCACACTTCTTTTACATACTAAATTCTCGGTTCTGAACGAAGGAGTTTTTTTTCAATTACAACTCATTTTTTAACACTAAAACTAAAGAAACCTTTTTGGTTTTTTAATTTCAAATGAAGCAATCTTGAGTTAACTTTTTTTGAGGTGGCTCGGTTCTGACCACTGCCACTGGCTTATTTTTTAATATTTTTTGATGAAAATTTAACAGAATATTTTTAGAATCATACTTAATAATGTAACAAATTTTTAAAATATTAGTAAATAAGGTATTCTGAAAAAAATCATAAAAATATGTTTTTTTTTGTATCTCAGACCCTTTTCCCTCCTTATGGATCAAAGAACGGCAATCTTGATGTTTAAAGTTGTTTTTATCTCTAAAGTTTTGGGAGATTTTCTCTCATTTTTGGCTCTCAAACTGGGACACGATATCAAATACACCTATGTCCTCTCCTCTAGCTTTGCAACCATATGATTAGAAAATCTGAAAAAAATCAAGAGAATAGCATTTGCTAAATACTTTCAAAGAAAATGATTTTGAACACAATATATTAACAATTCCTTACAGTATCCCATTTTCCCTACAATATTTTTATATGGTTGTCATATTTCTATTAATATGGCGGAAACAAGAACCGCGGCCACATAAACATAAAAAAATCGACAGATGTCACCAGTGTACATGTCAGTATTTATTACAACTAGTCGGTTTATGGAAGGTCTTCAAGTGATTTTAATAGTGCAATAAATAATAATTCATCTTTTTAATTAATTATAATCTACAAAACAGTATCAACATTTTATTGCAAGGACGCATTTCTAGGTTAGGGTATAATATTTATCAATCAATGATCGCGACTCATTAATAGCCCATAAATACGTCGTAACGAACAATACGGAACCTTAACATGTGGGTGCCCAGCACGCGCTTGATCGTTTTTTTTTTAATATCCACAACAAGAATTTATTTTGTCATCTTTTGACATAATAATAAGATAACAAATGTATTCAAATCGTTAGAGGGTTTGAAAATTATTCATCCCCATTTTTGAATTGCTAGCTACGGTTTGTTATTACTAAAATTGCGTTTTAATTTTATTGACAAACATCGGAGCTTTTTTTGATTTTATTGCCGTTGTTATACAACTGAAAACTCAAGAAAATGAAAATTTATAATTCTATATAAAAATAAAAATAACAATTAAAAAAAACGACTTAGTATTCCTGCAGAGAAATATAGTCTGTGTTGTATCTTTTTTAAGGAATAATTTGTCCTAGTCTTTTGAAATATTTAATTTAGTTTTTCAGAAAACATATTTTATCATTTCATATTAAATGTGTTATTTATCTTTTATTGGTTTTTGTCTGTTTGGCCAGTTTTCTTTGTACGAAAAAACCCAATTTCGCAGCCACATCAAAATCAGTTCACCCATTTCTGAAATATGGCACAGACATATAGCTATCCAAACAGACGACCCAAACATTTTTCCTGTGGATCGTGGGTTAAAAGTGTATCGTGTATTAGAAGAACTGAAGAAAAATGTTTTATTGCCACACAGCATACGTAAAAGCATGATTTACGAATATTGCGTTAATTAAATCAGCACTTTGTAACCAAAACAGTTTTTTTTAAACATTTCGCACATTTTAAAAATTTAACGAGTGGTCATAAAATTATATTTGTCACGTCATTCATACATAATTGAAAATATCAACAATAGCAATACATTTTTTAATTTATTGATAATATTCATTTATACAACTGTCTAGCAAAGTGTTGATTTTAGCCTAACCTAGACTAATAAAAAAGATGTCGGAAGACCTTCGCAATTCTTTTTTTTATAGATAGTTCCTCATTACATTTTTGAGACATAAATTTCGTATCTTTATTATTAAAAATGTTGTTCCATGATTTAGATATGTATCTTGTGAAAAAATAAATAAATGGTTAAGCATGCACGTATTTATTTGCTGATGGTTTCTTAGGGGCATCATTTGCCACATTATTCCTGTAATCTTCACTGGCCTCTTTAGTAATTATATATTTGATTTTTTTTTAATTTTTGGAGACAGAATGAGAACTTACAGATAGAAAAACTTATATTTATTTAAATGGTGATTGTAATATTCAAACATCATATATTAACTTTGAGTTTTTCCTTATTTAAATTTTAACAATAACCAAAATGTGCATACTTTTAGCTATTTTTTAGATAGAGTAATTATGTAGATTATAGACATAGCCATAATTTAAGGTTGTCGCAACGCTCTGACTTTTGTTGGTGCTGAGACCCAGCGGTAAGGGGCGAGGTAGGCAAAAGACATATTGTGGGTGTGACCTTCTTTAGCTCTGTCTTGCTCAAATCATCCGCACGTTTCAATTTTTGGCTGGTGCCAACTACGAGGCTAAAAAATGTTTTTGCAAGCGTGCCGCTGTCAATTGATTACTCTAAATTTTGGAAATATTTTGAAGATTTAAAAAACTTTTCCGAAAAAGGAAGAGTCACTTTAGGTTTGTGATGGAACAGTTTTGTAAAATAAGTACGAATAAGGGCATAGTGTGACATTGAAAACGTGTATTTTTTTAGCACAATTAATGCCAAATTTTTTCTAGTAAATCGTACATAAATTACAAAAGTAGTCCATTAGAGACCTAGATTTGTCCTTTATCTTCCTTATAGCGAAAGAATTTTTACAGAATGTTGACGAATAAGTCTACAATCAGTTGACAGTCGAAGCTCTATTTTTGGCTTAAATTCAGAGCGTTCCGACAGCCTTAATCTGACTGTTTTTTAAGAAACGATTTTTCAGTTTTGTGATCAATAGCGTACTTGTGTGGAATTTTTCATTGCATTTTTATTATGCAGAACGGAAATTTAAGTCAAATCTGAAAAACATTAAATGATTCGTAAAGTTCCAATAATTTATTAAATTATTAATAAATTTTAAAGAAGTTACAATTTTTTATCGAATGTCCGCTTCAATAGTTAGATAGTTTATATAGGTACTAGTACAAAACTGTAGGTAGTATAGGTGATAATTACACATCGTCTACTTCCTAAGACGTAATGTCACGACTCAATAACGAGCAAAAAGCTTTTTAACGAGTGGGGTTTTGATCAAAATTTTTTGAGTTTATGACTTACGAATCATTTTGTCCAGAACTTATCGCTCTTATATTCGAGTCCATTGGAATTAATACTTTTTTTATAATATTATAAAAAAAAACAATAAATGCAAAAGGATTTTCTACACGTGTAAGAAATAAAAAATAAAATTGACGTAAGTTTATCAAAAAAATAGACAAACAAGGAACAGCAATACCTGTGGTTAGACTTTATCTATTACTTAATTTCGAGTAGAGTACTTTAAAATAAGAAATACCAGCTTGACAAACATAACCGCAACAATTTTCACACTTACCTAAGCACTACAAGTATAATTTCAATTAATGGTTTTCAATTTCAATTGAAAACCACTTCAGCTATCACGTCAATCATTTATTTGTTACATAAATATTCAATTAATTAAAAGAAAAGTACTTCGGTATTTCTAAAGTGATTACGTCTTTCACCAGTTTTTTAGCTGCAGTAGTAAGAGAAATTTTAAAAATTAAAACATCCAAAAAAATAAGAACATTAAGCGATTCGGCCTCTTCGTAATCGATGTTAGTGATGAAAAGAAAGAAAGAAAGCAAATGATTTGGAGCATTCTTTGCTCTATAAAAACCACAACTTTCAATCTGAGAATCGATATAAACATAGAAAGGGCTTTAATTTATTTCACTGTTGGATCGTGTGAAGAGTAGCACCCGATTTTATGTATGTCGGCTATCCAGCAGACCGTATCCAGCAAATTGCGCCGTGCGTAGAGGATTTTAGGAATCATATCAAAAGCACAGGGGCAAATTAAAATCACATTAGTTTCCTGATCTGATGCACAATGAAAACGTAGTCGGTGAACGCAATCAAGGTAAAAAAGCGCAAATCAATGCTTTGGTAACTGCGTTTACAAAGTCATTTTCAATCTGCATATCCTCGGATTGTTTATTCTTTTCATATTATCATAATAATATGCATTCAGTTTTTCAATCGACAACAAAAACAAACGACAAACTTGTAAGATAAAGAAAAACTGAAGGTTAAACGGAAGAATTTAATTGACAGTGCGTATACTGTTCGTGATTTATTTTCATTATTATTATGATAATAATGAGCGATACGTATTATTTACTAACAAAACAGGTGCGAATAAAATTATTTAAATATAAATCTATAATAAAAATGTCATTTTCGCACATTTAACTAAGCGTTCGTAGTTAGGTTATTGACTACTTGGGTAGCAAGACAAAAGAATTTATTTTTATGCTCTACAGACTTGACATTAGCTGTCAACAGTTTCAAATATAAAACAAAATATTAGATAAAAAACTTTTATAAAGACAAGCTTTTATTGCAGTGTACTAAAAAGTTAAAAAATATGTGTATTAATTTAGGTTCATAATTATAAAAACATGGGTTATAAGCTCTATGATAATCACGGTCCACGCTTCTATAATTATGAACTTACATTACCGAGCTGGGTAGAGTAGTGGTGACAGCACTAGACTCGCATTCGGGAGGTCCGGGTTCGAATCCCGGCGGGGGCAGATGTGGCTTATACTTTTTCCTACTGCCTCTCGCCGAGAAACGGTAATTCCTGTACCGGCCATCTTGAGTGAGGTTTTCCATGGTTTCCCTCAATTAATTCCAGATAAATATCGAGATGGTTCCTTATTTGAGGCCATGGCCGATTACCTATCAAACTCCTAGCTCAAAAATTACCTACCTTATCCTAATTTCCTATAATTCCTTCATTCGCCCATTGCTATTACATAAGTTGAAGTTTTAAAAATGTAGAAAAATAACGGGAAGTGTGGTAGATGGTAAATAGTAATGATACGAATGGCGTCTATTATGACATAAAGTCGAGAAACGGACGTCTAGTGCTGTCACCACTATTCTACCCAGCTCGGTTACATTTTTTTATTATAAAATTATGTTTTCAGCGTTAAACTGTTCATTCTAGTGAATTTCAAAGTATTTTTTTTTTTTTAAACAGTATTTCTTAACCGTGTTTATGCAACGATTAGGCAAACATTTTTTTTTGTTTAAATTTATCCTGTTCGAATTGCATGAGAAATACGGCTTCAAATCCTCGAATGTCGTTGTTAAGCCAATCAAAATAGTCAGATAATGATTTAATAGACGATGAATTTAATTTTTGGATTTTGTCCCGCATCTCAATTCTTAACCTACTCGTCGATACAGATTACCGTCCTTTAAGTTTTATTAAAATAGAATGAATGGTTTCAGTATTTAAAATTTTGAAAGTTGTTGTTTTTAGAGTAAAAGACAATAATTATTAATAACTAACTTATGCTAACTAATGAAGCAGAAAGGTCATTCCTGCGGCAACAATCAACGCACTAAAACGATTGGTTATTATTTATAGATCTAATAAAGAAAAAAATGAACAGGCTCTATAATAATATACGTAAAAGTATTTGATTAACATCCGTGTCGAAGGTTATTTAGTTTTCATTGGTCAATATTATACAGGGTAGAGTTGAACTTTACAGATGTTTAAATATTCAAATGTCAGAGAATGCCCATGTTTTCATTAGAAATTTGAAAAAAATGATGATTATTCATTATAGTAAAATAATAAATTCAGCAGTGAATGAGACATTAAGTTGTGTTTCCAACGCGACTATCCGAAGTGATCAGTAACCGTTAAAAATGTTTTTTTGAATACGTCATTCTTTTCGAAATTTTTATCAGCTTTGAGACTTGTAAAAAATTTGATGTCTTGAAATAGGTACCTTTCTAGATTAAAAAAAAAATACAAATTAGGGGTAGTTACGCTCTAATAAAAAAATTAACAGATTTGGTGAAGGGTGAGATTTTTAATATTAAAAGGAGCATTCTCGACAATTTGTTAAAAATTTTGATTTCAATTTTCAGACCCATTACAATAGCTTTCCAATGTACTGGGAAGTTAATAAACATAGCCTATCTAGTAAATAATAATAATAATAATCAATAAATAAATTTATTCCTCGGACGAAAAAGAAAGAAATTAGAATTACAAAATTAGTAAATAGAAAATAAATTACATTACGTGTATAAAATAAATGTTGGAATTTTCCAACCCAACTTGGCTATTGCCAGTTTCAGGGTTAGAACATACTTATGTAAGTTGGACGTGCGCGAGAGTGAGTTACTTAAGAATAAAAAAAATAAATAAATAAAAGAGGGGAAAAAATAAAAAAGAGTAATGAATAAAATGAAAAAAATAGAATATAAATAACTGAAAAGAAAATTTAGTTGTTGGTTAGTTGAGGATGTTGTAAATAATCTGAGAATCTGTGTTGTCACAGTTTTTTTTATTTTCATTTTTTTATTGAATATTTTGA
Organism: Venustoraphidia nigricollis; assembly: GCA_034508555.1. Lineage (NCBI taxonomy): Eukaryota > Metazoa > Arthropoda > Insecta > Raphidioptera > Raphidiidae > Venustoraphidia > Venustoraphidia nigricollis. The sequence goes on along the minus strand of JAVRKA010000065.1, from coordinate 2,271,463 downwards.
TGTTGCGAATTTGTTTGAATTCAACCGGCATGCAGTTGTATAGTTTTGGACCAAGGAACGTTATATGTTTTTGGCTGAAAGTTTTTGGCATTTTTGGAGTCTGAACTTGCAGATGTTTTACAGTGAGTTGTTTTATTAGTGTATTTGCCATATGGCAACATACACTATTGGCGTCGGTCGGATGGCGGAACCTAGAGGTCGGACCAAAATTTCTCGATGTTTCATAACCTCCTAAACACTTTGGCACCATTTTTGAAAATGTTTATATATATATGTATATATATACTTAAAAAAAAAAACTTCGGAGAAGTAAAAATTGGTTCTGTGCTAAATTTAAAGACTTGCGGTGACTCGCTCTCAAGATTACGACTTAAACAAAAAAAAAAAATACAGAATTTCGAGGCAGGCAAGAAATTCAAATCAAGTCTGGAAATTCTGTGCCTAAGATGTGGAAAAAAAAATAGTTCCGAGGCAGACAAGGAATTGAAATCCAACCTCGAAATTCTGTGCTCATAAACCTTCAAGAGCAAGAGCAAAAAAAAAAATGTACAGATGGCATGTGCCCAGCTCCATATTTATTTGTCAAACTACCACTAAAAAAATGCCATCTGTGCATTTTTTTTTGCTCTTGCTCTTGAAGGTTTATGAGCACAGAATTTCGAGGTTGGATTTCAATTCCTTGTCTGCCTCGGAACTATTTTTTTTTCCACATCTTAGGCACAGAATTTCCAGACTTGATTTGAATTTCTTGCCTGCCTCGAAATTCTGTATTTTTTTTTTTTGTTTAAGTCGTAATCTTGAGAGCGAGTCACCGCAAGTCTTTAAATTTAGCACAGAACCAATTTTTACTTCTCCGAAGTTTTTTTTTTTAAGATTTCACGTCTTTTTCCAAAGTCTAAGGCTTTTTTTTTATTTTTCCTCCAAAATAAATATAATATGTACGTTCTTGGAATTAAGAGCCCATTTTCTTTTGTCAACGGTTTGGTCTTTTATATAAATTATACGATATAAAAAAATAATTACGCACAACAATTTTGAAAATATATATTTTGTATATATGAAAAACCCCCAAACGCAATACAAAACCCCCAAAACGCAATACAAAACCCCCAAAACGCAATATAAAACCCTCAAAATGCAATATAAAACCCCCAAAACGCAATATAAAACCCCCAAAACGCAATATAAAACCCCCAAAACGCAATATAAAATCCCCAAACCGCAATATAAAACCCCCAAAACGCAATACAAAACTCCCGAAATGCAATATAAAACCCCCAAAATGCAATATAAAACTCCCAAAATGCAATATAAAACCCCCAAAACGCAATATAACTCCCCAAAATGAGTACCACTTATATTGATATTATGGGTTTTCGTATGCCGTACCAAACTACATTTATGACGAAACTTTTCTTGACAAATGTCACATCCAAAAGTTGATATTTGCGAGACTTTTGTCACCACTAATTACTAAAACAAGAAAATAATTTATTTTTATTATATAAAAGAAAATTGGAAAATAATGTAAAGAAATATCATGTAAAAAACGAAACAGTTGAAAAAAATCAAAATTCACACGCATCGGTCTTTGCATCCGAACTCAGTTCAACCCAAATTATGAAGCAATGTACGTGCCGTAGACCACTCGGCTACGCATCTCACTTACCATAGCACCTTATACTATGTATACTACTGTAAATATATGTCGTACGAAAATTTGGTAATCAAAGCGTATAAAACTTGGAAACTAGGGTTTTTTACACGGCGTTATATGGGAAAGACTAGAAATCAATGTATAGTAATCTGTAGAGATTTTGTCGGGCGGTCGGACGGCGTGTAAGGCATGGGCTGTTTTTGCGTTTAATGTACGAAATTTATTTTTCATCTATTTTTCATGTGCGGAATTTAGCACAGAAAAAATCTCTAACGAGATTCTTCAATTTATATATATAATATATATATGCGTATATATATATATATATATATATATATATATATATATATATATATATGTGTGCGGGCAATAACTTTCGAAAGAGTTAATTGATTTTAACGAAATTTGGCCCACGTGTTGAAATCCATCACTGCAAGAAGCCTATTTAAAATGGGCGTAATCGGGCCATTTTAAGGGTAGTTTTTAGGGGTTGAAAAACGTTTTTGGGCCCCAAAATACCGAAAAAATTCTCAGAATCGTTTCAAAATTGACATTTAACCCTTTAGTAGTAATTAAAAAGTTCCCCTAAAATTTTAATAAAATCGGCCCGACAGGACCGAACTTACAAATTTTTTGAAAACACTAATTTGCAGCTAGTGACTTATTTATTGAAAGGTGTATTTAATTCGATGTAGACGTTAGATTGATAATAATATTACAATTAAGAAAAAAAATGTTATTTTAAGGGGTGTATTAAGGGGTTAAATTTTTTATTTTGCCCAAAAACAAACTTAATTTCAGATAATAAAAGTATAAAACCACACGGCCCTATACAAGCAAATACACTATATTGTCGGCAGGGTTTTGGCACTGCGACCCGGGTTTTTTTTATTATTAAGTTTCACGTCTACTGAGTGTTACCGCGACACACTTGATTTTTTTTATTATGCTAAAAGAGATAGTTTTTATCATTTACCCAAATATCGAAAAAAATTCCAAACAGTTTTTTCGTGATCCGGTCCTGAATGGTGCAGCAAAAAACCCCGCCAATTTTAAGATGTCCGTTCCTGCACTGTTCTTAATTGTTGTGAACTAAGTCTGTAACTGCAAGGCAGAAGTCATTGTTCTTGTTGGTGTTTTTTTATTGTGTTGAAAGGATTTAAATACACATAAATCTATTCCTCTTATTATAAAATAATGTTGTTTCACCTTGATTCACGCGAGATTTATTTGTGGGTGAATGCCATGCCAATTTAAATATATCTCTTCGTATACAGCGTGATCCATAATGATCGATTACCGAATTTATTGGTGGATTTTTATTTAAAATCTTTTTTCATAACTAATAAATAATGAAAGAAAAACTTTAAAAAAAATTGAATCTCTGTTTAGGCCACCACACTCTATCGCTGTGCCATATTCCAAAATTTTTCCTCAAATAGTTTCAGAGAAAATTATTTGTGATAGACGGACACCGAAGTTATTCTATAAGTGGTTCGGTGGTTTTAGGAAATCATCTAGATAAAGTTGAAATCCTGTTTCATTTCTAAAAGAAGCCGGTCTAGATCGCTTTATCGCTGAGCCCCGCACTTCCAACCATAGTTTCACGAATTTTAACATCTTGAGGTTAAATGTTGGAGACACATTTTTGTGAAATTATTTTCTTTCAGAAAATGCAAAACAAAAAAAATGTGTTTTTGGAAAAATCTAAGCTATAATATCTTCTTAAAGTAGAGTTTCCATCAAAACCGAGGAAAGCAAATTTCATTTCATTCCATTTTGATTTATAATTTTAAGCAAATCGATCTTTTCGTTGTATAGGAATTATAATACGCGCCTCGGTTCTAAAAGGTTCTGAAGTTAGATGCAAATGGAGGATTGGGCAGGTAAAGTCGGTTGAAAAACTACAATCTCGCGCTATATTATTATTTTTAACTTTTTAATTTCTCTTTAATCTAAAAAAATCCAAAACGTTATTTTTCGTGCTTGTCTATGCAAAACTGTATTAGGCATCTTGATCAATTCACAATCAAAGAAACACCTTAACAATAGCGTATTGGACTGTACTTTATAACAGGAAAGCGACAACTGACACGACAACCAATGATAACCAATCACCGACGGGCGTACGTTCTGTGCCGGTAACTGGGAGATGGTGGGAGTCTTCCTTTCCCACAAAACAACCAGGACGGCTATAAAATATGCATTTGTGACGCTGTTTATGACTAGCTTCAGAATCTTTTAGAACCGTGGCGAGTATTATAGGTGAATATTTATTTTGTTTGTTATCTGCGTCAATTTTTCTTTAGGAAATGTTGTACGGGACCTTTTTAAAAACTTAAAGAGAAAACAAATTGCTGATCGACCGTTGAATCATTTTGTATAGAAATAATATGTAGATTTATCTTTTTTTTAGTCGGCCTATTTAAAACCATTCGAAAAAAAAAGATTAAATAATTACACGCCTTAACAGTGTCAATTATTTAACGCATTTAAAGATAAGCCGCGATATTTATTCAAATTACAATTTATTACAAATTAATGCAAGTCTTCAAACAATTATATGATTATTTGGTATTCAATAATCGTCTGCATTAAAAATTATAACGTTAGATAGTTTATTGAACTAAATTTATATTACTTTTAATTTCATTCGAGAATCATAAATATTTATTTAATCTGTCAAAAATGTAGTGAAATTAAAAACGGACTAACATAATTACCATTAGATTATATTATACGCAATCTTTTATATAATAATTATAATTCTGTAAGTAAAATTATATTTTATTTTAGCAAAGGCTCTACTTATTTTTAGTAATAGTGACAAACGGCCGATTCCTAAAGACCGCGCACACTATACCAGTACGGACCTGCCACTTGCACGATCGCACACTATAGTTGCACGGACCAGCACAAATTTAAGATTCCAACTAGTGAGTGTGCAATATGGCCGTGTGTAGTTTAGAGGAAGATTTTTTTAGATAAGTGTAGATAAAATCTGTGGCACAGGATCAATAAAAACACAATACTGAAGTTTAAATTTGCATTTTCACTGACGTTTCGGTGCGCTTTGCACCATCTTCAGAGTTCGAATGCTGTCAATTTATATCAAGTACAATATCAAGTCAATACATATAAAGTACAGTCCAGTACGCTATTGTTAAGGCTGTCGGAACGCTCTGAATTTTGTTTGTGCTGAGACCCAGCGGAAAGGGGGAGGTAGGCAAAAGACACATTGTGGGTGTGACCTTCTTTAGCTCTGTCTCGCTCAACTCATCCGCACGTTTCAATTTTTGGCTGGTGTCAACTACGAGGCTAAAAAATGTTGTTGCAAGGGTGCCGCTGTCAATTGATTACTCTAAATTTGGGAATTATTTTGAAGATTTAAAAAACTTTTCCGAAAAAGGAAGAGTCACGTTAGGTTTGTGATGGAACAGTTTTGTGAAATAAGTACGAATAAGGTCGTAGTATGACATTGAAAACGTGTGTTTTTTTGGCACAATTAATGCCAACTTTTTTCTAGTAAATCGTACATAAATAACAAAAGTAGTTCATTAGAGACCTAGATATGTCCTTTATCTTCCTTATAGAGAAAGAATTTTTGCAGAATGTTGACGAATAAGTCTACAATCAGTTGACAGCCGAAGCTCTATTTTTGGCTTCAATTCAGAGCGTTCCGACAGCCTTAAGTTGTTTCTTTAATTGTTAATTGATCAAGATGCCTAATACAGTTTTTCGTGCTTGACGAAAAATAATTTTTTGGATGACATGCAAGGAATTAGACCTTTAGATTAAAGAAAAATTAAAAACAATAATATAGCGCGAGTTCGTAGTTTTTCAACCGACTGTACCTGCGCAAGCCTCCATTTGTATCTAACTTCCAAGCCTTTTAGATCCTTGGAACGTACTATACATAGATATATACAATATACATTTTAACATTTACATTATAGTTACATTTTATTTTAATAATTTATGTCTTACAGGTCCTTCAAGACTTTGAGGATGGTCGATTCATCGCTGCCAAAACCTTCTTGTAAGGTAGGTGGTATTTTATTTTCTATTCTTTGCGTTACATATTTTTTGCATTCTATTAGGATATGTTTAACTATGATAGGTACGTTGCATGCTTCATATTGTTCCTGTTGGGCTCTTTCAAGAATCTATTTGTGGGTTTCTTTGGTATATCCAATTCATAGGCGTGTGGTAATATAGTCGTCTCGTCTGTTGGTGTTGTTTTTGCGAGGTTTAATGTCTTCCTTGATTACAAATTTCTAATACGTTCCTGATAGTATCCGTTTCATCTTAGCATAATCATCGAATAATCACCACACGAACACCACAAACGGCCATAAAATCGGTCAGTGTCCGATTTTTACCTGGAACGTTGACAGATTGCATAACAACTTCCGGCCATCGTTTCTTACAAAATTCAAAATATGAATTTTAAAAACACGTTCTGTTGTTTCTGTTTACACACGATCTCAGCATCCTTGGAATAATATTCAACCTTTGGTCATCCATTATTTCACTTACCTATCTATGTATCTATTAAAACTGTTGAAGGATGTCCGATGTCCTAACTAAACAGCTGATAAAAATGACATCGTTTATCTATTGCCGTACACATAATTCCATTTCTATATACAGTCAAAGCCCTCTAAGTGCACGCTCTCTAAATGCACACGCTCTCTTACTGCACACGAACTCGCCCTCTAAGTGCACGTTCCCCAGCCCCCACTTCGAATAATCTGCGACCAATCACGTGCGACCGTAAGCGCGCTATTTTCAAACTTTCCATTTCCATTATATTCATAGAGTTTTAGAGATATTGTTTATAGCATCTGATTGAATAAAGATAGCTATAGGAGTTAGAAGAGTGGGGATGAAAAAGATCGTAGAGGAAGTGTGCACTTAAAGGATGGGCTCGGTTCCGAGCTGTGCACTTAGAGGGCTTTGACTGTATTCTGAATTCTACCGACACTCCGCTAATCTGTGTGAATTGATTCAGACCTTGTTTGTCAATTAGATGAACAAATATGCGTTAAACATATTATTATAGCTAGATAAATGAATACTTATACACAAGGAAGAAGCACTGTTCACAATAACTCGAACGTAACGTAAGGCTACGTAAATCTATATAATTTTGTAACAATTCCTACAAATAGTAGATGTGAGGAGATTGCTTTAACGTGGAGTTGGGTAATTCAGATCTGAACCGATTCAAACAGCCGACTCCGACAGAAGGTCCGTGAGAGCCGACACACTTTTTTTTGAGCCGACGGATCAACGGATCCGCATAACTCAGTGAAACACGTAACACACAGAAGCACATTTTATACTTACGTATCAGTTCTTGCTTTGATGCATCTGTCAGCTCAGATGACTCATGCATCACATGTTTGGCTATGCATTTTTGATTCTATACAGGTCGTGATATGATTGACTGATCTAGGTAACTCAGTGGCAGACTGCAGTAACATATTCAGAACTCGGCTCTCTTTGAACCGGTTCAGTGAGACGGCTCACATACAGGATCCAGATGCAAAGATGCAGATCACTAAAAAGACCCGTTTTTCCCATCCCTACTGTCACATCGTCGGTATCCTTCCAATTAGTGATGGGATATATCGAGTGAAAATAATCCCTACTTGTGAGCTTTTAATGGTAAAATATTCATTACAAAAATTAAAGACAACAATAGTATATTACACCGCAAGGGCAGAAAATTGAAATTACTGCACTGCGCAACACACAATGTCCGAGACGAAGCCGAGGGCATCATGTGTCGCGCAGTGCAGGAATTTCAATTTTCTGGCCGTGTGGTGAATACTATTTTTTTTTATATGAAAGTATGTAGTTTTATATCAGTGTGCACGAGAAAACTGTTTCGGCCCACTGTTACAGATGACGTGCGAGTAATTCCAGCAGTGCATAAATGTTAGGCTTTCTGCCTTAAAATCGAAGTTGAAAGTACGCATTTTCGACCGAATATAAAGAAAAATTCTTTACTAAACACCAACTTTTTTATTGTTTGGATAAAATCCGTGGCGCAGGATCAATAAAACAGCAATACTGAGATTAAAATTGCATTTTCACTAACGTTTCGGTATATTTTGCACCATCTTCAGAGTTCAAATGCTTTTTTATAATATAAATCGTGACCGAACTTGAGTACGTGAAATAAAATGAATAAATAAAAACCCGGGTCGCAGTGCCAAAACCCTGCCGACAATATAGTGTATTTGCTGATACAGGCAGTGTGGCTTTATTATGCGAACTTAAGTTGGTTTTTGGGCAAAATAAAAAATTTTACTCCTTAATACAGCCCTTAAAATAACATTTTTTTTCTTAATTGCAATATTATTATCAATGGAACCTCCATACCAAATTATAAGCAACTTTCTGTAAACTAGTGTTTTCATAAAATTTGTAAGTCCGGTCCTGTCGGGCCGATTTTATTAAAATTTTAGGGACACTTTTTAATTACTACCAGAGGGTTAAATTTCAATTTTGAAACGATTCAGAGAATTTTTTCGGTATTTTGGGCCCCAAAAACTTTTTTCAACCCCTAAAAATGGCCCGATTGGGCCCATTTTAAATAGGCTTCGTGCGGTGATGGATTCCAGCATGTGTGCCAAATTTCGTTAAAATAAATTAACTTCTTCGAAAGTTATAGCCCGCACACATATATACCTATATATATATATATATACATATATATATAAGCATTTTTAAAAATGGTGCCAAAGTGTTAAGGAGGTTATGAAACGTCGAGAAATTTTGGTCCGACCCCTAGGTCCCGCCATCCGACCGACGCCAATAGTGTATGTGGCCATATGGCAAATACACTAAAAATAATAAATAAATTGTATAATTTATTATCAGTGTCGTTGTTATTGTTAATAAGAAACACATGTAATTAAAAATGTAGCATCAAAAGAACCTTCACTTCTAGAAGTAATCTACTCGTACTCTTTGTGTAGATACAGTACGATCGATAAGTGATAGCGATAAGTTAAGGTCTGCATTACCAGTTGCGACACGTTAAGTCATTGTGTCGTAATCTTTATCATGGAAGCGGGTAATAGCATGCATATTATTTGTATTTTGTTTAGATTTGATGCACGTATGATTTACATTACACGTATGCTGTCTACTTTATCTACCTGCGTACATGTCAAATCATCGATTTGTCTGATCTTAATCTTGTTCTTTATTTCATTTCAATGACCTTTTCACAACAGAAAATAAAATATGTTACAAGTGTGACCCATCATTATTAGTACGTACCTATCTATAATAGATTGACCTCACTGACGCATCATAAATATCAAAAAGCAGCTACCGCCATTTGAAATTTTGACGGGATCCGGGAACATGAATTATTTTGACCCTGTAAGTAGAATGTATTGTAATTCTAATCTAAAACGATATTAGAAACAACTGGGAATTTTAAAAATAAGAACATTGCAAAAAATTTGAAATATTGCCAAAAATAACAAAAAAAAAATAAATATATTAGATAATTTTTTATATATCGTGGCCATATCTTAGAATAAATCATTTCATGATGTGGCCGACCAATTCATAAAATTTCCTTTTATAAAGTACAACCAAGTACAACGCCCGAAATGCTGGCCAATGCTATGCAGAATGCCCGCAAAAGAGCTGCTTTTTGTGTGTCAAATGGGGGTGGTCACTTAATCAACGTTGGATTCTAAACCTGGTTTGAGATAAATGGCATAGAATATCCTAAAAAAATCTCGTTCATTTGTGAAAATCGGCTGAAAAATGACGGAGTTATTATACATTGAAGCTCAGCTTCAATGTATATTAATTTCGGTCAGGATCCTGTATGTGTAAAATTTTTTCAATGTTGAAATAGGGTACGTCCAGATGGCACATCCGTTATATTATGAGTTCCTGATGATCTGTGTTAAGTGTCAACGGATGATCAGCTGTCTGAATATTTTTTTTCTATCAAATCCTTTTCTGACCTTAGTTGGCTGTATATAAAAGTCAATCTACTAGGTGGCCGTAGTGAGACAATTTACAATTGTCATTTTTATCGTATTTGTATCACTCTTTTATTGACAATGTCTGTACAATTTTAATTGTGTTTCTGACTAATAAAGTTTGAATTGAATTGAATTGAATTTATATTGCAGATTATTATTATTGTTTGTACGTCAAATTACAGAAATTATTTTGTATTTTAATTCTTCGTAATTTTAAACGTCAGATCCAAGCCGTTCATAACCCAAGCACTGACTTTATATGTTCATCCTTGTCTTACTAACTTGCGAATCAAAATGCAACACACTATAAACTTCTGTCCTTGTCAGTTTCATGTCAATTAGGGAGCTAATTAATTTCCCCTTAATTTGTTTCATTCTACTTCCCCTCGATTTCTTACATTTTTCAAACAGATACGTCGCTAAAGAAGTTAAACTTCAAAAAGTATGCATACATTTTAGATGATCAGCATATGGCAATGGTAGGATATGATATTCCCAGTTGCTTGGAAAATTTAGAGAACTTATAACAAATATGAGTTTTTGTATTAGCTGTCATCAAAGACTTTTCACAACAAAATCAAACGCCTTGAGATTAAAAAAAAGCTATTGTGAACAGTTTTTCCAAGTTCCAGTTCTAAGTGAGAGTTCAATAATTGTTGTAACAGTTGAATAAAACAGGTAAAATATGTGCCAGACAAATTAGAAGCCATCTTACAATGCACGATGTTGCTTAAACCACGATCGGAATGTAATAGCAAAAGTTAGGTCAAAGGTGACCATCATTGAGTATCCATTACACGTCTGTCTGTTGTCTTATTATTAGTGTATTTGCCATATGGCAACATACACTATTGGCGTCGGTCGGATGGCGGGACCTAGGGGTCGGACCAAAATTTCTCGACGTTTCATAACCTCCTAAACACTTTGGCACCATTTTTAAAAATGTTTATATATATATATATATATATATATATATATGTACGCGCGATAACTTTCGAAAGAGTTAATTGATTTCAACGAAATTTGGGCCACGTGTTGAAACCCATCACCGCAAGAAGCCTATTTGAAATGGGCCTAATCGGGCTATTTTAAGGGTAGTTTTTAGGGGTTGAAAACTGTTTTCGGGCCCCAAAATACCGAAAAAATTCTTCGAATCGTTTCAAAATTGAAATTTAACCCTCTGGTAGTGATTAAAAAGTGTCCCCACAATTTTAATAAAATCGGCCCGACAGGACCGGATTTACAAATTTTATGAAAACACTAGTTTGCAGATAGTGACTTATTTATTGAAGGGTGTATTTAATTCGGTGTAGACGTTAGATTGATAATAATATTATAATTAAGAAAAAAAATGTTATTTTAAGGGGTGTATTAAGGGGTTAAATTTTTTATTTTGCCCAAAAACAAACTTAATTTCACATAATAAAAGTATAAAACCACACGGCCCTATACAAGCAAATACACTATATTGTCGGCAGGGTTTTGGCACTGCGACCCGGGTTTTTTATTGATTGCGTTTACATGCCAATGCTAGACTGAAAACAAAGGCGTGGTTTTTAACAGTAAAGACTGAAGATTTCTTTTTAATTCGTTCATTGGACGATAATTATTACATCATAATGCGGTTTACGGTATCTGACGCAGTTTTTTCAGTGCAAGCAGTACTGATCAGTATCAAAAACTAATTTTATGCAAATATCTCTCAAACGAATCAACCGATCAAGAGGTGGTAAAAGTTATTTCAAAAAAACTTTTTTTTGAAAATTTTATTTTTGAGATTTGCGACATGGTGTAAGTTGCAGGTTCGTGCTGAGCTGATCCATGCTTGACAAGTGTGCGCGGTCTTTTATCCACCACGACCATCATAGCACGGGCTAAAAAAGCCTGTTCAATGTTCTGGAAGGTATCCATGTTATTTAACGGACCAGCACCTGCAATCAGCAACCAGTAACGACCGTTAATTGATCGCCTGCAATTGTTTAGTCGTGTTGAACTGATCTAGTATGCTAATGATGTGTCGTTTTCATTAATTGACATTAATTGATTTTCATTAAGAAGGTGAAGCCAAAACCTTATTTTCTTTCTGACTTCTTCTTCTTCTTCGTCTTTACACAATACCGTCAAAATAAAAAATTCTTCCATCGTTCGTGTTGCAAACTCACTACTTGAAAACCGCAAAATGTCTGTTGCACGCATTGCTGATCCGTGCTGGATACGTGTGCGCGATATTTAAAAGGCAACATATTCAAGAGACTGTTTTTCTGGCACCGCGGTGCCAGAAAAACAGTCTCTTGAATATGTTGCCTTTAAAATAACAAAATTCCCATTTTACGGGCCCACGGTGCACCGTGGGCCCGTAAAATGGGAATTTTGTTATTTTAAATTGTTCAATGCTTAATATTAGAGAAGGACGGCGAGGTGTAAAATGTTGGGTCTTTTTGAGACAACATTAATACTCTGCATTGTCGACCACAGCATTGTTTTGTTTTGAGTTTCTATTAGCAACGCGTAAGAAACAAACAAGTATAATACAGTTTTTAATCTCGTAGTGATCAAACGTATTAGACTTCGTCTTGATTAAATCATATTGAATTGTGTTTTATATATTTATTTTTTAATTTTATATCAATAGATCAAATCGATAATTATAATATTAAGCTCGTCTGCAGAGGAGAAGCGAGGACAAAAAAGTAAACATGTCCATGCTTAAACGATAGAAATTTCTAAATTGAGCCAAAAAAAAATGTTTTTTAAATTTGTGTGAGTATTGGAATGAAATTTTTACATTGCCTTGCGGTTAAAGATTAACGAATATTGTAATCAAACATGTTAAACATTTATAATATTATTTGTTTTGTTTTTATCTGTTGTATCTAAATTAGCACATTATAAAGCTGTTATCTGTTTATCTCGTAAATAATGTCACATTCGTTTATTAATTGGAAATAAGGCATTTGGGCAATTAATGTATAAACATTACAAGGCATGTTAATTTGGACGTTTTATGAAGAAAACTTTAGCAAAATGACAACACGGAAAAAAGATCTGTTAAATCGCTTACAGTTTTCAATATTCAACTTAATATTCATTAAAAGTTATAGGTGTTCAAGATAATTAAAAAAGAATATTAATTAATAGTCAATGAATAATACCAGTTTGAATGTAATATTATGTTATCATTTTTCAAGTATACAGTTTTAACCAAAATTGTGTGTAAATTTGATTTAAAGCTTAACGGAAAAAGAGAACGACTAGAAATGTATTAGAATTCTGTATACTCTTCTCTTCATTTAACAATTCTTGATTTGTTTTTCCAGATTTGCATATAAAGTGTAAATATTTAAATATTTTCAAATAAGAACAGAAGATAGCAATGTCTAATATTTCGATGTGGCTGTCTTTGTTTAGAACCGGCTAAGATTAAATAATTTCATTTATTTATAAATGCATGGACTGGTAAGTATTTAGCAAAAGAAGTGGTAACAATTGCCCACTAGGTGAGTAGTCACTAAAAACAAGTGAATGGAGTAGCAGAACAGTTGAGTGCAAGTGATCAGTCGACAGTCGACTGTCAACGGAACGAGAAATCACTTTCATTTATTTATTTAGTTTTTACTGTGCACACGCGTTGGGATGGTGTTTTCTATTGTTTATATTGTTGAAACAATTGACGGTTAAAAGACGTTGAGTTTTGAAAAAGTTTTTTAATTTTTGTGATATTGTGTTTAATTAATTCAATAATAATTAACATTAAATATTTTTGTACGAATATTTAAATAAAAACAATAATCATTTCGTAATGAAATGATGGGGACTTGATATTTTTTTAACATAATTTGATGTTTCAAAAAAGAATTAAATGAACTCTTTAAAATTAAGAATGGATTTTATTAATTTAATAGTTATTAACCATTTAATTATCATTGATTTTTTTAACAACAATCAGAGTAACATCTGTAAAACAAAACGTCAATTATTTTAAAGAATTGTAATTAAAATTATTTGTGTCAAATCTGTGATATATTTTTACATTTTTTTTTTGATAATTTTAATTGTGATCTATTTTATACAATATAATATTATACTCCAGTGGAAATATAACTTTCAGTATATTAGACTTACCACATGTTAAAAATACAATTTATTTAAGGTGAGTAAAACGTTTTGAGATTAATTAAAACATTGCAATGAGAAAAGAGTTTGATATAAAACAATAAGTTTAATTGCTAGATACAATCATAACTAATGATTTAATTGTCATAATTAAATCGCACTTGTAATAACAGTTACTACACTTTATAATATATGTTTCACATTACCTATTAAAAGAAATCAATCTTTTTTTGATAAATTGTCCAATCAATTTAAAATTTTGGATTGTACCTAGTGTTCGTTTGTTTTTTTTTCTTTTCTCAGTGTAATATTCCATTTTAGAATCTATTTTTAAAATGGATTAGATATTAGTCTAATGTGATATTTTTTAAACTTCCTCTCAGATAACAAAAAGCTTAAGGCCTGCCACGTTGCAGCTAGGGCCGCCAGATTCCCTAGAGAATGTGCTATTTTAGGGAGAATGCAAATCGTTTTCTAGGCATTTAAAGTACACGTAAAAACAGTTAAAGTATCAGATATAGAATAAAATAGAATTTTATTGCACAGCCTGGTTTAGGATATAGACAAACTAAGCTTACTAGCGGACCCGTGCGAATACTTCGCATCGTTAGTGGTCAGTTACGTAATATAATAGGGCGGAAATAAATTTTATTCTGTTCTATTCAGTGCCACTACACGTCATATTACCGGCAACATTTGTTTTTTCAGAATGTTATTTTTTGTAATGAAATTTTTAAAATGTAATTTTTTAATGATTTTAACAGATTTTAAGATAATAACGTATTTTTCTCCAATAATCTCCAAAATGGCGTGTCAAACATTTTGATTCAGTATTAAGGGAGATATTTCGTACCGACAAAAAACACCTTTTAGAAATAATATAATATACCGATATTTGTTCATTGAATAACCTCCTGAAGTTTGGCTTTGTAAGAAATAGCTGTATTCCTACAGATTGCACCAATCAAAGAAAGGGTGAGTCAGTCAAGGTTTATAGAATATTTTCTCTAATTGTTTCGTTGTTAATTTGATTTTGAGTGCAAAAAAGTAACACAATATTCGCGGGAGCAGTACTTTTTAAGTTATAAGTTACAATCATAGGAATTTAGTATTGCACAAATTTCTTGGGCGCAACGTCTTGAAGCAAATTGATTAGGCACAATCTTCAATTTATCAATACTTGTTGTTTTAGAATATACTTGTAAACCTTAAAGTACTAAACTGATTGAAATATAATGACTGTCAGTTTGGTTAACACAATGGGTTTAAAATTAGATTGTTGTCGTTTTTAATTTGTAATTCCTTCGAATCATATATAGTTAGGGATGCACGCTCTTGATAAATTAATCTATTTCGAAAAATTGTATTAGGAACTGGTAACAATTGTAAACCCTGGTTTCGCTCGATGTATAATTTTAAACCACTTGTTATTTACAGTAATTTTTTTTTTGACAAACATATCTCAAGACTTAACAAATTCGTATTTACGTATATTTAGAAAATAGTAGTTTGTCTCTAGATTGTAATACATTATTTTAAGTACGAGGTGTGACATTAAGTTGAACCTTAAAACGAGCGAGTAGCGAGTTTTAACAGTCACACGAGTCATACAATCGAGATACTACATTGTTGCATGAACTTCCTTTAAAGTAGTTGATTTTTACGTCATATTTGTAATATTTTTGATAGTTCAGTTTGGTCTTATTGAAATCATATGTGAACTGTTTACGATGGCAACTCTTCGTTTGCTGTATCTGTTGCTCATATGGATTTAAATGGCAAGTTAAATCTAATTAGTGGTGTTTTACATTACGCACTCGTGCGAAAAGCTCATGGTACAACCGCTATACAGTCATTAAAAGCTGTCCTTTCACAGAGGATCGTGCAAAAAATTTTCTACCAAACATCGTTTTTTTTTTACTTACAGTTAAATCAGAAAAGTTCTCGTTTTCAAGATAAGTTTTCTGTTATTTCTGGAAACTTTGTTTTCTACAAAAAACAGAAATCAAGTTCATTAAATAAATTTATATTAACACGAAAATTAGACAAGACGTTTTGGCATAAATACCTTAAAAATTCAAATCAAAATTACTTTCTCATGTTTGAGTACTTGTCAACCGTTGCATTGTGGGTATTATTAGCGACAAGAAACGAATCGCGTGTCATAAGACTATAATACTATAATACTTACATGTGCTATGGCTGTGGTACAGGCATGATGCTTTATGTCTTGTGATGACCTGAATATTGCTTTGCGCAACAAATGCATCGTCATAATAACACCGCGCCGCGCCGCGTCTTGACACCGCTCGTTTGATTATTTTTTTATTTTAATTTGTGTCCACAATCCACATTGTTTAAATTTCACTTATACTTTGAAACAAACGTTGAAGTTTTCACAGCCCTTCAATTGCGGGATGTCAAGGGTGTTGAAAGATATTTTGTTAAATTTATAATTTACATATAATGACCTCGTCTAAATTCAATACTTGCGTTTTTTTATTTGTAATATGAAAGGAAAATTTTCGAGCAAATCGCTAAATATATTGCAACTTTAGTGTTAACTTGATCAAGTTTACACTATGTTTGTTGTTTGATATTTACATTAGCAATACTAAAAACAAACAGTATTTTTGAGGTTAGTTTCCATTCGTTAATGACTTTAGTTTTCGCACGTCTATAATCTGTTTTTAAACTTCTATAGAGACATCCCGACTATCAAAATTGAATAATTTTGAACAATGCACATTATTTCTTATACATATAAAGCTAAGCTTAAGCGCCACATATAATAACGTCAAATCTGTACCTAAACCAGCACGCCACTTCCGTGAATAGACAAAGTAAAGTATGTCTATGGAAAAAGACGTAGATACCAGCTATCTATATTTCTACAGGACATTCAAGACCGTATTTATCGGAGTATAAGACGCACCTTTTAACATAGAAAAACGTTCTGAAATTTTGGGTGCATTTTATGGTCCGAAGGTAACATTAAAATATTTTTTTCAATAAATCGTCTCTAAATTTGAGGTATAAATGGATGGCAAAGCCAAATCATGATGCCACCGTAATAGGACGTATGAAACAGAGTGAAGATGAACTACAGTCAAAACCGTTTACGACGACATCGTTTAGAACGACATACTGGTTATATTGACCAAAATCATAGGTCCCGCCTGAATGCTATATGACCGCTTTATAAAAAAACACTACTTTTTACGACATTGGTTATTACGACATATCGCATTAAGCGACTACGTTTAATGTAATATCTTCATTTCTTCGAAGAATTATATCTGTTAGAACGATCGGCTGTATTGTAAACAAAATTCGTATGCATAGAGTTGTTCCAAACAGACTAAAATTACAGATTTTATGAATACAAAAAAATGAAAATGATAATGTGAATATTATTCCTATTAATATCTATGGTTTTATATGTACCTACATATTTAATAATACTACATACTACAATTACTTTGTATCTCGAAAAAATCACCGGCAATTACGACTATCTGTTTTTACGACCAAATATGAGTAGTCCCTTCGATGTCTTTATAACAGATTTTGACCGTATAATTATTGCTAGCACGAGTTACGTTAACAATATGTAAAAAAAAACCCGGGTCGCAGTGCCAAAACCCTGCCGACAATATAGTGTATTTGCTTATACAGGCAGTGTAGCTTTATTACGCGAACTTAAGTTGGTTTTTGGGCAAAATTAAAAATTTGACTCCTTAATACACCCCTTAAAATAACATTTTTTTTTCTTAACTGCAATATTATTATCAATCTAACGTCTACACCGAATTAAATACACCCTTCAATAAATAAGTCACTATCTATAAATTAGTGTTTTCAAAAAATTTGTAAGTCCGGTCCTGTTGGACCGATTTTATTAAAATTTTAGGGACACTTTTTAATTGCTACTAACGAGTTAAGTCTCAATTTTGAAACGATTCTGAGAATTTTTTCGGTATTTTGGGGCCCACAAAACATTTTTCTACCCCTAAAAACTACCCTTAAAATGGCCCGACTACGCCCATTTTAAATAGGCTTCTGGCGGTGATAGATTTCAATACGTGGCCCAAATTTCGTTAAAATCAATTAACTCTTTCGAAAGTTATTGCCCGTACACATATATATATATATATATATATATATAAACATTTTTAAAAATGGTGCCAAAGTGTTTAGGAGGTTATGAAACGTCGAGAAATTTTGGTCCGACCCCTAGGTCCCGCCATCCGACCGACGCCAATAGTGTATGTTGCCATATGGCAAATACACTAATTATGGTTCGACATCACATTAAAATATATTTTTCTAAAAATCATCTTATAAATTTGAGGTGCGTCTTATAGTCCGAAAAATCCGGTAAACTCTCCAGAGTTACGCATACATATTTATAGCTGGCGATCAAGAAAAGTTTATTGCCACTGTTAATGCTAGTGTTTTCACAACGCGGAATCAACAATTTCTTTAGTAATATAATAATTACACCCTTAGAATTAAAAACAACAGCTGATTTTTATGTATGAATCATCTAAGGAATTAGTGAGTGTGATTCAACTACGGTCATCCAATCAGCTGAAGCTGTCTAGAAACGACGCTTTTCGTAACGGGATTGTTCTATGTTTTAAATAATTACACTGCAAAAAAACGCACCTTTAAGAATTTTTTTCTTGTAGAAAAAGCTTCCGAAAAATTCTCAAACGAAAAATCTCTGTCTGTGTTTTTAAAGATTTCGGTTAAAAATAATAATCATAACGTCAGGTCATAGATTTTAAACATCTGTTCTAAAAATTTCACTTGCAATTTATAAAGTTCTGTCGTCAACGAATTTTATTAAACTTCAAAATTAAATTGGAACCCCCTGCAAGATTTTTGATGATTTAATATTGCCCTTGATTTCCACAAACGTTTATTTACAAATTTATAATAAAATTATATGTAAATTTAATCTACGGGAGTTACGAATTGGTTTTACCAATCAAAACAAACAATAAACAAAAACGAAAATATGTGATTTCCATAGCGGACAAGTAAAACTAGACAGTAAAGAAAAAAATTAAATAACGAAATTTAAAATATGTTAATAAAAACATCATTATTTTCACAATAAAAAATACAATCGAATGACAAATATCAAATTGAATCAGAGAATTACCTATCCATAAAATATGTCAATCTTTTTTAATTCAATTTATTCAAGTTATAAATAAATAAGTAATGCTTGCACGTTTTTTTGTCTAATAAGAAAACACTGACCTAAAATTTTAAGTGATCACAGCCAGTCTTCACAAAAAAGCAGGAGCTGCTGATTCAATCTTGATGAATGAAGCGATATTCTGCTTTATTATCAAATGCATTAGTTTTTTGTAACGTCGTGATCTTCTGGAGTTTTAGTACTGTAGTACTGTAGGAGAATTAAAGATTTCAAAGAAGAAAAAATACAAGTCAAAAGTCAAGAATAAAATTGCAACATCCAAATTACGCGAGCAGAATGTTTCTTCGCTACTCGAGAGACATGTCACCGTGCTCTTGATCCACAGAATATAATTTTGTAACAGCGCAACTCTGTGACTCCCCAATACATAATGAACTTGTAATATAGGTAATGAGATCTAGGTATCTGTGATAATTGAATACATGGTGTGGAGTTTTGAAATAGCGACCATTTTCAAGGTCCTCGGACTGTTGATTATTTAGTGAATACGCTACACGCATGCAAACTGACTGCACAGGCAAATCTCATTGCCTTGATTTTACTGTAAAACATTTATACACACAAATTACGTGCCATGTAATTATTTATATTTAATATAAAGGCTGATCAAAAACTTTATTGTCGACATGCATTTTCTTGCGACTTCGCAAACTTCAATGTTGATTTTGTCAGCACATTTACTTAACCAGTGTGTTTGTTGGCGAAGTTCTGAGTTAGCGCTGACCCTCAGAGTCGGACTGGGTCGGAGGGGCCCGGGTAGCTCCCCACAAACCCGGGGCCCGAGACTGGATAATGGTAGATGAGAAAACCCATTTTCTTCTGAAAACTTATCTTTAAACTTTAAAATTGTGGCCAGTGTACTTGCGGGAATTTCGATTCTTTGTAGGATTCTCGTCTACATACTTAATGATTTTTTGTTTCTCTGCGACGGTTAAGGAACTCCTTTTTCATTTCTCAGCCACTGCAGCAGCCTGCAACTGTAAATTTACTAACAACAGTGACCAACAGCAGAGTTTACATTATTTTACATCTTTGTCTTACGATAAATTTAACGTGTCTAAACCTGTCGAGACATGCATTGTTGTTATTGTGGAATTGTTTGTGATTGATTGGTAGGATACGTTAGGTAAAGGTTATAAGTTGACAAAAATCGTTAAACAGAGGTAAATTATACTTTCTATTTATATTGTGCAATGACTGAAAATTCGTTATGAAGAGGTTTTCGATAAAAAGTATTCGTAATGTAGAGGTATATTTTGCATTTACTCTTATGGGCAGTTCTAGGGGATTTCGAAAAATTTGTTAAATCGAGGAAACCGTTATATTGAGGTTCATTATATTAAGGTTACACTATATTTATAACCACCTTTTTTAATTTGTAATCAAACCGTTCTCGAGATATAAGGATGAAGCGTAGAGCAGAATGTCAGATAATTTTCAGGTATCATTTAAATTTTAGAAAGATACAACAAAGCTCTGTATGACAAAATAACCTTGACTTAAAATTATTTCAAAGAAACACAGTTTTTTTTTAACTAAACTACTAGTAATAATTATATCATACTAGCTGTTACCCGCGGCTTGATGCGCGATTGAGATGAAACACAGCAGTCATCCTTTATTTTTCGGTAATTCAAAAGCAAAAATATAAACGATAAATCAAAACCTGACTCCTATTCATTATTGGCCATTATGCATTTTTATGTAATACATAAAAATTGATGTCGATAACCCCGGGTCAATACGTGTCTGACTAAAGGTGCCTTTACACGAGCAATTTTTTGAGCAATAATTGCCCGGCAACAGAATGGAGCAATTAATGGATCAATCTGGAGCAATTTCAATAAAATGCGGCAATTGTTTCGGCAATATTGCTTCTAATTGCTCCATATATTCCTTATTGCCCAAAGTGGCCGACATGAATTGCCGAATATCCACACGGTTTGGAAATTTTAGTCAATTTTCCTTCTATACGTATACGTATCTATGATTTCACTTTCGTGGGGTGACAGGGATGAGATGCGCCGCTGTCATTTCATTTTCTTTGCTTCTATTGTACAGTGCAGTACAGCTGTGCGTGGATATAATGGCGTGGAATAATGAAAAGATAATAAATTTCATCGATGCAGTTCAGATACGTGTTTGTTTATGGGATAACAAAAGTTCGGACTTTAAAAAAACCTCGTCCATTGCCAGCGACAGTTCAACTGAATTGCTATAGTGTATGAATGATTGCCTTGTATTGCCTAGTTTTTCAAAGTTGCTCCATATCGCGTGATATGGTGTGGTGGTATCTTTGGCAACTACATGTTGCCATCGCCGTGAATTACTGATGTACATAGTTGACCACTATTGCCCGGAATTGAGCAATTTTAGTTGCCCGTGTAAGCGCACCTTAAGACGTAAATGTAATAAAAAAATCGGTCAAGTGCAAGTTATTAGTGGTCCGTCCCATCATTCCCCCGATTGTGTGTTCTATGACCAAATTTTGGTTTTGTAGTTATACAGAAATAAACAATTAATTGTTTATATGAATTGATAGCACTAGCGTTCTTCAATCCTGGTAAATTTTTTTTTGACCTGTTTATACTTTCAAATTTTTTACTAGAAATGACATTTTACACAATGACTAAAAAGAAAAAATAACATATTTTCGTACAATGTGGGGTTCGGACTCAAGACCTTACGGTTAAGAAGCTTATATATGCTGTATCATAGAGCTAATCTATTGCTTGATCTACATATATACCAGTTTGACGTGCATTCTTAATAATAATTGGAAGCATAGTGTTAGTAATTAAATCATTTATAACAATTGATTGCACTCAAATTTTTTCAATTCTGATAATTTCAATCTTCAACCTCCATTTAATTCTAATGTTTACGATTTTTTTATTTTTTTTCTGTGAAATCCATTTGAAGATATGGGTAGGGGACAGCAATTTGTTGAGTTTTTCTCCAAAAATATTTTAAAAATATAAAAATGCAACATACATATTATTGAATTGGTGCTTCATAAGCTTTCATTTGCCATCTTATACAGTGTCTCCAGAATCAAAATTCAACTTTTTATATTTCACGTTTGTATTTGGGCCAGCACACTATCTCAGTGCCAAATTTTAATTTTTTTTAGAGAGTTTCAGAGAAAGTCTTCTGTAACAGACAGACAGAGACCCAAGTGTTTCCATAAATGTTTCGTTTGCACGGAACACTAAAAGTTTACTTGAATTCGCTACACATAATATATTTTAATGGAATTCCCACCATTTAAAATATTACCATGAAAATTCTTTTATTTTTGTTTTTTAACTAAAATCTATTAACAAGACAAATTAAATAATTGCAGTGATTTATTAGTCAAAAATAAAAAGTGGATAACAATTTTTTTCGTTTAACTCAATGACGCGCTTTGCATATAATATGTATATACTATATATTATGATAAATATTAATTAGATATGTTTACTATTAGAGGATGAATTCGAGCATAACTATGAAATATTATACTCATATTTACTCGTCACACAAAAACTCTCCAACGGTGAGTCGCCTTATAATTAAATGAAAATTTCTTTTCAGATAAGTACTTATATACCAGCATTGCCAGACGTCCCGATTTTGGCGGGACGTCCCGATTTTTAAATCAAAATTAAATGTCCCGCGCGGGACAGGCTCAGTCCCGCTTTTCGGGGATAACTCGACCGCGCGTAAATAATTATTCTTTTATTGTAAGTTGCAATTTGTAACACTCACTCCTCAGACTGTTGTTTGAAATGCCATATTTTTCTAATGAATAAAACTTTTTTGATTTTGATTTCTGTTTTTTCTTATATTTTTTATTCAGAAGACGAATAAGACTCAACTATTTAACGATAGGGTAAATCTGATTTAAAATATCATATTTTTATTAAAATACATTTTCTATGGCTATTTTTGCTATCTATTGTCACGTAAACGTAATTTGAACTCAAATAAAAACATAAATATTTAAAAACTTCTGATTATATACGTTTTTTTACTATGTCCCGCTTTCGACGAAAGAATCCCGCTTTTTTCACTCAAAAAGTTTCAAAATCCCGACTTGGCAAAAAAAAATATCTGGCAACGCTGGTACTTACCCACAAATCTTAGGTTTTCTCAATAAAATTCACCCCAAATATTGACGTATGGGACTATAGCTGGAGTAATATTTAAGAGAAATGACAAATTATAAAAAACTAATTATCACTTTCTTCGTAATGATTAGAATTCTGATGGACATAAAAAACTTATAATCAACAGACGATGCATAGAGAAATTCGGTATGACAAAAATGACCAAGCTTCTGAATAAAATTCCCTATTTACTAACAAATGAGTATAATAATTAAAATCACAAAAATATTGTATGATGAACAACATCCGTTTTAAACGATATATGTATTCAGTGAACGCAAATTATAATCTTCGAACAAATTATGTATACATATGATTTATACTCGAATGACGTTATTTTGTTTCGTATAGCACGCTCTTTTGTTTCGACGCCATAGCCATGCATGTTTTTTTTTATTATTGCTGCGCGCGCTGTCGATTTGAAAAGTGAAAGTGTGAGTATGTGTTTGTGTGACTTGTATTAGGTATTTACTGTTACAAAGAACAGATTCTGAAGACAGTGAAACTGTTCTATTGTGGTCTCTGTTCAACCTTAACTTATTACGATAGTTGATAGAGTGAGAACGGTATAATTAGTCGGTGTATTTGGATTTGCAATAGCTATACAACCGGTATTTGGTGTAGATTTATAATAACTGCATGATTGAACTTCTGTAAAAGTATCAATCGAAACTATTTAATTAAATCAGTAATTTATTATACAAAATCAATACGCGATCTTACTATGTTATATAAGAATTAAGAATGTCCAAGCCTAGTAGATTTCGCATTGGAAACTTTCGCGTTTTATGTTTTTCCCATAGACTAACAAGCTGGTATGTTTAACGAAAAAGAATTCTTGAATACAATCCAAGTCAAAGAGCAGTAAGAACAAGAAAACATTGTAGAGAAAATTGTACGGATTCTTGGATTGAGACAGTCTGAGAAAATATCAAAGAAATAAACAAGGAATGCAATTATCCGTCAATGTTGACAACACATTTCTTCTGAGATTCAAAATTTTGGATATTGTTAGATATGTTTTTTAATGCTAGAATCGTGAAACAAACAAATGGCATTCTCCGAGTTTATAAATAAATAAGCAGAAAATTATATTTTTATTAGTACAGTGTAAATAGCCCTAGTTGCTGCACACTGTTTAAAAAAAAAAAAAACTTGTAAGAAAACGAAATTACAGAAGGATCAGGTACTTAGTACCAATTCTTACAATAATGGTACTAAAATTATATAAAATGTAATTAAATATAATATTATAACGGGCGCTCTGTCGACAGTTTCGTTTTCTTCCGACTTGTTGGTTATTTTGTGATTGGAAAAACATCTTTCCAGAATTGGCTATGCATGTGACTTGTGGGTTTGTACAAGTTGGACCAATTTTAAGAAACTTGGTGTATTTATATATACAAAAGGTTTTTGTAAAAATTCAAATTAGTCAAAAGCATAGACCCAAGTAAGAATCTAATATACAGTGGAACCCACTCCAAATCGACAAAACGAAAAAGACTCTTTGACTCGAATTATTTAAGCTCTACTTCAACTAAATATTATTTCCTTACAACATAATGTGTAATTTGAAGTTCTAATCTCGTGAACTCTAGTATGTCTCACATAAAGTTTTATAGTTTGTTAGACTCTATTTTTAGCAATTACTTTGAGGTACCACTTCTGTAGTTTAGTGATCGGGACAAGATTTTAGGAATAATTTAACAATATGAAAAGATCGTCTGCTAGATCTCGTTGCTATGACCAAGTAGCGAAGGTTGCGGTCAAAACCAACTCTAAAACAACCGAATCCGCAAGGAATGGCTAGTTTTAGTATCTTAGGTAGTGTAATATCTAACATTTTTTATAAAACTAAGTGAACATTTATTTACGAATTGACTATAGAATGGGAATTAATATCCGTCCCTCAAACAAATGCAAAAGAATGTGGAAGGAACTTACAAAAGTTAAAAACAGTGTCCGCAGTTGTCCTCGACCTATAACTAGAGCCACGCCACGTCAGATAGCGCGTTGGTAACACACCTATAACCTACCTACATTATAATAGTGTAACATTGCATGGTAAATAGGTAAAAGTTACCGTAATAACAATTATAATTTATAAATGCACACGGTAATGGCCGTACCATGACTGCAACCGGCAACGGAAGTAAATATTCGCATGCGTTTAAGTACAATAAATTTTATATTAAAAAAGTCTATGTTTCCAATGAATTAATTGGCATCTACCAGCGCTGTTCAAAGATTTACATTCTGTGTGCGCCTTTTCGATTTTTATTGACCGAGACTAACGGTTTGCATTTTTATCAGTTTCGGCATGTAGGTATTCAGTGTGAAAATATAGTGTAAACTCCATGTAACGTCACTCGATTTAACGTCAAACTCCCTAAAACGTCGAAATTACTTGACTTTGGTTGGTTTGCCTTATTGTCCATACAATGATACACTCTATGTGGCAGCACATCCACTATAAATAACGACCATATGTCATTATAAAGCAAGTAATTTCGGCAACTTATAAAGCACCTACGGTTTGTAGGTATTTGCTAAGTTGCCGAAATTGATAAGAATTGCAGTTTTATTGTCTAGCCCGTATCATACGTACCGATTGTTTGTTTGTAAATTTTATGCGTTATTATTAAATAATAGTAAAACAATGTAGATTTTTATTTCTTTCCATATAACGAGAACTCTCTATAACGCCAGAAAATGCGCAGTCCCTTCAGCGTGGCTATATATGGAACACTTTAACTAGAAATCATCAAGGCAGACTGATATCATTTGTATTTTATTATTATTATTGTTATTACTTTGTGCGATTTAATTTATTTTTGATAAACCTGATTGGATTACATCAAGCAAAAAATGTAGCTTCTTCACTGCATAGAATTCTTATTTAATTACAGTTGTTAATAACGTTTCGCTAAAAAATATGTAATTTCTTAATCCAACGCTATTTGAAAGATATTATCACAATTAAGTAAAGCTCATTTTATTACCGCAGAAATAATCCATTTTATAATAATTGCGCAGTCGATTTGTTACTTAAAGGAACACATTAGGTCATGCTTTGTTTTACAAAAATTCTCAGGCGTAGTAGGGACACTATAGCCTATTGTCCACTATACGGTTATCTTTATCTTTAAAAATATTGTATATTTGTAAAGATCAAGATAAATACAAGTATAATAGTTTACAAAAATTGCGTTGAAACAAGTTTCAGGTTTACTAAATATCGTTTGTCTGAAGTCAGCTGATTCAAAAACACGCCAAAAGAATCATCACTGACTGGAATATCTGTAAATAACTTCTTTTTGCTGGATTTTTTCATCCGTTTATAGTCCGTAAGACTTTTCTACATGAGCCAGTAGTCGCTGATGTTTGCAATGAAAAAAATCCAACGACGTTTTTTAAGTTAGGTGGACCTCATTCCAACGATTAAACAAAAAGAAGTTAGAAATGATTGTTAGAAACATTCATTCTTACAATGCTATATTAGAAAATATATTACGGTAAAAACTTTGTTTTTAGTGCATGAGCTGGTCTTAACAGTTTAAGAGTCGCTGTTTCTATAACAATAGCACGCACACGCGCGACTCGTCGGAGACTTCAATGATCGTAGAGGAAGGAAAACAAAACATACCATTATTAGATGATTACATTATGCATAATAGTAACATATTAATTTATTTTTTTTATGTTATAATATAGATATATTTATACATTACATTATAATATTATGTATATTTAATATTTCCGAACTTATTACATTTCTGTCGAAAGTGAATCTATATAGCGGATGTTTGAATGTTTAATTGGTCCCATAATATAATTTATATTAGCGTTTTCTAAACTGTTTCGCCTACGGGTCCCTTGGAGATTGACAAAACTGTCGCTGATCCCCATTAATATAAATCAAGAGTGTACCTTTGTACCTTTTTAAAAGTGAGACTGATGGTTGGGAGTTTAGACCAACTGTAGTGTCAAATGCGCCATTTTTTTTATACAATATAGTTATACTAACAATATGTGAAATTTGATTAGCGTATGGTTTAAATTTCTATCACCCGATAGAGTGGAATTTAGATTATTCTAACGAAGAATGGCAACTATGTAACAATGACATCGAAAAAAAATCAAATATTATTCTCTAACTGTCAATTTATAATAAATAGGGAGTCACATCTACGTGAACGCATTCAAAATGAACGTTTTTAGTATTTTTTAGGGTGTGTAAAGTTACCAATTAAATAAAATAAAAATGGCATTTTAGTTCTTGATCTCTTATGTTTGAAACACAAATAA
Source organism: Venustoraphidia nigricollis (assembly GCA_034508555.1). Lineage (NCBI taxonomy): Eukaryota > Metazoa > Arthropoda > Insecta > Raphidioptera > Raphidiidae > Venustoraphidia > Venustoraphidia nigricollis. The sequence continues at coordinate 2,243,971 of JAVRKA010000065.1, read as the reverse complement.
TGGCTCCATACGCGATAAAGGTAACCTTAGTTTAGTATAGATATTATTTCTTAAAGGTGTTTTTTTGTCGATATGAAATAATTCTCTTAAGGATGATTTGTCGGTATACTGAAAATGATGAAAATCGATTGAAAAAAAAATATACTATTCTGGCAAGTCTACTAAAGCTCCTCAAAAAAATTGGGATTTTTTTACAAGCCCGTTGAAAAGTTATAACATTTATTAGTTGCAACAAATTAACACGTAGTTAAATGGAAAACATGCTATCAGACCTATTTAAATGAAAAAAAAATAATGAAATTATGATGTGAAAAATTCCAAAAATTTCAAATCAATAGATTAAATATCCAAGAAACATAAAAGCGATTAATAATTGGTAGTTTCAATATTATTTACAGAGAAAAATAATAAAAATGAGTGATATTTGCCGTATTTTTGAATAAGCAGTATGAATTACAAGAAAACGTGGCAACGTCGCAAACATCAAATTTACGTTTCTGTGGTAATTCAATTTGTTTACGTCGTTATAAATAAATTTTCTTGCTGACAATTTTTCCTCTCCATCGATATTGTCTGTCAGGTATTTCTAAAATTGGATAATACCAACTATTAAAATGGTGCGGTGTTGTCACGCTTTCCTGAATAAAAACAAGAATTATTTTATTTAATTAAATAAAATTAAATTAAATTGGAAATTTACGAACGTATGTATTTGTCTCCTAATTTTTTACTTTAATTTTTGGGATAATTTGTGACGATGATCAGTGACAAAAAAAATTTAAGTTTTTATTTTTTTAAAGTTAAATTCAAGGTACAGTCACAAACAATAGTTATTTTACAATTTTCACTTATATTGAGATTTTTATGTTAATATTATTAAAATGACCACTAAATTTTATTCTTTTAGAAACTTAATATCAAAATTTAAATTATAAAAAAAAATGGTTGGTTTAAATCATTTATTTCAACAGATATTAAAAGATATGAATTTGGTACAAATGTCATTAACTTTTGTTTCCGATTGTACCGACAAATCATCCTTAATACTGTATCAAAATTAATGTTTGATACGCCATTTTGGAAACCATTTTTCTCTCTAATGACAAAAACTAAGTTAATGTCTTAAAATTAATGTTTCCATTAAAAAAAATACAGTTTAAAAGTTTAAACAATTTCATCGGAGAAAATAACATTCAGAAAAAACAAACATTTTATTTATTAGACATTATATCGCATCCAAAATTGTTATTATAATTCAGTAATAAATCGCAGGTACTTATTTGGATTGATAATACAAAACAATCGTGTTATTTTTAATCTTGCTACGTTTCGACTAAATAAAGTAGTCGAAACGTAGCAAGATTAACAATAACACGATTGTTTTGTATTATTTATCCAAATACCTGCGATTTATTATTGAATTATTTTATTTATTGATCTCTTATGTTTGAAAAACAAAAAATGGCTCCATACGCGATAAAAGTAACCTTACTTTACAACACTCGGTGAACGATATATTATTTATCAAAGATGTTTTTGTCGGTATAAAATATTTCCTTTAATACTGTATCAAAATTAATGTTTGATACACTATTTTGGAGATTATCTTTCTCTCTAATGGGTAAAACTAAGTTAGTATCTTAAAATTAACGTTTTCATTAAAAAATTACAGTTTTAAAATTTTAACAATTTCGTGATAGATAATAACATTCAGAAAAAAACAAATGTTGTCATCTGGTGGCAACAGCGTTGCCAGATTTTTTTTGCCAAGTCGGGATTTTGGAATTTCTTGAGTGAAAAAAGCAGGATTCTTTCGTCGAAAGCGGGACATAGTAAAAAAACGTATATAATCAGAAGTTTTTAAATATTTATCTTTTTATTTGAGTTCAAATTACGTTTACGTGACAATAGATAGCAAAAATAGCCATAGAAAATGTATTTTAATAAAAATATGATATTTTAAATCAGATTTACCCTATCGTTAAATAGTTGAGTCTTATTCGTCTTCTGAATAAAAAAATAAAAAAAAAACAGAAATCAAAATCAAAAAAGTTTTATTCATTAGAAAAATATGGCGTTTCAAACAATAGTCTGAGGAGTGAATGTTACAAATAAGAGATTAGAGAATAATTATTTACACACCGTCGAGTTATCCCCAAAAAGCGGGAGTGAGCCTGTCCCGCGCGGGACATTTAATTTTGATTTAAAAATCGGTACGTCCCGCCAAAATCGGGACGTCTAGCAACGCTGGGTGGCAATCTGTTTATTTTAACAGTTGTCGGTAACATTCAGTGACGTAGTGGCGCTGAAGTCTCTGAATTGAATAGAATAAAATTTATTTCCACCATATTATATTACGCAACTGACTACTAGCGAAATATTCGCACGAGTCCGCTAGTTGAATATGAATTTCATTCTTAAATCTAGATTTAAAACTGAAAGTTATATCAGAAACCGAGTATAAGATGTAGATTTTGCGTAATTTTCACTTCTTTTGTGTACAAACACTCTTTGCCGGATGGTGTTCATACAGTTTGGCCGTCGCCGGTCGAACTGTATAGCTTTATTAACTCAAACCAGAGATAAGCTCGTTGATGCCCTAGAATATTTTTACGGTTCCCAATTTAGGAAACGCTGATCGGTATAAATAATTTAATAAGAATACTGCGCTTTGTACCATTAGGTGTTCTGTAAGTTGAAGACCGTTCAAGCATGTTAAAACAAACCAGTTTTAAATGTAAATTGCTCAATAATTATTGCATAAATGATTAGGGCTAAAGTGAGGCGGTGTTTGTCACGACACCGCTTTCCAAGGGACAGGAAATGTTCTGTAAATGTATACAGGTTGTCACAAAAAATATAATAAAAACAAATTGAGAGTTAAAAAGTAAAACCAGCCTACGCCAACGAAGAAAACCAACAAAAACATGAGATAGTACTTTAAACAGCAGTAGGGAACATGTTCGGTAGTTGAAAAAGAAATTTCGGTCTTTGAGTCCCTCTGACTACCAAAAAAAGTGTATCTCATGTTTTGAATTGCTTTATTTTTTCTTTAACGTAATCTAGTTTTAGATTTTAACTTTTATTTTTATTGAAGCAATTATGAAAACAGCGTAAAACTATTAAAATTTTGACCTTTTAGGGTTCCGTACCTCAAAAGGAAATAACAGAACCCTTATAGGATCACTCGTGTGTCTGTCCGTTCCACTGTCAAAGCCAATTTGCTCCGAAACTATCGGACCGATTGAGTTGAAATTTGGTACACATATGTAAGTCGGTGACCCATAGACGGACGTGTAACGTAAATAAATTAGTTTTGAACATGGTGGTCATTTTTGGGAGGCAAATTAGGAAATTAAAAAATAGTTTTGCAAACTGTACCGTGTGACATATTAAATGAAAGGGCTTGTAGTAAGGATCTCAAATTATGATATTAAAATAAATAGTTTTCAAGTTATTTAGGAAAATAGATGAAAATTTACCATTTATCCCCCCTTATCTCCTACTGGACCAATTGAGTTGAAATTTGGTACACACATGTAAGTCGGTGACCCAAAGACGGACGTGTAACGTAAATAAATAAATTTTGCACATGGGGGTAATTTTTAGGGAAAAAAATCAGGAAATTAAAAAAAAAGTTTTGCAAACTGTACGATGTGACATATCAAATGAAAGGGCTTGCGGTAAGGGTCTCAAATATATATTTTTTTATAATTTTAAAATAAATAGTTTTAAAGTTATTTAAGAAAATAGATGAACAATTGACCATTCCCCCCCCTGATCACCGAAACAACTGCGCCTAAAATTTTGAAAAAAATAGACAATGTCGGGTCTCACCCATAGTTTACTGGAAAATTGAAACGAAAATCTTTAAGTCGTAAAGTACTCACGGAAAACGGAATAGTACGGAACCCTCCTCTCGCGAGTTCGACTCGCACTTGACCGTTTTTTTTCGAAATGAAATCTACACGTCACCAACGTTTTTTTAATGATTTACTTTTCAAATGTAATATTCTTTTTGTACCTTTGAACAGAAAAACATTTGCTTCATTTGCGCTCAGATCTGACACGATATGAGAAACACACGCGTATTATAATCATATTCAATATGTATGTAGGTATGTCGGGGCGTGTGTGTTAGTGTAAGCACACATTATAATTATTTACTGAAACAATCATTCTGTTTTTATGATTGTTACAGACAAGTGTGTGACAGACAAACAGCTGACTGCAACAATGGCCGCCACAGCAACAATTGCATCACTTTCATTAACATTGTTCGCTACAGTGTTAGCGTACGCTCTAGCGGATCTTTCAAATGTAAGTACCAATTAATTAATACTAATAATTATTAGCTAATAACGCTTAGTTTTATTGGTTATTGCTCAAATGCGAACTGAAAAACTGTTAACAGCAATATTGTGTTATTGTTAGAGTTCAATAGAAACTTCGACTACATTCGACGAAAAGTTTAGCCTTCGGCAAAATATTCGACTTCGGTTTTGTGCAACCCGAATATTGAATTTACTGAATAATCTGATAAGCATTATTTTATTTAAATCATATACAGTGTAAACTCCATGTAACGTCACTCGATTTAACGTCAAACTCCCTAAAACTCAGAAATTTCTCGACTTTGGTTCGTTTGTCTTGTTGTCCATACAATGATACACTCTATGTAGCATCACACCCACTCTAAACAACGACCATATATCATTACAAAGCAAGTAATTTTAGCAGCTTATAAAGCAACTTCCCTTTTGTAAGCACTTTCTAAGTTTACGGAAAGTGATAAGAATTATTATTAGAAAAATATTTTTTGTAGATATGAATAAGATACATTTAAGAAAATACAATTAAAATACTGGCATAACAAAAAACATCAGACGAAGATAACAGATTTTACCGCAATAAGCGTGATTTGTGTTAAGGCTGTCGGAACGCTCTGAATTTAAGTCCAAAAATAGAGCTTCGGCTGTCAACTGATTGTAGACTTATTCGTCAACATTCTGCAAAAATTCTTTCTCTATAAGGAAGATAAAGGACTAATCTAGGTCTCTAATGGACTACTTTTGTAATTTAAGTACGATTTACTAGAAAAAAGTTGGCATTAATTGTGCTAAAAAAACACACGTTTTCAATGTCACACTACGACCTTATTCGTACTTATTTCACAAAACTGTTCCATCACAAACCTAAAGTGACTCTTCCTTTTTCGGAAAAGTTTTTTAAATCTTCAAAATATTTCCCAAACTTAGAGTAATCAGTTGACAGCGGCACCCTTGCAACAATATTTTTTAGCCTCGTAGTTGGCACCAGCCAAAAATTGAAACGTGCGGATGGTTTGAGCGAGACAGAGCTAAAGAAGGTCACACCCACAATATGTCTTTTGCCTACCTCGCCCCTTACCGCTGGGTCTCAGCACAAACAAAATTCAGAGCGTTCCGACAGCCTTAATAGTAATGTTTATTTGTAGATTTCATGCGTTATTATTAAATAATACTATAATAATAAAACAATAAACGCAACGCTTAAAATTTACTGTCCCTCACTCTTATCACCAAAAGAATCGCTCTACAAAATTTGAAAAAGTCAGGTACATTGAGAATTAGGGTGTGAAGTGAACGAAAACTATCAGCATTGAAAAATTCTAGCGCGATCAATTGTTATAAAAATTTAATTGTTCATTTCTTTATAACTGCAGAACCGAAATTTGGCTATAGGACAGACGTGTGAATTTTTTTCACAATACAAAGTTTACTTTACAATCTCAACCTATTTTATAAAAATTATCAGCTAAAAAAATAGTATCTTTGGACGTAAAAACTTAATATGGGCTTTCACCGCTTGACTAGACCTTAAATAATTTTCAAAATTTTTGATAGTTCAGTTTTAGGGACGTTCACTTCAAATTGTAGGCTGCGTCCAATTTTCATACTATTAGTAATTAGATTATGATTTACCACAGGAGTGGTAGTACGACTACGTTTTTTTTACACTATTATAGTGTTAAATGTGCCGCTACATGAAACGCAGTTATTTTATAGGGGGTGTGCAAAAAACACGTTTAATCAACGGTTGAAAAGTGAAGGTTGGTTAATTTTTTTTAAGTATATAAAGTAAAATGGTCTTAAGTGAACACGGCACTCTGTGATGACATAACGACTAAACACGAGCCGCGACCGATGGCCACAGGCGCCGCTCTATTTATAATACTGATTTATTACCATAAATTACGTTCAGATCGTCCGATGGGTAATTTCCGGAATAGCGATTTTATCGTTTACATGCTTTTAAAAGACGCCAAACTAAACACGTGCCAGTAAAAAAATCCAAGAACAACGTGATCAAATTAATAAATAATTAATTTGTGGACTTATAAAAACAACACGTAAAATTAGGTATTCTGGTTTAAGGTAATCTGTAACAACGTTTTTCAATATGGCGAAGTGACGAAGACATATCTGTTTGGTTTAAAATCAAAAAGCTGTATATTTGGAAATGCCGGACTTTTGAGAATATTTTCATTGGATAGAATCTAGTCGTCTATGATTGGATGCAATTTTCAGAAAAAAATATCGCACTGTTCTCGAAACATGGTTAATAGAGCGTCATTCACCATGGATTAGGGGAACAGAAAATAATGGGAATCAGAGTCTTATAGCGTTTTCTTCTAACGCTAGGAGAAGAACCGAGAAAAATCGTTCTTAACGAGCGTGTTTGAATGAGAATAAGTTAACAGAATTAGTTTTAAAAATCTAGTAAAGAGCGACTTGATTTAATAAAAGAAAATTAAATTTCGCAGTGCAAATTTTCATGCTTTATTAGGATGCTATGGTAGATTGATTAAGAAACGATGTTCTGGTCTGTTAGATAAAATTACTAATTAAGTAAATAAAAGGTCACCTTTTGTCATTTCGATTGTATAGAAAACATTTTTTTATAACAAAACTACTTTTATCACTATTTTATTTCGTTAATTCTAATTAAAATTGAATAACCTACTTTTTCAATATTTGATTAAATTTTATATTGTACATTTGAAACTTTTAAGACTTGTCACATTTAAACGTTTTGTGGTGTTATGATAGATTGGAAAGCGGTTTTTTACTATTAAATTCATAAAAATGTTAATACAAAACACTATAAAAAAAACAACACGATACGGTGAAACCTAAGTTGGGCATTTTTCCATAGAACCGGCATAAGACGTTTCATATATATAGGGTGTTATAAATGTCGAAATACCATTCTCAGCTTGACTGAAAATTAAAGGAAACTGCATTTTTTTTACATCGTTTATTTAATTCTTGACAATATTTATGAAATATGGTTTCGATAGCGCCTTGCAAATGTAAGGTTCTTTCAACCACATTTTGAGGGCGCGAGACCGATCGTTGAATGATCTGTAGTCAAGAATACCAAACAAATCACGCAGTTTTCTTCGAGTATTCAAAATCATTTCATTTTCATAAACGGTTTTAGTAACAATATCGCGCTGTTGAGGTATAATATATTCCGTGACAAATTGTCGAAGATCACTCTTTGCAACTGTCAATTTGACAGCTGTAAAGACTGATCAACTGTCAAGACTTATATAGAGCAAAAATGGCTGTCACTCAAAATCGTATCAAAACATTAGGTGAGTGAATGAAGGTGATATATTGCTACAAGTATTTTAGTTGTAGTTACTAGACAAGCCACATTCATTTACAATCCACGTTGCAAATTCAACTTCAATATTATAAAAATGAATTTTAGACATTTTAAACGTTGTATACAGCCATTAAAAGTTTTATACCAAAAAAAAAATCAAAAACAAAACAAAAATGCAACTTATGACCTTCGTGACTCGATTCTTAGTCTAACTTTTGCTTAAAAAATGCTAATGATGCGTGTCATACAAAACGATTGAAGCCATCTGCAAGCTCTCTTGTTGAAATTATCATATTATTTATATAAAATTAAGTCATCTCATCCTTCGGATTGAATATTATAATAAATTTACAATTTTGTTTTCTCCCAATTAATCATAAATTGTCTACAAATTGTTTTGGAAGGACATTCATAAAAAAAAAAAAACAACAACAACAGTACAAACGGTGCTACATCAAGGCTACGAATAATTATTTAAAAACGCCCAAAACTATTGGCATGCTTGAGATTCTGCGCAACGAAGGACAATGTCCCAAACACGTTAGCACGTGCGGTAATGATAATTATAGTGTTGTTGTTGTTGATGAATATAATGTCAAGATGCATAGGTATTATTCAAGAGGCGACACTTTAAAAACAAGAAAGTTAGTTTCCGATATTTTAAAAGTTAATTTTCGGTCACATTTGGTCCAGCACGTAATCGAACACACTTTTTAATTGAATGAGACGGGTGTTTTTCCCTCAAAATCTAGACTTTTACTTACTCTTTCTCATCGACATTCGAATTAAATTGTAATAAAAAAAAGTAAATATTAATATGTGATTTTATAATATAAATACTCAGCGTTGTCTAGGACTGACCACTGCAGTCTTCGAGAATAATCCCAGTGGGCAGTCCTCGACGAGCGCTTGATTAAAGGACTCTAAACCCGAAGATCAAGGAAAAAACGCAAGTAAAATCGGGCCACAAACAGCTGAAATAGAACTCTTAAAACGTTTTACAGAACTTCTTTATTAAATTTGGGTTGCCGGACAATATTCAAGTTATTGCAGTATATTATCTTAATTATCTTCTACCGTCTTTGGAATTATTTTAGGATGATTTACAATTTGCTGTATTAACTCTAATAATAATTCTTTCTTACTGGAATAAGTTTGGTATTTACAATTAGATTTCTCATTTACGTGAGAATTATTAATTACATTTTCTTGCTCTGGTTTTGTCAAATTCTTGAAAATTCATATTGTAAGAAAGGCAAAACTACGACGGTCCGAATTCATGGACGTTTCGACTGAAACCCGAAAAATTACGATGGTAACTAGATTCCCAAACTTATACCAATCAAATCCGGAGGAATGGCCGACTTATAACTACTCAATTCTCGATCAATTTAGGTTTGAGTACTGTTATTATAATTCAGCAAAATAATAAAAAAGTCAACTGGTTGTCAAAAACTGAATGCCAAATTCGGTTTTGGGCAACTACGTAGATTTAATTTTGCTTTTAATTGATTTTAAAACTAGAAACCCACGACAAACAGGCAGATGAACATCAAAGCAATCGTAATACAGATAGAAATGACTAAAATTATAGTCATTCCCGTGCAAGAGAACTGTAAACGTTTACCACTAATAAACTGACGGCAAAATACTACAAAGTACCAAATTATTTGCCCGTGTACCAGGCTTTTAAATTTGATCCGAGTACCTGGTACTCGGTTTTTTGGAAAATGAGACTTCGGTGATCCCCTGTAATGTCAAAAACACCTTGACTTGATATTCGAAAATTAAAATTAGCTCGCTTTATATGCAACCAATTTTTAAAGTGAGTGAACGTTTCAAGGCCATATGCTAAACAATAAACTATAAAGGAACCGTTCGGATTGTCGCCTCTTAAAAGATTAATTTATTCTTTGTTATCTGGTGAACATCGATGGTACGCTATGCAACAACAGCAGGTTGTAGGTTTTAATGTTGATAAGTGAAAGGAAGCGTCATTAACACAATCTTCATTATGTAATAACAATAATGTACTTATGTTAATTACAAATTAATTGGTGTTTGCTGATTAGTGCTGCGCACTGATAATTCCACTGAAAGCATATAGTCCTATTTGATTAGTGACTCCGGGATGACTAGATGGTTGGCATATCTATTGTTGTCCGGTATAGTTTGAGAAGACGCCAGTTGCAATGCAATCGCTTCGTGTTTCAACGATTGTGACAATGTGCTGTCAATCGTATTCGTATTTGATTTACATTTTGAAGTGAAACTTCTTTAGCGACGTACCTGTTTGAACTTTTCTGTAACGTTAAAGAGGAAATGATTCAATGGCGGGAAAATATCAAAGAAACCTTCGTAACGCAAAATTAATGGAGAAATGAATTAATGACTGGGAAAAATAAGAGAACCCTTGGTACCGCAAAAGTGAGCTTATGGGGGTCAGACTCACACGTGTTTTTCAATTTTTAAGCAGGCCCTCAACATAACTGAAGCATTTGATTATAATATGTAGGTTGATTTATCTGTCATGTGTCCAAATGACTCAATCGATGTTTTAATACTTATTTTTGTTTGACTTCTTTCTTGGTCCAGTTATACACTTTTGTTGAATTTTAGTTTCAGAGGGGGGAAGGGAGATAATAAAGTGGTGATTTTTGCTTATATATCCCCCAGATGAAGTCGAATTGATTCCAAATCTGTCTGAAAAATAATAACTTTATTTGTCAACAAGCAACGAATGTTTTTGTATAGATTTCATACAGGTATGGTCGCTTTTTGCAAATTTTTCAGTAAGTATAAAATAGTATCGACAGGTTTCAAAATGGTCGTCGCACTGTAACTGAAATTTGTGAACGGTGTGTAAAGTTAACATCATAAAGAAAAAAATACTTCGGTATAATAAAGTTGATTGGTAGTCGGTATTCTGACGAAAAAAATCATTAAGCGTAATAATAGCCTTGGGCCGCCAAATTTCGACATGAAACGATTTTTTTTTTGAGGTAGATACCTAACCGATCTCTATTTTTAAATCCAACCGAGCAGTCGATAACCTCAGAAAACAGGTAAAATATCAGTGTAATTAATGGAACCGCTGTCACTAAAAACATGATATTTGGTCATTAAAGTTTAATTAAAAGTGTATGCTCAGTACCGTGAATAAATTGTTATTGTCATACGCAATTATTACAAATTATGAAAAAAATTTCCAACGCCTATGCTTACTTACGTTGTTTGTATCAAAAACATATTAAAGTTTGAAAGATAGTCCTTGAGAGGTGTTAAATACCTTTATTCTTATTTTAAAAAATATTTTTTTGTAGCTATTGCATTTCTGTAGCAAAATTTTGGCTTTTTTGTTTGTATATTTGCGGATTATCTATAGTCTGTTCATTTTCAAGATGAAGTAATATATTATTATGTTCGTGATCAACACTTGTACCTTTGTTTGTTTAATAGGGATGTTGACTATTTTTGGGAAAGTGTTTTAAATAGTGCATAAGTACCTAATATAGCCACAAATATTTATTATTTTTATTTAAATACAACTCAAGTCTTAAAAATCATGTATTTTAAATCCCGTTTCAAATTTCGGTCCAAAACGCCAATACTAGTCGCGTGACGTCACCTGTTCATACCAAAGGAGGCTCAAAAGTTTACACAGGAGCTACCATTCTATAGATGCGGTCACAAAGTAGGAGGCTGTGCTCATAAGTGCTAGTAAATTAATGAGGTTATGAAAAGTGTTTTCGTAATTCTTGCTATAAAAGATGAATTCTAAGTTTTCGAATTATTAGCCTTAATAAATACACTTTCCATGACGTTAAAACTCCTTGCAGTGTTTTTTTAAAGAAATTTTCGAATAAATTACACACTAAATATTAACCAAACAATGAAGTTTTTTGACAGCCGCTGAACATATGACGTCATGCGCTCTGATTGGTGTCTGTTATCACGTGACTTGAGCGTGATTTTATTAGGTTTCATTTATTAAATATTAATTAAATTTCTTAAAAATAAGGAAAAATATAGTGTTTTTTAGTATTTCTATCATAGAAACTACCACTTAACGTTAAAATTATAATTTTATTTGAATATACTATTGTCATTGCTCGGTCGAGTGAGTTTTATAAATTTACTGGACCTGTTTATTTTGTTGTAATTGTAGGTGGTAAATGATACAGTTTATGATTTATTGTAATATTTTATTCTAATATTATCAATAAATTATGTAAAAAATTAATATTTGATGCTGGTCCTGTGGTGTGATCATAAGTAGCTATATTTTGCGAAACATGACAAGAAACCGAAAATTATGCAAGACGACTTATTAACACTCCTATGCATGTGTGTGTTATTTTTAGTGGTCGTAGGTCTATATTTAGCTAAAGTGAAAAGAAACAGTCCTGTCAATTACGTGCCACGAACTATCTTTGAAAGAAATTCATCAACGTTGATGACTGAATTTCATGCAATTCAAAGTTCTCGACGCTTGTAGCTACTACGAATTTGTTCAGAAACGTTGTCGTGTTTCATTGCAGTGAATATGGAAAAATGAAACCGAATGTTCATAAATAGTATGTTATCAAAATTTCGACATAAGCGGATTGCCTTTTGGGTACATTGGATATATTTCTATTACAGTAGTGAAAATGGGTTGTCATGTTTTGTCATTTTGATTTGCTCAACAAATTCGAGTAAATGAAATTCCCGGTGCGAGTAAAATACGAAACACTCCATTGCCTCTCAAAAGACAGATCGTTCTTTAAGAGTGCCGGAACGCTCTGAATTTAAGCTACACTACGAAGCTAAAAAATACTAAGTTTTTTATTTAATCACGGGAAATTGGACAATTGAATTTTAATATAGATAAACTAAATTAAAAAATTTTGCGACGTTTCGTTAATTTCTTTTAAAAAAGAAATTAACGAAACGTCGCAAAATTTTTTAATTTAGTTTATCTATATTAAAATTCAATTGTCCAATTTCCCGTGATTAAATAAAAAACTTATTAATTATAATGGACGTGAACAATATTGAGAAACTAAAAAATACTGTTTCAAGAGTGCTGCTGTCAGTTGATTCCTCTAAATTTTGGAAATATTAAGAAGATTTAAAAAACTTTTCCGAAAAAGGAAGGCTCACTTTAGGTTTGTGATGGAACAATTGTGCGAATAAGATCGTAGTGTGACATTGAAAACGTGTGTTTTTTGGCACAATTAATGCCAACTTTTTTCTAGTAAATCGTACTCCATTAGAGACCTAGATTTGTCCTTAATCTTCCTTATAGAGAAAGATTTCTTACAAAATGTTGACAAATAAGTCTACAATCAGTTATCAGCCGAAGCCCTATTTTTGACATAAATTTAGAGCGTTCCGACAGCCTTAAAGAGACTAATTAACATGGCGACCATTTGTTTAAACATTCATTCAACTGACAATAAATTATTCATATCAGAAATTCGACTTACGAAGTGATTTTCTTAAAATATTATTCTGTCGTATTTCCCAATTAAAGTTAAAGGGGTGTAGATTTAAAAATATTTAAATTACAACAAATTTATACATCAATTTTTCATATTTTTTTTTTGTAAATTAATTCGAAACTTGTTTAGCTTACTTTTATGTAAATGAATCCGAAACTTGAAAATAATAATGTATTATGATGTTAACACAGTGAAGCTAGAATTACTTAATTGCAATTTATTACTATATTGGAATTTTTAAACACATTGAATTTTTAAAACAAAACAGTTTGAAAAAATGTATTCGGATTTAATATATGCCGAATCCCCCGTTTTTCTTATGTATGTACTAATACAGTACAACCTCGTTTATCTGATCTAGCTGGGACCATAGGCAATTCGGGTAATCGAAAATTCGGGTAATATGATTAATAAGCAGAACAAAGTCCTTAACTAAACACACTTAACTACTGTTTATTACTATAAAAATCTATATTTTGTAACAAAATTGGATTGTACTATTTACAAGATATTATTATTCGGCGTACTTATATTAGAGTTACGTCCTTGCAATCATACTAAAAAATTATTATCTAATATCAACATTAGAGATGGGAAAAACGGGTCTTTTTAGTGATCTGCATCTTTGCATCTGGATCCCATATATGAGCCGGCTCACTGAACCGGTTCAAAAAGAGCCGAGTTCTGAATATGTTACTGCAGTCTGCCACTGAGTTACCTAGTTCAGTCAATCATATCACGACCTGTATAGAATCAAGAATGCATAGCCAAACATGTGATGCATGAGTCATTTGAGCTGACAGATGCATCAAAGCAAGAACTGATACGTAAGTGTAAAATGTGCTTCTGTGTGTTAAGTGTTTCACTGAGTTACGCGGATCCGTTGATCCGTCGGCTCAAAAAAAGTGAGTCGGCTCTCATGGATCTTCTGTCGGAGGCGGCTCTTTGAACCGGTTCAGATCTGAGTTACCCAACTCTAATCAACATTAAATTTAAAAAAAAATGTCTACAAATCTGATTCGAATTATCCGGAGATCCGGATCAATGAAGGCCGAACAAAATGTAGTCACAGAATGTAAAATGTGAAGTGTTTATGGTTTAAATTTCTGCCAACAGCTTTTGTGTCAAATCCCAATTACTATATGCTCTACTCACTTCGAAAAAACTAAGACAAGTAATTTGTTTTAAAAGTAGGTAATATAAATTTAGTTATGAGCTTTTTTTAATATAAAAAATGTAAATTTTTTTCTTTAAATTAATAAATTGTGTCATTATTTATCAATTGTCTTTGTCTGAGGAAAAAATGCATAGAAATTGAAAAATTAAAATCACAATAAAATAAAAAATATTCGTATTTGGCCATGCTTATCTAATTAAGGATACTTTCCTCTTTAGTATATACTTAATTATTGGTTTTGAATTGCAAGTTTTAAAAGAAATACTTTACTTAATATTAAATTTACAGATCCTGAAGAAAGACATAATTTAGTGTTGAATGGTTATTAGTTGTCTATTAAAGGAAAAGAGATTGTAGATCATCAGATGTCATTAGTGTGTCTTTTAAACAATTTAGCAAATAAGTATTGTACACTTTTTTTTAAGAAAATCAACAAACAAATTGTATCAAGTCAATGTTTTATTTTACTCACTGGACTACATTTCCAACGTAAATAACACTGAAATATTGCACTATTAATAAATGATGATTAGAATACCCAAACACCTCATCGATAGTACAATAGTTCAGGTTTAAAATTCACTCTGCAACTTTTCGGAGACGGCCGGTATATTATATATAGCTCAATTAACATATTGTATCTTTTTATTATTAATTATGAATAACCTTAAATGACGCATTACTTAAACAATTAATTGTTGTAATATCATACTATATAAACAAAACACGGTACGTAAAAATAATTCAAGGATGAACATCGTTGTTGAATAGAAACAAAATACTTCTACTGAAAAAAGTGAACGATAACTAGAATGAATTAATGTTTTTGTTAACAAGTGAATTACGTTATCTGGTAATCTTACACCGGAAATAGTATTTATTATCAATTACTTTACATAACAGTCATAAAAAATAATCTTTTCTATACTAAAAAAGCGAATTAGACAATTTTCTGTTATGAATGCATTATTATATTTAAAAGAATAGGTACATAATTGTAAAAAAACTAAATTTAAAAAATCACTTCCCCATCGTATTATAGAGGGCATTTAAAAAAACCAAGAAATTCACAATTTTTGAAAAAAATCTGTTGTTAGAAACATTCTTCGTTATAATGCTATATTAGAAAAAAAAACAATGAATGTTTCTAACAATTATCGCAAATATTAACTACTATTATTCATATAGAAAAGTCTTATGGACTATAAATGTATGAAAAAATTTACTAAATAAAAAAACGGTATCGACTACTGCTGCCCAGAACTGAGTATGGCATTAAGGCTGTCGGAACGCTCTAAATTTTGTTTGTGCTGAGACCCAGCGGTAAGGGGCAACGTAGGCAAAAGACATATTGTGGGTGTGACCTTCTTCAGCTCTGTCGCGCTCAAATCATCCGCACGTTTCAATTTTTGGCTGGTGCCAACTACGAGGCTAAAAAATGTTATTGCAAGGATGCCGCTGTCAATTGATTACTCTAATTTTTGGAAATATTTTGAAGATTTAAAAAACTTTTCCAAAAAAGGAAGAGTCACTTTAGGTTTGTGATGGAACAGTTTTGTGAAATAAGTACGAATAAGGTCGTAGTGTGACATTGAAAACGTGTGTTTTTTTAGCACAATTACTGCTAACTTTTTTCTAGTAAATCGTACATAAATTACAAAAGTAGTCCATTAGAAACCTAGATTTGTCCTTTATCTTCCTTATAGAGAAAGAATATTTGCAAAATGTTGACGAATAAGTCTGCAATCAGTTGACAGCCGAAGCTCTATTTTTGGATTTAAATTCAGAGCGTTCCGACGGCCTTAATTTTCAAAAAAATAATTACAATGTGACTGATTTTTTTAAAGTATTTGACCAAATCGAGAACTACTTGGCTTATTCGAGTGCTGGGTAACGACCGGTGCACCCCTAGTAAATTAACGGAAAAAAAATCACAATCAATGCAATATAAAATAAATAAAGAAGTTTACTACCATTTTTAAAGGTGAACGAGTCTACAGTAGGTACAATATGCGAGGTACATAGCTCTATATATTAAAAAAAAATCACAAGTTGACTATTAATATAGTTTATATATTATTATGTTTATCTTGATCATTTGTTGACCTATTCAAAACATTAATAGTAAGTTGTGTATAATACCGGTTACTGTAAGTTCTGACCGTAGAAAAATGTACTGGATAGTACTTAATAAAATTTTATTGCTAAATTTAAAACATAATCCTATTATGATGGGTTGGATTGGACTGCGGAAGGACCCGGGTTTAAAAATTGCTTTAAAAAATGTATAAAACAAAACGTAAACTATCGTTTTCAGAAATGTTGTCAATATGTAGTCTGTATTTATATTTGAAAACAGATGACCTGATTTTGATGAAACAGGTACGCTATCAATTGCTACCTAATCTTAAAAAAATCAATATACTTTTTGCCCGGTTCCGAGGTTACGTTCGGTTTAGAATACTATTCCAGAATTAACGGTTACGTCAGAAGCGTAGCGTGCCTTGGCGGGGCCCCGTATAAAAATTTGTTTGGGGGCCCTTCCCCCGTTGAAGTAAATGACTTAAACGGGGAAATCCCGCAGCCCGTGATAACCGATGAAGGGTGTTGCCAACTTTTGAACGCACGCTTTACGCGGGAAAAAAAGAAATTGCTTTTTTTGACTTTTGTCATTTCTGAAATAAAAAAAAAATTGGGAAGTTTTTATTAACTTTTGCTTACGCACGTTGGGGGCCCTTGTGGCCCGGGGGCCCCGTATAATTGATGCGGCAGATACGGCGGTAGCTACGCCCCTGGGTTACGTGAGTGAAGCCACAGTCAGAAGCTACTTAATAATAAATTAACAAGTCGTTATGTAATTTACCAATAAAGCAGATAGTTACAGTTTGTATTTTGCGTCTGTTTTAATTATGTCATAAATTTTATTATATTTAATAATTACAATCAAACAAAACATCCGACTGTCGTTTGAGTATCTTTTGTTTCAACAGTGCGTTCTTATAGGTCACATTTTCATTTTAATTGTGCGGAAATTGCATAAATCTTCCGAAAAGTGATTTGTTAAAGAAGTCTTTTTTATTACAGACAGATTAGTGGATATTGTATAAATAGCAAGGCATGGCGTTACGTTGAGTAATTTATAGGCATTTATATTGGTTTGACCTAAAATCTAAACACAAATGCCAAAGTGGAGTTAATTATTTCACAACGCTTTATAATCAGTTTATTGTTATCTGTCAATCGTGTTGTACTGCTCCAATAATTTTTACTTTTAATTTTCTATCAATAATGCGATATCATTCATAATTTTGTATTATCACTGGACAAACGATTTTAAGACGGTCGAGTTTTAGACTAAATGCAATTAAGATTTTAGAAAATGGTAATAAATTCCGTGTAAAAATAAAATTCTGTTACATATCTGAAACGCAAGAAAATTTGAAATTCTTTCCTATATGTTATTCGTTGACAGTTCACCATACCAGCGTGAAGAATCAAATATAAATAAATGGGTCAAAATCTCACCATGCTTATCCAAAAAAAAGTAATTTTATAATAACTTTACTTAAAGCAAGTTTTTCTTCACTTTTAATAAAACTAATCGTTTGATCTCTAACATGGTCACAGACTAAGCGATTAACTGACAGCCAGGTGAATGCGGCCAAAAAAAGAAAAGCACCCTAATTTTTTAAGAACTGGAAAGCTTATACTTTCATTTAAAAAAATCGATCTATTGGATGACTAAGAAAACACAAAAAATAATATTGCAATCGGGACTGCTCCGGACTCTGGTGTCGCGAATAAATTAGTCCTGGTACCCCACTATAATCTCAAAGTATATACCTCATAACCTACATCTTGACGTAAATTTAATTCATATATTTTATGACTCAAAAAAGAAACAAACGAATTAAAATGGTTTTTAACAACTTAAAATAGATTGGACTTGAATAGTTTCGAATAATTATAGTTCCATGTGCTCTATCCTAGACCTTATAAGCATGTAGTTCCGATATCATCACGAGATCTTACTGTCCCCAACCAATATTTTATTCTTGTTCAAAAATGAATACTAATTCGAAGAAAAACAATTTGATTTTTTCGTTCGTTGTAACTTCTGTATTAAATTGTATTAAATTACAGCTCTGAATTCCGACACAAAAATTTAAGCTTATATTTTGAAGAGTTTATTCTGATCATTTTTAAAACTTAAAACAAAAACCATATCATCTGAATTTAGTTTTTAACATCTATAAAAAAGGGATCAGATAAAATGAAATAGTCACTATTTACTATTACATAATATTAAAACTAAGAAGATTTCAGTCCATTATTTCCTTGAATGAAAATGTCCCGCTGAATTAATAAAGGAACTAGATAGCTCTGCGACGTCAATATAGGAAACATTTCATGTTCATTTTCTATTTGAGACTGTTTTGCGCTAGCCTAAAATAGACGCGAAAACAAGAAGAGAGTATTAGAGTATTATAAAATCTTAACTGATGTTTTGTGGATTTATTTGCAATGAAAGAGATTGTTGTCATATATGTGATTGTGTCCGGCTTTATGATAAATTGTACAACACAAAAGTTACTAAATAAACATTTTATGAGAGGGAAAGGCTTGAATAAAACAAAGAACAGACACATTATGCATTATAATATTTAAATTTAAATATTTTTAATTTTTTTTAATTGCAAAATCACAAACAAGTACCTAATCGACCTTCATTAAATATTCTTTTTCTGTTAATATTTGTTAAGAATGGTCGGCTAAAGGGCATTCACTCGAATATAAAAACTGCATCTCATTGAAGTTGGTGGTTACGTAATCACTATTTGTACTGTCACTTTAGCTGATGTCTACCTTAACGCACCCACATTTTAAAACTGTAAAATAATTTTTCACGTCTTGAAATCCTTCCGGTTTGTGTTTTGGGTTTCTACTCCAAACAGATTATGGATGTTGTCTATGGGGACCAGCGTTGCCAGATTTTTTTTTGCCAAGTCGGGATTTTGGAACATTTTGAGTGAAAAAAGCGGGATTCTTTCGTCGAAAGCGGGACATAGTAAAAAAACGTATATAATCACGAGTTTTTAAATATTTATCTTTTTATTTGAGTTCAAATTACGTTTACGTGACAATAGATAGCAAAAATAGCCATAGAAAATGTATTTCAATAAAAATATGATATTTTAGATCAGATTTACCCTATCGTTAAATAGTTGAGTCTTATTCGTCTTCTGATTAAAAAAAAAAAAACAGAAATCAAAATTAAAAAAGTTTTATTCATTAGAAAAATATGGCGTTTCAAACAATAGTCTGAGGAGTGAGTGTTACAAATTGCAACTTACAATAACAGAATAATTATTTACGCACGGTCGAGTTATCCCCGAAAAGCGGGACATTTAATTTTGATTTGAAAATCGGGACGTCCCGCCAAAATCGGGACGTCTGGCAATACTGATGGGGACCTTTCACCACCTATGATCACGGTGAGATACTCGTATAAAAAAATGAATTATGGATCGATATAGCTCTTTTTCCATTTGTCCAAAAAATACACAACACGAATGATACATCTGGCTCTCAAAAATAACCTAAGCACGAGGTCTGCAGTACCCGATGGTAAAGTCAATTTCACTCGTCAACGCTATCTGTCGTCAAACACGAGTACTTATTGATTAACCTTTCTATTGAAGTGTCATTACAGTTTTATTAGTGTATTTGCCATATGGTAACATACACTATTGGCGTCGGTCGGATGGCGGGACCTAGAGGTCGGACCAAAATTTCTCGACGTTTCATAACCTCCTAAACACTTTGGCACCATTTTTAACAATGTTTATATATATATGTATATATATATATATATATATTTATATATATATACATATATACATATATACATATATATATATATATGTGTGTGTGCGCTATAACTTTCGAAAGAGTTAATTGATTTTGACGAAATTTTGCCCACATGTTGGAATCCACCACCGCAAGAACCCTATTTAAAATGGACCCAATCGGACCATTTTAAGGGTAGTTTTTAGGAGTTGAAAAAAGTTTTTGGGCCCCAAAATACCGAAAAAATTCTCCGAATCGATTCAAAATTGAAATTTAATCCTCTGGTCGTAATTAAAAAGTGTCCCTAAAATTTTAATAAAATCGGCCCGACAGGACCGGATTTACAAATTTTATGAAAACACTAGTTTGCAGATAGTGAATTATTTACTGAAAGGTGTATATAATTGGGTATAGAGGTTCGATTGATAAAAATATCGCAATTAAGAAAAAAAAATGTTATTTTAAGGGGTGTATTAAGTAATCAAGTTTTTTGTTTTGCCCAAAAACCAACTTAAGTTCGCATTATAAAGCCACACCGCCTGCATTAGCAAATACACTATATTGTCGGCAGGGTTTTGGCACTGCGACCCGGGTTTTTTGTTAGTTATGAATAATTATTAATTGAATATTTCGTGGCGTCAATATCAAATGAAATGTACAGTGAAATTATAATAATTCGCCAGTCTGCCAAATTAGAAAATGAAACTGTTGACTAATTTCCATTTGTAAATTAAAATGTAATCAAATAACGGAAATGTTTTAGGTACACAATAATTGTAAATGCTGGCATAATATTAAAATAAATTATCTAATAATAAATAATTTATCTGACAATTATAAAGTAAAAACAAGAGATAAACGGTTCTAGATGTTCTTTTTCTCCCACCAGCCTACAACAACAATTAACTAGCGTATCTCACTGTTCCTTTTTATAAATACAACAATTAAATTATTATAAATAAAACAATAGGAAGTTCACATAGTGATAACCGTTATTTGGACAATGCGCTCGATATGATTGCAAACGAGTTTGTAGTTTAGTTCATGTGTGCCGTTCATGCTGAATGATGATACGGATTTATAATAAAAGGTCGTGACTAAATTGCCGCTCTTCATATGAGGAAATGAAAGTTATAAACAAGATAATTTTTTTTCCGAATAAAAGTTTTCGGAAGTAAAAAAGAATATTTAAGAAGGGATAATGCAGTGAATATATTTCTCGTAAGCCAATTTTTTTTAAAATTAATTAATGTTTTTTACGCTACTCTAAAAGTCTTGAACTTACATATCAATGTCAGTTGATTTTTAGCACTGATATCTGATTTGTAGATAGTTCCTGTAGAGTGTAGTCTATAGAATAGAATAGAATTTATTGATCCAAAGACCATAGGTGGGCATTAACTCGTTAATCCGTTAATCGTTAATTAACGAAGCTAACAAAGTGCTTAACGATTTAACTGTTCAGTTAACTTTAAAAAATGTTAACGGACACATTAACTTCCGTTAACTTGCCATAAGTCCGTTCAATCGTTAATTAAGTACCTACAATTCACAAGGACACCGTGCGGACCGTGCCGCGCCGCGAAAAACACGTTCAGACATGTACGGAAGATGAAGAAGACTTTTTTATTTCGGTCACTCAAAGTAAAGAAAAGTCTAAAAGTCACAAATCTTTAAGAACTAAAGCTCAAAGTCTCGTCAAAATGTGGCTAGACATGAAGTCAAAAGACTCTTTTAACGATGCGGCATTCGTCGGAGAACAGATAATAATAAATCTGTTTATTAAATATAGTACCGCTATACCGTCAAGTGCTGCAGTCGAACGCCTTTTTTCTACGGGAAAAGACATTTTAACGCCTAAAAGAGCCTCACTTTCCGACGAAAACTTCAATATATTGTTGTTTATGAAGGGGAATATGCACCTTATGTCAGACTAGCTGTATTTTGAGTTGAACATTTATTATTAAAAACCCTAATGATACACCCTTCTTTTACTAATATTTCATGACCTGCCTAAACTTCCATAGCCCGTATTAGCATTAAATATAAAATAGAATTTCTATAGCGAGTTAACGATTTACGATTCGTTAATCGTTAACCTGCAAGATTAACGGCTTAACGATTAACGAAGTTAACTTTTTTAGTAACGGATTAACGATTAACGAAGTTAAGTATTTGATTAACGGTGCCCAGCTATGCCAAAGACATACAAATATGTATAGGATTCGTCAAAATACAATGTCTGATTGTAGGATATAGACGCTCACCATCTGAGATCATCAGTGTCTGAAGACCGAGCTGGCTAGAGTAGTGGTGACTGCAGTACACTCGCATTCGGGAGGTCCGGGTTCGATTCCCGGCAGGGGCAGATGTGGCTGGGACTTTTTCCTACTGCCTCTCGCCGAGAAACGGTAATTTCTGTACCGTCCATCTTGATTGAGGTTTTCCATGGTGTCCCTCAATTAATTCCAGATAAATATCGAGATGGTTCCTTATTTGAGGCCATGGCCGATTACCTATCAAACTCCTAGTTCAAAAATTACCTGCCTTATCCTAATTTCCTATAATTCCTTCATTCGCCCATTGCTATTATATAAGTTGAAGTTCAAATTGTAGAAAATAACGGGAGGTGGTAAATGGAAAATAGTAATGGTGCGAATGGCGTCTGTTATGACATAAAGTCGAGAAACGGACGTTAAACGCATTATTATTATTATTATTATTATTTGTGCTCATAATGTTTTTTAGTTTTTTACAACGTAAGTTAGGTATCTAGTTTTATTTATTATTTAATATTTTTTCTAAAATATTTATTAATTTATAAAGATCTTTATTTCATTTTATGTACCTAGTTTTAAAACATGTGTAGTAAGCAAAAATTGTATTCAGTGAATATTTCAAATAGCATTGATAAAACAGTAATCATAATAATATTATGAAATATGAGCACAGAACTAGATATGGTTAGTATTTGGTGAAGCAAGGCAATAATTTCACTTTCTTTTTCTCGCTTCTGGCTATCGTTCTCCCATTTGTATAATAATTTGCTGTAAGTGGCAGATCTGCGGTCACCGAATTGTATCAATTCAATAATATAATACACATGTTATAATGTTATTGTATCTGCAAGTAGGTACTCCGTAGAAGTAGTAAACAAAACGAGAAATACTTGTTTTCGAAAGCAAAACCATTTTTTGACGTTTTTATAACAGTTATTTTAATAACATTTTTGAGGTATTTTATAGCTTCAGTATTTTAAACAACTAGATAGCGAAAGTGATTATCATTTCCTCGATATAATCTGTAATTATAATGTGCACCCTATGATAAATTCTAATCAAATATTTTCAATACAGTAAACTTTCTTCAAGTCAGCGCCTACGGGACTTTTGAAAAAAAAATAAACGCTTAACGGCAGCCCTTCCTTTTTATTTTTATCTTAATGACCGCACACACTTATCCAGCACGGACCAGAAAAGCCTGTTCGTGAAGGTGGGTCTCGATTCGCATTTCCAACGGGGTTCTGGATTAGCGTTTCGAAAAATAGTCTCGTTAGCATTTCGGACGTGGGTCTCGATTAGCATTTTTGATGGGGATCTCTATTAGCAATTCGGACGTGGATCTCGATTAGCATTTTGGACGGAGGTCTCGATTCGTATTTCGGACAGCGGTTTCGAATAGCATTTCTGACGGGGTCTCGATTAGCATTTCAGCCGTGGGTCTTGATTAACATTTC
This sequence comes from Venustoraphidia nigricollis, assembly GCA_034508555.1. Taxonomy (NCBI): domain Eukaryota; kingdom Metazoa; phylum Arthropoda; class Insecta; order Raphidioptera; family Raphidiidae; genus Venustoraphidia; species Venustoraphidia nigricollis. Next base: position 2,220,066 of record JAVRKA010000065.1, on the reverse strand, counting down.
GGCCTTGGGTCTCGAATAGCATTTCGGACGTGGGTCTCGTTTAGCATTTTGAACGAGGGTCTTGATTCGTATTTCGGGCAACGGTTTCGATTAGCATTTCGGACAAGAATCTCTATTAGCATTTCGGACAAGGGTCACAATTAGCAATTCGGACCTTGGGTCTCGAATAACATTTCGAACGTGGGTCTCGTTTAGCATTTTGGACACGGGGATCTTGATTCGTATTTCGGGCAACGGTTTCGATTAGCATTTCGGACAAGAATCTCGATTAGCATTTCGGACAAGGGTCACAATTAGCAATTCGGACGTGGGTCTCGATTTGCATTTCAGACGTGGGTCTCGTTTAGCATTTTGGACGGGGGTCTTGATTCGTATTTCGGACAACGGTTTCAATTAGCATTTCGGACAAGGATCTCGATTAGCATTTCAGACAAGAGTCTCAATTAGCAATTCGGACGTGGGTCTTGATTAGCATTTTGGACGGGGGTCTCGATTCGTATTTCGGACAGCGGTTTCGAATAGCATTTCTGACGGGGTCTCGATTAGCATTTCAGCCGTGGGTCTTGATTAACATTTCGGCCTTGGGTCTCGAATAGCATTTCGGATGTGGGTCTCGTTTAGCATTTTGAACGAGTGCCTTGATTCGTATTTCGGACAACGGTTTCGATTAGCATTTCGAACAAGGATCTCGATTAGCATTTCGGACAAGGATCTCAATTAGCAATTCGGACGTGGGTCTTGATTAGCATTTTGGACGGGAGTCTCGATTCGTATTTCGGACAACGGTTTCTATTAGTATTTCGGAAGGGGTAAATAGCGTAAATAGGTGAATTCGAAAAATTTCTTTCGAATGACTGAATGAATATTATATGACTTCGTTTCCATTTAGAATTGGATGAATTTCTTTTTATCAATGACCCTTTGGATGGATTTACCTATTACTTTTTAATGAACACAATATAAAAATAAAACAGTTTCTCTGTAATATTTGCCATAAATATTAATAAAACAATTAAATTTTCAATTACAAACCGATCTAGTAGAACTTGTTTTATGCATTGGGTTCTTCAGAAAGTCCAAATCAAATATTTTATGACTCTGGAGACAGGTTGACAAAATAAAATGTTTCTTTAGTTTGAAGATCTAGGTCAGGAGTATGACTAACACGTTCTTTGCAACTTTAATCTCAATTCAAATTTGCAAGAATGTAAAATATTGCCTACCACAGTGCATCATCTCAAATATTAGAAAACAGTAGCATGGCTTTGATGTTACAAATTCGCGAGCAGAAAATTTCAGCGCTTGCTAAGATCATTTTCGATGTTAATCCTTGACTCCTTCCTAATTATAATAATAATAATAATAATGCGTTTAACGTCCATTTTTCGACTTTATGTCATAACAGACGCCATTCGCACCATTACTATTTTCCATTTTTCCACTTCCCGTTATTTTCTACATTTCTAAAACTTCAACTTAACTAATAGCAATGGGCGAATGAAGGAATTATAGGAAATTAGGATAAGGTAGGCAATTTTTGAACTAGGAGTTTGATAGGTATCATAGGTATCATGGCCTCAAATAAGGAACCATCTCGATATTTATCTGGAATTAATTGAGGGAAACCATGGAAAACCTCAATCAAGATGGCCGGTACAGGGATTACCGTTTCTCGGCGAGAGGCAGTAGGAAAAAGTCCCACCCACATCTGCCCCCGCCGGGATTCGAACCCGGACCTCCCGAATGCGAGTCTAGTGCTGTCACCACTACTCTACCCAGCTCGGTTACTCCTTCTTAATTATTTGCGCCCTGTTCCTCTTGTGTTCCCGTGATGTGTTGATTTTAATACGTCCCCTGATTTTCTTTTAAAAGTTGTCACATACAATTGACAAACAGTCTCAGCATTTTATAATTTGAATAAAATCTAGTGACGTATTATTAATGAATGAAGTTGCAATTAAAATATGCGTACTCATTAAATGCATTAATTTAGACAAAGTGGAACGCATAAATTTTACAAAAATACAGGTAACTATTAAATATGCTTACATCTAAGTAATAACAGTAATTAATGTAGACAAGATATGTGTCATTCTCACATTAGACTAGCGCCGCGTTTCTTTACTTTTGTTCCGACTGCATTTTGCGCGAAAGTTTGTAGATATTCCTGATTGTATTTATAATTAAACAAAAAGTTTACTTGAAAAATTATTGTCTTGCATATTTGAAATGTTTTTAGATTAATGAGTCTCTTGACCAACAAGCCACCGCATCAAAATTTTTAATTTTAAAAGACAGTCATAGAGCGAAAACTGCAATGTTTGAGAATAGTAATTTTAAAATTAGGAACTGATCAGCTTAGTTGTAGCTAGTACTCATTTGTACTTTAAATTAATTAATAACTACACGTATTGACTCTACCGACAGTGATGATATATATTTAACAAAATAAACTACTTGCTAATACTGTCCAATTTTTTATTGAAGTAATTACAAACAACGATTCAACCACATTCGTGGTCCTTTTCAAGTTCGAAAATTTAAATGCGTCAAGTGTACATAAAATTAAACTAGTAGTCTCGAGAGAGACGAAACGTTGTACGAAAATATTAAAGAATTATTTTTAAATAATACCAGTCTTGTCAATCCAAATACCTATGAATATTAACAGTCAGATACTTAATTACTTTCGTTTCTCTGCGACGGTTACGGAACACCTTTTTTGTTTCTTAGCCGCTGCAACTTTAAATTTACTAACAACAGTAACCGACAGCAGAGTTTACAATACTTTACATCAAACAACAATGATTGTCTTACGGTCATTTAACGTGTCGAAACCTGCCGAGACATGAATTGTTGTTGTTAATGTAGAATTGTGTGTGATTGATTAGTAGAAGACGTTATCTAAAGGTTATAAGTTGACAAAAATCGTTAAATAGAGGTAAATTATACTTTCTATTTATATTCTGCAATGATTGAAAATTCGTTATGAAGAGGTTTTTGACAAAAAGTATTCGTAATGTAAAGGTATATTTTGCATTATCTCTTACGGGCAGTTCTACGGGATTTCGAAAAATTTGTTAAATCGAGAAAATCGTTATATTGAGGTTCGTTATATTAAGGTTACACTGTATAAGGTTGCACAAATTATAGTCAAGTCTCTTCTTTCATTCGTAAAAGTTGGGGACAGTTATTATTTTCTCGCTATAGACATTTATCTTGATATAGCTATACGGTTTTTCTCATTGATTGTTGGAGATACGCTCTCTATTAATTGATTAAAATATGAACGTGAACAATAAAAAAAACCCGGATCGCAGTGCCAAAACCCTGCCGACAATATAGTGTATTTGCTAATACAGGTATTGTGGCTTTATTAAATGAAATTAAGTTTGTTTTTGGACAAATAAAAAAAATCGAACCCCTTAATACACCCCTTACAATAATAATTTTATTAGTTGAAATATTGTTATCAATTCAACATCTGCACCAAATTAAATACGACCTTCAGTAAGTAAATTCGTATACGCAAACTAGTGTTTTCATAAAATTTGTAAGTCCGGTCCTGTCGGGCCGATTTGCTTATAATTTTAGGAGCACTTTTTAATTGCTACTAAAAGGTTAAATTTCGATTTTGAAACGATTCTGAGAATTTTTTCGGTATTTTTTGGCCCAAAAACTTTTTTCAACCCCTAAAAACTACCCTTAAAATGACCCGATTGGGCCCATTTTAAATAGGCTTCGTGCGGTGATGGATTCCAACATGTATGCCAAATTTCGTTAAAATGAATTAACTCTTTCGAAAGTTATTGCCCGCACATATAAATATATATATATATATATATATATATATATATATATATATATATATATATATATATATATATACATATATATACATATATATAAACATTTTTAAAAATGGTGCCAAAGTGTTTAGGAGGTTATGAAACGGCGAGAAATTTTGGTCCGACCCCTAGGTCCCGCCATCCGACCAACGCCAATAGTGTATGTTGCCATATGGCAAATACACTAATTAGCCCATTCTTTAATAATACAAATCATTCGGATCAAAACGTAGCCACCGTAACAGCTGATAATACCTAGAATCAAATGAACTGAAATGCGTTATTATAGAATGTCCATTGTCCATAAAGAAAGTACTACTTCTTCCTAAATTTTGTTATTACATTTCAAATAAGTAAGCCTGTTCCAAAGCCAGACAGGATAAATAGAGGTAACAACCTAGAACCTAGACTCAACAAATAAGATTTTCATTAATATTGTGACTACTGACGAATATCTGTGTAGTAATAATAATAAAAACCCGGGTCGCAGTGCCAAAACCCTGCCGACAATATAGTGTATTTGTTTGTATAGGGCAGTGTGGTTTTATACTTTTATTATGTGAAATTAAGTTTGTTTTTGGGCAAAATAAAAAATTTAACCCCTTAAAATAACATTTTTTTTCTTAATTGTAATATTATTATCAATCTAACGTCTACACCGAATTAAAGACACCCTTCAATAAATAACTCACTATCTGCAAATTAGTGTTTTCAAAAAATTTGTAAGTCCGGTCCTGTCGGGTCGATTTTATTAAAATTTTAGGGACACTTTTTAATTACTACTAAAGGGTTAAATGTCAATTTTGAAACAATTCTGAGAATTTTTTCGGTATTTTGGGGCCCAAAAACGTTTTTCAACCCCTAAAAACTACCCTTAAAATGGCCCGATGACGCCTATTTTAAATAGGCTTCTTGCGGTGATGGATTTCAACAGGTGGGCCAAATTTCGTTAAAATCAATTAACTCTTTCGAAAGTTATTGCCCGCACACATATATATATATATATATATATATACGCATATATATATATATATATATATATATATATATATATAATATATATATACATATATATATAAACATTTTTAAAAATGGTGCCAAAGTGTTTAGGAGGTTATGAAACGTCGAGAAATTTTGGTCCGACCCCTAGGTCCCGCCATCCGACCGACGCCAATAGTGTATGTTGCCATATGGCAAATACACTAATAATACATTTTTATTTCTTTTCTTCTTGTTACAATAGTACCAAAGATATTTTTCGAAATATTGAAGACATAATAATAATAATAATGCGTTTAACGTCCATTTCTCGACTTTATGTCATAACAGACGCCATTTGCACCATTACTATTTTTTCATCTACCACTTCCCGTTATTTTCTACATTTTTTACAACTTCAACTTATGTAATAGCAATGGGCGAATGAAGGAATTACAGGAAATTAGGATAAGGTAGGTAATTTTTGAACTAGGAGTTTGATAGGTAATCGGCAATGGCCTCAAATAAGGAACCATCTCGATATTTATCTGGAAATAATTGAGGGAAACCATGGAAAACCTCAATCAAGATGGCCGGTACAGAAATTACCGTTTCTCGGCGACAGGCAGTAGGAAAAAGTCCCAGCCACATCTGCCCCCGCCGGGATTCGAACCCGGTGCCACCCGAATGCTGGTCTAGTGCTGAAATATTGAAGACATGTATTTTATTTTTTCCCATCATCCCGAGTGTCTAATAGTTTATATAAAAGAATTTAACGGGGTACGAAGTCGCGGGCAAACCGCTAGTTGAAAATAAAAAGTTCAGCAAATCTGTCAAACTAGGGTTTTATGGCTGTACGAAGCTAAAAAATGCTGTTGCAAGGGTGCCGCTGTCAGTTGATTACTCTAAACTTTGGAAGTATTTTGAAGATTTAAAAAACTTTTCCGAAAAAGGAAGAGCCACTTTAGGTCTGTGATGGAACAATTTTGTGAAATAGGTACGAATAAGGTCGTAGTGTGACATTGAAAACGTGTGTTTTCTGGCACAATTAATGCCAATTTTTTTCTAGTAAATCGTACATAAATTACAAAAGTAGTCCATTAGAGACCTAAAGTCCTTTATCCTTATAGAGAAGGAATTTTTGCAAAATGTTGACGAATAAGTCTACAATCAGTTATCAGCCGAAGCCCTATTTTTGGCTTAAATTCAGAGCGTTCCGACCGCCTTAAACACGCCTTGCGCAGCGATTTAGAATGAATTTTCTTAGAGATGCAAAAGCTTATCTCAATTCTAACATACAATTATATTGGTTTACACTCCGATGAAGGTATTTGTAATTGGTACAGATGATCATAAAAGAATTGTTCTTTTTTACAGAAAAAAGATAATAAATTTCGTAACAGATACTGCGATATTTTTATTGGTAGGTGAATTATGAGTGACGCAATGACATAACGGGAAAGATACAATCTTTACACTATGTATGTGTTTTAGTTTTCTCTGCATTCTCCGTGATCTAATTACTATGTACATAGGCAACTACTAAAGTGCAGCCAATGCTTACTCTTCATTGGTACTTTCAGTCACGAAGTTTGATGTTTTTATTCCTATATCTATGTAGAAGTAGCCAACACAATCACACCACCTCTTGTCTTATGTAAACTTTAGTTTTAATTAATTTTATAAATTATCTCTAGACCTGTCTGTTTTACATTTCTTGACGTAAAAGAGCGTAGAGAATTTATATTGAGAGTTGCGTAAGTAGAGTTGCAATAAAATACTTACGAAGATGAAAGAGTTGGAATTGACTATTTTGTAAAGTTTTTATAAAATGTTAGATAACGCATCAATTAAATTTTAAATGATTGTGTTAAAATAAACAAAAAAAAAACAGCTGTTAATATTGCGATTCCATTGCGGCACGTTGTAGGGTATAAAGGCCACTTTTATAGTTGTAACAGAATAGATTTATTATGTAAGAACGAATTAACTTGTGAAGTCGAGAACTAATTTTATATTTATTACGAGTAAAATTAGTCAGCAAAATTATCCATCAGATAATGTCGTGTACTGTACGTTATATTATCAAAGCCTGCAAGGGCGCTGCTAGGAATCGACTGGCCACCGTGCGCAAAAGCTTCGCGCTTTTTGTCAAAGCTCGAAGTAGTCTTGTGTTGGGTTTTGAATGTGACTTACGGCTGGTCAAAGATATTAATTAAAAAATTTGCTGCCAAAATTATATATATTATAATAGAAATTAGTTTCACGGGTAATTGGAATAAAAATAAATCAATTTAAACACTCATTGATTGCAACGTTTCATCTTTATTCAATCAAGACTTTTTCAAGCTCTGAAAAAAAAATTTTTTTACAAAAATTAACAATCATAATAAAAATATTAAACCTTATGGATCAAATAATTTACAAAAAAGAAACAATGGTATGACTAACCTCAATATGTTTAAATTACAAAAATCAATTGAAAATAATTTGTAGAAAATAATATCTTCTTTTTTTATTATTTTATTTATATTATTTTCACAGTCAACTACAATTATAGTATGACAGTTGCTCAGTTTAACTAATTTTCGTTAAAGATGAATTATAAGTATTTTTTGTATTTACCTACTCTTGGGGGTTTTCTTGAAACTAAAAAATAAAATAATGAAAAATAAATTTAAAAGAATTTTTTTTTAAAAACGATAGTTTTCTTTTGCACTAAAAAGTAGAAAATGATTTTGATCACAATAATTTTTAATAGAAAACAGTATCACTGGTAATTGGAATAATGAAAATAAATCAATTTAAACACTCATTGATTTATTTTCATTATTCCAATTACCCGTGATACTGTTTTCTATTATAACATATATCTGGAATTGAACTTTAAAGATAAATAATTTTTAATATTTGTAAAAAGAAAATCATGGGACGTCCATCAAATATTTTCTAATTTTAAAATAAATTATTTTAATATCATAATATAAAATATTAGCTGGGTAGAGTAGTGGTACAGCACTAGACTCGCATTCGGGAGGTCCGGGTTGGATTCCCGGCAGGGGCAGATGTGGCTGGGACTTTTTCCTACTGCCTCTCGCCGAGAAACGGTAATTCCTGTACCGGCCATCTTGATTGAGGTTTTCCATGGTTTCCCTCAATTAATTCCAGATAAATATCGAGATGGTTCCTTATTTGAGGCCATGGCCGAATACCTATCAAACTCCTAGTTCAAAAAAAATTACCTACCTTATCCTAATTTCCTAGAATTCCTTCATTCGCCCATTACTATTATATAAGTTGAAGTTTTAGAAATGTTAGAAAATAACGGGAAGTGGTAAAATGGAAAATAGTAATGGTGCGAATGGCGTCAGTTATGACATAAAAAAGTCGAGAAACGGACGTTAAACGCATTATTATTATTATTATATAAAATATTAGTTTTCTTTCAATTCTTAAAAGAAGAAAATCAATTCACTACTTTCGCCGAAAGTGGGGCTCGAACCCACGACCCTACGACTATGAGTCACATGTTTTACCGACTATGCTAGCACGGCTTGAAAATATTAACTATTTATTAATAATCAATTCTAAAAACGATTAATTCAAGTATTGTCATTGTGAATACTGCATTATGTGCCCAAAATTTCAACTCAATCGGTTATCGGAAAACGTGTCATATTAAACATGACATATACAGACAGAATTTCGAAAAACATCTACAGTCTTAAATAAACAAGGGACATTTACATTTTAGACAACTCGAAACATTAATAAAGTCTTTTTTCTTTTTTCGATAGTATTAGTATAGTATTTTTTCGATAGTATTAGACACCCATTTCATAAACTAAAAAATGTAGAGATCTTAAGCATAATTACTATTAATCTGTCTGAATTCAACCACGTCTATAGTTGACTACTTAGTCAAAGTTCTAAAACCGCCACACAAAACTTTGACATCTCAGTGACCAAATTTTGAAGATTTTAAATTGCGAAGCGTTGAAAATCAGGATATTTAATCTCCAGGGACCTGGTAAGAAGTGAACTGAATCATCTCGACTCAGAACCGGCACAAACCATTCAAAACGCACCTCATCGAATCCGTTTTCCAATGCAGTCCTCAAGTTTTTGTTCAAATCGATTCAGGGATAATGTTTTCACAAATAATTAAAGTAAAAAAATCACACTATTTTATCACGAGTAAAATACTTGTGATCTTTCGGATTTTTCGTTTTTTCCGTTCCTACTACTATTTCCGGGACACTCCATACATACTGTAAAGCAATTGGTCCGTGACATTATTAAAAATATCATTTCCTCGTAAGTTACAAAGTTGCCGCTGTTCCTATTATGCATATAAATTAACAATTTAACGTTGAAATTACAGATTTTTTAATAACGGTTTTTGCTTGCTATACTGTCAAAAAAGCAAACGTAGACACTCGTACCATTTAGAACATTGCTTACTATATTAGTATGGAAGGAAGCATACCAAAATATTGTCATTATATTATAATGGATTTGACATTCGTTTCTTGACATTATGAGACATCAGCAGGGGCGTAGCTACCGCCGTATCTGCCGTATCAAATATACGGGGCCCCCAACGTGCGTAAGCAAAAATTAATAAAAACTACCCAAATTTTTATTAATTCAGAAATGACAAAAGTCAAAAAAGCAATTTCTTTTTTTCCCGCGTAAAGCGTGCGTTCAAAAGTTGGGAACACCCTACCTCGGTTATCGCGGGCTGCGGGATTTCCCCTATAGATTAAATGATTTAATAAATCAGTTTGCCGAAAAAAAGGCAAGGAAAATGTATATTCAATTTGAATTGTTTGTAAAAACTTAGGAAAAAGTGACAGATAGATAATTATGATGAATAAATATTTCTTTTAAATTTATGCAAACATTTGTTTTTCTTTTGTGAGAAATCTTTACCCTTCCTAAGGGCCCCCAAACAAATTTTTATACGGGACCCCGCCAAGGCACGCTACGCTTCTGGATAGATTTAGATTTTTAGGACGGATGAGCGTTAGACACTGAGTAATTCGAAAGAGGGTACGTAGTCCTCCTACCTCCCCTATTTTACTGGTAGTAAAACAACAATTAAGAAATAACGTTCGATTACTATAAAATCACAAAATTGTGCAATACGTATTTATTAATTAATACCAATCATATCGCGTGAATATTTCGGGAATTTGTTGATAAACAATTTGGACGTTGTTGATTTCACGCAATTAGGTAATCTTATTGAACATTCATTTGTCACGCCTTCGACGGCTGTGTTACGCACGCATAGCACACCATTGTACAGTTGACACTCGATTATCTATGCTGCTCACATGCTGCACAGACGGAAGTCAACTCGGACAAAACAAAACATGAGAGAGTTCCTAAATTTGAACGTTTATTTTGAAATTATATACGCAAGAAATTTGTGGCGTTGCAGCATTTTTTAATTGTTATTTTTTTAACATTATGAACGGATCGAAATGGACAAATGAACCTCAAGCTCATTGTATCATTTATATTTATAAAAAAAAATATTTGATAAAAGAGAAAAAATACAGTTGTAGTTGTCGTGGTACAATATTGTCAAAAAGTTATAGATTATACGCGCTACAAAAGTATACTAGCTTGTAGCTAAGTGATCCATAATTTGTAAGCAAGACTGTACCCGTGGAAACGTAACCCATACAGTATTCATATGCATGTATACTTTTCTATAAATTGTTGAACTTTAAACCGTTATTTATAAATAATTAGACGGTCAAAAAAATTTTCTTATTTTTTTTAAACTTATAACAAATGCATTGAAAGACTGTCAGTTTTTGGAAAGTTTCTGACAGTTAGTTCTTTTTTTATAAATAAGAAACTGGTTCAGAACTACAGAGATCGTATACAATCAATGTTAATTATCCAATTTTTAATTGAATTTATCTCGGATTATATACGGTCGATCGACTTCAAATTTTCAGGGTAATTGTATTATCACGTCCTTAATAAGTATACAAAAAATAAGAATTTTCTGACGGTGTGCCTTAACCACGACAACTACCTTTAAAAAGTCGCTCTTAATTATTATGATAAATTATTATGATAAAACAATGATGAAAAATATTTACAAAAAACAAAATTGCGTATCCAGGTTTTATTGTTCAGAATATTTTTGTTTCATCTATTTTTAAAACTACTTTTAATAAATAAAAATCGATTACTTAAACCCGAAAATGCAATAAAGAAATTGATTTTTTCATATGTGAAAACGGAAAATGCCTTTCATATGATCTTATAGTTTCCGTTCGTGATTTGAGTCAATAACCTAAGCAAATTAATCTATTACTCTATAACACTGACTCAGTTCTTTTTTATTTTTTGACGATCGACATAATGCATTCGTTACGTTATTTACAAATACGTTATAATGAAATGCATAATATTTTTATATAGTAAAGTTAGGTTAAGTTCTTATACAGGTGCAACGTCCTTACCATAAAAACATATATCTATTAGAACGAGACAAATTCTGGTCTTTTATACGCATGAAACTGAGAGAGAAATGCTTACACACGTGACTTAAAATCTGGTTATCTGTCGTGTAAAAAGAAAGTGAACAAATTATTTTTATTATATTATTTTTCTTTTAATTCTTGTGTCACAGACAAAGATAAATGCACATACGTAATATGTAATATATCAAAAACCGAATAGTTTTAGTCAATTCGTAAGTCAGCTGCTCGTTAAATTTCTAATCACGTGCCCACAGGAAAAAATAACAAAGTATCGTTCTTCGCTTCTGTTTTGTTTGAATATTGACATTTGTGGTATTCAACTGTCTTGCACATTTTCGAGTGTCATTAATAACAGTTGATGGGCGATTTTCAATTGTTAAATATCATATGAGGTACAGTCAAAGCCCTCTAAGTGCACAGCTCGGAACCGAGGCCCATCCTTTAAGTGCACACTTCCCCTACGATCTTTTTCATCCCCACTCTTCTAACTCCTATAGCTATCTTTATTCAATCAGATGCTCTCTCTCTGCGCGAAACATTGCGCAGAATTTAAAAATGAGTTCAAACTCAAACTGTGTTTACAATCATATGACATGTGTTGACATAAGCGCGCTTACGGTCGCACGTGATTGGTCGCAGATTATTCGAAGTGGGGGCTGGGGAACGTGCACTTAGAGGGCGAGTTCGTGTGCAGTAAGAGAGCGTGTGCATTTAGAGAGCGTGCACTTAGAGGGCTTTGACTGTATTCATTTAATGTTTGCTGACCGGTTTTGTATGTAAGAAAAAGATATGTTTGCACTTGTTTTTTGTCGCACAGTACGTATAGGATTGGAAATTTGCGTGAATCTAAAAGAAACTACGTAGGTAATTCCTCACATGAAATCGTCGTCTAGATTTTTGAAGTTTAACTTTTTAGCGACGTATCTGTTTAAAAAAAGTAAGAAATCGAGGGGAAGTAGAACTGGCAAATTAAGGGGAAGTTGGATTGCCTCCTAAATTACATGAAACTGACGTGGACACAAGTTTATAGTGTGTTGCATTTTGATTTGCAAAATAGTAAGACAAGAAGGAACATATAAAGTTGAATCTGACGTTTAATGTTACTAACTATTGAAATACAAAATATTTTCTGTAATTTGACGTACAAACTTGACACAGATCATGGGTAGGAACTAAAAATATATATTTCATGTAAATTCAGACAGAAAAATATTAAATATTATATTCTCTTTTTTCAGATATCAAAGCAATTTTCGGACATAATGTGAGGTTATGATGTTGATATACCACAAACAATTCATGTTAAAAATGTTTTTCTCTAGATTATAGTATGTAAATAAAACTATGGTATGAATGTGACGATCTGTCCATGTGAGAATTTTCACATGACATAAACATCAAAGTGTCCTCTTAAAATTTGTAATAATTTCTCCGTAATTGTGATCGTCAATCTAAGTAAAAGCAATTATATTATTTTTGATAGAAAAAATAATGAGATATCAAAGTTGCTCAGTTCGAAATTTTTAGGGCTTTAAATATCCTACAGAAAATAAATAGAATTTGTTAAGTATGTGTAAATATTATTAATTAGAAATTTCACATAAAAAAATTAAACTTGGGATTAATATTAAAAGCTAAATACGCTAAACTTCTTATGTGAGCTTATGAGAGTGAGGCTCATTATAATAATTTTTGTATAGTGCTTCAGGGAATCATTTCAGTCGATCCGTCGAAGCTCCAGAGTCCAGGCACCGCGAATCACCACCGTTCTCTCGCCTACCCTGCAACAATCACTTTATTACCCAACTTTGTATAAATTTTAATTTGTTACAAATTAGTAACAGCTTATTTCAATTAAATGACATAATAAACGATGTCACGCAATTTGTGCCGCTCCAAAAATAATGTTCGCAGCTAAATTGTATTACCTCAATTACCCGTCCAACCGAATCACCTTACTGCGCAATTAATTACCAATTAGATATTAATTTCTCAAACAGAAGAATCTTGCATTATAAAGTGAACTGGTTTAACAAGTCGAAGAGAAAAAAGCAGTCGGTATCATCTTTCGGCAGTTAAATTATGTAGATCTTGTTAGTAAGTGGCTCCAATCAACATGTCTATTGAATGCTACTGCTGCAGTAATTATGTAAGTCAGCTGACGCCTTTTACTAATTAAGGTTGTTCTTGAATATCCGTTTCGTTTTAAATTATTATTAAATCAATAATTACATTACACTTGCAACTGAAAGTTCTTTGACACAATAATAACAAACTACTGTGTTTAAAATATTATATTGATAGAGTTGACAAGCGTACTAAAAAATTGAAATGTTGATATGAAGAACCAAGCACTATTAAAATGTTGTTGGAAAACAATTTTTATTATGAAAAAATATTAGTGAAAGAAGATTTTGAGATAAACTTTTATTGAGATGTGCTAAAAAGGAAAAAAAAAATATAATTTAGCTTCACAATTATGAAAGCGCGTACACTTACCCTTTTTTAATTAAAAACATAAATTATTAAAAATTATTTTCTTTTCTTAGCGCGTTTCAATAAATATTTATCATAAAACGTTTTTTTACCAATATTTTAATCTGTTCTTCCTAGTGTTTTAATTTTTTTATTACAAAAGATATTCAAAACAATAAAGAAAAAAAAAACACATTGAGCGTCATCCTCATAAACTCACATAAGAAGTTTAACTTCTTTAGTTTTGATGTATAGGTACGTCAAACTAGAGAAATTATTTTGCACTTCAATGGTTCGTAATTTTAAACGTCAGATTCCCAAGCACTGACTTTATATGTTCATCCTTGTTTTACTATTTTGCGAATCAAAATGCAACACACTATAAACTTCTGTCCTTGTTAGTTTCATGTAATTTAGGGAACAAACTAACTTCTCCTTAATTCGTTTCATTCAATTTCTCCTCCATTTCTGACTTTTTTTAAACGGATATGTCGCTAAAAAAAGTTAAACTTCAAAAATAAATAAAAAAAAAAATTAAACAAAAATACATTGGCCCAACATGCGGTTCTACATACAAGTTCCACGTCCATTCATTATTTAGAAAAAAAAATATTGACATGCTTTGATTATTTATTTCTAATATATAACTATTGATTCATGTATTGTCATCGGGTATAATATGTGTACAAAATCGGTTAACGGGACGTTTATGAAAAATCGGTGACAAACAAATAAATATACGGAACGGGAAGTTAAATAAAAGCTTATAATAAAACAAAACCGTTTAAAAATAGATAAACCATATTGCCATAAGCACAAAACAAAATCACTATTTTTGCGTCCTATTTCTAATATAATTGTCCCGGCGGATCAGATTTCGTATTTTTTCTCATTAATTAATTCAGAGCATACAAATATACAAATTTTCAGTTTCAAAACTTCTCCACTTATTCGCATCAGAAGCTGCCTATCGATTAGACTGTGATTATTTCTACTGCAGTTTATTTGATATTTCTAAATTTCAAAAATACCAATATTCAAAATGCTTGGAAGACATTCTTATGCACCCACGCTTAATTAAAACTATCTAATCATTCTCAATCTTTCAAAACTAGGTTAAGCAAGTGTCTTTTAACTGTTTTGTACATATTTAGCTAAGTAGAAACGAACATATTGCCTCATACAAAAATTTTGTCGGTGTCTCGAATTTATAAGTAATATTCATCCTGTTTCATATATTAATAATTGCTTATTAACATGTCGCGTAATTGCTTTCTTATTAAATGCTACCAGTTAATAACATGTTATCGTTGCAACAAGAACAATATACAGGTGGTTCAATAACAGAATCTCAATTTAAGAACGTAGTTTCCAACTCTTTCTTACTGTCGAAATTTCTTTTCTTAAAGAATATTAATATGAAAATATGTATCATTTTTTTTTGCACTACTCCCTATAGTCGGAGACCTCATGACACCCGTTTCATGAAGTGTTTGATTCGGATAGAAATTTTATACAAGATGTATAGGTAAATGACTGTTTGCCTGTGCTACCTGGGTACGCCAGGTACTGCGCATACAGGAAAGGTTTAAAAAAAATATGTGCCAAAAAGAGTGTTTGATTCAAAAGCCAACAAGTACTATTCGAAAGTTAAGTTGATGTTAAATAATTAAATAAATGAAGCAGACACTTTTCGAGGGGTTAACATTAAACCAAAATATCCCAAAGTTGAATTTTCAAAAATGAAAAAATAAGTGGTTGATTGACGCTGAAATTTTCAAAGCAACTTCATTAAATATATTTAAAAATATTTGCAAAAACCCAGACAGTTTTTCCTTTTTCTTTTAACTGACAAAATCGTGAAACAAATATTCGTCTAAGAAAATGAAGAAATACATGCTGGACAGTTTTTTGAACAAATTATCCGGACGGGGATCAAAGCTATCACCTATCGCACACGGACGAAGTTACAGGGAAATCGATATAATAATAATAAATCGCGAGTAAACTGTCAACCGGACGAAGCCTGGCCTGAGTCGTTAGTAATACAATAAAGTAAATATCTTGAAGCTATATAGTTGTAAAGTGCTTAATTATTGCCTTCGTGCGTATACTCATCAAGGTTGCTGGTTAAAATAATTTATGAACGGATTCCGTTCTACGCAATATTTTGTTTCGAAAGAAAAAAAAACATATTTTCTAACTGAAAAAAAAGAAAAGCGGTCGATGTTCTCGCTTCGGTTCGTCGTTGTCACGACGCGTACGCCGTACGTGTTTTGTTCAATGACAAATGCCGGTCACTGACAACTGAATGTCTACCACAAACACCTATAACGAACTCTTGTTCTTGTAATATTTATATCAACAAATATGGATCAAATTAATACAGGTGTTGCACAGGTGTGGTAATCACGTAAAGGCCAAAAGTCATTCATATAAATAAATCAAATTTTAATGGAACGAAGTTCAAGTTTTACTGGCACAATAATATTTCATAATGAAACTAGGTCTTAGATTCTAATTCAAAATTATATTATGAAAATAATTCTTAAACTTTCTCGCCGGCTAACTGTTTCAGTCTTGGTGGTTAGTATCACTAACCACCTGTTTCGGAATTTTTAATTTAAAAACCATGCCATTTAGCGACAATCGGTTGAATTATCATGTCACATTGATTGGCGCTATATTGAATGAAACAGTTTATTTGCGTCGAATTGAATATTGAATATTGCTCAAAGTTCAAATTATACTTAATGTAAAAGCGTGAGTGAAAGAGTTAATGAAGAAATAAATTTAAAGAAAAAAGATCAGTTATTAGGGGAATAAATTTGAAAGAAATAACTAGGGTTTTAAGAGGGCACTGATGTTTATGTCATGTAAAAATTCTCACATGGACAGATCGTCAAATTCATACAATAGTTTTATTTACATACTATAATCTACAGAAAAACATTTTTAATATGAATTGTCTGTAGTATATCAACATCACAACTTCACATTATGTGACGTTTCAGCATAGACTTGTATTTTAAAAAATGTTTAATCCGAAAATTGTTCC
This sequence comes from Venustoraphidia nigricollis, assembly GCA_034508555.1. Classification (NCBI taxonomy): domain Eukaryota; kingdom Metazoa; phylum Arthropoda; class Insecta; order Raphidioptera; family Raphidiidae; genus Venustoraphidia; species Venustoraphidia nigricollis. The sequence goes on along the minus strand of JAVRKA010000065.1, from coordinate 2,203,195 downwards.
AATATCTGAAAATAGAGAATATGCTATTTAATATTTTCGTTCCTGAATTTACATGAAATATATGAGTTCTTACCGTTTGTACGTCATTATTGCAGATATTATTTTGTACTTCAATTGTCCATAATGTTAAACGTCATATTTAAGCCATTCATCCCTGTCTTACTATTTTGCGAATCAAAATGCAACACACTATAAACTTCTGTCGTTGTCAGTTTCATGTAATTTAGGGGACCAAACTAACTTCCCCTTAATTTGTTACAGTCTACTTCCCCTCGATTTCTTACTTTTTTCAGACAGATACGTCGCTAAAGAAGTTAAGCTGCAAAAATTAATGCAATCGGCGAGTTACAAAATGTAACCTTATAAAACATTATGTATATATTTAGGATTCGGCCGCTTGCTGCGTGATCACAATTTTTAATCACGGCTCGGAATAGAAGAGTAGCATAGCCATAATCCATAATACATAACACTCAGTTATAGACATAAAGTACACTAAACTGGTTGTGTGGAGACGCGCGCAAGCTAACCTTTACAAAAAAACAACTTGATTCTCTCAAACACTTTCACCTTTTCCTCGCCATTATAAAATGCAGTCTTGTTTTACGCACGCACACACACACACACACACACACACACACACACACACACACACACACACACACACACCTATTACATGTGTTTTGTATATACATATAATGTGCGACTTCAAGACAAAATCGCGTATTTCAAGTTCTCATCATTTTCTTTTATACCTTCGGATAGTTTTTCTTTCGAAATATTCTGTGTTAAAAGTGATGTCAGATGGTTCATTCCGAATGAATGTCATTTGTTTGAATGTTTATTTTTGTTTCATTATTTTTGTTTCATACAAAATGACATAAAAAAAACGTTCATTCAGTCCTCGAAGATATTGTCGATTGAAGTTGTGCGCCTTGGAATTCGTTTGATTAGTAATCATTTGATTAAAGAATAGTCGAAGCAAAGTCTAAGTTTAAATAATTAATTAGTGATTTTAAAGAATTTGTCCGTATTGTTCTGTCTTTGTATTCGTCGAGTTTGTGGTTCCAAAGACATTGATAATTTTTGAAATTGTCCAAAAACAGCAGCGCGTTTTGGTCGTTCCACTTGAATACTATTTTGTCTCATACACAGACAGAATATATTCACTATGCGGTGTCGTAGTCCCAAGTCCGTCCGCTATAAGACACGACACAAAATGATCGAACCCGAATGAATGTTCTTTCTGTGTTCAGACGTTTCATTTTTCGTTCATTATGAGTACGAATGAATGATGCCGAGTGCCGATATCTAGCGTTGTTGGATCGGTTCATTAATGAATTCATTTTTCATTATTGTTTCATTTTGTGTTTTCATTTCGAATGAAACATGCTAAATGAAAGACAGAAATTAACAAGAAATGATCCGTCTGATATCACCTAACGTTCTAAAAAAATAACTTTGTAGCACATATCTCTTTTGCGCATGGGCGCATGCCAAATATCTTACCAAAACTTGGTTTCGATCCGATGAGCCGTTTGAGCTGTATCGTGCTCACAGACAAATTAATAGATTAACAAACAGAAAAACAAACGTATAGATTTTTTCCAAAAATGTATTTTTTGAACATTAGTACCATTCCCTACTTATAGAATCGGAATGGTAAAATTGAAAAAATATTGAGCGATAAAATGTGTAAATAAATTTTTGTTTAAAGTTTGCGGCGATTGGCGTTATTTTATGAGGAACAGAGCTGATTAGATTTTGAAATTAATCGGTACGGTAGTTTCGAAAATATTTCAAAATATTTAAAAAAAACTGTTTTCTAAAAAGCTTTATTTTTGAGATTTCTCAAAATCTACCTGGCCGAATCAGTTCCAATTTTCAGGAAATCTAAGTTCAGCAAGTTCCTTTCAGATGCCGCAATCCGCGTTTCGATCGGTCTACCCGTTCAAAAGTTATGAAAGGTTTACATACACACACACACACATACAGACATACGGACATCATTTTAAAAATCGTCAGAATAGCTTCCTAGGATCTCAAAACGTCGAGATCTGACGAAAACTCAAATTTCGAAAATCGGGGTGAAACCAATAACTTCCCAATTTTTGAAAATTTTCAATTTTCTTAACGGGAAGTTAAAAATCACTGCCAACCTTATGGAGATACCGTCCTATCACACAAGCGTTACAGAATCGATTGAAATTTTTTCCCCAGTTTGCTTCAAAATAAACTCGCAAAAACGGTGAGGCCCTCCCAGAGGTACCTCGATTGACACTACTGTTTCTTTTTAATAGAAGGAAAACTGAGGATGGATTATTCAGTGAACTGAATGATTAATTCGTAATTAATCTTATTACAAATTTGACATGCTTGTTTTTGTCGTGTGGCCCTTGACCACCTAATATATATAGTGTAGTGTTAGTTATACTAAACTCTGTGCTTATTATATACATATCTGCATCTTTATCTACTTGACTTTTCTCATGGCTTTCTTAACGCTCTTCAACACAATGCATGTTTAAAAAAATACATTATAATATGTACTGGGTCTATTCTCTAACTTTGCACAAAGAGCTAAGCTGAAATATGTGTGTGCCAGCGTGTTACCAGATTTTTTTTTGCCAAGTCGGAATTTTGGAACTTTTTGAGTGAAAAAAGCGGGATTCTTTCGTCGAAAGCGGGACATAGTAAAAAAACGTATATAATCAGAAGTTTTTAAATATTTATTTTTTTATTTGAGTTCAAATTACGTTTACGTGACAATAGATAGCAAAAATAGCCATAGAAAATGTATTTTAATAAAAATATATTTTAAATCAGATTTACCCTATCGTTAAATAGTTGAGTCTTATTCGTCTTCTGAAAAAAAAAATAAGGAATCATCTCGATATTTATCTGGAATTAATTGAGGGAAACTATGGAAAACCTCAATCAAGATGGCCGGTACAGGAATTATCGTTTCTCGGCGAGAGGCAGTAGGAAAAAGTCCCAGCCACATCTGCCCCCGCCGGGATTCGAACCCGGTACCTCCCGAATGCGAGTCTAATGCTGTCACCACTTCTCTACCCAGCTCGGTGTTTTATGTTATATATGTAAATGCATTTGCCTTCTTCTAACAGGGTGTGTTATAAACAGCCAAATCAAACATTCGGCATCTGACTTTGCACGTAGCACATTGCTAGGTTTGTGTTATAATTTATATTAAATAAATTAATATGTGTTAATAATTTCTATTAGAAAAGCAGAAGGTGCATGATTCAAACATAATATCTACGCATATAGTACAAAAGACAATGTACCAAGTACACTTTAAAATTATTTCAAAGAATCCAAGATTAGAAGTGAATACAAGTATTCCACCACCTAATAGTAGATGCGAGTGAGATACTGATGCGCTCGCACCTACAGCTACTCTATATGATTGTGTGGCTATGGGTTAGAACTGTCGAAACTGTCTGGCTACTGGGGAAACATCTTCTAATAGTTCCCCAAGTAACCTGTATAAAATTCAGCTTTTATACTACATCGTAAGTACAGTTACAATTTATTGTCTGGTAAGGAGCTGCCACGATGTTAAGTGTCTGGCAATGGACGACGTGATTTCTGATATTATTACGAAGAAAAATATGAAAAACTTACGCTTTAAAATTTGACGAAATTAACTCGGTATTTTATACAACTTAGCTACCTGTTACCTGCCAAAGCCATGATGACGCAAAGTACATAATCGCCCATCGTTCCTACCTGTATTGGAAGCATTCGCTGAGAAACTTTCAGCTTTTATAAAATAACGAAGGTCTGGCACTCACGGGCTCTTGATGTATAATGTTGATGATATAACAGTAGCTGATCTCGAGCCTGCGGCGTCACTTACACATTCTGATAACTGAAACCTGTGTGCGAAGAAGACTTGAGGGAAAATACGAAGAACGAAGGTTATTGCAACAGTTAATTTACGATCAATTTAACATCACTTGCTTGGTTTACACGAGGCCTAGCACTGATGTAAATAATAGTTTGCTACAGTAGTTTTTAGGCGTTGAGATTTTGTTAATTGGAATTGTCAAATCTCAAAAGACATTTGACGGTTATGATTTTCGGCGTTCCAGTAATAAAAAAAAAACTTGGAACGTGTCGCGGGACACGCGTTTGGAATGAAGTCCCTTTTGTATAAGACGTTTTTCGTAACGCGTTTTATATAATCTAAAAACACCCGGTGTAATCTAAAAACACCCGGTGTAATCTAAAAACACCCGGTGTAATCTAAAAACACCCGGTATAATCTAAAAACACCCGGTATAATCTAAAAACACCCGGTATAATCTAAAAACACCCGGTATAATCTAAAAACACCCGGTATAATCTAAAAACACCCGGTATAATCTAAAAATACCCGGTATCACCGTATACCAGTATACATTATACGTCTTACGGTTTTTCGTGACATTTTTTGTCTTACGGTTTTTCGTGACATGTTACATTTTTTCGCGGCTAGGTCCCCTCGCCAACCCGCGATAAGGAACTTTGTTCCAATAAGCAGAAGTTATACTTCATTGTAACATAAAAATGATAGAGAATTTATGAATTCAAAGTAAAAACTATACTTCATCGAAGTCAACTTTATCGACGATTTCAACCTTGTTGATACACGTAGTACATTCATATTAAATTTACAACTAATTTCATGCTGTCTCATTTTCGCTCAAATAGATTAAAGACGGCTCTGTATATGAACCGAAGCTAAGGATCTTAACATCACTGTTAAGTCTCGTGTAAGCAAAGCGTCTGGTTATGTTTTGATTGTACTGTGCCATGCTAACCGCGGACACAGATGAAATCGAAAGGTGGCGTTGGTTTATTTTACGTTTTGTTTTTAATCTTTAGTCCATCGAAAGTAGGTACTGTAGTTTTTTATTGACGTGTCATAAATACAGAATTATGAAGATGTATAATAAATTGTCAGCTATTTATCGAGAATAGAATATAATATCTATATATTACAGGCTTGCACCAAATTTTGAATTAATGATCTATTGCGATCTTCTCTTAGTGTTATGAAACACTAGTGGCCCGGTCCGGCTTCGCTCGAGTGTAAATGTAATATATAGGATATAAAAGATGAGAATCATTATCATTAAATTCTCAACGTGTATTGAATTTGCGCGAATTCAATCGCTTTTATTTGTGAATGTTCAAAAATCAAAGAAAAAACTTATTTCCCAAAAAGAAATTAAAAAAAAAAACTTGGAACGTGTCGCGGGACACGTGTTTGGAACGAAGTCCCTTTCGTAACGCGTTTTATATAATCTAAAAACACCCGGTATAATCTAAAAACATCCGGTATAATCTCAAAACACCCGGTATAATCTAAAAATACCCGGTATAATCTAAAAACACCCAAAATTTTCTAGCATAAATATAGCCTATGTTACTCAGGGTGAATGTAGCTTTCTAATGGTGAAAGAATTTTTTAAATCGGCACAGTAGTTTTTGAGTTTATTCATTAAATACATACAAATCTTTCCTCTTTATAATATTAGTGTAGATGTAGATTACACAGACAGATATGCACAAAGTAGCGAGTGTGTAGTGTAGCAGAAGGGAAAGTGTACAGTATATATGTATTGAGAGGGGGGCGTCAAATCGGAAAGAGTCGACGAGACGCGAGGCTAGCCGAATGGGATGTCGTAACGTGCTTTTGAAACGTTTTCACTCGCATCCAAGCGCGCCATTAGATGTTTCGCACAAAAAACAATTAAATTTCGAGAGGTTTTTTTTTCACCAATCGCGTTTGTAATGTTTGAAGTAAGTAAATAGCATTGTCACTAATTAGCCGCGTGCTCGGGTACTGAGATTCTAAGTAAGTAGGTGTATTTAATGTGTGTAGTTAACGCTAGATGCGAGAAGGCTTGTCGCTATTGAACTGAGACCCGCTGTCCTTGTCTCAGAACACTTCAGAATAGTGTGTATGACTTCAGGAAACATTAACATTTACAATAATTATTGGTACAGGTTGACCGCTACTCTGCTAATCGTCACATTACAACTAAATTGAAATGTCATCGAATTAACTATATAGAGGGTTATCAGAATGCAAAAATATATAAATTATTAAAATTTTAGCCGTCTGTTTCTAATAATACATATTTTGACTAAAATGTTTATTAGTAGATATTTCACATACGCTTGTAGCTACGTACCAGCTGAATTAATTTAGTATAATAGCTTTTGTCTGCTATAATTGTTAAGAAACATTCATTGTTATAGCACTATATTAGAAAAATTTTTTATTCCAACACGTCACCGTCGGGATTTAAACCCGAATCTTTCCACTTTCGCGGCGGAATGAGTTAATCAATTACTCTACGGTGCACACAATTCTACATATTTAATCCTTCATAATATAGCGATTTACAACACTCAAATTCACTACATGCGAGAGCTCATTCCGCCGCGAAAATGGAAAGATTCGGGTTTAAATCCTGACGGTGACGTGTTGGAATAATAAATTTTTCTAATATAGTGCTACAACAATTAATGTTTCTTAACAATTATAGCAGACAAAAGCTATTATACTAAATAAAATGTTTATTAGTGTATTTGCCATATGGCAACATACACTATTGGCGTCGGTCGGATGGCGGGACCTAGGGGTCGGACCAAAATTTCTCGACGTTTCATAACCTCCTAAACACTTTGGCACCATTTTTAAAAATGTTTATATATATATATTAAAATGGGCCCAATCGGGTCATTTTAAGGGTGGTTTTTAGGGGTTGAAAAATGTTTTTGGGCCCCAAAATACCGAAAAAATTCTCCGAATCATTTCAAAAATGAAATTTAACCCTCTGGTAGTAATTAAAAAGTGTTCCAAAAATTTTAATAAAATCGGCCCGACAGGACCGGATTTACAAATTTTATGAAAACACTAGTTTGCAGACAGTGATATTTTTTACTGAAGTGTGTATATAATTTAGTATAGAGGTTCGATTAATAATAATATTGCAATTAAGAAAAAATATGTTATTTTAAGGGGTGTATTAAGGGGTCAAATTTTTTAGTTTGCCCAAAAACCAACTTATGTTCGCATAATAAAGCCACACTGCCTGTATTAGCAAATACACTATATTGTCGGCAGGGTTTTGGCACTGCGACCCGGGTTTTTGTTTTTGTCATCGCCTTTTCTGATAAATGTATACCTCGAACACTACTAGATTTTTACTAGTTTTAGAAACAGAGAGTAAAAGCAATTTTCGGATGGGTTTTGGTATTCTTGTAAGAAAAACCCTTTCAAATTAACTTTTAGGTTCTGACTATTGGAATATCTGAGCTATTAATAGCTTTATAAATACTCTAACAGCAGTTTGGCGAGAGGAGACGTAATGATATTTACACATCAAACAAACATTAAGAAAACATATAGGGTATAGCTGTAGGTGCGAGCGCGAGAAGATGCGAGTGAGATACTGATGCGCTCGTACCTACAGCTACCCTATATCTATGTCTGGCTAGGGGTTAGAACTGTCAAAATTGTCTGGCTTCTGGGGAAACATCTTCTAATAGTTCCCCAAGTAACCTGTATAAAATTCAGCATTAATACTATACAAACATATAGGCTAGCTGTAGTTGCGAGCGCGAGAAGATGCGAGTGAGATACTGATGCGCTCGCACCTACAGCTACCCTATATGTTTGTGGGGCTAGGAGTTAGAACTGTCGAAACTGTCTGGCTACTGGGGAAACATCTTCTAATAGTTCTCCAAGTAACCTGTATAAAATTCAGCTTTTATGCTATAACGTAAGTACAGTTACAATTTATTGAAGTTTAAGGGTGTCTGGCAAGAGGTTGCCACGATATTAAGTATCTGGCATTGGACGACGTGATTTCTGATATTATTCCGAAGAAAAATATAAAAAACTTACGAAATTAAGTCGGTATTTTATACAACTTTGCTACCTGTTACCTGCCACAGCCACGATAACCCAAAGTACAATCACCCATCGTTCCTGGCTGTGTTGGAAGCATGCCATGAGAAACTTTCAGCTTTTATAAATAACGAAGGTCTGACACTCACGGGCTCTTGGTCTATAACAACTAATTCTTTATTGAAAGACGATTTGTGAGTCATTCGTATCATATAATTATTCCGTGCACAGAAAAATGTAATAAATGGACGGAATTATTTAAGATATCAAAGTACATTCATCTTTATGAAGAAAAAAATGTAAATACGGAAAAAAAGATTTTGTTTCAAGGTTGAGATTATTTTGGACCCACAGTTTTATACAATAACAAAAACTGGATTATATTTTTAATTCAAGGAGAAGCCTTCATCTTATCATAAATATGATGAGACGATACGAGTTTTTCATTTAAATTGCTGTTATATAATTTTAATTAATGCACAAGATATATTAACATTGAAAAATAAACCAGTAGACGTGTATAATAAATAAAAAAAAACTTATAAGATTACTTATAATTCATTTATAAATCATTATCTATTTAATATTGTCATCTTTGTTGTTTACATCAGTGCTGTCAGTCTTCGGAATTGACAGGTAATGCAATTTCGCGACGGTGCAATAATTACTATCTATTGAATTCAGGGGCGGATTTAGTTTTTTCGGGCCTAGGACTTATTGAAGTCCAATGAGACCCCAATTTTTGTTGAATTTAGAGTCTTTAAATTGGGGTTTCAAATTATCTACTTTTTAATTACATCTATCTCAAATTTGAAATTTAGTAACCTAACCAAACAAACACTATAAATTCATCTAAAAAATATCAAAATTCAATAAAAATATACCTGGGGTTTAAGACTATTTTTGGGAAAGTAGTTTAAATCGTGCATAAGTACCCATAAATAAGTTCCCAAAAATAGTCTTAAACCCCGGAAAAAGTGTGGCTTTTTGCAAATATTTTTAGATATATCTATTGAAGTTCCTATAAAAATTTCAGCGTGAATCAATCACTTATTTTTTCATTTTTGAAAATTCAACTTTGGGGTATTTTGGTTTAATGTTAACTCCTCCAAAAGTGTCTGTCTCGTTTATGTATTTAAAATCAACTTAACTTTCGAGGAGTACCTACTTGTTGGATTTTGAATCAAACACTTTTTTTGGCACATATTTTTTTAAACCTTTCCTTTATGCGCAGACAAGAAAATACTCATTTACCTATATCTTACCTAGATATATACTATTGTATAAAATATCTACCTAAATTAAACACTTCATGAAACGGGTGTCATGAGCTCTCCGACACTGCTCCCTTGCAAAAAAAAATTAAACTGAACTTCTCCTACCAAGGGTCAAATGTGACGCGGAACAGAAAACTTGTAGCCGTCTGATCGCTAATAAATTGCTCTCAGATCCCGGCTGCATCGATAAAGACAAGATTATGACGCAATTCTATGATATTTTCAAACAAATCGGTTTTAGTGAGAACACTATGAAAATATTAATCTAAGCTTTCAATTTTAATGATAAATGATGACATGGAGTTGTTTACTTTACAAAACAATAAACATCCTTTTAGTTATAAAATTGATAAATTCGTTTTCTCCGCCCATTTAAGAATAGAAAATTATTCACGTGTTCGACTATAATAACTTCAACGTAATTTTGAAAATGAAACTAACAATGACTGGTGAACAATCCAAGGATACACGTTTTTAACTTAGAATATAATAATTGTTAATTAATGATGACATTTACAATCCGTATTTAATTAATTTCGAAACCTCGTCGACATTGACAAAATAGAAATTCGCTTTTCCTTTTAGAGGAATCATTTTAGTTAGGTACATATATTTTACAAATTTTTATTCAACTTCCCATGTTTGTCTGTCAGTCTGTCAGTTTGGGTCAATTTTCGCAATAAAAATTTTGACTAGTTCTAATTAAGCTAGAGCTTTAAAATTTTGCTCAGATTATCTGTTTCTTCACAGCTTTCTTGACATCCATGTCAAGGAAGTGCTGGGCCGATTCTGTTGGCATTTTGCAAACAAATAAAGGATTATGCCTGGAGTGATCTAGGCTACATTTTATCCCAAAAATAATCCTTTAGGGGGGTGAACAGGGTCATGGAAACCTTAATAAAGTATACGCTGTATCTCTGAAATTACTTAAATTATTACATGTTCGACGGTCTTTTGAACACATAACCCGAACGAGGTGAGGGTGAGTTTTATATAAAAGAATTTAACCATGTACAATATAGCTTAGAGAGAACGGGTCTTTTTAGTGGTCTGCATCTTTGTATCTGGATCCCGTATATGAGCCGGCTCACTGAACCGGTTCAAAAAGAGCCGAGTTCTGAATATGTTACTGTTCAGTCAGTAGTTCAGTCAAACATATCACGACCTGTATAGAATCAAGAATGCATAGCCAAACATGTGATGCATGAGTCATTTGAGCTGACAGATGCATCAAAGCAAGAACTAATACGTAAGTGTAAAATGTGCTTCTGTGTGTTAAGTGTTTCACTGAGTTATGCGGATCCGTTGATCCGTCGGCTCAAAAAAAAGTGAGTCGGCTCTCACGGATCTTCTGTCAGAGTCGGCTCTTTGAACCGGTTCAGATCTGAGTTACCCAACTCTAACATAGCTACTATAGATACTACGCTGACGAAGTAGCGGGCAAACCGCTAGTTAGAAATAATAATAAATTGAAAATATGTACAATAACCAAATTAACTTTTAAAATAATAATGACATAAATTAATTTGCAAAACGGCAACTATCTTGTTGTTGTTGACGAACTTCCGAAGTCTTGTTAGTTCATTAATCATTACATAAGTTTTGCAAGGCGTGTTCCTCCGTACAGTAAAAGGAGAACCTTGAACATACAATATACAAACCACATCTAACATTGTACAATGCTAATATATAAACAATAGCTGCATTATATACAGTTACGTAAGTGTTGTCAAAATCTCTGTAAATGTTGCTAAAATACACAGGCTTTACAACTCTGAGTGTACATACAATTACTAAATATTTTTGCCTATATCTTTTGAACCCATTTTTTTAAATACATTTTCTTAAGTTTTTTGCTTTGTTAGCTTCATTCTAAACTAATTCCGTCTTTGCGTTTCAGTAAATTTATTATTATGGAATAATTTGAAAAAGGTCTGTTGCTTTCGTAAAATGGGTCAGAAAAAGTGATATTCGATGATAGATCGTACAATTTTTTGAAAAATGAGAAAAGATAATTCAAATGCCCTTAGAGTTCAAAATAAACCATTATACAATTTAAATTAGACACATATCAATACGTCCGTAGAAATGAATAAAGATTTTACTAAGTTTTAAAAAATGTCATTAGCTTAAACACTAGAGACTGGAGTTCGAGGCTATGAAAGAATGGTCAACGGGGAACGTTTTCTGATCAAGTTTTTTTGAATATTATTAGGAGCGTGTAACCCTAGTTGATTTATCAACTGTCAGCATACTAAGTTATGAACTGGAGTAGTTGAGCATTCCGTCATCAATAATGCAAAAGAGCAAAATAGCATTACGGTTGTCATGGGATTGCTGTTGATGTTATGAGCAGTAGCAACTATAATTGGCTGACAATAGGTCGCGGCATTTCTATAGAGGCATTATCACTATATTTAAAATATTCATCGCCAGTTATAATTTTTAGCAGGGGCGTAGCTACCGCCGTATCTGCCGTATCAATTATACGGGGCCCCCGGGCCACGGGGGCCCCCAAAGTGCGTAAACAAAAATTAATAAAAACTTCCCAATTTTTTTTTTATTTCAGAAATGACAAAAGTAAAAAAAAACAATTTATTTTTTTCCCGCGTAAAGCGTGCGTTCAAAAGTTGGCAACACCCTACATCGGTTATCGTGGGCTGCGGGATTTTCTCGTTTAAGTCATTTACTTCAACGGGGAAAGGGCCCCCAAACAAATTTTTATACGGGGCCCCGCCAAGGCACGCTACGCTTCTGATTTTTAGCTTAGTCTTGCATACTTGGTCTTGGTCTTGTTTGTTCGGTCTTGGTCTTAGTCTTGCTAGTGCAAAGATAGTTTTTGTCTTGGTATATTAGTCTTGCTTTTTTGCAAGACCAAGACCAATTTTGCTCATGGTGCGTTAGCCGTTAGGTTGATAGCTAATGTAACTTTCTATACCGAGCTGGGTAGGGTAGTGGTGACAGCACTATAGACTCGCATTCGGGAGGTCCGGGTTCGAATCCCGGCGGGGGCAGATGTGGCTGGGACTTTTTCTTACTGCCTCTCGCCGAGAAACGGTAATTCCTGTACCGGCCATCTTGATTGAGGTTTTCTGGAATTAATTGAGGGAAACCATGGAAAAGGTTTCCCTCAATTAATTCCAGATAAATATCGAGATGGTTCCTTATTTGAGGCCATGGCCGATTACCTATCAAGCTCCTAGTTCAAAAATTACCTATCTTATCCTGATTTCCTATAATTCCTTCATTCGCCCATTGCTATTACATAAGTTGAAATTTTAAAAATGTAGAAAAATAACGGGAAGCGTGGTAGATGGAAAATAGTAATGGTGCGAATGGCGTCTGTTATGACATAAAGTCGAGAAACGGACGTTAAACGCATTATTATTATTATTATTATTATTATTAATGTAACTTTCTATGCAGTTAGGATATGAATATTTTAAAGAACTGATTATTTTTGTTCTATTTCAGATCCATCAACAGATGTCGATAGATGATTTAAGAGACATATTTCACGTGGACAGTCACCATCTAGTACCAGAATACGAAGTGGTCAGATTAAGTCACGTCAGAAAGAGATCGATCGACTACAACGGACCTCGAACTCAAAACCGTCCATCGAAAATACACAACGAAAAGATTGTTTACGCTGACAAATCTTTGTCAAAGAGTGCCTCAAATACGTTAAATGGTGTTCAATTTGTTGATAATTTAGTGTTAGATAGTAATAAACAAACGAACTCGTTACTTGCTAGTGAAGTTAATTCGTTAGCTTATTTGGATAGTGAGTCAAAAATTAATCATTTAGATTTAAATAGTGCGACAGTTCAAGATCCCAGTGGTATCACCGTGGTGGCTGATGAACATTCTGAATCGACTTTTAAACCGGAAGTGAAAGTTGACGATCAAACTGTGCAAGAAGAAAATATACAGCTTAGTGTTTTTGGTAAAAATTTGAGTTTGACTTTGGTGCCTACTGAAGGTCTTCTTAAGAAAGAAGGACTCAAAGTGTGGCATATGGAACCAAATTCAACATCTGAACATGGAGTTGACTACATCGAAATGGAGAATGTAAGTTTAGAATATTTCATATCTTAGATTTACTTCGCTTTCCTGAATGTCAATTTTATCGTAACTAATATTATAAATTGCGACTGTGACTTTGTTTGTTACGTTTTCACGCCTAAACAGATTTCGATAAAATTTGCCAAGGAGATAGATTGCATCCTAAAGAAGGACATAGTCTACCTTTGTCTGAAAATAAAAACTTGAAGGCGATGAAATAGGGGATGAATGTCACTGACAGGTCATCACGATACCTCCCGGAACTATTAGACTTCCAGACTTGAAATTTGGCAGACATGTTTCTTTTGTTGACTAGAGATTCTAAAATAGTCTTCTAAGGTGTGGAAAGGGGGGAAGTACAATGATTGTGTCAATGATTAACACACTCTAATTTGTAAAATACAGTTTCTATGAACTGAAAATGTAGCTGTTAGGTCTTGAGGAAGATTCCACTACTGTTGTTGTTGCCGTGTATCATCACAATCGCGGGCGGAGCCACGGGGAGCGACTAGTAAACAGTATTTGTAAACTCGCATAAAAAATCCATTATTTTCTAAGTCAAATCAGATTTGCACTCCGGGGAAGACAGGTCGGACAGCTATTATAAAAGAATAAATCTTCCCCAAGAAATACGCGTCGAAAAGTAAAAACCGCATTCAAACCTGTTCAGTAGTTCCTCGAGGTTAGCTGATATAGTTTGTTAAATATCCAGACAGAAACCTACAGAGATTCTCTACTATGAATCCGTTCTGACATGCATAATAATTATAATAATAAGAGCTTCAAAATTAGTTTGTTGGTTTGTGGAATCTGATTTCATGTAAATTTTGTGTTTTACCGCGAAAAATGTCTCACGCCCCGAAACCTAACGACTCCCCGTATTCGGGGGTGGAAAAACTTAATTCTTTGGTCTCTATTTCATGCGGCCCCCCGAATGGCCCCCCATATGGCCAATAGCTACACCTTTTCTACCCCGTTTGATATACAGACCAGACAGAATAGAGCGATCGAATTGTTTCATGGGCTTGAAGCTGTGAGTGATATGGACTAGGTATATACCAAGCCTCACCACCCCCTCTTTCACCCTTTTTTCCCACCAACCCCCGTATTTTACGTGTGTGGACTGGTTCTCCGAGGGTTTGTGTGCGTTTTTCGAAACTGTAATAATTTCACATCCTCCGGCTCGTGCGTCCCTGAAACACTCCTTCCGTCCGTCTCTTAAGGCTGTCGGAACGCACTGAATTTAAGCCATACTACGAGGCTAAAAAATGCTGTTGCAAGGGTGCCGCTGTCAGTTGATTACTCTAAATTTTGGAAATATTTTGAAGATTTAAAAAACATTCCCGAAAAAGGAAGAGTCACTTTAGGTTTGTGATGGAACAATTTTGTGAAATAAGTACGAATAAGGTCGTAGTGTGATATTGAAAACGTGTGTTTTTTGGCACAATTAATGCCAACTTTTTTTCTAGTAAATCGTACATAAATTACAAAAGTAGTCCATTAGAAACCTAGATTTGCCCTTTATCTTCCTTATAGACAAAGAATTTTTGCAAAATGTTGACGAATAAGTCTACAATCAGCTATCAGCCGAAGCTCTAGTTTTGGCCTAAATTCAGAGCGATCATTTTACAAAAACTAAAACTCGAATAAGGGCCATAAGCCTGAAAGGGTTGCCGCTCTGATATATTCTCATAGTGTTATCAATATTGCTTTTCTAGATCAATCCATATGACAGATTATTTTAGCACTAAGTAAAATTTACAAGAAAATTGGTAATTGTAAACAATATTATGATAGACAATAAATGGATTCTTTTACGGTGCATTTTAATTTTTATGACAGGAAAAATTCAAGGTAACAATGACAACAATCATATATATTTAATATTTGTTTAAAGTCTATTGTTAAATTTAAATTGCTTAAGGAAATGTAAGGTCTTTTTTATATGATATAGACAATATCTAATAATAATAGTCAAGGACGACAAACTGTATCCGAAGTAAAAACTTATATATTATTAATTTATTGTAGTAAGATAGGTGAATAGTAAAATTAAAAATATATGTATCTCCAGTTAATTTTTTAAACTGCACGATTTAAGATTATTTGTGCTAGGCGTGGATAACCTTCATATTAAAGGGCACAAAAACATTATATTCTAAATAAAGAAATTAGAGGAAAATCTCTATGGCTACGGATCAATAAACAGCAATTCTGATGTTATATAATTGCATTTAATAACGTTTCGGTGTTCTTAACACCATCCTCAGAGCATCAATGCTAGAGTAAGAGTCTAAAATTTTATAGATTTCTTATACAAAATTCAAAATAAATCGCCGACAAAAGTGGATTAATGCTCTAAAAAATGAACTTTAAGCTAAAGGTGATTTATAAACGTGACTGCACATTTTTGTCGTGTGTTTTCCAGAAATTATAATAAAAAACTTTTGTTTCAGTTTTTTTTTATTGATATACTTTTCCAAAATATAGGATTTTTAAACGACAAGAAAGGCGAAAGCTTGAAGAAAAAAAATTTAGTGAACGGTTCTAAAGAGCAAATTGAAACAACTAAATTTATAAGTATTATCATTAACTCTATTCATTATAGGACATGTCGTATAATTTTAAGGCTGTCGGAACACTCTGAATTTAAGCCACACTACGAGGCTAAAAAATGCTGTTGCAAGGGTGCCGCTGTCAGTTTATTACTTTAAATGTTGGAAATATTTTGAAGATTTAAAAACTTTTCCGAAAAAGGAATAGTCACTTTAGGTTTGTGATGGAACAATTTTGTGAAATAAGTACCTACGAATAAGGTGGTAGTGTGACATTGAAAACGTGTCTTTTTGGCACAATTAATGCCAACCTTTTGCGACTGCCTAGAAAGAGTCGCTCCGCATCTGTAGCGCATACAGAACAGTGTCCGCTGAGGCAGTCTTCGTTATCGCCGGCACCCCTCCTATGTCATTGCTTGCGAAGGAGAGATGCGCAATCTTGCGAGGGAAAGAGAGAAGTGCTGCAAGACTGGAGCTTTTAGAGGCATGGCAGAACCGATGGCAGCAAGCAAAAGTTGGGGCCTGGACCAAACGGCTGATTCCAAAGATAGCGGAGTGGCTTGAGAGACGGCACGGAGAGGTGGACTTTTATATGACGCAGTTCCTATCTGGGCATGGTAAATTCAGAACTTACCTTCACAGGAGACATCGGAGCGATACAGCATGCTGCGCATATTGCGGCGAAGAGGACACGCCGGAGCACACTGTGTTCAATTGCTGTCGCTGGGTGAAGGAGCGCTCAGTATGTTTTGCCCAGGTTGGATGGCTGACGGTAGACACCATTGTGCCAAGGATGTTGAAGGATGAGGTGGGCTGGAGAACGGTGGCGCTCATGCTCTCATCCATCATTAGACAAAAATGCCATGAGGATATAAAATAAAAGACACCTGCTAGCCTGAAGAAATGTGTAAACGGTCCCGGGTTAGCAGGAAAGAAGAGGAGGGGGTTTTAGTGGGTATTGCCCTAGAGTGGAGTCCCACACTATCTGCGGTTGCGGGTGTCCGTAATGGATTTTCCCCTCATTAAAAAAAAAAAAAAAAAATGCCAACCTTTTCTAGTAAATCGTACTTAAACTACAAAAGTAGTCCATTAGAGACCTAGATTTGTCCTTTATTTTCCTTATAGAGAAAGATTTTTTGCAAAATGTTGACGAATAAATCTACAATCAGCTATCAGCTGAAATCCTATTTTTGGCTTAAATTCAGAGCGTCCCAACAGCCTAAGGCGTGTGAGTTTTTTAAAAGTATTCGTTCATCAATTCATTAAGACTATAGATATAGAGAACTGGAAAGCGCCATCTGTATCTTAACTATGTACACAAATGCAAGAGAGATAGCGTGCGTGACGGCCAACTTCTTTGTTGTTGTAGAAAAGAGATGCAAACGGACCATCCCACACCTCAGCTTTCTCACATTTCGATATAGCGTGTGCTCTGTCCAGTTCTCCCTACCTCTATGATTAAGACATTTCCGATTACCGTAAAAAGGTTATCAGTGCCTAGTATAATAATTTTATTTTAATGATTTTAAAATGATATATCATAGTAGTAATGACTTAAACGATATTCATCCTTGATTTTAAAATTACAGTATACTGCTTCAGTACTTTTTTTGACGATAAAATCATTCGAATCATTTACATAAAAAAATTGATTTATGGCGACTACGCATGAAGTAACAGTTTTACAAGAAATGCGTACATTGATGTCGATATAAATGCATAGCAAAACCTGGGAATTTCTTGATTTAGAGGTTACGTTTTATTTACAGTGCGTTGAGTTTTCATGTATTATTTCCTATAAATTGAATAACATTATTGTTTATATATATGTAAAACTACGAGTTTAAATTGAATTAAAAAACAAAAAAAACTTCGTAACTTTTATGTTCACATCTAAAGAAATTACAATGTGATGTCTTATGAAACATATTATTCTTAACCAGCATATTGACTAAATTTCTTCATTTGAATTACAATGAATTCAAGCTACATCAAATACAATATACTCAGTTCATAAAAAGCGTTAGTACGTTATTTTTGACAGTAAATATGTTAGATCTGCGGTTCCCAACCGGTGGGTCGTGGAAGGGTTACAGGTGGGTCTCGACTCGATCCTAAAACTATCAGAAACCATCGAATAAACCATCAGAAAAGATAAGAAAAATCGAAAGAAATCGAATTGTGTTTTGATTGTTTTCTTGGTTCTTGATTTTTGGCATCTGGAGACAGACAACAGAACCAATACATCCCTCTCAGATGACAGTTACACAGGTGGTGCAAAGCCGCTCTCCCTCCCGTTCTATAAGGAAAGATGGGTCGCCAGCTGAAAAAGGTTGGGAACCACTGTGTTAGATAATCAAATTAATCTTTTCCATCTAACAACTTTAAAACTCTTACCAGGATTCTGGAATTACGACTCTCCGAGATCAATGCGAAATGGTCGTCGCGAATCCACGACGGAAGATGCAAAAAGGATTGTCAAAAAATTTGATTAGACAATGACCTTAGATTGTCATTATAAAATTATAGTTTAAATGCATGCAGGAACAGTATAATGTCGTTATGAAACTTTCTGTCGTGTAGAACATTAAATTGTACTCAAACAAAAGTAAATGACCATTAATCAATACAGAAAATAATCGCTTTTTAAGCTAAATTTTTATCAAAAAAAGTAGAAAAAATAGTTTCGACGTGGAAACTGTACAAAAAACGATGTCATATATAAGTAAACGCGGTTTAAAAAAATATCGTTTCAATCGATGATTTATTTTTCGAGCAGTATCGATTTAAAATTCTGCTATGCTTTCTTATGAAGATGTATTATAGTTCAATTAGTTACAGTTTGATAAGCTGTTTAGTAAAATGAGGTAAACAACCGTTTGTAATGTGATCTAAAGTCAGATTCCCTTGACTGGTGTACTTGGCAAATATTTGTCACTTTAAACGAGTGTACTTGTAGCCACCATCACAAAACATTGTCAAAGGACAACAAATAACTAAATACTTGATAAGTCGACTACTTTTTTCACTATTTGAAATCATTCTCGAACCAGATTTTCTGACAGTTTTCTGCAATCGAGGAGTAGTCTTGTCCGTTTAGAATTTAGGCTTAAGAACCGTGGAGCGAGATTGGTTCGAAATCCAGGACACTTGTATCATTCTAGTGCAAAGATGCCAGTGAAATTGTGGAACAAGATAGTTCCTTAGACGTAATGGACATTAGAATTAATAAGTAGGGGCCAAATCGGTAGGCACTGCGACCTCTAAGGTCTGTTGTGCTCCCCTAATGCTCCATCAGCTTTTTAGGATTCCCAGTTTATTGATATATTCTAGTATCCTGCCTAGACTGATGTCTTTGTAATCCTTGGTTGCATGGATGTTGCTCCAAAGTGCTGGTACCTTGTTTGCGTTACAGCTTCACACTTACAAAGTACGAGGACAGCGGTTTCCTCTGCTAATGGACATACTTCTCAGAAACAACAAAAAAAAAAACTTTGCATGCTCATTCCGTCTTTGAAATTGTTTTGCGCAAGATGTCAATACGTGTTTTAATTCCAATTCTCTACTATCATAAAAATAAAGACACTGAACACATGAAAATAAATTAAAGAAATAAATTTAAGGCACGGTAGCTTGTTGAGTATTAAAATAATGGTTCACACTTGTAACGTTTACCTAAAAGGAAATCGTAATTCAATTTAAAATGTCACGTGACTTATATAAGGTAACTGAATCAGAAGAAATCTTCTCTGTGTGTGCAATATGGACGAGAAAAGAGCAACCGACATTTTAAGTTCGAAAAAAGAGAGAGCGATGTAGCCATAAATCATAAACGACCCGCATGCACACAATCGTTCGCGAGAAATCATCTTTCTCACGCTGCAACTCTATCCAATCATTAATTGCGCTCATCTTCAACATCTCTTTCGTCTTCACTGATACCGAACAGGGTTGGCCAAGTTACTAATTATTATTAGCAATGCTTCGTGTAATGTGGATGAATATACATAGGTCGAGTAAAATGGAATACATCATATATTAAAGATTACGCACGCCGTCTGTTATATATAGTCTCCTGAATCTATAAATGAATTTTATCAAAGAACGTCACTTACCCTAGAAACGCCCCATTTATGTTTCTGACGTTTTCGCAGTTCTCTTTTGTAATTCAATTGTGCCTTATTTGCTTGTAAAGAATTTGTTTTTGTAGTAAGGTGAGTTTAATAAGGTATAAATGTATTTTTTATTGTTAATTCAGTGAAGTATGTTAATCTGAAATGATCAGTGGATGTTTTCTTGAAATATG
Organism: Venustoraphidia nigricollis; assembly: GCA_034508555.1. Taxonomy (NCBI): domain Eukaryota; kingdom Metazoa; phylum Arthropoda; class Insecta; order Raphidioptera; family Raphidiidae; genus Venustoraphidia; species Venustoraphidia nigricollis. The sequence continues at coordinate 2,183,059 of JAVRKA010000065.1, read as the reverse complement.
TAAGCATATTGCCCGATTATTGGGTATTCTTAGTAAATCGACAATGTTAATTTGAAAATAAATAATTCTTGCATCTGTAACTGTCTCCCATATTATCCTCCATTTTTGGTCTTCGTATTTAAATCTATATTTGCGAAATTTCTGTTGTAAATTCAAAACAATATTTTTTCATCCAAGCGCTTTGGATGTTACTTCTAGATGAAGTTATGAAGTACCGAGACCATAGATCCTAAACCAATAAATATCTCATTTGAAAATGGCAGACGGTAAACGCATTGTTCTCAGTACGCAAAAAGTTGTTAAAATATAGAAACTAATTAAAAAAGAAAAGAAGTCAAAAAATACGTAGCAAGTGGGGATCTATTCAAAAACAAAAGATAGAGACCAATTAGATCTTCACCTGCTACATCTTAAGGTTTTCCGACTGATCTTATTCCAATTAGTTAGTCTCATTTTTGTGTAGTAGGATCTTTTATTTTTTTTTTAAATACGTTTTTTGACATTGTTAGTACTAGCTCGTATGTAGGTATTTTTAGTGTATTTGCCATAGGCAACATACACTATTGGCGTTGGTCGGATGGCGGGACCTAGGGGTCGGACCAAAATTTCTCGACGTTTCATAACCTTCTAAACACTTTGGCACCATTTTTAAAAATGTTTATATATATATGTATATATATATATATATATATATATTTATATATATACGTATATATATATATATATATATATATATGTGTGCGGGCAATAACTTTCGAAAGAGTTAATTGATTTCAACTAAATTTGGCACACGCGTTGAAATCCATCACCGCAAGAAGCCTATTTAAAATGGGCCTAATCGGGCCACTTTAAGGGTAGTTTTTAGGGGTTGAAAAATGTTTTTGGGCCCTAAAATACCGAAAAAATTCTTCAAATCGTTTCAAAATTGAAATTTAACCCTCTAATAGTAATTAAAATGTGTCCCTAAAATTTTAATAAAATCGGCCTGACAGGACCGGACTTACAAATTTTATGAAAACGTTATTTTGCAGATAGTGAATTATTTACTGAAAGGTGTATATGATTTGGTATAGAGGTTCGATTGATAATAATATTGCAATTAAGAAAAAAAATGTTATTTTAAGGGGTGTATTAAGGAGTAAAATTTTTTATTTTGCCCAAAAACCACCTTAAGTTTGCATAATAAAGCCACACTGCCTGTATAAGCAAATACACTATATTGTCGGCAGGGTTTTGGCACTGCGACCCGGGTTTTTTTTTTATTAATAAACTGATTTTGATATTTTCATAATTTCTTAGAGATTAAAAGTTAAAACATTAAAGCAATTTGGAATTGATATTCGCATTGTTATTATACTCAATATTGCTCACGTCCATTATAATTAATAAGTTTTTTTTTATTTTTTCACAGGAAATTGGACAAATTAGACAAATATAGTTATACTAATTTAAAAATTGCGACGTTTCGTTAATTGTTGTAAACTTCGTCAGGCACAACGTTAATTAGTTAACTGCAACATTAATAAAATTTAGATGTTTAATAAAGACATATACGTATATATAACTACCACAAATAGTAAATTATTCAAACAAATTAAAATTATGAAATAATTTTTTTCTCTAAAACAAAACAGTGAAATTTCAAACAAAAAAAAATCTTATTATAATTATAATTATAGTCTAGCAACAAACTATAGTTCTCCTACTTTATTAATTGGTAATTCAGTCTTACGAACTATACCGTAATTAATCAATTTACTAACTAGATAGTTTAGTCATCCTTAACGATGCGCTGAATCTTTGTAAACATTTATATACACAACATGATGTAACTTTAAATGATTTTCATTTAAAACAAAGATAGAAAAAATGCATGCACATCAAAATAAATCGCATTGCTCTTTTCATTCTTGCCCTCGAGCTATATCTGCATAATAATATTGCAAAGGCCAAAAGCAATAAACTTTGCGCAGCATGGTAAAATCACAAAACATTTTATTGACCGTCGATCAGTGTTTACCGACGTCCCAAATTTTGAAGTATGTCCCAATTTCTTAGCTAAAATTAAATATCCCGCGCGGAACATCTAATTTTAAGATTATTCGATAAAATCTTCAGCCAAGTACAGAAATGCGCTTAACGCTGTTTCAGTATTACGCGGTTTCTGAAAAAAAAGTTTAGCCACTATAACGTAAATTATGGATAAGTTTATACAAAATGAATCAAATGTTGATAGAAGTTCAAGAGCAAGACGAAGTGTCATTGATGCATTATCTTGCTATCGTCAGCAGCTTGCTGAACGAAACAGAAAAAGGCAAACGACATTAGATGATTTCTTCAAAAAAACAAAATATATGTCAAATGGGGAACCCTTCTTATCTCAAACATAACTTTGTACTCGAACTTTTATATGATTTTCATAAATGTTTTAGGAACAAAGATCGATAATAGCGATTAATAAATGTATAAGTGACTGATATAGTAAAAAAGTATTAACAATAAATGTTTAACAAAATTAAACAAAAAAAAACTAACAATATTTCTTATTCTCGGCTCTGTTTCACTTATGCCTGTTACCTACGTTTTAAAATGACCTCGTTTAGCGTTGTTTCGTATAGCGCAAGAAGTTACTGGAACGTATCACCCGCGTTAAGTGGGGTTTTACTGCATAGGCCCCATACCGTTTTAAGAGAGTCGACTGTATCACTAATACAATAATCAACACAATGTACAACATATTTTAAGTTATATTACGTGTTGTTCAACTGTATATTATTTTCAAACCATTACTAAATAAATAACGAAAAAAGTTTCGTTGCATGTTAGTAGGCGGCGCATTGATTAAATACATAATTAGAACTAATTTTAACGTGTAATAATCGATAGATTACCTGTCAGTTTGTGGTACGAATACATAATATAGAATGCAACTTCCTATTGAGGCTCTCTCTTGTTTACAGGACTAATTAGCATCGTTATGTTTTGTTTTTCATTTGTTTATACACCATAACATCACTATGTATAATTGTTTTCAGTTATTAGGCGTTAGATTTTTGGTTAGATAATTCTGTAACAGCTTATAATATGTTTTTAACAAGAAGATCACTTCTGATTGTCGGCTGCGTTCAATTTTCATGCGCTTATGCAGCTTTATAGCACCAAGGTTAAATGTGTCATTTTACGACCGCTTTATAGGTACAAAAAGCAGCTATTTTATAAAGGTGTGTGTCAAAAAATAATTATAATAGTATACCTAATCAAAATGGTGCCCCTACGAGCCCACACCCAATCAAAATGTGGCCCCTACAAGCCCACACCCAGTCAAAATGTGGCCCCTACGAGCCCACACCCAATCAAAATGTGGCCCCTACGAGCCCACACACAATCAAAATGTGGCCCTTACGAGCCCACACCCAATCAAAATGTGGCCCCTACGAACCCACACCCAATCAAAATGTGGCCCCTACGAACCCACACCCAATCAAAATGTGGCCCCTACGAGCCCACACCCAATCAAATGTGGCCCCTACGAGCCCACACCCAATCAAAATGTGGCCCCACATTTTGATTGGGTGTGGGCTCGTAAGGGCCACATTTTGATTGGGTGTGGGCTCGTAGGGGCCACATTTTGATTGGGTGTGGGCTCGTAGGGGCCACATTTTGATTGGGTGTGGGCTTGTAGGGGCCACATTTTGAATGAGTGTGGGCTCGTATGGGCTACATTTTGATTTGGTGTGGGCTCGTAGGGGCCACATTTTGATTGGGTGTGGGCTCGTAGGGGCCACATTATGACTGGGTGTAGGCTCGTAGGGGCCACGTTTTGATTTGGTGTGGGCTCGTAGGGGCCACATTTTGATTGGGTGTGGGCTCGTAGGGGCCACATTTTGATTGGGTGTGGGCTCGTAGGGGCCACATTTTGATTGGGTGTGGGCTCGTAGGGGCCACATTTTGATTGGGTGTGGGCTCGTAGAAGCGTTTTTAAGTGTTTTAAAGCGTTTTTAAGTGTTTTAAAGCGTTTTGAAGTGTTTTAAAGCGTTTTTAAGTGTTTTAAAGCGTTTTTAAGTGTTTTAAAGCGTTTTTAAGTGTTTCACAAAAATCAACTATTAGATGCTAAGCGCATGTGAATATGATTCTTATCATAGTTATCCTCCTCACTGAGTGAACGGAAGAAACTACAACGATATATGGCGACTAAATGTCTACTTGTTTAAGTTGCTACCTCTATTCTGCTGGTAGCCCTTTTCTGCAGGCAACTTCATCCTGTTTATTTTGATGTTGTATGCGCGCGCATTGTAAAAATTCACTCTCATCATTTTGTCGTAACGCGCCAAAAGAAATATAACTTAAAAAAATTCATTTATCTACAAAATTTAAGGACATACATTAAAGACAAATAATGAATTGAAAATTGTTCCCATACTGACTTGAGATAATTAAGACGATAAGTGTGATAGCCGACGGTACGTGAATCAACCGTTTAAAGAAAATCAACTTCATAACGTAATTATTAATTACAAAATCGAACGAAAGAGCGGAACGAATGTATATAGGGTATTACTCAATTTTAAATTCGAGCGAACAAAAGCTCGAAATTACAGTATCGAACGGAGCTATAGTAGGTCACGTATAGAGTTGCCAACTGTCCCGCTATACGCGGGACGTCCCGTTTCTGATATCCTTAACGAGACGTCCCGCTCAGGGTGTGTGCGGGACGCTAAATATCCCGCTTTTCGGAGGGCGCTAAATACATTGCATCTATTCCGTGTTCTAATGCAGCAGCAGAGAGAGTCTTCCACTTTGTAATAATGCCTGGACTGACGCGCGAAATCGTCTTTATGTGGATTCTGTAAAGTCAGAGCTACAAGTTAACGTAAATTTTTCTTATCCATGCAAAGCTTTTTACAGTTTTGTACTTAAAAATAAAAAAATCCTTAAAATTGCCAAATGTCAAGAAAAATATTCATTTAAAAAGTAATTTATAGTTTTCATAATAAAGTCTAAATTACACTATAACTGTTTTTCTTTTAGTAAATATTGACTTTTATTAATTTAACAAGGTGTTTTATTTTACTTCTCATCCTGATTTGTAAAGAAAATTTCACTTTTTTTTTGTATTCTAAGTAAAATTAGTTGGATCCCGCTTTTTAAACCATCATTATTTCCCGCAAATTTGTATTTTAAAGTTGGCAAGCCTAGTCACGTATTAGTTAATCAAAAGCTAGAGTGAATGAGCGAAGTAAAATGTCTCAATAAAACGTATTTAATGGGAGTTTTTTGAGATAACAAAATTAAATGTACATGGTGAAGCAGTACCGATCTGTCAGTAAGGTATATGGTTTTAGTTTGATGTTGAACTGTATTTGTTAAAAAAATTCATAATTATTAGTTAAGCACAGAGAGTACGGAGCTCGTAAAAGTTGTATTTTTATATTGCATAAAACAGGATATTGATATATAGATATTAAATATATGGTCGATTTTATAAACGTGTATAAAATTTCGATTAATGCAACGACAGTTTTACCGACGAATGCACAGTAGGTAATAGTAAAAAATAACCAATCACGATATTATGTACATAAACGAAAGTGAATTCGTTTTTGTTTTTTCGAAAACTGTTGATTTCCGTTATAAAACCATAGCCACATTTGCCAGTTATTCTTAATTTAACAGGTTTACTGTCCAGCCTAAAATAGGGAAGGCTGTTTCAAGTCCAGTCGTTTTCTTTAAATTTTACCTACATTTTAGTTCTTGTAAACCGTATATAAATACAAAATTATAAATTTTTTCGCATGTCCCATCACATTTTTTTAGCTAACTATTCGTTCTGTGAATCATAATTGAATGCAAGTACTTACGCAGCTTCGGGATGACTCCGATAACTAATCAATCGAAGATTATTTTCGCACTAAATATTTCATAAACTAAACATATTAAGTCAATGACGCGGACGTTCAATATTTTCAGTTGATTTGACTCTCCGTTAATATTTGATAGTATGCACTACAAACACTAAACTGAAAAATGATAACTTTCTTTATTTCCGGTTTTATTTCAACCTGCTTCCCGAGTGTGCTCATATTAAAACTTCCTGACAGTATTATCTGCATAGAAATATGATTCTTATTCACAAGTACACGTATTAACATTATGCAGATAACACGAACGGAACATTTAAAGTTTTAGATTTCAAAATGCTCATTGATACCTCATAGTTATTTTTTAAATTCCACCTTTTTTGGGCCGATTCACTCGCCTGAATGTAAATTTTTCCCGAATATTGGCTTATGCTATTGTTAGGTTTGAAAGGAACCCTTTTTAATGTAAGCCAAGGTCAGAGCTCCGTCTTTAACCTATTGGAGACCCCGGGCACTTTAGGATAATGGTATAATGATCGTGGTGATCATTATATCAAATAAAAAATAAATAAAACAATAAAATTTGATTTAATCAAGACGTCTGATCACGAGATGTTTCTTAAGCATTGCTAATAGAAACTTAAAACAAAACAATGTTGTGGTCGACAGAGCAGAGTATTAATGTTGTCACTAGGAGACCCAAGAATGGGGCCCCTATGACTATTGCGGAGGACTATTTTTTCTTAAAAAAAAAGATTAATTACTAAGCAAATCAATAATTAACAAATATATCGATGCATAATATAACAAATAAATCAAAAGATTAATTTTTGGAGCAGGTAAATTAGTTCAATATTTTTTGTTTAACGGACGTTTTGCAATAATTTATTGCTTCTTCATGCGTTATATGATATTAACATTATTAAAATTCTTCCTGTCTTGCCATATACTATTGTTTATCAGGTCTATATGTGTAAATTTTAATGTCTGTCATTTAAAAAAAATTTGTAAAAATATCGATGCATGATATTTGTCGGCAGTATCGGTTATCGAATGCTGATCTGGCAAGAACTAGGGTGCCCCATCGATCGCGGAGCCCTGGGCACTTGCTCAGAGTGCCTAGTGGAAAAGCAGGCCCTCGCCAAGGTTACCAGAATACTAGAATCTTGAGCGCAGCGTCGAACTGGCCATATAGTCGAGGTGGCGTTTGCCAGCCGAGCCCCCGCCTGTGCAGGCCCCCCACGGGCCTGGCTTGCCAGGTAGGATAGGGAGTCCACGCAGGCTAGGTCTCAGCTCTTGCGACCTAAATGTAAACTAGATCAGATAGCTCGTTCATACAATTAGAGAGAAATGAAATAGAAAAATATCCCATCTACCCATTATCCAGTCTCGGGTCCCGGGCTTGTGGGGAGCCACCCGGGGCCTTCCGGCCCAGTCCGACTGTGGTTGGGCGTAAGAGGCTATAAACGTGGTCACGTCGGGGATTGGTTGAGTCGATTGCTTACGTCACCGGTGCTTAACCTCAACTCCGCCATATTTTTCGAGTTTCGGATTGAATTGAAAGATTTAGGACGTAATTTTGAAATTATTTTTTTCGGAAAATATGTTCCAAATCCTATTTTTCGAGTAGTTTTAGATTTCCTTTATCTTTTGGTGGGGAAACAATTTAGTAAACATTTATATCATTTTGACAGGATTTGTTTTTCTATTCAGCTCTGTTTGAAAAGACCGTTTTAGCTTGTATTTTATCAATCGGTCGCGGACACAACGTACGGCACCGACTGTAATGCAGAATAAATCTGTCTCACTGCCATGCAACAGTCTTGTAACTAACGTAATACAACACGACTTAACCTCCGGCAAATAATCCAATCGTAGCGTAACTACAAAAATCATAATGCATAAATCTAGGTCGGTCACTTTCACTCTCTTAGCTTTGCACGTCAGTGCAGAATGCAGCGCGCATGCGTCGAATACAATAACCAACACGTGGAGCTTTGAATTTCGTCTGCACTAGGACTCTAGGAGCGATATGACGGGAAATTAATGACAAACTTTTCAAAGGAACATTTTTGAACGCTTCGAAATTGTTATGAGTGCTTAGAAAAGAGCCTGTAAATGAATTAACCATTTCCCGGTTGACCTTGTATCCCTACTGTGGAGTTAGGCGGAGACGAGAGTGAGATAGCACGTGGGCCAGTGGCATATACAGAATAACTTATTTCACTTGAAGAATTGCGCGCTCACATTTTTATTTCCCAAAACAAACATTTTTTTTAAAAACGTTATTAAAAATAATAGAGATGTGTTTAATTGATGAATTGTTTAAATAAAATATTGTTTAAATAAACTGCATCATTAACGAGTTAGGTTACTATCGTAGCTAGGAAGTTAGTTTATTCATGATAAGTGAAAAGCAGTGGGAGGGGAGGAAGAGATCTCACGTATACACTACTACTCTAAGAGCATAGTTTGATGAAACACCTCTATGCTCACACCGACACGTTTTGTGTCTCCTAAACGGGAACTTCAGGAAGGCGTTAAGCTGAAAAATGTTCGTTTCAAAATATTGCGCCTGGATGTATCATGAAGTTTGGACGCTAAAAATAGCTGCTCGAGGATAATATGAATCAAAAGTTTGAATATTCAAATCGATTTTTCAAATTTCAAAATGTCTCATTTCAATGCAAAACATTGTTATAAATTGTGTTTTATTAGTGTTTTTCTATATGGCTAAATTTATTCTGTAAAGTTTTTACCACTTGCCAACTTTAACGTTATGTTAAAATTAAACAAAAATTTAGCACCACTGTAAATTCTCGTACAAAATAGAATTAAGTCGGTAATTTACGTCATTCCTGTTTAGATATTGCAACTGTTTTTTTCTTTTTTTTTTTGATAAAACTACGTTTGTTAACATTCCCTAACACAACAACAAAAAAAATATATATAAAGAATGATTGAACTGAATCCTTGTACGTAAAATAATCATAAAATCTCTAAAATTCATCCACTTCACCTTGAGGCTATTTATTCAAGTAATTTATACAAATTATTGAATAGCAAGCTTTGTTAAATTATTGGTAATTATAATGTCGTCAGGGGCGTAGCTACCGCCGTATCAATTATACGGGGCCCCCGGATCACGGGGGCCCCCAACGTGCGTAAGCAAAAATTAATAAAAACTTCCCAATTTTTTTTTTATTTCAGAAATGACAAAAGTCAAAAAAAGCAATTTCTTTTTTTTCCCGCGTAAAGCGTGTGTTCAAAAATTGGTTATCCCGGGCTGCGTGATTTCCCCGTTTAAGTTATTTACTTCAACGGGGGAAGGGCCCCCAAACAAATTTTTATACGGTGCCCCGCCAAGGCACGCTACGCTTATGAATGTCGTAAACAAATACGTTATGCTCGTTATTATTTTCTGAATGAAAAATATAATAAAGCTATGACATAATTTACTCTTCAAATTGTCTACCTTGTCTGTCCGCGGAGTTGTCTCCGATTTGATTCGATATAAACTATAATTATTTGGAAAGTGTTGTTGTCGCATAATAATAACATGAATTAACGACCTTACATTTAAAACGTTACCCAAGGGCACGTTATGTATTATGGAAAATGTCACAGTTCTACTCAGAATAAATGCATCATTATTATTAGGTATATGTAATGCATATTAGTTGTATACTATCTTATGTTTTATTTATTTCATTCCTAAAATTTTAGATGTATTATCATTCAAGTACAGTGCCTTTAACTTTCGTTAAAAGTAAAATCATACACCAGGTTACGAACTGTCTTAATCGAATCAGTGAAGGTTTTTATTTCATAATTCTCAAGAACAATTCCGATTTTAATGATTTTTTTAATTATACTCGTATTACATTATTTGAAATCAGAAACAGGGGCGTAGCTACCGCCATATCTGCCGTATCAATTATACGGGGCCCCCGGGCCACGGGAGCCCCCAACGTGCGTAAGCAAAAATTAATAAAAACTTCCCAATTTTTTTTTTTATTTCAGAAATGACAAAAGTCAAAAAAAGCAATTTCTTTTTTTCCCGCGTAAAGCGTGCGTTCAAAAGTTGGCAATACCCTACATCGGTTATCGCGGGCTGCGGGATTTCCCCGTTTAAGTCATTTACTTCAACGGGGGAAGGGCCCCCAAACAAATTTCTTCTACGCTTCTGATCAGAAACATATTTTATTTATTATCAAACCAAAATCTGGTGGAAAATTCGGGTTTGAGTCCCGATGGTGACACTGTTTGAAAATAATTTTCTCTAATATAGTGTACCAACGGGCGTTTCTTAACAATTGTAACAAACTATAGCTATTTATAAATTCTCACGAATTATATCGTATTGAGCATTGACAGGTATAACAATTACGTGTTTGTTCTTAAGTTTGAAAAGCACACATTATTTAAAATCCATAAAAGATATTCTCAAATACCTCTTTATCGAGGGACGATGGCTACACTGTCTTCCAGAATTTTGCAATATTAGAACTATACAATAAAAATCATCACAAAATTAGTGGTTACCTTCTTGTCACAATTTAATGTTTAGAGAAAAGTAAAACAACACAGATTCTCAAACGGACAATGATTGCTAAAAAATGTGCCGTTGTACAAAAAAAAATCTATGTAAATTATTTAAATTGTAGACAAGGGTTTTCTTCTAATTTTATATATTGTCTAGTATGATTGATTATTTTTGTGCCGAGCGTAGTTCTAGAATACATTTATGACTTATGCATGAGGTATATTAAAATATTTATGCTGAGTTGTAAGTTGATTATGAATGATCATTTTAAATCCTAAACGCATTGTGAATTATCTGATCGACACTTGATATCGTATTATGGATGCTACAAGCCTCACAGTGATGGGCAGTATTTTTTTGTTGATGAATATTGTATACGTTTCGTTATTTACAATCTAAATACAATATGGATGGTATATTTTATACAGAAAAAAACTATACATTTCCTGTTTGAAAAACGTGCAGGCAAATTAACCCTCAGTAAACAACTTTTATTTGTTAACCCCGACGCAAAAGAAGAGTGTCATGCATTTGACGCTGTGTGTATGTTTATCACGTGATATCAGTGGCGTAACTACAGGGTGGCAGGGCTACCAACAAAACTGTTTGGTTTTAGTTTAGCATTCTGTTCTTGAAATTTTAAGAAAATTTTCTTTCCGTGCCTTTTTGTCGGTATACTCAAATTAATTTCATCAATATGTTAGAGAGTCCACCATAAAATTATGCCAGGGTCCCCAATTTGTGGTTACAATACTGTGTGACGTTGTAGCTTATTAACGATTGGTCCGATTTTGATGCGTTTTTTTTTTGAGAAACAACATTTTGGTAATCGTATTTAAAAAAAAAAACATTAATATTATAAATATTACATTGACCTGGATGATCATAATTTGAATCAATTAATGAACAACCTATTTAATTACCCAAAGAAGGGTTATTTTGATCTCTCTATAGCAATATAGCTGTTTCTTCATCATGCACTTTTCTATAAAGTGTAGATTAAACAGTGCAAAATAAAAAATTCAATTAAAATTTTAAAAAAACCCGGGTCGCAGTGCCAAAACCCTGCCGACAATATAGTGTATTTGCTTATACAGGCAGTGTGGCTTTATTATGCGAACTTACGTTGGTTTTTGGGCAAAATAAAAAATTTGACTCCTTAATACACCCCTTAAAATAACTTTTTTGTTCTTAATTGCAATATTATTATCAATCGAACCTTTATAGCAAATTATATACAACTTTCAGTAAATAATTTACTATCTGCAAACTAGTGTTTTCATAAAATTTGTAAGTCCGGTCCTGTCGGGCCGATTTTATTAAAAGTTTAGGGACACTTTTTAATTATTACCAGAGGGTTAAATTTCAATTTTGAAACGATTCGGAGAATTTTTTCGGTATTTTGGGGCCCAAAAACATTTTTCAACCCCTAAAAACTACCCTTAAAATGGCCCGATTGGGCCCATTTTAAATAGGGTTCGTGCGGTGGTAGATTCCAACATGCGGGCCAAATTTAGTTAAAATCAATTAACTCTTTCGAAAGTTATTGCCCGCACACATATATATATATATATATATATATATATATATATATATATATATATATATAAATATATATATATATATATATATATATATATATATATATACATATATATATAAACATTTTTAAAAATGGTGCCAAAGTGTTTAGGAGGTTATGAAACGTCGAGAAAATTTGGTCCGACCCCTAGGTCCCGCCATCCGACCGATGCCAATAGTGTATGTTGCCATATGGCAAATACACTAAAAACCTCAACTCAAAACGACTACCAAAGTACCAAATAGATTTAGGGATAGGAAAGTCGACTCTGACTTTAGTTAAAAATCGATCTTTTCGGCGATTGGTTAACGTTCGTTGTCTTGTTAATTGTCGCTTTCCCGCTATAAAGTACAGTCCAGTACGCCATTATTGTTTCTTTGATTGCTCAAGATGCCTAATACGGTGATTTGGATGATAATTTGTCTGCTGAGAACCCCCAAAGTCCCACACTCAAGTACGACCAGGATGGATGACTTTAGTGCAAGGAATTAGACCTTTAGATTAAAGAAAAATTAAAAATAATAATATAGCGCGAGTTCGTAGTTTTTCAACCGACTATACCTGCGCAAGCCTCCATTTGCATCTAACGTTTGTATGTTCATAATTTAATAAAATATTAAAATATCTAAATTTGTATACACGAATTACTAAATTTCTAAAAAGTCGACTTAAGTCACAAAAGTCGACTATCAGAGATGATTAATCGACTTCAAGAGTCAAAGAATTTGAAGTCGATTCCAAAGTCAAAAATTGATTTAGCGCGCGCTTTTTCCATCCCTAAATAGGTTTTTTAAGAAGCAATGTAATAATTTCTCATTTTTTTCTTTTATGATGAAAATTCATGGAAAATTGTCTCAAATTAAATAATGTTTCGTTATCATGATTTAAATTTTGAACAGTTTGTAAGTATAGTAAATGGTTAGAAATCAGTTGAAAAATATATTCTTCGGAAGACAGACGACCAAGATTTTCGATATCCGAAAAAGCCCTTGAAATAGACCAATTCGAAGACCAATTCTAGGATTCAATCAAATTCGATTGCCGCAGCGACGAACAATATTCTTGCAAGAATGCATCTCTCCGAAACTAGAGTTATTTCTCGTTAACCCTGAGTCTTCAGACAGGGAAATATAAAATTGATACAGTTTTTATTAAACCGGTAATGAATATAATACACAGGAAGTAATCAACAAAACATATTTTATTGATCGGTTGCTTATTATGTTTTCTCTACAGGTAGGTGGGTGAAATATTTAACCATGCATAAATAACTCAAAATCGGAAAGCATAATACATTAAAGTCAGAAACAGCTACATAAAGTAGTTTAATTTATAAACAGCAGTCTGCATTGATTGATGGCACTTCTTTCTAACAAGTACATGGTGTGTTCAAATGATATCGTCTCAGAATAAAATGTTTTTTTAGGATATCACTCGTTTTTTTATTGGTGTACTATTATAATACAATACAGTGGTACCTCGACATACGAGTTTAATTCGTTCCGCAACCTTGCTCGTATCTTGAATTACTCGTATCTCGAAGCAAATTTCCCCATACAAAACAATTGAACTACCATTAATCCGTTCCAACCCCCAAAATGTCACCCCAGTTATTTTTGTTACGTGGTTTTGAATAATAAAAACGTATTTATAAATGACAAATATTTATTGTACAAAAACAAAAAAGAGAACGTCAAGAAATAAATTAGATATCCTCACTGGTCTTTGCCTTTTTCGCTACATTTTTCTCGCTTTCACCTGTAGGCCGTTTAGAAAAAAACATGTCCAAGGAGGTTTGTTTCTTCCTCCCTCTCAGAATGTTCCGGAAATGAGTTAGGCAAGTGTCGCGTGCTACCGGACGACCTGCTAAACCGAACTCGTATCTCGAATTTCGCTCGTAACTCAAAGCAAAAAATTACTCGCTCGCCGGCTCGTATCTCGAAAAACTCGTATGTTGGGGCATTCGTATGTCGAGGTACCACTGTATTTGTATTTTTTGTAAAATATAAACAAAAAAAATAAAATTCATATCGTCCACGATAATAAATGATTGGTAGGGTAGTGGGAACATGGGCTTAAATAAATACTAAATTTCATAAATTTGTGAAATTTAGTATTTGTTTCATTTTAGTTCAGGCTCCCACTACCCTACCAATCATAAATAAAACCCGGGTCGCAGTGCCAAAACCCTGCCGACAATATAGTGTATTTGCTTATACAGGCAGTGTGGCTTTATTTTGCGAGCTTAAGTTGGTTTTTGGGCAAAATAAAAATTTTACTCCTTAATACACCCCTTAAAATAACATTTTTTTTCTTAATTGCAATATTATTATAAATCGAACCTCTATACCAAATTATATACAACTTTCAGTAAATAATTCACTATTTGTAAACTAGTGTTTTCATAAAATTTGTAAGTCCGGTCCTGTCGGGCCGATTTTATTTAAATTTTAGGGACACCTTTTAATTACTACTAAAGGGTTAAATGCCAATTTTGAAACGATTCTGAGAATTTTTTCGCTATTTTGGGGTCTAAAAATATTTTTCAACCCCTAAAAACTACCCTTAAAATGCCCCAATTACGCCCATTTTAAATAGGCTTCTTGCGGTGATGGATTTCAACACGTGGACCAAATTTCGTTAAAAGCAATTAACTCTTTCGAAAGTTATATATATATATATACGTATATAAATATATTATATATATATATATATATATATATATATATACATATATATATATATAAACATTTTCAAAAATGGTGGCAAAGTGTTTAGGAGGTTATGAAATGTCGAGAAATTTTGGTCCGACCCCTAGGTCCCGCCATCCGACCGACGCCAATAGTGTATGTTGACTTATGGCAAATACACTAAAAATATTAATTTAATTGATACTATGGTGCTTAAAATAATATGTAAAAAAGTTAAGTAATTAAAAAAAAAACTCGACTGCGTTAAAAGCGAACTATAAGGATGGAACCAAGATTAAATGATAACATGCAGTCGGAGGCATACACGTAGTAACCGTAATAAGTTGAACAGAAATACCGGATGCATCCGACTACGTGTTATCATTTAATCGTGTTTCCATCTTTATAGTTCGCTTTTAACACAGTCGGGTTTTTTTTACTTTTTTAAATTACTTTTTTATTTTATTGTTTTTTAGTCTTGTTTATTTTTAAAGACATGTTTTTGCAGTCGGGTTTTTGTTTTTTAAATAATTTGGCTTCTTTGAAGTCTTATACGATTATTTTCTTTTATATATGTCCAATAATTTGAGACTTGACACTTTCAAGGTAAAAGTATCATAGCGTGGTTTAATTAATCGTTTCATTTTGCAATTTGCCTTTCCTGAACATATATGTTGCACATATTTTTGTAATCATCTTTGAATATTCTTCATTTTGATACCCTATTCACTATTGGATTAGTTTGGAGAATTTTTCTTTTCGAGTCACACATTATGGCATCTAAAATCCGCCATTTTGTTTTTTTTCTAACGTCACCTATTCTATAACACTTGGGTTACCGAGACAAATCCAACAATACCTTAATTTTAGAAATCCGTCCAGCCGTTTGGATGATACGAGGTAATAAAGAATATTACGCGCAAAGAACATAACCCTTTTTAGTAGTCGGGTAATAAGCACAGTAATGCTGTCTCTCCGTGACAAAATGGAAAGAAAAATTTTCCATTTGCGTACATAAAGTTTAGTACTATGATGATAATATGTAAAAATGAGCACAGTAACGCTATCTCTCGGTATGAAATGAAAAGCCAAAATGTATTTGTATTCCTGTAAATAAAGCTTTTTCGTAGATTGTATGTTCTCCTGAACTCGGCAATCTACCGATCGCCTTGACTTGCACTGATCTGTGACATTTGAACGCTAATATAAAACGGTTTCAGATATCATAAAGAGCGAACGCTTTAATGAAAGTTCAAGAACTATAGATTTAGTAAATTCTACGCATCATTCATATTACAAAAATTATTCATGCATGAAATCTACTAGTTTATAGTAATTTTGATTGGTCATCGACGTAATATTGAACTACATATAGCAGAAAACATGGCTGAAAAACTGTTTGATCGTGTTAGATCATCGTTTTTGGATTAAATTGAAATTTCAAACGGCTCATTTTTTTAACAGAATGGCCTTAACTCTGACAAGTAATTAGCCAGGACTAGTTTCTAACTGAATTTGAAATAAATAAAGAAATGCAAAACGCTCATTGTATCTATTGAACAGTCTGTACAACTAAATACAGTTTAATTATTATTAACACAATGCATAAAAATGTAAAACATTTGTAAGCAGGCTATTGAACTGAAAGTGAAACAATATTTATGAATATTATATAAACGAATAATTAGTGTAAAAAACGATGTAATAATTATTATATTATTATTTGATTATCGGGAGAAAATCTCAGTTGACAACTGAAAATAAGTTGTTGCTACATAAACTCATCCTTAAACCAATACGTACGGAATCCAAATATGGGGTACAGCCAGTAAATCGAGCACTGCAATAATTCAATGGTTTCAGTCAACCATACTCCGAATGATAGCAGACGCGCCATGGTACATTACCAACGACACCCTTCACCGCAATTTAATGATACCAACTGTCAAAGAAGAAATCAGACGCCTCAGCACCAGATACCAGGAAAACCATTCCCATCATTTTGCCATTAATTAGTGTATTTGCCATATGGCAACATACACTATTGGCATCGGTCGGATGGCGGGACCTAGGGGTCGGACCAAATTTTCTCGACGTTTCATAAGCTCCTAAACACTTTGGCACCATTTTTAAAAATGTTTATATATATATGTATATATATATATATTTATATATATACGTATATATATATCTATATATATGTGTGCGGGCAATAACTTTCGAAAGAGTTAATTAATTTCAACTAAATTTGGTCCACGTGTTGAACTCCATCACCGCATGAAGCCTATTTAAAATGGGCCTAATCGGGCTATTTTAAGGGTAGTTTTTGGGGGTTGAAAAATGTTTTTGGGCCCCAAAATACCGAAAAAATTCTCCGAATCGCTTAAAATTGGAAATTTAACCCTTTGGTAGTAATTAAAAAGTGTCCCTAAAATTTTATTAAAATCGGCCCGACAAGACCGGATTTACAAATTTTATGAAAACATTAGTTTGCAGATAGTGAATTATTTACTGAATAATTTGGTATAGAGGTTCGATTAATAATAATATTGCAATTAAAAAAAATGTTATTTTAAGGGGTGTATTAAGGAGCCAAATTTTTTATTTTGCCCAAAAACCAACTTAAGTTTGCATAATAAAGCCACACTGCCTGTATAAGCAAATACACTATATTGTCGGCAGGGTTTTGGCACTGCGACCCGGGTTTTTTAATTATATATATATTTATATATATATGTGTATATATATATATATATATATATATATATATTTATATACGTATATATATATATATATATATATATATATGTGCGGGCAATAACTTTCGAAAGAGTTAATTGATTTTAACGAAATTTGGTCCACGTGTTGAAATCCATCACCGCAAGAAGCCTATTTAAAATGGGCGTAATTGGGGCATTTTAAGGGTAGTTTTTAGGGGTTGAAAAATGTTTTTGGGTCCCAAAATACCGAAAAAATTCTCAGACTCGTTTCAAAATTGACATTTAACCCTTTAGTAGTAATTAAAAGGTGTCCCTAAAATTTAAATAAAATCTGCCCGACAGGACCGGACTTACAAATTTTATGAAAACACTACTTTGCAGATAGTGAATTATTTACTGAAAGTTGTATATAATTTGGTGTAGAAGTTCGATTGATAATAATATTGCAATTAAGAAAATAAATGTTATTTTAAGGGGTGTATTAAGGAGTCAAATTTTTTATTTTGTCCAAAAACCAACATAAGTTCGCATAATAAAACCACACTGCCTGTATTATCAAATACACTATATTGTCGGCAGGGTTCTGGCACTGCGACCCGGGTTTTAGTTTGTTTAGACTGATTACTAATAAGACGCAAATTATATATTTTAGTATAATAGCTTTTGTCTGCTATAATTGTTAAGAAACATTCATTGTTGTAGCACTATATTAGAAAAATGTATTATTCCAACACGTCACCATCGGGATTTAAACCCGAATCTTTCCACTTTCGCGGCGGAATGAGTTAATCAGTTACTCTACGGTGCACACAATTCAACATTTTAATCCTTCATAATATAGCGATTTACAACACTCAAATTCACTACACGCGAGAGCCAATTATTTTTAGCTATAGCTAGACATTAACTCTCACAGTAGCGAGGGCTCTTGAATGAATCAAAGATGAACTTTCCATTATTAATACGGTCCTAAGTCACAGAATTTTTCTGTTTCGTTAGGACTGTTTCAAAGCGGAAAACGACAATTTAATATTGGTAAATTGTCAACACCATTATTTCATATTAGTAGATATTTTACATACGCTTGTAGCTACGTACCAGCTGAATTAATTTAGTATAATAGCTTTTGTCTGCTATAGTTGTTAAGAAACATTCATTGTTGTAGCACTATATTAGAAAAATGTATTATTACAACATATATTATACTAAATTAATTCAGCTGGTACATAGCTACAAGCGTATGTAAAATATCTACTAATCTAAAATATCTACTAATAGCAAACTATAAAAAAAAAATTATTTGATATGTCGAACAAATTAACAGATAACACATAAGTATATAATTTGATTTTGTCACGGAGTTTTTGTATAATGCCTAAATGAGAGCAGGCATTTACACATTTTTTACTGCATATATGTCAATTAAAATTATTAATCCAAATTGAGTTTTGATTTCACCTTCATTTTGTTAGTCGATTCTCGAACACAGTAAATGAAGTGGCCAAGAGGCTGAATACTAAACAGTTGTGTAATGTTTGTTTTGATTATTGACATTGCTTGACCATTGGTCACAGCTGAAATTCCGCGAAAAGATCAGAAACAAATGACAGTAGTAACTGCTGATGACGTACATTTGTTCAACTGCTAAATGGGAAAATAATTGATTTTTGTCACAGAGAATTCCGTGAAGTAATTAAAAACAATAAAAACACTTTTTTTTTGCATTTATGTAAATTTTGTTTTTAAGCAACATTTTCAAGTAGATTACCGTATAAATTTCTAACGAATAGTATATTACACCACAAGAGCCGAAAGTTGAATTTCCTGCACTGCGCCACATGGTACCCGAGGCGAAGTTGAGGGCATCATGTGTCGCGCATTGCAGGACTTTCAACTTTCTACTCGTGTGGTGTATACTATTTTTCTTCATACCATGCCGAAAGTACGCACTTTCACCAATATATAAAATGACTAATTACTTTCAAGTGAGTAATGTTGAGGTTATACGTAATGACACATAGATCTAATAATGTCCATGTAATAACAGCAGATGGCACCTACTGGCGGACGCCAGTCTCAGGTATCAGTGCGCATGACAAAATTGTTTAGACCCGCCTATACAGACGTTATGCGTGTAATTACAGCTTTGAGTACAACAGTGCATAAATGTTATACTTTCGACTTTAAAATCGAATCAGAGAGTACGTACTTTCGGCATAGTATGAGGAAAAATATTTCTGTAACCTGTGTGTAGCATAAATGATAGCAATATAGTTATATATTATTGACTTCAAAAAACTATTTTATTTTCTTTTTTTTCCTTGGTAATTAATATAAAAATGATTTGTCGGGAAAAAGTCCTTTTTCCCGACAAATCATTGTTATATATTATTTTTCAAAGATGTTTTTGTCGGTAGGAAATATGTCCCTTAATACTGTATCAAAATTAATGTGTGATACGCAATTTTGGATATTATTTTTCTCTCTAATGACGAAAACTAAGTTAATATGGTATCTTAAAATTAATGTTTTCATTAAAAATGTACAGTTTACAAATTTTAACAATGTCATTACACAAAATAACATTCAGAAAAAACAAATGTCGCCATCTGGTGGCGATCTGTTTATTTTAACAGTTGTCGGTAATATGACGTGCAGTGAAGTTGAAGTCTCTGAATAGAATAGAATAAAATTTATTTCCACCCTATTATATTACGTAACTGGTCACTAACGGTGGGAAGTATTCGCACGGGCCCGCTAGTTATAACGAAATTACAATTTATTACTTTCCTGATTAGTTAATTTTTATTTTTAAATAAGTATAAAATAATTCATAATAATAATTTTTTTTTGTAGGACGAAGATGACCACATCGGTGAAATTTATCAAGACGAAGAAAATGAAGCAGCAATTTTATTAAGAAGAGACAAAGAAACTGGCAGTTTTTTAGTGGTAAGTAAAATAGATTTTTAAAAAATAAACTTATATATGAGATAAATATTTTATATTAGTAGATTTTACATACGCTTGTAGCTACGTACCAGCTGAATTAATTTAGTATAATAGCTTTTGTCTGCTATAATTGTTAAGAAACATTCATTGTTGTAGCACTATATTAGAAAAAATTATTATTCCAACACGTCACCGTCGGGATGTAAACCCGAATCTTTCCACTTTCGCGGCAGAATGAGTTAATCAATTACTCTACGGTGCACACAATTCAACATTTTAATCCTTCATAATATAGCGGTTTACAACACTCAAATTCATTACATGCGAGAACCAATTATTTTTAGCTATAGCTAGACATTAACTCTCACAGTAGCGAGGGCTCTTGAATGAATCAAAGATGAACTTTCCATTATTAATAATAAAATGTTGAATCGTGTGCACCGCAGAGTAATTGATTAACTCATTCCGCCGCGAAAGTGGAAAGATTCGGGTTTAAATCCCGACGGTGACGTGTTGGAATAATACATTTTTCTAATATAGTGCTACAACAATGAATGTTTCTTAACAATTATAGCAGACAAAAGCTATTATACTAAATAAATACTTTACTTAAATCTAAAAAAAAATCACTATTTCTTGACCATAGTGCCTATTTCAAATGATTTAGAATTATTTAAATTTGAGGAACGCACAATATTGATTTTGATAAACGAATTTGACAGACAGAAAATTTAATAGTGCTATAAGAACTTGTATCTAGAATTTGCTTATGCGTGCAAGTCTAATGACGTGTGTGAACTTGGCACAGCAAAGTTGAAAAATTAAAAAAATAATATCATGAAAATATTATAGTTAAAAATCGAAAATTTGACAACGTAATAGAAGATAACAAGCAAATCAAAACGTACGACAATAATGGTTTGAATACCGAACTTTTTTCTTCAACTTCCGAACAAATCTCCGACTACTGATACCAAAAAAAACCCTGTTGCTCCTTTTGATTTGCTTGTTTTCTTCTTGTGTCGTCGGATTTTGCTTTTTTTGTACTTTTATTTTGAAACTACAAAAAGTGCAATCGGCGCAACATACCTATATGATTCTCTGTTCTATCGAATTGAACGAAAAAAAATTAGACCGACATTTTTTCCATCATACGACTGACATTTTGAATTCACAAAAATATTTTATAGCCTATATCATTCGTCGTACCAAAACGAATCTAGTGATATTATCATTTGTTAATATCGGCTCAGCCGTTTAAGCTCTGGAACTAATGAAAACCAATATTTACTGATACATGCCAATATTTACTCTCCTGTTGTAGTAGGAGAGCTGTAAAACATTTTTGGGTAGGTATTTGATACACTGTGAAAATTTGTACAATACCTCTAATAATATCCGAAAAGAAAAACACACACCTGGGTCAAGGGTAGCGGGGCTTAACCGGCCCTCAAATTTTTAAATTAGCAAAATTTTTTCGCCAAAGAAAGCCCTTGAGGCATTTTGAAATTTTAATACCTTGAAATTTTGTATTTAAGGAGTTGAAAAATAAAAAAAATACACATTTCTTAATCGAGTCTAAAATTTAGTCAGGTGTTTGCAAAATATATTTAAGATACGTTGAAATTTAAACCGAATAAAATTGGTAACTAAAAATGGATATTTTCAAAAAAACAGGTCGTTTCCGTGGGACATTCTACCTGCCAGGTGAACAAAAATTTGAAGGTCGGTCAAGCCCTGCTTCCCTTCAGCTAGATTTGTGTTTTTGTATTCGGATATTACTAAAGAGGTATTGTACACATTTTCACAGTGCCTGAAATACTTACCCAAAAATGAATGACTAAAATTTGTGTTAAAATTATTTTCATTAAACACAACGTCTGGTATTTATTTGCCAAGCTTATGCAAACATAAAATCAGACAAACATAACCTTTATTAAGTAATTATTACGTATTGCAGTCATCACTTTTAACAATAAACAACAAACAAAACAGTTGCATTGTCGATCATCAGCATTGCGCGCGAAAGTGATTGAAAGTGATGCAAAGTTATGTTCATTAAAATACATGGACAGCTCATTCTTTTGACGCGATTGTTAACTAGGAGACCGTAACGTCGTGCAGCCTACGCTGCTTACATAAGACATTATTATTTGTTTACTGCTGAAGGCGTTCTTTATAAGTTATCACGAAGCCATCAATATAGTGTTGAGGTAGAAATTTTAATAGTCTATTACACCGTAAGGGCTGAAAGTTGAAATTCCTGCACTCCGCGTAACATGATGTCCGAGGTGAAGGTGAAGGCATCATGTGTCGCGAAGTGCAGGAATTTCAACTTTCTGACCTTACGGTGTATACTATTTTTCTTCATACCCGGTCGAAAGTACACGAGAAAACTGTTTCGATTCGCCATTACAGACGACATGCGAGTGATTCCAGCAGTGCATAAATGTTAGGCTTTCTGTTTTAAAATCGAATCCGAAAGTACGTACTTTTGACAGAGTATGAAGAAAAGAATATATGATACTAGATACTGAAGAGGCTAAACGGTAGTTAAGAGATTCTCGTCAAAGATACTAGTCATGCAAACAAGCTATAGAGATAGGAAAAACGGGTCTTTTTAGTGATCTGCATCTTTGTATCTGGCTCCCGTATGTGAGCCGGCTCACTGAACCGATTCAAAAAGAGCCGAGCCTATTGAAAAGCTGCATTTTGAAATGACACTTTCGACACTAGTGGTGTAAAGAAACGTGGTCGTGCTTACCATCTCCATAGTAAATCTTAGACAGGGCATGGTCAACCGTATGCGAATACAACGCAGACTGGTAATCATGTAACGTTGCATAAAGTAAATTAAGCTGCGATGACCCTAAAATCAAACGTTTTTATTAGAATTGAATCTCAATCTTATTTTATTACAAATCTGTCGTCAGACGCCATTTTTTCTTATGTGGCGATAGAATCGAGATGTTCACTGTATTCAAATAAAAACATAATTTTGGCGTTACGTGCGGTAGTTTCTATGATAGAAATACTAAAAATAATAATAATAATAATAATGCATTTAACGTCCGTTTCTCGACTTTGTCATAACAGACGCCATTCGCACCATTACTATTTTTTCATCTACCACTTCCCGTTATTTTCTACATTTTTTTACAACTTCAACTTATGTAATAGCAATGGGCGAGTGAAGGAATTATAGGAAATTAGGATAAGGTAGGTAATTTTTGAACTAGGAGTTTGATAGGTAATCGGCCATGGCCTCAAATAAGTAACCATCTCGATATTTATCTGGAATTAATTGAGAGAAACCATGGAAAACCTCAATCAAGTTGGCCGGTACAGGAATTACCGTTTCTCGGCGAGAGGCAGTAGGAAAAAGTCCCAGCCAAATCTGCCCCCGCCGGGATTCGAACCTGGTACCTCCCGAATGCGAGCCTAGTGCTGTCACCACTACTCTACCCAGCTCGGTCAAAAATACTAAAAAACACAATATTTTATTACTCGTTATTATTTATTTATAGGAAACGTCAAATTACATATAACTATAGCGACAATTACGAAAAAACCTTACAACGCTCCGTCAGTTTAGCAGCGCTCATGAACACATGACGTCACAGCAGTCACGTGACAAGTATTGGCGTTTTGGAGCGAAATTTGAAACGAAATTTAAAATACAGGATTTTGATTTAAAAAATGATAAATATTTGTAGCTATATTAGGTAAGACTCTTTCACAAAAATAATCAACATCCCTATTATCAACAGGTAGTAATCGCATAAAAATACGCCAAGTATTTACGAGTGTGACCTGTTAACTATTAGCATTGATACTGCTTTAACATTAACGAAGAAATAATTCATCGCTACGCAACATGAAACAAGTTCCAAACCTATATATTATCAGCATACAGTTATTATATAATATGGCTATTTTTTATACTAAAAATGTTGCTAAATATCGATATTACTACAAGTTTACTGAACAAAACAATTTCCGCATTTTGCGCACGCCGATCGAACCATGCAGGCGTTATTCATTTTTTTGTACAACTTTCTATTTTTTTTTGTCTGTCCATGCGCGTGGAGCGATTATGCTAATTATTTTATATTATATAGATATATATTTATTTGTAGGTGTTCTTTATTGGAAATGACTTAGCTGTAAATTTTGCTGTAAAAAATTGTATGTTGCGCTACTCGGAGGAAGTGTAACTTCTTGTGCAATACTCAAAAGTTACACAGGAAACTTCTGTTTACTTATAAGACCGTGTAGTCACCCTAAACCAGCGTTGCCAGACGTTCCGATTTTTAAATCAAAATTAAATGCCCCGCGCGGTAAAGGCTCAGTCCCGCTTTTCGGGGATAACTCGACCGTGCGTAAATAATTATTCTCTTATTGCAAGTTGCAATTTGTAACACTCACTCCTCAGACTATTGTTTGAAACGCCATATTTTTCAAATGAATAAAACTTTGTTGATTTTGATTTCTGTTTTTTTTTTATTTTTTTTTTTTTTTTATTCAGAAGACGAATATAGGGCTCAACTATTTAACGATAGGGTAAATATGATTTAAAATATCATATTTTTATTAAAATACATTTTCTATGGCTATTTTTGCTATCTATTTTCACGTAAACGTAATTTGAACTCAAATAAAAAGATAAATATTTAAAAACTTCTGATTATATACGTTTTTTTACTATGTCCCGCTTTCGACGAAAGAATCCCGCTTTTTTCACTCAAAAAGTTCCAAAATCCCAACTTGGCAACAAAAAAATCTGGCAACGCTGCCCTAAACACACGTCCGACAAAGAGTGACTCTCGTCAGTTTGTAAGTATGGGCAAAGTTTTACAGTTCGGCCGGCGTCAAAATTGCAAACAGAAATTCAGTTATTATTTCACACTTATGCGTTTGTTGTTTAAGTATTGAATTGAATGCCAAACTGATTTTAAAATATGCCGAGATAACCTAAAGTGCACATTTCGAATTGATATTATACAAAAATGTATGACAATCTTTCGAATCCGCTATAAGAAAAACTTAAAATAAATTTAACTCACTTCAAAAAAAGGAAATCAAGTTTTAAGATCGACACCAGTTTAATAACTATATTTTTTTCTGTATCATCTATATGTATTTACCGACCTTAAAACTCCATTATTTTCCGCTTTTTAATAGTTTTTTTTAAGAAAATAATAATAATAATGCGTTTAACGTCCGTTTCTCGACTTTATGTCATAACAGACGCCATTCACACCATTACTATTTTCCATCTACCACACTTCCCGTTATTTTTCTACACTTTTATAACTTCAACTTACGTAATAGCAATGGACGAACGACGGAATTATAGGAAATTAGGATAAGGCAAATAATTTTTGAACTAGGAGTTTGATAGGTAATCGGCCATGGCCTCAAATAAGGAACCATCTCGATATTTATCTGGAATTAATTGAGGCAAACCATGAAAAACCTTAATCAAGATGGCCGGTACAGGAATTACCGTTTCTCGGCGAGAGGCAGTAAAAAAAAAATCCCAGCCACATCTGCCCCCGGCGGGATTCGAACCCGGACCTCCCGAATGCGAGTCTAGTGCTGTCATCACAACTCTACCCAGCTCGGTTTTTTAAGAAAAAAGAAAGTTTTTCCTTTTAATGGTTTTGCAATACGTAGTTTGCACGTTACGACTTCTTTCTTGATATTTGATCACTAAATCGGCTAAAAACTACTGGACTGATAAAAACTGTATGAGACCATTCCGGAAACATTCTGAACTTTCTCAAATAAGTATATCCTTTTGAAGTAGAAACTCTTTAGGTGCGTTTTGTAAATTTCACGAAGGGACAACTCCGTGACTTTCCGTCATATAAGCTAAGTCTATGCATGTAGCTTAGTATAGAATAGGTATGTTGACTATTTTTGGGAAAGTATTTTAAATCGTGCATAAGTACCTAATATTGCCACAAATATTTATTATTTTTATTTAAATACAATTCAAGCCTTAAAAATCATGTATTTTAAATCCCGTTTCAAATTTCGGTCTAAAACGCCAATATTAGTCGCGTGACGTCACCTGTTCATACCAAAGGAAGCTCAAAAGTTTACACGGGAGCTACCATCCTATAGATGCGTATTCTGTGCTCATAAACGTTAGTAAACTGAGGTGATGAAAAGTTGTTTCGTAGTCGTTGCTATAGTTACATGTAATTTGACGTTTCCTATAAACAAATAATAATAAATTACACACTAAATATTAACCAAACAATGAAGTTTTTTGACAGCGGCTGAACATATGACGTCATGCGCTCTGATTGGTGTCTGTTGTCACGTGACTTGAGAGTGATTTTACTAGGTTTTATTTATTAAATATTAATTAAATTCCTTAAAAATAAGGAAAAATATAGTGTTTTTTAGTATTTCTATCATAGAAACTACTACTTTTCGTTAAAATTATGTTTTTATTTGAATACAGTCAACATCCCTATTTTCCGTCTGAGAACCGAACAAATAATCGGAAATAACCGAAGTAAATCTCTTCGGTATCTCGGCTAGTGATACTCCGTACAGCTAACTATATACATATGTATTGTTTACATGTTTTACTTCAACCGCACGTAAAGGTTACGCGCACACTTTTTCTTTTTTGAAGTCGGCTAAAGAAAGAAAATTATCCCAGCAGCCAGAAAAGAACGATTAAAATGCAACGCGTACAAAATTACTTGATTATAATGATTAGAGGAATGCATGTTCCCACAATTACGGGTTTCTATAGAGAAAATGTCAGTTCTCAAATTAGTGTTCAGTCACACATTAAATTGTCAACACAAACTGGCAATGTACCACTACCTACTGTACAATAAAACAATTAATACAGTGAAACCTGCATTTCCGATGTATCTGTAAAAAAATTATTACATCATCTACGCTTTGTAAGAACGACGCACTACGCACAACACAAAGTCGTGCATTGCTGAAGCGCGTTATGCAATATTAAAATCTGCAGAGACTCATATCGTAACGTATTGTAGATATTGTAAATTATTATAGACGCTCGTCGTAAGCGTCTGGCATACTGTGAATTATCTGATTAAAGTCTGTCACTTTTCTGAGCTCACGTAAACAACCCACGTAAAACTGAAACAGCGTTAAGCGAGGCGTTACAGTATACCGGGTGTTTTTTTCAAAACTTTGAATCGATTGTTCCATTGTATGGCAGTGAATGGAGAACACTTTGAAAACTTATTATCTTAATGTTAAAATAAAGAATAATTTAACTGAAGTACATGGTGAGATTTTTTATGCAATTGGCAACTCATTATCAAGACTTTACACAAAAATAACAGGGAAAATTAAAAAAGTTTTAGACAAAAGTTGATCATTTTTACACAAAAAAAATTAATCATAAAAATCGGGGGCTTTCATTTAAAAAACAAAAGTTACCCCTTCCCCCTGCCGAGGGGACGGGGGAGGGGCTTGGTATTACGTGTAAATTATTTCCCCCTCAAAACCCAACAACTTTTGCCTAAAACTTTTTTTGATTTAACCGGTGTATCAACAAAAAAATCCATTCAAAGTTTTGAAAAAAACACCCGGTTTAATATGTACTTTGTAATGCGCACAATTAGATATTTTTGAGTCACAGATATAAGATTTCGTATTAAATTTGTTAGTTTTTGGTACTGTTTCATTTTTTTTTAAATTTTAGTAATCGTAAACTTAAATACAAAACAGTAAATCACACACAAATAGGAACCAAAAATACAGTAATACCTCGATATAACGGACTAATTGGGGGGAGGGGGTGTTCGTTAAAGCCGAATGTCCGTTATATAAAAATAGGTTTAAAATAAATCAAAAAACTTTTTTTTTGAAAATATGTATGGATTTAGATATAAACAGAAGCGTAGCGTGCCTTGGCGGGGCCCCGTATAAAAATTTGTTTGGGGGCCCTTCCCCTGTTGAAGTAAATGACTTAAACGGGGAAATCCCGCAGCCCGCGATAACCGATGTAGGGTGTTGCCAACTTTTGAAGGCACGCTTTACGCGGGAAAAAAAGAAATTGCTTTTTCTGACTTTTGTCATTTCTGAAATAAAAAAAAAATTGGGAAGTTTTTATTAATTTTTGCTTACGCACGTTGGGGGCCCCCGTGGCCCGGGGGCCCCGTATAATTGATACGGCAGATACGGCGGTAGCTACGCCCCTGGATATAAATAAAAAATACAAAACACCAACAAAATTCTATTTAATTGTCTTAATTATTTCGGTCGTTCTCGTCCTTGTGAGTGAGTTTCGCTCCGTCTAAACACACCTTTATATATTTTCGCTCCGGCTAGGTGTAGTCTATGAGCAGGACGGCATTATGTCTCAAATTCTAGGACTAGACGTATGACTTGATTATCATGACCGCTAAAAATTGTTTACATGCGGCGACACTTGAATTTAAGCATGTATCATATTAACAGCACATTTTTAATTTTTTTACATTTGACCGAATTTTTTGTCCGTTATATCCGAAGCTCGTTAAATAGAGGTTCGTTCTATCGAGGTTTTACTGTATGTAGATTTTTTATGTCGAATGTAGGTACAACAAATTGAAAACAACAGTGTTTATAATACAAACAAATAAATACTATAAAATGTTATTGGACACAAATATGCAGTTTTAGTGTTTTTAATAGATTCATTAAAAATTCATCATTAACACAATACTTGCAATAATATAACTTTCGCGATTTTATGAATAAATAAATTAGGTAAAATTACGAAAAAAAATTTTAATTTGATATTTAAAAAATGATTGCATAAACCGTTTGTCAATATCCCATTGACTTTATATAGTAATTTGTCTAATGAACTTAGTTGATGTTGGTGTATTTGCATCAATTAAAGATAATAATTATAAATATATTTTAGTTTGCTACATTTAATATACATATTACTAGACAATAATTAACGAAAGTGCATCGAACAACAAAAATTTAAGGTCATAAAGAAAAGGGTGTTACACATTTGTTTATATATACAGTAAGACCCCGCTTAATAGATCAGTTTATATGATTCAAATGTTGATAGAAGTTCAAAGGCAAGACGAAGTGTCATTGATGCAAAATCTTGCTATCGACAATAGTTTGTTAAACGAAACGGAAAAAGGTAAACGACATTAATATTTGACTTCTTCACAAAAAACAAAATATGACAAACGATGAACGTTCCTCATCACAAAAATTCAAAAATTCAATTTCTGTTAACGCACGCAGTGACGCTGGTAACGGCTAGTAACAAATATTTCGATATTAATTGTTATTTGTTTGTTACATAATATGGTTTTACATTAACCAAAGAATGCTTGTCAGTTACCTAATTTATTTTTGCCCAGATCTTCAGAACGAAAGAACATCTTTTTTTTTCAAAATATTTCCAAAACTAAGCAGTTTAAGGAATTTTTTTTACAAAACTTTCTTGGAAAAATAAATAGAATAATAAACCTTTATAAAAAATAGATCATTATAACAGGAAAAAAAATATTTTTCTCCAAAAACAACAAGGCTCTGCATATTTACATTTCGAACATCTTACCAAAATTTGGTTTAGATCCGCTTAGCCGTTTGACCTGTATTATGTTCACAGACAAAAAGACAGACGAACGGACTGTTTTCCAAAAATGTTTTTTGGACTCGGAAGACCTTAAACGAAAAATTATTATAAAGTTTTGAAAAGTGAATTTTTACCTAAATTACTACCATTTCCCCCACTAGTGGAGTTGGAACGGTAAAAAAATATGTTAATCATACTAGAACACAATTGCAATTGCAATCGCGATAAAACAAAATGTTTATTATGCAATCATATAATTATTGTATTGTCAGTGCGAAATTAACGTGCTTGAGGATCTGGCTTACGATTATTTTTGTACCGTTAATTGCATTTTACAAATTACAATATAAATAGTTAATTCACACAAATCAATTCCAAGGTTCTTCCCGTGCGTGCTCAATTAAATATGCATGCGCAGATGTCACAGGTGCTCTTTTGTTTATTTACATACGTGTTGACGTCGATAAAATAAGTGGTTTATGTAATACGTAAAGGTGCCAATAATTAATAATAAAAATAATATATAACACTGATTGCTGTTATGGCTAATTTATATAGATGATTCGCGGTGATGGTCTATTAGCAGTATTCCGAAAACGGAAATTATTATATATATATATATATATATATATATATATATATATATATATATATATATATATATATATATATATATATATATATATATATATGTATATATATATATATATATATATATATATATATATATATATATATATATATATATATATGTGTGTGCGGGCAATAACTTTCGAAAGAGTTAATTGATTTTAACGAAATTTGGTCCACGTGTTGAAAT
The DNA here is from genome assembly GCA_034508555.1 of Venustoraphidia nigricollis. NCBI lineage: Eukaryota > Metazoa > Arthropoda > Insecta > Raphidioptera > Raphidiidae > Venustoraphidia > Venustoraphidia nigricollis. Next base: position 2,152,290 of record JAVRKA010000065.1, on the reverse strand, counting down.
CCATCACCGCAAGAAGCCTATTTAAAATGGGCGTAATCGGGGCATTTTAAGGGTAGTTTTTAGGGGTTGAAAAATGTTTTTGGGCCCCAAAATACCGAAAAAATTCTCAGAATCGTTTCAAAATTGACATTTAACCCTTTAGTAGTAATTAAAAGGTGACCCTAAAATTTAAATAAAATCGGCCCGACAGGACCGGACTTACAAATTTTATGATAACACTAGTTTACAAATAGTGAATTATTTACTGAAAGTTGTATATAATTTGGTATAGAGGTTCGATTTATAATAATATTGCAATTAAGAAAAAAAATGTTAATTTAAGGGGTGTATTAAGGAGTAAAATTTTTTATTTTGCCCAAAAACCAACTTAAGCTCGCAAAATAAAGCCACACTGCCTGTATAAGCAAATACACTATATTGTCGGCAGGGTTTTGTACTGCGACCCGGTTTTTTTTTTATATATTATTGAACTTCGAAAAATACAAACTTTCGAAAATATTCTACCAACATTAAGTTAATAGACTAGTGCTGGGTTGCACAAAGGATTGTCAAATAGTTTGATTTGACAACGACCTTAGATTGTGAACATACATATTTCTCTAGAAGAAAAGCATTATACAATTTTAATTCGATTCTGTTCGAAAAATAAGTGATTGTTGAAATTATATTTTTTTAAACTGTGTACCTATACGTGTATTTAACATAGTTTTTTGCATAATTTTTGCTTCGAAACGATATTTTTCTACGCTTTTTAATCAAAATCTGACGTGAAAAGCGACCTTTTTCTGTGTAGATAAAGCATTTGTTTTTGTGTGAATACAATATAATGTTGTGCATGACAGGGAGTTTAAATACGACATTAGACTGTAATTCAGGGCCGTAGCTACCGCCGTATCTGCCGTATCAATTATACGGGGCCCCCGGGCCACGGAGGCCCCCAACGTGCGTAAGCAAAAATTAATAAAAACTTCCCAAATTTTTTTTTATTTCAGAAATGACAAAAGTCAAAAAAAGCAATTTCTTTTTTTCCCGCGTAAAGCGTGCGTTCAAAAGTTGGCAACACCCTACATCGGTTATCGCGGGCTGCGGGATTTCCCCTATAGATAGCTAGCTATCATCACCTATAAATGATTTAATAAATCAGTTTTCCGAAAAAAATGCAAGGAGAGGGTATATTCAATTTTAATTGTTTGTAAAAATTTTGGAAAAAGTGACAGAGAGATAATTATGATGAATAAATATTTCTTTTAATTTTATGCAAACATTTTTTTTCTTTTGTGAGAAATCTTTACCCTTCCTAAGGGCCCCCAAACAAATTTTTATACGGGGCCCCGCCAAGGCACGCTACGCTTCTGCTGTAATTATTACCACAATCTAAGGTCATTGTCAAATCAAATTATTTGACAATATTTTGTGCAACCCAGCATAGTTCTTACCACAAAAATTGTTGAAAATAGATTGGCTTTTACGCCTTAATTTTCGATGCTTAATTCCTGTCACATTAATTATTTTATTTGTTTTTTTTTAACTATTACGTACTCTAATTGATATTTATGTATATATTTTCGCTACTTATTATTTTTTATAGCGAAATGTGTTATGAACAGGTTCACAAATTTTTTGGAAAAATATTGTCTAGTTGTCATGATACGGCTAACAGCCATTAATCGTGAATCACCCAGTATATAAAAATGATAGGTGTATTATGTACATATATTTATTTTTAATTTATACATGGAAGAAATTTTCATTATAAATCGTAAATCATTCGCGGTTTTACCGTTAACTAAGTACATGAATTACATAAGCGATATTAATACCGGTGCTCCTATATTTAAGATTGCATATTTTGATCTGCGTGGAAGAAATACTGAAGTTTTTTTGCAAACTTTTATGCAAGTTTGAATATAAACAAAACATGTTCGCTCAGTATTTCGCTAGCATGATCAAAAATTTATTTTTATGTTTGTAATAATGAATTTAAATACTGTTTTTTTTTTGTTAATTTCTCTTTTTAAGAACCATGGCCTTTCAAAAAAACTCGGGTCGCAAACAAAAACGTTTTGTTGCATTTAGAAACATTTGGTTTTGTTGAACAAAATTTTGTAACATTTTGTTTGACGTTTTCATTTTCTAATTTTCAAAAGTTTACATAAATTTCATCAAATTATATTTACCTATAAGTGTAAATAATTCGCTATCTGCGAGCAAATTTTCCTAAAATTTCATAAAGATTTGGCACATGCGCTTTGTAGAAAAAATTCTGCTCTACAATCTTTGTACTATGACATTTTTTTGTACTAGTAACATTTTAGAAGATAAATGAGAAAAACTCAAAAGGGGTCCGCTCCAATCACGATATAAGTGAGAGCTTTTTAGGACCTTATTTCGAACCCTTTTGAGAAGGGGCGTGTCTACACAGGCACTGATAGGACTTAAGCCCTGGGCCTCCATGTGTCAAGGGTCCACAAAAATAGAATTATCATTATAAATGTTTAATACTTTTAAATTCACAATGAGCACTTATCGTGTACAAAAAAATAATTAATATGAATGATTAATTATCATTACAATGGGTGAATTTTGACAATTTTTTGTGTGACTCCACATTTTTCTGAGGAATTTTGACAATGTTTTTGATTAATTTTGGTAATTTTTTGAGTGAATTTTGACAGTTTTTTGGGCAAATATTGACGATTTTTTGAGGTAAATTTCGACAATTTTTTGAGTTATTTTATAGTGAGTATTATTTGTTTGGTTCAACTCTGATTTTGATATTACTAAAAATTAATTTTTAACACAATTAAAACAATATTTAAACAAAAAAGATGCCCCATTGGACTTCAATAAACCCAAAACCCCGAAAAACGTAGATCCCCCTCTCTTTTAAGAATCAATTTGCAAGAAAATATATGATACATGAATTACCTTTCCTAAAAAGTCTTAATATGCCTGTAATATTATTGCGACTACTGTCAATACGAACGGTATATGTGTCGTGGCCAGATCTTAGAATTTATCATTTCATGATGTGCCCGACCAATTCATGAATTGGCCGGCCATATCATGCAATGATCAATTCTAAGATCTAGCCACGACATAAATATAATAAATATATTCTAGGCTAATGATAGTTCGCGACCGAAAAATATTTTTTATAAATTGTTTCAAAATAAATTAACATCAATATTTCACAAGTGTAGCATGATCAATGATTGTAGATATAAAACACGTAGGTATAATGATATTAAATTACAAAACGGATAGCAATTACACTTTAAACTATCCGATTCGTGACCATCATCTATTTCATTGACATTTATATTATGAAAATATTGTGTAGATAATCTTATCAGACTCACGCCAACCTTAATGTGTTTATAGATGGATTGTCTATCGTTATTAGGACTGGGGAACTTTCTAAAAAATATAAATTGTTGATCAGCACGTTATAAAAAATCAAAACGGAAAGAAAACATTTATTTCGGAAGCCATGATTTTCTAATCTTTTTTAATGCTGGTATGTTTGATTCTATTGTACGACAGATCATCATACTGTCGAATCTTCGTTAGCGCGGCTAACTTCATACTGTCGAATTTTCGTTAGTGCGGCCAACTTAATAACTGTCGAATTTTCGTTAGCACATTCAACGTCGTACTTTTCAATTTTCGTTATTTGTGCGCGCGCAACTGCTGTTACCTGCTAAAATTCTACTCTCAACGCGCCAAAAAATCCACTATATAATCGTTTTTTTCTTAACCCACATATGTGAAGCGACGAAAAATACGAATTCATGTATGATTTCTGGGCGGTATCCGACCAGACTTATTCGTTCAGGTGATAACTCGACACGTGATCTCAGTTCTGTTAGTCCAACAGCCAACCGTCGGATTGTTTAGGCATCAATAATATAGACAAAATCACAGAAAGATATCTTTTATATATCTGTATAATTTCTACCTACAGAGCAGTGAAGAAAAATATTGCTGTAAAAAAGACGTCCTATAAAATTTAATATTTAAACCACCAAAAATTACATTCAAATTATACGCAGAAATTATTTTGAGAATAAATCAAATAAAAATTACGAACGACATTAAAAATAATACCAATGAGAACTGAGAAGGGTATCCTTAATGCGCTGTCAATTTATTAACGCTCTATATTTGTCACCAGCATTCGTAAATCACCGCGATTAGTTATATAACTACAGTAAGACCCCGCTTAACGCAGGAGATACGTTCCAATAAATTCCTGTGCTATACGAAACATCGCTAAACGAGATCATCTTAATACGTAGATAATAGACATAAGTGAAACAGAACCGAGAATAAGAAAATTTTTGTTTAATTTTGTAACATTTATTGTTAAATATCTCTTTTTATAAATTTAATAATTGCTAATGTCGATTTTTGTTCATATAAGCATTTACAAAAATCAAATGAAAGTTCAAGTAAGAAGTTATGTTTGTGATGAGAAAGATTCCTCATCTGACATATTTTGTTTTCTGTGAAGAAGTCATTTAATGTCGTTTGCCTTTTTCTGTTTCGTTCAGCAAGCTGTTGTCGATAGTAAAATATTGCATCAATGACACTTCGTCTTGCCTTTGATCTTCTATCAACATTTGAATCATTTTGTATAAACTGATCCATAATTTACGTTATAGGTACATAGTGGCTAAACTTTTTTTTTAGAAATCGCGTAATACTGAAACAGCGTTAAGCGAGGTCTTACTGTATATTTTTCACAACAAATGAAACATGTACGAACGGTTTTTCAAAACTGTCTTGTGGTTCTTTCATGCTTTCATCTCCCTCTTATTCAACGGCCCCCAATTACTTCTGAGAATGCTAACGCCCTTCTGGATTATTCTGGCGCCTCCAGGAGGGCAGTACCGCCCATTTTGGGAAACACTAGACTCTACACAGATGAACAATATACAAAATCCTCTTTAGTTTTGGCGAATTTTCCTTTGCCTGTCAAGTCAAACCCAGCCCACCAGACAATCGATCAATGAGTTTTAAGCATTGGACAATATTACAATTGTGTACAGTTAATATACATCACATTTAGCACGTGAATATCATAGAGAAAGGTCACCGGTGCATGAAGTGTCGAAATGTAAAGACAAATATCGCTCTTACTCTCGCCTTCACACTCGGCACGTTCGTCGTTTGTTTTGAATTGTATTGGTGCCGTCGCATTGTTGCGCCAGTCACCTGACATGTCGACGAACTTCACCGGTCACAAATTGAATCAGTCGCATCCACGGTATAAGAAAGAATTGTAGTGTATCTAATATATTCTTATTTACATGGAAGGGGTGAAGCTCATATTGGGCGAGTACACGGAGAGCCCGCGGAGTAGCGCTGCGAGCACACCAGCAATGCTTGCTGTGTTAAAAGAGATGCGTAACGGGTTTGCCTATGCGTTGGCGTTGTGTAATATACTTTGAAAATTGAATTTAATCTTTTTACTCTTTTTTATTTAACACAGCAAGCAATGCTGCTGACCTCGTAGCGCTACTCCGCGGGCACTCCGTATACTAGCCCAATAAGAGACTCGCTTTTTTATGTGGGTGATGTACTACCATTTTTTCTTATACCGTGGTTGCATTGTAAAGTTCGGCATACGTTTTGTTGTTAGTTTACTTTTTTTTAAATTTTACTAATAGGGATGTTGACTGTATTCAAATAAAAACATAATTTTAACGTTACGTGGTAGTTTCTATGATAAAAATACTAGCGAACTCAATATTTTCGTTATTTTCAGAGAATTTAATTAATATAATAATAGATAAAACGTAATTAAATCACTCTCAAGTCACGTGACAACGAACACTAATCAGAGTGCATGACGTCACTTGTTCGTAAACATCATCAGACGCTTCAAAAACCTTCATTGTTTGGTTAATATACATTTTGGAGCGTATGTATTATTATTTATTTATAGGAAACGTCAAATTACATATAACTATAACATTTACGAAAAAAACTTACATCACTTTGTCAGTTTAGCAGCGTTTATGAACACATGACGTCACAGCAGTCACGTGACAAGTATTGGCGTTTCGGAGCGACATTTGAAACGGAATTTAAAATACATAATTTTTAAAGCTTGAGTCGTATTTAAAAAATAATAGTACAATTTGTGGCTATATTCGGTACTTATGCACGATTTAAGACACTTTCCCAAAAATAGTCAACATCCCTATTGTATGCTGTGTGCAAATAACAAGTTTGCAACTCGATTTTCACCCTTTTTCAAGTGTCCAATTGTCGTATTTAGCTTTGATTCCAATACAATATTGTGAATTTTTGCCTTTAAGAATATTGATATAAGTTAAAAATGAAAAACATACGGTAGATGTAACGGTGTTGATGGTGGAAAAACGTATCCCGAGCCGTTTAAAATTCAAATATACTATCTATATGACTACAAATTAGAAAATAAAATAAAAAACCCGCATACATCAACGCATCAAAAAGTTAAAAATAAATGTCTTTCTCGTTTATAGCGTTTAAAAGCATGAGACACCCACTGTGCATATATATTTCATTTAAATCATGTAGTACTGTTCGGGTAATATTACAAACCCTGTAAAACAGTCAATGTTCAGACCAGAAGCGTAGCGTGCCTTGGCGGGGCCCCGTATAAAAATTTGTTTGGGGGCCCTTCCCCCATTGAAGTAAATGACTTAAACGGGGAAATCCCGCAGCCCGCGATAACCGATGTAGGGTGTTGCCAACTTTTGAACGCACGCTTTACGCGGGAAAAAAAGAAATTGCTTTTTTTGACTTTTGTCATTTCTGAAATAAAAAAAAATTGGGAAGTTTTTATTAATTATTGCTTACGCACGTTGGGGGCCCCCGTGGCCCGGGGGCCCCGTATAATTGATACGGCAGATACGGCGATAGCTACGCCCCTAGTTCAGACAATAAAATAGTATTTTTGTCAGAGTGAAAGAGATATTAAAATCCTTGATCAAGAACCAAATGTCATTATAAGCTCTTACTCTTGCTATGTTTTGGTCAAATCTTGCAATAAAAATTTCGACTAGATCTAACCAGAACTTTGAAATTTTGCACATGCGTAAAGTCCAATATGGCGGAGGCCCCAAGATAGCGAATTATCTTTTTATCCACAAGCCTCGTGAAACTATACAGATTGTATCAACTCAAAGCTGTCCATAGGGCACTCTGTGTGTAAGACAGAGCACCATACACAAACGATAAGCAAGAGTGAGATAAATGATCGCTAATAGGTAGTAATTACTGTGGTTACTGTAAAATAAATTTAAATAAACGTCTTTGTTTTCTAAGTAAAAATAGCCATTTTATCAATTAATTTATTACGTCAGCGGTTGAATTACCACCATAAAACCATTTAATTATTTGGATTTTTTCGTGAACAGTATAAATAGCCATTTTATCAATAATTTCGGTAGTGACTACAGACTGTCATTAATTGATAAAATGCCTATTTTTACTTAGAAAACAAAGACGTTTATTTAAATTTATTTTACAGTAACCACAGTAATTACTACCTATTAGCGATCATTTATCTCACTCTTGCTTATCGTTTGTGTACGGTGCTCTGTCTTACACACAGAGTGCCCTATGGACAGCTTTGAGTTGATACAATCTGTATATTAGACGACTATAACCTTTGATTACAACCAATACTCGTTTTAAGTATCATCCAGTTGAATTTACACATATCGTATTTTTGATTACTCAATGGATTGATTATATAAAAGTAAAAACTATATAGAGGGTAAAATTTTGAGAGTCTGTACAAATATTTGAGACTAACTTTTTAGTATTATTTTTTAACTTTTTGAAGATTTTATTTCAATAAATTAGTTTTTAATCACGCCAAAGAAGTATAGCTTCAAACGCGTCTCCTTTTTTTACTAATATTTTTTTAAACAATTTGTCCTGGCATCAGACAAAAATGCAATTAAATTCAAAAAGATGATATCTCTGAAGCAAATAAAAGTCGATTTTATTATTATTATATTTTTTTCACTTCGCTATGTTGTATTCATAAAACATCACACAGTCGCATCAAAACTTTCAATTGTTTTGTTATTATTATTATTATTAAAACAATTTAATTCAATATTCACCTTTAAATGTATGGGAAAAGAACACGATGCTAATTTGAGTAATTTTACATAAGTACTATTGGCATTAAAAATAGAATAAAACAATAGTCAATAGACAAAATTCTAATTTGATGTTCATTGTAATCTGAACTCGAAATTTGTACATTTGGAGGTTAATTTTATCACTGTGCATTGTAATTATATAGTTGTATTGCAGATTTACATAAACTCACAAACCTGAATTGTCTGAGATTAGTTCTGTTTTTTTACTGTAGTTCACGTTAATTACAAATCTATGTACAGTAGAGCCGAAAACACGAAAATCTATAACTTAAAAGCAGGAAATTTGGCACAGATGCACTTCTTTATATTTCTAAAAAATATAAATATTGTGGCACGTGAGATCTAGCCTTTCAAGGCAATGGGGGTGTTAAAACAACCTGCAATATTCTATTAAATATACAAAAAAAGTTTCAAACAAAAACTAGATCTTGAAAAATCTGGTTCTTTCACATTTTCGGATATGTGTTTAGCCAGAAAAAGTCTCAGAAAGTCGAATGCTTTAGTCGCTTTGGAAACCAATCTGTAATGGTACTTTTAAACAGCTTTATTTCTTGTGGCTGATATAACCACAATTGAGAAAGTCGTTATTCAACAACCACTAACAAAGTAGAATCCTCTTTTTTATGAGTAAACATCTTTACGATTCCGTATTTAGACCAAGGATTTATATATTATGTGTGCATTAGTAATCTCGAAGTTAGAAGCCTTTGACAAACGAACGGACGAACAACGTTGCCACAACAATAGGGTCCGTTGGACCTTACGGTACGGAACCCTAACAAAACTGAATCGAGTCGTTATTTGTAGGTGTTATTTGCTACACAAAATATATCTAATATCTGAAGAGACTGACATTGAAAGGTATTATTCATTTTTAAACTTATTTTAATCACGTCAGCAAATAGCAATTCATTTCACAACATAAGAAGGATTTGCATCTTTAATTTGTTTTGAACATCTGCCATCTTATAAAATTATTATAATTACTTATTCTTAAAACATAATTGGGTACATGCAGTATTTTGAAATGATAAATTCGATTAAAAAACAATTTGAATTTTGTTCTTAAAACAAACAAAAAATACAACCGAGAAAAATTATAAAATGATTTTTTTTTAATTTGTTTGTACTCACAACTTTATTAAAATACTAGCGACCTAGTCCGGCTTCGCACAGGTAGCACTAATTAATTATCTATAGCCATAAAAGAAGAGAATCATTATCATAAAATTCTCAAATTTGTGCGAATTCAATCGTTTTCATTTGTGAATGTTCAAAACTCGAAGAAAAATAAAAATTGCCAAAAAAAATAAAAAATCTGTTGATCCGATCGCTACCAAACTTCACAGGATTACCCGCTGGGCTAATCTAAAGCTTGCCCGAAAATTTCATCAAAATCGGTCCAGCCGTTTTAGAGTCCGTGGATAACATCGCCTTTTATAATATAGATAGATATCGTATTATATTAGCATATGGTAGACTTCAATGCTGCGTAAGAAAACGAACTTTTAGATAAATACCAATGCAACAACAACATTGTTTCCGGTTATATTATTCCGTGTTTAAACCATATAATTTATAATATTTTTAAAGAAAAGCAAACTCTAATAGTATAGGTATTACAGGTATAAAGAAAGTCGCACATGACAGGAAAATTAATGAATATGGACTTGATTCTAATTTTGCAATAATTAACTGCCCATACTTACATTAACATATGGTTATATGCAAAAGTAAATAATAGCCAACCTTAATATCAGACAAATTAAACTTACAAAAAAAGTAGATACCTAAGACGAATACTTTAAATTTAACCCTAAAATTTCAAAGCATTTAATAAATTTAATGTTCGTATTTTGGCATTAAAATTACAATGCTACCATTCGTAAATTATCTACGATTTTAGAATTTTAAAGTTTAAAGATAAGTTTTCAAAAGAAAATTGTTTTTCTTACCTTGCTAAAACTAATCTTAGACCAACCAAACTTCATTATAACGAATATATTCATATAAAAATATATATACAATTGTTAATCTATTGTTTTATATTATTTTTGTTCTAAATTTTGTTTTATCATATGTTTATTATATAGCTGCTCCTGACCTCAGATGTTGAGCATCTATAATCTACAGTCTCTATAAAGAAAAATTATAAATGTGTTCTAAGTTTGTTTTTTTTTTTTGTTTGAAGCTACGACCATTAAAATAACTTTATTGGAGTTTTGTAAAAGTTGGTAAATATTGAAATAAAAGCAATTAAACGCAATTATCTGTACATTTTTAATTAGCTCTAAACATTTCACTTAAAAAAAAGAAAATAATTACATTCACTTAAATACTCTTATTAAGTTATTTAACGTTCTTAGTAATTTTTTGAACGTGTTGGTGTGTTAGCAAGCATAGCAATTAGTACTCAATTAAAACACTAAATACTTATAACGCAACATCCTTAATATACGTCTACACATAACTTACAACAATAACAGGGCTGAATAATTATTGCTATAATGTTCAGGGGCATGATATAATACCTCGTTAAGATGTACCTTTATTACCTGCAGTTAATTAGTAACTTTTTCGTTTAAAAATAAAGGTCATCGACTGATAGAATAACATCATTTTTATTTTACCATTTCAACTCCAATGCAAAGTGGGGAATGTTAGTACTAATTAAGGTCAAAACTCACATTTTAAAATTATAAATTATTTTTTTCATTTTAACCATTATATTTACAGAAAATATAATTGCGTACAACGTTTCAATCAGGATTTGAACCTTCATCAAGTTCTCAAAATAATTATACAAATTAAAAAATATGTAGAAAAAAATATATAATAAATATAATAGGGTGATCCATGGGAAATTCTTGAGACTAGGCAACAATTTCGGGAAAGAAATTTCAGAAAAAAGTTGTTCAGTTTGAAGGGGGACATCGTTTGAGGACAATAACAACCCCCTACTCCCTGCGCAGGGTTGAGGATGACTTTGACATGTTTAGGAACATCTATTTTTTATCACAAATTATGATTTTTCGATAAAAAATATGCAACGTTTGTCTGAAACATTTATTTCCCCGATGACGTGCATGTCAAAAATTCGTTTCCAGAAACTCCATTTCTTTTTATGTTTAATCTATAACCCTTCCCAAACCAAACAACTTTTACCTCTTGTAATTTTCTGTGCAAGGTCGTTGTTTAGGCATAAAAATTTAATAGAGTTTCGGGTACCGATTTTTGACATGCATTTTAGAAGTTGAGGTTAGGCATCGGATAAAAAAATGTTTCAGACAAATGTTGCATATTTTTATCGAAAAATCATGACTTGTGAAAAAAAAATGGACGCTCGCTGTCCTTCACTCTTCGACTCAAAGCCATATACGTAGCGAATAGTGATTTGGAGATGGAACGTATGAAAAATAACAAGAACTCAAGGACACCGGAACTGTCAATTTTTAATTTTAGTGTCGTAATTAATGAACAGAAATGAGTGAGTTTTACCTCTACTGAGTGATCTTAAGCACACTACGCACTATTTTTGTTTAGTGAGTGATCTTTCCAGTCCCTTAAATTTACCGCTCTAGATTCGGACCTTACAGACCTAGGTGCATATCCGTCCTGCGCTGATAACATTTAAAGTATCACCAAATAGAGTACAAAGTATTTCGCTACTGTTTTTAGAATACACGACAGAGCCGAACCCATGGTGCGGATTATATATTGCAAAAACTCGGCCAAGGTTTAGCAGTTGAGTACGGATAAAGAACAACAATGGATTAGACAGGAAAGAAAGATATGCTTGCACTCCTCCCACAAGTGTCTGTCTATTGGCATTCGTGTCTATTTTATTCTTGGACAAAGGCACAGAAATCGAAACAGTGATTTCTGAACGTTAGATCTTTGAACTTTTAAATGAACTTCGCGCAAGAGCAATAATTAGACTTGACTACAACGTGACGTTGCACGAAATAAAACTCTGCAGAGATATTTCTTCTTACATTTTTGATAGTCAGTGATGGAATTACGCCTAGGCCCGGGCCTAGGGCGGCATGATTTTAGGGGCGGCAAAATTTGAGGGACGACAAAATTTCAAAAGTAAACAATGTTAGGAATGTTAAAGACTAATTCAATTGCTTTATCCTCCATTATCCAAATTTACAGTATTCTGGCTTCATTAGATGTATAATTGCAAAAATCATCCACATACAGCAAAAAGGGCGCCATATCGGATGGGGCCTAGGGCAGCATGGAATCAAAATCTGCCACTGTTGATAGTTGTCATAAATACCAAAATTATAACAGTGCTGTTTTTGTTACTTACAGTTCATTTAAATGTTGTGTAATGGTGAAAGAAAAATTTCAATTTTTACATTTAAAAATACTAAATTAAGTACATTTAACATATTGTATTTACGTAATTTCGGTCTGTTAGTAATATTTAGTTGAAGGTGCATGCGTGTTCTTCCATCAGTAAATTTATAGGTCAAATAAAAAGTTAATTTAAATATCCTGCGCAGTATTCAAATTTAAAGGAAAATAATGTCGAATTTTTAAAATTAATCAAAATACATAATTAGATCCTTACGTTTGACCTTGTCGCGGCCACGATTGTTTTTTTACGGAACATGGAATTAAAACGCTAGGGCTCAAGTCCTTGAATAAGGATGTTGACTGCATCCAAATAAAAACATAATTTTAGTTAAGTGGTAGTTTCTATGATAGAAATACTAAAAAACACGATATTTTTCCTTATTTTTACAAAAATGTAATTAATATTTAATAAATAAAACGTAATTAAATCACGAACACCAATCAGAGTACATGGCGTCACTCAGTCACAAACATTATCAGACGCTGTCATAGAAAAGCACGCTGTCAAAAGGCTTCATTGTTTGGTTAATATTTAGTGTGTGTAATTTATTATTATTTATTTATAGGAAACGTCAAATTACATGTAACTAGGGTTGCCAGGCGTCCGGATAAAGCAGGACATAGGCGTATCCGGCCAAAATTAAACTCTGTCCGGCTTTTTCTAGAATTTAATTTTGACTGATGGCTTTATTTGACTGATAGAAAATAAATTATTTGGACTGATTTGGCGTTTTATTTATTTTTTATTTATTTTTTATTTATTTTTTATTTATTTTTCATTAGAATTTAACAAGATTTATGGTAATAATCAAAAAAGCTTGATTCTACATAATTTTTTTTGCCGTACCTATTAATACTGAGAAAAAAATCCTCAATAATGTAGGGTGTCCGGCTTTTTTACCCAAATGTCCGGCCAAACTGGCTGGTCTGTTCGGCTTTTAGGTTTGACGTCCTGGCAACCCTACATGTAACTATAGCAACAATTACGAAAAAACCTTTCACATCTCATCAGTTTACCAGCGTTTATGACTGCATGACGTCACGGCAGTCACGTGACAAGTATGGGCGTTTTGGAGCGAAATTTGAAACGGCATTTAAAATACATGATTTTTAAAGCTTGAGTGGTATTTAAAAAATGATAATAAATATTTGTGGCTATATTAGGTACTTGTGCACGATTTAAGACACTTTTCCAAAAATAGATAACATCCCTATTGTATGCTGTGTGCAAATAACAAATTTGCAACTTGATTTTCAGCCTTTTTCAAGTGTCCAATTAATAAGAATAATAAATATTGGTTGCTACATTAGGTACTTATGCACGATTTAAAACACTTTCCCAAAAATAGTTAACATCCCTATTGTCGGCGACATGAAAGAAAGAAACATGACTTATGTGCAACAGTTTGAGCACCACTGGCGCTGTAGGTGTGCACGCACCGCTGATGCAATGCCGATGCATACATTAACTGCAGAGCAGACTAGAGATACAGAAAATTGTGCCCACTGCCCTGCCTATTCATTGTTGTCGTTATGATAATAATATACAGCGTGTATTGGGGATATTGTTTTCTCGAACCATTGTTATAGACCAGGGTCGATAGTTTTGAAAATGGTAAAAAGTGAAATCCATTGGAAAAGATAGAGAATATAACAAAAATGAAAGGAAAAATAATTTACGGTCGATCTGAGGTCGGGAAGGGGAAGGGGGTGAGTTTTTAAGGGTAAAAAACGGTTTATCTCGATTTCCGGCAAAACTACAAGTCCTATGAAAAAAAGTTAAATGGCGAAGTTGTAGGTAATGAAAATATCTACAACTTTTGTTTTTACACTTTTTTCACATAACCTCAAAATTTATGTGAAAAATTCAAATAACCAAGTTTTTGGTTTTTTATTTTTATCTTTTGCAAAAAAATTTATTTTTTCACGAAATTTGGTGAAAACTTACCTTTTTATGTCCCAAACAGACAGCAATTTTTTTGATTTAAAATATTCATTTTTTCACCTTATTTTGACTTAATATCGAAAAAGCACCCTAATTTTCATTCGAAAATTCTCACGTCAAAATATCTGCTTTTTTAAAAAAGTCGGTAGGCTTTTTGTTCGTTGCAATCTCTACTTTCTGATGGTATGAAAAAAAATATACATTACTAGCAATAAATAGGCATCTACGCATATAATTTAAAGAAGATTATATATGCGTAGATGCCTATTTCTTGCTATATATATGTGAAAAAAGTGTAATAACAAAAGTTGTAGATATTTTTATTACCTACAACTTTGCCATTTAACTTTTTTTCATAGGACTTGTAGTTTTGCCGGAAATCGAGATAACCTTTAAAAACTCACCCCCTTCCCCTTCCGGACCACAGATCGACCGTAAATTATTTTTCCTTTCATTTTTGTTATATTCTCTACCTTTTCCAATGGGTTTCATCCTACTATAATTTTTTTTGGTCTCTAAAATTATCGACCCTGGTCTATAGGCAGCGTTTGATACTTAGGTATAAATTCCACAGATGTCTCCGATTATTTGAACTTCTTTTGAGATAATTTATCAACGTGGAGAAACTAAGAAAAATAGTTCACGAATCAAATGTACATAGTAGAACTGCGAATATCCGCAATAGGCAACATTTAATAAAACCCGAAATAGTAAACATATAAAATAGTTTTTCTTTATACCCTGTGAAAAGTACGTACTTTCGGCTTCGATTTTAAGGCAGAAATGTGTGCACCGCTCGAATTATTCACATGTCGTCTGTATAACGGCGGACCGAAACAGTTTTCTTGTGTTCCTTATGACCTCCAAAACGGGTAGACGGATTTTGATGAAATTTTCAGGCATTCTTTAGATTAGCCCAACGGGTGATGATGTGAAGTTTTGTAGTGATCGAATCAACAATTTTTTTTTGTATTAGTCAATTTTGATTTTTCTTAGTTTTTTGAACATTCACAAATAAAAGCGATTGAATTCGCGCAAATTCAATATACGTTGAGAATTTAATGATAATGATTCTCATCTTTTATATCCTATATATTACATTTACACCCGGGCGAAGTCGGACTGGGCCGCTAGTGTTGTATAAAATTAACTGATCTGTAATCCCCATGCAGATTTCCCTATTGGTCAAAATACGCACTAAACTGATATCAACATTAAAAAAAAACAACACAAAAAATAGTCTGCAGTAATCAGTTTGTAGCGTGATCACTGATCAAGCATACAAATTGCTACCGTTATGCTTTATCGAACGCGTGTGCACCATTAACAATCGCTAGTTTTATGTGCAGTCATTTGTTTTTTTGCGCAAGATATACCCAATAATGGCCGATAATTCGTAAATTACTATGTTTGATTACAGCAATATACTATGTTGCAAATTGCGGTTTTGAAATTAATTATTCTACAGGCTTAATTTATTTTATTTTTATTGTTTAGCGATTACTTGTTGATTACTGTTGTACACAGTTTACGATCTTGAAACACCACAAAATGTAATGTTAATTATTATGAAAAATAGAAAACATTTTATAAAAAAAATATTTTTCATAAGAAAAACCTGGAGTAGAATCTTGAAATCTAGAGTTGTATTCATGAGCGTACGCAAGAGCTGCTCTCCTGGGATCTGGAATAATGGAACAAAGTGTGAATGCATGGTCCCTTTTATTTCATTATATTGAACTTTAGCGTCTGACAATTCTCCGAATGGTACTTATAACTTTGGGACTATCGTTTGTGACCTTATTGTAATGTGATAACCAGATGTGTCCATCAGGGGCGAATGCGGGCTTTCGTTTGGAGAGGGGGCAATCGACGGTTTTATAAGGAATAATAGATTGCAAATTCGAACGAAATGGGAGACCATTGCTAACTTCTCTGATACTAGGAAGGGGGGATTGCTCCATGCTCCTTCCTGTATCCACCCTTGATGTCTATGTCTCCCTTAACGTTTATCCTCTTCCCAAAAATTTCGGTGTACGGCTTTAGTTGTGTTATGTGAAACACAATCCTAGATTTCGTTATTTTAATGTCAAGTGTGACTCCCTTTAACCTCTAATAACACACTATCTGCTATTTAAACTCTAATATTATCTCCGTTGATATAAGGGATGATAGAGAAACAAAGAAAGAAAATAAATAAAATAAAACGACCAATGACGAAAATTGAAAAAAAATTAATAGTGAACAGCTTCAGGTCCCGATTTGGACCTTCTTCAGATTCCTAAAGAAAAAATATATAATAAATATTTTATATTAACATACGTGAATTTATATTGTTCACTATTAATTTTTTTCAATTGTCACTACTCGTTTTATTGTATTTATTTTAAATAAATACAGACGTTAACAAAGTATAAAAAAACCCGGGTCGCAGTGCCAAAACCCTGCCGACAATATAGTGTATTTGCTTATACAGGCAGTGTGGCTTTATTTTGCGAGCTTAAGTTGGTTTTTGGGCAAAATAAAAAATTTTACTCCTTAATACACCCCTTAAAATAACATTTTTTTTCTTAATTGCAATATTATTATAAATCGAACCTCTATACCAAATTATATACAACTTTCAGTAAATAATTCACTATTTGTAAACTAATGTTTTCATAAAATTTGTAAGTCCGGTCAGGCCGATTTTATTTAAATTTTAGGAACACCTTTTAATTACTACTAAAGGGTTAAATATCAATTTTGAAACGATTCTGAGAATTTATTCGGTATTTTGGGGCCCAAAAACATTTTTCAACCCCTAAAAACTACCCTTAAAATGCCCCGATTACGCCCATTTTAAATAGGCTTCTTGCGGTGATGGATTTCAACACGTGGGCCAAATTTCGTTAAAATCAATTAACTCTTTCGAAAGTTATTGCTCGCACACATATATATATATATATATATATATATATATAAACATTTTCAAAAATGGTGCCAAAGTGTTTAGGAGGTTATGAAACGTCGAGAAATTTTGGTCCGACCCCTAGGTCCCGCCATCCGACCAACGCCAATAGTGTATGTTGCCTTATGGCAAATATACTAAAAAAAGAAAATGTAGAGAAAATAATGTATGTGCGTTGATGAGGGTAAGATTTCAATTTAAATACAAATAGGTACGCTTGACAGTGCCGTTTAAATTTCAAGGGAAAATGCTGATCAATTTGGAAATGCGCTGTATCCAAAAATATACAGTCAATAAAAATACTCACAAAAATCGGTCTATCCATTCAAAAATTATTGAGCTTCAAACTTATATTAAAATTTTGGTCCGTCTATTGAAAAAGACTTTGTCCGTTATAGATTCAACAATGCTAACATTTCAATGTTTAAATTGCAGGAGGGCAGCATAGGCAAGGATTTGGTGATAAAGCCGTTGCCAAAACATTTGCGTCAGAACAAACCACCGCCACCGCCGAATTATTCAGACGACGAGATGTTCCTCAACGAGGACGATCTCGAATCGGAGGTGTCGATAGATACAGGACTGCCAATCAAACGATCTAAGCGTGACATAGTTAAGTTGTCGCACCATGTCATCTACAAGAGAAAACTCAACAATGATGATTATTTAGGGGATTACGGTAAGCCATATTTTCCACTTTAAGTTTTCTTTTTTTTTCATAATTAAGTTTTCCATTCGCTTACAGATTAAAGAATAATGGGGTGGTCTCGTGGTCTAAATGCACCACATCCTGAAAGGATTTTTGTGCTTCCTCTTTTTACTGGATCTAGTCCGCAAATAATCTGGATCTTCTTATGAGCTCTAGAAGATTTGCCACTAAATTGCCCTGTGGAACTCTTCCATCCTCATCAATGTCACCAAAGATGGTTGACCTCCTGTAAATTAAAGCCTCACATTCGAACACGATATGGGTGGCTGTTTCATCCTCCATTTCGCAAAATCTATAGTGTTGATTCCTGGTGTATCCCCATCACATGTAGATGTTTTCTCAGGAAAGCATGACCGGTTAAAAGTCCAATCACCTTTCTGAGTGTCAGTCCGTTAAGTCTAATTAAATGCTCAGTTAGCTTTGAGGAAGGACCTACAATCATTTTCTTCCCATGTCTGGAGCCAGACCTCAATCTGAGAGATGCTGCTCACAGGTCCATCTCCTGACATGCTGGACATTTCTATAGGAAATTCCACAGACTGGTTCAGGTTCAATGAATTTCTTAAAAGCGCTTTGTCTAGCAAGGGTATCTGCAGTTTCATTGCCGCGCAGTCTTTCATAACCTAGCTTTAATTATTTTATGTAAAATTTTATACGAGGTTGACTCTAATTAAATGATTAACTAGAGCGTTTGTGATCCTTGATGACTGGTGGAGAAAGTTTGGATGAAAAGCCGTGGCACAGGATCAATTGAAAAGCAATACTAAATGTAAAATTGCATTTATTTACTAACGCTTCAGTACACAGCATTTGAAACTTTGAAGATGGTACGAATTGTACCGAAACGTCAGTAAATAAATGCAATTTTAAATTCAGTATTGCTTCTCAATTGATCTTGTGCCATGGATTTATATCCAAACTTTCTCTAGTAAAATTTTATATTTTTGGAACTTGTGGCAACATAAATATGAGTTCAGTCATAATTTCTCGAGAGGTTAACTGATCTAAAAAATTTCGACGCTATTGTGTTCAGAATATTCACGGATTGTTGCCGATAATTGCGACAGACTTCGCAAGACGAAATTCTTTCGGTTTTCTTTTTTTACCGCATTTCCACGCACTTCAGAAACCCTCGGTTGAGCTAGGAATCTTTGCATTTAGATTACAAGGCTCGGGACCACTTAAATGAGCAAAAAAAAACAATTTTCTCCCCGGGAACAAAAATGCAATTTTTTTTTAAAAAAACGCGTTTTCACAAACGCAAACTGTTACTGCACAAAATAATAATTTTAATGCTTATAATCTATTCAAATAAATAAAATTGAAGTATCTGTCTGTAATGTCAAAATAACAGCTTTTTAATAAATGCATTTGAAAGTATATACGGTACTTATATAAAAAAAAACAATTTTTTAAAAATTTTGTCTGTCTGTGTCGGCTAATCTTCGAAACGGCTGGACCGATTTTGACGGGACTGTCACTGGCAGATAGCTGATGTTATAAGGAGTAACTTAGATTACTTTTATTTTAATGAACAAACATTTTTTGTTAAATTCGCGCCACGACGTCGTGGGTAACAGCTAGTATTCAATAAAAAAATTGCTCCAATTGTTCTTCATGTACTCTAAATGCTAATACAATTTAATTGTTTTATTTTTAAAGCTTTTATGGAACCAGACCACTTATCCAAACGATATAGACGTAGCACCATTCTGGATGACGAAACGTCCGACCAACAGAAGAACCGACGGTCGAAACGCGAGGCACCTTACGTCATCTATCCAGAAATTCTCGTCATAGTTGACTACGATGGCTACCGGTTGCATGGCGGGGACAATGTGCAAATTAAACGCTACTTTGTATCGTTCTGGAACGGTGTCGATCTTAGATACAAGCTACTCAAAGGACCCAAAGTCAGGATATCTATCGCCGGAATTATTATAAGCAGAGTAAGTTAATTAATCCTACTTTATTTTGTTTTACCTGACTGACAGTGTATTATTTCTTTTATGAGCAAGACGCAACTGAACCGTTTTGAAGAAAAGTTGTTGGATCAGCTAAAATTGTTTTATATGTGTGTTCAAAAAGATTTACAAATTCATGGATGTATTGTAGTAGTACTTAGCTTGAATTGTGTTTAGTTGCATTTTACGCTAAAAAGTTAAACAAATTGACACGTCGACGTAATATGAAAAAAAAGTCGTAATAAGTTTACAAAAAATATTTTATTCAAACATACAAAAGAAACATCTTAATGCCCATATTACTTATAAAGTGATATGAATTTTATTTTTAATCACGCAAATAATATATTCTATTTGTTGATGATTTCAAATGTATTGAAACGACTTCCTAAGTAAAAATTTAATTCGGATTAACAAAGTTTCAAACTATCTTAACAAACTTCTTAAACGCGACACTAATTGAAGAACCGTTAAATTACCAAATATTATCGCACAAAAATCACATTGTTTCCATGTTTCAACAGAAAATTAAACGGCATTCGGATCCAATACAATTTCACTGCAATTGATCAACTTTTCAACAAACAGAACGAAAATACAGTAATCAATCAATAAATAGTTAGCCAATAGAAAATCCAACATCTTCATCTGTCTCTAATCCGATTTCCTCCAACAAATCCTTTTTGGATTTAGGATAACCTTCAAGTACCGCATTTATTACATCCATACACATCCTCTTTCTTTTCCTATATTCTTTTAAATATTTCTCATGATCCTTAAAGGTTTTGTCCTTTTCTTCAGCACTTATAAAAATGTTATTAGATTTCAGATCGTTCAATTTTTTCTCCATTTTTTCAATATTCGCTTCCATTTCATCTTTCTTTTCTTTAGCTTCTTCAGTCGTCAAACTTCCTACCAGTTTTTTCAGTTCTTCTTCACAATTCTTATACTCATCGGTCGTAGTTTTGAGTTCCTCACAAATTTCCTCACACTTTTTATCCATTTCCTGAATTTCCTTATTCATTTGTTCAGGGTCACAGTCTTTATCTTGCATTACGCAGTAGACTTTTTGCTTACCATAAGTTTTCTCTTGTATTTTCCCATCGGATACTAACTGATCTAAAGCTTTCTGGATTGCCGTTTTACCGTATTCTTTGTGTAAGTTTTGAGTTACGTCGTTAGCTGAATACGGTCTGTTTTGATTTTTTAAGTATTTATATACAGCTTCAGTTGCCATTTTGTAAAATTTTCGATAGAAACGTCTGTAACAAAAATATGGTTAGATTATACATACCAATAAATTATAAAACATTAATAAAAAACCCGGGTCGCAGTGCCAAAACCCTGCCGACAATATAGTGTATTTGCTTATACAGGCAGTATGGCTTTATTATGCGAACTTAAGTTGGTTTTTGGGCAAAATTAAAAAATTGACTCCTTAATACACCCCTTAAAATAACATTTTTTTTCTTAATTGCAATATTATTATCAATCTAACGTCTACATCGAATTAAATACACACTTCAATAAATAAGTCACTATCTACAAATTAGTGTTTTCAAAAAATGTGCAAGTCCGGTCCTGTTGGGCCGATTTTATTAAAATTTTAAGGACACTTTTTAATTGCTACTAACGGGTTAAATGTCAATTTTGAAACGATTCTGAGAATTTTTTCGGTATTTCGGGGCCCAAAAACATTTTTCAACCCCTAAAAACTACCCTTAAAATAGCCCGATTAGGCCCATTTTAAATAGGCTTCTTGCGGTGATGGATTTCAACACGTGGCCCAAATTTCGTTGAAATCAATTAACTCTTTCGAAAGTTATCGCGCGTACACATATATATATATATATATATATATATAAATATATATATAAATATATATATATATATATATATATATATATATATATATACATATATATATAAACATTTTTAAAAATGGTGCCAAAGTGTTTAGGAGGTTATGAAACGTCGAGAAATTTTGGTCCGACCCCTAGGTCCCGCCATCCGACCGACGCCAATAGTGTATGTTGCCATATGGCAAATACACTAATAAAACTAACATTTGGATTAGTTCAACAACGTTGTAGTAGTGCTTGTCCAAGTATCTAGCGAAGAATCCCTTGATACTGTTCACAAGATGTTTTAAATTAACGTAGTATGCACAAAAAGCTCAGTTGACACAAAAGCAAGTTGTTTTTTCTTAATTATTTTAATGTCAAATGATTCCAAGTACAATCTGATATATCTAGAAGATATGTATAATAACTATGAAATATCTTAAAAATCTGTCCTAATCGAAATTAAATTATTTTTTTAAATGTTTTTTTTTATAGGGACGTGATGCCACGCCGTACTTGGAGAGGAATAGGGTCGGAAGGGACGCAATAGATTCAGCCGCCGCCCTTACAGATATGGGCAAGTATCTGTTCCGGGAGAGACGACTTCCAGTCTATGATATCGCTGTTGCAATTACCAAGTAAGAAAGGATGCTGGATATTTTATTTATCAAAAATAGCAGTCTGACGAACAACCGATTTTATTAAACGATGCAACATTTTACTGAATTTGTACCGTTCTTGAAATTATCAGAAAGACGAGGGTCCAGATTGAGAATGCTATCGTACAGTTATTTCTTTATTTTCAAAGTGGAAGTGCATAGGTTCCATTTTTATTAAAATATTGAAGGAGTTTGTGGCGGTACCGGTACTGTAGCCATAATTTTATTAATGATATCACCGTCGCGGTAGGTACCGTCGCGTCGCAAAATTTGAGCAGCACCTATAGAGAAGATAAGCAGCAAAGTGGGAAATGTGGATAGTAAGAATGATTTGAAATTTCAGGGGGCAAACATAGGCAATATCTATACTGTTAATGGTGCATCTCGACTAGCGATGAACAATTAAATGACCATTTTCATAGGACTACCCTGTATTAGAAAACATAGATTCGTCCAGCCCGTAACTCGTTTGTGCGCAGAAAAGACGGTACTATCTTCTCTAAACAATATTACCCTACGTATCTATTCTTTTAGTAGGAGAGCTATTAGCATTTTTGAGTAGGTATTTGAGGCACTGTGAAAATTTGTACAATAACTCTTTAGTAATATCCGAATACAAAAACAGGCCTGGCTGAAGGGTAGCGGGCAGAAGCGTAGCGTGCCTTGGCGGGGCCCCGTATTAAAATTTGTTTGGGGGCCCTTCCCCCGTTGGAGTAAATGACTTAAACGGGGAAACCTCGCAGCTCGCGATAACCGATGTAGGGTGTTGCCAACTTTTGAACGCACGCTTTACGCGGGAAAAAAAGAAATGGCTTTTTTTGACTTTTGTCATTTCTGAAATAAAAAAAAAATTGGGAAGTTTTTATTAATTTTTGCTTACGCACGTTGGGGGCCCCCGTGGCCCGGGGGCCCCGTATAATTGATACGGCAGATACGGCGGTAGCTACGCCCCTGGTAGCGGGACTATGCCGACTTAACCGATTTTTAGATGTTTGCGCAATAAAACATTCTTGGGGCATTTTGAAATTTTAAAACCTTGAAATTTAGTATTTAAGGAGTTGAAAAATAAAAAAAACAGACTTTTTAATCTGTTTTAAAACTAAGCCAGGTGTTTGAAAATTACATTTTTTAAGACTTAAAATATATTTGAGACGCGTTGAAATTTAAACAGAATAATATTGGAAACAAAAAATACATACCAGGTGGTCCATTTTAATCTCACCAGGGAAATATTTCGAAACGGTGGTGTTGTTGAAAAAAAAAGTTTCAAACAAAAGTTGTTCATTTTGAAGGGGGACATCATTTGGAGACAAATACTATCCCTCATCCCTAATCCCTGCGCAGGGATGAGGGTGACTTTGACATTTTTAATATAGGAACACGTATTTTTTATCACAAATCATGATTTCTCGATAAAAAATGTGCAACATTTGTCGGAAACATTTTTTTATCCGATGCTTTCCTCAACCCCTAAATGCATGTCCAAAATCGGTTCCCCGAAACTCCATTAAAGTTTTAAGCCTAAACAATGACCTTGCGCAGAAAATTACAAGAGATAAAAGTTGTTTGGTTTGGGAAGAGTTATAGATTAAACACAGGGGCGTAGCTACCGCCGTATCTGCCATATCAATTATACAGGGCCCCCGGGCCACGGGGGCCCCCAACGTGCCTAAGCAAAAATTAATAAAAGCTTCCCAATTTTTTTTTATTTCAGAAATGACAAAAGTCAAAAAAAGCAATTTCTTTTTTTCCCGCATAAAGCCTGCGTTCAAAAGTTGGCAACACCCTACATCGGTTATCGCGGGCTGCGGGATTTCCCCGTTTAATTCATTTACTTCAACGGGGGAAGGGCCCCCAAACTAATTTTTATACAGGGCCCCGCCAAGGCACGCTACGCTTCTGATTAAACATAAAAAAATGTAATGGAGTTTCGGGAAACCGACTTTGGACATGCATTTTAGGGGTTGAGGGAGGCATCGGATAAAAAAATTATTTAGACAAATGTTGCATATTTTTGTCGGGAAATCATGATTTGTGATAAAAAAATAGGTGTTCCTGTTAAAAATGTCAAAGTCACCCTCATCCCTGCGCAGGAGTTGAGGATGAGGGGAGGTATTTGTCTCCAAATGATGTCCCCTTTCAAACCGAACAACTATTGTCTGAAACTTTTTTTTCAATAACACCACCGTTTCGAAATCTTTCTCTGGTGAGATTAAAATGGATCACCCTGTATATTCAAAAAGACAGGTCATTTCGGTGAGACATTGTAGCGATCAATCTGTTTCATAAATCGGTTAAGTCGGTTAAGCCCCGCTACCCCTCAGCCAGGGTATGTTTTTGTATTCGGATATTACTAAAGAGTTATTGTATAAATTTTCACAGTGCCTCAAATACCTACCCAAAAATGCTTAATAGCTCTTGGCCTATTTTAAAAAACGGACATAAATGCGCCATTAAAAATCATCTAATACACATTCCCTGTTCCTTAGTTGTAATCTAAGAACTACTTAAGTATTGAAGAGGATGAATTGGAAATATAAAAAGGCATTGTTCTAACAATACTATATTAATGTTTATTGACAGTCCATTTGATAAGCTTGCTTATTTTAGGTCAACCATTGGATTTTTACATGATTTTCATTGCATATTAATACGTACAAAAAGTATTTTCTAGGTGTATTTAATGGCGTCAAATTATTGTATTTCAAGGTACGACATGTGCCGCCGCAGGAAGGGTGGACGCTGTACCAAAGGAACAGCGGGTAAATAAGACACAGTTTCCTGTGTGACAGGGTTTATGATTAAGGCGCCTGTGTAAATACGATGCTTTTATGTTTTGAATGCCTTTATTACGTCACCATGGACACAATTTATGTGTGGCTTGACAACTGACGTCAAGTGATTTGAATGAAATTTGTACATCAAGGTGTTAAACTTGCAAAGTCGGAATTTTATCGTGAGGTGATATTCCGACAATATCACTTCGCAGAGCTGTAAATATTTTAGTGAACAGAACTACATATACAGTTATAATAGGCCTATTGCGTATAGTCCGTTATTCTAGGTGTAAAAGTTAAAAACATTAATGTTTTTATGGTATACTATTTTTATGAACATTGCTGTTGATTTTTTCAGTTAAGTGCTCCTTTCACGATCAGTAATATTAGGTACTGACACCGAGCTGGGTAGAGTAGTGGTACAGCACTAGACTCGCATTCGGGAGGTCCGGGTTCGATTCCCGGCGGGGGCAGATGTGGCTGGGACTTTTTCCTACTGCCTCTCGCCGAGAAACGGTAATTCCTGTACTGGGCATCTTGATTGAGGTTTTCCATGGTTTCCCTCAATTAATTCCAGATAAATATCGAGGTGGTTCCTTATTTGAGGCCATGGCCGATTACCTATCAAACTCCTAGTTCAAAAATTACCTACCTTATCCTAATTTTCTGTAATTCCTTCATTCGCCCATTGCTATCATATAAGTTGAAGTTTAAGAAATGTAGAAAAAAACGGGAAGTGGTAAAATGAAAAATAGTAATGGTGCGAATGGCGTCTGTTATGACATAAAGTCGAGAAACGGACGTTAAACGCATTATTATTATCATTATTATTATTATTAATATTAGGTACTGACCATGTAAGAGCAAATGCCGACGCAAATATTTGGGCAAAGCCAAAATACCAACATAAACACTGATCGTGTAAGGTGAATTTCAAAATACTAGTGATATACTGACAGTATCAAGTACTTTCAATATTAAAGACAGTGCGAACAACGCTTAATTTTTTACATTCATGACGACGAAACTATCATCTTGGAAATTTTTATCTACGACAAGTCGATTTCGTCGCTTGTCATAGATATACGCAATAGACCTATAAAGCAAAATATTTTGGAACCGCTGAAAAGATTGGTTTCCTAAGTTAACATTTACCTATCGTTTCAACCCAAAGCAATAAACGCACGGTTAGGACTTTAGAAACTCATAAAAAAGTGGAAATCGGGTTGGCCTGCGGACTAACTCTAAAACTTCCCGCTATATGTTAAATACGTTACGATAAATTCATACTATTATGTTTATAATACACTAGCGGCCCAGTCCGGCTTCGCCCGGGTGTAAATGTAATATATAGGATATAAAAGATGAGAATATTTATCATTAAATTCTCAACGTGTATTAATTTGCGCGAATTTAACCGCTTTTATTTGTGAATGTTCAAAAATCGAAGAAAAATCTTATTTCCCACAAAGAAATTTAAAAAATTCTGTTGATCCGATCGCTACCAAACATCAGAAGATCACCCGCTGGGCTAATCTAAAGATTGTCTGAAAATTTCATCAAAAATGGTTTACCCGTTTGGAGTCCATAGATTACATATACATCGTCTTTTATCTATATAGATTATTAAAATGTAAAAAGTGGTTATTGTGACATAACGATAATAGTTAGACATATAGTATCGCGAAGTTTTTTGTAGTTATTGATATGTTCTTTAATATTGTAGAACATACTTTTGTTCTATCATCAATAGTTTCCGCAGCGCATGCGACGAAAGATGTTTTATGACATTTTTTGACACCTTGGGTTACGTTACTAAAGTTTTAGTAAGGATCTCTATTATTCTCTAGCAATAAATATAGCCTATGTTACTCAGGGTGAATGTAGCTTTCTAATGGTGAAAGAATTTTTTAAATCGGCACAGTAATCTTTGAGTTTATTCATTACAAACATACAAAAATACAAATCTTTCCTCTTTATAATATTAGTATAATTAAAGGTTATAAAAAAATACTTAAGATTTTCTAAGTCATAAGAAGATAAATGTTGATTTTTTAAAAGCTAAGTTTTAATGAAGTTTTCTGATCCCCGTATACACAATTTAGATTAGGTAGTCATACGATAAAAATGTGAAAAAATGATATTTTTCTTTAAATAACTTTGAAACTACTCCAAAATTTAGTCAGATCTAAGCTTCAATAAACCTTTTTGAATGCCGCAACCCCGATTCCAATCGGTCGATTCACTCTAAAGATATCGTACAACAAAAATGTATTTACACAAACACTCACGCGGACATCCATCCAAAAATAAACAGAATAGTTTGCTAGGACTCCAAAATGTTGAGATCCGAAAGCAATATCTTCCTTTTTTTAAAAATTTTCAATAACGGGAAGGTAAAAAAATGTATTTTAAATTTTAAATTCAGATAAAATGCTAAATTTAATAATTGGTAATTAATATAATCTTCGTTTCTCGTTCGTTTTTGGTTTTGATCATGAAAAGAGTTTATTGTATGTTTAAAATTATTATTGATATGCAGATTTCATTCAAACATGGTTATGGGATACCTAACAATATAAAATATAGATACAAAAAACATTTCGACTTTTACCACAAAACATTTAGAAAACCCCCAGCACTGACGTCAAGGAGCAGGAAAAAATACGATCAACAGACTGACTTGTCTCCGCAGGAAGACCCGTGAAAACAGAGAACAAGTGAAATGAGATTAAAACAAAACAATAACAATCCATTCTTTTGTTTTTTTCTATTATGATTACAGACTAGACATGTGCAGAAGGCAGTTTGCTAATGATGTGTGCAACAGAGGTACAGCAGGTAAAAAAAATTATAAAAAATAATGAAAATCGCACTTTTTACATCGCACATCACTCAAATTTTGTTTTTTTTATTTTCACGCAACAATCACCGTGTTCTTTCCTCTCTACACGCACGCGTATTTTGTTTCACGTTTGTTTTGTTTTTGTTTCTTTAGCACGCGAATTTTTGTTTCACGTTTCGTTATTTGTTTCTTTAGCACGCGTATTTGTTTTTCACTGTGCGTTCACTTTAGCACTCGTTTTAAACATTTTTCAGCAACTTTTTCGTAAACTTGTTTTATTTTTTTTTTGTTTTTCATTCCTCCTAATGAAGATTTATTTTTAAAACCTAATTAATTCTATTAATTTTACATACTTTTTGTGACCATTAACATTTATTTTAAATTCATTGTTTTTCAGCATCTTGTTCAAGAGTATTTCTCATATTTTAATTTCATCATTTATTTTTTTGAGTTGCTATTTTTATAACAATTGACTGTATATCAGACAATGACTGACTTTATTTTACGTAAGTTTATGGACACCATAAGGTAAGAGTTTACAAAATAATGGTGTTTTGACGGAAAATGTTACAAAACTAAAAAAAGTTTTACTGACATGCTTGTTTTTGCTAACTTTTAAAAAATAGATTTTTCTTTTTATACTAATCAGCTTTTTTTAACATCATAAATTCTGCTAACCTTTCTTTTTTTTCATTGAATATGTTTTCTGGTTTTAAATGTATGCTCTGAATCTATTTAACTTTTTTATGTTAATCGTGTTATCACTACCATTATATTTTATCATTGTTTCTTATTTTTTTTCAAAGAATATAACCTCAAAAATGGTTTAGAAAGATGAGGTTACAGAATACCATTATTTTATTATTGCCAAATTAAATATAAAAAATGAATATTCGTTATTTTTCGAATTATTATATTAAAAAAATGATTATGACTTGAGTAAAATCCAATGCAAATATATATTTCGAAATATTATATTTCTACATAACTATTTACCAATCTTGTTTCTTCATCATCTTCATCGAAATATAGTACAGTGCGTATTTTTAGTATAGAACAATCCATATTAATAAAAGTACGCGTGTAACAATCACGCGCAGTTGAAGTAAAACATGTAAACAATACAATTTTATTTATTTATGTTCATTCAACAAACTTCTATATAATTAATAAAAAAATGAACAACTCTCACAGTATGTGGACTTTGTAATCCGTTGGTAAATATATACCGTAAAATTTATTTTAAGATGAAACATACACATTTCCGTTTACATGGTTACACAATAACATTTCTGACAGCAATGTAATTCGCGTTTATTTTAAAATGAAAAATAGGAATGCCTACAAGAAACAATAAATACACATGATGTTATGATATGAATTAATTTGATTTTCTCTTCAGTAGAATTCATTTTAAAGTAATAATTCCAACCACTGTACTCTTAAAATGTATTAGCAATTGAAGCTTATCGACGGTCGTTATTCTTCCGGATAGACGTTATGTTCTATTTTAAAATAAACGCGTAATTACATTGCTGTCAGAAATGTTATTGTGTAACCATGTAAACGGAATTTTGTATGTTTCATCTTAAAATAAATTCACGGTAAAGGATTTTGTATTACGATATGCATAGATGCGCTATACTACATAAACCGACTTAGTAGGCCGTGCAAAAACGTCACATTTATCGTAACGCCAACTCACCGACTTACCCCTTTGTGAAATTGACGAAACGCGTCTAAAGAAGTTTTTCTTCAAAAGTCCCAGATAATATGCGAACAAAATCCTGGAACAGGTCAACCTTAGTTTTTTAACGCTAATCTTTATTGATAGTCGTTACTTTTTACGTCGACCCCTTCATTCATTTGTTTCAAATACACTTCTGAAAATTCTGCAACTATCCTGAATATTTGTTTTCACTTTTATCGGGAACTGTCAGTGCAAAAGTCGAATAAAGGCGTATTGCTAAAATCACGAGTTGCTAATCTATCCAAACGTGCGAAAAATTGGGAGGGTAAAGTCATTCCGGAAAGGAATGAGAATAAAAAAAGACAACTATCAAAAAAAATGGACTTAAAAATAAGGTTGACTTGTTCGAGGATTTTGATCGCAGATTATCTACGATTTTTTTATGTTCCATACTAAACTTCCGCACTGTATAATACAATAATATTTGGTTTCAATAATTGTTACAAAAAAATCAATCCGTAATTTCTCTTAATATTTGCTTTGAAACGATTTTCTTTAGCAAAAACCGTTGACAGAAAATTTGTCATTTACTATGTTTAAAAAACGATAACATTTGTTCTATATAAATGGTTGTGTGAACCAATAGGATTCGCGTACGTCGGCGGCGCCTGCGTGGTCAACAAGAGACTGGAGAAGGTCAACTCTGTTGCAATAATTGAGGATACTGGCGGTTTTTCCGGAATTATTGTTGCTGCCCATGAAGTAGGACATTTGTAAGTATAAAAGATTACGACTGCCATTACAATAAAGACTTTATGGCCGAATTTCTGTTCTTGCATATTTTTCGTACTGGATGTTCGAATTCTATTACCAAAGTTCCTTTTTTTGCGAGAGTATAAACCCATCTTTAAAATATACCTAGAATAATTTTAACATCGTAGTTAAAATTATTAATACTGCATACTATTAAAAATTTTGTCACAAAATACCAAAACACGATCACTTTTTTCCCGATTTTTAATCATCGTAAGATGGTGCTAACACGGTTAGCGAAACGTACGTCGAGAAAAAAAAAGTGTCAGTAGTTATTTTTTAATATTCAATGTCGTAATTTCTAGAAGAGATTCAGTGAAAATTACTAAATTACTAAGATTTAAAATACCAAATTATGATTCCAATCACGGATTTCTAAATAGTCTAAAGCTAAGATCAGGCCGTTCAAAATTCTACTTTTCACTTCGACAGTTTGGTCTTAAACACACTCCTTTTTTTCCTAGCATTGTTTTTGAACTACATTAATAATTTATTATAATATACTAGCTGTGTAAATTAAAAGTTCCTCATAACATGGCACATTTCATTGTAGTTTATGATCAAATTTTTGTGATCTATTATTGATCAAACTGATCACATTTTTAACTCTTTGTAGGCTTGGAGCAGTTCACGATGGCAGTCCACCACCATCATACTTGGGAGGTCCCGGTGCTGAAAAATGCCGTTGGGAAGACGGTTACATCATGTCTGATTTGAGACACACTGAAAGAGGATTTAGATGGTCACCGTGCAGCGTGCAAGCGTTCCACCATTTCCTCAAGTGAGTGGAAAACAAATATTTCATTTTATTCAGTTTAAATTGAATACGCTCAGAAAATCTTTGATTTCTTTCAACACAAAATTTTTGGGAAATAATGAACTAGTATCCAAGGGTGTACGTATTCACGGCTGACATTGTTTCAAATCTTATGGGTTGTTTGTTTCAAAGACGAACAGCATGTAGAAATACCTTTCTTGGGAATATATTTAGATCAAACTCGCAGATGGAAAGTACATCTATTTCAGTTTTGTTTAAAACTTAATTATGCAATATATGTTATAAGAAATATTTCAAAGACGTATCCATTGTTGCTGCACGAACAGTATATTTCGGGTTATTTGAGTGTTTAATTAGCTATGGTGTACTACTATGGAGAAACTCCAAGGATTCGAATAGAGTCTATGTACTTCAAAAAAGAGCCATTAGGGCTATGGCTAGAGATTCATCTAAAGAACATCGCAAACCATTTTTTGGTTAATTACAAAATACTGATTCTGCCGTCACTGCTCATTCTTCATGCGTTATTGTATGTCACACAAAATATTGTGAACTTGAGATGTAGTTCTGATTGCCGCTCTTATAATGTAAGATATAATACGCGCCACGGTTCTAAAAGGTTCTGAAGTTAGATGCAAATGGAGGCGCAGGTACAGTGGGTTGAAAAACTATAAACTAGCGCTATATTATTTTTTTTTAATTTTTCTTTAATCTAAAGGTCTAATTCCTTGCATAAAGTCATCCAAAAAATTATTTTTCGTGCTTGTCTTAAAACAACTTAACTATAGCGTACTGGACTGTACTTTATAGCAGGAAAGCAACAAGTGCTCGACAACCAGCGATAACCAATCACCCACAAGCGCACGTTCTGTGCCGGTAACTGGGAGTTGGTGGGAGTCTTCCTTTCCCACAAAACAACCAGGACGGTTCTTAATATGCATTTGCGACGCTGTTTGTGATTAACTTCAGAACCTTTTAGAACCGTGGCGAGTATTATACAAGCATATTCTTAGATTACCAGCTCACCGACTACAAAAAACACATAGCAGTTCGTCTGCATGTCAATTAGATTTTTCAATAAACTGCCTCTCGATGTTCAAAACCTTCCTTTAAAGCAGTTCAGGCATCTTGTGAGGACGCGGTTGCTCGTAGTTGGCTTGTATACTATAGAAGATTATTTTAACTTAGTGTTTTAAAGTTGTTTTTTAATTGTATTAGACGATGTTATGGCATGT
Organism: Venustoraphidia nigricollis; assembly: GCA_034508555.1. Classification (NCBI taxonomy): domain Eukaryota; kingdom Metazoa; phylum Arthropoda; class Insecta; order Raphidioptera; family Raphidiidae; genus Venustoraphidia; species Venustoraphidia nigricollis. The sequence goes on along the minus strand of JAVRKA010000065.1, from coordinate 2,119,539 downwards.
AATGGTGATATTTGAACAAATACATTCTATCTATCTATCTACCATTGGACTACGGCGTACAAGCCCAAAAACCAAGAAGATATTTTGAAGTAGTAGTCTTACTAATATTGTTGTTCCTTCAAGAAACAAAGGATTTTCTTTAAATAAACTGATACTTAAAAGTTTTAAACATTGATATAGATAGCATGAAACCAGTCAATTTCCGCTATCCTAAGTAAGTGATCATAAAGATAAGGCTTCTCCTGACAGGAACGGTAGTTTTCTATAACAAATTTATCTGTTTTTACTGGTTTTTCAAGCGTTTGTAGAATTTTGTTTTGGGGGAAGGGCAAAAGTTACGATAGTACAAACATTTTAAGTAAGAATTTTCAGGTGCCAAAGTTCAATAACGGGAAATGAAAGGGATTAATTTAAAAGAAGAATAAAGAATTTTCACATTTTATTCAAAATGGGGGAAGCTGCCACTTAAATACACTAGCAATTAGTGCACAGACATAGAATGTAGTGCGTTGAGAGGGATCCCATTAACGAGATCGATTCTGCGTAAAAAATTGACAAATACCAAAATTTATTACTTATTCATCTTTAAAGTTCAATTCCAAAATATGTAATAATAGAAATTAGTTTCATGGGTAATTGGAATAAAAAATCAATTATTACTTATGTTACAGTGGAGATACAGCTACATGTCTCTTCAATTCACCGCATGAAGATGAGAGTTTGGGACGAGTGCTTCCAGGAAAACTACTGACCTTGGACGCACAGTGCCGAAAAGACAGAGGAACCAGCGCTTGTTTTGTGAGTTCCTTCATGAATAATTTATATATTATTAGACCGGGAGATGGTGACACATTTTGGTAAGTCATTTCTTACAGTATGGCGCTTTTAGGGGGGTTCATATACGTAATAAGTGAGAGGAAAATGATGTTCTTACCGGTGGTGCGCGGGACGCAATGGCAGAATAATTAATTGAAATTGCTCGAAAATCCGGAGGTGCCAAACAATTTCTTTCACAAAATTTCTTCAATTTATCGTTATTTAAACAAAAAAAAACCCGGCGATCGCTATATGCCATACTTCTCCGGTGGGTGTTTAGGCCCGCCATACTTTTTTGAAAATGTTTTTTTTTTTTTAAATTCATTTCTTACAGGCTGATTTTTTTTTAAACAATTGTTTTTTATTAGTCTTGTACCGAAATCACCTTACCATACCATTCCGACGGTCCAAAATACCCGCCATACCCCCTCAAACATGTCAGTTTTCAAAATTCGAAAAACCATTTCTTTCAGTATGGCAGTTAAATCGTGGTCAGTTTATGGTACAGTGTAAATATGATGATTATTATGTAAAAGTGACATGTTTGAGGGGGTATGGCGGGTATTTTGGACCGTCGGAATGGTGTGGCAAGGTGATTTCCATACAAGACTAATAAAAAACAATTATTTAAAAAAAAATCAGCCTGTAAGAAATGAATTTAGAAAAAAAAAATAACGATAAATTGAAGAAATTTTGTGAAAGAAATTGTTTGACACCTCCGGATTTTCGAGCAATTTCAATTAATTATTCTGCCATTGCGTCCCGCGCACCACCGGTAAGAACATCATTTTCCCCTAAAAGCGCCATACTGTAAGAAATGACTTACCAAAATGTGTCACCATCTCCCGGTCTATATGTAAAATTAAAGGCATCACCCTTTCTTGTTTTTCGTAGTCGGGTAACACGTGATCGTCAAAATAATTACATAAAAATAACGAATAGTTTTTCTACTTTTTTTTGCGTCGGCCACAATACCATAGTCTAATTAATTAAAGGCTTATAAAAAATAAGTCTTATAAAGTAGGTACTCGTATTATTTTTGATTTTTATATTATCAGAAAATATTGCCGCCTGATAGTTTAGAATTACTTAGGTCTTTTTTACCGTTTTACTTTTAAAATTTTATCATGTAATTAAAAAATACGGATACTGCAGTTACACCTCGAAATGCGAAAATATAGCGACACAAATTTTTAAAACATGTTTAATTAAAAGAAACGACCATAAATGACAGTTTGTTAATGTATTAACTTTAAATTGTTTTGTTAATTATAGAAAGATGACCGAGTTTGCGCACAACTGTTTTGTTTCGACGCGGGAAGCGGTTATTGCGTCGCTTACAGACCAGCCGCTGAGGGTTCTCCGTGCGGCGACGGACAAGTGAGTTACAAACACACAAAATATTTAAATACGCTTTTTTAACTAAGTCAAAACCGTTTACGACGACATCGTTTAGAATAACATACCGGTTATATTGACCAAAATCATAGGTCCCGGCTGAATGCTATATGACCGCCTTATAAAAAACACTGCTTTTTACGACATTGCTTATTACGACGTACCTCATTAGCCTGTCGGAACGCTCTGAATTTTGTTTGTGCTGAGACCCAGCGGTAAGGGGCGAGGTAGGCAAAAGACATATTGTGGGTGTGACCTTCTTTAGCTCTGTCTCGCTCAAATCATCCGCACGTTTCAATTTTTGGCTGGTGCCACACTACGAGACTAAAAGATGCTATTGCAAGGGTGCCGCTGTCAATTGATTACTCTAAATTTTGGTAATATTTTGAAGATTTAAAACACTTTTCCGAAAAAGAAAGAGTCACTTTATAGGTTTGTGATGGAACAATTTTGTGAAATAAGTACGAATAAGGTCGTAGTATGACATTGAAAACGTGTGTTTTTTTGGCACAATTAATGCCAACTTTTTTCTAGTAAATCGTACATAAATTATCAAAGTAGTCCATTAGAGACCTAGATTTGTCCTTTATCTTCCTTATAGAGAAAGAATTTTTGCAGAATGTTGACGAATAAGTCTACAATCAGTTGACAGCCGAAGCTCTATTTTTGGCTTAAATTCAGAGCGTTCCGACAGCCTTAAGCGACTACACTTAACTAATATCTTCGGAAAATTATATCTGTTAGAACGACCAGTTGTATTGTAAACAATTTGAATGGGTAACAGATGCACATCTGATTGATATTTATTATTTAGCAAAAATAAAAAAAAAAAACCGGGTCGCAGTGCCAAAACCCTGCCGACAATATAGTGTATTTGATTGTATAGGGCCGTGTGGTTTTATACTTTTATTATGTGAAATTAAGTTTGTTTTTGGGCAAAATAAAAAATTTAACCCCTTAATACACCCCTCAAAATAACATTTTTTTTCTTAATTGTAATATTATTAACAATCTAACGTCTACACCGAATTAAATACACCCTTCAATAAATAAGTCACTATCTGCAAACTACTGTTTTCATAAAATTTGTAAATCCGGCCCTATCGGGCCGATTTTATTAAAATTTTGGGGACACTTTTTAATTATTACCAGAGGGTTAAATTTCAATTTTGAAACGATTCGGAGAATTTTTTCGGTATTTTGGGGCCCAAAAACATTTTTCAACCCCTAAAAACTACCCTTAAAATGGCCCGATTGGGCCCATTTTAAATAGGGTTCTTGCGGTGGTGGATTCCAACATGCGGACAAAATTTCGTTAAAATCAATTAACTCTTTCGAAAGTTATTGCCCGCACATATATATATATATATATATATATATATATATATAAATATATATATATATATATATATATATAAATATATATATATATATATATATATATAAATATATATATATATATATATATAAATATATATATATATAAATATATATATATATAAATATATATATATATATATATATATATATATATATATATATATATATATATATATATATATATATATATATATATATATATATATATATATACATATATATATAAACATTTTCAAAAATGGTGCCAAAGTGTTTAGGAGGTTATGAAACGTCGAGAAATTTTGGTCCGACCCCTAGGTCCCGCCATCCGACCAACGCCAATAGTGTATGTTGCCATATGGCAAATACACTAAAAACTACTTGAAGTTTAATCAATTGCAATAAAGATTACGTATGAAAACAATGTGAAGTGATGGATAACATCGGAAATTTTTGAAAGACGATTAGGAAACTGGGACGCTGAATTAAAAGCAAACAATAAGAAAATTCTACTTTTGGTTGATAATTGTCCTATTCATCCGGCTGTTACTAATACAGAAAAATGATAATGATAATGTGAATATATTATTCCTTTTAATATCTATGGATTATTCAATAATACTACTTAATAAAAAATTACTTTGTACCCCGAAAACTAGTCTTAAACCCCGGAAAAAATGTCTGGTTTTTTGCAAATATTTTTAAAAATGTCTAATGAAGTTGCTATAAAAATTTCATCGTGAATCAATCACTTATTTTTTCATTTTTGAAAATTCAACTTTGGAGTATTTTGGTTTAATGTTAACCCCTCCAAAAGTGTCTGCCTCATTTATTTATTTAAAATCAACTTAATTTTCGAATAGTACTTGTTGACTTTTGATTCAAAAATTTTTTTTGGTACATATTTCTTTTAAACCTTTCCTGTATGCGCAGTACCTGGCGTACCCAGAAAGGACAAGAAAACACTCATTTACCTATGCATATTACCTAAAGACGGTATCTGGCAATTACTATCACTTAGAGAGTTTTCTTGCTTACCCCGTTCTCACTTACTCAAATTTGACTGTATTTCTGATTTAAAGTCCCATTAATTAGCGTATTTCTACTTTACAGTTCTGCACGAACGGACGCTGTGTGGCTGAGCACGAAAATATAATTCCAGACTATTCTCAAAACACCCCGGCTTATATCAGACGAGGCCAAGAAACGGCCGCTACTGATCTCCAACCAGTCTATGTAAATTATACAACTTACAGGTTTGTCTTTAAAATGCTCTGAAATATATATTTTATTTAAAATATTCGAAACATGGTAAGTGTGAAGTAAAAGGAAATTTATTTATTTTCAACGATATTTGTATTTTTCTATGCAGGTATAATTACAACGAAGATAGTAGCACAACACAAAATCCATATGATTATTACCAACAGCAACATTCTACAAGCACAGAAAATCCCTATAGTTTATATTATCAACAACAAAAGACAACAGAGAGTCCTTATTACACAATCAGTACTACCAATCCCACAACGAATTATTACCATTACACGACTACCACAACAACAACAACGACTACCCGTAGTCCCTATAAATACACATTTACTTCAACTAGAAACCCTTACAATTTCCACGAATATTTCAAATCGACAAGCACAACAAAAAGTCCAAACAGTTATTATTCGACGACTAGACATCCTTACGTATCGACCACAACCAAAAATCCTTTCTCAACTAAGAATCCATATTCAACTACTAGAAACACATATGGATCGTCAACGACTAAAAATCCGTATGTTGGCGACTACTACAAAAAAATAACATCGACAACGAAAAACCCGTACAATTTTGCTAATTTTGGTCAATCAACGACCACAAACAATCCATACAGTAGTTTTGAAATATCTGATCATCGTAGAATAAATAATAATTATTTGAAACGGTCATCTAATTATTTCGGGGCAGCGTCGGCCAATATCAGACAGAATAATACAAGACAAATTGGGACTGTACAGAATGGAAAATAACAGAAAAACACTGTAAAAAATTATGATTTTTTTGATGATTTTCTACGGTAAGACTTCACAGAAAACAAAACAACTCTTTCGCTTGACATTTATCATATTTATTACTTGTTTGTGACTTGACTTCTGCCATTTCTACATTTTTGTTTTGCTAATAATTTATTATTTTCTTTTATATGACTTCTTTACGCATTATTAATATCGTTTACACGATAGATTTGTTTTCGACATTTTTACTTTTTTTATAATTTTGATTTATTTATATATTTTTTTATTTTATTTTTTACACTTTTCAGCTTATGTGATTTCTATCTACTTCAGTTATCATGTTTTTAGTTAATTCATTTAATAATTCAGCATTACATTAGAATTATCATTTTATGAGCGATCATGAAGCATTCTTTTTTTTCGATTTTGTTTATTTTTTACCATCAAATTCATTTGTTTAACAAAAAAAAAATTGTAAGCATGAGCTCTAATACTTTTAATGATTATTAATTAATAGCGTACTTGCATGGAATTTTTAATGACATTTTTATTATACAGAATGAAAATATATCTACATCAATTTGAACAAAACTCTAAAATCTGAGGAATCCTTGAAGTCCAAAAATTTACAAAAATCGATTGCTATATAAATGATGTGACGTCAGCGATAAGTACCTATAATAATAACGATAATATCAAAAGTACGTTGTTGAACAACCATAGTTTAATACCGCCGTTACATCATTTAAATAGCGAGCAACTTTATTTAATTAAGGATCTTCAACGCAGGGTCATAGGGAGAAAATCCGGGCTCACGATTTTTTCAATCAAGTTGAATTATAAAACTTCTTGATTTCCAGACGTGTACGCCGTGGTCCATTGGCATTTCTACCTGACGTTTCGTCTACAACTGCGGGTAGTGTCCTAGGCTGCTCACGGGTGAGCCTTTGATAATGTCTACCGCAGTTGTAGACAAGACGTCAGGTAGAAATACCAACAAACCACGGCGTACGAGCCCGGAAACCAAGAAGTTTTACAACACCGCCAGCCGTGAAAGCCTACACACGAGTTGAATTAGTTTTACAAATAATAATAATAATAATAAAATTGCAAAAACATTGGATCATCTAAAATTCGGGTTTTTAAAAAAATTCAGGCCCGGAGGAAAGCATCCTTTACTCTCATAAGGGCCCCCTTCAACAAATGGTTCAATGTTTCTCAGATTTTAGAAATTTGTTCACATTTATGTATAATTTCATTTTGCATAATAAAAAAATTCCATACAAATATGTTATTGTTCCTACCAGTGTTAATTCAACTAAAAAAACAATAAATCAGAATAACAATATTAAGAGCACTGTGGTTGGAACAAAAATGAAATAACAGTATAGAAACTTCTTACCACAACAGTTTTATTAATTGATGTACATTTTGAGAGCTAAGCTGCCATCTTCGACAATACACTACACTAGAGTGTAGTATATTGCTGAAGATGGGCTTTTAGCTCTCGAAATGTACATCCATTAATAAAACTGTTGTGGTAAGAAGTTTCTATACTTATATTTTTATAATAAATCAGAAATGTATTTTTCCAGTGGTCGTCACTAGCTAATAAAAGCAAGATTTCTTGAAGAAACCCAAATCCAGTGAGTGCGTCTACCCTGAAAAAGTTATTCTTCAGAATGCAGTAATAAGAAGTGTCAACATTCAACATAAACGGTCGTTTTAAATGAAATGGTATTGTGATCAGACGCATAAATATACAATTTTATAAATAAACTGTTAAAAGAACCAACTAATACCTACAATGCTTAATAAAACGCAAATCTTAAAACTGCCCGGAGCATTTAGTATTTTGTTATAATATTTTCTTTCAGTTTTAAGTAGAATCGCCTTGAAAATTTTCTCGTAATAAATAATTCTAAAAAAATGTGGTTTCAACAAAAAAAACTAGTATATTGTGAAACGGGTAAAAATGAAGGAAATAAAAAACACAAGGAAATTCTAAGCATGAAGTGCCAATGATTTAATTATTATTTTGGTTGTGATTTTTTTTCATGTTAGTAAAAAAAAATTACCAGGTATATCGAATAATTACTTTAAAAAATAATTCTAAATCATTTTTGACAAAATATTTTAAATGTGTTTTGTAAATAAATAATAAGGACCAACATGAACACATCTTAATGATAATGGTGTAAAAAGTGCAATTAATCAATTTAAGTACTATTACTTTTTTTTCTTAAGTCATGAAACTTTAGATAAATTAGTGTAATTTATTTTCCATATCAAAATACCATTTCAGAAATCATATTAGCGTCTATAGAACATGTTTTAGCTACAAATGGTACACATTTAACTGTTATTTATACATAATATTGTATTTTTAACAAGTATTTCCTGTCTTAAGGCTGTCGGAACGCTCTGAATTTAAGCCAAAAATAGAGCTTCGGCTGTCAACTGATTGTAGACTTATTCGTCAACATTCTGCAAAAATTCTTTCTCTATAAGGAAGATAAAGGACAAATCTAGGTCTCTAATGTACTACTTTTGTAATTTATGTACGATTTACTAGAAAAAGGTTGGCATTAATTGTGCTAAAAAAACACACGTTTCCAATGTCACACTATGACCTTATTCGTACTTATTTCACAAAACTGTTCCATCACAAACCTAAAATGACTCATCCTTTTTCGGAAAAATTTTTTAAATTTTCAAAATATTTCCAAAAATTAGAGTAATCAGTTGACAGCGGCACCCTTGCAAAAAAATTTTTTAGCCTCGTAGTTGGCACCAGCCAAAAATTGAAACGTGCGGATGATTTGAGCGAGACAGAGCTAAAGAAGGTCACACCCACAATATGTCTTTTGCCTACCTCGCCCCTTACCGCTGGGTCTCAACATAAACAAAATTCAGAGCGTTCCGACAGCCTTAAATGAAAGCGGACCATTGTGCCATGCAGCTGTTGTTATTTTTATTAGACGGACGGACGGACATATGATACTGAAATGATTTTTGCCCAAACGCAATAATGTTTAAAGCATTCGTTTTAACTGTTTGATTATTTATTTTTAAAGATCTGTACTTAATATGGATTAATTAGTTTAGTTACGTATTTTTCAAAGGATTCATTTGTGTACGGTAAAAAACGCAATTACTTAAATATTACATTTCCCAAGTTGGTCAGTTAAATTAACTGAACTTAGGAAATTAAAATGTACTTGATTTAAGCTTTACCGTGCCAAATGAATACAGGAAAGTCTTTATATTTTGTTGACTTTGGGTTATTTTTTTAACCTTTTTTTTAATTTTATCTCATAAACTTTCTAGTGTCAAAAGTATAATTCAGTGAACAAAAACTAAATAAGTAATTTATTAGTATTTGTTTTAATTTACTTTGTACCATTTTTCTGTTATAAATTTTATTATTAGATATTTTCTATCATAAATATAAATTAATGAGTATTATAATTATTTTAATAACATAATTAGACATAAGTGAGTCTGTAAAAAATATCACATTATGTTCCTACCATATCAAATTGAAACGTTTTAGGAAAAAAGCAACGCTTGATAAAAAATTGTTCATTTCAAAATAAACTTTATTTAAAATTTTAAATAGCTATTTGTTTTTTTATTATCCTCAAACTTTCTCAATACAAGCAGGGCTATCTTTAACCTATTGGAGGCCCTGGGCACTTTTAGGATAATGGGGCCCCTATGACTATTACGGAAGACTATTTTTTTTAAAAGATTAATTACTACGCAAATTAATAACTAACAAATACAATGTTAAAAAATTTATCGATATATGATATTTGTCAGCAGAGTTGATCTGGCAAGAACTAGGGGGCCCCGTCGATGACGGGGCCCTGGGTCCTGTATACAAGTAAGGATGATTTGAATCTCTATTTTCGCATTCGTTTTGGCGAACACTAGAGAATATTCAATAATTTGTACTCATCATTTTCTAACCAAATATTAATCGAATAGTTCTAAGTAACTGATAAGAATGATTTTAGTAAAAAAAAAAAACGACAGTCAAATCATAAACAGGCGGTTTATGTCCATATATTCACTTTGTTTTATTAGCACTGATACTTAACGAAAACACTACTGAATAAAAAGCAACCTCACTTTATCGGTAACACAAACTTAACTGCGTGTGATTAACAATTCGAAACAAATAAGCCACCACTGCTGTAACCTCACTTTCATCGGGAAAATTGCACACGGAAAAAGACGTGAAAGGACCGTTCATAGTATCAAGGTTATTTGATACTGTTAGTATTTGATATTCGCGAATTTTCAGGAGATAAAACAAAAATTCATATTTGAAAATTATGTTTTATTTATTACCTTGCATAACAAAAAACCTTGTAGTTATTATTCTTATTAAAATTTAAACAAAAATGTTATATGAATAAATGATATAAAATAATTATACATCTATACTAATTTTTAAGCTGATCAATCGATATGTACTTTTCGTGACACAAATCGTAACTTGCACAATGTTCATATTTGCAACATATTCACTAGAGATCGGCCAATCTGATTTCGCTGATACCGATAATTAATCGATACCGATATACACATAGCCCGTAACCGGTATCAGCTGAATATCGGTTATAGAAAGAATTTTAAACGTTTTGCGCGTTAGGTTTCCTAAAAACTATTTAAAAAAAGCTTTAAATATAAAAATAGACGTTCCTGATTTGTACGCAATAATATAATTCTATCAATTACACTGTAAATATTTTAACTAACAATCACATTTTTTGCAACTGTTTTTAGGGTTCCGTACATCCGATGAAAAAACGGAACCCTTATAGCATTACTCACGTCTCTCTTTGTCCGTGTCACAACTTATGTTCTCCTAATATACTGGATGAAAAAAGTTGAAATTTGGTACATATATCTAGTTCCGATTTTGAGGGACCAAATTATATAATTAAAAAGATATATCTTTCAAGTGCATCATGTGACATATAAAATAAAAGGGGTCGTAATGAGAAATAGAAATACATTTTTTTTATTATTTTAAAAAAATACTGAAGAAAATACAGGATAATCAAGCATTCCCCCCCATCTCCGAAACTACATAACCTTAAATTTTAAAAAAATAGGAAATATAGGGCCTTACTCGTAGTTTACAGGAAAACTTAAACAAAGATCCGAAGTCTTAAAGTTTTCACGGAAAAGTGAATGGTACAGAACCCTCTCCACGCAAGTTTGGCTCGCTTTTGACCGTTTTTTTGTTACTAGTGCAGTTAATATTTTCTTCATTTTCATCAGTGTCTTCTTCTTCTTCTTTTTTTATTCTATAAACAAAACAGATCTGGAGACCATTTTGATAGACTAGACAACACTGAATTAGAATATATACATTATTTCATCCTTGGGCAGGTTTTTTTTTAAACGGCCTGCAGGTGAAAGTGAGGAAAGCGTGGCGAAAAAGACAAAGACCAGTGAAGAGGAAAACAGTGACGAAAATTAAGCGAAAGTAACGCCTCTGCCAGCATCTTCCGTAAGCTGAAGTCATTTATAAACACATTTTTCTTATTGAAAAACACGTAACAAAAACAACGGGGGTGACATTTTGGCGGCTGGAACGGATTAATGGCATTTCAATTTAAATGGGGAAATTTGCTTTGAGATACGAGCAAGGTTACGGAACGAATAAAACGCGTATGTCGAAGTACCACTGCATATGTGCTGCAACTGCTGGATGACACGACTGCTCGGATGATTATGTACGTCAGTGGAATATTTTTTACAGAGATTTGCAGTTCGTCATGCAGTCAATGCTTGAAGCAAACAGTTTCGACTGCTTGAAGTTGTCAGTGTACGACCTTAATCTCGAAATCGTACTTAAAAAAGTAGCATGCACAGCGTCGGACTGGCCATATAGTCGAGGTGGCGTTTGCCAGCCGGGCCCCAGCCTGCGGGGCCTTCCACGGACTTGGCTTGCGAGGCTTGCCGCAAGCCAGGCGATATTTAGGATAGGGGGCCCACGCAGGCTAGGTCCCTGCTCTTGCGACTTAAATGTAAACTAGATCAGATAGTTCGTTCATACAATTAAAGAGGAATAAAATAGAAAAATATCCCATGTACCATTATCCAGTCTCGGACCCCGGGCTTGTGGGAAGCCACCTGGGCCCTTCCGACCTTGAGCATGCATTCGTTGGCCATGACAATATGTTAGCCGATTTTCATATAGCACGTGACCACGGAACTGTAGAATTTAAATGGCGTCACAATTCCATTCTCATTTCAAATCCAACATGCATACGCATTCTAATCCCGTCAACTTATGAGTAACAGATAGATTGCGGTATAAAAAAGTGGAGACCTGTGAGTTAAATGCGGAGCTTATTAAGCACCAAGTCAACAGAAGGGTATAGTCCACAAAAACAAAGATTATTTTGAAGAAAATTAGACACTATATCGCATCCAAAATTATTATTATAATTCAATAATAAACAAATAAACGAAGACTAAATAAAGTAGTCGAAACAAAGCAAGATTAACAATAACACGATTGTTTTGTATTAATAATCCAAATACCTGAGATTTATTATTGAATTTTGAAGAAAGTTCCAATAGCAGGATAAAACTCTAAACATCGAGTCAGTTTCTTAGCTATTAAAGAGGTAATTCGTTTTGTTATAAGCACTGTTTTTTCTTATTCACTTATTTCCTTCCAAAAAACATCAAACGAGTTGCGTCATTTATTACAGCAACAATCTGGTTATCTTATTTGTTACAAATATTTTGTTTTTTACTAAGATAAAATAGTAAGAATCAAAATAATAAAAAATTCATAGAACATCATTCTGATTACAATTTTTATTTTACGCAAATCATACAATACTAATAAAATAAATCATTACACCACTGTAAGTAAAAAATTAGATATACAAAGGATAGTTACAGTTACATAAAATAAATATTTCCCATAATACGCATAAGTATAATTTTTCAATAAAGTTTGAAGCAATGATTATATCGACAGAAAGTTTTTACAACGAATTACCATTAATAGAATATTCTTCGTAGTATAGGATTACAATAAAGCAATACTGATCGTAAAAGTTACATTTAATGTACTGATGTTTCGACAACCTCTTTTGTCATCTTATCTTTGGATAGTATTTGATATTCCGAAGATAATAATAAAGATTGTCAAAACGTCAGCACAATAAAAGCAATTTTAACGATCAATTTTGCTTCATTTTGATCCCGATTTTTTTCTACTATTTGTGATACTTTCAAGGATCACACGCTTCTCAAATCTGAGACTAAAAATACTACAAAAAAAACTTATTCTATGTAACTGTTGAAAAAAAAAAATACTTTACTGTACTTTCTGGCTGCTGTTGTCGATGACACCGATTTTGATGAGACCAATTCGGAGAAGCATTGCCGCACTGAGTCCAAATACTAAACCAGCTGGCATGATTTTGCCCGAATTATAAAATCTGTATCCCATAACGCTGGCCAAAACACCGCTTGTAGCAGCCTGGAGTGCATAGCTTGGTGGGTTTTGTGACACTTGATACGCTCCGTACGTTAATATTGAGCCGAACAACAGACCAGCTCCAAGCGATGGGATCGAACCTTAAAATCATTTGATCTTACATTATAATACTTATAAACAAAGCGATGCTAAAAAAGCAGAATATTGATGATTTGACTAGGGCAATTATTCTTAACCTACTGGAGTCCACTACCTTCTTAACGTATTTAAATATCTGTTCGCAAAAACAGATACGGTTAAGGCTGTCGTAACGCTCTGAATTTAAGCCAAAAATAAGGCTTCGGTTGATAGCTGATTGTAGACTTATTCGTCAACATTTTTCAAAAATTATTTCTTTATAAGGAAGACAAAGGACAAATCTAGGTCTCTAATGGACTACTTTTGCAATTTATGTACGACTTACTAGAAAAAAGTTGGCATTAATTGTGCCAAAAAAACACGTTTTCAACGTCACACTACGACCTTATTCGTACTTATTTCACAAAATTCTTTCATCACAAACCTAAAGTGACTTCTTTTTTCGGAAAAGTTTTTTAAATCTTCAAAATATTTCCAAAATTTAGAGTGATCAACTGACAGCGGCACCCTTGTAACAGCAATTTTTAGCCTAGTAGTGTGGCTTAAATTCAGAGCGATCCGACAGTCTTAAGAACCGTTTCTGACAAGTAATTCTTTTACATCCAAAGCAAAAGACTTGAATTTAAGTGATTACAATGTTTGGGAAATGTACCATCAAGGCAGAATAGATATCCCTCAGGCGAATTTGTCCGATACGTGTCGATTTTTATTACTAATTTTCTAATAAATAAGAGGTCAAATAAAAACTTATTCTGCGTCACTTACCTGCTTTATAATAACCTAACACACCTCCAGCAGCTACTGTTGCTGCATATGCAAAGCCGACTAAATCAACTGGCATTTTGCAATATAACCGTGGAAAACTAAAATTATTCTTGCCTTTTTCCGTGCAACTAACAATATAAAGTCACAAAACTAATGAATATTAATTAACGGTGACAGTTCAGAAAAATAGTGCGATTTTAATAAAATAACGAAAACATGATAAACATTATCCCTATTTGCTTACATTTCTAATGGTAATTGAAAAGAGACCGGTGTATACGACGACAACTTGGGATAAAGAAAGAAAACATTCACAATGTGCATAATGGTAAGAGGCATTGCTAACTACATTTTTACCGAATTTGTAAAATTTCAAAACCAATAACTTTCTTTTAATGTCTGAACAAACAGATATAATGTGTAAGAATTCAGTTTCACAATGCATCTGAAAAATTTGGCATGTTTAAATATACGGTAATACAGAAAACTTCAGAAAAAGCGCGCGAGTTACATCAAATGTCATGTCTGTAAACGAAAAAGCTTACTTTCAATACAACTAATGATAAAATTTTAATTACCTTATGTCAAGGAGCTAGTTCTCCAAAATATATACACTTGAATATTTATTAATTTTTATTATATCAAACTTTAGTTATATTTTTTTATAAACTTTGACATATCAAATCGAAGGAAAAAACTGCACAGTGCACATTGCACATGCGCACAATTAATCATCTACAGTCTATATAAAAAAGATTTCACAACTTTAAAATATTTGCATATCATTTTACATAGAGCATGTAAAATGATCACATTATGACGTCATTAATAATAATATTTTAGAGTTTTTTTGCTGTATAATTGTATTAAATGTCCTTGAATTGATTTGATCATTTGAAAGATTAACATTTTTCAGATAAATAATGAATACGATAGTCGCTCTGTGTTAAGTAGTACTAGCACTTACTAGACTGAATGTACTGATAGCATACCACAGTTCATAATCGGAGAGCTAAGGTTAAGAAAATTGGATTTGTACAAAAATTTAATTAAAAATGGAAATAAAACTACCAGAGGATATGGAAAATGTTATTATTAACACTGGAAATATTCTTTCATTGAATGATATCAAAAAGAAACCATCGCAAAATCCAACTGAGGAGGTATGTTTTAATTTACGTTTCATTCCTGAGGAAAATTATTGGAAGGAGAAATAATTTTGACTTTGATTTTCTTTTTCAACTAGGTAATTATATCTTTTATATTAATTTAACAAATAAAAAGGTAACACCACGAATAATTTTTTTTTTTTAATACAAAATATACGTTGGTACTTGACACCTACCTAACAATAAAAAAATCGTATTTTGAAAATATTAAGGAGAAACTTGTTCCCGCCAAAAAGTCATATGTATAATTATTTTTATTTTTTAATTTAATAGAATAAATATTTCTTACGATGTTTAGTGTTAACTAGATATCCTTGAAATGATCTGCCAATGTATTTCTTAAAAATATTGTTATAAAAAACAGATTTTTTTAGTGTTCACTTTGTGACTATATAATAATACCATAAAAATGTAAATTTGAATTTTTATAGCAAAAAAGATAGTTGTATATTTTCTATACAAATATCTAATTTATAGTTTTTATGAAAATCCAGAAATTCCAACTGCAATTAATAATTTTATGTCTTTTAAGTTTTTGGCCATTAAAAAATGATTTATTATTATTTTCAAGAATTCTATGTGTCAAAATAAAATTATAGATAATACAATAAACCAATTAATTGATTTAATCAGTCTTAAATAAATAAAATAGATATTTTTTATTAATTTTGGTTTGAACTCGCTTAGCATTTGACCAGATAGAAGAACATACTTTTTGCAAAAAATCGTTTTTTGCACTCGGGGATATTAAATACTGAAACTATTGAGAAATTGTGAAAAGTGAATTTATTTGATCTAAGTTTTAAATACGTACATATCATTTTCTACCGTGATGTTTGATTTTGACACACACTTGAAATACCTACTAAATAAATATGTAATTTCGTATAGGTATTGGTGGACGGTTTTTCCAATACTATATTCTATTTATAGAATTAATCTCAGATCATATTTCTGTTGTATAGGCTTAGTGTGTTAATCCATAATATGATTTTTAAATTGTACTTAAAGTATCTAGAACGTATTGACGATTATGAATGATGTTACGAGTTGTGAAATTGTGGGAAAACGAACTCACTGAGTTCTAACAGTCACACGAGTCATAATATCATTACGTTCCAGATATATACTACATTTTATGCACGTGCGACTTGTAAAATAACCGATTATTAGTTAATTTTCAACATTTTTGACAGTTCTGTGTGTAACACACTTCATTTCTATTTGATTGTTTATTAGACAGTTATATAATATACAGATTGTATCAACTCAAAGCTGTCCATAGGGCACTCTGTGTGTAAGACAGAGCTCTATATACAAACGATAATAGGTAGTAATTACTGTGGTTACTGTAAAATAAATTTAAATAAACGTCTTTGTTTTCTAAGTCAAAAGTAGCCATTTTATCAATTAATGACAGTCTGTAGTCACTACCGAAATTATTGATAAAATGGCTATTTATACTGTTCACGATAAAATCCAAATAATTAAATGGTTTTATGGTGGCAATTCAATCGTCGACGTAATAAATTTATTTGTAGCTGCCTTTGAAAACAGACCGACTTCTTCTAATAATTTAAACGAACAAAAAATACAAATTTCTAATGCATGTCAGTCCGTTGACCATGAGATGTTAGCCAATGTGAGGAAAAGTATTTATAATCGATTAGGTTATTGTTTGGCAGAACGTAGAGGTCTTTTCGAACACTTAATAAATTAATTATTAAAATTATTGTTCAAACTGTTGTACCAGATATAATAATAATACGAATTAATATTACGGTTTAGTTGTTTTAGTTTGTAAACTGGTAAAAAGATTTACAAGTATTATTTATTTACAGTAACCACGGTAACTATTAGCGATCATTTATCTCACTCTTACTTATCGTTTGTACATAGTGCTCTGTCTTACACACAGAGTGCCCTATGGACAGCTTTGAGTTGATACAATCTGTATATCTTTAATGTTGACAGGTCGTTTATGGAAATTACTGTAGAAATGGTTCGATTTTTGTTTGTTTTGTCTTACACACTGGTGTTAAACGGGTTACTTTACGACACTAGTACGCAAAGTAAAATAAATGTGATCTAATCAGTGAAACAGTAATATCCATAAGTGAGCTGCCAGGTACCATGAAAAAACAGTTGGTGACTTTCAAACATAAAAATATGTGTTAAATTTCGATTTCAATTTTTGAACCCATTACAGTGACTTTTTAATGTACTGGAAAGCTAATAAATTAATATTGAAAACTGTGTACATTTTAATGTTTGCAAATTTTTTTTTAGTTGGTTGAAAGCATAAGGATTACATTATCAGAATGGGCAAATCAAGAATTGAAAGACGCATCTTTAAGAGAAACATCAAATGTTCAAATAAATAGAAACAGTGACGATTTATTAGAGAAAATGGCCGCGCAAGACAGACGAGAATTAAAAGTCGGCGTTAAGATATTTATTAGCAACGAAAGCATTGAAGGCTTGAATAACTCTATTAACAATGGTAATGAACGTATTTTTTATTAATCGAGAAACAGTTGTCACTTCTAAGCAGAGATTGAAACCTAATCGAAATAACATTCGGTTTTGTCGAAGATTTTGATATCGTTTAAGTCGACTTTCAGTTTTGTTTTGGTTTAGTCAGACAGCAGGTTCCAGTTTTCGTTTTTAACAGTATAATTTTAAAAACTAATGAAGCATAAAAAAACTCAATTATAAACAATAATTTTGCATCTATCTTATTTTTATTAAATAACGGAAAGGAAGCTGATTACGTAATAATAAAAATTATTAACAGAAAATAACAAAAATGTTCATTTTTGAATGAGAAAAGCCCGAGAAATTGGGATTTTTCCAGAATCTCTGGAGTTTTCACTGTAAAAATTAAAATTTTTGTGCAAACTGATTCTAACCAGTTCCACGATTCATTTGGGTTGTTATTTTCGGTTTTTTTCTACTAATAGTCTAGCCGCATACATGCCGATTTTGCCTGGGCCAAGCTCCTACTATCGGTACCTGGGGATTCAGATATCATAATATCTCATAGTACTACGTATCGACGACCACACACCTATCTTGTCCTTATTGGCTAGATTTTAGAATATCGGGTCAGAATGCAACTGGGGAGCATCATCCTTTTTTGACCTGCCAAAATAACTGTATAATACGCACCACGATTCTAAAAGGTTCTGAAGTTAGATGCAAATGGAGGCTTGCGCAGGTACAGTAGGTTAAAAAACTCCAAACTCGCGCTATATTATTATTTTTAATTTTTCTTTAATCTATAGGTCTAATTCCTTGCATAAAGTCATCCAAAAAATTATTTTTCGTGCTTGTCTATGCAAAATTGTATTAGGCATCTTGATCAATTAACAATCAAAGAAACAACCTAACTATAGCATACTGGACTGTACTTTATAACAGGAAAGCGACAAGTGACACGACGACCAGCGATAACCAATCACCGACGAGCGCACGTTCTGTGCCGGTAACTGGGAGGTGGTGGGAGTCTTCCTTTCCCACAAAACAACCAAGACGGCATTTGCGACGCTGTTTGTGACTAACTTCAGAACCTTTTAGAACCGTGGCGAGTATTATAATCGCTAGTAATTTTCTCACGCAATCGTACCAAGATTTGAAATAAAACTGATTTTTAGGGTTCCGTACATTTGAAAGAAACAGAACCCTTATAGGATCACTCATGTATCTGTCTGTCCGTCTGTCATAGGCGTACGTCGACGAATTGCACTGACCGGCAAGATCGCCCGATTTAACCGTTGTAGACTTCTTTTTGTGGGGTTTTTTGAAGTCACAAGTCTATGTCAACAAGCCTCAGACTCTTAAAATCCTCGAAAAGAATATCCGTTAAGAATGCGAGAATCTATCGCCGGAAATTCTGGCAAATTGCCATAAATCGGGCCCGTTTGGTCAATTCTGGCAGCGGCCACGGCCGATATCATTTTCTCGACTTAGTGAAAAAAAATTTAAGACATCAAATAAACATAATCCAAAAGCAGAACCAAAGTTTTTCAATCATAAAACAAATTACAGTCAAAGAACATCGGGTGACAACTTTTGTCTTTTTTTTTCTAGTTTTCACGTCTTTAAACATCGAAACTATTGACAATTTAGTACTAGCATATAATAGTAGCAAAATTCCAAATGCCAACGAAGGAGATAATGATGACGAAAATATATTGCCCGCGGTTCAGGGATTATGGAAAACGCTCGAATCGTATGTCGTTGACAAAAAAATACAACAGATTGGCTTGGCAGACGTTGACGAAACTCAGTTTCGTACAATTTATGAATGGGCTGAAATAAAACCATCGATAATTCAAATTAATTTGGCCAGTTGTTGTGTTGTGCCGCCAACTTTGCAGGCGTTTTGCAAAGAAAACGACGTTCAACTATTGACGCATAGCGATCCAACTGGTAAGTAGGAGAACCATTGAATCTCTGGCGGCGAATATACCAAGCTCTAGTTATTATTTGCTAGGTATAAGGGGGCGTTCCAGCGTTGCCAGATTTTTGATTTGCCAAGTCGGGATTTTGGAACTTTTTGAGTGAAAAAAGCGGGATTCTTTCGTCGAAAGCGGGACATTGTAAAAACACGTATATAATCAGAAGTTTTTAAATATTTATCTTTTTATTTGAGTTCAAATTACGTTTGCGTGACAATAGACAGCAAAAATGTATTTTAATAAAAATATGATATTTTAAATCAGATTTACCCTATCGTTAAATAGTTGAGTCTGATTCGTCTTCTGAATAAAAAAATAAAAAAAACAGAAATCAAAATCAAAAAAGTTTTATTCATTAGAAAAATATGGCGTTTCAAACAATAGTCTGAGGAGTGAGTGTTACAAATTGCAACTTACAATAAGACAATAATTATTTACGCACGGTCGAGTTACCCCCGAAAAGCGGGACTCAGCCTGTTCCGCGCGGGACATTTAATTTTCATTCAAAAATCGGGACGTCCCGCCAAAATCGAGACGTCTGGCAACGCTGGGGCGTTCTTTAATCATGTAGCTTGATCAAGAGGGTGGGGTGATTAGTTCGAAAGCTACATGAGGGGAGGGAGGAGTTGGAGTCAAGCTACGTAATTTTTTTCATGTATGTTATTTGGCACAATGAAAATAATTTGCAGAATAAGTTGAATACAGGACACGTTCACTAATCTGACAACAGAATTTTTCGCGTATGGCGGATTAGTGGAAATGTCGGATTACCAGATGTAAGCACAGACTAAAATTGTAACTAATAAAAGAGTTCTTTTTATGTTCCTAAAGTCAATAACGACTTTATATAATACATAATGCATTATTGAAGGTTTTAATCAGTGGTTCCTCGGTTCGATCGACCACCAGGGGTTCAGTGAGTCAGTCTCGTGGGTTCGGCGGAGGCACTGAGTTGCAGTAAATATTCATCATTATGGTTTTGTTTTTGTGTGAAAATCATGTTTTAATATTGTAATGCTTTTAATGGGGTTCAGTACGTCCAAAAAGGTTAAGAACCGCTGGTTTTAATAATAAAACAATTTTTAATTTCGAACTTTTATAACACAAACAACGCGACTCCAGTGTCTATTGTCAGACTACAGAGCAAACGAATCCACGAAACGTCGGAGTATAAAGAAATATTTGACGTGTGTCGGATTACGGAGCGCAATGTCGGATTATAGAACGATTTTTCTAAACCTCTGCATACTTAAACATGTCGGATTAACGAGCAGCAGATTATCGATTGTGTCCTGTATAATGAGTGTTATTTTTTGTGATTGGGAGAGGAGAATAAGAACCCTTTAATAAATTTGCACTTTCTATTACCTATTATAATTTTGGCGCCCCATGAAGCTGCCGTTCGGGGCAAGTGCCCCGGTTTGCCTCCCCTAGATCTGGGGCTGGAGTTATCGCGCATTTGTTGGTGATTTGTGTTCTAAAAGACTATTAAAGCTTAAGCTACAGACCTGTACGCGAGGCGTTGTGAAAGTAATAAATATTTTGTTTACAGATATTTTGCCTAAAGAAGAATTGACGGACTTTTTCGGTGAAAACATTAATTTAGATATTAACTGGGTGCTGAAGTTCCAAGTTCATGTAAAGTGCAGAGGAGTGCTCAGTGGCAAAGGATATATTGTGAATCTAAAAAATAATAATATATTAAGTAGAACGTAATTTGTTAAACCAATGAATGATTTTCGAATACAAGCATGGTACTTAATTGTGTAAATATTTTAAATTGTTTTGTTTCAAACATTTTGAAATCAAATAATTATTATGCATTTATTAGTTCTTAACATAGATATCCAGATGAAAATCCAAGGATTATAATTTTAAAAAAATAGGCAATTAATTATATAAATAAAGCTGGCCTTAGAAATGTTTTATAATTTATTCATCATTAAAATTTACCATATTTTTATCTTTGTTGTAAAATGTGTGTAATTTTTGTTTTTTTTGGATTTAGGTAACAAAATAAACATCAGGTTTGAAAAATTGTTTTTTTTTAACTTCCCGCTATTTTCAAAAATTGGAAACTTATTGTTTTCACGTGGATTTTCTAAAATCGAGTTTTCAGCAGATCCCGACGTTTTGAGAACCTAGGAAGCTATTCTGACTATTTTTAGGATGGTGTCCCGGTGTCTGAAATTGTGGGTATCAGCGTTGCCAGATTTTTTTTTTGCCAAGTCGGGATTTTGGAACTTTTTGAGTGAAACAAGCGAGATTCTTTCGTCGAAAGCGGGACATAGTAAAAAAACGTATATAATCAGAAGTTTTTAAATATTTATCTTTTTATTTGGGTTCAAATTACGTTTACGTGACAATAGATAGCAAAAATAGCCATAGAAAATGTATTTTAATAAAAATATGATATTTTAAATCAGATTTACCCAATCGTTAAATAGTTGAGTCTTATTCGTCTGCTAAATAAAAAAAATAAGAAAAACAGAAATCAAAATCAAAAAAGTTTTATTCATTAGAAAAATATGGCGTTTCAAACAATAGTCTGAGGAGTGAGTGTTACAAATTGCAACTTACAATAAGAGAATAATTATTTACGCACGGTCGAGTTATCCCCGAAAAGCGGGACTGAGCCTGTCCCGCGCGGGACATTTAATTTTGATTTAAAAATCGGGACGTCTGGCAACGCTGATTGCCCTAATCACATGACGTATCTTTTTTACTAGGAGCATTTCTATAAACTAGTTTTAACTAGTCATGACGTAATGTTAGTGAGCGTTTTTGTGAAAACTCGAAGAATTTTCATTTACTGTCCGATTTCGGGTTTTAACTAGGCCTGTCATGTTTTTTTGCAGCAAAACCCAGAGACAAGTAGATAAAAAGCTAATAAATAATACAAACAAACAAAAATTAAAAAATATTTTTAATTTAATGTGGGTTGAAAATTCTTATTTTTGTATATTTTTTCGTAATTTTGGTAAGTCCGGGTATTTTTCAAATCCGAGCAGAACCCTGGAGAATCTAAACCCTGACGGTTCATATGGAGGGTCTATAGTTTTAACGGACAATTTTAGTTAAATTCAAAAACAAAATTTAAGTCACTGTACACAGAAAATGGTTTAACAAACCGAATTAATTTCGTATTCAAAATATCACGCCATTAATAAATTAATAATTCAGTTTTTGTATTTTTCGAACAAGTTATGTTTTCTTTCCATTTTTTGTCATCATGTTAATTTTTATGAAAGAAGACGTGACATGCGTGCATGTTGCTTTATTTCTTAGAACCCAACAATATGAACATTCACCAAAAAATCACCCACCTGCTTATGTAAATATGATATTATTTTTATTAATTATAAGCATATTTAGACCAGTCGCCATGTATTTTAGAGTGGAGAAAATTCAGAATGTATTTTTTTTTCTTCACATAATGGTTCCTCAGGATCTTCTTAATAAAAAACCTGATATTTCCCCTTCCTGAGGAGTGGCGGGGAGAAGCGAAAATAAGGTTTTACCGGAGTTTGAGCTTTCTTGTTTTATTATATTTACACACATTTTTATTTTACTGGGTTGTACAAGGAAAATTTTACCGTAATAATTAATATACTCTCTACAAAAAAGAAGCTAATTGAACCGGACCCATTCCAATTTCCAACTCCAAGAAAAGGTAATACTGACAGTGCCGGATTAAGCCAGCGCGGGGCCTGTAGCAAATTCTGTCAAGGGGCCCTTGGTTTGCTTTAGGTTCTCAAGTTTAGGGTATTAAATAAAACAAAACTGTTATAAATAAACTTTTCTGGATTTAATATGGGCAAATTTAGAGATAACACTTTCAATATCGACTTCTTTAAGGAAATCATGCTCTATATTCAACAAAGTGAGATGATTAAGACGTTCTTGGCCCATCGTGTTCCTTAATTCATTTTTAATACGTTTTAATGTTGAAACAGAATGTTCGCCACTGCAGTTAGTGATTATGAGAGACAAGTAAATGCGCAAGGCAATTTCTAAGTTTGGGAAACACGATTCTAAAGAATTATTTAATAAAAGTTCTCGAAATACTTATAATCGATATTATATTAAAATTGATTAAAAAAGTACAATCTCGGCTACGTAAACTCGCAAAATAAATGTATACCTATACAAAAAATAAAAATCTGGCCGCTTGAAGGGTAGAAATGTGGTATAGATGCTAGTCTAAATATATCGATTATAATTAAACATTAGAACAATTAACGTTAAAAAGTTTGTAAAATACTTACTTATTTTTACGATTTAACGTGACGAAATCGAGTTTTAGATTTTCAAGTGGAAGTGAGGCATAGCCTAAGCGCTTCGCGTTTAAGGCATGCAAGATATTTTACGCTCCTATCTAAATTAATATTTTTTTATTACGGTCAGACAGGCGCTGGAGCGCGGGGCCCGTAGCATTTGTCTTGCTACGTGGCTAATCCGGCACTGAGTACTCACATTAAATTACGTAATATTATAATAAATAAAATAAAGTTTATGTCAGCGTTTGCAATGACGTGGATAACGGCTAGTAATAAATATTTGTGTTATGATATTTGCTTTTCATTCCATGGTTTTTATACAGATTAAGGCACTTAAAATGTTACAGAGCAATAGCACTTAAACTATTGATGATTCCAACAAAGTTTCAGACAAAACATTCCTTTTTGACTACTATTCTACTTTTTAGTGCGAAAAGAATGTTTTTAAAAAGTTTCGTTTTCTTCTTTCTGCTTTAAAATTACAGTACAATATCAAATCTGATAGCTTCATTTACATAATATATCAACTTGAACGCGTTATAGAAGCGAGCTTCCGGCTTCGTATGAGTAATCTGCACAAATCCAATCAAACTCCAGCTGACATGTATTTAAAAAACAATAATTTAAATAAAACTCAAAATGAATACTGAACAATTTATATAATAGTTTGATATAAGTTCAATAAACACGGTCGACGGGTTCAGCACGCGTTTGTTTCATTCCTTTGTTTTCGATTGACTTGGAACAATATCACGTCGCGAGTCGTAAAGCCACCTAGCACACGACAATGTTTTGTTTATATGAAGTGACGTCATCGCGGTTATCGTCAGTTTGATTTCTTCGTAGCCACAGATGGCACGTGCCAACAATGCTCAACCGCTAAACAATACAATGCCTCAAAAACTTTAAAGAAATGCGCGGTTACCATTGAATCAGAATTTCATATAATATATTATCATGTTATTGATTGATTTTATTGACACATGTGGTTAGTCCTTCAATAATTTGGGATGTTGTCCGTGCTTGTCACTTTTACCATTTAATAAACAATAATGAAAACCATTTTTAACACGAGTATAGTGTCTGGTATAATATGTCCATAGCTGAGAAAGTGAATTTTTTCTATACAACAATTGATTTAAAAAATGGAAAATATAATTGCAAATTCCCATTATTACATATTGAAATATAAATACAGTCAAAATCTGTTATTACGACATCGAAAGGTCTATTTATGTTTGGTCGTAAAAACCGATAGTCGTAACAACCGGTGATGTTTTCGAGGTACAATGTAATTTTTTGTTAAGTATGTGGCATTATTGAATGTGTAGGTACATATAAATCCATAGATATTAATAGGAATAATATTCACATTATCATTTTTCTGTATTCATAAAATCTGTATTTTTAGTCTGTTTGGAACACTTCTGTGTGTACGAATTTTGTTAACAATACAGCTGGTCGTTCTAACAGATAGAATTCTGCGAAGATATGAAGATATTACATTAAATGTAGTCGCTTAATGCGGTATGTCGTAATAAGCAATGTCGTAAAAAAGCAGTGTTTTTTATAAGGCGGTATGGTATTCAGCCGTGACCTATGATTTTGGTCAATATAACAGGTATGTTGTTGTAAACGATGTCGCCGTAAACGGTTTTGACTGTATATGTCACCGTATAATTTTGAATACTGTTTGTTTATTATCTATCTCACGAGATTATAAACTTGTCTCTTAATTTTTCGACAGTTTACAATCTCGCGGAGATAGATTATAAACTGACGGTGTCCACATTGTTCACAATCATAGAATAGAATATTATTTATTTTAAATATACACAAAGCTTATAGGAAAACGTCACAAAAATACGGTGACACATATAGAAATGTACCACAGAAAACCGAACATAGGGAAAACTCCATTGTAATATAAGATATATGTTAATTCTGCAATGCTTCAGAATGAGTTATATAATTGTTTTAAACATTCATTGTTACAATGCTAAATTAGAAAAAAATATTTTTTATCCACTGTCACCGTCGGAATTCAAACCCGAATCTTTCCACTTTCGCGGCGGAATGAGTTAATCAATTGCCGTTGAGTAATTGATTAACTCATTCCGCCGCGAAAGTGGAAAGATTCGGGTTTGAATCCCGACGGTGACAGTGGATAAAACATATTTTTTTCTAATTAAGCATTGTAACAATGAATGTTTATAACAAACTCCATTGTGCAAATTAGTTATGATCAACGATTACTTTGGCCACGTATGAGAATGGGTGCCATGGTAACACGAAGTTAATGAAACGATTACCATTCAAACCCATTAGTGGGGAATAGTACTAATTTAGGTCAAAATTGACTTTTCAAAATTTTTCAATGTTTTTTCGTTTTGAGGTCTTCTGAATTCAAAAAACATATTTTTGGAAAAACTCAGTGTGTCTGTTAGTCTATAAGTACGATACAGGTCAAACGGATGAACGGATTGAAACCAAATTATGGGAGGATGTTTGATATGCCCTATTGTTTTTGGCGAAAATCGGCGCATTCGCAAAAGAAATTTATGCTATAATGATACAATGATACACTTTTCCATAATGATTTATGTTCTATTTATTTTTTAAGAATGTTTTGTATTTTTTTTTTAATTTTATAGTTTCGGAAATATTTTGAAAATAAAAAAAAAATCAGCTGTTCTTTTGTTCAAAAGATTTGTCAAAAGGAAATTATTTAGGTTAGCATACTTTGATTAATTTTTACATGTTACACAGAAAAAAATAGTTGACATTTTATTAATGATCGCTAGTGATCAAACGTAAATCATTATTATAATCAATTTTTTCCTTAATACATTGTGCAAAACTGATAATAAGTATGAATTTTAGTGATTGTCTAATACCATATTCGTCATAATTATGATCGAGTCTCCATTATAATAATATAATATGATCATACATTCAATGTAAAAAATTATGTAAACAATGAAATTTACATTGGTGCAACGACAAAAATGCATCTAGCTAATGACCACGAAGTGTTTAATACTACGTATCGGTAATTTATCACATCGCATTGTAATAATGCATAAGTTAATGGCCTTATGATTATATCAACGTAAAATTGTTCAGCAAAATGTTTAGTCAATGTATCCAGGCCTTAATATAATGAATACTGAGTTTAGTGGGACAAAATGGTACTAACTCAATATTTTATTTCGTTCCGTTTATGCTTCAGTACGTTGTGGTTATGTTTTAACACTTTTAACCCTTGATATATCAATGCCATCGCCCCTCACTCCTACATAACCAATAAGACATCACACGATCACAGGTCGCAACAGGCAAAAATATTGTTGGCGGCTTTGTGCAAATGTAGTAATCGGCTGCTTGTGTCCGTGTTTAAAGGCATTTTTTTATACTTGTGCTTTAAGTAAAGAATTAAAAAGTGTGTTACAGATACAGTGAAATTACTAGTGTGCTAAGTTTATATATTTTTTATACACCATTGGCATGCATTATCTACACCTAAACCTAAAAGGCTAAAAGTTTTTACATCGGCCGAGAACGCACTATTTGGACAGCCTGTATAATTTACAGTCTACAATGTTAAGTTTATAATAAATTATTATGTTAACAAGTAATTAAAAAAACTTGAAAATTCTACAAATAATTCTTTATTTCTCGACGATCGTTTCGGACAATAAGTCCATCTTCAGGAGTACAAAACTTATACTAAATTACATATTTTCATTATACCTACTACCATGTGCCGAGTGAAAAATCAGTGCAAATTAATTATTATGTGTTTATAATATATTTAACTGTACAGTGGAGCGTTTCTCAACCTTTTTAAAACGCGACCCAACATATTATGTTTTGAAGTCGTACTTCGATTCAATTATTTTATAATATAAAATCAGAAAAAGTTACTATATCAACATGATATGTATCATGGACTAATAATTTATAATTTAAAAGTAATTTTTTAAAATTGAAATCTTCAGTTAATTTCCCAAGTGTTATCTTTTCAAGTATAAGATATCTAATTATATTTTTATTTCGTTATTTTACCAGTTCCTTCGCGACCCAAAGGTTGCAAAATGCTGGAATGGAGTATGTATTATTTTTTTTTGTATTTTTTTGTATTGAATAAATATTACAATTAAATCTGATTAATGTCTTTTCAAAAATGTACCTGTACGAAATATTTACAATAAAATAGAAATGACTAAATTAACATACAATTAGTATATTATATTAAAAATTATCACCGTTATGACTGAACGTCGATCATTTTTTAATATTATACACTAATTGTCTGTTAATTTGGTCATTTTTATTTTCTTATAAATATTTTCAATAAACCACCTTCCTTGAATCGTTAAGGCAATGCTACGCAGCCATGGATTAATTCCTGCCGTTCTTATATTAATGCTACTAAGCATTAGACCAATACACTGGTTTAATTGAACAAACCATACAAAATCATTAATACAATGGCCAACTATTGATGTTCAAGTGATAAAGTTGATGTTTTTTATCATCAATACGATGAATGCGATTGAATAATCGATGTACAGAAAACATTAAAACCATGATACAAAGTTAAAGCTTTATGGGATCATATTAATAATTGTGATTTTTGACTTACAAACATTGTTCATTAATATAATGCAGTTCATTTTTAAAACTATTTGAAGAAATCAATGTCCCTCGGGCGTTAATATAATCACCTTAACCTTTATCAATCAACAATAGTACGTTACAATGATTAAGTCGAGCATCGGTTGAAAAATAATGTTCAAATACATTGTTTCAACGTCTTTTTTAATTATATTTACGTCAGTTTTTCGTTCTGTGTAAACCATATTATGTAACCATGAAATCAAATAGCAAATATCACTTTTGTTACTAGCCATTACCCGCGTCACTGCGCGCGTTTCCAGGATATTTATTTTATTTGTTTTAATACGTATGTGAAATGTGAATATTTTTAATGTTGGAATGGTCCTGTCGCCCAATTGGCTGGAATTTTTATTAAATGGTAGCGAAAAGATATCACAAATATCAATTTTGAAAGCGTTGGTAATGTTTTTTTCCCGATTAATATAGTGGCCAAATTCATTGTACAGTAGGATCTCAATTAATGCTTAATACATACCACGTCACATCTATCTAAAATATAACAGTTTTTTGCAGTGGCACGTCTTATCTCAAATTGTTAAACACTAATTTTTTAATTATTAATTAGAATTTTCTACATTAATAATAATCAAAAACTTACATTTAATTGCAATCGACTGTAGACTTTAACAACTTGTGCAGCGCTCTTTTAAGACGAAAAAATCCACACTTTCTTTTTGTAATTGTAAAAAGTTTATCACAAATTGTTTTTTCAAAACTATAAAATAATGAACAACTGAAAACTAAATCATAAATGTTGTACAAAACAAATTTTGAAGAAAAAAATACAAAACCACATAAAATCAACATTCAAGAAGTTGTTTTAATTCTCGTATTTATGAAACGTTAGAATAATTAACACACTTAAATCCGATAAAGCGTACATATTTTTTGAAGTCCCTTAAGAAAACATAATGACTAATAATTAAATTAAAATCACAGAGTAAGACCCGATACACTCTATTCAGAAATCACGCCGCTACTAAAAATTCTCAGCAGGTCAGTTTTAAAACGTGAATTGTCCTGTAGATTACATAATTATGAAATCGATCATGCAATTTAAAAAACCAACAACGCTGTTTTTTTATTTCATTTTTATAATGATGAAAAAAAAACTTTATAAATATTTATACAGAGTGTCCTCTCTATTTTTGTCTTTTAAAATAAAAATACGCAGTATTAGTTGACCTAGAAACTTACTGAATTAAATTTGTTAGGAAGTATTTTGCGAAAACTTCGTATAATTGTCATAAATAAGTTTTGCAAATAAATATTGTTTTTATTAGTCTTGTATCCCGTACCTCTTAGCTGTTCTTTTTGAAAATATCAATAAAAAGGAAAATTATAGTTAATTAAAAAATAAAAAAGCTACAGAAATTTAAGTAGTTCATCATCATTATAGCACGATTCGCTTAATGGGGCACCAAATCAATGAAAATATATAAAACTAGCCCGTCCCTTGCATAAAAACTATTCCGTTTACAATGTAATTTAAATGGAAAATTTAGAAAATAAACTATACACATAAATGATATTATAATAAATACTGAAAATAGAAAACGTTAATTGCAAAAGACTGATTAAAAGTAATTAATTATAATTTATTAAAATGAAAAAATTCCAACAGTTAACAATAAATTATCAATATTATAATTTCTTTATAAGTAAAACATACAATATTATCTCATTTTATTCGTCCATTTTTGTAAAAAATTTCTTATCATAGATAAAATATAATTAACATATCAAACTACTAGTTCAGTTTTTAGGACTGATTTTTTTGATGTTTTGGGACGAATAATCACAAATCTGTTAGTCCGACAATCTACTACAACGGCAAATTTTAAAAATAAATTTGTATAACTCAACACTACTTAATGAAATTTATACAAATTACAGGGAAGTATCAATTATTTACGATTTTCATTGTTTGAATTTTTATTTATTTTTTTGTTTACCTGACAGACATACAGGAAATTTGTTCATTTGATAAGAGGTCTGCTAGATTTTTAAGCAGACAATTGAAAATAATTGTTATTTCTCTATAATCTGTATAAAAGAATAATAAAAGACCGGGGCGTATCTACCGCCGTATCTGCCGTATCAATTATACGGGGCCCCTGGGCTACGGGAGCCCCCAACGTGCGTAAGCAAAAATTAATAAAAACTTCCCAATTTTTTTTTATTTCAGAAATGACAAAAGTCAAAAAAAGCAATTTCTTTTTTTCTCGCGTAAAGCGTGCGTTCAAAAGTTGGCAACACCCTACATCGGTTATCGCGAGCTGCGGGATTTCCCCGTTTAAGTCATTTACTTCAACGGGGGAAGGGCCCCCAAACAAATTTTTATACGGGGCCCCGTCAAGGCACGCTACGCTTCTGATAAAAGAACAAATTAAATTAATCTGTTGCCGATTAAATGTTGTCCATGATTATAATAATCTGTTAAATTCACTAATTAAAGTTGAATATTATTGTCCAGTAGACGTTTGTACAGTGGGAGCTTAAACTTTATATACCTATGTACAGTACTAAAAAAAAAAATTAATCATTCATGGTCGTCTTTACAATTTACAAATAAACATCAGCTTATTCTGTTTTCACAAATATTTTTACCAATAAAAATTAGTAAAGTCCTTACCGATTGTTTCACAAAAACACTAGTGTCATTAGTAATCATTTGTTTAGTTAAAAAAATCATAAGGATTAGGTTTTCATAAAAATATTCGTTTAATACGGTATCAATCAAATTCATTCCGTGGAGTCAACATTTGAGTTAAGCCACATTTCCATGTTCAGTTTCCAATCTCCTAACATATCAGATGTATCTTTGGCCTTTCGATATAGAGTTCTCTGATTTTGTAATTCGCATTCTGATGTTAAGTCCAAAAGCGCTGCTGCTAATTTCTGCACTGGTGTCATATATTCTGTCGAGTATTCTGACATTTGTGTCATGTATTCCGACATTTGTGGAATCTGTCCCATCTCATTCAGAGTTTCAACCCTATATTCCGGAGCTTGTGCTTGAAATTCCGAAGTGTGTATCTTATATTCTGGAATTTGTGGTCTATATGTTGGAGTTTTTAAACCACCTACCGAAGACTGTGCCATATATTTAGAAAATTGTGGATTATATTCCTGAGCTGGTCTCCTATCTTTCAATGTGTGTGCCTTATATTCCTGAGTTTGTCCACTATATTCCGGCAATCGTGTCCCATCTTGTGGAAACTCTGCCATGCTATCATGAGTTTTCCCACTATATTTCAAAGTTTGTGTCTCATATTCCGGAATTTCTCTACAACATCCCAACTGTCTTATGTATTGTGAAAACTCCACCGAGTCATCCAAAATGTTTCCTCTATTTTCCAACATCGGTGTGCCACTTTGTAAATGTTCTGCCATCTTATTCAAAGTTTGTGCCTTATATTCCGGAGTTTGTTCACTATATTCCGACAATTGTCTCTTATATTGCAGAAACTCCGCCGAGTTTTCCAAAATGTTTCCTCTATTTTTCCACATTCCTGTACCACCTTGTGAATATTCTGCCATCTTATTCAAAGTTTTTGCCTTATATTCCGGAGTTTGTCCATAACATCCCAGCTGTCTCATGTATTGTGAAAGCCCCACCCAGTCATCCAAAATGTTTCCTCCATTTTTCGACATCCGTGTGCCACCTTGTGGAAGTTCTGCAATCCTCTTCAAACTTTGTGCGTTATATTCCGGGTATTCCGACATTGCTGACGAATCCTGAGGATCTTCAGTTATGAAAAAACCAACTACACGCGAATTATCCAATACTTTTGCCTTAGAATCGAACGTGTGTGTCTTGGATTGTGAAATTGGAGCTACTTCATCTACAGTTCGCGGAATCTGTGTTGCAATATTATTCGGAGTTATATAATCCGAAAAGTTTGTAAAGTACTGCGACATTTGTGCACTGTTTTGTGCAATTTGTGTTTTGAATTTTTCAGTCTCTTCTATCGTGTCAAGTAAACGTTTGAACTGTGATGGTTCAGTCTTTATTTGAACAGCGTCTGAAGTTATTTTTTCAGATATAGGAAACTCGTTACTATCTTCATCTATTACATAAGGGTATTTGAGAGGAACACGTCTATCAGCATCATTCGGGTCACGATCATGAAAATAATTTGTTGAGGAGAGCGATATAGACAACATCTGCCGACGCGTTATATAAAATGTTTTTCCATATATTATTTCATTACCAGATAATTTTACGCCATTTTCAATACACACGAATAGCATATCGTAATTCGTAAGTGTCCCATAATATGTCCCTTCATAACAAATCACCATAACGTATTGATTACAGTACTTCTGCATCATCGTTTCGGCTATTCGCTTAAAAAAAATGAAAAAAAAATTACCAACAGTTTCCAGTGACAAATATTTCTTGTTTCACACAGGTTTTTAAGGCACATTTTTACATCTCATTGCTATAGAACAGTAAAAAAACTGATTCTCTTATGCAATACAGCTCTAAAAAAATTGTTACTAAAATACCTAGGTTTATAACAGGTAGAAGTACTATACATAATTACTGATTTGGTCAAATTTTTAGTTTTGTTAGACAATAAACACACCGGTGTAGATGTACCATTTAAAGACCGCGCACAGTTGCCCCGCATCAGGCCCTGATTAACCCTTAGGCTAATTAGGCTGCAGCCTAGGGCGCGAGGTTCGGGGAGGGCGCGCTAAAATCGTGTCTTCGCATGCACTAATCTAGCATCATTGCATCTACCGTACATATTTCAACTAGACCGAGACAAAACACTAAAACTAAATGCGCTTGAGAGCCCCTGATTTTAACAATAAATTTTGAAATTTTAAAAAGCGCGCGTAAAACAAACACTGACTTGTTACTCCGTAACACACCTGGCGGGGGGCGCGTCCTCATAATTAGCCTAGGGCGGTCAGAACTCTTGATCAGTCGCTGCCCCGCATAAACCTCCACGACTAACACGACCTGCAACCTCCACGATGAGATCGCACACTAGACCAGCATAAACCAGACAAACCTGTACAAACCAGCACATTTCAGTGCAGATATCTTGATTTTTTGTAGACATTTTGCAGTTTTTAAGTAGTTTTATCAATACAAATTAAATAATGAAAACGCCACATCGCAGATCGGTCCAGCACGGCTAGTTGCTGGCTGCTGGTCTAGTGTGCGCTATTCTGTTGAATAACATAGGTTCCTTCGCGAATAGGCTTTTCTGGTTTGTGTGGTGCTGGTCTTGCTGGTTTATGCTTGACAAGTGTGCGCAGTCTTTTAGGTCCTAAAGAATGATCTAAATGTACTAAGTGCAGTTTGGAGAATTTGCAAGCGTCAAAGTTCAATATCGAGAAACAAAAGGGATTAATGTGATTTATTCCTTTATTTTAAATCTCAGTGGGGGAAGCTACCTTCCTTGGCCCCTTGCGAACGCCCGTGCGTTGAAACTTTTAGTAAAGTTAAACAAATTCTAATGGTAGGTATTTAAGTTTAATAATAAAATATGTAACAAGTAATTAAAAAACACTTGAAAATTCTACAAATAATTCTTTATTACTCGACGATCGTTTCGGACAATAAGTCCATCCTCAGGAGTATAAGTTTTGTACTCCTGAGGATGGACTTATTGTCCGAAACGATCGTCAAGTAATAAAGAATTATTTGTAGAATTTTCAAGTGTTTTTTAATTACTTGTTATTATTAATCATGTTCTACCACGTGCCGAGTGAAAAATCAGTGCAAATTATAATAAAATATATGTGCGAACTGTTTCTTTAATTATTAAATTAATACTATCATACAGGATTGCAGACAGGTTTGTCAAATAATTTGATTTGCCAATGCTCTTAGATTGTGAACAAACATATTTCTCCATAAGAAAAGCCTTTTAATTCGATTCTGTTCGAAAAATAATTGATCTATTGAAATGGCATTTTTTCTAAACTTTGTATGCGTGTATTTAACATAGTTTTTTGCACAATTTTTACTTAAAAACGACATTTTCCTACGCATTTTAATCAAAATTTGACTTGAAAAATGACCTTTTTCTGTGTAGATTAAGCATTTGTTTTTGTGTGAATACAATCTAATGTTGTACATGACAGGGAGTTTGAATACGACTGCTCTTGCATGTATGAAAACTGTAATTTTTTTATCACAACCTAAGGTCATTGTCAAATCTCATTTTTTGACAATGCTTTGTGCAACCCAGCATCAGTCTAGCTTATAGCAAAAAGATTGATTTACAATAATATACAATACACCATACCTACGTTTACCATATTATAGGGGTTTCCAAAAAGAGTATTTTTTCATGTAGTTTGTTAATTTAAAGAAACATTTGGATTAGCAAAAATAGAATAAAAAAAGAAACAACTACCGCTGCTAGAATTTTTGTTAAAACAGTAGCTTGTTTAAAAAGCACGACTTGTACTTATTTTCTGCTTAGAAAAGGAAAGGCCATTAAGTAATAGCCAACAATTTTAGAACAGAAAAAAATATTAGTTCACTCTTTTAGTAAAATTGCGAAAAAGAAACGACATTGAGTATGCATGGATATTTGTGTTCTTCGTAGCCTTTAAACCACTGGACCCATTTTAACTAGAGATGGGAAAAACGGGTCTTTTTAGTGATCTGCATCTTTGCATCTGGATCCCGTATGTGAGCCGGCTCACTGAACCGGTTCAAAAAGAACCGAGTTCTGAATATGTTACTGCAGTCTGCCACTGAGTTACCTAGTTCAGTCAATCATATCGCGACCTGTATAGAATCAAAAATGCATAGCCAAACATGTGATGCATGAGTCATTTGAGCTGACAGATGCATCAAAGCGAGAACTGATACGTAAGTGTAAAATGTGGTTCAGTGTGTTAAGTGTTTCACTGAGCCATGCGGATCCGTTGATCCGTCGGCTCAAAAAAAGTGAGTCGGCTCTCACGGATCTTCTGTCGGAGTCGGCTCTTTGAATCGGTTCAGATCTGAGTTACCCAACTCTAATTTTAACAAAGTATATATCAATCGAATGACAAACTAAATGATGAACGCAAATTGTTGACTACGGAAAAAAAGAAATAGGAATGAACATCGTGTGATGCTAAAACTAACTAAAAATGAAAATACCAAAAAAAAAATATATATCCCGACTACTAAAAAGTAAAAATCAAGCTTCAAATGTGAAAAGTAGTCGAGTAATTAAAACTATCGTGTTTTTACCCGACTACTTTCATATTAGAAACTTGTTTTCTACTTTTTCATAATCGAGTTTTTGAATTTAAAAATTGGTTTTATAACTACATTCGCGACCGGATCACATGGCACATACATTTTAACTAAAAATCTTTACTTACCGAATTTGATTTTTTCTCCATATTTAAATTTGTTTTAAAATTTTTTACTAATTTAGATGTTCATTCACTAGTATATTTTGCGTTAAAATAATTGAATAATTCACAGAACTTCTGCAGATCTTATCAAACGAGTCTGCTATTTTTGTCCTCTAATATTGCATAATAATTGTATCTAAAACCAAAAAGCAATGCCGTTTATGACAAAATTTTAAGTAATTTTAATTATAACTTCAGATAATTTTTGGCAACTATTTTATACATAGATAATATTCAGGTTGATAAAGAGATCATGTGTAAATAGAGATTTAACAGGCATAAGCAAAAATGACGAAAATGTCAGTCCGCCATCAGTCCAATCAACAGAAGACTAGCTTACTCAAAAGTCATTTATTAGTGTATTTGCCATATGGCAACATACACTATTGGCGTTGGTCGGATGGCGGGACCTAGGGGTCGGACCAAAATTTCTCGACGTTTCATAACCTCCTAAACACTTTGGCACCATTTTTGAAAATGTTTATATATATATATATATATTTATATATATACGTATATATATATATATGTGTGCGGGCAATAACTTTCGAAAGAGTTAATTGATTTCAACGAAATTTGGCCCATGTGTTGAAATCCATCACCGCAAGAAGCCTATTTAAAATGGGCCTAATCGGGCCATTTTAAGGGTAGTTTTTGGGGGTTGAAAAATGTTTTTGGGTCCCAAAATACCGAAAAAGTTCTCCGAATCGTTTCAAAATTGAAGTTTAACCCTCTGGTAGTAATTAAAAGGTGTCCCCAAAATTTTAATAAAATCGGTCCGATAGGACCGGATTTACAAATTTTATGAAAACACTAGTTTGCAGATAGTGACTTATTTATTGAAGGGTGTATTTAATTCGGTGTAGACGTTCGATTGATAATAATATTACAATTAAGAAAAAAAATGTTATTTTAAGGGGTGTATTAAGGGGTTAAATTTTTTATTTTGCCCAAAAACAAATTTAATTTCACATAATAAAAGTATAAAACCACACGGCCCTATACAAGCAAATACACTATATTGTCGGCAGGGTTTTGGCACTGCGACCCGGTTTTTTTTTATTATTTTTGTTAATTAAATTATTAACTCAATTTAATTATAAATTATCGTAGATCACCTCTAAATTATAATAATGAATTTATGCATTCAAGTTTTTAATTTTAATTTAATTTTATAAAAAAAAAATTAGATTCTATTATGATCACAAGGTAATGTCCGAACCACCTTAATATTAAATCAAAGTTAGAATTTTTAATTTTAAAATATAATTTTTATTATGAAATAATATTTTCGTTACAACATTATAAAACAATAATATTAAGAACACTATGGTAGAATAGTAGATACATAGCATATATATTTTAGTGTCGTATATAATATGGCTTATAATACGGCGAGATTTAACAGTCACACGAGTCGTAATACCATTACGCACGAGATATATATAGCATTTTTGCACGTGTCTCCTATAAAATTTCTTCATTTACAACAAATTTGACAGTTCACTTACGACCAATTATCGCTTCAAATAAGGGGTTTAAAAAAGTAAGTGGCAAACATCGATTTACCATATGGTATCGCGCAATCAGTTTTGTTGACTTAACCGCGCATAAGGGGTAATTTTACGTCACTGTTTATATGAATATAAAGCAACTATTTTATAGGGGTTAGTGCAAAATAATAATAGTATAAAAAACAGAAATCTAGTCGTTTCTTAACCACGGCAATTTTATTATTGGATGTATATTTGGAGAACTATGCTCACGGATCATATCTTCAGCAAAAACTAAACTTTTAATAGTTTAGTATTTGTTGAAGTTTCAGGAATAGACTAAGAAGCGACTAATTTGTTGTTTTTTATAACTTCGTAAATATAAAAATCTATTTTTATTGTACAGAGTGTTCAGGAAATCATCCGTCAAACTTTTTATAAATCTCGGCCTGTGTTATAAAAATAGCAAAACATATGACACGGTTTTTGAAATATTTAGATTTTTTATAAATCCTGTTCAATTAAAATCGTAATATCTTTTTATTCAGAAAATAAGTTTAGTGTTTTATACCATTCTGTAATCTGACTGAAAAAAGCAAGTTTTTGAGACAATGGGCAAAAATGAGTTTAAAAAGTATAAATAGCTCGAAAGCCTATCATTCGTTACAGTCTTACGAAAGGTTTGCTTGACACCCTGTATAAGTCTTTTTAGGATAGTCAATCTCACTTTATCCATCGTCAAACTAATATAATTTTAACAAAAAAAAAGTAGCAAAACACTCTGCAAGTCAAAACAGTGGTCAAAATTAAATTATTGCACAAAATTTACGGAACCAGATTTTCGAGCAAATACAGAACTGTTTCCAGCATAGTCTATAAGATTTTGTGATGTCTCTTTAACGACATATTTCTGTCAACATTTAAATTTCCTGTCATTATTCTTTTCCGTTCTTTTCCATATGTTTTGTAGAATTCCTGTCAAAATTTTGTTTGGCATTCCTGTCTATCTCTTCTAGATTATTTATCGACATATGTACGCCGCATTTTTGCCGAAATGTTCTGGACATTTCCTGTTAACGTTCTTGGGGAAATTTTCAGTAAATTTCCTGTGACATAATATCTGTTATTCTTTCTAGTTCCTCTCACTATATTTTGGAGACTTCTTGCTAACATGTCAAGAATTCCTATTGGTATGTTCAATAGATTTCCATTCTGACATGTGCGGAGTTCTTGTTGGTATACTGTGTTTTAGATTTTCATTGTCAACATGTTTTGGATTGCTCTTATTGTTGTCGGTGGGTTACTGAAATGTTCTGCGTCTCTGTCGCTGGAATGTTGTACAGCGTTTTTCCCTGTGACTTTTTTTCGGTTCTACTCTTGTAGCATATGTACTTAACTGTATATTCGTAAGTATATTTATATTTTGTGACATTTACTAGACAAAATATCCACTCTATTAGGTGAAGTGTTTTTTGTGCCGTCGAGACTTCTAAATAGATAAATGCACAACTCTTCTGTGCAACGATATTATCATTTGAATCGTTACTTTTCGGTAATTTTTTTTAAATTGAAAATAAGCTTTTTGAATTGTTTCGTGCAGCAAAATTTTGATTTGTATAAAGAAAATTACAGGGATGTGCAACTATTAATGAATTTCGAGTTAAGATATCCAAAATTTTGTTAGGTGTAAATATATTTTTATTTGGTAGAGAACAATTATTTGGAGAAGATCAATTTATAAATAGATTTGATGAGCTTTCATCCAAAAATCTAGATTTGTCGCTCACGTTTTAACTTAAATTCAGGAGGGATAGCATTTTTTCGGGAACAAGTTTCAAATGATACCGACACAATGTTTTGACCCCGTATTAAAAGCGTCCCGTTTCCACGTCTAACTCTTGTAATTGGGTGTGTGGATCTCTTTTTCGACAAAATATACTCGTCCCATTGAGATAATAGCAAATTCAAATTTGTATCAAAAGCTAAAAGACATCCAATAACCAATGCGCCATCGGCCATTATTACTTTAATTTGCTGATTAATATACATTGTCATATGATTCTTCTTTTGGGCAGACTAGAAACGAAATTCCAAATTATTTAAGGGCACATACAGCGAGTGTTTATTGAAAACTTAGATCAAGAATAATATCTCTAAAACTGAACGCCGGATGAAAAAATGTTTCGAACAAAAGTTGTGTAGGTAATTTGAAGGCAGAAGAATAAGGAATGTTTCATTTTTTAATTAGGAGACTTATTTACCACCAACTTGGGTTTTTTACTAACAGGTTTTGTTTTTTTAATATGTTCAAATTTTGCATGAAAAAGAAACAATTTTTGACAAGAATATTTTTACAGTTATACCTATTTCTTTTGACGCGTTATGAAAAAGTATGAAAAAAATATCAAAATTAACAGAATGAAGTTGCTCATATAAGAGCGCGCACACAATACAATCAAAATTAATATGATAAAGTAGCTCGCAAAAAAAAGCTGTCGACAGAATAGAGGTTACCAAAACAATCGGCTTACAATAGTGGACGTGTCTTTGCCATATATTGTAGTCGTTTTTCGGTTCATTGAATGAGGAAGATAGAGTATGGTAGAGACCATGTTTGTATTCGCGTCGAGTCTAAATAGCTAATATCACTTCAGTCATCTGTTCTGGTAAGAAGTAACTTTTTTTTAAATTTTATTTTAATGAATGTTTCTAAGAATTTTTGCAAAAACTGCACTGTTTTTTCGACACTGTGCCAGCACACCAAGGATTAAAACGTCCCTTAATTAAAAAATGAATTATTCCATACTCTTTCCCCCTTAAAATTATATACAACTTTTGTTTAAAATATTTTTTTCATGTGGTGTTCGTTTTTCAAGAGACTGAATGAATTTCAGGATTAATATATAACGAAGCTTGCTTCAATATAAATAGATTCAATTACGTACCATTTTGATATAACTAATATTCTTATCCGTCAATCAACGTAAAATAACTTAATATCAACTAACGTGTCGTTAAAAATATTTGTTAAAATAAAACAAATATAAAATTAATATTTCTTTAAAAAATAATACTGAACAAACGACAAACTAAAATATATCTGAATGTTTTATAAAACTATTGATAATCATCACTTAGATTGCATAACGATTAGCGAACAGCTGGTCTGAAATTACCAAATGGAAAGAAACGAAGCCAAACGGAATCTTTTTTTCTGATGTTTTCGTTTATATAACAATTTTAAATAAAAGTATTGAAACTTAAAAAAGGGCGCGTTTTCAACTCTAGAAAAAATTGACATTTGTCGCCAAATGTTAAGTTTTTCTGGTCTTGAAAACGCACCCTTTCCTAAATTTCCTTACTTTTATTTAAAATTGTTATTTCAACAGTGTTGCAAAAGTGTGAAGTTTTTTGATTAGATTTATATCGGAAACTTTCTTCCCTATCAACACCCTTTTTTAGAAAAAAATATTTTTTTTTTGGCATGCATATAGATATTAATAGTCCAGCAGCCACTGCCTGTTTTTGTAAGTGATTAATAACAGGCTGAATCTTCGTGAGTTCGTTCGGTTCGACGAGACGCCCAAGTTTTTCCTCTGTCCAAATTCTCAAAGAGGTAGGTAATGAACTGCGCAGATGTAAAACATGTCGATTTGGGAGGGTGTCAAAATTGTCTGACTAACAGTAAATTTTTCATTGAATTTTTAAGATAATATGATAATAAACTCGGAAAAACAATTGTCCTACAAAATCGATGGTTTGAGTTGGAGCGTCCTCCACGCCGAATATGTCGAAATAACAAGGTCATAAAAATTATTAATAACCAGCTGATTTTTTGTATGCAGCTTACTAAATATTAGTATAATTGAATGGCCACAAAGTCCTACAAATGTAGTGGTAGGTTTTCCTAGTCCTACGCTTGGTAAAATTGTGTTCTACACTTTATTCCCGATAGGACAAAATCAAACCTAGGTTGTTATTAATGAAAAAAGTGTTACCGTGGAATCGACAACTTCCAATCGTAGGACTAGGAAAACCTACCACTACATTTGTAGGACTTTGTGGCCATTCAATTATACTAATATTTAGTAAGCTGCATACAAAAAATCAGCTAGTTATTAATAATTTTTATGACCTCGTTATTTCGACATATTCGGCGTGAAGGACGCTCCAACTCAAACCATCGATTTTGTAGGACAATTGTTTTTACGAGTTTATTATCATATTATCTTAAAATTTCAATGAAAAATTTACTGTTAGTCAGACAATTTCGACACCCTACCAAATCGACATGTTTTACATCTGCGCAGTTCATTACCTACCTCTTTGAGAATTTGGACAGAGGAAAAACTTGGGCGTCTCGTCAAACCGAACGAACTCACGAAGATTTAGCCTGTTATTAATCACTTAAAAAAACAGGCGGTGGCTGCTGGACTATAATTACTATCCATTGAATGTAAAAGTGGCTAAGTTACAAAGCTGACTACTAAAACATATTTCACTGTATTTACATTTAGCAAACACACATGACTTTACGTTACGAGTCCAATATGGCAAAACACCGAATTGTAACTTGCTCAGGTCCCACCATTACTGTAAATCGTCCACGTGCCGTAAGTGTGAATCCGTCACCTAATTATTTTGAGCGGCATGGCGACGTTAATGAGGCCTGTCGATATGCTTATATATAATTGTATACGATTGGGTCGTATTTTCCGACGCGATGACGCGCCAACAATTAGAGTTGGGTAACTCAGATCTGAATCGGTCCAAAGAGCCGACTCCGACAGAAGATCCGTGAGAGCTGACTCACTTTTTTTTGAGTCGACAGATCAACGGATCCGCATAACTCAGTGAAACACATAACACACAGAAGCATATTTTACACTTACGTATCAGTTCTTGCTTTGATGCATCTGCCAGCTCAAATGACTCATGCATCACATGTTTGACTATGCATTCTTGATTCTATACAGGTCGGGAT
The DNA here is from genome assembly GCA_034508555.1 of Venustoraphidia nigricollis. Taxonomy (NCBI): domain Eukaryota; kingdom Metazoa; phylum Arthropoda; class Insecta; order Raphidioptera; family Raphidiidae; genus Venustoraphidia; species Venustoraphidia nigricollis. The sequence continues at coordinate 2,077,110 of JAVRKA010000065.1, read as the reverse complement.
ATGATTGACTGAACTAGGTAACTCAGTGGCAGACTGCAGTAACGTATTCAGAACTCGGCTCTTTTTGAACCGGTTCAGTGAGCCGGCTCACATACGGGATCCAGATGCAAAGATGCAGATCACTAAAAAGACCCGTTTTTCCCATCTCTACCAACAATACGCGTACAAAAGATGGCGCGCGAGTTCTTCTCTCCAGCGACACCACGTCAAATGCCTGCACAACATCACCGGTGTATACATGGAGCTTAAAGTACGACGTCTATTGAATATTCAATAACGAAGATTTCAATGGTACGTTTATACCGGCGGCCACAACAGCGGAATTACTGCTATCGTTGACTATTTCAATAGGAATGTTGACTGTATTCAAATAAAAACATAATTCTAACGCTAATTGGTAGTTTCTATGATAGAAATACTAAAAAACACAAGGTTTTTCCTTATTTTTAAGGAATTTAATTAATTTTCGAAATTAGCGAGTGTAACTTTGTGGAAAGACAGGGAAGATAACCACCGATATATTGAATGTCTGCAAGGACAAGAAGTTCAAACCAGCCTTCTATACCAACAACAATATAAATAAGTTGATATTAAATAATAAGTCGCAAATTCCTAAAATACAACAAAATGGAGTATACAGTCTTGTAATGATTGCTCAGCAGTCTATGTTGGTCAAACAGGAAGAAAATTCTCCACAAGAATAAAAGGACATACAAAAGCAATTAGAAATTTAAATATGAATTCTGAGATGGCGGATCACGCAAGAGAGACGGGACACATGTTTGATGAAAATAATACGGAAGTACTCCATATATGCGAGAAAGGTTCTAAATTGGATATTTTAGAGGCATTAGAAATTCATAAAAATCTGAACCGATTCAAAGAACCGACTCCGACAGAAGATCCGTGAGAGCCTACTCACTTTTTCTTGAGCCGACGGATCAACGGATCCGCATAACTCAGTGAAACACTTAATACACAGAAGCACATTTTACACTTACGTATCAGTTCTTGCTTTGATGCATCTGTCAGCTCAAATGACTCATGCATCACATGTTTGGCTATGCATTCTTGATTCTATACAGGTCGTGATATGATTGACTGAACTAGGTAACTCAGTGGCAGACTGCAGTAACATATTCAGAACTCGGCTCTTTTTGAATCGGTTCAGTGAGCCGGCTCACATACGGGATCCAGATGTAAAGATGCAGATCACTAAAAAGACCCGTTTTTCCCATATGTAGTTTGAACAAGACAAAGTAGTAATTATTTACAAATAGAACCCCAGCCCTAATAGTCTCTGAAAAAATTCCAGTTATCTAGGACGATTATAAATTCTTTATATTTTCATGACTGCAATAAAATAAATTGATTTATGAGTTACTTAATTATTTATAATTTATACCTTTAATAGTTTTATTTAATAATAAAAAAAAATGTAAGTACCAGACCAAGACTAAACATGCAAGACCAAGACCAAGACAATATAAACAGGACCAAGACCGAGACTATATACGCAAGACCAAGACCAAGACTAGAAGTATTTGAGCAAGACCAAGACTGTCCCAGTCTTGGTCGTGGTCTTGCTTTGCTCATTACTAGTCTCAGGCTGACACTGCCGCCATTCAACCATCAAACGCACACCCGATGACTATAACGTGGAGAATCCCCCCCAGCGCTATCAGTCAGTCAGTTAGCGCTGCGCTATGCCCCGCGGCGCTGTGTCTTGCATATCAATTAACGCCCTGTACGCGAGGCGACGCAATTACATCCGATGTGCACTACTGTGGTAGGTGGTGCGGTTACATCAATGGCTACAAGCGAAAATAGTCTATGGTGATTTTTCAAAATAATTTCTCATACATCGTATCAAAAAGTTTCCACTCTAAATAAACTTCAAACTTCATTTCAAAAGGAGTTATTAACGAATCCGCTCCCAGGGTGTTGGTAACATCAGCATTCGTGCAGGATTTCCACTGAAAATTTTAAACTTTAAAATTTTAGTCAAAGACATGAAATAATTAATGTAGTTTCAATTGCTTTTGAAATAAGACAATTTAATTACTTATCATTTTTTTATTGAGATATCCAATAAAATATGTTTATTTAAATTGCCACTAATATAAAATCTAAAACAAAACACGTGGGACGGGCTGTGTCGAGCCGATTTGATTAAAATTTTAGGAGCATCTTTTAATTGGTACTAAAGAATTAATTTTCAATTTTGAATCAATTCCGAGAATTTTTACGGTGTTTCTGGACCCCAAAACAATTTTCAACCCCTAATAAACATTTCCAAAAATGGTATCAAGTTACTTAGAATGATGTGAAACGTCGCGAGGAATTTTGGTCCGACCGACCCCTAGATATCGCCATCTGACCGACACCAATAGTGTAGAGATGGGAAAAAACGGGTCTTTTTAGTGATCTGCATCTTTGCACCTGGATCCCTTATGTGAGCCGGCTCACTGAACCGGTTCAAAAAGAGCCGAGTTCCGAATATGTTACTGCAGTCTGCCACTGAGTTACCTAGTTCAGTCAATCATATCACGACCTGTATAGAATCAAGAATGCATAGCCAAACATGTGATGCATGAGTCATTTGAGCTGACAGATGCATCAAAGCGAGAACTGATACGTAAGTATAAAATGTGCTTCTGTGTGTTAAGTGTTTCACTGAGTTATGCGGATCCGTTGATCCGTCGGCTCAAAAGTTTTGTTTCTAATAAGAGTTAACTAAACATTTTATAAGCGGGAAACGCAATTTTATTTTTAAAATTATTAAGACTGAGAATTTGAGACTACTTTGTTTGAAAAATAGGTAAACGAATAACTATTTCAGATATCTAGAATATCAATTTAGGTTATTTAAGACTGTATTGTGATAACTAATAATTATACTCCGTATACTAGTAACTATTACTTACTATTAAAGTACTTTACTAACGCCAAAAAATGCGTATTTGATGTAAATGTAGATGAATAGTTATTAAAGTTTCTAGAGTTAAAAAATTGTTACATTTATTTGAAAAATCGATTAATGCTGGATCCAGCTGGATTTGCTTTAATCCAGCATAAATCCAGCTGGATTGAAAATGCCGCTGGATTGCAATCCCTAAACCCTATTGACTACATCGAAATATTTCTTACTACATACGTGAACGACAAGTCGAACAAAATGCCTTCCTAATGTAACATACATTTCGAGTTTACTTTTAGACTAAAAATGACCATGGTGACTAATGTTGACACTTTGTAAATCTTATTTTGCTGAATGAACTCTTTTTCTTTATAGCCACAGATAGGTACGATGTCCGCGGCTCACTGATTGACTCGATGATGACTAACGGTTGAGGACTGCGACGTGCCTTCTTCGTAACAAACTATAGAAGACAACGCCGTTCAAGGATACCTGAAAAGTTGGAATGACTAAACGGGCTGGAAAAAACGGCATGTCACACGATTCGAAGAAGACAATCCTTAATTCGGGACAAATTACATTTTTGAGAAAATAATATGACAATTTTTTTTTCTTTTTATACGTATTATTTTAATATTAAGGAATATTAAAAATGATTTGTCGGGAAAAAGGACTTTTTAAGTAAACACTTATTTGTTATTTATAGCTATAAATAACAAATAAGTGTTTACTTAAAAAGTCCTTTTTCCCGACAAATCATTTTTATATTAGTTACCAAGGACAAAAAAAAAAAAAAACCCGGGTCGCAGTGCCAAAACCCTGCCGACAATATAGTGTATTTGCTTGTATAGGGCCGTGTGGTTTTATACTTTTATTATGTGAAATTAAGTTTGTTTTTGGGCAAAATAAAAAATTTAACCCCTTAATACACCCCTTAAAATAACATTTTTTTCTTAATTGTAATATTATTATCAATCTAACGTCTACACCGAATTAAATACACCCTTCAATAAATAAGTCACTATCTGCAAACTAGTGTTTTCATAAAATTTGTAAATCCGGTCCTGTCGGGCCGATTTTATTAAAATTGTGGGGACACTTTTTAATCACTACCAAAGGGTTAAATTTCAATTTTGAAACGATTCGGAGAATTTTTTCGGTATTTTGGGGCCCAAAAACAGTTTTCAACCCCTAAAAACTACCCTTAAAATAGCCCGATTAGGCCCATTTTAAATAGGCTTCTTGCGGTGATGGATTTCAACACGTGGACCAAATTTCGTTGAAATCAATTATCTCTTTCGAAAGTTATTGCCCGCACACATATATATATATATATATACGTATATATATAAATATATATATATATATACATATATATATAAACATTTTCAAAAATGGTGCCAAAGTGTTTAGGAGGTTATGAAACGTCGAGAAATTTTGGTCCGACCCCTAGGTCTCGCCATCCGACCGATGCCAATAGTGTATGTTGCCATATGGCAAATACACTAAAAAGTCAATTAAGGAATATTATTGGGGCCACAGACCAACTTTTTTGGAAAATTGACGTAAAACGAAGTTTTTTCTCTGGAATACTACTGAAAGCTGCTAATTTTGTGAAAAACGGTTGATTTTAAACTGAAAGCTCTTAAAAAACCTTTTTTAACTTTCCAGTATATTAGAAAGTTAGTGTATTAAATCGGAAAATACTTTTATGCTTCAGGTTCACAGTCATGGCCCCCATATGGCATTGGCCAGCTCTGGCCGCAGCCATGGGGCCCGGGACAAAGGGGGGCCCGCTTGGCAGGAAAAAATTTTTTTTTCTACCTCGTTAACTTGAAAATTGTTCATAAGTGATACAAACATAAAAAAAAGGGTAGGGGGGCCCGGTCGAATTTCAGTCAGGGGGCCCGCGTCACAATGTGGGGGCCATGAGTTCACTACAACTACACTCAATTTGCTCGTTGGCTCGAATTTATAATTAATTAACACATTATTGATTCCAGAGCCTTTATCTATTTATCAGAAAACATTTTTTTTAAATTTTGAATAAACATGAAAATAACGGAAGTTGTTTAACTTATTAATTTAGAACCTTTTTAATCGAAATAAAAAAGGAGGAAGTTATCACTGCATTGCGTATGCATTTTTTTTTTAATTTAATATATGTACGAGTATTGCCGATTTGTACAATTTTGATGTCGTGTTTGGAAAAATGTCTCTAGGTATATTGCGAAGGAACATATTTTGTGAATGACCTCCCCAAACCTATATTCATAAAGCTTGTACTTTTAGTAGATTTTTGTCTACGAGTAAAAAAATAAAATCGCTAAAAATTCTTGACAAAATTTGGATTTTGCAGTTATGCTGATTAAGTGGATCTTTAAATTTAAATCTTTAAATTTAAAAGTGTTCATTGTTAATGAAAACGTATTAAAAATATGATAATTATTTAATTGTGGGCTATTGACTTTTGGGGGCCCAGTTAGTCCCTGTGTAGATTCACCCATGCAGTGGGGCCCTGACACCAGACAAAAATATCAAAAAGCTCGCAAACAATGATTTTAATCACCGCGCTTTGTGAAATGTGACTATTATTGTGATAATGTACTGGCGATTTCTAATGTAAAAGTTCCTACTACAATATGCTATTATCATGTTGTTAAACATACGAATTGAAGTTTCTTTTAAATCAACTTAAAAAATAACAGGTTATACAATGTGCCACGCACTCAAAAGAAATTCTTTTCATTTTCTCTTTTTCCACCATTTTAACATTTCTCTGAATATGACCTAGACTTGGGTAACTCAGGTTTGAACCGGTTCAAAGAGCCGACTCCGACAGAAGATCCGTGAGAGCCGACTCACTTTTTTTTGAGCCGACGGATCCGCATGACTCAGTGAAACACTTAACACACAGAAGCACATTTTACACTTACGTATCAGTTCTTGCTTTGATGCATCTGTCAGCTCAAATGACTCATGCATCACATGTTTGGCTATGCATTCTTGATTCTATACAGGTCGTGATATGATTGACTGAACTAGGTAACTCAGTGGCAGACTGCAGTAACATATTGAGAACTCGGCTCTTTTTGAACCGGTTCAGTGAGCCGGCTCACATACGGGATCCAGATGCAAAGATGCAGATCATTAAAAAAAATCCGTTTTTCCCATCTCTAATATGACCCTGATCAAGCTGGTTTCAAAATCCATATATACTATATGGATTTTGAAACCAGAGATCAGTGATTTAATTTGATACGACCATTCCAGTTTTACTGGAATGATATAGCTACCTGAAATAAGTTTTTTCTTTAAACTCAACGAAGCCTTTTTCCAGAATCGCCGTCGTAGTATATTGTATCACCTGTACATCGATAGGTAAACTATATAATATATATTGTAATGTTGCGTCGGCACTGCACCCGAAGGTACAGATATGGTTTGTACGTATGCAAAAGTAACATAACGATATATGTCACAGTGGATGCAGATATATGCAGATGTTGTCAAGTACTTGTTTAATGTTAGCTGGCTTATAAAATCTTTAAGTCCTCCAAATATCATCAAACAAATTGAGAAACTTGTTGCACAACAATGTATTGTACTTGTGCAAATTGGTGAATCTTGTCACACGTTACTAGAGATTTTAATAGAGCAGTAATTTCTGAACAAAATAACTCTAAATCGTTTCATTGGGATTTCAAATAGGGATTGTAATTAGGCTTGCCAACTTTAAAATACAAATTTGTGGGAAATAATGATTTCAAATGCGGGACAAGGGTTTAAAAAGCGGGATCCAACTAATTTTACTTAGAATACAAAAAAACGTGAAATTTTCTTTACAAATCAGGATGAGAAGTAAAATAAAACACCTTGTTAGATTAATAATAGTCAATATTTACTAAAAAAACAGTTATAGTGTAATTTAAACTTTATTATGAAAACTATAAATTAGTTTTTAAATGAGTATTTTTCTTGACATTTGGCACTTTTAAGGATTTTTTTATTTTTAAGTACAAAATTGTAAAAAGCTTTGCATGGATAAGAAAAATTTACTTTAACTTGTAGCTCTGACTTTACAGAATTCACATAAAGACAATTTCGCGCGTCAGGCCAGGCATTATTACAAAGTGAGAAGACTCTCTCTGCTGCTGCATTAGAACACGGAATAGATGTAATGTATTTAGCGTTCTCCGAAAAGCGGGATATTTAGCGTCCCGCACACACCCTGAGCGGGACGTCTCGTTAAGGATATCACAAAACGGGACGTCCCGCGCTTAGCGGGACGGTTGGCAACCCTAATTGTAATGCTGGATCCAACAATCTAGCTGGATCCAGCACATTTTTGGCCTTGCTGGATCCAACAATCTAGCTGGATCCAGCACATTTTTGGCCTTGCTGGATCCAACAGTCTAGCTGGATCCAGCACATTTTTGGCCTTTCTGAATCCAACAACTGACGCTGGATCCAGCGGTGCGGATCCACAATTAGCTAAAACAAGTAATGATTTGGGTCTGAGAAGGATTATGATAATATATTGAAGAAAGAAAAGACACTTTATGAAAGTGATGGAGTAAGAATTGAAAATCTAACTTTAATCTATGATTATTTGCTGACTCTCAACTAACCAGCGTAGAGGCAGAGAGGGTGCCTTTTCCGCAGTAGGGTATATTTGCAGTTCTTTAAGAAAAGAGGGAAGAAAAAGAGAAAAGAGACCAAAGAGTGGTGTAATGAAGAAATGTGTAAACGGATTCCAATGTGTGGTGCGATGGGAGGAGGAGGGGTTTTAGTCGGTAGGGATCCGACACTCCCTGCGGAGGTCTGATGTAAGATTTCCTCTCCTCCGATTAAAAAAAAAAGAAGTAAGCTGGGAGATAGCACCTTCAATAATATTTCTTTTTTGAGATTTTACTTTCAGAAAAGTACAAAACACTGTTACATAATTGATTGGTTTCATTCTTTAATGGACAAGTCAAGTCTTAAATTATATAATATAATTTATATTAAAGTTTTATTTCTAATAAGAGTTGTCTAAGATTTTATAAGCGAGCTACGCAATTTTATTTCGAAAATTATTGAGACTGAGAACTGAGACTACATAGTTAGTAAAATATAGGGTTGCCATCTCTCAAAGTTGGCAACCAGGACAAGACGCGTGAAAACCCCGGATTTTAGAACCCAGAACCCAAACATGTCAACAGGTTTTTTGAAACATAGTGTAATAAAAAACAGTTGAAAATGTCATAAATCACCTTTTTATTTATTTTCAGGCCTTAAAATTAAATTTATTCATCTTTTATCATCATTTTAAATGTACCTAACAAAACAGAATCTTATTACAGTTTGTTACAAATTGTTTTAATAATCAGTTAGAATTTTTTTATTCTTAAATTTTTAAACCCGGACTACAAATTAAGCCCCGCCCGGACGCTCCCCGGATGCCCTCTAAACTAGGACAAATCCGGGAAAACCCGGACGGATGGCAACCCTAGTAAAATAGGTAAATGAATAACTATTTCAGATATCTACAATAACAATTTAGATGATTTATGATTGCATAGTGATAATTTATAATAATACTCCCAATTCCCGTAACTATTACTGACTATTAGAGTACTTTACTGACGCAAAAAATTACTTATAACCACAAACGAATATTTGATGTAAATGTAGATAAATTGTTATAAAAAAATGTATACTTTAGTTTAAAAAAAATTGTTTCATTTCTTTGAAAAATCGATTCATGCTAGATCCGCGCTGGATCTAGCTGAATTTGTTTTGATACAGCATAAATCCTGCTGGATGGAAAATGCAGCTGGATTCCAATCCCTAATTTCAAATGAGCTAAAAAATTGTGTGCGTTATAAAACTGTTTGTAAACCTGCTGTGGCACATTTGAAAAATTCTTCCGGACGCCCCGAAAAATAAAAGACAACGTTCGAGGAAAAGAAGGCGGATGGCAACCTTAGTTTTCGGTGATTTAAGATTTATGCATGTTCTCGATTGTTATTTATAGTCTTCCGAGAAACGGACAGCGGTGGCAAGAAAGGCAGACACTGCAGTGTCCATAAGTCGGAGTTCGGACGTCGCAACCGCATAACACAGAATATAAATATATCAAAATCGATGTGCATATAAACATTCATGCCTGCACACACGCACAATATGAACGACAGTAACTGTACGTCCGTGAATATATTATACAGACGATCACAAATGAACTGAACAAGGCTAAGAATACAAGTCTGTAACCTCTATATAGCGGCGCTGAAGGGACTGCGCATTTTCTGGCGTTATATAGAGTTGTCGCGGAGAGAAAGAAAAATCAATATTGTTTTAGTATTATAAACTGTATGTCCGTGAATCTACACTAATATTATAAAGAGGAAAGATTTGTATTTGTGTGTGTGTGTATGTTTGTAATGAATAAACTCAAAAACTACTGTGCCGATTTAAAAAATTCTTTCACCATTAGAAAGCTACATTCACCCTGAGTAACATAGGCTATATTTATTGCTAGAAAATATTAGGGATCCTTACTAAAACTTTAGTAACGTAACCCAAGGTGTAAAAAAATGCCAAGAAACATCTTTCGTCGCATGCGCTGCGGAAACTATTGATGATAGAACAAAAGTATGTTCTACAATATTAAAGAACATAGCAATAACTACAAAAAACTTCGCGATAGACATAATGAGTCGGGACTTTTCATGGTTTTCGCGTTTTTTTTTTTGCCAGAGCTCTAAACTAATCACCCTCCCCCATTTTCGCGGTCGTTGAAAACGATGGTGGTGGGCAAAAAAGTTTTTTCCCTCGGCAACCCCTTCGAATTGGTCAAAAACCACCTCCACATCGCCTTATCGCGCACAAATCGATTTCCAAAACGTTTTTTGGCCTGGTTAACAGGTAAGGGGGTGAAAAATTACTTTTGTTGAAAAAAAAAGGAATGGCACTATTGTTATAGGTCCTGAGGAAGACATGAAAATTTCTGCCGAAACGTCGATCATTAAATAAGCTTAGCAAATAAATATTGTTTTTAATATCTTATTATTCCGTACTTTCTAGTTATTTAAATTTGTATTAGGTGGCATCTATTAATTACGTGAGGCGTTTAGGGGGGAGGAGGCGGAGCCAAATCTTAGCCAATCTCACGTGGGAAGAGGGAGAGTCTTGATATATATTACGTATTTTTTTCCCGCAAGAAACAGTGTAATATTGTGAGAAAACTAGTCTTAAATAAAAATAATTAAGCACATTGTGTTTTTTTAAGTAAATCCAATGCAATCAAGCTCAGATTAACATATTTACATTAAAAATACGCATTTTGAAAAATCTCACGTGAGACTGGTGGGGGGAATCGATCTCACGATATCTCATCAAGGGGGGAGTAGAGTTCGAAAAATCGCCACACGTAATAAATGGACGCCCCCTAAGACACTTCTTATCTGGATGCATCCGTGCTACTTAGAATTCCCGTCAAAACAGCCATTAACGCAAGTGAATCTGGTCGTAAAATCTTGATCAATACAAGCGAAGCCGCGAGCTAAAAATATTGTAGTCAATTATAAGTTGTATAAATAATTTATTCGGTTAAGTTCAAGCACTACAGTTTCATACCGTAGCATATGGCGGTATTACAACGCGGCGAGTTCGCGGCATGGTTGTTTGTTTGGGTCCCGGTGGCAAACGGCCGGCCTGGCAGCAGCCAGTGGCTCTGTTGTTAGTTACATTACTGTGTACTACGTAGTCCCTGTGACATCTTACAGTACCCGTACAATGTACATACATACAGCTAGAGATGGGATATTTCGAGGGAAAATATTCGAACCAATCAATTTGTAAAACATCTCGAGAGATTATTCAAAATCACTCAAATGATTTTTATACTTACGAGATACGACTGATAATGCCATCTCCAGTAATAACTTGTACTACGCTATTTTTTAGCGAAGTATCTGTTTGAAAAATGTAAGAAATCGAAGGGCAGTAGAATAAACAAATAAAGGTGAAGATAGTTTGTCCCCTAAATTACATGAAATTGACAAGAACAGAAGTGTATAATGTGTTTCATTTTGATTCGCAAAATAGTAAGACAAGGATGAACGACTTAAATTTGACGTTTAAAATTACGAATACTTGAAGTACAAAATAATTTCTGTAATTTGACGTACAAACGGTAGAAACTCATAATATATAGTTAATGTAAATTCAGAAAGGAAAATATTAAATATCATATCGTCTATCTTCAGATATCAGAACAATTTTCGGATTAAACATTTTTTAAATACAAGTATATGCTGAAACGTCACATAATGCGATGTTATGATATTGATACACTACAGACCATTCATATTAAAAATGTTTTTCTGTATATTATAGTATGTAAGTAAAACTATGGTATGAATGTGACGATCTGTTCATGTAAGAATTTTCACATGACATAAACATCAAAGTGCCCTCTTAAAATGTGTAATAATCTCGCCGTAATTATAATATTAAAAACTTCTTATGTGAGCTTATCAGGTTGAGGCTAATTACAATTTTTTGCTGTTTGAAACACTGCAAGTGTCTTTCGCAGATTCTCATCAGCTGACATACTCCATACAATTCACAATTTGAATAAGATTACTTACATTTTTTATCTGCCTCTTTTCTATTAAGCACTGCATGCAGTTGACTCTCTTAAGTTTTACAATCGAAAACGATAGTTAAATGCATAGATAGATTGAATCAATTGTATCTTCGCTCGCATTATACCTAATAACTCGAGGTACTAATGTATTGCACAGTATTTTACTTACATCTTTTATCTGCATCTGAGTGAAAATCGAAACCGAGAGCTAATTCATTCGAAAGTTAAAACATTTGTACATTCACGCATAGTATTAACACAGATTCTGTTATTATCATACATCATGTGAAGGAATCATTTCGAATGAATCCTTCGATTATAAAAATCATTCGAGTATGGCTGTTAGAACGCTCTGAATTTAAGCCAAAAATATAGCTTCGGCTGTCAACTGATTGTAGACTTAATCGTCAACATTCGGCAAGAAATTTTTCTCTATAAGGAAGATAAAGGACAAATCTAGGTGTCTAATGGACTACTTTTGCAATTTATGTACGATTTACTAGAAAAAAGTTGGCAATAATTGTGCCAAAAAAACACACGTTTTCAATGTCACACTAAGACCTTATCCGTACTTATTTCACAATCACAAACCTAAAGTGACTCTTCCTTTTTCGGAAAAGTTTTTTAAATCTTCAAAATATTTCCAAAAATTAGAGTAATCAATAGCATCTTTTAACCTCGTAGTGCGGCACCAGCCAAAAATTGAAACGTGCGGATGATTTGAGCGAGACAGAGCTAAAGAAAGCCACGCCCACAATATGTCTTTTGCCTACCTCGCCTTTTACCCCGCTAGGCCTCAGCACAAACTGTGTGAAAGTGATCCAACACTGTGAAGATCAATCGATTATTCCCAAGTCTACATACATCGACTATAAGACGTAAATCTGCTGCTGTGCAGTGCTGTGATTCAGACCGGCTTCCATTTAAATGTTTGTTGTTTTCTGTATATGCAATATGCATTCGGGATACATGGATACATTATAGTCATATGCAACTGACCTGCGTCCAGACAGGAACGGATTCCATCTATAGAAAATCGTTTCGTTTGTAACAGGTTTGCTGCCGCAGGCGATCACTAGTTTGTCCCTAATTACGAGTAGTTTCTGACTATTGAAGTGAAATGACAAACGGTAGAGCAAATTGGAGTCAATGACTAAGATCATCCGTACACGAGGCAACATGAAAGCAATTAAAATCACTAGGTGATGTTCGCGATGTAGAATAGCTGACGCGGATATACAGTACGTCAAAATTGAAAACAGGTTGATCGTCACCGAGTACCTAACTAAAAATTTGAAGAGATGAGTAGTTAAAATTAATAACACATAAAAAACAGTAAAAAATTTTTTTTAAAAAGACAAAACGCTTATTGAAGTGGACTAAAAATATAACATAATTTTTTAATAGTTACAACCCACGCTTTTGTAATTATAATCTAAATACATATTACATGGACATTATTAGATCCATGTGTCATTACGTACCTATAACCGCAACATTGCTCACTTAAAAGTAATTAGTTTTTTTTATATATTGATGAAAATGCATAATTTCGGCATGGTATGAAGAAAAATAGTATACACCACACGAGCAGAAAGCTGAAAGTCTTGCACTGCGCGAAAACAAAACAAAATCAATGCACTTCTTGACTAAGCACAACAAGATCAATACATCTCCTACAATCGTTTTTGATGATCATGTGATTGATAATGTTCCCAGATTTAATTTTCTAGATTTATGGGTTAATGAAAATATTGACTCGAGTATCCACATTGACACTGTTTGTAAAAACGTTTCAAAGGGTATTTTTATTCTTAGGCGACTGAACTGTGAGGTAGATAAGTCAACTGACATTATATTATTCATTTATTAACCCACACTTAAGTATGGCATTCTATTGTGGGGTTGCTGCACTAATATGGGTCGTGCTTTTGTGCTTCAAAAAAAAAGCAATTCGAATTATGTTTAAATTACCCTACAATCACACTTGTCGTGATAGTTTTAAAGCGCACCGTATATTAACTCTCCCGTCCTTATATATATTTACCATAGCTACTTATGTTAGAAACCATCCACGTAAATTTGAGTCAGCTAGTCATGGCTACCAAACGCGTACTAAAGGTAATTTAACATTGCCTAAAGCATCTTTGGTGTCCTATCAACGTGGCCTTGTTTATATGGCCACTAAAATCTATAATAGAATGCCAGATTTCATAAAAAATGCAAGTTCACTTAAATTATTTAAAATATCTCTTTTTAATTGTCTTACTGAGAAGTGTTTTTATGGTGTAAAGGAGTTTTTTAATGACTAAATTTTATATTTTTGTATGTATCTATACTGTTCTGACTATGTTTCATTGCTCAACAGAGCTCTTTCGGGAACTAATAAAATTATGAATTATGATGCCCTCGACTTCGCCTGGGGCATCATGTGGCACAGTGCGGGAAATTCAACTTTCGGCTCTTGTGGTGTAATATACTATATCACAATCTAAGCTCATTGTCAAATCAAATTATTTGACAATTCTTTCTGCAACCCAGCATCAGACCGAAAAGTATCGGTGTCTGTAAAACTTCCTGTTTAGCCACGTGATGTTATGGACGGTTTGTGACGTAATAATGGGATCCGTCCCTGTTTATCTGAAACTGACCAATATGGGCATCCGTTTGCACGCACTTTATATCTAGTGTTCCACTGAATTTGTGTTTAATACTTGCGTCATAGCAATTGCATAGATAACATCTGATACTAATTATATGCGAGCTCCGATTTAGAATAGTATTGTGTTGCCACAATCATGTAGGATCGATCACGTGTACATTGTGATTATGAACGTGTAGGTATATTAAGGCAAAGCTAGTCGTTCCGAACCAAAGCAAAATATTATAATATGGACAGTACATAAATAGTACGTTTATTTATTATCAATATATCATCAATTTCGAAGAACTGAAATTGAAAACTCTATTAGAAAATCTGCAACGCTCAGATAAATCTCAGAGAAAAAGTATCATTATTAGTGTATTTGCCATATGGCAACATACACTATTGGCATCGGTCGGATGGCGGGACCTAGGGGTCGGACCAAAATTTCTCGACGTTTCATAACCTCCTAAACACTTTGGCACCATTTTTAAAAATGTTTATATATATGTATATATATATATATATATATATATATATATATATATATATATATATATATATATATTTATATATATATATATATATATGTGAGCGGGCAATAACTTTCGAAAGAGTTAATTGATTTTAACGAAATTTGGTACACATGTTGGAATCCACCACTGCAAGAACCCTATTTAAAATGGACCCAATCGGACCATTTTAAGGGTAGTTTTTAGGGGTTGAAAAAAGTTTTTGGGCCCAAAAATACCTAAAAAATTCTCAGAATCGTTTCAAAATTGAAAATTAACCCTTTAATAGCAATTTAAAAGTGCTCCTAAAATTTTAATAAAATCGGCCCGACAGGACCGGATTTACAAATTTTCTGAAAACACCAGTTTGCAGATAGTGAGTTATTTACTGAAAGGTATTTTTAATTTTGGTGTAAACGTTCGATCGACAATAATAATGTAGTTAAGAAAAAAATGTAATTTTAAGGGGCGTATTAAGGAGTCAATTTTTTTATTTTGCCCAAAAACCAACTTAAGTTCGCATAATAAAGCCACACTGCCTATATTAGCAAATACACTATATGTCGGCAGGGTTTTGGCACTGCGACCCCAGTTTTTTTTCGATTTGCAGACTCAAAGTGTTGAGCCTTGAAAACATAATGTGAATTACATGGTGGACATATCTACCAGTAGTTTTGTCTTCTGAGAAAATAAAAATGCAAAAAAAACACTTGAAGACATTATCTTTAAGTGTAATTTTTGAGAAAAACTCAAATGGTTATTGTATTCATTTAATTATGTTAATAATAATAATAATAATGCGTTTAACGTTCGTGTCTCGACTTTATGTCATAACAGACGCCATTCGCACCATTACTATTTTCCATCTACCACACTTCCCGTTATTTTTCTACATTTTTAAAACTTCAACTTATGTAATAGCAATGGGCGAATGAAGGAATTATAGGAAATTAGGATAAGGTAGGTAATTTTTGAACTAGGCCATGGCCTCAAATAAGGAAGCATCTCGATATTTATCTGGAATTAATTGAGGGAAACCATGGAAAACCTCAATCAAGATGGCCGGTACAGGAATTATCGTTTCTCGGCGAGAGGCAGTGGGAAAAAGTCCCAGTCACATCACCCTCCGCCGGGATTCGAACCCGGACCTTCCGAATGCTAGTCTAGTGCTGTCACCACTACTCTACCCAGCTCGGTAATTTAATTGTGTTGTTTCAATGATTCTTGTTTATATATCATCATTATTTTTTAAGTAAGATGCCCCGTAATGCAATTTATTTTCAGGAATAAATAAACCGTTGAAATATCAAAGGAGTCAAGTGCCAAAAATGATTTGCATATAGTTCCTTTGACACATTTTCCTCATGACACTTGCACTTTGCAGCCTTTCTACGATTTAAACTCATTTTAACAGTTAGTCAGCCCTTTTGATATTTCAACACTTCAACTGCATAGCTGGTTAAAACATTATCAGTTTTCTGGTAACCTATTTTAGAACAAGAAGTGTCTTTGCGAATTAAAAATTCAGCGGAAATCGTGTCCGATATTTTTATTTTCGCTATTATTTTTTTAGGCTGCCGACTTGTCTGGGTCTAGTTCTAATTCATATTTCTAATTTAATAACAAAATAAAAATATAATCATTACCAGTGATCTATTGAAACATTCTAGAAATTATTATTTATGACATGTTGGATTCCGATCCTAAACTGCCTCGGCACAGTTTCAAGAAAGACTAGATCAGATGGTGCCATAAGTGGATAATACAACTAAATCTAACAAATTTATGACCCATGTTCTGCTATTAGACTAAAAGGCACAGAACTATTCCAAAATTATGAGGCAAAGTACTTCGGGATTCATAGTGATCAACATCTGACATTGCGAAATCGTGTCTTGGTCAAGAGCATATAATTGGTCATTAAAAAAATTAAAATATGGTGGCTAATTGCTGCACTACAAAGTCATCTTAAGTCCTGTATGGACCTACGGAATCCAATTATGGGGTTCAACCAGTAAATCGAATATTGTGACTACAGCAGGTTCAGTCAACCACACTGCGCATGGTAGCCTACGTACTACGGTAAGTTAACAATAACGGCCTAATGAAGCTAACAGTTAAACAAGAAATCCGACGTTTGGGCGTCACATTCCAGAAAAGACTACGGAATCATTCCAACCAGCTGCTTATTAATAGTGCAAAAAGATCCAGATTTCAAAGAAAACATGCACTCGAATTATCAAAGTTAATATTATAGTGTAATATCCAATGAAAGTCACAAAACAATTAGAAAGTTTCCCATATTTGTTTACTCTTAATCGTAGTTCTAAAAATCATAAAATGAATCGTGAAAATATTTTTTAATATCTTTAAAAATAACAAAGTTATGCTACTTCAAAATGTAAGTTTGACCATAATTCGCGCTATACCGTTCTAAGTACGCGTGACGTCATGCGGCACAAGTGTCATATTTGTAGTAACTAAGGCAATAAACAATTAACATTTGAATACATGTAATCGAGTTTGACATATCTAAATATATCTTAAATATTAGTAAATTAAGATATATTTAGATATGTTCCTATAACTACTCATGTGACAAATAATGCCGCATAGCCGCATAGCGTCATAATGGCCGACCAGGCATCAATTAGCAATAACAAATAGATTAATCCGTTGACTTTTAAAATTACGCAATGTTGTTTCCAGAATTTTTCCAGAATCCTTATTATCATGATGTGGCACTATCATCATTAGTATTTTCGTCAAGTGAAAACTTCTTTTTTAATTAAAGTGCTTTGAGTGCCGTCATTGGATGACATCTTGCCAATACTCTTATCGCATTAGTTTGAAGTCTGCATAACAAATATGAATATTAAGTACCGTAAGTTCAATCGGCATTTGTCAACTTTTTCGTAACTTTACTGTCGGCATTGTTACACAAGAAAATAACACGGTGACCCACTAAACTGGTCGGTTTCGCTAATTAGGCAGCGCGCAACAATACAAAGACACCAGAAGAGGAATGAATTTGAAGAACTCGGCGCACAACATTGTACTGCAGAGAGTGTAGAAGCTAGGCGAGTGACATGAATGCTTATATAGGTCACAGACCCGCGGCACCGACCGGCGGGCTATCAGGCGCGGTGTAATATCTGGCCTAGTGCTATTATAAAGCTTGTTAGAAACACGTGTCATTATTAAAGACAATAGAAGTGATTCCCCCTATTGTATTGGTGCACACGTGTCTAAGTATTTACTTTCTTATTGTTTATGAAACAGGGATGCCCATTAGACGCAATGAAGATGTTATACAAAATACAAAAAAAAACTGGGTAAGTATACGCGTGTATCTTTGGCGTGATTAAAAAATTGAAATAAGCCTCACCCTCATAAGCTCACAGAAGAAGTTTAACTTCTTTAGTTTTTAATATTATAATTACGGCGAAATTATAACACATTTTAAGAAGACACTTTGACGTTTATGTCATGTGAAAATTCTCACATGAACAGATCGTCACATTCATACCACAGTTTTATCTACATACTATAATCTACAGAAAAACATTTTTAATATGAATTGTCTGTAATATATCAACATCATAACCTCACATTAAGCGACATTTCAACATATACTTCTATTTAAAAAATGTTTAATCCGAAAATTGTTCTGATATCTGAAGATAGACGATATAATATTTAATATTTTCCTTTCTGAATTTACATGAAATATATATTATGAGTTTCTACCGTTTGTACGTCAAATTACATAAATTATTTTGTACTTTAATTGTTAGTAGTTTTAAACGTCAGATGCAAGCCGTTCATCTTTATCTTACTATTTTGCGAATCAAAATGCAACACACTATAAACTTTTGACCTTGTCAGTTTCATGTAATTTAGGGGGTAAACTAACTTCCCCTTAATTTGTTACCTTCTACTTCCCTCGATTTCTTACTTTTTTCTAGCAGATACGTCGCTAAAGAAGTTAAACTTCAAAAACTAATTTTAAATATACATGCAAATCATTTATTGAAATAAAATCTTCAAAAAGTTTAAGAATAATACATACAAAAAATTAACCTCAATTAATATTTAAAACGCTTTCAAAATTTTATTTTTGTGTTTACTTTTAAATGCAATCTAATGGGTAAGCAAAAATACGATATTAGAAATTTAACTGGATGACACTCAAAACGACTAAAGGTTGTACAAAGGTTAGAGTTGTCTAGTGTATTATATAGTTGCCAGATGACAGAAAGTGTATTGAAGTCATTCATCGATCATTTCAGTTTGAGCCTCTTATGGCTGTCGAATTTTCGTTAGCGTGGTTAAACATGCGCTACTCGTTGCGAGGCAAAAGAAGTATAACTTCAAAAAATAACCTTCCAATAACATAGAATTAAAGACTTGTTAAAATTGTATCCATTACTTTAGAACTATGGTCAGTGAATATATTCGAAGGGGATATCTTAAAGAAAAATAAATGTATCGTGTAGTCAACACTACAGTCTACAACTATGTTTACTGAACCAAAAATATATGTGCAGTAAACAGTGATTCTAGTCAGCGATTTGTAAGTGGGCAATGCTATACAGTTCGTCCGGAAAACAGTGACATGTGAATGTATACGGTACACACTACTGAATTAATCTACACCCCTTAAATATTATAAATTGGCATTTACACATTATAAAAATAAAAACCCGGGTCGCAGTGCCAAAACCCTGCCGACAATATAGTGTATTTGCTTGTATAGGGCCGTGTGGTTTTATACTTTTATTATGTGAAATTAAGTTTGTTTTTGGGCAAAATAAAAAATTTAACCCCTTAATACACCCCTTAAAATAACATTTTTTTCTTAATTGTAATATTATTATCAATCTAACGTCTACACCGAATTAAATACACCCTTCAATAAATAAGTCACTATCTGCAAACTAGTGTTTTCATGAAATTTGTAAATCCGGTCCTGTCGGGCCGATTTTATTAAAATTGTGGGGAAACTTTTTAATCACTACCAAAGGGTTAAATTTCAATTTTGAAACGATTCGGAGAATTTTTTCGGTATTTTGGGGCCCAAAAACAGTTTTCAACCCCTAAAAACTACCCTTTAAATAGCCCGATTAGGCCCATTTTAAATAGGCTTCTTGCGGTGATGGATTTCAACATGTGGCCCAAATTTCGTTGAAATCAATTAACTCTTTCGAAAGTTATCGCGCGTACACATATATATATATATATATATATATATATATATATATATATATATATATATATATACATATATATATAAACATTTTTAAAAATGGTGCCAAAGTGTTTAGGAGGTTATGAAACGTCGAGAAATTTTGGTCCGACCCCTAGGTCCCGCCATCCGACCGACGCCAATAGTGTATGTTGCCATATTATGGCAAATACACTAATTACCTTCTTTGATAGTTACAGGAGTAGTTTGGATTATCCATATTTAGAATACGCATTAGACCATATCCAAAAATTTTTAATTGAAATTTTAACAAATTAAATTAAAATAAAATATTCTAAATAAATTACCTTGTTTTGTATAAATGGAATACGCGACAATTTTGCTAACTCTAAGGGTCCGTAGGCGATAAAGTTTATAGGAAACGCTGCTCTGGCCTCGAATATTCGTACCTATTTATTAGAAACTAGCGGCCTTGTGCGGCTTCGCCCGGCTTAAGACGTATTATGCTGCAGTGGTATTTCATATAGAATAATTTTCCCGTTTTCACAACATTTTTTATTGATGCTCCGCTCCTATTGGTCGTAGCGTGATATTATATAACCTATAGTCTTCCTCGGTAAATGGACTATCCAACACAAAAATCATTTTTCAATTCGAACCAGTAATTCCTAAGACTAGCTCGTTCAACCAACCAAACAAATAAACAAACTCTTCAGCTTTATAATATTAGTATAGACTAAACCGAGCTGGGTAGAGTAGTGGTGACAGCACTAGACTCGCATTCGGGAGGTACGGGTTCGAATCCCGGCGGGAGCAGATGTGGCTGGGACTTTTTCTTACTGCCTCTCGCCGAGAAACGGTAATTCCTGTACCGGCCATCTTGATTGAGATTTTCCATGGTTTTCCTCAGTTAATTCCAGATAAATATCGAGATGGTTCCTTATTTGAGACCATGGCCTAGTTCAAAAATTACCTGCCTTATCCTAATTTCCTATAATTCCTTCATTCGCTCATTGCTATTACATAAGTTGAAGTTTAAAAAGAAAAATTGTAGAAAATAACGGGAAGTGGTAAATAGAAAATGGCGTCTGTTATGCGACATAAAGTCGAGAAACGGACGTTAAACGCATTATTATTATTATTATATTATTATAGTAGACTATTAAAAAATCTAATCACCTTAAATAAACGCAGTAATATATTGATAATGAAAAGCGCACCGAGAGTTTTCATGTGATGGTATTTTCGGGGAAAAACATCTTTTTATTCAGTCACTATACGTTCGGTCGAACCATAAATTCAAACTAACAAAACATGTAAACGAGAAAAGCATAATTTATTTGTATCGAAATAAGAAACGCCGCTCAGCACAGTCATGTAATATCTATCTGCAAAAGCTCCCTGGGACTGGCGCGCTTGTCTCTCTGTGCCGATAGGATGCACTACTGTAGTTAGCCAAAGCTTTGATTTAGTACGACTGCACAACGAACGGACTTATTTTACATCATTCGAGATACTGGATCTATTGCATCATTAGTTGATTTTAACCCTACTGCCAGACTATGCTGCTCGCACTGCTCCTCGCTCTGCTCATCGCGCTGTCGCGATGTTGCCCTAAGCGGCCAGACACTGCTGTACTCGCGACGCTCCGCACTCGGCTTTCGCCTTTCGGCAATGGAGGTCGATACTGTGGCAGCGTGCGCACTATGCCTTTACACTTAGACCGCTTGGCGCGGGAGTATGTGGCCGGCTTACTCGTGCTCTTATTGCCGGTCCTTTGACTCGCGCACAAAAAACCGACAATCGAGGGAGCACTGGGCATGACGAGGAGCATGACGTGCGGCATGACAAGTAACGCGGCCACACAACGTCTCTGCCTCCTCTCCTCGCTACTTCCCATGCCACTCGTCAAGTGTGTGGCTGAGGCATAAGACTAAGGATAAATACCGACCTGCTGAACTTCATTGATGTTGGGTTGCTGAAAGGGTTGTCAAATAATTTGATTTGACAATGGCCTTAGATTGTGAAAATTGTAAAATTTTAATTCGATTCTGTTCGAAAAATAATTGATCAATTGAAATCATATTTTTTCTAAACTGTGTATACGTATATTCTATTTTCTGCATAATTTTTACTTCGAAACGACATTTTTCTACGCATTTTAATCAAAATTTGACATGAAAAACGAACTTTTTCTGTGTAAATCAAGCATTTGTTTTTGTGTGAATACATTCTAATGTAGTACATGACAGGGAGTTTGAATACGACATAAGATTGCTCTTGCTTGTATGAAAACTGTAATTATATTATCACAATCTAAGGTCATTGTCAAATCAAATGATTTGACAATCCTTTCTGCAACCCAGCATCAATGAAGTTCAGCAGATCGGTTTTCATCCTTAGTCTTAAAATCCCGAATTTCGGGGCAGAAGGCTAAAAAAATCGGTCAAGTGCGCGCCAAACTCGCGTGGGGAGAGCTTCGTACCATTTCGTCTTCCTTGAGAACTTTGAGATTTAGGATTTTCGTTTAGGTTTTTCTGTAAATTATGAGTGAGACTTAATATTCACTATTTTTCCGAAAATTCTGAGACTCAGTAGTTTTAGTAAAAAGGGGAGGATTCTCGATTTTAGCATATTCTGTTTAATATCTTTTAAGCTACGCATTTTAAAATTATAAATTAAAAAATATATATTAATCTCCTTCAAAAAAATCACTAAAAAGATGAAAATAATGAAATTTTCAGGTCGGTGCTAATTTCATTACAAAAACTTTTAATTATATATATCTACTTTTATTAAATAGGCGCCGACCTCAAAATTTCATTATTTTCATCTTTTTAGTGATTTTTTTGTAATGAAAATAGCTCCGACCTCAAAATCTCATTATTTACATCTTTTTAGTGATTTTTTTGAAGGAGGTTAATATTTTTTTTTGTTTTTTTATTTTTTACTTTTTAGTGGTGGATTTGATTTCGCACATTTTTGAAGATTTCCCTCGATTTCTCCAGGGTTCCATCATCAGATCCTGACCTAATGACCATGGGATTACCTGGGATGTATACCCTTTCAAACAAAAAAAGAATTTTCCAAATCGGTTCAGGCGTCATCGAGTAATCGGGGAACATACATAAAAAATAAATAAAAAAAAAAAAAGATTCCGACGAATTGAGAACCTCCTCCTTTTTTTTGAAATCGGTTAAAAAAATTAGTATTTCTCATAACGAGCTGTTTCATTTGATATGTTACATAATGCATTTGAAAAAGTGTATTTTTTTTAATATCCTGATTTCTCCTCCTGAAATTAACCCCCAAAATCGGAATTCATTTATTTACGCTATATGTTCGTGATTGGGTCATCCGACTCTATAGATGTGCCAAATTTCAGATTTGGGAGAAATAAGCTGTGTATAAGAACCACCGCTAGAAAACTTGCTTTCATATAAAAAAAAACCGCATCCTAATCAGTTCACCCGTTTAAGAGCTACGGTGCCACACACAGATATTGCGGTCAAACTTATAACATCCCTGTTTTTGCGTTGGGGGTTAAAAATGCGCTCAAACTTCGTAATATTTAATTTTGGAGTTTACAAAGTCGCTTGGTGCTTCTTGTCTTGTCGACAAAAAAAAAAAACCCGGGTCGCAGTGCCAAAACCCTGCCGACAATATAGTGTATTTGCTAATACAGGTAGTGTGGCTTTATTATGCGAACTTAAGTTGGTTTTTGGGCAAAATAAAAAAAATTGAACCCCTTAATACACCCCTTACAATAATAATTTTATTAGTTGAAATATTGTTATCAATCCAACATCTGCACCAAATTAAATACGACCTTCAGTAAGTAAATTCGTATACGCAAACTAGTGTTTTCATAAAATTTGTAAGTCCGGTCCTGTCGGGCCGATTTGCTTATAATTTTAGGAGCACTTTTTAATTGCTACTAAAGGGTTAAATTTCAATTTTGAAACGATTCTAAGAATTTTTTTGGTATTTTTGGGCCCAAAAACGTTTTTCAACCCCTAAAAACTACCCTTAAAATGACCCGATTGGGCCCATTTAAAATAGGCTTCTTGCGGTGACGGGTTTCAACATGTGGCCCAAATTTCGTTGAAATCAATTAACTCTTTCGAGAGTTATCGCGCGTACACACATATATATATATATATATATATATATATATATATATATATATATATATATATATATATAAATATATATATATATATACATATATATATAAACATTTTTTAAAATGGTGCCAAAGTGCTTAGGAGGTTATGAAACGTCGAGAAATGTTGGTCCGACCCCTAGGTCCCGCCATCCGACCGACGCCAATAGTGTATGTTGCCATATGGCAAATACACTAAAAACAATTTTGTGTCGTAATAGTGCGACTTGCCCTCGGCACAATACCTGCAACAAATCTACATATCTGTTATGTGTGTGCGTGTTTACGGCGGAATGTGTCTGGTACAGTAAAGATGCATGTCACGTGCCCGCCCGCTGGACACACGGTGGACACTATCAGCTCGCGAGCGCTTGCAGCATGCCCAGACCGAGCGCTATGTGAGCCGCCGCCGACACACAACTCACACACACGCACACTATTGCACGCGCGCGACTCGTGCGCCGTCGCTACGGAGCGGACAACAAAACAATAGACTTAAGTCGACGCCTACGGGGCTCTTGGTGATAGAAAAGCGAATTTCACAGATAGTGCAGTCAAGGGCCATTTTCCCTCATAATTTTGCCAAACAACACCGATAATAATAATTATAATAAAAACCCGGGTCGCAGTGCCAAAACCCTGCCGACAATATAGTGTATTTGCTAATACAGGCAGTGTGACTTTATTATGCGAACTTAAGTTGGTTTTTGGGAAAAATAAAAAATTTGACTCCTTAATACACCCCTTAAAATAACATTTTTTTTCTTAATTGCAATATTATTACCAATCGAACCTGTATATCAAATTATATACACTTTTCAGTAAATAATTCACAATCTGCAAACTAGGGTTTTCATAAAATTTGTAAATTCGGTCCTGTCGGGCCGATTTTATTAAAATTTTAGGGACACATTTTAATTACCACCAGAGGATGAAATTTCAATTTTGAAACGATTCGGAGAATTTTTTCGGTATTTTAGGGCCCAAAAATATTTTTCAACCCCTAAAAACTACCCTTAAAATTTCCCGATTAGGCCCATTTTAAATAGGCTTCTTGCGGTGATGAATTTCAACGCGCGGGCCAAATTTAGTTGAAATCAATTAGCTCTTTCAAAAGTCATTGCCCGCACGTATATATATATATATATATATATATATATATATATATATATATATATATATATATATATATATATATACATATATATATATAAATATTTTTAAAAATGGTGCCAAAGTGTTTAGGAGGTTATGAAACGTCGAGAAATTTTGGTCCGACCCCTAGGTCCCGCCATCCGACCGACGTCAATAGTGTATGTTGCCATATTTCTTTATTTAATAAGAAGAGACACTTACTAAACAGGCGAAGTTCAGTTAACAACACTGCTGTACAACTTAACCTTTTGATTAAAGAAAAATACAAATAGCTTTAAGTAGCTAGTAAACATACAATTAAAAAATATACAATTAAAAATAAGGCGAGATAATTTTAGCGACAAGATTCATAAAATATCGTGTCTATACATCGTTTTATTATTAAATTATATAATCACTCCTATTTTAAATTTTTTAAATATTTCTTTTTGACTTTTTTTGTAAAAGCGAATTTTAAGTTTCTGAAGGTGGTCGGTAATAAGTTATAAAAAGAGGGAGCAAAATAAGAAAAAGTATTTTTAAATTTATTAGTATGAAATTTAGGGATGCACATATTATTTTTGTTTCTTAAAGGAAGGTCAGCTGCCAGATTATCTTTGAATATTAATTTTTTGAACTGGGAACTTTAGATATGATAATCTTGTACAATAATATAAGAAAATGCACAGTCATAAAATCATACACTACAACCATATTGCATTTAATTCTGTAGGCGGAAATATGCTCGAATTTACGTATACCGTACACATATCGAACACAGGAATTTTGTAGCATTCTTAATCTTTCTTTGTCCACTACTCGTAAGTGAGGTATATAAACTGTATCACAATAACTTATGACTGGCAATACTACTGAATTGATTAGACGTAATTTTACGGTGGTATTAAAGGAAGACCTGTACTGATAAATAGATTTTAATCGAATGTAAGCAGCTTGCAATGTTTTGTTGACATGCACCGTGAAACGCAAATCTGAATCCAGATAGGCCCCTAGGCTTTTAAAACTATCTGACGGTTGAAGCTGTTTGTTTTCAAAGCAAATGCTTATATTTTTTGTAATAAACTTTTCTCGTTGTATCTTACGTCCTACTATCATAAACAACGATTTATCGGGATTAACCTTAAGTCCATTTTTAGTGACCTAGATTGAAAGAGATTCAAGGTCATTATTAAAGAAATTACCAAATTTAACTGATTCACATGGATCAAACTTAAGTACCAATTGTGTGTCATCAGCATAAGAGTGCATAGACCAGTGAGATAAAATTGATATAATTGATAAAATCACATTAATTTTGTTGGTTTTTTACTTTACGCACTAGTACGAAAAAGAGTCGTTTTACTACAGATATGAGAGGCAGCTATTTTATATTGAGTCGGGCATGAACTAGTTTTTCATCAGTCAAACTCTCTTAAAAGCAAGTACTGTCGAGGGTCGATGCAGCAATAATTAATAAATAGATTAAGAAAATGTTCATTTCATTATAGTCACTGATGCCGCTTCACACTGAAATCACACTGAACTATGTGGTATAAAATCAGCAAAGGAAGAGATATTATAGTGCACTACTATACTACTGCATCGGCGTGGACAAGAGAACAAGAAGAAGACGAAGAAGAAGAAGGGGAATTGCCACAAAAATCAGCGGTGAATCGCGGCTGGTCTTTGGAATCGCGGCGGATTCTGCGTACACGGAACATAACTTACACGCTCGCCGAAAAGACGCGCAGCAGCAACTGTCGCAACCGGGCATAAAACCTGCGATACCCTCAAGCTGACTACATACAGGAGGGTAACTCATTTAAATACATTTTGAAAAAATATCAACAGTGTTTATATTAAATGGTAGACTCTTCCTCAGCACAGCTTCAAAAAGATTAGGTCAGATTCACAAATGGTGCCATAATAGGAGGATACAACTGAATCCAACAAATTCATGATCCATTTTTACGTTAAATAAACAAACATGTCCTGCTGGTTGCTGTCAAACTAAATGACACAGAACTATTCCAGACCGATGAGGAAAAGTACCTCGGGATAGATTTTGACTGACTTCAGCTGACAATGCGAAATCATGTGTTTGCCAAGACAAAGTAACAGGCAATTAAAAGAAAGAAAATATGATGACAGGACTCACGCTACACAAGAAAGTAACTCGTTTAAATATACTTCAAAATAATGGCTTATGCAATTCGACGCCAATCTGAAAGATGCTTTATTTCTTTTTAACTGTTTTAAATAAAAGTTGCTCTGACAAAATCATTTTCATCTTATCGTTTGCAACAATAACCCACCATAATCTATGCTAAGTAATAAAAAATGAAACCTAAACTGCACATTTTTAAGCAAATACGTACTAATAGCTAAGTTAATTTCAAAATATGATTGTGATAAGACGTATTTTATCTTGATACGGTTTAATTACTAGGTGTGTTTAATTTATTTTATATATTATATGTAAGATAAGCATTCTCTATTTAATCTTTATAGTACTATAAATAAAGTTTAACTAAAAGTACCTAGTTGTGCACCGGATAAAAATTAATGAACAATGCCGACCATTCATGTTCGATTTTCTGTTCATAACAACAGGTCTAGCTTACTAAAACATGAAAAAAGTTTACTTTAAATTTTCGAATGGTTCCAGCCTAGTTTTGTGTACATAGTCATTGTTGCGTTATTATTTATAAGAATCAGTTTGTTTATTTTATTATTAGAGAATTACGTTTAGTTCATTTCATTGTTAGTTTCTTTTTCTCATTGTTATTAGAGAAGTACTTTTTGGTTTATTTGTTTTGTATTTATTTCGTTTGTTGAAAATAAATCAGTTTTAATCCACCACAAAGAACAGTTTCGTTGCACTATTATACTGTAAATTGTAATAGTTATTATATGAGGCAAAATGATAGAGGGTTGTTTTCCTTAAGTGTGTTGCCCATATCAATGTTATACAATACAATTGTATGATATCAGAGCGCACCGGTGACCATTAGCGTAGATAGGGGGGGATCAGGGGGATCAATCCCCCCCCTTGGGTCTGAGAATTATAAGATGAAAATGTGGAAGAAGTATTTGATCCGTAAAGGCGACATCAAGCCTAACAATTCGTTGAAAGCGCTGGATGATTGTCCAGAAGAGAATTTCCCGAATATCAATATGTTGCTAAGAATATTAGCTACATTGCCAGTATCTACGTCTACTGCAGAACGAACATTCTCAAGTTTGAAACGGATAAAAACAATTCAAAGGAACACGATAAAAGAAGTGAGTTCATCATGTTCCATCTAAATGTTTGGAAACTATCGAATATGCATCAATAATAACTCGAATAATTGTCTGATTTATCTATTATAGGACCGCTTGAATGGTTTGACTGCTCTGGCAATGCATCGTGACATTGGAATCACAGCAGACGAAGTCATTAATGAATTAGCAAAACAATCTCGAAAACTTGAATTTCTTCTTCGATAATAAGAGAATTTTTCTAATAATGCAACTTATCAATATGAAAAATGTGACCAATTTCTGTACATGACTATGCAACGAGGATTATTATCGCAGTGTAAAATATAACTTACAAAAAAACAGGATATTATTCTGAGTCATATCCCCCCCCCATGACAAAAAGCTATCTACGCCACTGCCGGTGACCATTGGTCAGCACTGGTCACCACCGTGCAAGCATACCGCATGCAGATATATGCATTCTGCAGCAACAAAGAGGAATGCATCTGTAACAATGTATGTGCATTTGTATATCTTACACAACTAGTAACCAGCTGGTGTTCGATATTTATAGAATATCGATAATATATCGAACCAGTGGAAAAATATAATATCTTAGATAATGGCGGCATCTTGAATGCCCCAGTAGAAATGAGTACTCAATTTCCTGAAGCTTATAATTGCTAAGAAAAATTTCCCACTGCATAATTCTTATTAGTGTATTGCCATATATGGCACATACACTATTGGCGTCGGTCGGATGGCGGGACCTAGTGGTCGGACCAAAATTTCTCAACGTTTCATAGCCTCCTGAACACTTTGGCACCATTTTTGGAACAATTATATATATATATATATATATATATATATATATATATATATATATATATATATATATATATATATATATATATATATATATATATATGTGAGCACGATAACTCTCGAAGGTCTTACTCGATTTGAACTAAATTCGGGCCACACGCTGGCATGCATCATCGCACGAAGCTTATTTAAAATGGGCCTAATCGGACCATTATGAGGGGTGTATTTAGGGGTTGAAAATAGTTTTGGGCCCCAAAAACACCGAAAATATTCTCGGAATTGATTCAAAATTGAAATTTAATCTTATAGTATCAATCAAAAGGTGCTTCTAAAATTTTAACAAAATCGGCCCGACAGGACCGAACTTATAAATTTTATGAAAACGTTTGCGGTTAGAAAATTATACTTACTGAAATCTGTCGTTATATAATTTTGTGCAGATATTGAATTGATAAAACAGAGACAAAACATTGAAATATAGAAAAAATATTATTTCAAGGGGTGTATTAAGGGTTTCAATTTTTTTATTTTCTCCAAAAACAAACAAATTCGTATAATAAAATCACGCTGCCTGTAGCAATACACTATATTGTTGACAGGGTTTTGGCACTGCGACCCGGGTTTTTATTTTGTTGTTAGACTCTTTGTAAGCCTACGTACAGCAACAAGTTTTTTCTGCCCCCTAACCTAACATCATCATACTGCCATAATATTAACCTATAATTTGTTTTAATTTTTTTTTAGCTTCACGTTATGTATATTTGCTTATTTTAAGCTGTATTCACATAACGTTGTAATATTGCAACATTACAGATGGGTGGATCATCGGCTAGAAGTTAAAGAAAGAATTAATTCAATCTAACAAACTGGCCTAGAACATTCAGTATAAATAATATAATACTAATCAATTTCGAGTATATTTGTGGACAATCTGTATTTTCAAAAGTATTATCTAAGTAAAACGCCGAATTATTCCCTTGTGAACTTGAAAATTACGCTATCGCTGATTGGTAATTGATAATGCAATAGGGCATAATAATGTCGTTTTTATAACTTATTGAGAAATAAAAAATCAGAAAACTATCGTCAGTTTTTGAATTGTAATTCACGAGATTACTACAAAACATTGAATAACCAACGCTATGAGCAGAAGGGAAACTTCTAAGCCATAATGAGGTAATTATAACTTAAATAATATTTCAATCTAAATAAAAAAATACCAAAAAGAAAAAAGTTATAGTATACTCATTTCATAATATATTCCGTTGAGTTTGGTTCAAATGGTTTTTCTTTGAACAAACTTAATATTTCAAAGCAAACCTATAAAATCGTTTTGATTCAATAACGTTTGTCAAACATCAAGCAAACGGTTTTTTTTTTGCTAGGGTAATAATTAGATAATTAAGTTCATTCTTCATAATTTTGGATGGTATAACGTAAAATAAATGACACAATTTTCCATTGAGTTTGGTTCAAACCGTTTTTCTTTGATCAAACTTAATGTTTCAATAGAAACGTAAAATCTAATGTGATTTCTATAAAGTTTGTCGGACACCGAGCAAATGGTTTTTCTTTGCTTCGGTGGTAAATGTGATGGTACAAGCGGCGACCGTTGAAAATGGGTAGTCATCTGGTATAACACAAAAATATACTTTTTTATTTATTGTATAGGTATTAGTTAAATAATAAACCATCGGTTGGGCAGGTTGTACCTTGAACATTTTTTTAAATTTTTGGTTTTGTTTAAATCACAGGACCGTCTTGAAACAATTTGTAAATAAAAGAAACAAGACGACATCTACCATGAGTAAAGAAGAATGCCCAGGAATCATTCTGAAGTCGAAGGCATTCAAGAACCAAAATGAAGTACTTCGTACGAGGTTACAGCTGATCAAGAACGCGACCCTTACAAATTCCAGTATTGCACGACCGAAGGACATCCGAAGGAAATCCGAAAGCTTAGACAATGGTAAAGATGAAATCGTACCACAACTGCATCTTGAA
This sequence comes from Venustoraphidia nigricollis, assembly GCA_034508555.1. Lineage (NCBI taxonomy): Eukaryota > Metazoa > Arthropoda > Insecta > Raphidioptera > Raphidiidae > Venustoraphidia > Venustoraphidia nigricollis. The sequence goes on along the minus strand of JAVRKA010000065.1, from coordinate 2,045,816 downwards.
ATTACGATAAAAGAAGAAGGTGGCCAATTATTAACGTATCCAGACCCTAAACTCCAAGAAGATTCGAGAACAATTTAAAGGCAGAGTTGGAATTGTTTTGCGCAGAGCGTGTGGCCAAAGAGCAAAGAGACATTTACAATTTCATTTTGAGTATTTCTCGGAGAATTGTTTTTTGAATGTTGATCGATGCTCCATTTAGACACGTCCCACCGTAACCACCGTATTTTTAGGAATTTAAGATGAAGAAGAGAGTTTCATCATAGCACAAATATGGCGAGGACCAGTAAATAAAAACGAGAGCTTGGAAAACAAATTTGGAGAAAAGAAAGATAAATTAACAGCGCAGCGAAAGAGTCTCGAGATAATCGAGAAGTTAGATTCGAGGCTGTCAGTCGGGAGAGCGACAAGTTGGCTATTGTTCGGATGATAATCAAAAACATTTTAGACTCTAAGAAGTTCTGAATAAGCTTTTGGAAATAAATTCTACAAACCTTCATACAATGTTACTTATAATATCATCCACTAAATACGTCATAACTATAAAAGAAAACGAATTTAAGTTAAATTTACATTCTTTGGATGAGCGTTTCATTCATATAACTCGCAACTGTTTTTAGTTATTTCGTAGTATTTAATGGGTGATATATAAAAAATGATCTGCGTATTGTGGCCGCTGTCATTTTTATAACAAAAATGTAGTTAAAAAATAAATACAATATATTAATGGTATAACGTCGTTTTTTTTTTCAAATATATTGTGTGTGTCAGAACTCAAATTTTGTTTGAAATTTTTTTGGTGCCTACTTTTATCTAATAGGTATGATTTTAATCCTGGCATATTAGACTATTTAAGGCTGTCGGAACGCTCTGAATTTAACCCAAAAATAGGGCTTCAGCTGATAGCTGATTGTAGACTTATTCGTCAAAATTTAGCAAAAATTCTTATTCTACAAGGAAGATAAAGGACAAATCTAGGTCTCTAATGGACTACTTTTGTAATTTATGTGATTTACTGAAAAAAGTTTTAATTGTGCCAAAAAACACACGTTTTCAATGTCACACTACGACCTTATTCGTACTTATTTCACAAAACTGTTCCATCACAAAACTAAAGTGATTCTTCCTTTTTCGGAAAAGCTTTTTAAATCTTCAAAATCTTTCCAAAATTTAGAAGATTGAACTGATAGCGGCACCCTTGCAACAGCATTTTTTAGCCTCCTAGTGTGGCTTAAATTCAGAGCGTTCCGACAGCCCTAAGAAAAAATATACTGTTGATAGAAAAAAAGTATATGAAATTTAGTATTTGTTTTTTAATTTAATACAATTATGATTTTTTTAAAATAATATTAAAAATAATAAGTTACATTGAGATTTTATTAATCAGATAAATTATTGAAGTCATCGTCAGAATCTGAATCATAATTCTGACGAATTGTTTTCTTCTCAATTTTCTTCTGAGCATTTTTAATTGCCACTTCTTCCGGGTCCAGTTCCGATTTAATAATGCCTGATTTAGCTAGATGCACCTCAAACATACTGGTTGAGAAATCTTTCCGATTTCCAAAGACACTAAAGCTTTTTATAGAATCAATTACTATATTTTTTTGTATCATGGTTATTGTTGGCGTTATTGTAATTTTCATTCTTTTTGTTAAAAAAGGGCATTTTTCAGCATTGATATAAACAAACTTTGTTTCAATATGCGATTTGCACAATTTTTTCAAATGATGATCAACAATTTTACACAGTTCGTTGCTAGGCACATAAAAATGACAAACTACATTCTCCGATTTTTTACAAATTTCGAAGAACTCTTTTTCTTCAGCGATTTCTTCGTATGTCCCATGGCCAAGCAACAACCAATTCTTACGTTGTTCTGCTTCTTTTTTCATTTGCTTCAACCGTTCTTCACGAAGTTTGATAAAATCTACATTGCTCAGCTGATCGAGTTCCGAATCAATGTAATTATTTACTACTTGAGTAATGTTTTTGACACTTTCTTGTATTGCATTTTGTGAAGCTCCAGCCATATTATACGTTACTTTTCAAAACGATTTAGTTTATATCTTTGAGAAATTTATGTCACTTATGTCATTTGAATTCGATGTTTTCCTGTTGCGTTCTTCTTCCACAATAAAGAATGGACAATGAAAATAAATAACTATAGAATGTAAATGCGATTCCTTTACCAAATCTTGTCCTTCGATTACTTTTTTAATATTCTTTTCACTGACTTTTGGGTCTGAAAGTCGAGCACTAATAAATCGCCGTGGAAACCAATATATAAAACGTAATATGCTTTTCAACAGCTAAAATTATATTAAACAAAACGAAACCACTTGCGATTACTGTTCAAAACATTTTTTTATTTACAAAACGTTTTGAACAGTAATCGCAAGTGGTTTCGTTTTGTTTAATATTCTATTACTGTTGGTAGAGTCAATATTATTTATTATTAGCTAAAATTATATCTTTCCCCAAAAACATAATAGGGCGCTTCTTCCTTACATGTTAACCATCCCACCAAAATTTGGTTTCGACCCGCTCAGTTGTTTGACATATATCGTGCTCACAGACAAAAGGACAGACGAACAAACTTATTTCCAAAAATGTATTTTTTGCACTAAGGAGACCTCGAAATGAAAAAGATATTACAAAATATTGGAGGACCATGAAGTTGGAGTGGTAAAATTGAGCGCAAATATATGCATACATTAAGACAAAAAGTGAAATAAATAATCAGAACGAATAATGACAAAAAAGAAAAAAGAGGATTGTGCATCAAGTGTGTATTTATGTAGATGTTCGACGAAAAAGGGAATGGTCCATGAAGCAAGTCACAAGAAGAAGAAGAAGAGAGACTTTACCAACGAACCTCGCCCAATGTGTGTATAATATCATATATGATACAACTTGTGAAAATACATTACCGTTCAAAAGTTGATTAGTATGTCAAATTTATAATTCGCTTTGTTTTTAAGAGATTTTCAAACATACTGGTTTGCAGAAAGCATTGTCAAAAATTTGATTTGACAACGACCTTAGACTCTGATCATAAAATTACAGTTTTTATATATGCGGGAGCAGTCTCATGCTGTCAAACTCCCTGTCATGTAGAACATTAGACTCGAGGTTCATATCGTGCGTGAAATTTCCCGTGACACGCCGTCAGTGTGAATGTTTCGAAAAAATCGTGAGTGAGCGTGATTAAATATGATATACACATTACACACACGTTAACGGGCGTAAGCGTGAGTTGGCGTGATTGAAAGGTGAATCACGTAAAACATTATTCCTATATGCAGGCAAAATGTGAGCTGTTAAACCTGGCCCGGAATTAATGTTAAGGCCCCAGTACACAGTGGTATGTAGTGGGCCGCATTGTAGACCATCGCCATTGTGTACAGGGGGTAATGGTCTGTAGTGGCGGACAATTGTGAATCGTGGTGCACAATCCATTTGTTGTCGGTTTTTTTGACACACATCAATGGAATCGTGGTGTAGCGTGGCCTGTGGTGTTCACACAGTGGCCCATTGTTTGGACCGGTACCTACTTTTTTTGTTGCGTGCTATACTATTTAAATTTTTAATCGCCCAAAATGTCAGTATCCTGGAGCAATGAAGAGACTTTTAGGTTTATAATACTATAATACTTGTAAACAGCATATAAATAAGTAGCCGCGGCCGTAATTACTTCCACGTCCATCGCAAGTACTTCGCCAGGCAGAAATGAGCTATGGGCCATTGTGTGAACACCAAGTGATAGTGGCCTACAGTTGCACATTGCAAAGCATGGCCCACTACAGACCACTGTGTACTGAGGCCTTTAACAAGCATGTCTGCAGTCATGAATGTTCTTGTTTAAAGGATTATGTGCCTACTATTTAGAGTTTTTTTTTTGTTTATTGTATTTGATGTGTAAACTGTCATGTATTACATAAAATTACAAAAAAAAATATCCTTTAGTACTTGATAGTTAACAAACACATAACCTGATTCTAATCCTATAGTCCATATTATTGTATCATGTTTTGGTAGATTAAAAAATGTTGACATCAAATTATTTATCGTCGAACCTTAATTTAAATTATTATTAGATAAGTTTGGATAAAATCCGTGGCGCAGGATCAATAAAATACCAATACTGAGATAAAAATTGCATTTTCACTAACGTTTCGGTACGCTTTGCACTAACTTCAGATTTTATCCAAACTTATCCAACATTCATCAAGGATCACCACCACTCTAATTAATTTCTTTTAATTAGAGACAACCTCGTTTAAATTATTATTGTTAAATTGTTGAACGTTAGTGTACAGGCACGATAGCAGAAAATCTTTATAATCTTTTATACATACACAAACACTGGAATACAATAATAATATTCATATTGTACGGACGATTAAAAAACGAATAAAAAATAACACATTAAATGTTCCGTCCGGTCGATGGTAACGCCCCTAATTGTACGACAAGGCGTGCGTTCCAAACACATTCATACGGACTGGATCAAAGTAACTCTTCGAAAATAGGGTCATGGATTAAATGTTGATGCTATTAGTTATTCATTAATAGGTAATAGTCTTTTGACATATTATTAATAATAATAATAATAATGCGTTTAACGTCTGTTTCTCGACTTTATGTCATAACAGACACCATTCGCACCATTACTATTTTCCATCTACCACACTTCCCACTATTTTTCTACATTTTTTTAAAACTTCAACCTATGTCATAGGAATGAGCGAATAAAGGAATTATAGAAAATTAGGATACAGTAGGTAATTTTTGAACTAGGAGTTTGATAGGTAATCGGCCATGGTCTCAAATACAGAACTATCTCGATATTTATCTGGAAGTAATTGAGGGAAACCATGGAAAACCTCAATCAAGATGGCCGGTACAGGAATTACCGTTTCTCGGCGAGAGGCAGTAGGAAAAAGTCCCAGCCACATCTGCCCCCGTCGGGATTCGAACCCGTACCTCCCGAATGCGAGTCTAGTGCTGTCACTACTGCTCTACCCAGCTCGGTTTTGACATATTATTATGTAACACTATTGTGATCATTATTTTCAATTCTCAATATTGTTCACGTCCATTACAATTAATAAGTTTTTTTTTTATTTTTTAACGGGAAATTGGACAATTCAATTTTAATATAGATAAAAAAATTAAAAAATTTGCGACGTTTCGTTAAATCTTTTTAACTTCTTCGGGCAAAACTGAAATGAAGTTAACATTTCAGTTTTGCCCGAAGAAGTTACACATTTCAGTTTTGCCCGAAGAAGTTAAAAAGATTTAACGACACGTCGCAAATTTTTTAATTTTTTTATCTATATTAAAATTGAATTGTCCAATTTCCCGTTAAAAAATAAAAAAAATTTTCAGGATTTTTCCAAACACAAAATGAGCCTACATAATAATAAAAATTTTCTTGCATAACCTATTTAGTTCGCTCATACATACATTTGTATTTTATTGATGTCAATATTAATCATGTTGCTTTTTATACTTAAAAAAAAATCGATAGTGCAAACTATACTCACATAATAAGAGTTCCTAACTGAGGAATGGCATAATTTATGGACACAAACCACCTCTAATAAGCTGAGGAAAATAAAACCAGACACCAAAAAAATGATCACCTCCACTCAACAAAATAGAAAAGACGAAACAGCTCTAATCCGACTGAGAATTGGCCATACCAACTTGACACATTCATTTATATTGAAGAAGGAAGCCCCTCCAATATGTGATAAATGCAACACACAACTCACTGTGGAACATATTTTAATATCATGCCCTTCTTACAATAACGATAGAATCAAAACAAACTTACCGGATACTATCGAAGAAATCCTTAAAGATGACGACTCCTGCGCTTCGAATGTAATTCACTTTCTGGAACTCACCAATCTGAAACAAAAAATCTAATTAATTGTACAATTTTAAACATTACTTCAAAAACTCAAAATTCCACTTACCTAATAAGTAACCACGTGCATATAGCCTAAGTCGCTGCGCACGACCATAATAATAAAAAAAAAAAAAAAAAAATAAGTGTTCCACCCCATCAGCTACCCAGTTGTGTGTTCTATAGCCAAATTTTGGTTCTGCAATGCCCAAGAAATAAACAATTAAATTGCGCTAGAATTTTTTTTCGTTCAATCTACACTTAACTCTCATTTTTCATGATTAATTTTAGGTTTTTCTGAGTGATACTTCTGAGGGATAGCAATTCTTAAGCGTTTTTCCCGAATGAAAAAATACATCATGTATGTTGTTGGATTCGTACTTCAATAACCTTTCATCTTGAATTAAAAAAAATCAAATCAAGGGAATCGTGTGGAGTACAATGACACAATGCCCTTGATTTTTTATTTTTTTTGATTTTCCATTTTACCTCATGAAATTAACACTCTGGAATCGAAGACAAAAAAGAAGTTGGTGAGTTGGCAAGGAACTACATATATATATATATATTCCTAGAACTTTCCTTGGGAAACAATGGATAAAAATCAGAATAAGACATATTGGAACGACATGGCAAGGCTTTTAATAAAGAGCCACCCAGAAAGAAAACTGAACTTAGTAAGAACAAATTTCATCTTGTGGTAGACCTCTTAACGGAATATTGTGCCCCAATATGTCACCTTCAAAGAATGGGGACAGTGCAGTAATTTATGGTCAATCATGAATCGGTCCAGAAAACTATATCAATCACTCAATTAAGGAACTATGCAAGCTAGTACGAGGGATGAGAACTATAACCTTAGAAACTTCAGTGTACCTGGTAACAGGGCGACTTTTAAAGTAAAAAAGGAAAACAGAATCAAAATTCAAGTTTTTATACTTCACATCTATATTTGGTCTACTGTGCTGTAGCTGGGTGTTAAATTTCAAATTCTTACGTCAAATAGTTTCAAAGAAAACAGTCTGTGACAGAAAAACGGACGGACGGATATCGTTTTGCATGGAACACTAAAAATTATTTTGGATTCTCGAAAATTTCGGTTCTCCAAAAAATAGTACTACAGTAGATGAGTTAAGCCCCGATAAGTTAAGAACCGCTGTAAGTTAAAAATTTTTTGAATTCCCTTCCCCTGAAAGCATAAAGCCTCCATTACTTAAATCACAAAACCTCGGTAACTTAAACAAATATTCTGAACATCGCCCTCGATACCTTAAAATAATATTTTGATTCTAAATGAATAAATGAATAGATAAAAAATTTATGTTATCTCTATGGAACTAAATACATGCTCTATAAAATCCACAAACCTCGGTAAGTTAAAAATTTTACTCTGACAACCTCTCTAACTTCAACTCTCCATAAGTAAAAAACTCGATAACTTAAATTTTTTAACGTTTCCCTTGGATTTTAACTTATCGAGATTCTACTGTATATGTGCTTTATCTTTTAGACAGGAATTTATCGAATTTAACATTTTTTAAAGTAAAAGTTACACTAGAAAACGTACATTTTGGTTCACTGTGTATATGGAGTGGTTCAGATATATATAATATATGTGAGATGACTTTGTACAGATAATTGTAATTTTAGTTGTGTATAACTTTTTTTTATATATAAACATATTTAGGTATATCTTATACAGATTATAGTAATTTGCTTTAGAGTATCTAAATAATTAAATTAAATCATAGGTTACGTTTTACACGGGTCACAGATATTTATTTATCAGCCTTAAAGCGAATATTAGATCTTTAATATTTGTTTTATGACAAGATTTGGTTATTTCACCCATTACTGGCGGCGGAAATTATCAGTCCTAGTATATTTATACAGGGTGGCGACTAATGTAGTCGGGTCCAGTGTACCAAATTTCGAAGCGGAAGGTTAAAAAAATCGAAATATTGGTTCTGAGCAAGAAAGCAACATGTGTTCACCTATATTTTGGTAACTAACTTCAAACATTTTTTTTAAATACAACAAAACTTAAACGACTACAATAACTAATTTAAATTTAAATAGATTGTGAGACTGGGGTTTTTGCACTGTTTTTGATTTGTACTGCTGTTTTCAGTACTTTACGATATAGTAATAAAGATCATCTAACAGTTGATGCGTAAGTCAAAGTACCATCTTGTAGAAATTGTAATTTGTTTTTGTTAAAAAAATCGGAATATCGGCTTCCCAATCGAGGGTGAATCGAAACGGGTCCACAGATCCCTGAAAATCGAAACACCTGCCAACTCTAGTGGTGATCGCGGTTGTAAAATCAAACTTTCGTAATTTCCAGCTTTTCTAATTATTATCAGGCATAAATTCCGCAAATACAAGTTTTCATGCATAAACCAGATTAAATTAGCATACTTTTTAGCGGCAGAAATGAGATATTGTTGGCTTAGACTACAAAACTGATAATTCCAAACACCAGAATTTTCAATTTTACAGGGGATAATAAAAATTGAAATATATTCTACATAAATATTATATTGCCTGATTTGCGTGAGGAACAGCTTAAGAAAAATCTGTTATTTTTCGAAGTTAAATCATAAAAATAAGTTCGTTTTTCAACAGATGGCATTAAAACGTAAAATTCAGCCAAAATAAGTTGGTTTGTAGTCTACGCCAACGATACGAATATGTTGAAAATTACTTTTCGCTTGATCAGCTTGGAAATGGTTCAACAACGCACAAAAACATAAGTGAAATTGAATGTCAGGGACTGAAATCTGAAGCTTTTCCCGTCGAAATTGTCTATAATACTTTTTATACTTGGGTTAAAAAACAGCGAGTGGGTCGTTGACAATTTTAGCAGCAACGAAACGAAACCAGAACCCGTGCTTCATCAACTAGATTTCGTTGATTCGTTTAACGAATTGAAATTAGCTACAAAGAACGCTAGGCAGGACCTTTGTGATCTCAGATTAAGTTGCGACTGTAAAATAGTTTGTATTTCGTTGGTTTTAAATAACGAACACATCGGATTCGTAAGTCGGTTTCGTTTCGTTCGTTCCGTTTTGTTATCGATAGAATAAGTAGTTGAATTGCGGACTAGTTAATTCTAAGAACCGAAACAGTTGAATCATTGATTTACAAAGATCGGTTAATTTATCTTGTTCATTGAATGAAGGTCCACAAGGTAGAGTTTCCTTTAAAATTGACATTAGCACAAGCGAATCTCCTGATAAAATCGACATTCATACCAGCAAAGCCGACGGCAGAAACTAGTTAATAATACAGCTAAACATATACGTAATAGGTAATATCCACGAACTGTTTACGTTAAAATAAAAATAAAAAATGCTTCCAGGCTTTAAAATTTCGGGCAATCATAGGTTAATAAAATTTCACTCTGTATTATAAAATAATAATTAATCAATAATCACGGTAATATGATCAGATTAATAATTTCACAGACATATAACAAAAAACGTTTTAACTTGGCAATAAACCAGCTGACAGTTAAATCAAAGTTGGAGTCTGGAAGTCAACATACGTTGAATATCTCAGACGACTATATTATTGTATGTGAACCTTTCTTAACTGAAATCCAACAGCGATCTACATAATATGATAGTCGTTCTGAATTTTTAAAATAACTATCATAGCATTACATTGCAAAAACACTGATTCAATATCCGAATCAGCACTGTCAACTAGGGATGTGTAAATAGTGTATAATACAGGTCTGCGATAACAAAACTTTTCTAACGATTTTGCATGTTTTTGATGCTTTTGAGTGTGCTGCAGGCCTGGACTGGTCATAGGGCAGGTCATTATCTAATATCTGTGCATTTTAATATACTAAAACAACAACAACAGAAGGGATTTATTAAATGTTTAGTTTTATATGTAAGTGATATAGCAGAGCAAGAGATCGACAATGGTTCCTAAACTTTCGCCTGCAAACAAACTTAACAGCTGGAGAGAAAAACATTTTGTATGAATAGATCCAAAAGAATTTTAATGAAACAGCTTGTGAAAGTCTTACCTAAAGATGGTGAATTTTTTAAGTACCTATTTATGTGAAAAGCTTCCTCATTTAACAGAAATTGAACTCAAAGGAGTTTTTGTCGAACCTGACATTTGTAAAATGATTTTCGAATCCAACTCCAAAACAAAAATGACTACAAAGTGGAACAGTATTTAAACAAGTTGTGATTTTTGGGCAATGTTAAAAACCCAAACTATGTGCTTATCTTAGCTATATGATAGATAAGTATACAATAATTTGGTATGTCTAATGAGCCTTAAAGTTGACTTCTTACACAACCATCTTGACTTTTTCCCTGAGAACCTGGGTGATGTGAGTAAAGAGTGGTTTCACCAGGAACGTTGGAATGATTTTTTTAAAAACCTTCCTCAGAAAATTTCAATTTTATTTTTAACGTATTCTACGGAAGTTAATTGATAATTATAGTAGTTTTTTGTTTTTTTATCTTTTCCATGAGGGGTTGCAAAACGATATGTGTGCGTTTTTCCTACATTCCCTATAGGCTACATGTTAAATTTCAATTATTTAATAATTAATTGCACGCAAACCCTTCGTCAGATCTGCTTCAAAAAATTATTTTAGACGTATGCGATAGCGATTAACAACATATTAAAAAAACTAGTCAAGTGCGAGTTGAACTCGCAAGATTAGGGTTTCGTACTATTCCGTTTTCCGTGACTACTTTAAGACTTAAAATTTTCGTTTAGGTTTTCTTGTAAACTATGGGTGAAACCCGACATTCCTTATTTTTTTTCAAAATTTTAGGCCCAGTAGTTTCGGCGATAAGGAGGGGAGGCCGGTAATGGTCAAATGTTCATATATTTTCTTAAATAACTTTAAAACTATTTATTTTAAAATTATAAAATACATATATTTGAGATCCTTACGACACATTCTTTCATTTGATATGTCACACGGTACAGTTTACCAAACTTTATTTTTTAATTTTCTAATTTTTTTCCCAAAAATGACCCCCATGTTCAAAACTCATTTATTTACGTTACACATCTGTTTTTGGCTCATCGACTTACATATGTGTACCAAATTTCAACTCGATCGGTCCAGTAGGAGATAAGAGGGAGGCAATGGTCAATTTTCATATATTTTCTTAAATAACTTTAAAATTATTTACATTAAAATTATAAAAAAAAATATATTTGAGAGCCTTACGACAAGATTTTTCATTTGATATGTCACACGAAACAGTTTGCCAAACTTTATTTTTAAATTTCTCAGTTTTTCCCCAAAAATAACCCCCATGTTTACAATTAATTTATTTACATTATATGTCCGTATTATGGTCATCAACCTACATATGTGTACCAAATTTCAACTCAATCGGTCCAGTAGTTCGGAGCAAATTGGCTAAAACAGTAGAGCGCACACACACGAGTGATCTTATAAGGGTTTCGTTGTTTTTTCCTTTTGAGTTACGAAACCCTAAAATTAGCTTTTAATCTTTAAAAGTGCTTTAATGTCCGAACCACCTTAAGCAATCAAAATTTTCCAGGATCATAAAAACGAAGCGTAGATAATAAATCCGATTTTCAAACAAATGTTTTCAATTTGATAAATGCGCATGTCTTTTGTTGCGGCACAACAGTCGCGTATAAATCGCACGAAGGTATAAAATCAAAGTTTAGTAATCGATTGTAATAACCTAATGACTATAATATATCGATGAAAAACATACAAACCTATTATTATTATGGGCACACGACTCCACGCATAAAGAAATTCTTTTCACTTTTACACATACGATAGCGCACAAGCACGACAAGGAAAGATACGTCATGTCTTTTTTTCTTGCATGTGTATGAGTGTTAGAGGATTTGATTGTTTTTATTCTGCTACGACAAATTTAAAATTACTACATTTATACATACTATATTTAATTCATCTTCAAAGTTCAATTCCAGATATATAATAGAAAACAAGATCACGGAGAATTGGAATAATGAAAATAAATCAATTTAAACACTCATTGATTGCAACCTTTTTTATTAAGAATTTTTCAAGCTCTCAATATGCTTAAACGATAGTTAAACTATGATAAAATTAAATTAAAAATTGAAAAATTGTTTTTGTAATACCAAATTGTATCAATGAGTGTTTAAATTGATTTATTTTCATTATTAGTGTATTTGCCATATGGCAACATACACTATTGGCGTCGGTCGGATGGCGGGACCTAGGGGTCGGACCAAAATTTCTCGACGTTTCATAACCTCCTAAACATTTTGGCACCATTTTTGAAAATGTTATATATATATATATATATATATATATATATATATATAGGTATATATGTGTACGGGCAATAACTTTCGAAGGAGTTAATTCATTTTGACGAAATTTGGTACACATGTTGGAATCCATCACCGCACGAAGCCTATTTAAAATGGGCCCAATCGGGTTATTTTAAGGGTGGTTTTTAGGGGTTGAAAAAAGTTTTTGGGCCCAAAAATACCTAAAATATTCTCAGAATCGTTTCAAAATTGAAATTTAACCCTTTAATAGCAATTAAAAAGTGCTCCTAAAATGTTAAAAAAATCGGCCCGACAGGACCGGACTTATAAATTTTTTGAAAACACTAATTTGCAGATAGTGACTTATTTATTGAAGGGTGTATTTAATTCGGTGTAGACGTTAGATTAATAATAATATTACAATTAAGAAAAAAAACGTTATTTTAAGGGGTGTATTAAGGGGTTAAATTTTTTATTTTGCCCAAAAACAAACTTAATTTCACATAATAAAAGTATAAAACCACACGGCCCTGTACAAGCAAATACACTATATTGTCGGCAGGGTTTTGGCACTGCGACCCGGGTTTTTCCAATTACCCGTGATCCTGTTTTCTATTATACTGTATTTAATAATAATAATGCGTTTAACGCCCGTTTGTCGATTTTTATGTCATAACAGACGCCATTCACACCATTACTATTTTTCAATTTTACCACTTCCCATTATTTTCTACATTTCTACAACTTCACCATAACTTATAGCAAAGGCCGAATGAAGGAATGATAGGAACTTAGGATAGGATACGTAATTTTGAACTAGGAGTTTGATAGGTAATCGGCCTTGAATAAGAACCCATCTCGATATTTATCTGGAATTAATTGAGGGAAACCTTGGAAAACTTCAACCAAGATGGCCGGTACAGGAATTATCGTTTCTCGGCGAGAGGTAGTAGGAAAAAGTCCCAGTCACATCTGCGCCCGCCGGAATTCGAAGCCGTGCCTCCCGAATGCGAGTCTAGTGCTGTCACCACTACTCTATCCCGCTCGGTTATACATACTATATTTACTAGCCTGTTTTTGCCAGACGCAATATCGAAGACCGCGATTTTTTTAAGTTATAAATATCTATACAGCAACAACAGAAAATTGTTTTTTATGAATTTTTACCTGCAGCTTTAAGTTAGACTTAAAGCTGACAATTAACAATAATTCACACGAATTTAGTTCTTGAGTAATAAACAAACACGCAGATCGGCAAACAGATATCTGTTGGTGATAAAATTAAAATCTGACAGGCAAATTATGTTTCATCTTCTGTGCAAGGAAATAATTCAAAGTATATTTGAAAATATGCATATTGCATATTAATTTTAATACTATATAGTTGGGAGAATGTTTTCTAATTGATAACAAGAAAAATGAGATAAATTATGATACCTATATTTAAAAATATTTAGATAAATATCTTCTGTTATAAATACACTTTTAATATAATCTAACCTTCCATAAATCAAAATAATTTTATTAAAAAAAATCTCTATCATCAAAGTACGGAGACTTGATCGACATTATTGGACTATAATTGAAAGATGTTGAACCAAATATTAGCGTAACGTTCTTATTCGACTATGAAATAGAGTCGACATTTGTTTAGACGCTGCTCTAAACTATAAACGATCTGAGCGATACTGCTAATTATAATGGTTAAATTTAAAAGCTATTATTATAGAAGCACACAAACCTGGAGGAATAATCCATATAGACTCTAAACCTACAACATAATAATACTGTTCATAAACTGTTAAAACAAACAAACAGCGGAGCATCGCAATAATGCACATCGCATGTGAAATAAACAAATAACACCAGCTATTCAATTTTTAAAACAGTTACTTTCGAAATCCAGAAATAGCAATTTAGGAGTTATCTTATAAATTTCATTATCATCCGAGAATGGAAAAAATTCAATTAAATGTAAAATGTATTTTCTCACTTCTGTACATTTAATTAATGTTCACAGAACTTGTGTTTTCATAAATATACCGAAGCTGGTTCTTCAGAATTTCACTACTTACTACTTTTTCTTTCAAATTGCACCCATTCCCATCTTACAGCATCAGCAAACTCCCAACATAAATTATAGTTCCCAACACCAAAAGTACTTATTTGCACGTAGCCTTATTAAGTAGCAGATTTTCAGTACGTTTTTTGACATTTCTTTCGTGTAACAAACTTATCTTCTTTTAAGCTAGTTTATCAAAATTACCATTCGCGTCTATTTTTTTCCATTTAGTCTTCTAATGGTAAATTATGGGTAGTTTATGAAAGTTACTGCTGAATTGGTTATATTTCCTATTTTCGCTTTTCATTTAAGCACTAGTGTGTTATAGCTCACTTTGCATAACTACATATATGTAATGTAAAGCAGCTGTTTTTAGACAGTATGACAAAAATACATTTTCTTCATACCATACCGAAAGTGCGTACTTTCTGATTCGATTTTAAAGCAGAACGTATAACATTTATACACTGTTATAATCACAGCTGCAATTACTCGCATATCGTCTGTATAGGGCCTAAACAGTTTTGTCATGCGCACGTGAGACTGCCGTTTGTCAGGTCACGTGTTCGCCAGTAGGCAGTAGTAGATAGCCAACTACTGTTATTACATGGACATTATTAGATCCGTGTGTCATTACGTATAACCTCAACATTGCTCACTTGAAAGTAATTAATCTTTTTATATATTGGTTAAAGTGCGTACTTTCAACCAGGTATGAAGAAAAATAGTATACACCACACGAGCAGAAATCTGAGAGTCCTGCACTGCGACTTCGCCTCGGGCATCATGTGGCGCAGTGCAGAAAATTCAACTTTCTGCTCTTGTGGTGTAATATACTATTCCTCATCTACGTAGCACATAAAATATCCAAAAAACTAAAATATAACTATTTCTTTTCTATTTTCAAATTTTAATATATGTCTATTAGTTTCAATTTCTAATGTTAAAAAGACTTATAACATGTCATTTATTAAGAGACAGCATCGTTAAAACTTAGTAAACGTTTTTCTGAACAAATTATTTACGAAAATAAGATATTGTCTAGCTCTATTCTAAAATCTGTAGTACAAAAATACAGAACTTCTATCAAGAAATTTTCTTTCAATTTTACGTTAATAATGTCGATTGTATCAACTGAAAAGATGACTGTTTTTTATGTGAATAATTCACAGCTACTTTTCAATTGTTTAGGAGTGGCATATCCAACAAATAACTGAGCATCAGCATAAGAAAGAAGCGCACGCGCACTTAACATTTATTTACGTCGCGAAAAGAGGAACTCGGTATCTTGATCCACGTTTTATTGAATATTATTATTAATTATTACATCGTGGGTGGATAATGGACATGGATTTTTCTTGACCAACGTGCACCGATGTATTAGTATAAGGTTATATCATGAAACCGTAGCTCCAGCGTGCTGTCCTGATTATATTTACAAAACAGAAAAATCGTGATACTATAATAAATACGAGTTGAAACAAATTATGAAAAAATATTCATTTCTTTTAGTTTAAGATAAATTGAGATCAACAACAGAATGACTACTTTGTTTTTGAATTTGATTGTATGTCAAATTTAGTGTCACCTTTTTTCTTCATTAAATGTAGATTACACAGGAAAAATAAGGCATAAGATATCAATTTATTATTTGCTGTCTTTAATGATCAACGTTTCGGCACATTTTGTGCCGATTTTTGCTATTTAAGACCCTGGGGGTAAATTAGAAAATTAAAAAAAAAGTTTGGCAAACTGTACCGTGTGACATATCAAATGATTTTTTATTTTGCCCAAAAACCAACTTACGTTCGCATAATAAAGCCACACTGCCTGTATAAGCAAATACACTATATTGTCGGCAGGGTTTTGGTACTGCGACCCGGGTTTTTATAATTTTAAAATAAATAATTTTAAAGTTATTTAAGAAAATAGATGAACAATTGACCCCCCCCCCCCCTGATCTCAGAAACTACTGCGCCTAAAAGTACTCACGGGAAACGGAATAGTACTGAACCCTATTCTCGCGAGGTTAACTCGCACTTAACCGGTTTTTTTTCTATTAAATCGGTTCAAAAATGTTGGAAAAATTAAATTCATGCAAATTCTCTATCATTTTGACATACGATATCAAACGTCATTACTTTCTTCTCATATTTAATAATCCACCGACCTGTTGTGTATTTATTCATAACAGACTGCCCTATCAACTTGACATATTTTATTTCAAAACATAGATTATTATTAAAGCAAATAGAACAACAAAGAATAAAAATTGCATTTTAATAAGTGAATATAATTTATCTGATCAAACTGATACGTATCGGAATTTCTTCGTAGAAACAGCGCATGCACGTACCAAAAACAACAAAAAACGACAAAATCGCATCGCATCCACACACAAACAAATAAACAAAATCGCATCGCGCGCCACAACAACAACTGCACATCGCAACAGTGACATCCACCAGTCCTCGTTCCTTAACTGTTCGTGATTGAAAAGGGGTTTCTGTTACTAATAGCCGGTCCGGGAAAAAAACAAACACAAACAACTGACTGCCGTGTCCAGTGTCCGTCTGTCTTTTGCCAGACCGACACATCAATCAAGGTGGCTTGGTGACCGACAACCAGCTCTAAAAAGACTGAAGAAAAGCGATATTCGGCTGCGAAATATCGACACATAAAGGCGTTGTCACATCGGATTGCCTGATTTGTTTGAGACTGCTATATAAACTGCTAACATTGTCGCATTACACCGTGAAACAGTGATTACGAGTGGAAGGTGTTAACTGAACTCTCCGAAATAAAAAAACCTTGAGGAATAATTTGAAGGCGACTAGGTGTTGCGGTATGGATCAAGTGAGGCGGTGCAAGATGACACCATACGAGCTGCTTTGATAGAAAACTTATGCTGGGGTGCACAAAACGTTGTCAAAAAATTGGATTAGACAATGACAGATTGTGATAATATATTTACAGTTTTCATACATGTAAGAGCAGCCTAATGTCGTATTCAAACGCCCTGTCATGTACAACATTAGATTGTATTCACACGAAAACAAATGCTTGATCTACACAGAAAAAGGCCGTTTTTCAACGTTTTTCGAGTCAAATTTTGATTAAAATGCGCACAAAAAAGTCATTTCGATGCAAAAAATAACTATGTTAAATATACGTATAAAAAAAAAATTTCAATCGATCGATTATTTTTCGAACAGAAGCGAATTAAAATTCTGCAATGCTTTTCTTACGGAGAAATAATATATGTGTTCACAATCCAAGGTCATTGTCAAGTCAAATTATTTGACAATCCTTTCTGCAACCCAGCATTATTGTGTTTAGTGTATCCCATCAAAAACGCAAATGTGAAAAAATGGACCACGCTCGGTACCTAGCTGTTCTTTCTAGGTACCGAGCTTAGACCTTTTTTCAAATTTATGTTTTTGACGGGATATGAATACATTTTTAAAAGTTATATTCTATACATGTAGATATATTGTATGTTATAAACATAATGGAATCTCAGTTTTCTTTCATGTTAGTGCATGATAAAAAAATTAGCTTCCATAATGGCTGATCAAGATTTAAGGCTGTCGGAACGCTCTGAATTTAAGTTGATTGTAGACTTATTCGTCAACATTCTGCAAAAATTCTTTCTCTATAAGAAAGATAAAGGACAAATTTAGGTCTCTAATGGACTACTTTCGTAATTTATTTACGATTTACTAGAAAAAAGTTGGCATTAATTGTGCCAAAAAACACAAGTTTTCAATGTCATACTAAGACCTTATTCGTATTTATTTCACAAAATTGTTCCATCACAAATCTAAAGTGACTCTTCCTTTTTCGGAAAAGTTTTTTTTAAATCTTTAAAATATTTCCAAAAATTACAGTAATCAACTGACACCCTTGCAACAGAATTTTTTAGCTTTGTAGTGTGGCTTAAATTCAGAGCGTTCCGACAGCCTTAAGACGGCAACCATATAATATATTCCTCAAGAGTTCTTACCGACCAACAAATTTGTAAAAATTAAAAACTCTACCTCTATGGAACTAGTAAGTAACATCAAAATAAATACCGGAAATGGTGTTTCCTTACTGTCATATCAGGTTCTCGCCGGTAATTGAAATCACTATATAGGTATACTATCTTTTCTGAAAATTTCATCTTCTACAAAATCGGAACCATTTTTTACGTTCGATCAGTGAGTGTTAAGGCTGTCGAAACGCTCTGAATTTTGTTTGTGCTGAGACCCAGCGGTAAGAGGCGAGGTAGGCAAAATTTATATTGTGGGTGTGACCTTCTTTAGCTCTGTCTCGCTCAAATCATCCGCACGTTTCAATTATTGGCTGGTGCCAACTACGAGGCTAAAAAATCTTATTGCAAGGGTGCCACTGACAATTGATTACTCTAATTTTTGGAAATATTTTAAAGATTTAAAAAACTTTTCCGAAAAAGGAAGAGTCACTTTAGGTTTGTGATGGAACAATTTTGTGAAATAAGTACGAATAAGGTCGTAGTGTGACATTGAAAACGTGTGTTTTTTTGGCACAATTAATGCCAACTTTTTTTTAGTAAATTACAAAAATAATCCATTAGAGATCTAGATTTGCTCTTTATCTTCCTTATAGAGAAAGATTTTTTGCAGAATGTCGACGAATAAGTCTACAATCAGTTGACAGCCGAAGCTCTATTTTTGGCTTAAATTCAGAGCGTTTCGACAGTCTTAAAAGTAGCGATAGTTGGACATCAGTATCTCAAGAACTATGTATTTTTTAAATAAAATTTAGAATTTTGAGTAATTGGCGGGAGGGCTTAATAGACAAACACAATCATAAGTATGCAGATAAAATAGATTTTGGAGTTATAGGGGAGTAATGGCTGGGGTATACCACATTACCGATCTTGACTGACACACTGCCGTGTGTCTAGAATTATAATCTACTAGCTATATCCGCTACTCCGCTCACGTATATTTCGAGCTGCTGCTGAGATACTACGCCTAAGGACTAAAATTTTCACCCTAATCAGTACCTATGGTGAGAAACGTAATGATCTTTGTTGCTTTCGTTGGTCTTCAATGCGTCTTTGAAGTGTCGCTCGACCCCAAAAACATTAGCGTCTTTCATGTTTGCAGCATATCAAACATCCTCCCAAAATTTGGTTTCAATCTGCTCATTCGTTTGACCTGTATCGTGTTTACAAACAAACTTTTTTCAGAAATATGTCATTTTGGACTCAGGGAAATCAAAATGAAAAGATATTGTACAAGACCATTCCTACTTGTGGAGTTTGAATAATAAAATTGGAGAAGAATATACTTAAAAAATATTTGTAAAATTTTTGGTAGAATGATAGGTACTTAAAGTATAAATAGATATTCTGTTTTAAATTATGACACTCTAGTTAGCTCTTTTTTGTTAATCTTAACGGGCTCTGCAAGTGGCATAAACAAAAAAATAATACAGGCAATGGTCAACAAGAATTTGCGCAAAAACCAAAGTCGATCGATTGAATTAGTTGGCCGCAAAAAGATGTTTTATACACAATTCCAGCAAAACGTACACGAAATGCAATTAAAAAAGTGCAGTTTACAGTTAAATTCCGATTTCATGTTCACTGCAAAAACATCAAACCACTCAGAAGTTCTACCTCGGAATTATAATTCGATTTTCTGTAATCTGTACAATATAAAAGATTAGCTGATTCTCACACCATAGTAAGTATACTCGTGTTTGTAAAATTTTTGACAGTTCGCATTGGGACGTATTGGACTATTTAGTGCCTAATTTGCTTCTCTGTCGCTCATATGGATTCAAATGACATCTGACAAAGATATAACTATTGAATTGGTAAAATCAGATTTACTTCTTTATTACTTTACGCAATAGTGCGAAAAGTATCATTTGCTTGTTACAAACATTCATTGTTACAATGCTAAATTAGAAAAATATTTTTTTTATCCAATGTCACTGTCGGGACTCAAACCCGAATCTTTCCACTTTCGCGGCGGAATGAGTTAATCAGTTACTTTAGGTGCGATATCTTAACAGTTAGTTCATCATAATAAAGCAATTGTAACATTAAATTCACTACATGCGAGAGCTGATTATTAAATTAGAAAAAAATATTTTGTATCCACTGTCACCGTCGGGATTCAAACCCGAATCTTTCCACTTTCGCGGCGGAAAGAGTTAATCAGTTACTTTAGGTGCGATATGTTAACAGTTAATTCATCATAATAAAGCAATTGTAACATTAAATTCACTACATGCGAGAGTTGATTATTAAATTAGAAAAAAATATTTTGTATCCACTGTCACCGTCGGGGTTCAAACCCGAATCTTTCCACTTTCGCGGCGGAATGAGTTAATCAGTTACTCTACGGTGCGAGATCATGCGAGAGCTGATTATTTCGTTAGACGTATCGCTAGACAAGAATCATCACAGTAGCGAGAGTATGAGTTTATAACAATTATATAGCTCGTTCTGGAGCATTGCAGAATTAACATATTCTTATAGTATCATTTTACTACCGCACGAAAAAGAGCCATTTATATAGGGGGTTGTGCAAAAAATTATTTTTCTTCATTTTCAATAGTTGTATCAGATGAATGACATTGCTAGTGCTCTCGCGGCATGTTTATTTTTTTTCTTTGTTCTAATAATACTATGTTAAGACGTGAGCAAAATTAAAATATATATTTGTGCCAATTGTTTTACAGTTTTCATACTTTACCCACTTAACCATTCCCATAATAATTATAATTTACTAATTTTTTAACAAATTTTTCCGTAAATAATTAAAAAAAATCGTATACGGTTAGTTAAAAATTACAGTTACAATCCAATTCGAAACGTAATACAGAAAACAATGCCAAGAGGACGTAAGGTGAGAAAGTTGTGACCCTGTAGGGAGCTCTGAGAATGCTAGATTGTTGGATATTTTGGCCGGGTTAAAAATACATATGCACTGAAATGTGTAATGCAAGCGTTAGTAATGTAAATCTGTGGCCAAAAGGCAAAACCACTCACGTTTAATTTTTGATAACTTTTAGTAATCTTTGGATAAAGTACGGGCATACTAGACTTTTTAGAAGAAATAATTCAATGGCCATGTTTTTTTTTACTTCTCAAAACCATATAGTCCAGGCATATTAGGCTTTTTATGAGAACAAATACTGTGGTGTCTTTTTGAGACAACCTTAACACTGTTGGATCACTTTCACACATTTCGTGCTGAGACCCAGCGGTAAGAGGCGAGGTAGGCAAAAGACATATTATGCGTGTGACCTTCTTTAGCTCTGTCTCGCTCAAATCATCCGTACGTTTCAATTTTTGGCTGGTGCCACACTACGAGGCTAAAAGATGCTATTGCAAGAGTGCCACTGTCAATTGATTACTCTACTTTTTCGAAATATTTTGAAGATTTAAAAAACTGTTCCAGAAAAGGAGGAGTCACTGTAGGTTTGCGATGGAACAATTTTGTGAAATAAGTACGAATAAAGTCTTAGTGTGACATTGAAAACGTGTGTTTTTTTGGCGCAATTAATGCCAACTTTTTTCTAGTAAATCGTACATAAATTTCAAAAGTAGTCCATTAGAGACCTAGATTTGTCCTTTATCTTCCTTATAGAGAAAGAATTTTTGTAGATTGTTGACGAATAAGACACCCGAAGCTCTATTTTTGGCTTAAATTCAGAGCGTTCCGACAGCCTGTCCTGTCGATGGAGACGCATCTTCGCGAGGCAAGATTGCAAAGAAATAATTCAGTGGACGTACATTTTTTCCGCACGGTTGCGAATTACACTCAAATTGATCATTTTACCTCATAGGGGCGAAAAGCCGCAATTTTAGGGGGAGTAGGTCAAAACAAATTATTGTTTAGATAGTCGTGATATCATGCCGGTAAGTCGACACTGCTTTTCGATAAATTTCGACAAAATTATCGAATATTTCCAAAACTGAATTATTATACTTACATCGAAAATAATAGTTTAGTTGAAAATTCGACATAAGTTATTTTTCTTTATAGTCACAGATATGTACAATGAAGGCACTTAACGTGTTAAGTCTACGATCATTTCACGCTTCTGTGACCACCGTCCATGTGAACGATATAGTGCTTGCTACAGTCACATAAAATGAGAAACTGTTAAGACTCTGGCAGAACTCAACATTTTAAGACTTATAAGTTACTAGTTTTGCACGCGACTCCGCACCTTAAAAATAATTATATATATAGGTGGAGACTCCTAAGCGTAATATAAACAGGAGGAACCGACTTCTTGATTATTACGATTTTTAGCTTTAAATTTTATAAACAGATAATAGCTACCGTTCGCTATAATTCTTAAAAAACATCCATTGTTGCAATACTATATTAGAAAAAAATACTTTCAAACAATCGTCACCATCGAGACTCAAACCTGAATCTTTCCACTTTCGCGGCGGAATGAGTTATCAATTACTCTACGGTACACACAATTCAACACTCAATCCTTCATAATAAAGCAATTTGCAACACTAAATTCATATCATGCAAGAGCTAATTTTAGCTTCGGTAACGCTAGACAATTATAGCAAACTATTCTGAGAATTTTCTCGGTATTTTTGGGCCCCAAAAACTGTTTTCAACCCCTAAAAATCACCCTTAAAAAGGCCCGATTGGGCCATTTTAAATAGGCTTCGTGCGGAGATGGATTTCAACCTGTGGACCAAATTTCGTTAAAATCAATTAACTCTTTCGAAAGTTATTGCCCGTACCTATGTATATGTTATATGCTTAGAATGATGTGAAACGTCAAGAAATTTTGGTCCGACCCCTAGGTTTCGCCATCCGACCGATGCCAATAGTGTATGTGCCATATACCTATGTCAAATACACTAATAAATTACACACTAAATATTAACCAAACAATGAAGACGTTTGACGGCGTGAACAGCGTTTAATGATGTTTACGAACAAGTGATGTCATGCACTCCAGAAGCGTAGCGTGCCTTGGCGGGGCCCCGTATAAAAATGTGTTTGGGGGCCCTTCTCCCGTTGAAGTAAATGACTTAAACGGGGAAATCCCGCAGCCCGCAATAACCAATGTAGAGTAAAGCACGCTTTACGCGGGAAAAAAAGAAATTGCTTTTTTTGACTTTTGTCATTTCTGAAATAAAAAAAAATTGGGAAGTTTTTATTAATTTTTGCTTACGCACGTTGGGGGCCACCGTGGCCCGGGGGCCCCGTATAATTGATACAGCAGATACGGCGGTAGCTACGCCCCTGATGCACTCTGATTGGTGTTCGTTGTCACGTGACTTGAGAGTGATTTAATTACGTTTTATTTGTAAAAAATAAATTAAATTCCTTAAAAATAAGAAAAAATATTGTGTTTTTTAGTTTTTCTGCCATAGAAACTACCCCTTAACGTTAAAATTATGTTTTTATTTGAATACAGTCAACATTCCTATTATTTATGTATTTCAACAATTTCTAGGTAAACTTATCAACATGTAAAACGCAGGTGGCCCACCTAGAGCTATAAGTAGTAAGTAGACGACAGA
Source organism: Venustoraphidia nigricollis (assembly GCA_034508555.1). Lineage (NCBI taxonomy): Eukaryota > Metazoa > Arthropoda > Insecta > Raphidioptera > Raphidiidae > Venustoraphidia > Venustoraphidia nigricollis. The sequence goes on along the minus strand of JAVRKA010000065.1, from coordinate 2,021,987 downwards.
CGAAGAAAGTACAAAACTAATCTAAAATTCAGATCAGCGCTTGACCCTTCGCATTAAGTGTCCGACCCCGCACCCCTCGACGCGCGGGCAACAAGAAAAAGACACGGACCGACGGACAGACAGACAACCGGAAACAGGAAACGCTTCACTGCACTCCTGGCACCTTTGAATAACCCACACACATTAACGTATTGCGTGTGTGCCTGTAAAAAAAACACTTGTTTGGTCTGCCAGTGCATTCACCTAGATATTTTATATTCTCTAACCCCTACAAAAACACACACGCTTTACGAGAACCAACAATCAATCTAACATTTTAATAATAATATTCTATATAATATTTATGGATAGTGGGTAATTAGACACAAATATATGAAAATTCTAAGTTTTCTAAATTTGCTACGTTTCGTAGGTTAGTTTCCTACTTCTTCAGGCAAGCTTTAATTAAAATAGGATACAATTAGTATGTATAATTGGGCTTTTAATTTACAATTTATAATAAAATTTATCAAGCTACTTACTTTATAGCTTAGAATCTTTGTTGATATGTTTGCAGTGATATCATCTTGTCATTCGTTTAAAAATAATTTAAAAATATATAAAAAAATTAGCAATTTACTATGGTTTTGATTAATATTACAGCTTCTTTTCAAAATTGTAAAATTTTTTTTTATTTACTTAGTTGATTATCAACAAGTGTCAATGTCATTTTTTTTTTTTTTTTGATAATTAGTGTATTTGCCATATGGCAACATACACTATTGGCGTCGGTCGGATGGCGGGACCTAGGGGTCGGACCAAAATTTCTCGACGTTTCATAACCTCCTAAACACTTTGGCACCATTTTTAAAAATGTTTATATATAATATATGTATATATATATATATATATATATATATTTATATATATATATATAGGTATATATGTGTACGGGCAATAACTTTCGAAGGAGTTAATTTATTTTAACGAAATTTGGCACACAGGTTGGAATCCATCACCGCACGAAGCCTATTTAAAATGGGCCCAATCGGGTCATTTTAAGGGTGGTTTTTAGGGGATGAAAAAAGTTTTTGGGCCCAAAAATACCTAAAAAATTCTCAGTATCGTTTCAAAATTGAAATTTAACCCTTTAATAGCAATTAAAAAGTGTTCCTAAAATTTCAATAAAATCGGCCCGACAGGACCGGATTTAAAAATTTTCTGAAAACACTAGTTTGCAGATAGTGAGTTATTTCCTGAAAGGTGTTTTTAATTTTGGTGTAGACGTTTGATCGACAATAATGATGTAGTTAAAAAAAATGTAATTTAAAGGGGTGTATTAAGGAGTTAATTTTTTTATTTTGCCCAATAATCACCTTAAGTTCACATAATAAAGCCACAAGACCTGATGTATTAGCAAATACACTATATTGTCGGCAGGGTTTTGGCACTGCGACCCGGGTTTTTATGTAATGTTATTGTGTTAAATCAAGTTACTGGTATTATAGGTTTTATATATCTCAAAGATTCTAATACTATATTAGGTTATTATTATATTAATTTAGTCCATTATTTTTAATATGTTCTAGCAAATTACTGTATATTGCGCTAAGTCCTTGAGTATCTGATCTAAAGTTGATAGTGTCTAGCGGTTTTATGTAATTGTAAATCATCTTGCTTGTTTCGTTTATACCAATTTTTTTTCCGTAATCCAATATTGTAACATCTTCAAACTAGAAGTTATGTCTCTGTTCGAAATGGTGGGAAGATAATTTTTTTTTTTTTTTTTTTTTTTTTTTTTTTTTTTTTTTTTTTTAACAGTGTGCAGCTACTAGGGCTATTTACACTGTACTAATAAATATATAGAGTATGGTAATATATGAGGTAAGTGAATATGTCATATAATAATTGATTATATGTTAGTATATATCATAACAGTTGTATTTAATTTATATTTTATTTTTCAGGCTGGATATTTCTAGGAAGTTAATTAACTTTTATATTGCGGTTTCTTCGTCTTCAAGTATCTTGGCGAGTTGTACTGGTAAGTTGAATCTATATTGTTGATATTTTGAGCATGTTGTTAGGATGTGTTCGACGTTTAATTGTTGATTGCATGTTTCGCAGACTGGTGGAGGTTCTTTTTTAAAAATGTGTGCGTGTGTTAACGCCGTATGTCCGATTCGGAGCCTTGTTAGAATGATATCAGTTCTTCTCTGACTATGTGTTGAAGTACATTTGGTGTTGACATAATCCCTTATTTTACGTAATTTATTGTAGATAATTAATTAATTCTATATAATATTCTATTAAAAGACAAATCTACATGTGACATGCAAGTGTAAATTCCTGCTCTCCTGCTTTGCGCAAAATTCATTTAAAAACGAAACATATTCGGTGTCCACGCGAAGCTTTTGTCCCATTTCGCTATGAACACACCCAACTTTTTGTTATTTTAACCAGTATCCTATATTTTTTTCGACCGATTTACAAAAAAACCTCATTTTGATATCATAAGCCCTCAGAACAATATTGCACTAATTGTTTTTTTTTCAATGTAACTTACATGTGGTCACAAATTTTTGATATAGGAATGGATTTTAATTTTGTTTCATTTATCAAATACAGTAAGATCTCGCTTAAAGCGTATGATACGTTCGAATACGAAACAGCGCTAAACGAGGTCATCTTAGTGCGTAGATAATAGGCATCTAAGGCTGTCGGAACGCTCTGATTTTTGTTTGTGCTAAGACCCAGCGGTAAGGGGCGAGATAGGCAAAAGACATATTGTGGATGTGATCTTCTTTAGCTCTGTCTCGCTCAAATCATCCGCACGTTTCAATTTTTGGGTGGTGCCAACTACGAGGCTAAAAGATGCTATTGCAAGGGTGCCGCTGTCAATTGATTACTCTAATTTTTGGAAATATTTTGAAGAGTTAAAAAACTTTTCCGAAAAAGGAAGAGTCATTTTAGGTTTGTGATGGAACAGTTTTGTGAAATAAGTACGAATAAGGTCATAGTGTGACATTGAAAACGGGTGTTTTTTTAGCACAATTAATGCCAAATTGTTTCTAGAAAATCGTACATAAATTACAAAAGTACTCCATTAGAGACCTAGATTTGTCCTTTATCTTCCTTATAGAGAAAGAATTTTTGCAGAATGTTGACGAATAAGTCTACAATCAGTTGACAGCCGAAGCTCTATTTTTGGCTTAAATTCAAAGCGTTCCGACAGCCTTAAGTGAAATAAAACCGAGAACAAGAAATTTTGTTAGTTTTTTTTTTTTAATTTTGAAACATTTATTACTAAATAATTTTTTATCACATTAATTATAGATTTATTTATTGCTAATTATATCGATTTTTGTTTATAAAACATATGAAAATCAAATAAAAGTTCCAGTAAAAAGTTATGGTTGTGATGAGGAAGGTTTCCTCATTTGACATATTTTGTTTTTTTGTGAAGAAGCCATTTAATGTCATTTGCCTTTTTCTGTTTCGTTCAGCAAGCTGTTCTCGATAGCAAGATATTTTATCAGTGACACTTCGGCCTGCCTTTGAACTTCTATCAACATTTGTATGATTTTGTTTAAACTGATCCATAATTTACGTTATAGTAACTAAGCTTTTTTTTTAGAAACCGCGTTAAACGGAGCAGCGATAAGCAAGCTCTTACTGTACCTGAATTTCAAAAAAAAAATGTTAAATTAATTATTTCCATTTTGAACGTTTTAACAGCATTTAGTCATCATGCAAACAAATATTTAACTGGCACAGTTCGAATTAATTATTTAATGAATTGTTCTGATTTAAGACACCTATTTAATTAAGTTACTGTCCTTGGTTCAATTAAAAGTTGCGCAAAAACTTTTGTCGCGTCATGTCTATTGGCCTCAATGTATGTGTCCTATTTTATTAATAAAAAATATTTTATTGATTAATTTACTTGTATAGAATGGCGAAGTGAGTTAAGTTGATTTTTTATAATAGTATTTCAAGCTTAATTTTTAACCGACTTCAAAAGAACAAGAGATTATCGACGTGTATTATTTTTATACTTTGTTTGTTTGGTCATAACTTTTCAAAGGATTAACCCGTTTAAAAAAAATCACAACATTTTTTTCAGAATATTTACGGATTGGTTCTATATGTTTTTTTTTTCAACCGATTCGTTTTAACTGATTTCAGAAAAGTTTTTTTTATATAAATATTATCTCTAAAATTCTTCTTTCGAGAACCGATTTTGATGATTCTTATTTTTTTATTGGGCATACCTTCAATTTAATCAAATCAGTCTAGCCGTTCTCGAGTGATGCTGATGTAAAATAGACAATAACAACAATTCGTTACGCAGAAAAACAACTACAGCACTAGATTGATTGACAGATTCATTACCAAAAATCTTACCTAAGCCACTTTTTTACTGACTAAAATCTATTTGTAAATCTATATGCATAACAAAAACGGTTACAGACTGCTGTTACAAAATTTCGACGAACTGTTTGGTTTCTCAACTGAAGAAAGTTTTAGATATTTAAATTTTTTGCACTTGTATAGTAAATACTAAATAAAACATATTTCTATATATTTTTGTTAAAACTCATCAATTTTTTCTATTTTTTCAGACTTTTTAATTTATAATTTACGTTTTAGATTCTAGGAAATTATTATTACATAATATGAAACTTATACACATAAAAACATCAAAAAGTATAATTTGAAATTGTTTTAATTATCGCCACGAAAAATGGTTAGATTTAAATAAGCTTGTAGGTACTTTCTAGTTTTGAATTGAAAATTTGAAATTTTTTATCATCTTCGAGAAAACCATCCCTTATTCTTCAAGGAACTAAGAAAGTGTTTAAGAGAGAAAATTTCAAAGCTTGTTTTTTCGTGTTTAAAATCCTTTTTTTTCTATTTTCAAAGCAAAAGAGACACTTTTAACATTGAAGAAATAACGATCGCACGATAATCCGCGGGATGTCATCAGAAAGCTTGAAAACGTTCTTTTTTAATTGCTTCTGCTGAGGTTCGTAAAAAAATATTTTCCCTCCCGTGGCTATCGTTTTAAGCGTCTGCCAAAATTGTCGATATCTCAAATGTTACAATGATAGAGTGTCTAGTGTCCTACACGAAGGACAGGTGCAAATTATTTGTAAGAAACTGTCATATTGTAGTACTTTCAGAACTGTTAACAGGATAATAAACTTATGAATCATCAGCGCAGATTTTAGGCGAAATTCTACTATGATTTGTTGAGGTGATACAAAAAAACTTATGTGTGTATTTTGTAAGCAATTGCAACGCATACATCTAGGACTTGTGTGGTTTTACCAATCAGTTTTCCTAGCACAACAGTATCTCTGTACAAAAGTACTTACAAAAGAGCTTGTACGCTCTATCATTAACGTGTTTTTCTGTCGATGTTATCACAAAAGTAGTGCCAATCAGGGTTACAAATAATGCATTACTTTTAATAATGCATTACTTCAGGATTTTATATATTTTTTCCATTTAATAGTCCTGAAATCTGCAATACGGAGTATTGCAGATTTCAGGATTATTATATTTTTAAAAATGAATAATCCTAAAATTTGCATTCCTCATTATTTAAAAAAAATACTATAATTTCATGACGGATTAATCCCAAAATTTGGATTACGGATGTTAAAAAATTGGGTTCGTGTTTGAAATTATACATCTTTGGCGTTATTAAAAATGATGTTTTTATATTTATGAAAATAATTTATTAAAATAAAATCTTCAAAAATTTACAAAAAAATCACCTCAAATATTTGAAAATACTTTCAAAATAAACACTACGAATTATTTTCAAAAAATAATAATCGCGAAATTTGCATTGTGAATTATTTTTTTATGTTAAGGTTAATGTTCTAAAAAATAGTTCGCTGAGGATCATCAAATAAATAATATCATAAAGCGTCGTAATATTTAGAAATATGCATATAAATAATATTTTCGGTCACAACAGTTGATTAATAATTCATATATTAATATTATGAATAGTTAATTAAGGTTCAATATTAGCATTTTAGTTTAAGAACTGTTGCAACAATAAAAATAAGCTATAATAGATACGTTATAAAAAAATCAGTATGCACACAAAATATGTGACAACAATTGTGTTAAGCAACAGTTGGCATGCTTGATTTAAAGTCTCGGTTATAAACGCGTGTAACACGCCACAGTCAAATTTCCGCGTGTTACACGTCAAAATGCGAATAACGTTTAATAGCTTGTACATTATTTCGGCGTGTTAACCGCACGTTCGAATTTGAATTAAGTATAAATCAACAAGAAATTAATCATATTATATTAATATTTGCCTTTGATTTTGTAAACTTTCGCTTAGATTTTTGAAGTTTAACGCGACGTATCTGTTTGAAAAATGTAAGAAATCGAGAAGAAGTAGAATAAACAAATAAATGGGAACTTAGTTTGTCCCCTAAATTACATGAAACTGACAAAGACAGAAGTGAATAGTGTGTTGCATTTTGATTCGCAAAATAGTAAGATAAGGATGAACGGCTTGAATCTGAAGTTTAAAATTACGAATAATTGAATTGAATTTCTGTTATTTCTGTTAAATTTAAACCAATTGAAAACTAAAATACGAAATGCATCAAGAGATGTAACACTTCTTCAGTTAAGTAACGTTTTGAAACATTTTCATGGCCGTTTTTATTTATTTTAAAATAAACGCGTAATTACATTGCTGTCAGAAATGTTATTGTGTAACCATGTAAACGGAAATTTGTGTGTTTCATCTTAAAATAAATTCGCGGTATAATATTAGTAAGGACGTTCCCCATTGAAATCCACAGAGAATGTTTGGGGAATAGATCAAAGTGTGTATAAAGCACTTCGCTTTGAGTTGAGAAGTCCCAATTATGTGTACCAAATTTCATTGACATAGAACTAGTCGTTTAAGGCTGTCGGAACGCTCTATATTTAAGCCAAAAATAGGACTTCGGCTGATAGCTGATTGTAGACTTATTCGTCAACATCTTGCAAACATTCTTTCTCTATAATGAAGATAAAGGACAAATCTAGGTCTCTAATGGACTACTATTGTAATTTATGTACGATTTACTAGAAAAAAGTTAGCATTAATTAATTGTAACTTTTAGCAGGAAAGTGGATCAAGGAAATACATCAAAATATCGATAAATCAAAATAATCGATATTTTGATGTATTTCCTTGATCCACTTTCCTGCTAAAACTTACAATTAATCATTAGAATAGACGCAACAGTAGAGAAGCTAGCATTAATTATGCCAAAAAATACACGTTTTCAATGTCACACTACGGCCTTATTCGTACTTATTTCACAAAATTGTTAGATCACAAACTTTTACGGAAAAGAAGTTTTTTAAATCTTCAAAATATTTGCAAAATTTAGAGTAATGAACTGACAGCGGCACCCATTCAACAGTATTTTTAGCCTCGTACTTATTGTGGCAACTCAGAGCGTTTCGACAGCCTTAAGAGTTATGGCAGACAAATGCCTTCTCTTTACTGATTTTGGTATTGACGCGACGTGCAAGCATATTTCAAACGCAGAACCTATAATAAACGAACGGCTACTAGCATGCTGGCGTGTTTATTTGGAATCAAGGAGTCAAAGGTGACTTGGATCGACTAAGAGCCACGATGACTGTTAACGTACCGGATGTGACGACGTTTTACCCTGCGAACAGCGTGAATGACACCGGAAATGAGCCAACACTGTAATGGCTCCAAACAGCACGCGGCTGTCCGGGTCAGTTGGGTTAAAACAAAAATTTACTAAATATGCCGATCGAAATAACCTACGAATTTTATCAAATAAATTCAATATCTACATGAACAAGTTTTGACAACATTCTGAATAACTAAATCTTTTAATCTACGTGTTTAATTAATTATTAAATAAAACGGTAGTTAAACTGTTTGAAAAATTGAATACTGTAAACTTTCACTCTTAAAACCTAATTAACGAACTCTTAGTTTTCCTAGGCGCAATATTTCAAATTTAGTTCTGTGCCTCTAAAAATGTTTGCATCACAAAATGTTCAATGTCATTTTTAAGTCTAATGCTGGTTTGTACAAAACATTGTCAAAAAATTGGATTTGACCATGACCTTAGATTATGATAATATATTAAATTATTTTTCTATCAAAATCGAATTAAAATTCTGCAATGCTTGTCTTCTGGAGAAATATTATGTGTTCACAATCTAAGATCGTTGTCAAATCAAATTATTTGACAACCCTTTCTGCAACCCAGCATACATCTAGTCGACGGAATTTTACAAAAAATGTCCGTAAAATAATTTTCAGAATTAAAAATATCTACAGTTTCTTCCTGTTCGATTTTATCAAACACAAACTCTACCATCAGGATATACATTATACATACGTTTGGTCCAAAATTCGATCACACTGACTGAAAAATCCGAAAGAACACGTTCTGCGCCATTTAAAACATTCAGAAAGCGAAATTTTGGGTCATCGTTGACCTGAAACAGTTAACTCACGTTATGGACTATTAAAAACTACTAAAACGTGAAATTCGTATCATGGCACAGACATCACGCTAGAAAAAGATTTTTTTTATTCGTTTTTCCAAAGCGCTGCTGTCAATTTACACATAGCCACTTGTATAACCTATGTGGCGAGATTAGTTTATTCAGTAGTTTTGCGTGGGTTCTATAATATTGTATAATTCTGTCAAAGTACTAAATGATTAATACTAGATATTGTGTCCATCGTGATAATAAAAATATGAAAAATTCGCAATTATGAGGCCAAAAAATATAAGACAGATTTATTTTATGTACCACGTTTCGCTATGTATACTACATATATTTAGGCTTTTCAAAATAACAACAATACATATCAACATTAATTTCTAACTATATGATAATTTATAAATAGTGTTTATTATAATGTATACATATGCACATTTACATATATTCGTATTTAATGGTTATATGTATTTGCATGTGCTATACACGAGAGTGATTCTCTAAGGGTTTCGTTTTTTCATTTGATGTCTGGAACCCTATAAATGTCGGTAACTGATTGAATGTCAACGCATGCGTGATAGCAAATACGTCATTATTTCAGCTGTAGTAAATAATTTCGAAAGAAGTTTCACTTCTCCCATGAGCATATGTGGATGGAGCTCACACTTTATCAGTCTGTTTTTTTATACCGATCAAAATGGCTACACTCAAAGTAAAATTATGGTGTCAACAAAATCGATATTAGCATAAGCAAATCCGTAGGCAAAAGCCAATGTACTATTTTATAAATAATTTAGCATTAGCCTAAGCATCAACCAATTTTATTTCTACAAAGCTGCAGAACGGCTATATAATTGTTATAAGCATTCATTGTTACAATGCTAAATTAGAAAAATCTATTTTTTTTCCACTGTCACCGTCGGGACTCAAACCCGAATCTTTCCACTTTCGCAGTGGAATGAGTTATCAATTAGTCTACGGTGCGATGTTTAAACAATTAATTCACCATAATAAAGTAATTGTAACATTAAATTCACTACATACGAGGGCTAATTTTTTAGCCAGGTAACGCTAGATATGAACCATCTCAATCTTCGAATTACATAATATGTACTTAGGTTGGATTAATAATAAAAAATGGAAATTTTACCTGATTCATTCATAACTCTCGCTACTGAGGTGGTTCATGTCTAGCGTTACCTAGCTAAAAAACATCTCTCGTATGTAGTGAATTTAATGTTATAATTGCTTTATTATGATGAATTAATTGTTTAAATATCGCACCGTAGACTAATTAATAACTCATTCCGCCGCGAAAGTGGGAAGATTCGGGTTTGAATCCCGACGGTGAAAATAAATTTTTCTAATTTAGCATTGTAACTAGAGATGGGAAAAACGGGTCTTTTTAGTGATCTGCATCTTTGCATCTGGATCCCGTATGTGAGCCGACTCACTGAACCGGTTCAAAAAGAGCCGAGTTCTGAATATGTAACTGCAGTCTGCCACTGAGTTACCTTGTTCAGTCAATCATATCACGCCCTGTATAGAATCAAGAATGCATAGCCAAACATTTGATGCATGAGTCATTTGAGCTGACAGATGCATCAAATCAAGAACTGATACGTAAGTGTAAAATGTGCTTCTGTGTGTTAAGTGTTTCACTGAGTTATGCGGATCCGTTGATCCGTCGGCTCAAAAAAAAGTGAGTCGGCTCTCACGGATCTTCTGTCGGAGTCGGCTCTTTGAACCGGTTCAGAGTTACCCAACACTATTCCGCCGCGAAAGTGGAAAGATTCGGGTTTGAATCCCGACGGTGAAAATGAATTTGTCTAATTTAGCATTGTAACAATGAATGTTTATATCAACCACTTAATTCAGTAGCGTTGAGGAAACTGTAAAAGTTTTGCTTCCATGTAAATTGATAAAAATACAATCTATGTCGAATCTGGGTAATTATGCAAATTCGATTTTTCTGATCATAATATAGAGACAAAAAGATGGATTGAGAGAGTTAGAGATATTATTATTTATCTATGTACAATTGAACATTTAATTTAGCGTATATAGTCTAGATCACTATCAACTGCCGAGAACAATGCACACATTTCACTGGTGTTTAACTATGCTAATATTATCTATAACTAGGGTTGAGACAAACTTCTTTTCGTGGGGGCTCTAAGAGATTAAGGCTGTCGGAACGCTCTGACTTTTGTTTGTGCTGAGACCCAGCGGTAAGGGGCGAGGTAGGCAAAAGACATATTGTGGGTGTGACCTTCTTTAGCTCTGTCTCGCTCAAATCATCCGCACGTTTCAATTTTTGGCTGGTTCCAACTACGAGGCTAAAAAAATTTTTTGCAAGGGTGCCGCTGTCAGTTGATTACTCTAAATTTTGGAAATATTTTGAAGATTTAAAAAACTTTTCCGAAAAAAGAAGAGTCACTTTAGGTTTGTGATGGAGCAGTTTTGTGAAATAAGTACGAATAAGGTCATAGTGTGACATTGAAAAGTGTAATTTTTTAGCACAATTAATGCCAATTTTTTTCTAGTAAATCGTACATAAATTACAAAAGTAGTCCATTAGAGACCTAGATTTGTCCTTTATCTTCCTTATAGCGAAAGAATTTTTGCAGAATGTTGACGAATAAGTCTACAATCAGTTGACAGCCGAAGCTCTATTTTCAGCTTAAATTCAGAGCGTTCCGACAGCCTTAAGAGAATAAGAATCTGTAAAATTATATTTCTAATAATCGTTCTTCAATCTATTTAATGTACAGTTGGGTAACTCAGATCTGAACCGGTTCAAAGAGCCGACTCCGACAGAAGATCCGTGAGAGCCGACTCACTTTTTTTTGAGCCGACGGATCAACGGATCCGCATAACTCAGTGAAACACTTAACACCCAGAAGCACATTTTACACTTTCGTATCAGTTCTCGCTTTGTTGCATCTGTCAGCTCAAATGACTCATGCATCACATGTTTGGCTATGCATTCTTGATTCTATACAGGTCGTGATATGATTGACTGAACTAGGTAACTCAGTGGCAGACTGCAGTAACATATTCAGAACTCGGCTCTTTTTGAACCGGTTCAGTGAGCCGGCTCACATACGGAATCCAGATGCAAAGATGCAGATCACTAAAAAGACCCGTTTTTACCATATCTAGCATATACACTATAGGCGTCGGTCGGATGGCATACTGTCGACAGACTTAATCGAAATTGGGTCCACTGTTTGGAATCTATCACCGCACGAAGCCCAGTTACAATGGGCCCAATCAGACTATTTTAAGGGTAGTTTTTAAGATTTGAAAAAAGTTTTTGGGTCCCAAAATATCGGAAAAATCCTCATAATCGTTTCAAAATTGAAGTTTAACCGTCTAGTAAAGATAAAATGTGCTGCCAAAATTTTAATAAAATCGACCCGACAAAACTGGACTGCAGTAACATATTCAGAACTCGGCTCTTTTTGAACCGGTTCAGTGAGCCGGCTCACATACGGGATCCAGATGCAAAGATGCAGATCACTAAAAAGACCCGTTTTTCCCATATCTAATGCGTGTAATTCCAGCTGTGACTACAACATTGCATAAATGTTATACTTTCTGCTTTAAAATCGAAGCCGAAAGTACGTACTTTCGACAGGATATGAAGAAAAACTATTTCCGATCCAATTCATATAGATATTATCATTACCAATCCTTGGTTACAACGTAACATATCAAGTATAGCACAGTCTATTCACTCTTTTCTGTAAGTAAAGTGCCCATAAGAGCGATACTGGCACACGTTTTGCAGCGAAGCCAGTTTTGTGATTTCAAGTATGGAAAATTAAAAAGCGTATAATATATGTAAAAAAGTGTATCACATATCTGTTGGTATTTCACTGTACGATCATAATATCTGACCTCACTTAACCTGATTCCTCATTGTTGTAATAACTTAAATACTGCGATTTGTTGCCTATTACTCGCCAGTGGTGGAGTTTACTACCATATTGCATCGCAAAATACATCCGAACGAATTATAGAACAAAGTAACAAAAATAGGTAGTTTATTCACTTTTTTGATATAACAACCTTAAAAACATTACCATGGTTTTGGTAGACAATTTTAGACATTAATTATCATTGTATATTTTTCGTTTTTAACTTGAAAAGCGATTTTTTCTGTGTTGATTAATAATTTGTTTTTCTGTGAGTACAATCTAACGTTCTACATGACAAGGAGTTTGACAACGACATTAAAATGTATAAAAAACTGTAACTATATGATTAAAATCTAAGGTCATTGTCAAACCAAAATTTTTGACGTTGCTTTCTGCAACGCAGCATAAATGGCATTAACGTTTTCTGTTAAAAATCTGCAGAATGGAATCCTCCAAGTAGTTTAAGGATCGATGCTTAAGCTACTTGGAGGATTCCCTTCTACAAATTTTTAACATAAATTGTACGGATCGCAATCTACGTTGTAGTAGTTTAAACTTAATAATTAAGGTTTTCTATTAAATACATAGCTAAAATGCCGTTAATCTAGTCAAATTGTATGCGTTTTCTCTTAACTTAAAGGTCAACAATGATAAAAAAACATTGTCACATTATAATTATCAACGTCCCAGATTTCAAATTTCAAACACCACACGACACCCTGTATATAAAACAACAGTACGTATGCAGACATAATTTACGATATGTATGTATATTTTGATGTGATGATAGATTTGTATTATGGCCACGGTTGGCTGACACTCTTTTGTTTTCGGACTCCATCCAACATGGAACAGGTACATCGGGTACAGTTAAATGTTACATGTGTTGTTGTTATGAAATTGTAATTACTCACTTTACTGCCTTCTTTCAAAATAATTAACAGTTATAAGTATGTTCTATATTTGATCGTATCGTCGCTTTAATTTCATGCAACTGACGAAATTCTATCAATACTAACTGACCATAACACTCTGTTCTTGCTATTTTGGTGTGATCTTTCGCAGAAACTTGTACAGCTGAAAAATCTACTTTTTTTTTCTTATTTATGTAGCTCTTTGAATTTTAACCTTTTTTTTGCGGAGGTAAGGAAACCCTCCTGGACACCCGTTAGTTCTCCAACAGGCAGTGTCAGCCTCTTACTGACTAAAACCTCACCCCCTTTCCACGCATCTGATACCAGAACCGCTTCCGCATTACTTCGATATCAATGCTGATGTTTTCCTTTTCTACTTTCTCTTTCTTTTGTTTGCAAAATAGCTTTAATTGCTTTGTACGCAACGTTCTAGGATTTTTCCCCATTGACTAGATCCGCCATCATATGCAGTGCTTTCTGGCTTCTCGAAGCGTCCGAAGCAATAGCGAATAATAATAAACTATAATAAAGTTAACGTCACCAGATTTTCTAATTTGTCCGACATAGTGTTGGTTAATTTTTTTCATTTTTTGGAGCTCCTGGAAGATCTCTTTGCAAGGAGTAAGTTGGAAGAAACTATTTTTTCCCCGATTGGGAGGTTACCTAGATTTCCCTTCAGTAATTTTCTTCCATTTTGTAGATGTTTTTGGAAATCACTCGGACCTCTACTCGACAAGCCGGATTTCGAGAAGGAGACTCGATCTACACAAAAACCTGCTTTTCTTCCGTTTGGGAATTGAAGGCATTTCTGTGACCAAGGCCTAACTATATTTTTTTTCGTAGAATATTAAATTAAGCGGGGTGTGTATTTCTGGCTTTGCTAATTTATTAGTGTATTTGCCATAAGGCAACATACACTATTGGCGTTGGTCGGATGGCGGGACCTAGGGGTCTGACCAAAATTTCTCGACGTTTCATAACCTCCTAAACACATTGATACCATTTTTAAAAATGTTTATATATATATATATATATATATATTTATATACGTATATTATATATGTGTACGCGCAATAACTTTCGCAAGAGTTAATTGATTTCAACGAAATTTGGCCCACGTTTTGAAATCCATCACCGCAAGAAGCCTATTTAAAATGGGCGTAATCGGGCCATTTTAAGGGTAGTTTTTAAGGGTTGAAAAATGTTTTTGGGCCCCAAAATACCGAAAAAATTCTCAGAATCGTTTCAAAATTGACATTTAACCCGTTAGTAGCAATTAAAAAGTGCCCCTAAAATTTTAATAAAATCGGCTTAACAGGACCGGACTTACACATTTTTTGAAAACACTAATTTGCAGATAGTGACTTATTTATTGAAGGGTGTATTTAATTCGGTGTAGACGTTAGATTGATAATAATATTACAATTAAGACAAAAAATGTTATTTTCAGGGGTGTATTAAGGGGTTAAATTTTTTATTTTGCTTAAAAACAAACTTAATTTCACATAATAAAAGTATAAAACCTCACGGCAAATACACTATATTGTCGGCAGGGTTTTAGCACTGCGACCCGGGTTTTTTTTTATATTTTCTGTTGGTTATAAATTCACTACTTACTTGACAAACAGCGATAATAAAATCGTCATTAAAAATGTTATCTGTTCAAAACAATAAGAAAAAAAAATCAGGAAGTTAAAATTATACAAAAGGACAGTTGTTTTTAGCGGTTTCAATCATATGATGATAACATATTTGTTATAATTTGATCTACAGAAACTATAAATAGGTACACTGGTTGAGTCACATCCTTAACTGGCAAGTGTTTGTCTCTAATGAATCACTTACATCCGCTGGGAAACGCGACAAGGACTTCAACTCATCAAACCGCCGACGGGCCGCGCGAAATGCCCTCAGGTCTGTGTACAGGTGACTTGCAACTAACTTGTTGTTTCATCGGCTTCGTGTTATACAGGTAAGTCAAAAGTTCCTTGCATCAAAAGCACAATAAATTTTTTCTCTCTAATAAAATTAAAAAAATAAATAAATAAACTAAAAAAGATGTCCCCTTTCCAAAGCAGTCACACCAATTATGCGAAAAATCGATTTATTTTAGAACTGAATTGTGTTTTAAAGTTAGAAGTAACTAATCTTGGAATTCTTGGAATAAAATTGATTTTTAATTCACCAAACAATACATTCGCTAGAATAATATCTCGAGGAACAATTTTTTCACTCTTTAGGGTTCCGTACCTCAAAAGGAAAAAACGGAACCCTTATAGGATCACTCGTGTGTCTGTCCGTCCCACTGTCCAAGCCAATTTGCGCCGAACTACTGGACCGATTGAGTTTAAATTTGGTACACATATGTCAGTGACTACAAGAAGGACGTATAATGTAAATCAATGAATTTTTAACATGGGGGCCATTTTTGGGGGGTAAATTAGAAAATTAAAAAAAAAAAGTTTGGCAAACTATACCGTGTGACATATTAAATGAAAGGGTCTCAAATATACATATTTTTATAATTTTAAAATAAATAGTTTTCAAGTTATTTAGGAAAATAGATGAAAATTCACCATTTATCCCCCCCCTTATCTCCTACTGGACCGATTGAGTTGAAATTTGGTACACATATATAAGTCGGTGACCAAAAGACGGGCGTGTAACGTAAATAAATAAATTTTGAACATGGGGGTAATTTTTGAGGAAACTACTGCACCTAAAATTTTGAAAAAAACAGGGAATGTCGAGTCTCGCCCATAGTTTACAGGGAAATTGGAACGAAAATTTTAAGTCTTAAAGTACTCACGGAAAACGAAATAGTACGGAACTCTCTTCTTGCAAGTTCGACTCGCACTTGACCGGTTTTTACATGGTTTTCATTCACGAATAATTTTTTTTTAAAATGGTGCTATACTTATGTACGAGCTGCAGAAGTTATACTTCTTTGGCGTGATCGCGATAATCGATATTCACATTTAAGGTAAAGATGTACATTTGATAAAGTAAAATAGCTCACTTTAATAACTAACTTCATGGTGTCCGATTTTCGTTGCATGCTGCGTGCGCAGCTTACGTAACAGAGAAAAGTCTACCCTCAATGCGTCAAAAGAAGTATAACTTTAAAAACAATTTACAGAAAAATAATATAAGCATAATGCTATATATTTTTTCAAAGTACTGGCCATTAATCAACAACTGATTTAATTGGGAATCCTATGTATGAAAAAATTCGAAATACCTTTTCGCCGTGTTTTAAAGAATACACCTGTCTGAATTTGATTAGTAATCTTCTGAATATAATTTGTGTCCTGCCGTTTCAAAGAGGCTTCAAGTGTTGTATAGGTACTATATACGAGAATACATAGTCGATGTATAATACGCGCCACGGTTCTAAAAGGTTCTGAAGTTAGATGAAAATGGAGGCTTGCGCAGGTACAGTCGGTTGAAAAACTACAAACTCGCGCTATATTATTATTATATACAATTTTTCCTTTAATCTAACGGTCATCCAAAAAAATATTTTTCGTGCTTGTCTATGCAAAACTGTATTAGGCATCTTGATCAATTAACAATCAAAGAAACAACAATAGCGTACTGGACTGTACTTTATAGCAGAAAAGCGACAACTGACAAGACAACCAGCGATAACCAATCACCGACGAGCGCACGTTCTGTGCCGGTAACTGGGAGGTGGTGGGATTGTTCCTTTTCCGCAAAACAACCAGGAAGGCTCTAAAATATAAATTTGCGACGCTGTTTGTGACTAACTTCAGAACCTTTTAGAACCGTGGCGAGTATTATACCTCTGTAAGAATGACGGAGTTATTTGGTACAGCATAGTTATTATCTCTATATTAAAACAGACCTTAATAAAAAACAGTTTGCGAACTGCAATACACCACAAATCACACGGATGTTGTGTTCGGCCCATGTAAATGTTTATTAACTATATTATTGTAGATATATATATATGTAATAAAAATGTGCTTTTTTCCGGTGATTCGATTTTTATACCTAGATTATTCACTACTTTTTTTAAACACAGTGACGTACGTTCATTTCTACGTTTCGTGGCAAAATAATCCGTTGTCTATTTTACTGTTTAGACTTTCGAGTCTAGAACAAAAATTCTCAAACGCATTTAGCCCACCGCCAACTTAGGAGAAAAAAATTAACGTCCCCCTACCTTCTTATGTATATATACATTATACACGGTGGCCTATTTTAATTTCCGTCATTTCACAAGATACAAAAAAAAGTCGCTTGACTCGGAAAGGGCCATAATGTGACCACATGAATATTTTCATAAGTGGTGACACTTTCTAGAAAATAACACTAACTTTGTTTTGTAAAATAGAAGCATATGTTTTAATTAGCTCAGCTAGAAGAGAAAAAAGTATATCGAAATCATTCGGACCATTCCAATCATAGAGGTAATAATCGTTTCTTATTAACCTTCGACGCAAAAACAGGGGTGTTAAAAGTTTGACCGGGTTTCACGGGTGAACCGATTTGGATGCGGTTATTTTAATTTGAAAGCAGATTTTCTAGCGGTGGTTCTTAGACATGTTTTATCAAAATTGGTTCAGTCGTTTCAAGGTCATCAGCTCTTTTCTTATAAAAAGTTTAAAAAGTATGAAATAAAACTTAAATAAAAAATATAAAAAACCGCCGATACACAAAAAAAAAACTTTAAAAAGCAAAAAATAATATGAAAGTATTGACCCTTTAAATTTAATATAAATACTAATATTATTATCCAAGCGTCGTCGCATAAGTAAAGCTACGACGCTTGGATTATAATATTAGTAAAAACTAAAAAGTAAAAATCAAAATAAAAGTTTCAAAGTGTTTTCAAACATTTGAGGTTAATTTTTTGTAAGTATTATTCTGAAACGTTTTGAAGATTTTGTTTTAATAAATTATTTCGAACTGGTTAGAGTAGTGGTGACAGCACTAGACTCGAATTCGGGAGGTACGGGTTCGAATCCCGGCGAGGGCAGATGTGGCTGGGACCTTTTCCTACTGCCTCTCGACGAGAAACGGTAATTCCTGTACCGGCCCATCTTGATTGAGGTTTTCCATGGTTTCCCTCAATTAATTCCAGATAAATATCGAGATGGTTCCCTTATTCAAGGCCATGGCTGATTACTTATCAAACTCCCAGTTCAAAAATTACCTATCCTATTCTAATTTCCTAAAAAAATCTTCACTCGCCCATTGCTATTAGTTAAGTTGAAGTTGTAGAAATGTAGAAAATAACAGGAGTTGGTAAAATGGAAAATAGTAATGGTGCGAATGGCGTCTGTTATGACATAAAAGTCGACAAACGGACGTTAAACGCATTATTATTATTATTATTATTATTATTATTATTATTATTATTATTATTATTATTATTATTATATTAAAAATTAATTTTTAATCACGCCAAAGAAGTATAACTTCAAACGATCATACATAAGTACACGCACCCACTTTTTATGACAAAATTTTCAGAAATTATTTACTGTAAGGCAAATACTAAAATACGCCAAATTTATACGAAAAATAAAATGAAAATACCCCTTTAAAAATAATCATATAGTCGCCACTGGCAGTTCGCCTACACATTCATGTCAAGATACAATAACAGATTTAGGTATTTTGTTTGAAATTAATAACATGTATTTACTTTTGATGTAATTACATGTTCTCATATCAAATCATGTTCTCATGTGACTGATACCTGACAAGATTTCATAGAAGCCCTGATTTCTGCGGAAAACGGAATTTATTTGTTCTGCCAATGTTTACATAATAGTGAGTAATCACTCGGCGAACTGGAAACATATTATCTTCTAATTTTACGACTCAGAAGTCAAAAAGGTGAAGAATATAGGGAATCGATGTTACATGCGCCTATTAAACGTTCAGTTATATTTTTGTTTTTTTGAGTTCACCAACAGTTAGCATTATTTTGGCTTAGTACTAATCAACATTTTTTTATTTATTGTATTATTTGATAATAAATTAAAGATTAAAATGGTATTTTTGGCCAATTCTCAAACTATTCTTATACAGATTTTTGCAACAGCAGACTTAGTATCAAAGAAAATAGTCTTGTTAAAGTGTATTCATAATTATATATTAATATCCTTCTTAGAAGGTAATTATAAAGAAACCAAATCTAAAGGCTTACAAAAATCAACAACGTAATCAAAATCTTATTTCTAAAGAATTGTTGTAAAAACTAATAGTCTTATAAACCAGAGTCGATAGTGTTAAAAATGGTAAAAAGTGAAACAAAATTATAGTAGGATGAAACCCATTGGAAAAGGTAGAGAATATAACAAAAATGAAAGGAAAAATAATTTACGGTCGATCTGAGGTCGGGAAGGGGAAGGGGGTGAGTTTTTAAGGGTAAAAAACGGTTTATCTCGATTTCCGGCAAAACTACGAGTCCTATGAAAAAAAGTTAAATGGCAGAGTTGTAGGTAATAAAAATGTCTACAACTTTTGTTTTTACACTTTTTTCACATAACCTCAAAATTTATGTGAAAAATTCAAATAACCAAGTTTTTGGTTTTTTATTTTTATCTTTTGCAAAAAAATTTATTTTTTCACGAAATTTGGTGAAAACTTACCTTTTTATGTCCCAAACACAATCAATAGAGGACAGGGCATGCAATATAGGGCAGTGGTATGAGAGGCACGCGGGGTGATTAGTGTTGGATCTGGAGCGTGTAGTCACCGAACATCATTATACACAGTAAACGAGAGAGCGTCCTCATCATGTCTCGTGTCCGTACCCATCATACAGATCACCGACACGTGACACACAGTTGCCGTGACTCTGTGTACACTTTTATATTATTAGTGTATTTGCCATATTATGGCAACATACACTATTGGCGTCGGTCGGATGGCGAGACCTAGGGGTCGGACCAAATTTTCTCGACGTTTCATAAGCTCCTAAACACTTTGGCACCATTTTTAAAAATGTTTATATATATATATATATATATGTGTACGGGCAATAACTTTCGAAAGAGTTAATTCATTTTAACGAAATTTGGCACGCATATTGAAATCCATCACCGCAAGAAGCCTATTTAAAATGGGCCTAATCGGGCTATTTTAAGGGTAGTTTTTAGGGGTTGAAAAATGTTTTTGGGCCCCAAAATACCGAAAAAATTCTCCGAATCGTTTCAAAATTGAAATTTAACCCTCTGGTGGTAATTAAAAAGTGTCCCTAAAATTTTGATAAAATCGGCCCGACAGGACCGGATTTACAAATTTTATGAAAAAATTAGTTTACAGATTATGAATTATTTACTGAAAGGTGTATATAATTTAGTATAGAGATTCGATTGATAATAATATTGCAATTAAGAAAAAAAAATTGTTATTTAAGGGGTGTATTAAGGAGTCTAATTTTTTATTTTGCCCAGAAACCAAGTAAAGTTCGCATAATGAAGACACACTGCCTGTATAAGCAAATACACTATATTGTCGGCAGGGTTTTGGCACTGCGACCCGGGTTTTTTTATTATTATGGTAGACGGACACATCGCAACGCGAGCGTGCGAAAATAAATGTACAGATATAGAAAGACAAACCTCTGGATTCTGTATATTATTAACATCCGATGGAGTCAAATATTGCTGACTCTTTTATAATATTGCTGCTGATGTTTTGAAACAAGTAATCGCGTATGCCGTCGATGCTGAATCTGTAACATCTCGACTATATATTGTAATAATAATAATAACGCGTTTAATGTCCGTTTTTCGACTTTATGTCATAACAGACGCCATTCGCACCATTACTATTTTTTCATCTACCACTCCCCGTTATTTTCTACAACTTCAATGTAATAGCAATGGGCGAATGAAGGAATTATAGGAAATTAGGATGATGTAGGTAATTTTTGAACTAGGAGTTTGATAGGTAATCGGCCATGGCCTCAAATAAGGAACCATCTCGATATTTATCTGGAATTAATTGAGGGAAACCATGGAAAACCTCAATCAAGATGGCCGGTACAGGAATTACCGTTTCTCGGCGAGAGGCAGTAGGAAAAAGTCCCAGCCACATCTGCCCCCGCCGGAATTCGAACCCGGTACCTCCCGAATGCGAGTCTAGTGCTGTCACCACTACTCTACCCAGCTCGGTGACTATATATTAAATTCTTTGTATGTCGGTGTGTTTGAACGGATTTAACTAAATACGATTTGGCAAATTTTTATAAAACTTTTTTTTGGAATTGTCAGAAACATTTATTGTTACAATGCTAAATTAGAAATAATTATTATTTTATCCACTGTCACCGTCGGGACTCAAACCCGAATCTTTCCACTTTCACGGCGGAATGAGTTTTCAGGTACTCTACAGTGCGTTGTCTCCACAGTTAATTCATCATAATAAAGCCATTGCAACATTAAATTCACAACTAGATTACGCTAGACATGAACCCACTCAGTAGTGAGAATTACGAATGAATCAGGTGAAATTTCCATTTTTTTATTATTAATTCGTCCTAAGTACAGATTACTGTAATTCGTAGGCGGATAAAAACCACAATATATTTTTTTAGAAGTCACTAACAAACTAATCAGATCTGTTTTCAATTTTCAATGAATTATTATTATTGTAATAAACTTTTTGTAATAGACTCCAATTGAATACTTGAACCAGTTCCCAAAACTTGGGAACTGGGAGTTTGTCTATAAGGAATCTTTGTAGTTACGTTTTTGTGGACTTTTCACATAGGACAAAAAAATCATTTTCAGAATATCTGTACCAGCTGTATCGATATTAATCTACAGCATGAATTGGTACCCAAAGTTTAACAAACAAAAAAACACGAAAAGCCTCACTCTCATAAGCTCACATACGAAGTATAACTTCTTTAGTTTTTATATACGTCAAATTACAGAAATTATTTTGTACTTCAATTGTTCGTAATTTTAAACGTCAGTTTCCCAAACACTGACTTTATATGTTCATCCTTGTCTTACTATTTTGCGAATCAAAATGCAACACACTATACACTTCTGTCTTTGTCAGTTTCATGTAATTTAGGGGACAAACTAACTTCTCCTTATTTTGTTTCATTCTCTCGATTTCTTACTTTTTTCAAACGGTAATCGGAAAAAATAGACAGGAAAAAAATAGACCTGGAAAAAATAGATTTGTAAAAAAATAGCCCAGAAAAATTGCTGGGTGGGTGTTGGGCGCTTTTGGTTGGGTGGATGTTGGGTGTTTTTAGGTGGGAGGGTGTTGGGCGCTTTTGGTTTATAATGCTAAATGCTAAATTAAAAAGGGTCTGTCCAAGGACTGAACCCTGCGGAACTCCAGCTTGAATTGTTTTTTCAGAAGAACGCGAGTTGTTTATTTTGGTAACAAAACTTCGGTTTCTTACGAAGGGAGCGATAATGTTCGTGATGTAACCAGGCAAGTTTAATTTCATGATTTTGAATAAGAGGCCGTTTGTCCACACCTTATCGAATGCTTAGAGCATATATATGGACGGTTGCCATTTCCATATATACCCGTAGTTGTGATTCGGGTCTATTTTTTCCAGGGCTATTTTTCTGGGGCTATTTATTCCAAATCTATTTTTCCGGGATTTTTTTCAAACAGATACGTCGCTAAAGAAGTTAAACTTCAAAAAATCCGCACATCTGATATCATCTAACGGAGATCTGAGCCAGCTACGGCTGCCATCTTCTATCGGTCGCCGTGTCTGTGGTTCGTAGTTAATATCTCTGCCTACGTAATATCGCGGTATGTAAGAGGCAGCTAGTGGACGTCGTCGCGTGTTGAACGCACGCACGTGGCTAATGGCTCTCTGTGTGTCACTCGAAACACAGTGAGCACAATTTACTTTCAAATCTAATGAACGTTCGTCACACACTCTGACAATGTGACATACCTCCTCATATAATAACAATGATATTGCAAATAATGTAACACACATTGATTTGAAAACACAACAATATGCCATTTGATTGGAAGGTCGAGCTCATGTCCTGCTGTCAGACGTAAAACCAGTCACTCGTCCCTGTTCAAGAAATGGCGCTGATCTATATCTATACTAATATTAAAAAAAACCCGGGTCGCAGGGCCAAAACCCTGCCGACAATATAGTGTATTTGTTTGTATAGGGCAGTGTGGTTTTATACTTTTATTATGTGAAATTAAGTTTGTTTTTGGGCAAAATAAAAAATTTATTCCCTTAATACACCCCTTAAAATAACATTTTTTTTCTTAATTGTAATATTATTATCAATCTAACGTCTACACCGAATTAAAGACACCCTTCAATAAATAACTCACTATCTGCAAATTAGTGTTTTCAAAAAATTTGTAAGTCCGGTCCTGTCGGGTCGATTTTATTAAAATTTTAGGGACACTTTTTAATTACTACTAAAGGGTTAAATGTCAATTTTGAAACAATTCTGAGATTTTTTTCGGTATTTTGGGGCCCAAAAACTTTTTTCAACCCCTAAAATTCACTCTTAAAATGATCCGATTGGGCCCATTTTAAATAGGCTTCGTGCGGTAATGGATTCCAACATGTGTGCCAAATTTCGTCAAAATTAATTAACTTCTTCGAAAGTTATAGCCCGCACACATATATATATACCTATATATATATATATATATATATATATATATATATATATATATATATATATATATATATATATATACATATATATATATAAACATTTTTAAAAATGGTGCCAAAGTGTTTAGGAGGTTATGAAACGTCGAGAAATTTTGGTCCGACCCCTAGGTCCCGCCATCCGACCAACGCCAATAGTGTATGTTGCCATATGGCAAATACACTAAAAAACCCGGGTCGCAGGGCCAAAACCCTGCCGACAATATAGTGTATTTGCTTATACAGGCAGTGTGGCTTTATTATGCAAACTTAAGTTGGTTTTTGAGCAAAATAAAAAATTTGACTCCTTAATACACCCCTCAAAATAACATTTTTTTTCTTAATGGCAATACTATTATCAATCGAACCAGGGGCGTAGCTATCGCCGTATATGCCGTATCAATTATACGGGGCCCCCGGGCCACAGGGGCCCCCAACGTGCGTAAGCAAAAATTAATAAAAATATATATAAAAATATATATTAATAAAAACTTTCCAATTTTTTTTTTATTTCAGAAATGACAAAAGTCAAAAAAGCAATTTTTTTCCCGCGTAAAGATTGCGTTCAAAAGTTGGCAACACCCTACATCGGTTATCGCGGGCAGCGGGATTTCCCCGTTTAAGTCATTTACTTCAACGGGGGAAGGGCCCCCAAACAAATTTTTATACGGGGCCCCGCCAAGGCACGCTACGCTTCTGAATCGAACCTCTGTACCAAATTATGTACAACTTTCAGTAAATAATTCACTACCTGCAAACTAGTGTTTTCATAAAATTTGTAAGTCCGGTCCTGTCGGGCCGATTTTATTAAAATTTTAGGGACACTTTTTAATTACTACTAAAGGGTTAAATGTCAATTTTGAAACGATTCTGAGAATTTTTTCGGTATTTTAGGGCCCAAAAACATTTTTCAACCCCTAAAAACTACCCTTAAAATGCCCCGATTACGCCCATTTTAAATAGGCTTCTTGCTGTGATAGATTTCAACACGTGGGCAAAATTTCGTTAAAATCAATTAACTCTTTCGAAAGTTATTGCGCGTACACATATATATATATATATATATATATATATATATATATATATATATATATATATATATATATACGTATATAAATATATATATACATATATACATATATACATATATATGTATATATATATACATATATATATATAAACATTTTCAAAAATGGTGCCAAAGTGTTTAGGAGGTTATGAAACGTCGAGAAATTTTGGTCCGACCCCTAGGTGCCCGCCATCCGACCGACGCCAATAGTGTATGTTGCCCTATGGCAAATACACTAAAAATGCCAGAAAGTTCCGCGTTAATATTCCAGTAAAAATATAAATGTCAAAAAGAATTAAGAATATTGAGTTCTAAAAAGATGCCAATTTTTCCTTGGTAGGTTTTCGACTTCCAAGAAAGATTGCAGGGGTATTATAGATAAAAAATTCCAGTTTGTTAACTATTAGACCTGCAAAGTCAAAATTTGGCAGCCGTGTTTCTTTTGTTGAAAGGACGAGTTTTGCAAAATCGACCCCCAAGGATGGAGGGTTGCGATGTCAATATGGATTTCAATTTCCGTTTTTGAACTATGACTTCTACAGATCTGAAATTTGGTAGGGAATAGGGATGTCTCCTATGTTATATAGACATAAAAAATGGATTTTTCTAAAATAGTCTTTTAACGAGTGGAAAGGAGGGGCGGTGCGGAGTGTCAATAATTAATACATTCTAATTTTTAAACTTAGTTCCTATGGACTTGTAATTTAGCTGTTATATTTTTTATGCTTTATAGGTCCTGCCGAGAGGGGCATAGTCCCACGAAGCATGACTGCAATGTAATGGAGCCGAAGGTTCTACTACTGTTGTCACTGCAGTGTTTCATCTCAATAACGTGCGGAACCGCGGGTAGTAGCTAGTATATAATAAGCATAAGCATAACACACATAACTACATATTTACAAACGCGGAATTAATAATCTCGTTCTTCTAAAGTCGGTTAAAAATGCACAACATTCTCATGAATCGTATTTTCCCAAAAAATAAATAGCAGATCTAAAATCATAACAAAATTATGGACGAAGCGGATGAGAAAACTGACAATTCATAAAAAGCATTACAAAAAAGTGACAGTGAAAACTATAAAAAAAAACAATGTAATATATTTTATGAATGAAGTTCTGGTCAATCAATGAACGAAACAAAAAACAAATTACGATCAGCGCGCGTGAGAAAAATAAAACACTAACACAGCTCTCAGTCGTGTGTGTGTCAGACTATTCATTCATCTGACGTCGTGACCTGGGGCTATTTGTCCATACGTATAATGGACACGAATACACACTTAAATGCAGACACAATGGGGGTTACCACACCTGTGAGATTTGACCCAAACACGGTTAGAAGTCAGTTGGAAACTGGAAATACTCATCCAAAAACTAAGAAACGGATCCGAATTGTCTGAATACCGATAAATTAATCGTAATTTGTAGATAAAATCAAATCAAATAAAATAAAAAAATAATTGAATCTCAACTACGTAAAATAAGAAAACGAGTTTGGAATTTACCAGTAAATTATGCATGATATTTACAAATACAATGAAATAGTATTTTTGTCATGATTAAAAGTTGGGAACGTTAGCATGTTTTTGAATTTATTATTGAGTTCTAGTTTTTTGTTTTAATATTTTTAATGATTCTGAAAAATATTTTAAACTAACATAGTCGCTAATCGGGTAAAATTTAATTATTATGTTTTAAGGAAATTCAGATAGTATTTTTAAAAATTTGTAGCCTATGATACTTATGTCATTGAAACAAATCAATTGGTACCAAAATTATTAAAATCACTTCAGTAGTTTAGACGTTGCCAGAGAACATCCCTCCATCAAATACTACTAAAATCACAACCCTTCCTTTTTCATTTCTTCTCCCTAAGCTTCCAAAATATTTGTATTTAAATTGTACATTTTAGAGTTCAGTTCATTCGTTGCCAGATTTTTTTTTTTTGCGAAGTCGAGATTTTGGAACTTTTTGAGTGAAAAAAGCGGGATTCTTTCGTCGAAAGCGGGACATAGTAAAAAAACGTATATAATCAGAAGTTTTTAAATATTTATCTTTTTATTTGAGTTCAAATTACGTTTACGTGACAATAGATAGCAAAAATAGCCATAGAAAATGTATTTTAATAAAAATATGATATTTTAAATCAGATTTGCCCTATCGCTAAATAGTTGAGTCTTATTCGTCTTCTGAATAAAAAAAATAAAAAAAACAGAAATCAAAATCAAAAAAGTTTTATTCATTAGAAAAATATGGCGTTTTAAACAATAGTCTGAGGAGTGAGTGTTACAAATTGCAACTTACAATAAGAGAATAATTATTTACTCACGGTCGAGTTATCCTCGAAAAGCGGGACTGAGCCGTCCCGCGCGGGACATTTAATTTTGATTTAAAAATCGGGACGTCCCGCCAAAATCGAGACGTCTGGCAACGCTGGTCACAACCCTCACAGCCTCTCATTTATATATAGATGAAATTTGGTTTACGGGCGTACACTAACAATCCAAAAACAGAGATGATGAGCTTTTTTGCAATATTTTTTCTATAGCTCCCCACAGACACTGACATTTTTTTCAAGGCGTGTTTATATAAGTTTCTAAAATGCAACAAAAAATGTTTGTGGATCCTCTAATTTTAGCCTTTTAGTCACGAGATATTTCTTTTCAAAGCCGTTATCAAATCGTGTAGCGTCCTCGCCTCCTCTAATTTCTAAACTATCGGTGCAAAATATTGGCCAAAATTCTTAAATCTAGTCATTAGTCACTACTATCAATGAAAACTATTACGAGCTTTGTAACAAAAATAGTTTATAAAGCTTTTTATTTGAGCTCTCCTTGATTCCAAGTCAAGTCAACACACTAACAGAGTCATTTGTTGCCCAGAACTTGCATTATCGCAGCGAAGTATACTTCCCTGTTTTACCCTAATTATTATCTCATCGAGCACTCCTATTTTTTCCATAGAATGGGAAAACGTATTTTCAAAACAGAGATTTTTATCTTTCGTAAAACCGGAAAAATGCGAGGTTCGTGCAATTTAATACCATCTATAAGGATTTAGCATTTTGAAACGACTCATTTTAAACATACATAAGACTCGTTTCAGTTCGCCGAACACATCGATTTCTTTGATCGTCATTGATAAGTACGATGTTAAAATTAATACGAAAACATAGTATTAATTGGCAACGGAATACGTCATACGACTTAACTTTGATCAGTGGCGTGAATCCCAGAAGTGCGGCGAGGGGATTAGACTATTATTATTATGTCATCATTATAATGCGCAGCATCCGTGTGACCTGTTTCTCTTTGTAGTTCACTAGTGATTCATTCACTAATGATCTGTTTACTGGGTGTCAGTCCGTATCGAATTAACTCTTTATGCATCCACAAAAAGTAAAAAAATGCGTGTCATAAGCTACCCGGCTACTGTGCGGGGTAACTGCCAGAATTGTTGAGAAAGTCTCGGAACTCATGGACGTGTTCCGTGTCCAAGAATTTAAGTTTTCTGTCCCAGAAATGCCTAATTTTAAATAATATAATAATAATACGGAATGCGATGAAACGTACTGTTACGTAACGAAGCATAACATGACATTCACTAAAAATTAGAAAAGGCATTTCTTCCCTCCTTTAACGTTTAAAATCATGAGACACTCACTGTACAAGTATTTCGTTTAAATCGTCGAGTGTCCCACGCTTTCAAACGTTATATAGAAGACAGAGAAAGCTCTCTACTTTTTTATTTAAAAGTGATATTTTTTTTATTGATACAGAATAAGAATATTTAACTAATGTTATAATATTTTGCTTGGTTTCCGTACTACAATTTATAATAAATAGCCAATAGATAAAATTCTGTAACATTAAGGGTAATCATCATTCAGTTATCATAACGCTTCTGCTATACCTTCTTGGGGCTAGCCTTGTTCAGATCAAAGAAAATATTGCTGGAAACACGTGTTTCTAACAATATTGTCTACAAAATTGAGTTTAAACCCAAGAAATGTTGGAATATGTTTTAGAAACAATAGTGACAAGCTTTGATCTGGATTTAAGGCTAATAGTTCGAAAACTTAGAATTCATCTTTTATAGCAAGAATTACGAAAACACTTTTCATAACCTCATTAATTTACTAGCGCTTATGAGCACAGGCTCCTACTTTGTGACCGCATCTATAGAATGGTAACTTCTGTGTAAACTTTTGAGCCTCCTTTGGTACGAACAGGTGACGTCACGCGACCAGTATTGGCGTTTTGGACCGAAATTTGAAACGGGATTTAAAATACATGATTTTTAAGGCTTGAGTGGTATTTAAATAAAAATAATAAATATTTGTGGCTATATTAGGTACTTATGCACGATTTAAAATACTTTCCCAAAAATAGTCAACATCCCTATTACGAAAAGGCGTAAAAAAGCGAAATAAAAAATTGCCTCAGAATCTTCATAATTGACATTTGTGTGTGAATTATTTTAATTTAATTTCGGGCTTTTGTGTCTTCAACGATCAATTAGTCACTACCAATGTGACGTTTTTTGCTTTTGCTTTGTAGTAATCATCTTTCTTTCTTGTCTGCAGCAATAATTACATCGTTATTGCTTGCTATCTCTTCTGCTTGAGTGAATGTTTTCAGCTTTTTATTTTTTTAATGTGGTCGTGGACATAATGTTTTAAAAACTTTGTCGGTAAAACAGTCTATGTTTGGTACAATCAGAAATATAATGTTTTCACATTATTTGGTGTGAACAGATTTCGTCAACATTCTGTAAAATCAATTGCCAAGGAACATTTGTGTCGTCAACAATGTCCTCAAAACGTTTTTTGATATGCACAAGGTTAGAATTCGGGGGTCCTATGCAATGAAAAACTAATCACTAAAATTTTCAATTTGATTTCATCATGACAACAATACAAACAATCTATGGTAACAATATGAATGTGTGCAAGCCTAAAAAAAACCCAAAAACTTATTACCAATTTTGTTTAGATAATTTACCTGCTGTAAATCCGAACAATATATATACCGATAGGTTATTCTTGTTTTACTTAACAATGAATGATATTTGAATGTCATAATCCATAATATGCAGAAAAATCAACAAAAGTCAATAACATCATAACAGTAAAAATATGTTCCCGTAGATTTCCATGTTATAAAATATTACAATGAAATGTATTTTTACGAAAGGGTAATGACTTAAAACAACGTCAATAGACCATACCAGACATCAAATTATGCGTTGTAAATCGCTCGCCCCTTATTAATGCAGGCCATTTTAATATCAATATGATATAATGAGTTCAGTTAACTCAGTAATGGGACAAAGATTTCGATTAAATATAACTGTGGCCAAAATTCCAAACCACTTACGATGAATTTTGATAATGATTTACTATTTCCATATATCTACAGATACGCTAGTCTTAAGTTTATTTTATTTAACAAAGGGAAAAATGATTCGTGCGATAAGGATAAGCTTAAGCACAGTATATACACGGTTTAAAACAAGGTTAAAAACCAAGGTCACCTTGAAGAGAAGCGAGTAGGACGTTGCCCGCTACATGGTTTAAAAGCAACTCCAAATTTCGACCCGTGAGGTTTAAAACAAGGGCTACACGGTTTCAAACAAGTTTTAAACCAACGCTTCTGCCTGGTCTGAAACGCGCGCCTTGCTGCCAAGGGCGTTTAAAGGTCATACGAAATTTGATATAAAACCACTGTCTACCCTCTACACTGTTTTAAACCGCCGTTTAATACCGTGTATTCGATATTTTAGCTGTTCTACACTGTAGTTTAGTTTGGTGTTTTGCTGAAGAAGGGAGCTTTTCTCTCGAATACATCCCCTGAATAAAACTGTAGTGGTAAGAAGTAATTATTCTTTTATTTTTATTTTATTCCAGACACAGAGCTCTTAATGTTTACATAAATACACTGTATAATATTCGTACAACTTCCGTTTGAATGACTTTTGTCTTTTTTATTAAATGGTATTTAAATTTTTATAATTATTATTCGTCTTCTGAAAAATTTTGAACTAATAAGAAATTCAAATGAGACGAATAATAATGATACAAATATTATTTTTGGAAATTTTGAATATAATGGCTTTTTTACAGAAATTATTGATTTTTATAATTTGTAGATACTTGTACTTGCGAAGGTCATTTTGTATAAAAAAGATTTTTTTCAAATTTCAAAGGAATCGGTTAAGTAGAACTTGAGATTTCTACTTAACCGATTCCTCTGAAATTTGAAAAAAATCTTTTTTATACATCGCTCTATCGGCTCTGCCTCGAATTTTGGAAAATTTTAGTCTTAAGCATTTTGAAAAAATTCGAAAAGGTCAAGAAAAGGGGGTAAAAAAATTGTTTTTTTTAAGTTGACGCCATTTCATGAACTTTTTTTTTTTTTTTTTGGCAATGGTCAATCCGATAGCGACATCTTTACTAATGAAGAATTTTTTTAATTTGTTTGTTTTAGATCACTACAAGGGTTGGAAACATGTCAACCAAGGAGCACCGTTTTTTTTGTAGCCCCCACTCCACCGGCCTGTAATTCGACGATTTTTTGATTTTTTTTTTAATTTATTTTTATATTCTTCAAATGTCAATAAAAATCATATAAAAAAATGGATAGTAAAAATGTTTTTCATTTTTTGCCTAAAATTTAGGCCTCTAGACCAGAATACCCCCTTAACGTAAAATAAACAATAGTTGATAATAACCTAAAAAAGGACAGATATTATAAAAAAATTGTAATCATACTTAAATGTTAAACAAAAAAAAACTGTATTGTAATTGTAAATGATCTGATGA
Source organism: Venustoraphidia nigricollis (assembly GCA_034508555.1). Classification (NCBI taxonomy): domain Eukaryota; kingdom Metazoa; phylum Arthropoda; class Insecta; order Raphidioptera; family Raphidiidae; genus Venustoraphidia; species Venustoraphidia nigricollis. The sequence goes on along the minus strand of JAVRKA010000065.1, from coordinate 1,990,085 downwards.
TGTAAAAATTACAAAAGCTGCTCATCTATTATAAATATATGTTTTTGTAATGGGATGTTTCCCAAATTTATTTAATTTTGGAATTGGTCCTCTCATTCTTTGATTTGTGATATTTTAATGAAATTATTAAAGAAAATTGTGTAATTTTCCTTTAAGTTAGAACAAGTCCATGAACTTATTAGACGTACTATTCGCGGCATAAGGAGAGAACGTTACAGAAGCGTAGCGTGCCTTGGCGGGGCCCCGTATAAAAATTTGTTTGGGGGCCCTTCCCCCGTTGAAGTAAATGACTTAAACGGGGAAATCCCGCAGCCCGCGATAACCGATGTAGGGTGTTGCCAACTATTGAACGCACGCTTTACGCGGGAAAAAAAGAAATTGCTTTTTTTGACTTTTGTCATTTCTGAAATAAAAAAAAAATTGGGAAGTTTTTATTAATTTTTGCTTACGCACGTTGGGGGCCCCCGTGGCCCGGGGGCCCCGTATAATTGATACGACGGTAGCTACGCCCCTGGAACGTTATCTGGCACACAGGATCATTTACGTGTGTGTGTGTGTGTGTGTGTGTGTTTTTGTTTCGCTATAATAAAGGTGCTCTTCTTTGCACCGTTGGGAAATGGCCAGCGGTCATCTACAGTGCAGTAGAGTTGGGTAACCGGTTCAAAGAGCCGACTCCGACAGAAGATCCGTGAGAGCCAACTCACTTTTTTTTTGAGCCGACGAATCAACGGATCCGCATAACTCAGTGAAACACGTAACACACAGAAGCACATTTTACACTTACGTATCAGTTCTCGCTTTGATGCATCTGTCAGCTCAAATGACTCATGCATCACATGTTTGGCTATGCATTCTTGATTCTATACAGGTCGTGATATGATTGACTGAACTAGATAACTCAGTGGCAGACTGCAGTAACATATTTAGAACTCGGCTCTTTTTGAACCGGTTCAGTGAGCCGGCTCACATACGGGATCTAGATGCAAAGATGCAGATCACTAAAAAGACCCGTTTTTCCCATCTCTAGTCACTACGGCACTACACCTGAATTTTGCAACACCATCGCGACCTTGTAGATCAAGAGACGAGTGGTTTGCGCAATGCTATCGAAGAAAACTTTATTACTAATATCGTTGTCGACACTGTTGTCGTAATAATATGGACTACTGTTGATTTTACCTATTAAAATATTCACAGAAATAGGGAAATACGATTTATTGGAAAACCCACATAAAAATTACAATATTTCAGTCACGATTTATGAGTATTAATTATTCAGAAGAGCACAAGAAAACCAAAAAAATATTTTCATTCAAATATCAACTACCGAATACGTAATATGATTTCATATGAAAATGTTCTTATAAAAAAATCAAAAGTATTGTGGTTTCTTAACACCTGACACTAGCGATAACAGGTGTATCATAATATTTATTGGGGAGCTTGCAAAAATTTGAATTTGATGTTTTGATTTTTTGATGAATTTACACTTCCTAGTCTCATTATGTGAGAGAAGCTTATTTAGCATTATAACCTCAACAATAGCGTAAAAAATCTAAGTTTAAAATAATTTAAACAGAATTAGGAAATTAGCTCGTCAACACGATTAGACAGAATGAAATCAATAAACATTTATATTCTTGCTAATGTATAACATATTCCATGGATTCAGTTAAAAAAAATATAGTAAAATATCTTACATCTGAGTTCATAACAAATTTGCATAGATTACTAAAACTAAATATATGTTGCTGTATTCCTTAAAATTTCTTGAAAACTCAGATAAAAGTCATTTTAGTTCTTTTAGTACATTTATAAAAGCCTTATCCACATAACATGGCGGAAGTGAAACTTGTTGAGAATTATGAACTCGTTTCATTGATGTGTTATCCATTTTGCGTTACCAAGGTTTGTCTTTTCAAAAAAATAAACCTTTTCATGAAGTTAGTACACTCTTAAGAAAAATTCTGCAATCTGTTGTCTGTAGTTGCGTAATATAGCTCTGCAAGCCTTGCGCTCTTCCATGTATGAATGTATCGTATTGTATCATTATAGAGCTCCGCTTAAATTATATCATTGTATTCATATTTTTATAATTTTCGCTCAACGAAGGCCATGAATAGATATTTCAACTATTCTATTAATCAAAAATTTAAATAAATTTAAATTCCATTATGGCGGTCAAATATTGTAGGTAACTTTAAAATTTAAAAATAAAATATTAGAAAAAACACTTTTTAAAAACAAGCTTTTATTAAATTGTACTAAAAAAGAAAAAATAACTCTTAATACTTTAGGTTCATAGTTATAAAAGCGTGGGTTGTAAGCTCTATGATAATAACGACCCACGCTTTTATAACTATGAACCTAAAGTATTAAGAGTTATTTTTTCTTTTTTAATACAATTTAATTAAAGCTTGTTTTAAAAAAGTTTTTTTTCTAATATTTTATTTTTTTATTTTATTGTGTCGGCCGCCATTTTGAATTTGGAATTAAGTCACATTGCTCATTGTATTCTACTTGTCATACCCTTTCATTTGATACCCGTATCATGGAAGTGCATAAAAAATAACTTGTTCGCCATCTTGGGCGGTCCACCATATTGGATTTAGAATGACGTTATTTATCTAACCATGTATTGTCATCCAAACTAAACGTGAATTTAAAATTTTAATTCAATCGGTTGAGGATAAATGCTTTAAAATTCAGTTGCAAGATTCCACCCGTACAAACATTACATATTACATACATACATTGCAAGTTAAATAAAAGTTTCGAACCGATCTTACTTTAGTAAAGAAAAAAAAACACCATGTACCCTATAATGAAGTGAGTTAATAAAAGCTTTAGAACAAAACAAAATATCGAATTGAAATTTTGTTTCATTCTAAAGCTGTTATGTTATCATGTTAATCAGAACTAAGTTCAAATACTTTGAAGTACGCCACTGCGATTATGCCTTTGTTATGTTATTGTGCTATAGATTAAACTATATCCTCTACACCTGTTTTACTTATAATTTAATGACGTCACGTAGGTAAACTCGCTATGATACACCACACAGCTAAAGGACGGCTTTTAATTCTTCTGAATTTTGCTTTAGATACTTAACATTTTGTACACGTACTATCTCCAAAGAAAAAAAATACATTTTGATTTGAAAAACAACAAATTTTATATTATTATTAATAATAATAAAAAAACCCGGGTCGCAGTGTCAAAACCCTGCCGACAATATAGTGTATTTGCTAATACAGGTATTGTGGCTTTATTAAATGAACTTAAGTTTGTTTTTGGACAAAATAAAAAAAATTGAACCCCTTAATACACCCCTTACAATAATAATTTTATTAGTTCAAATATTGTTATCAATCCAACATCTGCACCAAATTAAATACAACCTTCAGTAAGTAAATTCGTATACGCAAACTAGTGTTTTCATAAAATTTGTAAGTCCGGTCCTGTCGGGCCGATTTGCTTATAATTTTAGGAGCACTTTTTAATTGCTACTAAAGGGTTAAATTTCAATTTTGAAACGATTCTGAGAATTTTTTCGGTATTTTTGGGCCCAAAAACTTTTTTCAACCCCTAAAAACCACCCTTAAAATGACCCGATTGGGCCCATTTTAAATAGGCTTCGTGCGGTGATGGATTCCAACAAGTATGCCAAATTTCGTTAAAATTAATTCACTCCTTCGAAAGGTATTGCCCGCACATATATATATATATACGTATATAAATATATATATATATATATACGTATATAAATATATATATATATAAACATTTTTAAAAATGGTGCCAAAGTGTTTAGGAGGTTATGAAACGTCGAGAAATTTTGGTCCGACCCCTAGGTCCCGCCATCCGACCGACGCCAATAGTGTATGTTGCCATATGGAAAATACACTAATAATAAATTTTATTTGTGTTGACCATAAAATACAAGCATACAAAATTGTCAGAGGCAAAAAGAAAAGAAAAAAGAAATCAGATTAAAAGCAAGGCGTGAGGTGGGACGTGAATTAGGGCTCCATAAGGGCAATCCTACAACTATCAACATCCTAGTATAAATATTGAAAAATAAAAATGTATTTAAGAAATTAAACCAGAATATTTTTTTTTTAAATCCAAACATTTTTGTGTCTTTTTGCTTAAGCAAAAAAAAAACGGCTGGGTCGACTTTGATAAAATTTCTTTCGGTAAATATTGACGTCAGTACGCTTCAACTGTCGCCGCAACACTATTGATATAATTTTTTATTCACCGGATATTGCAGTCTTTTTGTTTAAAGAAAGGAAAGGTTGGACCGATTTCAAAACATCAATTTAGACCGAAATGAAAAAATGACTACGTACGTACACCCCCCCCCACATACTTCTTCTCAAAAATAGTGTAGCGATCTTAAAAGATAAAGATATGTTAAAAATATCAATGTACTGGGATGTTAAAAACGAAACTTTTTCAGTTTTGAAATTGCATAACGATTTTAAAATAATTTTATGAAACGGTGGAGTGTCAGCTAAGAACAGTTTTTCAACCGAAAATATTTAAAAGTCAAGAACACTATGCTTATATATAAAGTCATAATAATAAGTTTAAAAACCCAGGTCGCAGAGCCAAAACCCTGCTGACAATATAGTGTATTTGCTAATACAGGCAGTGTGACTTTATTATACGAATTTATTTGTTTTTGGAGAAAAAAAATAAATGGAAACTTTAATACACCCTTTAAAATAATATTTTTTTCTTAATTTCAATATTTCGTCCCTGTTTTATCAATTCATCATCTGCACAAAATTATATACCTACAGTCTTCAGTAAGTATAATTTTCTAACCGCAAACGTTTTCATAAAATTTATAAGTCCGGTCCTGTCGGGCTGATTTTGTTAAAATTTTAGGAACACTTTTTGATTGATACTACAAGGTTAAATTTCAATTTTGAATCAATTCCGAGAATATTTTCGGTGTTTTTGGGGCCAAAAACAATTTTCAACCCCTAAATACACCTCTTAAAATGGCCCGATTAGGCCCATTTTAAATAGGCTTCGTGCGATGATGGATTTCAGCGTGTGACCCAAATTTAGTTCAAATCGAATAAAACCTTCGAGAGTTATCGTGCTCACACACATATATATATATATACATACATACATATATATATATTGTTTCCAAATATAATGCCAAAGTGTTTAGAAGGCTATGAAACGTCGAGAAATTTTGGTCCGACCCCTAGGACCCGCTATCCGACCGATGCCAATAGTGTATGTTGCCATATGACAAATACACTAATAATATTAAAAAATCAACCAAATTAAATAGCTAATGTCTAAGGGCTCAGAATAGTATAATAACTATTCAAGTCAAGGTAATATCAATATAAGCCTGTAAGAAGCAGGAGACTAATTTAGCGCGAAACAAATTATTAACTAGGTGGGCCCCTCCGTAGACGCACCTGTTTGTGTTTAGATCGCGGGGGAAGCGTCATCATCATCATCAACATCACCGACACCATATCCGGTGCGGGAGCCCCGTGTGTTTCCGGTTCTCACGAGATGCGATCTACACTGTATGAAGACGCCAGCACGCAACAGGTCTTCATCATTGCACCGTTTCTTCGTATCACCATCAACGATCAACGCGCTGTTGTTTATAATTGTTATTAGACCCGCGCGAATACTCACGCATGCGCAATAACCGACCTTACGCACAACACAATTCTGCTATATTACGATATGTTCACGTTTGCTGTTAACGTATTTTTTAACCCCCGACCAGTGGTGAATTTACTAGTAGGCTGAGTAGGCTTGAGCCTAAGGCGTCACATTTTAGGAACGGCAAATTTGAGAACCAAATTTTTTTAGCCGCCTTACAGAAATCAAAATTTTTGAGATTATGTTTACCGAATGTACATTATTGTGTAAGCAGTACACATTACCTTGCCGTATTAATTGTACATGATTGAGTGTTGATTAGCTCAAAAACATATCCAAAAACTCTTTTTTGTGAAGTTTGAACCAAATTGTTGGATTGTAAAAATAATCTAGGAACTGACAATTGTAGGAGTAAGGAAGGCAAAAATTTAACAGTCTATACTTGGGAAATGTGTAAATCCGCCACTTTTTAGTGTATTTGCCATATGGCAACATACACTATTGGCGTCGGTCGGATGGCGGGACCTAGGGGTCGGACCAAAATTTCTCGACGTTTCATAACCTCCTAAACACATTGGCACCATTTTTAAAAATGTTTATATATATATGTGTGTGTGCGGGCAATAACTTTCGAAAGAGTTAATTGATTTTAACGAAATTCGGTACACATGTTGGAATCCACCACCGCAAGAACCCTATTTAAAATGGACCCAATCGGACCATTTTAAGGGTAGTTTTTAGGGGTTGAAAAAAATTTTTGGGCCCAAAAATACCTAAAAAATTCTCAGAATCGTTTCAAAATTGAAATTTAACCCTTTAATAGCAATTTAAAAGTGCTCCTAAAATTTTAATAAAATCGGCCCGACAGGACCGGATTTACAAATTTTCTGAAAACACCAGTTTGCAGATAGTGAGTTATTTACTGAAAGGTAGTTAAGAAAAAAATGTAATTTTAAGGGGCGTATTAAGGAGTCAATTTTTTTATTTTGCCCAAAAACCAACTTAAGTTCGCATAATAAAGCCACACTGCCTATATTAGCAAATACACTATATGTCGGCAGGGTTTTGGCACTGCGACCCGGGTTTTTTTTTACTTTTAAAGGTTTTGATCTAGTATCTAGTAGTTAGATGATTTTTAAGCCCATTTACAGAAGTTTATGTTATTAATTGCGCTCAGTAAAAATTAAAAAAAAAAAAAATCAATACACCCGCTGCGATCTCTGAACCGCTAATAGTAAGCTAGTCGCGCATCAGTGATCGTTTTAACTAAATTTGAACTAAGAGTTTCAAACATTACAAATTGTCATTTTAAATTATTCACACCAATAACGGTAAAGCACATAGTAGAAACACATAAAAAATACTCAAATGAAAAAAAAATCCAACTTACCTGGCTCTTTCGAAGACATTCTTCAAGATAATCCTGATAGCATCACCCGCCTCATGAACTTCCTTGAAATGACTGAACTTCCTCGTCTAAAATTAATAAAATAAAATCATAAGAATAATCAAATTGACTAAAACCTTAAATGTGCGGTCTAATACTGAACAAACAAAACTTATTCGACGTACACAGCGCGTTTTAAAATAAAAAAAAAAAATAATCACCAATCTGTATTTTCAATCTAATTAGCTCACAGAAACAGTGACATCCTCTTGGATGACCGATAGATCGCACCGTTTTAAGTTTATTGAGATTAAAAAAGTAGGACTTCAGCTTTCCATTTTCCACGTTCGTGTACTATGAAATATTCCGAGACATATAAGGAGGCTGGCAACAATGCTGACAGGAGAGTTTTTTGATGAAATCTGCAGTTTACGATTTATGTGGAAAAAAATTATAATGAGCCTCACTCTCATAAGCTCACATAAGAAGTTAAACTTCTTTAGTTTTTAATATTAGTCCCAAGTTTAATATTTTATGTGAAACTAATTAATAAAAAAAATATGGATGATAACATTAATACTAATTAATAATATTTAGCGTTACCAGGTAAGTTAGTAATACGGTGAAGCCGAAGACTCCCCTACTGTTGACGCTGTCGAGTTCAACGCGGTGAGCCGGTGGCTCCACTACTATTATTGATACCGGGTCGGGCCTCTCGCCGAGAAACTATAATTCCTGTACCGGCCATTCTGATTGAGGTTTTCCATGGTTTCCCTCAATTAATTCCAGATAAATATCGAAATGGTTCCTTATTCAAGGCCATGGCCGATTACGTATCAAACTCCCAGCTTAAAAATTACCTATCCTATCTTAATTTCCTATAATTCCTTCATTCGCCCATTGCTATTAGTTAAGTTGAAGTTTTAGAAATGTAAAAAAATAACGGGAAGTGGTAAAATGGAAAATAGTACTGGTGCGAATGGCGTCTGTTATATGGCATAAAAGTCGACAAACGGACGTTAAACGCATTATTATTATTATCATTATTATTATTATTATATTAGAAACTGTATGAAAATCTTGATCAAACGAACCCTCGCACGACTTGTATAGAGTTGAGCGAGGAAAAAGGGATACAAGAATGGGGGGGGGTTGTATAAATCAGGGAGGGTTTCAGAAACGCACGAGCTAGAGGGTGTGAAACTACCAGTTTCGAAAAACTCACACAAACCCTCGGAGAACCAGTCCACACACGTATAATACAGGGGTTGGTGGGTAAAGAGAGCGAAAACGGGTGAAAGAGGGGGTGGAGAGGCTTGGTATAGGCCTCGATATAGTACAAATCATTCGCAGCTTCAAACCCATGAAAAAATTCGATCGCTTCATTCTATCTTGCCTGCATGTCAAAACGGGGTAAAAAGAGAATAGTTATTGACCATTTGTGGGAGTCGGATTTTCCGACTCCTAAAAGGGTGGGATCCAGAAGCGTATCGTGCCTTGGTGGGGCCCCGTATAAAAATTTGTTTGGGGGCCCTTCCCCCGTTTGAAGTAAATCCCGCAGCCCGCGATAACCGATGTAGGGTGTTGCACACTTTTGAACGCACGCTTTACGCGGGAAAAAAAGGAATTGCTTTTTTTGACTTTTGTCATTTCTGAAATAAAAAAAAAAATTGGGAAGTTTTTATTAATTTTTGCTTACGCACGTTGGGGGCCCCGTATAATTGATACGGCAGATACGATGGTAGCTACGCCTCTGGTGGGATCATTGGGTTTCGGGGCGTTCGGAAAAATTTCGGGGTTAAAAACACAAAATTTATAAGGGCTAACATACTTAGCAACACACTATAAACTTCTGTCCTTGTAAGTTTCATGTAATTTAGGAGACAAACTAACTTCCCCTTTATTTGCCAGTTCTACGTCCCCTCGATTTCTTACTTTTTTCAAACAGATACGTCGCTAAGAAGTTAAACTTCAAAAAGTTTTGAATTTTATTCTCTTTCCCGAAGACTAGTTAAATCAAATAAAAACAGAGTATATTTATAATAATTCTTATGGTTGAGTAAACAGATTTTCATGTGTATATAATAAGGAATTTCCATAATGTGCTAACCGTGTGAACTGGATATGGCATTATTCTGTCTAATTAATGTTTACTCGAGAAAAACTTCATCACTAGGTCATGAACTTTCATCGTTGTCGACAATTCTGAATTTCATTAGGCTATTTCTCAACTTTCAAAGTGATAAAATTCAAAAGCGAGTAAAGGAATTGCACTTTATTATTCATTCATTTTTAATACAATACTGTAGGTAGACATTATTATAACAGACTAAGTTTGTATTTAAAAAGAACTGCAAGTATTTCAATGTTTGCAATACTACCAAACTAACAACAGTATAGACACATGCATAGTTTATTAGCCAACATTTGATATCTTCTTCAAAATCGTCTGCTTTCTGCATTTAAAGGGATCCCCTCTCTTCCGCATAAAACTTATACATCTACTTTTTTATCTAAGGAAAGATTTTATTGTGTCAAATTAATGTTACCGGTCAAATTAAATCATAAAGCACTACCGACCAAATTTAAAAATGAATAAGTGGCTAACAACAGATTTTACTGTGAATATTTAAAAAATAACCACAAAACACCAAACCTAACATTGTTTCTCGATGCACGTTTTGGGCAATCATCAAAATATGCGTTTTTTAATCATCACCTGATGATGCCAACATTGTTAACGAAACGTGAGTCGAGGAAAGGTATTAGGATTTTGTAATTAATTTTTTAATATTCAAATTTCAATATCTTACCGTAATTTTCTTTATTTGGTCTCAGATACGGTTTTAAAAATAGTTACTTTTATATTACATGTTTATACGTTTTGAATAGATACATAGATTGATAGAAAACTTTATTGCGACAGACAAGTCTGTATAATAGTGTCACAGAAAAAAACATATAACAAATATATGCTACATACAGATATAAAATGGTACATAAAAAATAGAAAAGTTATATAACAGGCGTACAAACACAATAAACAGGGCTATCAAAAAAAGACTTAACGTTATAAAAACATTTTTCTTTTAATATAGCCGAAATATTTGGTTTTAATTTTGAAAATTTGAAAATTTTTAGACAAACATGTAAATGGTTCTGCGCTAGATCTTTTTTCCTCTTATTTATCTAATAGGAAACAGTTTAATCAGGCAAATCAATTTTACGTTTCTAATGAGGTATATTGTGACAACAGCGTGCCTCAGGGTAGTGTTCTTGGTCCTCTGTTGATTATACTATTATCAATATTATAAACAATTGAAAATTGTTATTTATTAATTTTGTTTAAAATGTTATCTTTGCCATTTTAATATTTCTTCACTTTATCACAGCACCACTAAACGCCCAAAGCAAGAAACTGACGGATCCGTAACATGCCGCGGGTTTAAGACCCGCTGAAATTACAAATTATGTATTGTTAAGTGAACCGATATGACCAGAGTTCATATATTTTATTAGATTCTAGTAAATGTCGATATTTCACATAGATTTATTTATATTAATGTTCGTTTTGACGAGTCCTCGTAAACGTTTCTAAATGAGAAGTGCTTCATAGATATTGAGTTTCAACCGTTGCCGTAGCTAAAGTTGAAGTAAGATTAAAATAGAATGGGGTGGTCTCTTGGCCCAAATACGTCACATCCTGAAAGAATTTTTGTGCTTCCCCCTTTTACTGGATGTAGTCAGCAAATAGTCTGGATCTTCGTATGAGCTCCAGAAGATTTGCTACTAGATCCTTATCAATGTAGTCCTACTGTAGGTTAAAGTCTCACATTCGAACACGATATGGGTAACTGTTTCATCCTTCATTTCAAAGAATCTACATAATGTTGATTCCTACTGTATTCCCATCACATGTAGGTGTTTTCTCTGGAAAGCATGACCGGTTAAAAGCCCAGTCACCTTTATGAGTGTCGTTCTATTGAGTCTAATTAAGCCCTCAGTTAACTTTGAGGAAGGGCCTACAATCATTTTCTTCCCATGTTTGTTACCTGAAACCAGGTCCCAATCTGAGATATGCTGCTCTCAGGTTCATCTCCTGACACTTTAAAATAAAAATGTTTAACAAAATGTCCAAGGCGTATGGTTTAATTAGCAACTTCATCCTGTTAATTTTGACGTAACAGTCAGCAATTTTATCTTGTTAATATTGTTTTAATCGTAAAAATTCACTGTCATCATTTTGCCATAACGCGCCAAAAGAAGAATAACTCAAAAAAAATAGATCTTAAAATTTTTAATAAGAGTCCTTTCACAATATACTTTTATTTAACCCATAGAAATCGACTGAGACGATTCTGTTTTTCTTTAGTTTTTAGATACGAAACCCTAACAACGAATTAAACATTAAAAATAATTTCAAAGTTTAATGGGAATTATGGACAAATTTGATGTGTTAAACTTTTTAATTATTAAAAATGGACTTAAACTTCGATGATTAAAAATAATGAGAGAGTTTTTAAAGAAATTTGAAAAAAGTGACACCTGTATAGTAAATATAGAAATTGATTAAAAAAACGATGTATAAAAATAGAATTTATAAAAAGTTTGCACGTTTTACTCTTAATGGCCATTAATGATAGGATTTCATTTTCGTCCAAGTAAAAAAATCATTTAACAAAAGAAAAAGTGTACGACACTCGTGACAACAAACTGTAACAATATTAAAGTTTGCTTTCAAAAACATTTATAACCTAAGACGGACGATGTGTCATTAGTGCAGGTGAGTGATTCGGTGAGTGTGTCACATACATGCGATGGATAATTAGTGATCATACAATTAGTGATCACAGACCGATTAAATAATAAAAAAGAAAGTGTTTTCTTGATTTTCTGCAACGATTTTTTTTATCCATCCTATGTGTATAGTCTGTAACTAAAATCTTTGGGAAACCAGTGCTTATAGCCAATATGCTTGTCCTACCTGGGTACGCCAGATACTGCGCATACAGGAAAGGTTTAAAAAAAATAAGTGCCAAAAAAGTGTTTGATTCGAAAATTAAGTTGATATTAAATAAATAAATAAATGAGGCAGACACTTTTGGACGGGTTAATATTAAACCAAAATTACCCAAAGTTTAATTTTCAAAAACGAAAATATAAGTGATTGAATCACGCTGAAATTTTTATAGCAACTTCATTAGATATATTTAAAAATATCTGTAAAAAGACAAGACACTTTTTCTGGGGTTTGAGATTGTTTTTGGGAACTTATGCACGATTTAAAACACTTTCCCAAAAATAGTCTTTAACCCCGGAAAAAGTGTCTGACTTTTTGCAAATATTTTTAATCTTTAATCTGGCATATGTGTTTAGTTCACTCGTCGGCACGTCATTTGAATAATTTAGACACTGACGATCAACCACATTAAAATGCAAAAATTTATACATCATATGAAATATATATTACCTATAGATAAGTGAAAAAATATGTGATAATATGTAATAGTTATAAAAAAAATCACAAATGACACCGACTGAGTTTTATAAAACTAAGGAAATGATTCCACTTGAAAAATTAATTTCGTAAACGGTAACATTTAAAAAAAAATGTTTTTTATACGATAGCAAAAAGTTCATATATAAATTGATTAAAAAAAACAACTAGGCATTATATCGCATTTTTTTTAAACATATATCATTTGATTGATTATTTCATTTATTAGTTATGAGCCTGACGAAGACTAAATAAAGTAGTCGAAACGTAGAAAGATTAACAATAACACGATTGTTTTGTATTATTAATCCAAATACCTGAGATTTATTATTGAATTATAAAAAAAACAACCTTTGTTGTCTTGTAAATTCGTTATTTTTGAGTTTTCCCAAATATGTTACAGGAATTAGTGGCATTAATTTTTCAAATAGAATCATCCCCTGAGTTTTTTGACCATCATTTTCGGGACAGATTGTATAATTCAAAAGTTTCAAGAGATGTAGACATTTAATTATTACATTAAAATACCATCTATTGATACAATTAATCAAAACCGAGAAACAAGTGTATCGTTATTGATGATGAAACAGTTGAAGTTATCGGCCATTAATCACTGTTACCAAAACTTCTTTAGATATTAATTTTTATCTAAAATATTATTCTACAATTGATTATTTCATTGAACAATATGTTGTAACTATATGTTTTCTCACGCACTGAGAATGATGGAAGAACTAACTATAGCACAAACTAACCCTGGCTAATAAAACAAGTGAAGCTCTTGTATTACGTTTCACAGTTGATGCTCGTGTGTCTTTGGTTGATACACATTTTCTCGTTGGTTAATTTTCACTCTTTACGACATGCACAACAACAACAAATGACAGTCGCGAATCGACGGCGCGTTGCATTTGTTTCACACATACGTGCATTTTCAACGTTTTAAAATTTAATTTCTAAAATGCATTGTTACGTCTATTAAACTGAAGATAGGTTGAAAAGTGAACTTAAAAATCCAGAGGAGAAATTGTCCAAATTAGTTTTCGTGACAGAATTTTTAATTGACAGTTTATATGCGTGCGCAGTGTGGTTAGTTAACCATAGAGGTCGTTTTTTAATTACGTTTTAATTATGAGTAATATTAAGTCTACACGACATTTACGTCTACTCTTGAGTTTTTTGTAATAATTTCAATTGCTACTTTTTGGAATAATAAAACTGTAATTGGCGAAAAACATGCTGACTGATCTTAAACCATGATGAAAACGAATCAGTAAATGCTTAAAACGTTCGCCATTTTTGTGTAGCTACACACTTTTGCTACCATCTTGTAGATTTTTTACGCTGCTGGAAAAGGTCAAGATTTCTATTAATTTGACTCTTGACTGTGTTAAGCCTCTAATGAAACGAAAAAGAGTGACACAAAAATCCGGCAAATAACGGCTGGATAAGTCCAGTCAAAATATTAAAATTGACTTACAGAAAAACATGTTTAATTTACTTTTAGACACTAACAGATACCATGTTTATTGGCACGACTATAAATTGAAAAACTGAGCAAAAATAAAAAATGTATTTCCCATTTAAGTGAGTCACAAACATTAAAAATTTCCTCGATTGATATGTTTAAATACTTATAAAATTTGGCGTCATAAGAGATCCGTCTTGCAATTAAAATTAATTGTAATTAATTAAGTTACATTTAAATTTATTAAAACGTGTTTAACGATATTCATCTTCTACTTCATTGAAAGTTTTTAATTATTATGATACTTTCATTTTCCCATAAAATGTTAAATGTAAATTTTAAATGTACTTTGTGTTACATTTTAAACATTATCTATTTTTTAAAAGATTTTACAGTGATAAAAAACGTTACAGTCTAAAAATGATTTGCAATTTGTCCTATACTTTTAAGGTAGAAAGGCAAAGACTAAGTACAGAAACAATTTTTGAAAATTTGTGAGTAATATTGTCGCCGAGACAAGATTAATAATTTCTTTCGTCTTCGACATTGTAACGTCCCGAACAGGGAATGACTTACAGAACGCAGTGCAATTTCAGGGACAGATAAAAAATTGATGATTTAACAGTCGACAACGTTGGTGATTATAAAATCATTGCCAATAACGGCACATGGGCAGTGAATAGTATATTTTGCTTTAGCGTATTTATACTACAAAGGTATATTTCGCTTGCGCGCATTTATACTACAAATACTTTATACAATTTTGTTTGAAGTTTTGTGTTAAAAAAAAAAACGTAATTTTTTTATAATAAATGTAACGAATATTTTTTTTTTCAATAAATATAATCAATCAGTGAGGAGGAGTTACTTTTGTATTTTTTTGTACAACCCGACTGGACCAAATATAAGAAGGTTGTTACAACTTCTAAGATGAAATTTTAGCGAAAGGAAAAGGGAGGATCGATAAATTTTGACAATTTTGAAAATCAAAATGTTTATAGATCAAAAGAAATATGATTTAAAAAAAAGTATTCCTTATTTCCCAACTAATGAAAAGACAACTGGTGAAAGTATCAAATAGATTTTCAGTTCGTTATAAAAAACACAGTTCGTAGAACCAAACCCTGCCGACAATAAAGTGTAATTGCTAACACAGGAAGTGTTTTTTTTTTAATAAAATACAAAATTCAACCCTTAATACGTTCCTTAAAATAATATTTTTCCCTAATTTTAATCTTATCAATTCAACATCAACCCCTCAAAAGTAAGTGCATATCCGCAAACTGCCATTTTCATAAAATTTGTAAGTCCAGTTTTGTTGGGTCGATTTTATTAAAATTTTGGCAGCACATTTTATCTTTACTAATCGGTTAAATTTCAATTTTGAAACGATTATGAGGATTTTTCCGATATTTTGGGACCCAAAAACTTTTTTCAAATCTTAAAAACTACCCTTAAAATAGTCTGATTGGGCCCATTGTAAATGGGCTTTGTGCGGTGACAGTGGACCCAATTTCGATTAAGTCTGTCAAGAGTATGCCATCCGACCGACGCCTATAGTGTTATTTGCCATATGGAAAATCCACTAAATACAAAAAAATGGGAATCTTCGATCTCTGCTTACGCAGGACACGTAAAGTTGCGAAATTTTAAACACTGTAGACATTAGTTTCCGTTCTACTTGTGATAACATTCTGAATACAGACGGCATAGTTAATACTTAGTATAGACATATCCTATAGAATATAGAATATCAACTAACTCCGGTTACTGTAATTCCTAATTTTATCTTTACTTAGAAATTAATATAAGAAGAGTATTTCAGCCAGCGTTGCCAGACGTCCCGATTTTGGCGGGATGTCCCGATTTTTAAATCAAAACTAAATGTCCCGCGCGGGACAGGCTCAGTCCCGCTTTTCGGAGATAACTCGACCGTGTCTAAATAATTATTCTCTTATTGTAAGTTGCAATTTGTAACACTCACTCCTCAGACTATTGTTTGAAACGCCATATTTTTCTAATGAATAAAACTTTTTTGATTTTGATTTCTGTTTTTTTAATTTTTTGTATTCAGAAGACGAATAAGACTCAACTATTTAACGATAGGATAAATCTGATTTCAAATATCATATTTTTGTTAATATACATTTTCTATGGCTATTTTTGCTATCTATTGTCACGTAAACGTAATTTGAACTCAAATAAAAAAAATATTTAAAAACTTCTGGTTATATACGTTTTTTTAAAATGTCCTGCTTTCGACGAAAGAATCCCGTTTTCTTCAGTCAAAAAGTTCCAAAATCCTGACTTGGTAAAAAAAAAATCTGGCAACGCTGATTTCAGCACCCAACGCAATGCAACGAGCCAAGTTGATTAGAACACACTGTATAGTTTATTTGTTAAAGCCAACAGAAAAATCGTGATCTACGGTGTTTCAATCAAACGTTGCACTAGCCATGATTTATCGACTCATCGGTGTTTCAAAACGTTTTGTAATTCCCGATCGTCTGGGATTTATAAATATAAATTTACAGCCGGATTTTGTGATTCGTGAATTTGCATTTTTACTTTATGGTTTACATATTCTAAAAGTACACAGACATATTTAGCTAGCACTAGTCTTGAACGTGCTTTAATCCTTACTTTGTTATAGGTATTATATTATAACCTTCTACCGAGGTTTAAGGTTGACCTGTACTAGATGACCGCAATAATTGTTATAAAATGCCTGCTCTTATATTTTGTTTCGTGATGTGCACTTTGCAATAAAAACTACTCTCTATGTCTGTGATGCGCAAACCCCCCAAATATGAGGCGTGAAAATTTTTCAGGCTCATCATTCTTATTAGAAATGATCTATATTTGTTTTAAATTAAATAAAACGAAACTACTTGCGATTATTATTAATTATATTTGTTTTAAATTTACTTGACATAAGTAAGCATTACATATTTTTATAATTATATAAATCTAGTATTGTTTTTAAATTTTAATACCACGAGGAATTGGACTAGTAGAAATTGAATAAAACTGTTCTTATTTTCTTATTCAACAACGTTTCGTCTTTATTTAACATTTCTTTAGACTTCTTATAAATTGTAAGAAATATAATATAATTACATTATTATATTTCGTACAATTTAAATTTGTTAATGATGTACCAAACAAAGAAAATCGCTATAAATAACGTTAGATTATTTTTTAACAAACTCATGTTTACCTAAGAAGCCTGAAGAAAAAAATATCATTTCAACAGTCCTTGCCCGTGATATAAAATTTAATATTCAACATGGTCACGACAATCAATTTAAAATTAGTTTATTATTGTAACATTTTAATCTTTCCTGGTAACATTTAAATGCTTCCTTTGTTCATATGCGAGTTTACAGAGAGGCGAGAATTTTAAAATAAATTCAGGAGAGGGGGGAGTAGACAATATTGTGCACCACCATTCTGTTTTAAAAATATTCTCTGAAATTACAAAAATGAACAATTTAAAAAAAAATGTCTTTTGTTGTACCAAAAAACTAGGAATCGTACTAAGCCAATTATATTAAAAATCATCTTTCTGAAATTTAAACAATCAACACCCAGCATTCATATTCTACCCGTAAATTTCAAAAAAAACTTAAGAAATCATTGACTGCACAATTAGGGTTGCCAACCGTCCCGCTATACGCGGGACGTCCCGTTTCTGATAAATAAATATTCTGCTTTTCGGAGGACGCTAAATACATTGCATCTATTCCGTGTTCTAATGCAGCAGCAGAGAGAGTCTTCTCACTTTGTAATAATGCCTGGACCGACGCGCGAAATCGTCTTCATGTGGATTTTGTAAAGTCAGAGCTACAAGTTAAAGTAAATTTTTCTTATCCGTGCAAAGATTTTTGCAATTTTGTACTTAAAAATAAAAAAATCCTTAAAAGTGCCAAATGTCAAGAAAAATACTCATTTAAAAAGTAATTCATAGTTTTCATAATAAAGTCTAAATTACACTATAACTGTTTTTTTTAGTAAATATTGACTATTATTAATCTAACAAGGTTTATTTTACTTCTCATTCTGATTTGTAAAGAAAATTTAACGTTTTTTGTATTCTAAATAAAATTAGTCGGATACCGCTTTTTAAACCCTTGTCCCGCATTTGAAATCATTATTTCCCGCAAATTTGTATTTTAAAGTTGGCAAGCCTATGCACAATGGTTGTATAATGTTGATGAAGTTACTATTGTCAGTTTTAGGTATGACAATTTCGACTTCTTGTAGTCTTTTGTATGATTGATCTTATTTTATATAAAATACGAAAAGAAAAAACGGCTTACGTATTGGATACTTAGTTAGGGTTGTTAACTTGTTAATATAGTCACTGAATAAAAAAAAGTAAACCTTAAAAACAAGAGATAGGTGCAATAAAAACACAGAAAAACCGCAATCTTACAACAACAAATACAATTTATTATATTATTTATATAACTAACTATATTCCAACCACATCCGTAAACTAAATTTAAATAACAACATACACACACATTTATTTTACTAGTAGTTTTTACCCGCGGCCTCACTCCTATCAAATCCTATCAATCGATTGGGTAACTAATTTTTACCCCATATCGACTGGCATGCCTTAGAGTATGTTCTACCACGTATAAAATATAGCTGATTTAAATTCAGGAATGCCTCATCACGCACTAGTGCTGTAATGAAAAATAAAATATTTTAAAGTACAAGCTATTATTGCAGTGTACTAAAAAGGATAAAAATAAGTTTTGATAATTTAGATTCATAAAAAGCGTAGATCGTGACTTTCATAGAGGTTACAACCCACGCTTTGATAATTATGAACCTAAATTATTAAAACTTATTTTTTTCCTTTTGACTACCCAGCATTAAAAGCATGTCTTTAAAATTTGCTTTTCTAATATTTCATTTTCTAATTTTCAGTTACGTCTTAACCTATGCACTTCTCATAATGAAAAGGTAACCCGCCATATTGGGGCGTCTACCATATTGGATTTTTAATGACGCCACACAGCTTTCTGTATTCTACTTTTCATACCATTTCATTCAATAGCACTATCGAGAGGATTGTAAAGAGAAAAGTATTTTGCCATTTTGTTTTGGCCACCACATTGAATGTAAAATGGCGTCATGCAGCTTACTATATTATCATACCCTTCCATTGAATACCAATATCGAGGGGGTATTAAAGAAAAAGGTAATCCGCCATATTGGGGCGTCTACCATATTGGATTTTTAATGACGCCACACAGCTTTCTGTATTCTACTTTTCATACCATTTCATTCAATAGCACTATCGAGAGGATTGTAAAGAGAAAAGTATTTTGCCATTTTGTTTTGGCCACCACATTGAATGTAAAATGACGTCATGCAGCTTACTATATTATCATACCCTTCCATTGAATACCAATATCGAGGGGGTATTAAAGAAAAAGGTAATCCGCCATATTGGGGCGTCTACCATATTGGATTTTTAATGACGCCACACAGCTTTCTGTATTCTACTTTTCATACCATTTCATTCAATACCAATATCGAGAGGGTTGTATAAAGAGAAAAGTATTTTGCCATTTTGTTTTGGCCACCACATTGAATGTAAAATGACGTCATGCAGCTTACTATATTATCATACCCTTCCATTGAATACCAATATCGAGGGGGTATTAAAGAAAAAGGTAATCCGCCATATTGGGGCGTCTACCATATTGGATTTTTAATGACGCCACACAGCTTTCTGTATTCTACTTTTCATACCATTTCATTCAATACCACTATCGAGAGGATTGTAAAAAGAAAGGTATTTTGCCATTTTGTTTTGGCCACCACATTGAATGTAAAATGACGTCATGCAGCTTACTATATTATCATACCCTTCCATTGAATACCAATATCGAGGGGGTATTAAGGAAAAAGGTAATCCGCCATTTTGGTTTGAACGCCATATTAGATTCAAAATGACATTGCACACCTTACTGTATTCTACATGTCAAACATTTGATAGGTATCCATATGGAGGGAGTTGTATAGAAGAAGGTAATCCGCCATTTTGTAGTGGCGACCATATTGGATGTACCATAATAGTCAATATACTATACTGCATTGTCTTCAGAACCAAAAGTGTGTGCAAAATTTCTGTATGATCGGATATCGGGAAGTGTTCTAAAAATCGATCGCAAGATTTGTCCCTGACAGACAGAAAAACGTGAAACAAAAGTAAGCGCACCAACAAGGTTCAAAGCTAGGTTATACGTTTATATTAGATGCTTGAACCGAGCTGGGTAGAGTAGTGGTACAGCACTAGACTCGCATTCGGGAGGTCCGGGTTCGATTCCCGGCGGGGGCAGATGTGGCTGGGACTTTTTCCTACTGCCTTTCGCCGAGAAACGGTAATTCCTGTACCGGCCATCTTGATTGAGGTTTTCCATGGTTTCCCTCAATTAATTCCAGATAAATATCGAGGTGGTTCCTTATTTGAGGCCATGGCCGATTAGCTATCAAACTCCTAGTTCAACAATTACCTACCTTATCCTAATTTCCTGTAATTCCTTCATTCGCCCATTGCTATTATATAAGTTGAAGTTTAAGAAATGTAGAAAAAAACGGGAAGTGGTAAAATGAAAAATAGTAATGGTGCGAATGGCGTCTGTTATGACATAAAGTCGAGAAACGGACGTTAAACGCATTATTATTATTATTATTATTATACGTTTTAATTGCAATGAACGCACCATCAAAATATATTGAATAGTATTGACTTTTTTTCTTTTTTGTTCTTGGTAATTAATATAAAATTGATTTCCCGACAAATCAATTTTATATATTGAATAGTTTTTGAGTTGACCTGGAATAAACAAATCATACAGAAGATCTGTGGATGAGCCAGAATTACAGGACCTGATCCGAATCGAGTTGAACTAAAAATTTTTTAATTTTGAAAAAGTTAGGAAAACAGTGTAAATACGAAAAAAATTTAAGAACCGTCTTCAATTTGTACAGATTTCTTCCGGAACAACTCGAATCGAAAGTAGAGTATTTATTTACCATTCGACTCGACTCCACTTGAAAATGTAAATCCACTACTTGCAGCCTTTAACTGCACTGAAAACAACTATTGAGAATCACTGCCGTGAAATAAATCACAAAAAATATCCGCCAGTATGTTAAAAACATTAAATAAAACATAATAATTACGAATACTGAAAAACCGTGTGTAATAATAATATAAAATATGTCAATTAATATGGTGAGTATGCAGCTCATCTAAGTAAAACTGATAGTTTCTGGTTTAAGATTCCAGCAGTGACCGGATTACTAATAAAAAAACTCTTTGAAGGTAATTTATTCCTTATGTATGTAGCAACTAGGATTTTGATTAATTTTCAAATTGAAAAATAGTGGAGATGAATCGGAAAAAACGTGGATTTTGCAAATTTTTTCTGACGCAATTTTCTTGATTTGGGTGGGTGAAAACGGGTGGGGGAAGCCAACGGGGGTTACCATCGTTTTCGGCGTCCTCGAAAACAGGGGAATGCGGGAGGTTTCCCGTTTATTAAAAAAAAAACGCATTTTCAACCCCCTTGGAGGGTGGTTCTTGGCCAAGGAGGTAGGAGTAGGAGGGTGGCGGTCAGTTGCCAGGTAACCTGAGCCGTCCCCGGAAGTGGATTGCATGCCTTTTTTTCCGACCCGGGTCATCAAAACGGAGATTTCAAAAAAAAGTGTGGTTTTTGGCCAATAGAGGGTGAACGCAACCCGAAAAAAAAAATTTGTCTTACGCCATCGAAAACGGGGGGGGGGAGTGGTTTCGTTGCGTCTGAAAAAATTTGAATGTCTTCCGACTCCACTAAAATGCCTAGCTCCACCTGCAAACAAATGAGTGTTAGGCAATTAATATCGCTTTTGTTGCTGGTTATCCGTTAATCTGTTTATGTAATAATCCACGTATTTTTTGTGCAATATAGACAACACCACCTTGCAACCCTCTTTCAGTTTTGTAACTATACTAGAAGTACATTTAAAAGAGTTTTCGGTTACTAAAAATGCTATTAACCCTACTACGATTATAGAAGAGACATTAATCATGTCAAATAAAATATAGTGCCATAAGATTTACAGAATATATTTTCAATACTTAGATTTAAAAAATACATATACTTTATTATTAATTAAAAAAATAGACTGTGTATCTTACTCTACACGCTACAGAACTTAAACCACACAAACACATTGATGTTTAAAAGTAGTGTGCATTATTTCTGGTATGATCTCCATTTGAAAATGAAAAGTATTGTTAACTAAACGTTAACAAAGCTGCTACAAATTCAAAATCTTCGATTCCATTTATAGGCTATATATTTATCAGTGTTTGACTATTTTACGAAAGAATAATCAATTAGACACAGCTTTAGACATATTTCTTATTAGATATGGATTTGGTTATAAGCATGCAGTGAATCAGAATTTCATATTTTATTATACGATAATAACGATTATAACAAAACAAAAAGCATCGGTGCTTTATATGTGTGTGTTTAGTTGTACTATCGGCCACTAGGCGCGCGGCGCGAGACACTACTCAGGTGAGCAACAGGTAAACGTGAATTGAAGGTATCTCAGTTGCTATGGAATAGTCGCGTATATCTGACGTGCGATTGTTTTACGTTTATCTGTATACAGCGCGTTGCGTTTATTTCATTAGTATATTGTTTACCGTCGCTCAATTGTTATCTCGCATAGCTTAATTTGATATTAAATGCAGTTTATTTTTACCTTGCTTTATAGTAAATTAATTATTTATGTGGCCGTATGTAAGTGAATATATTTATATGGACTTTACAAGGACGTTTTTTTAAAATTATTTTCTGAGAAAAATAGTGCCTTATAAATAATTTAGCTGATGCGTCTTTTTTGAATATGTAAAGGTGCTGAATGCTTAATTATTTTGTTACAAAGTGTCTTCCGAAATATATATTTTTTGTGATACGTGATGCTATAAAAATAACAATATTTTCGAAACAAAATATTTAATTAATTACTGGAATGCAATTTCGTAATAATAATAATAATCTTTTAATTAATTATATACGCACAGCGATAAACCAATACTTAAATCTTTATAACGCCGATATCAGACTGGAAACGGTAAAAAGATTGCGCCTTTAAAAAGCGCGCATTCGCGTTTTGTGTGCCTAAAGTAAAAAGAAAAGATTTGTGAACGAAAAACAAACGACTATGTACTTCTGTGATGTTCATTTTAATGTTTGTAAAAAGTGATAAATGTCAAACATTATAAATAGTGATTTTTTGTGTTTGCAATCGATTTATGGACTTTTATAAGAACAGAAAAACAAGTGCCTCTAACAAAAAAACTAATATTTCCACAAAGGAAAAGCAATACGTGTTTGTTGTATTGTTTGTGATTTGTTTTCCGATAAAACTACAAAGTACTTGGATTTTTGATACAACCTTTGTACTTAATTAATATGTTCCATGTTCAGTGCCTCCGTATCAATAAAAAATAAAATAATTAAAATATGATAGATAAATAGATAATTAATAAAGAAATTAAATATTGTGATAAGAACTTTAATTGTGGGTGAAAAATATTATTGTGCGAATATTGCAGATATGGCATCAGACAGTGACGATTGCAATACAGCGGATTTACAACATACATTTTCTTATGGGTGAGTTTACACTATCTTAGCAAGTCCCAGCGTCGCGTCACAGCGTCGTCAGCACAATTAAATGCATCACCTTACATCGAATCAAAAGTAGTTACATATATTTAGGTACCTTCCCACTACAAATGAGATACGCGAACTAAAATTCTTGACTTACTTTTTAGACATCCCATCTTCTTGACATTTTTATTTATATTAAATTTGAATCGTACAGTTAGCGACACAAAAAATATTTCAAGACATATTGCTGTCTCTTTCTATATGAAAAATGAATCACTACGTGCAAAAGAACGTGTTTTGAGTACTGTGTTAGAAAAAGTTCTTTTTTTTAATGATCCTCTATAAAATAGCTGCTTTTCATGGCTGTATAGCGTTAGTAAAACGATATATTTCACACTAGTGCGTAAAGTAACACAAAATAAATGCGAAGCGTAGTTACTAAAAGTAAGAAAATAAAACGCATCCTACACTTGGAAATGAACTGTCAATTTTTTTTAATTATGTAAAAATCAGCTATTTTATAGAGCCTACGTGCAAAAAATACTATATATATCTTGTGCGCGATGAATTTTAGCTGTTTAAAACCTTCAGTTGCTCTTTTTTAGCATAATGTCACATTCGCTAATAAATGTCATCACGCACAAGAAACATAACAGCTACTACTTCATAAAAGAAATTCATTTCAGTTTTTGTTAAATGCAAATTTTTACAACAGTTTTCATAGGCAAATTATACCGAATGCTATATAAATGATCGTAGAATAAAATGCAAAAATTATTTCTTTCGACTACGGACTATTGAAAGTAATTAGTCTCAAAGCGGCGCATTAAAAAATAATGAAATCTGTAATTTTTGGATAAGTTTGGATAAAATCCGTGGCACAGGATCAATAAAACACAATATTGAAGTTAGAATTGCATTTTCACTAACGTTTCGGTGCGCTTTCCACCATCTTCAGAGTTCGAATGCTATCAACTCTAACCGAAACGTTAGTGAAAATGCAATTTTAACTTCAGTATTGTGTTTTATTGATCCTGTGCCACGGATTTTATCCGAACTTATCCAACAATCATCAAGGATCACCACCATTCTAATTACCTTCTTTTAATTAGAGCCAACCTCGAAATCTGTGAATCTAATGATTCAAAACTCGAAACCGGTGATGTTATGGATTAATCTAGGAAGAAAAATGCGGCGTTGTTTAAAAAAAAACTGCGTCCTTTTGTTAACAGATAGCAAAGAACTATGCGAACTTTAATATTTTTTAATTATTATAAATCAACGAACATTTCAGACGTCTTTATTTATTATAAATATATTACGTTTCGGCTCTATTTTTTAATATTTGTATATTTTTATAAATTACGTAAGTATTACAAATGAGAAAAATGTAAATAATTTTAGTTTTCCGTAACGGCTAAAAAAATTTTTGCCAGATTCTTGAAATATGCATTGATCAAAGAAAAAAATATGTAAATCAATTGTTTTTCGAACACGATTAACAATATGGAGGTGAATTTTCTCTAGTTCGTGACCTCCCTGAAAAATATTATTTAATCATAAATTGAAAAAAACCCGGGTCGCAGTGCCAAAACCCTGCCGACAATATAGTGTATTTGCTTGTATAGGGCCGTGAGGTTTTATATTTTCATTGTGTGAAATTAAGTTTGTTTTTGGGCAAAATAAAAAATTTAACCCCTTAATACACCCCTTAAAATAACATTTTTTTTCCTATTGTTTTTGGAGAAAATCGACGCACCACTTTTTTGTTCGTATCGGATGGTCCCAAAAAAAAAAAAAATTAAAAACTCGAATTCGAAATCTTAAACGATACTAACGTATATTTTCGCGACATCTGAACGTTTTTATGTAAACTGTAATGTATCTTTTTTAATATATAAAAACAATTCATAATGAAATCACTTTTAGTTATCTTATTCGTAAACTGATTAGCAAAAATCCTAAACTGACCGCGACACAAAGAACTTTGTGTACTAAATTTGAAGTAATACGCAACAGAATTGAATATTGCAAAAGAAAGAAAAGAAAAATTGGAAATCAGAATCAGTGGGGCTGTGATGCACAATCTTATCGAAAATATGATAAATATAACTTTTACTCAATCCACTTGATAAGTCTATCAAGATATGAAACATAAAATTTGGAAAATATGATAAAACTAAATAGTTTAAGTTGTTGTCTTTTTCTTTTTTAACCTCCAATAAATTTTTCAAGCATTTTCTTTATCGAATTTAGATGAATTTCTACCTTATTTGTGCCTCTGATATTACTTACAGCTCCTTTGTCGTTACAGAGAATCAAAGTGCTTATTTTATTAAACGTCATCTTTATCTGCTATCGAATTTCTAGAGTAAAATTATTAATTGATATAATATGAATAATTATTGTTTGTTATACATTTTACAACAACCACCTAAGAACTCTATTGAGCGTCTATAATCTACAGCATCTTTATCACCTAAGACTCTACCGGTTAGAAAACGAAACCCCTAGGTCATCTTAATAAACTGCAGTTAATGGCCATTATCATATATATAATATAGAATCTATTAGAAATAACGCGTACAATTTGCTATATTTGTCAGATCAATTTATATCTGTAAATTATCATCTTTTGTCATTTATTCCGCGGGGTATAAACTTAATAAATTGTTTCTAATCTCTATCCAACAATGAAAATTCCTTTTTGAATCGATTTAGTAAAATAAAAAATAAATGTTGGTAAATTCGTGTCCATAATTTTAATGAAGTTGGAATCGTAGAGAATTGGACAGTTTATGAGAAGAATTAACTTTGATTAAATTGAACGTTTCGTTGCTAATTGCAACTTCCTCAGCAACTATATTTAAAAACAAACAACAAAATACAAAATAGTAAATATTACAATGATAGTTTTATATATTTACTATTTTGTATTTTGTTGTTTGTTTTTAAATATAGTTGCTGAGGAAGTTGCAATTAGCAACGAAACGTTCAACTTAATCAAAGTTAATTCTTTTCATAAACTGTCCAATTCCCTACGATTCCAACTTCATAAAAAATAAAATACGCCAGATGTTATTTCTGTTCTTCTCAACGAATTTAAATACAGTTTGGCTATATATCGATGGCGCTCATTTGAAGCATGTGTATAATTTGACCCCATTGCTATTTAAATTTTTGACGTTGACCCATGCGCCGCCATTGAGCGGAATAAAAACGAGTAATTTGTGGCAAAAGATAACAATTAAAAAATGAAAATTGATTTGTTCGAGAATTTTCGACAAAAATCAACGAAATATAACGAATTTGTTCAATTGCTTTTTACTTCCACTGATGGATGTAAATAATGTAAATATTGACACCGTACTGGTAACTCTAATGCCAAAAAACGTATCTAATATTTTTTTCATATTTAGATTTTACGGTCGTAATTTCAAAATTATTCAAAGAATAAAAATTAAACATACTTTGTTAACGTCTGTATTTTTTTAGAATAAATAAAATTCAACGCCTATAAGCAGACAATTGAAACAATTTAATCATGGATGACGTTTTAGTCCGGATTTGGACCTTCATGACATTCTAAAAAATAATTATTAAAATTAATAAAAAAATTATATAATTAATTTTTTGAACCTGAAGATCCAAATCCGAATTGAAATGTCTTACCTAATTATATTTTTTCAATAAATTCTCTTAACTGTTCTTGAAATGCGTCCATTTGGCGTAAAGATATTTCGTGAGAGGTGCTGGGTCATTTTTTTTTATTTTGGTCACAGATTTTTCCAAGAAGTAGCGATTTTATCAGCTGAGTATTTTTCAACCAAGTAATTGTAGTAATCTCTTATCTATGACCTCCTTAAACGTCTAGCTTAAAAAAAATCAGGGAAACAATTAATATTTTTCATTTTCCTTGCTCCGCACACCGTTCTTATTATTTTATATTTTTTAATATATGTAGTTCTTCCATTTATTCGTCAAGTAATTTGAAATAGCCAATGCATTTTCCATTGATATAGACGCTGATGACCTCAAATGTTGAGGATCTATAATATACAATCTTTGTCTCTTTTCCACTGCATTCCCATAGAAATAGAACCTCCAGATTTACAGTATGTTATTCCGTCTGGTCTTTTAGAATTCGACACTTGCCTATCGATTTTTCCTTTTCTCTCTAATCTATTTTTGTTTCATCTAATTCTATAAAATTGTGAGTTTAATCTTTTTGGCTGAAAAAACGCTGTAAATCTTTCCATATTTTTAGCTATCTTTTTTGTGTCCGTATTTTTTCTCTTATCCGTAACTGAATATCTTCCATCTAATTGCAAAATGTTTTAGTACAAAAATCAATATCATACCAATCAAGGGCGCCGCCAGCCATTGAGCCAGAGGGGGGCAGAAGGATGAGAAAAAAACAAAAAATTCAGATTTTTGAGGGTTAAGATATTAAATATTAACACATTTATTGAATCCTTAAATTTGATTTTAGTTTCAGAGTGATTCTGCTGAACGCTACATTTTATTACTTACTTATTCTGTGACATTAGGCAGGAAAACTTATAACTTAAAAAAATCCCGAACCTCTAGGGAGGGGCAGCTGCCCCTACCTGCCCCCCCTTGGCGACGCCCCTGGTACCAATCATCCCCGCATTTTCCACAACACTTAATTTTCTCACTACTTCCTAGCGTAAGACGGAAATCTCATTGAGAAGGAAATCAGATACTGGGATCTATTATTTCGTTTGCGAAAGAGGAGGAAAAGAAAAATAGTTTACAAGCTTTTATTTAACTTGCCATGATTAACAGTCAGTCTGCCAGTGTGCCAGTTAATGTCAAAACTTGCAATCAGACTAAATCTAATTAAGTTAGAGCTTCGAAATTTTGCACACGTAAATAAGCTCGTGGACAATGCACAAATCCTCCGTGGCGGACGCCACAAAATGTCAGATTACCTCTTTCTTCACAGCCCTCTTGACATGGTTATCAAATGAAATACAATAAACTGAGTGAAGTCCTTATAAAACCAATATGGCATACGCGCAAGATGGTGGATTACCTTTTTCTCCACAACCCTCTTAACATGGGTATTAAGTGAGAGTTTGGCGAGTGAAATACGATGCACTAAGTGATGTCCTTATAAATCCAATATAATAATAATAATAATAATACGTTTATTGCCAAAAGATCCACAAAGTGATGCTTGGTTTGTCAAATACATAAATTGTGACAAAAAATATTCATTTATACTATAAAAAGAAAAATCTAATAAAAATTTTTTGAGGGCTATTTTAAATTTGTTAATAATCACAATGTCCTTTATTTCTCTAGGCAGTTTGTTAAAAACAGTAATTGAGAAATTTTTTGGACTGTTATGATATGCTGCCTTATTACTTTTTGGCAATTTAAATGCATCGCCGTATCGTGTAGGATAATCGTGAATGTTACCTACTGTATCTAAATGGTGACAATTCTTTTTAGTGTATTGGCCATATGGCAACATACACTATTGGCGTCGGTCGGATGGCGGGACCTAGGGGTCGGACCAAAAATTTCTCGACGTTTCATAACCTCCTGAAGACTTTGCCACCATTTTTAAAAATGTTTATATATATATGTATATATATATATATATTTATATATATACGTATATATATATATATATATATATATATATATATATATATGTGTGCGGGCAATAACTTTCGAAAGAATTAATTGATTTCAACTAAATTTGGCCCACGCGTTGAAATTCATCACCGCAAGAAGCCTATTTAAAATGGGCCTAATCGGGTCATTTTAAGGGTAGTTTTTAGGGGTTGAAAATTGTTTTTGGGCCCCAAAACACCGAAAAAATTCTCCGAATCGTTTCAGAATTGAAATTTAACCCTCTGGTAGTAATTAAAATGTGTCCCTAAAATTTTAATAAAATCGGCCCGACAGGACCGGATTTACAAATTTTATGAAATCACTATGTTGCACATAGGGAATTTTTTACTGAAAGGTGTATATAATTTGGTATATAGGTTCGATTGATAATAATAGTGCAATTAAGAAAAAAAATATTATTTTAAGGGGTGTATTAAGGAGTAAAATTTTTCATTTTGCCCAAAAACCAACTTAAGTTCGCATAATAAAACCACACTGCCTGTATAGCAAATACACTATATTGTCGGCAGGGTTTTGGCACTGCGACCCGAGTTTTTTATGTATAAAGCTGCGTAAAATATGAAAATACATGGTAAAGTCATGATATTGTGACGTTTAAAATATGGAAGACAAGAATCAGTTCTTTTTAATCCAAACATGTACCTCATAATCATTTTTTGTTTCATAAATACTTTTTGACAATGAAGGGATGTTTGACCCCAGCAAAGAATGCCGTACTTTAAAAATGGGAAAATAAAAGCGTAATAAGCTGTTATCAAAAGTCTCGGCACACCTCCAAGATGGCAAATTACCTTTTTCGTCACAACCCTCTTGACATGGGTGAGAGTTTGGCGAGTGAAATACGATAAGCTAGGTGAAGCCATTGTAAACCCAATTTAGAGGACGTCACATGTCCGATTGCACTCATTTTCATCCCTGCTGCTCTTGTGCGGTATCTGACCTTCTTAATAGATGATTGCGAGGCCTACAGCGTGCGTGCGATTCAACCACATATAGTATAGTTGTATGAGATGTGGTATTAAAACACGGCACGTTATTGGCATGAATGTCTTAATAATCTCCTAAACTTGTATCGCTTTGCTCTTTTCATGCAAGCATGTGTGTGTAACAAACTCCCTGAGTACTCGCGCAATCATATCGACTCATGAATACCTTACTGCAACAATATCAGAATACTGGTATGCGTTTCCACCGACAAAAAATATGAAAACCCGGGTCGCAGTGCCAAAACCCTGCCGACAATATAGTGTATTTGCTTATATAGGGCCGTGTGGTTTTATACTTTTATTATGTGAAATTAAGTTTGTTTTTGGGCAAAATAAAAAATTTAACCCCTTAATACACCCCTTA
Source organism: Venustoraphidia nigricollis (assembly GCA_034508555.1). NCBI lineage: Eukaryota > Metazoa > Arthropoda > Insecta > Raphidioptera > Raphidiidae > Venustoraphidia > Venustoraphidia nigricollis. Next base: position 1,959,360 of record JAVRKA010000065.1, on the reverse strand, counting down.
AAATAACATTTTTTTCTTAATTGTAATATTATTATCAATCTAACGTCTACACCGAATTAAATACACCCTTCAATAAATAAGTCACTATCTGCTAACTAGTGTTTTCATAAAATTTGTAAATCCGGTCCTGTCGGGCCGATTTTATTAAAATTGTGGGGACACTTTTTAATCACTACCAAAGGGTTAAATTTCAATTTTGAAACGATTCGGAGAATTTTTTCGGTATTTTGGGGCCCAAAAACAGTTTTCAACCCCTAAAAACTACCCTTAAAATAGCCCGATTAGGCCCATTTTAAATAGGCTTCTTGCGGTGATGGATTTCAACACGTGGCCCAAATTTCGTTGAAATCAATTAACTCTTTCGAAAGTTATCGCGCGTACACACACATATATATATAAATATATATATATATATATATATATATATATATATATATATATATATATATATACATATATATATATATAAACATTTTTAAAAATGGTGCCAAAGTGTTTAGGAGGTTATGAAACGTCGAGAAATTTTGGTCCGACCCCTAGGTCCCGCCATCCGACCGACGCCAATAGTGTATGTTGCCATATGGCAAATACTAATAAGCCTCACCCTCATAAGCTCATATAAGAAGTTTAACTTTTTTAATTTTTGATATTATTGTTACGGCAAAATTATTACACATTTTAAGAGGGCACTTTGATGTTTATGTCATGTGAAAATTATCACGGACAGAACGTCATATTTATACCATAGTTTTATTTACATACTATAATCTACAGAAAAACATTTTTAATATGATTTGTCATACACATCATAACCTGACATTATGTGACGTTTCAGCACATACTTATATTTAAAAATGTTTAATCCAAAAATTGTTCTGATATCTGATATTATTCAATATTTTCCTTTCTGAATTCACATGAAATATATATTATGAGTTCCTACCGTATGTACGTCAAATTACAGAAAATATTTCGTACTTTAATTGTTCGTAATTTTAAACGTCATATTCAAGCCGTTCATCCTTGTCTTACTATTTTGCGAATCAAAATGCAACACACTATAAACTTCTGCCCTTGTCAGTTTCATGTAATTTAGGGAACAAACTAACTTCCCCTTTATTTTTTTATTCTATTTCCCCTCGATTTCTTACATTTTTCACACAGATAACGTCGCTAAAGAAGTTAAACTTCAAAACTGTCAAATCATTTTCATCAAAATTTGTTATACTTATAGGATCGTTGTAACACCCACTGGCACCACTTTTAAATTCTAATTGCTCAAAAAATTTAGTATCGGTTGAGTGGTAAACGTACTCAACCGTGGAGTAGAGTAGTAAATTAGATGAATAACGTTTACGTTGACTGTTCGAAGATCACAATACGATTAGTGGACGAGCCAAAATGTTGTGGCAAATGTTTCGAAGCGATTTTTTTATTGCAGGGAAAAATTTATTAAAAACTCTAATCTTCTAGACGCGAAAAGGAAAATCTACTACTCGTACTTTCCTATTTAAACTTCTTTTTAGTCACAAATTTGCTTTTTTTACACCACCCCCTCCCATTGACTTCAGAGATTTAATTACATGTGCCAGACACAATGTGATAGCGATTAAACAAAGAGGGATTAAAGGAGCCAACACCTTTTCTCAGCACAGGCTCACGCAGCATTAGAATCTTAAGACAAACTCAGGACGCAGACTTTGGAAAAAAACACAAAAAATGTCTATTGTTAGTAAGTAGAGGGCACAATATGCGTTCAATATTTTATATACTTCGAAATTAACCGAACTTAGGATGTGACTTAAGGCTGTCGGAACGCTCTGAATTTAAGCCAAAAATAGAGCTTCGGCTGTCAGCTGATTGTAGACTTATTCGTCAACATTCTGCAAAAATTCTTTCTCTATAAGGAAGATAAAGGACAAATCTAGGTCTCTAATGGACTACTTTTGTAATTTATGTACGATTTACTAGAAAAAATTTGGTATTAATTGTGCTAAAAAAACACACGTTTTCAATGTCACACTACGACCTTATTCGTACTTATTTCACAAAATTGTTCCATCACAAACCTAAAGTGACTCTTCCTTTTTCGGAAAAGTTTTTTAAATCTTCAAAATATTTCCAAAAATTAGAGTAATCAATTGACAGCGGCACCCTTGCAATAGCATCTTTTAGCCTTGTAGTTGACACTAGCAAGAAATTGAAACGTGCGGATGATTTGAGCGAGACAGAGCTAAAGAAGGTCACACCCACAATATATTTTTTGCTTACCTCGCCCCTACCGCTAGGTCTCAGCACAAACAAAATTTAGAGCGTTCCGACAGCCTTAAGCTAAGGGGGAAGAAGAATTCTTTCTCTTGTAGACGTTGCCATAAGTGTTCTGAAGCATAATTCTGACAAGATCACAAATTTATTCAATACCAAATTTAAGTAAAAGCGATGCAAATATTTATACTAAAATGCAACAGTTCTTCTACAACTACCATTATCCATTCATTATTAAATACAGTGAAAGTTGAATTTAATTATGGTGAATTAACTGAGAAAATTCAGTCGTTTACCGGACGTCATTACCTTTAGTATGTTTCTTTTTTTAAATAAAAAGATGAAAATTAATGCCTAGCAAAATAGGTATTGATTACTTTTGCAGCAGCTGTACTTATTTCCTGATGTGAACCTAAGTTAGCTGTGTCACAGATCAAAGAAAGTCTTCATCTATGACGAGGTCACTACTGTTTAGTGAAGCATTGTAACCTTTGATATTTGTATTTATTTCAATTTTTGCCGCTTAAGGTAGCTGTCGTGGTACAATATTGTCAAAAAGTTATAGATTATACGCGCCACAAAAGTATACTAGCTTGTAGCTAAGTGATCCATAATTTGTACGCAAGACTGTACCCGTGGAAACGTAACCCATACAGTATTCATATGAATGTATGCTTTTCTATAAATTGTTGAACTTTAAACCGTTATTTATAATTAATTAGACGGTCAAAAATTTGTTCTTATTTTTTTTAAACTCATAGCAAATGCATTGAAAGACTCAGTTTTTGGAAAGTTTCTGACAGTTAGTTCTTTTTTTATAAATAAGAAACTGGTTCAGAACTATAGAGATCGTATACAATCAATGTTAATTATCTAATTTTTAATTGAATTTATCTCGGATTATATACGATCGACTTCAAATTTTCAGGGTAATTGTATTATCATGTCCTTAATAAGTATACAAAAATTAAGAATTTTCTGATGGTGTGCCTTAACCACGACAACTACCTTAAGGTATCACAAACGTCTCTCATAACCAAAATGTATTGAATTAACTATATTATAGATGAATAACTTTCATCTACTACGTTATGGCTGACATGACTAACGTAAGACTATTGATTCTCTGACTAAAGCCTTGGTTTCCGTAATACGACGATGAATGACGTAACAAAGAACGTGTGCACAAAAGTAAATGGATGCAGTTTTTTGAGTAGTGGCCGCACCACCGTAATGTAAAAAAGTGGCATCCATTTAGTTCTATGCACACATTTTTGGTCCGTCATTGTCCATCATATTAATACGACCATATTATGGTACCGCTATTTTAGGAAACCACGCTTAACCTTGAACTCTGCCTATTTTCTTGTAACTAAGTTTAATTTAATTGGGCTATGCCTAGGCGATGAAAAAGATACAATACAGATAAATATTTCATTCTGCCTGAGTTGTGGCAAAATAACATTTTTTCCATAATCAAGATTAAGAGATATAAGATGTTTTAATTTCTACAAGCTGCAGAACGTTTGCTATTTAATTGTTAAACATTCATTGTTACAATGCTAAATCAGAAAAATTTATTTTTATCCACCAACACCGTCTGGACTCAAAAAAAAAAAAAATGGAAATTTACCTATACATTCATAACTCTCGCTATAGAGACGATTCATGTCTAGCAGTACCTAGCTAAAATAATCAGCTCTCGCATGTAGTGGATTTTATGTTACCATTGCTTTATTATGAAGAATTGATTGTTTAGATATCGCACCGTAGAGTAACTGACAACTCATTCCGCCGCGAAAGTGGAAAGATTCTGGTTTGAGTCCAGACGGTGTTGGTGGATAAACAGCAAAAAAAAAATAGTCTTAAGATCGAAAACATAAATTTCAGATGTAACGCAAATTATTAAAAAGAATAAATGGTAATTGGCTGGACATCTCTCACGTCTTCATAATAACAAACAGGCTAAGTTAAGGTAGTTGTCGTGGTTAAGGCACACCGTCAGAAAATTCTTAATTTTTGTATACTTATTAAGGACATGATAATACAATTACCCTGAAACTTTGAAGTCGATCGACCGTATATAATCCGAGATAAATTCAATTAAAAATTGGATAATTAACATTGATTGTATACGATCTCTGTAGTTCTGAACCAGTTTCTTAATTATAAAAAAAGAACTAACTGTCAGAAACTTTCCAAAAACTGACAGTCTTTCAAAGCATTTGTTATGAGTTTAAAAAAAATAAGAAATTTTTTTTGACCCTCTAATTATTTATAAATAACGGTTTAAAGTTCAACAATTTATAGAAAAGTATACATGCATATGAATACTGTTTGGGTTACGTTTCCACGGGTACAGTCTTGCGTACAAATTATGGATCACTTAGCTACAAGCTAGTATACTTTTGTGGCGCGTATAATCTATAACTTTTTGACAATATTGTACCACGACAACTACCTTAACGACAGAATGGCGACCGTTAAGCAACAAAATAAACGTGTGATGCCAAAGACGACGTTGAAAACATTAAATTGACAACTTCATTAACAAGTTATGGCACAGGAATGCACAGGATAGACAGGAATGGAAATTGGAGGGGAAGGACCTTTGCCCAGCAGTGGGATTGACGGATTATTATGATTACTATATATAGTTGAGAACTTTTTTTTCATAATATACACGATGAAGAAAAGTCTTCATCTGCATTTAAGGCTGTCGGAACGCTCTAAATTTAAGCCAAAAATAGAGCTTCGGCTGTCAACTGATCGTAGACTTATTCGTCAACATTCTGCAAAAATTCTTTCTCTATAAGGAAGATAAAGGACCAATCAAGGTCTTTAATGGGCAACTTTTGTAATTTATGTACGATTTACTAGAAAAAAGTTGGCATTAATTGTGCTAGAAAAACACACGTTTTCAATGTCACACTACGACCTTATTCGTACTTATTTCACAAACCTAAAGTGACTCTTCCTTTTGCGGAAAAGTTTTCTAAATCTTCAAAATATTTCCCAAAATTATAGTAATCAATTGCCAGCGGCACTCTTGCAATAGCATCTTTTAGCCTCGTAGTTAGCACCAGCCAAAAATTGAAACGTGCGGATGATCTGAGCGAGACAGAGCTAAAGAAGCTTACACCCACAATATGTCTTTTGCCTACCTCGCCTCTTACCGCTGCCCCTGAGCACAAACTGTGTGAAAGTGATCCAACACTGTTAACTACATTAAAACGAAACGGTGAACGATTTGCGTTGTAAACGCATCCCAATCTGTTGTACTTTTAACGGCGATATATATACCGAAGCAATGCATAGTGTCTGTGTCACTTATTCATATCAACTGCTGAATACTAACTGGTTGATAGTTGACCAAGAATGGTCAGACCTGGTTTTTTACCACACCGTGCAATGCACATTAGCGATACACGCACACACGCGTGGTGTACTGTGTGGCGCACTCAACAACTGTGCTCGAAAATGATCTTCTTTTAAGGCCACCAACTGTTTCAGTCATTTGGGCGAAGTTTTTAGTGTATTTGCCATATGGCAACATACACTATTGGCGTCGGTCGGATGGCGGGACCTAGGGGTCGGACCAAATTTTCTCGACGTTTCATAACCTCCTAAACACTTTGGCACCATTTTTAAAAATGTTTATATATATATTTATATATATATATACGTATATATATATCTGTGCGGGCAATAACTTTCGAAAGAGTTAATTGATTTTAACGAAATTTGGCCTACGTGTTGAAATCCATCACCACAAGAAGCCTATTTAAAATGGGCGTAATCGGGCCATTTTAAGGGTAGTTTTTAGGGATTGAAAAATGTTTTTGGGCCCCAAAATACCGAAAAAATTCTCAGAATCGTTTCAAAATTGATATTTCCTAGAATTTTAATAAAATCGGGCCGACAGGACCGGACTTACAAATTTTATGAAAATACTAGTTTACAGATAGTGAATTATTTTCTGAAAGTTGTATATAATTTGGTATAGAGGTTCGATTGATAATAATATTGCAACTGAGAAAAAAATGTTCTTTTAAGAGGTTTATTAAGGAGCCAAATTTTTATTTTGCCCAAAAAACCAACTTAAGTTCGCATAACAAAGCCACACTGCCTATATTAGCAAATACACTATATTGTCGGCAGGGTTTTGGCACTGCGACCCGGGTTTTTTTTACTTAAAGTTTTCTTAAAGGCTAAAAAAACCTGAGATCAAGTTTTATTTTGTTACAAAAAAAGATCAGATCAAGATTAAATGATCATGTTCTCTTCGAGAAGAGAAACGAGCGTTAAGAAAAAGAGTTATGAAAAGTTATATGATCAAAAATAGTTATCATTTTTTCTTACTACACAAAATAATAAAACGAGAAGTAGTGAACGTATCCTTTGGATCTTATAGTTTTGTTATTAAAACTTTTAATCCAGTTTAGGAATTCCCAAGAAAAAAATATCATATATGTCTAACTGTAGTTATAATCCGGTTATATAGGAAAATTTATTCTTTTTTGATTAAAATGAACTAAGGAATAGTCTTCCATAGTTTGTCGGCGTCGTTTTTTAAACACCCTCTACATAATATACATATGTGATCGTATGTGACCGAATTTTCTTATATGGCCATATTTGGAGGTAAATAGTTTTTCTCTGGGTTGCTGAATGTCAAATAGATTTATGATAGCTATGTGGATCTTTTGAGTTCACATAAATACTCGTATGTTTTGCTTCTTACAAGAATTATACATGTAACATTTTAACCTTTGCAGAAGGATAATTTCGGTAACTGACGTATTCTATGGGCAAGAAGAGATTCTACGAAAGTTCGCGCTTTCGAGACGAGAGAAACACCCTCTAAAATGTATTAAGAAGAATGTTGCCAATTTTTTCGTCTCAAATCTAAGACATAAACGATAAACAGAAACGAATAGCCAATGATAGTAATTTAATAGTCTATTTATTTATTGTAGTTTTTTCACAAATAACGTCCAACTTTTCTATATTGTGAAAAAAGCTTTGTAAGATGGCGAATTGTGTAAGTTTTACTTAAATCACAAAAAAAACTGTCATCTGAAATTCAAAACGCAAAATGCTTGTGTTTTTAAATACTTATATCTTTATCTGATAGACAACTATCAGGAGTTATGACCAAATCGGCCATTATTTACTAAATAAGTCTTAATCTGTGAACATTAAATGTTATATAGATGGTTCTAACACAGGTTTAAGAGGATTTTATCAGACAATTTTTTATTTTATTTGTAATATTAAAATAATTATTGATTTTTTCAAGTGCCATCGTTTCTTTGTAGTTGTTAGCCACAGCGATTTTTTCGTGCGTGTTAAATAATTTGTAATGGTTTTAGATGACATTTTTGAGATTTGAAATAATTTTTACAAATATTAATAATATTTAATTTCTTATTTGTTTCGATGGTGGTTTTGAAGTTTTTGTTTAATAATATTGTAAACTCAAAAACATAAAATGGTTTCTATTTTGAAAATTGCAAACTTTAGCTGACCAAATGAAAAATGTTAAATTTTTGCGATTTATATGCAAATTTTAAATTTCAAATCTTTCATAGCAATAGAATTGGCGTTTGAATGCTTTTCCAGTTTTCGGACACTCTTTTATATTAGAATCCAAATGACACATATTTTAATTCGCAAACAGTTTAGGAGATACCCTTTTTTATGCATGAAACATTTTCAACTCTTAAATTATTATTCACATCATAATGAATTCAAAAAATATTTTCCAATTAATTATTTTGACGGCATCGTTAGTTTCAACAGATTATTAATTATTTATTTTATTTAAAATTTAATAGCTTTGTTTTATTTTTTATCCCAAATTAAGTATTCATTTTTCATTGTCCTGATTCAAATTTCTTTATATATTTTGTTTAATTTATTCTGAAATTATAATAATTAAGCACTAAGTTGTTAAACAGATTACGCTAATTTGGTAAGTGCGCACGTTGAGATTTAAAATTTTCCATTTTGGTGTTTTGGGGAAAACTAATTATCTCTAATAATATATCAACAAATTTTAATATTAGAATGTTCTGGTCAACAATCATTAATTCAAATTTTAATTAACCCCAGAAGCCATCAGGGGTAAGGAAAAAAAAATTATTAAATTCCCTGTGCATTAGGAGGTTTATTGTAATGGATCCGAATTTTTAATATATTTTTATGTTTCAAGGTCACTACACTATTTTTGAAAAAAAAAGTGTGTGTGTGTATGTGTGTACGTAGGTAATAATAATTTCTTTCTAGCGTGAAAATTCGAGACCAAAAAAAGATATCGACTATAATAGGATGCCAATCGTAAATATGATCAGAAAGAAATTCTTTTAAAATCAGTCCAATCACTCTTTGTTTGTACAACATTTTTTAACAGTGGCACTTCCTATCTCAAATTGTTAAGCACTACCTTTTTAATTATTAATTAGAATTTTTTACATTAATAATAATCAAAAACTTACATTTAATTGCAATCGACTGTAGACTTTAACAACTTGTGCAGCGCTCTTATAAGACGAAGAAAATCCACAATTTCTCCTTGCGTAATCGTAAAAAGTTTATCACAAATTGTTCTTTCAAAACTATAAAATAATGAACAACTGAAAACTAAATCATAAACGCTGTATAAAACAAATTTTTAAGAAAAAAATACAAAATCACATAAAATCAACATTCAAAAAGTTTAATTCTCGTATTTATGGAACGTTAGAATAATTAACACACTTAAATCCAATAAAGCGTACATATTTTTTGAAGTCCCTTAAGAAAACACAATGACTAACAATTAAATCAAAATCACAGAGCAAGCCACGATGCACTCTATTCAGAAATCACGTTGCAACTAAAAATTCTCAGCAGGTCATTTTTAAAACGTGAATTGTCCTGTAGATTACATAATCATGAAATCGATCTTGCATTTTAGAAAACCAACATTTTTTTTATTTATTGCATTTTTATAATGTTGGAAAAAAACTTTATAAATATTTATACAGAGTGTCCTCTTTATATTTTTGTCTTTTAAAATAAAAATACATAGAATCAGTTGAACTAGAAACTAACTGAATGAAATTTTTAGGAAGTATTTTGCGAATACTTCGTATAATCGTCAATATAAATTAAAAAAAAAATAATTTATAATGATTTTTACTGGGGTATAATTAAAAAAAAATAATTTATAATGATTTTTACTGGGGTGTTCTAAAAAGCAGAAAATAAAAAAATAATTTTCCAAAGAGATGATATAAGTAGTAAAATTTTCAAAACTTAAATAATTTTGGAGCAAAGAAATGAAAATTTCTAAAATTTTGTATCAAATTTGTAGAAGGTTCTATGAGGTTTCCAGAATGTTCCAGAAGGTTTTCGATCATATCTAGAGTCTATCAATTATACATATACCAGCGTTGCCAGATTTTTTTTGCCAAGTCGAGATTTTGGAACTTTTTGAGTGAAAAAAGTCGGATTCTGTCGTCGAAAGCGGGATATAGTAAAAAAACGTATATACTCAGAAGTTTTTAAATATTTATCTTTTTATTTGAGTTCAAATTACGTTTGCGTGACAATAGATAGCAAAAATAGCCATAGACAATGTATTTTAATAAAAATATGATATTTTAAATCAGATTTACCCTATCGTTAAATAGTTGAGTCTTATTCGTCTTCTGAATAAAAAAAATAAAAACAACAGAAATCAAAATCAAAAAAGTTTTATTCATTAAAAAAATATGACGTTTCAAACAATAGTCTGAGGAGTGACTGTTACAAATTGCAACTTATAATAAGAGAATAATTATATACGTACGGTCGAGTTATCCCCGAAAAGCGGGACATTTAATTTTGATTTAAAAACCGGAACGTCCCGCCAAAATCCGGACGTTTGGCAACGCTAACATATACTCAATACTTTGGCTGATATATTTTTTATCGAACTTACTTTTAAATATTCGATATAAGCGAGTTTAACTGTAGATCGATAATTTACCCTTGGAACTATCGCACTGTCGGATCAGTGTGCATCTGACCGCCGCATACTGTCGCGTACATTTGCAACCTATGTGACCGGAATTTCTAATTGGCACTAAAAAGAAATTATTAACCACTAGGGATTTTTGCGACTTTTCGCTACTGTTTTGTATTCTGAGAATTGTCTCATCGCCTGTTGACTTGGAACGCGCGCGTCTTGCGTTTGATTTCGATTCAAATTGAGCAAAAAATAACATCAGTTCACTGAAAAAATGTCATTGCGTCGTTAAAAATTGTATCATTTTTTCAAGATCGAAATATATTATTATTTAAGAGTATCAACATATTTTCATATATTTTTTTAAATCTAATTGGCATATTGACCATCTATATCAATAATTGTTTTTTTTCACTTTATTAATTTTTTAGGTCATCCCTTCAGATTGTGAAATATTCCCTCGGGAAATTTCGAACTGTGGCCGCTAAATTTATTTTATTACCGAGCTGGGTAGAGTAGTGGTGACAGCACTAGACTCGCATTCGGGAGGTCTGGGTTCGAATCCCGGCGGGGGCAGATGTGGCTGGGACTTTTTCCTACTGCCTCTCGCCGAGAAAAGGTAATTCCTGTACCGGCCATCTTGATTGAGGTTTTCCATGGTTTTCCTCAATTAATTCCAGATAAATATCGAGATGGTTCCTTATTTGAGGCCATGGCCGATTACCTATCAAACTCCTGGTTCAAAAATTGCCTACCTTATCCCAATTTCCTATAATTCCTTTATTCGCCCTTTGCTATTACATAAGTTGAAGTTTTAAAAATGTAGAAAAATAACGGAAAGTGTGATAGATGGAAAATAGTAATGGTGCGAATGGCGTCTGTTATGACATAAAGTCGAGAAACGAACGTTAAACGCATTATTATTATTATTATTATTATAAATTTATTTTATTACTACTTCACAAAATTTGGTTTGTTGCTTAATTTCAAAAAACATATTTGTGTCCTAAAAAATGAATTGAAAAACTTGATATTCGTCAAAAGAGGACAGGACTATAAACATTTTTTCTTTAAAAAAAATACTGACTTTGGACTTGCTCAATAATTTTTTTCAAATAACATTTTTTCCGTTTTTATCTGATTTCAAATCGTTTATTAAACTGTAACAGCCTAACGTTTAACGTTACCAGTTCATTTTTATAACAGAAGCATTTCGAATTCCTATTAAGATATCACTTATCAGATGAAACAGATACTTCCTGTAACTGATTAATATTCCAATATGCAACAGCTACGATTCGTAGGAAATATTTTTATGAGCGTAAAATTTACAATTACCCGTAAATAAAATTCGAGAATTTATAGCTAAATATGTAGATTGCAGATTGTAATCGTAATAATAATAGCGCACGGAATGCGCTAGCCAAGTTCTTGCAAACACTATATTTTTATACTAACCATTTCGAGCCCGTTTCGACCCCCTCTATATCCGAGATTACTTACTTTACAGAACTAATTTTTTTTCAGAGGGTTTAAAGTTACAATAAAAAAGCAGTATTCCATATTTCATACGTCTAAGTGGATTATTTTCCGAGATGGGAGTGCCCAAAAATCACGATTTAAGAAATCCGCTGACTTGCTGACTGACTAACCCAGAGTTTTTCAACCTGTGGGTTGGGGTCGCAAAGCCTTACTCGGGGGGTCGCGGGTAAAAGAAAAAGGTAATTGTTTCTAGGTTCTACACAACAATTGAAAAATCCCCGCGGCAAAGTTACTACTTGCAGAGCTCTCGCGACTTCCTTGCGAAGTACACTTGGTTTTTCGATCAAGATAGGTCGAACAGTAAGAAAAATAATACAAGCTGATACTTTTATTATATATGGCTCTAGGCCTAGGAGATCGCCACAATTTTTTAACGTGTAAAGGAGTCGCGTGTTCAAGAAGGTTGTAAAACACTGGACTTAACTGACAGGTTTTCATAATGCACAAGCACCTAGCCGGTGTTTGTAACATTAACCCGAATTCATCAACCGTTCTTCCGAAGATTACTCGCGTCTAGTATGAAATTATTTTGTAGTATGGTATGTAACTGTAATATTATGTGTCAAGACAATATTTTATTCAAGTAGAACAAGTAAGATTCAAGGTGTCTCATTTTCGTTGTATGCTGCGTGCGTAACTTCCGTAACAGAGAAAATTTACCCTCAGTGCGCCAAAAGAAGTATAACTTCAAACAGAAAAAAACGACCCTTCATTGAAAATCGAATTACTTCTTATTTATTTACCCCCGAAATATACAAATTTTGTTCGAAACATTTTTCCATTTAACTTTCAGTTTTCAAGATAGTCTTGGTAGAACTTTTCAAAATGAACACCTGGTATAGTATACACCAGGCCAAATTAATGTCCTCAATTTTTGTTACTTTAATTAACATACACGTTATGTGTATAATCTAAACTAGATGACACAGTATGATCGACGCCACATTAAGCTAGTGTCGTGGTACAATATTGTCAAAAAGTTATAGATTATACGCGCCACAAAAGTATACTAGCTTGTAGCTAAGTGATCCATAATTTGTACGCAAGACTGTACCCGTGGAAACGTAACCCATACAGTATTCATATGCATGTAAACTTTTCTATAAATTGTTGAACTTTAAATCGCTATTTATAAATAATTAGACGGTCAAAAAATGTTTCTTATTTTTTTTTAAACTCATAACAAATGCATTGAAAGACTGTCAGTTTTTGGAAAGTTTCTGACAGTTAGTTCTTTTTTTATAAATAAGAAACTGGTTCAGAATTACAGAGATCGTATACAATCAAGGTTAATTATCCAATTTTTAAGTGAATTTATCTCGGATTATATACAGTCGATCGACTTCAAATTTTCAGGGTAATTGTATTATCATGTCCTTAATAAGTATACAAAAATTAAGAATTTTCTGACGATGTGCCTTAACCACGACAAATACCTTAAAAGTTATTAAGAGCACAAAATCAGCGTTAACTATGAACAAAAACTAACAAAAAGCGAGTACAAAAAATATTGGTAAAAACATAAAGTTTTTAGAACTATCATAATAAATGATCTTTTATGATATCTTATCAATTTACGTATACTGTGTCATATGTTTTCAAGATAAAATATTTAATAAGTACTCTTTGAAAGATAGCAGTGACGTCTAAAATATTATCTATGAGAAAAACTACAAGTCTGGCCGGAATGACCTAGCGACATATTTATTTAAAAAGATTTGGAAATATTTACTTTTAAATGTTTTATAACAGTACATTAAACGTTGCTGAGTATGTACAAAAAAAAGTACTTTGATATTTTATTTAGAATAACTGGTACAAGTACTTAATTACATTTCGAGTCGAATGATTAGAATCAAAATGCGTGCCATATTGTTGCACCATTCAAGATGTTCCTTTATTTTTTAACGAGTTGGTAAACAAAGAACTCTCTTTGGATTAAACGAAACACCTAACTTTGTACCTCATTTTCCACTTATCTAAAATTATAAGATAAATTTTGATAATCCAAATACGTAAGTGATTTTCAGAACATTTTATAAACACGATTAAACATGCATATTGGTTTCTATAACTGTTTTTTATGTCATGTCTGACCCAGTAGTCATTGGCAAATATGTGCTTCAATGTTTTGTCTCACCCTACTTCAATGAAATAATCTGATCCAATCTGGTGAATATTTGCTTCCAGAACACATGCTAAGGATGCTCCCTTTCAATTATTTTGCAGTACAGTATAGTTATTATTAATACCTTTGACAAATAATTTTATCAAATCCTCAATATGAAGATTTTGATTACAATTCATTACAGACAAGTGACCATACGGAACGTGAAGCTAACTAGAATCGTTTAAAAGACAAATAATTTCTTGCTTTTTCTATTTCAAATACAAAATATAAAATCGCTAGTTGTATTACCTATTGAATGCTGCATTCAAGATACGTATTCTCAAAATATATTTACTGAAATAATATACTTTTTGTATTGTTCATGTTGATCAATTTATTTCATTAAAACATTTCGACGAAAGTATAGCCAGCTTCATTGAAGCATTATCAAACAAGGGTCCTTTGCATCGGATTGGAATCTGGACAGTCATCCAATTCCTTCCAGTCTCGAACATTTGGCTCGTTATTGGAACGTATTGGGCCAGAATTTTCAGGTGTAGTTCCTTTTTTGGTTAAGTACTACCCAACATTTGGATACCGTAATATGTCTACCAGTTTATTAGTACAACCGTTTATTGATCGTTAGAATGCTGATATGCGATAATCATGCAGTGTGTGATAATTTTGGAAGTACCGTCGTTGTGTTGACCGCGAAATGTGAACACCTGGGGACTTTTGGAACGCGTCCTACAGTTTGTGCATCTCGGGTGACCAGGCGATTGGGTTTGACTTCTAAACTAATAAAAATCGAAATTGAGTTCAAAATTAAAATTTAACGAAACCCTTGATTTTTTCATTCATGAATTTTTTTTTTATTGAAATTTGTATCATAATATTGTGAATAATGTATAAATCATGGAAAATTTTACAACCGCTATCACAGCCAGTAAAACATTGCATTAATGCTTGCATAAATAAATGTTTTTTAATCTCGAAACTGGTTAAACTAGATAAATTTACTTAAAAATAATTGTAATTTACATTTTCCCATAGTAAATTACAACAGAAAAAAATATTAATTTATCGTTACGAATGTAATGGCGTAAAATTTTCTGTTAATAGAACAGTGGAAATATATTAGTTTTGTTGTTGGACATATTACGCAAAAATTATCTTTATTTTCTACTAACATTTAGTTATGGCTTCGTTTTCATTAAAAGCCATTTTTGTCGAAAAAAATGTGGGGGTGGGGTATGAAAATGAAAATGGAAGAAAAGGATCACACAGAAGCTCACCAACATATAGCTTACGATTTCACAAAACAAATTGCTGGTCAGAAGTACCCATGGAGCCCGGTTTAACTAGCTTAATCTAATTTAGGTACACCTATGTCTAAATTTCATTAAAAACGTGATATTGCAGATAAAGTTACGATTTTCTTTACTTGTGTTGACTTCAAAATATCATACGGATGAGATCATAAAGCAGAACATCATGTTTTTCTATATAGGCATTGGTAAACAACTAATGATTAATCATAAGTCGAATCAAAAATTGTCTTGGATCTTAATCTAAGTTTTTATCTCCAAATCTTAATGTTTCTTAAATTTTAAATTAACAGTAAAACTAGTAGGAAGAATCTGACCCTTCAGGCAAGTTTTTTTTAAGCCAAAAAGTGATTTATTTGTCATTTGACCATTTCTTTCTATAAAGAATGTAAGACACCAGAGCCTATAATAGAAGCTTATGTGAAGCGTTTGTAATGAACGGTATATTATCACGAGAAGTGTCATAGTGTTAACACAGGCGGTTTAGTGACTTTACAAATAAGATACATACTACGTTTTTTGCACTTACCTCCTACAAAATAGCTAATTTTCACTCTATTACATATTTGACAATTTGGTCATTCTGGAAATTTGGATTGTTAACGAAAACAAAACGTATTTTGCTTTTTGTCGCTCATATATAGATTTAAATAGCAACTGACAAAGATAAAACTATTTAATTGGTAAAATCACTTCACTTTTGTTTTACTTTACGCACTAGTGCGAAAAAGAGTCATTTTACAATACAGGCATGAAGAACAAATATTTTACAGGGGCTCGTATAAAAATATGATTTTAATAATTGGGCTTCACTTTTTACAACGATACGTGTTTGAATTTCGAAAAACTGTATACTGTCCTCCAGCGAACATACAATTTTACGTTTAGTGGGAAGGTACCTACTTAAGGCATGGCAGTGATATGTTTTTCATTTTTGTGGAAAATAAATTACTAAGTGATTCACAAACTTACTGATGCGTTGAAAAACATACTTTTTATCTCTGTTTGATTGACATAATCGTCTAGAATTATTATAAAATGAAAATGTATCTAAAAAGAATATACAACAAAATGCATTAAATTATCATTGTTGTTTTTATTAACAATAATCAACAAAAAACGCTTGAATACTTCTATAGAAGCAATAATACGTTATTCACTCAAGGTGTTCCAGTTATTTTACCGGCTCCCACCGAGCTGGGTAGAGTAGTGGTGACAGCACTAGACTCGCATTCGGGAGGTCCGGGTTCGAATCCCGGCGGGGGCAGATGTGGCTGGGACTTTTTCCTACTGCCTCTCGCCGAGAAACGGTAATTCCTGTACCGGCCATCTTGATTGAGGTTTTCCATGGTTTCCCTCAATTAATTCCAGATAAATATCGAGATGGTTCCTTATTTGAGGCCATGGCCGATTACCTATCAAACTCCTAGTTTAAAAATTACCTACCTTATCCTAATTTCCTATAATTCCTTCATTCGCCTATTGCTATTACATAAGTTGAAGTTGTAAAAAAAAAATGTAGAAAATAACGGGAAGTGTGGTAGATGGAAAATAGTAATGGTACGAATGGCGTCTGATATGACATTAAGTCGAGAAACGGACGTTAAACGCATTATTATTATTATTATTATTATTTTACCGACTCCCGTTTCTTAAATCGCTGCTTGATACTCTAATGGTGAATTTAAAATAAAGCAATATTTATTATTTTTGTACTTTGTTAACGTCTATACTTATTTAGAATACATAAAATTGAACGACTATTGACAGATAATTGACAATTTACTTGCGAACAACGATTCAGTCTGGATTTGGATCTTCTTCAGGCTCTTAAGGCTGTCGGAACGCTCTGAATTGAAGCCAAAAATAGAGCTTCGGCTGTCAACTGATTGTAGACTTATTCGTTAACACTCTGCAAAAATTCTTTCTCTATAAGGAAGATAAAGGACAAATCTAGGTCTCTAATGGACTACTTTTGTAATTTATGTACGACTTACTAGAAAAAAGTTGGCATTAATTGTGTCAAAAAACACACGTTTTCAATGTCACACTACGACCTTATTCGTACTTATTTCACAAAACTGTTCCATCACAAACCCAAAGTGACTCTTCCTTTTTCGGAAAAGTTTTTTAAATCTTCAAAATATTTCCAAAAATTAGAGTAATCAATTGACAGCGGCACCCTTGCAATAATATTTTTTAGCCTCGTAGTGTGCACCAGCCAAAAATTGAAACGTGCGGATGATTTGAACGAGACAGAGCTAAAGAAGGTCACACCCACAATATGTCTTTTGCCTACCTCGCCCCTTACCGCTGGATCTCAGCACAAAAAAATTCAGAGCGTTCCGACAGCCTTAAAGACAATATATATAATAAATATGCGTATATTATGACAAATGGAATTGAATTTGAAAGCTTGTGGTTTTTTTCACAAACTTTCATAAATTAAATATTTTTTCTTTAAATAGTTGCCCGACTGAAACGTTGTTCACAATTAAATTTTCAGTTGTGTGTCAATAGTCGTTTAATTTTATTTATTAATTATTTTTTCAAAGTACACGAGTAAAATATATTTATTTATTTGCTTACGCAAATAAAACAAAAGTGTATCGGTACAAATAAATTGCTGCGCCAACGTTGAAACATAAAACCAAGAAAATAACAATTTTTGTGCGTTGCGTGGTATTTTTTTATGCGAAAAAGTGCGATTTAATCAGTAAATATCAAGAAAACAGCGATAGTTGATGATATGCGGTGTCAAGCACTTGCAAATCAATAATGCTGAATCACTAAACTATTGCCAGTTTAAGGTTCTGTATTGCGTCAATTCACTGGGACATCAAAACATCCAAAAACAAAAGACGACCGATCTTCTTTCAATGAAGTTAGGAACGTTTAGTGTTGCTATTATGTATCATGCATGAATGTCAAAATTAACAGCACTATTAGTTTTTTAACAATCTATTGCAAAATTAGCAATGAAACAAAAACTAAGCTACATTGTTCTAATAACACTAAATATTCCTATTATTTACTAATTATTGTTATTCTAGGTTATTTAACAAATAACAATAGCCTGTAGACTATATTATTATATAAAAGTCTTCATATGTATGTAATAATGTATGTACCTATGTTTGAACGAATTTAACTTGAAAAGTATGTGACGAATTTTGATAAAATCATTTTTGAAATGCCTCTTTTGATTCCAGAAATGCTATAGGCTATGTTTTATTTCCCTATTTTATCGCAAAGTTAATTAATTTAATATTTTTTTTGCATACTTCTGTACAAATATATAAAATCGTAATGTGGTGTAGTATGTTCATAGTAGACTTCTCCCACTGTCACTGAGGTCAAGGCCAACTAGGATCCTCTCTTCTCCCGCGACTGTGTTATATGAGTATAAAGATAAACTGTTGAACAGTCAGTGTACTTCCAAGTTATTCGGCATTCGGCTTCTGATTTCGCATGACGTGCAGTGGAATGGTCTCATTATGCTATATATAAGGGGCTGTTATTCTCGGACAATGCCGGGAAAATACGACTATATTCTAAAGAAAAAGCATCCTCGCCTACAAAACCGGACTATTTTGAAAATTTAAAGACAGTATATAATTAGAGATTAGCCATGATAATTCCAAACACCATAGTCAAAGTAATATTCCAGAAATGCTTTCATCAGTGTTGGCAGTCGTTATGCCTAGGGTCTAGTTTTCCAAAATCACTTATAAAAACGACTTTTCTGAAAAGAGAACGTGTACAAGTTCATGGAAAATTGTTCAAGGATTTGTATGATTTGATAAAAAAGCTCTAAATATTTAAAGCGTTGCTATAACCAAATTTATTTAGTAACGGTAGCCTACATGCAACATATCAGAAAAGCAATAACTAATATTAAGTATTATTAAAATATGCAATCGGGTGTAACTTTAGTGTATTTTCTTCTAAGTTATGGTTTATAAAAAATATACGTCGATAAATCTCGTAACTACATATGTTAGAAGCCACAATTTTCTAAGACTACATTTATTTTATATCATAAGGGCGTGAGGGGTGGTGTTCTTTTTTTCGTTTTTTTTTTTCAATATATCACAAAGATAAGTCAGTGGACCCCTAGAGTATTCTACGTACCCCAGTTTAGGAAACGCTTTCTTAGAGCATAAACTACGCATTCCCTTCTGCAGGCAATATGCAAACACTAGTGCGTGAGCGAGATGAAAATATAAACTGACTGAGAACTCTATTGGTCGTTTTTTGAAGTTTTTTTCGACTAACTCAGGACAGTACTCAGAAAAAAAATCGTGCGAACATTTTCGGTTTATTAGAAGGTATTAAAACAATGGCAAATAATGTGCTTTTCTTGTAAAAATAATGAAAAATGTGGCCGTCATCGAACAAATAAGAGATAATACAACAATAATATTTGTGAATGGAAAAACAACAGATATTATTTTTGTGTTTCAATGATTATTTCCACGTGCTTGTTAATATTATGCGAAATAAATATTAATGACATACCATTTGGATTTACGCATTATTCTGTTAAAATCAAAATGACAAAATAAAGCCTAATCCAACTTTGATAAGAAATCGATGACAACTACAACTGCCTGTCCCTTAGTTTTTGAGCCATTATTTCTGACCTGTTTCGTCATCCTCCATTTGTTTGATGAAGTTTCTGACTTTCTAACGACCTTGAACTTCGCGAATTTGTTCAATTGTATTGATTTACGCTAGACACAATTATTATAAAAGCACAAAGTTATCTACTTACATTTCATAATATGAAACACTATTAAATAATTTTACGAAATAATTCCCAATTAAAAAAAACATTTTTATTGCTAGCGTAAACGCTTATCTTAGTTACAATTCCTACGTAACGTATTGTGGGACGAACGTTATTGTAGAATATAAATATGTGTTATCAAATTGATTCGCTTTCGTTTATCAATCGATCATAACACGGTAAAGAGTGTAGGCTGGAAAATTAAATTAAGGTTTTCAGAATTTAAATAATTCTTTACCATTCCAACTCCACAACTGGGGAGTGGTAGTAATTTAGGTTAAAATCCACTTTTCAAAATATTACAATATTTTTGTCGTTTTGAGGTTCCCCAAATCCAAAGAACATATTTAGAAAAAGTTTGAGCACGATAGAGGTCAAACGGTTGAGCAGATCGAAACCAAATTTTGGTAGGATGCTTAATATATAAACAAAAAAAGCCCTATTATTAGTGTATTTGCCATATGGCAACATACACTATTGGCGTCGGTCGGATGGCGGGACCTAGGGGTCGGACCAAAATTTCTCGACGTTTCATAACCTCCTAAACACTTTGGCACCATTTTTAAAAATGTTTATATATATATGTATATATATATATATATATATATATATATATTTATATATATATATATAGGTATATATGTGTACGGGCAATAACTTTCGAAGGAGTTAATTTATTTTAACGAAATTTGGCACACATGTTGGAATCCATCACCGCACGAAGCCTATTTAAAATGGGCCCAATCGGGTCATTTTAAGGGTGGTTTTTAGGGGATGAAAAAAGTTTTTGGGCCCAAAAATACCTAAAAAATTCTCAGAATCGTTTCAAAATTGAAATTTAACCCTTTAATAGCAATTAAAAAGTGTTCCTAAAATTTCAATAAAATCGGCCCGACAGGACCGGATTTAAAAATTTTCTGAAAACACTAGTATGCAGATAGTGAGTTATTTCCTGAAAGGTGTTTTTAATTTTGGTGTAGACGTTTGATCGACAATAATGATGTAGTTAAAAAAAATGTAATTCAAAGGGGTGTATTAAGGAGTTAATTTTTTTATTTTGCCCAATAATCACCTTAAGGTCACATAATAGAGCCACAAGGCCTGATGTATTAGCAAATACACTATATTGTCGGCAGGGTTTTGGCACTGCGACCCGGGTTTTTTTTCTCTTTATTATTATTCTTTATAATATTATAAAGGAACAGTTCTGAACACTCCTTTTTAACATGTTTATTGATTGTGTATGAATCTGATTTCTCGGAGAAGTTCAAAGCGAGCAACTGAACATCATGTATGAGTCGGATTTCATTTAACCGCTCGACGAAACCGAAATCAATTAACCAAGCATGTTAAGAAAGAGCGTTCGGAATTGTTTTATTATAATAATTATAAACAATTACATTTATTTCTTTCATTTCTAAGTTACTTTTCTGACTATCCTACTCCATCGAACTTAGACGAGGTCAGTCTGATAATCTACAATGATATTCCCAGCGAAACCCGATTTCAGGTTAATCGAGTTTTGCCTAGGCAAAAGCGGTTAAGGATTGATTATGTTCGCCTAGGGAATATCAGTTTACCCTGATAAGAAAATTCACAGTTCAGGTCAGACCAAAATGAAAATCAAAATTCTAAATTTGGAAAAATTGTTAACTACATATATCTGCAACTCCTCTGTTGGTGAAAAAAGTAAAATTTGGATACTTTCGGACAGTCACGATCGAACATTTAACATAATAGCTTACCTAAAGGTAAATATAGTTAAACCTAATGCGAATCTTAATCAAGTGACAAAAAATTTAAGTTAATAAAGACTTTTAACTCAAAAGATTACATCATCTTAGCTGGTGCCAACGATACTATGTGATTATAGATCTCCAACCACAAATCTTTGTGATTTTAATACATTTTTAGAACTGCTGACTGATACACTGAATTCCGTGTACAAATATATCTCTTATTAAGTTTTAAGGGATTTTAATATTACTTTTTCTACGACTTCTCAAAGTGTAGCAATGCTAACTGAAATAAATTAAACTTTTGGGTAATCTCAGAGTACACTACAGGTATGGCTAGTTCGCCCAGCAATATATTTACTAATATTAAATGATGCATATCCACTGTATTAAAATATTGTATTTCAATCTATTCTGCATATAGTATTGGTTTCTCTGTCAACAAAAACCTCCCTACAAATTCCAATATCAAAAAGAGTATATATTCTAAATTCAATATTTCTTATTTTAATCAATTAATTTCCTCCGAATCTTGAGACACTACTAATGACATGGATGAAAGCTCCGATAATTACAATTTACTTCTTATTTTTAAAGTGCGTTTCCTACTAAATACAGTGTCAAACACATCATTGAATAAATGGCATTTCTTTTAACTAAAGAATTTCTGCAGTTAAAAGATTATTATAAAAATAACATAAAAATCATTAAATTGCAAAAGTCTAACACAATATCTAATTTATATATGGTCTACGATAAAGAACGACAGTTTAATTTAACTAACATAATTTTAAAACTTATATTTTATTATTTTAAATTTCTTTAAAACTTGGAGAATCTTTGGTTCTCGGAGGAAACTTCGCTTCCTATTGTCGACCTTATAACTTCCTTACAGTCTTGCCTCGCGGGGCTTCAACGTATAATAAATTTTTAAAGTCATGCTTGGCAATTGCAATCATGCTTGGCAATTACAGCCATACAGGTCTATCGCCCAGCTTGACACACGGCAAATACTTTGCTTTTTTCTTTTTCAGCTTTTTTTTAATTTTAAAACGACTTAATATATTTTTGTTTGAAGTTATAATTAGATACATTACTCACTCGCTTTCCAGTAACAACATACTATAGTATATATAATAAAATTTATATTATTTTGGCAGTTCAATGCAATAATTAGTTTACACTAATACATCTAGCGTCATCTACGAAACACTTTAAATCACCGACAGACGTGCAAGCTGTCATAGCGTCATGTAAATTGTCTTTGTTATTATTATTGTAATAATAATAATCTTTATTTGGTCGGTATACTAGTATACATAAATAGTGTCATACAATTTTACAGAATTCAACGAAATTATTAATATAAATAACGGCTAAAATAAATATCTTTTTCAGAATGATGGAGCAAGAGCAACCGACACCTGGTACAGATTCCTCACCGCAAGGTAATGCGGTTGGAAACTCAACAGGTCCAGGGCAAGCGTACAGCAATTGTTTGTCTCCATCGCCAAACTCGCCACAAACTCCCAATTCTCCTTATCATCAACAACAACAACATTACGGCTTACAAAGAACACCGCTTCATCAGCAATACTCTGACTCGCCGTATGGCGGAACTCCGAGTGGTCAGGACCCAAATGAAATGATACCAGCCGTATCCCAAATGCTGTTGACACCCAAACAAAATGGCGACATTTGGAACGAACTCGGCCACCATAACATGTACGAAAACTATCGATACGCCGAAAACTCGAGCCCAGCTACTACCGCTCTGTATAACTACAATAATGCGCGAACGCCAACTCCGAATTACGACGCGAGCGGAGTTATTTTCGGCGGTTCTTCCGCCGTGAACAGGGGCGGCGTTTACGGTGCGGGCGCAAAAATAGGTCATCACGGTCATAATAAAAGTATCAAGGAAGCAAGAATCCGACGACCGATGAACGCGTTTATGGTTTGGGCTAAAGTTGAACGGAAGAAGTTAGCCGACGAGAATCCCGATCTTCATAATGCCGATTTGTCCAAAATGCTCGGTAAGATTGATTTAATATATTTTGTGTTTATCCCAGGTATTGTGTGTTGTGTTCCTTTCTTCTTTTTTTGTGCCATGTTTAACATAACGTTTAAAATACGCCTTTATATTTCGAAATGTGTTGTGTCATTGTGCACGGCACAAATGATAGCATAAAAAACTGGCTATTTTTCTGTCTTCATTACCGACTCAGAGGAATATATATGAACTGGAGAGTATCTTATATCTAAGATAATTTTTTGTATTTTAGATACTTTTGGAAGTATATGTATCTAAAATACTTTCCAAAACAATCTCGGATACTTTTAAAGAATAAATTACGTCTTGGATCTGTTGAAAATTTGACTGTTTAGTGTTCAGAATCTTGTATCTAAATCTTCTACAACGCTACTATGAAGCTTATATTTTAAAAACCCGGATCGCATAGGGTAGCTACAGGTGCGAGCGCATCAGTATCTCACTCGCATCTACTCGCGCTCGCACCTACAGCTACCCTATATGTTAGTCTGGCTATAGGAGTTAGAACTGTCGAAACTTACTGGCTACTGGGGCAACATCTTCTAATAGTTCCCTAAGTAACCTATATAAAATTCAATTTTTATGCTATAACGTACTTACAGTTACAATTTATTAAAGTTTAAGGATGTCTACTAAGGGGTTGCCACGATATTAAGTGTCTGGCAATGGACGACGTGATTTTTAATATTATTTTGAAGAAAAATATAAAAAACTTACGCTTTTTAATTTGACGAAATTAAGTCGGTAGTTTATACAACTTTGCTACCTGTCACGATGACCCAAATTACATAATCGCCCATCGTTCCTACCTGTGTTGGAAGCATGCGCTGAGAAACTGTCAGCTTTTATAAAATAACAAAGGTCTGGTACTCACGGGCTCTTGGCTATAAGCATGTTAATATCATCAAGAGCTGGTCAAATCTAAAGACAAAATTTAATAGCATATGCTATTTATACCTACAGTTCAATTGAATCCTAGTCTAATAAAACATAAATTGGGTTAGCTGAAATTGAATCTTTGTTATTTTTCATATTTTTACAGTGTTCAAAAATGATCATTAACTAGACGTAATTTAAAATTAATGTTATGAATAATATATCATAACATTCATTTTTAATTACGTCTATTCAATGATCATTTTTAACGCGTGTTGGATAACACTAGATTTTTATAACCAACCGTATTTGAGAGGAGTCATGGTTCCTTATATTTTGTTAGGATTGATTATCTCGTGAATTGTGAATACCTTTAATATTCGGTGACTTCACATCAAAGATTCCACCACTATTCGAAAGATTCATGGCAAGTTAACTAAATGAAACCTTACATTTTCTTAGAATTGATTATCTCGTTTAGTCAACTTTTGATGACAATCGTCTTCAAACGTATTTTGAGAAGAAATTTAGGAATTGCTAGGCGTTTCGTGCCTACTTTTAATATTCGGTGACTTCACATCAAATATTCCATTACTGTTCAAAAGATTCATGGAAAGTTAACTAAATGGATCAGTAATCAAAAGATTTATAGATCGTTCAATCGCGGTGATATTTCAGTATTAAACGTGTTAACCTCGCGTAACTACGTTTGACCAAGTAATGATTCACATCGTTTTAATTCCGAACAGCGTATTGTTGCCACCATCACTTTGCTAACTGCAGATAAAAAGGCAAAAATGGCAACGTGCAACCATTGTGCTAAACTACGGATAAAATAAAACCTTTGTTTTTATCAAATCCTTCGTATGGAAGAGAAAATATGTTTGCTAACACTATTGGCTTTTATAGTAAAAATAATTCTAGAATGACATCAGAAATAAAATAAATAAACGTAGGTACTAGAACTTTACGATTAACAATTTGTTTGTAATTTTTTTTCAAAACGACGCACGCCGCAGAGTGTTTTTTGGATTAATCATTTTTCCAGTTTTTTGGAACAGTTAAACACAATCTATCGATTTTAATCATATTTTTTTTCCAGCGAAAAATTGAGTAAACCTTTTTTGCACAGAAATCCTTGCTGATATAGAGTGCTTGTCAAAACGTTTCTCCTTTTGCAGTATCTTGAAAAGAATTTGTTTGATGAACTACTTTTTGAAGTTAAACTTCTTTAGGCGCGACTTCAAAAAAGAGTAAAGCAGATCTTTTTTTAAACGAAATAACAATTTTTCACATGTAACTAACAAGTGACTTTTACAGATTATGTACGTTTTTGTAAAACAGCTATGTAGCATACCATGAAAATAGCTTCTAGGAGCACTTTATAATCGGAAATTACTAACTCCTACTACATTCATCTGCATCAGTGGAACATTTTTTTCCTATCGTCTGTATCACTAGTAATGCTTATTCATGTCCAATCTTTTTTTTAAATATTCGTATATACAAATTTATTATTCATCGTTTTGAATGAAAGAAAATTAAAAATTGACCGGTCGTTTATTGATTTCTAACCATATAATAAAAGTATTAAAACCAACTGAATAATTTAATATAGTAATTTTGTAACTTTCAAGCTCTTATCAATATTTAAATCTTATTATTTCATTACACAAACATTAAATAAATTTATGGAAACTCTATACCAAAGTTGACCCATTGCGTAACATTAAATAAGAAAAAAAAAACACAGCTGACTTTGCAAAATCGATTTTTAAGCGTTAATAAAAATTAAGAGGATCTGTTAGATGTTAAGTTTGAAATTGTAACAAAATTTTCGATCAAAGTCAACGGCAAAAAGAAAAAAAACTTTCTTAATCAACACTTTGGCTCTATTTGCCGTCGTTTTAGTCCCTAAGCAATATATAATGAATGGTTAACAAAATGATTTTAATAGAGTTATTGGATTTTTAATCCGAAATCTTACAGCTCATTTTAGATTTGTTTTTTGTGTTTAAAAATAAACTCCCTTCACTCATAGTATAGGAGACAGGTAATTAATGTGGGTCTGCCCTCCGTTTTCATAAAAAACAAAAAAATAACTATAAATCTACACTAATATTATAAAGAGGAAAGATTTGTATTTTTGTGTGTGTGTATGTTTGTAATGAATAAACTCAAAAACTACTGTGCCGATTTAAAAAATTCTTTCACCATTAGAAAGCTACATACACCCTGAGTAACATAGGCTATATTTATTGCTAGAAAATATTAGGGATCCTTACTAAAACTTTAGTAACGTAACCCAAGGTGTAAAAAAATGCCGTAAAACATCTTTCGTCGCATGCGCTGCGGAAACTATTGATGATAGAACAAAAGTATGTTCTACAATATTAAAGAACATATCAATAACTACAAAAAAACTTCGCGATACCATATGTCCAACTATTATCGTTATGTCACAATAACCACTTTTACATTTTAATAATCCATATAGATAAAAGACGATGTATATGTAATCTATGGACTTCAAACGGGTAGACCATTTTTGATGAAATTTTCAGACAATCTTTAGATTAGCCCAGCGGGTGATCTTCTGAAGGTTGGTAGCGATCGGATCAACAGAATTTTTTAAATTTCTTTTTGGGAAATAAGATTTTTCTTCGATTTTTGAACATTCACAAATAAAAGCGATTGAATCGCGCAAATTCAATACACGTTGAGAATTTAATGATAATGATTCTCATTTTTTATATCCTATATATTACATTTACACCCGGGCGAAGCCGAACTGGGCCGCTATTAAATTATAAACTAAAATACAAACTGACATAACTAACAAACTGTATACTATGTATATTTGTATTAAGTAGTGCTAATAATCTTAAGATTGAAGCACAATTATATTTTTCTGTCTTTCTAAAAAAAAAAAAAAAACAGCACACTCGCGAACCATGGCACTAAACTCCTTGTATGCAGGGTAAGCCTAGTACTCAGTAAGATATTGATTTACAATGTCACCCCGAACTACTCGAAATTGGTCACCCCCTACCCCCAGTCAGCGTTTATATTGAAAACAACACGATTCAAATGAAGAAAACAAAGTTCTCACATAACGCGTAGCACTTTGTTGCTGATAATTTATATATTCTTGTTTTCTATTAATGACAATATAGTTTGTCAAATTCCGGTTCATGAAAGTCGTGTCCTACAAATACGCTTCAATCTATAATTTATAATCTATAGTTTATTGCTCAATTTAAAAAAAAACCCTAATTTTTTTTTTCAAAAATGTAACAAGTTGACTTTTTTCCACAGCTCTCTTAGTGCCGATAAAATTTTTATAATTTTTTTCGAGCGAATATTACACCAATGCTGTATTTAAAAAAATCTCTATACTAAACTGAGTAGACATTGTTCGACGTTAAAGTTAAGATGACAAATATAAAATAAAATTAGGGACTTTTTGTAGTATTTCCATAATAACAATTTTAATTGTTTTGATTTTTGAAATTGAAAACTAAGGACTGGAGTTATAGCTTGAGGCGTTAATTTTAGGAAACACATAACATAAGTTGGGGTAAGAGTGCTACTGCAATTATATGTAGATATCAAAAAATGTTTCTCGGGATCGCAAAAGTACTTATCAAATTATTTGTTACATTTAAAATAATCTTCCTTGGCTCATTACATTTATTCTGTACTATATTTGTGCAAAATATATATCTATGAAATTACGGACAATTTGTATATTGTCGTCTTCTGAGAATAGTCGCTATATAACAGCTGGCGTTATTTTCCATTCTCAGCTCAATTTATCTAACATATGCGTAGTGTTCCTTGATTACGAAACTTAGGACTGAAGTAGAATAATCACACTTCTACTGCAGATTTCAAAATATTTTCATTACAATGAAGTGTTCAACATCGAAATAGATGAATAATTGAATTGTCTGGTCTCTAAGACTCACTACTCTGCTACACGTGACAGCAATTATAAAGAAGCGAGGTTAAAAAGACAACTGACTTTTGCAACTCCATTTACCACCTACCTAATATAACAATCTGTAATCTGCAGCACGTGTTATATTTCACAAAGTATTGATATATGTGCTATTGATAGGTTTATTCACATAAATATTGAATAATATATCGGCTTTCAAATCTCATATTTGAATTATTATCGATCTAATAAAAACGTACCACGTGCAACAAATGAAAATGTATTATTAGTTACTCCGTTGTGTATTATTTAATTAAATAAACACAATTCGTTCCGGAATTATGAAAAACAGATTACCTTCGTTCAGCTGAAATTGAGTTCACTTCATATGAATGTTTAAGTTTTATTCACGTCAGAAATTTTTTCATTAATTATTAAAATGTTTGCTCGTCAATTTTTTTTTTCTAAAAATAGATACAGCTAAAAATCACAATGTTCCAATATGCAACTTCAGAAAAGATCATAAATGAAAAAAACCCGGGTCGCAGTGCCAAAACCCTGCCGACAATATAGTGTATTTGCTTGTATAGGGCCGTGTGGTTTTATACTTTTATTATGTGAAATTAAGTTTGTTTTTGGGCAAAATAAAAAATTTAACCCCTTAATACACCCCTTAAAATAACATTTTTCTCTTAATTGTAATATTATTATCAATCTAACGTCTACACCAAATTAAATACACCCTTCAATAAATAAGTCACTATCTGCAAACTAGTGTTTTCATAAAATTTGTAAATCCGGTCCTGTCGGGCCGATTTTATTAAAATTGTGGGGAAACTTTTTAATCACTACCAAAGGGTTAAATTTCAATTTTGAAACGATTCGGAGAATTTTTTCGGTATTTTGGGGCCCAAAAACAGTTTTCAACCCCTAAAAACTACCCTTAAAATAGCCCGATTAGGCCCATTTTAAATAGGCTTCTTGCGGTGATGGATTTCAACATGTGGCCCAAATTTCGTTGAAATCAATTAACTCTTTCGAAAGTTATCGCGCGTACACATATATATATAAACATTTTTAAAAATGGTGCCAAAGTGTTTAGGAGGTTATGAAACGTCGAGAAATTTTGGTCCGACCCCTAGGTCCCGCCATCCGACCGACGCCAATAGTGTATGTTGCCATATGGCAAATACACTAAAAATAACTGTACTGTCAAAACTTGAGCTGAAAGCTGATTTCGGGTTTAACACCCTAGAGTATAGTAGTTTTATTCTTATAGTATGAGAACGTGACGTCCAATATTTCGTAGACGAGTTTAACTTGACTTTGACCTAAATCTTTTCGATTTCATTTGAAACTAATTGCCAAACTACCTCAAAACTTGTATTCAATCACTGATGTGTGTTCAAAATGATGTTTAGATAGTGTAAATTTGAATTCTTATTATTAATACTAAATAAAAAATTAAGCTATAGCTGAAAATTCTAAGTAATATAGTATCTAATTCTACATAATCTACAATTCCACAACTATTTTTTAAACACCCCTGCTTCATAACAATTTATTGTATGTATCTATCAATCACCGATTTGACAGGTACAAAACCACACGATGACATATAACAAGCTTGTAAATATATATTTTTAAAATTGTTCTTCTGAAATTACATAATACAAAAAAAAAAATGAGATGATAAAAGCGTACAAAATAAAATAATTATTTAATTGCTTTCGTGTTGTCTCGTGTGCGGTCAGTCTAACAGAAGACGATCAGGTTTCTGGAGCTATACGTGTCTGGGATTAAAAGATTAAAATAGAATGGGGTGATCTCTTGGCCCAAATATACTGCATCCTGAAAGGATTTTTGTGCTTCCCCCTTTTGCTAGATCTAGTCAGCAAATCATCTGGATCTTCTTATGCACTTCAGAAGATTTGCTACTAGATTGTCCTGTAGAACTATTCCATTCTCATCAATGTAGCCAAAGATGGTTGTGGCTGTTTCATCTTCCATTTCGCAAAACCTTCTGTATCCCCATCACATGTAGGTGTTTTCTCAGGAAAGCATGACCGATCAAAACCCCAATCACCTTTCTGAGTGTCGGTCTGTTGAGTCTAATTAAGTTCTAAGTTCACTTAATTACATTGATGAGAATGGAATAGTTCTACAGGACAATCTAGTAGCAAATCTTCTGAAGTTCATAGGAAGATCCAGATGATTTGCTGACAAGATCTAGCAAAAGGGGGAAGCACAAAAATCCTTTCAGGATGTGGTGCATTTGGACCAAGAGAGTCTAATCCCAGACACTCGTCAAAGTCCTACGTTCACTTTGAAGAGTGTCTGGGATTAGATCTCAGCTGTTGAGCGTCTATAATCTGCAATGCTTCTTCTTCTGTCCGGGATGAATTCCCTAATGCTAGCTGATTTAATTTGTCCAGCACCGTACATACGTAACATTGCACAGTTATATCGGCCATCGATGCTTCGACACCAACCCACAACAACAATTACACAAGCACACCACGGCATACGAACCGCGGCCGACAGGCTCGTGTTAGCGGTGCCTTACGTGTCCCTCTCTGCGACCACAACGACGGACAGACTAACAATGTGATGTCGTTGTGACACTGTCAAATGTATGTACAGTGACGTCACCTCGAATACTGAATGCCAACACTGATCTCCAAATGACGGATAGCGAATGGCTGAAACGCCTTAAAGCGTCCGCACACGATGCGACACGAAAGCGATACAGACGGTATCTGTGATCTGTGCAACATGGCAACCGCACACTGGGCAACATATTAGACAGTCGTGCATTTTTCCAAGACAAGTAGATGCATTTTCGATTCATCACTTTTAGGTGAATTCATGTAATTAATTTAAGCAAATACGTATTTTGCCGGACAAACCAGTTTTGCAAGACAAAGTTGCACTCATTATGTTTCTGTTGGGGTCAATCTAAAATTTTGTAATTTATAAAGATTTCCTACTAATGTAATTATACTTAATACCAATAATTTATCTATTTATCTCTCACATCTTTTAAGGAATTATTCGTGAGAGTACAGTCGTATAAGACATAGTACCCAAAATTTTGACATTACTAGCCAACATATTTTCAGACTACACTAGCAACATGTAGCTAAGATCGCACTTCCTTGCACGTTGCCCGGATCATTCAAATCACCCAAGTTGAGTATGGGTCCCTACTTCTTTACCTAGGAAGTGACAGGGAAGGGATATCGTATCGTCGTTGAATTGCTTTCGTGTTGCCTCGTGTGCGGACGGCCTTAGAAACGGCAGACGCTAATGACCTCACATGCCGAGCGATCAACGTTTGCGTTTCTTACAACAATGCAGTCGCGCACTGAGCAAGTACTGTCGAATGTTTCAACTTCTCCATGGAATAGCAACATTCTGCCTTGGAGGTTCGATCCTTGCATCAAACACAGAACGGACTTTAAAGAGGGGGCACCCGGTAGATCTTCGTTTACGTCCCCTACAACTTTACAATATTCTGCCATAAAAGTTCCACCATCTTTGTGTCTTATACTCGTATCGTCGTTGAATTGCTTTCCTGTTGCTTCGTGTGCGGACGGCGTTAGAAACAGCAGACGCTAATGACCTCACATGCCGAGCGATCAACGTTTGCGTTTCTTACAACAATGCAGTCGCGCACTGAGCAAGTACTGTCGAATGTTTTAACTACTCCATGAAATAGCAACATTCTGTCTTGAAGGTTCGATCCTTGCATCAAACGAAGAACGGACTTCAAGTTTTAACTACTCCATGGAATAGCAACATTCTGCCTTGGAGGTTCGATCCTTGCATCAAACACAGAACGGACTTCAAAGAGGAGGCACCCGGTAGATCTACAACTTCACAATATTCTGCCCTAAAGATTCCACCACCTTTGTGTCTTCTACATACAGCGTTTATGCACAAAACCAACTAAAATAGCATTACGGGGTGTTATGTGGTATGTCTGTCATTATCTTTGTATGTATGTATTGCATGTATGGGCCCACACCTATGCGATGTGATTTGATGTCTGATGGTGATGTGGTACGATGTTGATGTGTACAGCTCACCGGAGATGATTGACAGATACACGGGTGTGCCTCGTGCGCTCCGTTGTGCTAGAACACACCCTGCCTTGTGCCCAGTGCCTCTACTATAATGTCTTGTCTGACTGTGTATTGTGTGCTTAACACTGTCATGGACGGTAGATTGTGCCGAATTAAAATATGGTAATTGCTCAATGGAAAGTCATGATCCTTTTATTTTTCATTCTTCTCTTCTTTGCAGTGTTTCGTCAGTTTTCTTTTACCTTTCTTTCCTTACTATGTCTGTATTCTCATGCAGGGGAGAAAGATTGTAGTTTAAAGGCGCCCGGCAACTTCGATCATTAGTGTCTATCATTTGCATGAAATGAGCCGATCCAAAAATTTGTTGTTAAAATGTTTTGAAGACAAAGCTTCAGTGGCGGAAGATCCAAAATGAAACGCAATTACTGATATGAAGTTTGCATTCATTTGCTAACGTTTCGACACAATTGACGGTATTTATGCTCAGAAGATGAGGGTATCTCTCGAAACGTTGGCAAATAAATGCAAATTTCAAATCAGTAATTGCGTTTCTTTTTTGATCTTCCGCCACTGAAACTTTGTCTTCAAAACATTTTAACAATTAAAGAAAAATGGCACTCTTATTTAATTTTACATTTTACTCTTTCTCAAGGTATTGTAGTCAGTTATCTTTTCGGTAATATCATCGATTTATTATAGGTAATTTATGTTAGCGTCGGTTGCCGTTCAGTTGAAAAAAAATAGTAATGGCTCAGTGCTGCAGAAGATTATTCTTACATTTTTCACTTTTTCGTCTTCCTGATGCCTCGAGGTGTTTAGTCTGGGCATATTTGATTTGAACCACGATAAAATGCGGAAATGATCCAACCAAAGAAAATGTCTCTTCAGTTTTCACTATTTCATGTAACATACCCAGCAACCTCATGGTGTTTTAACTGTCTTTGATGCCGGTAACAAAGTAAAGTATATGTTTTTTTATTTTCCATCCTTTCTGTCCTATGGTGCATTAATCATCACAGAAGCGGTCGAACTATTACATAGATATAATGCAATTAGAGAAATTATGAAGAATTCCTTATCTTGCACTGTGCTTTTTAGTGTATTTGCCATATGGCAACATACACTATTGGAGTCGGTCGGATGGCGGGGCCTAGGGGTCGGACCAAAATTTCTCGACGTTTCATAACCTCCTAAACACTTTGCCACCATTTTTAAAAATGTTTATATATATATGTATATATATATATATATTTATATACATATATATATATATATATGTGTACGCGCAATAACTTTCGAAAGAGTTAATTGATTTCAACGAAATTTGGCCCACGTGTTGAAATCTATCACCGCAAGAAGCCTATTTAAAATGGGCCTAATCGGGCTATTTTAAGGGTAGTTTTTAGGGGTTGAAAAATGTTTTTGGGCCCCAAAATACCGAAAAAATTCTCCGAATCGTTTCAAAATTGAAATTTAACCCTCT
Organism: Venustoraphidia nigricollis; assembly: GCA_034508555.1. Lineage (NCBI taxonomy): Eukaryota > Metazoa > Arthropoda > Insecta > Raphidioptera > Raphidiidae > Venustoraphidia > Venustoraphidia nigricollis. The sequence continues at coordinate 1,925,148 of JAVRKA010000065.1, read as the reverse complement.
GGTAGTAATTAAAAAGTGTCCCCAAAATTTTAATAAAATCGGCCCGACAGGACCGGATTTACAAATTTTATGAAAAAACTAGTTTGCAGATTATGAATTATTTACTGAAAGGTGTATATAATTTAGTATAGAGATTCGATTGATAATAATATTGCAATTAAGAAAAAAAAATTGTTATTTAAGGGGTGTATTAAGGAGTCTAATTTTTTATTTTGCCCAGAAACCAACTAAAGTTCGCATAATGAAGACACACTGCCTGTATAAGCAAATACACTATATTGTCGGCAGGGTTTTGGCACTGCGACCCGGGTTTTTATTCAGTACTTTAGCTGACGATACGGTTTTCCTACTTTAATTGATGCTGAATTTGGTAATGGCGTAACTTAAAACATTTCCTTATATTCTATTTGTCTGCGTAATGCAGCTGAAAAGTCTTCAAAAAGGGAAAGAGATGACTTGAAATCTTCACACTAAAAATGACCTGTCATCCTACCAACCAAGAAGACACTAATATACTATGAATGATTAAATAAATATAAGATATTAATAGACCGATAAATTTTACTTATCGTAAAAAAAAAGTATAGGCGGAACTCTTCAAACCTTTCAATGTATAAAAGTCGTTAAATATTAATCAAAATCATGTTTTTTGTTTATATAAAATGCGTGGTTCTAAAGGTACAACATAAAATTTGAGATGTAAGTTGCGCCTCCAACAATAAATCTCTATTGGTTTGTATTGAATGAATTATATAATTTGATACAAGGAATAAAAACATCTCACAGCGTGATCCAATGTCAGTCAATAATTTGACGCAAGCTAATATATCACAGACCAACGCAGCCTCTGAAAAACATCGCAAAGCAGCGACGACGAGAGCGTGTTTTGTTTTTAACCGTACCCTTCTCTATAGGTAATATTTATAAAAACATAATAATATTATAATACACACTGTAACAACATAGCATCAACGTCTGTCTCTTGTTTTTATAAATAATAAGGTAACTAATGTATTAGACATTGACACATTTATACAGAATGCAACAGAAATTAACACAGATATTGATTTATATTCTAAACGAATCAAGCGAGATGGAAAAATTATGAAGAAATTTTCCGACAGCGTATGGCTTACCAGAATTATATCATTACGAACAAGATACATACTATAATTTTTGCACGTACCTCTTATAAAATAGCTGATTTTCAATTTATAATAACTACGTAATTATTTATATGTCTGAAAGATACTTATTTACCCACACATTTTATAATTTTACTTAAATAAAAAAAATCTTGAAATATTACTGAATGTGTGCATGAGATCTGTGTTAACAGAACGTTAAAAAATAAAAAAATAGATTTTTCTATTCTTAAGGCTGTCGGAACGCTCTGAATTTTGTTTGTGCTGAGACCCAGCGGTAAGGGGCGAGGTAGGCAAAAGACATATTGTGGGTGTGACCTTCTTTAGCTCTGTCTCGCTCAAATCATCCGCACGTTTCAATTTTTGGTTGGTGCCAACTACGAGGCTAAAAAATGTTATTGTAAGGGTGCCGCTGTCAATTGAGTACTCTGATTTTTGGAAATATTTTGAAGATTTAATATTTTTTTTCCGAAAAAGGAAGAGTCACTTTAGGTTTGTGATGGAACAGTTTTGTGAAATAAGTACGAATAAGGTCGTAGTGTGACATCGAAAACGTGTGTTTTTTTAGCATAATTAATGCCAACTTTTTTCTAGTAAATCGTACATAAATAACAAAAGTAGTTCATTAGAGACCTAGATTTGTCCTTTATCTTCCTTCTAAAGAAAGATTTTTTGCAGAATGTTGACGAATAAGTCTACAATCAGTTGACAGCCGAAGCTCTATTTTTGGCTTAAATTCAGAGCGTTCCGACAGCCTTAACGTTTTATTAAAATATGAAAAATATAGAAATTTTAGAAGGAGTCTTTCAATCAGATTACACGCGAAGGCCTCCAAACTCTTAATCCGTTGCTGAAGGCACTGAATATTTTAGCAAATGTCCTAACACACCGAAATATTCAATTTTTCTAATAATAGACAAGTCATATAATCTAATTTATTTCAGTGATTATACTTTAACAAACACTTGTGATAAAGAAATGTTGAATATTTCATTTCTGATTCACCTTGTATAAGTTCCATGTATGTTAATAATCTTTATATAGCCGTCACTTTTTATCGTTGCGAATAATTCCGAAGAACATAATTCACAGATTTATTGACAACCGTTCGATTTTAAATTGCAAACGTTTGATAATACATTTGCCTATTCACACATGGTATAACGGCACATACACCATTGGCGTTGGTCGGATGGCAAGATCTCGACGTTACAAACCATTTTGAACAGCTTGGTATCACGGTCTACTTGGACTACTGATAAATCCGTCGCTGGATACTTTACTTGAATTCTGTGCGTATTACTTTTCAAAATCAAGTTGCAGTTCAATAAATTTTCTTTTTGACAGAAATGGGTTTAAAAAGAGTATTGCAAAATTGGCTCGGCAATTTTTTCTATTTTATGAACACATGTTGTAAGTTTAACACACTGTATAAAGGAGATTTTGCGGATGTCTGTAGTCCGTGACCAAAATTCAAGAAGTGACTCATCATTATAGCACAGTGCGCTTAATGGAGCAACAAAATAATGAAACAATGTAATGTATACTCGCCTCATGCATAGACTCTACCGCTTCTATTATATTGTGATGACTAACTTCTTAAATTTTCAACATGCAGTATAAATCCACTATCCAGTCGGATATATTAGTAGAATTTTCCATATTTAAGTCAAAACGCACGGCCTACACGTTGGACAGATGCTGGGTTGCAGAAAGGATTGTCAAATAATTTGTTTGACAACGACTTTAGATTGTGAACACATATTTTTCCATAAGAAAAGGATTGTAATCGATTCTGTTCGAAAAATAATTGATCGATTGAAATCATGCTTTTTCTGAACTGTGTATACGTGTATTTAACATAGTTTTTTGCATAATTGTTACTTCGAAACGACATTTTTCTACGCATTTTAATCAAAATTTGACTTGAAAAACGATTTTTTTCTGCGTAGATCAAGCATTTGTTTTGGGGTGAATACAATTTAATGTATATGATAGGGAGTTTGAATACGACATTAGACTGCTCTTGCATGTATGAAAACTGTAATTATATTATCACAATCTAAGGTCATTATCAACTCCAATTTTTTGACAATGTTTTGCGCAACCCAGCATTAAAGTTAAATTGAACATCAAAAGCTCTCCTTTAGGAGTCCAATGACATAAAGTTTAGAAACTTTATTATCAATCTCAAATGCAAATTAATCAAAAATGCGATATTTTCATCTACACTTACTGAGCTGGGTAGAGTAGTGGTGACAGCACTAGACTCTCATTCGGGAGGTACGGGTTCGAATCCCGGCGGGGTCAGATGTGGCTGGGACTTTTTCCTACTGCCTCTCGCCGAGAAACGGTAATTTCTGTACCGGCCATCTTGATTGAGGTTTTCCATGGTTTCCCTCAATTAATTCCAGATAAATATCGAGATGGTTTCTTATTTGAGGCCATGGCCGATTACCTATCAAACTCCTAGTTCAAAAATTATCTACCTTATCCTAATTTCCTATAATTCCTTCATTCGCCCATTGCTATTACATAAGTTGAAGTTTTAAAAAATGTAGAAAATTTCGGGAAGTGGTAAAAAGATAATAGTAATGGTGCGAATGACGTCTGTTATGACATAAAGTCGAGAAACGGACGTTAAACACATTATTATAATTATTTTCATCTACACTTAGTAATAATGCACCAAAGCTATGTGAATATCTTCTCATTAGCAAAAAATGAGATTAGATTAGATCAGATCAAAATAAATTTGTGCAGTTATTATAGACACTTAACAGCCGAGGTCCAAGCGAGTCGCATCTACATGTTGTTATTCAATCGCCCACTGGAGGGCTAATATCTTAAGCAGACAATTGGATAATAACAAGCCAAGCTACAGTCAATTTTAGGACAAGAAACCTTTATGAATTAAAGTGCACTGTCCTCAAAATTTGCAACGTATCACAAAATGTAATATTTCATTTAAGAATACGTTATAATTTATTTCAATTCAGTTAACTGCATCAGTTTATCTTTGTCTTCATTATGACATGCGTATTACAAATGCCCTGCAGACCTGCTACAGAAAGATCCTACGCCTTGGTAGAGTATTCTCTGTGTAAACCGAAATATGATTACTCCGGTATCGTACCTTGAAAATTGGAGCGAATTACACCGGTACTAAAAATTAAAGTTGTTTATTGAAGATCATCGATTTCTTGTTATCCGATCAAGTATCTTGAATTTAGTGTTATTTATTTTTTGTAATTAACTGCAAAGTCAATTAATACTTTCATTCGATTAGATTAGGATATTAAATATGGCGATTTGCAATAGACGAACGATGGAAACTTTATACAGTACGAGACATCGGTCTGTGAAACCTTTAGTATACTTTGACGATTGCACTGCTCAAAATAATATGCCTACCTCTTCCTTAGTACCATTCTATTTACTAGTAGCCTACATATCACATGTGTTATGAGATATACTATATCAATTTTTGGATATGTCGGTCTCACGGACCGGGTGTTTTACTTACTATATTCAGTTTTCATAACATTTTTATTTATTTTTGAACGCTTCATCATTTATAAAAATGGGAATTGTCTCTCATACCTGACGTTTCCAATTATATACCTATTATGAATGTTTCGTAAAAGGTTAAAATTTTATGTAATTTTTTCCATATAATATCTACATCGGTTTTCATAGATATTTGGATTTTGTATGAACGGATTTTTCACAAACTTAGAAATGAAAAAATGATCTGGTGTGACAAACAAAAGCAAAACAGTGATTGTGACCCCAAATCTATAACTCCATACAAAAAAAGAGTATCGTTTTAGGAATATTATCAGTATTTATACTTAATTTGTAGCTTGAATGTGAGACCAAATATCATGACTGATTTGCACAACTTAGAACACAGGTTAGACTCAGCAGCTTACTGAAATCACAGCTTAAGGCTGTCGGAACGCTCTGAATTTTGTTTGTGCTGTGACCCACCGGTAAGGGGCGAGGTAGGCAAAAAACATATCGTGGGTGTGACCTTCGTTAGCTCTGTCTCACTCAAATCATCCGCACGTTTCAATTTTTGGCTGGTGCCAACTACGAGGCTAAAAAATATTATTGCAAGGTTGCCGCTGTCAATTGATTACTCAAATTTTTGGAAATATTTTGAATATTTAAAAAACTTTCCCGAAAGGAAGAGTCACTTTAAGTTTGTGATGGAACAGTTTTGTGAAATAAGAACGAATAAGGTCGTAGTGTGACATTGAAAACGTGTGTTCTTCTGGCACAATTAATGCCAACTTTTTTCTAGTAAATCGTACATAAATTACAAAAGTAGTCCATTAGAGACCTAGATTTGTCCTTTATCTTCCTTACAGACAAATAATTTTTGCAGAATGTTGACGAATAAGTCTACAATCAGTCGACAGCCGAAGCTCTATTTTTGGCTTAAATTCAGAGCGTTCCGACAGCCTTAATATAACGTCTCAATTTTTATCTTATTCGATTTTTATTCAGTTCAATAGTTGCAGTATATTCGTGGTAATTGTTACTCACGTAATTTAACATCACACACAAAGACACACGTATGCATATAACAATTAATAAATAAATATAGATAAGTTTCATATGTCCGCAAATATTATTGTACTTCCAATTTCTGTCTTCACACTGATCTCCCAAGTTAGACAGGGAATTCTTAAGCATTGTAATAATATGATTTTAAGAAATTAAAAAAAATATATTACCTATATTAGCAATCATACTATTATAATATATGTGACTTCAATTTTGGCAGTTCTTTCCCGCATATGTAGTTGAGACTGTTGACAGAGCATGTTTCCAAATTTTTTTCATCACTCGAAAACAGCTGATTCAATTTTGTTGTTTGTTTGATACTTATTTTATTTGCGAATACAAATGCCATCTACGCGAAAATCTATAGTTTTGTTTGAAAAGTAGCAAGTCGATTCAATTAGGACATAGATCGGTGCAGAGACAAATATTAGCAAGAGGGTAACAAACGGTCAGCTTCGTACAAGCTACACTATATTAAATCCAATCCTACGCAAATTACATTGTAATATCATATATACGCATGAGTCTGTGACAATATATAAAACTAGGTACATAAATTCAACGTTCAACATACTCTGTGTAATTTGCATAAAAAAGACAAGACGACGACGCAAGAGAAAACGAAGAAGAAGGCAAACCTGAATCACACTCGCGCACACACAAATTCGAGATATGCATCTTAAAGACGAGTACCTCTACAGTGTAATGTTTTTAGTCGAGCCGCGGCGAGAGAGATCTCGGCGGCTTTGGATTACGTCTATAGCTGGGTGCATGTTGGGCGGTCAGTATGTGCAGTGTATGTGTCCTCTCTTTTAAACAAAACACGCAAACACCGACGTTCAACTGTCCGCAACGGACCAATCACACGGTGCGGAGGCTGCACGACTAACCAATCGCAACACAGATACCAATTACATGCCGCGCGGCACTACACAGCGTTCTGATGTTTTTTTTCCTTCCTTTTTCTTTTCTTATAGTATATCGCGTGTCCAGCGACATCGTGCCGCTTCGCGATGTTTGTGGACTATATTTATGTAACATAAAATGGCCGCACATTTTGCTTGTTGTTTCTGCCGAGAATTCTTGTGTAACATAATATATTGAAGAGATTTGCGTAAAATTTACATATACGGGATCTCTCGAAGCTCTACAACGACGCCGCGCATCAGAAAACTGATTATACGTCTGTTGACTTTGGATTATTCTGAGGTCAGACAATATGTCGAATAATGATCGTACTACCCTATACATATACGATATTCATCACTATTAGTTCAATGAAACCATCATTATTTAAAACTTGACAAATTTATTCTGAATATTCGGGATTAGTGTATCATACAAAAATGATACTTTATTGATTTATATATCCAATGAAATACCTATATTCATATTTCCATCGTGTCGCTAAAGAAGGCACGATATTATTTCTAAGGGCTCTTCAAATTCTTTTGCTTAGTCAATATTCTAAACTGTGCAAACTTTGTTCAAAGCTATCCAAGTTTTTTTAGTGAAAACCATATTAATCATAAATATTTAACAAGACACAGAGATAATTTCAAACCTTCCATCTGTACTCTTGCAGTAACCCACAAAGGTGTCCGAAACGCTATGATACGGATACACAATAATATACCCTGTTACATAAAAAAATGTGGCAGCAGACAATTTAAGACTACATTGAAACATTTTTTACTAACTAAGGCTCACTATAAATTGAGTGAATTTACTAGCATACCGACCAACTAAAGATTATTATTATTATTATTAATATAACTGGATTGGATATGGAACTTATTAGAGATTCAAGCATAAACATATCTGGAAAATAATGCTTAATTTACTTAACTCCTTAAATAATCTACGAATTTTGTGTACGATACTTCTTATAACCTGCTGTGGAAAGTAAATGATATAGTTAACCTATTTTTTATGAATCTAAAATGGAGGTATATTTTCGGGAATTTATCACAAAACTAATAGAATCCAAATGTGATATTTATCTTCTTCCATGCGGGTAGCTGCAATCTCTGCTTCTGAAATTCAGCGTATAACACGTTGAAGTAAATCTTTGCATTATTAATTACTTCATGAATCATGGTCTTGAGCTCTTGAACTCTTTGAAAACGTGACAATATTTCAATCGTTAAATAAACTATCGCTCGTAAATACTGTAGTCTGTAGGTAAAAGTAATTTCAACGAAGGAATGCTATTTTTCTAGATATGTCTCAAATGAAATCAATTCAGGAATCAATTTATCGTTAATTAACGATGTTGCAATTAATTTCATTTAATTAACGATAAATTGATTTCTGAATCGTATAAAGCGGTGCATATGAAAAACAACATGCATAAGATTCCTTTCGTTGTTTTAAATACTATAACACAGTGTAGAAGACACCGGAAGTGACAAATTCATTTCGACTACAAAAGTCTTCAAAGAAAAAATCTGAAACTGCCACAATCTGCCCATAGTAGATATACATTAAATTTAATACGAAAACTCTCTTGCATAGCTGTATCATGGTGGTCTGTATAGAATAGACTAGGTCAAAATACTCAACTTTAAAGGGTCAATTAACAACAGTAAGCACATAGAATCTGCATACTAACAATGTTCAAAAGATCATACAATTTGACATTTATCGCATTACTCCTTATTTTATCTCAAGCAAGCTTACTGTTGTAAAACAAATTGTATAATAAAGAAAACAGATGAATAAAGAACGTTAAAAGAAGCATTTGCAATGTTAGAATTGGATGTATTACATGGTTCAGCAAGAAGATTGACTCGGAAGCACTTGCAGTTTTCCCAACTCAATGCTTCTCATAGCATTCGTTTCATTTTCGTTATTACTATACACTTTTTTCTGAATGTTATTATATTTATTCATGTTTAAGGGGGTATTCTTATGTGACCACTTCGAAAAATCGATTTTTTTTCATATTTCAATAGTAAAACCTATCGAAAATATGCTGTGAAAAATAGAGACCGAAATTCCTAGTTTTAAATAAATTACAACTCATAGTCGCCGACGAGCCGTATAAGCGACATGTTGGCTCTTGAAACTTTAAACGCATTTATCTGGAAATATTATTTTCTAAAACTGTCATGGTCCTAAAAAAAAAGTATTCAACCGATTGCTTTGAAATTTATATATGTTCTTCTATACTCATTAATGGTTATCGTCCGTACCAAAATTGCTTATTTTCGAAAATATTTTCTTATTTTTTTTAACCGATTTTTAACAAAAAACACAAACTTTTTTTCTACAGTCCGCCATTTTTTTTTTTTTAATGAAATTGATTAATGTTGGTAGGGACGATAGCGACATCCCTACTGAACAATGATCCATTCGATTTTTTTATTTCAGACAACATGAACAGCCGCTATTACCATGACCAGTGACCTACTTTTTTTTTAGTGTCTAATTTAATTTAAAAAAAAATATATATAAAAAATGTAAAATAAGAGAAAATTTTTTTTTTATACAGTTAAAGATACAAACAAAAACATATAAAAAAAATGATTGAATGTTATTGTCGTCTAAAAAAATTCCCTAAAAAGAGGTAAAATTTATGCGTTCACATAAGAATACCCCCTTAAGCATCGTTACAAGTGATTTTTGGTTTAGTGTGAAATCGTAAGGCCGGACATCTAAAACGCCTAGAGACACATATTAGGTGAAGATGTTTAATCTTCAAATATTAGCGACTGCCTCACACTCGCCATTTTCGCTATTCTGTATTTTCTATAATATAGGCACATAGAAAAAAAACATGTGTAATGCGCAGAATTCCGTAACATTTTTTCATGCTCATTAGGTCGTGAAAAACGAAAAAATATGTTAGTTTACAGTGTTGATCACATTTGTTAACACGTCTGTGATTTAAATTATGTCAATCTAAAATCAACGTAATGTAAAAGTACACGATATCCATAAATTAATTATTATTCTCCTATATTACTTTAAAACACCATAAATTCAATATTTGCAGAGCTATCTTAAAATGACACTGTGACACAATCGAAGACGTTTTTGTTTGAATTAAATAAACTGCAACTTACTGAATGGGTTAGTAAACCAGAATTCAGTAACCCTCACAGGAACCCATTGTAGTAGCCAGATGTTGTTTTAAAGATTTTTTCCTACTGCACAAGAGGAAGATTAGTTTAACTATTACATCCGTAAATTATTTCTGTGATTTGAATTGTATATTCACAAGGTTTCTAGCAGCTTCACCAGAATTCTCCATAACAATCGCATACACTTTTGGCATACAATTTATGGTTGCCTGATTATAAATAGTGCGAATTGCAAAGACTAGTATCTATACTAGCAATCTCCCAAAAAGTGTATCTCGGAGTAGTTTTGCATGTGTAGATTGTGGAAATTGTCCACACTATATCCCATTTATCAAGCTAGGTTCTCCATCATGCCACAACATTATGGCTAAATAAATGTTAGCATATAGTGTCAAGGAACCCTTTGAGGCCAAATGTAAGGCAACAAAGTTAAAGGTATTTTTGAGGAGGTCGACGATTAAGGGAAGTGTGTCTGAGGACAAGGCTAAAGAAAAATCCAAAACAAAAGTTTTAATTTCTTTAAGGAGATTTTATTATTTATCAAAATTGCCTATTTTGTGCCCAGCTCGGGCATTTCTAGAACTCTGGTCGAACAAACTTTGTATTAGCAGATGCTTGGAGTAATAAAGAAAAAAATCCAATTGCTTTATGGAACCACATTCCAACTCCAATAAAAATACCGATAGTGACTTAACAAGTAATGGCTATATATATTATTTAAATTAATACCATTCCTTATGACGTTGGAATAGTAAAATGTCAAAATTGTGTTGTTAACAATATATTATCAATTATCATCAAACTCCCTAACTTAAATAACATTCGAGGTCGACTCTAATTAAATGATTCATTAGAGCTGTTGTGATCCTTGATGAATGCTGGAGGAATTTGGATAAAATCCGTGGCACAGGATCAATGAAACAGCAATACTGAATTTAAAATTGCATTTTCACTAACGTTTCGGTACGGTCTGAAGATAATACGAAGCGTATCGAACCATTAGTAAAAATGCAATTGTAAATCCAGTATTGCTGTTTCATTGATTTTTTATCCAAATCTCTCCAACTCAGGGGCGTAGCTACCGCCGTATCAATTATACGGGGCCCCCAACGTGCGTTAGCAAAAATTAATAAAAACTTTCAATTTTTTTTTATTTCAGTAATGACAAAAGTCAAAAAAAGCAATTTCTTTTTTTCCCGCGTAAAGCGTGCGTTCAAAAGTTGGCAACACCCTACATCGGTTATCGCGGGCTGCGGGATTTTCCCGTTTAAGTCATTTACTTCAACGGGGGAAGGACCCCCAAACAAAATTTTATACGGGGCCCCGCCAAGGCACGCTACGTTTCTGCTCCAACTTAAATAACATCCAAATCGGAAAAGTTTAATAATGAGTTGACTAAATTTTATGCAGTCTTGGTAAAAACATTCGGTTTCTGAAACTACATTACGGCGGTGACTGTAGTTTCAGAAACCGATCATAAATTGTACAAAATTTAACACTGGTAATGAGCAGAATTACATGTTGATAACTGGTGACAATGCTATTCCGTTGACACTATTTGCTATCTTGAATAGTTTTCTGTGCTTGGCTATCTGCAAGAACGCGCTCTGTGGCGTTGCGGGTCGTTGTATAAAAACAAACGACATCGCATAACGAATCGAAACAAGTGACTGTATTGCATGCATTCCGTCACTCACATAAAATATCTACGTAGGTACATGTGTGCATTATTATAATTTTTAATACAGTAAACCCCTGCTTATCCGAAGAGATTGAAGAATTACACACGGCAATACGAAATTAGTACCTGAGATTTGAGTATGCAGTTACGATAGCTTTAGTGACACTTAAACAATTTTAACTCCCTAGAAAAGTTTGCTTTTGTTGCCAGGAGGACATTATTAGTGTATTTGCCATATGGCAACATACACTATTGGCGTCGGTCGGATGGCGGGACCTAGGGGTCGGACCAAAATTTCTCGACGTTTCATAACCTCCTAAACACTTTGGCACCATTTTTAAAAATGTTTATACATATATATGTATATGTATATACATATACATATATATGTATAAACATTTTTAAAAATATATAAAAAAAAAAATATATATATATATATATATATATATATGTGTACGCGCAATAACTTTCGAAAGAGCTAATTGATTTTAACGAAATTTGGCCCACGTGTTGAAATCCATCATCGCAAGAAGCCTATTTAAAATGGGCGTAATCGGGTCATTTTAAGGATAGTTTTTAAGGGTTGAAAAATGTTTTTGAGCCCCAAAATACCGAAAAAATTCTCAGAATCGTTTCAAAATTGACATTTAATCCGTTAATATCAATTAAAAAGTGCCCCTAAAATTTTAATAAAATCGGCTCAACAGGACCGGACTTACAAATTTTTTGAAAACACTAATTTGCAGATAGTGACTTATTTATTGAAGGGTGTATTTAATTCGGTGTAGACGTTAGATTGATATTAATATTACAATTAAGAAAAAAAATGTTATTTTAAGGGGTGTACTAAGGGGTTAAATGTTTTATTTTGCCCAAAAACAAACTGAATTTCACATAATAAAAGTAAAAAACCACACGGCCCTATACAAGCAAATACACTATATTGTCGGCAGGGTTTTGGCACTGCGACCCGGTTTTTTTTTTAATTTACTATTTCTATGAAAACTATGGAATCGATATTATATTATCGATATTATGAAAGCAAACAATGTGAGCATTTGTTTATCGTTTTCGGTGCATGGCGAATAAAAAAATCATAAGATAAACCCAGCTGCAAAAAAAATTGTAGAGTTATGCTATTCTCTACATTAGTTGATTACAACCTTAGAAACATGATCAAGTTGTACAGGAAATACAAGGTTTCGCGGATACTAAAATCCTTTTTATAATAGATATTTTTAGGAGTTAAAAAATCCAGTTGAAACTTTTCATAATTCTAAGTTTAATGAATCCCTTATCCTAAAAGGGCTCATTGATATTCTAATCCGACCACAAGATATTAATTAATTATTTTGGAAACATTCTTATTATATATTAGACATGACATTACATTTCCATAAAATATTGTTGTTCATAATTAAATTTGTGAGTCAACGACGGATTAATTGTAGAATTTTGTAACATCAATAAAAGGTCTCGTTATCACGCCATAAAATATGTCAGGTTTCAACAGTATTAAAGTAATTTTGTTAATCTGCGTTTATCAACTGCTTATAGACTTTAAATGGAAATGTACGAAGGGAAAGGGCACTTAAAATGGAATTAAAAGATTGCAATTATTTTTGAAAATCAGATAAATATGCCAATATGTACAATGTGTAAGTAACATTTCGCAATAACACTGAACTATCCACAGATATATTACTGTGTCTTTGCGATCAACAAAGCGAGCCAATGTCCAACACTGGCGCATAAACACTCGATTGGGGAACTCTCCATGTCGTTGTGAGCAATGCATCAGCTTTGGATAGAGGTTATGGCACGCTCCGCGACGGAAATGGCGGCGCTAGTGTAGAATACTAACTAATGACTGACGGACGTGACAATTTTGTTAAAAAAACAAAATATGCTCTGACTGCGGCCATTCGTACACACAGACGCGCGTCTATGCACTGTTGTTATTTTCTTTATTTTTAACAGGTGTTCTTTATTGAAAGGTAATAAATAAAAAAAACCCAGAGTGGTTAAATAAATGTAAAACTGCTTCCTGTGAAACTCAGTTTCAAAAATACGATATACGTAATTTTTAACAAATATCAAATTTTATTGAATCATGGAAATTGATCCCGTTAAAATGTCGTAAATATACAGGATTTATCGCAAGACATTGCCGTGTTTCAAAATGCGACTGAATTCTCTATAATCTGTTTCGACATTTATTCATGCTATAGACTAAGCAGTTTTTTGGAACAGGGCTGTCGGGGTTTAAAATGAATAATTAATATTTTTTTACAGAAGGCTGTTGACGGTAGCAAGATATTGCGTCGTTTTGCTTTTGAACTTCTATTAGCATTTGACTCATTTTGTATAAACTGAGCCATAATTGGCGTTATAATGGCTAAACTTTTTTCTTAGAAACCGCATAATACTGAAACAGCGTAAAGCGAGGGTTTGGTTAGGGTTGCCAACCGTCCCGCTATACGCGGGACGTCCCGTTTCTGATACCCTTAACGAGACGTCCCGCTCAGGATGTGTGCGGGACGCTAAATATCCCGCTTTTTACGATTTTTACAATTTTGTACTTAAAAATAAAAAAATCCTTAAAAGTGCAAAATGTCAAGAAAAATACTCATTTAAAAAGTAATTTATAGTTTTCATAATAAAGTCTAAATTACACTATAACTGTTTTTTTTAGTAAATATTGACTATTATTAATCTAACAAGATGTTTTATTTTACTTCTCATCCTGATTTGTAAAGAAAATTTCACGTTTTTTTGTATTCTAAATAAAATTAGTTGGATCCCGCTTTTTAAATTCTTGTCCCGCATTTGAAATCATTATTTCCCGCAAATTTGTATTTTAAAGTTGGCAAGCCTAGTCTTGGTGTATATATGTCAACGGGGCTCAGTTACATAAAATAATATGCCAAAGACATTATTTCCTTAAGGCGGTACACTGGAATAAAGAAACTGATTTTCATCACTGACAAACGATTCTACCAATTTAAATATTCACAGATTCCCGATCACATATTTGCATTGAAACACACCCTAAGTTTCTCTTTGTGCCATTATTAGGTACTGACTACTACAAATATATATTTTAACAATTTAACCTCCTTCATTGGACAGTTATGATTGTACCGGGTGCTACTTCAATCAGTGGCTCTTGATATGATACAAACATTTTTGTTGTTTAATATACATGGAACGGGAACAAAACATCAAAAATACTAATAAGGTTCCATATTTCATTCATTTGCTATGACATTTAAATTTCGCATAGTTCGTATTTTACTCATTTAACCCGGCGTGAATGAACCAGGGTTTTTAGCACCCACTAGTGTATAAAAACGTACACATTCATCACAATAGATGGTATCCTATCTCCTGCGCCTCGGTAGCTGCCCTCTTGGAAATAATGCGTTGATTGTTTAAGGTCGTTGTCATGGTACAATATTGTCAAAAAGTTATAGATTATACGCGCCACAAAAATATACTAGCTTGTAGCTAAATGATCCTTAATTTGTACGCAAGACTGTACCCGTGGAAACGTACAGTATTCATATGCATGTATACTTTTCTATAAATGGTTGAACTTTAAACCGTTATTTATAAATAATTAGACGGTCAAAAATGTTTTCTTATTTTTTTTACTCATAAATGCATTGAAAGACTGTCAGTTATTGGAAAGTTTCTGACAGTTAGTTCTTTTTTTATAAAATAAGAAACTGGTTCAGAACTACAGAGATCGTATACAATCAATGTTAATTGTCCAATTTTTAATTGAATTTATCTCGGATTATATACGGTCGATCGACTTCAAATTTTCAGGGTAATTGTATTATCATGTTCTTAATAAGTACTTATTCAAAAATTAAGAATTTTCTGACGGTGTGCCTTAATCACGACAACTACCTTAAGCGCCGCTGATAATACTTAGGAGAGTTCTAAGTGCACTTGGGCATATTTTACCCGGATTCATAGTTCGGGTGATAAACATTTTTAACGGCATTTTTTATATTTTCTCTTATTTTTTTGGATTGTACATAATAAATAAGACTTGATTATTCTTATATTTTGTTCGTGATGGAAGACGAAATGATAATACGCCGTTTGGAAGAATGTTCTTCGGACGAAAGCTGTTCATCGGGGTCGGATGTTGCGGAGTGCATCAGTAAACTTAAAGTTTCTTCATAAATAAATATATATATATATATATATATATATATATATATATATATATATATATATATATATATATATATAATGTTTTTTTATTATTACGTACATTCTAACAATATCCTATTAATACATCTATTTACATAAGCAAAAAACTAATTCAAACGAAATATATTGAAACTGATAACCGGGTAAAATTCACCCTGGTTCAATGACGATGTGACTGAAACGAGGTTCATTTACGGCCGGGTTAAAGAAACTGAACGTTTCAACACCAAATCGATCATCTGAACTACTTTGATTAGACGCACTTTATAATTCGTAACTTCAAAATTAAGTATTTAAGTGAAATTAAATGCACGACGGCACCCACAAAACAATGACACATCACATCATAATAAAGAAACAAGTGCAACTATAAGTTACAAATCCTACTGCAGCCACTGAACTGGACTGACACAATGCTCACACTTGAAAACAACAGCTAATAAAAACAAAACACAATAAACAAGAACAAAACAAATCAACGCGCGGTCGATTATTGTCGCGCAAACGGCAAACAAACAATTGCACTACATTATACACATTGTGTTTGTGACGTCACTAAACAATAGACGCTCGATGCGACACAATACAATAGGAGTCAAAAGCACGTGCTTAATATTCAATTGTACATAATGTTGACGATGATGATGATGATGACACATGTATTATGTTGTGTGTGTGTGCGTGGCCGCGCGCGCGAAGCTGGGGAATCTCCTTCAATTCAAGCCGACTCCATTGTTGCTAGCTATGGAAGAACACGCTGTCTATTGTTTTCTATAACATTTTATCAATGAACGCCAAGTGAACAGAGACACTCGTGAGTGTTTTGTTATTTGACCGATGTCTGTCTAACACTACGTCTAGATGACTAACAATGGATGAGCAAAGCACAATCACCACTGCTAATTGATCATTTAACCTTTAGAGTTAACGGAAGGTCGAATCGAACCAATTTGTGCTGAGCGAGATTTCATTCAATCGTAAAGAGAAAGTCAACGCGCGTTGGGCAGCTCTAAAATATATACGTAATAGCCGCTCTCTGCAGCTCCGCCCGCGATTGTAATGATACACGGCAACAACAACAGTAGTGGAGTCTTCATCAAGACCTTACAGCTGCATTTTCAGTCCATAGAAACTGTATCTTAAAAATTAGAGTGTGTTAATCATTGACACCCCTGTACTTCCCCCCTTTCCACACCTTAGAAGACTATTTTAGTATCAACAAAAGAAACATGTTTGACAAATTTCAAGTCTGGGGGTCTAATAACTCCGGCAGGTATCGTGATGACCTGTCAGTGACATTCATTCCCTATTTCACCCCCTTTAAGTTTTTATTTTGAGACAAAAGGTAGCCTATGTCCTTCTTTAGGATGCAATCTATTTCCTTGTGAAATTTTATCGAAATCTGTTCAGCGGTTTAGGCGTGAAAGCGTGACAAACAAACAAACAAACTCACATTCGCATTAAAATATTAGTTAGGATAACTAATGCAAAAATCAAGCATTACATTATTAAATAATTAGACATCTGAAATGTCAGTATTAAGAAAAAAGAGCATACATTATCTGATTCGAATATTCGATATCGCGAAAAAATGGTGTTAACTATCGAAAAATGCACGACGACCAAATCGTTTACGTGAAATAATTGACTATGACAGTGCATAAGCATAAATATTTATGCAGTCGTTGTGTTGTCATAAGAAAATATTATTTATGTAACTTCTTTAAAAAAAACAGTAACTGAAAACCATAAAATATTTCATAATGTGCAAATATTACATGAAATTTTGATATAATAATATTGTATTATTGACTCGACTTGTGCTACACTCAGCGTTGCTAATTTGTAAAGAATTCCCCGAATTGCGGAGAAATCCAACTCGATTGGAGATTGGTTCTATGCGAGGAAAACATGGCATTGACGTAAGGTCAACGTTGCAATTAGTTTTAACTAGTTATCTGATTTCGAATTTTAACAGTAGCATATTTTATATTATTTTTTTCTTATTAAAAAATAATAATAATAATGCGTTTAACGTCCGTTTCTCGACTTTATGTCATAACAGACGTCATTCGCACCATTACTATTTTCCATCTACCACACTTCCCGTTATTTTTCTACATTTTTAAAACTTCAACTTATGTAATAGCAATGGGCGAATGAAGAAATTATAGGAAATTAGGATAAGGTAGGTAATTTTTGAACTAGGAGTTTGATAGGTAATCGGCCATGGCCTCAAATAAGGAACCATCTCGATATTTATCTGGAATTAATTGAGGGAAACCATGGAAAACCTCAATCAAGATGGCCGGTACAGGAATTACCGTTTCTCGGCGAGAGGCAGTAGGAAAAAGTCCCAGCCACATCTGCCCCCGC
This sequence comes from Venustoraphidia nigricollis, assembly GCA_034508555.1. Classification (NCBI taxonomy): domain Eukaryota; kingdom Metazoa; phylum Arthropoda; class Insecta; order Raphidioptera; family Raphidiidae; genus Venustoraphidia; species Venustoraphidia nigricollis. Next base: position 1,907,053 of record JAVRKA010000065.1, on the reverse strand, counting down.
CGGGATTCGAACCCGGACCTCCCGAATGCGAGTCTAGTGCTGTCACCACTAGTCTTCCCAGCTCGGTTTTTCTAATTAAAAAACAAGTGGTGGAAGAGACGGTGTTAATGATAGGAAAGCATGTCTCAAGCCACTAAAAATTTAAAATAATATAACATAAAAATTGTAGTTTCAAAGAAATCCAAAAAATACGTTTATATCAACGCATTAAAAAGTAGAAAATAAAATGTCTTTTTCTTCTATAACTTTTAAAAGCGTGGAACACTCGATGAATTAAACGAAATATAAAGAAAGCGTGTATTCCACGTTCTAACATTACAGAAGAGAAAAAAAATATTTTCTTCTTTTTAGTGGATTGCTATGAGCAAGTTTTTTTTGCATTTTTTTGAAACTATGAATTTTAAAATAAAAATTATATATTTTTGTTAAGCGGTTTTACGAATTATTTCAACTGAAATTTCACTAGTTTCACTGAACAGTTAAGCAGATACAGCAAATATGGTTTTGCGTGTTCTTATAAAGCACAAAACAAACAAATAAAAAAATTAAAAGCATTTCAATTTGCAATCAGTTCTGGTATATATAGTCATATATCAAATTACTAATTGAATTGAAGTTCGTAACGAATGGTAAGGCGCATATAATTGGTTTCTGAACTTTAGTTAATGTTCATAATAAAAATATCTAATTAATCGTTAATTAATTAATTCGTAAATTAAAATTTACAAAAAACAATTATACATTCATAGAAATTTGATATGCGGAAATGTCACGAAAACATGTTTTTCAAGAAACTATGACTTAAGAACATTTTAATATCTATTTAAAAATGTTTGAGGATCTTTGAGGATGTTTGAGAATCTGAAATCCATTAATGTTTTTATACTGTTACAAAAGGTTAATAACCAATTATCCTCCACAAAACTAATCAATACCAATATTGTTTAATAATGAATATTGGTTTTAAACCGTATTTATTACACATCTACATTATATTGTACGTTCTCAAAGCAACATTGTCCATTTTACCATATAATAGTTCTGTTAACGGAACCACCGACGCTCAAATTTAACGAATTGGGGCTACTGTTACTAGGATGTAAATTAGACCAGATCGGTCTATCGATTGAATTTAACATGAAGTTTTTTTTTTTTTATTACCCGTATACGATTTATTTCCAAAAACATTCGACAAGAAATCTTATTGACTTTAAATTTTATGTATTTTTATTTTTATTTATTTATTTTTTTTTTTGTTAAAAAAATATCGCTATTAAACTTACTGCATATCAATAATATATTTATTAGTGCCTTCATTTAAAACAAGAAAAAAAATATAACACGAGTTTTCCAATTTTTCTTAAACAAATAAGAGGAATAATCAACAAAGTGAAATAGCCTTCAGTTATGTCTGAAAAACTGGAAGAATTTACTCAGCCATCATAAAAAAAAAAAATTTTCCGAAAAATATAAAAAACATCAGTTTGACTGAATAGGAGTAAAAATTATGTATGTAATAAAAAACGTTTTTAATAAAAGCGAAATGATCTACAAATTATGAAAATTTGAAGGCGATTAGCTTGTATTTTAGAATGTATTTTTGTAAATAAAATTCTAATACTAGAAAGCACTCAACCGAGCTGGGTAGAGTAGTGGTGACAGCACTAGACTCGCATTCGGGAGGTCCGGGTTCGAATCCCGGCGGGGGCAGATGTGGCTGGGACTTTTTCCTACTGCCTCTCGCCGAGAAACCGTAATTCCTGTACCGGCCATCTTGATTGAGGTTTTCCATGGTTTCCCTCAATTAATTCCAGATAAATATCGAGATGGTTCCTTATTTGAGGCCATGGCCGATTACCTATCAAACTCCTAGTTCAAAAATTGCCTACCTTATCCTAATTTCCTATAATTCCTTCATTCGCCCATTGCTATTACATAAGTTGAAGTTTTAAAAATGTAGAAAAATAACGGGAAGTGTGGTAGTTGGAAAATAGTAATGGTGCGAATGGCGTCTGTTATGACATAGAACGAGAAACGGACGTTAAACGCATCATTATTATTACTAGAAAGCACTTAAGTACGAAAAATATTAAATCCTCGTAGGTATTTATGGGTGCTTGACATATATCTTTTGAAAAAAAATAGCTTTATATTTTAATGCAATGTAAAAATTAGAAAATCTAAAAGCGATCCAAAAATACGATCTCGGACAAAAATACTTTTGTATGCCAAAATTTCGGCAATAAATTTACAAATAATGCAAAATCTATCAACAATAAGAAAATGTAGCAAAATATCTACAGGTCAGTAGGTATTACAACTACAGACAGAACGTTTGACTGATACAGTTTTGTTTTTAAATCAGTGCAATACATAAATCGCGCCTCTATTGTTTATGAATCAGGAATACAATACGAGAAAGCCATTGTCTTTCCCCTTGCTTTGCTGTAGACATTGTGAAATATAATATATGTGAAAGATTTTTTTTTTCAGTTTCATTCATAAAACTGATTGTTCGACAGTCAGCTGATTTTCTTATTATTTGTACTTGAAAGTATTATGTAAGAAAAGTTTAATATTTACTTCTACAGGAAAGTAAAACTATGTTACAGAAAAAACTAAAACTAATGTGACTTGTGAGCAGTGGTGAATTTATTAAAAGACCAAGTAGCCCAAGACCTAGGAGGGCAAATTTTAGGGGGCGGCAGTTTCGTAATAACGAAAAAAAAATCCAATCACAAATTTTTCTCGAAATGAAACATTCTTTAATTTTTAATGACTGATTTTTTCGAAACTTTCTAAGGATCAAAAGATTTGCTACCTTTAAGTTGACTTTGGTTGCATAGAAATATGTTAACTATAAAGTACCTATACACTTATGCGATAGTATTAAAATGAGACGAAATAGAGAAACTTTGTCGATTTGATAGCTTCTTCAAAAATATGTAGTAGCTGTTTGGTGCATGAATTATTTTTGATAATGTTATTGCTTGTTTTATATTATTTCATTTTAATAATAATAATAATAATAATGCGTTTAACGTCCATTTCTCGACTTTACGTCATAACAGACGCCATTCGCACCATTACTATTTTTTATTTATCAAATTTCCAGTTATTTTTCTACAATTTTAAAACTTCAATTTATCTAATAGCAATGGGCGAATGAAGGAATTGTAGGAAATTAGGATAAGGTAGGTGATTTTTCAACTAGGAGTTTGATAGGTAATCGGCCATGGCCTCAAATAAGGAACCATCTCGATATTTATCTGGAATTAATTGAGGGAAACCATGGAAAACCTCAATTAAGATGGCCGGTACAGAAATTACCCTTTCTCGGTGAGAGGCAATAGTAAAAAGTCCCAGCCACATCTGCCCCCGCCGGGATACGAACCCGGACCTCCCGAATACGAGTCTAGTGCTGTCACCACTACGCTACCCAGCTCGGTACATATTATTTCATTTTGTTACTTTATAAACAACAGAAATTTAACGGCCTATTCATAATACATAGGTAAATCCGCCATTGGTTGTGGACCAAGATAATCGAGACTTTTCACAAGACTAGCTCTCGTTTCTTGCTTTGTACTAATTATAAGTTGATAATTTGAGAGGGTCGTTTTAATTAATAAGATTTAAACCGCAATTACAATTTTAACAAAAAAAAGTAGATTTGTATTTTATATTAGAGTGCAACAGAATAAGGATTTTTGTTAATTTAGTGCGCACAAGTTTACAAAGAACTCTCATTGAAATAAAAAACGCTTTATATATATCATCATTACTAATACAATTGGTCTTTCAATAATTTCGATTCTGTATTTGCAATCAGCGTTGTGCAGTTTACTTTTAGATATATATATGTACCTGCAAACCTAAATCATAAAAATTTGTATTACATTTAAATGCATTTGAGTTTCTGAAAAGTGAGTATAGTTCAATGAAAATATGAGAGATATCTAACCGTAACGTTAGAAACATAGCAATAATTGCAAGAACAATATTGTTGAACGGGATCCAGTAGTTCTTTCTAAGTAAATGGATTAGAGAAACGATTTAACTTCAGCTTTAAAATACTGCGTTCCACATAACAGTAAAACCGTCTTCATAATAATACTATGTTCAAAATGGCTAATGAAATATAAGCAATTTATTTTTATCTTTTAGTAGCAAGTACAGAGATAATATAATAATAATAATACACAATATATAATATTTCTCACGCTAATTACCAGAGCATAATGAACATGTTCGTACATTTTATGCATAAATTATAATAAAATGACTACTTGAACACACGTAACGCTATTCTGTTGTTTAAATGATCCTAAATCAGGCCACACATATACGCAGCACAACAGATTTTAACTGTTTTTTATCTCTAAGTATTTCTGAAAGTATAGTTACTAGATTAATTTTTTCCTAAGACTAAAGTTAAGTTTGGCAAAAATGTGATAAAATCACTTTTTTACAGTTATTAATTAATATAAAGTATTCTGATGTAGCATGTTCGCAAAAGCAATATTTATAATTATGTTCGCTAACATACTATTACATCTAGATACATAAGTACACCATTTTAATATTTTAATGTCTTAAGACCTAAGTACTGTTCTTAGTAAGTTTTGTAAAATATGCATCATATAATCTCACTTGAGACTGATTTTCATCTTTTACGTAATGCTTAGCTGAGCTTAAGCGGGTCGTCTTATGTGACAACTGTTTTTTTCACGCTTTTTTGGGAATTTTTTGTGGCGAACAATGAATGTATACTACCTTAATATTTTCATCATGTATTTATTGACATTTCACCAACCTTTCCAAGTTTTTTCACGTTGAAATGTACAGTTGAACCGACTGTAGATCTCCGGGATGACGCCCATGTAAAAAAAAAGTCGGCTGACTGTTGCCACGATACATACTGTTCTGCTTATTTAAAATCAACAAATCAAATTTCGTTTTAATTGGTAGGTCTGTGACTACAGCCGGGACCAGAATTAAGTCGAAATATTGAAAAATTCATGTTTGGCGAAGATTTGAAAAAAAATTTATGATTTTCATCGTTTTTTTTACTATTCCAGCTTGAAGAATAAAAAAACTATCACAGTTATCACAATGATTTTGGTTCGGGCTAGAACTATAGATGTACTGAAGATACCATAAAAATTTCAACGCAATCGGATCATTAGTTTTTGAGATATCGTGGCAACCATTTTAAAAAATACAGTTTCGAGAAAAACGCGTTTGAAAAATCAAGTATGCGTAACAGATTGAAGCACTTGACTCTCCATCAACCTCTATAACTTTCCAACGACTTCGAATTTCGAAAAACTCCTTCACAAACATAATCTGGAGATTTAAGCAAAAAAAAATTTTTCGGTTTTTTTGACCCCTCACATAAGACGACCCCCTTAATATAAAAACGCAATAAATCGATTTAAATTCCAAAAATAAATCGCCTAACAAAGAATTCTTTAAAGAAAAACAATACCATCTTTTCCCTTTTCACTGTTTCATTGTTCAAATATCCTGACCTAGCACATGTTTTAGGCATTTCCAATTGTTGAAAATTTAACATACCAAAAAAAATACTTGACTGTGAACTCGGACTGGTTTTTCTGTAATAAATAAACAATGTGAATATTTGTGGTGAATAAAGAGATCATGGGAGTATTTCAAAGTAATTTAAGAAGCGAAAAAATGACAACGCATTGTTTCTTGTATACCGTTACATTATCTCTAAACACCGTTCATTTGTTTTTCTCTACCATAAAACTCCCTTAGCTTCATTGTATTTAAAAAAGATTGTATACAAAAAACAATTGAATAAAGTCATGTGAAAAAAACAGTTGACTGTTACAATATGTGTACTTGGATAACAATGGCGTAGTGACGTGTTAACAGCTGTGCATTTAAAAAAAGGACTGTTGCTGTTTGGTATGTCTGATTTAATGTTTTAGAACATTTTAGTGCAGTTTGTTATCCATTGAAACCTTTCTTATAGTTGGAATCGTAGGGAATTGGACAGTTTACGAAAGAATTAAGTTTGATTAAGTTGAATGTTTCGTTGCTAATTGCAACTTCCTCAGCAACTATATTTAAAAACAAACAACAAAATACCAAAAAAGCAAATATCACAATGACAGTAGTATTTATCAGTTTATTTAAATTCTGAACCAGTTCTAGAGAAAGTAAATAAAAAATCTTTTCCCCTTGTATGCGACCTTACCGAATTACATCTCAACACAGCTTTTAATTACTTTTCCTGAAACAAGTATACTAAATAGATTATTTTATTGAATTCATGACGCCTTCTGTTGAGTCAGTGTTAAAAATTAGAGCGCTGTTAATTTTTTGTCATCAACAAAGTTGGTATTACGGAAGGTAAAATGAGAAAGAATTTTTACAGTACCTGTAAATTTCAACATTGCAGACGATACAGAATAGCACAAGTTACCAATTAAAGAATTCGGTACTTTTGTATTTAAATGAGCTTCTGAATGGAAACTGTTTTTATTTATTGCTGTCCATCATTTTTAAAAACTTATATTTATATAAAAAAATTTGCAAAGTACGGTAGTATATTTATACACAAACTAATCGAGCCCTTTTCGACCCCCATCTATCTCCGATGATAGTTACGTTACAGAACTGATTTTTCTCGAGGGAGCTAAGGTTACCATAAAGAAGCAGTATTAAAATTTCGCACGTCTAAGTGGAATAGGTTTTAAGATATGAGTATCCAAAAGTCACAATTCAAGCATTCGCTGATTGACTAATAAATCAACATAATTCACAGGCATCTAGCCGGCGCTTGAAGCATTAATCTGAATGCATCAACCGAGCGTCCGAAGATTACTCGCGTCTAGTCGTGTGACATATTAAAGTGTGGTATATAGGCTTGCCAACTTTAAAATACAAATTTGCGGGAAATAATGATTTCAAATGCGGGACAAGGGTTTAAAAAGCGGGATCCAACTAATTTTATTTAGAATACAAAAAAACGTGAAATTTTCTTTACAAATCAGGATGAGAAGTAAAATAAAGCACCTTGTTAAATTAATAATAGTCAATATTGATTAAAAAAAACAGTTATAGTGTAATTTAGACTTTATTATGAAAACTAGTCAGTTATATTATTTTCATATTTTACTTTAGCGGACCCACGAGGCAACTAGATGCGCGATATCTCAAAGATAAATAGAATATAGAATGTAATTATTCGCAAAAGTGTAAGATATCTTTAACGTGGAGGGAAAGTTTGGTTGAGGAACAGTTGAAAAAAGAAGCTTTACCGATGTTTCGCTTGTGGCCTACGTTTCGAAAAATAGATTTCCATCTTCAGGGCCATAGGCTAGTCAAAGGGTGGTAAATTGTACTAATCTTAGATACATGATCATAATCTATGGGTTAATAATAATTTGTATACAAGTGTCTGGCGATGGACGACGTGATTTCAAATATTATTCCGAAGAAAAATATAAAAAACTTACGCTTTATAATTAGACAAAATAAGTCGGTATTTTATACAAATTTGCTACATGTTACCTGCCAAAGCCACGATGACCCAAAGTACATAATCGCCCATCGTTCCTACATGTATTGGAAGCATGCACTGAGAAACTTTCAGTTCTTATAAAATAACGACGGTCTGGCACTCACGGGCTCTTGGCCTTATAGGGGTGCGCAATAGGGTATAACCATTTAATGCCATTTTAGTTTAATCATTGGCTACAAACAATTTCAATCAAGGTTACAGGTTCACTTGTGGCAATATTTATGTAACGGCCTTTTGGTATTTACAGTAGATAATTTTATGTTGTCAAGTTGTAAATTGCAGCAGCCATATACCTAATCGTTTTAACCGTGGGTTCCTAACAAATCTACAACCAAACCGAATTGACTCATTCAGAACAAATATTGCAAAAAATGAGGCTGTCTATATAATAAAATACTCAAATTGTGCGCATATTCAAATTAAAAAAAAAAAAACGGGCAAGGTTAAGTCGAACTCACGCACTGAGGTTTCCCTACCGTCGGAGTGCGGCTTTTTATAACTTGGATAACGACTGTCATTAATCTCGAACATAACGGAGAAAAGAAATTGACAATTAACTTTTAAAAAATATCGATTCTGCTAAATTTTTGAGGATTTCAACTTTGATTGGATATAGCTTCCAAATTTTTCAAGATATCAGTACGGGATAAAAAGCATGCTTTAGAGTGTTATTTCTATATAAGTATATGCGTTTTCAATTTAAAATTCGATATAGAACATAAAATCGGCTGATGTTAAAAAACACTGCGTTTTAGCTACGTGTTTTTAAGGTGACGCCGCGAGATACTTTCTTCGCGGGTCAGTAACCATTACAGTTTTTTTTTATTAATACGTCACTCTGTTTACAATTTTTTAGCTTTGAGATTGATAATCACCTTTCCTAGTTTGTTCTATTTTTGGCAAAAATACGCTTTAAAAAGTAATTTCATCTTCTTAAAAAACTAACTAAATGGTAGGATTTGTGGTATATCAAGTAAGGGAACCACTCGTGCCAATTTTTCGCAATATCCTCTTTGCTTATGCATTTTTCTTAAAAGTCATTTTTATATCTAATTCGTCTAGCTTAGATATATTTAACATAGTTTTTGTGCAATTTCCATATCGACATATTGATCAAAATTTAGCTTCTATGTAGATCATTTTTTTGTTTTTGTGAGAGAACAATCTGAATTTACACCTGACAAAGAGTTTGACAAAATTAGACTGTTTCTGCATGTATCTGAAATCTGAAAACATTCGAAAACATTAACGGCATCTTCCGGTTTAATCATATCTAGTGCGTTTTCCATAGAAAAGTTCTGAGTAGTGCGTAAATTGCCGCATAATATATCTCTTCTAATGTTAGCTTGAGTAAACTTTTCTATGCATTTCTGAGATAACATTATTAAATTTGACAGTAATTTATTTCTTATTTTGGCCTTTCCACCGTTCTGGATGCCCTTTTTGTTTGGACTTATCATTAGTGTATTTGCCATATGGCAACATACACTATTGGCGTTGGTCGGATGGCGGGACCTAGGGGTCGGACCAAAATTTCTCGACGTTTCATAACCTCCTAAACACTTTGGCACCATTTTTGAAAATGTTTATATATATATGTATATATATATATATATATATATATATATATATATATATATATATATATATATATATATATTTATATGTGCAGGCAATAACTTTCGAAGGAGTTAATTCATTTTAACGAAATTTGGCATACATGTTGGAATCCATCACCGCACGAAGCCTATTTAAAATGGGCCCAATCGGGTCATTGTAAGGGTAGTTTTTAGGGGTTGAAAAAAGTTTTTGGCCCAAAAATACCGAAAAAATTCTCAGAATCGTTTCAAAATTGACATTTAACCCTTTAGTAGCAATTAAAAAGTGCTCCTAAAATTATAAGCAAATCGGCCCGACAGGACCGGACTTACAAATTTTATGAAAACACTAGTTTGCATATACGAATTTACTTACTGAAGGTTGTATTTAATTTGGTGCAGATGTTGGATTGATAACAATATTTCAACTAATAAAATTATTATTGTAAGGGGTGTATTAAGGGGTTCAATTTTTTTTTATTTTGTCCAAAAACAAACTTAATTTCATTTAATAAAGCCACAATACCTGTATTAGCAAATACACTATATTGTCGGCAGGGTTTTGGCACTGCGACCCGGGTTTTTTTTTAATTGTAACATGTAACTGTAATTTTATGATCACAATTTAAGAGAACATTGCCAAATTAGATTTTTTGGCAATGGTTTCTGGAACCCAACTCTGCGCAAAAGGAACACTTGGAATGACAGTCGTATTGAAATCAATATTTATCTACTCTTGGCAACAGATAGTTCAGAAGCGAACCAAATCGCGACACGATATCAATTAATTTATGTCCATATATCAACAATTCAATAATCGTTTATGATCAATAAATAATATTATTATTATTACACACGAAGTATTTTTATTTGTCGTTTCATACTCGTGGTTTGTTTCACACTTACATTCAGCGTTGATATTGTAATATTTCTTGCTACTGATTCACAATAACGTTACGTGTGGGCTTTGGCTTTACCACGTGTAATGGCGGCCCAAACCAGCAAACCATTGCAAATTTACTGGTCAGAAACGATCAAAATGTAATTTGTAAGCATAACACAGTTTATAGAAAAGTTAACGTTACTGAATGTTAACCAAACTTTCAAACAAAAACCCTCATGGAAATCGATTCATCCGTTTGAGAGCAAGAATGCTGGAAATCGAGGAAGTTTCTAGCTGTTATTTCTGCACAGGCTGTGACGTGAGCTGAAGAACGGCTGAACCGATTTTCATAACACATGGCTAAGAACTATCTCTCAAATAATAGCTTTCAAGCAAACAAAACACGTCGCATTTTTTTATTCATGCGTTTATAGTCCGTAAGACTTTTCTACATGAGCAGTAGACGCTGATATTTTGTTAGAAACATTCATTGTTACAATGCTATACCTATTAGAAAAAGTTATTATTCAAATCACTGTCAACGTCGGGACTCAAATCCGAATCTTTCCACTTTAATTGCAAACAAAACACGCTTTAATATCGCTGCATCCAGACAAACAGACAACTTAGATCACCACAAATGAACCATCGAAATCGGTTCAGTAGGCAGTTTTTTATTTATTTAGTATTTAAATATCAAGAACAACGTAGGTATTGCAGTCACTAAAATAAAATTTTAAAAAATCCACTAAGAAATTTAATAAAACAGTAAAAAAAGAGTTTTAGTAAGAAATTATAAATTAGCGCCGACCCTAAAATTTAGTTGTTCTGTCTTTTTAGTAGATTTTTGAAGGCACTTCTATTTTTTTTTAGTACAGACGAGGCAACCCTGGCCGCTACCAAATTTAATCTAGCTTTATCTACCGTCTTTCGTCATGCATTATTTAACGACCTGTGACGACCTGTATGAGTGTATTCTGTCAGTACCAGCGTTGAATGACTTCAGTCAACGGTACCACGCTGTAAATCGTCGTGGCATCGCCACTTGTTACGCGTGTAATGCTAAAACCGGGATGTTTAATTAATAAAAAAAATACGATTGGATCAGTTTAATGAATGATCAGTTCAATTACTGATTAATACCCACAGTCCAGTTCGGAAATTGTAGAGTGTGATTAAGACTTCTATAGTTTGTAGGTAGCATATTGTCTTATTGCTTTGCCACGACATTAATGCTGGGTTGCACAAAACATTATCAAAAAATTGGATTTGACAATGACCTTTGATTGTGATAATGCAATTACAATTTTTATATATGCAAGAGCAGTCCAATGTTTTCAAACTCCCTTTCATGCACAACATTAAATTGTATTCACACAAAAACAAATGCTTGATCTACACAGAAAAAGATCGTTTTTCAAGCCAAGTTTCGATTAAAATGCATAGAAAAATGTCGTTTGGAAGTAAAAATTATGCAAAAAACTATGTTAAATACACGTACATACATTTAAGAAAAAATTTTTAACGTGGAGGGAAAGTTTGGTTGAGGAACAGTTGAAAAAAAGAAGCTTTACCGATGTTTCGCTTGTGGCCTACGTTTCGGAAAATATATTTCCATCTTCAGGGCCTCAGGTTAGTCAAAGGGTGACATAACGATAATAGTTGGACATATAGTATCGCGAAGTTTTTTGTAGTTATTGATATGTTCTTTAATATTGTAGAACATACTTTTGTTCTATCATCAATAGTTTCCGCAGCGCATGCGACGAAAGATGTTTTATGGCATTTTTTTTACACCTTGGGTTACGTTCTAAAGTTTTAGTAAGAATCCCTAATATTTTCGAGCAATAAATATAGCCTATGTTACTCAGGGTGAATGTAACTTTCTAATGGTGAAAGAATTTTTTAAATCGGCATAGTAGTTTTTGAGTTTATTCATTACAAACATACACACAAAAATACAAATCTTTCCTCTATAAATTAGTGTAGACTATAGCCTTTATCTGCTGCTTCGGTCGCGTTAATGTCAGATTTTTGACTTTTCGTAATCTCGGATGTAATAACAAAGATTACACTGAAAGTTCTATCAAAATGATCGGCTCACTAGTTTTTGAGTTAATACGGAATAGACAGACAAGTAAAAATTCACTTGACATAGCCGAATTTGCCCAATTTTTTAAAACAGGTCGTGTATGTAATTTGGTGCAGACGTTGAATTGTTAAAATGAGAAAATGTAAAATTCATTTATAAGACGTATTCTTACAAAGTTAAACATCTTTTACCGTATAATTTAATGGTAGATAGAATATTTAAATACCATAATGCAATAATGTATTAACAAAATTTCGACTGGAGTTAGCACTGCTGCCGTATTTTTCAATCATTATGATTTATGACTTGGTAAATATACGCTTGTGACCAAAACATTTTAAACTAATAATCATATTTCTACATAATTTAAATTATGGTTAAGAAGTGATTTATTGAGTAATAAAACAATTTAAAAAATCTTTAAGTCTCTAACTGCGTTAATTTTATTAAAAGTTAAATGTTATTACTGTAGTTTTATATGGAACATTGATCATATTATTATGTTCATTGTTAATTTTATAATTACTTCAAAATTTCTACTCACGAAACGAATTAGTTTCAATACATTATTTACCATGTGAAAATTCAAAATCTAAAAATTTCAGAATCATTTACGAAACCATCCAGTATGAAAAAATGAAACTCTAGTGGAACCTTTGAGTATAATTTTATTTTCTTGTAGAGTTTTCAAGTATTTTGTACAATTTCTAGAGAAGAGAACGCGTTTCCAGAATTTGTATCTCTCTATTGTTAAAAAAAATACCTTTGAAAACCAAAAGGACCATTTCTCGTTGAAATAATAAACATGAAAACATTGACATCCTCTCAGATGGATAGAGACTTTTATCTTGGATTTCGACGTAAGCAGTATTAATCCAGTATTTTTTTGTTTTATTTCATTCTAATTAATCTGCACAAAAAGTATACTGCATGTTGATACATTCATGAATAATTTCAAATCAATGCCATTAAAATATCCGGGAGGTATAATTTGCGATTCAAAATAAGTATTTGTTACAAAAAAATCAAAACTATAATGAACCCAAAATGTAATTAATAAATGTAAATTAATGATAAAAATATTACTTATTTTTATTAAAATGATAAATGAATGTGGGATTTCCACAAATTGTACTGGCGAATAATTTCTGTTTGTTTAAATGCATTTATCTGGAAGAACAAATGTCTGACATCTGCTTATTTAATGAATTCAAGCAAAGATAGTTACGAATCAATTATTCTAGGATGAATTTCTATGTGGAATTTTAAATTTTTCACGTTCACTTAGTAACGCGATCTACAATCGCTTCGCAAAAATTACATGTGAGTTATAAACAATTTCACTCATTCGGCGTTCCTAACACGTCAAGAAGTTATATTTGAAAAAAATGGATGAAAAAGGGAAGATAATCACGCCAAAAACATAAATGTGAAAAAGAAACCAGTTTTTAAGTTAAATATCTAGTTATAAAAAAGCTGGAAACTTACCGATGAAAAGTCTATTCAATTTATTACAGATTTCATTTTTCGAGCTTGGGATTCGAATTAAATTTGCCACAGTTTTTTAGATTTCAATTCTTTGAATATCCGAAGACACCGAAAAACAAAAACGTATCTCTTTGTATCACATTTTTATTTTTGGTAGGAGACATTTAAACAAAAAACGAAATTCAACGGGTTTGATAAAATATCCAATTTGCTAAATGATTTGACTTAACTCTGAAACAGAAACCCTGTAGATAATGTAGGAGATGTTATACATACATAGTCCCCCAAAAACATAAATGTGAAAAAAGGCGCCAAGTTCTGTACAAAGAAGAATTGAGATCTAAGCGGATACTACATTTGCACATTGCAAGCTTTCATGTTTTATATTATAAATAAATTATTTGCGTACGAAAACCTAGTCAAAATTGACACTTTCTCAGATCTCAATTCTTCTTTGTACCGAACTTGCCCTCTTTTTTCACGTTTGCATAATTATATTTATGCACCTAGGTTCATACGTCTTAATGACAGTAACCACACCATTAACATTGTTTGCAATTTTCCGATTATTCTGAACATACAACTGGCTGTTTAATAAGCCCAATGACCTAGGTGTTAGGGATGTCGAAAAAATATCGATATTTTTTATTTGATATATCGATATTTTTGGGCGATATTTAATATTTCGATATATCGATATAAAATTCCGAGTATCGAAAACCGATATTTTTTTCCAGTAAACAACACTTTGTATGTACTACCGCGACTGACTATGCCCGTTTGACGTTAAATTATTATTCCGAAAATATTAAAATTGCACTGAAAAAGAAACATGTGTTTTTACATATGTTTTTGGAACATACTTTTAAGTGCGTTCCAAAAACAACAACAGTGAATAAAGCACATGTAAAACACGTTTTTTTTCACCGAATTTTGCGATATTTTCGGAATAATAAACAGTCAAAATAGCTATTCATGCAATATTTCATTTTATATCTACCACATCTAGAATATTTTAATTATGGTGTAGGTACCAACAATTTTCTGTCGAATGTCACCTCTGGCACGCATGCCATAGGCTCACCATCCCTGGCTTTATTAATTGTTCGATCAATCTCTAAAATTATCTGCTCCTAAATGTATTAGACGTTTGATTAATAAGCAAAAAAAAATTCTTATCGTTGTTTTTGATTTCAGACAAATATTTATTATTTGATTTATTAGAAATAATGACCGTTAACTGCTATTTGAGATTATATTAAGCTAGCCAATATGTATACTAAATTTCTGCGAGTGCCAATGTTCTCTTATAAAATTGTAGATATATTGATATTTTTTTTAAAAATATATCGGTACCGATATCGATACTTGAAAAAAATATCGAGACGATATATATCGATACTTTTTGACACTTCTGACATCCCTACTAGGTGCATTCCAAATTGCAAGTTTCAAAGTCAGCCGAAAGATTTTTGATGAAAGTAGGCGATATTCGGACGTCAATATCTCGGAAACTATTTGAGCTTCTTTAATAAAATATAGAATTCTGGGTAATTGGGGTTGGGGGTGATTAACAGAAAAAACAAAACTACAGCTGTGTAGGTCAGTCGAAAATAGATCGAAATGATTCGTGTATACATACAAAAACCCGGGTCGCAGTGCCAAAACCCTGCCGACAATATAGTGTATTTGCTTGTATAGGGCCGTGTGGTTTTATACTTTTATTATGTGAAATTAAGTTTGTTTTTGGACAAAATAAAAAATTTAACCCCTTAATACACCCCTTAAAATAACATTTTTTTTCTTAATTGTAATATTATTATCAATCTAACGTCTACACCGAATTAAATACACCCTTCAATAAATAAGTCACTATCTGCAAACTAGTGTTTCCATAAAATTTGTAAATCCGGTCCTGTCGGGCCGATTTTATTAAAATTTTGAGGACACTTTTTAATTACTTCCAGAGGGTTAAATTTCAATTTTGAAACGATTCGGAGAATTTTTTCGGTATTTTGGGGCCCAAAAACATTTTTCAACCCCTAAAAACTACCCTTAAAATAGCCCCATTAGGCCCATTTTAAATAGGCTTCTTGCGGTGATGGATTTCAACACGTGGACCAAATTTCGTTGAAATCAATTATTTCTTTCGAAAGTTATTGCGCGTACACATATATATATATATATATATATATATATACGTATATAAATATATATATATATATATATATACATATATATATAAACATTTTTAAAAATGGTGCCAAAGTGTTTAGGGGGTTATGAAACGTCGAGAAATTTTGGTCCGACCCCTAGGTCCCGCCATCCGACCGACGCCAATAGTGTATGTTGCCATATGGCAAATACACTAATTAGTGCTTGCCAAACTTGGCTGACACACTGCTATGTGTCTAGATTATTATGATATGACCTAGTAGGTAATAGAGAATAATAATTTAACTGTTTAAGAACATGTACCTACATCTGATTACAATTAATTAACAAAAACAAGCAACTTTATTATATTGTTGTGATATTATATGTAATATTAACATATGTCTGTTCCCATGGTTATGTTTTAACACAGCTATTGTTTACATGCATTGGCCAACACACGTTGATGTCTGTGTTTTGTTGAAAATATTACTATTTAAGGCTGTCGGAACGCTCTGACTTTTGTTTGTGCTGAGACCCAGCGGTAAGGGGCGAGGTAGGCAAAAGACATATTGTGGGTGTGACCTTCTTTAGCTCTGTCTCGCTCAAATCATCCGCACGTTTCAATTTTTGGCTGGTGCCAACTACGAGGCTAAAAAATTTTTTTGCAAGGGTGCCGCTGTCAATTGATTACTCTAAATTTTGGAAATATTTTGTAGATTTAAAAAGCTTTTCCGAAAAAAGAAGAGTCACTTTAGATTTGTGATGGAGCAATTTTGTGAAATAAGTACGAATAAGGTCATAGTGTGACATTGAAAACGTGTAATTTTTTAGCACAATTAATGCCAAATTTTTTCTAGTAAATCGTACATAAATTACAAAAGTAGTCCATTAAAGACCTAGATTTGTCCTTTATCTTCCTTATAGCGAAAGAATTTTTGCAGAATGTTGACGAATAAGTCTACAATAAGTTGACAGCCGAAGCTCTATTTTTGGCTTAAATTCAGAGCGTTCCGACAGCCTTAAAAGTTGTTTTTGTATAAAAAGAGAACTAAGTGCGGAGCTCAGTTACGTAAATGGTATGTTTTATCAAAAATCTATTTTAATTAGAATTATAATGGCGATGATGTTTAAAAAATGTTTTAAGTGTACGACACTTCAAAAGTATCACGAAAAACAAAAAAAACGAGTTCTGGTCTTAACTTAAAAAATTAATATGGAAGAATGTAGGAAACCAAAATGAAATTTGTGTAATTCCATCAAAATAAACACTTAACAGTGTTGGATCACTTTCACACAGTTTGTGCTGAGACTCAGCGGTAAGAGGCGAGGTAGGCAAAAGACATATTGTGGGTGTGACCTTCTTTAGCTCTGTCTCGCTCTAATCATCCGCACGTTTCAATTTTTGGCTAAAAGATGCTATTACAAGGGTGCCGCTGTCAATTGATTACTCTAATTTGTGAAAATATTATGAAGATTTAAAAACTTTTCCGAAAAAGGAAGCGTCACTTTAGGTTTGTGATGCAACAGTTTTGTGAGTTAAGTACGAATAAGGTCGTAGTGTGACATTGAAAACATGTGTTTTCTTGACATAATTAATGCCAACTTTTTTCTAGTAAATCGTACATAAATTTTACAAATATAGCGTCGGAAATATGACTGATTTCTCATATTTTTGGATCTAAAACTTAATAGCGCATATTATTAGTTGTAGGTACAAAATATTAAATAATCGTGCCAATTAATTGGTGTGTAAACCAAACATGTCCTCGAATAATAGAAAAAGATCTAGGTAACTAATTATTACTTAAAAACTAGAAAACATGACAATACAAAATTACTTATTTAATGACAAGAAAAGAAACAAATGAACGTGTTCACATATGCTTTAACTTTAACCCTTTGAGTCAGGAATCCAGCCAACCAAAAACATTTAATAATTTTTTTTTGTATTCTTGGAGATATGAGACTCACTATTCCATAGTTTTCTAATATTTTCGAATTTGTTCAAAAAAGGGCACATTGCAAAATGTAACATCGTGGGGATGAACAATGAACAATCGCAAAAAAGAATTTTATAAACGCAGTTTTTGCACAACCCTTACAAAATAGCCACTTTTCATGCCTGAGTAGTAAAATGACCCTTTTCGCACTAGTGCTTAAATTAAAACAAAAGTAATGCGACTGTAACAATCAAATAGTTATATCTCAGTCAGTTACCATTTAAGTCCAAGAATCGTAATTTCCAATATGGCCGAACTGTTAGATACATATATATATATATATACCTACTTATTATGAGGTGAAAATCAGCTATTTTAGATGCGTGCAAACTGCAAAAAATACTATATATTTCTCGTGCATAATTATTTTGACTTGTGTGACTGTTAAAAAGTTATTAGGTGTTCGTTTTACCATAATATCACATTTCATCATAAAATAATAATTCACGGACCTGCTATTATTTAGCTATAGTACGAACAAAATATAAATAGAAAAGAAATGTTGAATATTTAAAAAAGATGAAAACCTGATCTTAGATATATTATGTATATACTAGCGGTACCTGTGCGAATAATTCGCACTAAAATTCGTTTCTGATTTCTCACACTCTTTATAACTTTCTTCTTTTAGTTGTATTACATTACGAAGCTCAGTGACGGTTCAAGAAAATATTTTTCTAAAACTGTCATATAGAGGCGCAAGTATCGAAAACGTTGAGCTGAAGCGCCGCCATACGAAAAGTATTTATACGTGAATTTTGATTAAAAATTAAACAAAAAAAAATTACCGACCGTCAATCACATTGACGTTGTTTCAAAAGTAGAACCGTCAGATGGCAGCATTGCTGCATAATATACCGAATAAATGTATAATTGTTATAATTAATTATTTTGCAAAAACAAAAGCAATAATAAATTTTTTAGTTGTTGATGTCGGTAGAGCAAGCAGTTTTCTATAAAATGATATAAAATGTATGTGGAGCAATTGTGTGGTTTTTTCGAAAAAGGGAGGCAAGCATCTCAACTTCAGCGTATTAATATATATGATATTTTATAGTAAGATACCAACATTTAAGAAATAAGTCGTCATTATAGTACGGTTCGCTTAATGGAGCGGCAAAGCAATAAACTAATGAAAAGCATATCCGTCGCATGCATAAACGATTGTATCTAGATATATTTTCAAATATATCTTCTGTAGCCATACGAATAGCGCAAAAGTGTTGAAATTCTTATTAAACAGCAAAAAAATATAAATTAATAAATTAAGAAACATCTACATAAAACGATCTCGTGTCTTTAAGGTTGCATCAGATTTGAACGCAGTACCAGGCGAGCGCTCTGATGGTTATAAACAGGCCGGTTCACATGACATCTGACCCGCGCTCCTTTGTTTGGGGGAGTGACTGTTCGCGGGGCGGTGTGGAACGTTCACAATGACCTTAAAATTATACTAATTAGATTATGGTACCGACTGTGTAATGTGTACAGTTGCCTATGTATTTGTTTGCACGGACACGCATACACACACAAAGAACGTCATGAAGTTGGTAACACACGCAAATCACCCTGCAGCAGCTAAACAAAACACGGTAATTATTTTGCCGGAGACATGAGCGATGTCAAAGTACACATTTGGAGGTAAGTCTCCACTTCCGTCGTGTCGTCAGATCGGTGAGAAAATATTAGCAGTGCAGAGCACTGCAGACAAATAAATAGATAATAATAGAGGAAAATTACCACTGTTTGGAAAATGTTTTCTACCTGCGGTTTGTATAGTTTTTAACCGACTTCAAAAAACATAAGAAGAAGGATGGTTGTGATGGGTTGGAAAAAATACCGAAAAGATTCTAAGAATCGTTTCAAAATTGAAATTTAACATTTTATTTTTAAACAAAACTCAACTATGCGAACTTAATTACCTTTTTTTAATCTTGTGACTTTATGTTTAAGATTTGTAAAACAACCCAAAATTTTTTGTAAATTAATTTCTCATGTTGCCTGATGATGATTGCCTATGCTATCGAAACATGTAGCAAGCATTGTTTTTAAATAAAATAAATTTCGTCTTGTCCAGGAAGATTTTTATACATTTTAGGAAAGGTAAAATGTGCTGTTAAAATTTTAATAAAATCGGTCTGACAGAACCGGATTTATAATTTTTATGAAAACACTAGTTTACGGCTAAGGATTTTTCTTACTGAATGGTGTATTTATTTGGTGCAGATGTTGGATTGCTAATAATATTGATATTAAAAAAAAAATCCAGCCAATTGGGCGACAGGACCATTTCAACTTTAAAATTATTCACATTTGACATAACAAATAAAATAAAATTTCTGTAACGCGCGCAGTGACGCGGGTAACGGATAGTAACAAATATGATATTTGTAATTTATTTCCGTGGTTACATAATATGGTTTAACATGTAAAAATTATTTAAGCATGCTTGTCAGCTATCTAAATTCTTTTTGACAGATCTTTAGAACAAAAGAACAGCTGATTTTTTTTCACAATATTTTAGAAACTATACAGTTTAGAAAAAAAAATTTTACAAGACTTTTTTAGAAAAATAAATAGAACATAAATCACTATGGAAAAGCATATCAATATATGAGAAAAAACAACGTTATAGCTTATATTTCTTTTGCGCATGCGCAGATTTTCCCCAAAAACAATAAGGCTCTTTATATTTGCATACCAAACATCCTCCCAAAATTTGGTTTCAAACCGTTCATCCGTTTGGCCTGTATCGTGCTCACAGACAAACTGAGGCACGTAGTTTTTCCAAAAATATGTTTTTTAGATTCACGAGACCTCACAACGAAAAAGTATTATAACATTTTTAAAAGTAAATTTTGACCTAAATTGGTACCAATCGCCACTAGTGAATTGGAATGGTAAAAAATTTATTTCAAAGAATGCAAATATTAACTTAAATTCATGTTATAAAGCCTGTATTAGCTAATACTCTATATTTTCGGCAGTTTTTCTATTTTAATTTTGCAATGTCAAAACAAATAGGTAATGCGTGGCGCCATTGATTGAAAAAAATATTGCAAAATTTTCGTACATATCGACAAATTAAAGCGTTTATATTTTAACAATTAAATGAAAGCAATATATTTTTCAAAATATGATTATTTTTACAACATAATCACGCGTTACGATACGCCGCATTATAATGCATTGAAATGCTGAGGGCTGAGTCACAATTAAACGGCGTTAAGCTAGATTAAACAGGAAAGGGAGTGGGCCCCATGTACAAACATATCCCTTCGCCCTCTTCACTTAAAACCACTAAACCGCCGTATAAGGTGCGCCACCCGCGCGTTCTATGGATGTGCCAACTGACTAGCTACGTGCCACATGATCGAAACTATGTAACCTTAATATAATGAACCTCAATATAACGATTTCCTCGATTTAACAAATTTTTCGAAATCCCCTAGAACTGCCCGTAAGAGTTAATGCAAAATATACCAATACTTTTTGTCAAAAACCTCTTTATAACGAATTTTCAATCATTACAGAACATAAATAGAAATTGTAATTTACCTCTATTTAACGATTTTTGTCAACTTGTAACCTTTACCTAACGTATCCTACCTATAGAGCACACACAATTCCACAATAACAACAATTCATGTTTCGGCAGGTTCAGACACGTTGAATTTATCGTACGACAATCATTGTTGTTTGATCTAAAGTAATGTAAACACAGCTGTTGGTCACTGTTGTTAGTAAATTTAAAGTTGCAGCGGCTGAGAAACTAAAAAGGTGTTCCTTAACTGTCGCAGAGAAACGAAAGATCATTAAGTATGTAGACGAGAATTCTACAAAGAAAATATTAGACATAGCTATAGACTTCGAAATTCCTGCAAGTACATTGGCCACAATTTTAAAGTTTAAAGATAAGTTTTCAGAAGAAAACGGGTTACCTTGTTAAAACGAATCTTAGACCAACCTAACCTCTATATAACAAACTTCATTAGAACGAATTACTTGGTATAACGAATACTTTCTAATTCCCTTCAGCTTTGTTATATCGAGGTTGTACTGTATATCCATTATAAAGAGGTAAAGTTTGTAAGTTTGGAACTACTCATCCAATTTCAAAATTTCTTTCTTCATTATTTATCACTATTTATTATCGAGTAAAACAATATAAGCGCTTTTCGTGGTGACCAATTTAGCAATGTACGTCAACGAAAAAACTGTTGTTACTATCGAGTGGTGCGCAGTCTCGCAAAGCAGGATTGTAAAACGGTGGAGCCGAAGGTACCACCACTGTTGCTGCTACCGAGACGCCTATACAACATTGTTATTGTTATTCGCGTGTGGAGCCAAGAATAGCGACTATATTTTATATACATGCTATGCTGTGTATTTCATTCCATTTTGAATGATTATTATTTCGCTACACGCATCTGTTATGTAATATATGGACGTGATTCATCTTAAGGGGTAACACCACAGTAAATTTTTCAAAAAATCGATTTTTTTTAGGCTTAAAAAATACTTTGAACCTTTTAGAATATGGGGAAAAATATTTCATACCTCAAAGTATTTTTTTTTCTTGTAATTTCGAGCTCTTCCCCAAGCGCGTCTATAATGTCTATAATGCATTTCAAAACTTTAAATGCGTTTTTCTCGAAACACGATTTTTCAAAACGGCACGCAGCATAACTCCAACAATTTTCATTCTTTTCATTCGAATTTGTTACAATATCTTCAAAATAAGATTTTGAAGAGAAATACGTAGGGGATTTTCGATAAGTTAATTTAATCATTATTTATTAACAGATGATTATCTTTTTTTTTTGTTGAAAATTTAACGATTTAATTCAAATACTCGCCAATCACATTAAAATCAATATTTTTAAAATCCCCTACGTATTTCTCTAGCTATAAGCACGTACAATAAGTGTTTTTTTTTTCTAAATCCAAATTTGCAGCAGCTACACTGCGTGCCGCAGAGCGCCTCAAATTCTACGTGCCTCGCGAAAATGGCTGTGGTGCCGTCATTTCTGAATATTTTGTTATAATAATTTACTATTTTGTTACTTAAATATACGCTAAATAACTTCCTCCATTATTATAATTTTATTACCTTTCCTTCCACCCAAAAAAAAATTACAAAAAAACACGTTTTTTTAGGCTGTTACAGTGGTGTTACCCCTTAAGAAACTTAACTAGTAACCAAATAAAAAAAAATGGATAAAGACTATATTTGTCAATAACCAGTGATTAAATGCTGATCGTTTATAATCTACAATCTGTCTATCTACCAGAGACTAAAAAAGTAAATTGAAATAAACGTTTTCTCCAAAATTAATATAAGCGATTAATGTTCAACTAAAACAAAAAAAGAGGTGCTATACATATAATTAAAATTTAAATTACCAGATCTTCCAATCCTTTATTTCCAGTAATTAGCCGATTTGACTCTAACAAAAAGCATTAATTGAGAATAATAGCTTATGTCTGCTATAATTGTTAAGAAACATTCATTGTTGAAGCACTATATTAGAAAAATTTATTATTCCAACACGTCACCGTCTGGATTTAAACCAGAATCTTTCCACTTTCGCGGCGGAATGAGTTAATCAATTACTCAACGGTGCACACAATTCAATTTTTAATCCTTCATAATATAGCGTTTACAACACTCAAATTCACTACATGCGAGAGCCAATTATTTTTAGCAATAGCTAAACATTAACTCTCACAGCAGCGAGGGCTCTTGAATTAATCAAAGATGAACTTTCCATTATTAATACTCATTCCGCCGCGAAAGTGGAAAGATTCTGGTTTAAATCCAGACGGTGACGTGTTGAAATAATAAATTTTTCTAATATAGTGCTACAACAATGAATGTTTCTTAACAATTATAGCAGACATAAGCTATTATTCTCAATTAATTCAGCAAGTACGTAGCTATAAGCGTACGAAAAATATCTACTAATATTAAAAAGCATTAATTATATACGCCGCTAAAAATATAGTAGTAAAATGCCTTTTGCGACCACAATTTGACATTTTTCTAGAGCAACAACCTTAGTGATTTCATTTTTAAACTATTATCGCTGTTTAATAAAGTTAACCGTTGCTGCAAGTGATTATTATTGATACGACGCCATGGATTGGATATCGACATCTAAAATATGTGGTGTACTGTTTCGATCATCCCTAGTTAAAATACAGAGAGTCATCATAAGTATGAAGGTGCCACTTCATCAAAAGCGAACGTCTAAGAAAATATGTTTTAAAATTCAAATCAACTTCTTATATCTTTTTAATCTTTAAGTCGCCTTTTTTAAACACATTTCGATGTTAGAGATGTTATTATCGACTTCCTGTATTACGTGTTCGGAAAACAACTCAACTACTAACAGCCTGTATAATATAAAATGTATTTATAAATAACAACATAATAATGATTAATGAGAATACACGCGTGACGTATGATTTCATCGAGTAATGCAGTCGTAAAATGCATTTGGTTTTTATTATTATACTTCAACAAATTCTAAACAAACCAAAGTTATAGCAAATGAAATTTGCCCTATTACTGTCAATTGTCAAAAATATATAACTCTTTAGCGGTAAGCAAAAAGTATATCCCAATTATTCAAACCAGGATTCTACTCTACGGAATATCCGAAGTTATTAATATTATTCTAATCTAAATAGTATAAAATAACTTAAAAAAAGTCGCTATCCGCGTCTGTCTTTTACTTAGTTCTTCTAAACTAGACAATGGATTTCGATGCGGTTTTCACCATCATTTAGAGAATTTCTTCCGGAAAGTCTTCATATTAAATTTAAAGATAATAGAGAAATCTCGATGTTTTGTAATCAAGTCGTAAAAATACGCTTTTAGGACGCTTACATGGGTTACGTTGATTAAACCATAAGATATGCAACAAATTAATGTACAACAGAATTGTAGCATTTGTCTATCTTCGAAGGATGACCCACAGGAAACATTTGAATCTTTCAAAAATTTGATCAAACATAGTTACATATTTTCGAAGCTATTTTGACCGACGTGATATTAATCCCTTATCTAAATAAATATGTTAGTTATCTTTAGCATTTAATTTAGATCAGAATTGATCTTTACACCGTATCATTTAAATAAATATCTTCGAAGATATCACAAATTTAAAAATTAGTGGCAACAAAATAATTATGGTTTACTTGCTTAGCTAGACTTACGAAGCCATTTCGACCGACATAGTATTAATCCTTATCTAATTAAACATGTTATCTTTTATGGGCAGCCCACAAATCTAGGCAAAACTGTGATTTGGATTTTCAATTAAATAATGTTGAAGACGAAATCATCATGTTGTTGATGTAAATTTTCCTATTTATGTATAACGTTTCGTCAGAGATAAATAAATGATGGCAGGAACGCAATCCAAAAATAGAAAAACTTATCAGTATTGCGTTTTTATTTTGATTCTTAAGTCAAACGAAAACTTCGTCTTCAACCATCGCCTAAGTTATTCCGAAACATTTTTCTTATTAAGTTTTTTTTATGTTTTAACGGGAAATTGGACAATTCAAATATAGTTAAACTAAATTAAAAAAATAAAAAAAAACTTATTAATTATAATGGACGTGAACAATATTGAGAATTTTTCATATTTTTAGTTATTGTTTAAAATAGACTATATTATACTATTACTTTACAGCTAAAGGGCGGATGGAGGCGTGAGGAAAATGTAAAAAATATCGAGGATGCATGCATGTATGTACAGTCACGATTATCTCACAAATACTAAATCAATTTGAATGAAAGTTTCATCGTAGTGTTTAGGAGAAAAGAACGGCGCATTCATATATTCAAAACGGTTGTCCCCTTAAGATTTGCTGAAGTATCCAAGAGATAATAAGAATTTCGGCTTATCCCTCGAGAATTGCTGAATCAATCGCAAAAAAGTAACTTATTTTTTAATCCTATGAACAGTGTAACCTTAATGTAACGAACCTCAATATAACGATTTCCTCGATTTAACAATTTTTTTGAAATCCCCTAGAACTGCCCGTAGGAGTTAATGCAAAATATATCTCTACATTACGAATACTTTTTGATAAAAACCTCTTTATAACGAATTTTCAATCGTTGCAGAATATAAATAAAAAGTATAATTTACCTCTATTCAACGATTTTAGTCAACTTATAACCTTTACATAACGTATCCTGCCAATACAATTCCACAATAACAACAATTCATGTCTCGACAGGTCCAGACACGTTAAATTTATCGTAAGAAAATCATTGTTGTTTGATGTAAAGTAATGTAAACATTGCTGTTGGTCACTGTTGTTAGTAAATTTAAAGTTGCAGCGGCTGAGAAACGAAAAAGGTGTTCCTTAACCGTTGCAGAGAAATCTTTAAGTATTTGGACGAGAATCCAACAAAGAAAAAGTTAGACATCGCTAGTTAAAAATTCCCGCAAGTACATTGGCCACAATTTTAAAGTTTAAAGATAAGTGTTCAGAAGAAAATGTGTTTTCTTACTTTGTTAAAAAAATCTTAGACCAACCTAACCTCTATATAACAAACTTCATTATAACGAATTACTTGGTATAACGAATATTTTATAATTCCACAGTAAAGGAAGATTTGGTTTGAGGATCATAAATAAATAAGCTTTACCAAATTTTCGCTTATGGCCAACGTTTCGAGAATTATATTCACATCATCAGTACGTTGGCCATTAGCGAAAATTTGGTAAAGCTTATTTATTTATGATCCTCAAACCAAATCTTCCTTTACTGTGACATTCTATTGGATCAACATCACCATATACGAAGATTTTCTAATTCCCTTCAGCTTTGTTATATCGAGGTTGAACTGTATTCAGAATTTAATTCAAATCCGTTGCACCGTTTTGATATGATTGAGTAGCAAAATAACAAGAAAAATATATGAACATACTTTCTCATTTGTACTGCACCGAGCTGGGTAGAGTAGTGGTACAGCACTAGACTCGCATTCGGGAGGTACGGGTTCGATTCCCGGCAGGGGCAGATGTGGCTGGGACTTTTTCCTACTGCCTCTCGCCGAGAAACGATAATTAATTCCTGTACCGGCCATCTTGATTGAGGTTTCCCATGGTTTCCCTCAATTAATTCCAGATAAATATCGAGATGGTTCCTTATTTGAGGCCATGGCCGATTACCTATCAAACTCCTAGTTCGAAAATTACCTATCTTATCCTAATTTCCTATAATTCCTTCATTCGCTCATTGCTATTATATAAGTTGAAGTTTTAAAAAATGTAGAAAATAACGGGAGGTGGTAAATGGAAAATAGTAATGATGCGAATGGCGTCTGTTATGACATAAAGTCGAGAAACGGACGTTAAACGCATTATTATGGTTATTATTATTACTTTCTCATTTGTATATTTCATTATTTAGTAACAATTTATTGAAAACATGTAACAAGCAAATCAGTTAAAGTTAAGTATTTCATTATAAATGACCGGTCGACGGCTGACGTTGATGAGATATGAGTGATTTGCGCCAACAGGTCAAAGCGTGGGTGTCAACTATATTGTGTGTATGGTAGACTTTGTTACTCGTAAGTTGGCGGTAGCTCAACAACCATCTACGCATTTTGCGACCCTGCAGCAGGTCTGTGTAGCAGGCAACAGCAGACTGCGGCAACCGCAACAGCAGGAGCGAAGCACGCTGAGAGCTGTGCCATACAAAAGCCTACGATAATCTCTATCAATCAAATATTCTTCGATTTGCATATTGCGCCGCTGTTTTTTACATCTCTCATTTTTTTAAGCAAATAAGTACCTATGTACCAGCGTTGCCAGACGTCCCGATTTTGGCGGGACGTCACGATTTTTAAATCAAAATTAAATGTCCCGCGCGGGACAGGCTCAGTCCCGCTTTTCGGGGATAACTCGACCGTGCGTAAATAATTATTTTCTTATTGTAAGTTGCAATTTGTAACACTCACTCCTCAGACTATTATTTGAAACGCCATATTTTTCTAATGAATAAAACTTTTTTGATTTCGATTTCTGTTTTTTTTATTTTTTTTTTTTATTCGGAAGACGAATAAGACTCAACTATTTAACGGTAGGGTAAATCTGATTTAAAATATCACATTTTTATTAAATTACATTTTCTATGGCTATTTTTGCTATCTATTGTCACGTAAACGTAATTTGAACTCAAATAAAAAGATAAATATCTAAAAACTTCTGATTATATACGTTTTTTTACTATGTCCCGCTTTCGACAAAAGAATCCCGCTTTTTTCACTCAAAAAATTCCAAAATCCCGACTTAGCAAAAAAAAAATCTGGCAACGCTGCTATGTATCCTTGTGCAGTCTGCACAAATAAATGGTACTTTTTCTAAGTTGTCCAAATCCAATAAAAATTAAGTGCAATGCAAATGACAGCTTACAATAGGAATGTTGACTATTTTTGGAAAGTGTTTTAAATCGTGCATAAGTACCTAATACAGCCACAAAACTTTA
The DNA here is from genome assembly GCA_034508555.1 of Venustoraphidia nigricollis. Classification (NCBI taxonomy): domain Eukaryota; kingdom Metazoa; phylum Arthropoda; class Insecta; order Raphidioptera; family Raphidiidae; genus Venustoraphidia; species Venustoraphidia nigricollis. The sequence goes on along the minus strand of JAVRKA010000065.1, from coordinate 1,878,756 downwards.
TTATTTTTTTTTATTTAAATACGACTCAAGCTTTAAAAATCGTGTATTTTAAATTCCATTTCAAATTTTACTCCAAAACGCCAATACTTATCACGTGGCTGCCATGACGTAAACTGATGAGGTGATGAAACGTTTTTTCGTAGTTGTTGCTATAGTTATATGTAATTTGACGTTTCCTATATAAATAAATAATAATAAATTAAATGCGATCTGCAACCCAGCAATAGCCTAAAACATTTCCAAATATTTCCTTACTTTCGTTTCACTCGTTCAATCCCTCTCTGGAGACAAAGTACAATCAATTGCACTTTGCATTTTGGAATATATCAATAGGAATTAAACTAAATTTGTTTCATCAATTTTATTGAATTACACTTTCAATAATTCTTTGATTCGATTGATCAATGAAACACTAACGGCAAATGCGGATTATAGAAAAATAATTTCACTCTTCCGCACACACTTTCGACATATCAAGCCAGCATTGTGTAACAGTTAAGATTCCATCTGTACACAATGGCTATAAAAGAAAAGAAGGGAGTTAAAAGGATAATATAATATAAAAGTACGAAATATTAGATCTTGATGCATAACTCAAAAGTTGATTAGCCAGGAGCACAAACCTTTCATTTCTGAACAACAATAAAACTGAAGTGTCGTTTCAGAGGTTATAAGGATAATAAAATTTATTATAAAATAGAGATATCGTAATATTATATTTTGCTATGTCAGATATTATAGCCTGTTGCAACAACCATCAATATTGCATTTATTAAAATCTCGTGGGTGTACTTGTTCCAGAATCATCAACGTACGTTGGACAGATGGTTCGGCGTGACACAAATATTGTATATTTTTAAGCCTCATCTGTCACTTATTGAAGAATTTGGAACAATCAAAATATTCATAAATCTATCTTCTTTTTAGGGTTCCGTACACTATGGATCCAAATGGAGCCTGTTGATATGATTTGTACTATTTTCAAAGTAATTTTAAACGTTCAACAAAATTCATATCAACATTTTTTGGTGCCGAAACCAGAGACCTTTAGACTGAAGATCTAAATGTCCCTGGTTTCGGCACCAAAAAATGTTGATATGATTTGTACTATTTTCAAAGTAATTTTAAACGTTCAACAAAATTATTTTATTTCAATCAAAAAAAATATACAATCACAAAAAATACAATTTAAACTTAAAAAAAATGATGTTGTACAGCCGAAGCAAGTTTTAATATTAATATTTTTAAATTTTACAAAGAACAAATTTCAATTTTTAAACAGAAATGCGATTACGCAATTATTGAAAGATTATTTAATATTTTAATAAAATAAAAATATACAGGGTGTCTGAACAGAGCCCTTTTGTAGTAGTAACTCTATCCTTTCATGAATGGTATAAGTTTCTATCTTATACCATTATATAATTTTCACAAATTACGTATTACTTTGACCTAAGATTGAAAATTGTGTTATTAAACATTTTGAGAATATTATTTCTGAGGAGGCATACATGTAAAGTGACGAGAATTGGTTTGTTTCAACTTAGATATGTATGGTATACCGTATAATTGATTAATTCCTGTTAAGTACAATTGAAAGTGAGCTATTAATAAAGTTTTTTCGAACGTAATTGGCACCTACCGACGGATACCATCTTGTACCAGTAATGTTAATTGCGAATATTGTTAAATGCAGTACTTTATGCAGGTTTGATATTTAGTGGGACAAGCTGTATATATTAGGAACTGTATTATAATAATATTGTGTTATGAATGTTATGATCCTACACTATAATAGACACTATACAGTTCATGTACAATGTGCATATAGACTATAGAGAGAGATGCCGGTGTCCATGAGAGGTGCCATGCTGCCGGCTGACACTTGGCAACATCAATCATCGATTGATCCATCATTTTGTGCGCCGCGCCGTATAGGCAGTTATGCAGGTCCAGGACTGTAATAGCCAATGTTTCAACTAAGTTACGATTTTGTTTAAAGACGTACATATGGATCAGTGTTGCCAGATTTTTTTTTTGCCAAATCGGGATTTTGGAAATTTTTGAGTGAAAAAAGCGGGATTCTTTCGTCGAAAGCGGGACATAGCAAAAAACGTATATAATCCGAAGTTTTTAAATATTTATCTTTTTATTTGAGTTCAAATTACGTTTACGTGACAATAGATAGCAATAACCCGGGTCGCAGTGCCACAACCCTGCCGACAATATAGTGTATTTGCTAATAGTGTGGCTTTATTTTGCGAGCTTAAGTTGGTTTTTGGGCAAAATAAAAAAATTTACTCCTTAATACACCCCTTAAAATAACATTTTTTTTCTTAATTGCAATATTATTATAAATCGAACCTCCATACCAAATTATATACAACTTTCAGTAAACAATTCACTATTTGTAAACTAGTGTTTTCATAAAATTTGTAAGTCCGGTCCTGTCGAGCCGATTTTATTTAAATTTTAGGGACACCTTTTAATTACTACTAAAGGGTTAAATGTCAATTTTGAAACGATTCTGAGAATTTTTTCGGTAATTTGGGGCCCAGAAACATTTTTCAACCCCTAAAAACTACCCTTAAAATGCCCCAATTGCGCCCATTTTAAATAGGCTTCTTGCGGTGATGGATTTCACCACGTGGACCAAATTTCGTTAAAATCAATTAACTCTTTCGAAAGTTATTGCGCGCACACACACATATATATATATAAACATTTTCAAAAATGGTGCCAAAGTGTTTAGGAGGTTATGAAACGTCGAGAAATTTTGGTCCGACCCCTAGGTCCCGCCATCCGACCAACGCCAATAGTGTATGTTGCCTTATGGCAAATACACTAAAAATAGACATAGAAAATGTATTTTAATAAAAATATGATATTTTAAATCAGATTTACCCTACCGTTAAATAGTTGAGTCTTATTCGTCTTCTGAAGAAAAAAAATAAAAAAAACAGAAATCAAAATTAAAAAAGTTTTATTCATTAGATAAATATGGCGTTTCATATTATAATTATTTATAAGAATTACTTATTCACGATATTTTTGTGAAGATTTAACTTCTTTTAAATTTTCCTTTTTCTTTTTAATAAAGATGAAGAACTCTTCACAGGATAGCTGTAATCCACACTTGTATGTGCCACCCGCCCGCGCATCCTCAGCATTTATTATCCCCGAAAAGCGGGACTGAGCCTGTCCCGCGCGTTCGTGTTTTGTAAACCGGCTCCATACATATTTTTTAACAATTTAACGTTTGAATTAAGTACCAAATTTATAGTCATGAGCATTATCGATTTAAATTATAAAAAAATATAAATATTATCTCCATTATGCAACATAATGTCTGTAATAAATGATTGTGCGTTATTTATTTCATCATCATAGATCAATAATCCCCAGTAGTCCGAATCTGAACTGTCTCCCCGCGGAGTCGTGATGAATATAGTCAAATCGTAAATAAATGATTAACTGTACATAACCATTTCATAACTTTAAAAACATAATTTGGTTTAGCTATGAAAATGTATTTATAATCTAACTCGGCTTACAATGCATAGCCGCACAAGCCCACTATCGTAAAAAAGTGCTGACGAAAACTGACTCCCACTGTGAAATCTGCTTTAACGTGCAAAGCCCACAGCTCGTCAAATCCGATTAATTAATTCACTATTATTGATTCATTTACGGCGGGAGTTGAATAACATAACCATTGGAAATAAATAATCTATCAAACATTATACTGTCGTACAATATAAGGACTCAGAAATGATAGGATATAAGATTTTGTTAAAAACTCCATAAATTTAAAAACGAATTTAAAAGCATCTTGCTTCAGCAACACGAAGGGTTCCGTACCACCGTGCAATATTTATTAACTTAATTTTGTATTTTTGTTTGTTAAGGCCCATTCACACGGTGCTAAATTTCGTGCTTGCTCACTTGCTAGGTTCGGTTGCAGGCTGCCATGCATGGTATCCTGCTTGGTGGTTGGTAGGGAACGCTGCTAGTTCACTTCACACGAGGCTTGCTCGTTTGCGCGGTGTTTTGCTAGGTTGACAATAAATGTTGTCTAGTACAGAAAACGCCGATATTAATATTTAATATAAATCTTTATTTTCAATAAAATTTTTATTTTCAGTATAACTTAACGTAATATAATTATGTTTACAAGGTCATAAGATTTTAAAAATAACAGTATATTTATATATAAAAATCAGAAAAACGATTGACCGTGCAGACCATCCCTGGAACTTAGTTTTCGAGATATCGAATTTTGAAAGTCTATTGTCAGATTCAGATATACGTCACATGACCTACTCTACATACTTCTGCTTAAGTCTCCTTTAGTCCGCCACTGAGATACCAAACACTAAATTAAAGTACGATACCAAACGCCCCTATTGTTCATACACTCACATGTAGGGTTTGCAATCCCTTAATGTGAAACTCTGCATCCCCGTAAAATCCCGCACTGAAAGCGTTGGATCCGCGCACAATTTTCTGAACATTAAGTTTGAACCTATACATTTATTCATCGACGTAAATTGTCACGTGGCATATTCTTCAATATTTTGCAGTTACCAGAGAGGTGAACAAAAATAACGTTGAAGTTTCGGTGTTTTTTAAGGGAAAATACTTTCAAAACAAACGAATTTCTTTCACAGTGACGTCACAATAAGTAAAGGAGCTATCTACTCGTAAAAGAAGACCATCTGCATTGTTGTGTCTAATCTATGTTAATGAATTCAAATACTGGAACAATTAATCTATTCAGTTAAGCCGTTCGTTGCTAATTTTTTGATGACGATACGTGACGTCACATCCTTCTTCCGCCATACAATATACAGTTTAACCCATTTTTACCCATGGATAGTGTTCCTGTAAAGCAATACTTTGATGTCATAGTTGGCAAGCTTCAAAAATATTAAGTGATTTTTTTAATTGTTTTTTTATTAGAATTTTTTGTAATATTTTGATTGTCTGATTTATTTAGTTTTTGAGTTTATATATCACCCCCCCCCCCTGAATTGAGAAACACTTTCTTTTTATACAATAAAGCTATATATCTACTTTGATCATCAGATTAACTTTACAGTGCTTGTCAGCCTTAAAATTTTTAATGAACGTTGATTGATTGCAGCAGTTGAAAATTGAGACCATTTTTAACAATAAACGTACAACGAAACTAAGTTGTGCTAGAAAAAATATAGAAGACTGTATTTTCTTCAATACTCTAACACCTAACTGTGATCCAAAGAACTCCAGTACAAATCGGTAAATATGTGCATTAAGGTAGTTGTCGTGGTACAATATTGTCAAAAAGTTATAGATTATACGCGCCACAAAAGTATACTAGCTTGTAGCTAAGTGAACCATAATTTGTACACAATACTGTACCCGTAGAAACGTAACCCATACAGTATTCATATGCATGTATACTTTTCTATAAATTGTTGAACTTTAAACGTTATTTATAAATAATTAGACGGTCAATAATTTTTTCTTATTTTTTTTAAACTCATAACAAATGCATTGAAAGACTGTCAGTTTTTGGAAAGTTTCTGACAGTTAGTTCTTTTTTTATAAATAAGAAACTGATTCAGAACTACAGAGATCGTATACAATCAATGTTAATTATCCAATTTTTAATTGAATTTATCTCGGATTATATACGGTCGATCGATTTCAAATTTTCAGGGCAATTGTACTATCATGTCCTTAATAAGTATACAAAAATTAAGAATTTTCTGAAGGTGTGCCTTAACCACGACAACTACCTTAATTACCAAATGACTAACTGGATTGTGTATTCAATTCACAAGAAATCTAACGGTAGGATCTCTGTCTGTAAGCCTTTTTGGCTCAATGTAGAATTATTATTGTACTAGACTAGACGACATACGCTCGGTTGTAAAAGGGTTAAGCGCTAGTATATTATGTATCGTTTCGTGTTTGAAAAGAGAAAAGTCGGCCAGTGCTCTCAGCGTGTTGCTAATGTTAATTTTTCCTGTGAGAACTTCGTTTACGTCTTTTTTATTATTAAAAATAACAATGGGCTCTGGTCTTAATATTTTCTGTTATTATATACAGGTGAATTAAAATACACAGACATTATAGTCCTTACTGTGTCAACCCATCATCGATAATTTGAAAACTCAAAATTATGACGCGAATTCAACTTTAAAAGAATTGTTAAGCTTTAAATAATTCCAGAGCCATAACTTTAAGGCCGCTGCATACGATGCTGATTTTGTCACTGGATTGATTGCTAGTACTTGGGCCGCCAACCGCGCTGGTTGTAAAAACGGAAATGACGTCACTGTACGGTTCGTTGCTTAGTCACAAGTCGAATTTCAGAACTATAACCGGGACTATTTTTCGTCCTTGATAATCTGCTAGCTTTGAGCAAAATCCAATCAGAAAACAATATCTTGTCACATGGGTGACATGAGCGTCATAAACAAACATGGCGTCATAAACAAACATGGCGTCATAGCGTAATAATTATTATTCTTCTACGATGAACAACTTGTGCTATAATCGCGCTTTTTTTTGCTGATATTCGAACAAAACCATCTGCAAATCCAGCTTTGGAACGCGCATCATGTGAAGTCAACACGCATCAAAACATCAAGCATCACAACACGGCTGGAATCTAGCAGCGAAAACAAGCAGCCTATCCAGCGGCAAAATCTGCGTCGTGTGCAGCGGACTTTAGGCTTTTTTATCTTTATTCGATAGACAAACCACGAAGGATAGAAAGGAAGAAGACTGTTCTCCGCAGGTAGTATTACGAAGCGCCTGTCCCGAAAATCGGTGACGATGAGAGTTCGTAAAAGCATTACGCGCGGCGCTGTAGCTATAAAGATCCGAGTCTCTTATAGTCTATACGAACGAATCCACGGCAACGTGTTATGTTCACTGTTAGACGAACTTGTGTTTACAATTTACACATTTTCAATAACTCTATTCGAAAAAGGTGAAATTAAATTATAGTCAAGAACAGCTCATGAATTTAACCGATTATTTTCTAATTTAGTTTATTTCTTTTTTGCGAGAAAATCGATATTCAAATCGTCTGTGGTTACCAACTCTAATTGGGATCTTATAGCTTCAGCGCCTCTACCTCCGGAATAGGAACTTTTATCTACCTCACTTTTTAACAATTCTGAATTCACAGAGATTAGTGTTCTTTCTCTCTGTCTTCCACGAGGCAATATTTTAAATAAATCCTAATCCAAAATTGCTGTGGGTACTCAGAGTTTTAGATTAAAAAGGGTACTTCGACTTTGTGAAAAAAAAATCGAAAAACTATATCCATCCAATAATATTCTAGCATTGAAATGTAAGTATCAGGAAATATAAAAGCTGGTTATACTATTTGAACGAATATTATAAAGCACAAAATACGCCAAGGCGCCAATTGACATGACCAATGGTCATGTCAATTTGTGTCTTAAATGGGTGATTGACCGTACCTATTAATCAATTTACAAAAGTTCACATTCATATTCTTCATAAGCATATTTAAAATCTGCCAGATTGAAACGTGTTGTGGTGTTGTTTTAAACTGGAAAACACTCTTAAATTTGTACACGAATTACTTCCATTTGATTTACATGTCTTAAGAACTAAGTAATTATTTTTAAAATCGAGTGGTTTGCGCATGATTGAAAGATACTCTCATTCAATCTTCGACAGAATAGCGGAAAATTTTTGAAGAACAGTTCCAAATGAACATTTAAGACGAAAGACTTCCGTCACAGCCTATATCAACAAAGATAAATGGTAGTCTAGCACGTTAATCAAGTAAGTAGCTCTGGTAGATTAATTCTTTATATTGTTGTGTTATTATTGCAAAGTAAAATACGAAATATCTCTCATGACCCCATCGCTACCGTACACCTCCACCATTAGTTGATACACCTTACGTCCAGTGCTTCCCAAACGTTTGATTGTAAAATGTAAGTATCATTTTAGGCAATTCAATAATCTATTCTTAAGTCTATCGGAACGCTCTGAAAATAAGCCAAAAATAGGGCTTCGGCTGATAGCTGATTGTAGACTTATTCGTCAACATTTTGCAAAAATTCTTTCTCTATAAGGAAGATAAAGGACAAATCTAGGTCTCTAATGAGCTACTTTTGTCATTTATGTACGATTTACTAGAAAAAAAGTTCGCATTTAATGGGCCAAAAAACACACGTTTTCAATGTCGTATTTATTTCACAAAATTGTTCCATCACAAACCTAAAGTGACTCTTCCTATTTCAGTAAAGTTTTTTAAATCTTCAAAAATATTTTCAAAATTTACAGTAATCAATTGACAGCGACACCATTGCAACAGCATTTTTTAGCCTTAAATTCAGAGCGTTCCGACAGCCTTAACGATTTATTTACTGAACAGACGACAAAGGTATTCAAGTTATTAACAAAAATGTTCATACTTTTTCAGTCAAATACTCTTTTCTTGGAATTTTCCTGGAATTGGTTTTATTTATAGTAAAATTTACTTTCTCTTAATATAGTTTTCATAAACACAAAGTGTTTCTTTCAATGAGCTTTCAACGATCACAATATTTTTTTCATACTTAAAATGTGTTAGGTATGTTTGATTTGTGAATTTCAAAACTTTTGTAATCAGGTTACATGTTTCAATAAACCGTACACTGAATAATTGAAACTAAATTTTATTATTATAACAAACAAAAATAATTGACATGAATTTAGCTTTCGCCATGTTGGAATACTTTTTTTGACACGCACTAAGGAGTATATCAATGAACTTTAAGTACTTCTTCTCAGTGTATTTTTCGTGACCTCAAAGCATTTCTTTCAATGAATGTGTTGACTGCTTTTCAGATCGAAAAACACTATCATAAAATGTTTCGGGGTTCAAAACTTAGTCAAATTCGAAGTTTTAAAATAAATAAGAACATATTAAACGAATAATAACAGTAGCAGCTACTAACTGATAAAGTCTGCACTTTTTCTTATTGAATCGTAGTTTGGGGACCCCATCCATACACTGGATACAAAAGCTACCCGTGTTGTACACTGATTATTTAATACAAAATTCTATATAAAATTTTCCCATTCATTGTTTCCTTGTACCCATTGGTATCCAGTGGTCTATCTTTGAGTCTTAAGTTCAATTTTTATTGTATCCGATAATTGTGTTCTGATCGATCATTGAAATCCCTTATATGCATTCTGCTCGTCGTGATACAAATACACTATTATTTAATATTTGATATATGTATTATTTTTATTCATTACTATTTTATTTATTATTATTTACATTGTTTAACAGTCAAAATCAACAAAACAAATATAAAACAATAAAAGAAATTGTTGAAATCACTGAAATATCTGTCCTCCTCTTTAAGATTCCAGAAACAGATTGCTTTTTCATAACAGTTCTTTAGACCAGGTTCCTTTAAAAAAACAGTAAGTAACATCTGTTATTACAAATACATAATAACCGTTTTTACATCACTGAGAACGTCTAAAAGTGAGCATTAATATGGAAACTTCTGAACAAGTTTGATGTGTTGGTGACTTAAGACCTTAATAATTTTAAACGAATATGTTTGGAATTCGAATATAATAGCACCTATGTTGGGTCCAGAAGAGTACAGAATAGCACAATTAACGCGAATTGGGTCCTATAAGAGATTGAGGGGTTAGCACAATATACCAAAACTAGCGGTACCCGTGCGAATAATTCGCACTAAAATTCGTTTCTAATTTCTCACACTCTTTATAACTTTCTTCTTTGTGTTGTATTACATTACGGTTCAAGAAAATATTTTTCTAAAGCTGTCATATAGAGGCGCAAGTATCGAAAACGTTGAGCTGAAGCGCCGCCATACGAAAAGTATTTATACGTGAATTTTGATTAAAAATTAAACAAAAAAAAAATTACCGACCGTCAATCATGTTGACGTTGTTTCAAAGTTAGAACCGTCAGATGGCAGCATTGCTGCATATACTGAATAAATGTATAATTGTTATAATTAATTATTTTGCAAAAACAAAAGCAATAATAGATTTTTTAATTGTTGATACACATAGAGCAAGTAATTATCTATAAAATGATACAAAATTCATGTGGATTAATTGTGAGGTTTTTTCGAAAAAGGGAGGCAAACATCTTAACCTTAGCGTATTAATATATATGATACTGCGGTGCTTCCGAAAAAAGGACGACTCGCAAAAAACAAATTTAAAAAATACGTATATATTGTACAAAGCAGGCATCTCAAGCTCTTTTGAATGAATCGTTTGAATGTACTGAAGATGGTCTAGTTGAACTCGGCGTTTAAAGGGCTAAACACAATTCCCAGCTATTGTTCTATACGTCGATCTCTGTCTAACAGTGTGTCGTCATAGCAGCTGCTGTCCTTATTTTTTCCGTACTTTACGTAAATTACAATTTGTACTTACATATTATCTTATTCTACACGATGTATGCATTAATTATTAGTAAATTGTTTTTAGTTTTTTGTACGCGACGCTTAATTAAGCAGACAGTCTGCTTGAAAATAACACTACTGCACATATAAATTGCAATACAAAATAAGTTAGGGAAACCCTGACATTCTGGGCCGCAGAAAGCATTTTCAAAAAGTCACGTTTAACAAATATTTCTCCACAAGAAAAGAATCCTAAGATCTTAAATCGATTTTCGTCGAATAATGATTAATCATTTAAAACGATTTTTTTTAAACTGTGTATATATGTAATTAACATAGTTTGTATCCCACTTCGACACAACATTTCTCTACGCATTTTGATCAAAAAGCTTTAAAAACGATATTCTTTTATATATAAGTCAGTCATTTGTTTTGTGAGTACAATCTATTATTCTACACTAGCCGCTACCCACGAATATACTAAATAGTAAAAAGCACAATATTTTTCCTTATTTTTAACCAATTTAATTTATATTTAAGAAATAGTCCGTAATTAAATCGATTTCAAGTCACGTGACACCGAACACCAATCGGAGACGCTGTTATAGAGAAGAACGCTGTTCACACTGTCAAAAGGTTTCATTGTTTGGTTAATATTTCTAGAGTGTGTTATTTATTATTATTTACTTATAGGAAACGTCAAATTATATATAACTATAGCAACAATTACGAATAAACCTTTCGTCACCTCATCAGTTTACCAGCGTTTAAGAATGTATGAGGTCACGGCAGTCACGTGACAAGTATTAGCGTTTTGGAGCGAAATTTGAAACGGAATTTAAAATACATGCTTTTTAAATTTTTATATTTAAATAAAAATAATAAATATTTGTGACTATATTAGGTACTTATGAACGATTTAAAACACTTTCCCAAAAATAGTTAACATCCCTATTGTCAAATCAGATTTTCTACAAGGCAGTAATAAAGGATAAAAAATGAATAAGACGGTGTAATTTTGCGAGTCTAGTAGTGTTAAGGTTGATGCAGCACATTTCACCATCGTTCTAGGAGAGATATTTCTCCACTGCAAGTAATGCTGCTAGCGTGTTTCGTTACGCTGCTGTTTTGATTGGCGTTTGTTAATGCTGTATATTCCATAGCCAACTGCGGAAATTGTGAAACTCAAATACGAGCTGTTTATTACGTTACCTTATATGACGGTTTTCCGTAGTACTAAATTTAAGAATGAAAACTAGACGTCATTTTATAACAAGCTTAAACGAGTTTCGTCATTATAGAAATATTTCATATTAGCAGTGTACCATACTTTTTTAGCCAAGAACTTTACTTTTATTAGAATAACGTCTTGTTCTTCTCAATGAATTTTTCATATAACTTCACCATGTGTTTCGTTCATCGAACGTGCATTGACTGGATACTTTTTCAGGAAAAACACACCTGTCCTTCAATATTCAAAATTTCAATTCGAAATCATTTGAAAAGGGTTTACAATTTGTATATTCTAGCACACTTTCAGATTAGTACGGAGTTTTTTGATATATTTACGCGTTAACTATGTCCTGAAATTCTAAAAAAGTTACATGTTCACAGGTAGAGAATTATTTTGAACAAGTGAAGTAACAGTTTTTCAATTTATTATTGAATCTATTATTTAGTATTGGACTGAGATGACCTTAGTAATAATGGTTAAAACAAGCCGTGAGGCACCCTTAAGCCATAGGTGACGGTAAAAAAAAACCGTAAGGTATTAGGACTCTACAAGATTAGCCCCTTAAAATTCAAATGACGAACTTTCCGCTATGATCAATATTCAATATTAAATATGTATTTAACAAATTAGAACCATATAAAAAAATCCTAATACACTTTTTTGCAGTATTTTTGTTTGAATACAAAAACGACTGAACTGATTTTGACAAAATTTCTTTTAGATTATAATGCAGTTAATTACGCTCCGATTAGATTTCAACATCGTTTGACCGATCACCATGAAAGCTGACACATATAAATATTTTTTATGGAGAAGGTTTTTATGCTGTCCACTTTCTGTATCTCGCCACTAAATGGCGCCAGCTGGAGCCGAAGGCTCCACTATATTGTCACTACCATGTTTCATTTTAATCGCGTGTCGTGGGATAGCGGCTAGTTATTAATAAAAGTAGAAATATTGGTGTAATTTATTTGGGTTACACAATCTGTCAGTGTTTCATAAAACGTCTAAACTTTTAATGAAATATACAGTTGAGCAAATGGCTACGACAAATATTATGTCAAGAATTTTTTTAGGCATTTGTTTCGAATTAAATAAAAAAAAAAAAGAGCGTATATCCAATCATCCAACATTCCGATGCAGCGGTAAGGTGAACTCCGTTATTTTGTCACGGACGTCGGTCACACAGATTAGTTCCATTTAGTGACAAGGCACAACGTAATTAACATACAACAGGGTGCGGTGCCTCGACCGGATATCGTCAGGTGACGTCACGCCATACACCGGAAATACTGTTCTCCTCTATACTTCACTACACACTGATTGTTTTTTGTAACCTATGTTGGAAAAAAAATGTGGTTTTAACTTTAAATGCGCGAAATAGAGAGGATGCCGTGATTAGCAACGCTGTTTTTTTTTTGTCAAATGGCGACATTTAGATATTAAGTTTGTCTTTCACTATTTTTACAAAGAAAAATCGCTGAATCAGAGCATAAATCCCGCTAAATGATCGGTTTGCAAAACATATTTTAGAATAAGTATTTCCAATAAATACAGTGTAACCTTAAGATAACGAACCTTAATATAACGATTTCCTCAATTTAACGAATTTTTCGAAATCCCATAGAACTGCCACTAAGAATTAATGCAAAATATACCTCTACATTACGAGTACTTTTTGTCAAAAACCTCGTTATAACGAATTTTCAATCATTGCAGAATATAAATAGAAAGTATAATTTATCTCTATATAACGATTTTTGTCAAGTTACAACCTTTACATAACGAATCCTACCAATCAATCACACGCAATTCCACAATAAAAAAACCCGGGTCGCAGTGCCAAAACCCTGCCGACAATATAGTGTATTTGCTTATACAGGCAGCGTGGCTTTATTATGCGAACTTTAGTTGATTTCTGGGCAAAATAAAAAATTAGAGTCCTTAATACACCCCTTAATTAACATTTTTTTTTCTTAATTGCAATATTATTATCAATCGAACCTTTATACTAAATTGTATACACCTTTCAGTAAATAATTAATTATCTGCAAACTACTGCTTTCATAAAATTTGTAAGTCCGGTCCTGTCGGGCCGATTTTATTAAAATTTTAGGTATACTTTTGAATTACTACTAAAGGGTTAAATTTCAATTTTGAAACGATTCGGAGAATTTTTTCGGTATTTTGGGGCCCAAAAACATTTTTCAACCCCTAAAAACTACCCTTAAAATAGCCCGATTAGGCCCATTTTAAATAGGCTTCTTGCGGTGATGGATTTCAACACGTGGGTCAAATTTCGTTAAAATCAATTAACTCCTTCGAAAGTTATTGCCCGCACACACACACATATATATATATATACATATATATATACATATATATATATACATATATATATACATATATATATACATATATATATATATATATATATATATATATAAACATTTTTAAAAATGGTGCCAAAGTGTTTAGAAGGTTATGAAACGGCGAGAAATTTTGGTCCGACACCTAGGTCCCGCCATCCGACCAACGCCAATAGTGTATGTTGCCATATGGCAAATACACTAAAAACGACAATTCATGTCTCGACAGGTTCAGACACGTTAAATTTATCGTAAGACAGTCATTGTTGTTTGTTGTAAAATAATGTAAACACTGCTGTAGGTCACTGTTGTTGGTAAATTTAAAGTTGCAATGGTTGAGAAAGCTAAAACGTGTTTTTTAACCATTGCAGAAAAACAAAAAATCATTAAGTATGTAGCCGAGGATTCTACAAAGAAAAAATTAGACTTCGCTAAAGAGTTCGAAATTCCCGCAAGTACATTGGCCACAATTTTAAAGTTTAAAGATAAGCTTTCAGAAGAAAAAATGGGTTGCATGAAAACAGTAGAAGATTAAAATCGTGCTAGTACATGGACGTAGAGGAATGTGTTTTGAAATGGTTAATAAATAAGTTTTCGTATCTTGTTATAACGAATCTTAGACCAACCTAACCTGTATACTATAACGAACTTCAATATAACGAATTCCTTGATATAACGAATATTTTCTAATTCCCTTCAGATTCGTTATATCGAGGTTGTACTGTATTTCTTTGACGAATGCTGTATTCCAGAAAGCATAGTCAGAAAATCCGATTTAACACTGACTTTAGATCGTGACCCCATAACCAAGCATTGTAGAATTTTAAATTGATCCTGTTAGAAAAATAAATGAAATTCAAACGATTTTAACGTATTTAATAACATTTTTTCAAGGCATTTTAATCATCTTGAAAAGCAATTTTTTTTCTAGTGAGATTAATCATTTGTTTTTGTATGAGTACAACCTACTTATTCAGAAAATTTGACAATGTCGTTAGACTGCTCCTGCATGTATAAAAACTGTAATTGTATGATCACAGTCTAAGGTTGTCAAATTAAATTTTTTGACAATGTTTTCTGCAATCCAGCATAGACGAAGTTTTGGGTAAACCGCTGGTCGTAAATATTGTATATCGTCAATTTATTGTTAGGGGCTAGAGTTGCTTAAGGTCACTATAAAATATCGAGTGTCCTACAACTTAATTAAATTGAGAGAAACAGAATTAATATGACATGTTTGTCCAAACAGTACAGAGTGAATCACTGTTCTAGGTGAAGGCGGCAGGAGATTCATCCATCTTTTTTTGTGAGCCTACTTTTGAGCAAATAAATAACGGCATAATATAATAATTTAAAACTGTGCAAATCATTTTTACATTTATTAATAGAAAGTGCAGTAAACCTTCAAATAGAAAATCATGCAATTATTATTTATTGCTTCTCAAAAAGGAATTATCGTACACGTAGTTCATTTACCAAACTCTATAAGTGTTTGTTGATATTCAAAAAAATTAAGTTTGTAAATAAAATTAACAAAATGGTTTGGTTAACATTAAACCAAAATACCCCAAAGTTGAATTTTCAAAAATGCAAAAATTAGTGATTGATTCACGCTGAAATTTTTATAGCAACTTCATTAGATATAGGTATTTAAAAATATTTGCGAAAAGTCAGACACTTTTTGTCGGGGTTTAAGACTATTTTTGGGAACTTATTTATGCAACGATTTAAAACACTTTCCCAAAAATAGTCTTAAACCCCGGAAAAAGTGTCTGACTTTTTGCAAATATTTTTAAATACTTATCTGTAATGAAGTTGCTATAAAAATTTCAGCGCGAATCAATCACTTATTTTTTCATTTTTGAAAATTCAACTATGGGGTATTTTGGTTTAATGTCCACCCCTCCAAAAGTGTCTGCCTCATTTATTTATTTATTTGAAATCAACTTAACTTTCGAAGAGTACTTGTTAGCTTTTGAATTAAACACTTTTTTTGGTACATATTTTTTTGAACCTTTCCTGTATGCGCAGTACCTGGCGTACCCTGCAGGTAAGACAGGCAAACACTAATTTACCTATACATCTTACCTATATATATACTATTGTTCCGTGTTTCCACGTGGAATTGAATTGTTGTTTTCAGTTCAATTTCTATTTCTGGAAAACAGTTTCTTTACTTAGATCTTAAATGACACTTTTAAGAACAAGTTATTTGCAATCTTGTTCGTGAAATATGGTAATTTCCGTGTTAAATCATATACAATTATGGTATTATATACTAAATAACATTGTGTGAAGTAGAATTTATTAATATTATATTATGAACAAGCGATGAAACTCCACCATGCATAGGTTCAGGCACAGCCCATCAATGTTTATGTCATTCATTAGTGAATCATAGAGTTCATAAAATACTCAATGCATTCTCCTAACCATAAGTCACAAGTCGTAAGCTGATAATAAACCCCTACTCACTTTAAACAACACTATAGAGAAAACACTAGTCGTAGTGCATAACCCTATCACAAAAACTTTCGTTTGGTACAAATGCGTCTGTTTATTTAATTGTGATAGGGTTATCAGAGTTGCCAGAAAATTTTTAATCAAGTCGCCCCATCTGTGATTATATGTCGCAAAATACTCTTAATAGTCGCCGAACTATAAATTTGAAAATATTCTATTGGTACACTTGAATTTGTCGCATAGTCTGAAATATATATTTTTTAAGATGAGTGTTTTAGAACTAAAAATAATGTTTTAATGTAATTTTGTAAGGTAATTCCAGAATCAATGCGGTACTCAAGAAAATAAATTTAATTAGTATTGCGAACAGATATAATAATAATAATAATAATGCGTTTAACGTCCGTTTCTCGACTTTATGTCATAACAGACGCCATTCGCACCATTACTATTTTTCATTTTACCACTTCCCGTTTTTTTCTACATTTCTTAAACTTCAACTTATATAATAGCAATGGGCGAATGAAGGAATTACAGGAAATTAGGATAAGGTAGGTAATTGTTGAACTAGGAGTTTGATAGGTAATCGGCCATGGCCTCAAATAAGGAACCACCTCGATATTTATCTGGAATTAATTGAGGGAAACCATGGAAAAACTCAATCAAGATGGCCGGTACAGGAATTACCGTTTCTCGGCGAAAGGCAGTAGGAAAAAGTCCCAGCCACATCTGCCCCCGCCGGGAATCGAACCCGGACCTCCCGAATGCGAGTCTAGTGCTGTACCACTACTCTACCCAGCTCGGTTGCGAACAGATATATCTAATTTTGTAGTTTTAGATTGTTGCCAATGTTAAGAAATGAAAAGAACCTAATTTGCGTTTTGTCGCCCAAATTTAAATTAAGGAACGTACGCAGAGAGAAAATCGCTCAATTCGCGATAAATCGCCTAATCTGGCAATACTGAGGGTTATGATATTTAAACATAGCATTCTGTGGACTGAAATTTATTTGCCGTATATAAAACCCGTTCACGCATCTCTTAAAAATTAGTAAAACATTCACAAAATAAATGTCAAAGTACAATTATTATTCGTAATACGCACAGATAAATGAAAATATCATTCATAATTAAGTAATTTTAAAATACTAACTTACCCGATGTGTGTCTCTTAATGCCTATATCCTAGAGGCGCTCACGAAAATCATTTTCAACTCACGCCCGCTCACGCACTGCTATTTTTTATAATCACAATCACGCACGCTCACGGCTAGGTTTCACGCACGATAATAATTGTATTTCGAGACTCACGCCCACTCACGCACGATTAATCGCAGTCACGAAACTCACGTAACTTTATAATTCATATTACATTTGCCAAAAAATGATACAATAATATGGCCTATTGAAATCGGATCAAGTTATGTGTTTATCAACTATAAAGTACTAAAAAGCGAATTTTCGTAATTTTATGTAATATACGTTACAGTTTCCACATCACTAATACAATAAACAACAAAAAACAACGAAATAAGTATATACTTTAAACAAGAAAAATCATGACTGCACCTAATACTTGTAAACGTTAGTCCCGAGCCAGGTTTAGCAGTCCGCATACAGGAATGATTTTTTATGTGATTAACTTTTCACTCACGCCAACTCACGCTCACGAAAGTTTTTTCCACTCACGCATCCGTATATTTTTTTAATCACACTCACGATTTATTTGAAACAGTCACGTGTCACGGGAAATTTCACGCACAATTGCACCTCTACTATATCCATAGTCCTCCTAGTCAGCTTGTGAGTAAACTCCTGCTTGCTCGGCTCGACGCTTTCCTGTTTTCACTTTTCATTGTCCATTTGCTCCATCCCGGAATTGTGTCCTCGGTTACTTATGTCTGATTTCACATTAGAAATTATTTATAATAACGTAAAGGTTTTTATAAATAATCAGCAATAATTTTTAATAACTTTAAACAAAAATTTTATGCAACAAAAATAAAAAATAAATGCAAATTATAAGAAATCGTTTCTAATACTGCAATATAATTTTTTTAATCTTTTCTATTTCGTTTGCGATTGAGATTCAATCATCAAATCGCGTTCTAACTTGTATGCTCGTTTTACGTAAATGTGGTAGTTGCGTAAGCCACGAGTATTTTAAATTGTACAGTAGAACCTTACAATTTTAATAGTAAATATGAATGTAAGAATGAATGGGGTATGAATTGTGAAGCTTTTTGTTGGAATGTTGTTGAAGTTTAGTAATAATGTTGAACAATAATTACGGTAGTTGGCGTGGAATCCAAAAACCGCGTACAGGTAGAATACTCGCCACGGTTCTAAAAAGTTCTGAAGTTAGTCACAGCTTTGCAAATGCATATTTTAGAGCCGTCCTGGTTGTTTTGTGGGAAAGGAAGACTCCCACCATCTCCCAGTTACCGGCACAGAATGTGCGCTCGTCGGTGATTGGTTATCGCTGGTTGTTTTGTCACTTGTCGCTTTCTTACTATAAAGTAAGTTATTTTTTTGATTGTTAATTGATCAATAATACAGTTTTGCAAAGACAAGCACGAAAAATAATTTTTTGGATGACTTTATGCAAGGAATTAGACCTTTAGATTAAAGAAAAATTAAAAATAGTAATATAGCGCGAGTTTGTAGCTTTTCAACCGACTGTACATGCGCAAGCCTCCATTTGCATCTAACTTCAGAACCTTTTAGAACCGTGGCGCGTATTATACATTTAAAAACGATCAGTTCTTCTCGGAATTTAAAAATTAAAACATGTGTTTGAGAATTGGCATTAACAGAAAAATGAGACATGTCATCTATGAATACAAAGTAAAACTGTACTGCATCGAAGAGTCAGCTTTATCGACGATTTCAACCTTGCCGATACACGTAGTACATGGTACATGTTCATTACATGATCCGTAACAGAGAAAAATTAACCTTCAATGCGCCAGAAGAAGTATAACTTCAATAAGAGTGATTAAAAGTTAAAATGTCTTCTACTATGACTATATACAAACTACCTATCTGACACAAATAATTGACGCGCATCGCCTAGTAGACTGTTGGCTGATCTACATGATTTTTTTTGAAATGTAGTTTAAATTTTGAGAATTCTGATGAGATGAAGCGTTTCACATAAATGTTTATATCAAAAATGACACATAACCCATTTTGCCTCGTGGTCGTAGAATAATTGCCGTAAAATGTTTGTGATGATGTTTATTAATAATAAATAACAGTGTACTTATATTAAGTTTTGTCCTATTACAACGTGTACTCTCGCAAGCTGCTTATAGCTGTAATGTCCTAAGGCATTGCAACAATGTAGTATACCTTTAAGTTACAAAGGCGATGTCTCATTAAATCTAGGGTCGCGAGAAAGTAAAAACTAATTGTAATAATTATCTAGTTTTCTCTTAATGCTTACCGGCACTTGTTTTAGTCTGTCACATACCCTTGTCACCAAAAATTGCTCAGAAAAATCTGAAAAAAATAAAGCAGTCGGTACAGGCAGTTTAATTGATGATACTGTATTTCAAATTAATTAATGAACATGAAACTGATATATAGCAATAATGTGCACAAGCTAGAGTACGAGACTAATAATTAATCGAAGACAAACCTTTTTGAGTTTTACACTTTTTCTATCGAAAGCATTAAGGCTGTCGGAACGTTCTGAATTGAAGCCAAAAATAGAGCTTCGGTTGTCAGCTGATTGTAGATTTACTCGTCAACATTCTGCAAAATTTCTTTCTCTATAAGGAAGATAAAGGACAAATCTAGGTCTCTGATGGACTACTTTTGTAATTTATGTACGATTTACTAGAAAAAAATTGGCATTAATTGTGCTAAAAAAACACACGTTTTCAATGGCACACTATGACCTTATTCGTACTTATTTCACAAAACTGTTCCATCACAAACCTAAAGTGACTCTTCCTTTTTCGGAAAAGTTTTTTAAATCTCCAAAATATTTCCAAAAATTAGAGTAATCAATTGACAGCGGCACCCTTGCAATAAGATTTTTTAGCGTCGTAGTTAGCACCAAACAAAAATTGAAACGTGCGGATGATTTGAGAGAGATAGAGCTAAAGAAAGTCACACCCACAATATGTCTTTTGCCTACCTTGCCCCTTACCGCTGGGTCTCAGCATAAACAAAATTCAGAGCGTTCCGACAGCCTTCATATATGTATCTCTTAAGAAGCGCAAATCGCTCAACCGTTTTTTCGTCGACTTTCTTTGCAAAATTGATCTCCACGAAAAGCGCTTTTATTTTGGCGATAATATATACCAAGTGTCCGTCCTAAAGGTCCATTTTAAATATTGATTGAAAAAAAATTGAAATTGGATGAGTCGTTTCGGAGATTACCTGATCCTACATCCACACTTACAAACTTTACCGCTTTATAATATTAGTATTGATAAATACCTGTATGGGCATGTCAAGTGACCAAGCTTGTACGGAAAGTTTGTGCAAACATTTTATGACTTTTTAGAGAACGATCGCATCACTGGGACATGCGGTATGTAAAATAATATAATGGTTACCCCGGTTACCTGGTATGGCACCTATGACAACCAGGTGTACGAATCGTTCATACATGCATGTGCTACATTATACCTGTGCAAGATAAGATAGAAGATAAACGATCTACCGACTTACACAGGGCTGGTAAAAACACACTCGTCTCCCTGATTGTAATTAGGGATGTGTAAATTAAAAAAATATTACTTCACTTCATTAACTCTAAATTATTGAAGTAAAACTTCTTTATGCGTGTTTTGTGAACGTTGCGGAGGACCAACAACTCTCGATGAGTTAGCGTTGCAAAAACTTGTGACGTCTTTACGCGACCGACGCATAATATAATAGAAAATTAAATGTTTGTATATATAGCAATTGCGGGAGTTGTTTTTTTAATAAATTAATACAAAGAAATAAAATCATAACTTAGTCTGACATTGTAGTTTTAAAGATTCCTAGAGTGAATTTTCAGTTTTCATCATTTTTTAATATAAAACACTACCAAACTTTTAAGAGTGATCAATTACACATCAAAATTAAAAAACAAACGGCCAAGTGCATGTCGTACAAGCATCAATTTAGAATTCCATAGGGCGTAGAGTATTCTTTCGCAATTAGTAAATTGCTGCTATTGAACACTGAAAATTGTGGATATCAAAAAAACTTGTAACCATATCTTGTGTCAAACAATGGGGTGCGCGAAAATAAGATTTTTCTCCCTCAGAATTATGTATGGAACAATACTCCTATTTTATTGACTTTTTTTCTTTTTTGTCCTTGGTAATTAATATAAAAATGATTTGTCGAGAAAAAGGACTTTTTAAGTAAACACTTATTTGTTCTTTATAGCGACGTTTCGTCCTTTTTACGGTTGATGTTAAAACTATTTTATTTTATTTAATTTATTAAATTAATTTATTAAAATAAAATAGTTTGAACATCAACCGTAAAAATATTTTTTAAAAACGGAATTATTACAAACTTTTTAATGAACAATAGTTTAACTAAAATTTATATTTACATGTGTATTTTAACTTTTATATCTACTTGATCAAAACATTTAATAGGTGTGTATAATTAATATCTGATATTTTATATTTCAATTGTAAGTTTACAAATTGTATTTTAATAATTCAATTACAGTTATAAAGCTTGAAAAAGTCTCAAGCAAGGGACGATACGTCGCTATAAATAACAAATAAGTGTTAACTTAAAAAGTCCTTTTTCCCGACAAATCATTTTTACTCCTATTTTATGTTTTATTATTTTTTTTTTTATTTCTTTACATGGCAGTTTACATAAAATGCCCGTAATATTTAACGAGATTCGTTGAAAAGATGGCGAATTTACAAAGTAGTGACATACGGATACTATTAGGGTACTCTTTTGGCCACTTGACTATGGAACCCTGAAAAAGTGAATGTGTGCTTAAGACCACGCGGTAGAAGTGAAACTCTTTCTCTCACTCACCGGCATACTTTCGCGACCTCTCTTGTTCATACACATTAGAAACGCATTTTCATCTACTTTTTCTGCATTCTGTGAGTATATTTGTATACTCTTTTTCTTACTCCCACCGCAATTTTCATGAAACATTTTGAATTTGCCACAAAAACAGCTTACAATAGGGATGTTGACTATTTTTGGGAAAGTGTTTTAAATCGTGCATAAGTACCTAATATAGCCACAAATATTTATTATTTTTATTTAAATACAACTCAAGCCTTAAAAACCATGTATTTTAAATCCCGTTTCAAATTTCGGTCCAAAATGCCAATACTAGTCGCGTGACGTCACCTGGTCATACCAAAGGAGGCTTAAAAGTTTACACAGGAGCTACCATTCTATAGATGCGGCCACAAAGTAGAAGGCTGTGCTCATAAACGCTAGTAAACTAATGAGGTTATGAAAACAAATTTCGTAATTCTTGTTATAAAAGATGAATTCCAAGTTTTCGAACTATTAGCCTTAATAAATACACTTTCCATGACGTTAAAACTCCTTGCAGTCTTTTTTGAATAAATTTCACACTAAATATTAACCAAACAATGAACTTTTTTGACAGCGGCTGACTCTATGACGTCATGCGCTCTGATTGGTGTCTGTTGTCACGTGACTTGAGAGTGATTTTATTAGGTTTTATTTATTAAATATTAATTAAATTCCTTAAAAATAAGGAAAAATATAGTGTTTTTTAGTATTTCTACCACTTTTCGTTAAAATTATGTTTTTATTTGAACACAGTCAACATTTTAGAATTAACAGCATTTTGTTATTTCTCAAAAAAAAAAATATTCCCTGAATTTCCGTATTCCAAAATGTTCCAGCTACTAAACATCATGGAATAGAGTAAATATCTACACAAGAACTCAAAAAACTCCCCGCGATTTGTATATCAGCCGATACACATCCCTCAATACGTGGGCCATAACCGTAAGTTACGTTTGTTACACGAAAAAAGTTATTTAAGTGCGACAAAAGCCAGATCTAAATTAAATCTTTTTATATGTGTTAATACGTTATATATATTTAAATTGCTTGCTTGATGAGTATTTATTTTTATCAGTGATTCATATCATTTCTGTACAGGACTTTTTAGTTTTTTTTTTTCTAAAATCATAATGTAAATGTATTTTTACAACAGTAAAATAAATTACAATAATTTAGTTATGTAAACATTTCTCAACTAAGTTCCAGCAAGTTCCTTTTGCATAAGTTTAAAACGTGAAAACGGCTGGTCGTCCGTGAAAAATTCATAACTCCTTTTTGTAAAGAATTATTTGATCTACGTTTTTTATAATATCTATTTTTATTCTCCGACCAATAGAAAGCGAGATACCTCGTGACCTTTGACTTCCTATAACTTATTTTACACACATGCTATCAATGAGAAATTTTGACACTTCAGTTATAACGACTAAATAGGTGTATACAAAAATCTCACCAAAAACATAAATGTGAAAAAAGGCCAAGCTCGATACTTGCCTACAAAAAAGAATTGCGATCTAAAAGGATGCCACGTTTTCATTTGGCAAGTTTTCCCACACGAGCAGGGTTACCAGACGTCCGCCTTTTCTGTCCCGTGTCCGCTTTTTGTAATCAAATGTCCGTTTTTTTCTCGATCAGACCGATACACAATAACTACAGTAAATTTAATATAAAGCAAACCGATAATCCAGAATAAGACGTGCGCAAAGCGTCCTGAAAACCAATATTTATTTAAAAAAATTGGAGAGTCAGGCAAATATGTTAATAAGTAAGACAAACAAATAATTCAGTTCAGAATTTTTTTTTTTTATTTTTGAAAATATTTTCTGATTTCCTTTTTCATGATTTGATTGGGGGAAGGGTGAGGGGGGGTGGAATGTCAGCTTTTTTACTCGGACCATCTGGTAACCTTACACACGAGTGAAAAAAATTAGTTCCGTAACATAACCTCGGAGATGAAAACAATTTCACTTCTAATTTGTCAGCTGCGTTGGATTTTCATACTTTTACTATGGAAATGCTAGTACGACAACATTTATCTTACTTTACGCTCTTGTGCGAAATAGGCCATTTTACTATTTCTATATACAAGCATGAAAAGCAGCTATATTATAAGGGGTAGTGCATCGAAGCTGGTATGGGAACGCATAAAAGAACTAAAGGTTCTGTCAGAACACAATAGAGTCACTTTATCGTGAGTCAGGAATCAAAGGCAACGAAGAAGCTGATGAGTTGGCAAGAAAAGGATCGTCACCTCCATATATTGGCCCAGAACCTGCCCTAGGAGTACGGAGTCAAACAAGGGAATGGATCATATATCAGCATAAAACACACTAGAATCAAATTTCCAGGCAGTCACATGGAAAAACCTTTATCAAAGGGCCATCCAGAAAACGGACTGAAGAACTACTACAACTTATAGTAAGAACAATCTTTGACTAGTGGTTGGTCTCCTAACAGGATATTGTGGCCTGAAAGGACATCTCCAAAAAATCGGACTGCTTAATGAGGACTTAAAGTGCATACAGTGCAATAAGGAAAAGGAAGCAGTGTACCATATTCCGTGCGAATGCGAGGCTCTGAATCGCAGAAGATAGATAATTTATGGACAATCAGCAATGGGTCCAGAAGACTATATCAACCATTCAGTCCACGGACTGTGCCAGTTTGTACAAGGAACGAGGATACTAGACCGGGTGATATAAAGAAATTGGGAGATAGCACAATAAGTCCTAGAGGCTGCAGTGCTCTCGGCAATAGAACAACTCCCATGTAAAAAAAAAGATAGTGCAAAAAAAATAATTACTTTCATTGCTTTCTGAAACAAGTTGTACGTTTAAAACTGCTCCTCCAGATTATTCATGCCAAGGACCTAGATATACTGAAGCTATAGGTACACTATCTACATTAGCAGGTACTACACAGAAAGACACAAAGTTAGATAGATATTACATATTATGATTAATGATGAATGTTAGTACGGTGCGACTGTCGATCTACGACCAAGTCGACATATCTCATCTGTCGATAAAGCAGCGTTCTTACAACCGACCGGCCAATAACATTATTAATACCTGTCGTCCTGTCCTTTCGGTGAAATACACCGACCGTCCAGGACAGGTTATACACATCGCGTCCAATCGTCATCGAAAAATTAATATTATCAACCACTTCGCAAGCAGCACGTATCGTCTAATCTTAAAAGATAATCAATTCTTATTAAACTACTTATTTTCCATAGATAATAATAAAGTGCTACCGACAAGTAAAGCTAGCACAATTTCATATTTTCAATTTACTAATTTTTAACGTTAAATTAGAGTTTGGGAACTAAGGGTTTATAATAGAGTTGAAAATGATATATAAATTACTATCTACACGTTCGGCTATTCTGAAAATCTCCACTCTTTTCAATTAAAATCAAACATTAAATTTCTACTTGCTGTGATATTGAAATTACAGTCAAAACCGTTTACGACGACATCGTTTAGAACAACATATCGTTTATATTGACCAAAATAATAAGTCCCGGCTGAATGCTATATGACCGCCTTATAAAAAACACTGTTTTTTACGGCATTGCTTATTACGACATACCGCATTAAGCGACCACATTTAATTTAATATCTTCATATCTTCGGAGAATTACATCTGTTAGAACGACCAGTTGTATTGTAAACAAAATTCATACGTACAGAAGTGTTCCAAACAGACTAAAATTACAGATTTTATAAATACAGAAAAATGACAATGATAAAGTGAATATTATTCCTATTATCTGTGGATTTATATGTACCTACACTTACAATAATACTACATACTTTGTACCTTGAAATCATCACCGGTTGTTACGACTATCGGTTTTTACGACCAAATATGCGAGGACCATTCGATGTCATTATAACAGATTTTGACTGTAATTGGATTTACGACGCAAATAATAATTGAGCCAGGTCGAGATGAAATGAACTAACCCTAGTCCACTAACATGAAATGTCTACATAAGAATTTATTTTAAAAAATTGTTCGTAAAGACATTTCTAGATAAGCCACTGAGATTTATTTTAAAAAAACGACCATGTAGTCTGTCAATGCGTGTTAATTGAGCTCTGTAAATTTGTCCCAGAAATTCAGACATCGTATCTGATTACGATGAATGACGCCACGCCTTCTTAAATAGGTGGTCAATTTTTAATTAACTTTCACCTTCTTATTTATTGATATATTTAAAAATGAAAAATGTATCTTAATAATCAGTGAAAAATGGAACAATACCCAATTTTCATAAAATGCATTCGGAACGATCTTGAAGTGGGAAAATATTAAAAATTGATCTAATCGACAATGCTAACACCTTCCATTGAAACAAAATAACAAACTAATCATTTGTTCACGCACCTTGAGGGCCAAAAGACGTCGAAAAATATAAATCATTCTAAATCTAATCTTGATTATAGACAAATTAATTGCAAAACCTACAAAGGTAAATTATCTGTATCATTGCAATATATGTGTAATATGTAATTTTGTATAAAAAACTATTTGCATCCAGCGTGATAAATGACGTCATGTAATGAAATTTGAATCAATTAAATTAATTTGAAATGACGAATCGCGAGATCATTAAGTCTGAACATTTACGAATCGTATATTTTGCTATCACGTTAACCATAACAATAAAATTCCATTTCGTAATTAATTCTCAAAATTTCATATTAACAATGTATTTAATCAATATTTATCACAGTTTAATATCACAAGATAATCTTTTAAAAACTCAGTGATGTGCAAGGGTTTTTATGTGTCATGATTATGACAGTTATGAAATGATATACGAATAAGTGACAATATGTTAAAAACGAGTGACAGCGAATTTCAACAGTCTCACGAATCATAATATTCGAGTATATATACCCCTAGCAAATAGCAGTTTTCCACTTAATTTTCAGTTTTCGACGTATTTAACAGTTCCGTTTCTATTTTTTTGTTTATGAAAATTACGCCTACTTTGTATCGTCATATGTTATTCACAATTTATTTTATTTTTCTTGTATTTGAACTTGTCTTCTGAATATTTAAATCGTAGCTCCTGAAATTATATTATTTGATTGCTGAGACAATATTACATTAATACCGTTTCATCTCGATGCAAGTCCCCAAAAATTAAATCTTGTTAGAATTCAAATCCTCTACGGACGTTAGGGGTCATTCTTATACTCATATGCTAAAGCCCGGATCTGATCAAATATTTCAATTCAATCTACCTGAACATCTTTTTTATAATAACATTCCCCGTTTCATCACGCATTGTTCAAAAAAAAAAAATTGTAAGATAAGTTCAGGTGATAATTTAATTTGTTTGTAGTTTTTGTCATTTATACTTAATTTATTTCATAAAGTAATGAACATTTCATACTATCTCCATTTTTAAATTTTATCAGTAAAATATATGGTGAGTTTCTGTAGAAATAATACATGCAAGCAATACTAGCAAAGGTTTCAGCCTTACGAGAAACATTAAAAACTCTTTTTTAATCCTTAAGGTGCGCTTACACGGGCAACTGAAATTGCTCAATTCCGGGCAATATTGATCAACTATTTACATCAGCAATTCACGGCAATGGCAACATGGAGCGATTATTGCCAAAGATACCGCCACACGATATCACGCAATATAGGGCAACTTTGAGCAACTAGGCAATACAAGGCAATCATTCATACACT
Source organism: Venustoraphidia nigricollis (assembly GCA_034508555.1). NCBI lineage: Eukaryota > Metazoa > Arthropoda > Insecta > Raphidioptera > Raphidiidae > Venustoraphidia > Venustoraphidia nigricollis. The sequence continues at coordinate 1,850,507 of JAVRKA010000065.1, read as the reverse complement.
ATAGCAATTCAGTTGAACTGTCACTGGCTATGAACGAGGTTTTACTGGCAGCGGCGTGTAGTGCTTTTATTATAATAAGTTTAAAACGAAAAAAAAAGAAAAGGAATAGACAGATTTGGGTGCGAACGTATCTAGCAAGACGAAAGCCATCTTTATTGTGTGATGATATGGACAATTATTTATTCAAAAGCTTTATTGTTTTTTCATTATTCCACGCCATTTTTATTAATTCACGCACATCTGTACTGCACTGTACAATAGAAGCAAAGAAAATGAAATGACAGCGGCGCATCTCATCCCTGTCACCATACGAAAGTGAAACCATGGAAACCAAGGAAAATTGACTAAAATTTCCGAACCGTGTGGATATTCGGCAATTCATGTCGGCCACTTTGGGCAATATGGAGCAATTAGAAGCAATATTGCCGAAACTATTGCCGCAATTTTATTGAAATTGCTCCAGATTGATCCGTTAATTGCTCCATTGTGTTGCCGGGCAATTATTGCTCAAAAAATTGCTCGTGCAAAGGCACCTTTAAACTTAAAAGAAAAACTCGCTAGGCAACATCAAATCTTACAATTTGCTACTAAATATTTATTTCAGATCTAGTGCGTATAGCTACTTTAAAGAATTGAAATCTTAACTTTAATCGGTAGTCCAATTTTAATGTCAAAGACTGCAACATCAGCAAAGCGCACAGGCAAAACATAATAATACTGTCAATAAAACACGAAACCTTATATCTATAGCTGTCTCTTTCTACATGAAAACATAATCCGTGTTGCTAGAATGAGACAATTATAAAGACAAGATTCCACCTTTAAGTTATCTGTTCAGAACGATTAGTTTGCATTTAATTTTTTTTTATTTGTTCGCCTTTTTAACATTTTTTAATTGTGATATGATGTTTTGTATCGCTGTCAGTTTGAGCGCGTTCTATTCGGTACAATCAGCATAATAATCTACGGTTTAATGATCTATGGTTTTAATATGATCTTACTAAGATAATGAATTAACTCACTGACTCCAATTTCAAATCTGGACTTACATCTGGCGCTGGCTCTAAATTAATTTCCCCAAATGTTCAAATCATTAGATAATAATCAAGGAAATTGACAATTTGAAACCTTGTTACCTATATATTGTAATTTTATTCATAATCTACATTTTTCGCCACAATAAGTTTCAATTATTGACCAAAAAAAAACGTGATATCAGGTTGTGAAGGTCACAGAAGATATATATAATGTAGCAAATATTGTTCAACTACGTTCAATTTTAGTGACCATCGTCTGCCATGCTTCTGTACCGATCGTAATTTAGCTCATTATATTGGAAACCTAACGAATATGCAAAGAAGAAACTAAAAAAATATATGAATGAACTATCTGTTATAAAGAATTTCCCGGCTTTAAAACAATTTTTGATAAAAACGATAAATATGTAATGATTTTATTGCACAACGATATCGTGTATTTTTTATCACTCTATATCGAAATGATTATTCAAAACGTCGAGATTTATTTACCCAATAATAAGTTGTTATCTAAAGAGGTGTTTTTATCATTTGAGGCCCCCGCAATGTGAACTCAAAAGAAAAATATAGAACAACTATCAAGCTACTCATTTTAAACTAATGTACAGTATGATCAGAAAAAGCACGCATAAAGTAAGGAAAAGAGCATAAGTAAATTTTCTCTTCAATGTCATTAGCATATCGGTAAACTTTTCAAACATTATTTTATTTCAATCTCATAATATCAGTCTTGCGAAGAATTGGAAATTAGTAACTTCGCCACGGTATCGGTACTGTCACCATAGTTTTCATTCATAAAACTACGGTAACACAATTGGTACAGCCACAAAATTACGTACGTGTTCTTTCAGAGAATAGACTTGAGTAGTTTCCGACAAGTACAGTGGAATCCGTTTATAATGACATCGAAGGGAATTGACAAACACGTCATACTAAGCGGACGTCATACAAAGCATTTTTGTGAAGAAAAAACAACCGTCTTTTTTTAAATAGCATAGGGCCGCTGACGGGTATTCCTTTGTTTCACGTGATTTTAAACTACTGAATTAACGCTTGATCAACATTTTCTTGCGCGATTTTCGAAGCCTCTTCGGTTTCAAAACATTTGAATTGAACGATCGCTTAATCCGGTTCTTGTTTTTGAAAATCATTGAGATTGTCGAATGACCCACGCCCAATTCCTCTGCGAGAGATGAGCTTGATTCTCCATTTTCTAATCTGCATATTATTCACCTTTCTCCTCAATCGTAAATGCTTTACGACGTTGAGATGATATTTTTTACATAGGATATCACTAAAAACAATGCGTGACGTTCAACTATCAATTACTCACTGAGATTCAAAACAAAAACAAGCCACGTGCCGAACGTCGTCGGGAATCAATGAACATTGCCGAAGGTGTAAAGAATCATGTCGGTCACTATAGACGGACAAAATTTATTAAAAATGGGTCATAATAAGCGACATGTCACTGTAAGCGAAGTCATTATATCCGACTTTGTTACAAAGAATTCTATATGAAAACCAAACCTCGTTGTGTAATTAGGTCATAATAGGCGGTTGGTCAATATAGGCGGAGTCATAATAAACGCATTCTACTGTATATCCCCAGGAAGCAAGTTGTCTGTAAGATATGTTTTCTGTCTTTTCTTAGAACGAATCGTAATACGACCATACTTCGACGTATAGTCCGATTTCATCACAAGATCTGTCGAAACAGTCTTCATTCGTTTACGAATGAGAGTGCATATGAACTAAATCGAACGTCTGGCATGTTCGAGTATACTTATAGGCTTGACGTTTTACACTACAAAACATTTTCAAGTTCGTTTAGACTGTGGAACTATTTCGACCACAATTCGCGAACACTAATAATAACCAAATTACTTTTAGCATCCAGGGTTTATACAAATTCAGAACAAAAATCGCATAAAGGTGGATGAATGTAATGGATTGTAAAGTGTTTTATAGTTTACTAGCCGCTCCCCGCGGCTCCGCCCGCGGTTGTAGTGAAACACGGCAACAACAACAGTAGTGGAATCTTCATCAAGTAGGTCTTGATGAAGATTCCACTACTGTTGTTGTTGTTCAGTCCATAGAAACTATATTTTAAAAATTAGAGTGTGTTAATCATTGACACCCCTGTACTTCCCCCTTTTCCGCACCTTAGAAGACTATTTTGGTATCTCTACTCAACCAAAGAAACATGTCTGCCAAATTTCAAGTCTGGAGGTCTAATAGTTCCGGAAGGTATCGTGATGACCTGTCAGTGACATTCATTCCCTATTTCACCCCCTTTAAGTTTTTATTTTGTGACATAAGGTAACCTATGTCCTTCTTTAGGATACAATCTATCTCTTTGTCAAATTTTATCGAAATCTGTTCAGCGGTAACAAACAAACAAACTCACATTCACATTTATAATATTAGTTAGGATTATATGGAGTACTTATCATGGTAAATATGGTATTGCATATAAGCATTGAACAGTTTGTACCATTACAAACATGTGCAATGTTCATTTTCTAGATGCTTGATTAAGGTCAAATAATTATTGATAGAAACGTCACTAAAATAAAAATGTACTGAGTATAATAAGCATTTCTTTTTTCATCCACATTCCTCCGGTTTTTGTTCTGAACTCATAATAACAATCCTTTTTTTCAACAAAGAGGTACCAGTGAAACAGGGAAACGAGATGGTTCCCCGAATGTCCGCTTTACAAAGTAAACGTGCTATGTTCGTTCCGTCTTTGAAACTGTTTTGCGACAGTAAAGATCACGTTTTAATACGCATTTTCAATAATTCTCACTATGCATAACCAGTTAAAATATTTTAAATATAAATATTTAAAAAATACTTGCACCTATGCTTGGGTAACTCAGATCTGAACCGGTTCAAAGAGCCGACTCCGACAGAAGATCCGTGAGAGCCGACTCACCTTTTTTTGAGCCGACGGATCAACGGATCCGCATAACTCAGTGAAACACTTAACACACAGAAGCACATTTTACACTTACGTATCAGTTCTTGCTTTGATGCATCTGTCAGCTCAAATGACGCATGCATCACATGTTTGGCTATGCATTCTTGATTCTATACAGGTCGTGATATGATGGACTGAGCTAGGTAACTCAGTGACAGACTGCAGTAACATATTCAGAGCTCGGCTCTTTTTGAACCGGTTCAGTGAGCCGGCTCACATACGGGATCCAGATGCAAAGATGCAGATCACTAAAAAGACCCGTTTTTCCCATCTCTACTTGCACCTCCATCAAAAAAATTTTGACAAACCGTACATGAAAAGTGATAACTAAATTGATGCGTTTTACACGAATCGAAAACAAAATCCATGTGTTTGGGGCCAGACATAGTGTCTATCAACATTTTTTATTATCGATGGAAATACCATAATGATAAATTGATAATATAGACGCGCAATCAATTATTATCCAATAATTTATTTTTCATACAGATGAAGTTCTATAAACATAGAGGCATTCTGTTAGACTTATAAAAAGACCTTGCACCTAGGAGGTCACCGATTTGCCGAGCTTTTTTATACCTAGGCTAATTTCACCATTTGATTAGATAAGCTTCATCTTTCGAGACATCTAATCGTCAAAAGCAGCCGAGCTGTGCATGCTCGATGTAGAGAAAGATTGTAGATTATAGACGCTCAACATCTGAGGTCATCAGCAGCAGTGTTTGGATGTAAACATTACAAAAAAATTTATAAACTGTACTGCATTTTCGAAATTCAATATCATTAGAAAATAAGTCTCTTAAGTGATGCAAAATACATTTTGGACTCTGGTTAATTGCAATAAAGCTAATCGGCTTATACTTACTTATCATCCATTTGTTTGCACGGAGCACTGCTTATTGATTTTGTTGGCTTCTGTATATTTTCCTATTCTGTTTTCCTGGAAATAAAAAATAATAATAATTGCTTTGTCTAAACCAAATCGATTTACTCTTTTTACATTGATTCGAATCGATAACCCTATCTTTGACGTAGATTAAATACGATACTCATATCGAATTGAACGGATTTAATACTGGGGAATTTAATTGTATAGATAGGCAATCAAACAAAGTAATATACATTTGAATTGGGTAATTTTAAATTAGTACAGCGTACTTCTTAATTAAACTCGGGTGAATTATGTAGGTTCCAGTTTGACATACAAACATGTGTTACATGGCTGTTAGATGTGAAAAAAAAAATAAAATAATCGATCCCGTCTCGCCTAAAATGAAGTATTATTTAATTTACGAATAAAAATTAACTTATAAGTTAATTCCTACACAAACGATTCAAATCATTTTGATTTTCAACTTACCATTACCTATATAAAACTGTTAACAAGCTGGAACTAAAAACATATTTTGATTTATTATTATATTTATTGCCTTTAAAGTATAACAACAAATAAGATTTATTGCGTCAAAAATCTAGGAATGACGTATTAAAATTTTCCTACTAGAAGGATAAGGTCTTCTCTCTAGGTTCTTATGCCAAATTTCATCTTAATCAGTATGGATATATTTATACAAGACTGACGGACTGACCGAAACTATAAGAGTAGCTAGTCTAGTTTCTATGGAACTCTGAAAAGAACAATAGGTAAAATATTTACTTACGCTATTTTTTATATCTTATCAAATACTTGTACATTTTAAACTGTCTTGAAATGTAGCTCAGAAGTCGATCCCCATTGTATATTAAAAAATGGCGTCATAGACCTATTTTTTATAGTTATTTTTTGTGGTCCTAATCCTCATGAATAACATTACAGAGCTGGGAAACATCATACTTAATATCTAACGTTTTGTTACTTACTTTTATAATTAGGTATTTGTATTCAAAAATTAAAACAATTTCTCGAGCACCTGATATAATAATAATAATGCGTTTAGGTAACATCCGTTTGTCGACCTTTATGACATAACAGATGCCATTCGCACCATTACTATTTTCCATTTTACCACTTCCCGTTATTTTCTACATTTCTAAAACTTCAACTTAACTAATAGCAATGGGTGAATGAACGAATTATAGGAAATTACGATTGGGTAGATAATTTTTGAACTGAGAGTTTGATAGGTAATCAGCCAGGGCCTTGAATAAGGAACCATCTCGATATTTATCTAGAATTAATTGCGGGAAACCATGAAAAAACCTCAGTCAAGATGGCCGGTACAGGAATTACCGTTTCTCGGCGAGAGGCAGTAGGAAAAAGTCCCAGCCACATCTGCCTCCGCCGGGATTCGAACCAGTACCTCCCGAATGCGAGTCTAGTGCTGTCACCACTACCCTACCCAGCTCGGTTCAAGCATCTAATATTAAGATACTTTTGAATGTTACTTAGATACTTTAGAGTGCCTGTATAAAGTATCTTAAATAATAAAGTATCTTTTATTTACATATTTCGTACTGCAACCTTATATCTTTTATTTAGATACTTTCATAAAAAAAAAATATCTTTTGAGGTATTGTGGGTTTAGTATTTTACGTACCTAGACACTTTTTTCAAGTATCTTCCGCAGGTCTGTACAAGAAAAAGGTAGGCTGGCGGGTGTTCCAAATCCTCTTTAAGAATAGTCTTTAATATTTTTTGTTCCAATATATATTTTTAACGGGGAAGGAAAGTTTGGGTGAGGAACAGTTGAAAAATCCATAGATTATGATCATGTATTTAAGATTAGTACAAGTTACCACCCTTTGACTAGCCTGAGACCCTGAAGATGGAAATATATTTTCCGAAACGTAGGCCACAAGCGAAACATCGGTAAAGCTTCTTTTTTTTTCAACTGTTCCTCAACCAAACTTTCCTTCCACTCTTTAAGAATTTTAAAAAACCCGGGTCGCAGTGCCAAAACCCTGCCGACAATATAGTGTATTTGCTTATACAGGCAGTGTGGCTTTATTACGCAAACTTAAGTTGGTTTTTGGGCAAAATTAAAAATTTGACTCCTTAATACACCCCTTAAAATAACATTTTTTTTCTTAACTGCAATATTATTATCAATCTAACGTCTACACCGAATTAAATACACCCTTCAATAAATAAGTCACTATCTACAAATTAGTGTTAAAAAAAATTTGTAAGTCCGGTCCTGTTGAGCCGATTTTATTAAAATTTTAGGGGCACTTTTTAATTACTACTAAAGGGTTAAATGTCAATTTTGAAACGATTCTGAGAATTTTTTTGGTATTTTGGGGCCCAAAAACTTTTTTCAACCCCTAAAAACTACCCTTAAAATGCCCCGATTACGCCCATTTTAAATAGGCTTCTTGCGGTGACGGATTTCAACACGTGGGCCAAATTTCGTTACAATCAATTAACTCTTTCGAAAGTTATTGCCCGTACACACATATATATATATATATATATATATATATACGTATATAAATATATATATATATATATATACATATATATATAAACATTTTTAAAAATGGTGGCAAAGTGTTTAGGAGGTTATGAAACGTCGAGAAATTTTGGTCCGACCCCTAGGTCCCGCCATCCGACCGACGCCAATAGTGTATGTTGCCTTATGGCAAATACACTAATAATGTATTCCGTCTGAGTCCGTCCCTTTGTTTCTTTAAATCCGTACACACAAAATATAAAAACATGTGTTTAGATTTAAACGTTTCTAATAATATGGCTATGATATCGAATGACATTTCATACAAACGTATAGATGTGACCGGTCATCATCAGTCATCACCCATCATATGGACGGCGGGTCCGTTGGAGGAGCGAGCGTGGATGGAGGCACCACGCAAGCCGACCGACGACCCCCGCCTGTGATTACAGGTTACAACGACACTGCGCGAACCTCTCTAATAACAGTCTAGCCGCCTCGATAATGATAAACCATGTGTCGTCTATCACGTATACACCATCACCCACACAAAATACCCCGTGCTGGATCCACGGGTTCATTCAAAACGGTCGCAGCTTTCGTGGAACGTAGCGCACAAAGTGACCAGATGACTTTTTCAATGCGTTGCACCAAAATATTGTATTGACAAATTCATTCAAAACAATCGCTGCATTCAGGAAACAGGGAACCCAATATGCTGAGACTTGCAGTTGACCAAAATCGCGTATGTTGAGACCGTCGAGTTTATGATTTAAAATTAATAAGATTTGTACTCGATTTCTGCTACGACTTTCAGCCTTTTCTAGTTTTAAGAATGTTATTTGTATTTGAGATCTCCGTTTAGTTGAAAACAAATGACTTATTAAATCCAGTTTTCCATTTTTTGCAGTTATTAAAAGAGACAGGACTAGCGGGTAATGCTTCGAGAAAAAAATGCATTCATCAACTCTGAGGATTCATCAACGTTACAATTAAAATATTTCAAAATAAAACTCGAAATAATGGAGCCCTCCGACGGATTTACCCCGTTTTTTTTATTTATTCATATTTAAAATGCGCGTTGATGAATTTATGTTATTCGATTTGACTTCGAGACGTTTGTGTGAAATGTGCTTTGAGATATTTGAATAACGGTGGGTAAGATATTCAAACTCCTTTTTTGAAGTCGGTTCAATTATTGAAATATTTTTATTTCACATTTTTTAGTAGATACTCTTGCATTTTATTTTATTCCAGGTCGCCTGAAGTATTATATTCAATATAGTCCAGCAGCCACCGCCTGTTTTTTTAAGTGATTAATAACAGGCTGAATCTTCGTGAGTTCGTTCGGTTCGACGAGACGTCCAAGTTTTTCCTCTGTCCAAATTCTCAAAGAGGTAGGTAATGAACTGCGCAGATGTAAAACATGTCGATTTGGTAAGGTGTCGAAATTGTCTGACTAACAGTAAATTTTTCATTGAAATTTTAAGATAATATGATAATAAACTCGGAAAAACAATTGTTCTACAAAATCGATGGTTTGAGTTGGAGCGTCCTTCACGCCGAATATGTCTAAATAACGAGGTCATAAAAATTATTAATAACCAGCTGATTTTTTGTATGCAGCTTACTAAATATTAGTATAATTGAATGGCCACAAAGTCCTACAAATGTAGTGGTAGGTTTTCCTAGTCCTACGATTGGAAGTTGTCGATTCCACGGTAACACTTTTTTCATTAATAACAACCTAGGTTTTATTTTGTGGAATCGACAACTTCCAAGCGTAGGACTAGGAAAACCTACCACTACATTTGTAGGACTTTGTGGCCATTCAATTATACTAATATTTAGTAAGCTGCATACAAAAAATCAACTGGTTATTAATAATTTTTATGACCTCGTTATTTCGACATATTCGGCGTGGAGGACGTTCCAACTCAAACCATCGATTTTGTAGGACAATTATTTTTCCGAGTTTATTATCATATTATCTTAAAATTTCAATGAAAAATTTACTGTTAGTCAGACAATTTCGACACCTTACCAAATCGACATGTTTTACATCTGCGCAGTTCATTACCTACCTCTTTGAGAATTTGGACAGAGGAAAAACTTGGGCGTCTCGTCGAACCGAACGAACTCACGAAGATTCAGCCTGTTATTAATCACTTAAAAAACAGGCGGTGGCTGCTGGACTAATAGAATTCATTTAATTTAAAACGAATAAACGGTTGCCGGATATCGTATCAAGATTAGCTCTATTTAAAAACACCCCCTAGAGATAACAAACATTTGGTACTTGTGTTATTCTACGTTGCGTAGAACAAGTGTTATTAAAGTGGAAGAAAGAACGTAAGTAAGATCTACGTCAAACGCAAATACCTACGTCTTTTTAGAGACATAAAAAAGCGAGATCCTCTGCACTAATACAATAAAAGAATGAAAAGAACAAAAGGTAACAAACAACACAAAGTACAATCGAATTCTATTCATGTCGAAGTTAGTACGGTCCTGTCATTTCATATAGCACCGGCATTATTATTATGCCCGGTGTTTAGAGGTGATATCCAAATGACATAGAAGATGATTTTAATTTAGATGTTTGCGAGTTTATATGTATGTACAGTAAAGAACAAAACCAAAACTACACATTTTTAAATCTGAGAAAAGTCTTTTCATGGCACATCCAACCTTCCGTTAAATCTTTAAATACAGAACGAATAATAATAACATTGTATCGTTACATCGTTACCTCAGGTCGGTGTTTAAAAAAAAAACAAATTTTCGTATATTTTAAGTAAATACAAAAATTTACCCATGAATCTCTTGAAATTTTAGTGGGAAGACATTGGCTATTAAAAAATAACCAAAAAACACCCAAACCTTTTTTCGTCAGACATGTTTCGCTAGGAGTACTTCAGTTGTCAATACATTTTTAAAATCGTCTTGCTAATTTACTTTGATATTCATTTTTCCAACACGATTTTGAAATATAAGAATCCTGTCAATATCTTTTTTGCACTACCACTTATAAAATAGATTCGTTACATGCATGTATGCAGGCATATGAAATGACCCATCACGCACTGGAAGAAAAAAGAAAAGAAGGCGCTCTATATCTTTATGCAATCCCTGTTTGGTCTGGGTATGGCTCTTACTCTCATTGTAGAAGTGAAGTTTGCAAAATAAGTGCCAAAACCCTGCCGACAATATAGTGTATTTGCTAATACAGGCTGTGTGGCTTTATTATGCCAACTTAAGTTGGTTTTTGGGCAAAATAAAAAATTTGACTCCTTAATACACCCCTTAAAATAACATATTTTTTTCTTAATTGAAATATTATTATCAATTGAACCTCTATACCAAATTATATACACCTTTCAGTAAATAATTCACTATTTGCACACTAGTGTTTTCATAAAATTTGTAAATCCGGCCCTGTCGAGCCGATTTTATTAAAATTTTAAGGACACTGTTTAATTACTACCAGAGGGTTAAATTGCTATTTTAAAACGATTCGGAGAATTTTTTCGGTATTTTTGGGCCCAAAAACATTTTTCAACCCCTAAAAACTACCCTTAAAATGGCCCGATTAGGCCCATTTTAAATAGGCTTCTTGCGGTGATGAATTTCAATACGTGGGCCAAATTTAGTTAATATCAATTAACTCTTTCGAAAGTTATTGCCCGCACACACACACATACAGATATATATATATATATATATATATATATATATATATATATATATATATATAAACATTTTTAAAAATGGTGCCAAAGTGTTTAGGAGGTTATGAAACGTCGAGAAATTTTGGTCCTGCCATCCGACCGACGCCAATAGTGTATGTTGCCATATGGCAAATACACTAATGAAATGTCAAAAAAAATCAAAATATTCCGAAAATAAAGTGAAAAACAGCTATTTAAAAAGTACGTGCAAAAAATGTAACATATATCTCGGACGCAACGATCATAATTTGATTCGTGTGACTAAAAACTCGCGAACGGTCGTTTTATCATAATATCACAGCTCGTTGATAATATACTTCAGTACATCCTAGATACGTAAACTACTATTTTAAATGCTCAAATAAATATTTCTTGTCTTATTATTTGAAAATCTAAATTGGTGTACATAGGTGCTTAAACAATAACAGATTATTGTTCCCCAACTGTACATCTGTGTTTCGATGCTGTATTTACAGATTACAATATTTGTTGGTACAGTCACAGATAATAGATATTTGACTGTATCATTATGCACTTAGTCAGATATTTACCTATGCTATGTGTGTGGCGAAATTAAAATTGTTTTCATTATGTCATTTCAACGATCACTTTCAACCCGTCATTTTGTAGCCTGCATTGATCGTAACCCTATATAATTTCATAATATTAATCATAAAAAATTATTCGTTAAATAACGAAAGAAATCTTGAGGTCAAAACGCATATTGTAATGAAATTGTTATATTAAATAATGTCAATTTTGTCACTTTCCTTTTCGTTTTTTATATGCAGGCAAGGCGCCTGCTCGGGCGCCATGTGGATAGGAAAGAAATACTAGCGCTCAGCGAAGCCTTACTGAAATGTTCAAAGTCAAAAATCAGCTAGAGTTAGACATTATATCGCATCCAAAATTATTATTATAATCAGAAGCGTAGCCTGCCTTGGCGGGGCCCCGTATAAAAATATGTTTGGGGGCCCTTCCCCCGTTGAAGTAAATGGCTTAAACGGGGAAATCCCGCAGCCCGCAATAACCGATGTAGGATGTTGCCAACTTTTGAACGCACGCTTTACGCGGGAAAAAAAGAAATTGCTTTTTTTGACTTGTCATTTCTGAAATAAAAAAAATTGGGAAGTTTTTATTAATTTTTGCTTACGCAAGTTGGGGGCCCCCGTGACCCGGGGGCCCCGTTACGGCTTATACGGCGGTAGCTACGCCCCTGATTATAATTCAATAATAAATCTCAGGTATTTGGATTAATAATACAAAACATAAAAGTAGTTGAAACGTAACAAGATTAACAATAACACGATTGTTTTGTATTATTAATCCAAATACCTGAGATTTATTATTGAATTATCAGCTAGAGTTTTCTTTATTTTTTTATAAAAAAATAAAAGTATTGAAATTTAGAAAAGGGTGCGTTTTCAAGTCCAGAAAAAATTAACATTTCAATAAGGAATATTAATTCGAGTTTTTTGTGATTTTGTTAACATAACATTAACATAATGATTCATATTTTAAAAATAATTTGAAAAATGATTATTTCACATTTGCATTCGTTTTTACATTCTCGTTCGCATTTTTATTCGTAATAATTAGGTTCAGTCGTGACAATCGTACTGTGCAATTTGGTTACAATTTATAGTTGTACCAAGTTTTCGATTGTAGTCGATGCAAACTGACACAAAAATTCTAAAAAGGGAATCTTATCCATACAGAATATTGAAAAACTGCGACAAACTCGTAAGAAAACGTTCTACAGACAAAAAATATATGTAATTAGTAGGTATGTTTAGTATCGTACTCAGTGTAAAAAATGTTTTGACACTTTTGACATGTCTGCGTTTGTGAAAGATACACTAACCTGTTTGGCATTTCAATGAAATCTGTCACGTATCTATTTTGCAATTTGCCTGCGCTAAGAACATATGCAGCATCAGCCCGTTCGTTGTTACAAGCGTACCTACAGTTTACACTTTTGGTAAACCTAACGTTCATTTTTCAGTGTGAACTTCACTGAATTATCATATAACAAACACATTTAGTATTAATAAAGCAGTTGTTTGACGTGTGCCAGATACACATTTACAAATAATACAGACTTTTTTACGAAAAGATCAGCTCCTTGTTCTTAAATATTACAAACAATTCAGAGGACAATTGTTGAAGTGAGTAAATCAGTTAATACTTTTTGTAATTATTTATTGCTTCCTCAGGCGCCTGAGGAAGCAAAAAATAATTGCGAAACGTCGCGTTGAACAAAAAATATTAACTGATTTACCCGCTCCAACAATTATCGTCTGAATTGTTTGTAATACCGAGACTTTTGAAAATCGATTAAATAAAAAAAGATCGTGCAGATTGTACAATAGTATTAAAGTTTCAAAAGATCAGGGCTTGCCTTCGTTTACAAAAAAAAAGGCGAATGCGATACGACAACGTAATGATGAATGTTCCTTAGAAATTTATTAACGTCAAGTTCGCTTGAATACAGTGAAACTTGCCCAAGTAAACATACATTCATCTCAATGAAATTTTATTTTCAATGAATTTTTAATAAACATGTTAAACGTTGATTAAATCTTTTTGACAGTCATTACTATATGAATTAACATATTTTGTTTCACGTTTTCCAGTGAATTTTCTATTACTGTATCAAGATATTTTTTTTAAAGTTCGATATTAATTCATTTTTGAAGCTATGCTTCTCAACGCAAGCCTCGCGACTGTCTGTGAACTGCGAAAAAACGAGCAAGCGACCGTCACGAAAACAAAGGCACACATACGTATTTTTATTCAGATCATATCTTAGACAAAGAAAGGACCATAGAACCAGAACGCACATAATACGTCATTGATATTGAAGGAGGGCATTTTTAAGACCTATTTTGAGGTCGTCATCTAAAATAATCGGTGGCTGTGGTGATCGTTTCGTCACGTCTTTTTAAAAATTATTTATTTAAAATGAGAGCGACAATTTTGCCAATCTTTAAGAGATCCGTAGACGAAAAAGTTTAGAAAATGCTGCACTGATTCCATGCAAATGAACGAGGAGTAAACGGAATATTCGTTAGAGATAGGCGGCGGTGCCTACAATACCGGCCGTGATGTATTTATTATGTTTTAATAAGTTTTGATTTAAAGGTCCTGTTTAACGTGACATCCGTGTCACAATATATTCAAATTAAAAACCTGTTCTTTTTATCATTCGTGTTGTGAATTGTGCAGGTAGGCCCTCTGTAAGCCATTCGCTCGGGCCGCAAGCGAACACCTTATAAAACTGCTTTACAATTTATAACACATCTTTCACATTAATACGTGTTATATGTATTTTGATACGCTTATTAATTTTTTTCTTTTTTTCTACTAGGTTGGCTTGGAAAGTTCTGTTTTTGAAATAATAAAGTAAAGTTTGTTACCAAAAACAACTTTGAAACTCAAATCAGATAAAAACTGAACAATGAGTTAAGCAACGTTAACTTCCAAATTGAATATTGTAAATTATAGACGCTCGACAGCTGAGTTTATCAGTATCTATGGGGTAGAAATAACACAAAATAAAAAAATATTAACAAAGCAAAAAGAAATTCAGCATTAAAATAGATAATAATAGAAATAAATTTTAAAAATATTTTAAAACATTTTTTTTATGTTAAAATTAATTTATAACGCATTTTTACACATTAATCCTTCAAAAACTTTCTAATCATGAAAGTGATATAACAGTCAAAATCGCAAGAATACCACTATTTATATAGCGTTTTTCAGAGTTCTAATCTAAATATAAATTTAATTTGAAATTTTTAGTTAGTATTTTGCCTAGACAGACCTGATAGTTGGTGACCTTAAATAATAACCAAATAAAGTAAATATAGAGCAAATTTATCAGTACCTTATTTAAGATTAAGTATATCTAGACTGAAGTAAAGAAAACCATAAAAGTTTCAGCGTCCAATACCAATCGTTAGCAGAGCGTTATTGAATAAAAGCCATTGAAAATGTATTTAAAAATCGAAACATGAAAAAAATTTAATTCTTCGAGGTTTAAAGAAGACCTTCTCTACGATAAAAAAACAAAAAGTAAACAATACTTTCTCAAAACACGATCGCCATAGTAGCACCATCAAAAAGTGACTAACACCTTTTACTAAAACTAATATTTTCAATGAATATGCGTTAAACAAGAAGGTTCCGTTTTAACTCAAACGCTTCGAATTTCTAGCGTTCTGGGTGTTTGTATGCCCATTGTTCCATGTCTTTTTTCTTCATTTTGTTGGCGAATATGGCAGAAATTTTTTTTGAGCGTAAATAAATGGTTTTTTCAATCAATTTATCCCTGTGGCCTGGATGTGACTCAAAGATTCCTATTTGCAGAAAATGTGAAAACAAGCACATAACCTCTAAATTGTAATATGTTACATTATTCTAATTTTTCACCTGGAAAAATAGAATAACAAAAACGTCTCTTAATAATTTACTAGACATTAACAGATATTAATCTATTCAAAGAAAAAGTTGTTAGCTCGAGTGTAAAAACGAACAGTGTGAATAACCTCGTAGCAAACACCGAATCCAATAAATTCAAAATAAGAAAAAGGTGTTGGCACAGCGATGTCTTTAATGGCACTAAATAGCCATTATTCCATTATATAAAGTGGACAGTTACTATTTATACTTTGTAGCCGGCCAACTTCAAGAAATGAATGAGCTGAATTGATAGCAATATTTATTATTTCATTCATAAATAGATTCAAGTTATATTCTATTGGAAATATCCTCTCTTTTTTCACAATAATATAAAAAAACCCGGGTCGCAGTGCCAAAACCCTGCCGACAATATAGTGTATTTGCTTATACAGGCAGGGTGGCTTTATTATGCGAACTTAAGTTGGTTTTTGGGCAAAATAAAAAATTTGACTCCTTAATACACCCCTTAAAATAACATTTATTTTCTTAATTGCAATATTATTATCAATCGAACTTCTATACCAAATTATATACAACTTTCAGTAAATAATTCACTATCTGCAAAGTAGTCTTTTCATAAAATTTGTAAGTCCGGTCCTGTCGGGCCGATTTTATTAAAATTTTAGGGACACTTTTTAATTACTACTAAAGGGTTAAATGTCAATTTTGAAACGATTCTGATAATTTTTTCGGTATTTTGGGGCCCAAAAACATTTTTCAACCCCTAAAAACTACCCCTAAAATACCCCGATTACGCCCATTTTAAATAGGCTTCTTGCGGTGATGGATTTCAACACGTGGGCCAAATTTCGTTAAAATCAATTAACTCTTTCGAAAGTTATTGCCCGCACACACACATATATTTATATATATATATATATATATATATATATATACACATATATATAAACATTTTTAAAAATGGTGCCAAAGTGTTTAGGAGGTTATGAAACGGCGAAAAATTTTGGTCCGACCCCTAGGTCCCGCCATCCGACCGACGCCAATAGTGTATGTTGCCATATGGCAAATACACTAAAAAGATCGTTGATATATTGCATACAAATTCTAATAAAAACCTATATTTTAATGTGTCAAAGTTATTTATTATAGTATAAATATTTATTAGATATTAATTGTCGGGATATACATACTGAATGCTTAAGGTGTTAAAAAGATTTCGGCTGTTATTGGAGAATTGTTGTTTATTATGAAACCCGACTTTTGATTTTAACAGTCGTGGCTTACAAACTTTCAAAAATATACGTTAGATTTTTTATGGCGTATATTTCATAAATAAAGTAATGTAAATAATATCACGGGAAATTAGACTATATAATGACTAAATTAAAAAAACCCTGCTTTTTTAGTGTATTTGCCATATGGCAACATACACTATTGGCGTCGGTCGGATGGCGGGACCTAGGGGTCGGACCAAAATTTCTCGACGTTTCATAACCTCCTAAACACATTGGCACCATTTTTGAAAATGTTTATATATATATGTATATATATATATATATATATATATATATTTATATATATATATATATATATATGTGTACGGGCAATAACTTTCGAAAGAGTTAATTGATTTTAACGAAATTTGGACCACGTGTTGAAATCTATCACCGCAAGAAGCCTATTTAAAATGGGCGTTATCGGGGCATTTTAAGGGTAGTTTTTAGGGGTTTTTGGGCCCCAAAATTCCGAAAAAGTTCTCAGAATCGTTTCAAAATTGATATTTAACCTGTCAGTAGCAATTAAAAAGTGCCCCTAAAATTTTAATAAAATGGCCTCAACAGGACCGGACTTACAAATTTTTTGAAAACACTAATTTGCAGATAGTGATTTATTTATTGAAGGGTGTCTTTAATTCGGTGTAGACGTTAGATTGATAATAATATTACAATTAAGAAAAAAAATGTTATTTTAAGGGGTGTATTAAGGGGTTAAATTTTTTATTTTGCCCAAAAACAAACTTAATTTCACATAATAAAAGTATAAAACCACACGGCCCTATACAAGCAAATACACTATATTGTCGGCAGGGTTTTGGCACTGCGACCTGGGTTTTTTAATTTTTAACACGTCACAATAGTAACTAATATTTTGAGAATGTGACAATAGTTATAAAAACGAGAGCTAACGAGCTATGCAGTCACACGAGTCATTATGTCATCACGCACGAGTATCTTTTATACGTATCATATATTAAATAGCTGTTATTCATTTAATGGTTAACATTTTTGACAGCCCGATTGTGAGCAAAATCACTTGTAATTGTAGACAGCGTTGTATTCTTATGCGCTTAGATTATAATTTATTATGAAAATGACAGTACGACTACGTTCTATTTTACTTTACGCAACTTTACACCACTAGTTTTTAATGTGTCATTTCACGACCGCTGTACAGGAATGAAAAGCAGCAATTTTTTAGGGGAGTATGCAAAAAGATTTTTTGTTTTCTGCTAAGAATGTGAAGTTTTTTTTTAAAGTGTAATTTCTTTAGCGACGTATCTGTTTGAAAAAAGTAAAAATCGAGGGGAAGTAGAATTGTCCCCGAAAGGGAAAGTTAGTTTGTCTCTTAAATTACATGAAACTGACAAAGACAGAAGTTTATACCTTGTTGTTAAGTACATGTATATGTGTAAATATTATTAATTAGTTTGACATAACAAAAAATTAAACTTGGGAATAATAAGAGGTTAAACTTCTTATGTGAGCTTATGAGGGTGAGGCTCATTTTTCATACCTATATAAGAATTTATGGACAGAAATTTTAAATTAACCCCAAAAAGAAGTTCCGTTATCCTAGAATAAAGAATATATTATGCGTTTTGCTTCTTCCCAAATGTCGTTGATCGGACATTGTCCATTATTTATTATGTGACAAGCACGCCACTGTTTTTCTTTTTTTTAATAGCCGGAAGAAATCTACATATTTTTCACTTTTAAGATCATTAAATACAATTATTTATTCTTTCTTGACACACTGTACAGTGTATTTAATCAAATCAACACCTGAGGTACGTATGACCCGCGCGTTGAAATGAAAAAGAAATAGCATTTAATCTGTGTTGTTGAACTGAGAAAGAGATATAATAAATTATTTAGCGCGGCCACTGCGGAGGGCGCTGTATAATGAGAAAATATTAGTGCGCGTCAAAAAGACACAGATGACTAATGGATTTTTAAAAAAGAAACTAAATAGATGATGGAAAGGATTTTACTGTGGAATAATATTATAAAACTCATTGAGGTGTGAATACTTGATATTAACTAACCGTCAATAAAGTAAAATAGTTTGAACATCAACCGTAAAAATATTTTTTAAAAACGGAATTATTGCAAACTTTTTAATGGACAAATGTTTAACTAAAATTTATATTTACATGTGTAGGTTAACTTTTATATCTGCTTGACCAAAACATTTAATAGTTATAAAGCTTGAAAAAGTCCCAAGAAAGGGACGAAACGTCGCTATAAATAACAAATAAGTGTTTACTAAAAAAGTCCTTTTTCCCGACATATCATTTTTATATTAATTACCAAGGACAAAAAAGAAAAAAAGTCAACTTGATAATAATATTATGTTAAGTGGAAACAAACTTTGATTGCTATATTTTCGATTATATTTTTGAAAATAAAAGATTAACTAGTATTTAAATATGGGTGGAATCTCCTTAGATTTAAAAAAAAAATCTGATTTAGCATTAAAGTAAACCATATACCTAATATTCAAAACCAAATTACGTAAACAATAATAATACAGAAAGTGAAGCTTTTAAGTTCCAGTCCAAGTTAAAACTACAAAAATTTAAAAAAACAAAACAAAATTTTCACTGCAAATCAAACTAAATGATAATTCTTTCTACGGCTCATACATCTTTCCATTGTTTTTTTCAAATAACTCACGAAAAAATTTATATATATCTGATTTTCTTCGTTAGCTGCTTATGAATTATTTGCGTAGTTTTCGAACGTCATATATTTAAAACCAAATTATAAAGACTCGTATATCTTAGGTACTTTTCAAAATATGTAGTTTTTATGCATGACTGCACATAAGAATATTTTATGGAAAGCCAATTGGGCGACAGGGCCATTCCAACTTTAAAAATACTCACATTTGACATATTATAATACATAAAATAAAATTTATGTTAACGCGCGAGTGACGCGGTTAATGGCTAGTAACAAATATGGTATTTGCTATTTGGTTACATGGTCACATAATATGGTTTCACATATAAAAATAAATCAAAGCAAGCTAGTCGGCTACCTAACTTAGTTTTGACAGATCTTCAAAACAAAAGAACAGCATTTTTTTTTCAAAATATTTCCGAAACTGTCTAGTTAAGAAAAAATATTTTTTGCAAAACTTTCTTAGAAAAATAAATAGAACATAAATCATTATGGAAAAGCATGCCATTATATTAAAAAAAACAACGTTATAACATATATTTCTTTTGCGCATGCTCCGATTTTCCCCAAAAACAATAGAGTTCTTCATATTTGCATACCAACCATCCTCCCAAAATTTGGTTTTAATCCGTTCATCCGGTTTATCTGTATTGTGCTCACAACTAACAGACGAACAGAGTTTTTCCATAAAATATGTTTTTTTTGGATTCAGGGGACCTCAAAATGAAAAAAAATTGTAAAATTTTGCAAAGTGAATTTTGACCTAAATTAGTACCATTCCCCACTAGTGGGTTGGAATAGTAAAAGAAAACAAGGCATTGATAAATAAAAAGGCTAAAAAAGTGCACGATATACAGTTTACACGACTCTTAAAACTTAACCCTATATTTAGAATATCTGTTTCAAAAATACGATTGGAATGTTGTCACAAAATTATTATGTCTGAAAAATGTTTAATCTGATGTTTTGCTTTAAAAGTTATGGATTAACTTCATCTTCAGGTAAACTACGTTCCAACACAGCATTGTAAGTGCCGTAATGGTTTGCCATTTATTACACAAACATTATCTGTGTTTTGTGAGATGAGTTTGACAAATCGACAACATTAATATAGGTGACTAGGTTATGTAGTTTGTCATTGAGACACACAAAGATAGACCTACTCGAAACTATTGCGATAAACAAACAAATGACGGACAAACAAATGAATGACTGATGGACAGTGCGCGCAGGTAAACGGTAAATATTGTTTTGTTTAACAAAACGACAAACTGCACCCGTCTCTCCCACCATATTTTATTAAATCTATTAAGGCTGTCGGAACACCCTGAATTTAAGCCAAAAATAGAGCCTCGGCTGTCAACTGATTGTAGACTTATTCGTCAACATTCTGCTAAAATTCTTTTTCTATGAGGAAGATAAAGGACAAATCTAGGTCTCTAATGGACTACTTTTGTAATTTATGTACGATTTACTAGAAAAAAGTTGGCATTAATTGTGCTAAAAAAACACACGTTTTCAATGTCACACTATGACCTTATTTGTATTTATTTCACAAACCTGTCCCATCACAAACCTAGAGTGACTCTTACTTTTTCGGAAAAGTTTTTTAAATCTTCAAAATATTTCAAAAAATTAGAGTAATCAATTGACAGCGGCACCCTTGCAACAGCATTTTTAGCCACTAGTGTGACATTGGTCATTTTATTTCCGCTGTAGAGAAAAGCAGATATTTTATAGGGGAATGTGCAAAAAAATATTTAATAAGAAAACATACACAACACAAATGAATTGTAAAATCAAGACTAGTGCCATTCTAACAACTAACAAGAATCAAGGACATCATCAGGTGATATAAGAATGAGAAGTAGTATAAAAAATTTTGAAGCATACAAATAATTTAAGAATTACAAAGCACGAGATTTTACATAATACACCCTGCATTAAAGTATGAAAATCGGTATTAAAGGTATATTTTTAATAGCACTTTAAGTTCAATAATATAATTTAATTTAGCAGTTTGAGAAAAAAGGACAGTTTACAGTTTTAAGTAACAATATGACAACAAATAAAAAATTTTACAGAGTAAAAAAATGAATAAAAAAAACTTTTAAATTCTTTTATTGACATTTACTAAAAAAGCAAAAATAATTTTCATAATTTAGAATTAGATTCTTAATTATAAAAACGAGAACTATAAATAAATAAAAATTTGTAAAAAAATAGTAGTAACATTAAAAGTATTACGGCTTTACTTTGTTAAATTCATTTTATATCTATATAAAAAAGTCTTATTTAAAAACAGAAATATAATAAATAAATATAAAAAAACTTGTTAAAAGTGATCAGCTGATACAAATATTAAAAAAAAATCGAATCATATCAGATCAAAATTCGTGTCATGTGTTTTAGAATATTTAATATGACTCTGATATTTGGATGGTACAGCCGGGGTCAAAACCACTGAAGTACGAAACTCATACACTTGACCTGACATTAAGGAATGCCGATCGGATCCGCAGCAAGGCACAATAATATTATGTATAGTCTGTTCTTTGAATATCTGATGTCAAATTTAGTCTACTATATATAATATACGTTTTTCGAGTCGAGTATTTAATTACATAACGGTTTCAGTAATTCCCGTTTACCTACCGGTCTTTATACTCATAGATTTTGAATTATTTTTTGAAATAAAACATCTTGTGCCGCAGTAGAGTAAAATCGATTCATGATATTGAAAGTGTAATGAAACTAGAGTTGGGTAACTCAGATCTGAACGGGTTCAAAGAGCCGACTCCGACAGAAGATCCGTGAGAGCCGACTCACTTTTTTTTGAGCCGACGGATCAACGGATCCGCATGACTCAGTGAAACACTTAACACACAGAAGCACATTTTACACTTACGTATCAGTTCTTGCTTTGATGCATCTGTCAGCTCAAATGACTCATGCATCACATGTTTGGCTATGCATTCTTGATTCTATACAGGTCGTGATATGATTAACTGAACTAGGTAACTCAGTGGCAGACTGCAGTAACATATTCAGAACTCGGCTCTTTTTGAGCCGGTTCAGTGAGCCGGCTCAAATACAGTATCCAGATGCAAAGATGCAGATCAGTAAAAAGACCCGTTTTTCCCAACTCTAAACGAAACCTTGCAATGTGCATATATCGAGTAATAATATAATACTAAACTTTTATTCCTTAAAAACTTAGATAAGTTAGTGTGAAACATGTCAAGAAAGTTTGAAACGACAATTCACAACATTATTCCTCTACAGAATAGAAAGAATGTTGTATTAAATATTTAAAAACTTTAGCCTTTTTGTTTAAACTTTAAAGATTCCAATATAGCAATATCATCTGGGAGATGATTAAAAAATTTTATGCCATGGTTACATTTTTTTCAAATAATGCCGTGTTATGGTAAGAGATTGACAAGTTTAAAAAACCGGTCAAGTGCGAGTCGAACACCGTACTACTCTGTTTTCCGTGAGTACTTTAAGACTTAAGATTTTCGTTTAAGTTTTCCTGTAAACTATGGGTGAGACCCGACATTCCCTATTTTCTTCAAAATCTTAGGTTCAATAGTTTCAGAGATAAGGGGAGAATGGTCAATTTTTATCTATTTGCGTAAATAACTTTAAAACTATTCATTTACTACAAATCCCTTCATTTGATATGTCACTCGATACAGTTTGCAAAACTTTTTTTTTAATTTTCTAATTTGCCTCTCAAAAATTACCCCCATGTTCAAAATTCATTTATTTACGTTACATTTCCGTCTTTGGGTTACCGACTTACATATGTGTACCAACTTTGAACTCAATCAATCCAGTAATTTCGGAGCAAATTGGCTGTAACAGACGGGTTCCGTTTTTTCCTTTTGAGGTACGGAACCCTAAAAGATAAACTACATTAAAATGACTCCCAGATCTGCTCTCGTATAAAATCGCAAACATTTCTACAATTTTACAGAAACTCACCATAGTTCCATAACTCTCATGCATTTTTTGTGCTACTGAAAACGCTCAATTGTCATTTGAACTGACTATACTTTAAGATTAGACTGCAGGTATTATAGAAGAGCTGCCCGATAGTATCGGTCGTATCGGACCGATCTCGTATACATCTATTATGGCCAGTCGCACCGTTACATTTCACATTATACAACCGAATGATGTTAACAAAAAATACGCCACCCGCCGAGACACAATCGTTTTGTCAATCACAGATCGTTATGACTGCCTCAAACGTTCTCTATTAATTATATTTATAAGGTTGGCACTCGTACCAATAGTTCGATACGATACACACCAGTTCATTCATGATCAAAGTTGCCGCAAGATTCAAATGCGGTTTAAACAGTTAGCAATACGTCTAAAGTTGGTTGAACAACTTGTGTTATTCAAACGTCTAATACCACTCCGTCGGGCGCAATCAGGTGAAAATCGAGATTTCAACGACGCCGGTTAGTTTTAGTAATATAACCCAAATATGGTCTGTGTGGCAACACGAAAGCTATTTAAGTCACTAGGTGGCGTTGACAATATCGTCGATAAAGCCGATATTGGTGATTTGAGCAACGGAATTCACACAAGAAGCAACATTTTAGGCAGTTGACTCGTGCATTTCAAAGAAAAGCTAAAAGTAGGTGCATTTTCGATTCATCACTTTTGGTTGAGTTCATGTAACTTATTTAAGCAAATAGATATATGTTTACATTTGCCAACAGACAAGCTTTGCAAGAACAATTTGCGCTCTGTATGTGTCTGTTACAGTCAATTCAAAAATATAAATTTATTAACACTAAGCAACCGTTATATTCCATTTATAAATATCCTCTAAAATTACTCCAATAATTATTCATAACACGGCAGCCACGAATTGTACATATGCCTTCTTATTTACGGGGGATATTAATAACATGTTGCTCAGATCAAGCTTCCTTGTAGGTTGTCCCAGCTGCCCAGATCATGCAACTAGACTTGGGTAACTCAGATCTGAACCGGTTCAGAGAGCCGACTCCGACCGAAGATCCATGAGAGCCGACTCACTTTTTTTGAGTCGACGGATCAACGGATCCGCATAACTCAGTGAAACACTTAATACACAGAAGCGCATTTTACACTTACGTATCAGTTCTTGCTTTGATGCATCTGTCAGCTCAAATGACTCATGCATCACATGTTTGGCTATGCATTCTTGATTCTATACAGGTCGTGATATGATTGACTGAACTAGGTAACTCAGTGGCAGATTCCAGTAACATATTCAGAACTCGGCTCTTTTTGAAGCGGTTCAGTGAGCCGGCTCACATACGGGATCCAGATGCAAAGATGCAGATCACTAAAAAGACCCGTTTTTCTCATCTCTGTTGCTTTTATATTAGCCCGTTGGTGGGTCCCCACTCCTTTACCTAGGAAGTGGCAAGGAAGGAAAATCGTACTGCCGTTAAATTGATTTTGTTGCCGTGTATGCGGACGCCCTAAATAAAGAATTATAAATATAAAGTGTGATACTTATTAAAACTGGCGCGTATAGATTTAATCAGAAACTAAACATGTCTTTTTTCTAATTGTTACAGGCAAAAAATGGCGAAGCCTAACTCCGCAAGATAGGCGGCCTTACGTTGAAGAGGCCGAAAGACTTCGCGTCATTCACATGACTGAACATCCGAATTACAAATACCGACCGCGCAGACGCAAACACAACAAGCAACGCGCCGGTACAACTGGCGCCGTCGCAAACGCCACCACGAGCGCGCAACAATCACGACAACAGAGCAGTGGCTCAGCACAAAGCGGTACCAACGTAAACTTGAACAGCACAATGCATCACAGTCCCAGTTTTAGTGGCATGCACAGCCCTGGTCTGAATATACACAGCCCTGTGGGCAGTTTGTCGAGCCCAGGGCTGAATCATAGTCCAAGATACGGTTCGAACAGCTACATACCAAACAATGCCAGCATATCACCGAACACCCTGTCATCCGCGCAGGCGTTCGGCGATTACGGTGACTATCAGCACAGCATGGACAGCCCTGGCGGCAATAACAACGTAGCCAATGATAACAACAGTTTAAGAAGAATTGTTACTAATAACGGAACGCCGACCTATTTAACATCGAACTCTCCAATTCCAAATAGTCCAAATAACATGTACAGTCAGCAATCTAATACAATGACGTCAGCTGCATTGAATCATCTCTATCAAGGATACCAAAATCAATATTTAAATTATGCTAATACAATTGATTACGGATTGAAGTCGGCTGGGTCGAGCGGGTTTAATAACATTTTACATACACCCGAATCGTCACCAACACAAAGTCCTGAACCAAATCAACATTCCAATCAAGTTGGAATGTCCATACAACAGCAGTCGTCCAATGATCCTAATAAAATACAACAGGTGAATTCTAAAAGTCCCACACCTCAACAATTGCAAACAAATCACAATCAACAAGAAACGAGCGCTTCGAGTAAACATGCTGATATGATATCCGGCCAAACAAATGAAGGCACGGCAGCGCTGCCAACGCCGGAAATGTCACCGATGGATCAGGACAAAGATAATTTCGTTTCGTACGCACAATCCGACGATAAGATTCGTCAAGGTGGGAGCATTGTACAGCACACAAGTAATGTAGGGAATTTACAAAATAACTATGCAATCAATTCCGGTAACGGCAGCGGGACAGCTAGAATACTGCCGGCTTATAGACAGTCGAACGTTATCAATTATACTAATTCGCAGCCAATAACGTCGATGCCCATTGCAAATGGCGTGTACGGAGTAATCGGAACGAAAGTCAGTTCACTTGAACAGGGTCATGTTGTTACGGGCACGTTCTTCCCGCCGGTTGCAACATCGCACGATAACCAACTGTTAGGCGTTTCCAACAACAGTATCAATACAACGCCGACATCAATAAATAACTATTATAATTCAAATAATACCAACTCGCATTATACAACCGCTCAATATCAAATGGCGCCCAAAAACGATTACATGACCCAAGATCAGTATAAGCAAGAGCTTGACAATAAACACGAAGATTTTATCAAAAAAGAACAACAATATATTAATTATTCGGCGTATTCCGTTAACAATATGGCCGGAACTTCGTCACCCGTTTACACGATGCAAAACGATCGCATCGGAATAAACGAAGAACGGAATCATCATCAGCAGACAGAAACAGTTGACAGTGACGTGGATGCGCGCGAATTCGACAAATATTTAAAATACGGTGGAACGAATACGACCAATTCAGTTGTGAACGAACAGAACTTAATCGACAACAATCACAATTACCGAAACGATCAAAGCGTCATTTATAACAATAGCTATCCAATTCAACAGCATACGTCAGTTATCTTACAAAACACGAACGTGAAAACGGAAGTACATCAGGAGCACTATAGTAACATGTTGCCGGATATGACGTACGCAAACAGTGGAGCGACGGGTGGTATCACTGGAGCTCATCATGCACAGGTAGTGCCAACAGCCAGCATGGATGTGACGTCACAGCACAAAAGTGATGATGATTTCAGTGTTATCTTAGCTAATGTCAGAAAAACATGCTATAGCAACTGAACAACAACAAATTATAGTGGTTTTGTTTTGTTTCTTTTATTTTTTGACGTGTGCGTATAGCATTTGTTTCACAAATCATAGCTTACTATTTTAAAGTACTTTAAAAATTAATTTTCGTGATTGGTAATTAGTACATACTATAATAACATTACGTTAATAAATAATTATAATAAAATTAAGTAAAAACCTTGAATATAGATATCTATCATTTATAATCAAGGATAAATATAAAATTATGCAGTGAGACTGAATTTTTTACTAAAAAGAAATGATATTTTCGAGATTATATAAATTGATATTCACATCATTAATCATTAATACTCAATTAGATCTTCTGAAATGTTGTTTCATCAATGCCTACATCTAAATAATGATATATTTTAATAAATCAATTGAAAAATGGTCATATCAACTGCAGTGCGTAAAAACAGGTAATGTTATATATTTTTTACAATTTAAAAACGTGATTTTATCATTTCCCATTTTATTTTCTATACATTAATCGATTTTAATTTAATTACACAAAACTAGCATAATCGCCAATGCATTAACAATATGTCTAATGTGATGATTAGAAAAACGATTTCCCATTAATTAAAAATATGCATAAAGATTATTTTGCATTGCATTGCGGGAAGTATGACTGTTTATTTATCAAACGTAGAATTAAGTATATAGTTATAAATGAAAATATAAAATTTATTTGAAAATTATTCAAAATTTTGAATAGCGCGTTGTATATTTTATTTAGTAAAGGGACAAATTTTTTTTTATAATTCAGAAAATTAAATAAATATTTTAAAAATAACGATTTCAACTGTCTTCCATTTGAATTGTAAAAATATAACTTTGACAATCAAAAATGTTTAACAATAAATATAAAGAGAGAGATCCTCTTTATAATAAAAAGCGACAAAAAATATACATGGCGATTTTTCGTCAATAAATTGTACTGTAAAATAGTGTATATTAAAGATACCAAAGTTTTGTATATTAGCTGTAAAAACTAGAAGAGTAAAAAAAAAGATTATTATATTTGATATTCCTATACGAAAAGAAATGTCAAATTAGATTTGAGTTAGTAATAAACAAAAAATAAAAATAAATTATTGTGTGCACTACAAATAACTTTATTTGTTTTGAAATTATTTTTCGAAAATTAGCACAGATAAAAGCTACATTATGATCTCAAACTGAGTAAAATGAAGAGCTCTAACCATAATTTATTGTTCCTATTAATTTGTCGTCGATAAAATAATTGAAAACGTATCAAAATGTCGATCGTATTAATAATCGACCGCGTATTCCTTATGTTTTTATTTTTTTGTTTATTTCTAACAGTTTACCACCGCTTTTAGTTTGTTTTTTTAAAAACAACTGCCTACTGTAGATACTACGTTTATTAAAAAAGTAACTAAAATAGGTATTGTATGTTAGTGATAAAAATGACACGATTTTTAGTGCACCGATTAATTAAAAATATAATAATTGTTAACACGAAAAATATAATTTTTTAAAAACATTTTGAAAATACAGAACATTATTATACTGTTATCGTATGTCTATATTAATTTTTATAATAGAAATATAATTTAATGATTCTGTATTTTTATCCAATTTTAAGCACTTTTATGTTACATTTAAGCGTTTAAAAAACCCAACCAATTGAGTATTTGAATTAAAAAAAAACTACTAAATTTTTTATTTTTTAAATAATATAGGTATCGTAAATAATATTGAAGAACGAAAAAAAATTTTTAAGCCATAGGTAATTAATAACAAATTAATTAAAATGTATAAAACTTCATAAGATATTGCGTGATTACAAAACGTACCAGGTATGTTTGTGACGTCAAAATGATAAAAGTTGTGTATTTGTGTATGGCTTTATTATACAATACTATCAAAGTAACCATGCAACCAGAGCCATAAAAACATTTTGACGTCACCGAGGTTTTTGGCGCGTTATCGGACCTTAGCTTAAACAATATTTTTAAATTAAGTATAACTTTTTCATTATGAAATTAAACAAAATAATAAAAGTAGTTTCGCTATAAAACTTGTATGTGATCTTTCCATTTATGTAAAAAAAAATCATTCAAAAAGTCAATTGGGCGACAGGGCCATTCCAACTTTAAAAATATTTACAATTGGCATATTAAAAATAAAATTCCTGTTAACGCGTGTGGTGACGTAGGAAACGGCTAGTAACAAATATTATGCCATTTGCTATTCGTTTCCAGGATTATATAATATGGTTTCACAAGTAAAAATTAACCAAAGCATGCTTGTCATCTACGTAGCTAATTTCTTTTTGGCAGATCTTAAAAAAAACAACCGCTGATTTTTTTTTA
Organism: Venustoraphidia nigricollis; assembly: GCA_034508555.1. Taxonomy (NCBI): domain Eukaryota; kingdom Metazoa; phylum Arthropoda; class Insecta; order Raphidioptera; family Raphidiidae; genus Venustoraphidia; species Venustoraphidia nigricollis. The sequence goes on along the minus strand of JAVRKA010000065.1, from coordinate 1,821,005 downwards.
TTTTCAAAATATTTCAGAAACTAAAAAGCTTAGAATTCAGAATACTTCGAAAAATAAAGAGAATAATAGAGCATTATAAAAAACATACCATTATAACAGGAAAAATAACTTTAAAACGCATAATATCTATTCTGTGCTTGCGCCAGTTTTTCTCGAAAACAATAGGACATTTCATATTTACATGTCAAGCAGCTTACCAAAATTTCGTTTCAATCCGATTAGTCGTTTGACCCGTATCGTGCTCACAGACAAACCAACAGACGAACAGATTTTTCCAAAATTAAGTTTTTTGGATTCATGAGACCTTAAAATGAAAAAATATTGTAAAATTTTGATCTAAATTAGGAACATTTGCCACTTGTGAAGTTGGGACGGTAAATAGTTTTAGCTTATGGGTTTTATTATTATCCTTATTTTAGTTCAAAACTAGAAATTTAATTGTAATTTTTTAAACGCTTATAACTTTAAAAGTACTTAAATATGCATAGAAATGCAGCCTATGGAATTTATAATTTGAAGCTTTTATACAGGTATCCCTGAATGATAATCATTTCAAAAACAGTAAGTAATCAAACAAAAATATTTCGGCAATAAAATCAGACTTGAATTAATCATACTGACACGAATAAAAACCGTATTTTGTTTTTTGATTATTTCCATATTTTTCTTACGTTTCGGCTGAGTTCCAAGCCATCTTCAGAGATATATAGCCGTCAGATTTTTATTCAATACGTTGTTGAAATAAGAAATCGGTAATTTATGAATTGTATATATCTCTGACGTATTAAATAAAAATCTGACGGCTATATATCTCTGAAGATGGCTTGGAACTCAGCCGAAACATAAGAGAAATATAGCAATAATCAAAAAATAAATTTTGGCTTTTATTCGAACTCTTCGCCACGAGGAGTCCTCAATCGAATTAAAACATAAGGTTACGGATTACAATTTCTACTTCATAGTAGTTCTGAAACGAAAGTCAGTAGAATATTTTCTATGGAGATTCACAATATCTTCAAAGAAAATATTCTACAGACTGAACCAGTTCGTGTACAGCCGCCCTAAGATGGTCACAAAAACGAATCGTGAGGTGGGCGTTTATTGGGCCTCTACAAGTGAGACCCTTAAGGTCCACACGACTAATTTCCCAGTATGATCAACATTGAATATTAAATATGACCCAAAAAGTGTTTTTCAAAAAATCCTGAAATACTCTTTTTTGCAGTTTTCCTGTTTAAACAAACTAAGTCAGTTATAAATGACTGAATAGATTTTTTTAAAAATTTTATGCTTCCAATCGATAAACGATCTGACCAAATCGATTAACTTGAATAACCTCTTTTGTCGGTCAAAAACAGCTGGGCTGATTTTGATAATATGCTTCAATTGATTCTCTAATAAAATCGATATCATAAATTACATGAAAAATTCACTTTATGCCAAAATAATATTTTTGTTGGTGTCTTATGCACTGTTTTAAAATTTGAAGTTAATTGCCAACATTATATTGTTTGTTTTTTAATGTATATACTGGGCCTTTAGCGGAACAATTTTATTTTCTGAAAAACGAGAACTTATCAAAGAATTGTTGTGGTAAGAAGTGGCAAAATTCTTGTTATTTTTAAATAAATTTATCATTTAGAGATACCGTGCGTTATATATGTAAATATATGTATATATTACATACATTATTTTGAGGTTATTCTTGTCAAGAAATTGTAAAAATGTTAATACAAGCAATGGCCGATTGACCGTAAGGTAGTATTCGTATCTCAATATAATTCAGTTTAGTTTATCGAGCTACTACTAATTCCATTTTATTAAAACACAAATCCATATAAGATCAACAATGAATCAAAATTTTGAAAAGTGCATTTTGACCAAAATTAGTACCGTTTCCCACTCGTGGATTGGAGTGGTAAAAAGCTTTCAATACAACATTCAAGGTCGTGCGCATTCATGGTGATGTAACAATCTCTGAGTGTAAAATTGTATTCTACATACTGTTATCGTAGTGAAATTATGTCCTAAGACCAGAACAATAAGTCTAAACGTTTTCTATGTGCAATTCAGGGACTTTTCAGACGTCAAAGTTCAAAATGGGAAGTAAAAGGGATTAGTTGGAAGTTAACTTTATAGATTTTCACACTTTACCTTACGTACGTCCAAGACAAAAATTATTGAGGTTGGTTGTATACAGTTCCTACCCCACTGTGTTTCTGTCATTTCTTACTATTTCTCAGCGTTAAACTGCACTCCAATTGTAAATTTTTATCATGTTTTTCAATGACAATTAAATAAATTGGGTGTTTCGATTAAAAATTTAAGAAGAATTCTAATAAACGCCACATTTTCACTGTACACATTATATTTATATTAAAAACGCTCGTTAATATTTTACTGTTTGTTTCATACATGGTCGGGGTAAAAACATAATTTTTGTAAATTTAAAATTTCACTGTATAATTGAATTGTAGAGAAATTAAAATTTTATATTAATGTTAATTACTGTTGTTCAAAAAAATAAATTCGAGGTTATTAATTGGAATAGTATTTTTTTGAAATTATACATTGCACTCATGTAGTATAAACTTTCTGCGCCCGTTTTGTGTTTAAATTTTCAAAAATTCGTAGGGCAATTTAGCGACAAGAACCTTGAACAAATTAAAAAAAGCCTATAATATGATAGTGATTTATGCATAAAAGTCTGTTTTTAAAGATTTTAGTTGTTATAATTAAAAATGTTCCAATAATGTTAATTATATTATAAAAGTTATAATATTATGTTGAATAAGGCTTTACATTTATTATTATTATTATAATTTTAGTAGAATTTATTATACATAATGGGAAAAATTAAATATTATATTGTTTAAATACCGATACACATGCTGTTTTTAATTAAGCTCCTTTATACCTAATATTCCTTGAAAAATAATTAAGAACACAAAATTATTTTTTTGTATTATTAATGAAACGCATTAAAACAGATATTAATTTTAGAATAATTGTACCTACTTGTACGAAAAATAATTTTTCGTCTATCTCTTCTATGTACATATTTTTCAGCGAAAATGTTTACTTTTAAAAACTGAGCTATTCGCCACAAATTAATCTTTAGGCCAGGAATAGACGAGCGTACAACACACCGCGTGCTGCACGCTCCGCGTTGCCGGCTTTTGAATACACGTGCGTGTTTTTGGCGTGTAAAATTTCGCGCGGCAGATACACTCAGTCAAAAATGGACACTGTGCAAATTGGCTGTGTTGCAGCATTGTGCTTATTATTAAAAAAACGAAAACGTAGACATCCTCGTTGGTGGGTACATCCACTCATCAGTACTAGACTCCAAATTTTCATATAATTTTTCATATAATTCATTGCCAATTTCATTCCGCAATTTAATTGTCTTGTCCTTATTAGCATAATCTTTTAAAGACTGGTCATAAAGTGCTGGTCTTTTCTCCACCTCTACGATAAATTTTTCGATGTCGAACATATTGTCACAGGCCAGGAATATACGATAGTACATAAATTGAGCACCAATGCCTACTGTCCGAGTTGAAATGACGAAGGTCGCCTGAAAATATTTTGGACAGATCTATACTTCTCCACGTAAAAAATCTGCTCGTGTATCTCTGTGCATATAGTAAATAATGTATCTTATTGCCGGCGTTTTTGACACGACGCGTGCAACACGCAAACAGAAGCGTTCGGCTAGCGGACACGACCGTGTTCAACGCTTGTGTATTTCTTTCAATTTAAAATACATTATATTCATTCCAGCGGAGAAAACGCGGCGTGCAGCACGCGGCGTGTTGTACGCTCGTCTAGTCCTAGCCTTATACACACTGTCTTACCAATATAACTTCATATTAATCATTATAAACTGAAATACTTATGCAGTGTAACCCATTAATTATTTATATAAACATTGTAGAAATGAAATAAGGATTTATTTAGACTTCTTGTATAACTCAGAATGGTCGATCTGTCTATCCATCAAAATCTTTTTTTCTCAGAAACAAATGGTGATATCAAGTTGAAATTATGATATAAAAATATTTGCTTTTTTTAGAATTGGGGGGGAAGTGATATTCTTTGTAGCATAATACCTTACAAATCGATCTTTTATAGGTACAGTACACGCCAAAAGTGTATCATTTATCTTTGAACTAAATTAGTTAAACAAAGATATCCGATTTTTTAAGTAAAGGTAAATCAATGATAAAAAGTTTATATTTCAATTTGTCTTTTGATCCGTAAATAAAGGTATCAAGCTGAAATTTGGCGAAATTATTTATTGTTACTTATAAGACTTACTAACCCACATATAATGCAAAAGTCAGAACCTAAAAAAATATTTTCCCATTCAATTATGTGAAGTATCATTTTGTTAAGAAACTCCACAAAATTTTTGAAATTTCATGTATGTAGTTTTCGAGGTTTTTCTAAAAGCAAATTTTGAAGGTTTTATAACATACTATCACAAAGATAGTGTTATAAATTTTCCTGCCCTTGTTTATATTTAAAAAGGGCAGGATCAAATCCCAACAAGGTGAAAAGGCAGGGGCGTAGCTACCGCCGTATATGCCGTATCAATTATACGGGGCCCCCGGGCCACGGGGGCCCCCAACGTGCGTAAGCAAAAATTAATAAAAATTTCCCAATTTTTTTTTATTTCAGAAATGGCAAAAGTCAAAAAAGCAATTTCTTTTTTTCCCCGCGTAAAGCGTGCGTTCAAAAGTTGGCAACACCCTACATCGGTTATCGCGGGCTGCGGGATTTCCCCGTTTAAGTCATTTACTTCAACGGGGGAAGGGCCCCCAAACTAATTTTTATACGGGGCCCCGCCAAGGCACGCTACGCTTCTGTGAAAAGGTGTTGTGATTGAAAGACGAAGATAATTTTTACTATTTATTTTACAAAACGACGACAATTCTTCCTTCGTCGGTGGACATAACGTCGACGGCCAATACGGTGTTAATTTTTACCTTTACGTTTTTGTCTAATTAATTAATATAGAAAATATATTGCTCTCTTACTGGTGTAATTATTTTAACGTGGATAATAATAATGGACCAAGCCTCACCACGTTACAAATCACCGCCGAGAGATGTAATTGATTTTAAATTACTATAAATTTTTTATGTTAATACTTCGAAGATTAAAATAGAACTCTAGATAATATTGAATTTTTCAATTAATTATAAATGCAATTTTGACAAAAGACGTCGCATTGGCCAATGATAAATAAAGGTTGCTTATTCAACTTGATTATTATATAATTAAGAAATTTCAAGTTGTATTCTTGAACTATTACTATTAATTCTTAAATATGATATGATTTTATCGGATAATATAATCAAAAATTGCAAGTTAAAAATCGTGACATACGTGAGTTATGTTACAGTTTATTTCCAAAATTAGTACAGCTAAAATTTCGAAAAAACGTACCATAATTACGATAGTTTTTTTTCCTTTTTTAAATAAAACCGGCGTCAATAACCTATGTCCTTTAAGGTGGAGTTTTTTTATATTTGGATATTCTACTTAGTCAGCTTTAAAGAGAGCAGCAGAGGCGAAATTTGCTAGATCAGGCGATATCAAAAATTCCTCGGTTTTATCTTGGCAAGACCTGAGACTTCACGGTTTCATCTCTATGAAATGAAATAAGAAGACACTGCTGTTATTTAAATAGACCGACACATTTTTGTTTATTAAGTAGATCAAGACGATATTTTAGAAAATTTTACCTCGACTTTTTGACGCATTCTGAAATTATGTCTAAATAATACACTGCAGACGGGAGTAATCTATAAATGCGCCAGCCAAGTTCTCGCAAAGCACTATGCACTATAATTAAACAAATCGTTCCAGCCCTTTTCGACCCCCCCCCTCTATATCCGAGGCCAGTTACGTTACGTTTTTTTCAGGGGGGGGGTTAAGGTTAGAGAAGCAGTACTCCCAATTTCATATGTTTAGCTAGAACCTCAACATTTTGGACTTTCACCAACTGACTGACAGATAAATCACCGTAACAAACGTGAAAAAAGGGCCAAGTTCGATACAAAGAACAAGTTGGTTTGCCGGTTTTGCAGAAAAAAAGGAGTGAGATCTAAGAAGGTGTCAAGTTTTCACTTGGTAAATTTTTATGTTTTATATTATAAACTAACAGGAACCCGGCTTCGCTCGGGCCAAGTTCTGTGTGGATACAATCTTCAAATTACAGTTAGAGAGTGAGTATTATTATTATTCTTAAACTTTTTGAAGATTTTGTTTCAATAAATGATTTTCATACATATATTAAAAAGTAGTTTCAATCACGCGAAAGAAGTATAACTTCTGCCGCGCGTACATAAGTACACGCACCAACTTTTGTTTTTCTTTAAAATATCTCTTCCTTAGGTCAGATCTCTCATAACCGGACAAAATAGTTGGAACCGTTGGTGTCCACTCATGAGAACTTACACTGTAGTGAGACATTTTTAAGAAATTTATATATTCGGCATGTTTTACCATTTGAAACTTGAAAACAACACTCGTAACTGCAAATTCGTTTCATGTATGCAATTTTCAGCAAAATTCCACTGCTATCGCATTCAACAAAATTGTAATGCAGCATTGGATCGTGAATGGCGGACTTAAAATTGAATTGGGATATTGTAATCAACTGTATAAACATTAATTTGCATTCGTTCTAAAAATCAGCGACCCGTAACAAAACATCAAAGAGACGTATTCGGACGCCATCTTGGAAATTAAACCGGAAATGAAGTCCGTAGTCTATCTATATATCCACTAGTTCACAATACGAAGGTACAGAGTTTAAATACTCGACGTACAGTTTCTAAATAAAAATCTCCTTCTGATAAACATCTCCAGTTTACCGCAAATGATGTAAAAATACATTTCTTGATTAAACGGAATGAAATTCTGTTCGCTATTTCAGAGAGTAGTTGTTAGGGATTGCAATCCAGCCGTATTTTCAATCCAGATGGATTAATGCTGGATTAAAGCAAATCCAGCTGGATCCAGCGCGGATCCAGCATTAATCGATTTTTAAAATAAATGTAACAATTTTTTATCTCTAGAAATTTCAATAACTATTTATCTACATTTACACCAAATACTCGTTTTTTTGGCGTTAGTAAAGTACTTGAATAGTAAGTAATAGTTACGAATATCCGGAGTATAATTATTAATTATCACAATACAGTCTTAAATCACCTAAATTGATATTCTAGATATCTGAAAGAGTTATTCATTTACCTATTTTACAAACTAGGCAGTCTCAGTTTCTCAGTCTCAATAATTTTAGAAATAAAATGCGTTTCTCGCTTATAAAATGTCTAGTTAGTAGAAAGAAAACTTTAATTTAAATTATATTATGTAATTTAAGACTTGACTTGTCTTTTAAAGAATAAAGCCAATTAATTATGTAACAGTTTTTTTTTTACTTTTTTTAAAGTAAGATCTCAAAAAAGGAATGTTATTGATGGTGTTATCTCCCAATCTACTTCTTAAAAAACTACAAATATACCCGCCTGCGAAAAGGACTCTCATTACCTCTACGCTGGTTGGTTTAGAGTCCTTAAATAATCATAGATTAAATGGATTAAAATTAGGTTTTCACCTCTTACTCCCTCACTTTCATAAAGTGCCATTTCTTTCTTCAATATCATAATCCTTCTCTGACCCAGTTAATTACTTGTTTTTAGCTGATTGCGGATCCGTACCGCTGGATCCAGCACCAGATGCTGGATCCAGCAAGGCCAAACATGTGCTGGGTTCAGTTGGAATGCTGGATCCAGCATTGCAATCCCTAATAGTTTGCACACCTTATGTAGATAAAATACAAGAAAATTGTTGCGAAGCATGTAGTGTTGTCAGGTCCAGTATGCCAAAGTTTGGGGTAGTTGATTAAATAAACCGGAACTTTGGTTTTGACAAGAAGTAAAAATAAAAAAAGGTTTTTACAAATCAACATTTATATTTATCATTAAGTGGTGAAACGAATGGAAACATGTCCGAGGAGCGATCTCGTTCCATTGTTTCACTGGCGCTTCGTACTGAAGGAAAAAATGATAACATTTGTGATTCAGGATAGCACACCGATCTCGTTTCATAAGTATAAAATCTAAACGGACAAGGCTATACTTCGTATAAAAATAATTTCTAGATTATAGACGCTCTAGCTACTGTAAAACGTCAAGCCTACCCGAATATGCCAGACGCTCAATAAAGTACATATTAAATACTCTCATTCGGGAACGAAGGAATACTCACACTGTGGTCGTTGTTGGACTTGATCAATAGCGACAAATCTTGTGAGAAAACCACACTATATTCCGAAATATGGACGTATTGTCAAGGTACTACGTTCTAAAGAAAGATAGAAACATCTCCGGCAGAGGACACGGTTCCCGGAGCTATATGACGCAATTTATATTCTTGTAAGAATGTCTAAATAAAGACCGCATTATTATTATTATATTATTATTATATATGTGTTATTACCAGAAGCGTAGCGTGCCTTGGCGGGGCCCCGTATAAAAATTTGTTTGGGGGCCCTTCCCCCGTTGAAGTAAATGACTTAAACGGGGAAATCCCGCAGCCCGGATAACCGATGTAGGGTGTTGCCAACTTTTGAACGCACGCTTTACGCGGGAAAAAAAGAAATTGCTTTTTTTGACTTTTGTCATTTCTGAAATAAAAAAAAAAAATTGGGAAGTTTTTATTAATTTTTGCTTACGCACGTTGGGGGTCCCCGTGGCCCGGGGGCCCCGTATAATTGATACGGCATATACGGCGGTAGCTACGCCCCTGGTTACTACCCAAGTCTATGAAACACGTAAAACTTGTATTTTGACTTTGTTTTTATTCATTTGTACGGTAAAACCTCCTCGTACAAGATAAACGTTCTACGATTTCTTTCTTTCTCCCCCTCTCTCTCTCTCTTCTCGTGCAAAAGAGCGGTCAATTTCTTATAAAATCTAGTGTAATGTGCAAAGAACCAGCACAAAGCGGAAGGTTAGGTAAACGTTCCGAAAGCTAACAAAAATACTCCAATTTATTTTAATAACTATTTACTACACCTGTCTGCTATCAAAAACTTAATAAAATATCTACTGGATTAATTTAAATTTATTACCGCATTCAATATCAAAGAATTGAATCAAATTTTCATCCGAGCGAATTCGCGAGTCGGCCAATTAAATCTTCAACAACTAATAAGCTATCGAATGATAAAAATCACATTCAAATCCGTTCAGTAGTTCTCGAGATTAATAAACACAGACAGACAAACTTCGTTTCACTCTATATACCGATATAAAAGATACCTATTTGAATTAACACCGCAAAATCGTTTGCCGCTTTATAAAAACAACGATATTCACTATCCTATATCAGCGTGTTAACGGCTGAATAAAAAGTGACGGTCGAGTAGTATACAGTGTTTTGTTATAATAAAGAACTGTATCCCACGCCTGCTACAATCGTTCATTTCCTTTTTTCCTGTACACCTATAGTTAAATGCTTACATATTTTATTATAAAAAAGAGTTCGCTCAGAACCTATAAATCTTTGTTTGTTTACGAACCCTAAAATTATAAATTAGTATAGCTGCATAATTTTCAAGTTAACAGTTGCATCTCTCGCTTGAAATAATATGTGCATACATTTATTAAATCAATGTCAGAGCCCCATGAGGCAAGACTGTAATATGTTGAAGCCGACGGCTCTACTACTGTTATGGCAGCCCCGCAAGACCTGACATTAATAGACTTGGACGCCTTTTGATCGATCCCCATGAAAGTTGGCACAAATATGTATTTTTCATGGAGAAGGTTTTTATGGTATTCAGTTTAATGTAACTCACCATATTACGATTGAACCGAAGGCTCCACTACTGCTGTGGCTACCGTGTTTCATCTCAATCGTGTGTGGAGCCGCGGGTAGCGACTAGTTTTTATTTATTTACTTATCTATGTATTTAATACCAACAGTTACAATAATAACCAATTAATGGTTTTAAATTTACGTCAGTACAAAATGGATACTTTTTTATCGTAATATATTTACTGGACTAAAAAAAAAACCTAATACGTGCGATATACTTGGCAGATGATGTCAATTTCTGTCATTTGAGTTCGCGACGGTGAAATAAGGAAAACTGTGCAAGGTTTGTCGCCATGGATATATTTAAAAAATACAAAAAAAAGGAAATTTGACGGTTGACGAAAAGAAACTCACCTTACAAATGTCAACCAGATTTGTGTTTTATCCTGTCTTTTTCACGTGATCCTGAACGCGATCTCTTCTTCTTTTTATCAACAACATTTTTAAAACACAATTTTTATAATATTTTAATAGCACTTGGTATTTGGTACGTGTAAATTCTTAAACGCAACGAAACAGTATGAATGTACATGACATGACTGAACAAAACCAAAAACTTATATAATCTAAAAAGTGTGAAATATTAAGGTGATATCAGACGGTTCATTTTTTGTTCATTTCTGTCTTTCATTCAGCATCTTTCATTCGAAATGAAACGTCTGAACACAAAATGAAACAATAATGAAAAAAAAACCCGGGTCGCAGTGCCAAAACCCTGCCGACAATATAGTATATTTGCTAATACAGGTATTGTGGCTTTATTAAATGAACTTAAGTTTGTTTTTGGACAAAATAAAAAAAAACGAACCCCTTAATACACCCCTTACAATAATAATTTTATTAGTTGAAATATTGTTATCAATCCAACATCTGCACCAAATTAAATACGACCTTCAGTAAGTAAATTCGTATACGCAAACTAGTGTTTTCATAAAATTTTTAAGTCCGGTCCTGTCGGGCCGATTTGCTTATAATTTTAGGAGCACTTTTTAATTGCTACTGAAGGGTTAAATTTCAATTTTGAAACGATTCTGAGAATTTTTTCGGTATTTTTGGGCCCAAAAACTTTTTTCAACCCCTAAAAACTACCCTTAAAATGACCCGATTGGGCCCATTTTAAATAGGCTTCGTGCGGTGATGGATTCCAACATGTATGCCAAATTTCGTTAAAATGAATTAACTCCTTCGAAAGTTATTGCCCGCACATATAAATATATATATATATATATATATATATACGTATATATATATATATATATATATATATATATATATATGTGTAGCAGTATCATTGGGAGCCTAGTTCAAAACTGCATTCAAACTACGTGAAACTAATTAGTAAACATTATATTAAGAGCAAATTAATATGCATCAATAGATTTTAAAGTTATTTCACTTTAATGATATATTGTTGAGTTTGGGAGCTCTAAAATCGAGAACTGCATTACCGGCATTGTTCAAAATGAAAGCTCCCGTACTTTACAATAGATAACCCATAATAGTTAAAAAAATATTTTTATGTTCAAAAGATTAATAATCATTAATTATATATAAAAGCTGTTTATACTACCAACACCCACACCTTTTGTAGGCATTAGATTCATAATAAACAGTTGAGTATCTGCCACTATAACCGTGTTTTCATAAAAAAAGAAATATCTACAATAAGACATTACATCTATTGTTGCAATTTTTAATTAACTTTTTAAGCGCACATTTGTAATTTTATTCAAAGCTAACATCTGACAGAAGAATCTGCTTCTTATAAAAGGCTTATTTATGAAAAAATAAAGCAAATTGGCAGTTTAATAAGATTAATAAATGTTGAAAAAACCTACATAAATTTTATAATAGGAAATTGACAATCCTGTCAAAGTTTCAATGATTTGATTAAAAAATGTATATTATACTGGGAATTTCATTTAAGACGCAATATATACATGAGTTTTGTTGATATAGTAATCATGGAAACCAAAAACTCATTATAGAAAATCGTTCCACAAAAAATTGCAACAAACGATTTTCTATAATGCATTTTTGATTTCCGTAGTTACCATATTATCTATAGTGAATTTCATTTAAAACGTATGGTAGAAAATATTATTGCTACTGTAAAAGGAAATATGAAAACAACAATTAATGAAAACTTTTATATATTACCAAGTTTTATTTTGACATTCAATTAACAAACACTTATTAATATTATTATCTTAGAATTCTTTATAGTCGGACAGATGAGACTAAAAATATACCAGTATTGTGCACTTTCTAATAAGCGATACAATAGATATAATTTGTATTAATATCTACATCTTTTAACAATATAAAGCAGCTCAAATTTAGTGGTTTTATCGTTCAGTGCACAATTATCTCTTTCGCCCCACTATTATAATATTTTATTAGCTAATTATCCTATAAAACAGAAGACTTAAGTTTTTTAAACGTCGCCAAGTTATATTGCCTTAACAAAAACTGGCAGATAGTAGGTCGTCGTTTCACCTCTGTTCAGTGAGATCAAGAAAGTCATGGCGTCAATCCGATCCTGAAATAGTATGAAATTCATTATTATACAATTTATTATTTAAAGGCATTGTAGGACAAAAACCCGAAGGCAGAGTTTATCAGTTCCGATAAAACCACCTCCGCTGTTACGAAGCCGTAAGTCATAGTAAAAAAAAAAATAGAGCACATAAAGTGTGCAAAGTTCTGAACACAGTGGCATCGATTTTTTTCAAATCGGTTCATAAATGTAGGAAATATACAGTAAGATATAAAAAAATACTCTTTCTGAAATCAGTTGAAAACGGCTACACCAATTTTTTAAAAAATTTCAGAGCACCCAATGGGGAACGCTTTGAACAAATTGGCGCCGGATTTTTTCAAATCACACAAAATATTTAAAGAAAGCAGGTCATACTCATTTCTGTGGCTGTTCAAATTGTCGTACATTATAATTTACTTCGTCTTTTCGGATCAGTAGCTGACTATGACAAAATATGACTGTTCGGTATACGAATATCCTAGATTAGCGGTAAATAGCTCCATCGGTTGAACCGAATCCTGTGCTGTCTATATCTGATTAATGGTTGTCTTCGTTTCAAAATATTAAAATTGTTATCGGTTACCATTTTTCCATGCGTACCCAGCGTTACGTTGACAGAAAAGCACATTCGTATCACTTTGACCAAACTTCAAAACTTGACACCCGAACAGAGACGACTTTCACATCAATACATGGCAATTTTATGCAGATTTCGACAATCATTACTAATGGGTCGCACGTTTGGATCTGAAAAAATTACACATAATAACATAAAAACAACTTATTCAGTCGAATAATTAATATTTCGCAATATTCGAAACAATTTATATGTGACAGAAGTATAAAATTACTTACGTATTTTTGTCAATGATACTTATAACTGATAACTGTTTCTTATTTGACAAATATTTCGTTGTATTTTCTCTGAAATAATAAATTAATTGTATTGTAAAACCTTACGTCAGTGTCATCTAGGGTATTTCTATTCTTTCCCATAGAGAAATTCAACTAAAGTTATTTTCAGCGCGGCAGTTTAAATTCTAAATGTAGGCAACTTTTAATACTAATAACTTATTTAATTTTTACTTAATTAATAGTTTATTTGTACAGAAATGCTTGAAATTTTACACAAAAACATATTATTCTAAAATTTATGAAGACTTTGAGAATTATTATAACTTTTCGGTAACTTTGGATGAAATGAAAAAATTTTAGATTTCACAAATACATGACATGAAATTCTTATATAGATTCGAGTGTTGCTTTTTATAAAACACAGAAATTTTAAAACTAAATAATAGTGTTTGTACGTTTTTAAGAAATTATACAGGGTTGGACTAACGATTATTTACCTTATTATTTTTTGTATATAAAAATAATATTTCTGTACAAGCGTTTGTCAATCTATTCCGCCTAAACGGCTGAACCGATTTTGATGAAATTTTTTGTACTTATGGTCCGACCCGGTTTCGCCCGAGTGCGTTTCGGGTCCAATTTAGAATTTAAACTATCTACGGACCGACGCAAACGCACACACAAAATTTCATTACAATCGGTCCAGCAGTTTGGAGTAATAGAGTGACTGCTGTCAGTTCGTGTGTTTCTGTTTATCTGTTTGTCGGAGACACATTTTTTTTCTAAATTTAATTTTGGAAATATTTTGAAAATAAAAAAAAATCTGCTCTTTTTTTGTTCTGAAGATTTGTCAAAAGGAAATTACCAAAACAATTTTGATTGAAAATTTAATATTGAAACAGTATAAAATCGATAATGCAGCTCTGGAAAAAACTACAAACGATGCCGTGCGCTTGTCTCATTTTAGTAGGTATACTGTTATGTTTACTAAAATAAATATTTGGACGGTGTTATTCAACTAGCGACTTATGTTGACTTTACAAAATGTATGAAAATGTCAGAAAATACACTATTTAGAGAATATGCATTTGGGGGAGTCGAAAGCTTTATAAATTAATGTCTTGCAGAGCGGGGCGCAGCCCCACGATGCAAGACTGTAATATGGTGGAGCCGAATGCTTCACTACTGTTGTCGCACTCGGGCGAAGCCGGGGGCCGGGCCGGGTCGCTATAACACATAAGATTTAAACAGCAAAATTAAATTGCCACGGGAAAAAGCTACATCAGATTGTTTTATCTCAATCGTGTGCGAAGTCGCGGGTACCGATTGGTAATAAATAATTAAACGTCTGTATAACCTGTCCATGTGGAACTCAACCACTGATTCAATAACGTGAATCGAAGAAATTTATTGTAAAATCACCATCTTTTTTGCATAACTCCTTCATACGACCTTTCGTATGCCTCTTGCTGTTATGGTAGGTGTTACCAAAACACCAAAATAATAGTCGCAATCTAAACCAAGGGTGGCTAACCCGTGGCCCGCGGGCCGCATGCGACCTGCCTTGAATATTTTTCCGGCCTGCGAGATTCATCGCACTTTTACAAAATATATTTATTTTAAAGTTGCCTAAGTAGTGAAAATCAATGTATCAAAAAATACCTTATTTGCGCATCAAAATATATTGAAAAATTAACTGTCGAAATTATGAGAAAAAATTAAAGTCTTAAATACTAGTCTGAAAAAAAAAGAATTAAGCAAATTAAATAAATCCAACGCAATCAAGCACCGATTAACATATTTACATTAAAAATAAGCATTTTAAAAAATCTCACGTGCGATTAATGGTGGAGGGGGGGGGGTCGAGATAAATCTCACGTCATCTTACCAAAGGGGAAGGGGGCAGAGGGGTCGAACAATCGCCAAAATCGCCTCACGTAATTAATGAATGTCCCCTTATGATGCATTTCCAAAATGGTCCTCAAGATCATTTGGGTTGACCACCCCTGGTCTAAGCTGTTTTACAGATATAATACATATATATATGTCATATGTGCCATAATTGTTTTCGCTATTTTAACGTACCTGTTAAGAATTTGAGGGGGGCGTAAAATATTTCTGGTAATTTGACAGATGTTCTAATACAGTTGATGAATATTTGGGCAAAAAATTTTTTTGTTCCGTCACCGTCTAATGTTTTTTTAAATGGAAAATATAAGTTTCAGGGAACTTAGACTGTTCTTTTTTTATAACCTTAATAATCGTCAAAAGATTAAAAATAATATATGTACCTAAAAGAACATAGGTATGTCTTTAAAAATTTAATAATAATTAGTTTATGTTATGATTATTAAAGATTTAAATCGAATTTTAATAAAACTTATAAAGGTACTTCTTTACTTTCGAGATATGCAACTCGTTATTTTCAGCGCGGCAGTTTAAATTCTAAATGTAGGCAACTTTTAATACTAATAATTTATTTAATTTTTACTTAATTAATGGTTTATTTGTACAGAAATGCTTGAAATTTTACACAAAAACATATTATTCTAAAATTTATGAAGACTTTGAGAATTATTATAACTTTTCGGTAACTTTGGATGAAATGAAAAAATTTTAGATTTCATAAATACGTGACATGAAATCCTTATATAGTTACGAGCGTTGCTTTTTGTAAAGCACAGAAATTTTAAAACTTAAATAATAGTATGTATTTGTGTTTTTAAGAAATTATACAAGGTTGGACTAACGATTATTTACCTAATATTTTTTGTATATAAAAATAATATTTCTGTACAAGCGTTTGTCAATCTATTCCGCCTAAACGGCTGAACCGATTTTGATGAAATTTTTTGTACTTATGGTCCGACCCGGTTTCGCCCGAGTGCGTTTTGGGTCCAATTTAGAATTTAAACTATCTACGGACTCTATTCCTCCAAACTGCTGGACCGATTTTAATGAAATTTTGTGTGTGCGTTTGCGTCGGTCCGTAGATAGTTTAAATTCTAAATTGGACCCGAAACGCACTCGGGCGAAACCGGGTCGGACCATAAGTACAAAAAATTTCATCAAAATCGGTTCAGCCGTTTAGGCGGAATAGATTGACAAACGCTTGTACAGAAATATTATTTTTATATACAAAAAAATATTAAATTTTCAATCAAAATTGTTTTGGTAATTTCCTTTTGACAGATCTTCAGAACAAAAAAAGAGCAGATTTTTTTTTTTGTTTTCAAAATATTTCCAAAATTAAATTTAGAAAAAAAATTTGTCGGAGACACATTTTTTTTCTAAATTTAATTTTAGAAATATTTTGAAAACAAAAAAAAAATCTGCTCTTTTTTTGTTCTGAAGATCTGTCAAAAGGAAATTACCAAAACAATTTTGATTGAAAATTTAATATTTTTTTGTATATAAAAATAATATTTCTGTACAAGCGTTTGACAATCTATTCCGCCTAAACGGCTGAACCGATTTTGATGAAATTTTTTGTACTTATGGTCCGACCCGGTTTCGCCCGTCATCTTACCAAAGAGGAAGGGGGGGGGGTCGAACAATCGCCAAAATCGACTCACGTAATTAATGAATGTCCCCTTATGATGCATTTCCAAAATGGTCCGTAAGATCATTTGGGTTGACCACCCCTGATCTAAACTGTTTTACAGATAATAATATGTCATATTTATTATTGTTGTTTCTTCTGGTGCACCACTATGTATTTTATGAACATGGCTGTACTGTTAAGTTTTTATACTGTGTAAATTCTGTGGCTTGGTCGCAAAAGTGCCTAACTACAAAAACGTAGTTTTAAGGTAATTGGAGTTGAAGTTATTTTTTTCAAACTATTGTAAATCAGCGAAATTCTGTCCAAAATGTCTGATAATTGTAATACTGCTTTTTTAGCGCATATTTTTTGATTTTTTGTAAAAAAAAATAAAATTCTTAAAAAATCCAGAAGTTTTTGTCACATAGGCCCCAGAAAATGTATATGGTGTTACATAGGCCTATGCAATAGGGCACTAAAACTAGCATATAGGCCCCAAATAATGTACTTTGGCCCTTTCTTTAAATGTAGTTGCACTTAAGCCCTTTTATAAGAGGTACTTTGTATAAAAAGTAAGCGATTTTCACCTACCCTTTTTTAGATATTTGAAAATTAATAATAGTATATGATAAAATATTATTAAATAAGACAATACCGCTTAGAAAACACATATTGAGAAATTCATGGTTGTAGTTAAAATGTAAAACACTTCTACAAAAATATTGGTTTTATTCGAATAAGAATTAAAAATACAAAAATAAACAATAGTATTTATTGTAACACGAAAACCGTGCAGATGAAAATAAAATTCTTAGGACATCGTGATGACAAAATAAGTATAATTAATCTATAATTTCCAATATTAATTCTGTAGGACAAACATCGTCGTCATTTTTTGATTCATCACTCTTCAAATTTGAATAAAATAATCTGCTTTTTGGATGTATAAATGGTAATAAGCTTAAGATATCTTCCAGTTTTTTTCTTTTTGTTTCGATTCCATAACCAATGTGACACTTAGGTCTTCTTACAAAATGTACAAATCTATTTAAAAAAGGCCTATGTTAACATAGGCCACCGACAATTACCGTCACATTTTACTAAGTCGCAGTTAGCACTTTCTTGATATAAAATTATTATTACGAAAAGGGCCTAAGAGTAAATAGGCCCAATATTTAAGGGCTTATATGTCACTTAGGTTGTTTTTAAATATAGAAAAAAATTTATAAAAACACTTAGGCCCCAATATGAAGGGCCTAAAGTGAATATAAGCCTTTATTTCATTGACGTAGTCTCAGTTAGGATCTTTTTACATTTTTTATCTCGGTAAGCGTTAAAGATAATGAGATAGAACCTTTTTCATTGAAAAGAGCATGTCGACATTAGTAAGATAGGACCAATAAATCAAAAATGAAAAAAATGCACTTAGGCCCTTTTTCGATCAAGCCACAGAATTGTACTTGGTTATTTACGTATATTTAGGTTTTGATGAATATCATGAATGTGTTCCTAGTTTCAGTTAAGTCAAGTCCGTCGTCATTCATACGTGATTCTTTATTTTGTTCAATTAAAACGTTCTCTAATAATAATAATAATAAAGTAATATTACTATTTTATGTTTCTTTATAACAAAACTACGTTAACTATATCAGTTTCAAGTTACTGAAACAGTAACTGTTCGGGTGCTTGCAACCATTTGAAAATACATTTTTGCAAGGACTATCAGGGCGCTAAATGCTCCCGGTCAATTTGTAATTTAGTTCATGTCACGAAAGGAGAGGAACTAATATATCTACAAACAGAAAAGTGTACGTGTGTATGACCTATCATATGAACAAAACTTGTCCGCACAATAATTGTTCAAAATTACATTATTGCGCACAGTTAAACAAAATTAAGTGTCCAGTGTGTCTGGAAGAGATACCTCATTCCAAACTTCGCTCGGGTGTTTGTTGGAACCGACAGTGACTGTCGATAGAATTTCACTGTGCTGTCCTGTTTGCCGAACAGAAGGCGATATAATAGAACAATTATAAAAGTAAGTGTTTAACATAATATATGTACGTTATAGAACTACAGTACACTTTTAATTTACTGTTTTGTTTTCTTTTTCAGCCGTCGTTACTCTTGCTCGTTGAAAAGGCCATACTTTCATTACATAAAACAAATACAAAATGTATTACCTACATGGTTCAATTTTGAGACCATAATCCATATTATATGTGCAAAGAAAAAGACGTGCGCATAGAAAATGGAAATATTTGTATCGTTAAATACCGTGGCGGTACACGAACAAGTGACGAAATAAACATGATTGATCCCGAAAAGAAAAAAAATGTCAACAAACATACGTCAGAATCATCTAATAATGCCGACGATTCAAATGCAAAACTTGACAATATATTTATTTCGAATGACGATGGGACAGACATTTATATTAACGATTCGCTTCCTAACATATCGTATGGTGTCGACGAAAACGAGTCTATCAACTGCAATACCGAAGTATACGCCAATGTCACCGAAAACAGATCGGACAGATTACAAGACACGAGCGCACTTGATTTACCGGATGATAAAAACCCTTCCGCTTCGAGTGACAGCGATTCACTGGATTTGGGTAAATTCTCAAAACCTTTTCTAAATAAACGAAACACGGTTCTATATTCTACAACTGCGAATTTTTGTTGTTTTTAGAATTACATTTCAGGTCCCAAATTACTAGGATGTGGTCTACTCCGAAAAAAAAAAATACTTCTTCCTGCTATTAAATGTGAAACAGTTGTAAAATCGACTACTGACTTACGAAAACGAACAGCAGATCGTGTTGACGATGAATAGGAGTTACCGGTCGATGAAAACGTTTCGGCTTCCAGTGACTCAGAACTGGGTAAATTTTCAAAAGCTTTTCTAAACAAACGAAACACAAACCGATTTAATATTTTTGTATCTGTTTGATTTTCATATCTTATTGTTCACTGAAATTTTCTATTGTTTTTAGAACTAGATCTCAAACCGCAAATTATTAGAAGAACTTGGAGTGCTCCAGAGAAATTTGCGGCGAGAAAATACTTGTCTGGTTATATTCGAAATCGAAAAATCCTCCCTTTAAATGAATGCGAAATGATTGTCAAATCTGATAATAACTTACAAAAATGAACTGCAATGCAGCTTCGTTTATGGATAAATAATGAAATCAACAAACACAAATCGAAAGGTACGTACAGTATGCTTTTCATTGTAAACACTTGTTCGTGGACCCTGTGCTCATTCCCATCGGAACGTGAAACCTTCTTACCTTTTCATTGAGCATTTGGTCCTCGGTAAATTAAGTTTTGGCTGCAGTGAAACTATGCTAAATGAAATCTCACTAAGTTAAAAACTACCATAACTTTTTATAATATTATAACTTTTAAATAGTATATTCTTAATATTTTTTCTCTCCAGATAAGACTCGCAACACATGGTCTACACCAGAAAGGACAGTTGCGCGAAAACTTTTTGATACTGAGATAGCTACAGGAAAGGTTCCGAATTCGCAGAAATGCTTCGACACGATAACAAAGCATAGTGAATTGAAAAAACGAACTGTCGCTCATGTAAAATCCTGGGTACAAGCCGAATCGAAACGACAGAGAAAATCAGCAGTATCTCATCAGCAAAATTAATAGTCGATGCCGAGTTCAGTGTCTCGGCCGAGTACTCGTATGTAAATAAACCGTAAGCCTTGTTTACTCGTGTAAACAAGGCTTACGGTTTATTTACATATTTCGTCAACAATTGCATGTACAATATTTTAATACGTGTTTTTTTTAAATATGTTAAGACTGAAATAAGAAATACCTATTTTTGTTTTATCATTTCGTTAATAAATTTGTTTATTTCTGTTATCAAATATTAGATTTCGTTGTTAATTAGTCATAATACGCATTCCGCAATGTAGATGCTACGTCAAAATAAATAATAAATAAAAATGTATGAAAAAATTAAAGATATATTCTGTTGTCTAGTTTTTTATTAAAAAAAGCAAATATATCAATTTTACATTAAAACATAAACAGAGTAATTTACAGAATCGTTGTTGGTTTCGGGCCCTATATTTGCAGACATTGTTGAACATCCATTGTTGGATAGTACTTGAATAACCTGTGAATATGAGAACATAATTTTAATACAATACTCTCAATTATCACTGATCTATTAATACTTATTACTAAGATCGTTTCGAGTTAATTTTTTCGATGAAATTATTCGAATGGAAAGGTATTTCCATCGATATGAAAATTTTCCAATGTCAATAGATGAAAATGTTTTGCATCGTCAGTACGGACGTTTTAACGCTTGTCGACGAATCTCATGTAAATCTAATATTCGACATGGGTTTGATATGTTGTTAGAGTGAAAAGATTCAGTTTACATGATATCGGGAGCCTTGGCGATAATTTGACAAAGTAACTAGTACCGTTTAAAAAGAATTGACATAACAACGCTTTGATTATCTGGAAATAAACACTTATAAAAATAAATATTTACCTTTATTTAATGTTGTTCAAATGTTCCTTGTATATAAAAAGATCAAATTTGCGGGCAGTTTCTATAAGATGTATTACGTTCATAAACGTATCAGAATATTCAAATGTATATTTGAGTTGTCGCGTAATTTTCGTCTTTCTACGTTAATAAATGACTGAAAATAATTAAATTTATTTTTTGTGTAAATTATATTAATAATTCACTTTTTTATAGAATTATATGAATTTTACTTACATTTATTCTTGACTACTTACTTCCCTTTTCTTTATGTGTGAAACCTAACCATACTTCATTTAGAAATTTTTACGGTTTTTGACAGTAAAAAATATTATTTTATTATGAAATACCCCATACTCCAATAGATTCCTGCAAAGGTTGCATACTTTTTGTCATAAAAAACCGCTGAAATAATACTCGCAGTGACCTCTCATTTCACAAAATGGTTCTATGTAGTTTTAATTTTTATCAATAGACGTCTCAGGGTGAAGCTCCCAAAGTTGACAATCAAACGATTTTGTTCATTGGGTGCCGCTCCCTTAAGACGGCAAAAGAGCCCAAACGATATATTAAATGATTATCCGAGCTCCCAAACTGTATGCCACACATACTTATATATATATATATATATATATATATATATATATATATATATATACATATATATATACATATATATATATAAACATTTTTAAAAATGATGCCAAAGTGTTTAGGAGGTTATGAAACGGCGAGAAATTTTGGTTCGACACCTAGGTCCCGCCATCCGACCAACGCCAATAGTGTATGTTGCCATATGGCAAATACACTAATGAATTCATTAATGAACCGATCCAACAACGCTAGAATCGGCATTCGGCATGACTCATTTGCACTCTAAATGAACGAAAAATGAAACATTTGAACACAAGAAAGAACATTCATTCGGGTTCGATTATTTTTTGTCGTGTCTTGTAGCGGACGGACTTGGGACTACTACGACACCGCATAGTGAATATATTCTGCCTGTGTATGAGACAAAATGGTATTTAAGTGGAACAACCAAAACACGCTGGTGTTTTTGGAGAATTTCAAAAATTATCATCAATGCCTTTGGAACCACAAACTTGACGATTCCAAAGACAGAACAATACGGACAAATTCTATAAAATCTCTAATAACATAGACTTTGCTTCTTTTAACATAATATCTCACCTTGACAATAATATACAATCTACCAGATCACTTCAAACTGTATATTTTATGTACACATTTCAACATAACAAAAAGACAATAAAAACCAAACATATTTAACTTTAAAAAAACAAACAAATGTAAATAAAAATCACTTTCCTTTGGGAGCCTCCGTTAACCACTTGTTTTTTCCCCTGACTGTCATATCGTCGACACAGTTCGTAAAATTATCAACGGCATATTGACACTTCAAAGATGTCACACTGTTGGACTGATAACACCTTAGGAGCTAAAAAGATTGGAATATCAGTTATCACTTCGATTGAACAAATTTCTCTATATCAGTAATTTGCGCTATTTCTTAATAAATATTTGAAAAAATTAAAAAAACGAAATTATGAAAACAAGTTGTATAGCTAGACTATTTTTCAAAACCAATAACATAGCTGGCATAACCAGACACTACAAATACTAAACGTGTGAAATTTACCTCAGCTTTAGCCAAATTACATGAATGTGAGTTTCTAGATTTATTCAAAAGACCATCTATGTTTTTCAGTAGATCATTATAACCTTCCATAGTCAACTGATTCTTTTCTGAGTGATTGGCGTCCGCGTTTAACAGTTTTTGCATCCATTCTTCTTCCTGCACTAGTTCCGATCCTTTTTCTTGTAAATCATCTCTTGCAGTGTCTTCATCATTAACAGATTCCTCCAAACTAAGACCACTTGCACAGTTTTTCACAGCGTCTTCGTCACCAATTCTATTATTTTCTAGATCCGTTGATTGTAAACCTTCAGACTTATTTTCTTCATCTTTTATGTTCGAATGTTCATTAGAGTCAGCAGACTTATTTTCATCATCTTTTATGTTCGAATGTTCATTAAAGTCACCAAACAATTTTGCCCCCTCTTCACTATCTGGTTTATTTTCTGCGTTTCGATGATCTACAAAATCTTTTACTTGTTCCTTAGAGGTCGTTAGTTCTTCTTCACAATGAGTCGACTGTTGATGATTTGTTTCATCATTTGGGTCTGTTTTATCAGTTTTTTGCTTAGGATTCATGTCAGCGGTAAATTTTTTATGTCCACTGAAAAAATGCTCGTCATCGGTTGTCGTTCGCATGTGATCTGTAAATTCTTCAAACTTCTGAAACATTTGTTCTTTGTTGATCTTCCCGTTTTCTGAATCCGTATTCGCTGCAAATTTCTTGAATTTCTCAAACACTTCTTGCTCATCCTTTGTTCTTTTTTCTTCTTTGCTTTCTGTGAATTCCTTATACATTTCCCATAGATTTTCATCTTTTGAACTGTTTTCTAAATGTATTTTTTCTTCAGAATTTTCTGTTCGTTTCGCCTTGTCGTCATCAGAGTCTTTTACATTTTCAGAGCTTTCTGTCAACTCGTCTGGCTGGTTATTTTCATTAACGGATGTTTCAGAATTTGTTTGATTCTTCAAAAGATTATCTACGAACGAAAAAATTTGTAATTTAATTGCTTTATACTAACTTTGTGATTTATGAAGTAGTAGTATTTCAGTCAAAAACGTAACATATAATATTATTTTTAATTTCCCAGTAATGAATCCAAAGATGGAAATTAAAATTTTCAACTCGCTACGTACGTATGTACCAGCGTTGCCAAACGTCCCGATTTTGGCGGGACTCTCCGATTTTGAAATCAAAATTAAATGTTCCGCGCGGGACAGGCTCAGTCCCGCTTTTCGGGGATAACTCGACCGTCCGTAAATAATTATTCTCTTATTGTAAGTTGCAATTTGTAACACTCAATCCTCAGACTATTGTTTGAAACGCCATATTTTTCTAATGAATAAAACTTTTTTGATTTTGATTTCTGTTTTTTTTATTTTTTTTTTTTATTCAGAAGACGAATAAGACTCAACTATTTAACGATAGGGTAAATCTGATTTAAAATACCATATTTTTATTAAAATACATTTTCTATGGCTATTTTTGCTATCTATTGTCACGTAAACGTAATTTGAACTCAAATAAAAAGATATACATTTAAAAACTTTTGATTATATACGTTTTTTTACTACGTCCCGCTTTCGACGAAGGAATCCCGCTTTTTTCACTCAAAAAGTTCCAAAATCCCGACTTGGCGAAAAACAAATCTGGCAACGCTGGTATGTACCTACGTGGTCATTTATTCCCTATACATTGCCTTTAAAGCGTGGAGTGCTTAATATCGGAAATACATTTTTCATTTACTATCTAATTGTAAACGTAGAGCTATTATGAAATAGATAGCACTCCACGCTTTTTACAGAAAAACTAATTTTGTGGTTAAATTATTTTGCATTCTCTAGTTCATAAAAGCGTGTTTTTAAACTCTAATTTTAATTATATAAAAAACAAATTGCATTTAACTATGAGGTAGGCAACTCAACGTACGTCACTGTGCAGCGTGTTAGCTCGCTTGCTGTAGTTTTTCAAGTTTTTTTATCCTGAAGGTCCTGGGCAGGATAATGGGATAAACTTATTAAATTATTGTAATGTCGTCGGTCCTTGATAAGTGTGCAAAGTTTCAGTTTAATCTGACGTTTTGAAGTGGGTTAATTTTACGTTCAAAGATTCCATTACAAACATATATACAAGTGAAGCTATTAAAAGCGTGTTAAAAAAACCCGGGTCGCAGTGCCAAAACCCTGCCGACAATATAGTGTATTTGCTTGTATAGGGCCGTGTGGTTTTATAGTTTTATTATGTGAAATTAAGTTTGTTTTTGGGCAAAATAAAAAATTTAACCCCTTAATACACCCCTTAAAATAACATTTTTTTTCTTAATTGTAATATTATTATCAATCTAACGTCTACACCGAATTAAAGACACCCTTCAATAAATAAATCACTATCTGCAAATTAGTGTTTTCAAAAAATTTGTAAGTCCGGTCCTGTTGAGGCCATTTTATTAAAATTTTAGGGGCACTTTTTAATTGCTACTGACAGGTTAAATATCAATTTTGAAACGATTCTGAGAATTTTTTCGGAATTTTGGGGCCCAAAAACCCCTAAAAACTACCCTTAAAATGGCCCGATTACGCCCATTTTAAATAGGCTTCTTGCGGTGATGGATTTCAACACGTGGTCCAAATTTCGTTAAAATCAATTAACTCTTTCGAAAGTTATTGCCCGTACACATATATATATATATATATATATAAATATATATATATATATATACATATATATATAAACATTTTCAAAAATGGTGCCAATGTGTTTAGGAGGTTATGAAACGTCGAGAAATTTTGGTCCGACCCCTAGGTCCCGCCATCCGACCGACGCCAATAGTGTATGTTGCCATATGGCAAATACACTAAAAAGTAGTAATATTTTAATGTTTTATTAAACGCCACCTGGTCGAGGACCCGTGACGGGGGTCGGGGGGTGAAATCGTGACGCCAAACGATACAATACTATTTTTTCCTTTCGAAACCAGTACTTAGTATCAATGTCAATTACTAAACTAGTATAATAATAATAATAATATATATTTGTTCCATTAAAAACCTACATAGGTTATAGGAAAGGTTAAAATTACATAGATATGATTACAAACATACATTGTTAAAAAATTCATCTTGTGAATAAAAACAATCATTGTGTAAAAACTTTTTTAAAGTCTCGCCACGGTTCTAAAAGGTTCTGAAGTTAGTCACAAACAGCGTCGCAAATGCATATTTTAGAGCCGTCCTGGTTGTTTTGTGGGAAAGGAAG
The DNA here is from genome assembly GCA_034508555.1 of Venustoraphidia nigricollis. Classification (NCBI taxonomy): domain Eukaryota; kingdom Metazoa; phylum Arthropoda; class Insecta; order Raphidioptera; family Raphidiidae; genus Venustoraphidia; species Venustoraphidia nigricollis. The sequence goes on along the minus strand of JAVRKA010000065.1, from coordinate 1,794,715 downwards.
ACTCCCACCACCTCCCAGTTACCGGCACTGAACGTGTGCTCGCCGGTGATTGGTTATCGCTGGTTGTCGCTTTCCTGCTATAAAGCACAGTCCAGTACGCCATTGTTAAATTGTTTCATTGATTGTTAATTGATCAAGATGCCTAATACAGTTTTGCATAAACAAGCACGAAAAATAATTTTTCGGATGACATTTAGATTAAAGAAAAATTAAAAATAATAATATAGCGCGAGTTTGTAGTTTTTCAGCCAACTGTACCAACCAACTCCATTTGCATCTAACTTCAGAACCTTTTAGAACCGTGGCGCTTATTATACTAGTATTGAATGAGAAGTACTGATACCATATGAGCACTTAAGTATAGTATCGATTCATTCCTACCAGTGATGATATACAAAAAAACATATTTTTAGTTAAGTCGACGGGATAAACTATGGATTTCGTGGCCATTACAAAATTGTACAACGGTTCCCGTTTCCCGACAAAATAACTAATAATAATAATAATGCGTTTAACGCCCGTTTCTCGACTTTGTGCCATAACAGACGCCATTCGCACCATTACTATTTTCCATTTACCACCTCCCGTTATTTCTACATTTTTTAAAACTTCAACTTATATAATAGCAATGGGCGAATGAAGGAATTATAGGAAATTAGGATAAGGTAGGTAATTTTTGAACTAGGAGTTTGATAGGTAATCGGCCATGGCCTCAAATAAGGAACCATCTCGATATTTATCTGGAATTAATTGAGGGAAACCATGGAAGACCTCTATCAAGATGGCCGGTACAGGAATTACCGTTTCTCGGCGAGGTAGGTAATTTTTGAACTAGGAGTTTGATAGGTAATCGGCCATGGCCTCAAATAAGGAACCATCTCGATATTTATCTGGAATTAATTGAGGGAAACCATGGAAGACCTCAATCAAGATGGCCGGTACAGGAATTACCGTTTCTCGGCGAGAGGCAGTAGGAAAAAGTCCTAGCCACATCTGCCCCTGCCGGGAATCGAACCCGTACCTCCCGAATGCGAGTCTAGTGCTGTACCACTACTCTACCCAGCTCGGCCGACAAAATAACTATTTTGCATCTAGATTCTCTAGGGTTGTGTTGAAAAATAAAATCACCATACTTATTGTAGAATATTTAAGTACATTACCGTACAATCTTTTGAAGATATTTTCTGACACAGCAATGTTCTCTAAATCTCTTTTATCAACATTATTTACAGATATCGGCGGCAAAACGCTGCTATTCGAACCCATCACTGCAAATTTCAATATAAATTTAGTAGATAACGCCCGCTCTAAAAATATATCGAAAATTAATTTGACTTTAATTTTGACAATTTAGAAGCGATTTCAATTAAAATTTAATTCATGTCAAATTTATCACAACGCATTTGTTTAATATAAAAACAATAGTTGTCAAGAGAAATCTATGGAGAAAGAGATACAAACAAATACGACTTTTGGCCACTATAGTGGACTTCAGTTGACTCAAAAAATAAAAAAACCCGTCAAGTGCGAGTCGAACTCGCGAGAAGATGGTTTCGTACTATTCCGTTTTCCGTGAGTACTTCAAGAGTTAAGATTTTCGTTTTAATTTTCCTGTAAACTATGGGTAAGACCCGACATTCGCTATTTTTTCAAAATTTTAGGCGCAGTAGTTTTGGAGATAAGGGAGTCAATTGTTCACCTATTTTCTTAAATAACTTTAAAACTGTTTATTTTAAAATTATAAAAAAAAATATATTTGAGACCCCTACCACAAGCCCTTTCATTTGATATGCCACACGGTACAGTTTGCAAAACTTTTTTTTAATATCTTAATTTTTCCCCAAAAATTACCCCCATGTGCCAAATTTATTTATTCACGTTACATGTCCGTCTTTGGGTCACCGACTTACATATGTGTACCAAATTTCAACTCAATCGGTCCAGTAGGCGATAAGGGGGGGGGGGGGGTAAATGGTTAATTTTCATCTATTTTCCTAAATAACTTAAAAACTATTTATTTTAAAATTATAAAAATGTATATATTTGAGACCCTTACTACAAGCCCTTTCATTTGATATGTCACACGGTACAGTAAGTTTGCCAAACTTTTTTTTTAATTTTCTAATTTACCCCCAAAAAATGACCCCCATGTTCAAAATTCATTTATTTACAGTACACTTCCGACTTACATATGTGTACCAAATTTCAGTTCAATCGGTCCAGTAGTTCGGAGCAAATTGGCTTTGACAGTGGGACGGACAGACACACGAGTGATCCTATAAAGGTTCCGTTTTTTCCTTTTGAGGCAAGGAACCCTAAAAACCTCGGAACACAGTTATAATTGATGGATTTTTTATGTTTTTTTTGCATTGTTTCTAATAGTGAGTATAAAAAAGTTTACACTTTAAAAGTTTGCCCCTTTTCAAAAAGCTATTTTTAATGGACAAAAAAATTAGAAAAAGTGCTTTAGGGATTTTAAAAAATATGAATGTCACTATTCTGTAAATGAATTTTTTAAGTAATGATATTTTATGTACAGACGTTATCCATACATCTTTGTATGTCAATTGGATTGAATAAATATTATTATTATTATTAATACTAGCCGCTCCCCGCGGCTCCGCCCGCGATTGTAATGATACACGGAAACAACAACAGTAGTGGAATCTTCATCAAGACCTAACAGCAAGATTTTCAGTTCATAGAAACTGTATTTTAAAAAGTAGAGTGTGTTAATCATGGACAGCCCTGTACTTCCCCCCTTTCCACACCTTATAAGACTATTTTAGTGTCTCTACTCAACAAAAGAAACATGTCTGCCAAATTTCAAGTTTGGAGGTCTAATAGTTCCGGAAAGTATCGTGATAACCTGTCAGTGACATTCATCCCATATTTCACCTCCTTTAAGTTTTTATTTTGAGACAAAAGGTAGCCTGTGTCCTTCTTTAGGATGCAAGCTATCTCCACTTTTGTCAAATTTTATCGAAATCTGTTCAGCGGTTTAAGCGTGAAAGCGTAACAAACAAACCCACATTCGCATTTATAATATTAGGAAATATTTACTGTTAAAATCACATTTTGAAATTTTAATATAAACCCTTTTTACACGACCTTAAAATCCCTGAAACACTTGAATTTTAGAAATGAATACATTTTTCATTTTTAATTCTGGAGACTTGTGTGGCAGCTATATTCCCAAATTTCTAAACATGAAAGAGAAAAAGGTGGAAAAAGTAGGTCTTAGCTTTGAACACAGCCTAAGCCAACTCAAGGTGATTTATGAATAAGTTGGGGGAGGGTATTCTAAGTTCACTTGAGGTATAAGCATCTCATATTTCATATAATATTTGCAGTAGATGTCCGTCCAACCGGTCATTAGTTTATCCGAAATCTAAGATAACGACAATACCGCGCCCTGTCCGCAAAATGAATAAATTAATAAAGACGTTAGCCTAAAACCTTTAATAATAATAAAAGATTAACACCAATCGCATTAATAGGTGTTAGAATGACAAATATAATAACACGTTACACAGTACTGTGTCCAACACACAGAGAAAGAGAATACGCGAGTTCTCGATGTTCAACTATTATATCTGTTGGCCCAAAGGCTACTTGCGGCATTATAAAAAGAAAGTCGTGCGCTCGTCGGCCATGTTGGGCGGCAATTGTTTTTATATATTAATATCATTAGCATGCATCATTATCGAAAGAAGACTACCTTCCTTCTATTTTTATGTATTGTATTGTTCATCTAATATAATATATCCTGGAGTCAAATTCGAAAAGGTGCCGTGAATTAATTGTTAAATAAAAATAAGTGGTCGTTTATAAGCGCATATTTTGGCTTTACCAAACTAACATCCTGGTTACACTTACATTTTCTGGAATCTGGAATGCATGTAAAATTAATCCTGAATTTCATGTGTTTTTTCAACAAAATATATGGCATGATTTATAATTTAAGACGAGTGAGATGGCTGATTCAAGTTTCCAATAGTAATATTTTTTAATCTACAATTTCGTGATTTATTTAATTTAAATTATCTTTACATTTTATACTAAAGTGCAAACAATGGTAGCCTTATTACAAACATATTTTAAGTTTTTAACACAAATATTTATCGTTAAGTAAATTGTGACGTGTCAATAAAAATTAACACATTACACAGGCGAAACGTGTAATTTCTCGTTTACCTAGATTCCATTACCCCTTCGGTGAAGGTCAGGGGAGGATTTAGGCTTAGGCCCGCGAGGCCCAGGCCTAAGGTGGCACAATTTGAGGGGCGGCAACATTTAGGAGACGATTAAAATTTTAAAAGTAACTAAAAGGTGAAAAAAATTTGGAAGACGCTAAAAATTAAAAATTGAATGAATTTTTCGTCGATTGTGAGAATGCATTTTATAGCTTTCTCTCTCTGTTACGACTGAGAAATATTATTTTTTCAGGACTATCATTACTATGTTAAAAAAATACGTATGCAATCACTAAAATTCAAAATATCAAACAAGATGTAACGGTTTAGAAGATAAATTTCTGTGTAGAGCTTCTATACAATATCTTAAGCTTAATAAAAAAATAATTGTTCAAAAAAAACTAAAAGAACTAAAATGTAAAAAATAATTTTTAATTATTCCCCTCACTCGATACAATTAAACAAAATCTTAATAATTAAACATTATTTTAGTTCGGTTTGCTATTCAAACGTGTTTTTTCAGTTTTTGTCAACTACTATTTTTATATTAACTTTAAGATATTGTATAGAAGCTCGACACAGAATTTTTAAGCAGCTTAAATATTAATTTTAAACTAACATTTATTATTATTGATCTTCAAATGATTATTTGTTTACCATATCCCTTCACACCCTAGAGATGAAATTCTTTTAAATACTGTTAAAATGTGGTTTCCTTAGTGTTCAAAACATATGAGAAAAATACTGAAAAAAATCCCGCTGGTGCTGGTCTCTACCAATCAGATCCTCACGATCGTGAGTTTCAGGAAATAATTGTAAGTTTCGGGTACGGTGTAGAATTTTTCAAAATCAAAACTTACGATTATATAATCTCGGGTGTAAAGGGTTAAATTAAAGCTTATTGATTAGATTATTATGTAATCACAAGATATTCGAAGAAGTACATTATATCACGTTTTATAATAATACAGATCAAATGCAGATGCGGTAATAATAAGCGAGTTTTGTGAAAGTTTGTAATTAAATTAAAGATAGCGATTTTAGATATACCTATTCTCTAAAAATAAATGCCAACTTGTACATATAATAATTCATTTACCTTACTGTTCCTAGAGATATTGATTACGTTGCGTTTTGTTTACTAATCACGTTTTAGAACATCTACAGCAGTGGCAGGTTAAAATATCTCTAGCTAGTCAAAATAGAGGGATACGTACCTCGCGATATATAAAATTCCCAAGATTAGCGCTGTTAGGGATGTCGGAAGTGCCAAAAAGTATCGATATATATCGTATCGATATTTTTTTCAAGTATCAATATCGGTACCTACCGATATATTTTTTAAAAAATATCGATATATCGGTCCAATTTGAAAGAGAACATTGGCACTCGAAGAAATTTAGTATACATATTGGCTAGCTTAATATAATCTCAAATAGCGATTAACATACATTATTTCTAATAAATCAACTAATAAATATTTATCTGAAATCAAAAACAACGATAAGAATTTTTTTTTGTTTATTAATAAAATGTCTAGTACATTTAGGAGCAGATAATGTTACAGATTAATCGAACAATTAATAAAGCCAGGGATGGCGAACATATGGCATGCGTGCCAGAGGTGACATTCGACAGAAAATTGTTGGTACAGCATGAATAATAATTAAAAATATTCTGGATGTTGTAGAAATGAAATGAAATATTGCATGAATAGACATTTTGACTGTTTATTATTCCGAAAATATCGAAAAATCCGGTGAAAAAGAAAAGTGTTTGATATGTGCTTTATTCACTGTTGTTGTTTTTAGAACGCACTTAAAAGTATGTTCCAAAACATATGTTAAAAAACATGTTTCTTTTTTAGGGAAGTTTTCGATTTGTCGGAATAATTAAACGGCCATAGTCAGTCGCGGTAGTACCTACAAAAATATCGGTTTCGATACTCGGAATTTTATATCGAAATATTAAATATCGCCCAAAAATATCGATATATCGATATTTTTTCGACATCCCTAGCGCTGTATTCAAATATCAGTGCGCAAGGAAATGTGTTGTGATTTGGCCAACGGCGCGGAACCCTTAATACTCGGACTCATAGGTAGATGCCTACTTTGTTTATTTGATAATTCGGCACTATTAACAGCCAATATTATTATTATAAGACATTTTTAACCAAGAGTCAGTGAAGGAAATGCTATAGTGCAACTCTGATATTTTTCTTTTCGTTACCTTCGAGATTTTTTTTCAATATTTTCCAATTGCACCTTATTTCACCTCTCTCGCGACACCCATGAAAGGACTATTTCTCAGAGTCCCAAATATATTTTTTTTAATTTCCGAAGAACTGCAAGCTCTCAACGATAAATAAACAAGAAAAAAATATTTTCTCCAATATCTACATTAAGGGCATTATTTGGAGATCCTAGAAGAGTTCTCTGCAAGGAGCAAATTGGAAGAAAAAATTTTCCCCCGATTGGGGGGTTGCCTAGATTGATCTTCAATAATTTTCTTCTATTTTGTAGATGTTTTTCGAAATCACTCGGGCAAATCTGGGCAAAACGCTGTAGCCGCTCAACACAACGCGCCAGATGCCTACTTGACAAGCCGGATTTCGAGAAGGAGACTCGAACTATACAAAAACCTGCTTTTCTTCCATTTGGGAGTTGACGGCATTTCTGTCACCAAGGCCCTTACTAATATATACTGCAGTAAAACTTCATTGCAATCGATTACTTCGAAGAATTAACGGCTGAAACAAGCCGTTCTCACTTATTAATTTGTTTTAAATGTACTTCAAAATCATTTTTTTCGTGTTAAAAGCGAATCGTAGTTTTTACTTTTTAAAAATTAAATTCTGGTCCTCTTTAAAATTAGTATCGCAACAAATATCCGTATCCTTATCTGCGAATGATCCGCAAAAAATAAAGATCCGTATTCCCAAAAAGAAATAAGATTCCAAGAACCTCAAAAATTATTATCCGGCAATGTCAGCAGTCATAAAATACAAAATATAATATATTTTTTTAATAATACATTCCGATTAATGACTATCGTATCAGTGCATATAAAAATTAATAGATGTCGCTGCGACGGTCAATGCGCGCAACATTGCAATAGTGATTTATTTTGTCGGCACGCCAATAATTATTGGGCATAGATATAATAGATATTATACAAATACACATGCGCGTGATATATCTACAAATTCATCTCTTCCACTCGTAAGTTGCGTTCACACTGCTGTATAGTCACACAATGTAGGTAGGTACTAAGGTCACTGTTTACCAGCTGTTTAACATGCACCATTTTTCACCCAGTCTAACTTCCTAACAGTTGGAAGTGTGTATACATCTAAAATGCAATTACATTTCCGGAAATCTCTAATTTCTACAAAAAATCGTATTCAATCTTTGATGTTAACAGTGTTGGATCACTTTCACACAGTTTGTGCTGAGGCCCAGCGGTAAGAGGTGAGGTTGGCAAAAGACATATTGTGGATGTGACCTTCTTTAGCTCTGTCTCTCTTAAATCATCCTCACGTTTCAATTTTTGGCTGGTGCCACACTACGAGACTAAAATATGTTATTGCAAGGGTGCCGCTGTCAATTGATTACTCTAATTTTTGGAAATATTTTGAAGAAGACTTTTCCGAAAAAGGAAGAGTCACTATAGGTTTGTGATGGAACAGTTTTGTGAAATAAGTACGAATAAGGTCGTAGTGTGACATTGAAAACATGTGTTTTTTTGGCACAATTAATGCCAACTTTTTTCTAGTAAATCGTACATAAATTACAAAAATACTCCATTAGAGACCTAGATTTGTCCTTTATCTTCCTTATAGAGAAAGAATTTTTGCAGAATGTTGACGAATAAGTCAACAATCAGTTGACAGCCGAAGCTCTATTTTTGGTTTAAATTCAGAGCGTTCCGACAGCCTTAAAGCTTCAGAATAAACTAGAAGTATGACTGTTAGTCAAGTTTTTACAGTTTATTTGATCTTAATAGACGATTTAAAATCAGATATATACACAAATTTTTTGTACAGAAAAAGATTTATTTGAAAAAAATTATGAAGTAAGCCAAATTCGTCAGTATTTTTAACAAAAGGGAAAAACGTCAAACTGATAATTCTTGTAATTCAAAATCTCGTAACATGTTGTGAAGAAATATTGATGAATATCACGTTTTTTAATTCATTTTTTATGGTAAATTATATGTTTTTTGAAATTTTTAAGTAGCAAGCCAAGTTTGCGAAGCTTAATACTTAACCACAGCTAATAAAAACAGTGATAAAATGAATTTTGCAACCATAGTTCGAAATTTCCCGATCTGAGGAATCAGTCGCCTTATTGAAATCACTAATCTCGCTTTTTGTACCGAGCCTTACGCCGTAAAACAATATTCACTAGAATTTTAAATTATGGGAAAAACAATTGATAATTAAATGCGGCGACAACATTCTTTTAAATGTTACATTTTCCGCCAAAGTAAGGTGAAGTTATCGAAACAATAAATTAATAATTAGCAGAATCGAATTATTGAATACGTGAAAATTACTAATTAATTAAGGCAGCCGCAATTCTTTTGCTGCTCCACTTTATTACCATAATATATCTCGGTACTATATAGCCCACTTGCAGAATAAATTTTAAAAAAATAACACAATCATATATCTTTTTATATATATATAGATTCTGGTCTTCATAAGAATATATTCCCTTTTTAAGAAAATTTATGTGACGACTGTTTTTCATAGAATAGTTTAGCGATCAAAGCGTGAGAATCCCCGAAGATATACGAAGATTTCGCAGGAAGAGAGATGTCGCGAGGTGGTGTTGGTGAGAAATGATGGTTTTTACGAAATGAAAAGGCGAAATTAAAAAAAAAAAAAACGACTTGAGGTGTGTTAGAACAACCGGGCAATTTCGAGGCTCCTTGTTTTTCATTTGTTATTTAGCCAATTTGTAAAATGGATATTTCAGTGTATATTCCAAAAAGTATCCAAAAGAAATTAATAAATTTGAACAGGACGTATACTGCAGTGTAAACGCGTCCAACAGCGCATTGTAACATAAAGGTGTCCGGTGGGCGTTAACACAGAGCCATTCGTTATAACGACCTTACGACCCGCAATGACACAGCTTCAACCGCAGCCAGGACATGGCTTCACGACGTGAAGAGAAAACACTCCGTCGTAGTATTATAGGCCCGAAGGTAACTCATCTTCTCTTTGCTTACTTCGTAAATGAATCCAGTACATTTAACATGCCTTCAAGGGGGCTGATATATAAAGTGGTAAAGATTCAACCCCTACGATCGAAATATATTGCCGATATTATTAACTGAGTGACTAGCCTACCGGTTTCGGTATCATACCAATCTCGGCCCAAATACAAAATTAAGCAAATAACGTCACCGGCAACTCAAAAACTACTGTGCCGATTTATAAAATTCTTTCACCATTAGAAAGCTACATCCTGAGTAACATAGGCTATATTTATGGCTAGAAAATATTAGGGATCCTTTCTAAAACTTTCGTAACGTAACCCAAGGTGTAAAAAAATGCCATAAAACATCTTTCGTCGCATGCGCTGCGGAAACTATTGATGATAGAACAAAAGTATGTTCTACAATATCAAAGAACATATCAATAACTACAAAAAACTTCGCGATACTATATGTCCAACTATTATCGTTATGTCACAATAACCACTTTTTACATTTTAATAATCTATATAGATAAAAGACGATGTATATGTAATCTATGGACTCCAAACGGGTAGACCATTTTTAATGAAATTTTCAGACAATCTTTAGATTAGCCCAGCGGGTGATCTTCTGAAGTTTGGTAGCGATCGGATCAACAGAATTTTTTTAATTTCTTTTTGGGAAATAAGATTTTTCTTCGATTTTTGAACATTCACAAATAAAAGCGATTGAATTCGCGCAAATTCAATACACGTTGAGAATTTAATGATAATGATTCTTATCTTTTATATCCTACATATTACATTTACATCCGGGCGAAGCCGGACTGGGCCGCTAGTATAAAATAAAGAAATACATGCTCGACTGTCTTTTGAACACATCTACCCGTACGGGGTGCGGGTAGATTTTGTATAAAAGAACTGTGGGTACAATCTATACCACTTGGACGAAGTCACGGGTAAACCGCTAGTTTATAACAAATGTTGTGCTATAAATGAGTCATTTCATTTATTTAAAAATTGTATATCGAGTTTATCCATTTTTTGCAAAATTTCGGTAACGGGGCGGCATTTCTTAATGTCTGGGCGGCGCTAAGCTTAATCCGGCCCTGCCTGCATACCCATTGTATCAAAGAGACGATGAGTATCAGTAGGTTTTCGAATATTTTTATATTTATACGATTTGATGATTCCGATACTCGAGAAGTCCGCATCAAAGAAGACAAAGCTGTTCCAATAGGTGATTTGTGGACAATGCTTAATTTTAATTTATTCATTTGTATAGATCGGGGTGTTTAACCATTTAAGAATAATTTTTTCCATATCGAGAGAGGACACAATTCAATCAGGATATTCCATCAAAACCTGCAAACATGGAATGAAGTTGTGATGAACCTAGATTCTGAAAATTCACACCCTCTACTACGCTGGAAAAAGTGAAACTGGTCATGAAATAAATCAAGGTGAAAGAGTTGTGAAAAACTTGGTTGCACCTTATCGAGGATCTGATAGAAATATAATGATTAGTGCCCGACCGAAACACAATTTTCAGTCGAAACTGAAACTTCAGCCTTGATCGCAGTTTCGGTCAAAACCAAAACTTATTTAAACATGAAAATTTCTATTGTATGCTGAAATATAGTGTATTTTTAAATTTTTACACATATACACTCAGTTAATTCGTGTTTAATGAAATCATAAACAATAATTGGAGTAGTTATTTATTTATGTTATATAACTTAAAAGTTTACCTAACACGAACAAAAATAATAAATATGTTAAAGACTTTAACATAAAGTCTTTAATACTTACGTACGTAAACTTTGTCAAAAATCAGCACATAGATAATATAAGTACAGACTGTTTATGCGCGAGAAAAAACACATAACCTCAACTCAACACACTCAGCTGGCGATCACACGAGCCAAGAACTCACCTGAAGTTAGCAAAACGACGCGCGACAATTCACGAACACTAAGTTTCGGCGCGCTCAAAGTTTTGGCCGAAACCGAATCTTCAAACGGACACTAATAATGATGAACAACGTTTTTACTACGCTATCTCTGGTTAAGCATTTGTAATTGGCTGGAATTTTTTGTCTAATGCATGTTAATTCACTTATTTTATCTATTTTATTACAGATGCGTCTATACAATCACATATAATCTTTTCTTCCAGACTTAATATTGAAATAATTAACATTATCACTTTAATATTGGGACTGTCAAGATCAGTTGCAAATGGTCAATACACAATATTAGTATTTCATAGTTGCAACAGAAGCGTAGCGTGCCTTGGCGGGGCCCCGTATAAAAATTTGTTTGGGGGCCCTTCCCCCGTTGAAGTAAATGACTTAAACAGGGAAATCCCGCAGCCCGCGATAACCGATGTAGGGTGTTGCCAAATTTTGAACGCACGCTTTACGCGAGAAAAAAAGAAATTGCTTTTTTTGACTTTTGTCATTTCTGAAATAAAAAAAAATTGGGAAGTTTTTATTAATTTTTGCTTACGCACGTTGGGGGCCCCCGTGGCCCGGGGGCCCCGTATAATTGATACGGCAGATACGGCGGTAGCTACGCCCCTGAGTTGCAACATTCAATAATATTACTTTGGATTTTCAACTTATATTTTTATTTCTATAATTTATATTCATAAATAAATAAAATCAGTGGAACCTTATATAAACTTATCACAAGTCTAGATATTACATATTTTTTTTTAAAACTAAGTCGAGTGATTCAACTTTGTAACTCGCGGGCTGGAATGCGGGGATGGGGACTTGTCGTTCTTTTCAACCAGTTTTCCACTATCTTCCAGCTTCAAACATTTGACTGGTGAAGCGGTCACATCGCCCGTTATTAGCTGACCTTGGGACGTATCAGGCCTGGCAGCTATGTGTGCGGGTCCTGCTTTAGAGAATTAAACCCAATAATAACAAAAGAGAGAAGTTTGGGTGAAATATAGTCTGTCTTTGGTTCTATTGAAAAAGTAAGGGCTGAGAATTAAAAAGGAATATTTTGTTTGTATATTATGTTCCTATGATTCTTTGGTACTACTGGCAAAAGATATTCCTTTTAATGGACCATCTGATAGATTCTTTAAGAACATTAATGCGGATTCTGTAATAGGTATCATACCTTCCTGCCTCGAACAATTGACGATCATTGCAACTGGTGAAGCAGTCACGTCACCCGTTATCAATTGACCTTGGGACGTATTGGGCCTAGCTGCCAGGGGCGGGGGCCCTGTTTAGAGAATTAAAACAAATGTTAAAAAAAGAAAGATTCTTTTGTGAAATATAATCTGTTCCTGATTCTACTGAAAAAAGTGAGGGTTGAAGAATTAAAATTAGAATTTAAAAAAACTAAAACGACACGCTTTTAAGAACTAAAAAAATGCAAAATAATTTGTCCACAAAATTAGCTTTACTATAAAAAGCGTGGGGTGCTATCTACATAATTTTTCATAATAGTTCTACATTTACAATTAGCTAGTAAATGAAAAATTTATTACCGATATTAAGCCCTCTGCGCTTTTTACAGTAAAGCAAATTTTGTTGTCAAATTATTTTACATTTTTTAGTTCATAAAAGCGTGTTGTTTTAGTTTTTTTAAATTCTAATTTTAATTATAAAACTAAAACACAATTTTGCATTTGACTATGGGGTAGGCAACACAACGTAGATCACACTACAGCATGTTAGCTTGCTTGCTGTAATTTCTGAAGTGTTTTTACCCTGAAGGTCCTGGTCAAGATAATGGGACAAACTTATTAAATTATGGTATTGTCGTCGGCCCTTGATAAGTGTGCAGAGTGTCAGTTTAACCTGACGTTTTGAAGCGAGTGAATTTCACGATCAAATATTCCTTTACAAACAAATATACCAACAAACAAACATATAGGTGAAGCTAATAAAAGCGTGTTAAAAAAAATATTTTGTTTGTGACTGTGTCTATGATTCTTTGGTACTGCCAAAAGATATTCCTTTTAATGGACCATCCAATAGATTCTTTAAGGACATTAATGCGGATTCTATCATACCTTCTAGCCTCGAACATTTGACAATCATTGCCACTGGTGAAGCAGCCACATCACTTTTTACGGGCCGACCTCGGGACGTATTGGACTTGGCTGCCAGGTGTGTAAGCTCTGTTTTAGAGAATTAAAACAAATATTAAACCCTAACACGGAATTCTGAATGAACCTAAAACTGTGGCACGAATTTGCGGAGTCATATGACAACTCACTAAGACATTAAGTGTGGGGTCTATGTAATTTCTGAATATTCTTTTCTTGGAGCTTAACTTTATGGGACTATCAAAATTTGAAGTGAACGAAGTGAATTGTCCCTATACAATTCGCAATAGCGTGAAATAATGCAACTTGATTAATGTCGAAAATAATTGGTTTACAAATTTTAAGCATACAACACTGTTTTCTCTACAGGAAACGATTTACGAATGCACTGCAGGACCCCAAGAATTGAAAACAAGCCTAAAAATGTTTCATACAATTCTAATCCTGTACAACAAAGAGTAACATACGGTCTTTTTTTAAATTTTTCAAAAACAAGTTAACGCCGAGGACAATTTGGAAGTACCATTGGTTGTGCCATTTGCTTGAAAGTCACATTTTCCATTGACATTATTGGCCATCAACTGCTTAGAAATTCTTTTCAACGCTCGTTGTTCTCGTTGTGCTGCTGAATGCATTTTCTGTACTTTAGGCTTTTTCACAATTTCAAAGACAGACGGAACGGCTCCTTTTTTTAATCGTCGTCTCTGTGTAATAGGCAACCCTACAAAGAAATTAATACATATTTAGAATAAGAAGCATATTTAGTTAACAATACGAGTTATACAACCTAGTTAATGTTGATTTATGTGATATATATGAATATAATTAACTCAAAACTCTTACAATTGTGAGGTTGTAAGTATGTATAATATAGCATATTACACCGCAAGGGCAAACAGTTGACATTCCTGCACTACACGACACACGATGTCCAAGGCGAAGCCGAGGGCATCATCTGTCGCGCAGTGCAGGAATTTCAATTTTCTAGCCGTGTGGTGTATACTGTTTTTCTTTATATCTGGTCAAAAGTACGTACTTTCGTGTCAGTGTGCACGAGAGAGCTTAAAATCGAAGCCAAAACTCGAAAGTACTTATTTTCGATCGGGTATAAAGAAAAATTTTATTACATACTTTGTTGTACATCTATGGCCAGTAAAATACGTCAAAGATATACAGTAATGAATTATGGTTGTAACATTAATAATGTTGCGTTCTGTTGTGTACTTTGTAACAAGTAAATTAAGTAAAATACAGAATAATTCAAAGTAAATATGTGATGTTTTAATATTGAATAAATAAATGACCTAAGTATCAATATCAACATAACCATAATTTCAATAAATAAAATCAGTTTTTCTACCTGAAACTGCTCCTTCTGTGGCAAAATCTTCTTTAGTAAAGTGGGCTCCACAAACTTTTGTACAGGCTTTTACAGTAAAAGTGTCTTCCCTTTTGATTGCATCCAACCACTTCTGTTTCAATTCCGGATCCTTTGGAAATGTAAAACCTCCAGAATTTGAACATTTATGAACACAGCACATCGGCATTGTCAATGCTTTGTTTTGTTTGTTTATTTATTAAGGGCCTGAGGCCTGACTCTTGTCTTTGGCAATTTCTGTATCTGTAACTATTCCTTTCTTGGTATTATAGATTGATTTGAAACTCAATTGTCATTTTATTATTTCAAATAAACTTATTTTGCACACACTGCTATGAACTATTGACAGCTGATCTCATTATATAGCTAGCGCTCCTAGCGTTAAAGTTTGGTAGTGTCCATCTCTATTAATATTAGCATGTTACATTTTTGTATCATCTTTTAAAAGTTTCTCAAAATTCATACACTTTATAAAATACTTTATTTTCTTTTAGCTCAAGATATTTTAACAATATAAATATAAAATATATATCCCACATATAATTTGTAATACCGATTTCTGTATTAACGACTTTGTTGACAAGTTAGGCCAGCCTCCAACCTTCTTGTGACAGCAAAACATATATTTATTGCACAAAATGGAAACCAAGTAGATCATAACAGTAAAAAGGAAAACATTGGCGTTAAAAACTTATTTAGTACATAATTATAACCTGGCAAAGAATATATAAATCAATTGAAACCAAAATTTTAGTAAAAATTTATATTTGTTCCACTTTAACGGTCATTTGTGGATTTCTTCTGTTGTAGAAAATAACTGGACAGTCAACAATGGCAGAAAAGTAAGTAAAATATGATTTTTACACGTTTATTTGTAACATTTTTCAGTATTTTTTAATAATAATAATGAAGAATACACTTACTTTAGAAGGCATAAATATTCTAAAAGTCATGTAAATATTTTTTGTCCA
This sequence comes from Venustoraphidia nigricollis, assembly GCA_034508555.1. NCBI lineage: Eukaryota > Metazoa > Arthropoda > Insecta > Raphidioptera > Raphidiidae > Venustoraphidia > Venustoraphidia nigricollis. The sequence goes on along the minus strand of JAVRKA010000065.1, from coordinate 1,778,883 downwards.
GAAATAACGATAACAACTGGTCATGGAGTTCTTGGATAAATGCAGCAAAAAATAAAGTGAGTATAAAAAAAATATATTAAACTAATTTAAAACCGACTATGCCAAACTGTAAGTAACACAGAAAATATGAATAAGGAATTAATGTCGAAAATTCATACGTCCTTCCTGTTATTTTTTAATCATATTAAGCACTGGAGCTAAAATTTGTTTTGGGGAAGTGGGGGCCCAAAGCAAATAAACTCTGTAAAAAGTACAGCGTATTAAAAATGGTTTTATAAAAAATGTATGCGAAATTCTACACAAACAACTTCCAGGGGGGTACAATCCTACCGTGTCTGCGCCTTGTTATTAAGTAATAATATCCCCCCTTAATTAATTAATATAAAGGTATTAAAATTATTATTTGAGCAATGCATACAGTAATTGTCACAGTTAAAAATACTAGCGTGGTGATAAACATCCAGCAAAGGTCAATGACCTATTTTTACTTCCGTGCTCCATTTACGGAAATGGAAGTATGATGATGGCCAAACCATGGGTAAAGTCAAGTTCCGATTGGCTACTATAAAAACAAAGAAAAGTGATGTTTCGCATGACGGCTATGCGTTTAAGTTTCATTGTGGAATTTTTTTCATTCACGGTAACTTCTCCAAAAATGCACTGTTTGGAATTTTTAAGTCCAGTAATAAATGATTTAATGCTCCTACAATACTCAGATAATAATATAGGTATAAAACAATGCACAAAACAGCATATACCGTGAATTTATTTTAAGATGAAACATACAAATTTCCGTTTGCATGGTTACACAATAACATTTCTGACAGCAATGTAATTACGCGTTTATTTTAAAATAGAACATATGAATGCCTCCAAGTAATAAATATGCATGATATTATGATTTTTTTTAACTAATCAAAGTAAATTTTCGAAAATTCCACCATTCACTGCCAAGCAATGCCCTAAACGGTCATGAAAATTCTTCAAAACGGTACTTAACTGAAGCGGTTATATCTCTTGATGCATTTCGTATTTTAGTCTTCAATTGGTCTAAATTTAACAGATCGCCATTGAATATTTTAGATTTCAAATACCCCCATTAAAAAAAATCATTTGGGGCGAGGTCGGGTGACCTAGCTGGCCACCAGAAGCGTAGCGTGCCTTGGCGGGGCCCCGTATAAAAATTTGTTTGGGGGCCCTTCCCCCGTTGAAGTAAATGACTTAAACGGGGAAATCCCGCGGCCCGCGATAACCGATGTAGGGTGTTGTCAACTTTTGAACGCATGCTTTACGCGGGAAAAAAGAAATTGCTTTTTTTTGACTTTTGTCATTTCTGAAATAAAAAACAATTGGGAAGTTTTTATTAATTTTTGCTTACGCACGTTGGGGGCCCCGTATAATTGATACGGCAGATACGGCGGTAGCTACGCCCCTGCTGGCCACGCTACCTCACCCCAAATGATTTTTTTTTTACTGGGGATATTTAAAATCTAAAATATTACTCCCAACTCTAGTTATATTCATTTCTTAACTTTTTAAAGTTTCAAAAATCGTTTTCGATTTAAATTTAATATGTAAACAATAAGAATGACCAAATTATGTTTTTTTTTCTTTTTTTAGAGCACTGAAGTATTCGAATTTGTAAAAAAAGATTTAGAAGAATTTGGTAGTGCAGTCAAATGCGAAGCAACAAACATGGTCACAACAACATCTACTGTTTTGGAGAAAACTTTAAAAGTAAGTTAAGATTTTTTTCTGCGCAATGAACTTAAAGTCGTTTTCAGCCTACTATCAGTTGAAATCAGTTTTTTTTTTCAAAAATCACGAAATAAATAACTGTTGGCTGTTAATTGTGAATGTAATTTTCCTCTGAATCCTGAAGATGATGATCCCATATGATCTGAAACATTGATCAATATGCAAATAATTATCTTACCGTCGTCTTCTTACCCAACGTCATATAAAATGGACTGTGTACTCGATACTGTCAGTATTTCGCTAGTACTTTGAAATGTACCTTACACTAGCAATGTTAATTATATTGGTGTAAATTTTCTTTTCGCGTTTTTTCCATGTTTTCACATAATAATATTATGTTTTGTGGTCATTAAAATTTTACGCTTTCCCATGGGTATAATGTGCGCCACGATTCTAAAAGGTTCTGAAGTTAGATGCAAATGTAGGCTTGCGCAGGTTGAAAAACTACAAACTCGCGCTATATTATTATTTTTAATTTTTCTTTAATCGAAAGGTCTAATTCCTTGCGTAAAGTCATCCAAAAAATTATTTTTCGTGCTTGTCTATACAAAACTGTATTAGGCATCTTGATCAATTAACAATCAAAGAAACAACTTAACAATAGCGTACTGGACTGTACTTTATAGCAGGAAAGCGACAAGTGACACGACAACCAGCGATAACCAATCACCGACGAGCGCACGTTGTGTGCCGGTAACTGGGAGGTGGTGGGAGTCTTCTTTTCCCACAAAACAACCAGGACGGCTCTAAAATATGCATTTGCGACGCTATTTGTGACTAACTTCAGAACCTTTTAGAACCGTGGCGAGTATTATAATATATGCATGTAACTTATATTTAGTTGAAATATTATTTTTTGTAATCTTTATTGCAAATGATAAAACTCCAGATAGTTTTTTCTTTTTAAATGTTTGCTAAATAATAAATATCAATTAAACAAAAATGCGATAAATACGCGCGAAATATAAAATATCGAAACGCAGTGTGACGTCAAAGTACATGTAAACGTAGCTATTCGTGTGGTTGCTGGATATTCTTTCACCGGAATCAATACAAATGTGTTTAAACAAGATGTTTGCCATATAGTGTGACGTCTGGCGCGTTTGAATAACCAAAATATCTTGCCCAAAGAGAATCTTTATTTTTTAATTCAATAAGAATGATTTCATGAATGATTTCGTGTGTGACATAACTTTTAATATGAAAATAATTGATTGAAACTATTTTCAAAAATTATGCATATACCCAATAGGGATGTTGACTATTTTTGGGAAAGTGTTTTAAATCGCGCATAAGTACCTAATATAGCCACAAATATTTATAATTTTTATTTAAATACGACTCAAGCCTTAAAAATCATGTATTTTAAATTCCGTTTCAAATTTCGATCCAAAACGCCAATACTTGTCATGTGACTGCCATGACGTCATCCGGTCATACCAAAGGAGGCTCAAAAGTTTACACGGGAGCTACCATTCTATAGTTTCGTAGCTGTTGCTTAAGTTACATCTAATTTGACGTTTCCTATAAACAAATAATAATAAATTACACACTAAATATTAACCAAACAATGAAGCCTTTTTACAGCGTCTGATGCTGTTCATGATCCTCTGACGTCATGCGCTCTGATTGGTGTCCGTTGTCACGTGACTTGAGAGTGATTTAATATGTTTTATTTATTAAATATTAATTAAATTCCTTAAAAGTAAAGAAAATATAGTGTTTTTGGCATTTCTATCATAGACACTACCACTTAACGTTAAAATCATGTTTTTATTTGAATACAGTCAACATCCCTATTGCCATAGTGTAAGCAAACAACGAAACGTCATGGAATCCATTGATCTGCACCAGTGACACTTAAATGATTGTAACATTCAATTTGCTTTCAAGCATTCTTTAATCTAATATGCTTTTACCGCTTTTGCAATTCGCTGCTAAGTAAACAGCTCTTCTAACAATTACTATTAAAGTGTAAAACAGTTAAATAGATATAACAAGTGCAAGCAGATGAAGACAGTTTTTCTTAAATTAATTATCATGCAGTATGAAATGTCACGCCGCGTGGATTATTGCTGCCAACCGCGAAATAGACGGTTCTTATATTTTGTACTGAAAGTAATTTTTTGTCACCAGTTAGACGATTCAGAATCGACAGCGAGTACAATGAAACGTAGTTTCAGTTCATTCCTAGGACAAATGAATACTGTGCTTAATCCGTCTCCGGACGATTCCGATACGGAAGCCGTAATCATAACGGAAAACAGTGAAACGGTTCCGCTGACGAAACTACAAAAGGCCGTTTATGAGCTACAGATAAATCAAGACACATTCTTAAAAGATCCAGAACCAAGTTTAAACGCTCAATACCAGTGCTGGTTGGAAATTATCAGCGATCAGTTAACTGAAGAACGGTTAAAGAAGCATCTCACGTCGAGCGAGACTTTGAATAAACAGTTCTTAGAACTATGTCCGGAACACGTTACGCATGATAATTTTTGGAAAAGGTATTTAAAAAAATTTGTATTTTGTAATAACTCTAAATGCGTCTGCGACAAAACCACTTATTATTTTAATGCCTCTTTGAGATTTAGAAAATCCAATGTACAGTATACAGTAGAACCTTGATAAGTTAAAATCCAAGGGAAACGTTAAAAAATTTAAGTTATCGAGAGTTGAAGTTAGAGAGGTTGTCAGAGTAAAATTTGAACTTACCGAGGTTTGTGAATTTTATAGAAGATGTATTTAGTCTAATAGAGGGTACATAAATTTTTTATCTATTCATTTATTCATTTAGAACACTTATTTATTTATTTAAACAATCAATTATTTAAATAAAGAAATCAGTAAAGCGATTTAGTGGAAGACTAAAGTGAAAATCAATTATGTTCTTGGCAAGCCCTTTTGTTTGGATACTTACTCATGATGACTCACTGATAATACTTTAATTTATGGAGGTCACTAAAATATTATTTTAAGTTATCAAGGGGGATGTTCAGAATATTTGTTTAAGTTACCGAGATTTTGTGATTTAAGTAATGGAGATTTGATGCTTTCAGGGGAAGGGACTTCAAATTTTTATTAACTTACAGAGGTTTTTAACTTATCGAGGTTCTACTGTATATCCTAATATAATAAATTCGAATGTGAGTTGGTTTGTTTATTTGGATGTTTGTTACTCAGCCACGTAAAAACGGCTGAACGGATTTGGATGAAATTAGGCACACAGATAGTTTATTATCTGGATTAAGACATAGGATACTTTTTAATCCGGAAAAATGTTAGATTCCTGCGGGATTATCATAAAACGAACTACAGGACATATCCACTTGAAATTTATTTTTTTTTAAATTCTGTGGGTTGGAAATTTAGCTGTTAGGTCCTGCTGAAGGTTCCATTACTGTTACTGCTGTCGTGCTTCATTACAATCGTGAGCGGAGCCGCGGGAAGCAGCTAGACGTATATAACATCAGATATAACCAGGGCCGGATTTACCCTAAGTACCGCCCTAGGGTACCGTGAAAAATGCCACTCTATTCCTATACAATTTTCAAATAGATGAATTGATTCATTTATAGTTGAAAATCTTTTTATTATAAACGGAATAATTACACAAAAACATTCTTTTTCATATTAAAAATCATAAATTGACAAACAAACCGATTGCTCATAAGTTGCGAAATATTATACGACTTGTAGGGGCAAACGCGTCTGACTTTTTGATTTTCCAAAAAAACATACAGCCGAGCGCTGAGCCTTTTGAACTGGCCATCTCCTTGTGCAGGTCATGTACATCACTCGATACTAATTGTTTAAATGTCAACAGGTATTTATTTAAGAAGGCTTTATTAGAAGACAGTATAGCCCATCAAGAAGCAATGGAAAAAAGAGAGCAACGTGAAAAGTTACTAACTGCAGAGACTTTGAAGTGGGAACAAGGTAAGCAGTTTGAAAAAACGTGTTAAAAACAATTATAAGTCTCACCCTCATAAGCTTCCATAAGAAGTTTAACTTTACGACGAAATTTTAAGAGGTCACTTTGATGTTTGTCATGTGAAAATTCTCACATGGACAGATCGTCACATTCATACCATAGTTTTATTTACATAGTATAATCTACGGAAAAACATTTTTAATATTAATTGTCTGTAGTATATCAACATCATAACCTCACATTATGTGACGTTTCAGCATATACTTGTATTTAAAAAATGTTTAATCCGAAAATTGTTGTGATATCTGAAAATAGAAAATATGTTATTTAATATTTTCCTTTCTGAACCTACATGAAACATATATTATGAGTTCCCACCGTTTGTACGTCAAATTACAGAAATTATTTTGTACTTCGTGATTTTAAACGTCAGATTCAAGCCGTTTATCCTTATCTTACTATTTTGCTAATCAAAATGCAACATACTATAAACTTCTGTCCTCGTCAGTTTCATGTAATTTAAGGGACAAACTAGCTTCCCCTATATTTGTTTATTCTACTTCCCCTCGATTTCTTACATTTTTCAAACAGATACATAGCTAAAGAAGTTATTCAACGTTTTTAACTATATCGAATTTTCCAGAGGATTTTGCCACGGACATAAATTTAACTGAAGAAGAACAAATAAAGTTACTGGAAGAATATGAAAACGAAACAAAGCAGAAACAGAAGATATCTGAACCATCTAGTCCAGAAAAAGTTAAAGAATCGCCTGACCAAACTGACAATGAAGCCAAACAGGAGAAAATAGAATCTGATAAAAATGAAGGTGAAAATAACGGTTTATCAAAAAAAGTTTCTAGTAGAGGTAGTCTCAGTTCAGAAGTTTCGGGTGGAACTAAAAGTAGCTCAAGTAGTCTCGACGGAGAATGGGAATGTGTTAATAATGATAAAAATCAGATGTAGACTTCTAATGGAGCCATATTATGATTATTGTACATTTTGCCATATTTTTTTTCTCGATATTGTGGGGCCTTTCAAAAATTTCATTGCCTGTGACATGTCGTTTATAAAACGGTAATTATTCGCTACAAAAAAAATTAAAGTGAATAATTAGGGGTTTGACTCAATACTGACTTATTGCTAAAAGCAGTTATTTATTAAGACTAGTTTGGAATTATGTTAAATTTAAAAATAAATTATTAAATCCACGCAGTGAATAATTTTATGTGTAAATACTTTATGTATGCATGAAATTGTAATATGTAGGTAATTTTCTGGATGACAGACGACGGTATCTCTGTACGGAAATTTAACATTGCGTCGAACAAGCCTTACGATGATTATTTTTCTATTGCTAATTGACGAAATAACTGCTCTAAAGCAATTAATTAAAAAAATGAAATTAAAAGCAAATTCATAAAATGTGTCACGCTGGCGTTCTCATCAGCGCTTTTGTCACATTTTTGTAAATACACTGCTAATATTACGTCTTGATATCCCAACCTGCTCTCTTTTCTTAAATAACAAAAAAAAATGTTTCACGATAAAAATGAAATTCATAACATGTTTGGTCTGATTCCCTCGTCAAAAAAAAATAAAATATTGTCATGCAAGGTAATACCCCTACCCCCTTTTTTTGACATGGAAGCCGGTCTGTTGCCGAGAGCACTGCAGCCTCTAAAAGCCAATTCAGACTAGCCGTTTTCGGTTACGATTCACCGGTCCGGTTGGGAGCTCGACCAATCAGGGCGTAGTTGTTCCCGATTGCGGTTCGGTTCGAGCGTTTAGGTTCAGCTCTAATTTCAACCGGACCGTTCGCAACCGTAGCCAACGAGAACGCTTGCTGGAGTCACGTGACTAGCCAGCTGTTTTTGTTGACGTTTAACTACACATCAAACGTCAAATCATATTTCGAAATTGCGCATGCGCACCGAGAATAATCATAGAACCGAATCGGGATAGTGTGAGCAGCCTAGATTAATCGAAAACCGAACCGGACCGGTGAATCGTAACCGAGAACGGCTAGTCTGAATTGGCTTTAAGGCTTCTTGTGCTATCTCCCAATTTCTTTATATCACCCGGTCCAGTATCCTCGTTCCTTGTAACTAACTGGCACAGTCCATGAACTAGATGGTTGATATAGTCTTCTGGACCTATTGCTGATTGTCCATAAATTATCTGTCTTCTGCGATCCAGAGCCCTGCATTCGCACAGAATATGGTACGTTGTTTCCGTCTTATTGCACCGTCTGCACCTTAAGTCCCCATTAAACAGTCCCCCCCCCCCCTAATTGCGTATGTATTTTATGGGCGACCTCTTAGTATCAGATACAGAGCGACTGAAGACCCGCTTAAATCCAGTTTGCGAGCAAAATGCGAGCTTGGTCTAAACGAACGTTCACGAAATTATTACAAGCATTCGTCCTAAAAGCAGGACATCAAAGGGTTTGCTTTGAACACAAATAGAGATTCAGTTAGCGATCTGTATTTGGTGTAAACGTCATTTTGTTGTACAGTTTTTTGTCAACAGATATTATCTATTCAGATAAATTTACATTTGTTTCTGAAATATGGCGTGGTATAGAGAATATAATCATTTTAATTGAAGAGTATAGGATCCATCCAGATTTGTGGGACCCAAAACATTTAGATTACAAAAATAAAAAGTCAGTACAAACTGTCAAAATATCTTCTTCGTTTGGTGGCATATTTTATATAAAACGCGAACCCTTGACTAATTCTGAATGAACCCTCAAGAATTGTTCATTATCGCGAACAAGAACATATGAATTTTTGGTGTAAATAGTTCACGAAAGGTTATTTTGGTCTAAACGCGGCTTTATAATGTGTGCCAATGTACTGTGGCAGTATAGATCTGGCATTTAATTTCATTTTTTCGATTTTAAAGAATCATATTCGTTTGTAGATATGGAAGATTATGTTAATGAATCGTTTTAAGTTTTTGAATACAGCGACTTAAGTTACATTCCAACAGTACTTTTGAGTTTTGTTTCTTACTTTGAATTCTTAGTTTAATGTAAAAACTGGTTTCCTAAGACGCATAAAAAGAAAGTTAATAAATTATTACGAAATTTAGTTTGTTACATACAATTTGCGTAATACAAACAGGGTAGGTTTAGTGGCAGCTTGATGCTACTATTTTAGCACTATCAAAATATATAGCGGTAGATCGTTTTGTTGAATGGCTACTAATTGACAGCTGATAACAAAAAAATACATTGAGCCTCACCTTAATAAGCTCACATAAGAAGTTTAACTTCTTTAGTTTTTAATATTATAATTTCGGCGAAATTATTACACATTTTAAGACGGCACTTTGATGTTTATGTCATTGTGAAAATTCTCACATGGACAGATCGTAACATTCATACCATAGTTTTATTTACATTCTATAATCTACAGAAATACATGTTTAATATGGATTGTCTGTAGTATATCAACATCATAACCTCACATTATGTGACGTTTCAACATATACTTGTATTTAAAAAATGTTTAATCCGAAAATTGTTCTGATATCTAAAAATAGAGAATACGATATTTAATATTTTCTTTTCTGAACTTACATGAAATATATATTATGAGTTCCTACCGTTTGTACGTCAAATTACAATAATTATTTTGTACTTCGTGATTTTAACCGTCAGATTCAAGCCCTTCATCCTTGTCTTACTATTTTGCTTATCAAAATGCAACACGCTATAAAGTTCTGTCATTGTCAGTTCCATGTAATTTAGGGGCAAACAACTTCCCCTTAATTTATTTAATTCTACTTACCCTCGATATCTTACTTTTTTCTAACAGATATGGCGCTAAAGAAGTTAAACTTTAACTTGCGTACATAGTTACATTTTTACAAATCGATTTAAGGTTATATCATTCCTAGCTGGCTTGAGATTAGCCGAGCGTGTTAGTGAAGCTGTTGGTTGGCTCCTCTTTTCTTCTGTGTTCAGTTTCTGATCTGAGAACTGGTAAACATATAAATAGGACTTTCTATTTATTCTTAAAAAAATAAATTGAAAATCTGAATTGGTGCTAGACCCAAATAACCCTGGCTGTAAGTGGCCTTTAAAAAACATTCCTAGAACCCAACGTGATGCGCCCAGCTAGCCGTTACAAAATGCCAGGGAAGTCATAACTAAAGTCAACCGAAACTTTGGCCACATTCTGCCAAAAATTGAACCTTTGGCCAAATATTCGGCTCGAATTAAAATCAGGCTGAATGTTTTGCCAACGCCAAATGTTGAATTTACCGAGTTTACCAAAAAACAAACAAAAATATTTTTATTAAATAAAACGAAACTACTTGCGATTACTGTTCAAAATATTTTTTTATTTATAAAACGTTTCTACCAAATTTTTGGTCCTTTTCAATTTATTAAAATATAAAATAAATTTGGTAGAAACGTTTTATAAATAAAAAAATATTTTGAACAGTAATCGCAAGTAGTTTCGTTTTATTTAATATTATATTACTGTTGGTAGAGTCAATATTATTAAAAATATTTTTAACTTAAACAAGAAATGAAAAATATTTTTCTTCTTCAACGCATTTGTGTTTAGCTTACAAAGTATTTTCTCTCGATTTTTTTAACGTTTTACAACATTTTCGGAAAAAACTGAAATTCGGCTTCAGCCAAAAAACTCGTCTTCAGTCAAACTGTAATTAGTTATGTGACTTCTATGCAGTGCTGGAGGTTGAACCTACCCACGGTAAAATATATAACTGGTTGTTACAATGTGGTTTTCCAAGAATAGAAATTCTGGTATTTAGTTATATTATGTTAAAATTATATTTTCATTACAGAGTAAATGAAAAAAAAGACAATGGCCGTGTTCGTTGGCATATTTTTGGTGCATATGCGCATGCGCTTTCGTGCAATGCGTTCAATTTTATTTATTGCGCATGCGCTTTCATGCAAATACGTTCAATTTTATTTATTGCGCATGCGCTTTCATGCAAATACGTTCAATTTTATTTATTGCGCATGCGCAATAAATAAAATTGGGCACATTTGCATGAAAGCGCATGCGCATATGGACCAAAAATATGCCAAGGAACTCGGCCATTGATAAATATAAATTACATTTTTTTTTCTTTTTATTCTTCAAAGGAAAAAAACTGTAAAATATATTTATTGTCTATTATGATATTTTTAAAGAAAAATATATTGTTATATTTATAACTTAAAATTTTTATAATTAATTAAAATATTGAAAAATTATTGTATATTATGAAGTTATATAATCGGATTATTAAAAATAAAGTTTCATTTTGCATTGCAATAATTTTCTTATTAATTAGTTTTTGACGACTAGTAGGTCAATGGCATAAATCATGTATTTGATTTATTTAATTGGGAGGATTTGGCAGCGTTCCCAAACACATGTCAAAAGTAATGATCGCTTGAGTTTATGCATTGTTAGGGCCAAGTTCAAAAATAGTTATGGGCTACTTTTCTAATCGTTCTATAAATAAGAACTATTTTAATAATTTGAAGGTTACTAATTTTATGCTCTGCCATTATATTCACTGATTTAGTTTTAGCAGGTAGAAATGCCAGTTTAAATATGAAACGCAAATTCAACTACTGTTAACTTTGCTGTTACATTTCTCTTTTCAAAAAGTGTGAAACAATGAAAGACACTTTAATAGAAACCGTTTTGGTTTTATGGAGAAAAAATGAATGGAAGCATGTAATACAGTTACGTTATAATTCAGAAACAAAAAACGGAAAAAATGACTGGTCAAAACTGCTGTGGGTATGGCCAGAAGAAAAAAATTTAATATTTATTGGTGATTATGTCAAACGTTTCAATTTAAATTCCATAGTGAGTATAGGCTGTGGGAGTGGGTTATTCGAATGGTTGTTAGAACAAAGTACAGGTAATTATTTCATTTATAATTCTTTAGTTTCTTTGTTTCACATCGTTCATAAAAAAAAACAGCAGGAAGTTCCTGTCGACCAGTGGTGTAGCTATCGGAATGCTAGACGGTGCAGTGCATCGGAACCCCCAAGCTCAGGGGGCCTCTAGGCCTCCTAAGCGACGTTCGAAAACGTTATTAAAAATCCTAATCGAATAAAGAATTTTTGACTTTTGACTTTTTGGCCCCTGTAGTCTGGTTCACAAGTTGAAAAACGTGTTAATTTTTACTACTGCGAGTTAAAATACATATCATAGCTCATTGTATTCGTAATCACTTTTAGAAAAATGTGCAAAAGTTTGAAATCCGCATATAAACAATTGCAAAAGTTATCAACAATTAAAGAATCCCAAAAAAGAAGGTCTAATGTTTTGCATGTAACTCGAAAACTATTAATGCTAATAAAATTAAAAAAGACTCATAGAAAGGAGGAAATTTCCGAAAAAAATATCGTCTCCCGAAACTTCATCTCTATTATTAATACTTTTCATTTAATATTGAACATAATTTAGTCGGCGATGTGCTGATAAAACTTAACCAATTTAGACAGGGCTCCAATTTCATTTTTGCACTGGGGCCCTTGGTTACATAGCTACGCTACTGCTGTCCACATTAAAATAGAATAGATTATTTATTGCTTACGGTGACAAAGGTATGTAACAATTCATTTTTTGTATCATACATGAAAAAAATTTAAATATTAAAAATAATCTTTTAAAGAAAAAGTCAGCATCAATCAAAAAACTCAACACTGTATTTTTAGTTAAAGAGAACAACTTGATTGATCCGATAGCTCTTGAAAGGTTAGATATTCTTGTACACATATGCAACTGCCCTCAAACAAAGTTAATGAATTTTTTTGATATTCATATTATTGATTTCTGGTGCAGCTCAATTTAGAAATATTGACAAAATCTATGTTTTTACGAAGAAAGAAGAAGCTTTCTAGAACGAGTGTAGTACTCGGCAAAAATCTTTTTTTTTTGTCGCAGAAGGATTTGTTTGGGAAAAGAGGTTCCAGAATCATCGGTTTATGGGGCCCCGTTTTTTTCTCATTTTTTGGAGCTTCTGGAAGAGATCTTTGCAAAGAGCAAATTGGAAGAAAATATTTTCCTCCGACTGGAGGGTTGCCTAGATTGCCCTTCAGTAATTTTCTTCCATTTTGTAGATGTTTTTTGAAATCACTCAGGTAAATCTGGGCAAAACGCTGTAGTCGTTCAACGCAGTGCGCTAAACTCCTACTCGACAAGCCGTATTTCGAGAACGAGACTCGAACTATACAAAAACCTGCTTTTCTTCCATTTTGGAGTTAAAAGGCATTTTTGTCGCCATCTCTCTAAAGTCTCAACTATTACTAAACCTAAAATAGCCTTGATATTCGCTTCCTTGTAAAATATTGATTTTTAATAAATAGGATAATAGCTGTTTGCTATAATCGTTAAGAAACATCCATTGTTGCAATACTATATTAGAAAAATTTACTTTCAAACCTTTGTCACCGTCGGGACTCAAACCCGAATCTTTTCACTTTCGCGGCGGAATGAGTTATCAGTTACTCTACACTGCACACAATTCAACAGTTAATCCTTCATAATACAGCAAATAGTTTCGGTAACGCTAGACATGAACCTTCATAATAGTGAGAGTTACGAATGAATCATTATTAATTTAATCTCACGAACTAGACCGTAATAACATTTACTATTTGATTTTTAAATTCGCCTAACGGCCAATGATACCCGATGTAAGTTTAGTTAAGGCTGTCGGAACGCTTTGAATTTAAGTCAAAAATAGAGCTTCGGCTGTCAACTGATTGTTGACTTATTCGTCAACATTCTGCAAAAATTCTTTCTCTATAAGGAAGATAAAGGACAAATCTAGGTCTCTAATGAACTACTTTTGTAATTTATGTACGATTTACTAGAAAAAAGTTGGCATTAATTGTGCCAAAAAAACACACGTTTTCAATGTCACACTACGACCTTAATTGTATTTATTTCACAAAACTGTTCCATCACAAACCTAAAGTAACTCTTCCTTTTTCGGAAAAGTTTTTTAAATCTTAAAAATATTTACAAAAATTAGAGTAATCAATTGACAGCGGCACCCTTGCAATAGCATCTTTTAGCCTCGTAGTTGGCAACAGCCAAAAATTGAAACGTGCGGATGATTTGAGCGAGACAGAGCTAAAGAAGGTCACACCCACAATATGTCTTTTGCCTACCTCGCCCCTTACCGCTGGGTCTCAGCACAAACAAAATTCGAAGCGTTCCGACAGCCTTAAGTATTTTTTGTCCATTTTCAGGCATTCCTGTAGAAGGTATTGAGATAGATAATGGTTGGTGGAACAGTCGTTATGCTTCACCCACATTCATTCCACTCTCATTTGTAGAGGACAACAGCGAAACAGTGATTAATTCAAACAAGGCGTTGCTATTTTGTTATTTCAATAACGAAAAAGCATTTCAAAAATACATAAAAAATTACACAGGCAATTTGGTCTACATAATTGGACCAGGAAAAGGAAGAGGTACGCATACAAATCCTGCGCCGTTTTCAGCCGATTTCGGCGACAAAAATTGGGATTTAATAGATTATCAAGAGGTGATGAACACGAAGGATTATATAGGAGTGTATTTTAGAAAAATAAATCAATTCTGTGTTAAGCAAAACTGAAGCAAAATCAAAGGAAAGATAAGTTCTCGAAAAGGCGACACTCTGAACGACTCCTTTGACATTAAACATAGTAAACCGATCGCATTTGATATACAGTGTAAACTCCATGTAACGTCACTCTCTAAAACGTCGAAACTACTCGACTTTGGTTGGTTTGCCTTGTTGTCCATACAATCAGTGGCGGATCCAGGGGCGGGCTATGGGGGCTAAAGCCCCCCCACCCCCCCAGAGCCACAGTAAAAAAAATCATTTCTAGAAATCCCAGGATAAATTTTTCCCCAAACAAGACAAGAATACTTTATCCCCAAAAGGAATTTTCCAGTCTCAAAGGCACATTTTTCCGTAATTTCGAAGAACTGATGTACCTATTTCATATTTAAACAAAATATACGTCGCTTATATCATGAAATTCATGTGAATCAATTCAAATATTACTGTGTTTCAAAACCTCGACGACTACATTTTTTGGATAGATCGGTAAATGATTTTTCCAACGTGAAAACGGGGACTAGAAGCCTTCAGTATTAAATGACAGTGTAACGAATGGAATATTGTAGCCTCCAAAGTGCAACATGGAAAAATCATTATTTTTATGTACCGTTACTTATATTGTAATGGTTTATAATAGGATATAATAAAGCATTTGTAATAAAAATTCTATCCATTGAATTCAAATATGTATTCACACAAACTTTACCGAATGTATGTTTGTTTGTTAACTTTATGCGTTATTATCAAATGATACTATAGCAGTTAAACAATACTGATTTTTCTTTCTCTCCATATAACGACTACTCTCTATAACGCCAGAAAATGCGCAGTCCCTCCAATATCGCTATATAGAGTTAACACTGTATTTTATTTTTAAAAGTTCTATGTGTAAGTTTGTTTGCTCATGTTAGAATCTACCGGTTTTTAAAAACACGCACATGTGTTATAGTCGAGCGAGTAACAATAAAAGCTTATCAGCTACAAAAATTACAGCATAGGGGAGAAACTACCATAGGCGATGTTAGCGAGTCAGAATTATACATACTAGAAAACAGGATCACGGCTAATTGATAGTTAAATCAATTTAAACACTCATTGATTGGCAACGTTTCGTCTTTATTCTTAAGACTTTATCAAGCTTTCAATATGTTTAAAGGATAGTCAAATTATAAAATATATCTGGAATTGAACTTTGAAGATGAATTATACATACTAGTCAACTGCAACGCGCGCTACATGTTGATCGATATCTAGAATAGCACCAGTTTGTATAAACGAATTAATCGATACAGTAGTTTTGAAGATATTTCAAAAAAACTGTTATTTTTGAGATTTCTCAAAATCTAGCAGGCCGAATCAGTTCCAATTTTCCGAAAATCTAAGTTCAGCAAGATACTTTCAGATGCCGCAAACCGCGTATCGATCGGTCCACCCGTTTAAAAGTTATGAGACGTTTACATACACACATCATCGTGGAAATGTTCAAAATAGCTTCCTAGGATCTCAAAACGTCGAGATCTGATGAAAACTCGAATTTCGAGAATTGGGGTGAAACCAATAACTTCCCGATTTTTGGAAAATTTTCAGTTTTCTTACCGGGAAGTCAAAAATTATAGAAAACGATTCGATGCAATGTAAAACGTTGCGAACGATGTTAAAGAAAAGACAAATATCAATATGCACGCAATTTGAACCCATCTCAACAGATTGCACTCTACGCGTAGGCGAGCGAATGTGAAACAAATGCATCGATTGCTAGATCGAGCGAAAGTGCGATTGTCTTACTGTTGCCAAATTGAGAGATTGAACGAGAAATTTCGAGTAGCTAAAAAATTGCCAAATCGCGATGCAGTTGCAAAATCGTGCGTTTTTTATCCAAAAAGTAAATTGTGTGCGCTGGTATCATCAATATGAAAATTATGTACACAGTCAAATGTGACCAAAAATCTGCGATAAACATCTGAACTGATTGTAATCGACAATTACCTTTAATAGAGTGTCATCTCCTAGAGAACTTATTTATTCTTTGGCAAAATTTATAATATATGTACTTTATTTGAAATGTAAAAAAATTATAATTACGATATGTAAAAACTTACACAAATATTAAATATGTCTTACTCTAGTCAGCGCAACAAATGATTCTTTAGTCGGTATTTTATAATAACCAATGGGACCAATGTCACAATTTGCACACGTTAAATATTTAGTGTCCGCTACTGTATTTGAAAAACCTACATTTTCAAAAGTGTACATGTCCTTCACATGCCAGAATTCATTTATCAATTCACATTCTGGCTCATTCGCTGCACTTGTATTTGAGCTTTCATTCGACTTTTTTTGTCTAATTAATGGTAACTGAAACTAAATTTTTTTTCTGTAAAATCCAATTCTATGATTTGATTAGGGCTTTGATTTAGGTTATGTTATGACAATATAATTTCAATACTTGAGAGGGAATCACGTAATATACAAAAATGATATAAAAAATAGCACATAATACAATCCTTATTACCTCTGCATTAACAAATTCTGCCGATTTGGAACACAAAATTTTGGTATCACAAAATTCGCAGAATACATTACGCACATTTTTCCCGTCTTCTATTTCCGATTTTGATTTTTCTGTACTTACTTCGGACATTTTAGGTGTGGAAATTCAATTAAATAAATGACATAATTATTGAAGCATGGTTAATGCCAAAATTTTATGAACAATCTTTATTTTTCCAATGTTTACATATAAACATACTCAACGATTTGTGTTACAAATTTCACTTTGTTTACATGCAATATAAAAGACGTACGTTTAATTAATAAAGTAATGTTTAAAAATAAAAACAAGAAACAATTTCATTTACAGTACTTATGTGATAAATTGACAATATTTAGTGGGTAAAATAAAAATATCTATACAATTTGTTTCCTTGTTAATACAAAACTATTATTAAAATATACAGGAAACAATAAATCCCAATAATAATTTAGTAGAGTTGAGTATTTTTCTTGTGCAATTTTTAATGTTCTTTTTTCTCTGGTATTTTTCGACCACACATATCAAATTTAACTTTGGGAAACATTACATCCTCGACATCTGAGCTTTCCGAGTCAGTATCACTCGAAGTATCAGCGTAAGAACCTAAGCCGGGCAAAATTCCAATACACTTAAATGCAGAAGCAGTTTTACTAGCACTATTGAACTCGTCGAATGAGTCGTTTAATTTTCGTTTAGTGTGTTCAGAAGAACTTCCTGTATTGCTCTCACTATTGTTTTTTTGTAAATTTGAAGTATCACCATTCGTGGCATGACTTGCATCGGCCGAGCCATTTTGATGTTGCATTTTATCGGTGCAATTACCACAGTATTTCTTTTGTTCATTATTGACCTGAAGACTAGTATGCGCTTCACTTGCTTTGTCCGTACCTTTCTCGATACAATTTGTACAAAATCTCTTAATCAAAGCAGCGCCATTTGAAACTGTTTCTAGCATTTCATCACTCTTTCTTTTTGTTGATGAATCATTTTTATTCGTTTTTACTACTACACCTTTAAACAATTTTGTTTGATTTAAATAATTACTACTTTTGATTGTTGAATTGTTTTTTAGTTGAGTAACTGATTTCTTTTCAGCTTCTAATCTTTCTTTCATATTCTTTTCTTGCAATGTTGCAACTCTGTTACGAAAATCTGTAAGTTCTCTTTCTTCATCTAATGACTTATTTCTTTCTGCTTCCATTTTCTTCTGATCAACCAAATCCAAAAAGTCTATTTCATCATCATCTAATCCTTTGATCATATTTTCTACAATAAAAAGAGACTGTGTTAACACAAATTAAAAATGAATGGAGCATAACAAGAGAGTCACTATAGTACCATCACGAAATTCCAAAAATAATTGAAATACTTTTTATAAAGCACCGGTTTTCTTATAATCATTATGTAACAAGAGCAACTTATTTAATATTATACGTCTTAACAAAACAACTATTTGAACTTGTAACAATCCATCAATATAATATGCAAACTGAAAAGTAGAAACGTACTTAATTTTCGTGATTCTTCATATTCAAGGTCCCGTTTTTGACGTTGCTCTTCAAGTCTTTCAAATAAACTTCGTGGATCGTATTCTTCATCAGGTGCCTCTGTAATTATAAAATGATAAAATTGATGAATAACATAAAAACAATGAAGATAAACATCCATTAACCATCAATGACATGGACTGTTTACTAGAAAAAATATATTGAAGGCATAATGTAGACAAATAAAATTATTGAAATATGCTGCCATTGAAAAACTCGTTTTCAGAAAAACCAAAATGTAAATTACCTAAAGGTTGATCGGCCGTTCTAACTTTTTCCCATTCATCTTGACGTTTCTTTTTAGCTTCAGCAATTTCTTTTTCGCTTATAAATCCGGAACTCATTTTAATATCTGTATGCACAAACTTAAAATATAAATGTCAAAATAAAAGAAAATCAGAACAATTACAAAAAAACGTCAACATAACATTTCCCAATTCGTACTTAGATTTAGAAAAATGCAGTCAATTTACGAAGGCAATAATTTTCGTTTTCATTATGTTGGTGAAATTGAAATGTCACTTTAGAAATAGTTTAATTAAAAAGCAATATAAGAAAAATTCCGTATGTATTTTTTCCGAATAGTATTGTTCCCTACATTGTTGTCAACCAATTGTTTTATCAACAATCGAGATAAGAACGCATAAGATAAAAAAACCGTTAGTTAAAGAAACTGTTTCGTGATTGACCTAATTTATTTATACCACATTGGAACATTGCCCTCTGCATCAAATATACTGGTTAAATACAGTATGTTCGTCTATTTCCCGCAATCAGAGCCGCAATAGAAAATTTTCAAAAAACGAGAAGTTATTGGTTTCGGTCTGATTTTCTAAAATCGAGTTCTCGTCAGATCTCGACGCTTTGGGATCCTAGGAAGGTCTTTTGACTATTTATAGATGTCGGTATATGTGTAAGTGTTTGGGTGTATGGATGCGTACATAAAATTTTATCATGATGATCGGGTTTGCGGCATTTGAAAGGGTTTTATTGAGACTTAGATCTGATTACATTTTGGGGTCAATAGTATAATTTTAAGGGTGGTTTTTAGGGGTTAAAATATTTTTGGGCCTAAAATACTGAAAAAATCTCAGAATTGTTTCAAAATTGAGATTTAACCTTTTAGTAAAGGTTAAAATTTACTGCTAAAATTTTAACAAAATCGCCGTTACAGAGCCGGACTTGAAAATTTTGTGAAAACACTAGTTTGCGGATAAGGATTTACTTATTGAAGAATGTATTTAACTTGGTGCAGATGTTGAATTAGCAATAATGTTACATTTAAGAAAAATTAAATTTAAGAAGTGTATTAAGGGGTCAAATTTTTTATTTTGTCTAAAAAGTAAAAACAAATTTAAGTAAACATAATAAAATCACAACGCCTGTTTTAGTAAATACATTATATTATCGACAGGGTTAGGCACTGCGACCCGAGTTTTTTTTATAACTATCTTTAATGTATTATAAACACAATAGTATCAGTTGATTCTAACGTACTTAACACATGCGGGAAGTTTAAGTGTTGGGCCACAGGTCAGCCGGTTTCCACATTTTTTTTTTATTAATCAGTTTATTCTCAAATGTAAAATTACGTTCAAAAAAATAGTCAAATCCAAAATAGAAATTAAATGTCATACTTATTCATTCCTGTATTGTAATCGATCGCATTTTATTTTAATATAAATTCTTGAGAAGGCTATGTTAACAGAAATAAATTAACATAAAAACAAATTGTTAAATTGTAATACTAAAGCATATGTGATAATGTGGCGGATTTAGGTTCGATGCCGCGTTAGCGTCCGATATGGCGCCCTTTTTGCTTTATTAGGAAGTGATCATTGCAATTAAACATCTAATGAAGCCAGAGAATCGTAAATTTGGACAACGGATTTTTAAATTTCAATTGTCCTATAACATTGTTTACTTTTGAAATTTTGCCGTCTCTAAAATCATGCCGCCATAAGCCCGGACCTCACGGGTCTAGTCGTAAATCCAACACTGATTATTTGTTGTAAATTTTCATAAACAAATTTTAAAATTCATAATTATTATAATATCTATTTCATCATCACATATTTCATATTATTTATCATATACATGTTTTTCTTTAGGAACCTGAAGCGAAGACCCAAATTCGCGAGATGTGTATAATCCACCTTTTTGAAGTCTATTTGGTTAAAAAAAAGAACGACTAGACCTATCGTTTTTTGCTTGGGGTCCAAAAATATGGAATAGTTTACCATCTGAACTGAGACTTTGTAGCATAGCAGTGTTAAAAGAAAACTTAAAGACATATTTGGTGGCCCAAATCAGTTGAAAAAATAAATTAATAAAAATAAGTATTGTATACTGTATATTGTGTTGTCTTGTTATATTTTTGTTTTTATATTACTTTCAGGGGCGTAGCTACCGCCGTATCAATTATACGGGGCCCCCGGGCCACGGGGGCCCTCAACGTGCGTAAGTAAAAATCGATAAAAACTTTCCAATTTTTTTTTTATTTCAGAAATGACAAAAGTCAAAAAAAGCAATTTCTTTTTTTCCCGCGTAAAGCGTGCGTTCAAAAGTTGGCAACACCCTACATCGGTTATCGCGGGCACTTCAACGGGGGAAGGACCCCCAAACAAATTTTTATACGGGGCCCCGCCAAGGAACGCTACGCTTCTGATTACTTTGTATTGTATGTATGTACGTATTTGAAAAGGGCAGACGCTAGACAGCCCAAAAGGCTTTTGTCCGTCCCTTAATAAAGTTATTATTATTATTTTGAAAAAAATTATTTCCGATCATATTTACGTAATACGTGTCGATTGGCATCCTAGCGTAGTTGATATCACTCTTTATTAGTGTCTTTGCCATATGGCAACATACACTATTGGCATCGGTCGGATGGCGGGACCTAGGGGTCGGACCACAATTTCTCGACGTTTCATAACCTCCTAAACACTTTGGCACCATTTTTAAAAATGTTTATATATCTATGTATATATATATATATATATATATATATATATATATGTGTGTGTGTGTGTGCGCGGGCAATAACTTTCGAAAGAGTTAATTGATTTCAACTAAATTTGGTCCACGTGTTGAAATCCATCACCGTAAGAAGCCTATTTAAAATGGGCCTAATCGGCCTATTTTAAGGGTAGTTTTTAGGGGTTGAAAAATGTTTTTCGGCCTCAAAATACCGAAAAAATTCTCAGAATCGTTCCAAAATTGACATTTAATCCTTCAGTAGTAATTAAAAAGTATCCCTAAAATTTTAATAAAATCGGCCCGACAGGACCGGACTTACAAATTTTATGAAAACACTAGTTTACAAATAGTGAATTATTTACTGAAAATTGTATATAATTTGGTATAGAGGTTCGATTTGTAATAATATTGCAATTAAGAAAAAAAATGTTATTTTAAGGGGAGTATTAAGGAGTAAAATTTTTTATTTTGCCCAAAAACCAACTTAAGCTCGCAAAATAAAGCCACACTGCCTGTATAAGCAAATACACTATATTGTCGGCAGGGTTTTGGCACTGCGACCCGGGTTTTTTCATCTTACATTAGAAAAAATGACCACGTATGCACGTACGCACGCACGTGCATACGAAAGAGAGTAAGAGAGATTTTTCAAAAATAGTGAAGTAACCTTAAAACAAAAGTTTGTTAAAATTTTTGATTTGGATTTTCGGTCCCATTGCAGTAATTAGCAACGTACTGGGAAGTTAAAAAATTCAAATATGGATGTATGTAAAATGTCTAATATAGATACAAAAAAAGTATTATTTCTGCACGGAATCTAAAATTCTTAATATTAAAAAACGGCAATAAATACCTAATATTCGAATTATTAACAAAACTTATTGAAAATTTACACAGAGAAAACTTGATTCTGCGCGTTTGAGATCATTTTCTGTATTGATTTTTCATGCTACAAATACAGTCCGGACAAAATCTAAAATTTATTGTAAATAGGTTTTAAGATAGCTACATTAATGCTATGTTTAATTAATAAATGAAAATGACCAGAAATAAAACTTTAAATAAATTATCAACATGTTTAAAGATGGAATAAATAATAATATAATAAAAAGACATAAAATGAAAAATTAACATAGAAATTTTGTTAGGGACTGTATACGATCATCTAAGAGAAGCTGTGAAAGCCAATGTCTGTCAATGGCTGGACCATTTTTGAATTAAAAGAAAATTTACCGGTATGAGAACAAAATGGTCCATAAAAGTGATGTGTAAATAATAAATGAAATTGTACTTTCATTATCACATAACTAGTTAAAAAATACATTTGACTAATAGTTTATTCATAAATATCTATAGTGAACAACTCAAAAAAAATTAGGCGAAAAAACATTAAAATTATTTCAAATATAGCAGTTCAAGTGATATAAAACATATCTAATTTCTCATATCGGTACCGAGTTATAAGAAACCATGTCTTCCATTCATTTTTATTGAATTTACTCAAAACAAAAATTAATGATCCATAAGATGCCTAAAAAATGAAATAAATGTACTGTAAATATAATAGATCAAACATTAAAATTTAGTTGAAATAGGAAAAGATATTATTAGTGTTTTTAAAAATTTTTAAAAAGCGGATTATTATAACAAAAGCAATATAAACAAAAGTTAACAATGTCGCAATTCGGTGGATTTCGTATACCTTCCGTGAAAGCAGCTTTGAATGTTGCTATGCAAACTGTAAAACAGCAACTGCCGGAGAAAGTTGGAGGAAGCGGTTCTCAACAAATTCCAGATGCTCCGGTAGCCCCACAACAGCGAGTTCCTCCTGAAAGAGTGAGATTTGCAGCTGGAACAAACGACTACAGTTCCGGAGGATCGTTTGATCAATGTGAAATGTCCAATTTAAATATGCCCAATCATCATTCAACCAATCCGTTTTTAAATCCATCAGCAATAGCTGAGGACAGTTTTACTCAAGGGTATTTTTTTCATTGTTATATAAAAGAAAATGTATATATTGTTTACTGAACAATAAAAGTACCTACAATTTTATTTCATCTTAGCTATCAACAAACTGACGGTGGACCTCCTCCTCCAAGACAGTCTTCTATATCATCAGTTGGAACTGGTTCGGAAAGTAATTACGGAGGACCAGAAGGCAAGAGTAGCATAAAAATTGACGAATACCAAGCTGCGTGGAACGTAACCAATGCTATTCAGGTATTTAAATATTATTTTACTGTAAAATTTTAATATAAAAGTATGTTTTTAAAGGGTAACTAAAGGTGATATCAGATGGTTCATTTCTGTCTTCCATTCGAAGTGTCCATTCGAAACGTCTGAACACAAAATCAAACAATAATGGCAAATGAATTCATTAATGAACCGATCCAACAACGCTAGATATACGCATTCGGCATGATTCATTCGCAATCCGAATGAAAGAAAAAATTAAACGTCTGAATACAAGAGAGAACATTCATTCGGGTTCGATCGTTTTGCGTCGTGTCTTATAGCGGACGGACTTGGGACTGTGAGACAAAATGGTATTCAAGTGGAACGACCAAAACACGCTGCTGTTTTTGGAGAATTTCAAAAATGATCAATGTCTTTGGAACCACAAACTCGACGAATACAAACACAGAAAAATACAGACAAATTCCATAAAATCTCTCATTAGTGATTTAAACTTAGCCTTTGCTTCTTTTTGTCAATTCTTCGATCAAATGATCACAAATCAAACGAATTCCAAGGCGCACAACTTCATTCGACGACATCTTCGAGGAAAAAACTGGATGAACGTTCATTTCTGTCATTCTGTATGTGCCGTGTGAACGCGGAATGAAACACAGGTCAAATGAACATTCATTCGAATGAACCGTCTGTTATCATCTTTAGCACATGGAGTGTGTCGGCCAAGTTCTCGCAACAAAACTGAACGCGCGCGCACTGTGCAAAATTAACGCCAACGAATTCGAGCTCTCTTCGGCCCCCCTCTATATCCGAAACTAGTTACGTTACAGAATTGAGTTTTTCAAAAGGGTTACGGTTACTAAAAAAAAACAGTATTCCAAATTTCTTACGCCAAGATCAGCGGCGAATTTATCTGTTCGACTCCCCTAGGCTCTAATGCAAATGCCGTTCATTTTGTAAGTTATATTTGCTTATCGGACTCTAGTTTTTATAATTTTTAATACACTTTCGTGAAACTTACGCTCCCTGAAACGTACCGTCCTATTCTCTAGCTTACTTACCCTATAGGTAAATTCGCTCCCCGTCAAGATGGAATAGTTTCCTAGATACGAATGTCCAAAAATTCATATTTTGGACATCCACTGATAGGTTGTTATAAATCTAGGGTACGTCCAATCGAATTGAAACTTTGAAATTTGGAACGTAGTGTTAAAGGTGATAATTGCGAGAAAAATCAATAAAAATCCAACATGGCGTTTCCTGACACTAGTGACTTCTGTTTTGGAAAGTTACGGAATACAGACAATCGGTGTTTATGTTGCAGGGAAGATGAGCTTCCGTGAATTGATCATTTACCATAGGAATTTGATCAAATCTCCGTTTTTATCATTTCCCTGCGACATATATATTATACTAATATATATATACTAATAAATACTAACTAGTGGCATAGTGTGATGGAATTATTTACTGAACAAAAAGTTATGAAATTCCACCAAAACCATAATTGTGAAAAAGTGCCCAAGTACGGTACTACAAAAAATCGTTGATATTAAAAAGATGCCAAGTTTTCGCACAAGAATTGTTTATTTATAATAAACATAAAAATTTGATACCTTTTTAGATCGCAATTCTTTTTTGTAGGTATCGAACTTGGCCTTCTTTTTCACATTTATGTTTTTGGTGGGATAAGTACCTACACTGACTAGCTCTTAAAATATAATGCTAATGTAATTTTTATTTAATAGGGAATGTTTATTGTATCATTGCCATTTGCTGTTCTGCGAGGTGGATATTGGGCGATTGCGGCTATGATTGGAATTGCCTACATTTGCTGTTATACCGGTAAAATCCTTGTCGAATGTCTTTATGAATTCGATCCAATGACTGGACAAATGGTAAGAGTTCGCGACTCGTATGTATCAATAGCCAAGGAATGTTTCGGAGCAAAATATGGCGCGAGAATTGTCAATTTAGCGCAAATAATCGAATTGTTAATGACATGTATTTTGTACGTCGTGGTTTGCGGCGATCTGATGATCGGCACATTTCCCAGCGGATCAATCGATACCAGATCTTGGATGATGTTAACAGGCATATTTCTTATACCCTTAAGTTTCATGAAATCTTTGACAACCGTATCGACCTTATCATTTTGGTGTACGATGTCGCATTTATTTATTAACGCGATTATCTTAGGATATTGTTTGCTAGAAATAGGCGACTGGGGATGGTCCAAAGTGAAATGGAATTTTGATTTTGAAAATTTTCCCATAAGCCTCGGTGTGATCGTTTTTTCATATACGTCACAAATATTCTTGCCAACTTTAGAAGGAAATATGGTAGATCCATCAAAGTTCAATTGGATGTTAGATTGGTCGCATGTTGCCGCAGCAATTTTTAAATCTCTATTTGGTTATATTTGTTTTTTGACTTTTCAAAATGACACGCAACAAGTTATCACAAATAATTTACATTCACCCGCTTTCAAAGGTTTGGTGAATTTTTGTTTAGTAGTTAAAGCAATTTTGAGTTATCCATTACCCTATTACGCTGCATGTGAACTACTAGAAAGACAATTTTTCAGAGGTAAGCCAAAAACTGTTTTTCCAACTATTTGGGCATTAGATGGTGAATTAAAAGTTTGGGGTTTGGCTTGGAAGATTGGCGTAATAATGTTTACAATATTAATGGCTGTATTCATACCACATTTTTCAATATTGATGGGTTTCATTGGATCTTTTACGGGAACTATGCTAAGTTTTATCTGGCCATGCTACTTCCATTTAAAACTGAAGAAGAGCACAATGGACAGAGCAGGAATTTTGTACGATTATTTTATCATATCGCTGGGTGTTTTATTCGGTGTTATCGGCGTTTATGATTCTGGTACGGCTTTAATTAAAGCGTTTCAAATTGGTTTGCCATTTTAAAAACGTTTTACAAACGAAAATGTCCATAGGATGCTTGGGTAACACCAAAATTAAGACACGTGATTTTAGTTCTTATTTCGCAATGTACTAATAATAATAGCTTTAGAAAAATACAATGTGCTTCATAGTCAATTAAAACAAATTTTTATGTTTGGTCTCAATTTGATAAAGAGTTTATTGAATCATTTTGCATTACTTGACACATTATTTTATGGTGAAAAGTTAAACATAACTTTATAATGAAATGACTTTACCGCTGTATTGAAGGTTGGGCGGCAATAATTTATTTTGATATATACTTATAGATGGATTTGTAAGTACCGTCATTTTTCGGTATATGTTAAGGCTGTCGGAACGCTCTGAATTTAAGTCAAAAATAGAGCTTTGGCTGTCAACTGATTGTAGACTTATTCATCAACATTCTACAAAAATTCTTTCTCTATAAGGAAGATAAAGGACAAATCTAGGTCTCTAATGGACTACTTTTGTAATTTATGTACGATTTACCAGAAAAAATTTGGCATTAATTGTGCTAAAAAAACACACGTTTTTAATGTCACACTATGACCTTATTCGTACTTATTTCACAAAACTGTTCCATCACAAACCTAAAGTGACTCTTCCTTTTTCGGAAAAGTTTTTTAAATCTTAAAAATATTTCCAAAATTTAGAGTAATCAATTGACAGCGGCACCCTTGCAAAACAAATTTTTAGCCTCGTAGTTGGCTCCAGCCAAAAATTGAAACGTGCGGATGATTTGAGCGAGACAGAGCTAAAGAAGGTCACATCCACAATATGTCTTTTTCCTACCTCGCCCCTTACCGCTGGGTCACAGCGCAAGCAAAATTTAGAGCGTTCCGACAGCCTTAAACGTAAAGTAATCACTGATTAATTATTATTAGTTGATGTTCAATTTCAATTGACGAGACGAACAAGAAAGAATAAATTAGACCGAAAATCGAAAGATAAAGACATAGCTTTTTAATTTCACTCACATCCTGTGGAAAGTTAATTGTTAGAAGTTGTTGTTTGGTTGTTACCGTCTTGATAATAAATTACATTTTAATATACTGTAAAATAATTTTTAAAATAAAATTTAGGTTGTGATTAATATTATTATTGTAAAGTAAATAGGTAGATATTTCAAAATGCTAAAGTTAAAAAATGAATGTCTATTAACGAAAAAAATAATAAAAAACCACCTCGGTTGCCTCTGCATTAAAGTATGGTTACAATTGGCATTAATTTATTATTCTAAATATTATCTATATTCTATTGTATTAAAGAAAATATAATATGGAATGACATAAATGAACAAATATGTTGCAGTTACTATATATTTTCTGAGCATTTCAACTAAAGAAAAATATTAATGTTTAAAAAAGCAATAAGTACAAACGTAAATAGACGCTATTTAAAAACATCACTTTTAATTTCATATTACAACGCCGAGTCAAAATGTTGGTAAGCGTTCACTTTTATCAAAGTAAAAATTAATACGTACGTGAAATTTATTCTTAGAAAATTATGTCTTCCAATGAAAATAATGTCTTCCATTAAAAACAATGTCTTCCACTAAAAAAAGTATATAGTATACATAAGTAGTGGGTATATTATATTACTTATGTATAATAATGGATGTGGTTATTATTATATCAATATAAGAAAAGTTGCTTTGTATTTTAATAAAATATATATATAATTATGTATATTATTTCAATAGTAAGATCTTTATATTATTATAGCAACAATAACTTTGACTTTAATATATATGTTAGTCCCTTTTCTTAAATAAATTAAATATTGAATGATTTCAACGAATTATTGGAAAATATCAAATAAATAGCCAGCAAATTGTGAAAAGAAACTATGGCTATTTTTTTTATAAACTAAGCCATCGATCTAAAATTTAGGTTAAATGATGGATTAAAGCAGGAGTTCCCAAAGTGTGCGCCGCGACGCCCTGGTGCGCCGTAATGAGTAAAGAGGGGTGCCGTGAGGCACTCCTGTTCAGAAACTAAACTTGTATTTGCGGCTACAAAATAAACAATTTTTCTTAAGTAATAAATGTATTCTTGCGTGTCAATATAAATATAAAAAATCAGAGTATAATTTTACGCTATTTCGACTAGCTAGGGCGCCGAGACAAAATACTAAACCTGTAAGTGCGCCGCGAACTGAAAAAGTTTGGGAACCCCTGGATTAAAGTATGTTTCGTGTCTAGTCGTTTCTTGCTCGTTCCCATCACTGACCCTAATGCAGAAAATAATCCGATTGATTGTTTTCATCGCAACATTTTCAACATAATTTGATATTTAATCCAAAGTCGATGAAACTTAATAGACTCATACTAGATAACTAGACCGTTTCCAACGATTGCGGATTATCCTCTTACTTCGTCTATTCGTCAAAAAAAAAACGAACATTTTTTATTACTGAGCATATATGTCTATTATGTGCCTTATATAACACAGCAATTGAATAAAGTTTGAAATCATTTAAAATTTAACAAAATAATAAAGTATTGTTGTTGCATAATCAATGCAGTTTTGGAAGAGTGGCCAAAATTGTTATAGAAATGTTAGTTTATTTGAAATCTGTCAGCATAATTCGTTTGATTTCATATTTTTATATCCGGTGGTATCTACTTCTTGCATCTATGCAATAGATGGGAGATGCATGCGTTTGGGACCTAATTATCGCAGAAGCCTCAAACAAAAAAAAAAAAAAATTTTTACATTTTTTTAATTGCTAAAAAATATGGATTTTTTGAAGAGGCATCAAAATCAAGTTTTGTTTGGGTACCTACAAAATAATGCTTAATCCGCCTCTGATTCTATTAAAGATTTTCGAGTTTTTTTTTCGATTAATTGTTATTATTATGTTAAGTTTAAATGGCGTATATCATTCTATTGTAAATTATAATTTTGAACGAATTTACATGTTGATAAATACATAGATATTATAGGTAAATAGCTTAAATAAGGAAATAAGTTACCAGCTAAGAGTTTTCTTATAATATATTATATGCATAAACCACAACGTATAAAGCTGTGATCATTAGGTCATTATTTATTATTTATGTCAAAACAAAAATAATATGCAATGTTTACAAAACTCGTTGAACATTGTTTAAAAATGTTGGTTACAAACATATTGTTTACTGGTATAATAATTTATAGTTCGCATTTTTTTTACAAATCTTCTCACCTTGTCTACTTTTTGTAGAAAAAAAAAACGAACGGTTACACTGCAGGGGCTGGGGCATTTTACCTAACAGGCGGTTAATATGTGAGTGCGAGTGAACAAGCGCTATGGGTAGCTTGAAGTATGAGAGACAGCTTTTTTATTTTCCAACTCCTTAAATACTAAATTTAAAAGTTCTAAAAATTTCAAAATGCCTCAAGGATTTTTTTTGGCCAAAAAATTTTGCTAATTTAAAAACTTGAGGCTCGGTTAAGCCCGGCTACCCTTCAGCCAGGTCTGTGTTTTTGTATTCGGATATTACTAAAGATTTATTGTGCAAATTTTTACAGTGCCTCAAATACCTACCCAAAAATGCATAACAGCTCTCCTACGCAGCTTTGTGGATGTTATTACATAATTAGTTACCGAAGAAGTTTACAAAGATTTTTTGTTTTGTGTGAATCGACAATGAAATGTATTTTAAACTCTTATCTGGTAGTTTATATTCTAAGAGCCGATATAAACCAATATAACTTCAGAAGCTATTATTGTTCGGAAAATGTAAATGCAAATTTGTTTAACAAAAAGTAAAAACAAAAGTCGAGGGCACGTTGAGGAATTATGGGTACAACACACAAATACGAGATATATTTCGTAGATAATTATTCTGTTAATCTAATATCGTCAATAATTATTAGACCTAAATGTAAATTTATTAAAAATATTTATATTTTCTGAATTATTTCAATGGCAGGAAACCGGTCCTTAATAAACATAGAAATTGAGAAATAGACAATACACGAAAAAATAAATAAAAACTATTAGATATTAAATTAAATATCTAAATCATAAATTGTAAACTATATATCTAGCTGTTATAAATAATGTCTTCTAAATGTAACGATGTCTTCCAATATTAATGAGGTATAATAATTATACACAAAAATAATATTAATTTAGTGTATGAATCAATAATTAGTGGGATAAAAAAGTAGCAAATTTAGCTATTTATTTAAGTTGTTAACATTGTAACCTGTTATTGTAATATTTATAGGCTATCATAATTGTTCCAGTTTTCAAACAAACAAAAAATAGGTATAGCGCGAAAAGAAAAGTTTAGTTGCTATTGTCAAGAGAATTGAATCAATAGATTTATCAGCATCATTCAAAAATGCCTCATTTTCAATTTAGTTTTTACTGTATTATACAAATAATAAATGATGAAACTGTTAATAATTATCTTGAAATCATATTACTAACGGGAAAACATCTTCATCGCATTTTTAATTCAAAAATAGTTTTCCATTTCCAAAATGCTTGTGCCTAATTTTTAGTTTAGTTTGAAAACTAGAAAAGTCTACTGTAAACAGATGTGTCAATACAAAAATTATTATTAAACCGTATCAAAAAAAATGTACCCAAAAGAATAATAAATGTATAACGAGAAATACTCACGTCTTTTATCTGCCTCTGTTCTATGAAGTACATACTGCACAATGCAGACGACTCCACAAAACTCTTTGTGGACGACTCTCCTAGTCTCAAGAATCGGATGAATCAAAGTTGACGTGAGATCTTATAATTCATTCGAAATAATGTTATTTCGAATCAATTTAAATATTAACTCTACCAACAGTAATAGAATATTAACAAAATAAAATTACTTGCAATACTGTTCAATATTTTTATTTATATAAAAGACGTTTCAACCAACAGTTTTGGTCCTTTTCAATTTTCAAATTTGAAAATTGAAAAGGACCAAAACTGTTGGTTGAAACGTCTTTTATATAAATAAAAATATTGAACAGTATTGAAAGTAATTTTATTTTGTCAATTTAAATATTATCTACGTGCATTCACTTATCCCCAAATCTGAATGTCCAAGTTTTTTTTTTTGCTTTCTCATATATGAAATTATAGGAAGAAATTTTGTGATCATGTAAAAATGTTGTGTCGATCGTGAATGTGTAGATTTTTGAGTGTTGATGTCAAGAATAAAAAAAAATCCTTTGTCTGTCTGTGATCACACCTAAAGTCCAAGTCACAAGATCAAATTTGCTCAAATTTGGATGCGTGTCCAGGGCGATTACACTTCAAAGCGTAATCGCAATTGTGTGGGATGTTGCACCGTAAAAACTGGAAAATATTTTTCCTTGAAAAAGGCTGTGCTACGATTTTATATTTTCATTTGCACATAGATACGCTTTTAGTACATTTATGAAAGGGCACTACTAGTTCCTTCTCGAAAATGCATGGGGGGAAGCCTTAAAAATTGGAAAATTATTTATTTCTGAAAAATAGCCAGACTTTCGTTATTTTATAAAAGCTGAAAGTTTCTTACCGCATGCTTCCAACACAGGTAGGACCGATTGGCGATTATGTACTTTGAGTCATCGTGGCTTTGGCAGGTAACAGGTAGCAAAGTTATATAAAATACGGACTTAATTTCGTCACATTATAAAGCGTGAGTTTTTTTATATTTTCGTTCGGAATAACATTAGAAATCACGTCGTCCATTGCCTGACACTTAATATCGTGACAACCCCTTGCCAGACAACCTTAAACTTCAATAAATTGTAACTGTACTTACTTTATAGTATAAAAACTGAATTTTATACATGTTATTTGGGGAACTATTAGAAGATGTTTCTCCAGTAGCCAGACAGTTTCGACAGTTCTAACCTCTAGCCAGAAAAACATAAGGTGCGAGCGCGAGTAGATGCGAGTGAGATACTGATGCGCTCGCACCTACAGCTACCCTATATGTTTGTCTGGCTAGGGGTTAGAACTGTTGAAACTAACTGGCTACTGGGGAAACGTCTTCTAATAGTTCCCCAAGTAACCTGTATAAAAATCAGCTTTTATACTATAACGTAATTACAGTTACAATTTATCGAAGTTCTATTAATATTAATATCAATAAATAAAAAAAAAAAACTGCAGTTATAATAAAA
Organism: Venustoraphidia nigricollis; assembly: GCA_034508555.1. Taxonomy (NCBI): domain Eukaryota; kingdom Metazoa; phylum Arthropoda; class Insecta; order Raphidioptera; family Raphidiidae; genus Venustoraphidia; species Venustoraphidia nigricollis. The sequence goes on along the minus strand of JAVRKA010000065.1, from coordinate 1,746,244 downwards.
ATCTTATATTATTAACATATCTATTTATTGTACACTGATAAATTAAAAATTCCGCAATTTAATTCTTAGTAACTAGTATTAAAATCCGAAATGATATCATTATAAAAGATAGTAACGATTTCACATAGACACACTTTTTTAAAATAGGCCAGGAGCTGGTTTCTTCCCCGGCCAAGCTTCTTTGGCGTATTTCTTTTTCTTAGGTTCTGATGCCGCCGATGTGTCCATAGCGGTAACGTTTTGATTCATCTGCACCATGTTAGAAGCATTCTGTTGCACTGTCATATTTACGTTTGTGCTATCTGCCATATTGACATCGGGTGCAGGATTTGGTAGAACCATTCCAAGCCTACTCGATAAGTTATAATTGGCGAATAAACCCTGTGATGTAGGTGAGGTGGAAACATTTGTCGATGACTGATTGACTGAAATTATCGTCTTCTCTGGCGGTAGATCTTGATACAGATGTGGAACAATTGCACTCGGATGTAAACTTTTGGCTAAATTCATGTCATTTGTAACTGGATGAGGAGTTACAAATTCATTGCCTAAACCTATTTTCTGCCTTTTAGGTGCAATTGGTATTACAGTTGTTTGAACTAGATTTCTGAATCTTCCGATCGAAGGATCAATATCTTCTAAATTGATTATTTCTTCATCTTCATTGAAAGATACACCTCGCTTTTTTCGTTTTCGATTACTGTTCCGTTTTTCCGTATCATCCGTTATGCCTAACATTGATATTCGGCGATTATGTGCCGTGTTGAATTCTGTCAAATTCTGAATAAAATTATGATAAGTATTAATTGTTCAACACTTTGAAAAACAAAACAAAACTTTTTTAATACAGAAAAAAAGTCAACTCTTACATCAAGTTCCAGTTCATTTTCTGGAAGACCAAGAAGACCACCTTCAGTTTCATCTTTCATTTCGGTATCTATCTCATCCATTATAGGACGAATACCAGCTTGAGGTCTTTCTCTCAATATGTAAGTTCTAGTTGATGCTCCAAAATGAAAATTGGAGTCTGTCGCTAACTGGGTAGGTTTATACTGTTCCAATCTTAGTGGTCCAATATATGTACCATGCGCTACAGAGTTCGTTAGAAATGAGAAAAATAAAACACCTTAACCTAACATACAACAAATTATATAATAGACGCTTATGACCTTCGTCAATCGACATCACAATATATCCATGAACAGAGGTGGAATTACACCCACGACAGTTTGATCCAAATGCCAGCACGCATATAAGCCTATTTTTTAGATGATGTACGTCAAAGTTAAGGCTAAGTTATCAAAATGTAGATCGTTGTAACGCCTTCTGTCCAAGGGTAACTTTGACGTTAGAAATTACGTAAAATGTCATGGAGTAGATAGAAGTTATAGGAAAATAATTAATAATTTTTTGACAAATACAGTGTAAACTCTATATAGCGACACTGAAGAGACTGGCATTTTCTGGCGTTATAGAGAGTTGTCGTTATGTGGAATGAAAGAAAAATCAATATTGTTTTACTATTATAATATTATTTAATAATAATAATAATAATGCGTTTAACGTCCATTTCTCGACTTTATGTTATAACAGACGCCATTCGCACCATTACTATTTTTACATCTACCACTTCCCGTTATTTTCTACATTTTTACAACTTCAACTTATGTAATAGCAATGGGCGAATGAAGGAATTATAGGAAATTAGGATAAGATAGGTAATTTTTGAACTAGGAGTTTGATAGGTAATCGGCCATGGCCTCAAATAAGGAACTATCTCAATATTTATCTGGAATTAATTGAGGGTAACCATGGAAAACCTCAATCAAGATGGCCGGTACAGGAATTACCGTTTCTTGGCGAGAGGCAGTAGGAAAAAGTCCCAGCCACATCTGGCCCCGCCGGGATTCGAACCCGGTACCTCCCGAATGCTGGTCTAGTTTAATAATAACGCATAAAATTTGCAAACATTACTATTAACAGAAATAACAACGCTAATTGCGTAAAAAGCTGCAGTTCTTATCAATTTCGACAACTTGTAAAGTATGTACAAACAGTAGGTGCTTTATAACTTGCCTTATGACATATGATCGTTATTTAGAGTGGGTGTGATGCTACATAGAGTGTATCATTGTATGGACAACATGGCAAACCAACCAAAGTCGAGTAATTTCGTTTTAGGGAGTTTGACGTTATATGGAGTTCACATTGTATTTTATATTGGTCTTTATAACTGTTCACTAAAGCCTGTCCTTCACAATCCAACGCCGCAGTACGATTCCATTTCATACAACAAAACCAAACGCAATATGATCATATACAGTGGTACCTCGACATACAAGTGTCCTAGCATACAAGTTTAAGATACGAGTGTACCCCGCGCATCTCGAATTTTCTCGCGCCTCAGGCCTAAATCAGTGCTGCTGATTCGTCTGTCGCGAGATAAAGGAGATCTTGGGAATGTGGAAGTGAGTTTCACAGTTCGTGGAAAAGAAACACCCCGAAAAAGTTGCAACTGGTCGTGCATCGGAGCTATTTATTGACACTTGCCTAAATCATTTCCGCAACATTCTGAAAGGGAGGAAGAAATATAAACCTTCTTGGACAGGTTTTTAACGGCCTGCAAGTGAAAGTGAGGAAAGCGTGGCGAAAAAGACAAATGAAGAGAAAAACAGTGACGAAAATTACGCGAAAGTAACGCCTCCGCCAGTATCTTCCGTAAACTCAAGTCATTTATAAATACATTTTTCTAATTCAAAAACACGTAACAAAATCTACTGAAGTGGTATTTTGAGGGCTAGAACGGATTAATGGTATTTCAATCAATTTAAATGCGGAAATTTGCTCGGAAATACGAGCAAGGTGACAGAACGAATAAAACTCGTATATTCGCTGTTTGATCAAGTCGGTACAATGTGACCGCAAACAAACATGTCGGTTGGATCGTTTATTTGATCGTGTTTTGTGATTTTCGATCCGATCATGCCATTTTGGTACGTTTTTAGGGTTTCGTACCTCAAAAGGAAAAAACGGAACTCTTATAGGATCACTCTTGTGTCTATCTGGCACCCTGTCACAGCCAATTTGCTCCGAACTACTGGACCGATTGAGTTGAAATTTGGTACACATATGTAGGTCGGTGACCATAAGACGAACGTGTAACGCAAATAAATTAATTTTGAACACGGGGGTCATTTTTGGGGAAAAAATAAGAAAATTAAAAAAAAAGTTTGGCAAAATGTATCGTGCGACATATCAAATGAAAGGGTTTGTAGTAAGGGTCTCAAATATATTTTTTTATAATTTTAAGATAAATAGTTTTCAAGTTATTTAAAAAAATAGATGAAGAATTGACCGTTCCCACCCCCCCTTATCTCCGAAACTACTGAGCCTAAAATTTTGAAAAAAAATAGGCAATGTCGGGTCTCACCCGTAGTTTACAGGAAAACCTAAACGAAAATCTTAAGTCTTAAAGTACTCATGGAAAACGAAATAGTACGAAACCCTCTTCTCGCGAGTTTGACTCACACTAGACCCGTTTTTTAGTACCTGTTTCTCTTATTTTCAATTATACAAAGCGCGAGAAACGCTAAAAGTATATTTTCGTACCACATGTTTACCGTTTGAATGCAAACCTCGCGCTACAAACTTATTACAGGTGTGGTTTCATCCGATTTCCAAAAAAGATTGTACTGCAATCACATTCAACAAATGTTAACTCCTGTAGCATTGGATCATGAGTGACGGGTTTAATAGCGTTACCATGGAAACGTATGCTATAAGTCTAAAAACTAATTTAAAATTACCAAATTTAATAATCCGTAATTTTGTTATTGAAAATAATACATTAAAACCGAAAAAACCAAAAGAATAAATGGATTTTTCTGAATACTTTTATCGTCAGTCTACTCCTCAACTTGCAGTTTTGGCACAAATTATAAAAGAAATCGTTTGATGAAAATGAAACCCACTGGCACAGATTTGTAGATAGCTAGTAGCAATTAAAAACTTACTGCTGCCCAAGTCGACAAGAAAGGCTCTATTTAAATTTTTGTGATACACAAATGCAGCATGTACTCTTGAGCATGATGCATGATCGATGCAGAAATCGTTCATTTGAGCATTGCGGCCAAACAAATAACATTTCTTCTGATCTATCATTAATTTCTGTATTAGTTTATCGCCTTTCATTACATCTAAATGAAGTCCAACAGGGGGTTTTCCCGCCCTAGAAGTGAAAACAATTTGGAGCTACATTAAATAATCCCGCATTTGTTTAATTATTTTCATATAAGAATAAAATCAGCAAATAAGTTTCAAGAAATTTGAAACCAGCTATTTTATCTTTAAGAACATAAACACAAGTATAACCTTAAAATAATATCAATATAAGTTTCACATTTTTTCGATATATTTTTTGAAAAAAGAAACAATTGCAATGTTAATTAAAGCTTACCAGTTTGGAACTTCGTAATGATTTGCCATATTTTTCTAAAAACAACACAGAAACTAAAGTTTAAACTTGAAATGTCATTTTCTGACACCATTTATTTTGTACTAATCTAACAAGCTTACAACAATGCAACCCAAGGAATAGAAATTTCCCACTTGCCTCTTGAAACGTCAAGTAAACGGTAAAAAAGATTCTCAGATCACTGATTGTGGTTTGATTACTGATTTCTAATAATGTATGGAGTGCTAATCTGGGCTGCTCGAGGAAAATGATAGAAAGTAGTAATAATTTCGATACATATTCCGTTTTTGTTTAGCAACATGTAACAAGGCAGGCCAGTAAAAGGCATACCGTGCTTATCGCTTTCTCTTTCCTGTCGGTTTGTATGTGTACTAGTCACTGATATGAACGAAGTATAGTGGATTGTGGATAGCCTCTTCTGAGCGTAAGAAAATTGTTTCAAAAAATATACCGATATAGCTTACGACTAACAGTTTAGCGATTGTTAGTTTGTCTATTTTGCCCTGAAAATGGACGACCTTCTAATAGGAGCAAGTTTTGAAATCGTATCCACAATCCATCCCTAGGGTCAGAGATCAGTGGCGCAGTAGTACATTAGCACTCCATATCTACAGCTCCATGGCTTTAAACTTAAGAACTGAAAAAGAAAAAATGGCTTCTGCAAGTAGTACGAGTGCTAGATCTCTATTTGCAGATTCAAAAGCTCGTTTGGCGGAACGCGTTAAAGTTAATGTAAATAATATTGCCTCTTTAGCTAGACAAATAAATCGTGGCTCAAAATCAAACGAAATATTAATGCATTCAGCTAGAAACTTTGCAATACAAGAACATGCTATATTAAACAGTGAATCAAATCTTAATAAATTGCAATTAATCAGTGTTCATCTGGGTTATCAACAAGAATCAATGTTGAAAAATGCTCAACAATTGGAAGAAGTGAAGGAACAAGTTAGAGCAATGCAACGTTAATTTTTTGTATTAGGTACATTATATCATACACCGTTCAACGTAAGTTGTATTTTGGATTTAAAAATTGCTATATTTTGTACATTTTTAATATAAATTCACGAGGATAATATAGAAATGTGAAGGCACCCAGTTTCAGTATGTGTTACATTATCTCACAAAATGGGTTTTATTTAGGATTTTTGATTTTTGTGTCGTAAGTGTGGCATTGAAAATGTTACTGAATAGTCAAAAGTGGACAAATAAATTATAAGTGGTCTTTGCAAAAAATTTGTTTTTAGTTGTCAGAATTCTAAAGGCTTTTTTATATGACAGTATTGCTATTTTCCTTATTTATTTTTTTATAATTTAAGATGATGGTATGTACTTTTTGCACATTTTGCGATTATTAAATTGTTGAAATGTCAAGGTTTCTTAATTCAATTTGCATATATCTATATATAGAAAGTTTATTTTTTATCAGTAGACCGCTGTATTTATCAATATAACGGGTAATGGATGATTATTTTTAGAATTTAGATGTTTTGATAGGTATAACGATATTTTACAACGTATCTTAAAAAGTTTCATCATTTTGCTTTGATTATGATATAAAAACCTCATGTAAGATTAGCTTTTAAGATATCACATATGCGCAGTTTTATTAAATTACGAATCAAACAACTTAAATTTTGTTACTATTTACTTGTGAATTTTTGGAACTGTTAAATTGTATGTAAATAAACCAAATGACTTCAGTAATATTAATTTTGTTTGTCTTTGTAAAAATTTAACCTGATAAAATTTAGATTAACATGTTTCTATTTAACACTAATCAAAATTTATCAATTCTTTTCAATCAACTTTGATCAAAATTGAACGCTGGATCATTTCTTTTACTTTTGATTGTTAGTTAACATTTTAATTGTCAAATTCCTGGAAGTTATTCAATCGTAAGAGAAAATTAAAATATGTGCAAAAATCTCTAAATATCATTCAGGATAACAGTAAGTGATCACTTTTTAAAGATTAGTTTTCTAAATTTAGTTAAATAATAACTTATTGATTTGTAAAAGCACCTAATACACGTTAACCAACAGAAGATTTTTATCAACAGGTGAATGTTTACATTTTTTGAAAAATTAAGATGTCATCACTACTGAAAATCAACCGTACCGTAATTTCTGCATTCACGTCAGAATACATTCAAACCGGGATCTTATCAACATCGGATGCACTTTTCTTCCAACACAGATGGAACCAAACAGCCCCACAAACCAAAGCAATTCCCACGCCGGTATTTACATCATCGATGTCAGAAATTGTACCAATATTTAAAAAAGCGCTTTTATATCCAGAAAGAATTGCTTTGAAAGATCAACATGGTCGATATAGCTATTTTAGTTTGCTCTTGGGCAGTCAGTCGTTGTCCGAACAAATTAGTGCAGCAGTTAAGAACAGTACGGGAGAAAGAATTGCATTTTTATGTCCAAATGATGGAAGTTATGTTATTACACAGTGGGCTGTATGGATGTCTGGACAAATTGGTAAGGTTAAAAACAAAAACAAAAAACTTCAGCCGCATTTAGACCCAGTTCGAGAGCTAGTCACGAACACAGAACCCGATCTAATCCAAGTTTGCTTTTGAGACGGTACTTCAAAGGCCTTGTTCTAGAACACAAGCCAAGAGTAACCTGGGAACTGGAGCCGTTCTAAGCTCATTACTTGTGAGGTCTTAGCAAAATCATTTGACCCTTTTAATTTTCTATTGCCAGAAGATCTACAAATCTACCATTTAATCCAGTCATCACAAACTAGCTAGAAAAAAATATTGAGTTACATTTTTTTTTGCTAGTTGATAGTTAAGGAACACAGCCTTAATTTTTATTACGCTTTGAAGGTGGTGCATAAGTCCCCAGGAGGTCGAAAAGTAGTTCTTTGGAAATAACTCTAAAACAGTTTGGTACTTTCAGGACAAATCTGAAAGCTAATAAAATTTTAAATAAAATGGTTGAAAACAGTAAACATTTATTTTGGTCTAAACGCGGCTTTAAAAAGATAAAATTTTACTATGATAAGGTGTTTACATAAGAAATACTCCGCTACTTCCCATACCTATCTTATCTTTTTGTATATCTTCAGCATTAATTTCTATTTTGTGTAATATAATATAAATTCAAAATTTAATCTGCATTTCATAATGACTTAATAATGCTACAATATATTATGTGGATCAAGCTTATATGTATTGAAGTTTTCGGACAATCTGTATAATACTCGCCATGGTTCTAAAAGGTTCTGATGTCGCAGATGCATATTTTAGAGCCGTCCTGGTTGTTTTGTGGAAAAGGAAGACTCTCACCACCTCCCAGTTCCTGGCACAGAACTTGGGCTCGTCGGTGATTGGTTATCGCTAGTTGTCTGGTCACTTGTCGCTTTCCTGCTATAAAATACAGTCCAGTACGCTATTGTTAAGTTGTTTCTTTGGTTGTTAATTGATCAAGATGTCTAATACAGTTTTGCATAGACAAGCACGAAAAATAATTTTTTGGGTGACTTTATGCAAGAAATTAGACCTTTACATTAAAGAAAAATTAAAAATAATATAGCGCATGTTTGTAGTTTTTGAACCGACTGTACCTGCGCTAGCCTCCATTTGCATCTAGCTTTCGAGCCATGGCACTTACTGTACATTATAATATAATCATGTTTTTAATGCCTCATGCCAGTGGTGGATTTACCAGTAGGCTGAGTAGGCTTGAGCCTAGGGTGGCAAATTTGGGAACCAAACTTTTTAACCATTTTACAGCTTTTTGAGATTTTGAGATTACCTCTACTGAATGTACATTATTGTATACATTACCCCGCCTTATTAGTCGTACATGATTGAGCGTTGATCAGCTTAAAAATATATCTAAAAACAATTTTTTATGAAATTTCAACCAAATTGTTTGGATTGTAAAATAACTAGGAACTGGCAACTGTAGAAGTAAGGACGGCAAAAATTTAACAGCCTATACTTGGGAAATGTGTAAATCCGCCACATGTGATTAGAAGTTTCACTTCTATAGTATGTGGTATAGGTAAACTGCACGCTCCTTTTTTTTTAGCTGTTCCTTTGTCACATTTACATCCAGCACAGATGATAGAGTATTTCGTAAAGGATTGTGAAGCACGTGTATTAGTCACGACTCCGAAATATGCGGAATTAATGGATGAAGTTGCCTCGAAAACTAAACGAAAATTACTAGTCATTGATGATAGTACGAGAAGAATGGCTATGCATATTGATGAGCAAGGCTTTGCTGAAAATATGGTTCCAAATCCCGGACAACCGAACGAGTTTTATGCCAACAAAGAAGCTATGATTCTTTATACGAGTGGCACCACGGGAAATCCAAAAGGTTTCTAAAATTTTACAGAGCTGCATTTAACACCCCAAGGGTAGCGTCCCTTATAGTTTTTTTATGACTGACAATCTCAACTTTCTGACACAAACAGTAGGAAATTTGTGGTTTACAAAACTCATAAATTCTCAATTTATTATTTTATCATTCTAACTCCACAAGTGTAAAAATTCGCTTTTCAAAATGTTATAAAATTTTGTCGTCTTGAGGTCCGCCGACTCCAAAAGACATATTTTTGAAAAAAGTTTGTTCCTTTGAGCATGATACAGGCCATTGAATTGTAATGAATTTTTTGGAGAAAAAATGCAAATGTATAGTCCTATTGTGGCGTTACGAGTGAAATTGACTTTACCATCGTGTACTGCAGACTTTTAAACAACCTCACGCTGAGTTGTAGATAAATTCACAGGTTAGGTTATTTTTGACAGCTAGTTGTATCATTTGTGTTTTGTATTTTTTGACAAAATGGAAAAAGAGCAGTATCGCTCCGTAATTCGTTTTTTATACGAGTATCTCGCCGTTGTCATAGATTGTAAAAGGTTCAACTTCAGTTTTATTTTTTTTAAAAACGAATTATGGATCGATAGTGCTCTTTTTCCATTTTGTTGAAAAATACAGAACACGAATGATACAACTAGCTGTCAAAAATAACCTAACCTATGCAGTACACGATGGTAAAGTCAATTTTACTCGTCAACGCCATCTGTCGTCAAACACGGGTACTTATTGATCAACCGTTGTATGTATAATTTTTCTTTACGGTGCATGTTGCACCACAGAGTCCAGAGCCATCTTTAACCTATTGGAGGCCCTAGGCACTTTCGTATAATGGGGCCCCTATGACTATTAAAGAGAACTATTTTTTCTTAATAAAAAAGCATAATTACTAAAGGAAGATTTGGTTTGAGGATCATAAATAAATAAGCTTTACCAAATTTTCGCTAATGGCCAACGTTTCGAGAATTATATTCACATCATCAGGGCCTTAAGCTGGTCTAATAGTGGTAAATTGTTCTACTAATATATACATGATCATATTATAAGATTAATACAATTTTAACATCACAACACATTAAAAAATTAATTCAATAGTAATAAACTGTCACCAATTAAAAAATTATTAAAAAAAAAACAAACTATTACTTTTTCGAATATTGTGCATAAATAAATTTGTACAAATTTATTTGTGCACAATATTCGAAAAAGTAATAGTTTTTTTTTAATAATTTTTTAATTGGTGACAGTTTATTAATATTGAATTAATTTTTTAATGTGTTGTGATGTTAAAATTGTATTAATCTTATAATATGATCATGTATATATTAGTAGAACAATTTACCACTATTAGACCAGCTTAAGGCCCTGATGTGAATATAATTCTCGAAACGTTGGCCATTAGCGAAAATTTGGTAAAGCTTATTTATTTATGATCCTCAAACCAAATCTTCCTTTACTGTGACATTCTATTGGATCAACACCACCATATACGAAGACATAATTACTAAGCAAACCAATAATTAACAAGTACAATTAAAAAATATATCAATATATTTGTCGAAAGTATCGGTTATCGGATGCTCATCTGAAACTAGGGGGCCCCATCGATCGCGGGGCACTGGGCACGTGCCCAGTGGAAAAGAGGGCCCTGTCACAGACGGTGTATTCATTGTTGTTATTATTCACAGACGCAACTAAAACTTAAATTTCTTTTTCCAGGAGTCATACTCACGCATAGAAATTTACAATCGCAGATGACTTCACTGATAAATGCGTGGAAGCTGAGTGCAAATGACACAGTTCTTCACATTTTACCATTGCACCATACTCACGGCATTGTCAACGCGCTCATGTGCTGCATGTACGCCGGTGGACGCTGCGTCATGTTGCCGAAATTCGATCCTAGCCTTGTTTGGTCTCAGCTGCTCGGCATTAATATAGCACCGCAGGACAGAGTCAACGTGTTTCATGCCGTACCCACTGTGTACGTCAAACTGATACAAGAATACGACAAGATATTCAAAAAGAATCAGCGCATGATTGAATACGTCTTGACGACACTCAAGCAGAAAGTTAGGTTGATGGTTTCCGGCTCGGCACCGTTACCTGTTTCGGTTTTTGATAGGTGGAAGGAAATAACGAGTCACGCTCTTCTAGAACGCTACGGTAATCATTCTCATTTTTACAAATTTTTGTTTCAACTTCACATATTTGTCTGTCAGTCGGTTTGGTTCAGATCTTGCAATCAAAATTTCAACTAGTTGGAATTAAGTAAGAGCTTTGAAATTTTGCACACGTGACAATCCAATAAGTGTTGATCAGTAAGTACTTGTGTTTGACAACAGATGGCGTTGATGAGTGAAATTGACTTTACCATCGTGTACTGCAGACTTAAACGACCTCATGTTGAGTTGTAGATAAATTCATAGGTTAGGTTATTTTTTACAGCCAGTTGTATCATTCGTGTCTTGTATTTTTCGACAAAATGGAAACAGAGCAATATCGATCCGTAATTCATAATTACGAATCGATATTGCACTTTGTTATTGAAAAATACAAAACACAAATAATACAACTGGCTGTAAAAAATAACCTAACCTATGAATTTATCTACAACTCAGCACGAGGTCGTTTAAAAGTCTGCAGTACAAGATGGTAAAGTCAATTTCACTCGTCAGCGCCATCTGTCGTCCAACATGGGTACTTATTGATCAACTCTCGTATCTAATATGTCGTTCTAAATCGAAGATGTTGGTTTAATTGTTTCTTCACGAGTCTTTTGACATAAATAACAAATAAAAGAGTTTGACGAATAGAGCATGATAAGTTATGTGACGTCATTGTAGACCCAAAATGGCGGAAGCCGCATGTTTGATTTATGTAAATATTTTTTATTTTTTAAGGCTTCTTTGCTTTGAAAATATATTTGATACATTGTTTTGTTTACTTTAAACAGGTATGACTGAAATCGGTATGTGTCTATCGAATCCGTACAAAGGTGATCGTGAACCGGGTTACATTGGAATGCCGTTGCCCGGTGTGTCTATAAAATTAGCTGAACGCATATTAGGCAACGAATTCGAAACGATATTGGAATGCAATGCAGTCGCCATTGATGACTACGATGAAAGAAATAACCCAGAACCAAAAGTCACATTCAATGAGAAACGGGAACGTTCCAAAGACAATCCGGTTGGAGAAATTTTAGTCAAGGGCGATAACGTTTTTCCAAGATATTACGCTAAAGTGGAAGAAACGAAAAATGAATTTACATCAGACGGTTGGTTTATAACGGGGGATTTGGCCGAATACGACCCGAAGAAAAATAAATTTAAAATATTGGGAAGGGTCAGCGTTGATATTATTAAAACGGGAGGCTATAAAGTCAGTTCGTTGCAAATCGAAACAATCCTTTTATCGCATCCGGATATTAAAGAAGTCGCCGTAGTGGCATTGCCAGACGTTACGTGGGGACAGAAGGTTGCAGCAGTCGTTATACTTAAAGATGGCGTCGTTATGATGTTGCCAAAATTGCGGGAGTGGGCAAAAGAGAAAATGGCCGAATATTGGGTTCCGACAGTTTTAAAAATTGTCGATGAGTTACCCAAAAATTCGATGGGAAAAATTAATAAAAAGGTTTTGATAAAAGACATTTTCCCGGATTATAGTGAAAAGACTGAAGAAAATGTTGCGAGAAAAGAAAATTAAAATGTGTGTTATTTTTTGCCTTTAATCATTGTTGCCAGTATATTATTATTTCCTGGTTTTGTTTTATTTTTCATAATTAAGTATTTCTTGGAAGTACTCGCTTTTTTTGTCAAAACTTTGTAATTTTCTTCAAATATAAACACTTCCGTCTTATGTTAAATAAAAGTTAATTTACTTTATTTGAAGTATTATTGAACGGTATTTATACAAAAGAAACTTTGAATCCTTTATCTGTCAATTTATCCAGGTCGTCAACTACCAGTAACCGCAATAGGGGTGTTAAAAAGCCCTCTTGAGGGCAATCTTTGATGGTTTTTATTGTAATTGGCTCGTCTCTGAGATAGGCCGTTATTAACCGGCTTGTGAGCATGCATCCATTCAGCCATTGTTGGGTCCTAGCCCCTTCTAGTTAAGGCTTTGTGAATGGATTATCAAACTCTCCCTCAATATCCATAAACACACTTAGTGCAATTTCACCGTATTCTATAGCCTTTTTAAGTTTCTTGGTGAGGCTATGTAGAGCAGAGACAGTGGATTTGCCTGGTTGATAGGCAAAATGATTCGCATTTAGGGGGAATAGTACTAGATATTCACTTCTAATTGGCTGGTCAATAATTTTCTTCGTCGTTTTCAGTGAAAAACATGAGAAACTGATAGAACGGAATGATTTAGGGTGATTTTTCAGGCGTTTTCCTACCTTAACGTCTCGCCAGGATTTGGATATATGTCCCCAAACAAATCTAGCTCGGAACATAACCAATAGATCCATAATAAGAACCTCCATTCCTTGTTGGAGGAATGCTGAATAGATTCCGTCCCCCCTGGAGATTTATAGAGCTTGAACAATTGTTTAGCCCATCTGATCTTGCCCGGAGTAAAAATTTTGGTGGCTAATTTACGTGAGTGGATCCGAGGTATATATATATATAGGTATATATATATACACATATATATATATATACGTATATATATATATATATACGTATATAAATATATATATATATACATATATATATATATAAACATTTTCAAAAATGGTGCCAAAGTGTTTAGGAGGTTATGAAACGTCGAGAAATTTTGGTCCGACCCCTAGGTCCCGCCATCCGACCAACGCCAATAGTGTATGTTGCCATATGGCAAATACACTAATTATGTAATAAAGACCATATCGTTTTATTTAGTTGTTAGAAGCTTGATTTTTTTTACAGGATTATGGAATCATCGTTGACTTTAGTATTTGATATTAATCTCAACTAATTGTTACCTGTAGCTGTTCCTGAAAATAAAAGTCTAAAAAGACAACAAAATAATTCTATAAGGGTTCTGTTTTTTTTTCATTCTGAACCTTAATAAAGTTTCCAGTAAAATTTTATTTCAATTTTGATCGGACTACCTCAATTGTTTCAAAAGCTGAAAAGGAAGAGTTACTTTTGAAAGCTCATAAGTTCCACATTCTTAGCTTCTGCTTCCGAATTTTTCGTATGTTTGTAACGCATGTTCAACATAACTTTTCTAGTATCTTTGACCTTTTATCAACTCCATCAAGTAGTATACTAATGAACAACTATTTAGTGCAGCAGTTTATCAATCTGACGTGAAATCCACGGAGGACGCGAATGAAGTACAAAATTCGCCTATAAATTGTGCAAATTAACTACATCTGTTTGACGTCGGAATTCGAAAAAACAGTACCCCACCGTATCTCTGAAACAGGACGTCATATAAATTTTCCAAAGGATCTTTTTTTTTTGTGTGAACCGCTGAACATAATTTATTATTTTTCGAATCGAACGCGTTTTAAAATTCGGATTTTCTAAATTATTCAAGGGTGTAAAAAAATCATGCGTCTCGTCCTACTTCCGATGGTTGTTTTTTGCGGCGCTTTACCGAAAACAAAAATTAGCATTTTTTCAAAAATTTTCGAATTCGGATTTTTTGTCAAGATTTTTTTTTTGGCCGAATCACATAAACTAAGGAAATTTGCACGATCCGACTAAAAAAAAAATGGTTTATTGAAAATTTCCGAATTTGACCAAGAGCTTATTTCGATCACCTTTGGATTTCGGTTGGGAGTGTAATCTTTTTCGGCGATATGTGAAAAAAAATATTTTTTTATAAAATTCGATAAAATTGAGAGTCGAATCGATTTCTCAAATAGAAAAATTTGGAAAATCTGGAAGCGTCCACTCTACAGAAGCAATTTTTTTAAGTTAGTGTTTTTTAACAAAAAAATGAAAATACTATTTGACGAGAAGTGTTGTAATAAGAACGGTGTTCGAGAGCTATTAAATGTCCACATAGAGATTATAAACCTGTCTATGTGTTAGCTAAGTATGTCGAAAGATTTGAAAAATTCACGTAGGCTTGTCGCTTCTAAATTTTCCGAATTTTTAATGCAATTAGATAGCGAGTGAAAATGTCTATAATCCCTATACATAAGAATTCAATACACCCTTTTACTAGGATCGGCCGACAACCCAAAGGCATTGGTGTGCCACAAACCAGGTAATTCAAATACTGGATACTTAGTGTCACTGAAATAAACCTAGTAAATCTATTGTAAGACAATTATTTTATTTGACTACTAGCAGTCGGTTCGGCTTTCGTCCGGATTAAGATGCAGTGGTTTTTCTTATAGAATAATAGATGAATTTGCCCGGGGTAGCCCCCCTAATTACGACGCTACTGGGAAGTTAATAATAATTCATCAAAACCTCAACCATGAAGGTTTTGATCTCAATTAATTACAAACAGACAAATAATT
Source organism: Venustoraphidia nigricollis (assembly GCA_034508555.1). Taxonomy (NCBI): domain Eukaryota; kingdom Metazoa; phylum Arthropoda; class Insecta; order Raphidioptera; family Raphidiidae; genus Venustoraphidia; species Venustoraphidia nigricollis. Next base: position 1,730,949 of record JAVRKA010000065.1, on the reverse strand, counting down.
ACACGAAACTTACAGTTAAATAAAACTGTTTAAAAATGCAAATGACATCTTCTTTTTCTATTTCAAATACAAAATTGTTATTTTTTTTAAAGATAGATAAAAGACTTATTGACCAATATTTACGTTTTTTTTTTACATAATTAGTAAAGAGTTGGTACCAACTTATATAGTTTCACCCAGGACACTTAATGTTTTATAATTTTATTTTTATTAGTGTATTTGCCATATGGCAACATACACTATTGGCGTCGGTCGGATGGCGGGACCTAGAGGTCGGACCAAAATTTCTCGACGTTTCATAACCTCCTAAACACTTTGGCACCATTCTTAAAAATGTTTATATATATATGTATATATATATATATATATATATATATATATAATATGTGTGTACGCGCGATAACTTTCGAAAGAGTTAATTGATTTCAACGAAATTTGGGCCACGTGTTGAAATCCATCACCGCAAGAAGCCTATTTAAAATGGGCCTAATCGGGCTATTTTAAGGGTAGTTTTTAGGGGTTGAAAAATGTTTTTGGGCCCCAAAATACCGAAAAAATTCTCCGAATCGTTTCAAAATTGAAATTTAACCCTTTGGTAGTGATTAAAAAGTGTCCCCACAATTTTAATAAAATCGGCCCGACAGGACCGGATTTACAAATTTTATGAAAACACTAGTTTGCAGATAGTGACTTATTTATTGAAGGGTGTATTTAATTCGGTGTAGACGTTAGATTGTTAATAATATTACAATTAAGAAAAAAAAATGTTTTTGAGGGGTGTATTAAGGGGTTAAATTTTTTATTTTGCCCAAAAACAAACTTAATTTCACATAATAAAAGTATAAAACCACACGGCCCTATACAATCAAATACATATATTGTCGGCAGGGTTTTGGCACTGCGACCCGGGTTTTTTTTTATGTCGTATGGGAAAAACTCGCACAAAACCCCATCTTTTTTTGCACAAAATGGTTAATTGTGTTAATATTTAAATACTATATAATATGCAAAATGGGTATTCTCAAAATATATTTTTTGAAATAAAATACTTGTGTTCTTAAGTATGTCATGTCACATATTTAATTGATTTTATTAAAACATCATTTACGCATATGTGGCCAGATTCATTGATGCCGAACAAGGCGGCTTCTTTGATTCGACCTCGAGTCTCGAACATATGACGATCATTGTTACTGGTGATGCAACCACATCGTTATTTGATGATATTGACCAGGCCTGCCATGACGTATGTAACCTAAACTTTTTGCGAACAGCGAATTGTTACTTTTCTCCAAGAATATTTGATATATGTGATAATTCGAGCAGACGCTAATTAGTTCGAAGTGTGTCGCGTATGGTAAACTTTTTTTCCAATCGCCGTAACTCTGAGTCAAAAAATTTAAGCTCGGCTTTCAGTAACTGAATTGAAAGTCAGCAGACAATGAAGTTTCACCATGAGGGTCCCGTTTTTTACCACTTTGATAAGCAATACGAAACACTAAAAACGGCTGTTAGTAATATTTAAAGTTTCAATAAAAACAAAAAACCCGGGTCGCAGTGCCAAAACCCTGTCGACAATATAGTGTATTTGCTTGTATAGGGCCGTGTGGTTTTATACTTTTATTATGTGAAATTAAGTTTGTTTTTGGGCAAAATAAAAAATTTAACCCCTTAATACACCCCTTAAAATAACATTTTTTTTCTTAATTGTAATATTATTATCAATCTAACGTCTACACCGAATTAAATACACCCTTCAATAAATAAGTTACTATCTGCAAACTAGTGTTTTCATAAAATTTGTAAATCCGGTCCTGTCGGGCCGATTTTATTAAAATTTTGAGGACACTTTTTAATTACTACCAGAGGGTTAAATGTCAATTTTGAAACGATTCTGAGAATTTTTTCGGTATTTTGGGGTCCAAAAACATTTTTCAACCCCTAAAAACTACCCTTAAAATGCCCCGATTACGCCCATTTTAAATAGGCTTCTTGCGGCCAAATTTCGTTGAAATCAATTAACTCTTTCGAAAGTTACTGCGCGTACACACATATATATATATATATATGTATATACGTATATATATATATATATATATATATATATATATATATATATATATATATATATATATATACATATATATAAACATTTTTAAAAATGGTGCCAAAGTGTTTAGGAGGTTATGAAACGTCGAGAAATTTTGGTCCGACCCCTAGGTCCCGCCATCCGACCGACGCCAATAGTGTATGTTGCCATATGGCAAATACACTAATAAACTAAACATTTCATTTTACTTCTTGTAATACATTTTGAATAAAACGTAAGCATTTGTACATTTCGAAGACGTTTTTTGTATTTGAAACTCGACTGAAAACCTTTACGTGTCTGGAAATTTCATATCAGTTACTTTAATGTAAGTTTTATTGAACGCAGAGGGAATCCAGATGGCAACACATGTGTTATTCAAACACAGACCGAATGTTTTTAGTCGGTTGCTCAACCAGTTCAGAACTTTATATCGCTCAAACTGAATCAGAATTTTATAGTAGCGGAACTTACACAGATTGTATCAACTCAAAGCTGTCCATAGGACACTCTGTGTGTAAGACAGAGCACCATACACAAACGATAAGCAAGAGTGAGATAAATGATCGCTAATAGATAGTAATTACTGTGGTTACTGTAAAATAAATTTAAATAAACGTCTTTGTTTTCTAAGTAAAAATAGCCATTTTATCAATTAATTTATTACGTCGGCGGTTGAATTACCACCATAAAACCATTTAATTACTTGGATTTTTTCGTGAACAGTATAAATAGTCATTTTATCAATAATTTCGGTAGTGACTACAGACTGTCATTAATTGATAAAATGGCTATTTTTACTTAGAAAACAAAGACGTTTATTTAAATTTGTTTTACAGTAACCACAGTAATTACTACCTATTAGCGATCATTTATTTCACTCTTGCTTATCGTTTGTGTATGGTGCTCTGTCTTACACACGGAGTGCCCTATGGACAGCTTTGAGTTGATACAATCTGTATACGCATCACGGTAGAGTGAATTTGACGCCATCTAACATAAATACTTGACAATACTTTCCTTTCTCTGCGCTTGATGAATGGATGTAAAAAGAAGGAGATGGGAGGAAATCACAAATTAGAAATGGGAAAAACGGGTCTTTTTAGTGATCTGCATCTTTGCATCTGGATCCCGTATGTGAGCCGGCTCACTGAACCGGTTCAAAAAGAGCCGAGTTCTGAATATGTTACTGCAGTCTGCCACTGAGTTACCTAGTTCAGACCTGTATAGAATCAAGAATGCATGGCCAAACATGTGATGCATGAGTCATTTGAGCTGACAGATGCATCAAAGCAAGAACTGATACGTAAGTGTAAAATGTGCCTCTGTGTGTTAAGTGTTTCACTGAGTTATGCGGATCCTTTGATCCGTCGGCTCAAAAAAAAGTGAGTCGGCTCTCACGGATCTTCTGTCGGAGTCGGTTCTTTGAACCGGTTCAGATCTGAGTTACCCAACACTATCACAAATTGCTTAATGGGGAGAACGTAGCAGAAAATTAAAAGAAAGATCAAATGGTAAACAATTATAGCATCTTCGACATCCATCTCGTTCGATTCAACGGTCACGACAGGCTGCTTTTAAACTAGCTACTCATAATTTCGACTGACGCAGTCAAGTTCTTTAAACCGTTAAATTAGTTTTTGACAGGGGCGTAGCTACCGCCGTATATGCCGTATCAATTATAAGGGGCCCCCGGACCACGGGGGCCCCCAACGTCCGTAAGTAAAAAAAAACTTCCCATTTTTTTTTTATTTCAGAAATGACAAAAGTCAAAAAAATCAATTTCTTGTATTCCCGCATAAACCGTGCGTTCAAAAGTTGGCAACACCCTACATCGGTTATCGCGGGCTGCGGGATTTCCCCGTTTAAGTCATTTACTTCAACGGGGGAAGGGCCCCCAAACAAATTTTTATACGGGGCCCCGCCAAGGCACGCTACGCTTCTGGTTTTTGATGTAAGCACTGTGAAGCGAGTATATATGGTGGAAGCTATGGGTGTTAAGTATTCAAAAAGGTACTTATACCACCATCGCGTTTTCTTAGATTTTTTTTAATTTAGACAGATTATTATTTAAATAAGCCTGATCGAATGGCGCAAAAAAGAAATATATGTATGACCTACTGTTAAATTTAAATACAAAATTAATATAATTTTGACCCACGCTGTCAAAGTCAAAAATTAAATTATATAATATTGACTCACTTGGGAAAAAGGTTCGCCATCACTGGTATAGACTATAGAGTTTACTATACAAACATAGGTATGTACTTTCGTTCGGAAACGAATGAATGCCCATACTGTGGCCGTATTTGAATTCGAGCACCGAGCTGGGTAGAGCAGTGGTGACAGCACTAGACTCGCATTCGGAAGGTCCGAGTTCGAATCCCGGCGGGGGCAGATGTGGCTGGGACTTTTTCCTACTGCCTCTCGCCGAGAAACGATAATTCCTGTACCGGCCATCTTGATTGAGGTTTTCCATGGTTTCCCTCAATGAATTCCAGATAAATATCGAGATGGTTCCTTATTTGAGGCCATGACCGATTGCCTATCAAACTCCTAGTTCAAAAATTACGTACCTTATCCTAATTTCCAATAATTCCTTCATTCGTCCATTGCTATTACATAAGTTGAAGTTTTAAAAATGTAGAAAAATAACGGGAAGTGTGGTAGATGGAAAATAGTAATGGTGCGAATGGCGTCTGTTATGGCATAAAGTCGAGAAACGGACGTTAAACGCATTATTATTATTATTATTATTTGAATTCGGGCATGTTAAGAAGCATTCTAAGGAAAGATAGAAAACACTCCAACAGAGGACATGGTGCCTGAAACTATACTTGTCCGGAACGACCCGAAAGTAGTCTTCGTGCAGTATGGTTGCAGTGAAGTTCTACACCAAACGCACGGATTATGAACAACAGATGTGAAACACATGACGATCGTCTCTGTGTACATATATAAATATATATTAATATGTATCCATAGACTCGATATTGGCTAAAATTCAATACTTCTGTAATTTTTAATGAAAAATAGCAATAATAAGTACACTTCAGAGTTGATTTGTGAGTTGGATGACTGTCAATAATAAACTGTCGATATTGCAGCTGTGGCTTTGACATCAAATCAATTTATTTTCGAACTATTCGTTGCGGTGAAAATTCTACAAAATTCGAGTTTTAATATTGCCACTGTTAATAGAGATGCAACTCCAATCAAAACATTTTTTCAAGTGTAACTTCTGCATTTAATTTTCGCGTTAAATGTTTAATGATTTAACCTATGGCAACAAAAAGCATACTATATCATATATTTTCCTGTATGTCCAGATGTCCAGATCCTCCAAAAGGTCCCAGTAAACTTAGGAAGTTGAAATTTGGCACACTTATATAAGACACGGAACAGAACCTAACGGAGCCGAATTTTCACTGACTTGATTGTGCTAGCGGCAATGTGTGAGGACGATGAGCAAGATGAGGACAATAGCGTTGAAGTTCTCGCCACCAAAAAAGTTGGTAATTCAGAGGCGGTAGGAGCTTTAAACACTGCTTTAAAATGGGCTGAAGATAGCCACGAAGTTATGTTTCTCCGTCGACTTAGAGACCGGGCTTTTGAAATGAAGTGCGAAAATTATAAACAGAAGAGTATTACAGACTTTTTCAAGAAGAATTAACTAATGTTTTATTTTAACTTACTGTTTTTCTTACATAGTTGTAATTTTGAACATGTACATTTTTGTCATTGATTATTGTCATTGATTGATTAAAGAAACTAAGGTTAAACATGTGCTTTATTACCATTAAATATGGCATACTATAATCCGGACGCCTCGATAAAAACCGGAAAGGGTCTTGTTTTTGCTTCTCCGGATTAACGAGGCCCTACTGTAATTGTAAATAGATGGCCTTTTCAAGTTTATTTTTAGACTTTTTAACACACCGTTGCAGGATTTATTATTTTTAAGTGACCGTCATTCATGATTTTTTCAGATTTTTTTGATCGGACGACTGGAAAAATAGAGGGTGGGGACCACACTGTAAACAATTTTGATTGTAGCTCCCTAAGTAGGACTCCATAATTTAATTACATGTTAAGGGGTAACACCACTGTAAATTTTTCAAAAAATCGATTTTTTTTTAGGCTTAAAAAATACTTTGAACCTTTTAGAATATGGGGAAAAATATTTCATACCTCAAAGTATTTTTTTTTTTCTTGTAATTTCGAGCTCTTCCCCAAGCGCGTCTATAATGTCTATAATGCATTTCAAAACTTTAAATGCGTTTTTCTCGAAACACGATTTTTCAAAACGGCAAGCAGCATAACTCCAACAATTTTCATTCTTTTCATTCGAATTTGTTACAATATCTTTAAAATAAGATTTTGAAGATAAATACGTAGGGGATTTTCGATAAGTTAATTTAAACATTATTTATTAACAAATGATTATCTTTTTTTTGTTGCAAATTTAACGATTTAATTCAAATACTCGCCAATCACACAAAAATCAATAGTTTTAAAATCCCCTACGTATTTCTCTAGCTATAAGCATGTACAATAAGTGTTTTTTTTTTTTCTAAATCCAAATTTGCAGCAGCTACACTGCGTGCCGCAGAGCGCCTCAAATTCTACATGCCTCGCGAAAATGGCTGTGGTGCCGTCATTTCTGAATATTTTTTTATAATAATTTTCTATTTTGTTACTTAAATATACGCTAAATAACTTCCTCCAATATTATAATTTTATTACCTTTCCTTCCACCCAAAAAAAAAAATGACTAAAAAACACGTTTTTTTAGGCTGTTACAGTGGTGTAATTTTAGAAGACTGGATGATGTAATGTGAATTTTTTTGGTCATGATTACCCATGCAATTTCTCAACATTTTCAGTATTAAGATTTCGATTATCTACCTATGAAGTTTCATTAAAAACCATTTGTAAATTTTAGGATCTTTGATCATAGATGGAAGTGATGAAATTATAAGGGCTTCCTGTGACTCCGGAAACCTAAAAATGATTCGAGTAAGTAGTGCAACGAGGATACTCAATTATGAAATAAAAGCGCTTCTGAAAACACCCAAAGGCCTGTTAATTAAAAACTAAAAATTTGTAAAAAGAAATGTTTATATAAACCTGAACTGTGTTAAACAAGAATGAGAATATTAAATTTACATGTGAATATATTGTTCTCTTCGTTTTGCCTAGTTCAGAATATTAATTTTTGAACATTAGTCGTATGTATTGACTATATCTCGACAATTCTCGCATAAATTAAACTATTGAGACTAATTTTACTTTTACGTAACAATTTCAAATTTATACTCGGGCACGTTGCTATTGTAAGGTTCTGTGTCTTAAAACTATTTTACCCTACCGTGTCAAATGCAGATTTACTTCAATAATAATTTGGTTATAAGGAACTCTCAATTCACGGTTTATAGTCGCTTGCGATCACATTTTAGCCGACTGTAGTTAAGAATTGACTAAGCTGTTATTTAAAAATTTAAGAATAAAAAAATTCTAACTGATTATTAAAACAATTTGTAACAAACTGTAATAAGATTCTGTTTTGTTAGGTACATTTAAAATGATGATAAAAGATGACTAAATTTAATTTTAAGGTCTGAAAATAAATAAAAAGGTGATTTATGACATTTTCAACTGTTTTTTATTACACTGACTATGTTTAAAAAAATCCGTTGACATGTCCGGGTTCTAGGCTCTAAAATCCGGGGTTATCACGCGTTTTGTCCTGGTTGCCAAATTTTAGAGATGGCAACCCTAGTTGTAAATAGCTTTGTAACGACGTGAGCGGTCTGTTAAATGCGAACGCATTTCAGCAAAAAGAATCAAGTGAGTTATACGTATTCGTACGTTTATATAGAAAGACAAAGACAGGGCAAATACGAGAAAGAGAGAAAGAGTATATAGAATGAAAGTGCCTGGTCGTGACACGTGAAAAATTACCACTTCACAAACACGTGGTCCGGACGTCATATTCCGTCATGAAAAGATGAGATAGAGCTCAAGCTAGTAGCTCAGCTCGACTCTCTATATATATAGCTCGTTTATTTGGATAATATCGCACGTACAGCGCTATTATCATTATTGTCGAAAAAGTTATCAACTCTAATTTTTGAAGTGAAACTTCTTTTGGCACGGTAGAGTATGGCATTGAAAATGTAACGAGCGTGTCGCTGTGTACGTATACCGTGACGTCATACAGTCATAAACGCTGGTAAACTGATGAGGTGATGAAAGGTTTTTTCGTAGTTGTTGCTATAGTTATATGTAATTTGACGTTTTCTACAAATAAATAATAATAATAAGTTACACACTCTAAATATTAACCAAACAATGAAGCCTATTGACAGCTTGAACAGCGTCTGATAATGTTTATGACTGAGTGACGTCATGCACTCTGATTGGTGTTCGTTGTCACGTGACTTGAGAGTGATTTAATTACATTTTATTTATTAAATATTAATTAAATTCCTTAAAAATAAGGGAAAATATTGTGTTTTTTAGTATTTCTATCATAGAAACTACCACTTAAAGTTAAAATTATGTTTTTATTTGAATACAGTCATCATCCCTCTTATTTACAATTATTATTGTCTATCTTTTTTTTTATTTTCAAAAATTTTAGAAATGATGAAACTTAGAAAAAAAATTTACAAGACTTTCTTGGAAAAATGAATAGAATAATAGACCCTTATAAAAAGTATACCATCATTATACAAAAAAACAACATTATAGCATATATGTGTCGATTTTCTCTAAAAATAATAGGGTTCTTCATATTTGCATATTAAATATCCTCCCAAAATTTGGTTTCAATCCGCTCATCCGTTTGACCAGTATCGCGTTAACAGTCAAACAGACATATTTTTTCCAGAAATATGTTTTTTGGATTCAGGTTGAGCCGTATTCGAGATACTGACAATAAAAATTTAAAAAAAAACTGAATTCAATAATAAAATTTTAATAGTGGTCAGAACTTGAACTATAATATTAATATTAGTAGATTTTACATACGCTTGTAGCTACGTACCAGCTGAATTCATTTAGTAAAATAGCTTTTGTCTGCTATAATTGTCAAGAAACAGTCATTGTTGTAGCACTATATTAGAAAAAATTATTATTCCAACACGTCACCGTCGGGATTTAAACCCGAATCTTTCCACTTTCGCGGCGGAATGAGTTAATCAATTACTCTACGGTGCACACAATTCAACATTTTAATCCTTCATAATATAGCGATTTACAACACTCAAATTCACTACATGCGAGAGCCAACTCATTCCGCCGCGAAAATGGAAAAATTCGGGTTTAAATCCCGACGGTGACGTGTTGGAATAATAAATTTTTCTAATATAGTGCTACAACAATGAATGTTTCTTAACAATTATAGCAGACAAAATCTATTATACTAAATATAATATTAATAATGAGTTTCTATATAGAGTTGGAGTATTTTTGATAAAAGATACATATGAGGGTTTTTGACAATCTTCTGTCAATGTAAGCAGGATCATCCGATGCTCCGTAGGCGTAGAGTTAAAATATTTTCATATAAAGGCACGCTGGTTATTAATAAATTAACAAAATATCGCCTCTATACGCATCCTGTGATTTTAACAGTATTGCGAAATTGCGAATCAACTAAAGCTTTTAGCTTGATAATTTTACTCGTTATTACAGTTACGCGGATATCTCGTTTTCCTCTAATTACAAACTTTAAGCACACAGGTAAAATTAATCAAAGTTCATGATCGATTTCTGCATTTTATATTTGTTCTTAGTTTTTTTATCCAATGACACAAATAAAGTAGTAGATTGTATATCGAGTGTCGGCAAGCGATGACTTTATGTTTAAAACGAACATAGGAAATAATAGAAAATGGAACTTCTTACGTTCAAACTGAAAACTTGAGTGAACCAAGGGATTTTTAAATTTTAGCAAACAATATTTTTTTAAATTCATTAGATACAATATATTGTGCAACATTCACAGATTACGTCAGCAAACAACATCCCTGTCTTTAGGATGCTGTATCTCAGAATGAAAAAACAGAACCCTTATAGGATCATTGTTCGTATGTCTATCTGTACGTCAAGATTCTTTTCCGAAGGAGCAGCTAGAAATTATCGAATTGAAATTAGTATCAAATTCTAAGATTTACAACCCCATAGTCCTATAAACAATATAAATTTCCAATTAATGCAATAAAGATTTAAAAAAAATGAATTTTTTTGATAGTGACTCACTCATCAAAACCTATATAAGTTTCTTCCCATTGACCTAGAAATAATAATAATAATAATAATAATGCGTTTAACGGCCGGTTCTCGACTTTATGTCATAACAGACGCCATTCGCACCATTACTATTTTTTGCATTTACCACTCTTCCCGTTATTTTTCTACATTTTTAAAACTTCAACTTATGTAATAGCAATGGGCGAATGAAGGAATTATAGGAAATTAGGATAAGGTAGGCAATTTTTGAACTAGGAGTTTGATAGGTAATCGGCCATGGCCTCAAATAAGGAACCATCTCGATATTTCTCTGGAATTAATTGAGGGAAACCATGGAAAACCTCAATCAAGATGGCCGGTACAGGAATTACCGTTTCTCGGCGAGAGGCAATAGGAAAAAGTCCCAGCCACATCTGACCCCGCCGGGATTCGAACCCGGACCTCCCGAATGCGAGTCTAGTGCTGTCACCACTACTCTACCCAGCTCGGTCCCATTGACCTAGAATCTTGAAATTTACCACGAAAGAAGATCTTATAGCATGAGTAAAAGACAAAATCCGAAAAAAATCTATTTCTAATTCTGTGTGGAATTATCACTTAAGTTTAGTTTTTAGTGTTCCGTCAAGATCATTTTTCTCAAGAACGAATAGAGGCACCAAGTTCAAATTAATAATTAATTATAAATTTCTTGTTCGTAGACACCCCATCGGGCAACTTTCGAGATTTTTCATAGGCGATTATTGCAGTTGCAAATCCACGTCCATCTCTTGACAGACCGTTAGACTAGCAAAAGAACACAGCATCTAGTATAAGCAGCTGTTCACGAAAATAGTTCGAACGGGGGTAAAAATATTGCAAACGTCAAGTTTAGATTTTAAGATTCAAAACAAAGATTTAAAAAAATCTCTTTGCAGAATGGAAACACACAACCGTTAATGAAACCACTATAAAATTAAAAATATGTGGACACACATATATCTAGCGTAATATTTGGATGCTTTATTTAAACAAAGATGTGAAAAACAAAAAACATAATCTGTAGCGGTACAAAAAAATACTAGCCTAATGTAAAATGTTTGCCCGCAAAATGATTGAATTTGAAAATGTTAGTATATTATGTGCAAGACATGCCGATGTCAAAATCTATAACGACAAGCCACCACCAAGGTCAGTATTTTACATAATAATAATATAAATTATAATTTTTCAGGTTTTTAAACGCAATACTACTCTTTAAAAATCATCATTTCAAAAATTAAGAAAGAATTTCGAATAAAAAAAAATGAAGACTTACTTGTTTGACATTTGTTTCTTGTGACGTCAGTTTAGTTAACAATTGAACAGCAAATTGAAGCATAACCGCCATTTTCTACACTTTTATATTAAATTGAAAAAAAACGTATTTATGCATTATTTATTTAACTCAAATTTTCTCACCGATTCTATAAAAACACTTTACATATTGCAATTCAATTTTTACACCGGTTTAAAGAAATAATTACATTTTTTGAAAGCGCTTGAACGACCTTCCATGAACAACGACTGTGATGTACTAACGATGGGTCAATCTCGGTCCGGGGGGGATGAAACTAATGAAATTATAATGTCCATACTCCTTATTTTATTCCTTGATTTCTAATATTTGCAAAAAATATCACTTTTCGCCATCAGAAACTTCCAAAAGTTTCAGAAAATATGTTTTTTTAATTACAGATTAATATTAAATAAAGATATTGCTTGATATTCGCATTTTTTTAATTTTTTTATTTTGACGTTTGACAGCTGAATTAAAATAAAATTTTCTGATTTGTGAATATTTTGCAATTATTCCAGCTGTTTTATTCCCAAATTAACAAAGACTACGTCTGTTTCTATACAAAAACAATAATTCTAATATTTTCCAAAATACGTGGATTATAAATTCGTATTTTTTTTGGAAAGTTGATTAAAAACGTATTAAGACGCATTCATCTGCGTTTCGTTGTCTATAATAGAATAAAAGCGATGCTTCTAAATGTTTTGCATTACATAAATCAATCCAAATGTCGTTATAGGCACCTTTCATACACAGACGAATTAATAATCATTATGACATTGGCCTCCAAAACATTGTAGGCAAAATTCCAAGATCCTTAATACATGGTCTCAATGTCTTAAATCTCCAGATCTAGCATAAAAGGCCAAATATCTAACAAATTAAAAGCTCAGTTTAGAAGCCCAAATATCTTTGAACGGTTTGGGTCTAACACCGTATTTAATCAAAGAAATAAATCTGAATAGCTCTAAACATTGTCTTATCTACAACGATTTTGAATAATTAAGTCGTTGTTTTTATTCTTAAATTCATTGCTCACTCAATTATAAGTACCTATCTACTTGTTATGATTTTGAAACTTTTTTCTTAGAAAACAAACCCCGTGTCTACATGCAATATCTACAAGCAATATCATATCATAGCATTTGAAACTTGAATGAAAGCATCGACTAGGTTGTTTTACTCACCGAATACAATGATAAGGTTATCGATGGCAAATCTCATTGTCAAAAGGAGATGTATCTGTAATTTGCCAAGTTTGGTGGCGACAGTATATAGTGGTTAGATTAGATCATTAGATCATTGTTGATTATAGGAGCTCGAAATCTAAGGTCATATGGATAAAACGAAAAAACAATAATAATTTACCATCTACTCTAAATTTTAACTTCTAATTACCTAGAGCAGTCTTAAAATATGTTAAGGAATCATGAAAATAAATCCAACCGTTTTTGAATGACATACAAAGTCTTTCGATGTTCCATAAAATAGTCACAGTAATCTGTGAATATTTGCAAACCTTTAAACAATTCTTGAAACGCAAATTTGAATGCAATGTACTTAATTTACCATTGTGAACATTACTTCTGTATTTGTGTTTTATTATAGGAAAAGATTTTCATAGTAGCAGAAAATTGCAACAACTCAGAAGGTACACAGGCACTGTGATTCCACAATTTAGTGGCAAAAAAGGGACCATAGTTACTTGATTCTTAATAGCTGTAGGTTGTGGCTCATCTCAGAATATGTGGACTCTTCCTTAAAAACAGTAATTGCTGATTTCCTCGACGTTTATAAGTTTTATTTACTTGCCTTGGGAACTCACAATACATATTCCTTTCGTACCTTTGAACAGAATGTTCCAAAACTTATATACTTTCTTTGAACTGCATAGTCACCGATAAGATAACCGTACTTTCAATGTCCAATGATGATGAATGAAGCATACAGAAGCCTATCGACAAGTGGAAAAGCATTGCATGGATTTGAAATGATTAATCGGACTTGGTATAAAAATCCATCGAATGCTTTTTCAGTTATCGATAAGATAACCGTACATGCTATGTCCAACGATGATGTAACGATATCGTAATACTTTGAATACAGCATGCAGAATTGTATCGACAAGTGAAAAAGCATTCGATGGACTTGAAATGATTAATCGGATTTGGTATAGAAGTACATTGAATGTTTTTTCACTTATCGATATATGCAATGTCCGATGCCGATGTAACGATATCAAAGCACCTTGAATACAGCATACGGATCGTATCGACAAGTGAAAAAGCATTCGATGAAGTTGAAATAATTAATCAGACTTAGTATAGAAGTCCATCTAATGCTTTTTCATTTGTCGATAGAATTCTGAATGCTGTATTCAAGGTACTTTGATATCGATACATCGGCATCGGACATTGCATGTATAGTTATCGACAAGTGAAAAAGTCTTCAATGGACTTCTATACAAAATTCAATTAATCATTTCAAGGTCATCAAATGCTATTTCACTTGTTGATAAGTATACATGCAATGTCCGATGCCGATGTAACGATACTGATGCACTTTGAATGCAGAATACAGAATAGTTTCTAGAAGTGAAAAAGCATTCAATAGGTTTGAAATGATTAATCGAACTTGGCATAGAAGTCCATCTAATGTTTTTTCATTTGTTGATAGAATTCTGTACGCTGTATTTAAGGTGTTACGATATCGATACATCGGCATCAGACATTGCATGTATAGCTAATGACAAATGAAAAAGCATTCAAAGCACTTCCATTTAAAGCAATTAAGGCTCTTGTACTGAGCTTTCAAATTGTTAAACATTTGGTCTTTTATGCTACATCTGGAGAGTTAAGACATTGAGACCATGTTTTAAGGATCTTGGAATTTTGTTTACAATCAATTGGAGACCAACAATATAAGTTATAGTAATTGTTAATTCGTCTGTGAGAAATACGAAAGGTACCTGTGGAGAAATTGTAGGTATCACAGTACCTATAACGATATTTGGATTGATTTATGTAATGCAAAACATTTAAAAGCATTGCTTTTATTCTATTATAGACAACGAAACACGGTTGAATGCGTTTTAACACGTTTTTTAATCGACTTTTCAAAAAAATATGAATTCTCACATATTTTGTGGAAAAAAATAAGTAATTAATGTTTTTGTATAGAAACAGACATGATCTTTATTAAATTGAGAATAAAACAGCCGAAATCATTGCAAAATATTCACAAATTAGAAAATGTTATTTTTATTCAGCTGTCAAATGTCAAAATAAAAAAAAATTAAAAAAATCCAAATATGAAGCAAGATTTTGATTTAGTATTAATCTGTAATTAAAAAAACATATTTTCTTAAAGTTTTGTAAGTTTCTGATGGTGAAAAGTGATGCTTTTTGCAAATATTAGAAATCAAGGAGTAAAAAATGGAGGATCAAATCATATTTTCGTAAGTTTCCCACCCCCCCAGACCGAGATTGGCCTATCGTTAGTACACCGCGGTCATTGTTCATGGAAGGACGTTCAAGCGCTCATAAAAAATGCAATTTTTTTTCTTTAAATCGGCGTAAAAATTGAATTACAATATGTAAAGTGTTTTTATAGAATCGGTGAGAAAATTTGAGTTAAATAAATAATGCATAAATGCATTTTTTTCAATTTAATATCAAGGTGTGAAAATGGCGGTTATGCTTCAAGTTGCTGTTCAATTGTTAACGGAACTGACGTCACAAGAAACAAATGTCAAACAAGTAAGTCTTCATTTTTTTTATTCGAAATTATTTCTTAATTTTTGAATTAATGATTTTTAAAGACTAGTATTGCGTTTAAAACCCGTAAAATTATAATTTATATTATTATGTAAACTACTGACCTTGGTGGTGGCTTGTACGTTATAGTTTTTGACATTGAAATTTCTTGCACATAACATACTAAAGTTTTCAAACTCAATAATTTTACTGGCAAACATTTTACATTAGTCTAGTATTTTTTTGTACCGCTACATAAATAAAGCATCCAATTTTTACGCTAGATATATGTGTGTCCACATATTTTTAATTTTATAGTGGTTTCATTAACGGTTGTGTGTTTCCATTCTGCAAAGAGATTTTTTTAAATCTTTGTTTTGAATCTTAAAATCTAAACTTGACGTTGCAATATTTTTACTCCCGTCCTAATCACCTTTGTGAACAGCTGATTATACAAGATGTTGTGTTCTTTTGCTAGTCTAACTGCGTGTCAAGACATGGACGTGAATTTCCAACCGCAATAATCGCCTATGAAAAATCTCAAATTTGACCGATGGGGTGTCTACGAACAAGAAATTTATAAGGTAATGTGGAAACTATATGTATGTTCAATATTTGTAGTTTTTATTGTTTTGTCCAAATTTCTCAAATATTATCGGTGAATTTTCGAAGCAAAAAACCATTGTTTTTGTTCATCTGTTGCAATCAGTAAATATTTGAATGCTCGAACCAAGTAAAAAAAAACAGTCAAGTGCGAGTCGAACTCGCGAGAAGAGGGTTCCGTACCATTCCGTTTTCCGTGAGAACTTTGAGACTTAACGTTTTCGTTTAGGTTTTCCTGTGAACTATGGCTGACACCCTATATTCCCTATTTTTTTCAAAATTTTAGGATAAGTAGTTTCGGAGATACTAAGGGAGGGGGATGGTCAATTCTTAAATAACTTTAAAACTATTTATTTTAAAATTATAAAAAAAAAATATTTTTAGACGCTTACTAAAAGCCCTTTTATTTGATATGCCACACGATACAGTTTGCAAAACTTTTTTTTTAATTTCTTAATTTGCTCCCCAAAAATGACCCGCATGTTCAAAATTCAATTATTTACGTTATGCGTCCGTGTTTGGGACACATAAATTCATATGTGTAGCAAATTTCAGCTTAATCGGACCAATAGTTTCGGAGCAAATTGACTGTGACAGACGGACGGACAAGGTACCCTTAAAATATAAAGATAAAATCAGAAATGATTAATTTTTCATTTAAGAATAAATTGTGCAATTTTTGCCTATTTTATAGCCAAGCTTTATCTTAAAAAAAAAGTGGCTTCGGTGATAATGTGTACTTAGCTTTATATTTTTAAATTTGACACTATATCTTTTGTTTTAACCTGTTACGTCGTCATATCTCACGTAACGTAACTCAGTTCGAGAATGGCTAACACTATGTAAACCCTTTACAGTTTCAAGTTTGCACCACTAATGGGTATGTTACTGAAATGTTGGGACCATATCCAGCTTAATTTTAGAACAAATTTCAAACAAATACTAAATATGTTTTATTTTTGCTAGACAATTTGATTTTTTATTTAACAGGAAATTGGACAATTCAATTTTAATATAGTACACTAAATTAAAAAATTTGCGACGTTTCGTTAATTCGTTTTAACTTCTTCGGGCAAAACTGAAATGATTAAAAATACAAATTAGTTAATGAAATAATTACAATTTTTTTTTTTGTTCTTCTGAGATAGAAAAACCTAAAGCAGCCTTTTGTTTTATAGATAAAATGGTTACTATCATAAATGACCGGTAATTTTACATCACTTAAGTTTTACATTTTGTTATGTAATTACACATTGTACTATGTAATTTTTGCAAACTTCAGTGGAATATTGCACAATAAATTACATTAAAACTACATAAGTCTATATAAGTTTACTTTACTTTATGTATAAACACCAAATTTGTTTAATTTTACACAGAAAGTCCCAGTTTTTGTACACATCTCCTTGTAAAAATAAATAATAATGTAAAATTACCGAGAAAATTGAGGAAATTTTACATTAACTTTCAATGTAATTTTACATCCATTTTTTACAGTGTAGATGACTAAAATTTTTGTAGAGACGATGTTCAAACAGAGAAGAAACTACACTTTAATTTAATTTACGCCCAAAAGTCAATAAGAAGACATAAAACAAGCAAATTTTTGGAATTTATATTATTTAGAAATAGTCTTTCATATTTGATCTTGATCTTGCATATTCGGTCTTGGTCTTGCAGACTCGGTCTTGGTTTTGGTCTTGCTAGTGTAAACAGAGTCTTAGTCTTGGTCTTGCAAAAAAGCAAGACCAAGACCAAGACTCTGTTTTGCCAATTTTGACCAATTTTGCTCATCACTCCTTATAAGCGAATCAGTATTTTGTAAATGGCGGTATCCGCAAGCTGTAACTCATAATAATAATTAAAATATCCGTACAAGAAAATAATATGGCTATAGTCTGTAGAAACTTTATATATTATATTAATGTCGATGTTATAAAGTAAAACAGCACATATCGCAGAATCAAGCTAAACAACAGTTTAATGAAAGCGTGCATTTGACAGAAACATCCATAGCCCCATACATGCTCATGCATGCCTCTGGTCGGTTTTATATTATGATCATGTTGTTTTGAAAATTAATTAAAAAAAAAACGCACACAGAAAACAAACGAACGCCGATAATTATTATTAAGCTTTTGTTTTTTTTTATAAAAACACGCACACATGCATAAATATCGCGTGTGTGTCGTATAAAAGAGTGTTTGCAAAGCGACGTTTGGATGGATTCTCCTTGCGATTCAATTATAATGATTCTTTATTTATGCAAAGGCTAAAATGATAAAATGCTTGAGGAATATTGAAATTGAGTAAATTTTAATCACTTTAGGAAATGTATTCAGTTATTAAATTTGTTATTTTGCCAAAAAATAAATTTCAAATGCATGTATTAACAAGTACGCGGAGCCATGCACGATTTGAAGGTGATTTCTGAACTATTTTTACTCGAAAACAGTACAAGATGTCAATTTTCGTATATGAAAGATTTTAACTTTCGCTTTTTAATTAGAAGTTCTTGAATTTAGATTAATTTTTTGTTAGAAATCTTCTTGAAACAAAAGGGCGGTGAGAGGGGCGGGGGACAAGTTTTTCGGGGGCCAAAAAGCATCTAAAACCAGTTCTTTGGAAATAGTTCGAAAACAGTTACTTTTAGAATATTTCAGCAGCTGAATTAGGAGAACATTAAACTTTCCTTTATAGTGTTCCGTGGAATCTTTACAATTTCTGTCAATTTGTCTGTCCGACTATCTGTCTGTATGTCTCCCAATTTTGTATACCCGAACGTAAATTGATTACCCAAGCACATAAATGATGAGATTTTTGGAAAAATATTTTTTTGACTACCCTACGATAGTCTAAAGGATGTACTCAATTTTTTGTATTTAACCCAAATGGGGCGTTTTGAGATAGGTCTCCCAAATTGCAACAAAATGGCTTTCGAACTTTTGATCTTAAGCCTTCAGTCACGAGTAGGGATGCTGGATTAAGCATCTGGTGCTGGATCCAGCGGTACGTATCAGCCAAAAACAAGTAATTAACTGGGCCTGAGATAGATAATGATAAGATATTGAAGAAAGAAATGGCACTTTATTAAAGTGAGGGAGTAAGAAGTGAAAACCTAACTTTAATCTATGATTATTTGATGACTCTCAAACTAACTAGCGGCTTAGAGGTAGAGAGAGCCCTTTCCGCAAGCGAGTATAATTGCAGTTCTTTAAGAAGTAGGCTGGGAGATAACACCATCAGTATTTCTTTTTTGAGATCTTAAAAGTAAAAAAAAATTGTACATAATTGATTGGCTTTATTCTAAAGACAAGTCAAGTCTTAAATTATATAATATAGTTTATATCAAAGTTTTGTTTCTAATAAGAGTTAACGAAACATTTTATAAGCGAAATACGCAATTTTTTTCTAAAATTATTGAGGCTGAGAAACTGAGACTACAAAGTTTATAAAATAGGTAAACGAATAACTATTTCAGATATCTAGAATATAAATTTAGGTACTTTACTAGCGCCAATAATTACTTATAACTACAAACGAGGATTTGATATAATGTAGATAAATAGTTATTAAAGTTTCTAGAGCTAAAAAAATTGTTTCGTTTATTTGAAAAATGCTCGATCCGCGCTGGATCTAGCTGGATTTGCTATGATCCAGCATAAATCCAGCTGGATGGCAATCCCTAGTTACGAGATATTTGCTTTCAGAATCCTTATCAAAGCGTTCATCTCTAAGCTATCGATGCATATATTTTTTAAAAATTATACATGTAGTGTTTAATGTTAGTACTTCCACTGAAAATTAGATTCTTATGCGATTTCCGCTGTGAATAACCGTGATCTGTACAACAAAGCGTTTCATCTATATCGGATGGTGAATCGATTTGTTCAAATCGAACGACAGATTCACGACCGACAGCAAAGTGTCGGTGGAGAGCTTTTCGAGCGGCGGTGGCGACGCGGTGCGGAGAACACTTGAACTACACAGCTTTCCTGTTGTGAAACAAGCAGTGTTTTTGATCGAGAATGCCTTGATATGTGACATACAGTCGGCCGTCCTATATTATCAACGCGTGGAAATTGTTTTTTTGTGTTTATAGCCGATCGAAAATTGAACTTTTGTTATAATTTTTTTAATTCTTAACCCGATTGAAATTTGAACATGCGAGTATATCGTCAATTCTAAGGTGGTAAAAAGACATTTTTTGGATACGACGTGTTATGAAATTTATCTAATATCTATTCATGAGGAGGTCAAGTTTTCGAAAGGAAACTTCTTTTCGCACGGTAGGGGAAAGTGTAACGCAACGCACTAAAGAAAAAGGGTCTAGGGATCAAACCATGAGGAACCCCGCCAATGGACGTATTCTGTATTCTATAAAAAAACGGCTCTAGTCAGAACAAACGATTTTATAAGTTTAGATTTAATGGAAAATATATTTACTTGTGTCTAATTGTATTGTCCAATTTACCGATTGGCAACTACACTCGAAAAACTGGCGCCTAATCCGGTTGGGATATTTTTTTTACGAAAACAAATTCTACATATCATACATTTTTTAATACACGTGCCGAGTTTGAGCCGTTTCGGAATTTTTGGTTTATTTCGCAAAAGATGACTTACAAACGAAGTTAAAGCTGAAATTAGACAAAATAAAACATTGATATGTGCGATATAAAGAGACAAAAAAAGTGTGTCATTTTAACAATAAAAACAGAATAAAATATATTAACCTCAATGATTCATACTGTAGAATTTAAGTTTGACGAATAAGAGGAAAGAGCTATATAGCTTTGATTCTCTTTGAAGCTTCCAGGCAAACCAGAACAAGCTACGCAACAAGGCAAATCTTATGAAACTCTGAAATGCACTTATTTTTAAAGAAACATGAACCGATTTTAGTAAAAATTGCTATCACTATTTTTATTGTTTAATATTATAAATTAAGTAAAGTTGTTTTTATATTCTTAATATTTTATGTGTGTAATGACTCATGCGTGATATAAATCACACGGTTCATTTTTTCGTGAAATAATTTTCGTAGTTTTTCATTAGAAATAGTTTTCATCAATTCATTAGTTATAATAATTTATTCTTAAATAAAAAAATACTATTTATTTTATACTCGTATGTGATAATTTTTGAAAATAGAATATTTTTAATCATCATCATTTACAGACATTTCAAATAGAAGCGAATCAGTTATGAACGACATAATATATTATAAATATATCGTTTCTATAATATAGAATCACTGTTGTTGAAGTTGTACACTCACATACATTCCTCAGTGACGTTCGAAACTTGTTCAACGGGGTCTCGGACAATAACTTTGTTATAATAGAGAATCTCCAGGATTTTTTAAATAGTTTACATTTGGTATGTAATTCTAGTGGGAAACATCAAGAGTTTAAACATTAGAATTAAAAGCAGAAAAAAAAACAAAAAATGCAAAACTGACCACAATAGACTAGAAAAATCCCACGTGATAAAAAACGTCGCTTCCATTGGTATGACGTCACTGTCTTAGCGTGTACGGTTCATTGCCATAACCATAACAAATAAGGAAACTGATTTTCCATAGAATACTTTAATCCTAGACGTCAATTTATTTAGTTTATTTCTGCATTAGGCTGCACTACGCTAATAATACGAACAAAGCATATATTGCTTAGGACTTAATGATTTCAAATTTTATATTAAATGAAGGTACAGCCAACGGGAATTTCAGTGTAAAAGTGTTAAAAGCAGTGACGGATTTAGATGCAAACTTGTTTTATTATAAATCCGTACTGTCGCGTCAGTCTATAAAATACACAAGGCGACATACATACAGTGCCCTCTTTCACCTATTGGAGGCCTTGGGCACTTAAAAGTAATGGGGCCCTTATTAGTGTATTTGCCATATGGCAACATACACTATTGGCGTCGGTCGGATGGCGGGACCTAGGGGTCGGACCAAAATTTCTCGACGTTTCATAACCTCCTAAACACTTTGCCACCATTTTTAAAAATGTTTATATATATATGTATATATATATATATATATTTATATATATATATATATATATATATATATATATATATATATATATATATATATATATATATATATATATATATATATATATAGGTATATATGTGTGCGGGCTATAACTTTCGAAGAAGTTAATTTATTTTAACGAAATTTGGCACACATATTGGAATTCATCACCGCACAAAGCCTATTTAAAATGGGCCCAATCGGGCCATTTTAAGGGTAGTTTTTAGGAGTTGAAAAATGTTTTTGGGGCCCAAAATACCGAAAAAATTCTCCAAATCGTTTCAAAATTGAAATTTAACCCTCCGGTAGTAATTAAAAAGTGTCCCTACAATTTTAATAAAATCGGCCCGACAGGACCAGACTTACAAAATTTATGAAAACACTAGTTTGCAGATAGTGAATTATTTACTGAAAGTTACATATAATTTGGTATAAAGGTTCGATTGATAATAATATTGCAATTAAGAAAAAAAATTATTTTAAGGGGTGTATTAAGGAGTCAAATTTTTTATTTTGCCTAAAAATCAACTTAAGTTCGCATAATAAAGCCACTCTGCCTGTATAAGCAAATACACTATATTGTCGGCAGGGTTTTGGCACTGCGACCCGGGTTTTTAACTATTACAGAGGACTGTTTTTTTCTGAAAAAAAGAACGTAATCACTAAGCAAATTAACAACAACATTGTGAAAAAATATATCAATATATTTGTCGGTAAGATCGGTTATCGAATGCTGATCTGACAGGAACTAGAGGGCCACATCGATTGCGGTGCCCTGGGCATTTGCCCAAAGTGCTCAACGAAAAAGAGGAGCCTGCACACTTACAGGCTATACCTACATGAGATATGTATTTCTCCCGATCCGACGTCGGTCAACATTGGAAGAAAACCCGGGTCGCAGTGCCAAAACCCTGTCGACAATATAGTGTATTTGCTTGTATAGGGCCGTGTGGTTTTATACTTTTATAATGTGAAATTAAGTTTGTTTTTGGGCAAAATAAAAAATTTAACCCCTTAATACACCCCTTAAAATAACATTTTTTTTCTTAATTGTAATATTATTATCAATCTAACGTCTACATTGAATTAAATACACCCTTCAATAAATAAGTCACTATCTGCAAACTAGTGTTTTCATAAAATTTGTAAATCCGGTTCTGTCGGGCCGATTTTATTAAAATTTTGGAGACACTTTTTAATTACTACCAAAGGGTTAAATTTCAATTTTGAAACGATTCGGAGAATTTTTTCGGTATTTTGGGGCCCAAAAACAGTTTTCAACCCCTAAAAACTACCCTTAAAATAGCCCGATTAGGCCCATTTTAAATAGGCTTCTTGCGGTGATGGATTTCAACACGTGGTCCAAATTTCGTTGAAATCAATTAACTCTTTCGAAAGTTATTGCGCGTACACATATATATATATATATATACATATATATATAAACATTTTTAAAAATGGTGCCAAAGTGTTTAGGAGGTTATGAAACGTCGAGAAATTTTGGTCCGACCCCTAGGTCCCGCCATCCGACCAACGCCAATAGTGTATGTTGCCTTATGGCAAATACACTAAAAAGCAAACACCAAGATTATAATGCAGGTATCACGGAAGCTCGTCAGCTCGGTGTGTCGTTTACTTGATCCGACCGACCCTGTCCTGCGGGTTATTTTCACAGTACGCTGTGAAAACTCGCCGGCCTACGAGTTTTCGTAGCGGACGTCGCTGAGACTGATACGTAGGTACACACAGAAGAGCTTTGGTAGCTTGAGAGAGTCGGTCTAAGAGAGAGCTGTCACTGACAGCGTTAGTAATTTGTTTCTCACACAACATACAGTGCTACCACTACATCTACACTGCGCGTTCCTGTGTGTGTAGAAGACGCGCGCGCGCCGCCGCCGCCTCGCGCGAGGATGAAGGCACGGGGTGCGCGCTCCTCAACAACTGAGGAATAATATTGTGTACCGTATAGCGGACCTTTCAAATGCACACTTTGACTATAACGTATTATAATATACAGTATAATAACTAGGATGGGACAGATTGATTCGAGAATGATTCCATCTATTTTTGTGATCGAGAGAATTGATTGGGTTTTGAGTGTAAACTCATCGACGTTTTTAGATCGACTCTTAAAAGAACTTACAAAAAGAAAACAAATACAGTGCACGCGAAATTATATCATCCGTTTTAAACAGCTTATAAAACTTTATTAAGGCTGTCGGAACGCTCTGAATTTAAGCCAAAAATAGGGCTTCGGCTGATAGCTGATTGTAAACTTATTCGTCAACATTTTGCTAAATTATTTCTCTATAAGGAAGATAAAGGACAAATCTAGGTCTACTTTTGTAATTTATGTACGATTTACTAGAAAAAAGTTGGCATTAATTGTGCGAAAAAACACACGTTTTCAATGTCACACTACGACCTTATTCGTCTTTATTTCACAAAATTGTTCCATCACAAACCTAAAGTGACTGTTCCTTTTTCGGAAAAGTTTTTTAAATCTTCAAAATATTTCCAAAATTTAGAGTAATCAACTGACAGCGGCACCCTTGCAACAGCATTTTTTAGCCACGTAGTATGGCTTAAATTCAGAGCGTTCCGACAGCCTTAATTAACTTAAATAATAAAATATATTTTTCAACTAGAAGAATAGGAATGGGTTCTGCATATGATGTCTCGAAAATTACAAACACTATTTTGAAGTAAATTGTTAAAAATATCGCAAAAAATGTATAATTTGATAGAGTATTTGAGATCGTGGGAAGACCCATTCCAAAAGTAGACCAAGAAAAACTTTTTAAATGAAAAATTCCATGTTTAAAAAGAAAAAGTTTTTCTTGGTCTACTTTTGGAATGGGTCTTCCCACGATCTCAAATATGATTTTCCAAAACATCTCACCGTACCTACCCAACAATTTGATAGAGTAATTGAAAGAGCAAATCGAGAGCAATTTTTTACGTAAAAAAGTGGATATTTTTCGTTTTATAGCAAAATGAAATTTCCAATAATTAATTTTTTTTTAATTAATTTATAATTAACTAATCATTATAGACGTGGGACAATTGCAGATTCTGAAAAAGCAATTAATTGGCAATTTAGTAAAAAAAATATATATCTCGCGCTAACTTCTTTCAAATGCATAAAAGTGTACAAGCAGACAAAAAAAATTTATAATTAAATTAATAGTTATGTCCATTATTTACTTAAATGTAAAATGGCATGACCTGGAACCTTGAAAAAAAGAAAGAAAAAATTATAATGAGCCTCACCCTCACATAAGAAGTTTAACTTCTTTAGTTTTTAATATTATTCCCAAGTTTAATTTTTTTTATGTGAAACTAATTAATAATATATACACATACTTAGCAACGCACTATAAACTTCTGTCCTTGTCAGTTTCATGTAATTTAGGAAACTAACTTCCCCTTTATTGGTAGTTCTACTTCCCCTCGATTTCTTACTTTTTTCAGACAGATACGTCGCTAATGAAGTTAAACTTCAAAAATCTGCATAACCGGACGAAATGTCGGCAATACGTAATTAGTTTATAATGTATTTATCCAGTCCTAATTGTCCCAGTAATTTCTACGTAAAATAATTAATTTTGTAAAACGGAAAGTATTTAATTAATGAAAGTGTAGCTCTGTCAAGTTCTCGCTCTAATCTTCGGCTCTAATATGTCTGCAAATAAATTGAACACAAAAACAGTTTCGTGTGAAAGGATAAAAATACAAAAGTATATTTTTTATTATTAGATCGTCAGACATTTATCGTAATGATTAAACTTGGATATACTATTCAAGAGAACTTTTTGAGGACTTATCTTATTTTGGTAGCTGTTACTTTTGGAAATGATTATTTTCCACTAATAAGTAATTTGAAAATACCTGTTACTGTTATTTTGTCCCATCACTACATAGAGTTCTAAAATACAAAGGTCGACAGTACACAACTAGTCGAAGCACCACCTTATGGTAACGACGGTACTTAATCAACACAACTTTTCCAAAGCATCGTGTTTTCTATTTGAATTTCTCGCATATAGTCAGAGAACTCTTAAAGTGTTTTGTCCTTATTATTCTATTCAGAAGACAATAATTTGTAAGCAATAATAAGGAAGAATGAAAGGGTTTATCCGTCGAGAAGAAAAAGGGCTGTTTATTTATTAAATGAAAGGATTCGCACGTGACGTCTTCTGCAGACGATGTGTCCCCTTTGAGACGACGTTATGCAAGGTTTTAAGTTATTCAGTACCCATACTTTCTTCATTACAATAGACTCAAAAACTTGTGGTGTTATTCAAATATGTTTAATTAAAATTAAGGATGCATGATTGACTCGAATTGTCCAATAATCTGAAACCATTATTTTATATTATTATTTTAAAATGACGTAATTTGAAGAATTCTCTGTATTTTCCTTAAATAAATTTATATATCTTCTTAAAATAAACTATACTAGCGGTACTTGTGCGAATAATTCGCACTAAAATTCGTTTCTAATTTCTCACACTCTTTATAACTTTCTTCTTTTTGTTTTATTACATTACGAAGCTCAGTGACGCTTCAAGAAAATATTTTTCTAAAACTGTCATATAGAGGCGCAAGTATCGAAAACGTTGAGCTGAAGCGCCGCCATACGAAAAGTATTTATCCGTGAATTTTGATTAAAAATTAAACAAAAAAAATTTACCGACCGTCAATCATGTTGACGTTGTTTCAAAGTTAGAACCGTCAGATGGCAGCATTGCTGCATATACTGAATAAATGTATAATTGTTATAATTAATTATTTTGCAAAAACAAAAGCAATAATAGATTTTTTAGTTGTTGATGTCGGTAGAGCAAGCAATTATCTATAAAATGATATCGAATTTATGTGGAGCAATTGTGTGGTTGTTTCGAAAAAGTGAGGCAAACATCTTAACCTTAGCGTATTAATATATTATATGATAATATTTAAAAAATATGAGTCAACGCACATCTGCTCTTTTTTGTAATTAAGTCCGCACACTTTTCGCTGAAATACACAATTGATGCATCACAAACCCGCGATTGTCGACAACACTTCACACAATAAACGTTTAAATACATGTAAATGTTAATGTAATTTTAATTTTGAAACTTAACAGATCTGAATATATCTTAAATCATAACTTATTATATTTTTACTTATTAGTTACTATATCTACGAATATGACCAGAAGCGTAGCGTGCCTTGGCGGCGCCCCGTATAAAAATTTGTTTGGGGGCCCTTCCCCCGTTGAAGTAAATGACTTAAACGGGGAAATCCCGCAGCTCGCGATAACCGATGTAGGGTGTTGCCAACTTTTGAACGCACGCTTTACGCGGGAAAAAAAGAAATTGCTATTTTTGACTTTTGTCATTTCTGAAATAAAAAAAAAATTGGGAAGTTTTTATTAATTTTTGCTTACGCACGTTGGAGGCCCCCGTGGCCCGGGGGCCCCGTATAATTGATACGGCAGATACGGCGGTAGCTACGCCCCTGAATATGACACATCGTATCAAAAATTGAATATGACTGTTGAATTTAAAGAAAAGTATTTTTTAGAAAGTAGAAAGTATTTATTATTACATATTTATTACATACTAAATTTTAAATTTAACAATGACCTGAGTTGGAGATATCGGTCGGTATGAGCTTTTAGTGCGCTGAACAATTCTGTTGACTAATGCAAAATATTTATAAAAATAAGAAAACAAATTTTGCGCAATATACTAAAGAACTGAAATGTGCTTATTGCTTTACTGAATTATATCAAAGAAAACATCGACACTGTTTAAAGGGAATAACAGGTTTTTAATTGTTTTAGAATTTTTTTTATGTTAGAAGCTGTCTTAATATTTAACGGTAATTTATTAAAAAAATAGGGAATCATTATCTTAACATTCTCAACGTGTATTGAATTTGTACGAATTCAATCGCTGTTCATTGTGAATATTCTAAAATCGAAGAAAAATCAAAATTGCCAAAAAACAAAAAAAAAATTGTTGATCCGATCACTAAATTATTTCACTGTGTATTGAATTTGCGCGAATTCAATAACTTTTAATTGCGAATGTTCAATAATCGAAGAAAAATCAAAATTGACAAAAACAAAAAAAATAAATTCTGTTGATACGATCGCTACCAAACTATTACTACTATCCCATCGCGAGTAAAAAAATAAGAAGTAGGTAGGTATTGCATGCGAAGGAGGAAAACTGTATCCCTCCAATTATTCTAAAGTATTGTATGGAACATAAAATATGAAAGCTCGATGCTTTGAATACTAAATACAATATTTGCATTAACTATTTACAAAATATTTTAGTGCTACCTGAAAAATGCGTCCAGTGTGTAAACCGTACCCAAAGAGGGACGTATAACGTAAATAAATAAATTTTGAACATGGGGGTAATTTTTGGGGAAAATTAGAAAATTACAAAAAAAGTTTTGCAAACTATACCGTGTGACATATCAAATGATACGGCTTGTAGTAAGGGTCTCAAATATATATTTTTTCTGATTTTAAAATAGATAGTTTTAAAGTTATTTAAGAAAATAGATGAACAATTGACCGTCCCCCCCCCCTATCTCCGAAACTACTGAGTCTAAAATTTTGAAAAAAATAGGCAATGTCGGGTCTCACCCATAGTTTTACAGGGAAACTTAAACGAAAACCTTAAGTCTTAAAGTACTCACGGAAAACGAAATAGTATGGAACCCTCTTCTCGCGAGTTCGACTCGTACTTGACCGGTTTTTCTTTATCAATATTTACACCAGTTCAGTATTCGCGGGGATGGTGTTATCAAACTGCTTGAAAGAAATACGGGTGAAAACGGGAGCATATTGAACAGCTGATACTCAGTAACCTTAATAAAGTTATTTCGTATGAAAAGTTATTTTCTTTTCAACATTTCATAACCGACCCAAAACCACAAAATATTAGATTTAAGAAATAATTAGAACCATCAGTAATTATTGAAGGATATTTATTAATTACTAGATACATAGTATTTAATTAAATTCCCATACTATAATGTAATTAACGTCTTCTTTGCACCTGCACATACGATGTGTGAGCTGCGCTTGCGCATGCAGCTTTTAAATGAAAGCTTTCGAACTGTATAGACAGAGATAGAAAGAGCGATAGCAAGAACTTAGCAAGCTCTGTGTGGTATTTCGCTACTGCAATGCATTTACCCTATGACAGTTGGTGTCTAGATTCGCTCTAACGCGGTGTCACCTCGGGAGCCAGACTGCCAGTTCAGTTTAACTGCTACGCTCGTCTCATCGCGACGCATTCAACATTCGCGCTACCTAAAACTTTTCGTTTGTTGTTTGACGTACCTCAAAAAATTGTATAGATCTCATCAAATCAAACTTTTCTAGCTCTAATCATCCAAAATTTACGTTATCGTGATTTATTTATATATTTTTTTAATTAAAGTTCGTCTCCACATTGTTTTTTCAGTGTCAATTTACGGTTCAAAACTGTTTGAAAGATATTTGGTGTAGTTTTAATGGTCGCTGATTTGTAACATCAGTAACAATTGCATAATCTGTCATTTGAAGTACCCGTATTTGTAGACACCCCAGTCATTAGGGCTCTTTTATTATTAGACGCACGTGCTATGAAATACTCAACATAAAGTGTGAGTAATAAGTTATTAACTCCTACCGTAATAAATTGATGTTGCAATAATGTAATCGAAACGCTGCGGACTTTAAAACTATATTTTTAAAATGTTGAAATTTTAAATATCAGCACGTTATTTTCAATTTAAATAAGGTAAGTTATTTTATGTACATTCCAATAGCCTATATGTTAAATTTCTTTTATCGGTGATAGTCGATCAGAAAAGGTCAAGAAAACTTAATTCTCATTCATCAATTTTGACATAGTAAGTTTAATGTCACCGGCCATCCGTTGCATAAGTTAATTAATGATAATTCTACAGACTACTCAAAAGATACACAATAAGTTTATTTTTGTTAATCAATTAATGTCGAATTAAAATAAGTAGAAATAATTTGTTATTTTCTTTTATAAACATCACGGTAAAAATGGACGTATAATAAATAAAGCCTATAGTTGACCCTGTGCAAAAATTTAAATGTCACCTTCTCAGAAATTCGCTTTTATGAAGCTAAGAAATAGCAGTGCTCTTAATATTTTAAACATACAGAAAATCAATACATAATAATTTTTATTTTACTGGAACTACAAAGACCATTTTCTTAGGATGATCGTACCATGTTTACGAATTTATTTATATTTAGGTTCCTAAGTACGTTGGTTAATAAATTTCGTTCACATCGTATGCAACCTACGACAAAATGCCTTGTCGTTCATTGTTAGTAGCAACCAAAAACAGTCTGGAAAAGAGTCACTTTGTGTTATTTATCAAAAAATTTAAAAAGGTCTACTTTCTTGATAGACTAGAATAATTTGGTACATAATGTAATAATAAATTGAATATATGAATTGGCACTAGGCCCAGATAATCAAAAAAACTATCGGCCTTAAATAAAGAAAAAAAATATTTTGGTAGTTTTTATATCAGTGGGTTCCAATGGACTAAATTTACTGGGTTGCACAAAACATTGTCAAAAAATTGGATTTGACAATAACCTTAGATTATGATAATATAATTATAGTTTTTATACTTGCAAGATAAGTCTAATGTCGTATTCAAACTCCCTGTCATGTACAACATTAGATTGTATTCACACAAAAACAAATGCTTGATCTACTCAGAAAAAGGTCGTTTTTTAAGTCAAATTTTGATTAAAATGCGTAGAAAAATGTCGTTTCGAAGTAAAAATTATGCAAAAAACTATGTAAAATACACGTATACACTGCTTAGAAAAAGTATGATTTCAATCGATCAATTATTTTTCTTACAGAATCCAATACAATGCTTTTCTTATGAAGAAATATGGTGTGGTCACAATCTAAGGTCATTATCAAATAAATTATTTGACAATCCTTTCTGCAACTCAGCATAAATTAACGTTTAAAGATTACCACGGGTTTTTGGAGTTATACCTTGAATTAAAATTTAATCTCTGATTAAATATGTAAATATTGAGCTTTGCAAATATGTATGCAGAATGTCGATACCGATAAAGTTATTGTTAAATAACGCAAACCTGCCTGCAGCATCATAATAATATCTATATTACAATTTTGTCCGTTGTATACAAATTGTTCGATTTTCCAAACAGTTTTTTTCCTTCAAATACCCTGCGATTTATTTATTAATTATAAAAGATAAAGCATTTATAGAAATAGCATATTGGCCGCCCATTGCTTCCTTTCGATGTGGTAACAGCATTACAATAAATTGAATGCTTAACGATACAATTCTCGAAAAACGGGAGCGTCTTAATTTTATGTGAGACGCCATTATAATTAAAAAAAACTGGTCAAATGCGAGTCGAACTCGCGAGAAGAGGGTTCCGTATTATTCCGTTTTCCGAGAGTATACTTTAAGACTTAAGATTTACGTTTATGTTTTCCTATGGGTGAGACCCGACATTTCCTATTTTTTCAAAATTTTAAGCTCAGTAGTTTCGGAGATAGAGGGGATAGTCAATTTTCATCTATTTTCTTAAATAACTTTAAAAGTATTTATTTTAAAATTATAAAAAAAATATTTGAGACCCTCCCTACAAGCCCTTTCATTTGATATGTCACACGGCATAGTTTGCAAAACGTTTTTTCTAATAGCCTAATTTGCATCCCAAAATGACCCCCATGTTCAAAATTCATTTATTTACGTTACACGTCCGTCTTTGGGTCGCCGACTTACATATGTGTATTAAATTTCAACTCAATCGATTCAGTAGTTTCGGAGCAAATCGGCTGTGACAGACAGACGAACAGACAAGCTAGTGATCCTATAAGGGCTCCGTTTTTTCCTTTTGAGGTACGGACCCCTGAAAAAAGAACCACCTACCTGCCCAACATGAACCAGCACGACCAGCACAGCACGAACTCATGTTATTTAACGATGTAGCGCACATTAGACCAATACCTGCACCCAGTGCCAACAACCAGCAACGACCGTCAGTTGGTTTGTCTGAAATCTACGATATGTCCAGCTGAACTGAACTGATCTAGTATGCTAGTGATGTATCGTTTCCATTAATTAATTTTAATTAATAGGCGAACCCAAAACCTTTTTTCCTGGCTTCTTCCTCTTCCTCCTCGCTGCACAACATTGTTAAAATAAAAAAATTAAAATGAACCACACCCTTATAAGCTCACAGAGGAAGTTTGACCTTTTTAGTTTTTAATATTATAATTACGGCGAAATTATTACACATTTTTGGAGGGCACTTTGATGTTTATGTCATGTGAAAATTCTCACATGGACAGATCGTCTAATTCATGCCATAGTTTTATTTATCATACTATAATCTGCAGAAAAAACATTTTTAATATGAATTGTATGTAGTGTATCAACATCATAACTTCACATTATGTCCGAAAATTATTCTGATATCTGAAAATAGAGAATATGATGTATATTTTTCTTTCTGAATTTACATGAAATATATGTTTTGAGTTCCTACCTGTGTCAAGTTTGTACGTCAAATTACAGAAATTATTTTGTACTTCTATTGTTAGTAATATTGAACGTCAGATTCAACTTATATGTTCATCCTTGTCTATTTTGCGAATCAAAATGAAATACAGTATAAATTTCTGTCATTGTCAGTTTCATGTAATTTAGGAGGCAAACTAACGTCCCTTTTATTTGTCGGTTCTACTTCCCCTCGATTTCTTACTTTTTCAAACAGATACGTCGCTAAAGAAGTTAAAATTCAAAAATGAAAGAAGTGCCATAATTTGATAATTCATTTAAGGGTGAAGAGAAAAATCAAATCAGTGCGGCTTTCCCACAGGGCTCATGCTCAGGACCCACATTTTTATACGATACGAGGTATTGTACTTTCGGCATGTGTGCGAACGCGGGTGGCGCACGTGCAAGTACTGGAAGGAAAGAGGACAGGAAGAGTGTGAAAGGAGGAAAGGTATAGAGCAAGCAAGCAACGGGCTAAAGAACCACCTGCTCCCTGCGATTAGACACACCTGTGTCCGCTATAACACCCCCACCTCCTGTCGACCGACCGAGCGGTACTTACCCTCAGACTGTACTGCCACCTATACTCTATACTCCTTGCCTAAACTCCCACCCTATCCCAACACACATACATAATGCGTCTTTCGCTTTGTTAGGTTTGACATGCCGTATTAATTGTGTTAGATTTTTTATATCGTGACAAAAATTAATAATTGTTGGCTGTCCGTATATGTTAGTTTAACAAAATGCTGAATTAATCTTTTTCAAGGTTTCGTACATACTAGGGTTTTCGGTCCCGGGTTCCCGGGTCGGGGATTCCCAGGAATAAAAGCGGTTTCATACCCGGGAATAATTTTACGAAATTCCCGGGTAAACGGGAACCATTTAAAATTAATAACTTTCTGTTGAAGACATTCGAAACCTCAGCAAAGTTTAAGCTCAAATAATATGGAGATTCAAATAATACATTGTAATTCTTTATGGTATTCTTGAAGGCTTTTTTCTCCGGCAACAAGACCTCGTAAAGTCGTAAATTATGTTATCGAATAATAATTTCACAAGACTTAAATTTGACATTTTTTGTACACAGTGTCGGTGATAATTCCTTTTTATTTAGTTTAAACGCACACTGGAAAATGTGCAACTGTAATTAGATTTATAATGATCTCAGTAGTGACTAGTGAGAGTTCCTTTTTAGTTAAAGTAAACGTTTAATTATGAGTACAACATCGTTACACAATAAACAATTTTTTATTAGACTAGCAGTCATTATTGATTATTTTGTAATGAAAAAGTATATTTTTGTTAATCCTTAATCTTTTAATAACAAAAAATAGAACATAATACTTATAAACTAGAGTTTTATTTGTAAATAAGTGATTCCCGGGTACCAGGGAATTCCCGGGAATATAAAATGATCATTCCCGATTCCCGGGAATCAAAAAGAGCCGGGAACGCGAAAACGCTAGTACATACGTATCTAGTGAAAAATGACGAACCAGACTTACATTTTTTGTCATTTAATAAAAATACCGATTAAAAAATAACAGCCACTTACTGGTATAAACTAACAATTTTAACTGATTTTGCGTTTTCTTAATAAAAATGCAGACACATAAATTGTAACTAGATGAAAACCAAAACGACAAAAAATATTTTATTTTGTATGACTCCCTACAAAACAGCAGCTTTTCATGCCTGCATAGCGGAAGTAAAATAACCCATTTCGCACTAGTGCATAAAGTAAAACAAAAGAAATGCGAAACGTAGTCGTATATCACCATTTCCATAATAGATGTTTGAAAATACAACGCAGCCTACAATTATTGGAATTGAACTAGCTCAAAATTAAACTGTCAAAAATGAAGTGAAAACCAGCTATTCTCTTGGAAATGCAAAAAATACTATACATAACTCGTGAGTAATTGTGCTACGACTCGTGTGACTGTTCAAACGATAATGTCACATATAAGCACGGCACTAGAGGTATACAATTTATTACATATAAAAAAACGGTTATGGCTTAAGGTGATATCAGACGGTTCATTTCTGTCTTTCATTCGAAGTAAAACATCTGAACACAAAAGGAAACAATAATGAAAAATGAATTCATTAATGAACCGATCCAACAACGATAGATAGCATGATTCATTCGCACTCTGAATGAACGAAAAATAAAACGTCTGAACATAAGAAAGAACATTCATTCGGGTTCGATCATTTTGTGTCGTGTCTTGTAGCGGACGGACTTGGGACTACAACACCGCATAGTGAATATATTCTGTCTATGCATGAGACAAACTGGTATTCAAGTGGAACGACCAAAACACGCTGCTGTTTTTGTAGAATTTCAAAAATTATCAATGTTTTGGAACCACAAACTCGACGAATACAAAGACAGAACAATACGGACAAATTCTTTAAAATCACTAATTAATGATTTAAACTTAGACTTTGCTTCTTTTTTGTGAGTTCTTCGATTAAATGATTACAAAATAAACGAATTCCAAGGCGCACAACTTCATTCGACGACATCTTCGAGGAAAGACTGGATGAACGTTCATTTCTATGTCATTTTGTCTGTACCACTACCGTGTAAACGCGCAATGAAACAAAAATGAGCATTCAGTCAAATGAACATTCATTCGGAATGAACCGTCTGATATCACCTTAACCCAAAAGTATAGTGCATAGGCTAGATGATATTTTCTCGTCTCATTTTTACGAGACGAGAAATCTCGACATAAGACCAACTATTTTTGTCGCCTCGTGTTTCGAGCCGGGATCAAAACTAAGTTATTGAGATCTCTTCGCCATTGAGGCGAGAGATATCGAATCCAATGTAAACCAAATAGAGATATGTAATTATCTGAAAGTCAATATTGCGTCGGTTGAAATAAAATGCACTGTATCCAGGTTTGTAATCATTCATGTTCCTAGAAGATTCACTTCTGCAGTGTGTAGGGTAAACTACATGATCTATTTTTTTTATCCCAAAGTTCGAGCCTTAAGTCTACCCCCGGAAAAAAATGAATTTCACATTAGTACTTTAAATATCCGAAATATATTGTATCTGCAAAATTATAAGCTTTAGAATGTAATGACGAAAAGTTCCGCGCCCACTCTGAAAACCAATTTTATCAATAGAACCATTCATTTATAATACGTAGTCACCTTTATACGGTATAGTAATTAAAATTTTTGAATGAATTTATTATTTAAAGATTTTATACATAAGTATTTATACTTAATCTTGACAATAAAGCATTCAGTTTAATAAAATATTAGGGTATTGAAATTGGGAGATGTAAGGAAGTAGTTTTGATTACACAAAAAAGGGCAACATTATTCGATCATAAACGTTTAAAATCACATCTATTTTGTTAGTGTTTGTTATTAATCGCACTGATAACCAAACTTTCTGATAAACGAAAGTTTGGTTAATTATCAGCGCAGTATTGAAATTTTAGGGGTACTTTTTAATTGCTACTAACACGTTATTATACAATGACAATGAAGAATTTTCCTAGGCGAATGTTAAACATCCGTTGATATGGCAACCATTACGTCAGCACGGTCAGCTACCAAGCATAATATGTGAATAGCTAAACGGTTACATGATGAGAACATTCACCCATGCAATGAGCCGCTTGATTACTTCAGTAACACCTATGTTTTAACAATATCCTTAAAACTCCCCGCTGTTTTCAAGCTTCTTGAGTTCAAAAACACAATTTTTTATACGTTTTCGGGCTATCACTCTTTAATCTTAAAAGTAATTAGGGTTTTTAATTTTGATGTTTAATAAAAATTCTAAAAAACTTCTTAAGTATTATCATTTGGGGAAGGGGGTTTACGATTTTCTTATTTTTTCTTATACAGGGAGGTGGACGTCTAAAATCACCAAAAGTTTAAAATACGCTATAAGCAAGACTGCTATAATAATATTTTTAAAATTGGAACTTATGATGCGACCGAAGAAAGTGCGACCACTTTTTTTAAGTTTCTCGGTTGCATTGTTTAGGTGTTAGAGACCTACGATAGAAAGTAGAGATGGGAAAAACGGGTCTTTTTAGTGATCTGCATCTTTGCATCTGGATCCCGTATGTGAGCCGGCTCACTGAACCGGTTCAAAAAGAGCCGAGTTCTGAATATGTTACTGCAGTCTGCCACTGAGTTACCTAGTTCAGTCAATCATATCACGACCTGTATAGAATCAAGAATGCATAGCCAAACATGTGATGCATGAGTCATTTGAGCTGACAGATGCATCAAAGCAAGAACTGATACGTAAGTGTAAAATGTGCTTCTGTGTGTAAGTGCTTCATTGAGTTATGCGGATCCGCTGGTCCATCGGCTCAAAAAAAGTGAGCCGGCTCTCACGGATCTTCTGTCGGAGTCGGCTCTTTGAACCGGTTCAGATCTGAATTACACAACTCTAATATAAAGACAGACTGACAGATAACGGACTCGGACCAGTGGCGGCGCAAGACCTAAATTTGGTGTGGGAAAAGTACATCTCGCGAGGGCCCTTGGTGGCGCAAGAAGACAGATTTTATAAAATAAAAAGTAGTTGAAACTATCAAATTTTTATTCATAAAAATGCAAACTATATTCTTAACCAACAAAGCTAGACTAAATAAGAATAAGTTTGGTATGTCAATATATTTATCGTTCTATGACGAGTAGAAGTTTTTTGTTGCGTTCACGGCTTTAAAGTAATGCATAAATCTTCGAGGCGCGAGGTCCCTCGGACCGCGAGGCCGGAGGCGGTGGGCCACGTGGCCCACGCTTTCCGCCGCCTCTGACGCGGACCGCAAGGCTTTTGTCATTTTGGTACAGAACTCTAAAACTTATAAAAAAATTGAACATAAACGGTTTGTAATTTTCACCACAGATGGCATAATAATTAATGTGCGTCAATACATAAATACACACATGTACTAACGGGCGAGAGAGGGGAGGGGCCGGGGAGGGGGAAAATAGAGAGGATTTCATTGAGGGATCTGTTTCCCATCTTGTAAAACATTTACTATATGAGAGATCACAACTAGACATGGAACATATGGCGTGAACATGGACCTGTAAGTGCAATGTGTACAGTTCACACACCTCTTTATTTGAAACTAGCGGCCCAGTCCGGCTTCGCCCAGGTATAAATGTAATATATAGGATATAAAAGATGAGAATCATTATCATTAAATTCTCAACGTGTATTGAATTTGCGCGAATTCAATCGCTTTTATTTGTAAATGTTCAAAAATCGAAGAAAAATCTTATTTCCCAAAAAGAAATTTAAAAAAAAACTTAGAACGTGTCGCGGGGCTTGCGTTTGGAACGAAGTCCCTTTTGTATAAGACGTTTTTCGTAACGCGTTTTATATAATCTAAAAACAACCGGTATAATCTAAAAACATCCGGTATAATCTAAAAACACCCGGTATAATCTAAAAACATCCGGTATAATCTCAAAACACCCGGTATAATCTAAAAACACCCAGTATAATCTAAAAACACCCGGTATAATCTAAAAACACCCAGTATAATCTAAAAACACCCGGTATAATCTAAAAACACCCGGTATAATCTAAAAACACCCGGTATAATCTAAAAACACCCGGTATAATCTAAAAACACCCAGTATAATCTAAAAACACCCGGTATAATCTAAAAACACCCAGTATAATCTAAAAACACCCGGTATAATCTAAAAACACCCGGTATAATCTAAAAACACCCGGTATAATCTAAAAACACCCGGTATAATCTAAAAACACCCGGTATAATCTAAAAACACCCAGTATAATCTAAAAACACCCGGTATAATCTAAAAACACCCGGTATAATCTAAAAACATCCGGTATAATCTCGAAACACCCGGTATAATCTAATAACACCCAGTATAATCTAAAAACACCCGGTATAATCTAAAAACACCCGGTATAATCTAAAAACACCCGGTATCACCGTATACCAGTTTTTCGTGACATTTTTGTCTTACGGTATAGCCTATGTTACTCAGGGTGAATGTAGCTTTCTAATGGTGAAAGATTTTTTTAAATCGGCACAGTAGTTTTTGAGTAGCCTATGTTACTCAGGGTGAATGCGAAGTTGACTCTAATTAAAAGGAATTAATTAGAGTGGTTGTGATCCTTGATGAATGTTGGATAAGTTTGGATAAAATCCGTGGCGCAGGATCAATAAAACAGCAATACTGAGATTAAAATCGCATTTTCACTAACGTTTCGGTCTTTGCACCATCTTCAGAGTTCAAATGCTGTCAATTCATATCAGTATTTAGTCGAAATAAGATTGAAAAATTGGTGATTGGTTTCACAATATACATAAATTGGTAAGATGGTTGTTTGTAATAAAATAATATTTTAGTTAAAATTGTTGATGGCGATGATTAAAGTTATCACTAAATAAAATTGATGGTAACCACTCAAAAAGAATTTTTTTCTAAGATTAGAACAATTAATTTAACAGAACTCTCTGGGTTCTGCTTCCTGAGTTCAAAAAGGAGGTCTTGATATTTTGTCCACTTCTTAGTCTTCTTCGCGACTATGTTAGTTCTAGCACTAACTGAAAACTCGAAGACATGCTTAACTCGCGTGATTTTATCACGAAGAAATATATCAGGCTTTGTAGCTGAATGTTGCCTGGTAGTATTGAATGAATAGTTCCAGAAAATCTTACATGAGTAGGGATTTAGGTCTAGTCCAGTGGTCACCAAATAGCAGACCACGGTCCGTATCTGGACCTCAGGCAAGCTTTGTGCGGACTGTGATGAAATTGTGTATTTTCAGAAAATAATAATTATTCATTCTACAACCCCATTACACTTCTCCCATAAACAGCTACCACTTTGGCTATAAGATTGTGTACAATGTAAAAAAATGTTAATTCAATTATAATAAAAACCCGGGTCGCAGTGCCAAAACCCTGCCGACAATATAGTGTATTTGCTTGTATAGGGCCGTGTGGTTTTATACTTTTAGTATGTGAAATTAAGTTTGTTTTTGGGCAAAATAAAAAATTTCACCCCTTAATACACCCCTTAAAATAACATTTTTTTTTCTTAATTGTAATATTATTATCAATCTAACGTCTACACCGAAATAAATACACCCTTCAATAAATAAGTCACTATCTGCAAATTAGTGTTTTCATAAAATTTGTAAATCCGGTCCTGTCGGGCCGATTTTATTAAAATTGTGGGGACACTTTTTAATCACTACCAGAGGGTTAAATTTCAATTTTGAAACGATTCGGAGAATTTTTTCGGTATTTTGGGGCCCAAAAACAGTTTTCAACCCCTAAAAACTACCCTTAAAATAGCCCGATTAGGCCCATTTTAAATAGGCTTCTTGCGGTGATGGGTTTCAACACGTGGCCCAAATTTCGTTAAAATCAATTAACTCTTTCGAAAGTTATTGCCCGCACACATATATATATATATATATATATATATATATATACGTATATAATATATATATATATATATATATATATATATATATATATATATATATATATATATATATATATATATATACATATATAAACATTTTTAAAAATAGTGCCAAAGTGTTTAGGAGGTTATGAAACGTCGAGAAATTTTGGTCCGACCCCTAGGTCCCGCCATCCGACCGACGCCAATAGTGTATGTTGCCATATGGCAAATACACTAATTATGTGTGTGAAGCAGCATTCTCAAAAATGAACTTCATTAAGAACCGGTACAGATCTCGACTCATAGATGACAACCTTAACAGCTTGATGGGAGTTAACTGCACGAACATGACCCCAAGTTTCTAGAAGGTTGTTCAAAATAAAACGTGCCATTGTTCCCATTGAACATTAATCACGATGAACTTTGTGAGAAGTATTTTTGAATTTAAATGAACTTTTAATTTGAATATCACTTATTTCAAAGAAAGGTTGTTATAAACATTCATTGTTACAATGCTAAATAAGAAAAAAATATTTTTTATCCACTGTCACTGTCGGGACTCAAACCCGAATCGTTCCACTTTCGCGGCGGAATGAGTTATCAATTTCTCTACGGTGCGATATCTTAACAGTTAATTCATCATAATAAAGCAATCGTAACATTAAATTCACTAC
Source organism: Venustoraphidia nigricollis (assembly GCA_034508555.1). Classification (NCBI taxonomy): domain Eukaryota; kingdom Metazoa; phylum Arthropoda; class Insecta; order Raphidioptera; family Raphidiidae; genus Venustoraphidia; species Venustoraphidia nigricollis. The sequence continues at coordinate 1,690,151 of JAVRKA010000065.1, read as the reverse complement.
ACAAGAGAGCTGATTTTTTATCTAGCGCTAGACAAGAACCATCTCAGTAGCGAGAGTTACGAATGAATCAATTAAATTTCCATTTTATTATTAATCATCAATCCAACCTTAATACATGTACGTAATTCTAAGGTAGGTAAAGGTGCTATTGCCAAACCTATGTTATCATATGGATTTTTTTTTAATACGAAATACTTCCGTAAAAAAATCACTTTGATTTTGCCGATTCTGTCAACACAGCTAGCGCGACCCTGAACGACAATCAAACTGTCCACATCTGGTTTCTTCTTCCCGGTGGGACATTCCGCTTGTGCGAGGCGTGATGACTGTACCCAAGTGGTATTACAATCTGCACGACACATGGACTGTATCACAGATGTACAGCACATTTGTTTAACTTTAAATACAACGCCTCTGTCCACAGCTGGTTTCCTTCTTCCCGATTCAATCCAGACTGTTCCTGTTTTTTGTCTTCTTCGATCTCAGTGCAGGTATTAACACTATGGTGTTCTTTATATTGCTGTGTCTCTCTGTACAAATATGCAAATTGTTCGTCTTTTCAAAACCGCCTATGCTAATTAGTGTATTTGCCATATGGCAACATACACTATTGGCGTCGGTCCGATGGCGGGACCTAGGGGTCGGACCAAAATTTCTCGACGTTTCATAACCTCCTAAACACTTTGGCACCATTTTTAAAAATGTTTATATATATATATATATATATATATATATATATATATATATATATATATATATATATATATATATTGTGAAAAAACCTTACAAACTATGTCAGAGAAACCCCGATTTATGATAATTCTTACAGTTCTGTAAAGCGCGAAATAAAACGCACGCTGTGTATGAAACAGATCTGTCGCGTTTTTTTTCAAATACAGCTAATTACAATTAAATATTTTAGTGATTTTTTTCCACACGAGGAAATGAAATATAGTCATTATTAAAAATCGCTCATCGGTTAACGAGTCGGAGTTTTTATTTAGAAATCAAGAGGCAATTCAGCAGAATGCAGAGCTCCGCGATATGAGATTAATATTTTTTTGAACATTTCGCGCACATATAAGCGTTTTTTTAATACTTTGTATTACTAATTACAAATTAAACACACTCGTATGCAAGTCTCATCCCAGCGGCATGTGACCATATTGCTAACACATGTGAGGATGGCTTTTGAAGTCGTAAAATAAAAATTACATACAATTTTTGCCCTCAACGTTTATATTGTGACCCTCGTTCTGAATAGATATGCAGATATACTATTTTATATATCTATTACGGCACGAGACTGAAATCCAACTTGAAACTTACTTCACATTATAATACGCGCCACGGTTCTAAAAGGTTCTGAACTTAGATGCAAATGGAGGCTTGCGCAGGTACAGTCGGTTGAAAAACTACAAACTCGCGCTATATTATTATTTTTAATTGTTCTTTAATCTAAAAGTCTAATTCCTTGCATAAAGTCATCCAAAAAATTATTTTTCGTGCTTGTCTATGCAAAACTGTATTAGGCATCTTGATCAATTAACAATCAAAGAAATAACTTAACAATAGCGTACTGGACTGTACTTTATAGCATGAAAGCGACAAGTGACACGACAACCAGCGATGACCAATCACCGACGAGCCCACGTTCTGTGCCGGTAACTGGGAGGTGGTGGGAGTCTTCCTTTCCCACAAAACAACCAGCACGGCTCTAAAATATGCATTTGCTACGCTGTTTGTGACTAACTTTAAAACCTTTTAAAACTGTGGCGAGTATTATACAATATCGGAGCCTCCCTCCATTTGCGGCCGTCATATTTAATACAAACTTTTTGTAATGCGAATATTTATATCAGTGCAGTCATAGTCGGAAGGTTATGACACCCGTTTTATGAAGTGTTTGATTCAGGTAGAAATTTTATACAATCGTTTAAATAGGAAAGACGTATAGGTAAATGAGTGTTTGCTTCTCCTATCTGGGTACGCCAGGTACTGCGCATACAGGAAAGGTTTAAATAAATATGTACCAAAAAAGTGTTTGATTCAAAAGCCAATAAGTACTATTCGAAAGTTATGTTTATTTTAAATAAATAAATAAGTGAGACAGACATTAAACCTAAATACCCCAAAGTTGAATTTTCAAAAATGAAAAAATAAGTAATTGATTCACGCTGAAATTTTTATAGCAACTTCATTAGATATATTTAAAAATATTTGCAAAAAGCCAGACACTTTTTCCGGGGTTTAAGACTATTTGTGGGAAAGTGTTTTAATCGTGCTTAAGTACCCATAAATAAGTTCCCCAAAATCGTCTTAAACCCCGGAAAAAGGGTCTGGCTTTTCGCAAATATTTTTACATATATCTAATGAAGTTGATATAAAAATTTCAGCGTGAATCATCACTTATTTTTTATTTTTTAAAATTCAAATGTGGGGTAATGTTAACCCCTCCAAAAGTGTCTGCTTCATTTATTTAAAATCAACTTAACTTTCGAATAGTACTCATTGACTTTTGAATCAAACACTTTTTTTAAACCTTTCCTGCAGGCCCGGCGGATGACCAGGGTTTTGTGGGTAGCTATACCCATACGAAAAATTCCGTGTGGGTAAAATACCCACATGGAATTTGACAACATTTTTTTCACATATTAATAAATATGAGTTAATTGAAGGGGGCTTGCTTTGAAGTTTGTTAATTTAATCACTGCTAGATTGAAAAAAAATTTTTTTTCATCTTACTACCCACACGGACTGAACATGACCTGCCGGGCCTGCTTTCCTGTATGCACAGTACCTGGCGTACCCAGGCAAACACTCATTTACCTATACATCTTAGCTATATATACTATTGTATAAAATTTCTATCTGAATCAAACACTCCATTGAAATGGGTGTAATCAGCTCTTGGCCTAATTATCTATTTGTAATGCAGATTCCGATCCTTAAAAACAAGTGGCACGACTCCGTTCTAAATAATTTACCTGAAAAATTGCAACTATAATGAAAGTAGCAATGATGTGATCATTGCTGATAACATATGCGTTGTATTTTATAAACAGAAAGCGAATTGTATTTACATCTCTCTTTTTATATATATATAAAATATATGAAAAATGTCCAAAATATGAAATACTTACACACATGTGCCCGGTAATATATGTAAACGTGATTGGCATTTGTTATTTATCAATTAAATATCTACAGCGGCGTGTGTTTATACGACAGAAACAAAATAGTAACGACTAACAATTGCCTCGTGTTTCATGTTATAATAATATTTTATATTGTATGTTGGCTATATTTATTATTCGTTTACTGTAATAATATCGGAAACAATCATATTATTTTATTCCATTCGTTGTGTTTTTATTGAATATGTGGTTCTGTTTTTATATTCAAATAAAAGGTGTTCTTTAAAACATTTTGTTCATGCGTAGGTGTATTTCTGTTTTTAAATACAATGATCAAAACAATTATAAAAACCCGGGTCGCAGTGCCAAAACCCTGCCGACAATATAGTGTATTTGCTTATACAGGCAGTATGGCTTTATTATGCGAACTTAACTTGGTTTTTGGGCAAAATTAAAAATTTGACTCCTTAATACACCCCTTAAAATAAAATTTTTTTCTTAATTGCAATATTATTATCAATCTAACGTCTACACCGAATTAAATATACCCTTCAATAAATAAGTCACTATCTACAAATTAGCGTTCTCAAAAAATGTGCAAGTCCGGTCCTGTTGGGCCAATTTTATTAAAATTTTAGGGACACTTTTTAATTGCTACTAACGGGTTAAATGTCAATTTTGAAACGATTCTGAGAATTTTTTCGGTATTTTGGGGCCCAAAAACATTTTTCAACCCCTAAAAACTACCCTTAAAATGGCCCGATTACGCCCATTTTAAATAGGCTTCTGGGAGGGATGGATCTCAATACGTGGGCCAAATTTCGTTAAAATCAATTAACTCTTTCGAAAGTTATTGCCCGTACCCATATATATATATACACATATATATATACATATATATATACATATATATATACATATATATATACATATATATATACATATATATATACATATATATATAAACATTTTTAAAAATGGTGCCAAAGTGTTTAGGAGGTTATGAAACGTCGAGAAATTTTGGTCCGACCCTTAGGTCCCGCCATCCTACCAACGCCAATAGTGTATGTTGCCATATGGCAAATACACTAATAAATTTAATTTGGCCTCCAGTAAATATCTCAAAAACCGATAAACGTTTTACGGTAAATTTTCTCTGAAGCTTAAAAAAGTGACCACAATTTTTTTTCTCGAAACAAATTTTGCTAATGACGTTAGAATCATTGAAACTTTTTTAATTATTCTTTGATGATGCTAAGGAAACAAGGACGTCAAGGAAAAAGTGATAGCGTTTAGTTCTTTATTCAATGTCTTCACACCAAAGATTAAATTCATTCCTCTTCAATAGATTCGTTTTTAAATTTTCTATCAATTTTCTTAATTTTGACAGCAGTTAAGTCATTTTAAGTCTCGATCTCTTTGAAATCCCACCAAAAACATAAATGTGAAAAAGTTACGAAACTGCTAGATAATTGAGATTATAAATAAAAAACCCGGGTCGCAGTGCCAAAACCCTGCCGACAATATAGTGTATTTGCTTATACTGGCAGTGTGGCTTTATTATGCGAACTTAAGTTGCTTTTTGGGCAAAATAAAAAATTTGACTCCTTAATACACCCCTTAAAATAACATTTTTTTTTCTTAATTGCAATATTATTATCAATCGAACCTCTATACCAAATTATATACAACTTTCAGTAAATAATTCACTATCTGCAAACTAGTGTTTTCATAAAATTTGTAAGTCCGGTCCTGTCGGGCCGATTTTAATGAAATTTTAGGGACACTTTTTCATTACTACTAAAGGGTTCAATGTCAATTTTGAAACGATTCTGAGAATTTTTTCGGTGTTTTGGGGCCCAAAAACATTTTTCAACCCCTAAAAACTACCCTTAAAATAGCCCGATTACGTCCATTTTAAATAGGCTTCTTGCGGTGATGGATTTCAACACGTGGGCCAAATTTCGTTAAAATAAATTAACTCCTTCGAAAGTTATTGCCCGTACACATATATACCTATATATATATATATATATATATATATATATATATATATATACACATATATATATAAACAGTGCCAAAGTGTTTAGGAGGTTATGAAACGTCGAGAAATTTTGGTCCGACCCCTAGGTCCCGCCATCCGACCGACGCCAATAGTGTATGTTGCCTTATGGCAAATAGGTACACTAATAAGTGAGCAGATCAAATAGATTTTGAATTATAAAAAGATCCAAAGTAACTTGAAATGCTCAGTGTAAATATTCACAAACTTGACTAACACACTCCCAGTTTATAAAATTATTGTATGATGTTATTTTTTCCCGTCGCAATGAAATATATTTTGGACAAAAAAATTGCAACAATTTTGTAAACACTAATAGTTTGATATTAGCTAACATTTAGGATGTACGGAAAAAATGTCATATAGTCAGCAAGCCAAAGATGGAGACGTGTCGTCGATGTGCTTTGAAAGATATAAAAAACTGGTGTCTTGTAAATGTTGATATTTATTGAAAATTATTTATGAAAAATCTAATTTTGATAGAATCGAATTAGTCAGCGACTTAGCAGTCGGTAGCAGTTCCTAGCTTCTATAACGATTTTTTTTACTTCTTTCAAAGCTAATTGACGCCAGGTGTCCCTATCTCTAACTTGCTGACTAGTATATTTATGTTATATGCACAAATTATATAAATATAAAATAATAGCGTTTTCAAAATTATTTATTATTGAAATGTTTTATTCCAGAAAAAGATTTTTTTTTTGTTAAACGATGCAATAATTCAAGAACTATCATGTAAATTGATCGTCATTTGTTTTTTTTCTTTTGTTTCAGACACACTAAATGGAGGCTAAAATAATTAAAGAAGAAATAACCGAGAAAGAAATAACTACAAACTTTTCATCAACTGAAAATCAAAACACAGCTTTGAGAAGCAGGCTGAAAGGTAAGAAGTTTTACAATATTACCGATATGACAGAATTAAAGTGACAAATCGCTATGAAATAACACATTTCATTTTGTTGCACTTATTTCAGTCATATTTCAAATTAGTGTTTTTTTACCAGTACATACTTTTGTGTAATAGTATATTAAAATACAAGGGCAGAAAGCTGAAATTCCTGCACTGCGCGACATGATGTCGCGCAGTGCTGATCTTTCAGCTTTCTGTCCGTGTGATATATAGGTACTATTTTTCTTTATACCCGGTCGAAAGTACGTACTTTCACCATTATAAAAAGACAACTTTCATGTGAGCAATTTTGAGGTTATACTACTGGCTGGCAACAGTCTCACGTATCAGTGTGCACGAGAAAACTCTTTCGTTCCGCTAGTTTAAAAAATAAAAAAGCGATTAGATTCCACTAAAAAGCTTGTAGATATTTTTTGTAGTAAGTTGGTATATTCTTTATTATTAAATTTCACTTCTAGTGTGATTAAGACACACTTGTTATTTTTTGTCTGTAAGTTGGTATATCTATCTGAGCTTGCACACCAGCATTAGTCCAGAATGACTGAACTGATTTTAACGGAAATTTGCGCATAGTGTTTTCGTAACTATACTTAATATATCGTGGACTTTTTAGTGTATTTGCCATATGGCAACATACACTATTGGCGTTGGTCGGATGGCGGGACCTAGGGGTCGGACCAAAATTTCTCGACGTTTCATAACCTCCTAAACACATTGGCACCATTTTTAAAAATGTTTATATATATATATATATATATATATATATATATATATATATATATATATATGTGTACGCGCGATAACTTTCGAAAGAGTTAATTGATTTCAACGAAATTTGGACCACGTGTTGAAACCCATCACCGCAAGAAGCCTATTTAAAATGGGCCTAATCGGGCTATTTTAAGGGTAGTTTTTAGGGGTTGAAAACTGTTTTTGGGCCCCAAAATACCGAAAAAATTCTCCGAATCGTTTCAAAATTGAAATTTAACCCTCCGGTAGTGATTAAAAAGTGTCCCCACAATTTTAATAAAATCGGCCCGACAGGACCGGATTTACAAATTTTATGAAAACACTAGTTTGCAGATAGTGACTTATTTATTGAAGAGTGTATTTAATTCGGTGTAGACGTTAGATTGATAATAATATTACAATTATGAAAAAAATGTTATGTTAAGGGGTTAAATTTTTTATTTTGCCCAAAAACAAACTTAATTTCACATAATAAAAGTATAAAACCACACGGCCCTATACAAGCAAATACACTATATTGTCGGCAGGGTTTTGGCACTGCGACCCGGGTTTTTTGATTTGCTACACTTGGGCTAGGGTAATGTTTCTGTCCAAATTAACTTAACGCGAGTGAAATCGCGAGTAAAGACTAATACAATATAAGTTAAAAAATTGAATTTAATATATCTGCTGTTAAATTTACCTGTTAAAAGTTCGACATGCACTGTTTTTGTATTCCACCTGTAAAAAGCAGGTACATACAAATCTCACCACGCTGGTAATTTGTAACAAATGGGGTACCCGATGTTGAACATGTAAAAAAAACGCTAGATATGCAGTAGGTAGAGCAGCATTACAGAATGAACGAATGCCTACCCAGTTATAGTAGGTACCTACCTACATAATGGGGGTACCCCCATGTTAGAAGTTTACTTTAACTGGGCTTATAATGCGCGAAGCGCACTAGGGCGACACTAAACACATGATTGTTATATTGCACGGCCCCATAAAGCGCTTAAGCAAACATAAAGCATAAGTTTTATAACTCGTTATTTTCGCCGCAACTACATAAAATCACCTTTGAGTATACATATATTTAAACTTTAAGGGGGTCGTCTTATGTGACAACTGTTTTTTTCACGCTTTTTTGGGAATTTTTTGTGGCGAACAATGAATGTATACTACCTTAATATTTTCATCATGTATTTATTGACATTTCACCAACCTTTCCAAATTTTTTCACGTTGAAATGTACAGTTGAACCGACTGTAGATCTCCGGGATGACGCCCATGTAAAAAAAAAGTCGGCTGACGGTTGCCACGATACATACTGTTCTGCTTATCTAAAATCAACAAATCAAATTGCGTTCTAATTGGTAGGCCTGTGACTACAGCCGGGACCAGAATTAAGTCGAAATATTGAAAAATTCATGTTTGGCGAAGATTTGAAAAAAAATTTACGATTTTCATCGTTTTTTTTACTATTCCAGCTTGAAGAATAAAAAAACTATTACAGTTATCACAACGATTTTGGTTCGGGCTAGAACTATAGATGTACTGAAGATACCATAAAAATTTCAACGCAATCGGATCATTAGTTTTTGAGATATCGTAGCAACCATTTTAAAAAACACAGTTTCGATAAAAACGCGTTTGAAAAATCAAGTATGCGTAACAGAAAATAGCACTTGAGTCACCATCAACCTCTGTAACTTTCCAAGGACTTCGAATTTCGAAAAACTCTTTCACAAACATAATCTGGAGATCCTAAAAAAGCAATTTAAGCAAAAAAAAAATTTTTCGATTTTTTTGACCCCTCACATAAGACGACCCCCTTAAGTCAAAAAATGTTATTAAAAATTTTAATTGCAATAAAACCTTGTTTTTTTAATGTCTAATGCTGGGTTGCAGAGAGGATTGTCAAATAATTTGATTTGACAATGACCTTAGATTGCGAACTTACATTTTTCTCCATTAGGAAAGCATTGTAGAATTTTAATTCAATTCTGTTCGAAAAATAATGATCGATTTAAACGTTATTTTTTCTAAACTGGATATACGTTTATTTAACATAGTTTTTTGCGTAATTTTTACTTCGAAACGACATTTGCCTGCGCATTTTAATCAAAATTTGATTTGAAAAACGAACTTTTTCTGTGTAGATCAAGCATTTGTTTTTGTGTGAATACATTCTAATGTTGTACATGACAGGGAGTTTGAATACGACATTAGACTGCTCTTGCATGTATGAAAACTGTAATTATATTATCACTATATAAGGATATTGTCAAGTCAAATTATTTGACAATCCTTTCTGCAACCCAGCATCCAAACATTTGGAACGGATATGGAATCGAATGTGAAAAAGTATAGGATTATCTGCAGTTTCCAAGTCAGAATTGGAGGTCGTAACATCCCTGAATTCACTAACGAAAAGTTACACTATCCCAGAGTAATATAGGTAGGCTATATTTTATTTTAATAAGAAACAAATCTAAGTAGACTGGCTAAATTTAAGTACATGGTGGAAGTCCAGTAATTTCATGGTTGAAGTACGGGTATATATTACCCGTGCCTAACAATACGGTGGAGCCGAAGTCTCTCCTACTACTGTACTGCAGCCGAATGGGGCGCAGCTCCGCGAAGCAAAACTGTAATATGGCAGAGTTGAAGACTACACTACTGCTATAAAACATTGTTTCATCTCAATCGCGTACGGAGCCGCGGGTAGCGGCTAGTTATTTATATCACGAAAATTAAAAATAAATCTTTAAATCTTATATATTTAAACAAGTAATTTTTCTATATAAATTTCGCGTTCTCAAACGGGTCTAACTGTTTGGATGAAATTCACTGAAAACGGGTATTGGGGAACAAAAAATCAATCTGCTAAGTTTTATTCTCGTCGGAAAGTATTGTTTTCTCATAGATTTAATCATTTTAAAAATTAATTCTTTAACATTTCAAAATACTGTAATATTTGTAAGTAAGCTTTCGAATTACAAATGAATAATTGTGTCAAAAATACTGACAGTGAATAAGTTATACTAAGTAAAACGTAAATTATTTTAATAAAAAATTATTAAATAAATTATTTTAATAAAAAAGAAGTAATATATTAATTAGGAATAGGTAAATTGTTCATACATCACAGAAATGTAATAATTTTATATTTAATAATAAGCACACATAGCGACCGTTCGCTATAATTGTTAAGAAACATCCATTGTTACAATGCTTTATTAGAAAAAAATATTTTTCAAACAACTGTCACCGTCGGGACTCAGCCCCGAATCTTTTCACATTCGCGGCGGAATGAGTTATCAGTTACTCTACGGTGCCATATATCAAGAGTTAATCTTTCAAAATAAAGCAAATTGCTATACTAAATTCACATCATGCGTGAGCTAATATTAGCTTTGATAACGCTAGACATGAACCTTCACAATAGAATGAATCAAAGATTAAATTATTTCCATTCATTAATACACCTAAATCACAGGATTATTTCTATTTCGTTAGCTTTAGAAATCTTCGAGCAAAGCTCCATCCCCCAGGTACTAATATTAAATAATCAAATTAATTCATCTTCAAAGTTCAATTCCAGATATATAAATAATAGAAACACGGGTAATTGGAATAATGTGGTCAAATCAATTTAAACACTCATTGATTGTCAACGTTTCGTCTTTATTCTTAAGACTATCAAGCTCTGAAAAATATTTATAAACAATTAACAATATTCATAAAAAAATATTAAACATTATGGATTTAATAAACTAATAGACGTAACCACTGTATGATCAACCTCAACTATGTTTAAACGATCGTCAAATTATAATGAGTTCATCTTCAAAGTTCAATAGGGGTGTTGACTATTTTTGGGAAAGTATTTTAAATCGTGCATAAGTACCTAATATTGCCACAAATATTTATTATTTTTATTTAAATACAACTCAAGCCTTAAAAATCATGTATTTTAAATCCCGTTTCAAATTAGTCGCGTGACGTCACCTGTTCATACCAAAGGAGGCCCAAAAGTTTATACGGGAGCTACCATCCTCTAGATGCGTATTCTGTGCTCATAAACGTTAGTAAACTGAGGTGATGAAAAGGTGTTTCGTAGTCGTTACTATAGTTAGTTGTAATCTGACGTTTTCTATAAACAAATAATAATAAATTACACACTAAATACTAACCAAACAATGAAGTTTTTTTGACAGCGGCTGAACATATGACGTCATGCGCTCTGATTGGTGTCTGTTGTCACGTGACTTGAGAGTGATTTTATTAGGTTTTATTTATTAAATATTAATTAAATTCCTTAAAAATAAGGAAAAATATAGTGTTTTTTAGTATTACTATCATAGAAACTACTACTTTTCGTTAAAATTATGTTTTTATTTGAATACAGTCAACATCCCTATTCCAGAAATATGTTATAATAGAAAACAGGATCACGGGTAATTGGAAACGTAGCAATCAATGAGTGTTTAAATTGATTTAAATTTCTTATTCCAATTACCCGTGATCCTGATTTCCATTAATCAAAATTAATATTTGTACAAAATCCCCATTTATCACGATTTTGTGCGATGTGTTTCAAAATTGTACGTCGATATTTTTTTAGATGCCAGATGGCTTCGTCGCTCGCAACGAACAGTGAATGCTGTTTATTCTCGAGTTATCAAAACTCGGTCGTCGTCGCGGTTTCGTGTGACAGACAACGTGTGTATTGTGTGTATGTGTATTGTGTGTATGTGTATGTATGTACATCTCTTATCATCGGGCGCTCAGAGCACACTCACACACACACGACGCGGCGACGCCTCCCCTCACGGCGCGGCGCTGCCAACAATATAGGACGAACGCCCCTATCGTTATTCCACGCGTTAAAAATGATCTCTCTCAAACAACATTCGTCGTGTGGGAAAATCTTCCGTTCGTTATTTATACCTATCTATATCATTTACTCATCGTTCAAATTCGCTTTGACATCCGGTTAATATAGGAAGGAAACGTTTGGTTGCTCATAAACATGAGCTCGTGATCAAAAATTGAGAATTTTTGTATAGTATTTAGAGTGCAAATAAATATAGGCTGTCGGAACGCTCTGAATTTAAGCCAAAAATAGAGATTCGGCTGTTAACTGATTGTAGACTTATTCGTCAACATTGTGCAAAAATTCTTACTCTACAAGGAAGATAAAGGACAAATCTAGGTCTGTAATGGACTACTTTTCTAATTTATGTACGATGTACTAGAAAAAAGTTGTCATTAATTATGCCAAAAAAACACACGTTTTCAATGTGACACTACGACTTTATTCGTACTTATTTCACAAAATTGTTCCATCACAAACCTAAAGTGACTTTTCCTTTTTCGGAAAAGTTTTTTAAATCTTCAAAATAAAATAATTAAAAATAGTCTAGATGTAGAAATGAAATTAAATATTGCATGAATAGCTATTTTGACTGTTTATTATTCCGAAAATATTGAAAAATCGGGTGAAAAAGAAATGTGTTTTACATGTGCTTTATTCACTGTTGTTGTTTTTGGAACGCACTTAAAAGTATGATCCAAAAATTTATGTAAAAACACATGTTTCTTTTTCAGTGGAGTTTTCGATAATTTCGGAATAATTAAACGGCCATAGTCAGTCGCGGTAGTACATACAAGTGTTGCTACTGGAAAAAAATATCGGTTTTCGATACTCGGAATTTTATATCGATATATCGAAATATTAAAATCGTCCAAAAATATCGATAAATCAACTAAAAATATCGATATATCGATATTTTTTCGATATCCCTAATCTACAGATTATCTAGATAAATTCCCGTGTTTCTGCGTATTCGTCATTTTATATCCTAATTATGCGGTTAATTTCGTCTAAAAATGTCAAGTTAAGTACTAATTGGGTTTTTGAATGATTTTTTTTACATAAATGGAAAGATCACATACAAGTTTTATAGCGAAACTACTTTTATTATTTTATTTAATTTCATAATGAAAAAGTTATATTTGTTTTAAAAATAATGTTTAAGCTAAGATCCGATAACGCGCCAAAAACCTCTGTGACGTCAAAATGTTTTTATGGTCCTGGTTGCCATGGGTACTATGATAGTATGTATTATAAAGCCATACGCAATGCACAACTTTTGTCATTTTGACGTCACAAACATTCCTGGTACGTTTTGTAATCAAGTGATATCTTATGAAGTTTTATACATTTTAATTAATTTGTTAGTGTATTTGCCATATGGCAACATACACTATTGGCGTCGGTCGGATGGCGGGACCTAGGGGTCGGACCAAAATTTCTCGACGTTTCATAACCTCCTAAACACTTTGGCACCATTTTTAAAAATGTTTATATATATATGTATATATATATATATATATATATATATATATATATATATATATATATATATATATATATATATATATATATATATATATATATATGTATATATATATATATATATATATATATATATATGTATATATATATATATATATACGTATATATATATTATATATATACGTATATATATATGTGTGCGGGCAATAACTTTCGAAAGAGTTAATTGATTTCAACTAAATTTGGCCCACGTGTTGAAATCCATCACCGCAAGAAGCCTATTTAAAGTGGGCCTAATCGGGCCATCTTAAGGGTAGTTTTTAGGGGTTGAAAAATGTTTTTGGGCCCTAAAATACCGAAAAAATTCTCCGAATCGTTTCAAAATTGAAATTTAACCCTCTGGCAGTAATTAAAATGTGTCCCTAAAATTTTAATAAAATCGACCTTACAGGACCGGATTTAAAAATTTTAAGAAAGACTAGTTTGCAGATAGTGAATTATTTACTGAAAGGTGTATATAACTTGGTATAGAGGTTCGATTGATAATAATATTGCAATTAAGAAAAAAAAATGTTATTTTAAGGGGTGTATTAAGGAGTAAAATTTTTTATTTTGGCCAAAAACCAACTTAAGCTCGCAAAATAAAGCCACACTGCCTGTATAAGCAAATACACTATATTGTCGGCAGGGTTTTGGCACTGCGACCCGGGTTTTTTTATTAATTACCTATGGGTTAACTTTTTTTTCTTTTCTTTCTTCAATATTATTTACGATATATTATTTAAAAAATAAAAAAAATTAGTAGTTTTTTTTAAATTCAAATACTCAATTATGTACTCTCTATAAGAGCTAAAAATTTAGGTCAAACCAAATACGAGTACACTGTTACACTGTACATAGTCGATTGTGTGATTAACGAATGTGTGGCTCCGGTGATTGGCTCAAACCAGATGAAAATACAGAAGGGGAGAGATGTCTCCATTGTATTGTTCGATATATTACATTGCAGATCAGCTGTACCGTGAGTTCAGAAAGAATACCATTTCCAAAAAAGAACTGTTCGTTTTTTCGAACTCATCTACTTATATTTTATTCCACGAAGTATCCAGTACTACGTACCTAATATAAGCGACCACAACACTCCCAAAATAAAAAGAAGAAGAACAAGTATATAGAACTCGCGACCTTGGGGCTCGTACCGCTAAATAAAAATTAAGTTACTCCGATAATTCACATAGAATTACAAAATAACGATTTTCGGATTTATTACTTTACTTGAGATTCCTTCGGACTAAATCAACGGGAACTATCCTGTAGATTTGGATAAGTAAGTCAATTTTTTTTTGCATTGAGTTAGAAGCTTAATTTTTACAGAGGATTATGGAGTCGTAGACCTTAATATTTGGATATTAATTTCAAGTTGATATTTAGCTGTTCCTGAGTTAAAGGGTCTTGATAGTCAGACAAACGGACGAACACCAAAGTGATCCTATAAGGGTTCCTTTTTTGGTCCATTCTTAAGTATAGATCTTTAAACATGGTAAAACTATAACGAAAGATTCCGCATGTCTGTACCACCATAACGCTGTCGGAACGCTCTGAATTTAAGCCAAAAATAGGGCTTCAGCTGATAGCTGATTGTAAACTTATTCGTCAACATTTTGCAAAAATTCTTTCTCTATAAAGAAGATAAAGGACAAATCTAGGTCTTTAATGGACTACTTTTGTAATTTATGTATAATTTACTAGAAAAAATTTGGCATTAATGGTGCCAAAAAAATAACGTTTTTAATGTCACACTACGACCTTGTTCGTACTTATTTCACAAAATTGTCCCATCACAAAGCTAAAGTGACTCTTCCTTTTTCGGAAAAGTTTTTTAAATCTTCAAAATATTTCCAAAATTTAGAGGAATCAACTGACAGCGGCGCCCTTGCAACAGTATTTTTTAACCTCGTAGTCTAGCTTAAATAGGGATGTTGACTGTATTCAAATAAAAACATAATTTTAACGAAAAGGAGTAGTTTCTATGATAGAAATACTAAAAAACACTATATTTTTCCTTATTTTTAAGGAATTTAATTAATATTTAATAAATAAAACCTAATAAAATCACTCTCAAGTCACGTAACAACAGACACCAATCAGAGCGCATGACGTCATATGTTCAGCCGCTGTCAAAAAACTTCATTGTTTGGTTAATATTTAGTGTGGAATTTATTATTATTTGTTAATAGGAAACGTCAAATTACATGTAACTATGGCAACGACTACGAAACAACTTTTCATCACCTCAGTTTACTAACGTTTATGAGCACAGAATACACATCTATAGGATGATAGCTCCCGTGTAAACTTTTGAGCCTCCTTTGGTATGAACAGGTGACGTCACGCGACTAGTATTGGCGTTTTGAACCGAAATTTGAAACGGGATTTAAAATACATGATTTTTAAAGCTTGGGTTGTATTTAAATAAAAATAATAAATATTTGTAGAAATATTAGGTACTTATGCACGATTTAAAACACTTTCCCAAAAATAGTCAACATCCCTATTCAGAGCATTCCGACAGCTAAACTCCTACTTTTTATCTGAATGAGAAAAAAAATTCGAATAATAATAATCGCATTGTATATTTGTGTTAACTTTTTCTGGAAGTTTAAAAAATAAATTATTTAGTTTAAAAGTGTCAACGCGCCTTTATGGCATTCGTGTGAATTACATCACATATACACAAACACTCTCTGGCGGAAGATTAGAAAACTAATTGAATACGTGCTCATCTGTTTATCGCGTGTCTTTTGTCCTTCGCACGTTTAACACATTCTCTCCCATGTCATGGCATCACACTAATGTACACACGCACACACACGCATACACACGCAAAACTAACCCCGTGACGAGACAACATGCATCCCGTCTACACCGTGAAATGTATCTTGTTTATTATTATAATAAATATTTTATTATTTAAAACAGCTAACAGCAAAGAATAAGTTACTCACTTTACTCACATGTGACTAACTTATTCTCTTCTGTTAGCTGTTTTAATTAATAAAACAAACGAGTTTTGTGAATTATGATGAGCGAGTCTGAAGGATGGTGTATGATAAGTTCGTATTGTTACGCATTATAAATCAAGACGCCTGATGAAACCCAAATAAAATGGTCGAAACATCGCGGAATTAATTGTCTGCGTTTTTTTAACCATCTACTGTCCACATTCCTGATAACATTATATTATATTAATTATTATTATATCTATTAATAACAAAGTTCGCAATTTTCGTGAATTACCGTGGTAAGCATGTGAAATGGCGAGGTTTGTTATTAATTATCTCGCGTTCTAAACGGTCAAAAGTTCTGAAACTTTAGGATTTATTAGAAAACGTTAGTTTGAGTCTATGAAAAAAAGATGAGCAAAATCTGTCAAAAAGAACTACCTTAAACTATAAAAAATGCAGTACAGTGATACGTATATGAGCGTCAGCGTTGCCAGACGTCCCGATTTTTAAATCAAAATTAAAATCCCGCACGGGATAGGCTCAGTGCCGCTTTTCGGTGATAACTCGACCGTGCGTAAATAATTATTCTCTTATTGTAAGTTGCAATTTGTAACACTCACTCCTCAGACTATTGTTTGAAACGCCATATTTTTCTAAGGAATAAAACTTTTTTTATTTTGATTTCTGTTGTTTTTATTTTTTTTATTCAGAAGACGAATAAGACTCAACTATTTAACGATAGGGTAAATCTGATTTAAAATATCATATTTTTATTAAAATACATTTTCTATAGCTATTTTTGCTATCTATTGTCACGTAAACGTAATTTGAACTCAAATAAAAAGATAAATATTTAAAAACTTCTGATTATATACGTTTTTTTACTATGTCCCGCTTTCGACGAAAGAATCCCGCTTTTTTCACTCAAAAAGTTCCAAAATCCCGACTTGGCAAAAAAAAATCTGGCAAAACTGATGAGTATACTATATATTATTAGAAATTTGTTCCTCTTGATTTCTTTGTCAAACCAAAATCAGCCCGGATGAATCCGAGCCGGAATGCTATTCCTGCAGTAAATCTTACAGCAACGATCGGTTTTTTAAGTGAACGAGTGGTGGACTGATTGCGTCGTCGCCCGTCTATGAGTAGAGCAGATGATGTCTTTCTTTAATTAATTTACCAGTGTATTTGCGTTTGTCTGAACATATACAAAGGAGCCGGAACGTTGAATTACGAACAAGCTGTTCCAGTTCGATATTTTCCGTTAGGAATTTGTACATCTGTAGCTACGTACCCCTGCCGCGTATACCGACCGCCGCCGCGACGCCCGCCACCGCTACCCCCAGCAGACCCACCTATATGTAGTGTGTGTGTGTATATGCATACAGTGTCGTTCCGTCAATGATATATCATCTTATATTATTACTATCGGCCCGGTCCGGTTTCGTCCAGATTTATAAATTGCCTGTTGATGATAACATGTTTAATTGGATAAGGATTAATGCTATGTCGATCAAAATAGCTTCACAAGTCTCACTATGCAAGTAAACCACAATTAAATCATAATTATTTTATTGCAAGTAAATTTCAAATCTATATCTTCTAAGATATTCATTTAAATTATATCCGCTGATCACCTCAGTTGTTGAGTTGAGGGTCTATAATTTACAATCTCTCTCTTAAATGTAAATTGTAATCTAAATTAAATGCCCAAGGTAACATTTAATTGGGAAAGCAGTAATATCATGTCGGTCAAATAAGATTCAGAAATTATTTTTGATCAAATTTTTAAAAGATAAAAATGATTATCCTTAGAAGATAACATACGTTATCGTTGACTTTTCTGTAAGCCTTTTTAAGACCTGCAATTCTGTAGTAAAGAAATTCTCTAAATGACGGTGAGAACCGCATTAAAAAATCTTAGCGCCATGATCACGACATTCCGACAAAACAACACCCTATTTAAGCAAGAGGTAACAAACAGCAGAACAAAATACAGAGACGCAATATGGCTCCACCTGCACCGGAAGCTTCAAGGTCAACCTCAAGATCATTCGTTCTTACCTAGCTTAACGGCTAGGGTATGCGCAGTCCAGTTATTTAATTAGTACTTCTGAAATTTCTTCAAGGAACATGTTGTTGCGGTCTTATCAAAATCGAATCTTTATTTAATACCACCAATTTCCAAGGTTATTTGGCTAGTGCAAAATATTTTCAATATATTCTAAAATAGTATATTACACTACAAGAACGGAAAGTTGAATTTCCTGCACTGCGCCCCATAATGCCCGAGGCGAAGTCGAGGGCATCATATGTTGCACAGTGCAGGACTTTCAGCTTTCTGCTCGTGTGGTGTATACTATTTTTTTTCATACCATGCTGAAAGTATGCACTTTCACTAATATATAAAAAAAACTACTTACTTTGAAGTGATTGAAGTGTTTAGGTTATATACGTAATGACAAATGCATCTCATAATGTCAGTATAACTGCAAATAGCTACTTACATGCGTACACATAGACATCTATGGGCCAACATGTGACTTAACAAAGTCGCTAGTCTCGCCGACAATATGAATGTAATTGCAGCTTGTCACAACAACAAATCAGAAATGTCATACTTTCTGATCTAAAATCGAATCAGAAAGTACGTACTTCCGGCATAATATGAAGAAAAAATATTTTCTACTTCCGTTGTGTCACCAAACTTCACATGCATCTCATGTGTTTTCAGAAATGCAAAAAGTTTCTATGAGTGCAGTGGCGAAGGTTCTAATTTCCCCGAATATCGTAATTAACTGCGCGGGCCGTCTAGATCAGTTGTTCCCAACCTGTGGTCTGCGATGCGTTATTGATTTGGTTTTAACCGGCTTGATTTTATGATAATTTGTTAAATTAAACGTATTAGTGTAAGGTTGCCGTTTTTTCTTACTTTTTTAATATTTCTCTTCTCTTCACTAACAGTTTAAACATTTTTTTATAGATTAAATCTTTCAAATGGCAAATTCAGATATTCAAATAAAAGTGAAATTTAGAGGTAAAGAAAATGTCACGTGCATCATTCAGTAGACAGTTCCAAAAATTAAATTTAGATTCGGAGCTCCATAAATGAACAATGAGCGTTCAAAGTCGTTTGCAGTTTATTATAAAATAATTCAACCTTAATTCGAAATACGACTTACGACTTAGGTTCTAAATGCAGTACGCAGAAGTGGAAATATTAAAATTTTTGGATATTTTGTTCTGCGCTGAAAAAATTTATAGATTTTTATAGCAACGCACTAAAAAGAAGACTATGACCCACGTTTCAGAAGAAAAAGAAAGTATTCATTTTCAAATTTTTAGTCCTTATGTATTTTTCTCATTATTATTATTATAAAAATGATTTGTCGGGAAAAAGGACTTTTTAAGTAAACACTTATTTGTTATTTATAGCGACGTTTCGTCCCTTGCTTGGGACTTTTTCAAGCTTTATAACTATTAAATGTTTTGATCAAGTAGATATAAAAGTTAAAATACACATGTAAATATAAATTTTAGTTAAACAATTGTTCATTAAAAAGTTTATAATAATTCCGTTTTTAAAAAATATTTTTACGGTTGATGTTCAAACTATTTTATTTTATTACTTAAAAAATTCTTTTTCCCGACAAATCATTTTTATATTAATTACCAAGGACAGAAAAGAAAAAAAGTCAATTATTATTATGTTTATGTAATCAATTATTTCAAACTTTAAACAGCCAAAGACACGTCTTTCCACCATGAATACCGCTACTCCCACCACATGTTTCCTTAATTTTTATTTTTAAATTGCTATATAAATATTATTATAGTCAAAATATCGTAATATTGTATTGTTATCAAAATTATATACGACCGCAGTTTCACATCAATTGAACATTTGAAAGAGGGTAAAAATCGAGTTGTAAGACGTTTTTTACATATCTACACTAATATTATAAAGAGGAAAGATTTGTATTTTTGTATGTTTGTATTGAATAAACTCAAAAACTACTGTGCCGATTTAAAAAATTCTTTCACCATTCACCCTGAGTAACATAGGCTATATTTATTGCTAGAAAATATTAGGGATCCTTACTAAAACTTTAGTAACGTAATCCAAGGTGTAAAAAAATGCCATAAAACATCTTTCGTCACATGCGCTGCGGAAACTATTGATGATAGAACAAAAGTATGTTCTACAATATTAAAGAACATATCAATAACTACAAAAAACTTCGCGATACTATATGTCCAACTAGTATCGTTATGTCACAATAACCACTTTTTACATTTTAATAATCTATATAGATAAAAGACGATGTATATGTAATCTATGGACTCCAAACGGGTAGACCATTTTTGAGGAAATTTTCAGACAATCTTTAGATTAGCCTAGCGGGTGATCTTCTGAAGTTTGGTAGCGATCGGATCAACAGAATTTTTTAAATTTCTTTTTGGGAAATAAGATTTTTCTTCGATATTTGAACATTCACAAATAAAAGCGATTGAATTCGCGCAAATTCAATACACGTTGAGAATTTAATGATAATGATTCTCATCTTTTATATCCTATATATTACATTTACACCCGGGCGAAGCCGGACTGGGCCGCTAGTAACGTATTATATTTATTTACATATCTATGTATATAAATTTTGTAATTCTCTGTAAATGGGTCCTACCTGTTGGGAATAAATCTATTATTATTATTATAAGTTAAGCTTAAGCGTAATAAAAAGCACGTTGTAGCTATCAATGAAAATAGTAACACTTTTTAGCTGAGTATATTCAGGCAATGAAATTGTTTCTATTAAAATGAAGATCGCTTCCTCTCAGTGAATTTTTTCATAAGAATGCAATGTACTTTTGCAGTTAAAATGTATTTATTTCAGAATGTCTGAAAAGTCAGCTGTATATCAATGGATGCTATTTTCGCTCCAGGACTCAATTTCGTGCCTGATAATTAATAACTGTTCACTGTAACGCACTATTTAAACACAAACCTCGCATCCAGTTATCTTCATATCAATAAGTTTCGTCCGTCGTTCGCCATCCTCCCATGGCGTTCCGTCTCACCCCACCTAACGTCGGCCGACAAACAGCTTTCATACAAAGCTCCCGCGCTGGGTGAGCTTACAGTATAGCCAGCGGCCGTACTGCCGTTCTATTTGATAAAGTCGCGCTATCACTGAATTGCGCTCCTCAAAGTGCACGACGCCAAGATAGAGAAAAGAATAAAAACACAAGAAATAGTTGATTCAGATGTTCTCTTTCAGTTCAGAGATCACATAAAAACTAATATTGTTACAGTAAACACTGGTTCTGTCAGATTACGCATTAGTGGACTTTCAGTCTAGACAATATTTACAGCGTTTGAACTGTGTTTATGTTTCGAAATAAAAATTTCCCTAACCACTTGACCGCTTTAAATAATAATACCAATTTTTTGAACCATCAAGCAAATGTTTTGGAGATAAATGAGATGCTAGATTATACTACATAAAAATTGTCTATCAGATAATAAATATAAAAACCCGGGTCGCAGTGCCAAAACCCTGCTGACAATATAGTGTATTTGCTTATACAGGCAGTGTGGATTTATTTTGCGAGCTTAAGTTGGTTTTTTGGCAAAATAAAAAATTTTACTCCTTAATACACCCCTTAAAATAACATTTTTTTTCTTAATTGCAATATTATTATAAATCGAACCTCTATACCAAATTATATACAACTTTCAGTAAATAATTCACTATTTGTAAACTAGTGTTTTCATAAAATTTGTAAGTCCGGTCCTGTCGGGCCGATTTTATTTAAATTTTAGGGACACCTTTTAATTACTACTAAAGGGTTAAATGTCAATTTTGAAACGATTCTGAGAATTTTTTCGGTATTTTGGGGCCCAAAAACATTTTTCAACCCCTAAAAACTACCCTTAAAATGCCCCGATTACGCCCATTTTAAATAGGCTTCTTGCGGTGATGGATTTCAACACGTGGACCAAATTTCGTTAAAATCAATTAACTCTTTCGAAAGTTATTGCCCGCACACACACATATATATATATATATATATATATATATATATATATATATATATATATATATATATATATATATATATATATATAACATTTTCAAAAATGGTGCCAAAGTGTTTAGGAGGTTATGAAACGTCGAGAAATTTTGGTCCGACCCCTAGGTCCCGCCATCCGACCAACGCCAATAGTGTATGTTGCCTTATGGCAAATACACTAATAATTACTGTAATTAACAAGAGAGACGTATAAAATTAAATTATTTTTTATTTAACATAACTTCAGTACGAATCTAAAATCAGAGCAAACCACAAAATAAATAATGATGCAAAAATCGCTCGGACTTCGGATCACAAAAACTATGTTGAACGTCTATAATTGACAATATCTATCGATTTTTTATCAACTAATGTAAAGAAATCTATACTCGCCGGAATTTACCTTCTTACCAGAAGTTACAAATTGGTATATTTAATTTCGTTTTTCGACTAATAGAATTAGAATGTTCTTTGAAATCGCCAATATAGATTCACTTTATTTGATCAGGTTTAAAATTTTTAGAACGTTCGTTACCATACCGTGTCAAAAGAAGTTTTACTTCAAAAAAAGTAACAAAACGGATTTAAAATAAAATGCCCAACAATTTCAGTCCTAATTAACCGCATAAGCAGAGAACTTACTGTATTCGAAAATAATGTAGCCTTGGGCTATAAAAAAACAAATCCATTTGAAATAGATGATGATCACAGTATTTTTTTCTAAAAGAACTAGTTAGTGGTTTTTACGTGATATCAAGCTTTCGAGTATGTAACAGAAGTATGTAAAATAGTAACGCCCACAGTAATAACCGTAATATAACCTGGCGGATGACATGCATATCATACCGACATACATGCATACACACATATATATGGGTGTTTGAAACCACGAAATGTTGTTTGCATCTACCTATTTAAATCAAAAGGTAAAAATTGGAAAATCAGAAAACAGATATCAAAACGTTTCAAACATAATATATTATATCAAAAACATACGTCATTTTCAGATACGTGATACACGATGATGTGGTGTACAGACAAATGAATCCTACAACAAAATAATATATCGCGGTATGCTGTGCCTTCGGTTTCGAAACTGCACTCGATTTTCTAAAGCGCTGCTTCTTTTCATACTTTAACTAGATTTATGACTATTTTACACCTCTGTTTTACGTAACTTTTTGTTTAGAAAGTGTAGAAGATTTTTGGTAATTTATTAGTGTATTTGCCATATGGCAACATACACTATTGGCATCGGTCGGATGGCGGGACCTAGGGGTCAGACCAAAATTTCTCGACGTTTCATAACCTCCTAAGCACTTTGGCACCATTTTAAAAAATGTTTATATATATATGTATATATATATATATATGTGTACGCGCAATAACTTTCGAAAGAGTTAATTGATTTCAACGAAATTTGGCCCACGTGTTGAAATCCATCACCGCAAGAAGCCTATTTAAAATGGGCGTAATCGGGCCATTTTAAGGGTAGTTTTTAGGGGTTGAAAAATGTTTTTGGGCCCCAAAATACCGAAAAAATTCTCCGAATCGTTTCAAAATTGAAATTTAACCCTCCGGTAGTAATTAAAAAGTGTCCCCAAAATTTTAATAAAATCGGCGTGACAGGACCGGATTTACAAATTTTATGAAAACACTAGTTTGCAGATAGTGACTTATTTATTGAAGGGTGTATTTAATTCGATGTAGACGTTAGATTGATAATAATATTACAATTAAGAAAAAAAATGTTATTTTAAGGGGTATATTAAGGGGTTAAATTTTTTATTTTGCCCAAAAACAAACTTAATTTCACATAATAAAAGTATAAAACCACACGGCCCTATACAAGCAAATACACTATATTGTCGGCAGGGTTTTGGCACTGCGACCTGGGTTTTTTTTATTTTTTTACAAACATTTTGCAGCCTTGTTCAAAAACATCGTGATTAATTTTAGTAAACAGTCGTAGTTGCTGAGCATAGAATTTTAAAAAGTAAAATATTAAAAAAAAAGTTTTTGAAAACAAACTTTTATTACAGTGTACTAAAAAGGAAAAAATAATGTTAATAATTTAGGTTTATAATTATAAAAGCGTGGGTTGTAAGCTCTGAAAGTCACACTCACGGCCCACGTTTTTATTATAACGTAAATTATTAAATATTATCCAAATTGATATTAGTATCCATGATTTATACAAGTTCAAAAATAAAATAGCAGGAACGTGGAAGAACAAAATATTTATTGTAATTAGTAGGTACTCTTTATTTATTTCTGCGACGCTTCGTCATATATTATTCGATCTTCATCAGGCATCGCAATGTATAAATGTTTTTTTCTTGTCAAATTTGGTTAATTTGCAATGTCATAAATTGTATTATATTATAATGTTTATTGTGAAGTACCTATTATGATGTCTGATGAAGCTCGAATAATATATAATCGAAACGTCGCAGAAATAAATAAGGTGTACTAATTATAATAAACATTTTGTTCTTCCACGTTCCTGCTATTTTATTTTTGAATTAAATATTATTTTTCCCCTTTTAGTACACTGCAATAAAATCTGGTCTTAAAGAATGTACATATAACACAATATACTAACTAGACAGTTACAATTTTGTGATAGATTAATATTTTGCCACCAGATGTCATATCCCAATCCGTCACTTCCCAGCGGCGGCTCTGTGATCTGAAAGGCAAAGTAAAACAAAGAAATATTTTTTTTTGAAAGAGATAAAACATCAACAAAAAGACATAAACCAAGAGAATGCATAATAGTAGGCTATATTCCTAGTTCGTGAAAACACTATAACGTAAGTGACATTATGTTAAAAACGAGCGGTAGCGATTTTTTACAGTCACATGAGTCATAATATCATCAAGCATAAGAGACAAAGTATTTTTTCACGTATCTCCTATAAAATGATTTTCACATACTTTAAAAAATTTAACATTCTTGTTTCGAGCAAGTCCACTTCCAATTGTAGGCTGCGTTTGATTTTCATACTTTTACTATGGAAATGGTAGTGCGTCTGCGTTTTACATTTATTTGTTTTACTTTAGTGCAAAACGGGTTATTTTACAACAATGAAAAGTTGCTGTTTTGTAGGGGGTCGTGCAAAAACAAATTTAAAGTTGATCATTTCTTTTTATCGCATGTTTTTTTATCTGTATTACATTTGCGTTTCTAATTGCAGCGGCCTTATTATGAATTAAAATATTAATCCGTTGTATTTGTTGGCAAGTTCCGAGCTGGTTTTGAACTGCTTAAGCGTGTGTTGGCAATACAGAACTGTTCGGACACAACTGGTTTTTTGTTGGTAAAATTATCAGGTTTTTCGAGCTGTTTTTGGTTGTAAGCTCCTCGCAGCTCTAGCAGCCTAGAACCAAATTTGAACTGTCCGAAGAATCTGCGAAATCGAGCAACAACAAGCAATTGCGTTCCACCAGTTCTGTGTCGCCGACAAGCGCTTTATCAGCTCTCAACTTGTCGACTATAATACAAAAATATATATTTAAAAAACACGCATTAAAAAGTAGATAATTCATTTTCTCCTTCTATAACGTTTAAAAGGATGAAGCACTCAACAAGTTTAATGAAATACATAGTGAGTGACCCACGTTTTTAAACGTTACAAAAAAGAAAGATGTTTATTTTTTACATTTTAATAGATTTGTGTACGCTAGATTTTGTTTTTTTTAATATATATTTTAATTTTTCATTTTTAGTCATTATATATTATATTCGAATTTAGCACGGTTTACCGCCATCAACACCGTCACTTCCAAACATGTTTTTCATTTCTATATTTTTTTAATTTGTTATATAAATATTATTATAATCAAAATATCAAAATATTGCCTTGTCGTCAAAACTACATACGACTGCAAAGTCAAATGAACATTCTGAAGAGGGTGAAAATCAAGTTGAAAGATTTTCTTACAAACCTAGAAATAGTTAACCGCGGGTAAGTGGTTCGGGTTCGCCACCTTTACCCTACATGTTAATATTTTCTTTGTGAGATTGATGACGATTCCAACAGATATTTGAAGAAATATAATATATTATGAATGAAAGTAAAACCTTTTAAATGATTCCGCACATCATTTAAAAGGTCACAATAAAATTACTGTAACAAATGAAGTTATTATCACGTCAATGTCAGATGCTATTTTTTACAAACCAATCACTTTGTACTGTACTCCGAACAGGCGTTGTGTTGTAAAGAGAGAAATTGCATATGTTCAGTGCAGGTAAATTCAGCCAGATATAGTATTGTATGTGTAGTGTTACTGCATTCACACCGCACTGTACTGTTGGTACTCTGTAATGTGTGTTTGCAAGCCTGTGCTTCTGCCAGGGATGTACAACTTACAAACGACATGTCTTCTATTAATAATAAGAAGTACGAAAATTATTTCTATTTTTATTTCGTACTTTAAGAGGGAAAAAGGGTCAGAGATATAAAAAAATCATATTTTTGTGATTTTTTTTCAGAATACCTTATTTATTAATATTTTAAAAATTTGTTACATTATTAAGCATCATTGTAAGAATATTCTGTTAAATTTTCATCTAAAAATATTGAAAAAAAAAAACCCGGGTCGCAGTGCCAAAACCCTGCCGACGATATAGTGTATTTGCTTATACAGGCAGTGTGTCTTTATTACACGAACTTAAGTTGGTTTTTGGGTGAAATTAAAAATTTGACTCCTTAATACACCCCTTAAAATAACATTTTTTTTCTTAACTGCAATATTATTATCAATCTAACGTCTACACCAAATTAAATACACCCTTCAATAAATAAGTCACTATCTACAAATTAGTGTTTTCAAAAAATTTGTAAGTCCGGTCCTGTTGGGCCGATTTTATTGAAATTTTAGGGACACTTTTTAAATACTACTAAAGGGTTAAATGTCAATTTTGAAATGATTCTGAGAATTTTTTCGGTATTTTGGGGCCCAAAAACATTTTTCAACCCCTAAAAACTACCCTTAAAATGGCCCGATTACGCCCATTTTAAATAGGCTTCTTGCGGTGATGGATTTAAACACGTGGACCAAATTTCGTTAAAATCAATTAACTCTTTCGAAAGTTATTGCCCGCACACACACACATATATATATATATATATATATATATATATATATTTCTCGACGTTTCATAACCTCCTAAACACTTTGGCACCATTTTTAAAAATGTTTATATATATATATATATATATATATATATATATATATATATATATATACGTATATATATATATATATGTGTGTGTGTGTGTGTGCGGGCAATAACTTTCGAAAGAGTTAATTGATTTTAACGAAATTTGGCCCACGTGTTGAAATCCATCACCGCAAGAAGCCTATTTAAAATGGGCGTAATCGGGGCATTTTAAGGGTAGTTTTTAGGGGTTGAAAAATGTTTGTGGGTCCTAAAATACTGAAAAAATTCTCAGAATCGTTTCAAAATTGATATTTAACCCTTTAGTAGTAATTAAAAAGTGTCCCTAAAATTTTAATAAAATCGGCCCGACAGGACCGGACTTACAAATTTTTTGAAAACACTAATTTGCAGATAGTGAGTTATTTATTGAAGGGTGTCTTTAATTCGGTGTAGACGTTAGATTGATAATAATATTACAATTAAGTAAAAAAATGTTATTTTAAGGGGTGTAGTAAGGGGTTAAATTTTTTATTTTGCCCAAAAGCAAACTTAATTTCACATAATAAAAGTATAAAACCACATGGCCCTATACAAGCAAATACACTATATTGTCGGCAGGATTTTGGCACTGCGACCCGGGTTTTTTTAAATAAAGTTATGTCAAAACTGTCACGTATTAAATTTGCAGTAATTAACTGTCTGTAATTTTTTTTTCAGAACTTGTAATACCTTAAGTATCCCATTTTAGAGTACCTTCCCCTACTAATGTTGTCACTAGGAGACCCAACACTATGATTCGACTTTCATAAGAAGTCAAAGAGTTTGGTTAGCCCCGTTCTGTGCCTATATTCGCGCGTATCAATGTAGATATTCGTGTACACAGTATAGATGTGTGTTCTGACCCCCTACAGGTTGGCCGAGTGTGTACATGACAGTTCTGTGAATACAGATACGAAACGTATATAACGTACAATACGTATACAGGCATGCCAACACACACAAACATAACATAACGAAAATTCCCTACGGGCATGTACACATGACTATGCCACAAACGTGTTTTCACTGTTTTAGTTTAAACAGTTGAGAACACTGATACGAAAAATATATATTGCCCGGATACTCTTAAAAAAGAATTAAAATTTAATTTCGAAATTAATTAAATTATTGTCAGGTCATTTTCGTTAACAAGAAATACGTGTATACTACAGCTAACAGGAGGTAAAACAAAAATCTCAATATAAGATGTTTTAATTTCTACAAGCTGCAGAACGTTTGCTATTTAATTGTTAAACATTCATTGTTACAATGCTAAATCAGAAAAATTAATTTTTATCCACCAACACCGTCTGGACTCAAACCAGAATCTTTTCACTTTCGCGGCGGAATGAGTTGTCAGTTACTCTGCGGTGCGATATCTAAACAATCAATTCTTCATGATAAAGCAGTTGTAACATAAAATCCACTACATACCTAGCTAAAAATAATCAGCTCTCGTATGTAGTGGATTTTATGTTACAATTGCTTTATTATGAAGAATTGATTGTTTAGATATCGCACCGTAGAGTAACTGACAACTCATTCCGCCGCGAAAGTGGAAAGATTCTGGTTTGAGTCCAGACGGTGTTGGTGGATAAAAATTATTTTTTCTGATTAAAAATTATCAGGAAATTGGACAAAATAAAAAATATGCAATCAATTCTGCATAGTTTTTATTTTGTCCAATTTCCTGATAATTTTTAATCTTAAAAAATTATGGATGATAATATTAATATTATTTTTTCTGATTTAGCATTGTAACAATGAATGTTTAACAAAAATCTCAATCTCGAAAATACCAAAGGAGATTTTACTTTTGAAGTGAAGGTAAACTCGTGAGGCGACGAAACGAAAAAGCGATATGGTAGAGACAGCTTGATTGAGAACGAAAAAGATTGAGCACAATCTATAACTGACACACTATTTAGTATTTATGAACTACACAACGGGTTTGGTTGTCACTGCCATCTATGATTGGGCAGGCTAAGTAGTCAAAAAGTTTGACTTCTACCCAGAAGCGTAGCGTGCCTTGGCGGGGCCCCGTATAAAAATTTGTTTGGGGGCCCTTCCCACGTTGAAGTAAATGACTTAAACGGGGAAATCCCGCAGCCCGCGATAACCGATGTAGGGTGTTGCCAACTTTTGAACGCACGCTTTACGCGGGAAAAAAAGAAATTGCTTTTTTTGACTTTTGTCATTTCTGAAATAAAAAAAAATTGGGAAGTTTTCATTAATTTTTGCTTACGCACGTTGGGGGCCCCCGTGGCCCGGGGGCCCCGTATAATTGATACGGCATATACGGCGGTAGCTACGCCCCTGCTTCTACCATATGATCTTAAGCACAGACATTTTTTTATTTTTGAAGGGACCAACGTCTAATAGCCAGGTTAATTGAACCTAGCACTAATTCATATATTTCATTTATTATTTTTAATAATAAGCTGAAAATTCAAATGTTACTTTTACCAGTTTTCGGATTAGAACCTGGTGACTGATGGCTTGTAATAGGGGAGTCCTGGAAACGTCATGAAAACAACGGTATCGCTACACCCTCCCTTATTTTCAAGCCTGTAGATTTTACTATAATTTGTCGATATAGTAGATTGTAATGGCTTATATTATGGCAAGTTGAGACATTATGTTCAAACAAGCCCAACGAATTTAACTGCCACTTGAGTTCGGCACTCGATTGGGATGAAGCATGGCAATGACAACAGTAGTAGAGCCTTCGGCTCCATTGTGTTATGGTTTAGATATACAATCGACTATTATAAATGTAATGTATTATGCCCTCGTATTTTAACATAAATAAAAACAATTCATATACTAATTTTTATTTTGGCGTCATCTAGTATGATCGGTCAAACGGTGTCGAAGTCTATTAATCTCAAACAGATATACCAAGACCCATTTTTACATCTTACTTATATAGATTTATTGGACTAAACCCTATAAAATAACTGTTTTTCATTTAAGTTTCAAAAATTTTGACAGGTCACATTTCAGCAAACCCGACTTCTAATAAGAAACTATAAAAAAACAACTGACAAACGGTGATTTACTATGAAATAACGCGACCAGTTTACGTCCTAGGCCGTAATGAGTCACGTTACATGCATATAAAGTAGCTATTTTATAGGAGGTAGACCAAAAAATTGTTGTTTTTTTCTTTTAAAAATGAATCAAAATTTGAAATTTGTTTCAAGCTCTTCATAAGCTAAGAACTGTCAATTTCGAAATTAAATTATTTAATATCGGAGTACAAATTAGCTGTTGAAAAAGGATAATCTAAAAAAGTCAGTCGGTATATTTCCGACTTGAATCATAAACAATACACGAACCGAAAACATGTAAAAGCAACACATGCGAACCAAGTAACTATAAGTAATTTTCAGTATAAAATTACATAAGTTTTGTATATAAATAGTTTTGTAACCAAAAACATTTCATTGAATATTTGCCAATTATAGTGCTGGTATACCTGGCTCCAGTATAACGTTGCCCAAGTGCTGTTGTTTTATGTCCAACTTTCGTGCTTTTACTCCGAGCTTCCAGCTATTAAAAGCTTGTTCAAGCTTCACCGATACTCTTGTGGTTTATATTACGTAATTATGTATCTGTTTTACGAACCAGTGGGATGGGTTTATTTATAAACAAACGAATTAAATTCTCAAGTCCCTGTTCATACAGCTTCTTTTGCATACCTGCTTGAATAATCTATTCCCGCGCATTATTTTTAGTGTATTTGCCATATGGCAACATACACTATTGGCATCGATCAGATGGCGGGACCTAGGGGTCGGACCAAAATTTCTCGACGTTTCATAACCTCTTAAACACTTTGGCGCCATTTTTAAAAATGTTTATATATATATATATATATATATATATATATATATATATATATATATATATATATATATATGTGTGTGTGTGTGTGTGCGGGCAATAACTTTCGAAAGAGTTAATTGATTTTAACGAAATTTGGGCCACGTGTTGAAATCCATCACTGCAAGAAGCCTATTTAAAATGGGCATAATCGGGCCATTTTAACGGTAGTTTTTAGGGGTTGAAAAATGTTTTTGGACCCCAAAATACCGAAAAAATTCTCAGAATCGTTTCAAAATTGACATTTAACCCTTTAGTAGTAATTAAAAAGTGTCCTTAAAATTTTAATAAAGTCGGCCCGACAGGACCGGACTTACACATTTTTTGAAAACACTAATTTGTAGATATTGACTTATTTATTGAAGGGTGTATTTAATTCGGTGTAGACGTTAGATTGATAATAATATTGCAGTTAAGAAAAAAAATGTTATAATTAAAAATTTGACTCCTTAATACACCCCATTAAGGAGTCAAATTTTTAATTTTGCCCAAAAACTAACTTAAGTTCGCGTAATAAAGCCACACTGCCTGTATAAGCAAGTACACTATATTGTCGGCAGGGTTTTGGCACTGCGACCCGGGTTTTTTTATTAGATTTTAGTCACAGAAAAACAAATTACTGATCTACCTAAAAAAAGATTATTTAAGCTAATTTTTTATCAAAATACATAGGAAATGTTTCGAAGTGAAAATTAAAAAAAAAATATTTTCAAACTACCAATTAATTTCCAAGAAGAATCGATTTAAGAATCTAAAATGCTTTCATTATGGATAAGGTCGCGATCTAAGGTTATTGTTAAACTAAAATCTTTGACAATGCATTCTGTATAACTCTGCGTAAATGCTTTGTAAGCTTTCTATGATACGAATTAAATTTCATTAATGGATTACAGTTTGTAGACAACTATATTGTCATGAAAAAAAGTGACTGTGTATTTTGCACTACACACTACAAAAGTAAAACTGGCATAATTGTAAAAAAACAAAAAAAAAATAGTAATAATGGGACTGATCGGAATCGAAACTGCGACCTTTAGGTTACGAGGCATCCACTATATCTCTCACCCACCATATCATACACGCTAACCAGCATCAAACTCAGAGAAAAAACATTTTGTTTTTTGCATAATTTGGATTACTATAAATTTCTATTCCGTTGCTCTTATGTAAAAACACCTGAACAAATTTAAATTGTAAAAAACCCGGGTCGCAGTGCCAAAACCCTGCCGACAATATAGTGTATTTTGCTTATACAGGCAGAGTGGCTTTATTATGCGAACTTAAGTTGATTTTTAGGCAAAATAAAAAATTTGACTCCTTAATACACCCCTTAAAATAAACTTTTTTTTCTTAATTGCAATATTATTATCAATCGAACCTTTATACCAAATTATATGCAACTTTCAGTAAATAATTCACTATCTGCAAACTAGTGTTTCCATAAAATTTGTAAGTCCGATCCTGTCGGGCCGATTTTATTAAAATTTTAGGGACACTTTTTAATTACTACTGGAGGGTTAAATTTCAATTTTGAAACGATTCGGAGAATTTTTTCGGTATTTTGGGCCCCAAAAACATTATTCAACCCCTAAAAACTACCCTTAAAATGGCCCGATTGGGCCCATTTTAAATAGGCTTCGTGCGGTGATCGATTCCAACATGTGTGCCAAATTTCGTTAAAATAAATTAACTTCTTCGAAAGTTATAGCCCGCACACATATATATACCTATATATATATATATATATATATATATATATATATATATATAAACATTTTTAAAAATGGTGGCAAAGTGCTTAGGAGGTTATGAAACGTCGAGAAATTTTGGTCCGACCCCTAAGTCCCGCCATCCGACCGACGCCAATAGTGTATGTTGCCATATGGCAAATACACTAAAAAATAAATCCCGCTTCTATGTGTGCGTATAATATCCAAGTATTCAAGAGAAAAAATCAGCTTAAAAGTAAGGTTTGTTAGTTCAGCGGTGTCTTGTCAACTAACTATACTAGTTAACAGAGTTTTATATCCTGTGACCTCGATGGAAAAGTGGCTTATGTGAAATTGTTAGTAATTTTTATGTGTAAACATCTAATCTCGCGTTTGCCTCAAAAAGTCTCAGAAAATTGATGTAACAAAATTTACTATCGTTCATTCACAATCTTTTTATTACAAAGTTTTATTTTATTTAACTACTTTGTCTGTTTGAAGCTAATTAGTATATTTGTAACTCAATTTTCAACGACTTAAAATTAATGTAGTGATGTGAAATTTTTCGCATAAGCGTCTTCCTGATGGCAATGCATTTTTTTATCAAAAAGGGACCCCTTGAACATTCGGTCAAGACTGTAGGAAACATATATTTCTACGTAAAAAAGACATAATCCGTCACCTAGAAGTGCGGATTGCATAATTACAAGATTGGTCTCATACATATAGCATTCCAGTTAGCACGAGGTATATATGGTATTTTTTTTTCACTTCATTTTCAATTGCTTGACAAATCGCTTTTGAACACAGATCACTTCTAATAACAGACTATAAAAAGCGGCAGGCAGACAAAAATTGTTTTATTATGGAACTGGTAAAGCACGACTAATTTTGTTTGTGGTGTAATGGATCATTTTACATGCCTACATACATGCATGTAAAGCAACTATTTTATAGAGGGCAGTGCAAAAAAATAATTTAACAGTTTATCTATTGCAAGAAAGATTGGGATCCTCTCACATTTTTATGGTTGAAATCTACGTAACGAATAGATAATAAAACAATTTATTGAGCATTTTTCAGAAGTATTTTCGACAAGAAAAAAATTTTCAAAAGTGTGCATTTTTCAATTTATTTTAGTAGTAAAAAGGGACAGGCCACTGCATTTTTTAAGAGACTGACATAAGTCATTTTCTCTTCTGACCGTGGATAATAGAACGCGGTTGTGTGTATTTGGACGGAGGATGCGCCCCGTACACAACCGACGTGTCTTATCTAGTCGGTGACTCGTGCAGACGTCGGCCGGGTGTCCCGCGTCCCACACTGCCGGTCCCCCATATAGCTTAAACACAACACACACACACACACATACATTCATGCATACGCGTACGGGTCACGGAGTGTGATAATGATAAACCGTTCAAAAATTTACATCGTGCAAATATCGTTTGTGAAGTTGTGCGTCGATGCTGATTACTGAATATCCTATCAAACTAATATACGCTCAAAACAACTGAAACGATTAATTTGAAAATTTATATGGTTATAGTAAGAACACTAGAAAAAAAAACATTGAGCCTCAACCTCATAAGCTCACATAAGAAGTTTAACTTCTTTAGTTTTTAGTATTATTCCCAAGTTTAATTTTTTTATGTGAAATTTTTAATTAATAATATTTATACATATTTAACATTTTTTTAAATTTTCTGTAGGATATGTAAATACCTAAAAATTTCGAAATATCTCGTTATTGTAATCCCTAATCCCTAATATCCCTAATAATTAGCCATTATATCGCATCCAAAATTATTATTATAATTCAATAATAAATCGCTGGTATTTGTTATTTTTGTTATTCATGTAAAAATAACTAAATTTGAAACGTTACCAATCTTTTTGAACATTATTTAATTTTTTTTTAAATACAATGTGTGTTCAGTATTATAAATTTTTTAACATAAATCATTTGATTGATTATTTCATTTATTAGTTATGAGCCTGACGAAGACTAAATAAAGTAGTCGAAACGTAGCAAGATTAACAATAACACGATTGTTTTGTATTATTAATCCAAATACCTGCTATTTATTATCGAATCCCTAATAATATTATAAATATGAATGTAAGTATGTTTGTTACGCTTTCACGCCAAAACTACTCAACCGATTATTATGAAACTTTGTACACATATTCTTAGAGGTATTAGAAAGGACATAGGATACTTTTTATTTAAAAAATTTGAATTATTTTGAATGATAATCGGTTCAGTAGTTTTCGCGTGAAAGCGTAGCAAACAAATTATAAATTATAAATTCGAGCTAACGAACGAAGTGAGTGAGTGAGTAATTAAACAACTAATTATAAATTCGAGCGAACGAACGGAGTGAGTGAGTAATGAAACAAATAATTATAAACTCGGGCGAACGAACGGAGTGAGTGAGTAATGAAAGAATCCTAACTATTAAAATTGCGAGTGGAGCCGCGGGGAGCGGCTACTAAGAGATATATTAATGTTGAAAGTATCACAATTTTGTCTATCAAAAATAATATTATTGCTTTTACTTAGATTAACGATCATAATTACGGCGAAATTCTTACACATTTAAGAGAGCACTTTGGTGTTTATGTCATGTGAAAATTTTCACATGGACAGGAAATCCCGACACAAATGTCTGTCATCTATATATATTTAAAAAATAATATATTTAAACAAAAAGTTACAGAGTATTTATTAGAAAAATGCCCGTATGATCTTTCCTATATTTAAGTATTGTACTATGTGATTTACTGACGCTTTCTTTGTCATAATGACAATCTTGAATAAAGAATTATTATTATTATTATTATTATACGTATGTCTTAATTGGAAAATAAAATTATACCAATTTTGTTCTGTATTGTCTAGTGCAAAATAAACAGACTCTTTTTTTTTGTAAAATAGTTTTTAATTGTCAAAAGAAAAAAAATGTGAGATGACGGGCCTTGATTGCTTCAAAAATGAAATTACTTTTCTTCCACCATATACACGTGATGTCCACCATATTCATGTAATATCGAAGTTGCCTAAATTAAATAAGAATAAATTACGAACGCATTGTCGCATAACGGCAATGCAGAATAAGGCGGTGTAGCATAAGTAGGCAGCTTTAATAAAATTACAGGTGATTCAGAAATATGTAATCAAAATGTAGCAAATTGAACATATTAAATTAGGCTTTCGTAAAACAGTTCCGTGAAACAGGTCGCAGAACAATCTCGTTTCACTAGCACCTTTGCGTTCAAGGAAATAAATGATACTCTAAGCCCTACTCAAAAGAAACTGAACTGGTCTGTGCTTGTAATTACTAACCGATTACTATTATCGAATCGGTAATTTCTTTCGTGCTGGTTTGAAAGGTTCCACGTCATCGCAATTTTTGTGGGCATACACTGGAAACTAATTAATAAAACTGGATTTCTGAGTATCATACGAGGAGCTGTTAATTTTCGAATACAATTACTGATTAAAAAAAAAGTATAATTTGTACTGATTTTTCGCTCGACACATGGTAATAACAGAAAACCCGGGTCGCAGTGCCAAAACCCTGCCGACAATATAGTGTATTTGCTTGTATAGGGCCGTGTGGTTTTATACTTTTATTATGTGAAATTAAGTTTGTTTTTGGGCAAAATAAAAAATTTAACCCCTTAATACGCCCCTTAAAATAACATTTTTTTTCTTAATTGTAATATTATTATCAATCTAACGTCTACATTGAATTAAATACACCCTTCAATAAATAAGTCACTATCTGCAAACTAGTGTTTTCATAAAATTTGTAAATCCGGTCCTGTCGGGCCGATTTTATTAAAATTTTGGGGACACTTTTTAATTACTACCAAAGGGTTAAATTTCAATTTTAAAACGATTCGGAGAATTTTTTCGGTATTTTGGGGCCCAAAAACATTTTTTAACCCCTAAAAACTACCCTTAAAATAGCCCGATTAGGCCCATTTTAAATAGGCTTCTTGCGGTGATGGATTTCAACACGTGGTCCAAATTTCGTTGAAATCAATTAACTCTTTCGAAAGTTATTGCGCGTACACATATATATATATATATATATATATATATATATATATATATATATATATATATATATATCATTTTTAAAAATGGTGCCAAAGTGTTTAGGAGGTTATGAAACGTCGAGAAATTTTGGTCCGACCCCTAGGTCCCGCCATCCGACCGACGCCAATAGTGTATGTTGCCATATGGCAAATACACTAATAAATAAAAACACTTGAAAATTCTACAAAAATTATTATTAAATTATTTCTCGACGATCGTTTTGGACAATAAGTCCATCTTCAGGAATATAAATTAATTATAATTTAGTGTATGTTTGATATTCCTGAGAATGGACTTACTGTTCGAAACGAACGTCGAAAAATAATTTAAGGCTGTCGGAACGCTCTGAATTTTGTTTGTGCTGAGACCCCACGGTAAGGGGCGAGGTAGGCAAAAGACATATTGTGGGTGCGACCTTCTTTAGCTCTGTCTCGCTCAAATCATCTGCACGTTTCAATTTTTAGCTAGTGTCAACTACGAGACTAAAAAATGTTGTTGCAAGGGTGCCGCTGTCAATTGATTACTCTAAGTTTGGGAAATATTTTGAAGATTTAAAAAACTTGTCCGAAAAAGGAAGAGTCATTTTAGGTTTGTGATGGAACAGTTTTGTGAAATAAGGACGAATAAGGATATAGTGTAACATTGAAAACGTGTGTTTTTTTGGCACAATGCCAAAATTTTTCTAGTAAGTCGTACATAAATTACAAAAGTAGTCCATTAGAGACCTAGATTTGTCCTTTATCTTCCTTATAGAGAAAGAATTTTTGCAGAATGTTGACGAATAAGTCTACAATCAGTTGACGGCCGAAGCTCTATTTTTGGCTTAAATTCAGAGCGTTCCGACAGCCTTAATAATAATTTTTGTAGAATGTTCAAGTGTTTTTATTTATTTGTTATTAATAACAATAAAAGTCAAGAAAACACTAGATAGAGACAAGGTGTCTCAAATCAGAAACCACTCGGCAGTTGAGTCACCTGCAGTTAATTACTAACAGTTCGATTAGTGATTTAACTCACTGATCAGTTTTCTTTGAGTAGCTCTATGGGCACTGTAGGGCTATCGTGAATAATATTTTGTTCACGATCACTTACGCTCACGAACAAACCGATTCTTGAAATTCTTTCATTAATAGAAAGCTACACTATCCCTGAGCAATATAGGCTATATTTTATTTTGATAAAAAAAGCTCAAACAAATTGACTAAATTTGAGTACATGGTGGAAATACGGGTACGGGTTGTCGCTGCCGAGCGGAACGCAGCCCCGCGAGGCAAGACTGAAATACGGTGGAGCTATAAAACATTGTTTCATCTCAAACGCGGGTAGCGGCTAGTTGTACATATAATTCGAGTTCGAACGTATACTCTGACCGTTCGTTGTGTGTGACACATCTCATAATGAAATCCGACCATAAATTGCCGGAGTATCGACATACTAAAGTATGTTCTGAAGAAAGATAGGAAACATGTTCGAGAGAGAAGGTGGTTCTAGGAGGAGGAGCAATCCAAGTCTATTTAAAACTAAAAATTCTACCAGAAATACATTTACTCAACTTTGCTGTATTTTCTGATCACGACACAAAAATTAAAATACAAATCAGATTATAATATCAAGGAAACTAAAAAAAAAACCCGGGTCGCAGTGCCAAAACCCTGCCGACAATATAGTGTATTTGCTTGTATAGGGCCGTGTGGTTTTATACTTTTATTATGTGAAATTAAGTTTCTTTTTGGGCAAAATAAAAAATTTAACCCCTTAATACACCCCTTAAAATAACATTTTTTTCTTAATTGTAATATTATTATCAATCTAACGTCTACACCGAATTAAATACACCCTTCAATAAATAAGTCACTATCTGCAAACTAGTGTTTTCATAAAATTTGTAAATCCGGTCCTGTCGGGCCGATTTTATTAAAATTGTGGGGACACTTTTTAATCACTACCAAAGGGTTAAATTTCAATTTTGAAACGATTCGGAGAATTTTTTCGGTATTTTGGGGCCCAAAAACAGTTTTCAACCCCTAAAAACTACCCTTAAAATAGCCCGATTAGGCCCATTTTAAATAGGCTTCTTGCGGTGATGGATTTCAACATGTGGCCCAAATTTCGTTGAAATCAATTAACTCTTTCGAAAGTTATCGCGCGTACACATATATATATATATATATATATATATACATATATATATATAAACATTTTTAAAAATGGTGCCAAAGTGTTTAGGAGGTTATGAAACGTCGAGAAATTTTGGTCCGACCCCTAGGTCCCGCCATCCGACCGACGCCAATAGTGTATGTTGCCATATGGCAAATACACTAATAAGTTTCAGCTTTGTTCTTTGCATCTCAGTAAAAAAAAACTTTTTCATTATTAATTCAAAGTAACTATTCTATTTATGAACTTTTTATAAATCCTGGAACAGCCGCAAAGTAAATTGAAACTATTTATAACGCTTTCAATACAACAGTACAACTGTTTTTACAATTCGCGTTTTTTAATTGTTTTTTAATTAAATTAAAATTAACACTGAATAGTAAATGTTGGTTTACTGAATGTTTTTCTAATTATTTAGACACAATGAAAACTATAATGTGAAAAATAGAACACAAATTTTAATTATTTTCAACCATTATAATTTTTAATATTAAAAAAAGTGACGGAGTGTCTGTGACAATAAGGAACTGGAAACGCTTTTCTACCATTTTTTTTACTGCTTGTATCAGCAACACTATAGAACGACTAGACCGATTATGATGAAATTTGTATTACAATTAATGTATAAACCCACAGTATAGCCGTATAGAGTACATTTTACCTGATTGCCCCCCCATATCACGGACCGATTACAATACAATAATTTAATAAGTTTGTTCCATTATCCTAACCAGGATAAAAAAATAAGACTAAAAAATAAATAATAGTAAAAAATATTTTTTTATTTTAAAAAAGCGTGGGGTGCTTATTACTATTTTTATACTAACTCTTTTTCTACAACTAGCTACCAATGAAATATTTATACCAGTTGTTATCATGCATCCCATGCTTTTAGTTTTTTAATAGGGATGTTGACTATTTTTGGGAAAGTGTTTTAAATCGTGCCTAATAATAGTAATAAAGTACCTAATATTGCCACAAATATTTATTATTTTTATTTAAATACAACTTAAGCCTTAAAAATCATGTATTTTAAATCCAGTTTCAAATTTCGGTCCAAAACGCAAATACTAGTCGCGTGACGTCACCTGTTCATACCAAAGGAGGCTCAAAAGTTTACACGGGAGCTACCATCCTATAGATGCGTATTCTGTGCTCATAAACGTTAGTAAACTGAGGCGATGAAAAGTTGTTTCGTAGTCGTTGCTATAGTTACATGTAATTTGACGTTTCCTATAAACAAATAATAATAAATTACACACTAAATATTAACCAAACAATGAAGTTTTTTGACACCGGCTGAACATATGGTCATGCGCTCTGATTGGTGTCTGTTGTCACGAGACTTGAGGGTGATTTTATTAGGTTTTATTTATTAAATATTAATTAAATTCCTTAAAAATAAGGAAAAATATAGTGTTTTTTAGTATTTCTATCATAGAAACTACTACTTTTCGTTAAAATTATGTTTTTATTTGAATACAGTCAACATCCCTATTCATTGAATTGATTTTAAAATATTCAAAGCTTTAGAGTTTATAGATAAATAGCCAGGGAGTGAAATTTTTCGGCTTATGCCATTTTCGAAACACCTCCATGACATCCTTAACGAGTTTTAAGATCAGTTGACATGAGGACTTACGAGTCAAACTGTACGTAGTATACGTGCATGTTTGTATAATATAGGACCCATCTGGATTTAAGTTGAGCCAATTACAACAGGCTGAGATTAATGTATGATAAATGGCTAACAAACCACTTTAAATATGATTAATAAATGCAGTCTATCTCTTTTTAACGCACATGTCACACCTAACTACATTTGCTGTTCCCTTCTGCACCCCTCCGCTTCTCTTTCTATCCCTTCTCTTCTTCCGTTCCATCTACAATGTACATGTGCTCGTTGAACTATTTGTATGTGCGCTATTACAGGTGAATTTTCTTTTTTAGTGTATTTGCCATATGGCAACATACACTATTGGCGTCGGTCGGATGGCGGGACCTACGGGTCGGACCAAAATTTCTCGACGTTTCATAACCTCCTAAACACTTTGGCACCATTTTTAAAAATGTTTATATATATATATATATGTGTGCGGGCAATAACTTTCGAAGGAGTTAATTGATTTTAACGAAATTTGGCCCACGTGTTGAAATCCATCACCGCAAGAAGCCTATTTAAAATGGGCCTAATCGGGCAATTTTAAGGGTAGTTTTTAGAGGATGAAAAAAGTTTTTGGGCCCAAAAATACCGAAAAAATTCTCAGAATCGTTTCAAAATTGAAATTTAACCCTTTAGTAGCAATTAAAAAGTGCTTCTAAAATTATAAGCAAATCGGCCCGACAGGACCGGACTTACAAATTTTATGAAAACACTAGTTTGCGTATACGAATTTACTTACCGAAGGTCGTATTTAATTTGGTGCAGATGTTGGATTGATAACAATATTTCAACTAATAAAATTATTATTGTAAGGGGTGTATTAAGGGGTTCACTTTTTTTTTTATTTTGTCCAAAAACAATCTTAATTTCATTTAATAAAGCCACAATACCTGTATTAGCAAATACACTATATTGTCGGCAGGGTTTTGGCACTGCGACCCGGGTTTTTTTTTAATTTAACCTGGCGTAAATGAATCTCTTTTCAATCAAATCGTCAATGAACCAGGGTGAACTTTACCCGGTTATCGAATTCAATATATTTCGTTTGAAATAGTTTTTTTCTTATCTTTAGATGAATTACCTAATCGGATATTGTTATAATATACGTAATAATAAACATTTTTAATATTATAACTATTTATTTATGAAGAAACTTTAAATCCTCTCTCCTCTTCGTCAACATCCGACCCCGATGGACAGCTTTCGTTCGAAGAACATTCTTCCAAATGGCGTCTTATCATTTTGTCTTCCATCACGAATAAAATAAGAATAATCAAGTTTTATATATTACGTACAATTCAAAAAAATATAAAACTGCCGTAAATTTTTAGGGTAATTGTATTATCATGTCCTTAATAAGTATACAAAAATTAAGAATTTTCTGACGGTGTGCCTTAACCACGACAACTACCTTAAGAACTACTCCATATGATGTACCTAGAATTAGTCCAGTCCAATTGCCCTAGAAATTTGTCTAGAAATAAAAGTTGAACTATATTTTTTCGTTCAAGTTGCAACCTATTATTAAAGGTACATATAACACCTTCACTTTTACCCCGCTCGAAAGAAGATGCATAAGACTCCATAGGGTAACAAAAGACCTAATAACGAATTATTTGTGAATAACTGGAAAAAAAATTAGTTCATCTCGTTATTTATTAATTTTTAAGTATTAATTTTACTATTCTATCTATTTTGGAATACAAAGACTGTCAGTTTGAAAGTTGACAAGATTTCGAGCAAAGTCAAATCTTTTTTTAAAAATACTAATCGTTATCAAACTAAGCAATCGGAAAAATCATCTAGAGACGTTACTTTAGAAACTCAACTAAAATATAGTTCTACATTTTAGTTGAGATAAAAATTAACAAATACAGTAGTTAATCGTGTTTCTAAACACGATTAACTACTGTATTTGTTATTTTTTATCGGATATTAATTTGAAAGTGCAGAATGTTACAGAGCAAAGAATGGCCTAAGCCCTAAAGTATGCATTTTTTGAAATCATACAAACCTAAATTGCAGTCAGTTTTTAAATTGGAATCACTTATATTAATCGCAACGTTGATCATATTATAATATCAGCGATGTTTAAAACATTTTATTAAAAGGAATATCTAGAATATCTAGGTACCATTGTGAGTTAAGTTTTAATTTCATTTTGTTAATTATCAACAGTTAAATTCGGTCCTACCTGTTTGAAATTCATGATCTTTACTAGTGGGTTAGGCCTGTCTCCGTCAGGCGCAATTGAAGTTCAAATATTCAAAATAGTATTTTTCTTTTACATAGGTATAACATGTAATATATTTTCATGTTTCATAGTTTCTGCAACAGCAACTTTCTCAAACCTGAACTGTGAATATGTTAAAAACATATTGGACCATAATTATTTCTGGCAACATTGTGACTTCTAAACCTATTTTAGATGCCAAAAAGCGGTTTTCATATTTGGCATACAGAAGTATGACGCTTGCACTAAATTGTAATATTCATATTTTCAATGTTTCCTTTAATTCACATTTTTTACTGTTATAAGAAGAAAAATAATCTGTAAACTAATAACTCACAGCGCACACAATTATTCTACATTTTTTTCAACTGATTAATAAGTATTAGTTTAAAACAATTGTAATTATTTTCAAACTTATTTGACATTTGATATCAGAATGTTTCAGAGTTTGTTATTGGTAACCAAGGCAACCAAACACCCATCCATGGCCTTTTATGTTCTATGAAGTTTTTTTCTAAAAACTCCCCTATTTCGACCCCCGGGAAGAAAATCGAAAATCCGGCTACATTAGGATCTGTCCCGTGTCTCATACTATAAGTGTGCCAAATTTCAACTTCCTAAGTCTACTGGGGCCTTCTGGAGGGTCTGGAAAGACAATCCGGACACACAATAGGAAATTATATATTATGTAGATTAGATCAAGACAACAAATGTTGAAAATCGTTAATCTCGCAGTGGAACCCTGCACGTTACGTTTTTGACTCAATGAATTTTTGCGAACGAAAAAATGTTCTATTTAAGGCTGTTGGAACGCTCTGAATTTAAAGCCAAAAATAGAGTTTCGGCTGTAAACTAATTGCGGACTTATTCGTCAATATTCTGCAAAAATTCTTTCTCTATAAGGAAGATAAAGGACAAATCTAGGTCTCTAATGGACTACTTTTGTAATTTATGTACGATTTACTAGAAAAAAATTGGCATCAATTGTGCCAAAAAAACGCACATTTTCAATGTCACACTACGACCTTATTCGTAGTTATTTCACAGAACTGTTCCATCACAAACCTAAAGTGACTCTTCCTTTTTCGGAAAAGTTTTTTAAATTTTCAAAATATTTCCAAACATTTGAGTAATCAATTGACAGCGGCACCCTTGCAATAATATTTTTTAGCCTCGTAGTGTGCACCAGCCAAAAATTGAAACGTGCGGATGATTTCAGCGAGACAGAGCTAAAGAAGGTCACACCCACAATATGTCTTTTGCCTACCTCGCCCCTTACCGCTTGGTCTCACCACAAACTAAATTCGGAGCGTTCCGACAGCCTTAAATCGTGCCACCAGCGTCAAGTACTTCGGATATTTAGCAAAATTCCCAGATCATATTTACAATATTGCTTTTATAGTATAATAAAGTTTGGTTTAGAATATCCACGCGTCCCGTGCTCTCGAACAGTTTATGTGTCGGCGTGCCTAAGTAAACACAGACACACAGCCATACAGACAGGCTCACAGACAACGTGCACAGACCAAAGAGAAGAGAGTTTGACAGTATCAGCCGAGTTGCAGCTGGCCATGTACACATACTCTCTCTCGCGCACACATAATACAGGTTTGAGGTTAG
This sequence comes from Venustoraphidia nigricollis, assembly GCA_034508555.1. Classification (NCBI taxonomy): domain Eukaryota; kingdom Metazoa; phylum Arthropoda; class Insecta; order Raphidioptera; family Raphidiidae; genus Venustoraphidia; species Venustoraphidia nigricollis. The sequence continues at coordinate 1,645,264 of JAVRKA010000065.1, read as the reverse complement.
GTTTAACTAACTTAACGCCAACACAGCCAGCTCTGTTCACACATTTATATAGCATGTACGGCTCTCTATCTACATTCTACAAACCTTGCTTTAGATATGGCCGCGGCAGCGATCATACTCCACGCGATCCTAGCGGTTGAACAAATTCGAGGTTAGGTTTCAGTAGATAACTTGTGCCCTGTGCTTGTGCCAAAGTGATCAACTGTATTTCCATTTTTATATAGTACTAGCGGCCCGGTCTGGCTTCGCCCGGATTTGTAAGATGCCTACTAAAGATAACCTGTTTAAAAGCCAATTCAGACTAGCCGTTCTCGGTTACGGTTCACCGGTCCGGTTCGGTTTTCGATTAATCTAGGCTGCTCACACTATCCCGATTCGGTTCTACGATTATTCTCGGTGCGCATGCGCAATTTCGAAATATGATTTGACGTTTGATGTGTAGGTAAACGTCAACAAAAACAGCTGGCTAGTCACGTGACTCCAGCAAGCGTTCTCATTGGCTACGGTTGCGAACGGTCCGATTGAAATTAGAGCTGAACCTAAACGCTCGAACCGAACCGCAATCCGGAACGACTACGCCCTGATTGGTCGAGTTCCCAACCGGACCGGTGAATCGTAATCGAGAACGGCTAGTCTGAATTGGCTTTAAGGGGGTATTCTTATGTGAACGCATAAATTTTACCTCTTTTTAGGGAATTTTTTTTAGACGACAATAACATTGAATCATTTTAATTTTTTATATGTATCTTAAACTGTATAAAACAATTGTTTTTCTCCTATTTTACATTTTTTATATATATTTTTTTTTAAATTAAATTAGACACTAAAAAAAAGCAGGTCACTGGTCATGGTAATAGCGGCTGTTCATGTTATCTGAAATAAAAAAATCGAATGGATCATTGTTCAGTAGGGATGTGGCTATCGTCCCTACTAAAATTAATAAATTTCATTAAAAAAAAAATGGCGGACTATAGAAAAAAAGTTTGTTTTTTGTTAATTTTTTTGTTAAAAATCGTTTAAAAAAAATAAGAAAATATTTTCGAAAATAAGCAATTTTAGTACGGACGATAACCATTAATGAGTAGAAGAACATATATAAATTTCAAAGCAATCGGTTGAATACTTTTTTTTTTAGGACCATGACAGTTTTAGAAAATAATGTTTCCAGAAAAATGCGCTTAAAGTTTCAAGAGCCAACAAGTCGCTTACGGCGCGTCGGCCACTATATGAGTTGTAATTTATTTAAAACTAGGAATTTCGGTCTCTATTTTTCACAGCATATTTTCGATAGGTTTTATTATTAAAATATGAAAAAAAAATCGATTTTTCAAAGTGGTCACATAAGAATACCCCCTTAATTCAATAAGGACTTATACTATGTCGGTCAAAATAGATTCGTAAAGCTTTGCCACGCAAGTAAACCATAATTACAGTGTAACCTTAATGTAACGAACCTCAATATAACGATTTCCTCGATTTAACACATTTTTCAAAATCCCTTAGAACTGCTCGTAAGAGTTGATGCAAAATATACCTTTACATTAGGAATACGTTTTGTCAAAAACCACTTTATAACGAATTTTCAGTCATTGCAGAATATAAATACAAAGTATAATTTACCTCTATTTAACGATTTTGGTCAACTTACAATGTATCCTACCAATCAGTTACACACTATTCCACAATAACAACAACAATTCATGTTTCTAGAGGTTCAGACACGTCAAATTTATCGTAAGACAAACATTGTTGTTTGATGTAAAATGTAAACACTGTTGTTGGTCACTACTCACTGTTGCTAGTATATTTAAAGTTGCAGCGGCTGAGAAACGAAAAAGGTGTTCCTTAACTGTCGCAGAGAAACGAAAAATCATTAAGTATGTAGACGAGAGTCCTACAAAGAAAAAATTTGACATCGCTAAAGAGTTCGAAATTCCCGCAAGTACATTGGTCACGATTTTAAAGTTTAAAGATAAGTTTTCAGAAGAAAATGGGTTTTCGTACTTACTATAATAACGAATATTTTATAATTCCCTTCAGCTTTGCTATATCGAGGTTGTATTGTATCCAGCAGCTGAGTATTCGGCCATATTTGAATCTATTTGAATTGTTTATGAAGACTACGCCTACTTGTCGTTTCGGTCGTCCATATGGATTGAAATGGCAACTGATAAAGAAATTACTGTTGAATTGGCAAAATCGCTTTTCTTCTGTTTTACTAGTGGAAAATGGGTCACTTTACTACTGCTATTAAGGCTGTCGGACCGCTTTGAATTTAAGCCATACTATGAGACTAAAAAATGCTGTTGCAAGGGTACCGCTGTCAGTTTAATACTCTAATTTTTGGAAATATTTTGAAGAGATTAAAAACTTTTCCGTAAAAAGAACAGTTACTTTAGGCTTGTGATGGAACAATTTTGTGAAATAAGTACGAATAAAGTCGTAGTGTGACAATGAGAACGTGTGTTTTTTGGCGCAATTAATGCCAACTTTATTCTAGTAAATCGTACATAAATTACAAAAGTAGTCCATTAGAGACCTAGACTTGTCCTTTATTTTCCTTATAGAGAAAGAATTTTTGCAAAATATAGACGAATAAGTCTACAATCAGCTATCAGCCGAAGCCCTATTTTTGGCTTAAATTTAGAGCGTTCCAACGGCCTTAAGGTAGTTGTCGTGGTACAATATTGTCAAAAAGTTATAGATTATACGCGCCACAAAAGTATACTAGCTTGTAGCTAAGTGATCCATAATTTGTACGCAAGACTGTACCCGTGGAAACGTAACCCATACAGTATTCATATGCATGTATATTTTTCTATAAATTGTTGAACTTTAAACCGTTATTTATACATAATTAGACGGTCAAAAAAAATTTCTTATTTTTTTTAAACTCATAACAAATGCATTGAAAGATTGTCAGTTTTTGGAAAGTTTCTGACAGTTATTTTTTTATAAATAAGAAACTGGTTCAGAACTACAAAGATCGTATACAATCAATGTTAATTATCCAATTTTTAATTGAATTTATTTTGGATTATATACAGTCGATCGACTTCAAATTTTCAAGGTAATTGTATTATCATGTCCTTAATAAGTATACAAAAATTAAGAATTTTCTGACGGTGTGCCTTAAGCTCGACAACTACCTTAAGGCATGAAAAGTAGCTATTTTTAGAAGGTCCTGCAAAAATCTAATAACGTTAGCAGCTCATGCGAAATGTGCATTCATTGAATCCACCAGCATAAATGAAACGTATTAAATATCGCACAATGCGGAGTCGAATCGCTCGCTGCCGTTTGGCGGTCTGTGTGCAAGCAGCCCTATCCTATGTGTACCCAGAGCTGTAGGGATTTAGAAGAGTATACATCGGTAGACGTGTCTTATCTGGACTGTGGACTGGCACACTCCTCGCTACGGGCTACGGCCGACTACGGACCACGATGTGTGCGAATCGAAAGAATGATGAAAATATAACATCGGGCGGATACGAACCAGTGTGCTTTTAGATAAGTGCAAATTATTTGACCCTACGTACTTTAGGATCGACATTACAACAGCCGACTAGAAAGTACCGATAGTTATTATGATAAGTTTGTAAATTTTAATTTGCTGAACTGTTTATTTTTCAATAAGTGTCATCTTTAATTTCACAAATTAAAATACAGTCAGAATCTGTTATAACGACATCGAAGGGTCTACTCATATTTGGTCGTAAAAACCGATAGTCGTAACAACCGGTGATGTTTTCGAGGTTCAAAATAATTTTTTATTAAGTATGTAGCATTATTGAATGTGTATCGGTACATATAAATCCATAAATATTAATAGGAATAATATTATCATTATCATTTTTCTGTATTCATAAAATCTGTAACTTTAGTCTATTTGGAACACTTCTGTGCGTACGACAGCTTGTCGTTCTAACAGATATAATTCTCCGAAGATATGAAGAGATTACATTAAATGTAGTCGCTTAATGCGGTATGTCGTAATAAGCAATGTCGTAAAAAGCAGTGTTTTTTATAAGGCGATCATATAGCATTCAGCCGGAACCTATCATTTTGGTCAATATAACCGGTATATTGTTCTAAACAATGTTACCGTAAACGATTTTGACTGTACCTGGTTATTTATCAAGAAATTCTTATTATTTTTTTGTGTTGTACTTCTATATTAATAAATTTTGTCAATAGATACGATAGACTTGAATGAAATCTATTAAAAATTATTAAACATAAAAAAAATAATTTCGAAAAATTCGAATGCGTTAATATAATAAAATAACAATGAATGGCAATTATTTCAAATACACACGCAATGACAGTTGATCCGTATCTGTCAATAAAACAGTTTACTGTCAATTACTGTTTTCTCCACTTAAGTTGTTATTAGAGTGGTTCATAGATGACGCTTCGGTACAGTAGATTTGATTGAAATCTGTCACAAAGTATTATTCTCTTTGTCAGAAATTGAATTACCAAGATTATTGAAATTGTTTAGTTTCATGTTTCCTGTAAAGAATGATAAATTGACATAATTGCTTTTTAGAAACGGCAATACACTACATTTGAACTGCACTGAGCACATGATGTCTGAAAGATTATTAAAAAGGCGGCCAATATCCTACCCGTTTTAGTGTGGACTATCAACCCCGCAGGACTAGCACCTATGTGGCTATTTCTGTCATGACTTAAAAATACACTAGTTTTTTTTGTTGAATGTATACATTGGCTATTCATAGCAGTGTTCATAACGATATTTGGTCTAGGGATGTCGAAAAAATATCGATATATCGATATTTTTTATTTGATATTATATCGATATAATATTCCGAGTATCGAAAACCGATATTTTTTTCCAGTAGCAACACTTGTATGTACTACCGCGACTGACTATGGCCGTTTAATTATTTCGAAAATATCGAAAACTCCACTGAAAAAGAAACATGTGTTTTTACATATGTTTTTGAAACATACTTTTAAGTGCGTTCTGAAAACAACAACAGTGAATAAAGCACATGTAAAACACGTTTATTTTTTACCGGATTTTTTGATATTTTTGGAATAATAAACAGTCAAAATAGCTATTCATGCAATATTTCATTTCATTTCTACAACATCTAGAATATTTTTAATTATTTCGATTTACATCTCAATTCATGTTGTAGGTACCAATAATTTTCTGTCGAATGTCACCTCTGGCACGCATGCCACAGGTTCGCCATCCCTGACGTTATTAATTGTTCGGTTAATCTCTAAAATTATTTGCTTCTAAATGTATTAGACGTTTGATTATAAACAAAAAAGATATCGTTGTTCTTGATTTAAGATAATTAATTATTTATTACTTGATTTATAAGAAATAATGTCCGTTAATTGCTATTTGAAATTATATTAAGCTAGCCAATATGTATACTAAATTTCGTCGAGTGTCAATGTTCTCTTTAAAATTGTACCGATATATCGATATTTTTTAAAAAATATATTGGTACCGATATCGATACTTGAAAAAAATATCGATACGATATATTTTGATATTTTTTGGCACTTCTGAGATCTCTAATTTGGTCACTGTAAAATTGTATTATAAGCAAACCGGTAGGTTTCCTTGTTGCTGTATTTTATGATATATGATCAAAAATTTATAATCTGAATAATGGTTATATTACCGCGAATCTGAGCTCTGACATTGACGCGATCTAATCTCGGGTATGTTTGAGATACATCAACAGCAAGAAAGCGAACTGCCAGATAAGTACTTCGTCATTACAATCGGTATAGAGAGACATCATCTGGTATTGATTTGTGTTCGGTAATTTGGTTTCGACATGTCAATACCCAATGCAAACAGCAGGATATACATATACGTGCATAGTGTGATTCTGTTTTGTTTACGTACAACAATCAAAAGACAAAACCAAGAGCCGAACACACATACGTTCGATTGTTTATTTATTACAGTTCGGCTATTGGTTCATGGATGCATTGCATTATTGAGACGCCACGCCTACTATTACATACATATAATTTATAGACGGCTATTGTTAGTGATAATATTGCCTGTGCAATTGCCAAATTTGCTTTATTATAGCCAATTTAGTGGTTATTCAATTTTCTATTAGTTTAATTCTGTTTTATATATCATCATCAATCATCAAGACAGATAAATAAAATAAAAATGGCTGACTTTCGAATTTTCAGCTTTTAAATACTTTTTTTGTTCGCATTCTACGATTTCGATTTTTAAACATTCACAATTAAAAGCGATTGAAACCATGCAAATTCAATACACGTTGAGAACTTTATGATAATGATTCTCATCTTTTATATCCTATATATTACTTTTACACCCGGGCGAAGCCGGACTGGGCCGCTAGTTACACAATAATTCTTCATTGATATAACTGTTAAACAAATATTCAGGTGACGCACTTAAAGTGTTACAGAGGAATAGCACTTAAGGGGGTATTCTAGTGTAGAGGCATGAATTTCGCCCGGTTTTTGAAGCGCTGTACAAAGGAAACAAAAAATATTTTTACTATAAATTTTTTTATCATTTGTTAATTGATGTTTTATTATTACATAAAAAAATTATTAAAAAAAAAAAAATTAAAATTGACAAAGTTATGAGCAGGTCAAAGTGGGGCGTCAAAAAAAAAGAGGGTGTCCTGGCGTGCATTATTCCAACCCTCCTGGTGATCTGGTACATAAAAAAAAGGATTCTTAATTATTATAGATGCCGCTATCGTATAACCCTTGGATAAGTTAAAAAAAAAATTTTTTTTAAAATGGCGGCAGTTTGAAAAAAAAATTTTTTTTTTCATATTTTTTTAACAATTCCGAATTTTTTAAAAATACTAAATGAGAGGTTATAGTTTTGGGCAAGGGTCACGCGATGAAGCGATGTATAGAGAACATCCTCTCCAAATTTGAAGTAAATCAGTTCATTAGAACTCGAGATATCCTTACCGCCAGCTCGAAAAAAGTAGTTCCGAGAAAAACGCGTTCAAAGTTTTGAGACAAGTTTTCGACAATTTTACTTATAGAATGATACAGAATACTTAAATATTTTTAATCGGCGCAAAACTAACTTAAAATGAAACTAAAAGGAGAATATTCCAACAAAACAAGTTTCTATGTCCTTCAATTAAAAATAGATTTAAAATGAATTCTTTACAATAGAAAGGGACAAAAGTAGGGACTCGGGAACGCCTAGCGGTCGGGCCGGAACCGATGCCACGTCACTAAAACGGCTATAACTCATGAAATAATAGGAATTTTGAAAAATCCTTTTAATGACATATTTTTGAATATCTAAACTTTGAAAATATGAAAAAAAAAAATTTCGATTTTTTAAAAATTCTACAGTAGAATACCCCCTTAAACTATTGATGATATTCAAAAATGTTTCAGATGAAAGTTGTCCAGTTTGAAGGGGACATCGCTTGGAGACAAATGCCACCACTTATTCCCAACCCCTGCGCAGAGATGGGGGTGACTTTGACATTTTTAATAGGAACACCTATTTTTTATCATATTTGTCTGAAACATTTTTTTACCTCTAAAATGCATGTCCAAAATCAGTTTTATGAAACTCCATTAGAATTTTTTTGCCTTAACAACGACCTTGCGCAGAAAAATACAAGAGGTAAAAGTTGTTTGGTTTGGGGTCATCGATTAAAAATAATAAGAATCCCCCACCCCCTCACAAAAAGACCCCCCCTTGTTCGGGGGTGGTGGGTTCTTTTTATGTTTAATCAATAACACTTCCCAAACCAAACAACTTTTAATTCTTTTATTTTTCTGGGCAAGGTCGTTGTTTAGGCATAAAAATCTTATAGAGTTTCGGAAAACCAATTTTAGACATGCATTTTAGGGGTTGCGGGAGGCATCGGATAAAAAAATGTTTCAGATAAATGTTACATACTTTTTATCAAAAAATCATAATTTGTGATAAAAAATAGGTGCTCCTATTAAAAATGTCAAAGTCATCTCTGCGCAGGAGTTCGGGATGATTTGTCTCCAAACGATGTCCCCCTTCAAACTGAACAGCTTTCATCTGAAACATTTTTGGATATCATCAATAGTTTGAGTGCTATTGCTTAAGTACCTCACCCTGTATAGTACCTATGTATTCAAATTTGCCAAATTGGAAATTCAATGGTTTGGTCATTTTTTTGAGAAAAACATTTAAAAGTCCATAATACTTTTCGAATGAAGAAGTGTAGGTATATTATGGTTACAATTTAATGATTAGACTTTTGTGAATTGATAATTTTTATTTTTTTCAGGTTCCAAAGACAGATGCAAAACTCCGGATTCACCAGAAGGCGCACGCTTGGGACCGCAAACAAACACGTCGTCATCTACATCAAGCACGACGGTTACTGTAGTGGTGCCACAAAATCTGTCGCCAAACTCGTCAAATAATCATTCCTCACCTCCATTGGCCAGAAATGGCAATACAAGTCCGGTTACTCATAACAATAGCAACTCCCCAAGTACACCTCCTTTATCGTTGACTTTAGATTCGAATCATATACCTTCGCAGTCATACCCTATTTATGGTAGTACTTCGTCGCTAAGACATTTGCATAAAGTCAAAAGATTTTTGGGTACATTGGTGCAGTTTGGATCTGATATTGGACCGGAGATTGGAGATAAAGTTAGATCTTTGGTTTTAAATTTAGTTGTAAGTGGTTTATTTTACTTTTTTTTAGTTGTCAAATGCAAAACTGTATGCCGTTTTCTTAATTGATTGTAGCTTGTAAAATAATTAAAAACACTCTATTTTTTTATGGATTAATATATAAATTTCTTTGAGCAATCGCGTAAAAGTCAACATATATAACGCACTCAATTCTCTCTCTCTCTCTCTCTCACTCACTCATACATACTCACTCACTCACACCGACACGCTCATTCCCTTTGAGGAGTAGAATTCTAAGAATTTTAATGCTCCCATGCATGAATCTATATAAACGTAGTTCATGTTATCTGGTTGATAAGTTGATTTGTTTTTTGCTTTTCACTTTTTTGGCAGGAGAAAGGTCACTTTCAGTTAAGTTAAGAGTGACCAAGCCGATCAATTACAGGCAAAAATTAATTAAATAAAAAAGGACAACTGTATGTAGTTCTTGATCTTTTGCTAAAACATATTTAGTTCATTTCAATTTTTTAATAATACACAAGACGACAAAGAATCAAATTTGCCAAAAAGTCAATAATATTTAATGTTGAATTAACGTCTAATTATGATTATAAAGTCATCAATATTTGCAAACATAGTAATCAATTATTTCTAGTTTCTTTAAAAAATTTATTGAATGACAAATCATTAAATAAATAATTATATAGTTTCGTGGCAGTTTAATGAGGTGTGTTTTTAAAAAGAGAGATTATATATGAAATATTAAGGCTGTCGGAACGCTCTGAATTTAAGCCAAAAATAGAGCTTCAGCTGTCAACTGATTGTAGACTTATTCGTTAACACTCTGCAAAAATTCTTTCTCTATAAGGAAGATAAAGGACAAATCTAGGTCTCTAATGGACTACTTTTGTAATTTATGTACAATTTACTAGAAAAAAGTTGGCATTAATTGTGTCAAAAAACACGTTTTCAATGTCACACTACGACCTTATTCGTACTTATTTCACAAAACTGTTCCATCACAAACCTAAAGTGGCTCTTCCTTTTTCGGAAAAGTTTTTTAAATCTTCAAAATATTTCCAAAAATTAGAGTAATCAATTGACAGCGGCACCCTTGCAATAATATTTTTTAGCCTCGTAGTGTGCACCAGCCAAAAATTGAAACGTGCGGATGATTTGAACGAGACAGAGCTAAAGAAGATCACACCAACAATATGTCTTTTGCCTACCTCGCCCCTTACCGCTGGATCTCAGCACAAAAAAATTCAGAGCGTTCCGACAGCCTTAATGCCGAGAGCTGATTATATGAAATTCAAAAAAGTGTTATTTTTAATAAAACAAAGAGATACACTTAGGTACAGATAGATGGAACACCGAATAAATGATTACTAGAAAGTATCAGGTTATATTAGCCATTCTAGTATAGTTTACAATAAACAGTATAATATGGTAAATATCGTTTGCTATAATTGTTAAGAAACATCCATTGTTACAATGTGATATTAGAAAAATTTATTTTCAAACAACTATCACCGTCGGAACTCAAACGCGAATCTTTCCACTTTCGCGGCGGAATGAGTTATCAGTTACTCTACGGTGCCATATCTCAACAGTTAATCTTTCATAATAAAACAAATTGCAACACTATCGAAAATTCACATCATGCGAAAGCTAATTATGAAAGATTAACTGTTGAGATATGGCACCGTAGACTAACTGATAACTCATTCCGCCGCGAAAGTGTAAAGATTCGAGTTTGAGTCCCGACGGTGACAGTTGTTTGAAAATAAATTTTTCTAATATAGCATTGCTACAATGGATGTTTCTTTGCAATTATAGCAAACGATAGCTATTTCATTTTTTATGAATGTAGTCTTACGAGCTATTACGTATGAACATTTACTAATATTTATAAGTTTGTATAATGTGTGGTTAAAATAGTTTGTTTTCTTTTAAAGAGTTCAAATTTAGGAATAGAAGAGTTTCATCAGTCACTCCAAGAAGTCACAAACTTTCCACTGAGACCTTTTGTTCTACCGTTTCTGAGGACGCATTTGCCGATTTTACAGAGAGAAATACATAATTTAGCAAGGGCGTCGAAACAGGTTAGTCAAAAATATTTGCTAGTTTTTAAAACTTGATTTCGTCAATGAATTAGAGTTGGGTAATTTGAATTTTTTTCCCGGTCCCTCGAAAAATACTCGATAAATTAAATGAAATCAATATTAATTGGTTCTCTCGGTAATTTGAAGTTGGAGGAATAGTATCTTGCCCGCCAATTAACATGCAATAATTTAAAGTCCGGGCTTCCCTACTCTGATAATTTGAAGCGTTTGTCGTACACATACCTGTCGTTTGTTAACACAATTGTACCACCACTATTGAAAATTCATTAGACAATGATAAACTGAAGTCGCTCACTCAACAGAAAATTACGGACTTCTTTTCAAAATAAATAAGTGAATAATTGTACAACTGTTTAAAATAATAAATCAACGATTTTAATCAAACTCTTGTACATACGAGAACGTAAATTAGAGTTGGGTAACTCAGATCTGAACCGGTTCAAAGAGCCGTCTCCGACAGAAGATCCGTGAGAGCCGACTCACTTTTTTTTGAGCCGACGGATCAACGGATCCGCATGACTCAGTGAAACACTTAACACACAGAAGCACATTTTACACTTATGTATCAGTTCTTGCTTTGATGCATCTGTCAGCTCAAATGACTCATGCATCACATGTTTGGCTATGCATTCTTGATTCTATACAGGTCGCGATATGATTGACTGAGCTAGGTAACTCAGTGGCAGACTGCAGTAACATATTCAGAACTCGGCTCTTTTTGAACCGGTTCAGTGAGCCGGCTCACATACGGGATCCAGATGTAAAGATGCAGATCACTAAAAAGACCCGTTTTTCCCATCTCTACAATGAATCTCGTAAAGAGTGATGAATCTCTAGGGCTGCCACCTCTCCGGGATTGATCCGGAGTCTACGGGTTTGCATGGTGCATGTCCGGGCTACGGGTTTAACATCGATATCTCCGGGTCAGACCGGGTCTTAATAAATATGATGCAATTTTATAAAAAATCAAGGGTTTATTTTTCCTTTTTGAATTTAGAATTTTTTATTCAAATACAAGGGCTTTAAAATGATACGAGCGAAACTGCTTCTCAGTGGACATGGTGAAGGCAGAGTTAATTGTAAAGATTAATTACAATATGAATTGCCAAGAATTTTTGAAGTTTTTGAAGAAACCTGAGCAAGAAAAGATGCTTAAACAATCCCTTCACAATAAAAAATATAGTTTTAAGTGTCAAGCTGGTCCAAGTCAGCCTGGCACTAGCTAGGTCGTTTATATTTAAAACAAATACATTGCCAATGGTAATTTACCATTACTTTTTACCTTAATTAATTACTTAAATAATTCATACTTAAAAAAATGTTTTATTTTAATAAAAAAAAGCTATATTTCTAAAATCTCCGGGTCTACTGTTTTTGAAAGGTGGCAGCCCTATGAATCTCTAATGTCAGAGACGCTATAAATACTCAAAGTAACCACAAAACATGAGGCCACTTAACAATGTCTTCTCGACGTACGTTCGCTTAACATGTTAACACCGTCTATTATTACAATCATCTTCTGATTATGCTAATGTGATTAGCAAAACATACGTTAAGAACAAACAAAGACAAAGTAAAATATAAATGGACCTAGCATTCCCTATATTAGTAATGTTTTGTTTGACTAGCACTAGATTCTACTCTGTCACGGAGTCACTTACTACAGTAGAACCTCGATAAGTTAAAAACCTCTGTAAGTTAAAATTTTTTTGAATTCCCTTCCCATGAATGCATAAAACCTCCATTACTTAAATCACGAAACCTCGGTAAGTTAAACAAATATTCTGAACATCGCCCTCGATAACTTAAAATAATAATAATCTCAATTAGTAGAGCAAGGAAGGCTATGAACCATTTACGCGCTTTTATCGAGCATTGTGATGACGACAAATTTTTTTCTTCTTTACATAATGTAGAAAACATAGGTAATTGATGTAGAAAATAAAATTGCATGAAACGAAAAAAATTGCTGATTTCTTAAATAATTGATTGTTTAAATAAATAAATAAATAATTGATTCTAAATGAAAAAATAAAAAATTGATATCACATCTATTGAACTAAATACATCCTCTACAAAATCCACAAACCTCGGTAAGTTAAAAATTTTAATCTAACAACCTCTCTAACTTCAACTCTCGATAAGTAAAAAACTCGATAACTTAAATTTTTTATAACGTTTACCTTAGATTTTAACTTATCGAGGTTCTACTGTATTTCCATTTCCCGTTGATGCGTCTCTCGACTTCACAAGCGTGAGTTAAATGCGTCGCGTCGTCGAAGAGATAGCCAATCAAACTCATTCAGCGATCTCTGACCGTTCAATCAAGTATATTTCGTTCTAATTTACTTGTATTAATGGCAATTATCGAGATATTAATCGAATGACTTCGTTAATATCATTAACTATCGCCTACCTCTAGAATGCTTTAGAACTATTTGATAATTTAGTGACAATTTTTTTTCGGTAACAAAATATTTCTTATTGCCTACTGGTGTTTCATGTCATCACTATAGAAAACATATTTTTACCCGGCCCCCTATAAAATAACTACTTAGTAGTCCAGTCTTTGGTAGTTTTACCTGGAAAGTTTTCCGGGAGTTTTGAAAATTGGCGATTTTATAAATTTCGATGTGCTCTTTCCGAATTTCTACTTTGCCACCTCGTATCTTTGCCACTCGCTCGCTTGAGATTCAGCTAAGCCCCGCTATCCTTCTGCCAGGTCTTTGTTTTTGTATTCGGATGTTACTAAGGAGGTATTGTACAAATTTGCACAGTGCCTCAAATACCTACCCAAAAATGTCTAACAGCTCTCCTAATAGGGGATACGGACGCAATGATAGTATGGCTGTCGTGTTAACATACCGTCACAACTCGTCAGCAATACCTATGCATACCACATTACGCCCTAAATATTCATTTGGAGGTACTTTTGGACTTTGGACTCCAAAGGAAAAAGTCTAGGGGTGTGATATCACAGGATCTAGGCGGCCAACTCACCGGTCCGAAGCGCGAAATTAACTGTTCACCAAATTGTTCACGCAATAAAGCCATGGTTTCACGTGTTGTATGGCAAGTGGCGCCGTCTTGTTGGTACCAATTGTCCTGGAGATCACCGGCTTCAATTTCAGGAAACAAATAGTCTGTTATCATGGCACAATAACGGTCACCATTGACAGTTACGTTCTGGTCGGCCTCGTTTTTGAAGAAATATGAACCGATGATTCCATCGGCCCATAAACCACACCAAACCGTTGTTTTGTCTGGATGTAATGGCAGCTCTTGAATCTCTTCAGGTTGCTCTTCGGACCAAATACGGCAATTTTGTTTATTGACACATCCGTTAAGCCAGAAATGTGCCTCATCACTAAACAAAATTTTTGTCGAAAACAGTTGATTTTCTTCCTCGTAGAACGCTGATTTTCGTAATACAGCTGAATAATTTTTAGACGCTGTGCGGGGCTAAGTCTTTCCATGATGAAATGTCAAACTATATTGAACAAAAATACCATAAAAGGTTATTACGACTCACGCTTCATCTGTCAAAAAATCCATAGACAAAAAAGTACCTCTAAATGAATCACTCGTTACAAGCTACTATTATTTAAATATGTACCATGATTACACAAATATTTGTTCGTGCATCCGTCAGTAATTCCTTTTCGTAGTTCGTAAATCCTTTTATTAACTGCATGTATGTGAATTACCATTTTAATTGAACAAACTTTCCATACAATTATGTTCATAAATCAAGTATAAGAATGTTTGAAGGTGGCATTTGTAAAAGTTAAAAAATTCTTTTAATAATGAAAACAAATACATCACATTTCAACTGTAATAGAAATGGTACCAACTGTATGCACTTAAAATCCACTTCTTTGAAAATGTGTTTATTGTTTAGTAACACCAGAGACAAACTCAAATCGTATTATTGTTTCTGAACGAAAAAGTTGTTTAATGATTCAGAATAATTGTAGTTTTAATTGTAACTGATTTAATCAGTCAACAGTTTGTGTTGATGTTTCCATTTTTAAAAAGTGTAAAATACCAAATTGTAACTAAGGAGTCATGTCTACTTTTTGAAAAAATGTAGTTGTCCCAAAAATAATAAAGAACAAACTATATGCAAAAAATGCAAATATTATTTCTGATGTAAAAGTGGATACAAACTATTTACTAAGAAATATATATTATGACCAGATAGGACCAGACCGTCCCCTTGGGGGTGCTGGAGCGATTTAGGACGAAGTAATTGGAAAATGTTGAAGTAAAATATTAAAAAGGCGATGGAAGCATAAATAAAGACGGAGAAACTGTTGGAAACCCACCGGATATATTTTATTTGTTTTGAAAAATGTATTTATATAACTAATCGCGGTGTTGCAAAATTACTACCAACAAAAATAGAGTACCATTTTTAATGTTGTTCGTATTTTTCTTTTCTTTTTAATTTAATTTCATTCTTGTATTTTTTTCTGGTATAATAAGAATATCTTTTTTGTTGATTTTAAGTCCGGAGATAGAAATATAAATATAGTCGACTCTCGATAATTTGACACTCGTTAATTTGAATCTCTCGATAATTTGAATTTTTTTTCCCGGTCCCTTGAAAAATACTCGATAAATTAAATGAAATCAATATTAATTGGTTCTCTCGGTAATTTGAAGTTGGAGGAATAGTATCTTGCCCGCCAATTAACATGCAATAATTTAAAGTCCGGGCTTCCCTACTCTGATAATTTGAAGCGTTTATCATACACAGACCTGTCGTTTGTTAACACAATTGTACCACCACTATTGAAAATTCATTAGACAATGATAAACTGAAGTCGCTCACTCAACAGAAAATTACGAACTTCTTTTCAAAATAAATAAGTGAATAATTGTACAACTGTTTAAAATAATAAATCAACGATTTTAATCAAACTCTTGTACATACGAGAACGTAAATTATTAGAGTTGGGTAACTCAGATCTGAACCGGTTCAAAGAGCCGACTCCGACAGAAGATCCGTGAGAGCCGACTCACTTTTTTTTGAGCCGACGGATCAACGGATCCGCATGACTCAGTGAAACACTTAACACACAGAAGCACATTTTACACTTACGTATCAGTTCTTGCTTTGATGCATCTGTTAGCTCAAATGACTCATGCATCACATATTTGGCTATGCATCCTTGATTCTATACAAGTCGTGATATGATTGTCTGAACTAGGTAACTCAGTGCCAGACTGCAGGAACATATTCAGAACTCGGCTTTTTTTGAACCGGTTCAGTGAGCCGGCTCACATACGGGATCCAGATGCAAAGATGCAGATCACTAAAAAGACCCGTTTTCCCCATCTCTAGGCTAGAGAGAAATTACACTACAGTAAAACCTCGTTAACACGAACTCGTAAAAATCAGGCAAAAAGTTCGTGTTATGTGGGAGTTCGTGTAAACCGAGTATGGCATAAAATACAGTCATTTTTTAAGTGTCAAATCATGATTTATTTTAAGTAAACATTGAATAATTATTTATTATAAATTATCTAATAACATTAATTGTTCTTAAATATTATCTGAGTTTGAAAGTTTGTTTTTATTTGTTTACAAAATACATTTTTGTTAATTAGTTTACAACCTTTTCAATAAATAAGAGGGGAAAAATTTTGAGGTATGTTTCTATTTATAGGATTTCGAGTGAATTTTTAATCTCTCAGTCCTTTGTTTATTTTTAGAATGTGAGTTAATTACTTTTGTAATCCCCTAAGCGAATCTTTTCTTTTAGTTGTATTGTATATTCATTGACCAAAATGATCAAAATATATGATTTGAGAATTTTTGTAGTTCGTATTATCCGATAATTAACCGTGAAGGGACGAAAAAGTTGTTCGAAGTTCGTATTAACGAGGGTTCGTGTTAACCGAACATAATTACATTAAAGCTTATGTGACCATTGTCGAGAGCAAATTTTTGTTCGCGTTAAACCGAAATTCGTGTTAACCGTGTTCGTGTTAACGAGGGTTTACTGTATAAACTCCATGCATTCGTAGTTGTCAAAAAAAGAGGAAATTTAAATCTAGAGATGGGGTGTACGTTGAGTAAATGTTTTTTCTGATAAAGTGGCGGCCGGCCAATAAAGTTTAGAAATATCTCCTCTAGACTGTTTAAAAATAAAATGTTTGGTTACGTCTTGCTATATTTTTGAAAGGGCTCTTTTCTCTGAGTTAGTCCCTGTTCTCCAAGCCAGCACAAAACTAACGCGTTTAGTTTCAGATTTATATTAAAAGTACAAATCAACTATAGGTATAGGTTCGTACGTTTAAACGTCACAGCTGAATGTACAAATGTATTTCATATTTGACTTTTTAATTGCCTAAAGTTTTTAACAGCTTTTCGCTCAACACTTCTCCTTAATAACACCGTTATGTTTATTATTGTTTTACCAATCTCACCTAACCTACCCATAAGCAATAAAAGTTTTACTTGCTTTGTTTTACAATATAAACAATTTTTCTTTTCAACGGTGACAGTTTTGTACATTCGGATTTTGCATTGCCGCATCGAGGCAATGATCTTAGGATATCCAGAGACGGATTTTAAAAACTACCATCCCGGATAGGGTTGCCAGGTGTCCGGCTTTTTACGGTCGTGTCCGGCCAAATATTTATATGTCCGGCCTGTCCGGCTTTTGTTAGGCTTTTTGTCTGTCAATATCATAGATATTAAATACAGATGACGATATGTAGGTAGGACTGTTTGTTGAATGAAGAAGACTGAGATCCTCGATTGATTATGATGTTTGAATTTAGATCTTCTTCGTAGCAGAGAATCAAAAGCAATACTATGATAGAAATTGCATTTTATTATGCTGACGTTTCGACAAGTATTTTTGTCATCTTTGGAGGTCAAATGCGATAAAAAATAGTATTTTTGTTAACTGTTATAAATGGAAAATAATACGTGATTATAAATAAGATGTAAATGTTACAATATCACTAATTCTTTTTATAATATTAACTACTGACTCTCGCTCTGATTTTATCAGAGTAAGAGTCAATAGTTAAGCATAATAAAATGCAATTTCTGCTATAGCATTGCTTTTGTTTTCGATCCTTGCTACGAAAAAGTTCTTCATCCAAATATCATGTTTGTTGAATGTTGTTTATTTTGTAACAAAACTGTGATTTACTATTAAATAATAATTAATAAGCAAATTTAATACGAACCTAACAAAGTTTTTTATTATAAATGTGATGTCCGGCTTTGAAAACGTATGTCCGGCTTTAAAAAGATATGTCCGGCTTTTAAAAAAGATATGTCCGGCTTTTAGGGCAAAATGTCCGGCCTAACAGAACGCCGAGTCCGGCTTTTGTATTTTAGGGCCTGGCAGCCCTAATCCCGGAGCGTCAACCAAAATGCCGACTTTTTATTAGTTAACATGCAACATCGAACATATCGGTATATATTATTTCTCAAAGGTATTTTTTTGTGGTTATCTTCCTTAATACTGTATCAAAATTAATTCATCTTTAAAGTTCAATTCCAAAATATGTAATAATAGAAATTAGTTTCACGGGTAATTGGAATAAAAAATCAATTTAAACACTTATTGATTGCAACGTTTCGTCTTTATTAAATCAAGACTTTTTCAAGCTCTCAACACGTTTAAATTATAATAAAACTATGATATAAAAGGCAATTTTGCATTACAAAGATCAATAAAAAAAAAAAAATTTATTGATCTTTGTAATGCAAAATTGCCTTTTATATCATAGTTTTATTATAATTTAAACGTGCTGAGAGCTTGAAAAAGTCTATTATCAAAATTAATGTTTTATTCGCCATTTTGGAGATTATTTTTCTCTCTAATGACGAAAAATAAGTTAATATATTAAAATTAATGTTTTCATTAAAAAATCACAGTTTAAAAATTTTAACAATTTCATTACAGGAAATAACATTCAGAAAAAACAAATGTCGCCATCTGGCGGGAATCTATTTGTTTTTGACAATTGTCGGTAATATTAACTATTAAGTGACGTATAGTAGCGCTGAAGTCTCTGAATAGAATAGAATAAAATTTATATTACGTAACTGACCACTAACGATGCGAAGTATTCGCACGGATCACCTACTATAAATAATACCAAACGTCCGGTACTAAATGTCTTGTCTGGCTAAAAAATATATTATATTATACAAATTTTGGAATTGTTTTTCTATAATAAAAGTATATCTTATACTATTATATTTTCCAAATTTCTATACGTAAAATATTATGATAAAAAATAGAAATTACTGAAATGTTCATTAGAAATATATAAAGACCAGTTAATTATTACTTATCAAAAACAATCTGACAAGTTACAATGTACAGTTTAATGAAAATATCCTTCCCCCAATCTACATTTTACACGCCCTTTTTCATTACGACCACGGTGTTCGGTATTTTTAACGAACTTGTCTGGCAACACTGATGATGACTATTTTTGCCCCAAAGCTAAATATTATGAAAAATTCGCTAACATAAACAAAAAATGTTATTATTTTTTGTTTTATATGTAAATTTTCTTAGGATAATATTACGTAAAATAGTTATGTTTGCTTGTGAGATCCAATTTTGTTTCGGCTCTAATAGTAACTGTTTTTTATTTATTCAATCATAGAACACACCGTATAAAAAATATTAACATTTTTTGTTTATGTTAGCGAATTTTCCATAATATTTAGCTTTGGGACAAAAATGGTCATCATCAGGGTTGCTAGACAAGTCTGTCAAAAATACCGGATACCGTGGTTGTTTTTAAAGTCACCAATGGATAGGATACATTGTTACGACCATTTTTTCGACAGTTCTTTTTTGTTAGGTAAGGTATAAATTAGGCTAGGTTGATTTAAACAAAGCCGTTATAAAACCACGTGATTTATTCTATATATAAAAATCAAATAACATATCTACATATATACATACAAAACACGTTAACTTTTTCACTTCGGTCGGTCATTTAATTAATAAATAAATACTCAAACGAGTAAATAAACTTTACAATTAGCATACTAAGTGTGCAAATAGCGGACGTTCTTAAATCTCAAAAACCCGGGTCGCAGTGCCAAAACCCTGCCGACAATATAGTGTATTTGCTAATATAGGCAGTGTGGCTTTGTTATGCGAACTTAAGTTGGTTTTTTGGGCAAAATAAAAATTTGGCTCCTTAATACACCCCTTAAAAGAACATTTTTTTCTCAGTTGCAATATTATTATCAATCGAACCTCTATACCAAATTATATACAACTTTCAGAAAATAATTCACTATCTGTAAACTAGTATTTTCATAAAATTTGTAAGTCCGGTCCTGTCGGCCCGATTTTATTAAAATTTTAGGAACACTTTTTAATTACTACTAAAGGGTTAAATATCAATTTTGAAACGATTCTGAGAATTTTTTCGGTATTTTGGGGCCCAAAAACATTTTTCAACCCCTAAAAACTACCCTTAAAATGGCCCGATTACGCCCATTTTAAATAGGCTTCTTGCGGTGATGGATTTCAACACGTGGGCCAAATTTCGTTAAAATCAATTAACTCTTTCGAAAGTTATTGCCCGCACACACACACACACACACACACACACATATATATATATATATATATATATATATATATATATATATACGTATATATTATATACGTATATATATACGTATATATATACGTATATATATACGTATATATATATATATAAATATATATATACATATATATATATAAACATTTTTAAAAATGGTGCCAAAGTGTTTAGAAGCTTATGAAACGTCGAGAAAATTTGGTCCGACCCCTAGGTCCCGCCATCCGACCGACGCCAATAGAGTATGTTGCCATATGGCAAATACACTAATAAAAAGGTCCATCTAGTCAACAATAAGGTCGCCCTACGTTGTGTTTTTTTATTAGTTGGTCAGGCCAGGTCTAACAATCAAGTAAACTGATTGCTAAAAAGGTCGTAGTCAGTTCGGTCGCAAACATATTGTAGGGCTCAGTATCAATTCATATTTATAATCCCTTATTTCAGTTTTCATTCATAAGTGTAATATTTTAAAAAATCCATATCGTTTCCAAAAGCATATTATAGGTATCATATAAGCAAATACATTTTTGCACGACCTCCCATTAAATAGCTGCTTCTCATGCCAGTATAACAGTATTAAAATGATTTGTTTTGCACTAGTGCGTAAAGTAAAACAAGAAAATGCCATTTTACAAATCCAATAGTAAGTTCCCTGTCAATTGCCATTTAAATCCGCATGAGCAACAGAGACAGCAAAATAAGCGTTGTCTTCGTAAACAGTCCAAATAGATTCCAATATAGCAGGACCTGAACAGTCAAATATATAAATATATAGTTATTTTGAACTAAAACATGACTATTGTATAGGAGGTACGTGCAAAAAAATATAGTATGTAATGATTCTGTGACTCGTGTGACTGTTTAAACTCGCTGGTCGTTCGATTTAACGTAATTTTACAGCTCATGCTTAAATATGGCATTACAATATACGTACATAAACTAGTATTTGACATTATTTTTTAACAGGTCTGCAACGTCAAAATTGTGATATTTATTCTTCTTTTAAAAATATCCACTATATAAGAGAAATCCTCTTTTAAATCAGATTAAGATACTGCTAGAAATAGACTGCTTTAATTTCTTTCCCTTTTGGTTTACTTTTTCCATCACGGCATCAGCGAAATAATAATATCTAATTGAAATAATTTGCATATTTTCCCTATCTTCGCGTTTCAGATTCTAACCACATAAGTTATAAAATAAAATGTACAGTTGAACCTTCTTATCTTAATACACACACACATAGCTATACCGTATAAATTTTATTGACTCTTCAACTGAAAATTTATTCTTATGATACTCCCGATAATATGTGTATTATATTAAAATTGAATCGCTTTTATTAGAAAGAAAATATTTTCAAGAACCCTAAACCTCTTATAGATTAATTCAAGAAAAATTTATTGGTGTTTCCAAAACTACAAATCTCTAATAGTTCCGGCAATTCAGATTTGATAATTCAACTACTAAAAATTTTTTGACCATGAACTCTCAATAGCATTAAGAATAAGGTAAATAAGAGATTCCTACCTATATCATTGTTGGAACATCCATTTTTAGGCGAAAAACAACCCTTGGAGCGGATACGTTTAGAGTTTTCCTCTTTTATCTTCTGAACCGTTACTCGAACGAAAAAATATACTACAAAAACTGTAGAACAAATTTTTTTTCTGCAGACTATATGTCTTGCAATTATTTTTTTTAAATGTTTTTCGGTCTTTCCGAGTCCAAAATTCGCCCGATGATTAGTCAGGTTGGAATGGTTCTAAGAACTGAGATAAAAGTGAGAAATACTCAATTTTTTAAATTGTGTATACTAAAAACTGTTAATTAGTAAGCATAATATATGTATCTATACTATAATATTATAAACAGAAAGATTTGATTGTTTGTTAAAAAAAATATATATATATATATATATATATATAATTGGACCCTAATGGCGCTTTCACGGTTTTTGTCCTATCCGCTGTCCATAATTTATACGTACATGATTCAAACCAATTCAAATCACGAAAACCTTCAGGTACTGTGTAAAATTTAATCGCCATGATATAGAAGAACAAAAAAACATAGGCATTCGAGTATCCATTGACTATATAATACGCGCCACGGTTCTAAAAGATTCTGAAGTTAGATGCAAATGGAGGCTTGCGAAGGTACAGTCAGTTGAAAAACTACAAACTCGCGCCATATTATTATTTTTAATTTTTCTTTAATCTAAAAGTCTAATTCCTTGCATAAAGTCATCCAAAAAATTATGTTTCGTGCTTCAAAAACTATATTAGGCATCTTGATCAATTAACAATCAAAGAAACAACTTGACAATAGCGTACTGGACTGTACTTCATAGCAGGAAAGCGACAAGTGATAAGACAACCAGCGATAACCGATCACCGACGAGCGCACGTTCTGTGCCGGTAACTGAGAGGTGGTGGGAGTCTTCCTTTCCCACAAAACAACCAGGAGGGCTCTGAAATATGCATTTGCGATGCTGTTTGTGACTAATTTCAGAACCTTTTAGAACCGTGGCAAGTATTATACAGTTGATTTGAAAATTAGAAATGTCCGTAATATAACAGTGAAGTGCTGTATAAGTTCCACTGTAGAAAAGCATTTCAATATATTTTAATTTACAATTTCCAATTCTCTCAATTGTACGACGTACCTATATTTCAATTTTATGTAGATAATGTTTCCCTCTCTTTTTCTCCTTCGGTCCTCTCCCATTTCCTTTCTCCGCCAATCAACATTAAAATAACAAATGATTTGAATTAATGTGTGTTTATGTTTTGTTTATATTTGCTGTCAGGATTAAAACAATCGAACCGTCAATTGTTGTTTTGTTTTACATTCGTTATTCAACTGTATCCCGTATTATGATAATAATTATTATTATGCAGTATAAACTAGAATAAATTGTGCTTTTTTTAAAACGGTATATTTCAAAGAAAATATATATGGCATTATTACAGCATGTGGAAACAAAAAGTATTCACAGATATTAGTGTTACAAAACTTTTCTAATAATTTATTAAATTGTATTGCGTTTTGTTTAATCGTTCATCTTTTTTTTGTCAACAGTCGACATTGCAGTATGTCAGGTCACATGATCACATCGTACTGGACCCAACATTTTCTCCATCGGAAGCGTCAGAAATTTTTTTGCCAACTGAGCCACCGTCGATGGTACATAAAAGGCGAGCTTCAGACAGGTAATCTATTTTTTTTTATTATTATTTTTGAAAGCAAGGGAGATATCATCATTTTTCTATATTTGTTATAAAGAATGCAAAAATAATTATTTGGTAATAATTAGTAATCGTTAAGTTCTATGAGTTAATTTAATTATGTGACCTTGATAATTGTTCAGTGAGAAAATTTAGTGGCACTGTAAATTGCTAATGAGAACAGACAATTATTTTACAAATGGTACGTTTCAATTTATTTAAAGTCACCATCAGGTTATTCTCAGAAAGATATTGTAATAATACCAGAATATAATTGAAAATATGTTTGTTATTCAAGTAAATATAATATCACTATTTAAATAAAGTTTTAATTCAGTAAAAAAAATGTATCAGTAAGTAAAAAAAACCCGGGTCGCAGTGCCAAAACCCTGCCGACAATATTTTGCATTTGCTATACAGACAGTATGGCTTTATTATGGGCACTTAAGTTGGTTTTTGGGCAAAATAAAAAATTTTACTCCTTAATACACCCCTTAAAATAATATTTTTTTTCTTAATTGTAATATTATTATCAATGGAACCTATATACCAAATTATATACACCTTTCATAAAAAATTCCCTATCTGCAAAATAGTGTTTTCATAAAATTTGTAAATCCGGTCCTGTCGGGCCGATTTTATTAAAATTCTATGGACACATTTTAATTATTACCAGAGGGTCAAATTTCAATTTTGAAACGATTCAGCGAATTTTTACGGTGTTTTGGGGCCCAGAAACAATTTTCAACCCCTAAAAACTACCCTTAAAATGACCTGATTAGGCCCATTTTAAATAGGCTTCTTGCGGTGATGGATTTCAATGCGTGGGCCAAATTTAGTTGAAATCAATTAACTCTTTCGAAAGTTATTGCCCGCACACATATATATATATATATATATATATATATATATATATATACGTATATATATAAATATATATATATATATATACATATATATATAAACATTTTTAAAAATGGTGCCAAAGTGTTTAGGAGGTTATGAAACGTCGAGAAATTTTGGTCCGACCCCTAGGTCCCGCCATCCGACCGACGCCAATAGTGTATGTTGCCATATGGCAAATACACTAAAAATGAGATAGATCTCAGGGATCGGATAAAAAAATGTTTCAGGCAAACGTTGCTTATTTTTTATCGAAACATCATAATTTGTGATAAAAAATAGATGTTTCTATTAAAAATGTCAAAGTCACCCTCATCTCTGCGCATGGGTTGGGGATGAAGGGTGATATTTGTCTCCATACGATGTCCCCCTTCAAACTGATCAACTTTTGTCTGAAACTCTTTTTTCAACAACACCACCGTTTCGAGATATTTTCCTGGTGAGATTAAAATGGATCACCCGGTATATTGATGTCCATTGGCGGTTTGTAAAGAATGAAATTTGTATGTGTAATACTGAATCTTCATACATAGTTAATATGTGATTGAATAAAATATTAATAATAAATTTGAACTTATAACTGTTAAAAAGCGAAGACAAACATTTCGCATAAAAATATTTAAATCGTGCGTAATGATAATACGAATCGTGTGACTGTTGAAACTCTGTAGCGCTCGTTTTAAAAACATAATGTCACGCCTTGCCATAATATAATCTATTACGACACTCGATATACAATACACTATTAAAAATAATTAATTATTATTTAAAATAGACCGAGCTGGGTAGAGTAGTGGTGACAGCACTAGACTCGCATTCGGGAGGTCCGAGTTCGAATCCCGGCGGGAGCAGATGTGGCTGGGACTTTTTCCTACTGCCTCTCGCCGAGAAACGGTAATTCCTGTATCGGCCACCTTGATTGAGGTTTTCCATGGTTTCCCTCAATTATTTCCAGATAAATATCGAGATGGTTCCTTATTTGAGGCCATGGCCGATTACCTATCAAACTCCTAGTTCAAAAATTGCCTACCTTATCCTAATTTCCTATAATTCCTTCATTCGCCCATTGCTATTACATAAGTTGAAGTTTTAAAAATGTAGAAAAATAACGGGAAGTGTGGTAGATGGAAAATAGTAGTGGTGCGAATGGCAATCTATTATGACATAAAGTCGAGAAAAGGACGTTAAACGCATTATTATTATTATTATTTAAAATAGAAGAATAGTTACTTCTTACCACAACAGATTTATTCAGTAGATGTACATCTCGAGAGCTAAGCTCCCATCTTCAGCAAAAAAGTGTTTTGCTGAAGATGGGAGCTTAGCTCTCGAATTAATGAACATCCACTAAATAAATCTGGTGTGGTAAGAATTAACTATTCTTCTATTTTTAAGATATCTAAGTACCTATTGTTATGTATTTAATGAACCTTTTAATTTTTTTTTATCATAATCGTTGGCACCGATATAAACGGATACTGAAGCAACGCTGAAGATAAAAGACGTCACTATGCCGGACGTGTGTGAAAGGGTTTATTTAAACTAAAAGCATCGATATTTTTTTGCCGCCACTGACCTTCACGTTCACGACTCTGAACGGACACGGCACTGATTTGTGTAAATTAACTTATACGGACGTGAATATGATTGTAAATAACAAATACCCTTTTTAGTGTATTTGCCATATGGCAACATACACTATTGGCGTCGGTCGGATGGCGAGACCTAGGGGTCGGACCAAAATTTCTCGACGTTTCATAACCTCCTAAACACTTTGGCACCATTTTTGAAAATGTTTATATATATATGAATATATATATATATATATATATATATATATATATATATATATATATATATATATATTTATATACGTGTATATATATATATATATATATATATATTTATATACGTGTATATATATATATATATATATATATATGTGTGCGGGCAATAACTTTCGAAAGAGTTAATTGATTTTAACTAAATTTGGCCCACGTGTTGAAATCCATCACCGCAAGAAGCCTATTTAAAATGGGCGTAATTGGGGCATTTTAAAGGGTAGTTTTTAGGGGTTGAAAAATGTTTTTGGGCCCCAAAATACCGAAAAAAATCTCAGAATTGTTTCAAAATTGATATTTAACCCTTTAGTAGTAATTAAAAAGTGTCCCTAAAATTTTAATAAAATCGGCCCGACAGGACCGGACTTAAAATTTTTTTGAAAACACTAATTTGCAGATAGTGACTTATTTATTGAATGTGTCTTTAATTCGGTGTAGACGTTAGATTGATAATAATATTACAATTAAGAAAAAAAAATGTTACATTAAGGGGTGTATTAAGGGGTTAAATTTTTTATTTTGCCCCAAAACAAACTTAATTTCACATAATAAAAGTATAAAACCACACGGCCCTATACAAGCAAATACACTATATTGTCGGCAGTGTTTTGGCACTGCGACCCGGGTTTTTATTTTGTTATAAAACGTCTACTTTTTGTACGTACGAGTTAAAACTAGACATTAACGAATATAGACAGTCGACCCTGTTAAATGATATATTGAATATTTAAACAAGTGGAGTAAAGTCGGGTAACAAAAACAAGTTTTACTGTTGTTGACGTCAGTAATTTTTCTTTCTGTTAAGCTGGCAATTGTAACACTGGCATTCTATACACGCGCATTTTCTTATCCCTCTTCTATCTAACAAGAGTTTTCCTGCAGGAAAAGTAGGTATTCAATGTAACAATGAGAATACAACATCTGGACTAAGAGTTTTTTTTTGCGGATTATAAAAAAATACTGATGTCGCTTGCATAGATACAACGCTGCGGTTTGAATTATGTGGAAATAAGAGAAAAACATCACAGCGCGAAAAATACTATTGGCTGTTTTTTATTAGTGTATTTGCCATAAGGCAACATACACTATTGGCGTTGGTCGGATGGCGGGACCTAGGGGTCGGACCAAAATTTCTCGACGTTTCATAACCTCCTAAACACGTTGGCACCATTTTTAAAAATGTTTATATATATTTATATACGTATATATATATATATATATATATATATATATATATATATATATATATATATATATATATATATATATATATATATATATATTTATATGTGCGGGCAATAACTTTCGAAGGAGTTAATTCATTTTAACGAAATTTGGCATACATGTTGGAATCCATCACCGCACGAAGCCTATTTAAAATGGGCCCAATCGGGTCATTTTAAGGGTAGTTTTTAGGGGTTGAAAAAAGTTTTTGGGCCCAAAAATACCGAAAAAATTCTCAGAAACGTTTCAAAATTGAAATTTAAGCCTTTAGTAGCAATTAAAAAGTGCTCCTAAAATTATAAGCAAATCGGCCCGACGAATACGAATTTACTTTCTGAAGGTCGTATTTAATTTGGTGCGGATGTTGGATTGATAACAATATTTCAACTAATAAAATTATTATTGTAAGGGGTGTATTAAGGGGTTCAATTTTTTTTTATTTTGTCCAAAAACCAACTTAAGTTCGCATAATAAAGCCACACTGCCTATATTAGCAAATACACTATATTGTCGGCAGGGTTTTGGCACTGCGACCCGGGTTTTTTGTAAAATATTTATTGGAATCGCTTACTCGTTTGAGTTTAGAAATGTAATGACTGCACTAAAAAACAGTGGTACAATGACAATCAGTGGCTAATTCAAGTTAATTTTAGGATTTAGATCGTTTTCACTAACCCCGTCTTTCCCTGTGTTTGACCAAAGGGTAAATAAGTTTTATACGGCGACGTTTTAGCGTAGGGTTTCAATGCTCTTAAAACTTCAAAATCGACAATATATGAAGTTCTCGAATTTTAAGCATCGCGTTATAAAAGTATAATACATAGACTGTCCCGGAAGTAATTCCTTCAGGGGCGTAGCTACCGCCGTATATGCCGTATCAATTATACGGGGCCCCAGGGCCACGGGGGCCCCCAACGTGCGTAGGCAAAAATTAATAAAAACTTCCCATTTTTTTTTTATTTCAGAAATGACAAAAGTCAAAAAAAGCAATTTCTTTTTTCCGCGTAAAGCGTGCGTTCAAAAGTTGGCAACACCCTACATCGGTTATCGCGGGCTGCGGGATTTCCCCGTTTAAGTCATTTACTTCAACAAGGGAAGGGCCCCCAAACTAATTTTTATACGGGGCCCCGCCAAGGCACGCTACGCTTCTGAATTCCTTAGATCATTTTTAGGCCAAAAAAATTCATGTCAACATAAGTTCGATTCAAAAAGGCTGGCGAGTTATTGCTTGTTGAAGAAAGCTATTAAAAAACTCGACAATACTTTTTATTTACTAAAAATTAAGTTTAAGGAAGTTGATACACAGTTTTTTTCCCGTTTTTTTAGTTTAAATAAAAAAAAAGTATCAGTGCACCTTTGAGCACGATTAAATATGGATTTTTTCGCATTTTGCAATATTTCAGGTAAATCGAATTTCAGAATTTCATCTGCAGCAATGAAAATTGTCCGAATTCATGCGTCACGACTATTATTAACCTTCTCTGTAATAGAATTAAACCAAATTGTTTCCATAAAGAACAAGTTTATGTCAATACATAGCATATACGAGGAAATGGTGTCATCATTCTTTCTTCGTATACATGGACAACATAAAAAATTTAAATGATTGACGCTATTTTCAAAAATAATAAAAGAAAACACGTTATAGATGGAAAGTTGTATTAAGGAACATTTTTTTAATATTTTTGAAAATAGTATGAGTCAACTAAATACTCAACGTCCATTTTGACATATGAATAAAAAGATCTCTCACTTTCAATTCACGTTTCGGATACATTTCAAATACATTCCGTTATTTATTACATTTGCGTATCAAATTCTAAGTTTTTACCAATTTCCCCCGATTGGCTATGATTTGATTAATAACATATTTATTGTACGTAGCGTAAATTAGGTACTAATGTTAATTTTTATACTGCCTTTTTATAAGTTACGGTGCTCCCACCATATTTAACGGTTCTCCCACCATGTTCAACCGTTCTTCCACCACTTGAATAAACGGGCCCAATCGGACCATTTTAAAGGTCATTTCTAGGGATTAAAAATGTTTTTTGGGTCCCAAAATACCGAAAAAATTCTCAGAGTCGTTTCGAAATTGAAATTTAACTCTTTAAAGTAATTAAAAAGTGTCCCTAAAATTTAGTAAAATTGGCCCAACATCAGATTTATGAAACCACTAGTTTGCAGATAGTGAGTTATTTACTAAAGAGTGTGTTTATTTTAGTGTAAATATTCGATTGCTATTAATATTGCAATTAAGAATAAAAATATTATTTTAAGGGGTGTATTAGGGTTAAATTTTTTATTTTGTTCAAAAACAAACTTAAGTTTACGTAACAAAAAACCACATTGCCTGTATTAGCAAATACACTATATTTTCGGCAGGGTTTGGAACTGCGACCCGAGTCTTTTTTTTTATTGAAATTAAAAATTTACATGCAAAAAGCCAATAAAAATTGTATATTCGTTAATTAATATAATCTGCACTAAATAGATATGAACCGAACATGAAAAATTTTGCCTTTTGACCAAAAATTTAATTATAATTTTAGATTTGATATATTTATTTAAAACTTTCCGTTTTTATTAAAATATATAGTATATGAAGTTTATTTTAAGTTGGTAACAAAAAGTGTCAGTTGTTAAGGAGAAGAATAGAAGAAATATGATTTATTTAAAACGATTCGACTCTTTTTCGTTTATATCTTTTAGTTTTTGATAGTTATGTATTTTTATGTTAAAGACATCTGCCGTTTTCCCTTTGCTGGAATGGAGTTTTATAATTTGAACAATTTTTCTTGTTTTGTTTTTCCATACTCCTACTTCAGAGAATCACGCTTTTTACTCTGCATTCGCATTTGTTTAATCTTGTCCTCAACTATGTTTCACACCAGTGGCGGATACAGAGGGGGGGCAATCGCCCCCCCCCCCCCGCAATGTCGGAATTTGAATGATTTTTATGCCATACTCTGCTATATTACTTAGTGACGTTTGATTTCAGCGTCAATCGAGTTCAATCGATTGAAGATGGATAACGGCAGCGCTTTCAAATTATGATACTTGAAGTAGGCGTCAAGCGCCACCATTTGAATGCTCGCTCCTATATATTATTCTTTATATTATATTCTATATATTATTCTTTTCTGTTACCGCGCCCACCCAGAAAAAATCTATATCCGCCCCTGTTTCACACATCTATTGCTCACTAACAATATTACTTTCGATTAGGAATTATACTACAAGAACCAATTCAACTTTTCCTTGAATTGGAAAAAAGGAGGTAAGGAGGGGCCGAGAGGGACTAAGAATGAAATTTAGTGCAAAATGAATTATTTTCAATGAAAATTTAGGCCTGGACCTGGAATTCACTGAAAATTTTTACTCGGCCGACTGATAAGTTGCATGAGTTTTATAAAGTTTATTTAAATTGCTTAAGTAGTTTTTTATGTATGTCCCGCGATATCTCCGCTAGTTGTGAACCAGTTTTAATGATTACTTTTCTATTTAATAGAACATACCTTCAAGGTGACCCTACATTACGTTTTAGTAGTTTTTTCTAATATATATTTCAAGTTTTAAGTTAAATAATCAAATATAAAAAAATCGCTTAATATTTATTAATGTGCGCTAAGTACGTATTTCAAATCCACTAAAAATTCAAAAATAAACAAATAGAACCTCTCTAAAGTGCCACTAAAAAGAAGGGAAATCATAAAATTTTGAAGTCAGCGCCAATTTAATTACTAAAACTTTTAACATACTACGCCTAACTCAAAAATTTATTATTTTTCTCATTTTAGTGACTTGATAAAATCACAAATTATAATTTAATTTAATAAAAGTACATGGTTATTTATAATTATCGCATATAGTAACATAATCGTTCTAGTCAACACTAACAAGGCTAGTTCTCTTTAAAATGTAAGTTTTCATAAGTGAGCGTAGTCGTTCCAGCACCAATGGTCGCCAGCCGTGAGTCCCTTGACCTAGTGCAAAGATACGCATATAACCTAAAGCACTTCCAGGCTGATGTCTGACACAACCGTGAAAACTAAAAAATCGGTGCAACAAGCTTTATGTTAATCGCGAAATGGTGACTTCAGGGCCAACGCAGACATGCTACTTTTTATGTCAAACACTCGCGATTTGATGATTACACAGCTACTCGAAATTACTCGTGACACATCAATTGTGTATTTCAGCGAATAGTAAGCAACTTTAAGCTGTTGGTAGCTACATCAAATTCAAACGATCTCCAAGCGTCTCAATCGCGACATGTCGTTTATTATGACCCATTTTTAATAAATTTTGTCCGTCTATAGTGACCGACATGATTCTTTACACCTTCGGCAATGTTCGTTGATTCCCGACGACGTTCGGCACGTGGCTTGTTTTTGTTTTGAATCTCAGTGAGTAATTGATAGTTGAACGTCACGCATTGTTTTTAGTGATATCCTATGTAAAAAATGTCATCTCAACGTCGTAAAGCATTTACGATTGAGGAGAAAGGTGAATAATATGCAGATTAGAAAATGGAGAATCAAGCTCATCTCTCGCAGAGGAATTGGGCGTGGGTCATTCGACAATCTCAATGATTTTCAAAAACAAGAACCGGATTAAGCGATCGTTCAATTCAAATGTTTTGAAACCGAAGAGGCTTCGAAAATCGCACAAGAAAATGTTGATCAAGCGTTAATTCAGTAGTTTAAAATCACGCGAAACAAAGGAATACCCGTCAGCGGCCCTATGCTACCTAAAAAAAGAAAGTTTTTTTTCTCACAAAAATGCTTTGTATGACGTCCGCTTAGTATGACGTGTTTGTCAATTCCCTTCGATGTCATTATAAACGGATTCCACTGTATATCAATAACATTTTTAATTTATTTTATTTTATTCAAAAGATGGACTAGTTATAGATTCAGAGGAACTTGTCAGTCGTAGACATTAAATAAACCGATTAAATAAATTCACTTGACAAATCGCTAACGAACTTTTATGATACCAGCAATGTGTTAATCAAAGCGCCTTATAAGTAACGTCGCTATTTCTTGTTGCTTTGTTTGTGTTTAAGCCTTAAGAGACTTGAAGTAGAGTAAAGCAACAGCGGGTGCCGTCGTATCAGCAGCAGTCTCTTTCTCTGTGTGAGACCGGTGTGTGTTTGTGTGTGTGTATCGGCCGAGTAGACGACTTGAAGCTAACGTCACAGAAGAGGACTTACAGAAGTGTCAGTGACTGAAAAATATTTTTGCACTACCCCCTATAAAATAGCTATTTTAACACGCTTTTATAAGCTTTACCTGCATGTTTGTAATGGGCATTAATGGTATTGCTAATAATTTAATAAAATCGTATCTTAACAATCCCCTTAAATCAACATTAGATACAAAACTCGATGTAAGATCTCCTTCTCAAATTAATGATTGCGGAGTTCCACAAGGATCGATCTTGGGTCCGTTATTATTTTTAATATTTATTAATGACATACCACATAATGTTTCGAATTCCGATATTACGCTATATGCTGATGATACCAGTCAACTTTTTAAACATTCAGGTGATATTTCTAAATCGATTAGTAATGGCGTTAATTTATTATTATCTTTGAACGTGAAATTTACCCACTTCAAAACGTCAGATTAAACTGAAACTTTGTGCACTTATCAAAGACGACAAAATAATAATTTAATAAGTTTGTCCCATTATCCTGACCAGGATCGTCAGAACACAAAAATAAGACGCAAAAATAGAAAATAAAGAATAGTTTAAAAAAACTAAAAAAACACGCTTTAATAGCAAACCGAACTAAAAAGTAAAAAATATTTTTTTATTGTAAAAAAGCGTGGGGTGCTTATTGCTATTTTTATACTAACTCTACTTTTGCAAATACCTACCAATGAAATATTTATACCAGTTGATGTCAAGCACCCATCGCTTCTTATTTTGCGGACATTTGTTGTCGATTCCATATTATTAGTGTATTTGCCATATGGCAACATACACTATTGGCGTTGGTCGGATGGCGGAACCTAGGGGTCGGACCAAAATTTCTCGACGTTTCATAACCTCCTAAATACTTTGGCACCATTTTTAAAAATGTTTATATATATATGTATATATAATATATATATATATTTATATATATATATACGTATATATATATATATACGTATATATATATATATGTGTGCGGGCAATAACTTTCGAAAGAGTTAATTGATTTTAACGAAATTTGACCCACCTGTTGAAATCCATCACCGCAAGAAGCCTATTTAAAATGGGCGTAATCGGGCCATTTTAAGGGTAGTTTTTAGGGGTTGAAAAATGTTTTTGGGCCCCAAAATACCGAAA
The DNA here is from genome assembly GCA_034508555.1 of Venustoraphidia nigricollis. Taxonomy (NCBI): domain Eukaryota; kingdom Metazoa; phylum Arthropoda; class Insecta; order Raphidioptera; family Raphidiidae; genus Venustoraphidia; species Venustoraphidia nigricollis. Next base: position 1,611,327 of record JAVRKA010000065.1, on the reverse strand, counting down.
AAATTCTCAGAATCGTTTCAAAATTGACATTTATCCAGTTAGTAGCAATTAAAAAGTGCCCCTAAAATTTTAATAAAATCGGCTCAACAGGACCGGACTTACAAATTTTTTGAAAATACTAATTTTCAGATAGTGACTTATTTATTAAAGGCTGTATTTATTTCGGTGTAGACGTTAGATTGATAATAATATTACAATTAAGAAAAAAAAATGTTATTTTAAGGGGTGTATTAAGGGGTTAAATTTTTTATTTTGCCCAAAAACAAACTTAATTTCACATAATAAAAGTATAAAACCACACGGCCCTATACAAGCAAATACACTATATTGTCGGCAGGGTTTTGGCACTGCGACCCGGCTTTTTTTTATTATGGCGCCAAAAACTACCTCCGGTTTCAGGATCACGGAATAATGTATATTGCAAGATCAGTGGCAGGAGGTAGCGATTGTGAATGACGCTTCTGTAATCTTCTTCTGTGCCGAAGCATTTGGTGCGACTTCCCGAAACACAAACACACACACACACCAACACATACGTACATACGCTAGTTTTATTAAAATGAATAATGGTTTCTTATGGCGTTTGTACGCGTTGTCATGACAACCGGCATAGCTGTGTGTATGTTGCCTACCGCCAAAGCGCGCGCGGCGCCATGTGGTGTACAGACCGCACAGCTGCTGCCCGGGGATCCCCTACTCGCGCTGTTTTCGCGCGAACGCGTGTTCGAAATGTGCGATTCAGCTCTTTTTGCATGACCGATATCAGAAAAGCCTACTAATAACTTGTTCAGACTACATTTTTTTTTAATTGTTCATTTTTTTTTTAATGCATAGTTCCAAAATTTTTATTTTTATTTTCACACCCGGTTTCACTCATTGAAAGACGATTTTGCGCAAATTTTCTCACGTTTTCTATTTTCTCAATAGATAATGTTACCTATATAGAATATTCGAAAATTCTAGTTACTAATTTAATAGTTTATTATTTAAATGGAAACTACCAGATTTTATTTTAATATAACATTCCATAACAAACACATTCTATTCTATTCATATACAGAAAGATAAAGCAATTTATTTCAAAAATGCGATGCCTGACATCAATTGTAAAGGAATGTTGTGAAAATTCAAAAACTGCAATCTGTCTAAATGGTCGTTCATTTATTGATATTTAAATGGTATTATTAGAGTAAGCTAGAATTTTTACTTTCGTCGAAATCTCGAAACGAGAAAGGCACTCTCGAGAAAGTAATAGGCCGAAATCCGCTGAGATGAACAACTCAACATGAAAGATAGACATTAAGGTCGTCTCACATATCAAAATTTTATAAATTTGGAACAGTGCATGGACATTTTTCATACATAAACCAACGTTTTCGCTCATATATTCGTAAAGAATATAATATAGTCTTTAAACGCTGAGCATAAACTGCGAAATAATCCCACTTCTTTATCTATAGAAAAAAAACGTATAAAAATTATCTTCTTGGTAGTTTGTTTTCAGCTTGACAGATCAATGGACGTAACACAGTAGATCTAATCAGCCAATCAGACGCCGAATGTTATCAGTGTTATTTATGTAACGACATAATTCTCTGTTTAAATTGTCATTGAAAAATACACCCTTCAAATTCTTAAAAAAAAAAAACAAATAAAAAATGATTACTTAAAGAGGTTGTCTTAAGGGGGTATTCTTATGTGAACGCATAAATTTTACCTCTTTTTAGGGAATTTTTTTTTAGACGACAATAACATTCAATCATTTTAATTTTTTTATATGTTTTTGTTTGTATCTTAAACTGTATAAAAAAAATTTTTTTTCTCTTTTTTTACATTTTTTTTATATATTTTTTTTTAATTAAATTAGTCACTGGTCATGGTAATAGCGGCTGTTCATGTTGTCTGAAATAAAAAAATCGAATAGAGCATTGATTATATTATAAATTTTGAAGAGTCGATACAGTACAACTTCGATATAACAAAGCTGAAGGGAATTAGAAAATATTCGTTACATCAAGTAATTCGTTATAATGAAGTTTGTTTTATAGAGGTTAGGTTGGTCTAAGATTCGTTTTAACAAGATAAAAAACCCATTTCCTTCTGAAAATTTATCTTTAAACTTTAAAATTGTCGCCAACGTACTTTCGGGAATTTTGAACTATTTTGCGATGTCTAATTTTTTCTTTGTAGGATTCTCGTCTACATACTTAGTGATTTTTCGTGTCTCTGCGACGGTTAAGGAACACCTTTTTCGTTTCTCAGCCGCTGCAACTTAAAATTTACTAACAACAGTGACCAACAGCAATGCTTACATCAAACAACAATGATTTAACATGTCTGAACCTGTTGTTGTTATTGTGGAATTGTGGGTGATTGATTGGTAGGATACGTTATGTAAAGGTTATAAGTTGAAAAAAATCGTTAAATAGAGATAAATTATACTTTCTATTTATATTTTGCAATGACTGCAAATTCGTTATAAAAAGATTTTAACAAAAAGTATTCGTAATGGAAAGGTATATTTTACATTAACTCTTACGGGCAGTTCTAGGTGATTTTGAAAAATTTGTTAAATCGAGGAAATCGTTATATTGAGATTCGTTATACTAAGCTTACACTGTATTATAAATTACTCCACTATTGATTAATTATTATCGATGCCCAACTATTTTTTTTGTCATTGCTATGCGAATGCGATTCGATGTATGTAAACTTTTCTATAACAAAGCTCCGTCCTTCCACCACAGAATTAAGGCTGTCGGAACGCTCTGAATTTAAGCCAAAAATAGAGCTTCGGCTGTCAACTGATTGTAAACTTATTCGTCAACATTCTGCAAAAATTCTTTCTCTATAAGGAAGATAAAGGACAAATCTAGGTCTCTAATGGACTACTTTTGTAATTTATGTACGATTTACTAGAAAAAAGTTGACATTAATTGTGCTAAAAAAACACACGTTTTCAATGTCACACTGTGACCTTATTCGTACTTATTTCACAAAACTGTTCCATCACAAACCTAAAGTGACTCTTCCTTTTTCAGAAAAGTTTTTTAAATCTTCAAAATATTTCCAAAAATTAGAGTAATCAATTGACAGCGGCACCCTTGCAAAAAATTTTTTTAGCCTCGTAGTTGGCACCAGCCAAAAATTGAAACATGCGGATGACTTGAGCGAGACAGAGCTAAAGAAGGTCACATCCACAATATGTCTTTTGCCTATCTCGCCCCTTACCGCTGGGTCTCAGCACAAACAAAATTCAGAGCGTTCCGACAGCCTTAACTCTTACGGGCCGGGCAGTTCTAGGTGATTTCGAAAAATTTGTTAAATCGAGGAAATCGTTATATTGAGATTCGTTATACTAAGCTTACACTGTATTATAAATTACTCCACTATTGATTAATTATTATCGATGCCCAACTATTTTTTTTGTCATTGCTATGCGAATGCGATTCGATGTATGTAAACTTTTCTATAACAAAGCTCCGTCCTTCCACCACAGAATTAAGTGGCCGTTAAAATGCGGTTTTCTTTACGACCTACGCCACTGTTCATAAATATGAGTATAGGAAATGCGTTTTGGGGATGGGGTTATTGTGAAAGGCCAATCGTCGGCATCTGGCGCTCTACTAGTAGTAGAGTTCAGCTGTCACTGGGGTACGGCACTTCTCCCGTCGCCCCGGTGCTTATTGCCAACCCTGCGATAACAAAAACACTGCTATGTAGGTTAGACATATTACGAACGTATGCGTTTATATAAAATATCTGCATATCCATTGGCCAGATGTGAAAGAGGGGAGGGGGTCTAAATATTTTTCCTTCGTTTGATAATTTCTACTTTTCTTTTGCAGTTTCTATGAGAACGGTGTAATCAATGGAGGAATTCAGCAAACAAATGCAACAATGCACGAAACAAATGAGTATGGTTCCCCGCCAAACAAAAGACAAATAACTTCCACGGGTGCTGCTGCCGCGGCAATAACAAACGCACACCATCAAAATGCTTTTCTTTTGTCGACAGCTGCGCAGCACAATTTCTTCCTCTCAAATCCCGTTACTAATTTACATAATTTAACTGCAAATAATCACTTTTTCAATGAAAGCTATCCGCATACAAATTATTATAATCAACATTTACAATCTAGTAGAACGGGCGAAAGCTTAGTTGTAGAAAACAATGAAACTCCAACGGCCGCCACAGTGGCGCCGTCTATTAGCCACATTCCAAATCCGGCGGCGTCACGAACATTTCCGACTAGCGCCGCGACAAATTACAACAATCAAAGCTCTAACAATCGCGCTGACGAAGAATGGAAAAATATATACGTTATGTTGAATTGTATCTTGTCGATGGTTGAAAAAACAAAGCGGGCTCTGTCGATTTTACAACAGAGAGGATGTCAGCAAGATCAACAAACGAACGATTGGCTGAGGAAACAAGATATCGGCGTAGATTTGAAAAAAGCAGCCAATGAAATCATTACACAGGCTATCAGGCAAACAGAAGACAGAGTTGCCGAAGTTAAAAGAAAGGCCGAAGAAGCTGTCAATGAAGTTAAAAAACAAGCTGTCATTGAACTGCAGAAAGCTGTTAGTATTGCTGAGAACAAAGCTTGCGAATTAGTAGCTAACGAAAGAGCTAAAATGGAAAAAATGTTATTAGGTAATATACTATGTAATTTATATTTGAATTGTAGATAACACGCGAGAAAACAAATCTTATTTATAACGTACTCCAAATAAACATTTATTTTATGCCACGATAGTCACGTAAAGTTTAAAGGTAGGTACGCCACGGGCGTCCTCCTGGACTTCCTCAACGTCTCCCATTTGTCTCTGGATCCGCTACCGCCCCCATGGAAGACTCCAGCACTCACTGGCGGGCATTACCGCTTCCGTTGGGAATCTACGATCTAAAACATCCAAAAAAGCTTTTATTTTTCAATTTAAACCTGTTTGTTTTTTATTGTCTAAGGTTCGAAAATCTGAAACTAGAACACTGATCACGATATGTAAGTAGAATATTATTATTAGTACATTTTTTTGTATTACAGAAGTGAGATTGAAACAGTCAGCATCAGAAGATGGCGCATCATTTACTAATCACCATTCGGAAGAAAACAGTCAATCTCCTCCGGTTGTTTCTTCGCAGTTGTCTGCTCCTTCGCAACAGAATGTAAGTGTGTGTATTCCAGTTAGGGTTGCCAACCGTCCCGCTATACGCGGGACGTCCCGTTTCTGATACCCTTAACGAGACGTCCCGCTCAAGGTGTGTGCGGGACGCTAAATATCCCGCTTTTCGGAGGACGCTAAATACATTGAATCTATTCCGTGTTCTAATGCAACAGCAGAGAAAGTCTTCTCACTTTGTAATAATGCCTGGACCGACGCGCGAAATCGTCTTCATGTGGATTCTGTAAAGTCAGAGCTGCAAGTTAAACTAAATTTTTCTTATCCGTGCAAAGATTTTTACAATTTTGTACTTAAAAATAGAAAAATCCTTAAAAGTGCCAAATGTCAAGAAAAATACTCATTTAAAAAGTAATTTATAGTTTTCATAATAAAGTCTAAATTACACTATAACTGTTTTTTTTAGTAAATATTGACTATTATTAACATAACAAGGTGTTTTATTTTACTTCTCATCCTGATTTGTAAAGAAAATTTCACGTTTTTTTTTTGTATTCTAAATAAAATTAGTTGGATCCCGCTTTTTAAACCCTTGTCCCGCATTTGAAATCATTATTTCCCGCAAATTTGTATTTTAAAGTTGACAAGCCTAATTCCAGTTGAACTGATGATCTTGAATAAACCAATTGTGAATTTATCTAAAAGATGGGATAATTACATGATTCGTTGAAAGTTACCTTTAATCTGCATATCAGTAAACTCTTTAAAAACACAATTTTGCCCTTTTTTGGTATTAATGATCTAGAACAGTGGCTCAGAGTCTAGAATTCCGAGCCCTTAGATGACCGTTACATCTACGCAGTGGTGTATATTATTTAGAAATTTCGTTTACATATCAGTCAAAAATTGGTTATTTAAATCAAATTTTGTTTAAAATCGTAGAAATATCGTGGAGGTGAATCGCTTTCAATTGTATTTGTATAGATGTTTGAGAAAGACTAAATGTTAAAAAAGTATAGTCAGGAATATTTCGTTATTACTAAAATTAGCTACGCTCCACCCTGCAAGCTGAAAGCGGAGTGACAATAATACTAATGATAAGTACTTTTACTTAATAATTGGGAGTTTAACCCAGATTTTCCCAACAATTCCAAGTATGTGTTCTATCCTGATGTTCCAAAGAATTTAGCTCAGGACATCGAATGGCTCTAAATGCCCCAATTCATAAAAATAAGAACATTTCTAACAATACAAGGAGAAATTAATAGAAAAAAATAGTTATGCGTTCATTAGAAACTGGTAAATACGCATTAATGACGAAATAATTCTTTTTGGGAGGGGGGGGACTATAGAGTTAGACCCAATGTCACATATAAAAACTTACATTATAAAGAGTATTAAACATATTATGGGAGGGGGGGCTTGACGCTACTTTGAGGAACGTAGTAGCTCTTTAAGACCAATAAAAAATAATAGTTAATAATCCTAGGTCAATTAGTCAGTTATTGTGTTATAAGTTATAAATAATTTGTTTTTGAATTAAAATGGTTATTTTTAGCTTTATTTCAATTAATTTCATTTATTTGAATTCACTAAATGATAGATTACCTGTTACAGGTAATCATTTTTTTCTTCCAAGCCTTAGTTCTCCAACAACAAACATTTTTATAAATGTTCCTATTTTTAAACAACAAAATTTCTCAGGCATGGAATTATTAATGGTGGTCGCTCCAATTTTCTAACACCCTAGCTAGGCTGAAAAGTTGCTTTATTATAAAATATGTCTCATTTTTTAGTCGTGCTGGAACTGCGGTCGAAAAGCAAACGAAACATGCAGCGGGTGCAACTTGGCCCGTTATTGCGGAGCATTCTGCCAACACAAAGACTGGGAAAATCATCACAGTGTCTGCGCTGCTTCGAATAGCAACACAGTGAAATTATTGTCTTCAGCAATATCAAAACAACAATCAAACTCTTCAGCCATCAACAACAATAAACAATCATCAGCTGTTTCTGTTACGTCTTCAATTGTTCCAATCAACAATAACAATGCCGTTACAACAAACACGCGGGAGAACAACAATAAGAACAATAACAGCAATCCTGTTACCAGATCGACAAACAGCAGGTCGGCAACTCCTGTAACATCGACCAATGGCGTTCTGAATCAAGGCAGTAGCAGCGTAGTTCACGGCAACAGTAGAAGTAGAGACGGGAGAGAGACAGCAAGTTTAACAAAATGACGATACAGTAGTTTTAGGCATAAAAATATAAATATGATTATGACTCGAAGTAATCGAACCAGTAAAAAATAAAATGTGTATTCTAGTCGTTCATGAAAAAAGATTTTAAATTTCTTTATTGTAAAAGAAAATTTTTGTTTTGTCCTATGTCAATTCCACAAAACTGCGCAAAATTTAAAATGTTTTCAGAGAATTTTGCGCTTCGTACCTACATCTCTAGTCTTTAAAGTTAATTAATAATTAATTATTATTGTTGAGTGTTTCTTTCTGTTTTATAATAATATTTACGGTGAACTTTATTATACATTTGCATGGTGAGGAAAGTTCTAAACCTGCGGATTTGACAATATTTACCATTTCCTGTTTTGACATTTCTTGCCATGAACTTGTATATTTTATTGTTATTTAGTTTTTAACAGCAATTGCATAAGTATACGGAAAAACAAATTAGCATTGTTTAGAATCAGCTATTCAATTACTGTACAATTGTTTTCTTGTCAAAAATTACAATATAAAAGTTAAAACGTGTTTTCATAGTCAATTATTTACTTAACCAGTCCATAATAGAGAAATCTGAATTGCAACCAACGATATGTACCCTATAATTGCTTTGCGTATCAGCTCATACCAACAATTATATCTAATAATTCTGGTTAATTTCGCAAGAAATTGATTCAGATTCAGGGGCGTAGCCACCGCCGTATCTGCCGTATCAATTATACGGGGCCCCCGGGACACGGGGGCCCCCAACGTGCGTAAGCAAAAATTAATAACAACTTCCCAATTTTTTTTTATTTCAGAAATGACAAAAGTCGAAAAAAGCAATTTCTTTTTTTCCCGCGTAAAGCGTGCGTTCAAAAGTTGGCAACACCCTACATCGGTTATCGCGGGCTGCGGGATTTCCCCGTTTAAGTCATTTACTTCAACGGGGGAAGGGCCCCCAAAGAAATTTTTATACGGGGCCCCGCCAAGGCACGCTACGCTTCTGCTCCAACTTAAATAACATCCAAATCGGAAAGGTTTAATAATGAGTTGACTAAATTTTATGCAGTCTTGGTGAAAATAATCGGTTTCTGAAACTACATTATTTAAAATTTAGGAAAAGAGGAGATACAGTTCTATAAAATGGAACCATTTTTAGATTATTCGAGTTCATAATAAGTTCAAAATTGGAACTGAAAATCGCGAGTAAATTTTCGGTTGGTACATACAGGTCAAAGTTCTTGACGGATCGCCTTAGTTTATTTTTTTATTCGCTTTATTTATTATTAGAATTGAACCCTATTGAAATTCATTGAAATGAGCTGTGGTTTACCTGTTATAGACAATTTTTATTATTTTATGACAGCTACTAGTTATTCTCGTTGTTATACCATTGTTACTCCACAAAAATAAGAAAAAAATTAATACGGCTTTCAAAAAACGTCTCTGAAAAGGATAAGACTAGGTGATGTATCAAGTGCGTGAATTATTATTTCATATAATATGGTAAAACGAACACAAGTCATAAAGTATTTACCCACGAGATGTACATATTTTTTGCGCGTACCTCGCATACAATAGCTGATTTTCACGCCATAATATGTATATATCTGACAGTTAAGTTTTGGATTGTTTACGAAGAAATGTCTACTTTACTGTCACTGTTGTTCATATGGATTTAAGTGGCGGCTGACAGGGAGATTACCATTGGGCCCAGTAAAGGAAGATTTGGTTGAGGATCAATAAATAAATAAGCTTTACCAAAGTTTCGCTATGGCCAACGTTTCGAAAAATTTATTAAGGCCCTGAAGATGAAAATACATTTTTCGAAACGTTGGCCATAGCGAAACTTTGGTAAAGCTTATTTATTTATTGATCCTCAACCAAATCTTCCTTTACTGTGACATTCTATTCCACCATATACGAAGACATTACCATTGGGATTATATAATATGTTTTTATTAGTGTATTTGCCATATGGCAACATACACTATTGGCGTCGGTCGGATGGCGGGACCTAGGGGTCGGACCAAAATTTCTCGACGTTTCATAACCTCCTAAACACTTTGGCACCATTTTTAAAAATGTTTATATATATATGTATATATATATTTATATATATAAGCGTATATATATATATATATATATATATATATATATATATATATATATATATATATATATATATATATATATATATATATATATATGTGTGTGCGGGCAATAACTTTCGAAAGAGTTAATTGATTTTAACGAAATTTGGCCCACGTGTTGAAATCCATCACCGCAAGAAGCCTATTTAAAGTGGGCGTAATCGGGCCATTTTAAGGGTAGTTTTTAGGGGTTGAAAAAAGATTTTGGGCCCCAAAATACCGAAAAAATTATCAGAATCGTTTCAAAATTGACATTTAACCCTCCAGTAGTAATTAAAAAGTGTCCTTAAAATTTTAGTAAAATCGGCCCGACAGGACCGGACTTACAAATTTTATGAAAACACTACTTTGCAGATAGTGAATTATTTACTGAAAGTTGTATATAATTTGGTATAGAAGTTCGATTGATAATAATATTGCAATTAAGAAAATAAATGTTATTTTAAGGGGTGTATTAAGAAGTCAAATTTTTTATTTTGCCCAAAAACCAACTTAAGTTCGCATAATAAAGCCATCCTGCCTGTATAAGCAAATACACTATATTGTCGGCAGGGTTTTGGCACTGCGACCCGGGTTTTTTTATTTCTTATTATAGAGTGAGAAGGAATTTAAAAATCGTATTACGTAATAAATGAATATTGTTAAACTTTCGTATCATACCACCAATGGCATATCAATTATTTTGAATAAAAAAAATTGGTAATTACAACACTATTCTAATATGTTAATTTCACGCAGTCTTTTAGTGCTTAGTAAATTGGTATATGTATATTGAACGCACCCATTTTTTAAAAATCAATACTGAACGTTGTCGACGCAGTTCAGTTGTCTGGTTTTAGGTAAAATTTGCAAGTGAAAATGTGACAAAATTTCATGTAAACATTCTAAAAAAATGGTGAAAATTACTGTGCTAAATGATTACATTTATCAGAAATAATGTGCTATCTGCCGTAGTATGGTTAATAACAACAATAATGACATATTCACCAGTGGTAAGTCAGTTTTTCAATGACATAACCTGAAAGATTTTTATTTCACCCACGTATTTCTGTATCGTTTTAAATACGAATTAAAAACGCGTTAAATACACTTTTTTAAATGATCAGTCATTAAATTAAGTATTTCTATAAATCAAATGAAAAATTGATTATAAATCACTTTTTTATTTAGTCAACTGTCAAATGAGAAATTTCTATTTAAAACAAACCACTTTATTATAAAAATAAATTTAGTAATAACAGCTTATTTTAATATGTCAGCAAATAATTTCATAGTTTTATTTTCTTTATTTAATGTTTGTTTCCACTGCTCCTTGTTCCTTTTGAATAACGGAACGTTTAATTTAGAAGCTATAATTTTGCCGAATTCAGTACCATTCAAAGAACCATCTTTATAAGATAGTTCTTCCATAATGTGAATTTTGTGTTTCATCCCTGCAACATTCCACACAACTTCCAAACTTCGTGAACCGAATTTCGAGAGCGCCAATTCTTGATAGACTCCCTTAAAAAGAAAAAAAATCAGTATAAACAAATGAAAACTTAAAATTTCAATAAAAATCATTACCTGTAATTTCCTAATTAATTTTTCTCTACTTTTTTCGCCTACGTAAACATTATTCATGTAAGCGTTCATTACGAAACTGCCTTTCGTATCGCAGAACAGTTTTTTTAAATCTTCCGTTGACATGTTTAATATGCTGTTAACAATTTTTATTGGTTTGTTGAATTCCAACATGGCCTGCACAATACGTGATCCATGCTGACTGATCACCCAAGTTTGACTACTTTCTAATTTGGCTCCAAGATGTTCCAGCGGTAATAAAAATAATGTCGCGGGCACAATTTGTAGTTGTTTTTCATGCGGCTCATAACAATGTAATGCTTTCATTAAATGCTGCAATTAAAAAAATTAAAATTCAGTGGGGTCACGCTGATATATTTGGAGAAAAACTATTTTCAAGCACCCGAATTTGCTATTGCCTTTAACAGAAAATAATAAATAAGCAGCGGCAAAATACCGCACGTCATAGAGAACATTTTTTCTGCATTTGAATCATGACGCCTGTTTGAAGTTTACGCTATTGTGAAAGTATGCTAAATTTTGTTTTATTGACTGTTCACAATCAGTCGATGATTTCGAGGAAAAGCTGAGCGTATGGAGTCAATAGCCGAACATATACCTTGAAATCACCCTGATCATTTTATGTACAATTCATGATGTATCAGTCAAATATTGCGTGTTATTTTCTACAGGGCCCCGATGCAAAAATGAAATTAGGGTCTTCTCTAAATTTGGTAAAATTTATCGACACAGCTCTGACCACGCGGGACCCTATTTTCAAGACTAAATGAAAAGTATTAATAATAGAGATGAAGTTTCAGGAGTCGACATTTTCTTCGGAAAATTTTCTCCTTTCTAGGAATCTTTTTTTTAAATGTCATTAGTTTCCGAGATATTTGCAAAAAAGACCATCTTTTTTGGGATTCTTTAATTGTTAATAACTTTCAGAAATGTTTATGTGCGCGTTTGAAACTTTTAAAATGTGTTTTCGACAGTCGCTTGTTTGTGATACACCAGTTGTTGCATATTTCAGCAACTAGTGTATGGGCTTATGCTGTTGGTTGATCAACGATCTATAAGCGACTGAATTGTGATACAAAAAAGTAGCATATGTGCGCTGGCATTAAATGTATTGACTCCAAGCATTAACCTTATAGGCTGATTGTAATCTTTACCTCGATAAAACTGCCTTGTTTAGTGTTTAGGCGTTGACATGCTTGAGCTAATTCGTAAACTATCCCCGTGAAACCTTCTCTTAAAATATTTTCTATTTCACTGGCAAGTTCTTCAAATATTGTTTCAAACTGAAAAAAAGAACAATTTTTTTTTTGTTGAAGATATTAATTTTATATACTAGAGTTGATTTTGTAGCATTGAGAAAATATAGTTTTCTTAATACCCAATCGAAAGTACGGACTTTCGGCTTAGATTTTAAAGCAGAAAGCCTAACATTTATGCACTGCCGGAATTACTCGCATGCCATCTGTAACAGAGGGCTGAAACAGTGCATACTGATACGAAAGTACGTACTTTCAACCGGGTATGAAGAAAAATAGTATACACAATACGACCAGAAAGTTATAATTCCTGCTCTGCGCGAAACATAATGTCCGAGGCAAAGCCTTGGGCATCATGTTTCAGTGCAAGAATTCCAACTTTCAGCCCTTGTGGTTTAATATACTATTTCTTACGTTAATGTTTTGATATTTATTTATATTAGATTTATCACAGCACAAACAGTTACTTGTAAACATTTAGAACCCGCAATTTACATGGTGCTCAAAGTGCACAGTCGATAAAAAAAGATAAAACTTCGTTTAACACGGTTTAATTTCGATTTTACCCACTCGATCAATTTATTTTAACAACAAAATCCCGACAGTTTTGTCTAATTCAGAAATTGTAACACTAATTGGAGCGATTACGGTTAATTTTGCAGAATTAATCTATCATGTAAATTGACGTTTATGACCTCTGTTGTCAAGCATCTATAATTTAAAATGTCTGTCTCCCATGTAAATCGAGGATTCACTGTATATTATTAGTATCAGACATGAACTTCATTTGTAAATTAATGTTCTAGTATTGAATAGTTACCTCAGTTTTTTCTCGACATTTTAGTAATAATTTCTGAACAGAATGGTTAGTCAGACCCTGTTTTGACAAAACAGCTAATCTGTTTATGAATAGTTTTGCGTAAATTTGTGTGTAAATTTTTGATTTTGCGTTTAAAATTATGATCTCTAGTAAATGGATAGCCGAAACAGAAGTAAACACAGGAGGTAATTTTTGATTTGTCAATTCTTCGTCAGTATTTTTGTCCATTTCGCTGTATTTAATTTCGTTATTTACTTCATTACTAGTAGAATCTCCGACAAAACTTCTTTCGAGTATCTCTTTTTGCATGTGCTTTAGTAATTTTTTATCGATCTTACGTAGAGCTATAACCAACGACTGTAATAACCCAGAAGTGAGAGTATTATATGGCAAGTCGCCAAATTGAGGCCATTTCGTCAACCTTTCAGCATATTCTTTAACTATTTCAATGTACTCTTTCGGTAATTTTTGTAATTCTATACGGTCATGTCTAGAATCTGACTCTTGCTTTGGTTTGTGGTCGCCCTTTTTTTGTTTATCGTTTTTATTTTCGAGGCCAGATAGACTTTCAACGACTGTTCTAATTATGAAATTTCCAACATCGTCCCACACATAATCTTCTAAGTTGTTCAGCAGAAATTTACTGATTTTTAAAGTGTATTTGTAACATATTTCAGTATGTTTTTGTGCTTCGCTTAAATCAGCATCCGATTCACTTTTAATGTAATCGACGCCTTTAAAGGCGGTTATTTTTAATAGTTGTTGCAAAACAAAAGAAGCAAACTTGTCGCTTAATAAGGGCCTTAGATCGTCGCTAAATGCCTTCGTGAATCTGTTTATTACATCTGAATTGGCAAATGGCAGCAATGTCTCTATTACTCGACAACCTATTTGATTACGAGAGTAATGCACTTCGTTGTCGATAGTTTGTTCAAAAAAAGCATTCGTAAATGTTTCTGCGAAAAAAATGGTTATTATATTAATTTGCACTGATTTTTCACTCGGCACTTGGTAGAACATGATTAATGATAACAAATAAACAAAAACACTTGAAAATTCTACAAAACTTATTATTAAATTATTTCTCGACGATCGTTTCAGACAATAAGTCAATCCTCAAAAATATAAAACACCAGCGGCCCAGTCCGGCTTCGCCCGGGCGTAAATGTAATATATAGGATATAAAAGATGAGAATCATTATCATTAAATTCTCAACGTGTATTGAATTTGCGAGAAATCAATCGCTTTTATTTGTGAATGTTCAAAAATCGAAGAAAAATCTTATTTCCCAAAAAGAAATTTAAAAAATTCTGTTGATCCGATCGCTACCAAACTTCAGAAGATCAGTCGCTGGGCTAATCTAAAGATTGTCTGAAAATTTCATCAAAAATGGTCTACCCGTTTGGAGTCCATAGATTACATATACATCGTCTTTTATCTATATAGATTATTAAAATGTAAAAAGTGGTTATTGTGACATAACGATAATAGTTGGACATATAGTATCGCGAAGTTTTTTGTAGTTATTGATATGTTCTTTAATATTGTAGAACATACTTTTATTCTATCATCAATAGTTTCCGCAGCGCATGCGACGAAAGATGTTTTATGGCATTTTTTTACACCTTGGGTTACGTTACTGAAGTTTTAGTAAAGATCCCTAATATTTTCTAGCAATAAATATAGCCTATGTTACTCAGGGTGAATGTAGCTTTCTAATGGTGAAAGAATTTTTTAAATCGGCACAGTAGTTTTTGAGTTTATTCATTACAAACATACACACACAAAAATACAAATCTTTCCTCTTTATAATATTAGTGTAGATATACTATATGTTTTATATTCCTAAGGATGGACTTATTGTCTGAAACGATCGTCGAGAAATAATTTGATAATAAATTTTGCAGAAATTTCAAGTGTTTTAAATGGTTATTAGTGCATTTTTAAAATTAAACATATTTAGGTTAAGTTACCTTTGTCTATATCCTGGTCATTAAATCCTTCTTTATATTTCTCCAGTATTGTCACGAAATACTTATAAACATCCTCCGGCAAATCACTGCCTCTACCAAAACAACCTTTTTTACCGTAACTTCTCGCATTTTGTAAGAATTTATTCTTTCTTTTGCGTCCTCTTCGTTGAAACGTGGTGTTTTCGTTGCTAGACTCCATTTTGAACTAAACGTCAATGTCAATAAAATACAAATGTGTACAAACTTCACAGATGGCAGTATTGTGTCTATCGAAAATCCATAGATGTTTATGAAATATGCATATTCCTGAAGCGCTTAAAATTAAGAGAGCCACATGAGACAATTAATGTACCGCCAGGTCACGGCGGACAGCAATTTTTCATTCATATAAAAGTGAACTTGAAGATAGACCTTCAGGAAACTAAAATTACTCTTGCCCCAGGTAGCAACACTTCGAACGTTAGCTCGGGTTCAACGAGTTCCAGAATTAGAAAACTTCGCACAAACAGGAAAAGATAACATTTCTTAAATCATATGTTATCAAAATTTGTATTCAACATGATTATTTTTAGTAAATTATTATTATAGATATGGAGACGCCTCTTTGAGGCGATTTAGTGAACTTTAACATTTTATCAATTGTTATTAAAAGACCAATAATAATAGTAGACAAGTGAATATAGTTTCCATGTAACAAAAATACCAATAAAGTTAACACTGCATAATGATAGTAAGAATGACTTTCAAGATGCCGAAATAATTATTTCGCTATCTTTGACAAAAATATTCACTTTTTGGTGAGATGGGACTGCATAAAAGTGATTGAGTCATTAGGCCCAACGAAATACTTGAATCAACTATTTTTTAACACTCGATGTACAATGAGTAGTATTATAAGTTTAATGCCTTCTATCGATCTATCTTTGACATCGAAACTTCAAAACGGATAAACCGATTTCAGTTCTGCTTTTTGTTTCTGACGAGATAATTCATATTTATATTGAGTTTCGAATGAAATTGGTCGAAACCGAAAGTAATTTATTTAAAAAAAAAATACTGTATGCTTCACCTAATCTTCGGCAGGGCTTCAATAGAAATAGTGTTATTGATTAATCATAGGGCAGCGTTTCCTAAACGTTTTTGCTTACTTACCTCTTCGGGACTAGAGACTAATCCTCTTTTAACTTGAAATACAACTTTCATTCTAAGGTCAAGGATTTACATATTACATATTTCAAGTCGTTATCTCGCTTAGAAGTTAGAAGCCTCTGACAGACGGACGGACAACAGTAGGGATTTCATTAGACCTTACGGTACGGAACCCTAACGGACGGCGTTCATACAGTTCAACTGTCGCCGGCCGGACTGTATAGCTTTGTCCACCTACAAACTTCCATTCTATGTCGCCGGACAATGTTTGTACTTTATATAGTTAATTATGATTACTAAGTACTAACAATATTATAACAATAACAAAAGTTTTGTCATTACTCCTTCTACACGTCAATAGTCATTAGGTCGCTTTAATATAAAAGCTTTTAGTGTCACCTACTAATACAGAGTGAGCCATATTACTTATACATATTATGATTATAAACTTGCAGCGAATAATATATCCCACCAAAAACTTAAATGTGAAAAAAGGGCCAAGTTCGATATAAAGAAAAAAATTATAATGAGCCTCACCCTCATAAGCTCACATAAGAAGTTAGTTTTTAATATTATAATTACGGCGAAATTATTACTCATTTTAAGAGGGCACTTTCATGTTTATGTCATGTGAAAATTCTCACATGGACAGATCGTCACATTCATACCATAGTTTTATTTACATACTATAATCTACAGAAAAACATTTTTAACATAATTTGTCTGTAGTATATCAACATCATAACATCGCGTTATGTGACGTTTCAGCATATATGTACTTGTATTTAAAAAATGTTTAATCCGAAAATTGTTCTGATATCTGAAGATAGACGATATGATATTTAATATTTTCCTTTCTGAATTTACATGAAATATATTTTATGAGTTTCTACCGTTTGTACGTCAAATTACAGAAATTATTTTGTACTTCAATTGTTCGTAATTTTAATTTTGTCTTACTATTTTGCGAATCAAAATGCAACACACTATAAACTTCTATCCTTGTCAGTTTCATGTAAGAGACAAACTAACTTCCCCTTAATTTGTTACATTCTACTTACCCCCGATTACTTACTTTTTTTTCAAACAGATACGTCGCTAAAGAAGTTAAGGCTCAACAAGTCGGTTTTCCGACTTTTGCCGAAAACAATAAGTGAGATCTAAGAAAGTGCCTAATTGTCATTTGGCAAGTTCACATACACAAATCGGTCAAGTGCAAACTATACTTGCACGATTAGTATTCGGTACTATCAATACTCCATTTGTATGTTCTATAACTAAATTCCAAGTCTGCATTTATAAAGAAATTAACAGTTGATCGCTCTAATTAGTGTATTTGCCATAAGGCAACATACACTATTGGCGTTGGTCGGATGGCGGGACCTAGGGGTCGGACCAAAATTTCTCGACGTTTCATAACCTCCTAAACACTTTGGCACCATTTTTGAAAATGTTTATATATATATATATGTATATATATATATATATATATATATATATATATATATATATATATATATATATATATATATATATATATATATATTGGTATATATGTGTACGGGCAATAACTTTCGAAGGAGTTAATTTATTTTAACGAAATTTGGCACACATGTGGGAATCCATCACCGCACGAAGCCTATTTAAAATGGGCCCAATCGGGTCATTTTAAGGGTGGTTTTTAGGGGATGAAAAAAGTCTTTGAGCCCAAAAATACCTAAAAAATTCTCAGAATCGTTTCAAAATTGAAATTTTACCCTTTAATGGCAATTAAAAAGTGTTCCTAAAATTTCAATAAAATCGGCCCGACAGGACCAGATTTAAAAATTTTCTGAAAACACTAGTTTGCAGATAGTGAGTTATTTCCTGAAAGGTGTTTTTAATTTTGGTGTAGACGTTCGATCGACAATAATGATGTAGTTAAAAAAAATGTAATTTGAAGGGGTGTATTAAGGAGATAATTTTTTTATTTTGCCCAATAATCACCTTAAGTTCACATAATAAAGCCACAAGGCCTGTATTAGCAAATACACTATATTGTCGGCAGGGTTTTGGCACTGCGACCCGGGGTTTTTTTTTTTTTTTTGTTCTGATAATTCTTTTTTTTTTGGAACTCAAACTCACGACTTTACAATTAAGAGTCGTTGAGCTCTACCACAAAAATATAACCTTGCTTTTACATTCTAGTCGATGTTACTGTACAGATTTCACGTTCATTCATTAATTTGAAATATGTATAGTGTCAAGTAAATTATTTGTAATAATTAAAAAACCCGGGCCGCAGTGCCAAAACCCTGCCGACAATATAGTGTATTTGCTTATACAGGCAGTGTGTCTTCATTATGCGAACTTTAGTTGGTTTCTGGGCAAAATAAAAAATTAGACTCCTTAATACACCCCTTAAATAACAATTTTTTTTTCTTAATTGCAATATTATCAATCGAATCTCTATACTAAATTATATACACCTTTCAGTAAATAATTCATAATCTGCAAACTAATTTTTTCATACAATTTGTAAATCCGGTCCTGTCGGGCCGATTTTATCAAAATTTTAGGGACACTTTTTAATTACTACCAGAGGGTTAAATTTCAATTTTGAAACGATTCGGAGAATTTTTTCGGTATTTGGGGCCCAAAAACATTTTTCGACCCCTAAAAACTACCCTTAAAATAGCCCGATTAGGCCCATTTTAAATAGGCTTCTTGCGGTGATGGATTTCAACACGTGGGCCAAATTTCGTTAAAATCAATTGACTCCTTCGAAAGTTATTGCCCGCACACATATATATATATATATATATATATATATATATATATACGTATATATATATATATATATAAATATATATATATATATATATATATATATATATATATATATATATATATACATATATATATAAACATTTTTAAAAATGGTGCCAAAGTGTTTAGGAGGTTATGAAACGTCGAGAAATTTTGGTCCGACCCCTAGGTCCCGCCATCCGACCGACGCCAATAGTGTATGTTGCCATATGGCAAATACACTAATAATTTTCAATCTTGGCAAGTTTCATTCAATATTCACCTAATTTTCAATGTTCATGATTTTTTCGAATTTTTCTAAGCGATTATTTTGGCGATAACTAAAAAGGATGGGGTATAGCAATTTTTAAGCATTTTGCCGAGAAAATGTTTAACAAAAATAAAAAAGCATCATTTATATTATCGCATTCGTGCTTCAATAAGCTTTCATTTGATACCTTACTCGATGACTTGATTTTTTTTTCATTACCCAATTTACCCTCTGAAATGAGAGAAAATCAAAATTCAACTTTTTATATTTATATTTAGGTCACCACACTCTATCTCTGAGCCAAATTTCAAATTTTTACGTCAAATAGTTTCAAAGAAAATCGCTGTGATAGACGAACGAACACCGAAGTGATTCCATAAGTGGTTCGTTTTGCACGGAACACTAATAACAAGGAGATATCAACAAATTTATGAAAAGTAGTAATTTAATTAAATGATAACAAATTGAAAAGATATTTTTTGAAGTTTAACTTCTTTATAGAGTTGGGTAACTCAGATCTGAACCGGTTCAAAGATCCGACTCCGACAGAAGATCCGTGAGAGCCGACTCACTTTTTTTTGAGCCGACGGATCAACGGATCCGCATAACTCAGTGAAACACTTAACACACAGAAGCACATTTTACACTTACGTATCAGTTCTTGCTTTGTTGCATCTGTCAGCTCAAATGACTCATGCATCACATGTTTGCCTATGCATTCTTGATTCTATACAGGTCGTGATATGATTGACTGAACTAGGTAACTCAGTGGCAGACTGCAGTAACATATTCAGAACTCGGCTCTTTTTGAACCGGTTCAGTGAGCCGGCTCACATACGGGATCCAGATGCAAAGATGCAGATCACTAAAAAGACCCGTTTTTCCCATCTCTACTTCTTTAGCGACGTATCTATTTGAAAAAAGTAAGAAATCGAGGGGAAGTAGTATACTGGCAAATAAAGGGGAACTTAGTTTGCCTCCTAAATTACATGAAACTGATAAGGACACAACTTTATAGTGTGTTTCTCTGCAGTATGTATAAATATTATTAATTAGTTTCACATAAAAAAAATTAAACTTGGGATTAATATTCAAAACTAAAGAAGTTAAACTTCTTATGTGACCTGATGAGGGTGAGACTCATTATAATTTTTTGTCTTCATTACCCTACTGCCAGACTATGCTCCTCGCACAGCTCCTCGCTCTGCTAATCGCGCTGTCGCGATGTAGCCCTAAGTGGCCAGACACTGCTGTACTCGCGACGCTCCGCACTCGGCTTTCGCCTTTCGGCAATGGAGGTCGATACTGTGGCAGCGTGCGCACTATGCCTTTACACTTAGATCGCTTGATGCGTACTGAGTGGCGCGGGAGTATGTGGCCGGCTTACTCGTGCTTTTATTGCCGGTCCTTTGACTCGCGCACAAAAAACCGACAATCGAGGGAGCACTGAGCATGACGTGCGGCATGACGAGTAACGCGGCCACACAACGTCTCTGCCTCCTTTCCTCGCTACTTCCCATGCCACTCGTCGAGTGTGTGGCTGAGGCATTAGAATGTGCTGTTTGGATTAGCGATAAGGCTTTGTATATGATGGCATATAGCTCGCAGGTATAAATACTGCTGATCTCATTCAATTTGAAGCCGAGTTCGGAATCTCCATTTGCCACTGCGCAGCTTGCTTTGCCATTTGAACCATCAGTGCCCTTAGGTAATGTAAAATTAAAAAAAAAATAATTAATTCATATACAACGCTTGAATATTTTAGCTAGAACTTGTATACAATCACAAACAAAAAATTGTTGACTAAATTAATGTTAAACATCGCAAAAAACTGAACGAAAACTTATTTCATAAGATTTTGTTGATTCTCATTCTATTTAATAAATTTTACTTAAATCGATTAACTAAATGTCCAGCTTAGTAATCAAATATTAACAAAGAAGTATTCAGTGTCTTTTACCACAAAGGTTCTTCAACAGATTGATTGCAATTTTATGTAATAAGAACTCTCGTTATATTCGAGAACTGTTAAAAAGAACTTAAATCCCTAATTTAAGAAAAATGGTGCGTGCACTTATTTATGTACGCATGGTAGAAGTTATACTTCTTTGCCGTTATCGCGATAATATTGATATTCACATTTTCGTTAAAGATGTACATTGATAAAATAAAATACTGGCAAATCCATAATTTAGATAGAATACAAGTATTAAGGTTATTTAACTGTGAAAAGTTATTAACAACACTATAGCTTTTAGAAAGTTCCGTCCGATGTCGCTAGCATAACCTTTGTTGTTTTATAAAATAACTATTTTGACGTTATCACGGTAAAATGAGACGTGTCATTTATGAATACAAAGTAATACTATACTGCATCGAAGACGATTTCAACATTGCCGATACATATAGTACATAGTGTCTCATGTTCGCTGCTGTAACAGACCACCATGCTGCATGCGCAATTCCCTAACAGAGAAAAATTTACCCTCAATACGCCAAAAGAAGGATAACTTCAAAATAATTACTGGATTGCATCATAATCTATGCCGCATTGGATTTGAGATAATTTAATATGTTTTTCAGATGTTCTCTGCTTCTCACCCACTTTTCTTCGTTGACTGTATAATATGTTACATATACAACATTGTAGATAAAAATAATGTTTAAATTATAAACAAATCATTTGACACGGAAAACAGTAAAGTCTTTAATTTTACTCAAAAGACGATCCTTGTAGAACCAGCACGTGATTTGTTTTCGATATTTTCACTTGCAATGGTTTCTATGTCTCATCCTATACCAATTTTATGTATTGATTATTACGTCGAAAAATGTTTTTTTGTTTCCTTTTTTCTATTTACTTTTGACCTTGACCGTGACTGTAATAATAAATGAGTACACCTTCGATTTCAAGTACAGAACACCCTCTGCCCTCTCTGACACACGTTCATCAAATACAGGCTGACTCCTTTTGGTAATTCTTGGCATAAATTACCGCAGTTTTCCTGCAATTTTCAAGAAATTTTAAACAATAGCATTTGCTGTAGGTATATTGATTTCCCATGGTTTGATATTTTCTTCTGTCAAAAATGACCTGTCTTTTCTCGCGGGCTCTACTACTACTGTCGGTGCCGAGCGAGGTGCAGCGCCGCAAAGCAAAACTTTAATAAACTGAAACCGACGACTCTATTATTGTTGTACCATAATACGGTGAAACCGTTACCGTTGCCGTACGGGACGCAGCCTTGCGAGGCAATATTAATACGGTGAAGCGGACGGCTCTACTACTGTTGTCGCTGCTGTGTTTCATCTCAATCGCATGCGGAGCCGCGGGCAGCGGCTGGTATAATATAAGCGACACAGTTTTTATGCCTGGGAAAGGATACTCTTTACATTGTTTGGCCGCTCCATTCAGGGAACCTTTACAATATTGATGAGTCAGTCTTCATTATTTCTCAAAAATAATTTTAGTCCAACAATAAAAAATAACATTACTCATTTTTAGTGATGAGCAAAATTGGTCTTAGTCTTGCAAAAAAGCAAGACCAAGACTAAAAGTTTTGAGTAAGACCAAGACCGAACAAATAAAAGCAAGACCAAGACTTAACATGCAAGACCAAGACCGAGATTATATAAGCAAGACCAAGACTATATAAGCAAGAACAATACCAAGACCAAGACTGACCCAGTCTTGGTCTTGGTCTTACTTTGCTCATCACTACTTATTTTACGATTGCTGCTGAACCATCGTGAATGACCGATTCGCGTCTGAAGCAATTTCGAGTATAATACTAATACTAGATGTATACGCGAAATGTGATGAACACGCTTCTTTAGATAATGGATAAATTTCGATCAAAACGCAGCAATTAGACGCTCATTCGTTTCGGATAATTGGAAGAGTTAAGAAATAAGGTGACAGCCTCTATAAAGACTATAGTAGAATTCTGTTAATCATTTAACAACTTCGTTTATCAAATTACATACTACTTTTTGTATTTACATAAATATTTTATTGACAGCTTTTTCCTAGTTGTTTGCATAAATATATATAATACTCACTATAACACGCAATCGAAATATTAAATGTTTTGTTCCTTTTTTTATTATTAAATATCCGGTACTGTTATCTCTTTCTTTAAAGCCACTAATTGCCAGTAGTTTTATAGACGTAATACGTCATAGTAGGTATATATTATATATTTTTCTAATCTATGCCCGCCTGGCCATCTTTCCAGGCCCTCCAGAAGATCCACGTTGACCCACGAAGATGGAACTTTGCACACTTAGAACAAAATCGTTAAAGGCGTATCCAATAAAATCATAATTTACAATTTTTTCCATCCCTAATTTACTATTATTTAATTAGGGGAGTGAGGCGAAAATAGGAAAAACTCCTGAGAAATCCCAAATTGCTTGATTTTGGCAGTTTTCCCTATTACCAAACCAGATAGAGAAAAACTGTCCTACGAGTCTAGAGCTCGATATTTGTGAAACGTCAGTTGGCGAAAACCGTATTTCGATATCTTTAATCGTTTTCGAGATATCGGCAAAAAGTGATATTTGATCAATTTCGAAAAAAATGTCATAACTTTTTTATTTGTGGATATTTTTTCAAACGATAAAAATATTCTACAGGCACTTTTCGACATAAATAAGATACATTTGTCAAAAAAAAATAATATCGCTTACCAATTATTTGATATCAGGGTCAACTTTGTTATTTCAGATAGAAACCGTAGTTGACTTTGACTTCAGAAAATCGGAAAAAATCGGCGGAGCTAGAGAACAGGCAATTGAGATGAGGTATATTGTAAGCAGCGTTGCCAGATTTTTTTTGCCAAGTCGGGATTTTGGAACTTTTTGATTGAAAAAAGGGGGATTCTTTCGTCGAAAGCGGGACATAGTAAAAAAACGTATATAATCAGAAGTTTTTACGTTTACGTGACAATAGATAGCAAAAATAGCCATAGAAAATGTATTTTAATAAAAATATGATATTTTAAATGAGATTTACCCTATCGTTAAATAGTTGAGTCTTATTCGTCTTCTGAATAAAAAAATAAAAAAAAAACAGAAATCAAAATCAAAAAAGTTTTATTCATTAGAAAAATATGGCGTTTCAAACAATAGTCTGAGGAGTGAGTGTTACAAATTGCAACTTACAATAAGAGAATAATTATTTACGCACGGTCGAGTTATCTCCGAAAAGCGGGACTGAACCTGTTCCGCGCGGGACATTTAATTTTGATTTAAAAATCGGGACGTCTGGCAACGCTGATTGTAAGTAAAAACGTTGTTGTCGGTGATTATTATTTTACATATTTGTGAGCGGACAAATGCACATATTGACATAAACCAAAAGAAAAAAAAACAAACAAAATACAACAAAATGTAAAGAAAAGATGACAGTTAATGAAAACTGGCATTTTGATATAATTTTACCATCCAATTATTCCACAGGCTGTTTTGAAATGAAATTGGAAAAAAAACATTTTTTTATTATTGTATAATGTGAAAAAAAACTAATTTTACTTAAAATTTGTACAAACATGTATGTTATAAAATTAATTTAAACTTTGAACTAATAGTTTTAGGTACCTACAGTTCAATAAAAAAAAAAACCCGGATCGCAGTGCCAAAACCCTGCCGACGCGACAATATAGTGTATTTGCTAATACAGGCAGTGTGGCTTTATTATGCGAACTGGAGTTGATTTCTGGGCAAAATTGACTACTTAATACACCCCTTAAAATAACATTTTTTTTGTTTATTGCAATATTATTATCAATCGACCCTCTATACCAAATTATATACACCTTTCAGTAAATAATTCACTATCTGCAAAATAGTGTTTTCATAAATTTTTTAAATCCGGTCCTGTCGGGCCGATTTTTTTAAAATTGTAGGGACACTTTTTAATTACTATCAGAGGGTTAAATTTCAATTTTGAAACGATTCGGACAATTTTTTCGGTATTTTGGGGCCCAAAAACATTTTTCAACCCCTAAAAACTACCCTTAAAATGACCCGATTAGGTCCATTTTAAATAGGCTTCTTGCGGTGATGGATTTCAACACGTGGGTCAAATTTAGTTGAAATCAGTTAACTCTTTCGTAAGTTATTGCCCGCACACACACACACACACACATATATATATATATATATATAAACATTTTTAAAAATGGTGCCAAAGTGTTTAGGAGGTTATGAAACGTCGAGAAATTTTGGTCCGACCCCTAGGTCCCGCCATCCGACCGATGACAATACTGTATGTTACCATATGGCAAATACACTAAAAATTACTAAAATAGGACTAAAAATAAAAAGTTATGAAACCTAAAACTTAATCAAAATTTTACAATGAACGTTTTTTTGCACCCGAGTTTAGAATCAAAATTTATCAAAACCTCGAAAACGATTTTTTCGACGATTACAATACTTTCCTTTTCCCGATAATCGCGAGAAAATAAAAACTCAACACGTTATAACATGTCACTGATTTGATACGTAATATTTGTTTTTATGAGTTAACATTTTTGCGATTATTTTATACCTATTTGCTATGCCTTATCATAACTTAATTGTATTTCTTCGAAAAAAAGAGATGAACTGATAATTTTTAACGTATTAAGGGATTCCTTGTCAGTTATCTCTCAGCTGGAGATTGTTTTATTGTTTCAGAATAATGATATTTCATTTAATTATTATGAGTAATTTACTAAACAGTCTCCGCAGAATACTGTTAACTCATTGTTTTCTCAACATACAATTATCAATTACATGTTTTTAATGATTTAAATCCATGATAATCTTGCAAACCCAACTGGGACGAAATTAAATCCTTTCATATTGCAATTCAATTCAGAAAATTGCTAATCCCCTCAAAAAAAATAATGGTAATTTGCCGAAAAAATATTCAAAAAAGTAAATTTATGCGTTTCTACGGCAACCCGACACTAATAATATGTAGAAAAGCCAAAAATTGAACTAGGCTTTCTTATGAGCTTAGTAAGTATTAAATAATAGCGATATTCGGACAAAATTGTGTGCAGGTCAAATAGATTTTGAGTTATAGGGAGGTCGATTCGCGTAAACTTGACTAACATACTGTCGTGTTGTGTCTAGAATATTCAATTCCATTTTTGTATTCAAGGTATTTGCAACTTGTAAACCAGAACTCACAAGTAAAATCTTCATTCAGTATTGAATCATTCTCAATTACGGAATTGGTTTTGATATTTGGTTTTTAGTTCCGAAATTCCGAAACTAGTTCTATTTTCGAGAAAGTCTAAAAAATACAACATGACGTAAAAGAAACATGTCTTTTAGAAAGATGCGGTACAATAATTATTGTGAAAGTTCCATATTAGGCAATTATTCAATATTCTGCATATTCGGCAACATTTTTACTATTCTGCCGAATACCGAATAATTTTGATTGAAGTGTTTATTGAAAAAAGTAGTCAGGTGGATGATCTGCTCAGAATCTTATATCCACTGTAGTCTTATATAGGGCTTCGATGCGCCATCTTTTTAAAGGATTTTCCCCATATTTGAACATTGTGTCCTGTATTCAAATCACGTTCTGTTTTGACCTATATTTTTATCAAGACTCTCTTCTCTAAAATTTGGAATTCTACAAATATTTAAGAACAAATGTAAGCTTCAAAGAAAGCATAGTTACTTCTTACCACAACAGATTTATTCATTGAATGTACATTTCGAGAGCAAAGCTCCCATCTTCAGCAAACACTACACTAAATATATAACACAAAATCCTTAATTTAAATACAATACAGGTAAAAATATAATAGATATCATTACCTATAACCTAAACCATAGACCCAAACATGTGAAATGGTCAGGTAACAGAAATCTTGAGATCCAAACATCAACTAGATAGCTTCGAGAGTATTTACATAGCTAAAGGAGATACCCATAAACTCTTAAATTCAGACAACGGTCCTATTCCTTATTCAGCATTATTTGATCTTTTGTCTCGATAGTTTGTTTTCGGTGTGTTTTTTGCTTTTATTTACAGATTGGTCATCGACGAAGACCCCAACTCCATGGATGTTTGGATCTCAAGATTTCTGTTACCTGACCATTTCACATGTTTGGGTCTATGGTTTAGGTTATAGTTAATGATATCTATTATATTTTTACCTGTATTGTATTTAAATGCTGAAGATGGGAGCTTTATATATATATATATATATATATATATATATATATATATATATATATATATATATATATATATATATATATAAATGTAATCTTATTAAAAGCTGCGAAAAAAGCAAGAAAATTTGATTGATATCGAACTACGTGGTTTACGGACGCTCATCTGTAAGCAGATAAGCACGTTCAAAAGTAACGTTGATGATTCTTTCATTATAATAATATAAACAATAAATTGCCATTACTTCTTTTATCTCGAAGATATTTTCCCAAACATCTTTACTCCGTCGAATATCGGAGGGGTCAGTCTAGTGGTAATATATTATTATCAAACTAGTGGTTATGCCTGTCTTCGCCAGGCGCAGTATCCAAGTCCAAGAATTAAAGATAACATGTTTTTAAACGTGTTTTTTATTTTTTCCCCCGGGAGAAAATCTAAAATCCAAATCCGTTAGATTCTACGCTGCCCCCCTTCCCCTCATACTATAAGTGTGCAAAGATTCAGGTTTCTATAGGTCAACGGGAACATTATTTGAAAAAAAAAACACACCCAATTTCTGTCGAAAATCGGGTCCTGTTAGGTTCTGTCCCGTTTCCTATACTATACTATAAATGGGCAACGTTTCAGCTTTCTGTCAGCGAGCGCCTTCTAAAAGGTCTGGAAAAACAGGCAGTTACATCATCCGGGCATACAATTGCCAGAAACGTAGCGTGCCTTGGCGGGGCCCCGTATAAAATGTGTTTGGAGGCCCTTCCCCCGTTGAAGTAAATGGTTTAAACGGGGAAAACCCGCAGCCCGCGATAACCGATGTAGGGTGTTGCCAACTTTTGAACGCACGCTTTACGCCGGAAAAAAAGAAATTGCTTTTTTTGACTTTTGTCATTTCTGAAATAAAAAAAAATTGGGAAGTTTTTATTAATTTTTGCTTACGCACGTTGGGGGCCCCCGTGGCCCGAGGGCCCCGTACAATTGATACGGCGGTAGCTACGCCCCTGACAATAGCAAATGGTATGTTATGTAGATTTGCCATTAAATTTTGGTACCCTTCAACTTCCGATGTAATATTAAAGATTAAAATAAAAAAAATGATTTTTCGGGAAAAAGGCCTTTTTTATAAGTAAACACTTTATATTTTATTTACAGCGACGTTTCATTCCTTGTTTGGAACTTTATCAATATTAAGTGTTTACTTATAAAAAAGTCCTTTTTCCCGAAAAATCATTTTTATATTAATTACCAAGGACAAAAAAGAAATAAAGTCAATTAAAGATTAAAGGTTTTTTGCCGGAAGTATTCTCACTGTATTTGACAATTACCGCGCATGTCTTGTACATCAGCTTTACTCAGTACTTGATATTAATCAGTTTGCATTATAATAATTCTGAATACTAAGTAAACATCAAGAGAGGTAAACGAGACATTGTTTACATTGTTTGGTGTGTTTATTTTTGAGTTGTTTTTCTTATACTTTGCTATAATTGACCTTACATGCCGGCTCGGAAATTGATCAATGAACCGTTTGCTGTAATTGTATTTTTGTTAAGGTCGAACTGTGCTCCGAATGTAACAGGCTAGTGTCTTGGAGGTCATCTAGTAGGTAGTTTCTTCCAGTTAAACTGACTAATTGATTCATAAAACTGGAAAAGTTTTTATTTATTTTATAACTTGGCGTCCAAGTTATGAACGTTATAAACAGTTTATTCATGATTATAATCATAATCGGAGAAAGTTCTCCGAGAATTCTACAGAATTTGTCAACAAATTATTTTTAAGAGAGGTCATGTTTGCGTTTCTGTGAAAATATTTCCATATAATCCTTTCTTTTTTGTATGCGATCGTTTTGATATGGCAACTATGGTCGGTGACATAATTCACGAATACAAATTACCATACACGACAACTATAGACATTGAATTGGTTATTCACCTAATTACATTTTTCAATAGGTACCCGTATATGGTTGGAACAATAAAAATAAAAGAAGAGTTATTTCTTACCGCAACAGATTTATTCAGTGGATGTGCATTTCGAGCTAAGCTCCCATCTTCAGCAAAACACTAGTGTTTTGCTGAAGATCGGAACTTAGCTCTCGCAATGTACACCCACTGAATTAATCTGTTGTGGTAAGAAGTAACTATTCTTTTATTTTTACCTATATAAAATTTTAACTGCAGGATCTCTGTCGGTATTTACTTTTTAATGCAAAACGGAACACTTATTTGGCAGCTTTTTGGATATTTTCAATTTTGTTTGAGAACCTATTATAATAATTAGGAAAGCACGTCTATAGAATTTTTGTTTGCACTGTTACGGTCGTTTTAACAATGTCTCTTATTTATGTGCCGGATTTACATAGAGTCATTTGGGTTCCAGGCCCACGGACCCCCCAAATTGGAAACTCCCACAACCTAAAGCAAAATTCATTTTCTGAAAAAAAAAATATAATAAAAAAATATACATATACACTGGTCGGTCTGCTCGGGCATCGCCACTCTTAATGAATCAATTTTTAATCTGAAAAATGCAGTTTTAAGCATTATCGTGTTCATCAATGAATAAAAATTTTTTTTTACATCCAATTGCATCATATGTTTTAATAGTCATCCAATCTTGATCTATTTACAAGGGGCCCCCACAGTCTTTGTACCCATGGGCTTTGAATTATTAAATCCAACACTGCCAATAACATATACGCCTTAACGACACTAGAGACACAATCTACTATTACCTACTGCCTGTTAAAATACAAATTATCAATATCGCAGTCCCAGATTTGAAAGTGACTCTGAAATATTCGAAGGGAACACAGAAGGTCTAAAATAAATGATGAATTATCTACTGAAAAATTTCTTTGTACACTGTGTTTTTCGAAAATGCTCCAGTGGTTCTGACATGTGTTCTGTTTTGTAAGTGTCCGACGTTTTAGCTTCCTATGTTAACAGAAGCCTTTTCATGGAAAAGCCTCCCTATTTTAATTCCCAGGGTGAAAATAGAAAATCCGGCTCAGTCTGGTATAAATCTGTTAAATTACAGCTCCCCTATGTTAACGAAAACCTTCGTAGGAAACTAAGTTTTTTCCGAATATCCTTCTGTTTCTGTCCTCAGGGAGTATATCCGGGTCCGTTAGGTTCTGTCCTGTGCCTGATACTATTAAGTGTGCAAAGTTTTCGCTTCTTAGGTCGACGGGGGACATTTTAAAACTCCCTTATTTCCATTCTGCGACCGGGGAGAAAATCGAAAATGCGGATCGGTTAGGTTCTGCCTTGGTACAAAATTTCAGCTTTCTATGTCAATGGTGGCCATCCGGGGGGTCTAGAAAGACAGAGAGGAAATTATATGTACCATGGTTTATTGGTGGTCATTTTAAAAATTACTTTTAAATTTCAACATTCAATCATATCTTGATTTGAATTATCGATTATAATTTTAAATTTTCAGAATTATATAAAAAAGTTTCGTATTGTCAGGTTTCGCTTAAATAAGTCGGTTAGCAAAAAATTTCACCGAGGATCGTTGTTAGACGGAAATTTTGAAAAACACATTTCTTTTTCTATTTCTTTTTTATATTAAAAAAATGGCTACTACTTCTTGCGCACGCGACACATCCTAAAAAATTCTAATTAGTATCGTTTTCATTTTACCTACATCTGTCAAAAAATTTTAAATGTAGCTTGTAGGTCCGATATTTTTATTAACGATTAATTATGATCGGTAGTTGTCAAGTGACAGCTATCAAAACTTTCAACATCTTGGAGGCCTGGCAGCTCGTCGATACCTTCATCAGGAAATGTAGAAATACCATTCTACAAAGTTTCAGCTTTTGTCAAATTCCTTCATTGGCTCATTACGGCCAGGCTCGCCAAACCACGCGCCTCGTCAAAATAACACCTCTAGCAGAAGCGTAGCGTGCCTTGGCGGGGCCCCGTATACAAATTTGTTTGGGGGCCCTTCCCCCATTGAAGTATATGACTTAAACGGGGAAATCCCGCAGTCCGCGATAACCGATGTAGGGTGTTGCCAACTTTTGAACGCACGCTTTACGCGGGAAAAAAAGATTTTGCTTTTTTTGACTTTTGTCATAACTGAAATTAAAAAAAAAATTGGAAAGTTTTTATTAATTTTTGCTTACACACGTTGGGGGCCCCCGTGGTCCGGGGGCCCCGTATAATTGATACGGCGGTAGCTACGCCCTTGACCTCTAGGCTTTAATATCGATATTGTACGTAATTATAGGAACTGACTTGAAACTTAGAAAATAATGTAGGATGTAGGTACATTATTTTTAATGGCTGTGTTTTGTAAATTATAGCGACTAGAGGTGCAATTCGTGCGTGAAATTTCCCGTGACACGCCATGAGTGTGACTGTTTCAAAAAAATCGTAAGTGAGTGTGATTAAATAAAATATAGGGATACGTGAGAGGGCGTGAGTGGAAAATTTTTTTTGAGAGAGAGTTGGCGTCAGTGAAAAGTTAATCACAAAAAATTATTCCTGTATGCGGACTCTTAAACCTAGCTCGGGACTAACGTTAGCAAGTATCTGGTGCAGTCTTGATTTTTTTTGTTTAAAGTGTGTTTTTTTTTGTTTACTGTATTTGTGATGTGCAAACTGTAACCAGCGTTGCCAAATTTTTTTTTTTGCCAAGTCGGGATTTTGGAACTTTTGACTGAAAAAAGCGGGATTCTTTCGTCGAAAGCGGGAGATAGTAAAAAACGTATATAATCAGAAGTTTTTAAATATTTATCTTTTTATTTGAGTTCAAATTACGTTTACGTGACAATAAATAGCAAAAATAGCCATAAAAAATGTATTATAATAAAAATATGATATTTTAAATCAGATTTACCCTATCGTTAAATAGTTGTGTCTTATTCGTCTACTGAATAAAAAAAATAAAAAAAAACAGAAATCAAAATCAAAAAAGTTTTATTCATTAGAAAAATATGGCGTTTCAAACAATAATCTCAGGAATGAGTGTTACAAATTGCAACTTACAATAAGAGAATAATTATTTACGCACGGTCGAGTTATCCCCGAAAAGCGGGACTGAGCCTGTCCCGCGCGGAACATTTAATTTTGATTCAAAAATCGGGAAGTCCCGCCAAAATCGGGACGTCTGGCAACGCTGACTGTAACGTATATTACATAAAATTACAAAAATTCGTTTTTCAGTACTTTATAGTTGACAAACACATAACCTGATCCTATTTCCATAGGCCATATAGTCCAGCAGCCACCGCCAGTTTTTTTAAGTGATTAATAACAGGCTGAATCTTCGTGAGTTCGTTCGGTTCGACGAGACGCCCAAGTTTTTCCTCTGTCCAAATTCTCAAAGAGGTTTTGGTAAATGTTAATATGTTATGATATGAATTATAAAGTTACGTGAGTGTCGTGAGTGGGATTAAACATGCGTGAGTGTGATTATTAAAAGTAGCAGTGCGTGAGCGAGCGTGAGTTGAAAATGATTTTCGTGAGCGTGAACAAAATACTACTCACGATTACACCTCTAATAGCGACAATTTCACCTTAATCGATTTATATGTGTTGTATTTTATTTCTAAACAGTGCGAGCGGAACAAATATACGTTATACGACGATGGACTGACGCCAAGGTTTCGTACTTGAAAGTTGAATTTAAATGTATTGAACTCATTTACCTGTAAATGCCTTTACAAATTGTTCATCCATTCGTCTTTTTTATTTGTTAACATAGGAAGGTATATCGAATAAACATTTTTAGATAGCTGAATATATTTTTCTGAGAAATAGAAAACAATAAATACCTATATATTTGTCAACATAAATAGGGTATTCTCAATGGATGATATCATTAAATTTACTTGAGTAAAGATAGGCAGTTTTTTTTTTCGTAAAATAAAAAACGACTTTATAATGATCATAATTCACAGAATAATGTATTACATAAAAAAATCCATTCTTAAAATTTATGTTGGCGTCACTTTCTAACGTTTGATGTTTTGTGTTTTCTCCTTTTCTTGCATTTGTACTTGGTGTCCTTGCGTATGTACTATTTTCTCTGTTCAATGTGTAGTACACGCATAAACGCATTTCTTTCTTTGAACTAGAAAAGCGCGAGATAAGGATGAAAGTAGAATTGTAAATATGTAAGCGTCTAACTTTTCTTTTTTAGTAGGTGTTAGATTCATTATGAATTATGACTTATAACTGTGGCACTTATTAAATATTTTACATATATTTCTTCGTTTAAAGCATTCGTTTTGAATCTCAAATAATACTTAAAGGCAGTAGAAAAGAGAGAACTGTGTTTGACAGGGTGGCGTTAGTTTGTTCTGTCTTTTTTTTAGTAACTTTTGATGGTTCTCAGAAAGAGAGAGGTATATACAAATACGCTTATGAAGTGTAGTTCTATTTTAGTCGTATTGTTGGAAAAATGACCGTTTGAAACGGCGTGACGTACGTTAATAATAGTGTAAGAATGAAGAAGGTTCGCGGTAGAAGAGCGAAATAGATAAGTTCGCTTAAATGTATACATCTATTTCAGTTCCACGAACTGTGATACGAAGTCGATGTACCGGCATGAGTTGTAGACTACATAACCGCAGCACATGGCAGTCTGATAAATCAGTACTGCGTTGAAAAGGAATTGTGATAGATGTTTTGATCGACAAGTATAGCCTTGTTATTGTTGCCTGTCAATATAATTGGCCAGTTACTAAAAAAAATACCAGTAATTTAATTTTTCTGATTAAAGAATTTTTAAAATTAAACAACTTTATTTTTTAGATCAATAATATCGCCTGTTTTAAATTTGAAAGTGTAATTATTT
Source organism: Venustoraphidia nigricollis (assembly GCA_034508555.1). Classification (NCBI taxonomy): domain Eukaryota; kingdom Metazoa; phylum Arthropoda; class Insecta; order Raphidioptera; family Raphidiidae; genus Venustoraphidia; species Venustoraphidia nigricollis. The sequence continues at coordinate 1,576,986 of JAVRKA010000065.1, read as the reverse complement.
ACATCATATTAATATTACTTGACAGTGTTATAAGAAAAAAGTATTTTATTTCTTATCTAAATTAAATACGAATTTTACACGTATTGACTGGAAAGTTAATTATATTTTTTAAAGTGACATACTTTTTCAAAAATAAACAAACTGTGATTTTTATTTTGTATATTGTAATATTAAATATTTTTATATTTTTAATAATAATTATTGAATTATTAATAATATCTACTAACTAGCAAAATATACTTAGTAAATACATTCTACATTTTTTGTGGATATCTATATTTTTATAAACAAAAAACAAACTATTTAAAACATTTTTAAACACAGTGAATGCCTTAAATAAGTATTCTCGTATTACACCTACTTATTTTAACTGAAAGGTAAGCACATTCGTTACTTATGATTTTTTTAATAATATTTTACAGTAGAAATATTTAATTTTTGGAGACACGGTATTGCTTAGGTATGGTAAAATTAGTAAAATATATTCGTGATAATTAAACGCAATATCCAATATGGTTTTGGATTAAGATTTATTTTTATTAATTGACTACTTATAACCGCTACACGTTGATAATATTTTGTTGACATTGTTTTATTTCTGTGTTATCTACACTAATTGCCTGTTTGCTAATTAATTGGATACATGCCGTCAAATTCCCTGAACCATTTTTGATAGATATTTGCATACAAACGATCAATGTGAAATGTCATCTTTTCATGTCGCGTAGAATTATTAAAATTATTAATAATTAAAATAAAAGTAAAACTCTGCCGACAATAGTGTATTTACTTATAGAGGCATTGTGGTTTTATTATGCTAACTTAAATTAGCTTTTAGGCAAAATAAAAAATTTAACTCCTTAATTTATTATTACTCTAGAAATAATAATTTTTTTCTTAACCCTTTATAAGGCTAGGTAGTTGTCGTGGTTAAGGCACACCGTCAGAAATTTCTTAATTTTTGTATACTTATTAAGGACATGATAATACAATTACCCTGAAAATTTTAAGTCGATCGACCGTATATAATCCGAGATAAATTCAATTAAAAATTGGATAATTAACATTGATTGTATACGATCTCTGTAGTTCTGAACCAGTTTCTTATTTATAAAAAAAGAACTAACTGTCAGAAACTTTCCAAAAACTGACAATCTTTCAATGCCTTTGTTATGAGCTTAAAAAAAATTAAGAAAAAATTTTTGACCGTCTAATTATTTATAAAAAACGGTTTAAACTACAACAATTTATAGAAAAGTATACATGCATATGAATACTGTATGGGTTACGTTTCCACGGTACAGTGTTGCGCACAAATTATGGATCAATTAGCTACAAGCTAGTATACTTTTGTAGCGCGTATAATCTAAAAAATTTTGTCAATATTGTACCACGACAACTACCTTAATTGCAATTTGCAATATTATTCTGCACTAAATTAAATCCACCCGTCATGAAATTAAGTCCGGTAATGTCGGACCAATTTTTTTCAGAATTTTTTGAGCGATCCTTTTGGTAACATTTACATATATTAATAATATTGATTCTACCAACAGTAATAGATATATTGACAAAATAAAATTACTTGCAATACTGTTCAACAGTATTGCAAGTAATTTTATTTTGTTAATTTACATATATTGTTTTTCGTTGCCATGGTTACACCGCAAACGTTAAGTATTTAACGGGTAAAAAGTAAAAACGGTCCGAGCTCGCGTAAGAAGTTGCACTTAACAACAGTTAAATGACCCTATAAATCTAGATCCGTGGGTTACGTGATGGTAATGAATTTCCGGGAATTCCCAGCCGAGATACATTTAACCTTATATGCGTGGAGAGGCGTGTGCACTTGATCTTATTGAAAGCTTGTTTCTCAATGTCACAGTATTGTGTAAACGCACGTAGTACGTAATAATTATTACGGCTATGGCTAAAAATATATTCAACTAGTTTTTGACCGCATCTGCGCTCGCGTTTTATCCCAGAATGCAAATGCGTTCCTTAGGGAAGAACAAAAAAAAATGGTGCGGCTGAAGTTACACTTCTTTAGCGCGATCGCGATAATAGGGATGTTGACTATTTTTGGGAAAGTGTTTTAAATCGTGCATAAGTACCTAATATTGCCACAAATGTTTATTATTTTTATTTACAACTCAAGCCTTAAAAATCATGTATTTTAAATCCCGTTTCAAATTTCGATCCAAAACCCCAATACTAGTCGCGTGACGTCACCTGTTCATACCAAAGGAGGCTCAAAAGTTTACACGGGAGCTACCATCCTATAGATGCGTATTCTGTGCTCATAAACGTTACTAAACTGAGGTGAGTCGTTGCTATAGTTACATGTAATTTGACGTTTCCTATAAACAAATAATAATAAATTACACACTAAATATTAACCAAACAATGAAGTTTTTTGACAGCGGCTGAACATATGACGTCATGCGCTCTGATTGGTGTCTGTTGTCACGTGACTTGAGAGTGATTTTATTAGGTTTTATTTATTAAATATTAGTTAAATTCCTTAAAAATAAGGAAAAATGTAGTGTTTTTTTGTATTTCTATCATAGAAACTACTACTTTTCGTTAAAATTATGTTTTTATTTGAATACAGTTAACATCCTTATTGATTTTTACTTTTTTTGGTTAAAGATATGCATTGGTAAAATAAAATAGGATGTCTAGGGAGATGATAAATATATGTAGTTAAAAGTTAATCTGTTCACTTCGAATAGTACTTATTTATTTTGCATAATAAGTGGACGACTCCATGAGCACATTATAACAGAGAAATGAGACGTGTCATCTATGAATACAAAGTAAAATTTCAAGCTTGCCGATACATGTAGTACATTCATATTAAATTAACAACTGACTTCACGGTGTCTCATTTTCGTTGCATGCTGCGTGCGCAACTTCCATGACAGAGAAAATTTTACCCTCATTGCGCCAAAAGAAGTATAATTTCAAAAAACGCCTTACATAAACATATTAACTGCCTGTTAGGTAAAATGCCCCAACGAAACGACACGTTTTTTTTTTAATATATTTATTTGTAGTTATCAAATTATTCTACGTAAATTTCAACGTGCCTCAAATATATTTTTTAAGTATAAAAACATACAATTTTGCGAGCACCTGGCTAAGATTACAGATTAAAATAGAATGGGGTGGTCTCTTGGCCCAAATGCACCACATCCTGAAAGGATTTTTGTGCTTCCCCTTTTACTGGATCTAGTCATCAAATAATAACCTGGCTAAGGTTTAGTCCCAATTAAAAGATCTGGCTTTTTTATTTTCCAACTCCTTAAATACTAAATTTCAAAGTACTAAAAATTTCAAAATGCCTCAGGAACTTTTTTTTTGACCAAAAAATTTTGCTAATTCAAAAATTTGAAGCTCGGTTAAGCCCCGCTACCCTTAAGCCAGATCTGTGTTTTTGTATTTTGACAGTGCCTCAAATACCTACCCAAAAATGTCTAACAGCTCTCGGTATATAAAAAGTGTAACTGAATAGTATATTTAATTCAATGAAAAAAGGTAAATACAATTATAGTAAAAATAAATGACATAATTATTGTTTAAATAGTAATAAATTATACATGGTTGTACAAAACAGATTAACACGTGCAATATATAGAATAGGGAAATCCTGCGTGACACAGATTTCTTTCGAAAGATTGCGCAATAATTCCGAAAAATACATACTCCATTTTTTCAGATCTGTTTATCTCTATGACTGGCACTTTTCCAAAATGAATCAACGCAGTGGGCTGTTACAAACAAATACATTGTGATATGTTAAAGAACAGTTAAACTATTAAACAGTAATAAGTCACGAGAATGACACCGTCATAATTATTTTTTTGGCTTTTTTACACCTCATAAAATGTTATCCTTGTCGTCAAATATTGCATCAAGAAACAATGTATCATTTAAAAATGTACTTCTGTTAGAGGATTAAGGCTGTCGGAACGCTTTGAATTTAAGCCAAAAATAGAGCTTCGGCTGTCAACTGATTGCAGACTTATTCGTCAACATTCTGTAAAAATTCTTTCTCTATAAGAAAGATAAAGGACAAATCTAGGTCTCTAATGGACTACTTTTGTAATTTATGTACGATTTACTAGAAAAAAATTGGCATTAATTGTGCTAAAAAAACACACGTTTTCAATGTCACACTATGACCTTATTCGTACTTATTTCACAAAACTGTTCCATCACAAACCTAAAGTAACTCTTCCTTTTTCGGAAAAGTTTTTTAAATCTTCAAAATATTTCCAAAAATTAGAGTAATCAGTTGACAGCGGCACCCTTGCAATAAAATTTTTTAGCCTCGTAGTTGGCACCGGCCAAAAATTGAAACGTGCGGATGATTTGAGCGAGACAGAGCTAAAGAAGGCAACACCCACAATATGTCTTTTGCCTACCTCGCCCCTTACCGCTGGGTCTCAGCACAAACAAAATTCGGAGCGTTCCGACAGCCTTAACAGCTCAAGATTTCCGTGTACAGACGACCTAAGTCAAATGGTCCTAAGACAAATTAATGATTTTATTTATTTATACGGGGTGCTGAACCTCTTATGTGTAAATAGGGATTTTACATGTAAAAAATGCTTGCATAAATAAAAATTATCACGACTATTTAAATATTTTTTATACAGCGTGGTTGCGAAAATTCTTGTTTTTTACATTTTGATTATTAAATGTTTGTAGATATTGGATAATTGGACATTATAAAAGAAAATTCAAAATTTTTTTAAATTTGCGACGTTTCGTAGATTATTTTTCTACTTCCTGAGGCAATTTTATATTTTAGAAACGTCGCAAATTTAAAAAAAAATAGAATTTTCTTTTATAATGTCCAATTATCCAATATCTACAAACATATAATATTATGGACGATAACAACTTGAAAATATTTGATTATTAATTTTCCAGAAAAATATATTCATGATAAAAAGTTCTGTATGGGAGAATCTGGAAGTTTGATTTGGTCAAAGAGTAAAGAACCCGAACTAACACACTTTTCAACTGATTGAAGCGTATTTTAAACTTAAGATTTTTAGGGAATTACAGGAAGTTTTTTCATTGTTTTCTCCCTACTACCCTAATTAGGAGTTGTTTTCTAATCAACAAAAACAGTAAATTGCGATATTCTCGAAAACGGCTCATAAATCGATATGTCAACACCAACCCAAAAATATTTCGTCATGCATTTGTTTCGGAAAAATCTAGACTGGAGGAATATCTCAATTTCAGTTTTTGTCATCAATAAACGAGGAAAAAATAACGGAAAAGCTCCTGAGGAATCCCCTAAAAACCTCAAAATTAAAATTTGGTCACGATCTATTGAGAGGTGTGTTGGGCCCATAGACATAGGAATATAGAGACTAAGCATCTACTAAGATTTTAGACGAGGAGGGTAAAACCGATTAAGGAACACGTCTGCTTGTTATTGGCCGGCGCACTACGCATGTCTAGTGGCATGAAATTTATGTTGTAGTATGGTGTAAATGAAAATTATTTTGTATGCAGCACAATGCGGCGTCTAATCAAAAACTGACACCATCCTTACTTTGTACCCGTCCCTCAATGGATTCCCCTCGCAGCTGTATAGTCCGTCCCTATAATTACTAGATCCATGGTTGGACCTCTTCACTCTTGCAGTAAATCAAATTTTTACATACTGACTGTATACGAGAAGAGCTATAATATCGATTCTAGTTAGCTTCTTTTGGGTTTTAGAGCATACACAAATTTTTATCAAGAATACATTTTGTGACAAACTTATAATAACGAAATGTTAAAAATACGAATTTATTGGAACCGCATGTAGTTTTTTGAGCACAAAAAATGATATTGTCGATTAAAAAACAAAAACACACTTTATTTGAACTTTTGAATTGCGAATCAATGGATAAAAATGCGGTTTACGGCATTCGACGTTGTTTTTTGAAGACAAGAGCTGGTTAGATTTTGGAACTGATCGGTACAGTAATCTAAAAGTTATTCCAAAAAAACATTTGTTTGAAAATTTTTTTATGAGATTTCTCAAAATCTAATGCGCTGAATCGATTCAAATTTCCAGGAAATCTAAGTTTAATGGGACCCTTTCGGATGCCCCAAACCGCGTCTCAATCGGTTAAGCCGTTCAAAAGTTATAAGATGTTTATACATACACACACACACACGCCAGGACACCATCGAAAAAATAGTCAGAACAGCTTTCTAGGATCTGATGAAAACTCGATTTTCGAAAATCGAGGTGAAAACAAGAACTTCCCAATTTTTGAAAATAACTGGAAGTTAAAAAACACAACAGCAGACAAACATTGCTTTACTATGGAATTGGTATAGCGCAAGCAGTTTTGTTTTACTTTACTGCACTAGTGCGTAATGGATCAGTTTACATGCCTGAATACGTCAGTTAAGCCGCTTAGGATGTAGTGCAAAAAATATTTTATTTAATCCTAATCATTTTGAATCTGCATTCTTGGCGCAAAAATATATTAACTATCGAACATGTGTTATGTTGCGTTAAATATAATATGGAATAAACTGCTCGTAATTTAATTACACCAACCTTGCCAAATTCCAAATAATTGTGTAATAGTTTTGTTAGCACATAACGGTAAATGTGCAAAGCGTGTGTTCTTTTTATTATGTTTTTGCTTATTTTATTAATAATATTAAATTATTGCTCTAATATATCTATTTTTGTATATCCGTCTTCACCCGGACACAAATTGGATATATGTCAATGTCAAGTAGAGTTGTGTAACTCAGATCTGAACCGGTTCAAAGAGCCGACTCCGACAGAAGATCCGTGAGAGCCGACTCACTTTTTTTTGAGCCGACGGATCAACGGATCCGCGTAACTCAGTGAAACACTTAACAGACAGAAGCACATTTTACTTACGTATCAGTTCTTGCTTTGATGCATCTGTCAGCTCAAATGATTCATGCATCACATCTTTGGCTATGCATTCTTGATTCTACACAGGTCGTGATATGATTGACCGAACTAGGTAAATCAGTGGCAGACTGCAGTAACATATTCAGAACTCGGCTCTTTTTGAACCGGTTCAGTGAGCCGGCTCGCATATGGGATCCAGATGCAAAGATGCAGATCACTAAAAAGACCCGTTTTTCCCATCTCTAATGTCAAGCGGGGTATTCATACTAATGTTTATAAATGCGAAAGTCTTTCGGTCTGTTACTTTTTCACGCCTAAATCGCTGAACAGATTTCTCTCGTGTCGGTCTGTCACAGCGTATTTTCTTCGAATTTACTGAACGAAAAAAGTTGAAATTTGATACATGTATCGAAATATGACCCAATCACGGACGTTTAACGTAAATAAATAAATTTTATTTTGGGGGTTAATTGTGAGAGCCAAGCTAGAAAATGTATAAAAAATATATTTTTCAAGTTTATCATGTGACATATCAGCTGAAAGAGCTCATTATGAGACATACAATATATTTTTTAAAATGCATAACTTAAGGGCTTCGGGTGATAACTGATTGTAGACTTACTCGTCAACATTTTGCAAAAATTCTTTCTCTACAAGGTAGATAAAGGACTAATCTAGGTTTCTAATGGACTACTTTTGTAATTTATGTACGATTTACTAGAAAAAAGTTGGCATTAATTGTGCCAAAAAACACACGTTTTCAATGTAACACTACTAGCTTATTCGTACTTATTTCACAAAATTATTCCATCACAAACCTAAAGCGACTCTTCCTTTTCCGGAAAAGTTTTTTAAATCTTCAAACTATTTTCAAAGCTTAGAGTAATCAATTGACCCTTGCAACAGCATTTTTTAACCTTGTAGTATGGCTTACATTCAGAGCGTTCCGACAGCCTTAAATAGGAGTTAATTTTGGGGGACCAATTAGTAAATTAAAAAAAAAATGTTTTTTAAGTGCATCACGTGACATCAAATTGAAAAGAATACCAATTTTTTTTATAATTTTAAAAAGCGTAGTTTAAGAGATATTAAAAAAAATATATGAAAATATTTTTGTTTTTTGTTTTCTCGAATGATTTGTCACATTAACCCAAATTACTTAGGTGACAGGCGACGCCTGTATTGTTCGTTGTACGAAGACAATGCATAATAAATCTCTGTGTATAAAAATAGAAATATGCATAGTTAAATCCTTCGTTAATAGTCCAGTTCCAGCGTAAATATTATTTTAGTTAGAAAAAAAATAAAGATGAGATAAAAATTTTCCGTGCCTAATTAATTCTTTGACATGACCCGTATATTGCAAATGTTTACATGTCTATGACTTAAATGCACTGAAATATAATAAATTATTATGAAATCTCGAAAAGTGTGACTGTTCATTAAAATAGGAAGCCTTTATAGTCTATATTCTAAGAAGGAAATCCATCGTATTTTAACTCCTGGACGGTTAAACTACTAATTTAGTATATATAGGTAGACTATTGCAGTCAGCAGTCAGTCAGTCAGTCAGTCAGTTTATCAATCGTCTGAGGCCAGTAAAGTGAAGAGAAAAAATGTATTTAGCATGTGACATTTTGTTGGGAATGGCTTACTTGGAAGATACTTTTTTTTGCGTTTTAATGTTATTTTTTTAAGAATATACTATGTTTGAAAGAATGAAATCTAAAATTTAAAAAAGAAAATCAGGCATATAGAGACGTAATAAAGATCATCGCAGAATATTATGTCATTAGAACGGTGGGTGTGATGTTGACTCTGTCTAGAGTCTAGTGTGTCGCAAACGAACGACTCCTTGTTTTTTTATTAAATATTGTTTTCCCGCCATTTTTGAAGTTTAACTTCCTTAGCGTGTATCTATTTGAAAAAAGTAAGACATCGAGGAGACGTAGAACTAACAAATAAAGGGGAAGTTAGTTTGTCCCCTAAATTAGATGAAACTAGGACAGAAGTTTGTAGTGTGTTGCTAAGTATGTGTAAATATTATTAATTAGTTTCACATAAAAAAAAATAAACTTGGGAATAATATTAAAAACTAAAAAAGTTAAACTTATACTTATGAGGATGAGGCTCATAATATTTTTTTTTTCTTATACGTCCACTTTTCTTTTGTGATTTATGAAATTCTCGGCGCATGACTTACGTAGAAAATGACAGTATAATATAATTAATATTTTAAATAAAACAGTTAATACTTAAAAAAAAATTCAAAACCCGGGTCGCAGTGCCAAAACCCTGCCGACAATATAGTGTATTTGCTTGTATAGGGCCGTGTGGTTTTATACTTTTATTATGTGAAATTAAGTTTGTTTTTGGGCAAAATAAAAAATTTAACCCCTTAATACACCCCTTAAAATAACATTTTTTTCTTAATTGTAATATTATTATCAATCTAACGTCTATACCAAATTAAATACACCCTTCAATAAATAAGTCACTATCTGCAAACTAGTGTTTTCATGAAATTTGTAAATCCGGTCCTGTCGGGCCGATTTTATTAAAATTGTTGGGAAACTTTTTAATCACTACCAAAGGGTTAAATTTTAATTTTGAAACGATTCGGAGAATTTTTTCGGTATTTTGGGGCCCAAAAACAGTTTTCAACCCCTAAAAACTACCCTTAAAATAGCCCGATTAGGCCCATTTTAAATAGGCTTCTTGCGGTGATGGATTTCAAAATGTGGCCCAAATTTCGTTGAAATCAATTAACTCTTTCGAAAGTTATCGCGCGTACACACACATATATATATATATATATATATAAATATATATATATATACATATATATATAAACATTTTTAAAAATGGTGCCAAAGTGTTTAGGAGGTTATGAAACGTCGAGAAATTTTGGTCCGACTCCTAGGTCCCGCCATCCGACCGACGCCAATAGTGTATGTTGCCATATGGCAAATACACTAATAATTTATGGTATGTAAAATTGTTAAGATTTGTTGTTTTTATTATATATATAAAAAAAAATTGTATTTATATTATGTATTGTTCTCAGACACCTGATGAAAGAATAAATTAATTCTGAAACGTCGTGATTAAAATAAAAATTTAGTATTGACTTAAAAAATTGATCCTAAGTCCTCAGACAATTTTTCATCTATATAATTAATATTTCTAAGCATTATACATAATTCACGAGGTCAAGAGATCAATGACTGTAAAAATAAATTGTGTCCCACGAAAAGTCATAACAGCGGATCAAATTAACCATGCGAACAAAAAAAACTGACATTTGTCATAATCATGCTGTGTTTTTTGTTTGTAATTTGCATATATTGTTTCTGTTATAAAAGTCATTCAATATCATTAATTTAAAAGCATTTAAAGTTAGATGACCTTGAATTATTTTATTTTTGCAAAACAGTTGTAATTTTTTTCCTTTTCGAACTCATAGAAGTCGTTTTGTTTACATAGGGCTATAAATATAAAATTGATTTTCAATTTAAGGTAGTTGTCGTGGTTAAGGCACACCGTTAGAAAATTCTTAATTTTTGTATACTTATTAAGGACATGATAATACAACTACCCTGAAAATTTGAAGTCGATCGACCGTATATAATCCGAGATAAATTAAATTAAAAATTGGATAATTAACATTGATTGTATACGATCTCTGTAGTTCTGAACCAGTTTCTTATTTAGAAAAAAAGAACTAACTGTGAGAAACTTTCCAAAAACTCACAATCTTTCAATGTATTTGTTATGAGTTTAAAAAAAAATAAGAAAAAATTTGTGACCGTCTAATTATTTATAAATAACGGTTTAAAGTTCAACAATTTATAGAAAAGTATACATGCATATGAATACTGTACGTTTCCACGGGTACAGTCTTGCGTACAAATTATGGATCACTTAGCTACAAGCTAGTATTCTTTTGTGGCGCGTATAATCTATAACTTTTTGACAATATTGTACCACGACAACTACCTTAATGACCGTTCAGCATCCTTGAAAACGGGTTAGAGGGGGGGGGAGAGTTTTGCGGCGGTATAGTAATTTGTAAGATATTGGTCCGACTCAGGGACTCCATTATATATTATATTCGTTGGTTTTTTTGACCAAACTACCCGAACAGGGTGGGGATGGGGTTGGTATAAAAGAATTTAACTGGGTCAAATAAAATATCTACACCACCCAGACGGAGTCACGTGCAAAATGTTTTTAATGACGTCATAGTTTGCTGCCCACACACTCGGTACATATTTTAATTCTATACGCTTGCTGGCAACGTATAAACAAAAAAGCGATAAAATATTATCGAATTACAAATGATCAGACATTACATCGCATACGCTGAAAAATCTGATTGGTATGCGTTGAAAAAACACGTCACTGCCAGCTATTATCATATCGCAAATCGCGCATATAATTAAGAAAAATTAAGGTATTTATTAATCGTTTATTATTCTTAATTGCTCCAATAAACTATTATCATGATAATTGTTTTGCTGAATTCTAAATTTAGCGCGCTAGCATAATCGTCTCGTTAAATTTGTTTCTTCAACTTTTTCTGCAAATTTTCAGTAATAAAATTGGTACTCATTTAATGATTGTCATAGTCGATTAAACACAGAGAAATAACACGGGGCGGGTAATTTAATCATTGATTAATTATTATCATAAATGCATCATATTTAAGCGTGTTGCTGTGTCATGGAAAAGTAAGAACCGCTTTTAGTCTTATTAAGGCTGTCGGAACGCTCTTTTAAGTCAAAGATAGGGCTTCGACTAATAGCTGATTTAAGACTTATTCGTCCTCATTTTGCAAAAATTGTTCCTCTATAAGGAAGATAAAAGACAAATCTAGGTCTCTAATGGAATACGTTTGTAATAAATGTACGATTTACTAGAAAAAACTTGGCATTAATTGTGCCAAAAAAACACACGTTTTCAATATCACACTACGACCTTATTTGCACTTATTTCACAAAATTGTTCCATCACACCTAAAGTGACTATTCCTATTTCGGAAAAGTTTTTTCAATCTTCAAAATATTTTCAAAAGTTAGAGTAATCAACTGACAACAGCACCTTTGCAACAGCAATTTTTAGTCTCGTAGTGTGGTTTAAATTCAGAGCGTTCCGACAGCCTTAATGATATGAACACGAAATCAATAAAAGTGCCGGAATATTATCTGTCCAGCGCTATTTTAAGTTATCAATTTATCACTATCATGACTGCTCGAAATATGAGTAGTGAATTAGAAGATTTTCTATGGAAATTGCAAAAAAAAAAAAGATTTTTTCACACGCTCCTATAAAATAGCTGCTTTTCAAGCCTGTAAACGAATTACGTATCGATATTTTTTTTCCATTTTGTCGAAAAATACAAAACACGAATGATACAACTGGCTCTCAAAAATAACTTAACCAATTAATAGGTTAGGTTATTTTTGACAGCACAAAGTCGTTTAAAAGTCTGCAGTACACGATGGTAAAGTCAATTTCGCTCGTCACCGCCATCTGTCGTCAAACACAGATACTTATTGATCAACCGTCGTATATTAGTATAGATTTGAATTAAAGTATTAATAAATAATATTTGTAAACATATATTATGAGTATATTAACGGAACACTGTACTGAGATGTTTTGTATGCGCTTAAACCCTATTTTAATTATTATCAATTATTATGTGTTGCATTCTATGATTAGATTAATTATCATTATTTACAATATATATAACACACTTCAAAATGTCAAGTTCAAAGTGAAAAGTGAATTCGCGAATTATTTTACCTGACAGTTTTTAAATGTCAAATGAAAGTTGAAAAATTGTTAAAATGGTTTTGTGTCATTTGTAATTTCCTGTTTATTTTTTGCATAAACTTCTAATCTTTTGTAACAATGGCTGTTTGTTTCAATCTGTGTTTCTAAGCAATATATTTAATACAGTAGAAACTCTATAACTCAAATAAAAAAAAAATGCGAAAAATTCGAGCTTTGAAGCTTTCGACTGATTGATGACTTTATTACTTCTATCGCTAGATTGTAGATTGTAAACGCTCAACAGCGTCGTATTATTACTTCGAGCTATGAAGGAGTTTAAAAGACAATAAACTTTGATTTACAGAGATTATAAAAAGAGTAGTCGGAATAAAGTTCGTGAAACTGGAACTTCGAGCAAAAAGTGTATTCATAGTACCTCGAAGGAAAACCTTATTTAGTTCTACTTACAGAGTTTAAATAATTCGAGTTATTGAGTTTTTTTGATTTCAGCGGAAGAGAATGACTAATTAATTCGACTTAAGTTTGAGCTATACAGAGTTTCTACTGTATATATTTTATTATGCACGTACGTTAATTAATTTTTCGCTGCACAACAAGGTCGATCTAAAAACAAATCGAGGCTCCTTGTAAAGAGAAATTTTATATTATTTGTTTTGCTCTAATATATAGTCCAGTAATTGCACTTTAGCGTGAATTCCGTAACTATTTTTTTATTGCTCACAAGTTTCCTGAATATTTCACCAAGTTGGCTTGGCGTAGAATATTAGGCGAAAGCCGTTTTGCGAAAAGTTCAATGCTGATTGCTTCGCGAACCGTTGATCCGACGATATTAGCATTACATTTCCCACCAATTTTTGTTCACAACCATTTTCGTAGTAATTATTCATGAGTTACATCCCGTCAAAGTTTACAAACTAAAAATTCTTTGCAGGTAAATATAGAAAAGGATGCATTTGTAATGCCCAAAGAGCTCTTAAACTGCATGCAAAATTTCAGCGAAGTGATCTTGTCACAATAATCTCCCTGTCGTATGTGCTATCAACGGGACAATTGTTTTAATCTACACTTCTACACTAATATTATAAAGAGGAAAGATTTGTATTTTTGTGTGTATGTAATGAATAAACTCAAAAACTACTGTGCCGATTTAAAAAATTCTTTCACCATTAGAAAGCTACATTCACCCTGAGTAACATAGGCTATACCGTAAGACAAAAATGTCATGAAAAACTGGTATACGGTGATACCGGGTGTTTTTAGATTATACCGGGTGTTTTGAGATTATACCGGGTGTTTTAGATTATACCGAGTGTTTTTAGATTATACCGGGTGTTTTGAGATTATACCGGATGTTTTTAGATTATACCGGGTGTTTTTAGACTATACAAAACGCGTTACGAAAAACGTCTTCTACGAAAGGGACTTCGTTCCAAACGCGTCCCGCGACACGTTCCAAGTTTTTTTTTAATTTCTTTTTGGGAAATAAGATTTTTCTCCGATTTTTGAACATTCACAAATAAAAGCGATTGAATTCGCGCAAATTCAATACACGTTGAGAATTTAATGATAATGATTCTCATCTTTTATATCCTATATATTACATTTACACCCGGGCGAAGCCGGACTGGGCCGCTAGTTACTTATAAACTGATAACTCCTTTCCGCCGCGATAAATGGAAAGTTTTGGGTTTGAGACCTGACGGTGACAATGTTAGAAAATATTTTTATTTTTAGTGTATTTGCCATATGGCAACATACACTATTGGCGTCGGTCGGATGGCGGGACCTAGGGGTCGGACAAAAATTTCTCGACGTTTCATAACCTCCTAAACACTTTGGCACCATTTTTAAAAATGTTTATATATATATGTATATATATATATATATATATATATATATATGTGTACGCGCGATAACTTTCGAAAGAGTTAATTGATTTCAACGAAATTTGGGCCACATGTTGAAATCCATCACCGCAAGAAGCCTATTTAAAATGGGCCTAATCGGGCTATTTTAAGGGTAGTTTTTAGGGGTTGAAAACTGTTTTTGGGCCCCAAAATACCGAAAAAATTCTCCGAATCGTTTCAAAATTGAAACTTAACCCTTTGGTAGTGATTAAAAAGTTTCCCCACAATTTTAATAAAATCGGCCCGACAAGACCGGATTTACAAATTTTATGAAAACACTAGTTTGCAGATAGTGACTTATTTATTGAAGGGTGTATTTAATTTGGTGTAGACGTTAGATTGATAATAATATTACAATTAAGAAAAAAATGTTATTTTAAGGGGTGTATTAAGGGGTTAAATTTTTTATTTTGCCCAAAAACAAACTTAATTTCACATAATTAAGGTATAAAACCACACGGCCCTACACAAGCAAATACTCTATATTGTCGGCAGGGTTTTGGCACTGCGAGCCGGGTTTTTAGTGTATTTGCCATATGGCAACATACACTATTGGCGTCGGTCGGATGGCGGGACCTAGGGGTCGGACCAAAATTTCTCGACGTTTCATAACCTCCTAAACACTTTGGCACCATTTTTAAAAATGTTTATATATATATGTATATATATATATATATATATATATATTTATATACGTATATATATATATATATATATATATATATATGTGTACGCGCGATAACTTTCGAAAGAGTTAATTGATTTCAACGAAATTCGGGCCACATGTTGAAATCCATCACCGCAAGAAGCCTATTTAAAATGGGCCTAATCGGGCTATTTTAAGGGTAGTTTTTAGGGGTTGAAAACTGTTTTTGGGCCCCAAAATACCGAAAAAATTCTCCGAATCGTTTCAAAATTGAAATTTAACCCTTTGGTAGTGATTAAAAAGTTTCTCCACAATTTTAATAAAATCGGCCCGACAGGACCGGATTTACAAATTTTATGAAAACACTAGTTTGCAAATAGTGACTTATTTATTGAAGGGTGTATTTAATTTGGTGTAGACGTTAGATTGATAATAATATTACAATTAAGAAAAAAATGTTATTTTAAGGGGTGTATTAAGGGGTTAAATTTTTTATTTTGCCCAAAAACAAACTTAATTTCACATAATAAAAGTATAAAACCACACGGCCCTATACAAGTAAATACACTATATTGTCGGCAGGGTTTTGGCACTGCGACCCGGGTTTTTTTAATATAGCATTGTAACAATGGGTGTATCTTAACAATTGTAGCAAAATCAATCTATTTACTAATTACTTAAGTTAAGCGAATTGTGCTTAATTCTTTTCAAAATGTAGAAATTTTTCTACCTCTTTGCTCGACTATTCGAAACAGTCCGTAATTTTGACTCATTCTAGCAAATCGAAAGCCATCGAAATCGTTATTCATTTGCTTACTATTCGAATCGAATTGTTAGGAGTTTTTTTTTTGTTTTCGATATTACTAACCGCTACTCGTTTTTTTAAGTACTCACACACATGGGCGTCCCACGGCTCTAGGATAAGGGGATGCAAAATACAAAATGATTGTGCCGTGGAATGCAACCGTGACGCTATCGCTGAAGGCAATTATTTTTTTCAACTCCAAGGTCACGTTTTTTCCAAGTAATTCAAAAAACTACTGTTATTGCACCCCGATAAAGAACAAAAAGCAAGATAATTAATAATAATGCGCTTAACGTCCGTTTATCGACTTTTGTGTCATAACAGACGCCATTCGCACCATTACTATTGTCCATTTTACCACTTCCCGTTATTTTCTACATTTCTAAAACTTCAACTTAACTAATAGCAGTGGGCGAATGAAGAAATTATGGGAAATTAGGATAGGATAGGTAATTTTTGAACTGGGAGTTTGATAGGTAATCGACCATGGTCTCAAATAAGGAACCATCTCGATATTTATCTGGAAATAATTGAGGGAAACCATGGAAAACCTCAATCAAGATGGCCGGTACAGGAATTATCGTTTCTCGGCGAGGACAGTAGGAAAAAGTCCCAGCCACATCTGCCCCCGCCGGGATTCGAACCCGCTCCTCGCGAATGCGAATCTAGTCTGCCCAGCTCGGTTAATTAATTTAAATATAAAGACATACATTTTAGTAATAATTTGTCTATAATGCCATCACTTGGAAACATGACCCTTGAAGTTTAAAACAAGGCTATAACGATTAGTCTTGTCAATTTTTTATCATTATTATCAATTGATGAGCTACTTGATGACACAGCACATTTAATGTGTCTTGTATACATGCTTCTTCTTTTACCACACAACGCAATTGTAATTCGAAATTTTCCGAAAATTTTTAACAAGATAATGAATAATCATTTATCAGTAATTGCGTCCAATTAATGCATTAATTGTAAAGTCTGTCACAAAGTGAACTGAGTTTCCACAATGAATTGAAAGAATCTTAATTGTAATTACTTAATGTATTTCTTTGTGACGTAGAAATTTGGGAATGTATTTTAGAAACTCCCAGTATAATCAAAGAAATGTTAATACAAGAGTTTAGATTTTTTATAATAATAATAATGCATTAAGTCTTTTAGAACGCTCTGAATTTAAGTCAAAAATAGGGCTTCGGCTGATAGCTGATTGTAGACTTATTTGTCAACATTTTGCAAAAAATCTTTCTGTATCAGGAAGATAAAGGACAAATCTACGTCTCGAATGGACTACTTTTGTAATTTATGTACGATTTACTAGAAAAAAGTTGGAATTAATTGTACCAAAAAACACGTTTTCAATATCACACTACGATCGTATTCGTACTTATTTCACAAAATTGTTCCATCACAAACCTAAAGTGACTTTTCCTTTTTCGGGAAAGTTTTTTAAATCTTCAAAACATTTCCAAAAAATAGAGTAATCAACTGACAGCGGCATTCTTGCAACAGCATTTTTTAGCCTCGTTGTGGCTTAAATTCAGAGCGTTCCGACAGCCTTAAGAAAAAGGAAGAGTTGGTATCGCTAAACGGACCGTTTCGGCATATTCCTCGGGAACTACAGAATCAACTGGAATGAAAAGGTAACATATGTAATACGGGTCAAAAAATAGGTACGTGCATGATTTCGTTTAGATCCGTTGCATCGTTGAGGCATGATTTTCATTTGTAATATAGGTTAGGATCATTGAGGGAAATTTCGTTTATTACTGGATTTTCATTTGACATCTGCCACCATCGAAATCCGAATGCATGTTTGCTCGATTGAAAAGGGAACATAAAACAATATCTATTTTAACTTCTTTTGGAACATTCTGTATTTATAGCAATGTAAATTTGAATAGTAAGATGTCGTCTTTTTTATCCGTAGCAATGTCTGTCTTAATAGATACATAATAACATCAATGTTAATAAAAAAAAGTTGTCCCTGAAAATGTAAAGACTATTCATTTTGTACGATTATTATGTATGCAATAATGCATATTAATTTGCAATAATGAATAGCTTTGTATCACATGGTATAAAATATTGAATGTTTTATTAATTTTTCAGAATAGTAACGTTTCATTAACCGCAATTACCTTTACTAAGAACACGGTAGCTTTAGGAGCCGTCTCGCTCGCACTATTGAAGTAATAAATACCTTTAGTTGGGCTTTTGCATGACTTTTCACGATATTTTCCTCTTTCGTAATAAACTCGTTCATTTAATTACTATTTAACTTTTGCCTACAGGTGAACTGAACGAAACCGCTCATAAATTAATTTAACACGATTTTTTTTTATTTCATAGAGAAAAAGTGCGAACATGCAATTCATTAATTATATTGAAATCGAGCCATAAAAACATAGATGTAATTAAGTTATTATTGTAATCATAGTAGCAGCACGCTAACTTCGGTACAAGTAATAGAAGTTTGAATTAGAGATGAAAAAAACGGGTCTTTTTAGTGATCCGCATCCTTGCATCTGGATCCCGTATGTGAGCCGGCTCACTGAACCGGTTCAAAAAGAGCCGAGTTCTGAATATGTTACCGCAGTCTGCCACTGAGTTACCTAGTTCAGTCAATCATATCACGACCTGTATAGAATCAATAATGCATAGCCAAACATGTGATGCATGAGTCACTTGAGCTGACAGATGCATCAAAGCAAGAACTGATACGTAAGTGTAAAATGTGCTTCTGTGTGTTAAGTGTTTCACTGAGTTACGCGGATCCGTTGATCCGTCGGCTCAAAAAAAAGTGAGTCGGCTCTCACGGATCTTCTGTCGGAGTCGGCTCTTTGAACCGGTTCAGATCTGAGTTACCCAACTCTAGTTTGAAAAAACTTAGCAGACGCGACAAGAAAAAATCAAAGATGTAATAAAAAAGTCAATCGCTGGAAAAACCAGAAGTGCACACCCTGCTAAGTTTTCCATTGTATTATAAAATAGTAGTTATTTTTCTAGTGCGGGATGTCATATATTATGGCGAATGTGACATGTTAAAAACGAGACCAGCAAGTTCCAACAGTCACGTGAACCATAATATCATCACGCACGAAAGCCGTGTATAGTATTTTTTTGCGCGTACCCCCTATAAAATAGTTGATTTTCTCATAATCTAAAAAACCGTCGACAGTTCAATTCTGAGCAAATTTACTTCCAAATTATTGCAAGAGGCGTTTGATTTTCATATACTTTTGCTATGGAAATGGTAGTACGACTACGTTTCGCATTTCTTTTGTTTTACTTTACGCATTAGTGCAAAATAAGTCATTTTACTACCACATGAAAAGCAGCTATTTGTAGAGTTTCGTGCTAAAATAACTTTCTTGTAACAGTCTTTTATTTATAACAGTTTATTGCTGAACACGTTTCATGAGGTTCTATTCCAATATTGTAATCAAACAAAAATAATAAACTAAGGCAATCCGTCAAGAATTGCGATCTGTGCAGCTCGGACGTACGTTCGGAGTACAGACCAACATTCCTAACCGCATAGGAAGCCCCTGTGGCGTATAGAGTCGTTTCATTTGTCCTTCCGTCCATATGTCTGTAACAGTGAAATTTCTTTGGACTAACTAAAAGTGTCAAGCTGAAATTTGACATAGTTATAAAACATGCTAACCAGTATATATTTAAAAAAAAATTGTCTTCCCAAAAAATTATCTGTTTTCGGTCATATGTGGGCTACCATTTTCATGCGTCTCTTATTTTTCGAACTGTAATACAATAAGCGACAAATATTTTGAAAAAGCACTAGACTCGCATTCGGGAGGTACGGGTTCTAATCCCGGCGGGGGCAGATGTAGCTGGGACCTTTTCCTACTGCCTCTCGCCGAGAAACGGTAATTCCTAAGCCGGCCATCTTGATTGAGGTTTTCCATGGTTTCCCTCAATTAATTCCAGATAAATATCGAGATGGTTCCTTATTTGAGACCATGACCGATTACCTATCAAACTTCTAGTTCAAAAATTACCTACCTTATCCTAATTAATATAATTTCTTCATTCGCCCATTGCTATTACATAAGTTGAAGTTTTAAAAAATGTAGAAAATAACGGGAAGTAGAAAATAATAATGGCGTCTGTTATGTTATAAAGTCGAGAAACGGACGTTAAACGCATTATTATTATTATATTTTGAAAAAAGATTTACTATAGGTATTGTTTTATGTACATAGGTATTCAATATTCGATCATATAAAATCACATTAATTACAAAATAAATGGCGCTAGTCGTAAATAGTATTCATCGTAACCTTTCGTAGTCAGTTGAAAGGTTATCAATTCTTGAAATTTCAGTTCATATGTGTGTCGGTATTTCCTTGTTTCATTTATGTACTATCATTCTCGGATTTATTGTAAAATATGAAATATATTTACAAATAAAAATAAGATCACGTGTGTCGTGTTCGCTTCACCTGGTTTGGGACATAGGATTTTAATAGTGGGTTTGTTTAGTTGATATATGTTCCTTTTTAAGGTTGTTGGAACGCTCTAAATTTAAGCCAAAAATAGAGCTTCGGCTGATAGCTGATTGTAGACTTATTTGTCAACAGTTTGCAAAAATTCTTTCTCTATAAGGAAGATGAAGGACAAATCTAGGTCTGTAATGAACTACTTTTGTAATTTATGTACCATTTACTTGAAAAAAGTTGACATTAATTGTGCCAAAAACACACATTTTTAATGTCACACTACGACGTTATTCGTACTTATTTCACAAAATTGTTAAATCACAAACCTAAAGTAACTCGTCCTTTTTCGAAAAAGTGTTTTAAATCTTCAAAATATTTCCAAAATTTAGAGTAATCAACTGACAGCGACATCCTTGCAACAACATTTTTACACTTCGTAGTGTGGCTTAAATTCAGAGCGTTCCGACAACTTCAAAAGCTTTTGTAATTTTTTTCTAACGAACTGGTTCTTAACATACTTTTGCTGGGTAACTCGGTTTTTTAAACTGACGTTACGAACTCCAAAGATTTGCGAAACACTTCTAAAATATTCCCAGACAATATGTATAGCGAATGCAATATAATACACATTATACGTTATCAAAATCGATTTGTCGCATTTAAAAATTTTATTTTTAAATTTTTATTTGTAAGGCATTCAGGCGATAAAAGATCAAGGCTATATTGTTATTTTGAAATATTCTTGCTTGTAATTTTTGCACATAAAAAAGATTAGAGACAACACTTAACAAAAAATATATTTTGTAAACTGATTAAAAATAACAATTGCAAAAATTTTAAAATACTTTTCAAATGGCTATTTTCCAATACTATCGGGCGACTGTCAAGAGCATCAAGACCGGAGAGATTGCTAGATTTTTTTTGAAATTATACTTCTTTTGGCGCATTGAGGGTAAAATTTTCTGTTACGGAAGTTGCGCACGCAGCATGTAACGCAAATGAGACACCGTGAAGTTAGTTGTTAATTTATTATAAATGTACTACGTGATCGGCAGGCTTGAAATCGGTGATAAAGCTGACTCTTCGATGTAGTATAGTTTTACTTTGTATTCATAGATGACACGTCTCATTTCTCTGTTACAATGTGTGCTCATGGAGTCGTCCACCTATTATGCAAAGTAAATAACTCCTACTCGAAATGAACAGGCTAACTTTTAACTATATTTATCATCTCCCTAGACATCCTATTTTATTTTATCTTTAACGAAAATGTGAATATCAATTATCGCGATCACGCCAAAGAAGTATAACTTCTGCCACGCGTACATAAGTACACGCACCATTTTTTTTTTTTACGGGTCAAAAACGTTGGCAAAGCCAAAAGTGTAGAAACCGCAAGTGGTTTTGCCCTATTGTCAGAAGCAACATCAACACGAGTACAATTATATAAATTAAAAAAAGCAAACAAATGTGTCAAACTATTGGCCCCTAAATTTTTTTTATCAATTGCTGGATCGAGTTTCCAAATAAATTAAAAGAAAAGATGTATTAACTAAGAAATGCTTTTACAATTTTCAAGAATTTTTGTAAATAAAATCCAATGATTTCCTGTAAGGACATGTTGATAATTTCACTATTATGTAATATCTTTTCTGTGACACTATTCCTATATTTAAACAATATTATTTCATCTTTTCACTAAAACAATTTAGAGATTTGATTAGATCACTTACTTTCTTTAGGGAAATGACCCCACAGTCCACAGAGTTGTAATTTTATCATCTCCCGTGAATTGGTCAAATCCCCGTTTTTATCATTTACATAAATAAATATTAATAAATAAAAACTTATTATTATTAACACAATAATATAATGACTTTATTTCTTTTTCGTCCTTGGTAATTAATATAAAAATTATTTGTCGGGAAAAAGGACTTTTAAATAAACGCTGTAAATAAAAAATTAAGTGTTTATTTAAAAATCCTTTTTCCCGACAAATAATTTTTACAATAATATAATGTCGTGATCTAGGTACTGAATTTTTGCCAAAAGTTCTAGGCAAGTGTTTTTGACAGCTGACTGCATAAAATAGTTTTCATAGACTAGCCAAATTATTAAAACAAGTAGGACAATCTATCATTGAAAAAAAAAATAGTTTTTGTGAAAAACGTCGCTCGAAGCGTCTGACTTGCTATGGCCGATTCTGATAATAAAACTTTGACTCCCATCTAACTAAATTAAATTAAATGAACAAAAAGAAAAATTAATGGTGGTTGTTATACAACAAGGAAAAGGACATAAGGCTATGGTTGCCTATACTCAGCTAATGAATTTTAACAATATGTACCAGTTATGTTTCATATGTATTTGTTTATGACGGCAGCTGTAATATGGATGTTGACTGTATTCAAATAAAAACATAATTTTAACGAAAAGCAGTAGTTTCTATGATAGAAATACTAAAAAACACTATATTTATCCTTATTTTTAAGGACTTTAATTAATATTTAATAAATAAAACCTAATAACATCACTCTCAAGTCACGTGACAACAGACACCAATCAGAGCGCATGACGTCATATGTTCAGCCGGTGTCAAAAAACTTCATTGTTTGGTTAATATTTAGTGTGTAATTTATTATTATTTGTTTATAGGAAACGTCAAATTACATGTAACTATAGCAACGACTACGAAACAACTTTTCATCACCTCAGTTTACTAACGTTTATGAGCACAGAATAGGTACGCATCTATAGGATGGTAGCTCCCGTGTAAACTTTTGAGCCTCCTTTGGTATGAACAGATGACGTCACGCGACTAGTATTGGCGTTTTGGACCGAAATTTGAAACGGGATTTAAAATACATGATTTTTAAGGCTTGAGTTGTATTTAAATAAAAATAATAAATATTTGTGGCAATATTAGATACTTATGCACGATTTAAAACACTTTCCCAAAAATAGTCAACATCCCTATTTTTATGGTTAATAAGTTTGATTGATTGCAGGAGCAAAAAAAAAAACTAACGCATGAAAAACCGCGAGTACAGTCTAGTATGCTATAAATTTAAATCGGTATAATAATAATAATAATAAAAACCCGGGTCGCAGTGCCAAAACCCTGCCGACAATATAGTGTATTTGCTGATACAGGCAGTGTGGCTTTATTATGCGAACTTAAGTTGGTTTTTGGGTAAAAAAAAAATTTTACTCCTTAATACAGCCCTTAAAATAACATTTTTTTTCTTAATTGCAATATTATTATCAACCGAACCTCTATACCAAATTATATGCAACTTTCAGTAAATAATTCACTATCTGCAAACTAGTGTTTTCATAAAATTTGTAAGTCCGGTCCTGTCGGGCCGATTTTATTAAAATTTTAGGGACACTTTTTAATTACTACCAGAGGGTTAAATTTCAATTTTGAAACGATTCGGAGAATTTTTTCGGTATTTTGGGGCCCAAAAACACTTTTCAACCCCTAAAAACTACCCTTAAAATAGCCCTATTATGCCCATTTTAAATAGGCTTCTTGCGGTGATGGATTTCAACACGTGGGCCAAATTTCGTTAAAATCAATTAACTCCTTCGAAAGTTATTGCCCGCACACATATATATATATATATATACGTGTATGTATATATATATATATATATATATATATATATACATATATAAATAAACATTTTTAAAAATGGTGGCAAAGTGTTTAGGAGGTTATGAAACGTCGAGAAATTTTGGTCCGACCCCTAGGTCCCGCCATCCGACCGACGCCAATAGTGTATGTTGCCATATGGCAAATACACTAATAATAATAATTTGAAATGACTTGTGGAAAACAATGGAAAATGGATTGTGATTTTTTTTTCTACCAGCAATAATAATTCTCTATGCCTATACATATTTTGATAAATAAATAAATAACCGGATATTATATTGAATAAACGTTAGTACAAATGGTAACAGCTATTACCGATACAATAAATTGATGGCATAATTAATTACTACACAATTTACTTATATCATGCTTCGACAACAAAAAATACACCTGGTCAATATCACAATATATATTATTAGAATTGCTATGTGAATTTGCTGACGTCATGACGGTTACTTTATAATTATTTACATTGATAGTATATCTATGGCGAAGAAAGACAACAGTTTACGTCGATTTTTTTTTGTAATTATTACTGATATATATATTTTTCATACTTCAATCTAATTATTTTAAATGGTATTTGTAAACCACTTTCTAATCCTACACTTCCGTTAAAGGTGGAGAATTGTGTATGCATTTTCTGACCAAAATCGCTGATTTCTGTATTTTTTTCACATGCCCCGTATAAAACAACTGATTTTTACTTAAATTCATTATATTTTTAACATTTTTGACACTTCCTGTGTGGAACAAACTTCACTTCTATATATTAGGTTGCTTCTGAAAATAACTTATTCACGCCTGCTATTGTTTTATATATATTTTTAATGGTAACGGATAGGTAAGACCTCTCATAATGCTTTTTCAGTATTACGCGGTTTCTAAAAAAAAGTTCAGCCACTATATTATGGATCAGTTTATATAAAATTACTCAAATGTTGATACAAGTTCAAAGCAAGACGAAGGTGTCATTGATGCAATATCTTGCTATCGACAACAGCTTACTGAACGAAACAGAAAAAGGCAAACGATATTACATGACTTCTTCACAAAAAACAAAATTCGTCAAATGAAGAACCTTCCTCATCACAAACATAACTTCTTACTCGAACTTTTATTTAATTTTCATAAATGTTTTATGAACGAAAATCAAAATGTGACCGTTAATTAGGGAAATGATCTTTCATTTATAGCGTCATTTTGGTCATCACCCTGTCATAGCAATCATCAAAAGATCGAATCACATCACTATCATTAATAAATGATTTTCTTTGGACTCAGTTCGTCACGCGCATGTGTACATCAATGCATGTTATAGTAACCTAGAGTCCGGTGTATTTTCGGTCATTCATTTGACTGATTTATTAATTACTAACCGCTACTCACGGCTCCAAACGCGTTTAAGATAATGTACAATAGTAGAGAACCCTTCGGCTCCATCATTTTACAATCTTGCCATGCGAGGTTGCGCCCCGCTCGATAGTAACAACAGTTTTTTCGTCGACTTACGTTGCAAACTTGGTCTCCACGAAAATCGCTTTTATTTTAATAGATAGTCTATGTTCATCCTGAAGAAGATCATTTCTAAATATTGGTGAAAAAATGTTTGAAATCGGATGAGTCATTTTTGAGATTACGTCCTACATCAAAATTTAGACCTCTTTATAATATTAGTATCATATATATTAATACGTTAAGGTTAAGATGTTTGCCTCCATTTTTCGAAAAAACCGCATAATTGCTCCACATAAATTTTATATCATTTTATAGATAATTGCTTGCTCTACCGACATCAACAACTAAAAAATCTGTTATTGCTTTTGTTTTTGCAAAATAATTATAACAATTATACATTTATTCAGTATATGCAGCAATGCTACCATCTGACGATTCTAACTTTGAAACAACGTCAACATGATTGACGGTCGGTAAATTTTTTTTGTTTAATTTTTAATCAAAATTCACGTATAAATACTTTTCGTATGGCAGCGCTTCAGCTCAACGTTTTCGATACTTGCGCCTCTATATGACAGTTTTAGAAAAATATTTTCTTAAACTGTCACTCAGCTTCGTAATGTAATACAACAAAAAGAAGAAAGTTATAAAGAGTGTGAGAAATTAGAAACGAATTTTTGTGCGAATTCTTCGCACGGCTACCGCTAGTAGATATTTATACCATGAATTCGCCATACATAATGTTGCCTTGTGGTCCCAGATATAATATATCGATGTACTAGTGGTAGCAGCATAACATAATATTATCTTCCATGTTTCAAATTATAATACATTAGAGTACATCACGTGTACCTGTATTTGTAAACATGGTGAATAGGTAAATTGATAATATTCCTTCAATATCGGATATTAAAAAGAGTCGACACAACTTATATCGACCAATATTAGTTATATCTTATCGGTATGTAACATGTCGTACAGATTTGGGTAATTTCGAACCTGTATGGCTATTCCTATCTTTTCTTATAACGCATCTTTAAGGGGGTATTCTTATGTGACCACTTCGAAAAATCGATTTTTTTTTTCATATTTCAATAGTAAAACCTATCGAAAATATGCTGTGAAAAATAGAGACCGAAATTCCTAGTTTTAAATAAATTACAACTCATATAGTGGCCGACGCGCCGTAAGCGACTTGTTGGCTCTTGAAACTTTAAACGCATTTTTCTGGAAACATTATTTTCTAAAACTGTCATGGTCCTAAAAAAAAAGTATTCAACCGATTGCTTTGAAATTTATATATGTTCTTCCACTCATTAATGGTTATCGTCCGTACTAAAATTGCTTATTTTCGAAAATATTTTCTTATTTTTTTTAAACGATTTTTAACAAAAAAACTTTTTTTCTACAGTCCGCCATTTTTTTTTTTTTTAATGAAATTGATTAATTTTAGTAGGGACGATAGCGACATCCCTACTGAACAATGATCCATTCGATTTTTTTATTTCAGACAACATGAACAACCGCTATTACCATGACCAGTAACCTGCTTTTTTTTAGTGTCTAATTTAATTTTAAAAAAAAATATGTAAAAAATGTAAAATAAGAGAAAAAAAAATTTTTATACAGTTTAAGATACAAACAAAGACATAAAAAAATTAAAATGATTGAATGTTATTGTCGTCTAGAAAAAAATTCCCTAAAAAGAAGTAAAATTTATGCGTTCACATAAGAATACCCCCTTAACATGTCTTAATATTTCGACATATAGACCGATTGCATCACAAAATCTGTCGTTATTCGAGAAGCCAACATCGGCCATAGTATGAGAATTATTTCGTTCCCGAATATGTGTGCACTATTATCGTGCATCTGGCATGTTCCGGTACGCTTTTACACTACGAAGCAAGACTTCAAAACTGTAGGATGATGAAACCGATCCGTAATTCACATACACTTTTTTTCCTTTAACGCAAAGCTGCCAGTAAAACCAGATCATTCCAAGACATGTTTTTTGGAAACATGTTCGCTCAACAAAGAAAATATTCCATGTTTGTTTCATATTGGTGTTCAGAACTGTTTTGTACAAGCCTCTTAACGTGCATATTTAGGCGGGATGACATCAGGATACAGTTTCTTTGAAAACATGCTGAATTACGGAAAATAGTTTTACATATTTTGTTCTATGTTTCACTCTTTCGTATGTGTGAGTGGTCACGGCATTTTATACCACTCGTGCAGCCAAGTTTTTTTTTAAGTTATATTTAATTATTTCGGCACGTTATGAAAAAAATGCGCGCGCACACTTAAGTTCAAAATTAAAAGAATGGAGTTGCCGACTATAACTTGAAAATTAGCAAGATGAAGTTGCTCGTTTAATTAAATATTTCGATTTTAAGCACGTTTACCGAAAATTCGACCGATAGCGCAGCGATCGAAAATGTAAAATAATTTGAATATGACAGCTGTCAGGTGATGTTATATTTCTATACGAAAAAAGTGATATACTATGTATTTATAAATTGTATACAATAGTGATTGATAGTGAGTATTGGTAAATATTATTGAAAACAGAAAACAGTATCACGGGTAATTGGAATAATGAAAATAAATCAATTTAAACACTCATTGAATGCAACGTTTCGTCTTTATTCAATCAAGACTTTTTCAAGCTCTGAAAATTTTTTTTACAAAAATTAATCATATAAAAATATTAAACATTATGGATTAAATAATTTACTAAAAAGAAACAATGATGTGACTAACCTCAATATGTATAAATTATAATAAATTTCAGAGCTTGAAAAAGTCTTGATTGAATAAAGACGAAACGTTGCAATCAATGAGTGTTTAAATTGATTTATTTTTATTCCAATTACCCGTGATACTGTTTTCTATTATAACATATATCTGGAATTGAACTTTAAAGATGAATTATTGAAAACATTTGTTAGATTTGAATATTAGTGATAATCTGTCACTCCAGTCCTTTTATTATTTTATTCTAATAAATAATTTGCATGCAAAAAAATTAGTTTTTATTCTCAGACAAATACCCACTTTTTTTGGTCGATTGTTTTCGGGTTCTATTTGTGTAATACGAAACTCAATTCGATCTTGATTCCAAAAAATATTTTTAAAAAAAAGTGGCATAAAATGTAAAATGTCTTCTTTAGACTTAGATACTATAAAATGCTTTAGAAAAATGTCTGTGCCTGAACTTTTCCTTGTGTTACTCGACTCGAATCGAATATTGAATGAACGACTCTATT
This sequence comes from Venustoraphidia nigricollis, assembly GCA_034508555.1. Lineage (NCBI taxonomy): Eukaryota > Metazoa > Arthropoda > Insecta > Raphidioptera > Raphidiidae > Venustoraphidia > Venustoraphidia nigricollis. Next base: position 1,548,050 of record JAVRKA010000065.1, on the reverse strand, counting down.
TGGCAAAGGAAAATTCACTTCTCGTACGCCCTGACCCATATGATTAACGTGTCAATATTTGTGATGGGTTGCTTAGAAGATTTTTAATTTTGCGCGAGTTGGCAAACGATGAAATTAATCTTCATTGCACTGTGTCATCTGAATATATTTGGCATAATTAGGGTTGCCATCCGTCCGGGTTTCCCCGGATTTGTCCTAGTTTAGAGGGCATCCGGAGAGCGTCCGGGCGGGGCTTCATTTACAGTCCGGGTTTAAAAATTTAAGAATAAAAAAATTCTAACTGATTATTAAAACAATTTGTAACAAACTGTAATAAGATTCTGTTTTGTTAGGTACATTTAAAATGATGATAAAAGATGACTAAATTTAATTTTAAGGTCTGAAAATAAATAAAAAGGTGATTTATGACATTTTCAACTATTTTTTATTACACCGACTATGTTTAAAAAAACCTGTTGACATGTCCGGGTTCTGGGCTCTGAAATCCGGGGTTTTCACGCGTCTTGTTCTGGTTGCCAAATTTTAGAGATGGCAACCCGAGCTTAGAAGATTTTTAATTTAGCGCGAGTTGGCAAACGATGAAATACATCTTCATTGCACTGTGTCATCTAAATATATTTGGCATAATTGTCACATGTAAACGATATCATTGTAAATTACTATAATTTTTTTATCAGAAATAACGTATTGTTTTTGTAGTTATTGTTTAAATAATAATCAGTGTTCTGATTACAAATATAATTGACAAAAAAAATGTACGACTTTTTCGGTAATTTATTTCCGTATTTTCTGTATTACAATGTGTTGGTCAAAACGCCACTAACACAGTTTTTGATGGCAGTTCCAGTCGTTTAATTTTATATCGAAATGCAACACAATTTTAGTCTTTTTAACAAAAACAGATTGCTATCATTTTATGTAATGTGATAGCTGCCGTTTACAAATTAGGCTTCAGATAGTTGGGATGCCATTAAATATTACGTTTCCGTCTATAACAAACCGCCAGTTCCCAGGTTCTAATCGGTTCTAATTCGATTTGTGATTCGTGTTAAACAATCGATATATATATTATTTCTCAAAGGTGTTTTGTCGGTATGAAATATCTCCCTTAATACTGTATTAAAATTAATGTTTGATACGCCATTTTGGAGATTATTTTTGTCTTTAATGACGAAAACATTAATGTTTTCAATAAAAAAATTAGTTTAAAAATGTTAACAATTTCATTACAGAAAATAACATTCAGAAAAAAGAAATGTCGCCATCTGGTGGCAATCAGTTTATTTTAACAATTGTCGGTAATATAACGTGTAGTGGCGCTGAAGTCTCTGAATAGAATAGAATATAGAATAAAATAAAATAAATATCGCCATCTGGTGGCAATCTGTTTTATTTATTTATTTTTTTCTGAGAAGCACATTGAAAATCTGAACTGACTAAAGTTAGGTAACCACTGACATAGTTTTGAGAGTTTTCCTCATTTAATTAATCCAACAAAGATACATGTTAAATTAATATTAATTAATTATCTTTGAAACACCTGAAAGATCTCCGTTGTGATATGTTTATAATGATTTATTAATTAAAAGTTGTAAAATAACTAATACTATAACGTTAGTCAATAATGAAATAAATTATTATCTGAATATCAAATAATATCGATGTGTTTATTGACATGTTTTTATCATTAAGTTATAATTAAACATTACAGAGCTATTTAAATAAAACCTTTATAACAAGTAAAGGAAACTATAATCAAGGACGAGCTGTTTATCTTAACTCTAAAAAAGTATAGATGTCATCAAACGACATGTTTTTTAATAGTACTGTACTTAATAAATTAATCTTTTTACGGAAAATTCCACTATTTTTTACAAAATTTGCTTTCCTTACATATTTTAATGATTATTACAGTAATTTTCTAATATGTTTGTAATATCGCACATATATAAGCAGTAAGAATGGTAAAATTCCCGACCCGAATTAAAATGAAGGAATTTATTTAATTTATTTTGCAAAATGCTTTATAAAATTGGTACATCAAAAATCTATCTTATCACTTCACCTGCTTTTAATTGCGGCTACTTTTTTGTTTGTCACTTGCCTTTTTTCTGCTGGTTTGGACCTCAAACTAGCAAATTTACTCTAGTTTAAGTTTGGGACGAATATTTTTTTCTGTAAAATTAACCGTTCACAAGAATGTTTAAAAAAATATAGAACGCCAAATTTTTGTGGTTTGTCGATACGAAGAGACGCACGGTAGAGTGAAGTGCCAAGGTGCCAAACTTGGATTTGAGAGTGCAGGTCCAACACTAACAGCATATAAAAAATCAACACTATCCTACCTTTTGCACAGAAAGTTCCTATTTTCTGACTCTAGACTGTTTTGCATCATACATGCCCTGTTTTTTCTGAAACATTCTGTATACGTATTAATACGACGTATTAATTGGCACTATTATATATCCTCCTCTGCCTTAACTGATAAGCGAAAATATGTAACGCCAACGCAACAGGTATTTTCGTAAAATTTTCCTTCAAATGGACTTAATGATTAACTTTACCTGATAACAAATTTATCTGTGGTAAAACTATGTTATTACAACACATATATATAAGCAGTTTTTTAATGCGTTTTTTAAATCAATTTTAGTTCTTTAACGTGTTGGCGTTCTGTGAAAATTAGTGTTTGTACTTTAATAATAAAACAATAGGTAATTCGTACTTTTTAAATATGTCGTAATTTTCTTATAAAGCAAATTCATTAATTCAGATACACCTGCGTAATCCTCTCACGAACTATAATTTCTTCACCAAATCCGTCATTTTTGTAATATTGCGTTTTACCATTCGTATTAGTCGGAGAGCTCATAAGTGATTGATTCACGCTAAAAATTTTGTAGCAACTTCATTAGATATATTTAAAAATATTTGCAAAAAGCCAGACACTTTTTCCAAGTTTTAAGACTATTTTTGGGATTATTTATGGGTAATAATTAATAATATTGATTCTACCAACAGTAATAGATATATTAACAAAATAAAATTACTTACAATATACTGTTCAATTGATTTTTTATTTATGTAAAGACGTTTCGACTAACAGTTTTAATCCTTTCCAATTGAAAAGGACTAAAACTCTTAGTCGAAACGTCTTTATATAAATAAAAAATCAATTGAACAGTATATTGCAAGTAATTTTATTTTGTTAATTTATTTATGGGTACTTATGCACGATTTAAAACATTTTCCCAAAAATAGTCTTAATCCCCGGAAAAACTGTCTGGCTTTTTGCAAATATTTTAAATATATCTAATGAAGTTGCTCTAAAAATTCACTTATTTTTTCATTTTTGTAAATTCCACTTTGGGATATTTTGGTTTAATGTTAATCCCTCCAAAAGTGTCTGCCTCATTTATTTATTTATTTAAAATCAACTTAACTTTCAAATAGTACTTGTTGGCTTTTGAATCAAACATCTTTGGCACATATTTTTTTACACCTTTCCTTTATGCTCAGTACCTGGCGTACCCAGGTAGGCCAGGCAAACACTCATTTACGTATACATCTTACCTATGTCTACTATTGTATAAAATTACCTGAATCAAACACTTCATGAAACGGGTGTCATGAGCTCGCCGACTAATTAGGCTACTGTTATCATCTGACGTTGCGTCGTTTTCGACTATATTGCTACGATGCCGTTTCCCATTCCAAAGACGGGCAGCGCTATTTCTGTGTCACTTGCAATTGGAGTAGACTAAATGTCTAGCCTCTAGCTTTAAGCGCGATGTCAGGCGACAAACGTGTTTGACTAATCAAAGTGAAGATGTTTTTATAAATTCACTCAGAACTCACGTGCTGGTCCATATACTTAAAAAAATTTATGTCATGTGATTTAACCTTTTATTATTGCTTATTAGATGAAATAAAAATATATACCCACAAAACACCAAACCGTATCGAAAACTCTCGACGTACGTTTCGCCAACCAAGTTGGCATCATCAGGAGATGATTAATCATCTCCTGATGATGCCAACTTGGTTGGCGAAACGTACGTCGAGAGTTTTCGATACGGTTTGGTGTTTTGTGGGTATATATTTTTATTTCGTATTTTCACACCAAAGGTTCCATCACTCTTCTTGGATGCTTATTAGTGTATTTGCCATAGGCAACATACACTATTGGCGTTGGTCGGATGGCGGGACCTAGGGGTCGGACCAAAATTTCTCGACGTTTCATAACCTTCTAATCACTTTGGCACCATTTTTAGAAATGTTCATATATATATGTATATATATATATATATATTTATATATATATATAGGTATATATATATATATATGTGTGTGCGGGCAATAACTTTCGAAAGAGTTAATTGATTGTAACTAAATTTGGCCCGTATGTTGGAATCCACCACCGCACGAACCCTATTTAAAATGGGCCCAATCGGGCCATTTTAAGGGTAGTTTTTAGGGGTTGAAAAATGTTTTTGGGCCCCAAAATACCGAAAAAATTCTCCGAATCGTTTCAAAATTGAAATTTAACCCTCTGGTAATAATTAAAAAGTGTCCTTAAACTTTTAATAAAATCGGCCCGACAGGACCGGACTTACAAATTTTATGAAAACACTAGTTTGCAGATAGTAAATTATTTACTGAAAGTTGTATATAATTTGCTGTAAAGGTTCGATTGATAATAATATTGCAATTAAGAACAAAAAAGTTATTTTAAGGGGTGTATTAAGGAGTCAAATTTTTTATTTTGCCCAAAAACCAACTTAAGTTCGCATAATAAAGCCACACTGCCTGTATAAGCAAATACACTATATTGTCGGCAGGGTTTTGGCACTGCGACCCGGGTTTTTAGATATTTGATATTACAGTAAATTCTTGTTAATCTGAATTAATTTACAAAAAAAAATATCTGGGTAAATGTCTGCCTGTTTGTAGCGGATAATCTCGAGAACCACTGAACAGATTAGAATGTGGATTTTCCGATCGATAGCTTATTTCTTGAAATAGTGGGAAATCTGTGATTTTTCATTGTCATTTGTTGCAAGTGCCAGTTTGAAAAATATAATTTAAACCTCTTCCGCTTTTAGTAGATAAGTAATTTAATTTCCACATCCTATTTAAAAAAAGCATTGTTGATTTAAAGTTAGAATCAGTGATGTCAATATTGACCATAGATATTATACATACAAGGTCGTTAAATAAACCGCATCAAAATCGGTCCGCATGATAATAAACGATGCCACAGATATGGAACACACGCGCACTTCCCCGAGGTTTGCGCCGAGGGTTAAAAAAAAGAGATGTTAAAAATTAAATCTTCTTAAAAAAACAATATAATTACAAACACACGCTTTTGAAACTTATTTCAACTTTCATACTTGGTCGTAGGACGGTGGGTTTAGAAAATGAGGCAACTGTTATTAGGTGTTTGATGAAAAAAAAACCGATCAGATATGAAAACTGCACGAAAGTTCATAATACTTTAATAGAAAACAGTATCACGGGTAATTAAGCATATTGGGGTTAGTCACACCATTAGTTAGTGTATTTGCCATATGGCAACATACACTATTGGCGTCGGTCGGATGGCGGGACCTAGGGGTCGGACCAAAATTTCTCGACGTTTCATAACCTCCTAAACACTTTGGCACCATTTTTAAAAATGTTTATATATATATGTATATATATATATATATATATATATATATATGTGTGCGGGCAATAACTTTCGAAAGAGTTAATTGATTATAACGAAATTTGGCCCACGTGTTGAAATCCATCACCGCAAGAAGCCTATTTAAAATGGGCGTAATCGGGCCATTTTAAGGGTAGTTTTTAGGGGTTGAAAAACGTTTTTGGGCCCCAAAATACCGAAAAAATTCTCAGAAACGTTTCAAAATTGACATTTAACCCTCCAGTAGTAATTAAAAAGTGTCTCTAAAATTTTAATAAAATCGGCCCGACAGGACCGGACTTACAAATTTTATGAAAACACTACTTTGCAGATAGTGAATTATTTACTGAAAGTTGTATATAATTTGGTATAGAAGTTCGATTGATAATAATATTGCAATTAAGAAAAAAAAATGTTATTTTAAAGGGTGTATTAAGGAGTCAAATTTTTTATTTTGCCCAAAAACCAAGTTAAGTTCCCATAATAAAGCCACACTGCCTGTATTAGCAAATACACTATATTGTCGGCAGGGTTTTGGCACTGCGACCCGGGTTTTTTAATATTGTTATTATATGAATGTTAATTTTTGTAAAAAAATTTTAGAGCTTGAAAATGTCTTAATTAAAGAAAAGACGAAACGTTGCAATCAATAAGTGTTTAAATTGATTTATTTTCATTATTCCAAATACCCGTGATACTGTTTTCTATTATAACATATATCTGGAATTGAACTTTAAAGATGAGTTCATAAGACTATTGCGTTGTGGAGATTATAAACATTATAAACCAATAATTTTTATTGAATTTTTAATTTTATTATCTTGAAATATAGTCTGTTACTATTAATGATAATTAAATCTCAGAAATAAAACATCGATTAAAAAATTTAAACAACACTACAACTATAATCAGAAAATCCACGTATTTCTAAACAATATCGAACAGGGAAAAAGTGAGGAATTGATGGGAAATTTGTTCATCAAACAAATTATTCTTATTTTATTCTTTGTAAAGTATTTCCAGTTGGGTATGTGATTTTGTTTTTTATATTTGAAAACGTGGAAATTCTAATTACAAAATCTTATTATTACATATTGAAATATATATAAATTAACATATTAATCAGGAAAAGCATAAAACTGGACTGATATTTGAACTTGCCAATTTCCGTAAATGACGTCAAAAGACTGCAATGTTGTGTACCCATGACTGCAAAATACATATTGTCTCTTTATCTTTTGCAAATCTGTATCTAGCAGTCATTATTATTTTTATAAAAATTCTATAGCTAGTAACAAATTTACTTTGATAGGTATGTGCCAAGTACTCACCCTTTTGTGCTTCTACGTAGATTGCAGGCAAATGACAACACGCCTTATTCGATAGATGGTCAAATTTTAATTAACTATAACTCCTATTTTTTGATATTTTTAAAACGAAAAAATACGGATTAATTATTTTTTCCCCATAAATATATTTCAGTAAACAGTGAAAAATTGGACAATACCCAATTGTATATGTCCATTGTCCATATTAGGAGGTGGCTCTACCATATAAGGGATCTGGTCAATACTTATATCGTTAAATATCAAAGCTGGGTCTTAACGACGTCATAAAATTAATTCGAACCCAGGACAATCTGATTTAACGACCAGCACGCTGACTATTACCACACAACATACAAATTAGATTGAAATCGTTTGAACTCGATACGCGTAATTCACTTTTTGATCAAAGCCAAACAGACATATGATGTAATGTTGTTATTAATATGTCAGTGCAATTAGCAATTTCCTACACATTGAAGATTTAATGCCGGTTATCCGAGTTATTTCAGCCTTAAGGCATTAATAATATTTATCATAATTTTAATGATTGACACAAATGGCTTGCAAAAAATATGCTAATTTTTTTTTTGTCATTTCTAAAACTACGCCGTAGAGCAGGTATCACGTGGAAACCGTAGATGATTTTAGTTTTCTATATGTGATGTAAATGGTCAGTAGAAATATATTATGTAAATTTTGACGTGCGGTGGATATAGTCTTAGCCTTGGATTCGAAGGTCGTGAGTTCGATTCCGATCAAGGTGAAGATCTTTTTTTGAAGTCAAGAAAAAATAAACAGCTTTATAATGAATGAAAATGTTGTTTGCGATCGAAAATATTTGTATTGCAATAATTTTTCTTTTCAAATGCAATAATGACGTTTTTTTTCGTTTCAGAATTACGTAACGGCAATCATGCACGAAAACAAAATATTAACCAATCATCTTCCTCAGCAACAAACAAATGAAATAGCTTGGAAAGATGTTGTCATTATTGGTAAGTAAAAACACAAAACGAAATAAAGAATAGAACCTTTGCATAGATTACTGCCAATGTCCCTGTTAACTGGGGAGAATACCAAGAAAATTGCGTTGATGAATACAACGTACTTATACAGCGTCTTATAAAACGCGCCACGGCTCTAAAAGGTTGTGAAGTTAGATGCAAATGGAGGCTTGCGCAGGTACAGTCGGTTGAAAAACTACAAACTCGCGCTATATTATTATTTTTAATTTTTCTTTAATCTAAAGGTCTAATTCCTTTCATAAAGTCATCCAAAATGTTATTTTTCGTGCTTGTCTATGCAAAACTGTTGATCAATTAACAATCAAAGAAACAACTGAACAATAGCGTACTGGACTGTACTTTATACCAGGAAAGCGACAAAAGTGACAAGACAACGAACGATAACCAATCATCGACGAGCGCACGTTCTGTGCCGGTAACTGGGAGGTGGTGGGAGTTTTCCTTTCCCACAAAACGACCAGAACCTTTTAGTACCGTGGCGAGTATTATACTCAACGCTGGATAGTTCGCTCATTTTAAGCCCTTTTCTCCGTATCATGACATTAAATTAACATTATTGGATGAAAATTCGAATTATAATTTTTTAAACTAAAAGTTTTATGTTGGTTTTCAATATGAATTTAAAATTTAGTCCAACTGCGCATTAACTATATGCATATCGAGAATAAAATTTGGGACAAAAATTGCTTGTTTTTGTGGTCGCAAATGTTTGGCCACCGAGTCATCCCTGAACCTCTCACCCCCTCGCGGAGGATGGGTGTTGAGGGCTGGCTTGGTGCCCAAACAATTGCTAACTCACAACCAAACAACTTTTGTTCCAAACTTTTTTTTTAAACCCTCACCGCCCGGACTTATTGGGCCGTTTACAAACTTTTGGTACAGCCTGTATACAGTGTAACCTTAATATAACGATTTCCCAGATTTAAAAAATTTTTAAAATCCCCTAGAACTGCCTGTAAGAGTTAATGCAAAATATACCTCTACATTACGAATAGTTTTTGTCAAAAACCTCTTTATAACGAATTTTCAATCATTGCAGAATATAAATAGAAAGTATAATTTACCCCTATTTAACGATTTTTGTTAACTTATAACCTTTACATAACGTATCCTACCAATCAATCAGAGACAATTCCACAATAACAACAACAATTTATGTCTCGACAGATTCAGACACGTTAAATTTAACGTAAGGCAATCATTGTTGTTTGATGTAAAGTAATGTAAACACTGCTGTTGGTCACTGTTGTTAGTAAATTTAAAGTTGCGGCGGCTGAGAAACGAAAAAGGTGTTCCTTAACCGTCGCAGAGAAACGAAAAATTAACTATGTAGACGAGAAACCTACAAAGAAAAATTAGACATTGCTAAAGAGTACATTGGCCGCAATTTTAAAGTTTAAAGATCAGTTTTCGGAAGAAAATTGGTTTTCTTTCCTTGTTAAAACGAATCTTAGACCAACCTAACATCTATATAACAAACTTCATTATAACGAATTACTTGGTATAACGAATATTTTCTAATTCCCTTTAGCTTTGTTATGTTGAGGTTGTACTGTATTTATTATTAAATAAATAATTGTATTTGTGTACAGGTAATGGACCGAGCGGAATAGCGCTGTCATACATGCTCGATGGGAATTTGCCATTTTACAACGGCCTTCCACATCCTGATGAAATGATGTCGACCAGACTAGGATTCGTGTCTATGGACCGAAGTTTGGCGGAGCAGGATCTGAGTGATTTATCAGAAGGACTTGAAGGCAGAAGCAAGAATCCAGTATCATTGTTAATTGATGCCTTGGAACATCCATGCGCTGACCTTGGAATGGAGTTTCCGAGTTTGATTGAATGGAGACATGACGAAAATAAAAAAGTTAGTATTTTATGATTACTTTTTTGTCGTCTGGATTTCGGAACAGGGGTGTAATTCACGGTTATATCATGGTCCAAATAATTAGATGTCTTGACTTCTTATTTCTAGTATATGTTACATGTAATTACAATAGAAACTCATACTAAAAACATTGAATATCGCACTTACCAAAAATGTGAAGTGTTAAGACACCATGAATATCTCTGATGTGAAAGCGAAATAGTGCCTAGTTAGCAGTTGACGCTATCAGCTATACAAAAGTATTAAATAACACTTTTTTTAATATTTTTTTTCAATTATTTGTGTTTATAGACGGACAACAATTTTAGCTATATGATAATTATATCTGTAATGATATTGTTTAAGAGGACAGTGGATCAATTATTTATGCTATTAAGCAATGTAAAATGCTCTCGCATGTAGTGAATTTGAGTGTTGTAAATTGCTATATTATGAAGGATTAAAATGTTGAATTGTGTGCACCATAGAGTAATTGATAACTCATTCCGCCGCAAAAGTGGAAAGATTCGGGTTTAAATCCCGACGGTGACGTTGTTGGAATAATATTTTTTTCTAATATAGTACTACAACAAGGAATGTTTAACAATTATAGCAGAAAAAAGCTATTATACTAAAAAAATTTATAATTTCATTGTAGTCCTAATTACGTGCTTACTTCACAATTTCAAATATTCATATAGGTACCTAATTACAATAATAGTTAAATGACTCTTAATTGTTAAATTATCGAAATTAGTGAATGTATAAGCTATGCACGCTTGAAGTGCACCGAGCGTCACCAAAATTAACGAAAAAAGCATTCTGTGATACATTACAGAATGCATTTTTTGTCAATTTTAGGCTACAATCGTGAACAGTCTGTATAATTACTTCGTATATAGGCAACCGCCGTTCACAAATGTATGTGTAGTTTAGACATTTAATTTTTCATATTAGTAGATTTAACATACGCTTGTAGCTTACGGACCAGCTGAATTATTTAGTATAATAGCTTATGTCTGTTATAATTGTTAAGAAACATTAATTGTTGTAACACTATATTAGAAAAATGTATTATTCCAACACGTCACCGTCGGGATTTAAACCCGAATCTCTCCACTTTTGCGGCGGAATGAGTTAGTCAATTACTCTACGGTGCACACATATCAACATTTTAATCCTTCATAATGTAGCGATTTACAACACTCAAATTCACTACATGCGAGAGCCAATTATTTTTTAGCTGTAGCTAGACATTAACTCTCACAGTTGTGAGGGCTCTTGAATGAATCAAAGATGAACTTTCCATTTTTAATACGGTCCTAAGTCACAGAATATTTCTGTTTCGTCAGGCATGTTTAAATGCTGAAAACAACAATTTAATATTAGTAAATTGTCAACACCATTATTACATATTAGTAGATTTAACATACGCTTGTAGCTTACGTACCAGCTGAATTATTTAGTATAATAGCTTATGTCTGCTATAATTGTTAAGAAACATTCATTGTTGTAACACTATATTAGAAAAATTTATTATTCCAACACGTCACCGTCGGGATTTAATTTTTCGAAAATGAAATTGCAAAAGAAATAATTGTTTTTCACATTGACCAATTAATTATTTATTTTGAAGTTTCATTTGTTGATTTTCTTACATACATCGTGGTATGTATATTCCAAGCTTATAAATACTATTGTTAGTGTATTTGCCATATGGCAACATACACTATTGGCGTCGGTCGGACCAAAATTTCTCGACGTTTCATAACCTCCTAAGCACTTTGGCACCATTTTTAAAAATGTTTATATATATATGTATATATATATATATATATATATATATATATATATATATATATATATATATATATATGTGTACGCGCGATAACTTTCGAAAGAGTTAATTGATTTCAACGAAATTTGGGCCACGTGTTGAAACCCATCACCGCAAGAAGCCTATTTAAAATGGGCCTAATCGGGCTATTTTAAGGGTAGTTTTTAGGGGTTGAAAACTGTTTTTGGGCCCCAAAATACCGAAAAAATTCTCCGAATCGTTTCAAAATTGAAATTTAATCCTCTGGTAGTGATTAAAAAGTGTCCCCACAATTTTAATAAAATCGGCCCGACAGGACCGGATTTACAAATTTTATGAAAACACTAGTTTGCAGATAGTGACTTATTTATTGAAGGGTGTATTTAATTCGGTGTAGACGTTAAATTTATAATAATATTACAATTAAGAAAAAAATGTTATTTTAAGGGGTGTATTAAGGGGTTAAATTTTTTATTTTGCCCAAAAACAAACTTAATTTCACATAATAAAAGTATAAAACCACACGGCCCTATACAAGCAAATACACTATATTGTCGGCAGGGTTTTGGCACTGCGACCCGGGTTTTTTTTTACTTGGAATGTATAGGCAACCAGTTTCAGAAATGCTAATACAGGCCATCAATAGAATCAGTGATGGATTTACGCCTAAACCCGTGAAGCCCCGGCCTAGAGCGGTTTGGTTTTAGGGGCGGCAAAATTTTAGAGACGACGAAATTTCAAAATTAAACAATATTAAGACAGTTGAAATTTAAAAATCCGTTGTCCAAATTTACGGTTCTCTGACTTCATTGGATGTTTAATTGCAATAATCACTTCCTAATAAAGGCGCCATACCGCGGGCGGTACCGTACATAATTTCGCCACTGAATAGACTAGTATTTTTTTCGTTTTTAATACACAGTTAAGAAAATTTTTAATCATACCATTTTGCACTGCCCTTTTTTTATTCCTATATTTATTGTTAGCTACTGCAGTAGTGCATTGTTTAAATGTTATTAATGTGAAATTTCATAATTGTTGATTTATTATTTTTAGATTGACCATATTGTCCTGGGTAAAGGACCCCCTGGCGGATCTTGGCATAAAATGGATCCACACATTCTAACATTGTCCCTGGGATCTTGGATGGCGCTTCCCGGATTGCCATATAATTCGGGAAGAGATTCCAGAACATCGGCTGGACAAGTAGCAAAATATTATACGGATTACGTAAACACAATGGATTTGGGAAAATATTTTCGTAACAGCGTGATTGTAACATCAGTTAAGCCTGTTGTGAAATGTTGTAAAAGTAAGAATAGAACGGAAAATGCATTCTTAAACAAAATTAGGTGTAGCGGCACGCTCGATGCAACAATGAAAACAAATTTAGATTTTAGTGGTAGCAATAAAAAGAGGGACGACAGTGCTAATGAGAGAAATCTCACTTTTAATGTTAATAGTTGTGATAGTGAAAATATTTTTTGTGATAGAAGCGTTTTTTGTAATGAAGATAGCAATACATTCATAGTTGATAAAAATACTAACGAAAATTTCGTTACTAAATGTGATATAGATGATAGAGAAAATAATTTTACATTTGAAACATTCGAAAAATGTAACGATGATGAATTTGTCGATAGAAATGAAACGTTCGAAGAGTCGATTGCAAATTGCAATACGAATTTTAATGAAACGTTCGGACAAATCGAAACGTCGTCTTGTTTTGGAAAGTGTGATAAAATAACCAAAAGTGAAACTTCAAATTTCCACAGTTACAGCGGGAACAAAAAGTGTTCGTTTACTAAATCCCGCAGTTGTGATTTTTATCAGCATCAAAAAATGAAAAGCAAACATAAAAACGGAGACAATAAATATTTATTTTGTAAAGTTAAAAAATCGCCGACGTCGTTCGAGGAAATGGATGTAGATTTGCCGGCAGATAAATCACACGAACGTTTGAACATAGATTGCGAATGTGAGAACAGTTGGCTAGTAGAAGGCTACGAACAGGAGTCTGGTGAACGTTTTGTTTATTTCACAAAAAATGTCATTCTAGCTACGGGATCAAATGATACACCAAACAGATTAGGCATACAGGGCGAAATGGAAAACAAATCTTGGTTGTTGCATGATCTACGCGATTTGGAAGACGCTTTAGATAAAATGACGGAAGAGGAACGAAATGGTGAGTGGTTATTTACTTAAAATTGAAAATTATGCAATCAGTCAATATTTATTTTGAGATCTGACAGTTTTGAAAAGTGATGGAAATGTTCTTTTAGGCTGTTTATTTAACGGGGTAAAATATTATATAAAAAAAATAATGAGTCATAAGCTCACATAAGAAGTTCAACATCTTTAAGTTTTAATATTATAATTACGGCAAAATTATTACACATTTTAAGAGAACACTTTAATGTTTATGTCATGTGAAAGTTCTTGCGTGGACAGATCATCACATTCATACCATAGTTTTATTTTCATACTATAATATACAGAAAAAACATTTTTAATATGAATTGTCTGTAGTATATCTACATCATAACCTCACATTATGCGACATTTCAACATATAATTCTATTTAGAAAATGTTTAATCCGAAAATTGTTCTGATATTTGAAAATAGAGAATTTAATATTTACATGAAATATATGAGTTCTTACCGTTTATACGTCAAATTACAGAAATTATTTTGTATTTCAATTGTTCGTAATTTTAAACGTCAGATTCAAGCCGTTCATCCTTGTTTTACTATTTTGCGAATCAAAATGCAACACACTATAAACTTCTCTCTTTATCAGTTTCATGTATTTAGGAGACAAACTAACTTCCCCTTTATTCATCAGCTCTACTTCCCCTCGATTTCTTACTTTTTTCAAGCAGATACGTCGTTAAAGAAGTTAAACATCAAACATTTATTTACTCAAAATACAATTTTGTACATACAAGGCAACAGAAAATTAAAATAAATGTGTTAATATATTGAGACATCATTCTTTTATTGGGAAAAAGTCGAAAAAATCCAAAAAGGTCATAGACTTAGTTTTTGTAGGACAATTTTTGTTAGTGACACAGACAAACTCGATTTTCCTATAGTTTATGATGACAGTGACTGCAAAACTCTTACACGCTACTCTAGAATATGTTTAATTCGCTTGTGTTTATCAACAGATGGTAAATTGTCAACACAGTGGTTGCCAATGTTCCTTATGTCGAATTCACTAGCATTGTATTTTTTTTTAAATGTTGGTAATCTATTATTGGGGTTAGACTGGCCATTTTATATACAATTTTGATTGGAGTATATTTAGGGTAGCCCGTGGCTATTCTCATAGATTTGTTTTAAACTATTTGCATGTTTTGGTAGGTAGTTGATTGGGTAAAATATTATAGTAGTTTATACCTTTTTTAATTTTATGAATACGATATAAATCTATGTGTATTTCCACACTGGACGTTGTATTATGAGAATGAAATAGTATATTACACTACAAGAGCCGAAAGTTGAATTTCGTGCACAGCGCCACATGATGCCCGAGGCGAAGTCGAGGGCATCATATGTCGCGCAGTGCAGGACTTTCAGCTTTCTGCTCGTGTGGTGTATACTATTTTTCTTCATACCATGCCGAAAGTATGCACTTCCACCAATATATAAAAATACTAATTACTTTCAAGTGAGCAATGTTGAGGTTATACGTAATGACACATGCATCTAATAATGTCCATATAGTAACAGCATATGGCTACCTACATTTGTTTATCTAAGCAAGCAAGTACACCTAGACTTGAATATAAATAATTAATACAGTAATAGCATATGCTAATTGTTTTAAGCTTCGATAATAAATGCTAGAAAAGAAATTTCAAAAGCCTTGACGATTGCTTTTGTTTTGTCACAGTATGCGATCCAGTCATGGTGATCGGAGCTGGTCTCAGTGCAGCCGATGCTATTATTGCATCGCGTTTTAGATCCATTCCAGTTTTACATGTATTCCGTCGACGTAATGTTGCGCTTGACAAACAACTACCGGAAAATATGTACCCAGAATACCATAAGGTAAGCGAACAAATTCTTTTTATTTGTTTTTTATTATTGCTTTCTTCATTTTTAACAATATAATTTACTAAGTTTCATGCTTATTTTTTCTTTTATTTGATGTGCTGGATATTGCACTATATTAACTAAATGGAATCAATAGCCATTTGTAGGTTTATTAGAATGCTAGATAGCAGTCATCTAGATCTAAATACTATCATTTCGTTAGATAACATTAACTAGATGGCTTTGCGCATCATAAAAATGTTTAAATGTAGAAAAACTAACAAATAATCTTGATTTTGTAGGTTCATCGAATGATGTCCAATGGTGGTTTGACTTATCCGTATTATACATCGCTACCTGAACACAATTTGGTTGAAGTTTATCCAGAAAACAAAAAGGTTAAACTTGTCAACCATATAACCGGTGATTTAACCATTCACCAAGTTTCTTTCATTGTTGTTTTGATTGGATCTCGTCCGGATTTAAGCTTCTTGTCACCGGATCTAAAAATCGGACTAAAAAAATCACAACCAATTGATTCCAAAACAAACCCTGCTAATATTAATCCCTTCACTCATAAGATCAATAATCAAGATGGATTGTACGCCCTTGGACCGTTGGCTGGTGATCACTTTGTTAGGTTCATATCAGGCGGAGCGCTAGCAATTACCTCAGATCTTTTGGAACGAAAGCAGGAGTGATTACTGAAACTGCCAAATTTCCGGAAAAATATCTTATATCCTATAGGATGTGTCTATTTACTATATATTGCAGGATAGCATGTAAAGCTTGCTTTTTAATTTACATAATATATCCTTGTGTCTAGTGTTGTGGATTTGAAGAGTTTCATATATTTATGATAACGTAAAACATTAGACAGTCTCTGTTATATTTGATATTGAAAATTGATGTCAGCAATTAAAAAACAAACGGGTGTTTCAAATGATACAGTTCAGAAAAGCAAAATAGGGTAAAATAGAAAGTAAAATTGAATGTACCTACGATTATTAAAGTAGTAAAAAATGTTTTCGAAATAAAAACCATGTTTTCAAGTGGCACAGTTACAATAAACAAAACTAGAAAATAAAAAGAGTCAGATATCGATAATTCGATTTTTTAATGAATTGTTTTTTTGTTACATCACTAATGCACAGATCTAGAAAGGATCAATCAATGGAGATGGACACTACGAAACTTCACCGCTAGAGGCGCTGCTAAATAACGGATCTCAGTCTGTGATTAGTTCGTAGCACGGTATAAGAAAGAATAGTAGTGTATCTTATATACATGGAAGGGATGAATCTCTTATTGAGCGAGTACACGAAGAGCCCGCGGAGTAGCGCTGCGAGCACACATGCAATGCTTGCTGTGTTAAAAGAGATGCGTAGCGGGTTTGCCTATGCGTTGGCGTTGCGGAATATACTTTGAAAATTGAATTTAATCTTTTTGCTCTTTTTATTTGACACAGCAAACATTGCTGCTAAGCTCGCGGCCATACTCCGCGGGCTCTCCGTATACTAGCCCAAAAAGAGACTATTTTGTATGCTATCAAAGGGAAAAACTTTTACCGTAAAAGCTACGACAATAATTTGTGAAGCCCACTTTATTAAAGCAGATTTTGCCATGAAAGGAGAAATTACAGATAGAAAAACTAATTATTTTTATTTAAAGTCTAGAGGTCATCCATTATTAGCAAGAAGGAGGATCGAAGAAGTGCGAGGGGGGTCTAAAGCGTCGTGATGTCACATGTCAAAAATCTAAAGTATTAGAACACAAAACTTGAACTGTAAACGAAAAACTTCAATTTCAGTTCTAGGTGTAAAATTACAAAATATGTGACATCACACCAGGGACAGGTGTTCCACAAATATGACCTGTGACAAACACGGGGGGGGGATGTCAAAAAGTCATGAAAGTCGTGTGACGTAATTTATGGATTTCCGTTTATAATATTAAAACATCAAATATTTCCTTTCAATTATTCCTCATTCAAATCACGCAACTCGGAAAGAAACATGTAGATTTGGTTTTTACTGTACTCCTTAATGAAAACGAATCATAGCTTAGGTCGTTATTTATTTGCTGCCATCTAGGTTACGCTTGTCATGTATCCATGTCCATTAGGTTAATAACAGGTAGGTTGATGCAGCCAAAGAACCGCCAAAAATAGAAAAGCTGTCAGTATAATTTTTTTGTACTTTTTGTCAAGGAAGAGCGTTGGTATTATTTTAACCCAAAGAGTGTGAAATAGCGCTTATTAGAATAATAGGTGTTTTGGTATTTGCTGCGAAATCGCCTGAGCTAGAACCATGAATTTTGACGAGGGATTTAGTGCTCTTTGTTAAAATTAACCAGATATGTGTTTGCCTAAGTTTCGATATTTTGCGTCCCAAGCAGTGAAAACGAAGGTGGACACTTTCTTGAAGAGGACTCGTGTCTCTGAAAATTGAAAATAATATTCTTAATAAATGGTGTGGGGTAACTTTTTCGATATACTATCAATATTTGCTGATAGTTTGTTGACTAACAATGTAAATATCGCTGAAATTAACAACAATTTTTTTACAAAAATTTGCCAAAAATCTTTTGTTTCTTTTTTTACCATTCTGTAATATGATACTCAACAAGTAATAGGGTATATGCATCATTTTTGAAAATAGTTTAAATCAATTATTTTCTTATTAGATTATCACAGACACGAAATCATTCTTATTGAATTAAAAAATAAAGATTCTTTTTGGGCAAGATATTTTGGTTATTCAAACGCGCCTGACGTCATTAGTATATGTCAAACATCTTATTTAAACAAAGTATTGATTCTAGTGAAAGAATATCGAACAACCACACGAGTAACTACGTTTACATATACTTTGACGTCACCTTGCGTTTTGATATTTTATATTTTGCGCGTATTTATTGCATTTTTGTTTAATTGATATTTATTATTTAGCAAACATTTAAAAAGAAAAAACTATTTGGAGTTTAATCAATTGCAATAAAGATTACAAAAAATAATATAACAAATAATTCAGAGGATTAATTTTTGGAGCGGGTAAATTAGTTCAATATTTTTTGTTTAACGGACGTTTCGCAATAATTTATTGCTTCTTCATGCGTTAGATACAATATTAACACTGTTAAAATTCTTCCTGTCTTGCCATATATTGCTTATTAGGTCTATATGTGTAAATTTTGATGTTTGTCATTTAAATAATATTTGAACTAAATATTACATGCATATACCCTATTGAACAGTGACAACGCTTCGTATTTATTAAACTCTCAAACAACTTTAGCAGTTTACATTTAACAACTTTTTTTAAAATAAATGTTTGTTGTTTGTGCCAGTGGTACTTTCAAAAATATATAAAATTGCATATTGTAACACCATGACTATAGAGTTTATAATTCTGTAACTTTAGAATTTTAAATATTTTGTGAAAAGTTTTGAAGTTTTAACAATAAATATTTATTTAAAGTACACATAATGTAGGACATGTGTGAAAATATATAATTTGTATAATTCACGTGGAAATGTAGTGACATCTTTCGGTCTCTGAAAAAAAGACCGCATGGTATTTATGATGTGTCAAATGGTGCGCAGGCGCGAATGTTACATTTGACACTAAAGAAAGCAGCAAAAAAATGAAACTAAGATCTTTTATGCTTGCTTTTTGGAATTTGGAAAATTGCACATCTTAAAATATATAATATTTAAAATATCCAATATTATGAGTGTAATGCAATTTGATGAGTGTACTTTGATTGTTGATTAGTGCACAAAAAAATCTTACATTCTGTTAAAAAAAATCTGAAATCGATAGTTTAGCGCAAAAATAAACAAAACACCAACACAAATATATGCTCGGTGTATTTCATCATGCTGATTTATTGCAATGGTGTTTTGAAAAAAATAGCGGTAATTTGTTTTTTTACATTGTTTAAAAAAAATATTTTTTGAGAAATGTGTTTTCATCAAATGCATTTTTTATCTATTGGTTGAATAATATTTTATAAACAATTTTATAAATCAACATTTTGTTATTCTTTTATTCAGAAAGTTGAATTGATTGTTCTTGTTGAAGAGTAAATAAAAAAACATTTTATTTTTATGTGAAATCTGAACTTTTTAATTCTATTTCCGATATTTATTCCTTAATTTTGTAGTCCTTTATTTTTATTTATTTACCGAGCTGGGTAGAGTAGTGGTGACAGCACTAGACTCGCATTCAGGAGGTCCGGGTTCGAATCCCGGCGGGGGCAGATGTGGCTGGGACTTTTTCCTACTGCCTCTCGCTGAGAAACGGTAATTCCTGTACCGGCCATCTTGATTGAGGTTTTCCATGGTTTTCCTCAATTAATTCCAGGTAAATATCGAGATGGTTCCTTATTTGAGGCCATGGCCTATCAAACTCCTAGTTCAAAAATTACGTACCTTATCCTAATTTCCTATGATTTCTTCATTCGCCCATTGCTAATACATAAGTTGAAGTTTTAAAAATGTAGAAAAATAACGGGAAGTGTGGTAGATGGAAAATAGTAATGGTGCGAATGGCGTCTGTTATGACATAAAGTCGAGAAACGGACGTTAAACGCATTATTATTATTTTTATTTATTTATTTATTTTTTTAATTCGTTGAGAAATAACCCTCAATTTTCAACTTTTTATTGGGTTTTTTAACTATTCTTTAGTGAGTAAATTAAGTACAGTAGTACGTATTGGTACCGAATACATAATATATTGATTTTTCTTAATTTACCTCAGTCCCCTTATCTGCTGTCGAATTGTATTTAGATTCAAGGACTTTATTACTAAGTATCTGGAACCATTCTTAATCATAAATAGTTCATTTTCATCGATATTTTTAAACTATTTTTGATATATAATAGTAGATTATATACCTATTGTCGTAATGTATTGTATTATGGTGAGATGTGACATTATGTTTAATCGAGGGGCATCTGCCTGTGAGTTTTAATAGCCAGAGAGCTCAGCTCATGACATCCGTTTTATGAAGTGTTTGATTCAGGCAGAAATTTTATACAATAGTAGGTACATATAGGTAAGATGTATGTAGTAAATGAGTGTTTGCTTGTCCTACCTGGATACACCAGGTACTGCGCATACAGGGAAGGTTAAAAAAAATGTGCCAAAAAAGTGATTGATTCAAATACCAACTAGTACTATTCGAAAGTTAAGTTGATTTTAATTAAATAAATAAATGAGGACGACACTTTTGGAGGGGTTAATAACATTAAACCAAAATACCCCAAAGTTAAATTTTCAAAAATGAAAAAATAAGTGATTGATTCACGCTGAAATTTTTATAGCAACTTCATTAGTTATATTTAGAAATATTTGCAAAAAGCCAGACACTTTTTCCGGGGCTTAAGACTATTTTTGGGAAAGTGTTTTAAATCGTGCGTAAGTACCCATAAATAAGTTCCCAAAAATAGCCTTAAACCCGGGAAAAAGTGTCTGGCTTTTTGCAAATATTTTTAAATATAACTAATGAAGTTGCTCTAAAAAATTCAGCGTGAATCAGTCACTTATTTTTTCATTTTTGAAAATTCAACTTTGGGGTATTTTGGTATGTTAACCCCTCCAAAAATGTCTGCCTCATTTATTTATTTATTCGAATAGTACTTTTTGGCTTTTGAATCTTTACTTTTTTGGCACATATTTTTTTAAACCTTTCCTGTATACGCAGTACCTGGCGTACCCAAGTAGGACAAGAAAACACTCATTTACCTATATATCTTACGTATATATCGTATTATATAAAATTTCTACCTGAATCAAACACTTCATGAAACGGGTGTCATCAGCTCTTGGACTATAACAGTTACGCGATTAAGTCACAAGGCATAATATGTTTTTTGACCTACACATTATGTAATAACTGTTTTTCGCATTTTCAAAAATGTTTAAAGGCTACATTTGAGCAAACGGCACTTCTAATAGTAGGTTATAATAAATCAATATAGTATAGCGCGATCAGTTTTATTTGATTCTTACCGCCCTACTCCGTAATTAGACTAAAGCTGAAGCCAGGGCCAACAAAAAAAAAGACGTTGCCTATTGGAATACGTGTATATAATGTATTCCTATGGCCAGACCGAGCCTACAACGTCTACAAAATTGATGCAAAATCATCTTTGTGAAATGAAACCGTACCACGTCAGGTGAATTTTTTTTCTACTTCAAGACTGCATGTCCAAGTAATTCACAAAATCACAGGTATTATTTAAAGATATCATTCAATGGAATTTATTGATGACATTTTTTCATTTCCCTCTTCCGAATTTGCTTTTTTTCTCTTCTACGTCTCTAAGCCAGAATAGGCAAATGCACCTCCTTGTAACCTTGTCGCGGCACCCATGGACGTGCTGCCAAAATTTTTAAATGTCTAATTTGCGCTTCGTAACAGTAGATCGTTTATACTCAAATAAACGGTTTTGTTTGCATTTAGACTTTGCGAAAAATAATTAAATATAATTCCGTGATTTCACCTTGGTAATGATTAATGAATATTAAGTACATGACGTATTATGAAGTAATTTGCTTGAAATACAGTTATTTTTACGTAATTTTAGGATGCCAAGAAACTTAGCCATATCCAAGGCCGGCGCAAAGTAAACTGTTATAATATATTTTTTTATAATCTTATATTTTTGATTACTTGTATGATTAGTAAAATCATATATTGGTTAAACGGTTCGCCACCCTTTCCAGCGCGCGGTTCGTTCACATCTTGGAAGTCCCGGACATTTTTTTACCAAAAGTCAAAATTTTACCTGAACCTCGGTAATATACCATAAACTAGACGAAGATTTTACGAATGCGACTGTCGTAATATTTTTTAGTTTATATTTTATAGGCCTAAACTCACCATAATCATGACTTATAACTTTGATATTACATAATAAATCACCATCAATTCAAGCCACTTGTCGTCATATTAACATTAACCCACGCATTTAGTATTCTAGCCATGCTAAATTTAAAAGTCCTTTATTGGTTGCATTATTGTTATGCATTTGTTTTTTACACGTACTCGGGCATCAGTTCATTGGTGTTTAGAGTGAAACATTTGACGTGAGACTCTCTCTTACTTATTTTGTCGTCACAAGATCTTTCCAAATATGGCAAGTTGTATGAAAGTTATTTAAACCTGTATATTTACCTGTCGTGGGCTGGCGACTTGGAAAAATATTTTTCAGTAAGCTATGTTTGTACAGAAGAACAGATGGTCACGTCATTGACTATTAATACATTTAAATCTAATACATATTTAAATTAAAATATGTTTGTTGTAACATTATTTTCATTGGATCATCCAGGGACAACTAGATTAGTTCAGTTTGTATAACAAAAAGTTGTTTAAATGTCCAGTGTCCATGAACCCTGACCAATTCGTTGCTAATTTAGTAGCCTGATAAACTACAATAAAATCTTTAAAGACCAAATTCATATAGGTACCTTACTTATTTTTCTTTAGACTAATTTTTTTCAGCACATTGACAATAGCATAAGGTCAGCGGTGACAACTTAACAACTACTGTGATTTAATTGAAGTTTAAAATTTAAACAATTATGAACATTAGAAACCAGATCTTTAATTGTCATTTACCAATTTTTTTTATTGTTTATATATTTCAAGAAATTTAATCGGTGCAGATGAAATGCGTTTATAGACGAAGTTCATTTCTATCTTATGGATAATGTTACCAAATAAAAAAAATATCGCTACTGAGCTGCGAAAAATCCACAAAACCTCAACAAAAATCCGCTACATGATCGCAAAGTTTTTACGATACGGTGCTTCGTCATTTCATATCGTAGAACACACTGACAGACTGACGGACAAATATAGCAAGTTAAATAGAAGCTTGTAAGAAAGTCAGAAAATTCTCGACCGAATAGACCAATAATATTAAGAATATTTTTTTGTTATTGATGGCATCATCGCATAAATAAGTAATACATAGAATATATGCATATCTCCCGGCAGTTGCTGGCCTTAAAAAAGTTTATGGCGAGCAAATTCTTGCCATAAAATTTAGAAAGATAAAGGTATAATATGTACCTTGCATAATACCAAAAATACTTGTACATAATATACACTGCAACATGTTTATACTAATTATATAAATGTAAACTTGACCCTAATGCAAATGGCTATTTTCGCTCCCTGGTCATCCCCCTTTTGTTTTAGTCTAAGCTACTCAAAAAGAAGTAGATCTTTAAAGGGTGAAAAAAAATCAAATCGGGTCGTTGATTCTCGTGTTTTGAGATTTTTACCCGACTACTTTTTATGTTAGTTAAAAAATTAACAATGCTGGCGCGGTGATCTATTGTCATACAATTTGCATGTACATAGGCTGTATTTTTTTCTGTGAAAAAATGAAACATAATTATTAATTTGTTATTGCATAATGACATCATTTCTAAAAAAAGTGATGGTCAAAAACCACAAAATATCTCTTTGTACATACAGAATACAATAATATTATGTACTTACTTAATTATTTATAACATGCATTATGTACTATATGTACATTTTATATTTGAAGTGAGCATACCGCTATATTCAACAATCAACCCTTGACAAGTTTCGTATGATAAGAACGGCATGTGGGGTTCTCATTCAGGGTCGTGCTATTAGCGCTCCTCCTGTGGTACAAACTGGCACAAAGTTCCATTGTTTGTGAGAGAGTCATATACAAATAATATTTTACGATTTAATTTACACGCAGATGTCCTCAAAATCCAAGTCGACGACCAAGATATATCTGACTATTGTTTTTGCAAAATATCCATTTTAACCTCGAAATCGTATTCAGGCACTTGAATATACATGTACACTGAAAACAACCAAATCAGACCATCATAATTATCGAAAATGGAAATTTTTGGCACCATTTTCGGTTATGAGTACGCCTGGATAAATTTTGAAGTATCTAACCTGATAGTGATATCCTAAGACATAAAATGACCCTTCGGCCATTTCCGTTAATATCAAATGTTATGCTTTTGTTTTTTCTTTATAGAAATTCCTTTTTGTCCTGTAAAATATCCTTTGGCAAGAACGTGTGCTGTTCTTCGTTGGGATGTTGTTTAGTAGGTGACGTTAAAATAAATGTGAAGTAAATGAAATAAAAAGATATGAAATATTTTTTGTTGAGATAACTTTTTCTAGTTAATCAAGTACTTCCATATATCTGAAAAAACTCAACGCGCCGGAGATCGCGATGTTTACAAGTTTGAAAATCCCTGTTCTAAATTATCATAAAAAGTGAGAAAATTAAATTCGACAATAAGCAACAAAATTGGAGTTTTTGAACTCCATCTTGGTTATTTAGTGATCTTCGAAATACTCATTTTAACCTCGAATTCATGTTCAGTGTACTCATTACACATAATTCATTCTCTGAAAATCAATAGAATCAGGTCAATATAATTTGAGAAAATTAAAATTTTTGCTGGAGTCTTCGATTTTGAGGATCCCTGGGTAAACTAACTTGTCAGTGGATTATAATAAATAGTAGATTATAATAAATAATATATTTTTTTTTATTTCAGAGAAAAAAGGAGGATGTTTCGACTAAATGACACCAACACCAGACTGTACAGGCTGTGATAATTATGTATTATGCGCCATGCACAGGTAAGTAGAAAATAGATTTGTTTATGAATATCACTATGTTGCAAAGGATTTCGCAATTTGAATCAAAAGAGAAACCGATTGTAACCCCCATATCTAAAAAAACTGGTGTGTGTACTTATGTTAGGGTTGCCATCCGTCCGGGTTTCCCCGGACTTGTCCTAGTTTAGAGGGCATCCGAGGAGCTTCCGGGTGGGGCTACATTTGTAGTCCGGGTTTAAAAATTTAAAGTCTTGGGCCGCCCGCGACACACACACTGTATGTTTTATTTTAAGAATAAAACAATTCTTACTGATTATTAAAACAATTTATAACAAACTGTAATAAGATTCTGTTTTGTTAGGTGCATTTAAAATGATGATAAAAGTTAACTAAATTTAATTTTAAGGTCTGAAAATAAATAAAAAGGTGATTTATGACATTTTCAACTGTTTTTTATTACACTATGTTTAAAAAAACCTGTTAACATGTCCGGGTTCTGGGCTCTAAAATCCGGAGTTTTCACGCGTCTTGTCCTGGTTGCCAAATTTTAGAGATGGCAATCCTAACTTATGTACGTGCGGTAGAAGTTATTCTTCTTTGGCGTAATCGCGATAATTGATATTCATATTTTCGTTAGAGATGTACATTGATAAAATAAAATAGGATGTCTAGGGAGATGACAAATATAGTTAAAAGTTAGCCTGTTCACTTTAATAACAAACTTCATGGTGTTTCATTTTCGTTGCATGCTGCGTGCATAACTTCCGTAACAGAGAAAATTTTACCCTCAATGCACCAATAGAAATATAACTTCAAAAATTAATATAAGCAAATGTAACCTATCGATTAAAGGGAAATTTTACCGAAATAACTAATTGCTATTTCATGGATTTGTTTCTATAATTCTAAAATGATACATTAGTTGTAAATGATCAATGAGCTTTTTTTTGATTGCTGTTATTCGGGTGAAAAGAACAATAGGACAATAGTTTTATCGACTAAAATGCGGACTTCCAAAACATATATCAGTATGAAAGGTAGAGTATAGGTGTCGGAGAAAAAAGAATAAATAACAGACCGTCGCCAAACAGCAAACTTTATTTACTCAAAAAGGTTACGTATTTATAGTGCATGAATTATAAATAATATTGAACTAGCTAATTCAAAATCATCGACACATAGATACAATAGAAACTCCACAGCTCGAATTTCAAACGAAATATTAAAAATTTCTAGATTTCGACTTATTCGGATATCGAGTTAGGAAGTCTAACAGACAAAAAAGTACACATGCTGTTTACTCCAATAATATATAGAGTTCGCGAGGCTGGAACTTCGAGTTATCTGAATGACTGAATAATGATATATTTACTCGTATTCACAGTACCTCCCCCCGTGTGACGCACCGTAACGTTTTGCTTGACCCCCCAACGTTACGTAACACTCATATGATGTTTTTTACTTAATAATTAAATTTATTTTGCGCAAAATACCCAGCTTTACCAAATGGTATATCTAGTAATTTTCACGTGGACTTTTTTCTGTGTAACATGCTGATTTTCTGTCAATAAATATGTGACGTAACATTTTGCTTGACCCCCCCCCCCTTATAACGCACTATAATTCCTAAAGCTGGATAGAGTAGTGGTGACAGCACTAGACTCGCATTTGGGAGGTCCGGGTTCGAATCCCGGCGGGGGCAGATGTGGCTTGGGACTTTTTCCTACTGCCTCTCGCCGAGAAACGGTAATTCTTGTACCGGCCATCTTTATTGAGGTTTTCCATGGTTTCCCTCAATTAATTCCAGATAAATATCGAGATGGTTCCTTATTGAGGCCATGGCCGATTACCTATCAAACTCCTAGTTCAAAAATTACCTACCTTATACTAATTTCCTATAATTCCTTCATTCGCCCATTGCTATTACGTAAGTTGAAGTTTTAAAAATGTAGAAAAATAACGGGAAGTGTGGTAAATGAAAAATAGTAATGGTGCGAATGGCGTCTGTTATGACATAATGTCGAGAAACGGACGTTAAACGCATTATTGGTTATTATTATTATTTTAATTCCTAAACAACGGTCTCCCTCCGACCTCGATTGCCCGCAAGCCTGTCGTTGTTTTCAATTTGTCGCTTTATACCTGGCGATTTGAGCGTTTTACCAGTATTGATTGTTGCAAGAGTAAATGTGCTTTTCTGTTGGTTCGTTATTTCTCTACGATACGACACCGTGGCGTATAGACGCAGAGCCTGTCACCTTATTGGTCAGACAACTCCCTAGTAGAGTATTAAACAACATATACACATGTAGATGACGTCATCGTCCTCATATTGAGTTTTTACTCGAATGGGCATGATGAGTCATTTCGTATTATTTATCCAATAAACGCACGGACGTGCACGCACTCTCCGCGGACACCCGCGCGGAGGAGCTTCGCCATAAACTGTCCCATTTAGGGCAATGCCTACTGTTTTGTTAATACATAGTTTGTGGTTATTACTGCTATCTATATTAACGTATCACGAAATGTGGCAATACTTTCGCTGGAATCGTTTTTTCTTCTGATTGACATAATCCGAAAGAAAATAATGTTTATGTCACAGTTTTAATAGGAGCTCAATGATTCAATAATAAGAATTTTTTTGTTAGTCGTACGCTTACAAAACATATCATTTTACTATTTTGCATGGATTTGTTACAACTGGCGGCCAACCGAACAAAATATCAAAATATACACTTTTTGATGTCATTATTGCTATAAAAAGAGAATGTGTATTTTACACTACACACTACAGAAGTAAAACGTGTAGCCAGGATGGAACCTATGACCTTTAGGTTACGTGACAGTCGCTCTACCTCACCGCCACCTTAGTTTTATATTCAAGAGTTGGGTTTTATGGTATACGATATATACTTATATTGCAACGATTCGTTACATTTTCAGACTCATGAATCGATTTTCCCTTACTTCCCGTGCCAAAAGAATTGAAAACTGGATGCCAGTGGCAAAAATTTGGTCGGCCTCAGCCCAACTGAATGTGATATTAAATGAAAGCGATTATTAATTTCGCTTGCAACAAAAATATTGAAAGTACTCGATTTACAACGAGCAATTACTTCTGTTATCTTTTAAGACGCATTTCACAAAAGAAATTAAAAATCTATAAACGATGCGTTCGAATCGAAATGTTTTTTGTTTTGTTTTTTATAATGCAATCCTCAGCGATAAAATTTTCTAAAAGATTAAAATGATCGCACAAGTTAATCATGACATTTTTTCAAAAATTATTATTATCCTGTTTTTAAATCCATTATTGTTGTTTTTCATCTATTTCCCTTATTGTGGATTTCGTTAGTTATTAAATGAAACTCTTCATGATTCGGCCTAAATTGCTGTTATTAATCATCATTAGTCACTTTTACTTTATATGTTCGTTTACTTATTCACAGCTATTAAAATGCTTCAGAAACTAAAGAACACGTATGTGAAGAAAAAAAGGTGTAAATTTCTTTGAGCTTTTGGTTCAAATTGTGACTTTGGTTACCAGTATTTGTCATATTTCATTTTATTAAGAAACAATACATATTTATAATACTAATGTCATCAGTTGTCGAACGTCTGTAACTTAAAATCAATTATATTTATATTGAAATAATATTAAAGTTCTCACTTCAGAACACAACATAAATAATAATAGTTGTTCTAAGGTCGTCGCATTATGATATAAGAACTCAAAAGACAGTTCTAGCTACTTAATCAATAAAGATAGGAAACACAGAACATTTGAAAAAACTAAAAATAGCTTTTCGTAACAAATAGTTTTTAGTGCAAGACCTATACTTCTAGTAGGTAGGTGTACCTAATATATTATTTTAATCTTATTGTCGTAACGATCCCACAAGAAGCACCTATGATTCTCAATTCTCCGCTAATGATACTTCCATTAGAGACACAGATACTTTAGAGGTCAGACAAAAATAAAACAATTTCTTATATGTGAATATGATGTATTTGTCATCATTGTTGTTACATAATCTAATAGCAGAATCAATTGTTTTTGTGAACAGAGCCGTGCTATAATGATGACTTCTTCCTACATGCCTGTATAATATTTGGTCTAGATGAGCCAAGCCCAATCCGTTAAAAGCTTTGTTCATAATGATTTGTTAATTTTACTTTTTTTTAATTGTGGGTCTATCAAGCGAACTAATCCCTGATGTTTTTCTATTTACAAAATGGGAGTAACTTTGACATTGATAACCTTTGTGGGTTAATTTAGCTGGCACCTTGCTTGATGCACGCTAACGGTGACATAAATCGTTTTGAACCACGCCTAACAAATTCTTTAGTTTCATAGTATTCTGGTGACACTTTAGATTTATTTCGTTTTTTCAGCAAACATAAATATGTAGTACCTACCCCAAAAGTATATAGTGTATTATAGCACAAAAAATCTAGACTGCCAATATTTTAGTTATGAATTGTTTATATTTGCGAAAATATAGCGTTCTATTTTCGAAATTTTATATTTTAGGATCTTTGTCAGAACCTACATGAAACGATTTTATGCACGGTCTGTGTAGCGGTTGTCAAAAGATACATTTCACACTAGTGCATAAAGTAAAAGTAAAACAAAAGAAGCATGAAACGTAGTCGTACTACTATTTTCATAGTAAAAGTATAAAAATGAAACGCAGCCTGCATTTGGAACTGAACTCGCTCAAAATTTAACTGTCAAAATTTTTTTAAAACTATATGAAAATCAGCTATTTTATGGGAGATACTTGCCAAAAATACTCTATGTCTCTCGTGTGTGATGATATTAAGGCTCATATGACTGTTAAAACTTGCTGTCACTTGTTTTTGACATAACGTCATATTCGTCATATCACGTATTACCTACTATTAAAACAAATAATACCAAATATTTTATTTACGTTAAAAAAATATTTGTAATAATTAGGAAAGCGCTATTTAAAAAATATATACTTAATGAAAATTGAACGATAGCTTACACTTTTATATTAATTATTTAGTATCTTTATTATAAGTTAAAAAAATCATTATTTATCCGGTTCAATATATAAATTATTGTATCTTGCCGGTTTGACCCCGCCTGAATATAAACCGGATTGAATCCGACCCAAATTCGTCGAGTCCATATTAATTATCGCACTCAATAGCCCATAACAATCCTGACGAACCAATAAATAAATTGGTGAAAGTTTCATTCAAATCGATTGAGCAGTTTTGGAGATTAGTGTCTAGTCATATACATACAAAACTATAAAATCTAGGCTTAGAGTATAGTGCCATCTTTTTAAATTGGTAATTTATTTCATGCAGAACTTCAAAATGCAAAGATTTTTTTTTTCTTTATTCGAATTGCTATTAACATCGGGATGCATTGAAAGTTAATTACGAAACATGTTAATCATATTTTGTGTACTTATAAGAGCGAATGAAGAGGGAAATGATGAATAATCCCTTTATTCAGGGGTTATTTTATCATGCAGGGTTTATGTGCTTATGCAATTGTTTTGTTCACTTTATATTATGAATGAATTCAGTTCAGTATTGTTTTTAATAATAAATTGAAAATCCAACCTTATACCTACTTTCACCAATCCTGAGATTAGAACCTAATAACTGGATGTCACATGATGTTATTTTGTTAGATCCTCTTTGTTAGTTTGTGATATTGTATTGTTGAGAGACCAATATATTACGAACAATGACACATCCAACAAAAAAACTCAGATAATTAGTGAAACGCTCTACTCTACTGTTGTTTTTCTGTCCTTCTTTTGCATTTCTGTTTTGCTGTATCATAATTTATTATGTTTTTAATTTATTAAATGAATTTTTTTTTAATATTTCATTGACCTCTTACTGTAAGCAGTTGAAATTACTTTCGATCTATATGAGTTAGTAAAATGGATTAAACGTCATTAGTCAGAAATGCAATTAAATATAACTAAATAATAAAATGGAACAATATCTCATGATGCGCTAGAAAGATTAAAATAAAGATATTGTTTATTTGCCATTTTTATAATAATTTATTATATATTAGTTTAATGGAAGACTATTTAATGGCAGTAAAAGTCGGATCAAGAAAAATATATGCATTATAATATCTCGAAGTTTTTGTAATCATACTGTTAAATAAAATTGTAACGAAACTTCTGTCTTTAATATTATTTTTTGTATAATATTAAAACGTAGCAGGGGGAGAATGAGTCGACTGGAGCTTTGGCCAAAAAAGTTGGATTGTGATGGGTTGGGCCACACTCGAAATAATTAATCTGGATGGGCCTAATCTCTGCTCATTCGTACGTACAATGTAAATCTTTTGAAAATATTTTGATAGATTTTGAGAAAACTTGCTATAATCTGTCCTGAAATAGTAATAAATGAAATAACGGTTCATATAAAATGTACGAAATACAAAATATAGTAGGTTGTGTATCTGGCGTGTGAATTATTATTTTATGAGACAGTGTGATATAGGCATTATGGTAAAACGAGAGCCAGTGAGTTGTAACAGCTACACAAGTCATAAAATAAACGCCCATGAGATATACATAGTATTTTTTGCACGTACCTCCTATAAAATAGCCGTTTTTCACACATTATGAATATATTTGACAGTTACATGTGTAGCCATTATCAATTCAATTGGTTTGTTTAAAACTACGCCTGCTTTGTGCTGCTTTGCTATCTCATTTCTTCTTATAAATAGTATTAAATGTTAACTGACAGTTCGCTTTTGAAAATTACTGTTGGATTACTAAGGCCGTCCACACGATACGAAAGCAATTAAAGTCACTATACACGATAGAGACGATATCTGGGTAACATGACATCACACTCGAGGCAACATTTTAGAGTCATGTAAAAAAAAATAACAACTAGGTGCAGTTTCGATTCATCTCTTTTAGGTGAATTCATATAGTCAGTTTAAGTAAATATGTGTTTACATTTGTCGGACAAACAAACTTTGTAAAAACATTCGCTTTTCATGTTTCTGTTGCTTCAGTAATTTTTATACTTAGTACCAATAATAATATTTATTTATTTATGTGTCACGTCTTTTCGGGAAAACTCCATGAAAGTGAAACCGAATAAAACACAGCGGATTTCCACGAAGTTGACATCAATTGTCTTTATATTTACGGGCGATATTACATAGTAGTAGAGATGGAAAAAACGGGTCTTTTTAGTGATCTTTGCATCTGGATCCCGTATGTGAGCCGGCTCACTGAACCGGTTCAAAAAGAGCCGAGTTCTGAATACGTTACTGCAGTCTGCCACTGAGTTACCTAGTTCAGTCAATCATATCACGACCTGTATAGAATCAAGAATGCATAGCCAAACATGTGATGCATGAGTCATTTCAGCTGACAGATGCATCACAGCGAGAACTGATACGTAAGTGTAAAATGTGCTTCTGTGTGTTAAGTGTTTCACTGAGTTCTGCGGTTCCGTTGATCCGTCGGCACAAAAAAAAGTGAGTCGGCTCTCACGGATCTTCTGTCGAAGTCGGCTCTTTGAACCGGTTCAGATCTGAGTTACCCAACTCTACATAGTATAGCATGTTGCTCCGATCGCACTTCCTTGCAGGTCGCCCGAGTTGCTCAGATCACGTAAGTCGAGTATATCGCCGATAGATCGCCTTCAAATTGCCCCGTTGGTGGCTACCCTCTCCTTTATCGAGGAAGTGACATTGTATCACTGCAGAATTGCTTTCGTGTTGCCTTGTGTGCAGGCGGCTAAGATTGTACCTATGTATTTTAGTTTTAGATCAAAGCACGAGTGCGTCACGAACCATTTTATTGCCTCTATACAGGCATCAAAAGCAGCTATTTCTAGGGCTGTGTGCTATAACATTAAAATATGGAAATGCAATAGTAAGCATGTATTACTAGCCGCTTCCCGCGGCTCCGCTCGAAATTGTAATGATACACGGCAACAACAACAGTAGTGGAATCTTCATCAAGACCTAACAGCTACATTTTCAGTCCAAAGAAACTGTATTTTAAAAATTAGAGTGTGTTAATCATTAACACCCCTGTACTTCCCCCTTTCCACACCTTAGAAGACTATTTTAGTATCATTACTCAACAAAAGAAACATGTCTGCCAAATTTCAAATCTGGAGGTCTAATAGTTCCGGAAGGTATGATATGATGACTTGTCAGTGACATTCATCCCATATTTCACCCCCTTTAAGTTTTTGTTCTGAGACAACAGGTAACCTATGTCCTTCTTTAGGATGCAATCTATCTCCTTGTTAAAGTTTATCGAAATCTGTTCAGCGGCTTAGGCGTGAAAGCGTAAAAAACAAACAAAACTTACATTCGCATTTATAATATTAGTTAGGATGTAACATATACTTGCTTTCATTACATGTGTAATTACTATTTCAGGGCAGATGATACACTATTAAATTCAAAGTAGAGGACACTTTTTGCCCGACTATATTTCAGTTTAAATAAGATTTTATCAAAATCGATTAAACGCGAGAGAAAAAAACGATGTTCACGTGACCGAAGTTGCAGATAAAAGCTAATGTTAGCTTATCTCTGACATTAGCACAAAATACCGTTTTGAATATTATGTGAGCCTCCGCTACTACGTCCTGATTGTTTTCTGATCGACATGTCGTAAAGCTAGCAACCGTAAAACCGTTCCCATAAACTCCGCGAATATTCACGCATTTAATCAATGCACGAATAGACAAAATTATAAGAGTACCCTGATCCCACACTGTGACATAACTCTCTAATATTTTCACTCTCAAATATCTGTTATGAATTCAATTGCGAATGTGCATAAGTCAAGATTTTGGCAAATGCCAAATGATAGGAGACAAAGTACTCGCATAAATTAATATTAAGAGATCTAACAGGAAATGTTTTTAAAAACCATATAAAAAGTAAACTGTTGCTGAATCCTTTGTACGATAAACAAGAGTTTTATCAATTGTACTAATGTATGTATGTGTATGACATAAGCTCACACATTTTGTAATGTTTTCAGCTCAGGGGCGTAGCTACCGCCGTATATGCCGTATCAATTATACGGGGCCCCCGGGCCACGGGGGCCCCCAACGTGCGTAAGCAAAAATTAATAAAAACTTCCCAATTTTTTTTTTATTTCAGAAATGACAAAAGTCAAAAAAAGCAATTTCTTTTTTTCCCGCGTAAAGCGTGCGTTCAAAAGTTGGCAACACCTTACATCGGTGATCGCGGGCTGCGGGATTTACCCATTTAAATCATTTACTTCAACGGGGGAAGGGCCCCCAAACTAATTTTTATACGGGGCCCCGCCAAGGCACGCTACGCTTCTGTTTCAGCTGTTAATAAATTATCTATCTATCTATCTATTAGTACTAAAGGAAACTCGTCTTTATAATATAATAATAATAATAATAGTATAATAACGCGTTTAACGTCCGTTTCTCGACTTTATGTCATAACAGACATCATTCGCACCATTACTATTTTCCATTTACCACACTTCCCGTTATTTTCTACGTTTCTAAAACTTCAACTTAACTAATAGCAATAGGCGAATGAAGGAATTATAGGAAGTTAGGATAAAGTAGATAATTTTTGAACTAGGAGTTTGATAGGTAATCGGCCATGGCCTCAAATAAGGAACCATCCCGATATTTATCTGGAATTAATTGAGTGAAACCATGGAAAACCTCAATCAAGATGGCCGGTACAGGAATTACCGTTTTTCGACGAGAGGCAGTAGGAAAAAGTCCTAGCCACATCTGCCCTCGCCGGGATTCGAACCCGTACCTCCCGAATGCGAGTCTAGTGCTGTCACCACTACTCTACCCAGCTCGGTGTAATATGTGTATAGTCTCTCTCGTCGAAGAGCTCCTAGAATCTGAATAACTTGGAATTAGGTCAAAAGGACATTTTTGTATTTTGACTCAAAAAATTATTTTTATGTTAACACTTAACATCTGATATTTGACAATTAAATATACCGAATCTGTTGAACAGAGTTTAAAACCCTTGGTGTTAAGATACTGATTACTAAAAAAGTTTCCACAAAGTGCCAAAATACGAGAAAGACTTAGTTCCGTTAACTGTGAAGCCATGCTATCATCAAGAGTCGGAAAATTGGTGTGAAGATATTGAATTCCAATAAAAGTATCCACAAGACATCAATATACGAATTAAATTAAAAAAGTTATTTTTGAAATCTTACGCAAATAATTTTGTGTAAAGTGTTACATTAAGATCATATAAAATCATTAGAATCATTTTTAATTACTTTATTACTACAATCTGTTAAAAGGAAAGTTGTAGGTTTACATGAATGATTCTGATACCTGACAAAAATCAGTAGGCGTCGATGCCATATTAAGTCAGTATGGTGTGAGCGTGTTATACAGAACTTTTGGAACCCACACACCATAGAAAACTGGATCTCAGGGTCGAATTACTCTATCAATGAATTTATCTTACTGTTTTAATTCATTTGCAATTGAGGGTTCTAAAATTTTATAACAGGGTTAAATGTGCATTCACGCCTATGCAATAAATAAAACTCAAAAATCAATAAGTAATAAGAGCTATTTAAAAAAATTGCGTATACTTTTCCCACAATTAATTGGAAAATAATATCCTTGATTAATAACGATTTCACTAAGTATAATTCATCGATACTATTGTATTGAAGTTAGATTTTTTTAGTTTTAAAAATCGATGGTTTAAGCTTTAAACGCCCGTATACTAAAACTGTCTAATTTAATATATCGTTATCGCATATAGTTTAAATTCAGATAAATGCAGCTGTTGGTGCAAGGGGCTATTAATCCAAGACTTCCCGTTGTTGTTTAAAGTAAATAAACGCTTTTCCGAAATGCTCATGAAATAGAAGTTTAAATGGAATAAATTGCATTATTAAAGTATTTCTTAACTGGAATAATCGCGCGATAATTACAAAAAACAATTAAAAATGAGAATCTCGTTCAAAAATACTTCTTTTTTACACACAACCACTCTAAAATGTAGCGATCGTAAAATGATGTATTTAGCACTAGTACGTATTAAAAAACAATTCCATCTAACCAATTCAACAGTAATTTCTAAAAACGCCATCAGCTACCATTAGACATGATGACAATTTAAAGTAGACGTAATTTTCATAAACAACCAAATGAACTGTCAAAAATATTGAATATTGAAAATATTGAACGTAATGCTATTTATATTTTTTGCATGACTGTTAAAACTCACTGACTCTCGTTTTTTTTCATAATAATCTGCGTTGCGTTCTAGATGCATAAATTATATTATTGCAATGTTAATAAATGTAGGAGGCTTTTCCTGTCCTACAGATCATTATCACCAATTTATTTTTGATGTGTTCTTGAAGGATTTTTAATGTTCTATGATTTTTAATTTTCTTGGTGAGATAAAAGCTAAGAACTATAACCTTATAATTAATTTTGATATTTTTAAAGATTGCATGTGTTATTTAAAAATTAGTTTATCAGCTAAAAAGAATGAATGATTGCCTTTTATGAATCATTTATTTTACAATCAAAGTAAACTTGTTATTTTTATGGGTGTTTAACGCAAATAATTAATTAATTTAATACAAACGATCAATTAACACTAAGCGATAGTCGGATTGTATGTACATAGTGTGACTATTATTTTAAATATTTAATACCAACTTTAAACTAAAAATCTGTTCATTGATAATAATTTAAAGTCGCCCTGCTTTTCAAAGTAAATGCCAAATGGTTTTGGGCGAACACCTGTCTGCTATACTTTGATGATACTAAAAGCTATAGAACAATTAATAATGACAACATTCGGTTGAGATTTTAGACTAAAAAGTGGATCGCAATCGGTTAGAAGAGTCGTCGAAACGGCTGCGACTCACCGGGCATCAGTTGACCATCCTTGACCTAGATCAAGATAATTTAACAAAATTATTATTTAGTTAAAGGTTTCAGAAAAATCAAAGGCCATTTTTCTATTTTTTCAGTTTATTGTTTTTTTTTTTTTTGTTAAATACGTTTAAATTAGAACAGTATACCTGCCTTTGTTCCTTTACATCAGGTGAAAACTTCACTTATTCCTTCCTGGTTCGATTTTAGAATGAGGTGTCAGGGCGACAGAGCATTTAGAAGTGTAAAATGCTAATCAGTAATCAGCAAACAGTAGACCACAAATAAACAAACAGTAGTTAAGTTTATTATCAGGTAGATAACTGGCAGACCCCCTGTAGGTTTTCCAGTGTGTTAACAACTTAATAAACCTTGCCTTAATCCCGCCCCTGCTTCTTAACAGTCGAAGACATATTAACCTTGTCGGAGTTCACATTATGCACAGCCTACTATGTTTTTCGAATAAGGACAAGTAGTGGGCGTGTAGCTATTAAGCAGAAAGAATATTGGGAATTAAAACCACAAGGAAACGAAAAAAGT
This sequence comes from Venustoraphidia nigricollis, assembly GCA_034508555.1. Classification (NCBI taxonomy): domain Eukaryota; kingdom Metazoa; phylum Arthropoda; class Insecta; order Raphidioptera; family Raphidiidae; genus Venustoraphidia; species Venustoraphidia nigricollis. Next base: position 1,510,149 of record JAVRKA010000065.1, on the reverse strand, counting down.
CGACCTACAACGATTGTTGTATTATTTGATAGAATGATTTTATAAAAAAAAGTTAAGTTCTATGACTTGATATGTCTGGAGCCGAAATTATTTTACTGCTTAGACATTAGAGAATGAGTCGAGTTTTTATAACGATTTTTTTTCAAAGCGTCACACATAGATGGATAGATTAACAGGACTTAGGATGAGGGCCAAGGAAAGCAATAGACTCATAAATGCAGAACCAACACAAACAAGTAGTCTTTCATGTATGGATTAATATGTACTTGCAGATTTCAACGAGTGGATAATTTTCAAGAGATATTTTTAAGAGAACCGGCAAGCGCTAGATAAACCATTATTTCACAAAATTTCCGAAAGTATATCAGGTCGGACTACTCTGGAGCAAAATTACTGCGACGGAACCTCCCCAAGGCTTAAACGACGTCCTTAAGATGAATTAATGTGTTTTTCCAGTTTTGACTTCAAATATCGTCAGTTTGTGAGAACAATGATAGAACAAAAATGCATATACCAGTAATTTTATTGAATGTAAGATCTCCTTCAAAAAAGTTCATAACGGCCATTTTGGGATGTTCCGTGGCAGTAATTTTGGAGTTCTGAGTATCCTTACTAATTAATATACAAGAATAACCACAAACTTGTCAAATAACTTATCAAATCCTTGGCAATATACAAAACATTAAAAAGCTTCTTACCTTTCTTGAAGACTGCAAACTGGCTCACCTTATTTAATAAACTCCTAAAACCTGAAAAAAGTTATACTTACCCTATAACCAGAAGCGTAGCGTGCCTTGGCGGGGCCCCGTATAAAAATTTGTTTGGGGGCCCTTCCCCCGTTGGAGTAAATGACTTAAACGGGGAAATCCCGCAGCCCGCGATAACCGATGTAGGGCGTTGCCAACTTTTGAACGCACGCTTTACGCGGGAAAAAAAGAAATTGCTTTTTTTGACTTTTGTCATTTCTGAAATAAAAAAAAAATTGGGAAGTTTTTATTAATTTTTGCTTACGGACGTTGGGGGCCCCCGTAGCCCCGTATAATTGATACGGCAGATACGGCGGTAGCTACGCCCCTGCCTATAACACTATTATAAATTTTAAATGATTTAAATAATTAAACTCACTTCGGCACATATAGCCTAGTTGCTGTGAGTCTATTTAATAAGAACAAGTTATCTCAATGTTGCAGTTCTGTCACAAAATGTTCCAAACTCGATTTTACAAAAAGTTATGGCGATAATTTTGAGCGCCTCACGTAAACTATTTGGAGCAATAGTTAGAAAAACATATTTTTTCACAGTAATGACGTCGTTTAGGCTTGGGGAGGCTTCGTTGTAGTGAATTTGGCTAATTTTATTCCAAAGTATTCTGGCCGGATATGCTTTCGAAAATTTTGAAAAATAATAAGTTATCTCTCACGTGCCAGTGACTTGTGATTTGTGACTTTTACTGTTTGAGCTGCAAGTCTATCATTTTTAAGGCCTCTTTAAATGAATTTATTTCGTCACGTTTTTCCTTTTTTGAGAGTATCCTTTACAAGGTCGTAAATTTCTTTTTGACACCAAGACCTAATATCTAGACATACACAGCAATGTGCCAGCCAAGTTTGGCAACAAATTCACTGTGTAGTATAGTAATAACCTGGCCCTATAACTCAAAATCGGTTTGCTTTTTGTCAAAATTGCATTTACAATCGTCTGACGTCAGTGTAATATTAATGTAAGAATAACGTAAATATATGTTAATTAAAATTTAATCTATAAAATAACTGATTTTCACTTTATTTTATAAAAAAATTGACAGATTACTTTTGAGCAAACGGCACTTCTAATAGTAAAAAAAACTGACAGACAAGAGGTGATTAATTATGGAATTGGTAGAACGTGACCCGTTTTGTTTTACTTTGCAGCACTAGTGATGTAATGAGTTACTTTACATGCCTGCATACATGGATGTAAAACGACTATTTTATAGAGAGTAGAGACCGTGTCAAAATAAAAGTATGCCTTCCTTTATAAAATAGTAGCTTTTCATTTCTGTATAGCGGTCGTGAAATTACACATTTAACACTAGTGCTGTAAAGCTGCGTAAAGTAAAATTAACGTAATTGTATTATAGTCGTACAGCATGAAATTGAACGCAACCTACAATTAGAACTGATCTTGCTCAAAATTAAACTGTCAAAAATTTTGAAAATTAGGTGAAACTCAGCTATTTTATAGAAAGTCGCATAGATGCGAAAAAAGGAGCCAAGCTCGGTACAAAGAATAAGTCGGATTGTTGAGTTTATGGAAGAGGAATTGAGATTAAACTGGACGTTAAGTTTTCACCTGGCTAGTTTTCATACTGCACGAATCATTTATTTGTAATATAAAACATGAAAACTTTCCAAGTGAAAACTTGCCATCCTCTTAGATATCAAACTTTTATTCGACGAAGCCAATAAATACACTGACTCTTTGTAGCAAACTTGGCCCTTTTTTGCACATTTATGTTTTTGGTGGTATACCATTCTACCTGATATAGTTTGCAGGTATGGTATTAGCAGAGTACTACATGTTCTTATACTATGGTATTAGTTTAAAAATTGGTTAACTTCTTAAATACTTATTCAGCTCTCAAGTGTATTTAATAAACTGTCTCTTCTAGTTTTATCAGCTGCCAATTACCTAAAATTTTAGTAAATAATTCGAATAGTCTTTATTTTGTTTTCCTGGATTTTCGTTTTTTAGAAAAAATGCGTTCCATTCTGAATTCGAAACTCCGTTCTAAGCAAAAATGATGTTCATGTAAAACCTATTATTTACTAATTATCAGACAAAATATTCGAAAAGTTGATATCATATTATGATTATATTTTTTAAGTTCCTTCAGTTTTTTGATATTAATTATTACGTCTTATAGAAAAGTGTTAATAACTTATTACGTAATATGAAAACAAACTTTCGGATCATCTATAAAAACTTGGCGCTGGCGTCTCTTTGTAGGTATTGACAATTTTAAATGTAGGCTAACCGGTATAATGTGAAAATAGGTACCAACGTTGATATAAAATATACAACTGCCATATTGATATACCTAATTTTGTTTTCAGTTATATTGATTTGTTTTACACATAACTTTTAACACTTGTTTTAAAATGAAAATAGTATTTAATATTAGAAATTATGCAACATAATCGTTATTATGATCACTCCACATTTTACTTAAGTAGTATATAAGTATATAATTATTCATTAAAGATCAATATGTATATTTATAATAAGTATATTAATGGTATGCAACCTATATTCTCGCAATCTGAAGTTCATAAAATTCATTTCATCTTGTATTTTTTTCATTAACGTGACATACACCGGTAAAAGACATTGTAGTTTAATATGTACAATTTAAAAATGTTCTAACGAAAATGAAGCATTTTTGTAGTGATATTTTCGGTGTACGTGAGCGAGGTTGGCAGTATACTATCCGCATTTTTTAACTAGCCAATCAGATGGGTCGTTTCTTGTTACTTGTAGTTGCGCGGTTGATGCTAGGCGTATGCAAGTCTATATAACAAGGTGCCGAGGCCACGTCGGGTTCAGAAACGGTGACAAACTCGTGTTGTGTAAAGTCTCTGTGTCGAAATAAGTTTTATACTTTATATATATTTATTTATTAAAATAAATCAACAAACAAAATGAGGGAAATTGTTCATATTCAAGCTGGTCAGTGCGGAAATCAGATTGGTGCCAAGGTGAGTGCAAATTTTCGGCTTTTTATCCAATAATTCTGTACCGGCATTTTTCATGATGCCCGTTGAAGTCTGACGCCATAGTTCTTTTGTTTCATAAATTAGGATTATCTATTAAGTATTTGGATGTTTTGTGCATTCAAAACTGATTTGTTAAGAAAATGCTTCTTTCGTCTTGTTTTCTTTCCAATTTTAACTACTGTGGCGAATTTAGAATATTGGCGTGGTTTGATCAACATGGAAGCCGGCATACTTTATAGCCGTGATGCTGACGCTACATGGATGGTACAAATTTCTAACGGTTTTTTTTGGCCTTGATTCTAAGTTTTCAACGCCTGTCTAATACTATATAGCGATTTTTCATATTGTTTCATCAGTTAATGTTTTTTTTTTTTTTACTTTTATAAAATTTCGTACTCCAGCAAATAGTTTCTTTTTTGAGAATATTATTTAAGAAAATGTTGCAATATATTATAGATTTCGTGTTTCATGCAGGGTGTGGTCTTTTTTTATTTTATGTTAATATTCGGTTTCTTTTTATTTGATTTCTCAACCAATTAATATAAATTATCTACTAATTGATAAAACCGATAATTTTAATTTATCTAAATAAAATTGCATTTTCGTTTGAACAAGCCGATAGAAAGATAATGCACGACGTTTACAACTACATTGTAAATTAGTAATTTCTAGAACTATTTAAATATATTACAGAATCATTTTATTAAGCAGTGGCGTCGATTGGCTTTTTTGTAATTGCTTTTTCGAAGGTGGGGGGCAAACAATAAAAAATGGTCACATATCAAGTCCCTTAATTTAGCAAAAAAATATAATACATGTATATAAATATTTGGAATCAAATAGTTGTTTGGTATGAGCGGGCTATATTATTGATTTACTTCATCATACTAACTGTAGACTAAAGAAAGATAAAAATAAAATTTTATTTAGTATGTATGAAACCTATAAAATACAATTCAACGATTACTGGAACTGAATAAACATTGTAAAATATAATCACCAGACAGTTATATCGATCCGTGTTGACCCAAGTTCAACGCCCTTCTGTGTAGATATGTGGATTTTTTATACAACAATGGAATTACTATTTGTTTAATTACTACAGTTCAGCTATTAAAATAATATGTTGACCTCGAAATCTCATGAGAAGAGAAATTGCAACTGATTTTTTCGTACGTGAAATGAAACCTTTCACAGTTGGTAGGGATGTTCGGTTACAAAGAAATTACAGTTAGAACTCAGTGCAGTATAAAAATGACTCGGAAATTTGATTATTTTTTTGAGGGCTTCGTACTATGAAAAAACAACCCTAATAAGATCACTCTCGTGTCTCTGTTCGTCTGTTATAGCTTATTTTTTCCGAAACTTAAGAAAAAAAAATTAATTTGGTACATAAAGTTAGATGGATAGCGTAAAAAAACCAATTTCGATTTTGGAAGTTAATAGTAGGGGACAATTATGAAATATACACCTTAAAAGATTAAAAAACGAGCAATAGGTACCACCCATCTCCGGAAATACTGAGCCTAAAATTTCCAAAAAAAATAAGGCCTCTCGCCAATTGTTTACAGGAAAACCTAAACAAAAAGCCTAAAGTTCTCACGGCAAACGAAATGGTATGGACTCTCTCGTCGCGATTATTTTGCATCTTTAATGTAAAACTGACAGTTCATGAACCATAAGAATGAAGGATATGTAATTTTATCGTAGTTATTATTTACTTAAAAAAACTAAAATAATATAATTTAATTTCTGCCCAATGTAAAAGATTACTCAGAAAATGTAAATAGTGGGGATCCTTGGCGCATAGTAGGTACCTGATTCATTTATTTTACCAAGAAATGTTTGAACATAAGCAAAGTACTTAATAACACATTAAAAAAAATTGAAATTTGAAAAAAAAAATCTTACAAGGTCTTTTGTTACAAATGTTGTTTGTTTCACAAAGTTTTTTTATATATCAAATTACACGTACAGTATTTAGTTTACAAATGAACATGTGTTCAATTGCGAAATGTCTTTAAATCTTTTCTATATAAGGTATTGATCTAAAAAAATAATGTGTAATTACGGGACGTTCATATTTTCAATGGTAAACAATTGGCGAACGTCATAACTTGTTTATAATTATTTACTCAAAACAGTAGCAGATTATCAAATATTTCAGTTTGCTTTAATGAATCATTTTTGTAAAAAACACGAACGTTTAAAACGATATTAAACAATATTGCGTGACCCGTCCTTTGCTTGCCATGTAACATATACACTATTGGCCAAGGGATCGAACCAAGATTTCTCGACGTCGCATAGCCACCTGAACAATTTGGCACAATTTATTTTATTATTAAATGTGAAGCAAATAAATGATTATTATCGAATCTTGATATTCAACTTTTTACGAAAGAACACCATAATATATATATATTACATATATGCGACGGATATGGCATTTCGTTTTTTTTTTTTAACAGCCACAGCGTTTCATTCTATATATTCCGTACTAATGATTTATAACCATTTTGCATATCCATTAATGGCCTTTAATTTATTCCTTGGAATACAATGAATGCCAATCCTCTATTATTATATCGCATCACTGCTCAATCTGTTTTAATTACTTCTATTATTATTGTAATTAAAGTAATTAAAATATGGTGCATGATCTCTAATCTAGAATGCTAAATCTTGGCGTGGCGGTATTCACGCGTGTACGGTAACCATTATTAGTGATAACAGCTAGAAAATAGGACAACATGGAGGAAATTTAATTTTGTCTCGCTAATTAGTTAAAGTCAGTGATTAATTGAATCTAAATTAGGTATTTAGTAACGTGGTTGGTTCATACTTATACATCAGTAACTTAATGCATTCGAGAATGACTTGCGTTCCATTGCAACGATATGTATTACAATTTACTACTGATATTGAATATTAATTAGTATATTTCCCGTAAAAGTCGTATTTCAGAAAGATCTGATAACAAGATGCGATATGTTATTTAATTCCGTTTGATCTTAAAAATATTACAGTGCATTTCACTGACGATCTGACATACATACTGCTTGTTTGCGCTACAGAAGAGAAATAATGTATCTTTCACGAAATTTCTCTTTTTTCTCTTCTTTCATAAATAAATCTGTTAACAATGTACTTCCTGAAATACGGATATTTTTTGATCAATTACTTGTGATTGTTTCACAAGAGTGTAGTATCTAAGTATCGATCACGATGTTGTTAATTTAATTTAGCTATCTTGTTACATTAGCATAGTCTGAAATTTTTAAAGGATAATATTACCGGAGGAAGTAAAGATCAAGTTACCTACAAACGGACATTGCATAAAGGGTGGGAATAAAATTAATTCTAATGAAGCCAATTTTAATTACTTAACAACATAAACAACGTACAAAAATATTACGGCTTATTTAGAGAAATAAAGAAATTATTTTTTAAAAGCCTTGACTGAGACTATCATTCTGGTCCATAGACCATAAAGTAATAACAATTAGCATAGTATTAATTGTTTTGTCAGCAGTGAAGAGATAAATATGATAAGAATCACTAAAATCACGAGACAATCTTCACAAATACCGATTACCTCATCTTATTCTAGTTACACTATTACTACATACTTTTGAGGGGGGGAAATATGCAGTTATGTCTAAATATAGTAATGAGTCAATGACTAATAATTCTGACCGGCTTTTTCAAACATGTTTTGATTGTAGTCGTGGTTATCTCTCTCTCTCTTTCGATTAGGTCTTTTAAATTCCCTCCATGACATATGCTCAATGATATATCTACCATCCTCAATTGCGTTTGGCGGCCTACACACGATATGCAAAACATAAATCATTCATCCACTTGTTTGTTAAACTGGTTGACCATATATCGAGGACAGGTTCAAAGGTGCACTGAAACAGATATTCTTCTACACCCAGTTTCTAGAATGTTAGTTTGTATCTTGGAGTACAGTTTATAGACGGTCGACAACAGAAGCCATTAGCAATTTTTATAGTTGAACTAATTTAGTCTATATAATAAAAAGTAAACAGATTATTATACAAGGGTGTATTTATCGCTAAAAAGATTAATAACCAAATGGAAAAAAAATCCATTTTGAAAGTGTCTCCACATGGATTCAAAATTTATAAGAAATGCATTTAATGCGCCCAATCCAGAAGCAAAAGTAAAATTTAATAGTCCAATATTTCGAAATCATTGTGAATGTATTCTGGCACTAATACAGAGATAATAATTAGATTTGAGATGCTCGACAACTAAGGTCATCAGTATGTTATTTGAATGTAATTTCAGTTTAGCTGTCTGATAATTTTGTGTGGTTTAATTATTATAAAAAAATCATTTTCTGAGTACTTCATTCGCACCTGGCAAGGTATTGTTGAAGTAGAGAAGTATAATAAATAGGTATGGCATTAGACTCTAATTACACAACTTTCCAGGTATCTCTTAGAAGGGATGTAATTTCATTTTCTACGAATTGTGTTTGTCATAAAGGAAATTGTAGTGAATTGAATAAATATGGAATGTTTTTTTTTCTACTTTGGTTCAATGATAGCTTTTGTTTGTGCCAATTCTTGGAAAAATGTAAATTACAGCTTCAATTCCTAAGTGTTTTTTTAAAATTTGCACTTTAACGCAACATGTTTGCATTATGCTTTTAATTTAATTTTTATGCATTAAAAACAATTACTTCAAATTAAAAACGATTTAAATCAAGGTAAAAAACATTTCCGACCGGAGATACGTATTCAGTTACGCTGTAGATTTTATTTTTTAACTCACCAGCGGCGTGCCTCCCCCGCGTATTATAAATAATAAATTCATTGCCCACATTGCAAGGACATAGTTCGTTCTATTCAAAATGGCGTACGATGACTCACCAATCTTTCCCTTCATACCTATTTCGTGTTAACAATACCGCGTGTTCGTCTCGCCGTTTTGGCATTTGAATTTGTTTTCGTGTTCGTTTATGCAAATTAAATCGAGTCGTGACGTCAAAAAGTGTTTTTGGTTAGGCAGATACATTAGTTTTTGGTGTAAGCCGGCGATTTTATCACTGTAAAAGAGTTATTTTTGAAACATAATGAAATAACGCGCACGGCTTTATAAAATTAAGTTGCATGTTTGCCTTTCAAGTCTATCAAAAAAAAAAAGGAAGCAGAAATACGTTAGAAAAAGAAACGTTGTAACAGAGGTAGTAACACCCTTATAGCTGTAAAAGTTGAGGGGCTGCAAGCAAACGAAAGGAACATCTGTCGAATCGTTAACATCTGCCATTATCTTTTATGTTCGAGTTTACTTTTGGTGAAGGGAACGGATATTGAAAATAAGGTCTATGAAAGTAGAACTTTAACTCCTAAGATTAGAAATTATTTATAGTTTGTAAAAAGTCTATTGGACTTTCTCGCTTTTAAATATCTGAGCAAATGCGAAACAAAATAAAGTTCGTGGCAGTATTGATTTTTGTATCCATTTTAAACTTCTGTTTCCAGTGGCGTGTGTCAGAAGTTTACGTTGTAGTCAATTTGCTATCGCGATATATTTCAAATTTATTTCTTGTTAGCGTGTTTTTACCCATATTTTTTCTGAAAACTATATTTTCTCGACTTTACCGTCAAACTAGTTTATACAGTGTGCTTCACTTTACATGAGGCCACCTAAATAACTTTCATTTTAAAAACAATCGTTTTAAAATTTTCAGTAATTATGCAGTCCATTAAGATGCATCTTTTTGTAGGAACATTATTTTTCAAAAGTCAAAATCTAGCCAACTACGATTAAAACAAAAAGTAGGGCTTCAAGTAAACTCATGTGCGATCAAGATAAAGCAAAATTTTATTAAAAAAAGTCCAGAATTACAAAAAGACTCCTAAGAATGGAGTTTTGTCAAAAAAGTCATTTTTTAAATTTCTCAAAATATGAATGCAATCTGCAATTTATTTGCTATTTTATTGTTTCATGGCACTCTTGTTAGTAAAGTAGCAAATAAATTACAGGTAGCATTCATATTTTGCGAAATTTAAAAAATGATTTTTTTTGACGAAACTTCATTTTTCGGAGTTTTTGTGATTCTGAACAACTTTTTTAAATAAAATTTTGCTCTATCTTGATCGTACAGTTTACTTGAAGCCCTACTTTTTATTTTAATCGTAGTTGGCTAGATTTTGAGTTTTGACTTTTGAAAAATAATGTTCCTACAAAAAAGATGCATCTTAATAGACTGCATAATTGTTGAAAATTTTATAACGATTGCTTTTAAAATGAAAAAGTTATTTAGGTGTTCTCATGTAAAGTGAAGCACACTGTAGATGGAGAAAAACACGATTTCTTTAAAATTCGTCTGAAGCCTTGCAACCTTCTTGTCTTTCAAAATATAATTAAGCCCCTACGATTTCAGTTTGTTGCTTCAAAGTGCACATAATTCTCTTCAACTAAACCAATTCTTGCTTGCAAAGCAATAACAGTATATTTTAATTAACACTTAAACAATAAACGATGGATTTTTAAGCATTTCAAATGTACTTCGCGGCGTTTTTTTTTTTAGAACTGCAATCCACATCCTGCCTTCTGTGTTCGTTCTACCATAAACTTCACTGCTAACGTAATATCCGCATTCTAAATAAAGACAACAACATAACATTATAATGCAATACGTATCTCTCGTTCTTTGTTTTGCATTGGTAAATAATGGTATTCTCGGAACAAATTCTTTAATGTCTGCGAGAAAGAGAAGCAGACATTGACGCGTGTACGCTTATCTTTTTTCTGCGCTCACTTGAATGCTGTTTGAATTTTATAAGCGGTATTTTCCGTACAATGAACTTTTGAACTTGAGAGTTTGCTAAAATTAACTCTAAACTTAAATTTAGAAATGATTTGTTCTGTTATAGGTTTAACATAATTTCCATATTTTTAAAGTCCAGTTACTTTATATCTACAAAAAGAACTAGAAATTCGAATTGTTGAAGTAGGGCACGATTTCTAGAAAATTTCTGCGTTGTGCAACTGTAATATCAATTAATATAAAAAAAAATTGTTTTTGTTCGTGAATACTAATAAGTTTTTTCTTTCTTATGTTACAGTTCTGGGAAATCATCTCCGATGAACATGGAATCGACCCAACTGGAGCATACCACGGAGATTCAGACCTCCAATTAGAACGTATCAACGTTTATTACAATGAAGCCAGCGGCGGCAAATACGTACCGCGTGCCATATTGGTCGATTTGGAACCTGGAACCATGGACTCTGTCCGTTCCGGTCCATTCGGTCAAATTTTCCGACCAGATAACTTTGTGTTTGGACAATCTGGTGCCGGTAACAATTGGGCTAAAGGACATTATACCGAAGGTGCAGAATTAGTAGATTCTGTTTTAGACGTCGTTAGGAAAGAAGCCGAATCATGTGATTGCTTACAAGGATTCCAGTTGACTCATTCCCTGGGAGGAGGTACTGGATCGGGAATGGGTACTTTACTTATTTCAAAAATTCGTGAAGAATACCCAGACAGAATTATGAACACTTATTCCGTTGTACCATCACCAAAAGTATCAGACACCGTTGTAGAACCATACAATGCCACTCTCTCAGTACACCAACTTGTCGAAAACACGGATGAAACATACTGCATCGATAACGAAGCTTTATATGACATCTGCTTCCGAACATTAAAATTGACAACGCCAACATACGGTGATTTAAATCACTTAGTCTCTTTAACAATGTCAGGTGAGAATCCATTAAAAAATAAGTATATTTTGGAGTGCTTACATTTTATAGTTGTTTTTCTAATTCTAAATTGAATCTTTCTTTTTCAGGAGTAACCACCTGTCTCCGTTTCCCCGGTCAATTAAATGCAGATCTCCGAAAACTCGCAGTAAACATGGTACCATTCCCGCGTCTTCACTTCTTTATGCCCGGATTTGCCCCACTGACATCCAGAGGTTCCCAACAATACCGTGCATTGACAGTACCAGAATTAACACAACAAATGTTCGACGCTAAAAACATGATGGCCGCCTGTGATCCACGACACGGAAGATACCTGACAGTAGCTGCCGTATTCAGAGGAAGAATGTCGATGAAGGAAGTAGACGAACAGATGTTGAACATCCAAAACAAAAACAGTAGCTACTTCGTCGAATGGATTCCAAACAATGTCAAAACAGCCGTATGTGATATTCCACCGAGAGGCTTGAAAATGTCGGCTACGTTTATCGGTAACTCGACTGCCATTCAAGAATTATTCAAGAGAATTTCCGAACAATTCACCGCTATGTTCAGACGTAAGGCTTTCTTGCATTGGTACACCGGTGAAGGCATGGACGAAATGGAATTCACAGAAGCCGAATCGAACATGAACGATTTGGTATCCGAATATCAACAGTATCAAGAAGCCACTGCCGATGAGGAAGCCGAATTTGATGAAGAAGCTGAAGCCGAAGTCGACGACAACTAAACTCGTAACAATTGCGCGTAAAACGATCATATCGCGTTTGGACGTGATTGTAAAATGACGCCGTTTTGCTTAATTGCAAAATGTACGTTGCTTTTTCATGTTTACAGTCTTACAAATAAATCCATAACTTTTTTTTCTTAATTTTGTTATTCATTGTTGTCGTTTTTATAGTATTTTTCCATTTTGTCGCATGGCATTAACTTTTTTAAATTTTATGATACGAGTTAATTGCTTTTTATATGAATACAGTGATTTTTGGCTTTCATTTTTTGTATTAAAATATGTATTTGAATACATTCCTAATCGTACATAATCATTGCATTTTTCAATCATAAAAAAAAATATTTAATAATTCATTACTGTGAAACCATTTCATTTCGTCTCATTCATTATAAAACAATATAATAAAGAAAATCTAACATATCGGTTGTTATTATTTCAAGTGCCTTTTGTGAATTGATAGTGGTCAATGCTTAGCTGCCAGAATATCCCATTTTGTTTTTCTTCAGTATTTCTGCCAGAGGTTCGTTTTTTTCAATTCCTTGGTTCTATTTTCTAATTGCATAAAATTTGCAGTTTTAGACTTAGAAAATATATTCCCACGAAATGATTACCACAGAACACGGGTTTCCAAACTTTTTCAGTTTCCGGCGCCCTTAAAATACGATTTTTCCTTGGTGCCCCAAATCAAAACCTTTATCTCATGGTAAAACCTTATGTTACCACTAGTTTTTCTTCGTTTCTAATTCGGAAACTCATTGATATATCCTATACCTCCAATGTTATCTGCAATTTTATTTAATAAATAATCGAAACTGTCCACGGCGCCCCAATAAAACAGCCGCAGCGCCCTAAGGCGCCAAGATTTCGCGACGGTACGGGAAACCGCGTCGCACACGGAATTAATGCCTCGAAGCAAAAATTACTAATTCAGTGATGTTTTGTTATCCGACTATTTTTGTATAGCAGCATGGTAAATAGTTCTGAAAAAAGACTGCTAAAATCATAACCCAGTTTTACAAAAACTATAGATAGTCAAATTAGCATCGTCCATGACAGGATTGTTCATATAAAAAGGTCCATAACTTTGACATCTCTTAGTACAAGTGAAAAAATCTGGGGTTTGCAGCATTGATAAAAAAAATTCAGAAATCCATTGTAGGCAATCTCTTTATGCTATGAAAAATTATCCATATAAGAAATGTTCATAACTTCAATTTTTCGAGTACTAATGAAATTTTCAGGTTTTGCAATCAACTATTGAAAATAAATGCTGGTATTCTTGGGTAATCTTAACTTGACGTCAAGTTAAATTGTCCACAGGTAAACGTCTATAACATGGACATTTTTTGAGCAGTAATGAAAAAATGGGTTTTAGCAGTACAAAGGATTGATAAAAAAATCGAAACTATGTCATGGGCAATCTGACTTGTCTGTGAATAACTGCGTCCTCACCTGCAAACATGATTTTGTTTTAAGTAGCACTAGCAACCCAGAAGCGTAGCGTGCCTTGGCGGGGCCCCGTATAAAAATTTGTTTTGGGGGCCCTTCCCCCGTTGAAGTAAATGACTTAAACGGGGAAATCCTGCAGCCCGCGATAACCGATGTAGGGTGTTGCCAACTTTTGAACGCACGCTTTATGCGGGAATAGAAGAAATTGATTTTTTTGACTTTTGTCATTTCTGAAATAAAAAAAAAATGGGAAGTTTTTTTTTGCTTACGCACGTTGGGGGCCCCCGTGGTCCGGGGGGCCCGTATAATTGATACGGCGGTAGCTACGCCCCTGTAGCAACCCATTATTACATATATACTGTATATTTTTACCATTCTAACCCACTAATGGGGAATTGTACTAGTTTAGGTCAAAATTCACTTTTCAATATTTTTTCGTTTTGAGGTCTTCTGAATCCAAAAAACATATTTTTGGAAAAACTCTGTGCGTCTGTTTTCTGTTAGTCTGTGAGCACAGTACAGGTCGAACGGATTAAATCCAAATTTTGGGATGATGTTTGGTATGCAAATTTGAAGAGTCCTATTGTTTTTGGGGAAAATCGACACATGCGCAGAAGAAATAAATCCCATAATGTTGTTTTTTGTATAACGATGGTATACTTTTATAACGGTTTAAGAAAATAAAAAAAAATAGATGTTCTTTTGTTCCGAAGATCTGTCAAAAATAAATTCGGTAGTTGATAAGCATGCTTTGGGTAATTTTTCATGTAAAATCTTATTATGAACGATGAAAATCAAAAGCTTTCATAATATTTATTACTAGTTGTTACCCGCGTCACCGCACGCTTTAACAGAAGTTTTATTTTATTTATTATAATATTTCAAATGTCAATATTTATGAAGTTGGAATGGTCCTGTCGCCCAATTGGCTGGATTTTTTTCGACAGATACAGAAAGAAACCGCATGTTGGACATTTTTTTTTAAATAACGTGCGCAACGAGTAAGGTTATGAGCACGGGTCTAAATTATAGAGTAAGTATAATGTATGTCACTAGTATCATTTACTCCTATAATAATGGTTTCCGAAATATCTGTGATAAAAGCTGGAAAAATTGAGAATTTGTTGGTTTACGAAATTATTTGCTGGTAAGCCTTCCGAATACGATTGAACAAGTGTCAAAAAAGCCAATCATCCTTAAAAACTAATTATATGGTTATATCTCTCACTTTAAGCTCAAATATTTTTAGAAACCGTTGATTTTTATTTTACACGAAAAATTCTCAAAATGAGGTTTTCCAGAATCCGTTGAATATATAAAATAAAAGTTGTGTGTATTAGGGGCTGCTGTGGGCTGCGCAAAGATTCAACACCCAAATCAGGTTGTGTTGTGTCGCTCAAGTATGTACTTTGCAATTAGGCTTGTTGAAAAAATATCGATATTTTTTATTTGATATATCGATATTTTTGGGCGATATTTAATATTTAGATATATCGATATAAAATTCCAAGTATCGAAAAGGTATAAACATCGATATTTTTTTCCAAAATCAACACTGACTGAACACTAAATTTCTTGTAAAAACAGAAAATGACCAGAAAAATTGTTTTTATTTTTTATAAATAAATAGATCCATTTTGTAAAAAAACTGAATGCTGTGGAACTCGGGACCGCATGGTATCCGACACAGTTGGTAAAACAAAATGGTGATACAATAATATACAAACTAAATAAATAAAAATTAGTGTAATAAATAAGTGTTTTGGATTGTTTTATCGGGATTGAAACAGACTCGGTAGTTTAACCGTTAAACTTCTGAATTCTACATGTACGTATTATGTATATAGAATAATTCTGATAATCATTTAATAACTAAACAAGTGTGAAAATATGTGCTATTTTTAATTTTTGAATCTATAAATAAAACTTATCAATTATGTTAACTTTAAACCACAATAAAATTACTTTTGGGGTGATTGAAATTTGAAATACGAACAAAGTCTAGGGGAATTGTTTATCTATATGTTAAGTTTTTGACATTTCCACTCTACTTCATTTCAAGTAATAGTGGTAGTAACCTGTCAGATTTATTAATTTGAACCAAATAATCAAAATTGTAAACTTTTTGAAGAATTTATTAAAAAATAGGTAAATATACATATATCTTTATCTACTCAGTTATGTAACTTTCTGCCTATTGAACGGGGCATCATAATAAAACTAGAAAATGTGACTTGTGTAGTAGACCAAATAACTACTGTATCTACAAAAGTATTACAAACATTTAATCGATCTGTTTGGTATGTTGGAATCCTATGACCTATTTCGATCTTTGAAGTGTTAACCAAGGTTTTTATTATTTAATTTGTATTAATTTTATATCATTGCATGAGTTTTTTCTTATGTTATATAAATTTTTAGTTTCTTCCAGGCTTCTTTATTGGTTTGAGAGCTCTTAAGTTTTAAATATAAGTTGTCAATTTTTTTAAGTACTGTATTTTGTTTGTATAATACAAATAGCAGTTTTTTTTATAAATTTGTTTTAAAAGTTGTGTGAATTATTTTGTCATCAGTTATGATTAATTTTATGTTTAATTATTAATAAAAGACTTGAATTTTAAATGTTGTAACGAGTGGTTTTATTTACTACGTAATGTACAGTGTGCGTTCAATAATTACATTTTTTTAGTTATTTGTGAAAAATCAATTCTTTTTATATTACGTAATACATTTTCTAGAATGTGCAAAGTTATTTTTAAATTAAACTATTTCCTACAACGTAAAGTGAGTTATTTAAAATTTTTTTAAGCTTGGTTTTGGATATTTTTTGCATTAAGTGCAGTACTTAATAAACTTTTGTTTTAACATATTAATTTTGGGCATGCTTTATTTAAATACTTTTTTAATTTAGTTGCTATTTAAAGTTACGTACTATATGCAGTGCAAAAAGTGCATTTTTTTGAATAACTGCAACAGTTAAAATTTTGATGATGTGATTGTCACGTGCCTTGTCATACAACTCATACGCGGGGCAAATTCCTTTAATCCTTTATAATAATATTTTACAATCTGAATAATTACGTAGTTTTCTAAGTGCTTGTGCTCTATTTTACTCGTTTTAAAATGTAATACATATTGGAGCGCTTACTAAATTTAATTTTGTACAGATTTTTAAGTAGTTTTTATTTTTAAAACAGAAAATTGAAATAAATGTTCTGATTGAAACTTGAAAATTAAATTTCTCCATTTCTGTGCAGTTATTAATTAATAATTATATTTTTTAAAGAACTGGATCAATCAATTAATAATATTAATATCCAATCGCAACGTTTCGTTTTTATTTAATGCATTATTAATTGATTGATCCACAGTCATCTAAAAATATAATTATAATATATACTGGATCTGAAACCACATATATCATGTTATTAATTAATTTGCCAATCATTAGGGATGCTACAATTTACCACAAATCTGTTTACACGATATAAAAGAGAATTAGAGTAACAATCTCTTAAAATTATATCTGCCTTTTGTTTTGTGCAGATAAATTTGAACAAGATATTAAACTACTTTTAGTAGTACAGGCACCATGAGGTACTTCTGTCTGCAAAATATGAGAACCACAAACTGTTTCGTGATTTGCTTAGATGATATCTTTAAGCTATCATCGTATACTTAAACAACTTTACACCTATTTAGTGGTGGAATTTAATCAAAATTTCATGTTACAAGATTTTACAATTTTTGTTAGACTGCTACAACAACTTATTCAATAACTGAGATGCGGAGGTATAAAAAAGAAAATGCGGTAGGTAGTGTCACAGTCATTACCATTGAGGTTTTTGGCGGAAAATATCTTACTTAAGGCTGTTGGAACGCTCTGAATTTAAAGCCAAAAATAGAGTTTCGGCTGTAAACTAATTGCGGACTTATTCGTCAATATTCTGCGAAAATTCTTTCTCTATAAGGAAGATAAAGGACAAATCTAGGTCTCTAATGGACTACTTTTGTAATTTATGTACGATTTACTAGAAAAAAGTTGGCATCAATTGTGCCAAAAAAACGCACATTTTCAATGTCACACTACGACCTTATTCGTAGTTATTTCACAGAACTGTTCCATCACAAACCTAAAGTGACTCTTCCTTTTTCGGAAAAGTTTTTTAAATTTTCAAAATATTTCCAAACATTTGAGTAATCAATCGACAGCGGCACCCTTGCAAAAAAATTTTTTAGCCTCGATGTTGGCACCAGCCAAAAATTGAAACGTGCGGATGATTTGAGCGAGACAGAGCTAAAGAAGGTCACACCCCAATATGTCTTTTGCCTACCTCGCCCCTTACCGCTGGGTCTCACCACAAACTAAATTCGGAGCGTTCCGACAGCCTTAAGCAGTGTTGTCGTAGCATGGTATTTGTAGGGTTAGTAAATGGTAAGTCAATTTGTCGACGCTGCCTCATCCCTCGCATTTATTCTGCTGTTGATGCTGTCGTAGAAGCCTTTTCGGATTCCGCGTTTATTTTTCTGTCATTTTGTAGCCGCTTACGAAACTTATTTACCTTCTTTTTTGGAGATATTTGAACATGTTTAGAATTTTTGGTTTGACTACTTTGCTCTATTTTTTAAATTTCTTTTGCTATTGTCAGTATATTAATACAGTATAAACTCTATTTAGCGACGCTGAAGGGACTGCGCATTTTCTGGCGTTATAGAGAGTTGTCGTTATATGGAGAGAAAGAAAAATCAGTATATTTTTACTATTATAGTATTATTTAGTAATAACGCATACAATTTACAAACAAATATTACTATTAATACAAAAACAACGCATATTGCGTAAAATCTGTTATCTTCGTCTGATGTTTTTTGCTATGCCAGTGTTTTAATTGTATTTTCTTATGTATTCATATCTTGGGATATTGCGGGATCACCTTGGTTATATAAAAATTATTTTTCTAATAATTTTGCTGTTTCGAGTGCTTGTTTAATACTTGGTGGAGGCTCTGGATCATCCGTCTCATCTTCTTCATCCCCTTGTTATTTCTCAGTTTTTCTCACCTTATCAATTTCGGCAACTTAGAAAGTACCTACAAACAGAAGATGTTTTACAAGTTGCCGAAATTACGTGCTTTATAATGACATATGGTCGTTATTTAGAGTGGGTATGATGCTACATAGAGCGTATCATTGTATGGACAACAAGGCAAACCAACCAAAGTCGAGTAATTTCGACGTTTTAGGGGGTTTGACGTTAAATCGAGTGGCGTTACATGGAGTTTACACTGTATTTTGTTTTTATAACAGTTCCCAAGTCTTTCAAATGACACGTCATACAATATCCTATACAATAGGCGCTCTCTAAGAAGACTATTTCATTACAATTTTGTGACAGTTTGGGACCTTACACGTTTAAGATAAATATTGTATAACATTCTTGCACTTTTCATCTATGAAACCATGTATTATTATGTAGATGTGCGTTACAGTTGTAAAGTTATTAAAATTTGTTTGATATTCACAACATCGTAACATCGGCTCTCGCATAGTGACCCGTGGCGTTTTCCGTACAAAAATCTGAAAAAATTAATAATATTGGACTCTATAGAACTTGTAGTAGACGCCAGAATGCGGTTCTCATATTTTGGATATGAACGTCTCTTGGGCACCCAGTCTATAGTATTTACAAGAAGATTGCTTAATAATTAATTATAATAATCAACAATCAAATTACCGTAAAAAAGTTAATGAATGTAAATCACAGTCTCAACAACTGAGGTCTAAAGTATTTATTGATACAGTCAATTTGAAAATCAATAGTTAGGGCGTTTAAATTAAAGCAGTGACTCTGATTTTAACAAACATTAAACAAAAAGTATTGTAATACATTTTTGGTAAGTTTCGCAGCAGGCTCGCCAACAATGGCTAGTTTTGCTGCTCAGGCTGCGATTCGCAGTAAATGGAGTTCGTTAGTCGAAGAAGGAATTGAAGTTCCGCCGGAAGTCAGTAGCAAAGTTACCAGCGTGGTCGGATGGTTAAAACAGGTTTAAAACGATATTAAAATTTTTATGTCGCACAATTTGTCGTGGTTTAGAGTCGGTGTTTTAGGTGTAGTATCACTGTGTCAATATATTATGATAAATGAGATTATATTATGCGTTAACTACACATTTTATTAAAACTGTCAGATTATGCTTACATCAGTCGGGATCGGATTTGTGATCTCATAGCATCCTGACCGTATATTGCAAGTAAATAATTCACCTTTCATAATCAATATGAAAATCAAAAATACATTCTAAGTGAAAGAAATACCTACCTATTTTGATTGCAAATCAAATTTCCTATTTCATAGTAAATTAGAAAAATAGCGTATCAATTAAATTTTCAGTTTCTTATAAATAAAAATCAATTGAAAATATGCAAGCCCCGTTTCAGTTGATAATTATTTTACAAAACTAAAATGACACTGTGCATATTATTTTTCGACACGGACCAACAAATCGTATAGATTAGGTGGAATCGCCGCACCCGACCCCTATTAAAAATATTCTATTTTTTTGCACAATTATGTTTACTGTTAAGGATAATAAATATGCATGTTGTCGACTGATAACCTGGTATAATAGTTTTTAATAGACCGCGCACACTTATCAAGCATGGACCAGCACAAACTGGTAACCTGCACGATGTCGCACACTAGACCTACACAAACCAGTAACTTTTTGTGCGGGTTCACGAACGACAGATTAGTAGCACACTAGATCGGTCCAGCACGCCTGGACAGAAATTGTAGGCCATTGGTTGCATGTGCTGGTTTAATATGGACTACTCCGTTAAATAACATTGGCACCTTAACGAACAGACTTTTCTGCTCCATGCTGTGTTGATCGTGCTGATCCATCCTTGACAAGTGTACGCGATTTTTTAATCGACATTATTTGATCAATTGAGCTAATTGATTTTTTGGGTAAACTTAGTAGCGTCTCTCGCACTCAAAAATGCATAGGATGCTTTTTTTAAAAAAAATATTGACTTCACAAAAACTTCCCAGATACTTGTGACTTACATATGTTGTCGAGTGTCTAGAATAGGGATGTTGACTGTATTCAAATGAAAACAATTTCATTAAGTGGCAGTTTCTATGATAGAAATACTAAAAAACACAATATTTTTCCTTATTTTTAAGGAATTTAATTAATATTTAATAAATAAAACGTAATTAAATCACTCTCAAGTCACTTGACAACGAACACCAATCAGAGTGCATGACGTCACTCAGTCATAAATGTTATCAGACGCTGTCATAGAGAAGGACGCTGTTCACGCTGTCAAAAGGCTCCATTGTTTGTATTTAGAGTGTGTAATTTATTATTATTTATTTATAGGAAACGTCAAATTACATATAACAATAACAAAAAACCTTTCATCACCTCATCAGTTTACCAGCGTTTATGAGCACAGAACACGTATCTATAGAATGGCAACTTTCTACTTTAGTATGACGTCACGGCAGTCACGTGACAAGTATTGGCGTTTTGGAGCGAAATTTGAAACGAAATTAAAAATACATGATTTTTAAAGCTTAATTCGTATTTAAATAAAAATAATAAATATTTGTGGCTATATTAGGTACTTACACACGATTTAAAACACTTTCCCAAAAATAGTCAACATCCTTATTTGCAATATCTCTCTAATAACAGAAATTTTCACACGGATGCGGCGATTCCCTTTGGACTAATACAAGTTTAACGATATGCGTGTAAAAACGAAGGTCGTTTTAATATAATATTGACAATAATACGTAAACAGACAATAAATAAACTCATAATTTCGAAAATATTTTAAATCTAAACAGTATTCTAGACGATTTTGCAGTCAACGCATATTAAAATCATACTTTAGATGTATTTTTGCTGTGTCAAGTCCACCCGTTGTACCTTTTTATTTAATGCATATTAATTCTTATGATTTCTTCAATGATTCACCGTAGATGAGAATGTGTCACTAGAAATAAATTTGCTTATTAATAGCCGTTTACATTATTGTAGTACTATTTTTTCGAATGTCGGTACTATATAAATGCAAATTAAATATTTTTAATCGGATTACTAATTTTATTATTTTTTTATGATCTTCCATACCATAGATATGCTATAATACTAGATTGCGGATGACCCTGGCGCCTTTTATCCATGGATCTAGTGATTATAGGATTGTAGTATACCTACAGCTGCGGGGGGAATCCATTGAGGGACGGGTACAAATAATTGGTACAAAGTAAGAATGGTGTCGATTTTTGATTGGCCGGTGCATTGTACTACATACAAATGAAATTTTCTTTTTACACCGTGCTACCAACATACCTTTCATGCCACTAGACGTGCGTAGTGCACCGGCC
This sequence comes from Venustoraphidia nigricollis, assembly GCA_034508555.1. Lineage (NCBI taxonomy): Eukaryota > Metazoa > Arthropoda > Insecta > Raphidioptera > Raphidiidae > Venustoraphidia > Venustoraphidia nigricollis. Next base: position 1,488,056 of record JAVRKA010000065.1, on the reverse strand, counting down.
AATGACAAGCAGACACCACTCATCTCGTCGCGTTCCTTAATCGGTTTTACCCTCCTCGTCTAAAACCCTAGTTTATGCTCTGTCTCTATATTCCTATGTTTATGCTTTTGTCACCATTAGAAGTCATTTTAAGAGAGGCAAACGCCGTAAAAAACGCGTGATTTCAAAATATTTTAAATTCCATTCAAGCAAAGTGTTACGTAACATATTTTTGTTAAATAAAACAATACATTTGTTGACAGAAAATTAAGCATGTTACACTGAGAAAAAGTCCTGGTGAAAATTACTATAACGTTTGGGGAGAGGGGGGTTCAAGCAAAATGTTACGGTGCTTTACACGAAGGGTTGGGGGGGTCAAAAATCCTCGAAATTTGCATTACGTAATAAGTGAACGGTCCCTAAGCATAGGTTGAGAATCACCTGTATAATTTTAATAACAAATAAATATTTCTCTATCATGAACACTGATCCAATATAAAAATACGAAACTGGAAATTGAAAATGATAAATTTTCCTTATTACAAATATATATGTGAGTGGTGATCGGAAACGGTAGCTCGTTTTTGATAAACAGATTAGATGTTTAAGTTAGCTATCTGCACGATTGGAATTCAGTTTTATTTGCTTGTAATACGTTGCTTTTTTGGCTTTTTTTAGTTTTTGTTGTAAGATGTACACACGATTTTTGAAGTATAATAAAACCCCACTTAACGCGAGGGATACGTTCCAATAAGTTCCAGTGCTAAACGAAACAGTGTTAAATGAGGTTATGTTAACAGAACAAACCAGAGATTAAGAAACTGTATCAGTTTTTTTTTGTAGTACTTTGTAACATTTAATATTAAATACTCTATTATTACATTAATTATAGAGAATAATAGCTTATGTCTGCTATAATTGTTAAGAAACATTCATTGTTGTAGCACTATATTAGAAAAATGTATTATTTCAACACGTCACCGTCTGGATTTAAACGGTGACGTGTTGAAATAATAAATTTTTCTAATATAGTGCTACAACAATGAATGTTTCTTAACAATTATAGCAGACATAAGCTATTATTCTCAATTAATTCAGCAAGTACGTAGCTATAACCGTACGAAAAATATCTACGAATATTAATTATAGACTTATGTATTGCTAAAATTGATTTTTGTTCATAAAAAAATCAAGAAAAAGTTTGAGTAAAGTAGTTATATTTGTGATGAAGTCATCTAACGCCGTTTCCCTTTTTTTGTTTCGCTCAGCAAGCAGTTGTTGATAGCAAGATCACTTGCCTTTAAACTTCTATCAAAATTTCAATCATTTTGTATGAACAGATTCATAATTTCCATCACACTGACTAAACTTTTTGTTAGAAATCGCGTAATACCGCGGAGCAGCGTTAAGTGGGATCTTAGTGTAGTCGTTTTTATAAATATCGCTGTATAATAAAAAGGACCGGATTTGCCTTCGAGTATTTTAGATAAAATAGCGGATTCCTTGAAAAAAAATGCGAAAAACGGTTGACCCTGCAGACAATATCTGGAACTTCCCGCTATTTTCGATTTATTGAGATGTGGTTTACCTACGGTGTTTGTTAAAAGTTATTTTAAAAAACACTTCCCTGGAAATATTTCGAAAATGATATCTCTGGAAAAAATCAATCGATTTTAATTAGCTTTGCGGCATTTGATGCAGTCTTTCAATCTATAGTGTATAATAAAAATTTGGAAAGATATTTTGAAAAAACTCTTTTTTGGAAATTTCGTCAACGATATCTCTCGAACGAATCAATCCATCGAGATGTTGTTTACGGCAATCGAGGCAGTTTTTAAGCATAAAAAAATAATCTATTACAAAAAAATTGTTCTAACGAAAATTTGAGAAGATATTTTGAAAAAACTTTTTTTTCAACTATATCTCTGGAAAGAATCAACTGATTAAGATGCGATTTGCAGTAATCGACGCAGTTTTTGAAGCACAAAAAAATATTTTATTACAAAAAAAAAATCAATCCAACACTTTGAGAAGATAATGTGAAAATTCGTTTTTTGCAAAATTTTTCTCATACGATATCTCGTGAACGAATTAACCGATTTTGATGTGGTTTGCGGCAGTCAACATTGTTTTATGAGGAATAGAACTGATTAGATTTTGGAATTAATCGGTACAGTAGTTTCGAAGATATTTCAAAAAAACTGTTTTCCAAAAAGTGTTATTTTTGAGATTTCTTAAAGTCTAACGGATCCAATCAGTTCCAATTCTCAGGAAATCTAAGTTCAGCAAGACTCTTTCAGATCGGTCAATCGGTTCAAAATTTATAAACATACTCACACACATACATACATACGGACATCATCGTGGAAATGGTCAGAATGGCTTTCTAGGATCTCAAAACGTCGAAATCTGACGAAAAATCGAGTTTCGAAAATCGGAGTGAAACGAATAATTTCCCAATTTTTGAATATTTTCAATTTTCTTAGCGAGAAGTTAAGAATGGTTGTTAATTAAGTTTGATTTTTGTCTAGTGACTAGATAATGAAAATAAAATGTCTAGACACTTATAATAAAAATGTAAAAGAAACTTGTGTTAAACTGTGTTAAGGGACTTGGAATTAATTAGGGGAAAGTTGAAAATCGTTTTAATCCCTTCATTTTAGGTCTGAAATGAACATACTAAGTTTTCCTTCTTTTGTCAGGTAGCTTTAGCCGCTTCGTGCAGATTTTTACTAAGAAAACGTGTTTTTAGCTAACAACAATATCTCAGAAACAACCAACGCTATCAAAAACATTGCCCACTCAAATGTTGTAGAGATTGAAATTGTGAGTAAAAGGACATTAAGCCCATAACCAGGGGCGTAGCTACCGCCGTATCTGCCGTATCAATTATACGGGCCCCCCGGGCCACGGGGGCCCCCAATGTGCGTAAGAAAAATTAATAAAAACTTCCCAATTTTTTTTTATTTCAGAAATGACAAAAGTCAAAAAAAGCAATTTCTTTTTTTCCCGCGTAAAGCGTGCGTTCAAAAGTTGGCAACACCCTACTTCGGTTATCGCGGGCTGCGGAATTTCCCCGTTTAAGTCATTTACTTCAACGGGGGAAGAGCCCCCAAACACATTTTTATACGGGGCCCCGCCAAGGCACGCTACGCATCTGCCCATAACTTGATTCTAATTATTATAAATGTCGTTTTCCCTGAATATCTCAAAACCTATGGATTCTAGAAAAAAAAACGCCCAATAAACTTCCACAAAAAAAAAACTATATCCAAAGATAGAAGAAATTTTATTAGGATAGTACCTTTTGAGTAAAAATGGACATGAAATTTTACATAAACCACTCGGCATTGTGACCACAGATATATATGTGTGCATTTTACAGTTCTATTGATCAAACCGTTATGACGTTTTAACTGCTTATCTGTGAATATAGATTTGGAATTTATAATCAAATAAAATTTTAAACTTCAGTATGCAACAACGCCGTTTTAAACTTTGTTTTGATATACAGTGATGAAGTAAACTGATTTTTGACACTGTGTATAATAATGTATACATTAATTTTTAGAGTGAAACGTTTACCCCATTGTTTTTAAACTTTCTTAAATATTGAAGACTTTTAGCAGGTACTGTGCATTATAATTGCATTTTTATTTTTGTAAGCACTTAGTATTTCTAAAAACGGATTTGTTTTAATTTATCTTTTTAAAGTTTTCATATCTGTTATATTATAATTTTTAAATATCGCTTCATGTTTCAGTTGAGATAATTATTAGAATCATATTAGAATAATGTTATTATAGCTGTAAATTATCATATATTTTTTTATGATTAGTTCATTAGGGCTCCGTACATTCAGTGAAAAAACGGAACCCTTATAGAATGACTATCGTGTCTGTCTGTCGGTCACAGTTAATTTTTTCTGAATCTATACTGGACGAGAAAAAGTTGAAGTTTTGTATATACCTAGAGTTTGATGACCCAATCACAGACGTATAGCGTAAATAAACAAATTCCGATTTTAGGGTTATATGACGTACCAAAATAAAGGGCTCGTGAGAAATACAAATATATATATTTTTTTATAATTTCTAAAATGCGTAGTTTACAAGACATTAAGAGGACATTACACCTTTCGAGGAAAAAAATTGACGAATGTTTGGAAGGCGCGAAGGAAGGGAAAGAATTGAACGATTTGTTCCAAATTTTGAGGGATGTTTATTTAAGGGTTTTATAATTGAATGACATTTTTTTTTACAAAATGGCGGCCGTCAGTGAGGTTCCCGTTAGGTGTTACAATTTCATTTTGTCCAGTCTGGAGAAAATATACGAAAATCGAGCTTCGCCCCTCTATTCTCTCCGAAACTATTGAACCCTAAATTTTGAAAAAATTTGGAAGTACAGAGCCTCACCCATAGTTTTCAGGAAAACCTAAAAGAAAATCGCAAGTCTTAAAGTTCTTACGGAAAACGGAATGGTACGGAACTCTCTCCTCGCGAATTCGACTCGCACTTGACCGTTTTTTTTCTGTGGTTCGCGTAATAAAATTATTATAAGTAAAACATATAAAACTGAAAATTCTAATTTTTGCTACCCATTAGTTTTGTGATGTTTGTGTCGCTCTTAATGTTGTTTGCCTTGTCAGTTGGATAAATAAATTATTTCTATTCAGGAACGTAGCGTACCTTGGCGGGGCCCCTTCCCCCGTTGAAGTAAATGACTTAAACGGGGAAATCCCGCAGCCCGCGATAACCGATGTAGGGTGTTGCCAACTTTTGACCGCACGCTTTACGCGGGAAAAAAAGAATTTTTTTTTTTGACTTTTGTCATTTCTGAAATAAAAAAAAAATTGGGAAGTTTTTATTAATTTTTGCTTACGCATGTTGGGGGCCCCCGTGGCCCGGGGGCCCCGTATAATTGATACGGCAGATACGGCGGTTGCTACGCCCCTGTTTCTATTGATAGGTAAGTATAATTTAGCACTTCAAGCTAAATTAAATGTTTATTTAGTTGTTCTATAGAGTTTGTAGAACACCCCAAAAAAGTATAAATTTGCTGTAGCGTAATTAACACATAGCAGGAAGTTTTAAGGTTGGCCCACAGGTCAACCAGTCTCCACATTTTTTTTCTGATTTGCCGTACTAAAATTAACGTTCAAAATCGGAAATCGTTTATTCCCGCTATACGTCTGTTATTGGGTTAGCTAACTATATATGTACCGAATTTCAATTTTTTTTCGTAGATTCGGAGAAAATAAGCTGTTATCCACAGATACTAGAGTGATATAATGGTTCCCTAAAAACTGATTAACCTCGGCATTCTCTGGTAGGATCCCGGGATTCATATTTTTATCCGGTATTATGGCCTCTATTTGTGTGGTAAACAGTGAGGTGTACTTTTAAAATTATTAAAGTGAGTTAATTACAAATGAATGGGCACATAATATTGAAGTTTGTGTTTAGTTAACATCAGGTAATATTTCTACACAAACTTGCCTAATCCACGATGACTGTTTCAATTTAATAATCTTTATAACTGTTTTGAAATTCAATATCAATGTTCAGTTCTCCATACGAAAAATATGTCTAGAACTGAGGTGGTTTCTAAAAGCCAATTCAGACTAGCCGTTCTCGGTTACGATTCACCGGTCCGGTTCGGTTTTCGATTAATCTAGGCTGCGCACACTATCCCGATTCGGTTCTACGATTATTGTCGGTGCGCATGCGCAATTTCGAAATATGATTTGACGTTTGATGTGTAGTTAAACGTCAACAAAAACAACGGGCTAGTCATGTGACTCCAGCAAGCGTTCTCATTGGCTACGGTTGCGAACGGTCCGAATGAAATTAGAGCTGAACCTAAACGCTCGAACCGAACCGCAATCGAGAACGACTACGCCCTGATTGGTCGAGCTCCCAACCGGACCGGTGAATCGTAATCGAGAACGGCTAGTCTGAATTGGCTTTTATGGCCTCTATTTGTGTGGTAAACAGTGAGGTGTACTTTTAAAATTATTAAAGTGAGTTAATTACAAATGAATGGCCACATAATATTGAAGTCTGTGTTTAGTTAACATCAGGTAATATTTCTACACAAACTTGCCTAATCCACGATGACTGTTTCAATTTAATAATCTTTATAACTGTTTTGAAATTCAATATCAATGTTCAGTTCTCCATACGAAAAATATGTCTAGAACTGAGGTGGTTTCTAAGACTGCTTTCACATTGACGACTTAACTGCGCGATTCAGCAGCAAACAATGCCTTTATATAATATGCAAACTCTATACACATTTGTCATTTAGCAGCTAAAGTACCTATCGACCAAAAATTACGTCACATGTTTCTTACGTTTCACCCTTCCCTCTCCATGTAGACATTCAACTTGACCTTTTCCTCCTTCCTCTCAAAGGCTACGTAATTTTTTATAAGTGAAATTTCAGACATTTTAGAAATTTTTTATATCTTGCTTTATTTCAATTTTTGGTAATTACTTTGGTAATGTGACGTAATAATAATAATTAACTCACCATCCCCTTTATAACTCCATATATACTTTAAATTCATCCCCCCACCCTCAGGGGTGCTACGTGATTTATGAACGAATCATACAAGTAGGTGCGCTTACATTGGATCCGTATTTCTCTCAATCCGATGTCGGCCGAAATCGAAAGAAAAGTAAACATTAGAGTTGTGTAACTCAGATCTGAACCGGTTCAAAGAGCCGATTCCGACAGAAGATCCGCGAGAACCGACGGATCAACGGATCCGCGTAACTCAGTGAAACACTTAACACACGGAAGCACATTTTACACTTACATATCAGTTCTTGCTTTGATGCATCTGTCAGCTCAAATGACTCATGCATCACATGCTTGGCTATGCATTCTTGATTCTATACAGATCGTGATATGATTGACTGAACTAGGTAACTCAGTGGCAGACTGCAGTAACATATTCAGAACTCGGCTCTTTTTGAACCGGTTCAGTGAGCCGGCTCACATACGGGATCCAGATGCAAAGATGCAGATCACTAAAAAGACCCGTTTTATCCATCTCTAGTAAACATTAAGATTATAATGTAGATACCTATATTGGAAAGGAAAACCCGACACGACAATAAACGATGACGACCATTAATGGACCGACGGGTTGCTCGATCGAACCCGTTTGTTTCCATTCGTACGACTCAAATGACGGCGGAAATCGACAGAGACGAAAGTTGTCGAATATAGTCAAACGTTTCTATAATCATACGGTGGTAGTCCTTGAATTTATTTGGGTAGTTTCGTATAGGTTGGTAATTTTTAAAAAACTTCCTTTTAGAACTATTTTCATTAAACTAATGCATCCATGCCTTTTTTTCTGCGTCTCTTATTATCGGAAGAAATACGAATTCAATGTAGCATGTAGGTGTAGCCTGTTGCCGTGAAAGCAGTAAAAATAATTATTTATTTTTTATGATAATAATATGTATAAGAGTCTGTAGGGTATTAAAGCGATTGTAATTTACACATACTTATGAGATTTGAACGTCAATATAAAAATTATTTATTTATTTATTTATTTATTCAAATAAGTTTCTACAGGCATAGCCCAATTACAGAAAATGTGTTGCTAAATTTCTGATACGTTTCTAAATTCACTGTATGTGCAGTTAAAAATGTCAATATTACTGCAATTTTCATTTATAAATTTACACATTCTATAAACAGGTGAATTTGTGAACTGATACGTTCTCGGTGCAGGTAAATAAAACGATTGGTGATTTCGGCTATTAAATTTAGGGATATGGAAAGGCAATAGGTTAAGAAAATCTTGGTTATCAATTTGATTATGCAATAATTTGAATAAGAATAGACAGAGAGCAAAATTTCTGCGACCTTTAAGCGATGTACAAGAGTGAATTTGTAGCAGGTCATTATAACTCGTATATTTAGGATAAATACCAGTCATTTTAAATGTTAAAAATCTAAGAAACTTACTCTGTACACGTTTTTATCTTGATATCATCGAAAAGTGGACAGATACTGTACCTCGAACTGTTGGTTTTTACAAAATTTAAAAATATTGACTTTCTATGCATTTTTCGCTGCATATTTATAGTTATATTTTTGTTGTTTGGAGTCCGCTAGTTGAATATCCATCTTATATTACTTATTTCTAGAAAAATAAAAGTGATTTTGAGTAGCCCGATTTTTTAAAAGTTTTGCCCAACAAGCTTTAGCGAATCCGGTCCTGTAATTACCGATATAAAAGCACAAGAATAAATTCTTGTGATGAAAGTATGATTTACGTGAGAATTTTAATGTTTAAAGGCTTCACTGGAGGTACGAGCCGCCGGACGCAGGGCCGTATCTAGTCTGGCACCCGGTGCAAGCATGGCTCAAAATTCCAATCTAGTAGTACTCCACTTCAATGACGTTTATAATGTGGAATCTAGAACCTCACCGGAACCAGTGAGTATTGAAACCAATTACAATTTCGATTAATTATTCTTGAATGAATATCCACACCAACCTAAGTGGTCGCCTCTGTAGATATAAAAATCAAAATACATATAGTGCCCCGTTCCCTTTTTGAGACAACATCAATACTCTACATTGTCCACCACAACATTATTTCGAGTTATTAATTTTTAAATTTTATTTTATATAAAGAGTAGTACAACGAACTTCCACTAAATAAAAAATAAATGTTAGTGTCGATTCAATTCTCAGTGCTATGGCGAATTAAAAAACTTGGAAAGACTAGACACACCCCCTGCCCCCCAAACCCGAAACCAAATTTTAGATACGTTCCTGCTAACACCTCTCCTATTTTTCCTTTTAATCATTCTTGGGTATACCCTACAAGAAATCGCTGAATTAAATGACTATTTATTTTGTTTTTAGGTCGGAGGAGCAGCTAGATTTTGTACGGCGATAAAAAGTTTTTCACATCTACAACCATTGATATTGTTCAGTGGGGATGCATTTTCACCAAGCATGTGTAAGCGCTTTTTATCTTTTTAAGTGTTTGTTGATTTTTTACTTTAGATTTTAGACTTTTTAGGCGCGAATAGCGTAAGTTAAAGCGCCTTTATACACTCGTTTTGTCTTGACGTCTGTGGATCTGTATGTCATGCTTTTTTGTGTCACGCGTACAGCCCAAACGGCTTACCGGATTTTTTTTGTTAGATTCGTCTAGGAGTCTATTATTAAAAAAAAACGGTGTTTTTTGCTTATAATTTGCTCAATTTAAATTAGATCGGCTCGAAACCCGTCTTAAACGAAAGAGGAGGAATCTTTACATATATTCCGTATACAGAATGCGTCGAAACAGTTTTTTTGTACATTTAAAAACAGAATAAAAACTGTTATAATAGTCGGCACGGTTCTAAAAGGTTCTGAACCTAGTCACAAACAGCGTCGCAGATGCATATTTTAGAGCCGTTCTGGTTGTTTTGTGGGAAACCTCCCAGTTACCGGCACAGAACGTGCGCTCGTCGGTGATTGGTTATCGCTGGTTGTCTTGTCAATTGTCGCTTTCCTGCTTTAAAGTACAGTCCAGTACGCTATTGTTAAGTTGTTTCTTTGATTGTTAATTGATCAAGATGCCCAATTTACATAGACAAGCACGAAAAATAATTTTTTGGATGACTTTATGCAAGGAATTAGACTGCACCTGCGCAAGCCTCCATTTATATCTAACTTCCAAGCCTTTTAGATCCATGGCACGTACTGTAAATTCGATTTTACCAAATAAATCGTGCACTTGTTACGGTTGTCTTTGTCTGTTGCACAGTGTGATATGGAATTTAGAAGGTTGCGTATGTCCTGTCTTAAAATAAAAACGGATGCTATGTTTAAGGCTATTCAGTTTTTTGACATTAATACAGTATTATGAGCTAAAGATTTTGATTTCGTAAGTGTTAGAACAATAGTCGCTACCCGCGGCTCTGCACGCGATTGAGATGAAACACGGCAGCGACAATAGTAGTGAAGCCTTCGGCTCCACCGTGTTGCTATCTTACCTCGCGGAGCTGCGCCCCACTCGCTAGTAACAACAATAGTGGAGCCTTTGGTTCCACCGTATTATGATCATACTTCACCTCCTTAGCTACGGCTCTGATCGATACTAATGTTGAAATTTTTAATTTCAGTAAGTACATATACGAAAGGTGAACAGATGGTTCCAGTATTAAATGAAGTTGGGACGCATTGTGCTGTATTTGGAAATCACGATTTCGGTACGCAATTATTGTTTTTTTTTTGCCTCTTTGAATAATCTTTTTCATAAAAAAATATAACCGCCTTCAAAAAATCTACTTAAAAAGAGAAAAACAACTCAATTTATTAAAAGAATATAAAAAGTTTTAGTAATTACATTGGCACCGACTTCAAAATAATGTTATTTTTGTTTTTTTATTACGCAGCTTGAGTTAATAGTGTGAAATCTAAAAAATATCGAAGTTCCTCCCTGCAAAAGCTTACTAAACAAGGCTACTAACCTTTTATTAGGTAGTGAATTTCATAACGATGGAAGACATCAAATCGGTGACAAATTAATTCGATTTTTTTTAAAACATTTTTTTATTAGTATTATGAATATGGCTCAATATTAATTGATGAAGTTTGTACAGACTATAGAGAAATGTCGATTATTTACAATTATCATTTCTGCCTATGCAAAAAAAAAATGATAATTGAAAGCTCTCTATAATCTGTTCCATCAAGTAGTGTTGAGCCTTATTTGATATACTGACACAAAAATTATAAAAAAATCGAAATAAGAATTCTAAAGTATGGCATTAAGTCGTGGGACGCTTTTCATCTATATCAATTAAATTAAGAATGAAGATGTGCTTACAAAGAATATTACTTTTAGATCATGGTTTAGAAGTGCTGTCACAATGGGTGTCCCAATCTGAATTTCCTTGGCTCATGTCCAATGTAGTTGATAATGAAACTGGACGTCCATTGGGCGAAGGAAGAATAACCAAAGTTGTTGATTGGGCTGGTCGACGGATAGGCTTACTTGGTCTTGTAGAAAAAGAATGGCTTGATACTTTAGCCACAATTAATCCAGAAGAGGTCACTTTTCTAGATTTTATTGAAGCTGGAAGGAAGCTTGGCGGGCAGTTAAAACAAGAAGTAAGTTTGTTACAAAAGTTGAATTTTTTTAATACGTCTGTGATTAATATTATAACATATAGGTACCTATATATTGCATCACAATAAGAAGTTAAAGACATAGTATTCAAGGCTAACCTATCTCCAATGTTAAAAATAAATTTTCCATCATTAATTATTTAATTAACAATATTGATGTAAGTACATGTTTTATCGAACTATTATATTTCTAGGGCTGTGATTATGTAATAGCATTGACTCATATGCGGACACCAAATGACATTAAATTAGCGGAAAACTGTGATGAAATTGATCTAATTCTGGGTGGTCACGATCATGTTTACGAAATAAAACAGATCAATAATAAATATATCATAAAGAGTGGTACCGATTTCCGACAGTTTTCAAAGATCACTATAAATTTTGAAAAATCAACACCAGAAGTTGATATAGAAGAAATTAATATCACTTCGTCATATGCGGAGGATAAAGATTTGAAAGAAAAATTAGATAAATATACTAGCATTGTTGAAGGAAAAATGGATGAAGTTTTGGGTTGCTTTTCTGTTCCTTTAGATGGACGATTTACATCGATTAGGACAACAGAATCAAATTTAGGAAATTGGGTAATTTTTATCTGTTCATTTCACTTATTTACTAGCAAAATCAAGTTAATGTTCATTTTCTTTTTTCGTGTCGCGATTATTCACATTATGAATGATCGTCATTTTATACAGATAAGATTCTAATCCAAAATTGTGTGTTACGGCTATATCAGGTTTACAATCAAACCAGAGCACACCAAAGCGTCGCTCTGAAACTTTTATAATATTTATTTATAAATTGGCTTTAAATTTAGCTTTTGCACGCGATTTATTATTATTGTTGGGTGTAATATTATATTTTATGTCTGCACAGTACAGCTTCGTTCCTGTAGATTTAATTTTTCTGTCCCAAAACTCTCTTTAAATAAGCTATTTAATTGCCGGATATTAGTCACTTCATTTGATAAATTGACTTAATATGCTACTTACTCATTTCACTGGTTTGTTCTCCAACTTGTAATCAATTTTATTTAAACTTTCCCCTCGAAATAACCTATTAAGTGGTAAAAGCCACATTCAAATTCGTTCAGTATTTCTCGTGTTATTAGCGAACTCGAGATTTAGTATTGCCATTCTTTTATTAATATACTAGCCTCTATCCGCGGCTTTGCACGTGATTGAAAGGAAACTCGGCAGCGACAACAGTAGTGGAGCCTTCAGCGCCACCACGTTACTAACTTAACTCATGGGGCTGCGCCTCACTCGGTATCGACTCGACAGCGACAGCTGTAGTGGAGTCCAAAACTATCCTAAAATATAACCTATGTTACTCGCTGATAATAGAGCTTTCTATTGGTGAAATGATTTTTAAAATCGGTTCAATAGTTTTTGAGTTTATCCGAAACAAACAACAATAAAATCTTTCGCTTTATAATATTAGTGTAGATTACCTGCTTGTTATTATAATATAAATCTGTTTTTAGGTATGTGATGTAGTTTTGTCGGCAACAGGCGCCGATCTAGTCATATTAAATTCAGGAACTTTTCGGTCGGACCAAGTTCATCCTGCGGGGGACTTTACAATGCGTGATTTGACTAATGTTATACCAATGAGAGATCCACTTGCTGTACTCAACATAACCGGTAAAATAATTGGATTTATTTTTAATATGTAGGTGGCAGAAATTTATGTTTTCAATTTCAATTTTAGGTGAGGGAGTATTAAAAGCTTTAGAAAATGGAGTTTCGATGTACCCTAAATTAGAAGGTAGATTTCCGCAAGTAGCAGGAGTAAGTTTTGCATTTGATCCAAAAAAACCACCCGGACATAGAGTTGATCCTCAGCTTGTTAGAATAGGTGATGAATATTTAGTTAAAGACCAAATGTATAGATTAGCCACTAAGAGTTACATGCACGCTGGTTGTGACGGTTATACCATGCTGAAAGATGCGCCCGTTGTGGTGAGTTATCACTTTAAAATCCAGAAGGCACAACCGTTTATGTCGATTTTTTTATACTATTTTTTATATAATATGAACAGATCTTCAGAACAACTATATTTTGTGTAACATTACGTAAAAACGTTTAGTCTATACGTAATTATATGCATGATTTGCGAAAACCAAATAACCTTGATACTACGGACGTTTCGATCGCGTCTTGTTTTCCGTGCGACTTTGATAAGTTTGTCGACGCAGTGTGCTGGGTGCAGCCAAGATTACTAGAAACTAAGGTTGGGCGTTAGCATTGTTAAAGGTGTGTCTAGACGAGACGTGGGAGGGGACGGGGAAGTAGGCTTGTGACGTCACAGGAGACTTCTTCCAAACAGTTGGAAAAAGTCTCACGTGAAAAAGCCATGGTCATCTGACATCCAGTGATGTAAGCAATTGACTCAACCAATCACAGACGTGACCGTGTTTATAGCCCAACCTTCTAGTATTTTGGTTCTCGTGTATTAGGAAAGTACTTCGAAGTATGTAATGGATAATAGAATGCTGTATCTCTTTGTTGGAGTGAAAAACGGAGAATTGAATAATTTAGTGAAGTGGATGATTTAATAGTAATCTTATTTTACTTCAAATTCGACATAAACGTTCGTACCTTATGACCAGACATTTTTTAAAACATTGTTAAACTCTTCAATATTAACAACTTAACATATAAAATTTATTTTCAGGTTGATGAAGATGAATGTCCAGAACTTGGACTAGCAATTCAAAATCATTTCCAGGCTATAAATGTCCGACTTGGAAAAACAAAAAAACATTCCAAACATAGACAGTCTTTAGTAACTTTATCTAGAAGGTATGTAATATCTAAGCTAAGGGTATAACGTATATTTTTTATTTTCAACCGACCATAGAAGGGAAAAAACTCATGTAATCACGAAAAAAGTCGATATTTCTATGGATTACGTTTTATGGTTCCTAAATACCGAAAAATAGATTGAAACCAAATTTTAAACGTAGGGTTTTTGGTTTTGAGGAGATTCCTGTGTTTTTTTACCGGTTTCACGAACATTTTGTTTTTCAATTTCAATATGGAAAAATCTTAAGACTCAGGAAAATTCAAATTTCTGGATCTTTTCCAACTCAAAAGTAAAAGAAGAAAAATGTTTTTGCTTTTGCGTCACTCACGTAAATTCAGTAAAAATACTTTTTCTGAGTGTCTGGAAACTTTTTGTTTCTTATATTGAATTTGATTTTTTTGTTATTTTCCATTGTTGACTTTTATTGTTATTCAATTTTTTCTTCTGTTGCTCATTAATAGAAAAGATAAATATGAAATTATTATTTATAATTGAGTTTTTAGTACTTTTTTAATTTTCAAAAATACATCGAGAAAACCCAACTAAATTTTTTAAATCTCAACCACAATCAAAAGCGAGACACTCGACATAAACCAAAAATGAAGCCCTAACGTTATTTTGATTAAGTTTCAATCCATGTTCTATCTTATTCCTGGCTACAAGGAGTTGAACTGATCTAAAAGTAATAATTCATGTCAACATTGGTGATTACAGACATAGTTTAGTGAAGATGTTAGATGGCTCAGGTGATTTAGATGGGCCACCACCATTACGTCGCTCCAGTACAATAGACTCTAGTGGAGCTGCTGCTCCTGTAGCAAATTCAGGAAGCGTTGGCTCTTCACATAATGTTATTCGCGGTGCAGCACCAATGGGACCGAGCGGTCCTCATAAACTGACTAGAAGAGCGTCATTGGATGACTTAGAACAACAATCTTGTCAATTGACTCCGAGGACAGATCAAAGAATCATTATTATCACAAATGAAGAAGTAAGTAACCGTTTTTTAACTGACCATATTAAACAGCTATGCCTTGTCCTCTAGGTAGAGAAGGTGAAATCCTAAGAAATATTTTGTCCTTTTTAGGGTTCCGTACCTTAAAAAGAAAAAAACGGAACCCTTATACGATCACTCGTGTGTCTGTCCGTCCCACTGTAACAGCCAATTTGCTCTGAACTACTGGACCGATTGAGTTGAAATTTGGTACACATATGTAAGTCGGTGACCCAAAGGCGGGCGTGTAACATAAATAAATGAAATTTGAACATGGGGGTCATATTTGGGGGGCAAATTAGGAAATTAAAAAAAAAGTTTTGCAGACTGTACCGTGTGACATATCAAACGAAAGGGTTTGTAGTAAGGGTCTCAAATATATTTTTTTTATAATTTTAAAATAAACAGTTTTCTCAAAACCACGTTCTTCGAGTTGGTGGAAGTCCTACAAGGCGCAAAAATTGAGCAATCGCCATGAAATTTTTTACACATTTTCATCAGGAGTTTGTGCATCTGTGGTACTAGAATCTTCTAAACATATCAAAAATTGTTCATTTAAAAAAATAATTAGTAACAAAAAAAGAGCCAAAAATCATTTTTTTTTTAAAAAGCTCATAATTTTTGCAATTTTCATGTCTTCTCCTTCGTTCTAGTACCACGGATGCGGAAAAGTGTACAGATTAAGAAAATATTTTTATTTTGCGTTTCACACTTCATTTACGGACGCTAGGACTTCCACCATGAGGACGAGTCGCCGCCGACCTGCTACCATTGTTCGGTACCCCCCTTGCCCCCCTTTACTTGGATCACCGAGAAAAAATTTGTAAAGCTTCAATAAACGTTTTCCTACGACTGTGCGAAAATTTCATCCTTTTGCCTATTATACTTTTCGAGAAAAAAATTCCAGAAAAAACAGCAGGTTTTCGGGCCAACAAGTTAGAAATCCCCCTTAATATAATTTGTCTTTTGTGTAGAAACGTCAAGAGTTGTTACTTCAAAGACAGCAGTTTGAGGCAGATTCGGTAATCCTCGAAGTTGATGAATATTCACCACAAGAAAATAACAAATAATAAGATAAAAAAGTTTGATGTATTTAAAAAAAATTGATTCGTGGAAATCAACAATGGGCTAATTTATTTAGTCTGTGAAATTTATATACTAGGTCCTGTGCCTCAAGTTTAGGAATAGGGAAATTGCCTATTTTCTTTTAAATTTCTTTTTGTCATTTCACATAAGTATCAATTATATTATTATTTATTACCTACCATTCTGTGGCTGGATTTAATAAAAGAAATACGTGAAAACGTTTAAGTTCGGTTGCTACTTTGAAATGAAATAGGCAATTATCTCTTTTTTTCTCTTTTCTTTGTAGACGCAATAGAAATCAAAAGTTGTCATAGCTTCATTTTAAACTTTTGGAAATATCTTTGGCGTTTTAAGGGATTGAAAATTTATTTCATTTTTTCTTTAGTTATATTACGGCGTATCAAAATATTTGTGTACTTATTTTTTTGTTTTCTGATTTCTGAAGGCGCGTTTACTTAATAAACGAAGTTTTCTTAATTAAATCTTAAGTATTGGAAATAATTAAATATGGAACTTAATAGCTTTCTCAAAACAATTATTATCTTTGAGTTAAAAAATCGAAGCTCAACTTTCAGTAGCTGGAATGAAAGTTGAGACTTTAATCTTTCACGCGATGGCGATGAAAGTTGCAAAAACAAATTTTGCACGCACGTGGCTGTACTGACAGTTGACAGGGGCGAGTTTTTCGCAAAGTTATATTGATGATTTTTTACTACAAGTCTCTTTTGAGGAATTTATGAACTGCAACATAGCTCATAATAATCATAAAAGCTGTGGGTCTTTTTAAGACACGTAGTTTTAGAGATTTTTAATTTTATAAATCAAGAAGATGAGTTTTCGATTCCTTAAATATAATGTTGTATCGCATATTTTTAATGCCGGCCTAATTTTGAATATGTTAACTATTGAAACAGCAAAAGAGTAACTTAATTTCATTTTCAATGTCTGTAACATAGTTAGAATATACTAAAAACAAACATATTTTTTATGAAAATTTACAATATTTTGCCATACATTTTGACTTTTCATTAAAAACAAATTATGCTTCGAACATTACTATACTTAACCGGAAACATTTACATCATATAAATATAATTACTTCCATTCCTTCATCTTTAAATATATTTATTATACAAGATTTAGCTTTTATTGCCAAATATTTAGGTATATTTTATCATCTTTGTTATTCATCAGTTCATGATTATAAAAGACGCGTTGTTATGTTTTTAAAAATAATAGTATATTTTTTATCTATTTTTGTTGATGTGTTGAAAAATGAAAGAAAAAATAATGTTGTTTTGTTTTACGAAGCCAGAATGATATACGTATATAACATATTGGTTACACACATACAAACATACCTCATTTAACGTTGTTTCAATTTAAGGTAGTTGTCATGGTTAAGGCACACCGTCAGGAAATTCTTAATTTTTATATAGTTATTAAGGACATGATAATACTAATACCCTGAAAATTTGAAGTCGATCAACCGTATATAATCCGAGATAAATTCAATTAAAAATCGGATAATCAACATTGATTTTATACGATCTGTGTAGTTCTGAACCAGTTTCTTATTTATAAAAAAAGAACTAACTGTCAGAAACTTTCCAAAAACTGACAGTCTTTCAGTGCATTTGTTGAGTTTAAAAAAAAAATTAGAAAAGATTTTTGACCGTCTAATTATTTATAAGTAACGGTTTAAAGTTCAACAATTTATAGAAAAGTATACATGCATATGAATACTGTATGGGTTACATTTCCACGGGTACAGTCTTGCGTACAAATTATGGATCACTTAGTTACAAGCTAGTATACTTTTGTGGCGCGTATAATCTATAACTTTTTGACAATATTGTACCACGACAACTACCTTAAAGTCAATCTAGGGAAAAAATAAGCTTAAAGAATATAAGATACACTATCATTCTTTCTTATACCGTGGTTTTAACAATAAAACAATTTTTAATTTCAAACTTTTATAACACAAACAACGTGACGTCTTCTTCCAACATCTATTATTGTCAGACTATAGAGCGAATGACTTAATGAAACGTCGGAGTATTGAGAAATATCTGTCAAGTAAACACGTGTGTCAGGTTACAGAGCGCAATATCGTAAAAATTTCGTATTATAGAGCGATTTTTCTAGGCCTCTACATACTTAAAAACAGCAGATTGCAGGACGTGTCGGATTAACGAACAGTGGATTATCGATCATTTCCTGTATTTAATTTTTTTTTTTATATTGCATTGTAACAGTAATAATAGCAAACTTTAGTTAGATCAAACTGAATACTGTTTTAGTTAGGTCTCCTGTTTCCAACAAAAATATATTTCACGTTAAACGGGGTATACTTGTATTAATTTAGTTTTTAATATTTATACTGAATATAAACAGAAGAAAATAATAACGATGGAAGTTCCAGATTGAACTTACATCCATAAAGTATTTAACATACTAAATTTGGACTGTATTTTTTTGCCGACAAGCTCATCGATTTTATGGTAAAACAGGAATACACTGTCGTAGCATCTCATTTTAAAATAAATATCACATAATTTTTCTTCATACTATGCCGAAAGTACGTACTTTCTGATTCAATTTTAAAGCCTAAAGTATAACATTTATGCATTGTATCAGTCACAGCTGGAATTACACGCATATCGTCTGTACAGGCGGGCCTAAATAGTTTTTCATGCGCACTGATACGCAAGACTAGCGTTTGTCATCACAAGGCTCGCCGGTAGGTAGCCATCTGCTGTTATTACATGGACATTATTAGATCCATGTGTCATTACGTATAACCTCAACATTGTTCACTTGAAAGTAATTAGTCTTTTTATATATTGGTGAAAGTACATACTTTCGGCATGGTATGAAGAAAAATAGTATACACCACATGAGCAGAAAGCTGAAAGTCCTAAACTGCGCGACATATGATGTCCTCGACTTCGCCTCGGGCATCATGTGACGCAGTGCAGGAAATCCAACTTTCGGCTCTTGTAGTGTAATATACTATTTACTATATCGAAGTTATGAAAATAAGGTAATGAGAGTAAACATGGACTTCCGATTATCATATTGCAATTAGGTCAGAAACGACAGTCCAAACGTTTAAATGCATTTTGGAGAATTTTCAGGCACCAAAGTTCAGTAACTGGAAATAAAACTATTACTATGAAATAAGCTTAATGCATTTTTACTCTCCAGATCCCAGGGGAGGGGCAGCTGTCCCCCGACCCCCTGCTCTTGCGTACGTCCATTAGTTTGTGTTTATTCATAGGAAACAAATACGCCACTGCCGAAAGTCGAACAAGAACCTCCAGTTTTCTTCTGGGTGCTTGTGCCGCAGTGCCACGACAGTATCTATAAGCATTCTTTTTTTTTTTAATCTGAACTATACCAGCTTGCGAAATACATTTCCCTTTCTTTGTTAAACATCTTGCGTCCGTATTGAAAGGAGTTTGATGCCTGCTTGACAATTGTTACAAAACTAGGGGATTCAGGTGGGAATTCCGACAGTAGCATGTAATTTTTATTCCTATGACTAAACCCCCTTATAAAAATTATACCCGTAAACATTATAAAGTTTTAACATGAAAAAAATATTAATGTTTAATTAATCGAATTAATCCGTCTAATACGAAATATCCAAAATAAATCCAAAGCTAATCATTAATTTATTTTTTAGTTACATTAACGGAGTTTTATTATTTAGTACTTGATTTTAATTCATTCTTCCATTTGATGATACTTATAATAATAATATTTAACTATATAAATTAAAGAGAAAATTGAAACGAGACAGCTATTTTTATTATGCAGATGTTAAAAAAGTTTTAGATCAGTCATAATTAGTTTATGTATTTATATGTGTTCAAGATATGTTATATGCTAAGAAAAAGCAATAATCAAAAAATGCCTTTTAAAATTGATCATGAAAACTAAGAAAGGATTTTTAAAGTTTTTTAGAAATGTTCTTATTGAAGAGTAGCGTGTGACTAGAGAGTCAACTTTTGGTGCTATTTCTTTTGTCGTTTTAAAATTTTACTTTTGAAATATTGATTTAAAACTTTTTGAACATTTATACAGTCAAAATCTGATATAACGACATCGAAAGGACTGCTCATATTTGGTTGTAAAAACCGATAGTCGTAACAACCGGTGATGTTTTCGAGGTACAAGGTATTATTATTACTATTTTTCTGTATTCACAAAATCTGTAATTGTAGTGTGTTTGGAACACTTCTGTGCGTACGAATTTTGTTTACAATACAGCTGGTCGTTTTAACAGATATAATTCTCCAAAGATATGAAGATATTACATTAAATGTAGTCGCTTAATGCGGTATGTCGTAAAAAGCAGTGTTTTTATAAGGCAGTTATGTAGCATTTAGCCAAGACCTATGATTTTGGTCAATATAACCGGTATGTTCTAAACAATGTCGTCGTAAACGGTTTTGACTGTATTATATTTATAACTACATGGAGCGTTGGGTCACATCATATCCGCGTTGATCGTAGTGTTTTAAAAAATTGATTATGTAGAGTTTATGCAGCTAAGCCTTAGTTGTTGCTGAAAAAAATCTCAACTTGCTATTTGTAGTTTTTTCAGTGAAATGTGAAAATTGTTATGTTGTCATTATACGATGAAATATTATTTTACTAAAAAGTTTTTATTAAATTAATATTATTTTAATAAATGTATCTAACATTATTGTTGTCACTGAAAAATCAGTATTTTCCTTTTAAAGTATATTTTGAAATTGATGCCAAGTTTAAAGGTGCGGAGGTCCCTGGGCAACGAGGAAACGAAGGCCTTTGAAAAAATGCCACATCTTTTGACATTGTTGTCTTTCACTATGAAACATAATATTTTTGCACGACTCAATAGCTGCACTAGTGCGTAAAATAAAACAAAAGTAATACGATTTTACCAATCCAATAATTATATCTTTGTCAGGTGCCATTTAAATCTATATAAGTGACAGAAAGGCAAATTAGGCATCGTCTTCATAAACAATCCAAATTTCCAATATGGCCGAACAGACAAACATAAATATATACTTATTGTGAAGTGAATATCAGCTATTTTATAGGAGACATGTGCAAAAAATGTAGTTTGCAGCTTGTTCGTAGTGATATGACTTGGGTGACAGTTAAAACTCACAGGTCGCTCATTTTGACATAATGTCACATGCTCGTACAATACCTGCTATTATTATGCATGAAAGAGAAATAATATAACAATACGTTCTGATATCTCCATCGAAGAACGATGTATTCTGCTCTGTATTGATTCAGAAGAATTCAAGAGATAAAACGAAAACAGTTTTTCATCAATTGATAATTAATTATCGTATTCGGCTTGCAAAACCTGCCCCGGGGCAGGGCAGTCAAATAGTTACGAAACTTATTATGACAACTTATTGACAGTTCTCGGCTATCTTCGGTTTTCTTTTCAACCAATGTCGACTATATCTTTTGATCTGCCCCGGGGCAGGTTTTGCAAGCCGAATACAATAATTGTTAGGTATATAAAAAAAAATTCAATTGTTGAAGTTGAAGGGGCCTCTGCTTTGGTCAATCGTCCCTGCCGCCACGGCCTAAATCTAGCGATATTTGAAACTGTATGTAGATTTTAGGTATTTTAAGTTTGCCTCCGTCGCATTGTCAGTCAAATATATCCTCGTATAATGGAAACTTCACATTTTTGAAGTGATTTGTATATGGTATTCCAGTTAAAAATGCTTATACTTATTAATTGTTAGCTCAGGGTTTTCTGTGTAAAATTATTAAAAAATAACTGTAAAATGTAGATAGAACTAAATTATTGATTATGTTTCAAAAGCACTGAAAAGAATCTCAAATGCACCAATAAAATATAAATCTTCATTCTGTAAAAATGTTTCATTTATGCCAATTTCGCCCGTATGTACATTTTACAGAATTTAAACGGCGGCGTTACACTAGACGTCGTGATGTACCGCCGCCATTTGAATAGTCGTCAACTTAGATTCTTTGTCTATGGTATGAATAGTAACGCTCTAAGGATAATATCTTATGAGAGTTATCACTGAGCTCTCTATGGATATGGATAATGGTGCGAGTTCAAAACTTGTTTCTATTAGAAGGTCAGTTATTTTCAAGGCACACAAAACAAAGCGGCAATGTCTAAACTGTCAGTCGTAAGCTATATTGGTATATTTTGGGTATCTCATAAAAATAAATAATTTGTGTTATAATCCTTGTCAACACGTAAAATGATAAAAATAATGTTTTAAACCAGGTCCAAGGCCTCACCACATAATTTAAATTTCACATGCAACTCCCGTATTTATTGATGTTTGGCGTCTATTGCACCAGGCTAAATCTTAGAAACTATGGAAACGAATGCTTAAATCTTTTCACAAAATTATGCATTCTAAAATTTCTGAACATTAAAAAATTAATTCAAATATTGTAATTTTAGAAATGTATCTCAGATTGAGAGTTTTCATTAAAATCAATAACCTAAATTAAACCGGCAAAAATCATATATTGTTCCAACAAATTAGGGGTTACAAAAATAAATAATTTATCCAAATGTTTATGAGTTTAAAATATAATAAATTCTTAATTTAAGATACCCAAAAAATATCAGTATAGCTTACGACTGACAGTTTGGCGATTACTGGTTTGTCTTGCGTACTTTGAAAATGGCTGACCTAAAAGGAACACGTTTTGAACTCCATCCCTGTGATTAGAAGTCAGTGGAGAATTTTAAGATTGTTATGCTGGTAACACTGTGTATTGATAAAACCATACTCTATGGATAAAACCACGAGCACAGAGCGCAGTTTGTGGTCGTCACCACGGTTCAGTGGTAAAAACGAAAAATGTGAAAGTGAAAATCAGCTATAATTATATAAAAAGTAATACTTGTATTTGTATAAATTCGCTAAAATGATTCTACAAAAATTATCTGATGTCCAATAGTTATCTACTTTAAGAGTGGGTTTAAAAATGTTGCAACAAAAATGGAGGCTGAAAGCGTTTATGTCAAAAATGAAGTGGAATCGTGTTTTTAGAATGGACTGTTCCATAGCGTGTACTATGCAATTTGTGATGTAATTGTAATTTTCTGCGTTGTTGATGATTGAAGTATGTGTTGATTATTGTTCTGTAGGGATTCCAGTCAGCTTTCCCGATTTTGTATTGTTCTGTGTATATTATTGACTTGTGGTATTGTGTCATTTACGATTAAAACACACGGGTGGTCGCTTCCATGTACTTTTTATGGCTGTATTGCTACTAGTCAATGTTAGGTTTATTATACTTTTGTTGTTAGGTCTAATTCTAGTGGGAGAGTTGTTTTTTATAATTAAGTTGTTGTAATTTAAGATTGTTACCTAATGCGTTGTTGCAGTTGCATTCCCATGCAGTATTGTGAGCGATTTTTTGTCAATTGTGTTTCTGGAGGGATTGTAGATTGAGGCTATAATTGTGTTTTCAATCATTAACACAGCAGTTAATGTTATTGGGAATTATATCTACTATATCGACATTTTTGAATATAAGGCGCTTCCTCCCCATCCGTGTGCTCGGTCCGACCTAATTTGTATAGAGTTGTTTATTTTTAGGGTTTGTTATTTTAAATGTGTTTCGAATAGTAAAATAATGTCTGGATTGATTTATATGGTTCGTGTCTATTATTGTACATGCCTCTTATGTTCCAGTGAATTATTATTATGACTTTAAATAGGTTAATTAGCAGGGCCAGTATTTCATTTTGTTGTTCAAGTGTTGAATTTGTGTACTCTTCCACTATTTCGTTAATTTCTGATTTTATATGGTGTATTTCTTCAGTGATGGTTATAGCCGGGTCCTGATGTAATATTTGGTTTTCTTATTATTCGATCGAACGTGTATACCGATTTGTTTCAAGACTTAATGCTCGACTTCGAACAGTATGTTCGATCGAGCAAGATATAAAACCGTCGTATTTTTTGCCCGATGATCGAAACGAATGTGGTCGAACATGTAGTAGCTTTGTCGAGTATGTCAGTAGATCCCAGGCATTCCCAAGGCACGATTGTCTCAATACAATTATTAGTGTATTTGCCATATGGCAACATACACTATTGGCGTCGGTCGGATGGCGGGACCTAGGGGTCGGACCAAAATTTCTCGACGTTTCATAACCTCCTAAACACTTTGGCACCATTTTTAAAAATGTTTATATATATATGTATATATATATATATTTATATATATATATATATATATATATATATATATATATATATATATATATATATATATATATATATATATATATATATATATGTGTGCGGGCAATAACTTTCGAAAGAGTCAATTGATTTCAACTAAATTTGGCCCACAGGTTGAAATCCATCACCGCAAGAAGCCTATTTAAAATGGGCCTAATCAGGCTATTTTAAGGGTAGTTTTTAGGGGTTGAAAAATGTTTTTCGGCCCCAAAATACCGAAAAAATTCTCCGAATCGTTTCAAAATTGAAATTTAACCCTCTGATAGTAATTAAAAAGTGTCCCTAAAATTTTTAAAAAATCGGCCCAACAGGACCGTATTTACAAATTTTATGAAAACGTTAGTTTACAAATAGTGAATTACTTACTGAAAGGTGTATATAATTTGGTACAGAGGTTCGACTGATAATAATATTTCAATTAAGAAAAAAAACGTTATTTTAAGGGGTGTATTAAGGAGTCAAATTCTTTATTTTTCCCAAAAACCAACTTAAGTTCGCATAATAAAGCCACACTGCCTGTGTTAGCAAATACACTATATTGTCGGCAGGGTTTTGGCACTGCGACCCGGGTTTTTTTTTTCCTTGCGCTCTTCAATTTTAACAATTTATTATGTAAGAATTCATTCATTCGCAAATAATTATTGGCTCTAAACTTTTAATCATTTTCAAATGAGTTAAATTCTCTCTTTTTTCAAGAAACGGATTAACCCATCGTCTTCGGCGTCTAGGTTTTTTTAGATGATTTCAAAATAAAGAAAGCATTTCCAGTCAAACACAAAGTATTGTCCATGGCTCAACGCCGTTGACGTGCGTGTGGTTTTTTCGCTCGAAGAAACTTGCTCGTCGAGATTGTACCTACATTAGATGTGCGGACATAATGTCGAGCATAGTTTTGTTCGAAGAAATTTATTCGTCAAGCATGTATACGTGTAGAGGCACCAATAACGGACAACCGTATAAGTTCAGCACATCGGTAACTGGCAATAACAAGAGTCACGCCAAATACAAAAAAATAAAAAATAAATCGAGTTGTCCGTGCATGTGAGACATGTCATCGTAACTAAATTAAATGTATATAAGACAATGTATTGTATTGTGGAAATGTCAGTAAACTAACGTGTTTGATGTATCAATCCTAATGTGCTTAACAAAAAAAAAACAAAACAACGCGTTTGCTAATTGAATGATAAAAATCAATACATTAATATATAAATAATGTTTGCTCTATGTAGGAGCAATATCTAATACATAAAGTGTACATCATAGAAATAAAATAACTGGTACCTAACAGCAAAATTAACCATATAAAACACTATAAAAATACACAATATTAAAAATTCGAAAATTTAAATGATCATTATCAGATTAAAACGTTCTTTAATAAAAGACTTGTTAAAAGTGCACTGAAATAGACGTTAAAAACATATTAATAATATTGACTCTACCAACAGTAATAGAATATTAAACAAAATGAAATTACTTGCAATTACTGTTCAAATTAATTTTTTATTTATAAGACGTTTCGACCAACCATTTTGGTCCTTTTCAATTTTTTAAATATAAAATAAATTACAATTGTTTATATAAAAACAAAACAAAATATTAAAAACAGTTACTAAATTATATAATCTGTGGTAATGAAATGCCATATATTAAAACAGTGAGTGACACAAAAAACCTAAAACAAAGAATTAAGTTAAAAACATATATTTAATTGCCTAAGAACTGGCAGTGACTGTTGCATGTCAAGCAGAAAAATGCTCTAGATGTAACAATAGTAGAATAAAATTTGATTTCTTTGAAGGTAGCAAATTGGTTCCCTTCATTGATAATAATACATTAAAAAAATCGGAAATAGACAAACAAAATAAATAACTCATTAATGTGTTGTGTATATAATAATTTAAACAAATTATTTTACAGGTATTTTTAAAATAAAGCTATAAATACTAAAATTAAGTGTAACCGGGTAAACCAAAGTGGAAACTTAGTTTCTGAGAGTATTAAAAATTGGAAAACTAATATCTTGAATTTCAGCTGACAGTTCGTTGCATTTTTAGAACCCAAATCTTCGTGTTTGCCATTTCCATGTTTCTGAGCTTTGTCATTTCTTAGTCAAAATGTAACCCCGAAATTTCACATAAAATATACTATCCTAACTTTGTGTTTGTCCGACTACTAAGCCCTTGAGACAGTTGGAGATTTTTTTTATAATGGTGGTCGACCTAACTTGTCCTTGGCCAGTTGCCGAATATGTACGTTTGATTTGTTAACGGCTATAATTTATTGTTATATGGGCAATTCCATATGTGACTGACTCTACATTTGACACAATTTGCGTTTTGTTTTGCCTTATATTACGATTTAGTACTATGTTTTTAGTTTCAATTTAACCCATTAACGACGAAATAAAAAAAGTATGAATTTTACAATTAAATTTTTAGGGGATGTTCTGTTGGCCATTCCTTCCCAGAAAATAATAAAAATAATATTTGATTTGGAGGGGGGACGGGGTGGCAAGCCGTTACATATATGTAACGTTAGGCTTCACTTAGATACTGTGTTCCCTTATATTAAAATCTAATATGGATGTTATTCGAAATTGAAACATAATATTATTTATATTCTTATATTCAAATTACATTTATATAAAACAATATGGTATGAAATATATTATTGGCTGCGAGTTGAAATTAGGTGATAGGCTCTGAAGCATTTGAAACATAAGCCTACATCACATTTTGTACACATTGTAGTTACACTTGATTTGCAGTTCTCACCTTGGCAACGTCTACGTTTCTTATTTGGAATCACATCAATGAGATGATCAACTCTATCATACCGTATTTCCGTATATTCACTTTCTTTTTTTGGAAAACGGTATCCTCCAGGCAACTTCGGATTACCAAGTGTACAACAATAATATTCAGCGATAGACTGGCGGAACTCTAGTTGCGATAGTCCTGACCCACCCTTTTTATGCAGATACCACGCATTCTGTATGGACACATCCACCAACCAAGTAAAAATCGAAAACCACCACTTTTTTCCTCTTATTCCGATTCTGTACGCATTTACATTTTGATCCATACGATCAGTTCCTCCCATTCCTGCATTATACTTCGCGACAGCATATGGGCGCGTAACATCGATTCTTTTCTTTTCAATTCTAGAATATCTTTTTACTTTTGATACCGGGTTCAAAGCATATGCAGTAGATGCCACAGTAACGGCTGAATTGTCCATCCATTTTACAAGAGAAATTTCGCAATCTTTGATCACTTTGCACTCCATATACCCGCGTGGTTGTTTCTTCAATGTCTCTTTTTTCATTAGGGGGCAAGATTTTGGAATCATGTTTTCTCGAATAGTTCCAGTACCGTGGTAGCCGCGCAACTTTAACCCCATTAGAGCCTTTATTGATGTAAACAGGTTGTCAAAATGCAAACAAAATGGCATTTGTTTGATCTCTTCTCTAAGCTCGTCTAGCATACAAAATAGTGGCGCTATATTTTTGCCATATTTTTGCTCATAATCGCTATTGATTCTGGGATTGTTACCCTGGTACATTTCAAAGTTTATCAAATACCCTAATGGGGTATTTAAACTCCACATTTTATAGCCGAATCTGAGAGGCTTTCCGCGAATGAACTGCTTACATCCGTGACGTCCGTAATACTCCACCATTGATTCATCATAAGACAAATCACGCTCGGGTTTGAAATGTTGAATAAATCGGGCCTTTAGTAGATCTGTCAACGGTCGGATTTTCCAAATTTTGTCTTTTCGGTCCTCGTTACCAGGGTCAATGAAATGAAGATAGCGAGCAATTGTCTCAAACCTATCTCGCCTCATCGCGTTTGAAATCATTGGACATATTAGATCACTTCTTTCTGACCAAAAGTGTCGTTTTGATGGCCGTGTAGAGTATCCACTGACAATGAGAATTCCCAAGAATACTTTCATCTCATTTTCGGTTACATTTGGGCTCTGAGCATTTCTAAATACTGCATAGCTATTCGTTTGATCACACAACATCTTTATAACAGTATCATCAAAAAATTTTTCAAATTGTTGATAAGGCTGCAACGAAACACAATCGGTGAAGTTACCATCAGGAAAACATGGCTCCCATGAATATCCAGCGTCATCAATCCAGACCAACGACGAACTTTCTGTAGGTTTTGAACGTTTGGCTGGTGCCAATTTAGTAAGATGTGCTGATTTCCTTGCATTTTTACGAGCACGCAATACTAGTTTAGGTTGCGTTATTTGTATTTGTTCTTGAGTAGTCTGTTTTTTCGTTGTTGCTGATGGACCGGTGTTCTGAGAATTCGATGGTACTGGTGTTGATGATAATATATGCATACTGACATCTGAATGAGACGTTGATGGCAAAGGTGATGATTCTCTTCTTGGTTCTGTTTGTGGTGATTGTAAGAGCCCAACACTCAGGTTTTGTGATGAATTATCTAAGACATCTGTTATAAATTGTGTTATTTCTAAATCATCACAATAATCAGCTACCTGACTATCACCAGCTGAACTACGTATTACAAGCTCACATGGAGCCTGTAATTGTTGTTTCGGTAAATTGTCCAAATTTCCACCAAAATCTTCATCCGCAGAGTCCTCTCCTGAGAGGTTCCCCTCTTCATTTGGAGGCTCCATGTACATTTTTAATACATCGTCATCATCATCGTCATCAGAATTTAAGGTCATGAGATACTCCGCTGCCTCTTCCGCCGTCATAAGTTTCCTGAAATAAAAAATCAAAACATTATAACTATATTTGTATATACTATATAGATTCTGCCTAACGTTACATATATGTAACAGAAGTAAACAAATGGCTTCCACTATGAACTAATTGTAGAAAATTGAATTAAAAAATCACCAAAATGTAGTAATAATATCATGTTATAATACTGCACACAAAAGTTTTCATAATATGTACAGGGAAATTTAAAAAAAAGAGTACTTACCTATACACTCTCTTCTTTTCCGACATTATTTTCAACTTACAAAACAACAACAGATGAAACAGCTCAGAAATCACTGCTGTTCATTCAATACTGATTCAAATTATTTTTATAGGAGAGTAGTCCTATTTCACTACGACATAAAACATGTTTGAACCAACAGTAGATCAAATTTAAGTATCTAGTTGCAATAATGAAAATATTGTTGCGGTGTTACTTGTATGTAACGTAAGGCGGTAATGGGTTAAACATGGCTTAGTAGCAGTTTCAACATTAATTATCCTATAGAGAAAAAAATGGCAACCAATGATATTGTGAAATATCATTTATTTAGTAAAATATAAACGTGACTGACACTACATGCAAAAGGAGGTCGTTTTCGAGAGTGTTTTTAAACTTCAATAATCTTCCTCTGTACTGGCGTAATAACTTTAATTTGTGTTTTTATCGAAAGTGCATGAAACAAACTATTATAAAATGGTGAAATAAAAGCTTATAAGTTATTTAAAAAAATATTCATTAGTAAAATAAATTAAGACTGACACTACACTCACTTTGTGTAGTGTAAAAGTCAGGGTTGGAATCAGGCTCTCAAAAAATTATTGTCTATGGACGTCAAAAATATAGTATTTTGCTAAAAAAGATAGTACCTTGCCAAAAATTACAGAAGCCTTTTTTTAGGTGTAGATTTAAATAAAAAACATATTTGGACGTTGGATTTTTATTAAATAAATCGACAAAAGGCATAATTAACATTACTATGAAGGTAAAATAACCTCAATGTTAGCCAATTCTTCAATATTGGGTACATCGTCCTTGGCAACGATGCGACGTAACATGTCGTCAGACGGTGCAAAATCTGTGCAATTTTTTGATTTGCTCTCTTTTACGGCATCACAAGTAAGTAGTAGGGCATCGATGGACTGGGTTGCTAATTTGTTGCGTATTCTGGTCTTTGTTAAATTCACTTTGCTGAAAACTCGTTCGCAATCGGCGTTTGCGTGAGGCAAGACAAGGCAGTCAAGCGCAAATCTGCTGATCTCTTTAAACGGCTGGCTTTCAGAAATGTCAGACCATTTACTGAGTTTTGCCCAGAATACGTCAGGTCTTTTTTCCTCCTTTAAGTCTTCGTCAATCTCAGCCAGTGGCAGCATGCGCCACTGATCATCCAAAACTTGTAGTGTTTGTAAATCTTGTAAGTCTATTACTCTGGGGAAGTTGGAGGCGATTGGAAGAATACTAGGTGTTCTTTCTCGCATACGTTGACTAAGG
This sequence comes from Venustoraphidia nigricollis, assembly GCA_034508555.1. NCBI lineage: Eukaryota > Metazoa > Arthropoda > Insecta > Raphidioptera > Raphidiidae > Venustoraphidia > Venustoraphidia nigricollis. Next base: position 1,457,495 of record JAVRKA010000065.1, on the reverse strand, counting down.
GCATTTTTGGGACTTAACAAGGAAATGCAAATTAACGCTTCATTACCGAAATCCCATCTTTTTTTAATTTGCAAAGTAGATTCTACAAGAAAATCTTTACATCTACTCAGAAATTCTTTTCGCCTGTTCATGTCTGCCTTTATTTCAGGTGTGTTGATTTTTGTAGCTACGCTTATTCCTAGATAAAGGAGTTCATCATTCAAGTGTTTCGTTTTGTCTTCTGGATTGATTTTCGATAGATCAGTTTGGTTGACATGCCCTCGATCCATAAAACAAAATAAAAAGTCTTTGTACATTTCTTTTACTTTAGCATCCAGCTCTGTAACCACAACCTCAGCGGACTGAAAGTATTTGTTAAATATTGTAAATTTTGGTAGCACCCAGGTCAGAAATTCATAATATAATTTGATATATGGATCCCAAAGCAACTCGAGTATAGACTGCCCCGAGAGAGATCGTTCAGACAATGCCATATCAGTAAAATACAATTTCAAAGCATCCCAATTGCTTAAAACGCGTGCCACTACTTGCTGTAGTGACAACCATCTTGTTTGCGATGGATGTAACATTTTTTGTGGCTTCAGATCTAAGAATTCTTGAAAATGTTTCAGCGCCGCTGATCGTTTCGAGCTGTTGTGAATGAAACTAAATATGTTTCGTGCCAGCTGTTCACACCTATTCGGTAGTTTTTGACACGCTGCACTAGCACATAGATGGGCAGAATGGCAAATGCACTTCATAATAATAATTCCAGGGCAATCTTCTTTGAATCTGCTGGCAACTGAATTTGCGCTTCCCATCATTACATTACAGCCGTCAGAACCAAAACCGACGACATTTTTTAAAGGAATTCCATAATCCATTATGGATTTCTTTAATTTCTTATAAATGTTTTCAGCCGTCGCTCCTTCATTTACGGCGCTAGGGTCATCGTCACTGAAAATTTCGTGAAGGTTCCAAAATTTGCTTTCTATTCGGCCGGAAATATCGTTGAAAAATCTCACTACGACACATGATGCTTTAGAGGTAGATATATCGGTGGATTCGTCAGTCATTATACTGAACTTTGATGTTTTCAATTTTTCAGCCAACTCTGCTTTATGTCCTGGACCAACGCCTTTGTAAATAATCTTTGCAGTCTTTTTGCGAGTAATGTTTGTTTCTTTTAAGATTTTGGAATCAGGAAAGCATTCTTTTAAAAGTTTACCGAGGTGATCAGCAGAATTAAAAGCTATGTTATGTTCAGCAAAATAGGCAGCCATCTTAACTTCAGCAATTTTTGCCAATTTGATCGTGTTATTTTCCTGAGATGTTGAGGAAGACGGAAAAAAGGAAGTGACTGGTTTTGCAGCACGGATCGATGTCAAATTTTTTAAATGTTTTTGTCCTTCAGAATGCTTTGATAAAACATGCTTTTCAGCAATCATAGAAGTATTACATACCTTGCATCGTGCTTTAAAATCATCTTGAGGATCATTAGTTAGCCATTTACTGAACTTTGGTTCTTTTTCCCAGTCAGCTCTATATTTCTGTTGCCTATGTTTTTCTTTCACCACCAAATCGCCCCTAACGATTCGCTTCTTTTTTGGCGTGGAAGGGCCAGCAGCATTTGTATCGTCGTCGCTTTCACTCATGTTTTTATTATTATGAAAAAGAATTGCAACTAACAAAGAAAGAAAACACTTCAAATGTTTCACAGTCAGATGAACAGCTCAACTATTCACTTTGATATGCTTGCGGAAAAGTCGCTCAAAGTTTGCTCAAAGCAAAGGCTCAAAGTATCTCTCTATCTTTGTCCCACTTATACACAAACTACGAATATTCATCTCTTTCTGTCAGACAGTCAGAGTGACCGGCCCAATGAATGAATGAAGTGCAGAATCACGCAGAATGTCATTCAGTGAACATTATAAGGGGAATACCCATACATAATGTTGCCAATGTTGCCATACGTTAAAAAATTTCTTAGAGTGGTAATAAAATAAAATGTGGGTACATAAAATGTGGGTACAGGTATAACTATTATTAAGAAATTATAGTATTTTTGCGTACAATCCTACCTTTGCGATAGTATATAGTACACGTCATGAAATTGTAGTACAAATACTATAATTATAGTACGAAATCCAACCCTGGTAAAAGTCAGTATTTTTACATGAAAACTTAGAATTTAAATCACAGCACATAAAATAGGAACTCTAAAATTATTTTAAAGAAACAAAAGTGTAATTAATGAACTCGTTAAAATTCTATTTTTGAACAAAAACACCACCTAAACGAAATCACTAATATGTTAGAAACCAACATTGAAACTAAAGTAATTCAAAACAAAACCTTTTTAGAAACAAGAAATATAATTATTTAAAAAACTTAAATAATTTCTTTAACAAAGTATAAATTCTTTTAAGCCTTTTGAAAGATATCTACACTTTTTGGAAATTTAAAATAGACTCTATTGCCCTTAAGGATCAAACTAGGATTAGGTAATATCTCCAATATGTCATCAAAAGACATAAGATATATCTTCCTCATCAGCTTTAAATAAAGAGGCATCGTTATTTGTTACTTTTAGGCTTGACTTCGCTCTCTTCATCTACATCACTCTGGCAAATAGTGATGTAACGATACATCTGACGTTTGTTTTTTGTGGCAAACTGTGCCAGTACAAACACACCATTTCGGATGTTATTAGCAGTAAATTCTAAACCACTGGACCCAACGTCTAATATTGGAGCATTATTTTCTTTTTCGTCTGGTGTATCAGGCATTAGAAGATCTCTTTCATCATCGTCTGCCGATTCATCAGAAAACACTTCTTCATACGTTGTTTTTTGCAAGCAGAATATTTTTTGAAAAAAGTATAATCTAAATATTTGACATCGTATGGATTTTTTAATTTTGCATTCCTGCATATTTGGACAAAACACCCTGGGACATAAATATCACGATTCTTCATTTTTCTCTCAATACAGGCATGCATTGAGTCACACTCCATTTGAGTGTGACCTTTTTCTAAAAAGTATTGGAAAATTTCAATTTTTTTGGTTTCAGCCAACACGGATAGAGCATTGGATAATAGGGGAAAGGTCCCTATATTGGACCCCTTAAGAAAATGTCTCAAAAAAATGGCAATTTAATTCACCTTTATGAGCGAAAAAAATTGACAATAATGTTAACATTGTTATAAATGCATAAATCTTATTAAACATGCTAAAATTATTTTTGGCTGGTTATAAATAAATATTTTCAAAAAAGCTTTAATGGTCCAATTTAGGAAACGTGTAGCCTATTTTGAACCACAGATCTCCGAAATTGGACCATGTCTATTTTTCACTAGTTTAGATATGAAAATTTATTTAGATAAAAAAAAAATATAACTCTGAATAATAATTACATATCAAAAGAAAAAATATATCGACAAAATATAATCAGTCGCTGTCAGACTGACAATTAATACAGTAGTAATAATTGACATTGCGACCATCGGCACACTTCAAGTGGACCCATCTCTTGCAAGAAAGACACTGCACCCATTCTTCTCCTGGGCTGGATTTCGAAAATGCAGACAGACACACCACACAAAGACAGTCTTCATCTTCTGACTCACTTGACGAACAATCTTCTACTGAAGTGCGCTTTCCTTTGATTTCTTTTGATTTTTTCTTCCCTTTAGACACAGACGTTGACGGGCCAAATAAATTTTTGGCGGTTTGAGAAGGTAATACCACATTTTTTTTCCTTTGCTTTTCTTCTAGACACCTCTTGTAAGGACTACCAGTTATAATCACAGTAGAAGTGGAAGCAGCTGGTGTGCGTGACTTGCGTTTTAAAATGGGTAAAGGTGATATTTGGGCCACATGTTTCTTTTTTTGAAGCGATGGTGAGCTGTTCGCGTCAACAGGCTGAGCACCTCTTTGGACAATGTCTTCTTCATCAGCTATAGAGTTTGTTTGTTCTTCTGTTGCTACATTTCTAGTTCTCGTGTCGTCAGCATTAGAAATGCAAACAAATTCGCTGTCGTCGAATACATGTTTGTCCAAAGGCCAAATGCCGCATTTTGCGAACCCATTCGTAGCATTTCCAACTGATGCAGCTTTGGAATATGCCTCTCCAAGTAATCTTGACACTTGAAACTGTGTTATATTTTGGCAAGGATGCGTACGAAGCCACTTATCTGCTGCTTGGTTGTAATAAGAATTAAGGGGCTTAAAAAATGAAACATCGCAGGGTTGCAGTCGATGTGTGGTATGTGCAGGTAGTGACAACATCACTATACCATGATCCCGCGCTAGCGTAATGGCTTCTAAATTTTTTGTATGGGTGGTATGCCCATCCATGATTAAAAGAACTTTTTTATCTTTAGATGGCTTTGCAAAGGCGATGAAATGCTGTAGCCATTTTGCGAACAATTCACTTGGAATCCAGCCCAACTCTGAACAAGCAAATGCCGTTCCCGGAGGTGCCCCTTCCTTGAGTTCTTCTTTGAATCTTACTCGCTTGAATATAAGCATAGGTGGGATATACATGCCAGCCGCACTACAGCAACAAACGCATGTCGTGTTCACACCACGTTCCCCGCTTGTAAGAGCACCTATTTGATGCTTACCTCTCTGCCCAATTATTTTTTGTGGTTTCTGAACCGTACTCAGGCCAGTCTCATCGACGTTATATATTTCAGATGGACCGAAGTTATGCTCATCGTAAAGAGCAGTAAGGCATTCAAAAAAAGCCATAACTTTCTCTTTACTAAACCCTAGAGCCCTCGCAGCGGAAGTAGGTTCAGGTTGGCGAAGAGATAATTCTTTGTGTCGGGACATAAAAGAGTAATACCACTTCTTACCAGCTCGTCCATTTTTGAATCGATGAGAAATGCCATTTGCTTCTGCAACATCGTATGCAAGTCTTCTTAAATCAGTACGCGTAATCCCAAAAAGAGTTCTTTCAAGCTCTAACACATGATTCACTATCTCTTCTTCAATTTCTTGTGGAAGATCTGGGGCACGTCCAAATTTTTTTGTGTTACCATGCACATTTTTATTTTTGTCGTCAATCCTACGTTTTAGCGTTGCTTTTGGTATTTTAAAACTTCTAGCTATTTCATTTAAACCTGCAATTCCATTTTTGTATGCAGTTATGGCTTTCTTCATATTTTCCTCATCCCATTTTCCATATTTTCCACGCACTGACATTTTTACCTATAAGGTAAAACAGTTCCTAATTTGGACCGGTTCAACTTAAAACCCATTAGGCGGTTCAATTTAAGAAACTAACCTCACATTAACTTTTCAGTATTAAAAATAAAAATTAATGCAAATATCGGGTAAACAATCTAATAAAATAATAAACAATAACTTTCTTAAAAACTACACCCGCAAATGTAAAATTTACTTACCAGTAAAAAAAGTTATCGCTTATATAAATTGGAGATCAAATTACATCAGCTAACACCAAAAAATGTCAGACGTCATTACACAACTATTTTACGCTTTACAGAGCTCTGTTTTCATGTTTCAACTAAAAATCTTGTAAGCAATAACTATTTGCCGATAGATAACACTAACGTCTACTTATGTTTATATAAAGGCGATGGTCCAATTTAGGATTCGGTCCAAGTTAGGGGCCTTTCCCCTACTACATTCCTGTTTTGGTAACCACAGCCATCACTGAAAATTACCACTTGTTTTACTGTGTCATTTAAATATGTTTGTATTTGATGTACAGTGATTGTGATAAATTCATTGGCGGTAGTGTTCCCAGTGTCCTCGTGCCAAAGGTAACAGTCACCTTTACCTGTAGTTAGATTAAAAAAGGTAAAATTGTGAACAATTCGCTTCATTTTATAATAAGAAGCTGAAACTTGTACTTTGGGCACTGTTAAGACCGATTGCACATCCATTGTAAATATTAATGTCGAGGAATCTGATTGAGATATAGCCTTTTGCCTTTCTTTCTCGGCACGAGCTTCATTTTTTGCTTTTATATGAAGCTAGAACTCTTCTTCATTTATACTTCCAACATTATGACCCGAACATCACGTCTACTCATAGTGCTGGAAAAAAATTATGGTCCCCACTTGTTGTTCCACAAATATTGAAGCCTCAAAGTATTTCCTTCGTACGCCCCACGTGCGTACAATATTGCGAGAAATGCCTTCAATTTTTCTTGCGTAATTGTCCAGTTTTTACCCAAAACTCGAGAGGCTTCTAACTCTGTACAAATTCGTATATGTTCCAAAATATGGTTGTCAATCAGTAATAGGAACGCACTAGTTAGATTCCCGTTTATAAAGTTTCTTTTAGCGTGTGCTGTTGGCCCGTGTACATCTTTAAAAGCACTATGAACTGGTAATCTACCAGCAACACTTCCTTCTTCAATTCTCGTCCAAATAGTTCCGTCTGAAGCAATTTCAGTTTGCTGATTTGGTACGTTACTTCCACCTTCGTCTTCAAAACTGGAAGGGAATCGCATGCATCGTCTCGTACGTTTGTTTGGAATATTTTCGCAATCACTGTCACTTGACTGATCTATATTACCTTCATCAGGAATTTCCTTATTGTCGCGAGCCCCCGCTACTAGGGGCTAAAATTAACCGATTTGGCGTGACCAAAGCCGCGCCAAAAAGGGGTAGCGTGCCACCACCACGTTTAGGAGGGTCGTGGGCCCTTGCTGTAATGGCTGGTGAGGTTCTACATTAATGAAATTAAACGACTTGTTTAAGATGAGATATAATTAGGGAAAATACTACAGGTATAAAGAAAAGAAAGAACAAAGGTTACTCGACATGTTGCGAGGACTTACCCTTGCGCCTGTAGGAACTGCTGCCCCAACAGATAACAGGATTCACACACACGACTTTACTGACTGGGTCTTATATTAAACACACATAATTTTGAATTATTACGCCGAAACAGTAATTTGGAAAACAACTAACAAACAATATCTAATTAACTTTTGCCCAGTTGGATACGTCCATCCACTTCGAACTTTCCCGCGTGTCTCCCTGTTCAAAAGTCATCACCACGTAGAACCGACATCGCGTCCCACACGCGCTGCCGATTCACGTCCTGTTGTCTGTTTCTGTGGACGCAGCGAATTCCTTCAGGTGTGCTATCAGTCTATTTTAAACCAGTGGTGCTTCACTGCACCAGCGGTTCACAACATCATCACTACTCTCGATAATAGCAATGTTATCACCACTGCCTTGTTGATCAATTTGTCTATCTAACAATTCACCGTCGCTATCATATAATTCACTTTCCACATCTGAACATTCCAGAGGTATGCTGGTTGCATTTTCTAAATATGTAGAAACTTTTATTCGTTTTGGCATTTTTAGGGACTGGCGATCGCTGTAAAAATATGTTGAAACTAAGACACTTTCTTCGTATGTTGGCTACTTACTGAAGAATATATTTTTGAATATTTCCATATCCACATAACTGTTTCTTACCTGTGTCACTGTGCGGGTAAAGATGAATTATTACTCTTGGAGATCGCTTGGACTAAGATTTTATTTCGTGTGTTGAACGAAGCTCGAAACAGGACTGTTCGTGCCTCGTGCATTTACAAAGTAAGTGCTCGTAAAAATATCGTAAAGGTACCGTAATCGCTATAATCGGCTCAATGCCGACAATGTACGGACAAAAGACGCATGGGCGCTACAAATACTGCAACGGTCTCATCATTCTCCCGAAATCATACATTTCTTCCTAGAAACATGCACCAGTCATGTTGACTGGCACTGGTATAAATGTCAATAACAAAAAATATATTTGTTACTAATATGTATAAAGTTACATTAAGTTCATAAAATGTATTGTCTACTTATAGCTACAAAAGTCATAACATCATTTCGGAAAGCAAATGTTATATGTAGTAGGAATTTTGAATTCAAATTGCGCGACCAGTCAAAATGACTGGTCTGGTAAATCTAGTGTTAAGCATGTCAACCGATGCTATTTGTTTTATCAAACGTCGTTGGCGTTTCCTTTTCTCAGATTCCTTTTTTTTTTAATTCTTCGAATAATCCTTTAGCTTTCAGCTTCTCTCTCTGCTTGCACTTCCTTTCTGCAGCTGTTTTCGCCATCTATGAGAAAAAAACAAACAAAAAGCTATATTTAATTATGATACAGGCTGTGACTGACTCTACCTACTACGTGACTTTTTAAGCGAAATACCCCTTTGTGCGCCGTGATTAATGTGCCTTTTCCAGTGTAAATGATTATATTAAATATGAATCCGTCATATGATGTCAACTCATACAACTTAATGCCGTATTTGGCTTGTTGGTAATGTACTGCCGAAATTTTAGCCTGCCTCTCCAATTTATTTATCATTGCTTCATCAATGGACAAACGTTGAAAAGGTGACGAAATTTTATTTATATTTCTCAAAATAATGTCCTGAATGACTGATTTTGAATAATCTATCATTTTTATCTCGGTTATCGTGGTTTTTAAAACGCAAAGCTCTAAAAATCATTTGAAACTTATTTCGTGCCATAGTTTCTCCAAATATTGGATGAATATAAATTCCATCCTTGCGCCATACGTTTGCTAAATTGGGAAATTTGACCGTGCCATTTAAAATGCAAAGACTCAGGAAAATTTTTAACTCTTCTATATTTATATCTGTCCGTTTATTTCGATTCTTTCGAGTGTGGTTTGCTGGATTACTAAATAATTCATTTCCTCGGATATTTGTTTCTGTTACGATTTGGGTAAAAACATCATTATTAAATAATGATAAAAAATAATCAATTGGCTGTGAATCATCCGGTAAATCGATGCTATAATTTTCAGTCCCTGAAAATGGGACATCTGCAAATGAATCTTCACTATCCGTCCACTCATCGTTTGTGTTGAATGTGTAATTTTCATCTTGGTCGCTGCTGCTTTCAGATAGGCTGACTGATTTGGATTCAGATTGACCATTATTTGGAATAAAAGTTTTATCTACAACTGAATCGTCGCTAGAGAAATCCTGTCTGAATTATTGCCACCGGTATCACATTCATTTAAAATGTTTAATATTTCAGTTTCGGTTATCTTTCGTCTGCAGAATAAAAAAAAAAGTTTTTCATACACGGTATTGTTCAAACTAGGGATGTTACGAATGTCAAATTTTCGACATTGCGAATTTCATGTCCCTGGAGTCGAAGTTTCTTTAAAACATCACTCATTCTTTCTGTCTGTTTTCTTTTTTTCGTATTTTTGATCATTTCGTTGTTCTCAGCCATAATTTAAAGAAAGAAAACACTAAAATCTGTATAACATAACCTTACAGAACGCCAGACTCACAAAGACTGTCAAAATAATTGGCGGGATCGCCGCTGGTTTGACAGCAAGATGGCGGTCAGTGCGAGGCGATGGACATTTATCATTATTGCCGTGAAAACTTGTGACGTTGAGCGTTCTAGCCGTGTAGCCAAAATATTAAAAACATTTATCTCGTGACTGCAGGCGATATTGCTGAGTTTGTAAATAAGATTTCTAACTACATTGTCAAGTGACCGAATGGCATTACTCGTTAAGATTTAAATATTTTTGGACATTCATCATTATTGCAGTGGACCCTTCAAATACTTCAAATCATCTAAGAGAAGTTTGACCTTGTTAGCAACTTTTTCATACAAATCTCGACAAACATGGTCACTATGAAAATTACGACCTTTTGCAGCATATTGTGGTGCGACTAGTTGCATCAATCTTCGAAATCCAATACCCTCAACAAAGTTAAATGGCAAGTGTTGTAATGCTATCATTTCACTTATTCGGTAGTCGATTTTTTGGGATAGCGGGTGTTTGTTGTCCCATTGTTTCTTTTTCATTAGAGATTCTTCAATAGATAATTGTTTTTTTACCTCTTTTAATGGAGTTTCCGGTGGATGGGCCAGTTTCAAAACCTTGACCTCCGCTTCGACTTCAATTATCAAACTGTACTCTTCAGAATGAATGGTTTTCAAATGAGTTCGCAACGCCGAAATCCCTATCACATGTGAGAAAGAATGTCTCCGGATTGGAAAAAATCGTGTAACTTTATTAAATCGTCATGCTAGTAAGTGCCATACAGAATCTTACTAAAGTATGGTTTTTGTTTTGTCTCGGGCAATTGTCTGAAAAAAGTCTAAGCTCTTTTGAACCTGGATCTGCATAGTTGTTGATGTAGTGAGTAGTCCGTCAAAAACGAGCATACTTCATTGGGTACTTCGGTTAGTCACTTTTTGAGGCTGATTGTTCTTTTTTAATTTCAATTTTTTTGTCTTTTTCACAGTAATATTAGGTTCGTATTCTAATAAAGAGTCATTTGAAGCACAAGATAAATTACCACTTGTTTCCTCTGACGATGATCTAGCTCTTTTTTTTGTCAATTTTCTAGGTTGCTTCTTATTTTTGCATGGTACGTTAGGAGTAGCTTTACCTTTAATTGTAGCTTTATTTTTTCTCATAGTAATATTTTTTTTGGAAGTCAATATTGCAGCTGATTGTTTTCCTCTCTTAAATAACGGTACTGGAATTTTCAGTATGGGAGAAAGTTCGTGTAAATACTTACCAAAGGTTTTAATTGTCCCCAAAGGAAAAAGTCCAAGCAATTGAGTTCCGGTGATCGAGGGGGCCAGGGATGTGGTCCTCCCGGACCGATCCAGTGATTTGGGTATTTGCGGTCCAGATATTCGCGAGCAGTTAAACTGAAGTGTGCAGGAGTACCATCGTGCATGAAAAACACGTCATTTCTCAAAAGAAGTGGGACATCTTCTAGCAGGATCGGCAGTATCTCTTCAAGAAAGTGACGATAACTTTGACCAGTTAATCTGTTCGGTAGAAAATACGGGTCTATCAAATAATCTCCGACATTACCGTCCCACAGATATAATGAAAAATGTTGCTGGTGGTGGCCTTTTTTTCCTCCGCCCAAATATTATTATTATGATAGTTAAAAATGCCATATCGAGAAAAACATGCCTCATCCGTAAACATAATTTGAGCTACAAACTGTGGATTCTGTGCAATTCTTTCTTACTCTTTCGACTAAAAAAACAACTTTTTTTACATAGATCTAACAGGAGTATCAGGCTTACCTAAGTATAGCAACTACTCCAGAACTTGCATCATAATTCGTTCTGTACGATTTTTTGTACCAAGCCCCATCTGCAACTACTGGAATATTTGGTGCGCCAGTATTGTCGAAATCCTCTAATTCTACTGCTAAACGATGTTCTTCTTGCCCAGCCTGCTTTATATTGTCCCACAAAATGGAATGTAGAATATCCGACACTAGGTGACATTTATCGTATGTTTTTGGAAACATGCATGGAACATTCATATGCCCACATATCTCGGCCAAAAAACTATATTCCACTCCATCCGAGAGAACACCTAACACTGCTGCCTTATTAATACTGGAAGTTTTCATCTTCAGAAAATATCTCCTCTGTTTTATTGCACATTTTGTATTTAAATTTAAAAACGCTTTTCAATCCTAATCTTCGTTCACTTGTACATTCCGTATCTTTTCATGAGCAATCGAAAGGAGAGTAGCTTGCCCGATTTATAATTTGGTTAAAAAGAGCTCCAATGTCAACAATACGCCTTACTTCTAAACAGCTACTGATTAGCTCTGTATTTTTTGTATCAAATATTTCCATCAGGCAGGAAGGTGTACCTAATTGTTCCATAGCAAATTTTGTATTCCCGTAAAATTGATTTGACATTTAACTTATTACGACTTTCTACGTTTCTTCTACATTACATTGATAATTATTTATGTGTGAAAATTCCATCACATATAAATGTGGGATTGTGCCCAGATGATTGTATAAAACTATTTAAACCAGTGATAACAGCAATATGTATAAATGTTAACCAATCTTTCTTGTACTTAATCTAATAACATAGTTACCGCAAATATCTATATACTAAACCAGTGTTAAAAGATATAGTTTCAATAAATATTGTTATAAAATTTAAAATTCATTTAATTTATACGAACATACGGACTAGACGATACCGCCAATAATTACCCGATTAAAGGACTAGTGATGGGCATATCAGTGAATTTTCTGTAGCAGTGAAAACTGTGAATGCTACTTTTTATTCACTGCTACTTTTTAGCAGTGAAAAAATTCACTATTAAAATATCACAGAAATAACTCAGAAATAAAATATTTGCAGAATGCAGTGTGCAACGAACTGGTTTAGTTGTTGCATATAATATGAATAATTATTGATTATGAAATACCTATCACACTTCACAGCCAGCATCTCTACACTTTTGACGTCGCTAATCGCTATATTACTTAATAACTTATAAGTTGTCGTAGAACACTGATTTGTTATCAGCCATATTATTGATTGGACCGGATGTTTGGAATTTGGATAAGAATTTTGCAGTGTTCATACCATTATGTTTTATTTAAGTGTTAATCGTCAAATGATCAATACTGATTAAAGCATAAGCCCCTTATTAAAATGTCAATCATAATTTATTGATTTATTTTATTATTTTGCAATTTACATATTGAATTATGTATCAACCTTTAAATCATTTAAAAAAACAATTATTTCTTATCTCTTACAACATTTAAAAACTAAAAAATTTTCCTTGTTTCTAACGAGTAAATTTAAAAAATAAATGAGTACTTTGAAAATATAAAATGTAATTAGTCGACTTTGTTTTTTATTTACATTTTATCATTAATATTTAAGCACATTAATTTTTGTACCTTGAGCGATGACAGTCTATTTCGCCTGTCACTTATCAAATTCCCTGTTTTAGAAAATAAGCGTTCACAAGGAACTGATGTAGCTAACCCCGGTAACGATCTTACAGTTTTTGACGGTAATATATGGAATTTCATTAAATTGAGATAACTCCGACCAAAAATTATTAGACAAAGCAGAAATTTGACTTCCGGTATCAACTAAAGCAACAACCGAACTTTGTCCGATATGAACTTTGATAAACGGCATGTCATTATCTTTTAAATGATCAGTATTTAAATAACTTGATTGAAAACTGTTGGTTATATTATAACTGTTTACATGCCCTGCCCAAACATCGTGTCTGTGCAGGGGCTTACCCCGTTTTTTGAATCATTTGTTAAGTCATCATCGTCCACCATTTCAACAAGATGTACTTGAGGGGAGGATCTTTATGCAAATTGTTTGTTGTGTTAAGTTTGATGCTGGCAATTTTACATTAGAATTTCTATGACCTTTTTGAAAGTTATTATCACCGGCAGTATTACTATTTTCGGTATTCGCTTTAAACGGAATAAATCTTTGAGGCAATTCGCTTCGCTGTAATTCAACCTCGTCGAGTTCTTTAAGTAATTTATAAAAATCTAAAAATGAATATAATTGGGCTGTCAATAAAACGCGTTGGATATGGATTGGAAAGTGTTTTTTCATAATCGTTATAAATTCGAGTTCTCCCATTGGTGGGTATAACTGTTTTGATTTTTTATGACTTTGCAAAAAGTATTGAGACATCGTTAGACGTTTATTTGATGAATATCGGTTTGAGTACAATTCTAACCTTACTTTCTGCTGCTGATTAAATCCCCAAAACTCATCCAAAAAGATATTTTTAAAAGTTTCAAAATTCGTAAACGTAGGTACATCATAAGATTTGCAGCTGGTTGGTTTTTCTCGGTCTGTTCTTTTACATAGTTTCTATGTAAGTCGGCTAAACTTTTACCACCATCTATGTACTCTCGTGATGTATTGGCACGAAGGTAATGGCTTTCCATACGCGGTATCGAGTTAATATGGTTCCTTACTGATTCTTTTATACCAGGTTCTACTGTGAAATGATTTGAGTGTTTTCCTCTCTTCTCTGATTCAAGAAATCCATTTTCCTTTTTTTTTGTAAAACTGTTCTTATTGGTCTGTCGTTGATTCCCAACGTATTTTTGAAAAATAATTTGCAAACTAGTTTTTTTCTCCTCTATGTTGAAGTAGAACGCGTTATTAAATTTTCTGATTTTCGGTGCGCGTATTTGGGCTGTATACTTTCAATGTTCCCTGCTATAAAAGACCGTTGCAGTTCTAAGTTGACAAGTGCCCAATACTTGTTGAAAATATCTTTCCTTTGGTCTTCTGAAAACTTGGTTGAGCATGAAAGTTTGCATTTGTCTGTGCATGGTGCTAGAATTTCTCTGGCTTTGAATATTTTCGACGTCTTGGAAACGGATTGGTATTCTTTTCCCATATTTCTAAGTCGCTTTGCTGTTTCTTTTTTTCTTTCTGGTATCCTAAGTAATCTCTTCTTACCACGTTTAAGAGACGAACTTTCAACAGAAGTAATGAGCGAGTCATTTTGTTCAGAATGTGATGGTGCCTCATCATCACTTGAGGTTGACTCAGATGCAGAAAAGTTAGGATCGGCTATTGAATCATCACTCAGGTTTAAATCAGCATCGCTTTTATCTGATACAGATTCTGCATTCTCATGAGCAGAAACTTCAGGCACTGCACCATTTTTTATCTTTCTTAAGACGCATTTTGTTGCTGTGTTCTCGTTAATTTCCATAGTACACTTTTGTAAATTATCTGGTAGACATGAGGATTCAGCAGCTTGAATGAATACAGCAGATTCACTCTTTTTAGCTTTAACATAATTGAGTCTTTGAACTTCAGTATTTTCGATACTAATCAGCATACTAACAGCAGGCGTTTCTAAGGCATCGGTGTTATTTTCATCTGCCGAGCACAAGAGTAAGATTTTTGAAGCTCGAGAAGATGAATCTATTTTATCTGAAACAAGTAGGTACGCATTGTCATTTTCTATGACTGCCACATAAAACATTTAAACATACTATTTTTATGTACGATTGATATAATATAAAGTGTATTTTATTGGACAGTTTTGCGGCCATTAAGTGGCTCTTTATAGTAGTAGTACGATTTTGTACTTACATCATAAATAATTAATAGTTTGTTATTAGCACTCTTGTCACAACTACAAATTAAATAAAGTCATAACAGGAAAAGCGACATATTGCAAAATAAACAGAAATTAATCTACTTACATGGAACAAGAAAAGTGTCTGAAACTACAATATATCTATTTGACACTTGGAATTCACACAGGATACACTAGGAAAAACGTCACAAACCAAAATATGTCTACTCTTCACTTTCAATTCAAATTGGATACAACACGAAAAATGTCACGAATCAAAATATGTCGGTTTTCCTAAGCAGAGGAGCAACCTCACTCTTCGGCGGTCAAGACACAACTGCACATGTTTCGCTGTTCTTGATTCAATAAAGATGATTGGCGAAAAAGCACAAAACGACACTAGCTACCTCTCGGGAGAATTATAAATAGTTAACTTGTGACACTTTTCCTGATCGAAGATTAATGTAATTGAGATTATAATGGGCACATAAAATGAAATTTGAAGAATTTTGAGTTGTGTTAAGCTTATATTATGATTGGTGTCTCTTCCTGTATTTTCTTGTATTTGTACTTCCTCGGTGTTGGGTCTGTCAGCTTCTATCATTTCTATCGTAACAAGATCCTTTCCAGTGTTATCCCAATTCGCAAGTAATTGTTCCATATTATCATCTGCTAAAATTATAGGTGCATCCATAATAATTGAGGAGTTATTTATGGGTTCGTCCAAGATCTTTGGTTCATCCATAGTTATGTGGCTAGGGATCTGGTCTTTCCAAGGTGCCTATCAAAATAATGAATATACATTATAACCTCACTTTTGCATGGTAACTATTTCGATGGAAAACACTACTTAGAAATATTCATAGCACTTGATTAATTCAATAATTGATTATTACGTAATATCATAATGGATATCAAGTACTTACCTATAATATTTATCACGAAAACAGTAAATTTATACGTTTTGTTGACCACTAGACACACGTCACTTTTGAAAAAAAAGGAAATAACTTATGGAATAAGGTAGGGCAGAGGTACCACTTATGGCCACTTTAAGAATTTTTTATAGTTTTCCTATGGGAAAAAATTGTACGGGTTAATAAAAATTATTTTGATAATCAATATCTACACTGTTAAGTCTCCTCTTTCAAGAAAAAAATAGTTATTAAAAATTCAATGCAAATTAAAAAAGTTATAAAGTAATATTTTATCATATGTCAATAACCTCTACTTTTGGCCACTTGTTGCTACTTTTGGCCACAAATTTTCTCCACTTTTCGCCATTCATAAAAATTGCGAATAAAAAAAGTTATGCAGCTAATTTGAAAACTTATTTTATTAAAAATCAATATTATTATTAATACAAACAAAAAATATATTGTTAGATAATTAAATAAAAATTGTCCAATATTCAAGTAAAACTTTAATTAAAACTCAAAACTACAGATAATAACAAAATAGTAGCGGCCATGTAATCTCAGCAGCTATCACAACTTCGACTCTCATAAGTGAATGCGTAGCTGACGAGTGGCGGCTTAGCCCTTCGTCTACTTCAACAATCTTGTTTACATAAGTGTAGACACATTAAAAATGAAACATAGACAGATAAGGCATGTATATCTCACAGTTTATATAAGTTGATGTTAAAATGAAATACAGAACGATAATACATGCATATATCTAACACGACCATCCTGACGGAATCTTCGCTCTCGAAGCATTGTCCGTGGCCAATAATCTGAAATGCAACACAGCATTTAAACACAATAATGACAATTCCTGCATATGGGCTTGCACCTGTTTATGCAGTGGCATTTTTCTCAAGTATCACCACTGTGATACGTCCATCCTCATTTACAATATTTGGGTAGTGCACGGCTTTCCGTCAGTGAGAAACTCACTGAAGTTTGGCACCCCAAATATCGCTTACATTATTTGGGTATAGTGCGCGGCTTTCCGTCAATGAAACATTCATTGAAGTTTGGCACCCCAAATAATCTATTCCGTCCGAAGACGTCCAACTCAAGTGCTCGACTTTCCGTCAGTGAAACAGTCACTGAAGTTTGGCAACTTGACATTATTTGAGTAGTGCGCGGCTTTCCGTCAGCGAAAAACATTCACTGAAGTTTGGCACCTCAAATAATTTATTCCGTCCGAAGACGTGCAAAACATAATTCACATTATTTGGGTACAGTGCACGGCTTTCCGTCAATGAAACATTCATTGAAGTTTGGCACCCCAAATATAATCTATTCCGTCCGAAGACGTGCAATTCAAGTGCTCGGCTTTCCGTCAGTGAAACAGTCACTGAAGTTTGGCAACTTGACATTATTTGAGTAGTGCGCGGCTTTCCGTCAGTGAAAACATTCACTGAAGTTTGGCACCTCAAATAATTCATTCCGTCCGAAGACGTACAAAACATAATTCACATTATTTGGGTACAGTGCACGGCTTTCCGTCAATGAAACATTCATTGAAGTTTGGCACCCCAAATAATCTATTCCGTCCGAAGACGTGCAAATCAAGTGCTCGGCTTTCCGTCAGTGAAAACATTCACTGAAGTTTGGCAACTTGACATTATTTGAGTAGTGCGCGGCTTTCCGTCAGTGAAAACATTCACTGAAGTTTGGCACCTCAAATAATTCATTCCGTCCGAAGACGTACAAAACATAATTCACATTATTTGGGTACAGTGCACGGCTTTCCGTCAATGAAACATTCATTGAAGTTTGGCACCCCAAATAATCTATTCCGTCCGAAGACGTGTACGACTTACTACAAGGATTACACATCTGCTGTTCCGTCCGGTAATACACATACCGACGTGATAGATGTCAATCATTGTTTTTACTAGTGTGCGGCTCCGTCAGGTTCTACGACGCTGACAATTACTCTGTAGTATCAGATTTCAATAATTAAGCAAACCTTCCATTTTAGTTTCCACAGCCCATTTGAAAGACCGCAAACGCAGTTGCTATTTGGCTGCCTTTGTCATCAGATTTTTACCCAATCGACGTATTTCATATCGACCTTCATTCGTGAAACCATCTATTTCGTTTGGCCGCATGACTCGGAGTTCATTTTAACTTTATGCATAGTGGAGTCTCTATGCACTAACACGACGTCACCAATTTTGAACGTTCACTTTCTCGAGATTTGGAGTATTGTTTTCCAACGCTTTCCTTCCTCTTTCGCTATTAATCAACAGTAGGATTTCATAGAGAACGAATGTCGTCCGTCAAATCTCATATAACAGATTGAAATCTACTAAAGCTTGTATGAAAGTCATCTGTATTGCTTTCTGAATGTTTTCCACATCCAGCTCGACCATTCTGACATTACTCTACTCTACACGTAATAAATTCATAATTGTACGGTTATACTTTTCAACTTGCCTGTTTCCAAAGTGCACATCAGGTGTCACATAATGATAACGAATGCCCCACAGGTCGAGATACCGTGCAATGTCTAAATTTTGAAAATTGAGCCCCGCATCGGCTATTATTCGTTTAGGTGCACCAAATAGTGAGAAGAAATTTTGTTTCTTTAAATGTTACAGTTTTCAAGGGCAACAATAAACAGTATTTTGTGAATGCATCTACAAGTACCAGCACGTGTTTATAGCCATCAATCGTCATATTTAATAGGCCTAAACAGTCAACATGTACTGTGTGAAAAGGTTCATCGGGCTTAGGCAGCTGTCCGACAAAGCCCTGCAATGGACCCGTGCGTGTCTTTTTAACCGCACAGACTAAACAATGTTTTATATAACTGTTTACAAAATTTCGCAGTTTAGGAAACCAAAAATGTTGTTTTATACTGTTAGGGGTTTTCCCGGGGCCAATATGATACTGCCCGCCGCTAAAATACGCAAAAGAACTAAACGACTCCGTCTGGGTTTAACCCAAATATTTGACACTATTTTGTAAATACATGCATTTTGAAGCATTCAGTAAAAAAATCGCTTTCTTTAATTATTTTATGACATAGCAGTTTTTGCACAATTTCGTAACAATGACTCTTTCAGGTAACGACAAATGGCATGTTTACAACATGGTTATCAATAATTTTTACGCTTAAAGCTGCGGTTTTAATTGCATTATTATTAAGTCACTACGTATACTGGACTAACAGTGAGTTGATTTTTCTGCATATTCCACTGTACAACAGACTCAACAGATACACAAGGTTCAATTTTGTTTTACACAAATAGCGATGGTGGTCCGAAATTAATGACACGTTGGAGCCCGTATCGATTAGATTTTGGAATTGTACGCCGTCTAGTTTAACGCACGTGGGGAGCGCGATTTTGCCTAAAGTGCAGAATTTAACTTTGTGCTTTTGTTCTATTCCTCTTTTAGTGAAACTTTTTCCAGAGTGCTCTAACTTTGCACAAAAAGGAAAAATTTCCGATTACTACTGCTTATTTCTATTACGGGTTTACCACTACGGATTTCAGTACTTGAGTAAAGTTTCGCACGACACTGTCGTCGTAACTACCCTAATTTACCACAGCTATGACATCTTAACATCTTTATGACCACTGTCTGACGGTAACGAAACTTTAAGTTTTTTTTTTTTTTTAATGATTTCATTTCATTTCAGAGCTAGTGTCACTATTGTCGCGCACCCTCGCAATAATGACTACACCGTAGTTCATTCACCAATCAGTTTATTTATCCAAAATTAGTCAAATGTGCAGGCAAATAAGAAACAATACGGCTTTACAGTCTCTCGACATCGCGGCGTCGTGAACACGTGACTCGCTTATACAATGAACAATTAACTCTACCAGATCTTGTTTTTACCAGATCAGTCATAAGTTGTCAACAAAGATGACTTTTATGAACACGAGTATCGTAAGCAATACATTGATTACCAACAAAATTAGCAGCCTCGCTCAATAATCGGCCCAAATTACAGCGCGGTAGGAAAGCGTCAGTAAAATCTCGTTTAAATGTACTCCAATCTCTTACCTTTGGTGACTAGTCGTCGAGCCATTTCGTGCATTTTGGATCACATAGCAACCAACTCGTACCAATATCTCCACGTTAAACCAACGCAGTTTTTAATCTTCCTGTAACTGATTCAACCATTTCACTGCATCGCTCGGCTCTGGATGGAAGATTGACAGGTCGACTTGATCAGGGCTTGATTTGTACGCCTTCACAGCCTTCACCAACTCAAACACCAACTCCTCCATTTTATAAGTTAAAAATCAGAATTTACACGTGAACTTGAGCACAATCCCACTTCTGATGTTAGATAATTAAATAAAAATTGTCCAATATTCAAGTAAAACTTTAATTAAAACTCAAAACAACAGATAATACAAAATAATAGCGGCCATGTAATCTCAGCAGCTATCACAACTTCGACTCTCATAAGTGAATGCGTAGCTGACGAGTGGCGGCTTAGCCCTTCGTCTACTTCAACAATATTGTTTACATAAGTAGTAGACACATTAAAAATAAAACACAGACAGATAAGGCATGTATATCTCACAGTTGATGTTAAACGTAATACAAACCGATAATACATGCATATATCTAACATTATATTAAAATCATTTTCTATGTGACGAAATGCTATCTTCTCTTTAGTAAGGCTTTTGAAGCATTGTATTTCGAACTCTTCAGATGGTAGGACCGTTAATATAGTTGCCACATACCTGTGTGTTGTCGACATCCGTTTCCCGCACACCTTAAATCTGACCAGAAGGAAATTTCCTGGCTTTAGATCTTCCGCTGCAAACATTTCAATTTCTTCATGATCACGGTCCACGAAGTCAACATCATCTCCACTGCTGCCACTTTCCACCCAGTCTTCACATTCTTCTGCAGAAGAGCTTGACTCTAAATCTTGTTTTTTTCTCTGTTTCTGCTTTCTAGCTTTTTCTTGTTCGTTTTTTTGTTTCTTAAGTTCTCGAGCTTGTTTCATTTCTTGTTTTTTCTTTTCATTTTCATTTTTTATTCTCTCAGTCTCTTCATGATACTGGACCCACTTATTAGATGTTACAACGCTAGGTACATATTCTTTTCTTCTTTAGGTCAGATTCTTTGTTGGCAGGATAGGGGACAACATCGTGAAATATTGATAAACAGGCTGATTTTGGGGTAATACAAATATTACGTTTAACAATGTCCACATTTTTTGGATGAGCAGTATTTATTGCTACACTGTTGTATTCAGTAAAAGCGGTTTCAACCGGCTCCATTGGAGAGCTTGAAATGCAGAAAGTTAGAAGTATCAGGAAACACAATATCATTTAAATTGTTGTCTGGAGTAGATAGCAATGGCAGCATTGGATCTAGTACGCGTTCTTCAGTGTATTCAAAGTACTTGGGAGTAGATAACCTTGGCGACATATCCATCAACTCATTATTTTGAGAATCTTCTTTCCTGTTGTCAAGTGAAACCAACTGTGATACACTTTCCGCGTCTTTTGATACTTCTAGCCAAACATTGTATAAAGAAGTGGCTTTTATTTTACCTTCCTATTCATGGTTTCTTTTTTTTGTTTGCTTAAATTCATCTAGCAGTACCGGGTCAATTTTTGCTTCTAGATATATTAAGTGTTCAACAACTACAGGATCAACTTGTCGAGTTTGATATACGTCGCTTTTCCTTAAAATAATTTTTTAGTAGTCGACATTATTTGCCGAAAATGGATATAGACCAGTGGCTTTAAATCCCGATATAATATTCTGTGTCATTTTTGGGTCTTTTATTAATTGCGACAATGCCATTGGTAGGCACGATTTAGGGATTTCCTGGCCATTGTTGTCAATTTTATATTTGCGGACAAAGTGTTTCCATTTGGTTTTCAGTGGCCCGAATACTGCAACATCCAATGGCTGTAGAATATGAGTAGCATTCGGTACAAGCGCTACTAATATTATCTCAGTTTCTCGACAGTACCTACTCAAATGGAGAGTCAGATGGGATTTTCTAAAAAGACTATAACCGGCAATATTACTTTGGACTCTTTGAGAAAAGGTACAAACACGTTAGAAAAATATTCAAAAAAAAATTCCGCGGTCATCCATCCTTTTTCACTTTTGCCAAGACCCCAGCCCTCAGGTGCTGATTTAGCTACAGCAGATGGAATCCTGTCATATTTAAAAATTGCTAACGGTGGAGCGAAATGTCCCGCCGCATTTACAGTGAATAGCGTCGTTACATTTTCTTTGTCTGACGAATTCCGTTCATCGTAGATATGTTTTCCTCAGGGGTCAATTACAATGCCGCTTTTCGGAGCTAAACAGAAACATGTTTCATCCATATTGAAAATTCTTTCAGGATCTTCTAATACACAGGTTGCGTTACTGTCCCTAAAACTCTCATAAATTTCATCGAACCATTTACGAATTTTGTCTCTACCACCATGGATATACTCGGCTTTTTTTTGTGAAAGTTCTTTGTGGCGACTTAAGAAGCTATAATACTATTTTTTTCCAGGACTAGACAAAATTGCCAAAATATCATCTAGAGTTGCCGCGAATAGAGCATTTTCGACTTCTTTGAAGGTTTTTTTGGCAGTATCCATTGATTTCAAACCCAATAAATTATATTCGCCATCTGGCAAGACTTCTTGTACGATGGCTGCATATCGGTAATTTACGGACTTTCTTTTCCCGGAAATTACGTGGACAAGAACAAATTGTCCTGATGTAATATCTGCATTAGCAACCACGTACTCCACCTGTTCATGTGCGTCTTCCTGATCGGCTGCGTTTTGCTCAGTCTCGTCTGCATCTGAATCCGAAATCCTATCTGATGCGTGTAGCGATTCATCATCTGATGGCACTTCACAGGACACTTGCTTTCTTTTTCGATCCTGTGCCATCTAGGTTATCCTAGGAAATTTCTCAAACTAATAGTCTCTCCCTTCTCCCCAGAGGTTATTGTTGAAACACTTTTGAAACCCTTTTCAGCTATAACCTGTCCAGGTCTGTTGTTGAGTTGCAGTCCAGTTTCGTCAATGTTATAGACATTGCCTGGTTTGTTGAATAGATCGTTGTCTGCGAGAATTGTATCCAGAAATTTAAAATAGGCTTCAACAACATTTCTTGACATTTTCTGCGAACGAGCAAGAGACACTCCTTCTGATTTTCGCACAGACAAGTCAGGATGGCGTCTTAAAAATGATTTAAGCCAAACGTATCCTGCCTTACCATTGTCTCTATCAAATTTGTGCTTGATATGCATCCTCTCTGCTAGATCGTACGCCATTGTACGTACCGCATCTCTTGTAGGTGTAAAACCAAATTTTTGAAGTTTTTTAATATGCTGTACTAATTTGATTTTTCAGATACGTATATTGTTGAAATCATCTGTCGCCCAAAATCTCCACACCATTTTCATGGAGGTATAAAATTGTATTTTCAATCTTTGGCCATTCTGGGATTTCAAGAAGTGTCATCCATTCAAAAACCTCATATTTACTAAATGAAACAGACCATTTTTTTAGATAATCTAATGCTATGTTAAAAAAAGATACTGCCTCCTCCTCAAATTTTGAAATTAATATTTCTTTTTCAGGTATTTCTGTTACATTTTTAAGTTTATTTAATTCGATTTTTGTTTGCATACCAATGCAGTTGGCAGTTTTTCTATCAATTAGTTGTTTTTGCATTTCATCTAAAACGTTTTTAATTTCTATTATAGATATTTTATTCTTTTCGACGTTCTTTATATTTCTTTGAAATATATTTAAGTTAGACTGCAAAAAAAGGAAATAAATTTCACTGGCAGGATTTCTAAAGAAGTCCACAATTATTTTCGGTGGTCTTTCTTCAGCGTCAAAAAAATCTTTAAGCGGAGTCCAAAGTTTCAGGATTCTCTCAACTGTGGGCATTAACGACAGCCATCTTGTTCTTGAGTGCGACAACATAGTTTTGTAGTATATATCAACAAACGAGCAGAACTCTTTCAGCCTCTCTGTTCTGACTGTGTATATTGAAAAATAGTTGAAAATTTTAAGGACGATGACTTCGACATCCACAGATAAAATTCCAGCAGCGCTAAATACCGTATTGTGCAAAATATGGGCCGGACATCCAATTCCTTCTAAAGACTTTCCTAGATTTTCTTTTATTTTGTGGAAAACATTTCGTGTCCCGTGACGATTAAGCCCTCCGAAGTTGGTATTAGTGTTGTCCCTGCAAAAAGCAATAAGTTTTTCTAAGGGAATCTGCAGTTCTCTTAAAGTATCCAGACAATATTTCGAAATTGTTTCCGATGCTTCATTTTTTAAAGAATCAAACTTTAGCAGCTTTTGTTGGATTCCGTCGGTTTCCGTAAAAAATTGAACAAGTAAAGGAAACATCTTCTCAGCTTTGTGGTTGGACGTATCCGTGCCTATGCCGTAAAATGAAACTTCTTGAATTTTTGTTATGGTTTCGTATACAGAATGTGGAGCAAGAATATTGGTGACAATAGCTGTAGCCTTTGTCCTAGCCGTGGACTGCTTTGCGGCGATTTTAGAGTCGGGGTACATTATGGAATTTAATTTCACGGTACAGTCAAGAGATTTGAATGATTGATGGTGTTTAACTACCTTATAGGCTGTCGTTAGTTCCGCTGCGGCAATGTGTACTTCTTCTTGAGTATTTTCTTTAATCATAAATCCAGGTATAAGCCAAGTTGTCGATACTGCTGTGAATTTATTTTTGTGATTAGTCGTAGAAATGTGGTGTTTTACGTCTGCCTTACCACCGTGAGAAACCGATATAAAACAGTTGCAAATATTACACAACGCTTCTTCATTTGTACGTCTTTATAAAACTCCACTCTTTTGTATAATCGTCCGAGAAATGACACTTTCTCTTTCTTGCCGTAGACATTTTTGCGTATTTCGTTCAAAATCGTATAATAATAATTACGCAGCGCTGCACTTTGCGCTTAAAACTATTCGTACCTACGTAGACGGCGTAAATGGCGGGCGACTAGCGGGACTGGCGCGCGCGCGTTGACTGAACTGACCTCTGCTCTCTACGACCTGTGAGAATATGAGCGAATTCTACAATCCTTCGAAGACTTAAATGATCGTGATAATGAAAGAACTGATCCAGTATAAGATGATTTTGAGGATGATTTTTTACTGGAATTAGATTGTTCAGAAGCTGCCGACGATTTTGCATCAGAAGTTGATGTTTTGGCACGGGAACTCAGCTGTTTGGGATCAGTCCTCGTTTTTGCACCAGAGCTAGATGGCTTGGAATCATTGATTAAATTATCACAAGATTTCTGTTGACTAAGATTTCCCACAGGTATTACAGTTGAACGTTGTGATTCGCTTTCTTCAGTCATTGAAAGTGTTGTATACAGATATAATTTAAATTGCCCATTCGTTGTCTTGACAGTATTACTAAATTTCCAAAAATCGTCATTTTTCGGGTCGTCGACGGTAGCAAAATTTTTAAATATTTGTCCCTTAAAATTTCCTAACACAACGTCGGAATTTTTTAAAACAAGTTTGTTGTAAATATTTCCATCGCAGGTAGACTTAATGCTTTGATAAAATCATATGAATATTTTTCATCTTGAGTTAAGTCTACTTTTACAATACCACCATGAGGCACGATTTGTTGTTTGTAGTTCTGATGAATATTATCCCTGTGTTTCCATCCGACGTGTAAAGTTTTAATTACTTTTTTAGAATCAATTAAGTATAATATAAAGTTTAAAATATATAAAAAATGTGTACTTTGAGCAGAAGCGTAGCGTGCCTTGTCTCCTCATAAACCAACGCATCCATTCCTTTCTGGCCAACTGGTCCTCATCCCATTTGGAAGGATATTTTTTCCCGTTGGCAACCGCATATTTATAAGCCAATTGCCTCACTCCCTTTTTAGTTAGCCCGTATTGCATTTTAGCAACATTTTGAATATAGGTAACCAAACTTTCTTCTTCTGTTTCGTTAAATATAAGTTTTACTTTATTGGTAACGGCATAGGTAAATGTTTCGGCCTCTGATTTTTAAATGCTGCCACATGTCTAGAAAGGGTTGCAATTTTTACCTTATATACTTTACATGCTTCTCTATATGAAATACGTGTATCTGGTGGAGCAGTAACAGCTTCTATTGCATTTTTCAAGGCATCTGGATCTACAGGCAACCTTTTCACGCCGATTTTACTACGTGGCATCGTTATCTGAAAATAAATAAACATAGAAACTAACGTCATGTACCTTGGAACATTGTTCCAAGGTACAAGACGGAAATGCGTTTCAAGGTACAAGACCGTGGCTTTCAACAGAACTATGATGTTCGTATTTATAGGTTATGAAATAATTAAGAAATAATTAATCTAACGTACTCACCAATAATAATTACACCTGACTGTACTGAAATTTTACTGATATGGTATCAAATAATTTAACACTACACACACAAACAATAGCCAAAATATTTACAAATCTGACGTAAAAATTTCTTTCATCTCATAAAGGCGGCAATATCACTTGACACAACCGACAGTAGAATGTTAGTGTTCTGTAACAGTTTAACCATATTGTATGCCCATCTCAAGCCAATAGATGCCCCTACTTACGAAAAATCAGATGATGTTCCAAGGTACACTATGCTCAAGGTACAACACTCTCCCCTACATATGTGACGTCGCAATGGTACAATTTAAAAATATCAATTTAAAAATTATAGGGTCAAGTGGTGTAAAAACGAGACACTTTTTAAATCTTTTATTTTTTTCATAGGAAAGAATACTCCAAACGGCTCGAAAATTTTATGTTAGATGAAAGCTTACATGTAGAATATATATCCGCTATCAGTTTTTGCAAACTGCTTTAAAATCTACGTAAAAAAATTCAAATACGTGTCTCGATTTTACCCCGGTTTTGGGTAAAAACGAGACAGCTCAGGCAAAAAACAAGACACGCCTGTTTTACGTATATACAACCAGTTTAGATGGTTGGTTTAAATACGAGACATAGCAGGTTAAATAAACATCCAATTGCAAGCATTTTCACTTTTTTATTTTGACAAATAACCGAAATATGGGGTTCTGAAAGACAACATAACATACTTTTCCCTTTAATTAAATGTAAAAACTATTTTTTTTTTTCTTTGGAACAATAACACATTCTGAAACACAAGTATAGGTACCTTACCTATTTATAACATTAATTAACATAATATTTATCGAAATCTATGGTAAATAGGAACTGTTTAGCTGTACGTTGTGTTCCTCCCTGGACTGTTGGCGCAGGAAGTTGGCATTCTATATCAGTCTTGAGTACAGAATATTTTTCTGCGATCACTGGTTCCAAGAACTTGTTACCGTTGCGTCGAAAGTATCTAACATCAACGTCTTCCTCTCCTACTTCGTCAATTTGTGCCACGTAGAAAACGTTCTTGCATTTAGTTGCAAATCTTACCAAGATGTAGTCACCTTGTTTCATTGGTAACGGTTCATTTGCTTCGTTATTTTTGAAATCGCACCAATTCTCTTCATTATTAACAATATCTTCTAATGAAAGATTTTCAACGTCGCTTTCATCGTCCAATTTAATATTGTCCAAGTCCTCATCATCCTCACTATCAGACTCACTTAGTTTCCTTGTCTTCTTTGGCTTTTTCTTATTCTTTTTCTCACTTTTCTTCTCAATTTTCTTCTCATTTTTCTTATCCTTTTTTTCAATCTCACTTAAAAATTCTGTTGAGGTCAAAACAGTGCCATCTATTTTCTTTCTTTTCTGAGTTGATGGGACCGTTCTTTTAATTTTTGATAGTAACAGAGATTCGAATGAGAGACGCTCGGTGCTTGTATTACTGTGGGTTGAACACGATGGTGTTGGAGATGTTGATGGATTTACATAATTGATCTCCATTGACGATCCAGCAACAGCAACAGGTGTGTTATTTGCTTCCACCAAGGGTAATAGTTCCGGTTCCAGTTCTTCATCTACAAAAACATTGATCGAGTTTTCACGATTGGGGTCTCGGTTCTGGTATCTCTTCATTTTTTCTGGATCTAATCGATGTACAGGATATTTATCTTTATTGCAAGGAAAAATTCCGGTATTAGCAAACGCAGATTTTATCACTTGTTCAGAAATGCCTTCTTCCCATATTCCACACAATAAATCACAGAATTCGCTCTTACTTAGCTTTCGCTGGTTGAGTCGTTGCCACTCGATTAAAGCATTATTCCACTTTAATTTAAGAGGACCAAAGCAACATTTATCTAAGGGTTGCAAGACGTCAGTTGTATGCGCTGGCAGTTTTAATAACGTGATATTTTCCTTAATTGCCAGTTCGATTGTGCCCTTATCTAAATGAGTAACGTGGCCGTCTATGATGGCTATTTGAGGCCTCTCCTTAATTAAGGTACAAAACTTTTGGAACCATTCTTGGAAAATAATTGTCGTCATCCAACCCTTTTCCGAACACGCGTAAAAAGTATTTGGCAAATCTTTCGTCCCTTTCCAGCTAGTCCACAAATGTGCCCCTTGGAAAATTATTAAAGGTGGTAGCAACACACCAGCCGCTGAAATGCATGCCATCACGGTTGTATTTTCTTTTCCGGATCCTTCTATGTTTCTGTGCACTTTTTGTCCAATTTCAGCAACACCCTTCACTCTG
Organism: Venustoraphidia nigricollis; assembly: GCA_034508555.1. Taxonomy (NCBI): domain Eukaryota; kingdom Metazoa; phylum Arthropoda; class Insecta; order Raphidioptera; family Raphidiidae; genus Venustoraphidia; species Venustoraphidia nigricollis. Next base: position 1,428,982 of record JAVRKA010000065.1, on the reverse strand, counting down.
TTTGGATCTGATGAGAAACTCGTTTCATCCAAGTTCCATATTTGGCCTGGACAATCTTCTAAATTAAGCTGGTGGATGGTTTCCTCCAACTTTTCATAAAATGCATATATAATAAAGGGATCGCTGGTTGCCATGCGTCGACTTTTCTCCAGTTGTTCAAGTTTCTTCTGGCTCAGTCTATGGCGTTTACAGAATGCCCTGAACCAATCATCTCCGGGCTTACCATTTTTGAATGTGGTTAGGATGTCATTTTCTATGCAGTACGTTTGTACACTTTGCAAAATTTCGTTTTTGGTTAGTGCAAAGCCCCATTTTGCCATAATTTTGATTTTTTCGCTTAGGTCCTTTTCTGCTTCTTGGGATAAAGATGTTTTTCTTCCCTGAGTAGTTAACACCGATTTGTCAATTTTGAATATTTTGCTAGCCTCTCGGAATGTCAAAGTGCCTTTCTCAATCAACTCCAAAGCTTTTTTAACATCTTCTTCAGTGTACGGGCGTACTTTTTTAACGTAAACCTTCGGCATCTCCACTCCGCGCTGTCTTGTTTTTTCCCCAACTGTGTCTCGTTTTTTGACCTTCGCTTGTCTCGTTTTTCCCCTTTATTTCTGTAGCTCATTATACCTTTACTCGACGAGTTATCACAACACACTGAGCGCTCCTGAATGCAGCACACCAAAACGTGTCAAATGCGACTATCGCCGAGCGCTTCCGATTTGGTATGTGCGCGTTACTAGGAAAGTTTAGACTAGCGGCATGAAAGTTTCTCGCCCGCATTTTACCGTGTTGGATATTGCATTTTTTAAAACATTTGTCTTGATATTTTTGAACACTTTTCAATATGGGACAACATAAAAATTATATTAAACTCCAAGTTTACGATTTTTAAACTCAAACTAAATGTATTTTAGTATGATTTGTACGATTGTCTCGTTTTTACCCAAAATTTCGCTAGTCTCGTTTTTACACCACTTGACCCTAATTTAAAAATTCAGTTACGTCATAAAAACAATGACTATTTAAGAGTATTTTGACAGATCTCTTAAACTGGTTAAGGGGCTGCTTTTTTATAGCCTCAGGCAGTTTATTAAATAATTTAAAGCACAAATAATTAAAACTATTTTGTGTAGCACTATATTTGAGCAACGGTAAACATAAGAATTCTTTATTTCTTTTATCATGCGAATGCCCGTCAGAATGTTTATGAACCTTATCAATATTTTCTTTGGCATATATCAAATCGCTATATATGTATAGGCATGGTAGGTACTGTCATTATTTTCAAATCAGAGAAGATAGGTCTGCAATGGGTCCGATGTGACACTTTGGTAATCACTCGAAGAGCCATTTTCTGCAGAACAAAAACGCGTTTAGCTGAAGGCGAACCTCCCCAGACTAAAATTCCATACTGGATTCGAGAATGTATTAGACCAAAATATGCAGTTCGAGAAGCCACTATAGAAGAAGTTTCTGCAACCCGTCTAATGGCAGAAGATAACTGAGTACATAAATTTTCAATATGATTGTCCCATTTAAGACGGCTTTAGAATAAATCCTAAGAATTTAACAGTATTGTTCGCGTCATAATTTCTTAGTTTGAAATTTATGCTTTCAGTTTTATCTATATTTAAAGTTAATTTGTTGGCGGTAAACCACTCCAGAGCCCTTGACTGAACATCACATGAAGTATTGTCGGTCGATAGTAAGGTAGTATCATCTGCAAAAAGATATGTAGTGTGAGGATTCATAGTAAAAGGCAAATCGTTTATGTAAATAATAAAGAGAATAGGTCCCAAAATGGAACCTTGTAGAACACCGTGCTTAATATTTTCCGTATCCGAAAGGACATTATTTACTTTAACACATTGTAACCGATTGGTAAAATATGATCTAAAAAGATTTAATGCCAATCCTCGGATACCGTAATGTTCTAGTTTAGCCAGTAATACTTCATGTGATACGCAGTCAAAAGCCTTGGACAGGTCACAAAAAATTCCATTAACAGTAAAACTATTTTCCCAAGCGTGGTGAATGAAGTTTGTTACAGCAGCCATTGCAGAAGTAGTGGACCTACCTTCTCTGAAACCAAACTGAGCCTCTGAAAATAAATTTGATTTATAGAAATAAGACAGCAGCCTATCCTTGATTATTATTTCAAATATTTTAGATTATATAATTGATAAAAATAATATGAATAATAAAGCCATGATGTGTCAATAAAAGTGAAACGACTTACCTGTTTGATTTCAATTTATCACGTAATCTGTGAAACACTCACTACGTAAACTATACTTGGCTATAAGAGTCGAAACACGAGTGAACGTGTAAAAACGACGCCGCAGAGCGCTTGCAGCGAGATCAAAGGGTGCCGCTGCGCTTTGACCCGCGCCGCCACGCAACATAACAAACGGCGATTTAATTTCTATATGAGGAGCTCACAGTCAAAACGTGATTTGTCACGCAGATACTAATAATAGGAAACAAAAAAAAATCATTTTCGACATAAATATGACAGTTTAAAGATGTTTTATTTAGTTGTATTCAAAACTATTTAGATATATCTTTTAGATAAATTGTTGCGTAATCATTTTTAATTAATATTTAAAATATGGACATAACACGTTCTGAATGAGAGTTAGTGACAAAACATGTTTTATCACATTTTGAATGAAAAATAAAAAATATTTCAAATAATAAGTTTATTTTGTTATCCATAAAATTTGTTATAGTGAAACATAAATTAAATTCTCTTAATAAAACAAAAACAGAAAATAAATTCAAAAAAAATATTTTTTATGGAAACAATACAAAACAAAAAGGAACGAAAATCAAATTCTTACAGCAACTTCTTCTTCAAGACAATCACAATTTTCATTTTCAGACTCATCCATTTCAGTGGTCGGAATATTGAAAAGAACTTCTTTGTACCACTTGAAACGATTATCTTGTAGCTCTTGCCAATTTCCAAAGATGGACTGGAGTAATTTGTCAACATCTTTTTTCTTTTCATGCGTTAAGCCATGAGAAAGAGGCAATGTCTTCAATTTTATTCTATTTAATTGACTATCATAATGAAATTTTTTGTTTAATTTTTGGTAGGGTTCATCAGATTCAAAAATAAAGTTCTCCATTGCCCTGACTTTAACAGAAAGTTTTTTATTCACTTCTTTTACTTTAAAAAAAATCCTTTTCATGTTACTTACGTTCTTGATATCTTTGTAATATTTGTTTAAATCTTTGGTATCTTTAAGTTCCCAATCTTCACAACAAAGCCCCGGAAATTCTCGGCTCGAGAATTCCCGGGAATGAACCCTACTGATGATAGATAATAATGGTAAAATATTGAGCACGTCCTAACTTATCTAGTAAATTTGTAATGTTCGGGATGGGAAATTTATCGTCTACTTGTCTTTTCATTTAGTTTTCTATAATCAGTGACCATTCTGCATTTTGGTTTTCCAGTTATCAATTTTTTTTAGTACGATCCAAACTGAACTGAAACAAAGTGAATATGAATGTCTAGTAACGTTCTGTTCTAGCATTTTGTTTATTTACTGGCGAACTTCGTCTTTGTGGACATATGGATAACGATAGGATTTTGTGTAAATGGGGATTTCGTCAGTTTTACGAATGTGGTGTTTTATTTTGTGTGTAAAGCTGAGTGGTTATCCGTAATGATAAAATACATCTGGATAATTTTTGCAAAGATTAATGATTTTCTCTGCTTCTTCACTATTCATGTGATTAATATCTATATTATTTGTTCAATGTTTTGTTTATAAACCGTGAACTGAGATTCAGTATGGAATAATAAATGTAATTCTGTATTAAAATTTTCGACGTCAATAGGTTTTACGCATCGAAAATTTTGTCTTTCACTAGTATGGTGAAATATTTGTACCGAGCCAAGATAATGTTTTGCTGTGGGCAGGAGAACTGGTATTTCTATTCCGCTAAATTTTGTTTCAGGAATTAAAATATCACAATTTTTAATTACAGGAACATTCGCGATTTTAGAGGCGTTCAATTTTGAACTTGATATCCATTGCCTTTGTGTATGTTATAATTTTTTAATTTTAAGTTACCAAAGGGAGTAACTAGTTCTTTTTTGTTAAAACCAATCATTGCGTTTAATCGTGAAAACGTATCTATTCCGATTAATCCGTTAAAGAAATCGTGGCATTTGAACTATACGAAATTTTAGTTGTTTCTTATTTTTAAACTCGGGAAACACTTCAATTTTTACAAAAGTATTGCTTTGATGATCATTTAAATTAAGTTCTGGAATTTGTTGTTTTCATTTAAGTTCTGGAAGTTGTTGGTTCCATTTAAGTCAAACTTCGATTTCAGATATGTATTCTTTGGACCATCTTGCCAAAAAATGTTGCTTGAGACTTTGTAGTCCGTAACATTCTCATCTGGTAAAGCCGTAAGTGTTTCGCCGATGACAAAGTGCGCAGGGGTATTGTGGTGTGGATCTTCAGTTACTGGACACAGAGGATGGGAATTTAAATATGCCTCTATTTGTATCAATACAGTTTGATGTATGTAGGAGTTGTCTTCCTTGATGATGAGAAGAACACCTGGTTTCATGAGTTCTGGAATTTGTTGTTACTATTTAAGTCGAACTTGGAGCTCAGATATGTATTCTTTGGACCATCTTGCCCAAAAATGTTGTTTGAGACTTTGTAGTCGTTGATAGCATGACACACGATTGTCAGGTACAGTTCCCAGTATTTAACGTCCAAGCTTTTCAGAAACAAGAGTCTGTCGAATCTAGCGGGATCCAAACGGTTTTGCTCATCACTTGCAATATTCCCAGCAACTGAAAACAGTCGCTCACAAGGTACAGATGATCCCACGATACACATATACTTCATAGCTGTTGAGTAAACGTGATGATAAATCGAATTTTTTTGTTTTTGCCAGTAAAGTATAGGATCATAGTTTAAGTGCACCACTGCCTGCGATAAGTAGTGTTTAAACTCTTCGTTCAAACCCTGATTTTCCTGGGTAAGTGTGTTACATGAAGAAAGCTGCTTTTTCACAAGTAACTTGTGGAAATTCTAAATGCCTTTATCCGCACCATTTTCTTCTTCATCTTGATCATTTCCCTCCTTGTTTTCTTGCGGAAGTTGTTGCTGTAACTGAGTATCTAAGATTGAAGTATTAATTCTATCTATGGCTCGGGAGCAGCACCTTTGATACTCCGCATCATAGTTTCATGTACCACGTAATCTTTGGTAGGTGATTCATTATTAGGGGTTAAATAAAATACATCTTGAGTAATAAAGCTGTCTGCTCGATCTTTAATCTTTAATCAAATAAACAAATATCTTCGTGTCAAAGACACAACTGCTTGTTTTGTATGTTTCATTAATTAATTGTTCTCAACATCAATCTTGGTAGATGTTAAATTTTCTGGTTTTTCTGCGCCACATCGTGTGACCTGCGCCTCTTATATATATGTTAACGTTTTTTCCAAATATATATGGATTATTTTTATGAACCCCCGCTTTCTCCTTGGTATACAAAATGAGGTTAATAACCTCTTCACATTTGCACTTGAATATTTTAAGCAAATTTGACATTTGTTTATAAAGAATTATAATGAAAGCCTTTCCCGATCCACAAATTTTATTAAGTATCCATAAGGAGCTTACAAAAAGTTTAGGTATAAAGTTTTCAATTTCATTACTGATACCAGGCCAATACATTATTTTTCTAGCTTTAAGTTTAGTTTTTGTTATACCGCAATGACTGGAATGCAATAGTTCTAACATTCTTTATCTTAGTTTTGTCGGTATGACCATTCGGCCATTAAATCCCACATATATCTTCACATTCTGCAATAAATGTTTTACGTAGACTTCCATATTGAGGAGAAATTTTTCAGCCGGCTCTGAGACTGCTTTACTAGACGAAATATTTATTAAGAGAGCTTTCGGTAATTCGGCGTTAAATGGATTGATAAATTGGTCAAATGTATCGAGAAATTATTACAGCATGCAATACAATACCTTAAATAGTTGTGATTTAACACTAGAAGGGCCGGGCTTCATACTATACCTTCAAAGACCGTAGCGGTCAATTTGGCGGTAGGTACTAGAGATTCAGTCAGAATACTTATGAAATTATTGGGTATATTTCATTAAAATAAAATAAAAATAATATCAATATATATTTTTTATTGAAAATAAACAATTTTAGCACTTAAACTGAGTAACATTTGTAACAAGTAACAGTTTTTTTAAAATCTTTTATACATTTTCCACAAACAGCTTTTTTACAAATTGTGCAGTTTTCACACGTTTTATTTTTTTTACAATTATGATTGACTTGACATTGCCGCCTCTTATTGTTAGTAGTACATCGTTCACTTGTTTCAGAATTAGTTTCTTGTCTTTGAGTCGCAGTTGAAGTCGATTTTTTTTTCACATACTCTGCACGTAGATCGCCCACTAGTTGAAGGATAAAATCATGCCGAGAAATTTTTATTCCTGTGACTTTTTGGTATAGAATCCACGAGTTTATAGCTGCTAAATCAAGTATATTGTAAAAAACGTGAACAGGCCATCTCCGACTTCCAGCTCTTACGGTGTACTTACGTGCCATTTGATCGATGATGTCTACACCAAATTTTGTTTTATTATAAAATTCAATTGTCTCAGGCAGCTTTTTTTGATCAGTACCTATGCTCACATTGGGGTGCAGAGTACTCAAAATAATAACATTTTTTCCTGGTTTTCCTTGATAGACAGTAAGGGTTGTATCGGTCTCGGTTTTCATTATAAAAGTTTCATATCTTGTAGTACGAATACTTCTACAAATCAACGGTACTTCTCGTCTTGCACGCCGCATTGTTCCAACAATACTAGTCTTTTCGATCATTAGTTTTTTAGCCAAATTTAGAGACGTGAAAAAGTTGTCAGTGGTAACGTTTCGGCCTTTTTTTATATAGGGTTGTACCAGTTTTAAAATCACATATTCGGGTAATGACATATCGTTTGAACGGTTCTCGTCTTTTCCTAGGTACGGAAATCCTCCACATAGGTACTTACTCTCGACATCCACAAGCAGCCAAAACTTTATACCAAATTTATCGGGTTTGTTTGCAATATATTGTAAAAACGCACAGCGAGTTTTTGATGGAAATAACTGCTCATCAACTGTCAAATTTTCTCCAGGAATGTAACACATTTGACAGTTATCTATAAATTTGTTCCATATATCCGAAATCATCGCAAATTTGTCATTAGCTAAGCGAGCAGAACGCGTGCTTCTCAAATCGAAACGTAAGTATTTCATGATCTCCTTGAATCTATTTTTGCTCATAGTATTTTTGAAAACGGGTGGTCCCCAATCTTGCGACCACAAAATATCTAAATCTAGATGGCTCATATTATAGGCTCCACGAGCATAAATCAAAGCAATAAATGCATCTAGTTCGTCTAGGGATAAGTTCCAAGTGTTATCTTCACTTTTGTCATGTGCTTCCTTTTCCGTACATTCTTTTATACATCGTAGAATGTACTCATGAATAAATAGTCTCCACGCAGAAATTGGCTTGTCATTTTCAATGTTTCGTTGGGCGTATGGAGTAGGTCCTGAAATTTCTCTAAGTATATTTTGCTGGCTTCGACGTCCTACTCCACTAGCATCTGCAGAAATACAAGTCCATTCTGTGCCGTCACTTGCTACTTGTAACATACCGACTTCTGGTACTGATGTCCTAGCTGAACGTCCACCGCGAGCTGTTCGCCCGCCGCGAATGGATCTACGAGATACCCCGCGTCCTCTGCGCGAGTTTACAATAATATTGTTATTTGTAGCAGAGGAATCTACTTCGGAGTCTTCTGATGAAGAAGTGACCTGTTCCGGCTGAAATTCTGCGTCACGGGTTTCACAAACACGGTCTGATAAATCGTCACCACTTTCGTCACCTGACACATCTAGTTGTATATCCCGATATCGCAACAGTTCAGAACTATTGAGATGGCGACTCATTTTTTATAACAAATTACGACTGCTCACTAAACGAAACCAATGTCTACTAAGTGGAATGTAAACAAGCTAGACAGTAACAACCACAGTAACAACTTACTCACAATTCAACATAAATAAAAACAAAAGTACCTTCATTAGTTTGAAGAAATCGTTGTTTCTATTCCTATATTATGTATGCGGTCACATTGACGGTGTGCGGTCTTAGTAGTTATTTGTAAATGAATCTCATATACAACATATATTTTAATATTTTTTTATACAGATTTAGCATAACAATAGCAAATTAGGAAAAGTCATAAAATATGAAAAGAAACAAAAACATATTTTGTAAAATATTTAAGAATGAAATCGCCGTGCAGTCAAATTGACGGTCTTGGTCTTTCTAGTGCTAAGTGAGACACTGTAATAATTGTACCGCCTAGTGCGTAGTGCGTACTAAGGCTGGGCACGAAAACCGGTTAACCGGTCGATCGGTTAAAATTTGATTCGAAAACCGCGGTTATGAATATGTAAAAACCGGTCAATCGATTAAAAACCGGTTAACCGATCGATCGTATAAAAATCGGTTAACCGGTAGATCGGTTAAAAACCGATTAACCGATCAATCGGTTAAAAACCGGTTAACCGATCGACCGGTTAAAATTAGATGTGAAAACCGATCAATCGGTCAAAAACCGGTTAACCGGTAGATCGGTTAATCGGTTTTTAACCGATCTACCGGTTAACCGATTAACCGGTAGATCACTTAAAAACCGGTTAAACGACAATCCGGTTAAAAATTGACGTGTTATAAATACGCGAAAATCGATTGATTAGTTGTTGAATAGACTACTAAATAGTAAATACCAAATACTCCAAAATCAATTTGCAAAATTCTTGCGCGTCTAAAGTCTATCTAAAGTCTAAACTGTCTTCCCACTCTTAACTTATGAACGAAATTGAGTTAAAGAGTTCGGATAAAATCAAAGTCAAATCTTATCACATAAAATAGCTTTTCAAGATAAATTTGTGCCAGGGGCACTATCAACTCAAAATTTTATATAGCATGGGAGGTCATGTTGCACCTCGTTTGAAAAGTAATTAAATTCTCTCTAGTTCTACAGTCTACACACTCATTATACAGGTGTTTCTTAAGTATGGTCCGAAAATCCAGGGTCTGATTGGCTGATGTGATAAATGACTGTCCTGAGACCCCAGGTTTATATAACAAAAAATCCTTATTTTTGGTCATAAAATATGACCCTGGATATTCGGACCATACTTAAGACATCAGCCTGTATAAACAAATTGAAAATACAACTGTTTTTTCCTTAATTATAAATTTATTTTATAATTTCGCAATTACATAGGTAAGGTTATTTTATTTTTCATTTTAATGCCATAAAAAAATGCTTTTTATAAATTTTTATTTTGGTGCAAAAACACCAAAATATCGACATTTTCAGGCTTGAGACAATTTCTTTTGGCTGACACAATGTTACCAGCTGTTGAGAATACTCTTTCCGATGGAGTGGATGTAACGGGTATACATAAATATTTATTTGCAATTTTTGATAGTTTTGGATACCGAATCCTATTTAAATTCCACCACTGTAATAAATTAGCCTGTTTTTTAATTTGAATTTCCCTACTGTAATTTTCAACCTCGCTTATAGTATTGGGAAATTCCTCAGGAAAAAGAAAATCTGTGGCAGAACTTTTCACATTTTCAGTTTCTCCAGAAGGTTCCCCCACTTCCAATTCCGATAGTTCTTGTTCGATAGCTATTTTTATATCTCTAAGGATACCTATTCGTCGTTCGAAGTTTTTGTATCTCGGATCAAGAAAAGTCGCGATGTCAAAAATGCTAACTTTGTCATAACGAAAGCCGATACTATGTTCATTTTCGTTATTACCAAACCTAGTTTTTAGATCACTTTCAATTAAACGTTTAAAAGATGCTATCGCTGGCAAGTCATTATTTGATATTTTTAAGAAATTTTTTAGAAGTGAGTGTAACAATGGTTGAGCTATAGATAGCGATGGGTAATTTTCTGTTGAGATTAATTTAGTCGACATTTCAAAGGGTTTAAGAACGTCGATTATGCCTTCAATTAATGTCCACTCTTCTTCAGATATTTCTAAATCTTGACTAATTTGTTTGGATGTAATATTTCGATCAATCAAAACACCTTGTACAGCTAATCTTTGTTCAAGTAACCTCTCCACCATATAATAAACTGAATTCCAGCGTGTTTTCACACTTTGTATTAGCTTATGTTCAACTATGCCCATTTTCTTTTGTAAGTCATTTAAAGCGTTGCTCGCTAAATTTGAGTGCTTAAAATGCCCCACTATTTTGCTGCACTTTACTATAAGACTTTGAACATTTTCTTGAGCCAACCCTTTATTCACACTCAGTTGTAGAGTGTGAGCTAAGCAATTTATGGACATACCTAATGCTTTGCAGTCCCTTACAGCATTTGTAATGTTTGCGGCGTTGTCATGTACAGTTCCAACAATTTTGTGTTGAATATTCCAGTCCGCAGCTATTTCACATACAGCGTCTTTTAAATTGACTGCTGTATGTCGATTAGTCATTAATTTGGTGGCTAAAGTAAAGCATTGCATTTCAAAACTGTCATTAATCCCGTGAGCCGTAACAGTGATGTATGATTCCGTTGTACGCGAACTCCAGCAGTCTGTTGTAATTGCCACATAATCTAAATTATTAAAAATCCCCTTAATTTTGCTTTTATTTTCTTCATATGTTAACATCATTCTTGAGGAAATAGTTTTCCGAGAAGGAATAGTGTAATTAGGATTAAGTGCCTTTACAAATTTTTTAAATCCGGTTCCCTCAACTATAGACAGAGGCAGCAAATCTTCGGATATCATCAATGTAAGAATTCGGGTAATTCTTTCATTAAATGATTTTGTTTGAGAGACTGTGTGAAAAACGTCATTAATTTTTATTTGTTTTATCGGAGTGGAAATTGGAGTATTGCACATTTCTGAAGCTCCCGATAACGTTTCAACACTTTCAACTTCCATAGAGCTTAAAGTGTCATCACTGTCATAGTCACAATCAGTTGTCCTTAAAGATTTTCTGCATTTTTTTTTTAATTTTAGTATGTGTAGATACATTGGAAGGACCTGCGTCAGAATCAAATTCTTGCCTACAAAAAATTGTCTATGATTGGAAATTGATAATACACTACTGGGCAAAAAAACGGACAATAAAAATATTACTTAGATAGTAGATAGTAGATACTAGATACAGTCAATTTTCAATAACTTTTAAAGTTTCGCATTGATCTTTTTTAACTTCTAGGCGCTTTTATCTTGATCGTTATCTGACATCAAATTTACAAAAAAATTTAATGGATTTGGTATCATACAGTGTAGAACCAAAAGTTGCATTTTGCCCTACATTTCTGAACACTCCGTGGAAAAATTTAACGACACAATGATGTGTCTTTGTATGAGATTTTTAAGCTCATCATTTCTTCACGTTTCTTTTTTTGATTCACATCAATATCTTCATTCTACAAGTATACACACGTTTTTAAAGGAAGCTATGCAACACTCTATGATACCAAATCTATTAAATTTTTTTGTAAATTTGATGTCAGATAACGATCCTACAAGTAAAAAAAATTATCAAGATCAATGCGAAACTTTAAAAGTTTTTTAAGATTGACTGTAAACAATATTTTTTGTCCAGTTTTTTTTGTCCAGGAGTGTATTTGAAAATAATATTAATAACAGCATGGTTGTTTCATTGTTGGGGATTTTAGTGTTAAACAAAATTAATTTTTCATGCTTTATAACGACAGAAATTAAGAATTAAAATGTCGAAAATTACCTCAGAAATAGATTGCCAAAGCCATGGAACCGACGAAAGATTAAAATTAATAATTACTTTTCAGAGAATATAAGGATATGAGATTAAAATTAATAATTATTAATTATTCAAACAGCTAAAACGTCATCATTTTATTTAAGTTCGGCTATCGCTATCTGTTTTTTTGAGTTAATTTCGACATTTTCATATCAAATTTCTGCCGTTACAAAGAACGAAACATTTGTAAGAATATTTTGTCCTTTGATTATTTTTGAAAAGCCGCTTTGTTTCGAAGATACAGGGCGAGAAAAATTACTAAGAACGGCTGTACTTTATCCACTAACAGCAGGCAAACAAATAAAAAAAAAAAACAAAGCGACTTTTCAAAAATCATCAAAGAACAAAATGAAAATATTCAACTTAGTAAGTGATCTCATTGTCGTAGATTATGTTTATATAAAATATAAGAACTAATTGAATATTTCTGTTAATAAAAAATTATTACCTGGTCTTTTGGTCAGACTCAGAACAATTCAAATATTCTTCAATTTTGTTTTTCTGTTTAGCGTTTTCTAAGTAATGTACTGATCGAATATGGTGCCACAGTGAACTTGTACTGCCTGAATATTTAAGCAGTTTGTCACAAATTTTACAAATCACTTCGTTTTTCGTTAATTCTTTCTTTTGAAAATACTTCCACACTTCCGACATTTTTAATTCCCGTCAACGCGTAAGACAACACTAGGAACAGTAGGAACTAGGAACTAAATAAAAACAATTTATAAGCGTGTATTCTTTGGGATACAAGACGGTGCCGGTGTTGTGAAACAAATCAATAACAATCGCGCGGCCGTACAGCTGTAAGCAGTTTAAAATTTAAATCAAACTTCAAAATTAAAAATTCCGAGGAGATCAGCGGTTTTATTAACAACATTAAATATGCTACTTGTCTAGTCATCAAATTTTAGGTACCTAGATAGATATGTTATCACAATTTGCAACAACAAAATATACCTAACAAATAACATCAACGGTCGATCTGTCGAACGGTTATATAGTTTAAACTTTAATGGTCATATAAGTTTATAACTGACTGAACGATCGGTCAGTCGATCGGTTTTCGGTCATATAACCGACTGAACGACCGGTTAATCGATCGGTTTTCGGTCATATAACCGACTGAACGACCGGTTAATTGACCGGTTTTCGGTCATATAACCGACTGAACGATCGGTTAATCGACCGGTTTTCGGTCATTTAACCGACTGAACGACCGGTTAATTGACCGGTTTTCGGTTTTCTGTCATCATTTTGATTGAATGCCGGTTTTTTCGAAACCGGTTATTATTTTTGATAACCGATAACCGACCAAAAAATCAAAAAGTCCCAGCACTAGTGCGTACACTGAGTTGTTGATATTATAATGTATACCTGTATAGAATGCATAGCCAAACATGTGATGCATGAGTCATTTGAGCTGACATGCATCATTGAAAGAACTGATACGTAAGCGTAAAATGTGCTTCTGTATGTTAAGTGATTCACTGAGCTATGCGGATCCGTTAGCTCACACGATCTTCTGTCGGAGTCGGCTCTTTTTGAACCGGTTCAGATCTGAGTTACCCAACCCTACATGTGATGCATGAGTCATTTGGGCTGGCATGCATCTAAGCGATAACTGATACGTAAGTGTAAAATGTGCTTCTATGAGTTAAGTGTTTCACTGAGTTATGCGGATCCGCTGATCCGTCGGCTCAAGAAAAAGTGAGTCGGCTCTCACGGATCTTCTGTCGGAGTCGGCTCTTTGAGCCGGTTCAGATCTGAGTTACCCAACCCTAATTGTGGTCCAGTGACAGTGTATCCTTTTTCACTTAATTTCTCAGCTATTTTTATCCACATTTGTTTTTGGGATATTTTCCCTCTGTTACGACTCCTTCCATGGATCTATAATCTAATAATAATAATACCGCGGGTGGAGTCCACCTGCAAGAAGAAACTCCACCTGCAAGAAGAAACTCCACCTGCATGAAAAAAGCACATATGTCACTGGCATCCCCGCATAATAAATAACAGAAACATGATGATTTTTAAATTTATATTTCTAACAAACCTTCAGATTCTTGAATTTCAAAGTTGCCCTCATCTGATTCTTGAGTTTCAGAGTAGACATTACCTGTGTTTTCATCAAGTACTTCGTCTTCAATCAAGAAGCTTTCCTGAGCATCTTCATCGTCACAATCAACATTATTAGTAGATGTAGAAGCTACTTGAGGATCTTTATTTATAGCATTTCTTAAAAGCTCTGTAGCAAAATATATGTCTGCAAACATAATAAATTTTTCATGTAAGAAATATATTCTCATTCAAAATGATCATTATTCAGTCAAATTATGTCATTAATCAAGGAAAGAAAACGTATGAATGACTGTTAAATATGAATTAAAATTTATTGTTTTAAACTCATTTAATATAATTAAATTTACCTGTTGTTGCACGTTTAGCATCTGCTTCAGAAACAAAAGTTTCTACTGCAATATCTTTTTCAGAATCATATAAAACAAATTTAGTGACTTTAATCGCCGCCATCTTCGAGTTTTGAAGATCATATTTCAAAACAAATTTAAATATTGCGCCGAAATTTTCTCAACATCCACTTCGATCCACCTCTTTAGATGGGTCGTTTTGAGCTTGGCGTGAGCGAAAGTAATGACGTCATGAGTGACGTTTTCGCCGCGACCACAACGATCGCGGTCGCCATGTGGAATGGCTAAAGGAGTATTTTCAGCGTTTTGAGCGCTTAGTGGAACGCACCCCTAATATCATGGCTGAGAGCCCATCGTTGACGCGCTGAAATTGAATTTGTAAATTGTATTATACCTGTGAGTTTCTTGGCTGCATCTGCGTTAATTGTTTGTTCCAGAACTAAATCAATTTGTTGTTTCGAAAAAGGTTTATGGGTGCTTTGAATACCAAAGAAACCTTTCTGAAATTGATCTAATAGATCAGGATTAGCTTCGGCAACTGTTTGCAAATTATCGCAGTATTTCCACTGTCCAACGACCATAATTTGGCTGATTGCATATAAAAAATAGATTAGTGACTTTTAGAAGGATAAATTTAAATAACTTAAAATCTCCAGTGGGGACACTTCTTGATAACATTAAATAGTAAACAGCTACGATCCGTTTAAGTACATTTCTCCAGCAATCCATTTCTTTTTGATGTTGAGATAATAAGTCTATATCTACTTTGCCAACCGCTTTACTTCGTGCCAGATAAGTCATCATAGATTGCCTATGTGATGGGCTATTTTCATGTGTTAAAATTATGTGATTAATGTACTTCCAATCAATACATCCACTGCGAGAGCATAGATTTATCATAAGGGTGAAATAAGCAGCATGAAAAACAAAGTATAGAGTTTTTGGAAGGCGAATACAGCAATCATTTTCTTTCGACGCTTTCAATGTTCTTTAATTTGCGAATAAATCTGTGGTCGAAAGGCCAAGCGACTTACGTCAATTTTACATGTTTTTCAATATGCTCAATCAAATATTGAAACATAGATACAAAATCAGTGGTTAAAAATTGCTGCATAATATTAACAATGTTTGTGTAATCCCACAAAAGGTAACATTTTGACGTATTTATTAATCTAACTACAATACTGTAGAAAAAACATATTATAATAATGACATAAGCCTGTCTTCAAATTACAAGCTATTGAAAAAATCGAAAACAACACAACATAAAAACCTCTTTACCAATTTGTGGGTTTTCATTAAAAAGAATACATGTATATAATGTATAAGCTATTTTAACGAAACTTTATTTACGAAAAAAAAACTTTATTTATTAAAAGTACACTTGTAATAATTTGGTAATTAGTAATCATGCATAAAAATATAAAATTATTATATGGAGCGAATATTAATCTTCTTCATCGCTTCCTTGGGTTAAATCGGGATGGTGGTTCGGCATATTTGACGTAATCAAATTTTGATAGAACTGGGGAAATTCTTCGTTAATTAAAGGCAAAACTGAAATTAAGTCCCGTTTTTTTCTATAGGTATTAGAACTTGGCCAGAATAGCATTTTTCAATTTACGTTTCTATATTTTTATTGCTTACACCTCGTCGTTTTAAATTTAATTTCTTTGTACATTATAATACCAAGATCGGCTTTAGTATAACGCAGCCATTTCACTTGTTGCCACACAAACTTGTTACTTTCTTGATCTACTTTACGAAACATAAAAGGTGTTGTTAAAAGAGATGCAAAATCTAAAAAGCTACTTTGATCCATTTCAGTGACTTCAAATTGTTTTTTTGTTCCCGCTGCTCTCACGAACTGGTACCAATACTACTGCGCCTAAAATTTTGAACAAAATGGGGAATGTCCGGTCTCACCCATAGTTTACAGGAAAATTGAAACGAAAATCTTAAGTCTTAAAGTACTCACGGAAAACGGAATAGTACGGAACCCTCTTCTCACGAGTTCGACTCGCACTTGACCGGTTTTTATTGTTTTCTCGTCAGGAATATGATCAGTTCTTAAAATACTTTTTAATTCTGTGAGTGAAAACTGGCAGTCATCGTTTTCTTCAATGTATTTAGAAATCTGCTCCATTGCTGCGTCTATTTGGATTGTTACTGGATGAATTTTTTTCTCCCTCTGGGCCTGTTTTACGGTAGTTCTTGAATGCCCGCGTGATATTTAGCTCCTTGAGCCACTAAATCTAACACGCCTACAATTCTTTTCTGAATCTTGCGACAGTATCACTTTTTTCTCGACTTATTAAATTTAAAATTGTTTTCTTGTAATCAGAGGTAGTTACATAGCTGACTTGTGGTCTTGACGATTTTGACTTTCTTCTTTCCTTTATTTCATCTGCTTCTTTTTCACATAAAAAACACCTACTTTTCCAATCAAATGCAGTTGAATCAGCCGTTCGAAGTTTTTTCTTTGGTGGAGAGCATGCTGATGTGTTTTTTTCTTTTTTTAAATAAGCATTAATACATCCTTTATTGATATATTTTTGTCTGCATACTGAATGCACAAAGACAAATTCGCGAGCATTTAAATACTCAGACAGTCCATCCGCTCTTTCTGCAGAAGCAGATTTCAGCGTTGAATATTCCTCTTGTGACTTTTACAATTTCTCCTAGTTCGGATCTTAACTGAGAACTAGATCCGATTTTGTCACAAATGAGGCAATCATTACTTTTGTTTTCATCACTATTGGTTCACTCATTTTGCAAATTATTTGACATTTGATGTCAGAATGTTTCAGAGTTTGTTATTGGTAACCAAGGCAATTAACAACTCGCCCATGGCGTGTTATATCATAAAATATAGGAGGTCACGGACGAGTTTTCTGATAATCCCTCAGGAACCTAACGTTTTTCCGGGATAAAAAGTATCCTATTATTTAATCCAGGTAATAAACTATCCGTAGTACCGTAAGACATAAAAATTGAAAAATCTCGGAACCCGGTTACGGTGAATGGATTTTCGTAAAACCTTTTCGATTGCATTGTTAAAAACTTAAAACAAAAAAGTTTACCCATCAAAATTTGCCGCTTTCGATTGCGGGGTGGATACCACCCCTTCTCGGGGTTTTTCAACCCCTAAAAACCACCCTAAAATAGCCCGATTGGGCCCATTTTGTACGGCGATCTATTACAATATGTGGACCAAATTTCTTTAAAATCAATTAACTTTTTCGAAAGATATTGTCCACACACACTGACGTCAATAGTGTATGTGCCATATTATGGCAAATACACCAATAATAATTGAAAGCGACAAAAAAATTGTTTTAACATGTTTTTATATATTGTTAAAAACACATTTCAAAAGTTTATATAAAGATTCATTGACTGGCCCTGCATTCCGAGGTATAAATCTTATGGCACTCCACTATTCGTTCTTTTTTATAATTAAAAAAACAGTAAATACCAAACTAATAATTTGAAAATAAAAAAATGAACATTTAGCTAATTAGTAATTAATTAATGAAAGTGACCAATCAGGAGCGCGTTACAGAAGAATAAAAAGTGAGTGGGGAGGCAGTAGGGGGCGCGAGAGTGAGACGCCAGAGGGCCTTGACAAGACAGATGCGAAAAGTGGAAATCACTGGCGAGCGATAATTAAGTTATTTTATTCATTAAAATTATTAGTGTAGTTTAAAAAAAAAATCGAAACTGGACTCAGACAAAAACTCTGGAAGGCTTTGATACAATAAATTTATTTATTTAGAAATATTAAAGCATTTTCAAATTATAAATCCAACGATCGACATAGATAATTTTTCTCGCAAGCGTTGATCAAATTTATTTATTTATTCATAATTATTTGAGCAATCAAAAGAAAAAAGTCTAAATTCAATCGAGTAGATGCTCAAAATGTCGTCCGTTCTCCTGAAGACAGAGCCGGCATTGCTTGAGAAGATTTTCTCGGACAGTTTCTAGCATTTGTGGAGTGACTGTTGTCTGAGCAGCATGAATTCGTGCAACGATCTCCATTTGGTTCTGGGGCTCATCAAAGTAGACCAACTCTTTGAAATTTCCCCACAAAAAATAATCCAGTGGCGTCAAGTAAATAAATCAGCCGACGACACGCTCTCGTTTTGTCTGAGTCCATTAATTTTTTATTGTAATAATAATATTTTTTTTATTAATTAACCGAAATAAATCCGCCGACGACACTCTCGTCTGTAGCGCGCTCCTAATTGATCGCTTTCATTAATTAATTACTAAATAACTACGTTATCAAAAAATTCCAAACATGGCTTTTGGGCTCAGAATATTTTTCTCTTTCGATCCCAACAATTGGGTGCGCGATTTCTCAGACACCCGGTATAAGAAGTCGAGATAATTAAATAATAGTCATAATAGTTATATTATTGAAACGATGAAATGTTTTTAAGATAAAATTTAGATCTAACTTAGCAATGAATGAATCAACTATAGAGCACTATTTTTCTATTTTAAGTATTTTTAATGTAATATTTTAATTTGAATAAAATCTAAATGATTTAAAACAATATAAAATTTTATTAAACAAAAAACATAACACTCATGCCATCATAGATCGGATAAGAAAAAATTAAGTGACCTTAACCTGACAGCATATCAATCGAGAAGAAAATCTATTTTACCACCTTGCGTTCCCATCCCCTTGATACTAAAGATTTTTATTATAATCTGTTTTGTTACAGCCAATAATTTTTGAGAGATTAACTTGTAATGCTTTTTGTGCGTCAACTTTATTTTGTTTTTTCCATATTTTTCTCAAATTAGTTCGCCAATGAAATATGATACTGGGTGTATCAGAATACTGATGCTATACATTTTTATCAAGTCTGTTGAATGAAAACGCCCCCGACTTTTGAACGATATTGAAATCGTTTTTTTATTTTACTTGTTATTTGCTTTTAGTAGCAAATACACGTACCGAAACGTTCTTTAAATACTATACTAAATTCGCTTTCTTGATTTAGTAATCGAATTAAGATATGTTTTTGTGTTGTATGAAAATTAAAAATGTGTTATAATACATTTTCAGTGTTTAATTTATTATTGCTTTTTTCTGTTTGTTTTGAATTTTCGGACTGTGATAGAACTATAGCGTTACACACATACGATACGCAGTGAGTTTTGTAATTTTTTTTATTAACTTACCAGGAAATTTTGAAATTTTATTTATGTTAGTAATAATTAGTGTATTAGTGTATTAAACACTTTGGCACCATTTTTGAAAATGTTTATATATATATGTATATATATATGTATATATATATGTATATATATATATATATATATATATATATATATATACGTATATATATATATATGTGTGCGGGCAATAACTTTCGAAGGAGTTAATTGATTTTAACGAAATTTGGCCCACGTGTTGAAATCCATCACCGCAAGAAGCCTATTTAAAATGGACGTAATCGGGGCATTTTAAGGGTAGTTTTTAGGGGTTGAAAAATGTTTTTGGACCCCAAAATGCAGAAAAAATTCTCAGAATCGTTTCAAAATTGACATTTAACCCTTTAGTAGTAATTAAAAAGTGTCCCTAAAATTTTAATAAAATCGGCCAGACAGGACCGGACTTACAAATTTTATGAAAACACTAGTTTGCAGATAGTGAATTGTTTACTGAAAGTTGCATATAATTTGGTATAGAGGTTCGATTGATAATAATATTGCAATTAAGAAAAAAAATGTTATTTTAAGGGCTGTATTAAGGAGTAATTTTTTTTATTTTGCCCAAAAACCAACTTAAGTTCGCATAATAAAGCCACACTGCCTGCATTAGCAAATACACTATATTGTCGGCAGGGTTTTGGCACTGCGACCCGGGTTTTTTTTTCTTTATGCCCGGTCGAAAGTACGTACTTTCGGTTTCGATTTTAAGGCAGAAAGTCTAACATTTATGTTCCGCTGGAAATACTCGCACATCATTTATAACAGCGGTACGAAAGCCAGTAGTATAGCTAACAGTTGTTATTGCGTACCTATAACCTCAAAATTACTCATTTGAAAGTAATTAGTATTTTTATATAATGATGAAAGTACATACTTTATTTATTTATTTAATGTAATTTTAGGACATAAAAGCCTATCGGCCATACAATGTCAAACAATATATTAAGGCAAAGCAATATATATATATTTTTATAATACTTATAATTAATAATTATTGATAGTGTAGAATTTCAATCATTATTGTTTGTTGAGTAAATATGATATACATATATTTTTAAATATTTCGATCGGGTATAAAGAAAAATAGTATACACCACACGAGCAGAAAGTCGAAAACCCTGAAGTGCGCGACACGATGCCCTCGGTATCGCCTCATTTCGCGCAGTGCAGGAATTTCAACGTTCTGTCCTTCTGGTCTAATACACTATTGTATTATTATACGTTGGACAAAATTATTATTTTTAAACTCCGGTTGATACGAATAAGAAATGAAAAACAAAAAATAATAAACAAATCAAATTTTGACCATCACCTGAACACATTTATAAAATAAGTATTTATGTTCTTATGTTTACAATTATATATTTTAGATTTTGTTTTTTAAAACTATTTGATGATTGTAATAATTTATTTTAAATAAAGTTTTTAAAAAAAATAGAGGGCAAGCCAAAAAAATCGATTTTACTTTTTGAATAAGAATATCTCTGTCTCGTAATTTGGAAGTTTCACTTGTCGAAAATACTTATAATGATTGTGTCCCATCGTGATAAAAAGGATAACTTAAAAAATGCTGAAAACATTATTTCGATATCTTTAAATTCAACGAAGATATTCAATTTTTTAACGTGAGGTCACAAACGTAACTAATTAATCGACGCCTGGTCGGCCATTATGACACTCTGCGGCAGGATGATTAGTAGATGTAGTGACTAATAAGAAAAATATAGTAAGTCATGAATTTAAAATATATTCAGATATGTGAAACATCAAAATTGACATTGCGTTAATTATATAACATCTGTTCAAATGTTATCTGTTGCCGTCATGACTTGATAAGTTCTTTATTTAAGTGCGAGTATGACACTTGTGCTGCGTGACGTCACCCGTACTGGGAACGGCTAGCGCGGAGGCGTAGACGAACTATCAAATTTTAACTTCGAAGTAGCATAACTTTGTTATTTTTAAAGATATTATAAAATTCTTAATTTTGTAATTTTTAGGACAAAATTATACAAATAAGAGGAAGGATTAGGATCAAATAATGAAAATGCTATAATTTGCACTGATTTTTCACTCGGCACGTGATAGAACATGATTAATAATAACAAGTAATTAAAAAACACTTGAAAATTCTACAAATAATTAATCAAAACGAAACCACTTGCGATTACTGTTCAAAACATTTTTTTATTTACAAAACGTTTCGACCAAATTTTGGTCCTTTTCAATTTATTAAAATATAAAATAAATTATAATTCTTTATTTCTCGATGATAAAGAATTATTTGTAGAATTTTCAAGTGAAAATGCTATAGCATCTTAGCTAAAGCATTTTCATTATTTGATCCTAATCCTCCTTATTTGTATAATTTTGTCCTAAAAATTACAAATATAAGAATTTTTGTAATATATTTAAAAATAATCCATCATGTCGTACTGCATTATTGTATAGGGTGAAGTAAGTGAAACCATTAGAATTATCTTAATACAAAAACAGGCCGTAAGAATCATAGCAAAAACCGCCAAAAGAAAGTCTTGCAGAGCTCTTTTTAAAAACTTTGATTTATTAACTTTCACCTCAGTTTATATTTTCAAGATTTGTATTTTCGTTTATAAAAACATTAATATTTTCAAATGCGACACTACTGAGAACCAATATGAAACGAGGAAAAACACGCTAACAATACCAGCCCATCGATTGACACTATACAAAAAAGCCTGTCTCTACAATGGAATACAAATTTTTAAGATACCAGATACCAGACAATATAAAAAACATCAAATCACCGAACATTTAAAAAAAAAATTAAGGACTTTTTTAATTGAATGTAATTTTTATAGTTTAGACGAATTTTTTTAATATGTCTTAAATCGTATTTTGTAACTATATGCTGACTTTTTGTACCCAACTTTTGGCTATGCAAATAAATTATTATTATTATTATTAATATAGTTATGCTACTTCAAAGTTAAAATTTGAAACATTCTGACTGTTTTTACATGATTTAATTTAACTGTTGATTATTATTTTTGACATTACACAATATACAGGCATTTAAACGTTTAAATTTTGGGGGAGTTTGGCGCTATTTTAGAGCGGAATTACCTCTCCACCCCTTTCGTCACCATTGGTCGTCGCTGCAATAATAAAAGAGTTAGCAATGGTGCAGGCTTAATTTTAGACATTTACTATTAGATAGATAGATGGTTTTATTGTATGAAGAGCGCAATGCACCATACATAGTCATTAAATAATTAAAAATTACACTAAAAGTTATAAAAATCTTTAACATTGCAGGATGCTTTGTATAAAAGAAATGTTTTCAATTTATTTTTGAAGATATTTATATCATGGATATTTTTGATTTCCTTGGGCAGGTTCTTGAACTTGTTGGTTACCGAGTAGCATGGCGCAGACATGACCCTGGAATCGTTACATTTTTTTATAAATATGTTTTTATTGCTCCTTGTATTATGCTCATGTACATCTTTACATAAAGTATAATCTGAACGTCTTTTGGCATACATTAGATGTAAAAAAAATTATTTATTGCAGTCCAAAAATATTATCATCAAATGGTAATTTAAAAATCGTGGCAGCTTGGAGCAAAAATATTTCCTTCGAAACATACGGCGAAGGTTTTATTAACATCAATGGACAAAATCTTGTTAAAATAGCAAAATTGGTTTGTATCATTTTTTATCAAAAAAATAAAAAAAAAATCAAATTACTGTTACAATCATGTAACTATGTAACATAAAATAATTAAAATTTTAGGCGTACAATGCATCAAAAACAGTGTTGCGTATAAGAAATGGTATAGTCAGAGATTTAGACACGAGCGTCAGATATTTACAGCAGTCCATTGAAGAGCCTACGTCGGGTCTTAGAGCCAGAGTGATGGCCCTCGAACGTCGTGGCACCAATTCGACTGGATATTTATATACCGACGCGCCACCCCAAACATTCAACAACAGAGTACGTGCTGCTGCGCTATTACTAGATTAGATTAGAATAGAGGGCGAGAGGATTTATTCCTCGTCAACACCTCGATAGATCTATTGTGTAGTCCTGACTTGTTTACTTCTGTATGAGATTAAGGCTTTTAATAAAGTCCAGAATTGCTCTGAAATCTGCATCCCATACCTGGTCAATGGTCAGGTGTTGGGAAGAAATAATTTATTAAGTCTGTTAGAAAGCGTAAACAGAAAGGTTCAAGTTAAAGGTTCAAGTATTCTGCTTGAGCCAACGTGGTATTTTTGTTACGCTGAATGCGCAAAAAATAGCCTATTTTTCCAAATTTTAAAATGCTTGAGTCATCTTAGAGAGTAAATCAAATAAAATGAATTATTTAGGAATTCATTTTTTATTTTATCTATGCCCGGTGCCTTAGCGTATTTTAGTTCACCCATTATTACATTAAGCTCCGTTCTCCGAAATGGAGAATCTAAGTACGGATGTCCCACATCAATAAAAGCCTCGTCCATTTTTATATTTATTTTGGAAGGATATAAATATTTTAGATATTCTTCCCACCATCCAAATTAATGTAACTTTTTATTATTTTGCCTTTTTCTATTTCCCTAAGTGTTTTCCAGAACTCTTGTGGATTTTTTGTATCAGATAGCTTTTTAGTAACGGAATTACGTCACCGTGTAGAAGTAGACTTCCAGCTTTCAGCTCCGCACAGCAGAAATACTGAATTTTGAGTGGATTCGGTTTAAAACAGCTGTAAACCCAAACTATAAAAACTTAGTGCACACGATTAGCAAAATAAACACTTTGCACAAAATCCAAAATGATCATAATTTACAATAATCATTATTATTATTATCTCTTCCTTAGATTTCAACATTAAGTACATTGCATTTTATTAAATATGTATTAAATACCTATGACCAGATATACTTTTTTTTAAAGAATATCCAATTGAAAAATGTATAATCAGATTCTTTTGATGTTAATAAATTATAAATATTTTAGAGGAATTAGGATCAAAGAAATATTTCTTTGATCCTAATTCCTCTAAAATATTTATAATTTATTAATATCCAATTGTATATATGTCCACATATATAGAGCATATGCACATATACAAGAGAATACCCTTGGTGGCACTACCTCTTGGTATCTGGCCAGTAAAATCGAAAATATGGCTGGGTCAAATAAATCAACATCACAAAACATCAATGGGCAGAGGTGGGAGTCGAACCCACTACAGTTCGGTCGAGAAGCCAGTACGCTAACCACTAGACCATAACTGTCCATTCAAATATACTTTACTAGTAATATTTGCAATTCAGTCAACCAGTTATGATCACATAGAAGTTTTTTGCACTGATTTTTCACTCGGCACGTGGTAGAACATGGCTAATAATAACAAGTAATTAAAAAATACTTGAAAATTCTACAAATAGAATTTTCAAGTGTTTTTTAATTACTTGTTAACATAGAAGTTTATTATATAACGATTGCACCGCTGGATCACATCATTTGGGCTGCCTTTTTGCACCTTTTTTGACTTCGGTTCCTTTTTCAGGATTTATATCCAGTAAAATTCTGGAATATAATTAAATAATAATTCAATATCGAATAAAAAATTTTAAAAAAGTTTTTAAATTTAATTATCTTTGGACAAACTCCAATGTCTTGAATATCTGAGATGGATAGCTTAGCCCGAAGACGTGGTATTATAAGAATGCAATGACTTATGCTCAATATACTTGAAGCGTGCTTTTCAAACCTCGTATGTGAAATGTAATAAATATTTTTTAAATTTCAAAACATTTCTGAAATTAAAAATAAATATGTAGTTAAAAATTACACAATGATTGTGAATTTTCAAGATTTGACGAATAAAATGCAATGTCCACTTTGGATCTTCAATGGCATTCTTTAAATTTCAATAAAGTATTTGAATATTAGAAGGCTGATATAAAAAGTCAATCATTTATGTAATTGATTTTATGTAATATACAAGTTCTTGAAGTTTCAAATTTTTTTGTTTATGAAATTTCAATATATTTTTAACAACGTATGATGCACGAATACCTAAACAAGAAGCCCAGTGGTTTAATGAGTGGGTTCTTAACCTAATTTTCGAAATTGAACAATTGCGCTATTTATGGAATTCAGGGAGAAAGAAAATAGAAATAAAAAATGACGTTTTTAAAAGTTCGTTCAACATAAAACCTGGCGAATTACCGCGAACACGATGAATCACGCATCGTGAAAGCACGCACAGTTTGTAGGCTTTCATTCATGAAATACTACGAACGATGCAAACCACTGATGAACAGGGCGAATTGCGAATAACGAATCGCGAATACCCGCATAAGTTGTAGTTACGCTCCTTGATTTCATCAATTACTCACTTATCACATATCATCAAAACCTTTAGGGTGTTTACTGGAATCCTAGACTCTCAGAAAGCAGAAATTTGGTATGCAGGCTGGGTTTCACGTACAAGTAACCAGAAAATTAAAAATGCTGTGATTTCCCCTTCGACTCCATAAAGTGAGGGAGTTGATTTCTATAGATATAAAAAAATACAGTGTCGCGGCACCCACGGCCGTAGTAAAACTTCTATATTGATATCAAAAACAGTTCATGAAAAAAATATAACCCAGTCTCGCATTGATAACTCACTAAAAAATAAATGTGAAAAAAGGGTCATACTCGATGAAAAAAGAATTGACTTATTACATATCACGAAATAAAAATATAACCACAAAACACCAAACCGTATCGAAAACTCTCGACGTACGTTTCGCCTTGGCATCATCAGGAGATGATTAAATCTAAATACTAAAAACTAGCTTCCTACCTTATATACATAATGGTTAAAAATTACCTGAACTATAACTAAAGGAACAAAACTGACCATAGAGAAAGAAAGTTTAAAATAAAATGACCTGAATCAAAAACTATTTACTAGGTCATAAAGCGGACTACCTGGAATAGGACCTAAGTCGTTGTTCATACTATTGTTTTTATATTTATGGATTTCAAGACTCTCTAAGGCGTCTAATTGCCTGATATTTGTTACATTCCTAATAAGTTTTAAATTGCTGTTATCTATTTTATAGTCATTTTCGAAAAGCATGTTGGGCAACACTAGATTTATCTAACCTTCCATATCTTAAATGAGCCATATGCTCTTTAAATCTTGTTATAATAGATCGTCTCGTTTGGCCACATACTTTTGATTACAATCTTGGCAACTAATTTCGTAAATCCCCGACTTTTCATTGACATCTATTTTGTCTTTTGGATTACCTAGTTTATCTTTTAAACTGTTCCTTGAAGAGTATACAATTTTTAAGTCTACTTCTTTAAAAACTTTTCCTAAACCCCTGGTGAAACGAGGCTCATAAGGAATAGATACATATTTAGAAATTTGTCTATCAGTTCGAAAAGTCGAAGATTTTTCCAACGTTTCCTTAAATCTACGTTTTCTAATCATATTATCTACTAGATCTACAGTGTAGCCATTACACAAAGCTATATCCTTAATTACCATTTTTTCTTTATTGAACCTTTCCTTACTGAGCGGGAAACTGAGCAAACGGTGTATCAAAAAATTGAAACTTGCCATTTTATGTTGTGGACAATGGTGTGAGTAATTAGGGATATATCTTAGTGTATTGGTGTTTTTCCTGTGTATGTCGAATTATTATATTACATATCATCAAAACCTTTAGGGTGCTTACTGTTATCCTAGACTCCAAAAAAACAAATTTGGTATGCAGGCAGGGTTTCACGTACAAATAATCAGAAAATTAAAAATTCTGTGATTTCCTCTTCGGCTCCTTAAAGTTGGGGAGTTGATTTCTATAGATATACAAAAATGCAGTGTCTCGACTTCACGTACTATGGGCAGGGGGGTTTTTTAATATGAAATTTGTTATTATTATTTTTAGCAAACTCGCACAATAAGTAATTTAAGACGACAGATAACAAGAGTCGAGGCGAAAGTGAACAGAATTTCGAATCTGCTAACCAGAAATGAATGTCTTGACGATCCTTGTAAAAACGGTGCAACTTGTTTGGATATATTCAATGGTTTCATTTGCCAGTGCCCCAACAACTGGGAGGTAAATAAATTGAAAAAGTAATATTTTTATATAAAGTATCTAATATTTTTATATAAAGTATCTAATATTTTTATATATTGTGCAGTATAAATTTTGAATCGGATGTCCAAGAAACCTACGTAATTAAACCAAATTAAAATCTAAAAAAAAAAATAATGCGAAACGCAATTATAACGTATTTCGTTAAAGACCGCGCACACTATATCTGCACGGACCAGAAAAGCCTGTTCGTGAAGGTACCCATTTGACCAGCACCAGCAACAAACGTCATAACCTATGTGCTATACCGACTTAATCTTATTTTGATGCAATTTTTTTACTGTAGGTGCTCATAGAATTTGTGTTGTGATATTGATTCAGGAAATAAATGATGAAAATTACCATATTCATTCTTCTTTTCATTGACAGGGTGAACCTACAACCTTCTTTTTCCTGGTTATTTCCTCTTTTTCTCTCAATATCGTCAAAAAGGAACTTCTTCCACCGTCCTATACACGTCCATGTTGCACATCCATTACTTAAAAGCCGCCAAATGTCTGCCGCACACAGAACCTGCACTAAAAGTTGCTAGTCAGTGCTGGTGCAGTGTGCGAAATCATGCATGCTGCAGATTCGTACTGTGCTGGTCCATGCAGGTATAGTCTTTTAATCGAATCGTTTTCATCCAACACTTCAGTAATTATTATATGAATCATTTACCATCATACATTTCACCTCCAGTTATGTTGAGCTTAACTCTTATCGTAAAGCCACTTTGTGCACAAATTTAACATTTACTTTGCTTCAGGGCCCAGTTTGTGACAAGGACGTGAACGAATGTGCACGATTTGCTGGCACCGATTTAGGTTGTCAAAACGGCGCTACATGTATTAATTATCCAGGATCTTACAAGTAAAAATTATATAATAATAATAATTTCATATTTTCTGTGTAATTAGTGTATTTGCCATATGGCAACATACACTATTGGCGTCGGTCGGATGGCGGGACCTAGGGGTCGGACCAAAATTTCTCGACGTTTCATAACCTCCTAAACACTTTGGCACCATTTTTAAAAATGTTTATATATATATGTATATATATATATATATTTATATATATATATATATATATATATATATATATATATATGTGTGTACGCGCTATAACTTTCGAAAGAGTTAATTGATTTCAACGAAATTTGGGCCACGTGTTGAAATCCACCACCGCAAGAAGCCTATTTAAAATGGGCGTAATCGGGGTATTTTAAGGGTAGTTTTTAGGGGTTGAAAAATGTTTTTGGGCCCCGAAATACCGAAAAAATTCTCCGAATCCTTTCAAAATTAAAATTTAACCCTTTGGTAGTGATTAAAAAGTGTCCCCACAATTTTAATAAAATCGGCCCGACAAGACCGGATTTACAAATTTTATGAAAACACTAGTTTGCAGATAGTGACTTATTTATTGAAGGGTGTATTTAATTCGGTGTAGACGTTAGATTGATAATAATATTACAATTAAGAAAAAAATGTTATTTTAAGGGGTGTATTAAGGGGTTAAATTTTTTATTTTGCCCAAAAACAAACTTAATTTCACTTAATAAAAGTATAAAACCACACGGCCCTATACAAGCAAATACACTATATTGTCGGCAGGGTTTTGGCACTGCGACCCGGGTTTTTTTATATTTTATGGTTATTTTTTATTTCAGCTGTACATGTCCTAACGGCTATTTTGGCTTACATTGCAAATCAAAAACGTCGAGTTGCTCATCGGGAACGCAACAAGAACTTTGCGGTCATGGTATTTGTATCGATCGGAAAGATCCAGCGCGCACCGGATACACATGTATTTGCGATCAGGTACAGGAAAGAAAATATTCAATTAGCAACTGTTATTATTGTGTCCGTATAGATAAAACAATTCACTAAAAACAATGCTGTTTCATTTCATATTCAACAGGATGTCTCCAACTGATCGCCTACGAACAGCACAGAGAAATAGAGAAAAAAATTCTGAATAGAAAAATTGTTAGACATTTTTTGATGCGATGTGCCGTTCATTCAATTAGTTATCACAAGTAAGTTGGAATACAAAAGAATATTAAAAACACGTCTACTTGGTGATAATTATGACACATCGGGTCAATGATCAAAAAATGTGAAGACTTTTCTCTATTTCACTGTACTATCTAGGAAGGGGCATCGAAAGAAAAACATCGATGTTAACATCAAATAATATATTGCAACTAACCATCAATGTTGAAAACATCGGATGATAGGTTGCAAAATATCGGTTATGGATATTTGTAAAGTATCAATATAATCCAACAAAATACGCAGGTCTATGATCCACCAGTAAAGCATTATCTTACATTTTCATATTACTATTAATGATAGAATTAGAATTAAAAGATAGGGGCCAAACGGTAAACACTCCGATCTGTGAGGTCTATTGTGTTTCCCTAATAATTGATCGGTTTTTTAGGATTCTGTCTATTAATATAATTTTGTATCGTGCTCAAACTGATGTCTTTAAAATCCTTTGGTAATATTGAGGTTGATCCAAAGTGCATGTATCTTTTATATTGGTGGACTCCTTTTTAACCTTTTGCACAATTGAATATTTAAAGAAATATATATTTAATGAAGTTGGAATCGTAGGGAATTGGACAGTTTACGAAAGAATTAACTTTGATTAAGTTGAACGTTTCGTTGCTAATTGCAACTTCCTCAGTAACTTATTCCTATAATTCTATTATTAATTTTGTTGATATTATTATCATCTTGTGGTAAGTTTTTTCTCTCTTCCAATTTTATAAATAATCTTTAAAAAAATATAAACAGTTTTTAATACTAAAGTTTTAGGTCTGTAAAAACAGATGTTATATTACGTTTATTCTAAATAAGTTAATATATTTAAGCTTCCTAGGCAAGATATATTTATTTTTTTGTAAAAAAAACACACTAATTTGCAATATGTTTCGATGGCTTAGTCATCATCAACAGGCAATGGAAACATACTTTACAAAAAGAGAGTAGGTACATCTTATTTATAAAGTAAAGACAAAATTGACATAATTGAGTTCAAATTGTTGAGCATTGCTTGTATCTTGTCTGTGTGAAAGCCTTCCACTTACAAAGTATGTGAACATTTAAGATGACAGTGCCCTCCCTATGGGCTGTTAAATCTTGTTAAATCTTGACGCGGTGGGAGAGCTTGTGTGTCTCCGTGACCCACTGACCTATGCCGGCGGGGGGCGGGAAACCGAACTTCAGCAAGATCACCTATGCCGGAAAGATTGGAGGGTAGGAACCAGACTAAGAAGCAGTTTTTTTAGAAGGAATAATGTCCTTTCTTGCCACATTTAAAGCAAATCAGCGGTTTTTCTTCTTTCACTTGCTTCACTTGAACTTTATCTGCTTTCTTCGTTTGTTCTTTCCTTGGTCTATTTGTAGACGTTGATGGCTTTAGTTTTTTCTTTGTATATGTTCATATAATTTCACTCTGTTCTCGAGTTCCGAAAAATTCCTGGCACCGTACAAAACTAGTTTGTTTGGCGAATCATCGAAGATCCCGTCAATGAATGATTATTTTCGATTCTATATCAGCACGACTTCCCATTTCTCGCACTATCAGAACATATTGGCTGAATGATCTCGCCATATTTCTTTCTACACGTCATCGACATTTTATGAACCTAAGCGGCGTTTATTTTTATCTTAAATTCTTTAATAAGTCATTCATTAAGTTTAGGCCATGTTCTTATTCCTTCTTCTGCCTGAATAAATAACTTGGCCAATCCTCTTTTTTGCGAAAATCAGTTTCTGTAGATCATTCCATCTTGTTATTTCCGCGATTTCTTCGAAGTCTTGTATCCACGTCTTAATCATATTTTCCGTCAAATGGTCTTATAGTATCTTCGACATCTGTAAATGTAAATGCAAACAACTCTGATCTTCGACTGTTTGTTGCTTGCTCACTTCATTGTTGCGTATAGTTTCTTCCTATGATTGCGTCTCGCGTCTGTTCCTCCTCATCTGCTTTTTCATTAACTTCTTCGTCATTACCGTCTTTATTATCGTCATTTCTACTTTTGACTTTAAAGTCAATCAGGGAGGAACAAATACGATCCACCACATCATCAATTGGAATAATCTGAATCTAAAATGTTACACACCGTAACTAATCAGGTAAGTCTAACTTGTCTTCCGTTATATTTGTCAGAATCCTTCTCGAAATTAAAAGCAGAAAAAGACCGTAAGGACGCAACATGGAGAGTGCGACAGTGTCGTCGGGATTCAAAGACGCTTGTAGGATGAACAAATTTTCCGTCAACCCGTCAGTCTTAATGAATCCTCGCTGACGCTGATCAACAATCTCCGAGGCCTGGAGACGGTTAGCCAGAATACGATGTATGTGTCGTATAATCACCGAGCCAATCGAAATTGGACGGTAATCGCCGGGACTAGTCGGCTTCTCCTTCTTAGGGATAAACACCGTCTTAGTTAAGGTCAAGGAGCGGGGCAGCTTCCCGCTCACGAGAACAACGTTAAAGAGAATTGCCTTTATCAATGATGGTACCACTGCCCATCTGCGAACCGTGATTCCGTCGGATCCTGGGCCGGTGTTGCCCTTAACCTAGTTATCTTCAATCTCTGCCACTGAAATTAGATCCCACAGGCGCTTCAGCTTTTCGTTGGGCTGTACTGGTATACTACGAGCTTCAACAGGAACAGAGGGAGTCTCAAAGAGAGACCTCCAATACTCCTGGAGCTCATCCGGAGAGGGACCTCCCTCCTCATCAGTGTTGGGACCCAGTACGGCCCTCGCTGCAGCTCGCCAACTCCTACCAAAGAGTGACTGAACCCGCCTCTGAAGCAATTTCCTTTATGTGCAACTGGTACACGAGCATATTCCAAAGGCTTAAACAAGTGTTTAGTATATGATCGAAAATGAACATCAAAATGAACTCAGATGAGTTTTGTTAATGCCTCTTTTTTTCCATAGCGTGGTCTATGGTTTCTATTTAGATATTAGGTATCGAATACACCCTCAATATCCAGAAACGCTCCAATGTCGATTTTCTCCACCGTCTTTTCAACCTTATTAACTAGACTGTTGTTTCGTAAAATTTCCCAAATAGGTACGCGTACTGATTTTTATGTAAAGAGAACATATCTGGTACGCTATCCTTAATGTATTTGTCAATAATTTTTTCCAAGGGTTTCAGCACAAAGGATGTTAGACTTGTCAGTCGATGAGCTTTGGCTGACCTGTAGTTATTACGTTTAAGTATAAGTATTAACGTTATCCTTGTTTTCCTTCAATTTAAAGGAATAGGCTTCAGTGTTATGCTTGTTCTGAATATTTAACAGAGATGCCTATTGAGATAAATTATTCTCCTCTGTAAGCGTGCAGGAAATATCTCGTCACTGAGATTTGAAAAGAGCAAATTAATAGATTGATCACACTATTTTGGGTATTTCGACCGACTTGGACGTTATGTCCCAGTTGTCTTTTGAAAGTCTACCAAAGGCTTCGAAGCAGGTAGGATTGTCATTGCTTTGTGGAATTTGGCGCTGTCTGAGACAATGCACGCATTAAAGACTTTTGAGACACGTTAAATTTCTATGGGGATCTTCCTTGATCTTTCGAAGGCCTTTGATTACGTTAATCACGGCATATTAATCGACAAACTATCCAGATATGTCATTAGAGATCGGGTTTTAGAATGGATTGAGTCCTATCTCACAGATAGGCGACAATACGTGAGAGTAGTAAGCGATAATGATAGTTGCAATTCAGATCTGAAGACAATTACAATGGAGGTACCACAGGGCACCGTTTTGGGACCAGATCGCTGATGCGAGGATCACTTATTAGGTACGGGGAAAATTGAAATGAATTGACTCAAATAGCCACAAAAGCTTTAACTACTACAACAAACTGGTTTGAAAATAATAAACTATCTTTAAATAAAAGTAAAACTAACATAATGGTATTTCAAACGTCACAAGGGGCAACACAAACTACGAATTGTCTACAGATACAAAACTTCTAGGCTTAACGATAAATCAGCACATCAAGTGGTCATCGCGTCTTAGTGACTTGGCTGGGCAATTGAGCAAAATTTGCTATTCTTTGCGGCATATTTCACGTACATTAGGCGCTAACACGCTAAGAATAATGTATTTTGGTAGCTTTCTTGCCAGACTTAGATAGGGCATAATTTTCTGGGGAGCTGCAAACACTGACGTAGTTTTTAAATTACAAAAATATGCCGTAAAAATATTAGCGGGCTTAAGAGCTCGAGATTCCTGTAGATGGGTATTTAGGAGACATGGTCTTATGACGCTTCCTTGTGTGCACATCTACGAATGCCTTATGTTTGATAGGAAAAATCCTTTGATTTTTGATAATTATAAATTAAACCATGATCTTAACACTAGGGGAGCAAATGACTTTCGTTTGCCAGCTCATTCCTTAACTTCCTGTTTAAAGATATATGATAATTTACAAGCAAAAACAGAAAAAATTGAGACCGTTTCTAGCTTCAAGGAAGTAATAAGGAATGAACTGATAGACGAAGAATTTTATAAACTAAATGAATTTTATATGTAAGTCTGTAAATGACATGTTACAAACATACTTTCAATTGTAACGAAATATAATATTATTATCTTCAATTTCTTGATAGTGCTTCTGCCATTTCTCTTTCTTGGCTTGTCTGGGAGCTTTGATATATTCGATTAGGTATTTTCTGTGAGTTTCCGATGCTCATTCCAAGTACTGTCCGTATACGATCGATCTGAGGCACCCAAAATAAACAGACTCTAAACTCCGAACTTTCGTCGTCTGCCCCGAAAAACAATAACTGAAACTTTGCTGCGATCTTTTCTACAATTCTTATTTTGTAGGGTTGGACAACCGACGGAAGAGACCCGGCTTGCATAGTCGATGTGGACGAGTGTTCTTCGAAACAACTGCCGTGTTCGACGAATCCTCCAGTTTCGTGTCATAATGTGCCCGGATCATTTTTCTGCGGTCCTTGTCCGCAAGGTATAAATTATATTCCCATTATCACTGAGAGAATTATTGATCGTTTCAGCTTTTTGACATAATCTTAAAAGTCCAAATCTGATGAATAATAATAATAATAATAATAATAATAATATCTTTGATTGTGCCTAATTTTCAGGTTATACCGGAAATGGTTATTATTGTTCCGACATAGACGAGTGTTTGCAAAATAACGGAGGCTGCAGTGTTCTTCCTAAAGTGCAATGTATCAACACGCCCGTAAGTATTAAACCGTGAATTTAAAATTACAGTGTAACCCTAACAGAAGCGTAGCGTGCCTTGGCGGGGCCCCGTATACAAATTTGTTTGGGGGCCCTTCCCCCGTTGAAGTAAATGACTTAAACGGGGAAATCCCGCAGCCCGCGATAACCGATGTAGGGTGTTGCCAACTTTTGAACGCACGCTTTACGCGGGAAAAAAAGAAATAGCTTCTTTTGACTTTTGTCATTTCTGAAATAAAAAAAAAATTGGGAAGTTTTTATTAATTTTTGCTTACGCACGTTGGGGGCCCCCGTGGCCCGGGGGCCCCGTATAATTGATACGGCAGATACGGCGGTAGTTACGCCCCTGAACCCTAATATAACGATTTCCATGATTTAATAATTTTTTCTACGTACAGCGCTTGACGCCTGCACTAAACGCTGATGACCTTAGATACTAAGCGTCTATAATCTACAATCCTGCACTAAATTGTAATATTCATGTTTTGAATGTTTCGTTAATTTCACATTTTTGTACTGCTATAAGACGAAAAATAATCTGTAAACTAATAACTCACTGCGCACACACTTATTCAACATTTATTCCAACTGATTATTACTTTAATTTATCAATTAATTATCATTAGAAAACTTATTTGACACTTGATATCAGAATGTTTTACAGCTTGAAACCACCCATTCATAGCCTATTATGTTCTATGAAGTTTTTTTCAAAAAAAAACCCTATTTCCATCCTCGGAGAGAAAATCAAAAATCCAGCTCAGATTCTGTCCCGTGTCTTATACTTTAAGTGTGCCTAATTTCAACTTCCTAAGTTTACTAGGGTCCTCTGGAGGGTTTGAAAAGACAGACGGACATCTGGACATACATTAGGAAGAGAGAGATAGATTGTAGATTATAGACGCTCAATAGCTGAAGTCATCAGCGCATTAGGAATATATGTAGATGGCTATAATTAGAAATAAGTGCCAAATATAAAATTGTTGTACATATATATCAACAATATAAATAACGACAAACGAAATAATCTCAGTTATTCTGCAAGCCTGCACTGATGTAATTATTGCGTATAGCGTTCTCATGTATTCAAAATAAAATAAAGTGAAAAATGAATTTTTAACTCTCAGGGTTCAAGAATATGCGGTCTCTGCCCACCTGGCTATGTGGGTGACGGAATAACCTGCTCGTATCAAGGCCTATGCCAAGTGAACAACGGAGGATGTCATCCCCTAGCGCAGTGTTTTGAGAATCCGAGTAATTAAAAAAAATTAGAAGAAAAAACTCATATTTTAAAACAAATCGGTTACGCTCGTTTAATTTTTTAGGCATTGGAAATAATTTCGTGAGATGCATATGTCCAACCGGATATATCGGTTCAGGAGTAGGACCGTCCGGTTGCATCGCTTCCTTGAATCCGGTTGGACCGGCAGTATCCGGCGCGTGCTCCGGTAATCCGTGTAAACACGGGACCTGCATCGATACTGGAATTGGACAATTCACATGCATTTGTCAAACGGGATTTTCAGGTGAATTGGCAAATTCCAAGCTGTTCGCTTAAAAGTACAGATACTTTTACAAAATGTCGATCGTGAGATATTTAGCCATTGTGAGAGTTAGACTGTCTTGAGCTGTTACAACAACAGCAACAGTATTATACGAGTATATTACCTACTAGCAATTTATGAAGTAATGTGCATTAATATTATTTTATTATTCTTACTAGGCCCACTTTGTGACCTATTAGATAATTGCGCTCCAAACCCTTGCATGAACAATGGCAAATGCGTTTCGAAGCCCGACGGGTTCGAATGCATATGCACAAACAACTATGTTGGCGACAGATGTGAGAATGAAAAGCAAAGTAAGTGGATATTATTCAGTTTACGGCGAAAAAAAATCAAAACTTTCGCGCCAGGTGAACTGTGAATTGGTTTTAAATATTCCAGACTGTGGAGGACGTCTAAGAGAAGCGTCCGGATCTCTGGATTTTCCACCAGTAAACGGAAGCTACCCAAAAGATGTCAATTGTGCTTGGGTGATCGAGTCTCCGGATGAACAAAAAATTTTAAAAATAACGTTCACAAAATTTCATATCGAAGATTCGGCAGACTGTAGTTTTGATTGGCTGCAGGTAAAACGTAGGTGCTCAATTTTGTTTTATACGATTCTTAAAACACCTGTTCTTATGTAACAGATACACGATGGCAAAAATTCAGCGGCACACAAAATTGGCAGATTTTGCGGCACGACTCTGCCAAACGGTGGAATCATAACTTCAACGCACGACATTATTTATTTATGGTTTCGTTCCGACCATTCGGTTTCTGAAGAAGGTTTTAGTCTAACTTGGGAATCGGTCGAACCTGGTAACTTTGAGCTTCACCTAGAAGTACCTTTTGCTTTCAATAGATTATTTACATTAAATAATAATAAAAATTTGTTTATATGTATGTATTTTAGCATGCGGTGGTATACTTACAACCTTGTCGCACGGCACAATTAGCTCACCAGGATCACCAGGAAATTATCCGTCCAACAGGTGCGGGTTTCTTTTTATGCAAATAATTAATGATTGAAATTTTTTACAAATGAATCATATTGAGTGTAATTTGACTATTTTTAGAGATTGTTTTTGGGTTATATTAGCGCCGCTGGGAAAACGAATTCAGTTCCATTTCTTCACATTGATGATTGGTAACAATCCAAACTGCAGTTTTGATTTCTTGAAGGTAAAACTAATTATTCCGCCTTTTTTTAAGATTTTTTTAAAATATTAAATGGCTGTAACGAATTACATAAATTGTTATTTAATAATAGTTAAATTTTAACCCTTAAAATATTTTCAATAGTCAAACTGTCAACATATTACAGATTCACAACGGCGAAAGTATGGATGATTCCATAATCGGAGAATATTGCAACACATCTCATCCGGAGCCATTATTAACACCTGGACCGGGAGCAGTCGTCCATTTTCATTCCGACGGAAGCGACAATTATCCAGGATTTCAACTTGCATTCTCTGTGGTGGAAGGTAAAAACTCAACGATAAAGATTTAAAAAATTGTCAGTACTAACTGACGGCATGATTTTTCACAGGCATTCCAGGTTGCGGTGGAATTTACACTTCAGAAACAGCCGAAATTGGTTCACCCACAGAAAATGGCGAATATATTAATAATTTAGTATGTGAATATAAAATAAAATTACCCAGAAAATCCAGAATAAAATTAACGTTTATTAACTTTGAACTGGAAGATTCGCCAAATTGTATTTTTGACCGTCTTGAGGTATTTTTTAAAATTATTTTCTAAACGTTAACTCTGAAGATATATGATAAATATTTTTCTTTTTTGGCAGATTTTCGAAGGATCGTCCAGTTTAGTTGGTAGATATTGCGGAACAAATTTACCACCATCGTACACATCCATCGGTAACGAACTGCTTATTAAATTTGAAACCGACTGGACTACTACCAAAGGAGGCTTTCGTTTGAAATACGAAATAGGTGTGATTTTTTTCCTACACAATCTTTCAATTTGTAAATAGGTCATCCAGTCTGAAGATACCGGGATTTCCCGAGACTTCATGAGATATTTCAAATCCCGGGGTGATTGCAGAAATCCTAGGACCTGCCGTAGTCCCGAAATTTTAAAACGGGATCAGACGCTCGCCTTCATGCGTGCTTACTGCTGCACTCATAGCTAGTAACGTTGGAGAAAAAGGAGTAGTAAGTTTGTTTTACCGCAGTTGGCGGACTAGCATCGTATCTCCAAGTTCTAGAGTACTGGGACGGGAAGGACGTCGATCATCAACATATTGCTTTCCCAAATTCTTGCGCAGACTGTTGAGGTCTTGTACATGTCATCTGATTCATCTACCCATTCTTCCAAGAGAAGTACTTGATCATCAGGCAATTTGGTACGAACCGTTCTGCCAAAAAATAAGTCTGCAGGTGGAATCCCCGTTGAAGAATGCGGAATTGTTCTATGATTTGATATTAAAGTAAGAAGTTCGTCTTTCCACTTGAGTCCTGATGCTTGGGCAATGCGGAGACATCATAAAAGGCTTAGATTTTGTCGCTCTACTTCTCCATGTGTTTGCAGTCAAAGATATGTAGAATGTCGGTGTATCAACGCGATACAACTACTCCAGAATTCTATCGTCAACTGTTCCTTAATTGGTTAGACGAAAATCGAGACTTCCGTCCCGTTTATACAGACGGATCGAAGTCTCACGATCAAGTCGGCTGTGCGTTCGTCACCGATAACGAGAGTTACGGTTATAAACTGTCTCAGCAATGCAGTATTTTTACTGCAGAGCTATTTGCAATTTTGCAATCCTTGAGACATGTTCATGGCCCGAATAAGTATGTCATTTGCAGCGATTCTTTGAGTGGTCTTCAGGCTATACAGTGTTTGTATCCTAGTCATACGCTGATATGCTTAATTCAGGACAAATTGTATTCCCTGCGGAGAGGTGGAACCATTGTCCGTTTTTGTTGGATTCCGGGTCACATGGGGATCCGGGGGAACGAACTGGCAGACACTGCTGCCAAAGACGCTGCAAGTAACGGACAAAATGTGTTTTGCGTTATCGGTGACGATCTGAAAAATGGACTTAAAACAGCAATCCAACAGGTGTGGAAAGACGAATGGAGTACGACGATAGAAAACAAACTAAGAACAATTAAACCTACAGTTGACCCTTGGATCACATCTTGTCGTTCCTCCAGGTGGGAGGAAGTATTACTCACACGACTTCGCATCGGTCACTGTAGGCTGACGCACGGTTTTCTAATGGCTCGTGAGGAACCGCCCATCTGTGAGACGTGTGACACTCGTGTCACCGTCTCACACATTTTAATCGAGTGTGTCCAGTTCAGGGACACACGACAGCGGATCGGATTATCAGGTGATCTGTCGGTTATTTTAGGAAATGATCCTGACAATGTCGATCTGCTGTTTCGTTTTTTAAAAGAATCTGGTCTCGACCGGTATCTATGATTTTATTTATTAATATTTATTGATTTACTGTATCGTTTTGTTTTTTGTTATTGTATTATTTTTTCTTTTGTTATAGTATCGTTTTGTTCTATGTTTTTATAATTATTGTATACACTGACTATTGTCATATTTTTATAGACGCTGATAACCTCAGATGTTGAGCGTCTATAATCTACAATCTCTCTCTCTCTATGATTTGATATTAAAGTAAGAAGTTCGTCTTTCCACTTGAGTCCTGATGCTTGGGCAATGCGGAGACATCATAAAAGGCTTAGATTTTGTCGCTCTACTTCTCCATGTGTTTGCAGTCAAAGATATGTAGAATGACGAAGAATAATGTCATTATCTTGATTTTAGACACTCTTTAAATATAACGTCAACGAGAGCCATTGTCACAAAGAAGGGTTTCCAATGGTCCTACCCTGCTTATTATTGATCGAATCTTCTCAATTATGTAATCAGCCGTAATATGTGTGACAATTTCCACTTTAGGTATCTACTATAGTAATCAAGAACTACTAGTAGATGTCAAAGGTCCTAAATAATCGATTGATACCAGTTCCCAGACTTTAACGGAAGTTTTGTTCTGATCATAGGTTCTGGTGGGCTAATTTTACGTACTGACCCTTTGCATGTGTCAGCTCAGTAATTTACATCTTTGTCTAAAGTGGGCTACCATAAATTTTTCGTAGCTTAGCTATTATTCCTGAATAGGATATATGACCTTCATGAGCTACTTGTAAAGCTCTAGAATATAATGATTTAGGAAGTACAATGCGCATACCTGTGAGGATCATATTATCTATCACACAGAGCTCCGACTGGACGTTGTTCTTTAGTCCATATTTTAGTTTTAATAGAAATTTTCAGTGCTGCTAGTAGTGGATTTTGTATTGTTGCAAATCTAATTTCTTCAAAAATCACGGCAGAGGACACTGAACATTCCACTAGCATCATAAGATATTTTTCGTCATGATCTTCATACTATCCTCGTTGCCAAATAACTATAGTATTTTATTCATTTAAGGTACAAATTCTAAATACAATTTCACACTGACCATCACCAATTAATATTCATTCTCCACTTTTCACCACGTCACCCATGTTATATGTTCATTATTAGAATCCTACAATATCCAGGGCCGGATTTACATATGGACACTTGGGGTCCAAGTCCACTGACCCGCACAAATTGGAGGCTTCCACAACCTAGTGCAAAATTGACGTTCTGAAAAAAATATAATAAAAAATATACGTGTAAGAATTTGCAA
The DNA here is from genome assembly GCA_034508555.1 of Venustoraphidia nigricollis. NCBI lineage: Eukaryota > Metazoa > Arthropoda > Insecta > Raphidioptera > Raphidiidae > Venustoraphidia > Venustoraphidia nigricollis. The sequence goes on along the minus strand of JAVRKA010000065.1, from coordinate 1,387,778 downwards.
TCAATTCTTCACTTCAACAAATTGCATGTGTTTTAATAATTATCCAATCTTGATCTCTTTACGTGGGGACCCCCACACTCCACAGCCTTTGTGTCCATGCGCCTTGGATTACTAAGTTCTCCATTGGTAATACCTGCATTTTCGTTTATACTTATAATAAAGTTTTCTATATTTTGAACCATTTTTTTTTAAATTATTAGTCGTATAAAACTCGAATAATCTCGATACGGCAAAAATTCACAATATTTGGTATTTTCGGGACAAGTCCCGAGATTTTTTCAGTCAGGTCTTGAAGTTTTTAGTACCAGGACTTGTTTGTATATAAAAAAAAATATTTTAACATTGAATTATCCAAATACCTGTGACAATATTATCATTTATCAAAAATGAATATTTTTGTTTGTATTAATTCAATAATAAATCACAGGTAATTGGACTTAATAAGACAAAAACAATCATGTCATTGTTAATTTTGCGACGTTTCGACTCTTTATTGAGTCTTCATCAGGCTCTGAATACATACATATAACTGTAAATACAAATTCAATTATACTGTAATCGGTTAAAAAATATATAAAAAACTGTAAATTATTACCATAAATAATACATGAAAGTAGTCAAGCAAATAATGTATGTTAAAAAATTATAATATTGGACACACATCGCATTTAAATAATTAATTTGCTAGTTAATTAAGTAAACAATGTCCAAAAGGATTCATAAAGTCACATATTAGATATTTTACGTAAATAATAAAAAATAATAAGCGTCTCTATAACGACATAATAAAAGGGAATCTAAAATAGTTGACAAACAAATTACTGTTCTTATTTGCTGCTGGTGTATACTCATTCAAACATCTATTAATCAGCTTGCACGGGTAATTGTTGTTCACCAATATGTCCCTGACTCGTTGTTTATTAACGTCATGGAAATCTTCATGGCTCAGCCGCGTAACAGGGTTGATGAGACCTTTGACAATTCCCATTTTTTGACTCATCGGATGGTTTGAATGAAAATTTAGCAGCCTACCAGAACTTGTTAATTTCTGGTACCAAACTGTCTTCAAACTATTGTCCCCTTGTCTCACGATCTTCACGTCCAAAAAAGAAATCATTCGCTGATCTTCTACCTCCAATGTGAACTTGATCTTGCGATGAAAACTATTAAATACTGTTAGTAGCGTATACCCCTTGTCCTCAGGCACTATCATGAACGTATCATCTACATACACGCTCAGCACCGGGATGTCAAAAACAAGATTCTCAACCGCTTTTGTAATAATGTAATCCATCACCAAATCCTCCAATGCAGGGCTAGCTGGATTTCCCATGCTACTACCATCACATTGCTGATAATATCTCCCATTATACAGGAAATAATCAGAGTCAAAACAGAAAAATACAATTAACAATGGCTTGATTGTTTTTGTCTTATTAAGTCCAATTACCTGTGATTTATTATTGAATTATTGTAAGAATTTTGGATGCGATATAATGTCGAATTTGTTTGTATTATTTCAACCAATTGTCATAACTTGCTGTTTATAGTTTGTGGTGGAATATACACAGATCCTCAAGGATTCATTCAATCTCCCGGTTATCCTGACGAATATCCGGAAAACAGACGATGCATATATGAAATACGTCAACCAATTGGAACCAATATTGTATTGAATTTTCTTGATTTCGGGATTGAGGACAGCTCCTATTCGTGCGATTTTGACTTTTTACAGGTAATCTATATTTTGACAGATCGAATGATAAAAAATACATTTTCTTTTTTTGAAAAGAGTCGGTCAAGATCGCCGACCCTCTGTAAGTAGAAAATCAATACGGATAAGTTCTCTTGATTTCGGAGTCATAGTTTGGTTGGTAATGTACATTTAAAGTATTAAGTAACTCTTTCATATTTCATTGCGTAATGGTTCAGTTAATAAATATAATTTCGAACACACCAGCCGCCTACGCCACTGTCTGGCTCCTTGTTTTTGATCTCTAAATATTATAAAACAAAGTTGCTATCCGCACCGGTCTGTTTGTTCGCTTAGTTCTTCCAAACTGCACAATGGATTTTGATGTGATTTTCACCATCATGTAGAGAATTTCTTGCGGAAGGTTTTCCCACTAAATTTAAAGATAATAGAAAAATCTCGATGTTTGTAACCAAGTCGTAAACAAGCACTTTTAGGGCGCTTACATGACTTACACTGACTAAACTGTAAAAGATGTACCTACATCAAATTAATGTACTACAGAATTGCAGATCTAAAAAAATCCTATAGAAAAGTCCGGGATAGCGTCTGTCTATCTTCTAGGGATGATCCACAATAATCATTTTTATCTTTCAATTTGATCAAAAAAGCGCAGCTGTTTTGATCGACATGGTATTAATTCTTATCCAGTTATATATTAGTTATATTAGGCATTTAATTAAATCAAAACTGATCTTTACACCATATCATTTAAATTTTAAATGAATATCTTAGAAGATATCACAGATTTAAAAACAAAGTAATTATGGTTTAATTGTGGTTTACTTGCTTGGCAAACCTACAAATTCGAGCGAAGCTAGACCGAACCGCTATTTTAAAATAATTAATTAATCAATTCCGTTTGATAGATCAGAGACGGTGAAAGCGAGAACGCTACAGAGATAGGCCGTTACTGCGGCTCCTTGGACGATGTACCAGTCAATGTTGTTTCAAATTACAACCATTTATATCTTTACTTTGAAACGGATTCATCAGTTCCAGGCAAAGGATTTTACGCAAACTATACTACGAACGTCATCGGTGATCACTAATTACTTATTTATTAATACTTACTATCAGTAATTTATAAATTACATTGAGAGCGAAGAAATTATTTACTCTATCTGCGCCAGTATTCACGACCATCTTGTTCCGACTTAAATCCTTAATAAATCCAGTGTAGGCGATCGGTGCACCAAACTCGAAACGTGTTTGATTCGGAATCCTGGCGAAGGCATAATTGGATTTTTCTCAGTAGAAGATATTTCCTGCTGAGAAAAAACAATTCGGAAAAATTTTCCTCGCTGTCCAGAATTCCTCACAAATAGCCATATATACGTTAAAACCGTTTGAAGACATGAATTTTACTGCTTTTGTGCTAAAAAGTTTGCTTCTAGTTTTTGATAATGTCTTCGCCTAGTGTTTAAGAATAGTATCGTCACTGTTATTGCTTTATAAATCGATTTTTTCAGGTTGTGGCGGAATAATGAAAGAAAGAAACGGCGTTATCGAGTCTCCCGATCACCCGGATAGTTATCCGCCAAACAAAATGTGCAAGTGGAAAATCTTAGCACCCGGTGGTTTTATCATAAAATTGACTTGGGTTACGTTTAATTTAGAAAAAAGTCGTAATTGCACTTACGATTATGTGGTAAGTGTTCACTATTAATTAACTCGGCGTAAATGAACCCCATTTCAATCAAATCGTCAATGAACCAGGGTGAATTTTACCCGGTTATCGATTTCAACATATTTCGTTTGAAATAGTTTTTTTCTTATCTAGATGAATTACCTGATAGGATATTGTTATAATATACGTAATAATAAAAAAAACATTTTTAATATTATAACTATTTATTTATGAAAAAACTTTAAATTTGACTGATACACTCCTCTTCGTCAACATCCGACCCCAATAGACAGCTTTCGTCCGAAGAACATTCTTCCAAATGGCGTATTATAATTTGGTCTTCCATCACAAACATAATAAGAATAATCAAGTCTTATTTATTACGTACAATTCAGAAAAATAAGATATAATATAAAAACGCCGTTTAAAATGTTTATCACGCGAACTATGAACCCGGGTAAAATATGCCCAAGTGCACTTTGAACTCTCCTATCACCATCGACGTCATGCGCAACACTGATTCGTAGTAAACAATCGACGCATTATTTCCAAGATGGCAGCTACCGAGGCGCAGGAGGTAGGATGCCGTCAATTGTGACAAGTGTGTGCGTTTTTATATACTAGTGGGTGCTAAAAACCTTGGTTCATTCACGGTGGGTTAAATAATACTTGATAACAACAGTAAGCACTGAAAGAGCCCTCGCTGTTTCAGAAAGTCACGGATCACAGTTCAATGAACGGAATGGGCGGAGTAATCGGAATATATTGCGGCACGAGTCTGCCCCCTATGCTAGCGTCTTCCGAAAATGAATTATCGATAGAATTCATGTCGGACGGCTCGAAAGCGGCCGAGGGATTTATGGCCACATACATAATGCTTGATGAATCGAAAGGTACATATAGGCTAGGCGCGCATGAACGATAGATCAGCTCATAAAAATACGGATTTTGCAGAAGTGTTCTATTTCTTAAAGAAACGCCGAAAAAATACTGGATGCGTCCAATGATTAAGTGCTAGACTAATGAAGGAACATTTCTTCCAGTTCTGTGAAGATTCAAATCAGGCCTCAGAAGTTTTTCAACTACACCTGAATGTCACTCATATCACCTACATTGATTTCACCTCGTATATAGCAAACTGTCGTTTGCGACCGTAACTCTAGTCCTGAAAGGCTATAACTTTTATCATAAAGCGCGAAACATACTCCAACAAAAGAAATATTTTTTTAAATTTTTTATTGGGAAATTGGACAGTTCAAATATAATTAAACTAAATTAAAAAATTGCGACATTTCGTTAAATCTTTTTAACTTCTTCAGGCATAGATTGTTGAATTTTATTGATTCATGCTCGCTTTTTCCTTATAATATCGGTGTTGTTATTATCGAATAGTTCGAAAAGTCGATTGATTCATCATTTATGCGCGACTGTCTAATTCTGAACCCGAACTACTAACCCGATTTCAAAAACGCAATATCATCTCAATAGAATTATAAAATATTTGTTTATAGAAAAAGACCAATAAAAAATTTCAGTTTCTATATTATAAAGTTTTCCAGAAATACGTTGGAAAATACTTGTTTAGTTAATCCATCATCGACTGATGATTGAACAGAAATTTTCGGTTGCAGTTTGCGGCCGAGAATACTTTACCACCAACGGCATAATACGAAGTCCCGGCTATCCGGATCGATATCCTCATAATCAGAATTGTGTATGGATTATCAACGTACCTACTGGACAGCAGATAAGTCTGAATTTCACCGATTTTGAAATTGAACGTCACCGAGGGTGCAGATTTGACTATTTAGAAATACGGTAAGATGCGAAAAAATTCCCAACGCACGAATCTCAATTAAAAGGCAAATATTCACACAAATCTCTTAAAAACTTGATTTTGTAAAGAAGTCGACATTATTTTTAACTTCCCAATCTATAGGGAAGTTATTTTAATGGGTCCGATAATGGAAATCGTGATTCTCATCATATTTTAAAATTTTTAAGTAGAAATAGCATGACAACATAATTTTGAGAAGAAATCTGTGTGTGTGTGTGTTTTTTTTTTCTCTGTCTTTTGCCTTTGTTTCCCTCGCGGAACCGCCGTTGGGCATTTCTTCACAGGGGGAGGCTTTAGCTGACGCTCTTCTGTCTTGAATTCGAAGTCACTCCTGCCTTCCTTCCTTCTAGTTGTTTTTATCATTAGCTCCCTGTCTTTCAGTCCAGGACCTCCGTCGCGAATGTGCTTGTGGCATCCCACGCTGCCTTCGATGAGAGCATCATTCCTACTATAGTCTGGACGAATTTTTTGTTTGAGGGCAGTTTCTAGAGAGCGAAAAACACCTGTTCCGCATCTTCTATGATTCCAGGGCACCTGTTTAAGTATGTCCGGAAACATTCGTGTCCTGAGAATATTTGCGTCAGATAGTAGTCGACGTCGCCATGTTTCCGGTTTAGCCAATTGTCCACTTGTGGAATAACCTGCCCTTCGTTGCGGCATCCCACAGTACTTGCCATCGACGAATACTCTTTTGCCGTTCTTCAGTTTTGAGATCTTCAGGACACAACGTAGTCGTTTTTTTGCGCCAGTTGACAGCTTGTCGTTCCTCCGCAAGCACTGCAATGGGCAGCATTTCGCAATGATGCACACTGCATCCTCCGACACCGTGCGGAAAGCACTGGTGACTCTCAATATACTCCTCCGATATATTGGAACGATCCGTCTACGTGACTCCTGCATTTTGAGTGTGTCAGTTCAGACGGAAGTTCCGTATGTTAGCACAGATGTTATCACTGACGTCAGTAGCGCTCTCCTCTTTTGTTCCGGGTGTCCTACGTTGGGCATAAGCCGTGATAGGGTCGCTCCGACCACAGACGCTTTGGTACCCACATGCTCCGCTTGCTGTTTAAAGTTGAGTTGGATTTCGATCATTACCCAAAATACCGAAGAAATGGTGTGTGTATGTACGTATGCGGTAACTTTTTTCGTCTCCATTATCCCGTGAATAAAAAATGATACCGACTTCGTTATAGTGCCAATCGTCACGTATTACTATAGATAAGAGTTAATAAGATTATCAATAAGTTTGATCAAATATGGCCGCCACCACAAAATGGCTGATTATCATCTTCTTTACAACCCCCTCCATATGGGTATCAAATGAAAAGATACGACAAGTAGAATACAATGAGCAGTGTGACACCTAATATGGCGGCCAATCAAAATGGCGGATCACCTTTTTCTTTATAACTCCCTCGATATTGGTATTCAGTGATCGGGTATGAACAGTAGAATACAGTAAGCTGTGCGACGTCAGTTTACGTTTAATATGGTAACCAAAACAAAATGGCGAATACTTTTTTCTTTAAATTCCCCTCGATATTGATATCAAATGAAAGGGTATGACAAGTAGAAAACAGTAAGCTGTGACGTCATTTTACATTCAATATGGCGGCCAAAACAAAATGGCGGATTACTTTTTTCTTTAAAACCCCTCGGTATTGGTATCAAATGAAAGAGTATGACAAGTAGAATACTGCAGGTTGTGTTCAATTGCTTTTTTAAAATATATTTTTGTCATACAGCAGAAAATTTTCTGCAGGGTTTGCACTTTTGACTTTGCCAACTACATATTTTAGAATTTTTTGAAAAAGATTTCTCAGGTCTAATTTGTTAAGATCATATTGGGAACTTGGTCGTGTGGACCTCAAGGGTCGCACTTATAGAGTTCTAATATACGACCCACCTCACGGCTTGTTTTATTTTTTTTTTTTATTTCATACAGGAACGGCGGATATGAATCTTCACCTTTAATCGGTAAATTCTGTGGAGGAATGGAAGAGATAAAGAGTATACAGGCGTTACCGTCTTTGACAAATCAATTATATTTGCGTTTCGTATCAGATCGTTCGAGGTCGGCTAAGGGTTTTATGATTACTTGGGACAGCACAACGACCGGTATGTAAAATTATTCGCGTATTTGATCATTTTTTTCATCATTTTGAAGGATATATTTAGGAGTTAAAATTGTTTTGTTTCCGTCTAAAACCGCTCTATTTAGAGAAAGTTCAAAGAAAAGGGTATTACACATATTAACTCTAGCCATAGTAATGATATATATTTAACGAAATTTAGCTACTTGCTAATGCTGCCCAATGTTTTATTGAAATACAATTAAATACGACGTTTTAACCACAAAAGAGTATTAGTTTTACCATTCCAAATTCACTTTTCAAAATTTTACAATATTTTTTCGTTTTGAGGTCTCCTATATCCTAAAAACATATTTTTGGAAAAACTGTACGTCTGTTTGTCTATTAGTCTGTGAGCACGATACAGGTCAAACGAATGAACGGATTGAAACCAAATTTTGGGAGGATGTTTTGTATGCAAATATGAAGAGCTCTATTGTTTTGGGGGAAAATTCCCTTGATATTGGTATCAAATGAAAGAGCTATGTGACGTCACTTTACACTCAATATTGCGGCCAAAACAAAATGGTGGATTACTTTTTTCTTTAAAATCCCCTCGATAATGGTATCAAATGAAAGGGTACGACAAGTAAAATACTGCAAGCTGTGTTCAATTGCTTTTTTAAAATATATTTTTATCATACAGCGGATAACTCAGCGGAATGTGGACTTTTGGTTTTGCCAACCATTTTAGAATTTTTTGAAATAGATTTCTCGGATCTAATTTGTTAAAATCAACTGGGAAGTTGGTTGTGTGGACTTCAAGGGTTGCACTTATAGAGTTCTAATATACGACCCACCTCACGGCTTGTTTTAGGTTGTGGCGGCACCTTGTCATCATTTACGGGTCACGTAGCTTCGCCGAATTATCCAAAACCGTACGGAAACAACGCTGAATGCTTTTGGAAAATATCCGTAAATGCAGGTTCTGTTATAGAAGTGATTATTTTAGATATTGACTTGGAACCGCACGGTTCTTGCCGATTTGACTACATAGAGGTAATGTCCTTGAAATTATAATTTTTGCTGAATAAACGCATGCCTATAATTACCTACAAACCAACGTCAGTGCCGATATCTATTCTAAACTGCGACAGTTTTTCTTTTATATAAAATGTATTTAAATGTCATTTCAGATGATTGACGGAATAACTTATGACAGTAAAGCGATTGGGAAATATTGCAATGATAATCATCCATCAATCATTAAATCGACTTCGAATCACATGATAGTCAAATTTAGATCTGACACAACGTTTCAAGGGCGTGGATTCAACCTCAAATACAATACCGGTGAGTAATCTGTTGACGTACACTTCTTCTGCACACACTGATAACCTTAGATGTTGAGCGTCTATAATCTACAATCTTCTGCACAGTCAAAGTCGTTGAACTGCACACACTGTCAAAACCGGACGTATATTCTCGCAGCACTCTGAGCACAACGTCGCACCTTCCGTAGAGAACTCTTTTATTATGCAACTAGCGGTTGTCTCGCTACTTCGTCAGCGTGGTATATGAGCTGATTAAATTCATTTCCACCCCGTTTGGATAGTTTGTTCAAAAGACCGTTGAACAAGTTTTATTTTTTTAAGGAGAGTATTTTTCGAGTTTCACGTCTTTAGTTTGAGCAATTTCAGAGATACAGCATATTCTTCAGAAGGTTTCCAATTTCGTTTTCACCCTTTGGAATATAAATTTCGATAATTTAGCGATCTCTTCGATTTTATCAAAGAATCCTCAAGTTAGATTGCGTGTTTCGAACGCAAGCAATTTCGGAAAAGGAATATTTTTATAACTCCCCTTTTACCCCCATTTATTTGCTAATTTTTAATGAAGAGTTTTTATGCTGAATTCATCATTTCTCACTAACGATTTGTGAGATTAGAACATTTTTTTAGAAAAATCTACACCCCCTTTTGGACCAGTAGCTAAATTTCTTCTTAAAGGGTGCTTACCTCATAAAAGGAACGTGCTATTAAAATTGTATGTTTCTAGTTTTAGCAGTTGGCACTGATCAGTCAAAAAACCCTGCACACCCGTTTGTTCCCCTTGAGGGTTGAATTTAAAAAAACCTTGTATACGAGGTTGGTTAATTTTAATGAAGTGCTTTTGCGTTAAGTGCAGTACATTTCACTTTAACGATTTGTGAAATAATATTATGTCAAAAAAACCCGGGTCGCAGTGCCAAAACCCTGCCGACAATATAGTGTATTTGCTTATACAGGCAGTGTGGCTTTATTACGCGAACTTAAGTTGGTTTTTGGGAAAAATAAAAAATTTTACTCCTTAATACACCCCTTAAAATAACATTTTCTTTTCTTAATTGAAATATTTTTATCAATCGAACCTCTATACCAAATTATATACTTACACCTTTCAGTAAATAATTCACTATCTGCAAACTAGTGTTTTCATAAAATTTGTAAATCCGGTCCTGTCGGGCCGATTTTATTAAAATTGTGGGGACACTTTTTAATCACTACCAGAGGGTTAAATTTCAATTTTGAAACGATTCGGAAAATTTTTTCGGTATTTTGGGGCCCAAAAACAGTTTTCAACCCCTAAAAACTACCCTTAAAATAGGCCGATTAGGCCCATTTTAAATAGGCTTCTTGCGGTGATGGGTTTCAACACGTGACCCAAATTTCGTTGAAATCAATTAACTCTTTTGAAAGTTATCGCGCGTACACACACACATATATATATATATATATATATATATATATATATATATATAAACATTTTCAAAAATGGTGCCAAAGTGTTTAGGAGGTTATGAAACGTCGAGAAATTTTGGTCCGACCCCTAGGTCCCGCCATCCGACCGACGTCAATAGTGTATGTTGCCATATGGCAAATACACTAAAAACTTCTTAGGTGTTGAATTTCGATAAAATTCCGTCTCAATAGAAAAAAGCACCCACTGTCGTAAGTTTCAAGTATAGTTCTGAGATTCCGTGATGAGTGTGTCAGTGAATGGTATTTCGATTGTGTATAATTGAGATTATTCCAACTGATTTCAGTAAAAAAACACATTTTTTTACAATAAAAAGGTGCACGCGAACAAGTCACCTATATGTAATTTCATAGCTTTGATTCTTATAAGAAACGAAATGTGTATTTCAGTGTGCAATACAATACAGAAAGGCTATCGGGGCGTAATTGAGAGTCCGAATTTCCCAAACATGTATCCTCCAAATCTAGAGTGCACGTGGGTAATTTCCGTACCTAGTGGAAACAAAGTGAATATTACGTTCTCGCATTTTGCTCTCGAGGACTATACAAACGCCAACGTGAAATGCAACTATGACTACTTAGAGGTAAGTGGTCAACAATAATTAAATGTTCTTTGGCTTACGTTTTGAAAGTAATAACACTTTTTTATTTTTCTAATGCAAAGATCAGGGAAGGCGATAATCCGGAAGCACCAACTCAAGACGGCTCTAAATTTTGCGGTGAAATATTGCCAGCTCCGTACAGTTCAACACTTAATAACGTCTTTGTGAAATTCAACACCGATCCTTTACTTGCCTTGAGCGGTTTTCGACTGGAGTGGATTATTAATGGTACGTTATTTGACGGCGTGCATTTATTTTATTGTAGAGATGGGAAAACCGGGTCTTTTTAGTGATCTGCATCTTTGCATCTGGATCCCGTATGTGAGCCGGCTCACTGAACCGGTTCAAAAAGAGCCGAGTTCTGAATATGTTACTGCAGTCTGCCACTGAGTTACCTAGTTCAGTCAATCATATCACGATCTGTATAGAATCAAGAATGCATCGCCAAACATGTGATGCATGAGTCATTTGAGCTGACAGATGCATCAAAGCAAGAACTGATACGTAAGTGTAAAATGCGCTTCTGTATGTTCAGTGTTTCACTGAGTTATGCGAATCCGTTGATCCGTCGGCTCAAAAAAAAGTGAGTCGGCTCTCACGGATCTTCTGTCGGAGTCGGCTCTTTGAACCGGTTCAGATCTGAGTTACCCAACTTGCATACACCGCCAACGTTATTTGCTCGCTATTATCGCTTATGTAATATTTTAAACAAAAAAATATGTGTAAAATTCTCTAACCCATACCCTACAATTTTACATAAATGTTTATGTAAAATTTGTGTAAAATAGTACATATTTTAATGTAAAATTGCATACAAGAAGATTTTTGAATATAATTTTTATACTCAGTACTATAGACAGCAAGTGTATGTTGTGTGCACTCATCGAAGTTGGCCGATAGTACATGTGTCGTGAACCTCTAGAAATAGTAAATAATTTAAATATTATGTAACTTAATAATTTTTTTAAACTGATTTATTTTTGTGTTTTAAAAATTCACAAGTATGCACTTATTTCCAGTGACATTTAGTTGATGCCTGCACGTTTGCCATGAATTTTGCCTGTGTCAACTAAATTTAAAACGCCACACTTGTTACACTTGACAGTAAAGGTTGAATGAAGGCCCGCACGAACTTCTCTTTTTATTTCTTTTAATGATAAAGTTTCTTCACATACTTTACATATTAAATTATCAGCCAAAATACCTACGTCAACGATACGTTTTCCAACTTCTAGATTAGAATCTTCATTCTCTTTTTTTTGTAAACGACCGTTTTCTATTGAGTCGATTAATCGTAACCGTTTGTCTAAAACTTTCTTTTTCATAAATTTTCCTTTATACCTTAATTGATCGGACATTATTAGACTTATTGGAGACTGTTAAAAAAGTAAACACAAAACACTGTGTATTGGCATATCGATACTGTACATAGATTCAGTCTCCAATATATCTACTGCTTGCGCATAAGCGACGTTGCCGAATTTAAAATTATAAAAATATGTAATACATGTATAATAATGAACAATTACCTAGAAAATTGAGGGAATTTTACTTTTTAACTTTCAATGTAATTTTACACACATTTTGTACAGTGTACACATCTTATACTTGTTTGGGCCGTGTTCCAATGTACACTGAGTACACTGTAAGGTGTGACGTCAATTTAGTATACTGCGAAGCCGTTCCTTTCAATTCCCAATGTCAAAGTTAATAAAGATTTTTGGTTCCTTTTTAAATAAAATACCTTATATACATTTGGTTATGACAAGAAAAATATAAATAAAAAATAAACTACCCCATTTTTCTTTTATGGGGGTGTCACCTACAGGTGACACTGAACGTTGTGAAATTAGGACTCTGAAGCAGACACAGATTGTTTCGTATTGTTACGGTCGAAATAAAACGTCAGAGTTTATAATAATTTTATTTATATTTAGATATATCAGTTCCTTTATAAAAAAAATAGTTTATCTGAAAGAAACAAAACACTTATCTATACTAATCTTATAAAGTTGAAGAGTTTGTTTGTTTGTTTGTTTGATCGCGGTAATCTGAGGAACTACTGGTTCGAATTGAAAAATTATTTTTGTGTTGGATAGTCCATTTATCGAGGAAGGCTATAGGCTATATAATATCTCGCTACGACCAATAGGAACGGAGCATCATTGAAAAATGTTGCAAAAACGGGAAAAATTATTCCTTTTGAGAGCTTCCGTTGCGACGTAAACGGTTATTATAATGCCCAGTGTCACCCGCAGGTGACACGGCATATTTCCAACGTCGCAAAAAACATGTTCAAAGTTATTTTTGTTAATAAAAACATTTGTACAATAACTTATTTATTCATTTATTACATGCAATAAGAAAAAATAACAATAGTTAGGATCTAGGCATTTTTATTTCACTTTTTATCGCAAGAGATTACACAAACACAGTCTGCTCGTATTTCGCGCGAAACATCTGATTGTATTCGACAGATGACATTTGGCTAGTGTTGTCAGAAAAAAATAATTAATAGTTTTACTTATTGGCTTTGCAACAATGGTAGTGAAATTTAATAATAAAATCTCCGTATGATAGAAAAAAATATTAAACTTCTGTCACCTACAAGTGACACTGGGAATTGAAGAGTTAAAATTCGTTGAAATGCGTTCAGTAGTTTAATTATTATAAACAATTCTATTATTTTAGGACAACTACTAACATTTCAATCAATTTCAATTAATACAACGGTCCGAAACCGTCAGCAAACTGCGTCGTCAGTTTGCTGACGGTTTCAGACCATTATACGAACGACGCCATTATCACATTTACTAATGGTTACCATTAGCATAATAATATAATATTTATAGTTGTAAATACTTTGATATTCTGCAATGATACAGCGTCTCTGCTTGTACGCATTATTGTTTTTTTGTCTTTTTTACAACTTTTCTCCATCTTCGACTTGATATTTATTTATATATTTCTTTATATTTTTTCTATTTATCATAGGGTGACAACCTAAACAGAGTGTGCACTTTTGGCTGTGCCGTTTTTTCTTTTTTTTTTTCTTTCAATGTGATTGTACAAAATGCGTCGACACATTTTACAGCAAAACTACCTAATTTTATTACAAGGCTTACAAGGTACCTATATTTTTTTCGCAGGATGTGGCGGGCTATTGACTCAACCTAGAGGAACTCTAATGACTCCCGGCTACCCAAAAGCCTATCCAGCATCCACCGTTTGTGAATGGAAAATTCAAGTTGACTACGGTCATAGCATTGAGTTCACAGTGAACGATATTATGTTAGAAAAAATGACAGATTGTAGGTTCGATTCACTCAAGGTAACCGACTTCTATTTTTCATGTAACATATTTATTATAATATAAAATGAATTTATGACGACAAAAATTAAAATTATTCGAATATAAGTTCCCCCTGCTTAAAAATGATTTATTTTAAAATGTACACGAATTGATCTGACCCACAAAATACACCCATACCTCGTAATACGGCCGCTCTTTATACGGCATTTCACATAATGATTTTTTTTATTATGGAGTTTTTCGATTTACGACCAACAGTGTTTCGTTATGCAATCAAAAATTGCAGTACTGTTAGCAACATTCTGTTTAGTTCTGCTTCTCCCTTTTCCGTTTTCCACTTAGTTCGTCATCAGATTAAAACACGTTTTAAACATTTTATTTTATTCATCTTCAAAGTTCAGTTCCAGATATCTACACCAATATTATAAAGAGGAAAGATATGTATTTTTGTGTGTATGTCTGTAATGAATAAACTCAAAAACTACTGTGCTGATTTAAAATATTCTTTCACCATTAGAAAGCTGCGTTCACCCTGAGTAACACAGGCTATATTTATTGCTAGAAAATATTAGGGATCCTTACTAAAACTTTAGTAACGTAACCCAAGGTGTAAAAAAAATGCCATAAAACATCTTTCGTCGCATGCGCTGCGGAAACTATTGATGATAGAACAAAAGTATGTTCTATAATATTAAAGAACATATCAATAACTACAAAAAACTTCGCGATACTATATGTCCAACTATTATCGTTATGTCATAATAACCACTTTTTACATTTTAATAATCTATATAGATAAAAGACGATGTATATGTAATCTATGGACTCCAAACGGGTAGACCATTTTTGATGAAATTTTCTGACAATCTTTAGATTAGCCCAGCGGGTGATCTTCTGAAGTTTGGTAGCGATCAAATCAACAGAATTTTTTAAATTTCTTTTTGGGAAATAAGATTTTTCTTCGATTTTTGAACATTCACAAATAAAAGCGATTGAATTCGCGCAAATTCAATACACGTTGAGAATTTAATGATAATGATTCTCATCTTTTATATCCTATATATTACATTTACACCCGGGTGTTTAAATTGATTTATTTTCATTATTCCAATTACCTGTGATCTTGTTTTCTATTTTATTTTGTGTTTTTTATAATAAGCAGGTATTAATATGCAAATATTTCTTTAGTTTTATAATTTATATGTTTATTTTTTGAATTCCTGTTTATTATTACATTGTTTTGTACCTTTATTAGGGTTCTGTACCTCAAAAGGAAAAAAACGGAACCCTTATAGGATCTCCTAATGTCATAGCCAGTTTCTTTGCTGTTCGATATGGTGCCTTTTTTTTGCTCTATGGGAAAATGATTATTGAAATTAAACATCTAATGAAGCTAGAGAACCGTAAATTTGAACAACGGACATTGTTTACTTTTGTAGTTTTGTCGTCTCTAAAATTTTACCGACCCTAAAATCATGCCACCCTAGACCCGGGCCTCACGAGCCTAGTACTGACTGTCAATTGATTCATATTAATGCCAATATGATCCGGAAGAAATGTTGTCAAAATGCGTCTCCCGACCCCAACCCGATTTTTTCTAATACTGTTCTCAGGGCCTGATTTATAGATATGAAAAATAAGCAGTTGCTTAGGGCCCTAGCTCAGCAGGGTTCCCGATTCATTGAAACCTTTGGATTTGACTATTTTATGCATAGAATCAGACAAACTTCGAAGTCTTTCAATGACATAGTTTGCATTTGTGAAATCCAGAAGAAAAGCTTTGTGGTTTATTTTGTTCTTAATAAGAATCTTTTGTTAATACGTTCCCATACTTTAAAAAATAAATACCCCGAAAATGAATTTATGTGGAATGATTTAATTCTCCGACTTTAAGATTTGCTTAGGTTATAGGTTGAATTATTTCTGAAGTTAAGGCTGTCGGAACGCTCTGAATTTAAAGCCAAAAATAGAGCTTCGGCTGTCAACTGATAGTAGACTTATTCGTCAACATTCTGCAAAAATTCTTTCTCTATAAGAAAGATAAAGGACAAATCTAGGTCTCTAATGGACTACTTTTGTAATTTATGTACGATTTACTAGAAAAAAGTTGGCATTAATTGTGCTAAAAAAACACACGTTTTCAATGTCACACTACGACCTTATTCATACTTATTTCACAAAACTGTTCCATCACAAACCTAAAGTGGCTCTTCCTTTTTCGGAAAAGTTTTTTAAATCTTCAAAATATTTCCAAAAATTAAAGTAATCAATTGACAGCGGCACCCTTGCAATAGCATCTTTTATCCTCGTAGTTGGCACCAGCCAAAAATTGAAACGTGCGGATGATTTGAGCGAGACAGCTAAAGATTACATCTACAATATGTATTTTGCCTACCTCGCCCCTTACCGCTGGGTTTCAGCACAAACAAAATTCAGAGCGTTCCGACAGCCTTAAGGGCCCCTCCTATGACTACTGTTTAGGGCCCTTACAAATATAAAGGCGGCGCTGACTATTCTGCGCTAACAACGATCTTTTTTCAGATTTACGGAGGTCCCGATGACACAGCTCCACTTTTGTCGACACTTTGTGATAAATCGAAAGACAAAATGACAGTTACAAGTTCAGGAAATACAATGTTTATTCGTTTTAGTAGCGATTCATCATTTTATGGAAAAGGTTTTATTGCTAATTACAAAAGCGTTGCATCGAGTAAGTTAATAAATTTTCACACCTGAATATAATAATAGTTACAGCGTTGCCAGACGTCCCAATTTTTAAATCAAAATTAAATGCCCCGCGCGGGACAGGCTCAGTCCCGCTTTTCGGGGATAACTCGACCGTGCGTAAATAATTATGTTCTTATTGTAAATTGCAATTTGTAACACTCACTCCTCAGACTATTGTTTAAAACGCCAAATTTTTCTAATGAATAAAACATTTTTGATTTTGATTTCTGTTTTTTTTTTTACTTTTTTTATTCAGAAGACGAATAAGACTCAACTATTTAACGATAGGGTAAATCTGATTTAAAATATCATATTTTTATTAAAATACATTTTCTATGGCTATTTTTGCTGTCTATTGCCACGTAAACGTAATTTGAACTCAAAAATCAAAAGATAAATATTTAAAAACTTCCTGATTATATATTTTTTTATACTATGTCCCGCTTTCGACGAAAGAATCCCGCTTTTTTCACTCAAAAAGTTCCAAAATCCCGACTTGGCAAAAAAAAATCTGGCAACGCTGAATAGTTATGAATAGAATAGAATTTTTATTCTGTAAGTCGCATGATGTGAAACTGTTCGATTTTTTTATTTCGAGTACATCAGTGATTCCCAACTAGTGGTCCGCGGACCACAGGTAGTCCATGAGAACTTCAGAAGTGGTCCGCGGGTGGGCCTGGCAGTACATAAAAAGTTACCATTTGATGGGAATTTTAAAAGCGATATGCGTTGATAGAGATGGGGTGAATATATCCGTGTTTATGAGTTATAGCTCTCATAATAAATGTGTTTTAAAAAAACTGTTTGACTTAAACACCTTTGAATTTGGTTACAACTGATGGAAGGTATGACATGTCATGAGAGGTCCGTACTGATTCAATTTCAGGCTAAGTGGTCTGCAGACTTGTAGGGGTTGAGAGCCACTGGAGTACATATTATATTATTATTATGTATTGTGACGCGAGCCTTGGCTGCTCAAGCAGGGGCGAATACAGAATTTTTCTGGGTGGGGGCGGTAACAGAAAAATGTTATAATAATAATTCGAACAATGTGTATTAACAAAATTTAATGCATTAATATAGCAGAGTATGGCATAAAATTCATTCAAAACTCCGACATTGAGGGGGGGCGATCGCCCCATCGCCCCCCCCCCTGTATCCGCCCCTGTTCTTAGGGTCGGTTGCAGGGGTGGGTTGTTCGAAATTCCAAGACCTACTCGAATAACGTTATAGAAAAATAAACAAAATAGTAAAATACCGCTGTGCTTCCGCCGATGGTAGAATTCTGGCCCAGCGCTTATTATTGGGGACGTAAGAAATTTTTGTCCCGTAATGATCCATAATGTTGGGCGCCAGACGTCACGCTGGACGGTAGAAAGCAGGTGCAGTCGACTTCAAACGGACCTGAAAGAACCAAAGCACGGGGCGGGAGGGCGAAGCGATTAAAACACGCAGTAACTGTTGAATGGAATAATTTAATCTAACAAAAAATATATATAACATAAACAATAATTAATAACAAATAGTCGCAGGAAAAATTGTAATCTTTTTTTTAATTGAAATTATAAATTCGAGCGAACTAACGGAGTGAGTGAGTGAGTAATGAAACAAATAATTATAAATTCGAGTAAACGAACGGAGTGAGTGAGTGAGTAATGAAACAAATAATTATAAATTCGAGCGAACGAACGGAATGAGTGAGTGAGTAATAAAACAAATAATTATAAACTCGGGCGAACGAACGGAGTGAGTGAGTAATGAAAGAATCCTAACTATTAATGTGACGGGCGGAGCCGCGAGAGTGGCTAGTAGTTTATAAAAAAAGCACAGTTTAGGACTTATATTAAGAATACCAAAAAAGTGTGCGGTTTTTCAAGTGCTGCAAAGTTAGCACAGGTCTTTTGAAGCTGCAAACTTGGATATACGCTACTGGTAATGGTCCTAACAACATATAAAAAAAAATCAGAACTAGCCGTTAGTTTGCGATTTTAAAGTTCGATATGACTGGCCTAGTTGTATCTACTTATTAAAAGTGTGTACTTCAGGGACGCGACGCCCGGGAAAACGGTTAACAAACCATCTGCGTGCTTCTTCAGAATTTACATCAGCTTCACCGTAATAAAACCATGTCTGTTTTTTTCAATATTCGTCATTTTTTAAGCTTATTAGATTTGTAGAATTCTTTTCCGCCTCTATTTCTGAATCATTCTGTATATGTTGAACGCCAATGACCTCGGTTGTCGAGCGTCTATTATAATCCTGTCTGCCTATTGCGCACTATATATTATAGATAATGTTCTGTGCTCACATCTGACAAGTTTATATTGTACTGTTTGTAGATTGCGGCGGGCTGTTCACTACCCCAACAGGCACGATACATTCCAAAAATTATCCACTTAATTACGACAGCAACGACGATTGCGGTTGGCTAATAAAAGTGCCAGAAACCTATTCTGTTAAGCTCACGTTTATCGACGTTGACATTGAAGCTCATAGAAATTGTACAGCCGATTATGTCGAGGTATGAAGAATTATATTCTACAAACAAAATTAGTTTGCTGAAACGTGCGCGTTGGGTATTGTTAACTTCTCAATCTATAGGGAAATTATTGTAATCAGTCCAATAATGAAAATCGATGGTTTTCAATTTTTTTTTAAATTTCTAAGTGGACATAGCATCGCAACATAATTTTGAGAAGAAGTCTGTGTGTGCGTGTAACTTTTTTCGACTCCATTATCTCGTGAATAAAAAACGATACCGACTTCGTTGAAGTGCCAATCGCCGCGTATTACTATACATAAGAGTTGATGAGATTATCAATACCTTTGATCCAATATGACCGCCACCACAAAATGGCGGATTACCATCTTTTTTTACAACTCCCTCCACATAGGTATCAAATGAAAGGACATGACACGTAGAATACAATGAGCAGTGTGGCTTTCAATATGACGGCCAAAACAAGATGGCGGATCACTTTTTTCTTATAAGTTTATAACCCTCTCGATATTGGTATTCAGTGAACGGGTATGAATAGTAGAATACAGTGAGTTTTGTGACGTCATTTTATACTCAATATGGCAGCCAAAACAAAATGACGGATTACTTTTTTCTTTAAAATTCCCTCGATATTAGTATCAAATGAAAGATTATACAGTAAGCTATGTGACTTCATTTTACATTCAATATGGCGGTCTAAACAAAATGGCGGATTACTTTTTTCTTTTAAATCCCCTTATTATTGGTATCAAATGAAAGGGTATGACAAGTAGAATACTGCAAGTTGAGTTCAATTGCTCTTTTAAAATACATTTTCATCAGACAGCGGAAAACTCAGCAGGATGTGCATTTTTGGTTTTGTCAACCATTTAAGAATTTTTTTGAAAAAGATTTCACGGGTCTAATTTGTTAAGATCATACTGGGAAGTTGGTCGTGTGGACCTTAAAGATCGCACTATAGAGTTATATACGACCACCTCACGGCTTGTTTATTATTTGGTGAGTATTTTTTTTTATTATTATTAGGTGCATGATGGACCAGACTTGGACGCCCCCCTACTTTTGAGACATTGTGGAAGCTCCTTACCAAACGTATCGACTCTTCATTCATCGGGAAACTCCATGTACATTCGAATGAAATCAGACGGATATTTTGCAGCGAAAGGTTTCAAAGCTGATTATTCGATAGTGCGTACCTACATTTGATAATACTTAATACAATTTTAATATAATATTATTAAAGACAACACAACAGAACGTATTCGTTCTTCGTTTGTTCGGTAGCATTAATTACTAATTACTAAATACAGTGTAAACTCCATATAACGTCACTCGATTTAACGTCAAACTCCCTAAAACGTCGAAACTACTCAACTTTGGTTGGTTTGTTATCCATACAATGATACACTCTATGTAGCATCACACCGACTCTAAATAACGACCATATGTCATTATAAAGCAAGTCATTTCGGCAATTTATAAAGCACCTATACTGTTTGTAGGTAAATTGATAAGAACTGCAGTTTTGTACGCAATAAGCGCTGTTATTTGTGTTAATAGTAATGTTTGTAAATTTTATGCGTTATTATTAAAAAATACTATAATGGCAAAACAATATTGATTTTTCCTTCTCTCCATATAACGACAACTCTCTATAACGCTAGAAAATGTGCAGTCCCGTCAGCGTCTCTATGTAGAGTTTACACTGTACTATATTAATTTTAGCAGGTAATTTATATTTTGTGTTGAACATTTTTGTAGAACTGCGGTTCGAAGATAATTACAAATTCCACAGGCATAATTAATTTACACGAACATACAGGTATTTTGGAGAACTGTTCCTGGACAATAATGGCACAGAATCCAGGTAAAATGCGCAATATTTTTAAATGTTTGATGAACATTTTAGAAAAAAAAAATGTAAATTGCACTTTTGATTAGAACAACACATATCGCTAACGATAACTCACATGGACATTGACGCTTGTTATTTCGGCCTCGAAAGCGACTATGTTCCGGTGGCGATCTACGACGGAGACGATTCCGATGCCCCGGTACTCGGCACGTTTTGCGATTCGAAAATACCACCGACAATTGTAAGTCGCGGTTCGTCGATACATATTGTGCTGCGCCTTATGGGGACCGCATTTGTTGCGACATATTCGACTTTAAGCACAGGTATATTTTTATCGATTCATTAAAAAAATTCTGTCTGTCCGTCTGAACACAGGCTATTATTAGTAGTTTCTTTTCTTTTTTATGAAACGCCACTTTGATAATTTCCAAACAAGATGGATAATACAAAAAAAGTGTGGATATAACATTTACGCGAAGTTGAAGTAAAATATGTAGACAATAGATGTATTAGCTTTACAGTTTTTTTTATACACCTATATTGTACAGATACAGATAAATGAACAGTTAGAAAATGACGAAAATGGTAGGAATCTTTAAAATTGTACAGTTATAAACTAAGTTTATTTATTTATATTTTATATAACATGGATGTCAAACGGACTCCGGGTCCATACAAATCACATCTCTTATTACAAAAGAAAAAAGTTAATTGTCAGATTACACTGTATAAAACACGAAGATGGAACAAAATATATGCAGTATGCACTATGTGGACTTAGTAATCTTTGTAATATATACAGGTGATCCATTTTAATCTATATGAAAAATTCTTTAGACGGCAACAATTTCTGGAAAAAAAATTCAGACAAAAGTTTAGTTTGAATGGAAACATCGTTTGGTGACAAATACCACCCCCCATCCCCAACCCCCGCGCAAGAATGAGGGGGACTTGACATTTTTAATAGGAACAGCTTTTTTTATTACAAATTATGATTTTTCGATAAGAAACATGCAACATTTGTCTGGTATATTTTTTTATCCGATGCCTCCCGCAACCCCTAAAATGCATGTCAGAAATCGGTTTCCCAAAACTCCATTACATTTTTATGCCTAAACAACGACCTTGCGGAGAAAATTACAAGCGGTAAAAGTTGTTTGGTTTGGGAAGGGTCATCGATTAATCATAAAATTAATCCCCCACCCCTGTGTGTTGACTGAAATTTTTAAACACAGGCAAGGACGTCGCCAGCCTTTGAGCCAGAGGGGGGCAGAAGGATGAGAAAAAAACAAAAAATTCAGATTTTTGAGGGTTAAGATATTAAATATTAACACATTTATTGAATCCTTAAATTTGATTTTAGTTTCAGAGTGATTCTGCTGAACGCTACATTTTATTACTTACTTATTCTGTGACATTAGGCAGGAAAACTTATAACTTAAAAAAATCCCGAACCTCTAGGGAGGGGCAGCTGCCCCTACCTGCCCCCCCCCTTGGCGACGCCCCTGAACACAGGGAATGGGGGCTCTTTTTATATTTAATCGATGATCCTTCCTAAACCAAACAGCTTTCACCTCTTGTAATTTTCTGCGCAAGGTCGTTGTTTAGGTAAAAAAATCTAATGGAGTCTTCGGAGACCGATTTTTAACATGCATTTTAGGGGTTGAGGGAGGCATCAGATAAAAAAATGTTTCAGTCAAATGTTACATATTTTTTATCGAAAAATCAGAATTTGTGATAAAAAATAGGTGTTCCTATTAAAAATATCAAAGCCACCCTCATCTCTGCGCAGGAATTGGAGATTAGTGGTGGTATTTGTCTCCAAACGATGTCCCCCTTCAAACTGAAGAACTTTCATCTGAAACATTTTTGGATTTAAGTGCTATTATTAAGTGCTATTGCTCTGTAACACTAAGTGCCTCACCCTGTATATAAAAAAATTACATTACGTGTAGATATTATTCTATATTGAATAAACGAACTTAATAGGGCGGCAAAAACATCACAAAAGTTTCGTAACACAATGTCACAAAACGCACCTACAGAACTTTTACTTCAACAAATATCCGACCGTATATGTTAAAAAAATTTGACGAGCCAAGCACCCCGATTTTCAATATATGTTCACAGCTTGCGGCGGACTTTTAACGTCGTCTGAAGGCTCCTTTGCTTCAATCGGTTATCCAGACAATTATCCGATGGGCGCTCAGTGCACCTGGACAATCCGACCGTCTCCAGGAAACAAAGTTTTGTTGACATTTTCATCATTCGATTTGGAGGAATCGGAAAATTGCAACACGGATTTTGTCGAAATACATGAGAAAAATGCGGTTGGACCTTTGAAGGGAGTTTTTTGCGGAAGAAATATTCCTAGTAATATCACAGCCGCAAACAGTTTATGGATCCAGTTCAAAACGGACCAATCTGGAACCGCAAAAGGATTTCTTGCAGAATATTTTCTAAGTAAAACTTTCATTTTCCTGCATTAATTTTTGAATACAGCGAACTATCTCTTATTTCGAAAAATTATAGCGTAAGTCGGCTCATCATAAAGTTAACTGAAGTTTCGGGTAAAAGCGGTCAGGGATACATTTGTGATCTGACTGTAACTTTTACTCCAATCTCCTCCAATAGAGATGTTGACTATTTTTGGGAAAGTGTCTTAAATCGTGTATAAGTACCTAATATAGCCACAAATATTTATTATTATTTTTTAAATACGACTCTCAAGTTTTAAAAATCACGTATTTTAAATTTCGTTTAAAATTTCACTCCGAAACGCCAATACTTGTCACGTGACTACTGTGACGTCATGTGTTCATAAACGCTGCTAAACTGATGGGGTGGTGCAAGGTTTTTTCGTAACTGTTGCTATAGTTATATGTAATTTGACGTTTCCTATAAATAAATAATAATAAATTACACTCTAAATATTAACCAAACAATGAAAGCTTTTGACCGCGTGAACAGCGTCTGATGATGTTTACGACCAAGTGACGTCATATGCTGTGATTGGTGTTCGTTGTCACGTGACTTGAGAGTGATTTAATTACGTTTTATTTATTAAATATTAATTAAATTCCTTAAAAATGCGAAAATAACTCTAAAAACTTAGAATGATGATGATCCTTGAGAGTAGAATTGAAGAAATTTCTTAGGATAAACCTAGGTGGCGCAGGATCGAAGAAAGCAAATACTGAATTATGTAAATTACATATTTTATTCTAACGTTTCGACAAGCTTCTTGCCATCTTCAGACAGTCAATGCTGTCCAGTTGTTCCTTAAAAATGACGAAAACTATTGTGTTTTTTAGTTTTTTATCATAGAAACTACCACCATTGAGTGTGTAATACAATGCTACCACGTAACGTTTAATTATGTTTTTATATGAATACATCCCTATTGGAACAGTTCGAGGTGATAAAATATAATAATTGGCAGTTCGCACAATGTTTGAACTAATAATAATTAATTAACGCTTATAATTAGTTTTTGAATCAGTTAGTGTTTTAAGTCGTACATTTTTTCCCTAGTACACGGAAATGAAATAATCGGAACCGAAGGTGAAATAGCGTCGCCTTTATATCCCCTGCCATTTTCTCGTTACGCCGAATTCACTTGGAGAATAATTGTGCCGTTTGGAGGTGTTGTTTCGATAAAGTTTGAAGATTTCGCCATAGAATCATATAACATGGATTGTTATTTCTACGGTTTGGAAGTAAGTTTTCGTCGCGCTCAAACATCCACAGAACAGGGAGACCTGCAGCCTGCGGGTTCAAGTCCCAGGTCGGCCGATTGTTTTTTAGTTTCAGAATAAATTGTCAGTTGAACATTTTCAGATATTCGATGGTTACGATGATACCGCGCCGAGTTTAGGAATGCTGTGCGGATTTGATCTTCCTGAACCGATCAAATCGACTTCAAACGTAGTATTTTTGAAATTTGTAAATCAAGAATCCGGGGCTGGGTCCCTGTTTTATTTGAAATGGCAGGCCATCGATAAAAATATCAGAATAGCTATACCGTCTAAAAATGAAGGTAAAAATTTAAAAATAAGTTAATGCTCGTCTAAATGCATGCTGTTTTAAATTGATAAATGTCCATTTTCCTATTATTAAGAATTTATTATTAGTTACTTTTATTAAACGGATTAACACAAATTCAAATCGGATTTTTTTGCCATCGTTTTATCTTTATAGCCTAAATATATTATGGCCAAAAGGGCACTAATTTTTTAGTTACATAAATGAAAATGGATACAAACCGTGTCATGATGGGAACGCATTCGTGGTCAAAATTTTATAAAAAACAAATTTCAATGACTGGCGTTATCGTACGAGAGAGAATTTATACATACAGGATTTATGCGCATTTAATTAGACGCTGATAACCTCAGATGTTGAGCGTCTATAATCTACAATCTCTCTCTATGCGCATTTAATCTTCGATGGTATAAAAACAATATATACCTACTATGATTTTAATTATTATCGTTGTTGACCTTCGAAGAATATAATATTTTATAGTAACGTTGACAATAGGCATGATGACAGATTTTGAAGAACTGTTCTATAACGTTCAGAAATATATATTACTAGCCACTCCCCGCGGCTCCGCCCGCGATTGTAATGATACATGGCAGCAACAACAGTAGTGGAATCTTCATCAAGACCTAACAGATACATTTTTAGTCCATAGAAACTGTATTTTAAAAATTAGAGTGTGTTAATCATTGACACCCCTGTACTTCCCCCCTTTCCACAACTTACAAGACTATTTTAGTATGTCTACTCAACAAAAGAAACATATCTGCCAAATTTCAAGTCTGGAG
Organism: Venustoraphidia nigricollis; assembly: GCA_034508555.1. Lineage (NCBI taxonomy): Eukaryota > Metazoa > Arthropoda > Insecta > Raphidioptera > Raphidiidae > Venustoraphidia > Venustoraphidia nigricollis. Next base: position 1,361,859 of record JAVRKA010000065.1, on the reverse strand, counting down.
GTCTAATAGTTCCAGAAGGTATCGTGATGACCTGTCAGTGACATGCATCCCCTATTTCACCTCCTTTAAGTTTTGAGACAAAAGGTAGCCTAGGTCCTTCGTTAGGATGCAGTCTATCTCGTTGTCAAAATTTATCGAAATCTGTTCACGGTTTAGGCGTGAAAGCGTAACAAACAAACATTTTAATTTGTAAGTTTAAAATTCCCACCAAAACGGTTATTAGTGTCCAGTGATGTCACGTCTAAGTAACCAAGACGTACACACTAGATGCTCATGCAAAATATTTGAGTAATTTTGTGTTTAATTATGAATGCGATTTTAATTTATATATAAAAAAAAATTTCACTACATTTTCTTTTTAAACAGTCGAAGGTTGCGGTAACAGTTCGGTAATAGATTTGGTACAATTGAAAAACTACACGTTAACATCGCCCGGATATCCGAATGGATATGCCGGACAGCTGAACTGCGAATGGATGTTTTCTACGGCGGACAGCAACCATTTATCAGTTCTGTTTTATGCAGTCGACTTGGAAACAAGTGAAAATTGTTTAATGGACGCTGTTAATATATTCCGAGGTAATTTTTTTGCAGTTCAATTGCTCTTTTAACCTTTAACTACTGAGTTGGATTTAATTTCACGCAAACACTGACTTGGGGCCCTCAGAGGCCCGTATATATATGTGCTTATATTTAAAAATCTTTCGGTTTTTTTAGGATTTAGTGTTTAATAATTAGCTTTAGTGGATATATTTAAATAAAATAAAATTATTTTTGTATACTTTATTTGTTTATAATTAACTATTATTTCAAAGTTTATGAAACACTTCGCATTTTTTGGCAAAAATCACATGAGATCATAAATCAAAAAGTATTTAAAATTATTTTTGAAAAAATGAACAAATTAACTTACAAATCTTACAATCTTAATTTTAAATAGTCTTTGTAGTAAATGGAACATCAGAAATTATTATACTTTAATGGGAACAAAAATCAATTATTGCGTATTAGGCCCATGAGAAATTTCACAATGATTTTACGTACCGAAATTGCGCGCGCAAACACGTGCTTAGCCGTTAATAGCCTCAGCGCAACTAAACTCAAAGGTACTAGAAGGTACTCGTGTGTCGTGCGCGAGTGAAGGGAGTAATTAAAAAAATGTACTTTCTCAAGGCCTGAGAGGCCCCCACGTCAGTAGTTATAGGCTAAGAAAATCAAATGTAAAGTATGATATTTTAATGTGTAATTTTTTTCTCTGAATAATTTTTACTTGACATTGTATTTCTTTCAGGCAAACAAGGAACAAACGACTGGGAAAAATTGTACAGCATATGCTATACCAACACATCGACGTATGCGCCGTACCACAGTTACAGCAACTTAATGAAAGTGCAATTCAAAAGTGATATGTACATTAACAAAACTGGATTTAAAGCAGTCGTCGCTCAAGGTCAACAAAAATTATGTACAGTCAAAGCCCTCTAAGTGCACGCTCTCTAAATGCACACGCTCTCTTACTGCACACGAACTCGCCCTCTAAGTGCACGTTCCCCAGCCCCCACTTCGAATAATCTGCGACCAATCACGTGCGACCGTAAGCGCGCTATTTTCAAACTTTCCATTTCCATCATATTCATAGAGTTTTAGAGATATTGTTTATAGCATCTGATTGAATAAAGATAGCTATAGGAGTTAGAAGAGTGGGGATGAAAAAGATCGTAGGGGAAGTGTGCACTTAAAGGATGGGCTCGGTTCCGAGCTGTGCACTTAGAGGGCTTTGACTGTATATGTTTATAAACTCTGCAATAGGGATGTTGACTATTTTTGGGAAAGTGTTGTAAATCGTGCATAAGTATCTAATATAGCCACAAATATTTATTATTTTTAATTATATACGACTCAAGCTTTAAAAATCATGTATTTTAAATTCCGTTTCAAATTTCGCTCCAAAACGCCAATACTTGTCACGTGGCTGCCGTGAGGTCATGTGTTCATAAACGCTGCTAAACTGACGGGATGATGAAAGGTTTTTTCGTAATTGTTGCTGTAGTTATATGTAACTTGACGTTTCTTATAAATAAATAATAATAAATTACACTCTCTAAATATTAACCAAACAATGAAGCCTTTTGACAGCGTGGACAGCGTCCTTCTCTATGGTACTGTCGGCACTGTTGTTTACGGGCAAGTAACGTCATGCACTCTAATTGGTGTTTGTTGCCACGTGACTTCAGAGTGATTTAATTACGTTTTATTAATTAAGTTCCTTAAAAATAAGGAAAATATTGAGTTTTTTTTATTACTATCATAGAAACTATCACGTAACGTCAAAATTATGATCAGTCTACGTGTAAAATTGCAAAAATGTGACGTCACTCCAGGGAGGGGGGTCCCACAAATGTGACTAACTTTGACAAGGGTGGGGGGGTCAAAAAATCATGAAATTCGTGCGCTTTATAGTAGCCTTTGAGTCCAGGGCTAAAACTAACTCCAGAAGGTACTTTTGCAAGGCTTCTTGTTGAGCCACAGTCATTGATGTTACCAGGTAGTTAGTGGATATATTGCCCAATCTTACACATTCCAGCATTTGTTTGAAGGTTGGGCGGTGGGATGTTGTGCCACCCCTTGTTGCCTTTCCTTCTCCACATTAGCCGCAGAGCTTTGAGCTCTTTCGGGATTTTATCTGCAGTTAGCATTTTATATATTTTTTGGCATTCCAAGTGGGCCTTTTCCTTAGAGTGCCCATGCTGTAATAGCCATTTAAAGCGCTTTCGCGCTGCGCCACTCATTCTTTGGTTTTTAATTTCCATCTTACTGAGTGATTCTTGTAGTTCCCCGTCCGAGGATTGAGAAAGGATATTCTGTTTCCATCCCAATTATAGGGACATGCGGAGACTGAGTACTCCCAATCTCTATTTGAAGATCAAGATCTTCATTGTTTTTGGGTGCTTGAGGCGTATCCAAGCCTTCTGAATTTTTGTCTATTTAGTCCGTATAGATCCCACGAGAAGCTAGGGAAATAAAGGTCCACTCCTACCCGCATACAGGAGTAAGGCTAAAGTGCATCCGAAGATCGCCTGGTGTTCGGAGCCATCGTTAGAGACACACTGACGTAGAGCCATTCATCCCTTAGGCACGATAGGTTACACCTTGGGATTACGGATTGTTTTTCCGGGTTTACTTCCGTAGATTTAACATGTTCTGCTAAACAAAAACAGGGGCACCTCTGGTAGGATGCGATTCTTCATCGCGCATGTCGATCTTGAGAAAGGATTGGCTATGGTAGTGTACTAGCACTAGTATATTACGCTTCACTTTCTCCTGGTCGACCCCCATCTTACCCTCTCATCACCCCGATAATCGCCTAAACGTTTGTTATCAGCAATGTGCAAAAGAGAGACGATTTGTAGAGAGAGAGACCTGCGTAATAAGTATATTTCCACCGTGATCGTAACTAAAAATAATATAGTCGGCCATTGAAACGATCCACTATAGATGATTCCGAACATCCCTCTGACTGAAAATCGTTACGAAGGCAATTGGTCCCGTTTGAACTATCAACTTAGGCTTTTAACCGGTCATGCTTTCTTGAGAAAACATCTACATGTGATGGGGATACATCAGGAATCAACACTATGTAGATTTTGAGAAATGGAGGATGAAACAGCCACCCATATCGTGTTCGAATGTGAGGCTTTAACTTACAGGAGAACAACCATCTTTGGTTACATCGATGAGGATGGAATAGTTCCACAGGATAATCTAGTAGCAAATCTTCTGGAGCTCATAAGAAGATCCAGATTATTTGATGACTAGATCCAGTAAAAGGGGAAGCACAAAAATCCTTTCAGGATGTGGTGCATTTGGGCCAAGAGACCACCCCATTCAATTTTAATCTTTTTTAATCTTTAGGTATAATATGTTGGCAAAACAAAAATACAATCAGTTTGTGCGAACGTGATCCTTTAACAGTCGGATTTTACGGAATCACTGTAAATTAGTCGAAATATTCGAGATAGGACTGCACTTTTCTGTTTTATTCCAAAATCGTGGTGACAGCTGTTCCCTTGTCTTTCTTGCAGAATGTGGCGGATCTTTAACTGCTTCGAACGGCATTATAGAAATGAGCAACGCGACAATAAAAGAGCTCCGACTGGCATTCCGCATGAAGTATAAAGAGTGTCAGTGGAACATCACTGTGAAGCCGGGTAGAACCATAGCTGTTGAATTTATCGAATTTAGTATCGGCTCCGCCGCAGATCCCAGTGGCTGCTCAGATAACTACATCTCGCTGAAAAACGGAGGTAGGTTGTGGAAAACCAGTTTTATTTCTTTCTTTAACATAGCATCGACCTTCAATACGTAACCGGAATACTTGAAATACACAATTATTACCATTCCAACTGATTAGTGGGGAGTGCTATTAATTTAGGTAAAAATTCACTTTTCAAACCGATTTTTTCGTTTTGTGTCCCTTGAACCCAAAAAACATATTTTTGGAAAAAGTCTGTTTATCTGTGGACATGATCAGGCCAAACGTGTGAGTCGATTGAAACCAAATTTTGGGAGGATATATTATATGCAAATATGAAGAGCTCTATTGCATTTTTTAGTTCATAAAAGCGTGTTGTTTTATTTAATATTTCAAATGTCAATATTTATGAAGTTCGAATGGTCCTGTCGCACAATTGGCTGAAATTTTTTAAGTTGGAATGGTCTTATCGCCCAATTGACTGGATTTTTTAAAATTTTATTAGACTAACTTATTAACAAATATTGCACAGGCAGCGCCGACTCACCGTGGCTCGGCGATGGAAAGTACTGCGGCAGTGAAATACCGCATATACCTCAAACGTCTAGTCATCAACTTTATATTAAATATGTTTTTACAACTGAAACGCAAAAATTCAAATTAAAATATCGCGAAGTCGCCTTAGCCTGTGGAGGCAGTATCAAACTATCGCGCAACGACAATTCGTCGATAATTTCCTCACCGAGATACCCAAACAGTCCTCCGCCGCATTCAGAATGTATCTGGATTGTAGAAGTACCTGGAGGCGAATCGATATCGGTCGAATTCTTGGACAGATTTGACATCATGAAAACTTCAAAGTAAGCGATATGTTTCCAACAATATTTCGTTTCTCTTTTTCGAAGTGGAACTTCTTTAGGGATACGTGTCTGTTTGGAATTTTCTATAACGTTGAAGGATAAATGATTCATCGACGGGGAAATATTAGAGAAACCTTGATAATGTAAAATGGATAACGCACTAATGAAACAACTTCATAACTCTAAAGAAGTCTAACTTCGCCCGTGACCTTGTGTCTCACACGTTTTTTAACATTCTAACTCCACAAGTGTGGAATTTTTTACAATATAAAAAACCCGTTCGAATAAGGGTGCCAGTAGATTTTATTTTTGGCACATTTACTGTTAAATTGGATATTAAAAACCCAGCCATTATAAGGCTAGCTATTAGCGCGACCACCACCGAACGATTTTGACTAAATAGGGTCTTGTCCGGACCAGCCATTCGGAGTTCGAGCCTGGACAGTTCCAAAAATCTATGCTTAGGAGGGGAGGTATGTACATGGGCGTACCCAGCCACTGGTCCAGGGGGGGGGGCAACTCAGATTTTATTAGGCCGGATCCCCAGCACTTGTTTTGTCATACACACTACACGAAGACACCTAAGTATATGTAGTGCGTAGGGGAAACACTTGCAAGCGATCCTGCTTTATAGGTAGTCAAATAAATAAACATAAATATGCATTTTTATTTATTTTAATTATTTAAATCGACTTCTATTTTAAATGTAACTTTCGAGGATCGTCAGCAAAACGGTTTATTACGTCTCCCGTGAAAGAACCGCCCATACTATTTACAAGTATTTTATGTACACTGAGGATATAAACTCCATTTAACCTGTCTTCAATCATTGTTGATCTTAGCCACGTTTTTACGCGTCTGAGTGTACTAAATTGACACTAAAATTTCTAGGACTGTTCGGATAAAAACATTCTGCTTGTTGGATTAATTCTGTTACCTCCAAATTTTCGAACTCCTCCTGCCTGTTTATCCAAAATTATATTATAGGCATGCAATTTTCAGAGGGTGGGGCAACTGCCCTCTCCTTCTCCTCCTCCCCCCTCCTCGTTACGTCCATGGGTATGCAGTTAAACAATTTGATTCATAGATAGTAATTTAATTAACTAAGAAATAGTAAGGGTGTTGTTTATTTGTAGCGACAATAAAAAATACATATACATAGTATATAAAATCTGACCTTCTTATATTAGCATTGTTTATAGCTTCTCAATCCTTTATAACGCCATCCTGGATCGATGTCGTTTCTTCAGTACATGGAGTTTTCACTAGTTTCGTAAACCTGCCATCACATCAAAAATTATCACCGTTATTACTACACAGTCAGTCCGTTAGTTATCTTAAAACTTTGTTACCGTTCACTACCGCAGCCAAATTACTAATCACTTGCTGCCGCCGTTTTTTCGCGCGTTCCCCCCATGAAATCATGCCGTTGCCGGCTGCTGATCCCGCGATTCCACTAAATCTAGCCACGCGTCCTGGATAAGAACGCATTCCTGTGTGTCTTTTGCACAGATTTTATACTATATTAATCATAGACCATATGTCAGATGTCAATATTTTTAAAGATGGAATGATCCTGTCGCCCAATTGGCTGGATTTTTTTTTTATTAATTCATGTCGAGAACAGCATGGGCTGTTTCCTCAATCTTCAAATTGCACGATACCACTTTTGTTATTTAAAGTCCGTTTTAGTTGGAGAAAATTTCTCAAGTCGATTATATGTATAACGCTTCTCATTGATATACAGTTGTACAACGGCATACGTAGAGCTACGAGACGGTGCCACTGTCAGTTCACCATTGATAAGTCAACCGTTCTGTGGCAACGACCTGCCAAGTTCGCAGAGAACCACTGGAAATATTCTCTACTTGCATTTCTTCAGCGATGTGCCGGAACCAAAGAACGGTTTCAAGGCGAAAGTGTCCATCGCCACGTGCGGAGGCACAATACGCGATCGGAAAGGAACAGTGTCGTATCCGAATAACGCAGTAATCAATATGGGCTCACAAGTCAGCTGTTTGTGGAAGGTCGTCGGACCGATTGACCACAATTTGAAATTCAATTTCAATAGTATCAAACTTCCCAAATCTTCTAACTGTGAATCGGTGGATCACATCACATTTAAAGAAATAAATCCCACCGACGATACGGAGACTGTACTCGGCACTTACTGCGGGCAAACCAATCCAAACATAACGCTTTTCTCTGCCGGCAATGAAGTTTTTATCGAACTGAAATTAGTTTCCAATACAAGAAACGTTAAAATTGGATTCAGCATTTCCTACGACACTCAACAAGAAGCCTGTGGTGGAACAATAGAAGGTATATTATTATGATGATGCTTTTTTATTTTTTTAACTTCCCAGTCTATAGGGAAGTTATTGAAATGGGGTCCGATAATAAAAGAAAAAATTTTTTTCAACATATTTATAATTTTTAAGTGAAAATGTAGCATCACAACATAATTTTGAGAAAAAGTTTCGTCTTCATTATTTCGTGAATAACAAATGATACCGACTTCGTTTAAGTGCTATTACCATAGATAAAAGTTGATTAGATTATCAATAACTTTGATCTAATATGGCCGCCACCACAAAATGGCGGATTGCCATCTTTACAAACTCCTCCACATAAGTATCAAATGAAAGGATATGACAACTAGAATACAATGAGCAGTGTGACTTCCAATATGACGACCAAAACAAAATGGCGGATCACCTTTTTCATTATAACCCCTTCGATATTGGTATTCAGTGAACAGGTCTAAATAGTAGAATACAGTGAGCTGTGTGGCGTCATTTTATATTCAATATGGCGGCCAAAACAAAATGGCGATTACTTTTTTCATTAAAATCCCCTCGATATTGGTATCAAATGAAAGAGTATGACAAGTAGAATACAGTAAGCTATATGACGTCATTTTACATTGTATATGGCGGCCAAAACAAAATGGCAGATTACTTTTTTCTTTAAAATCCCCTCGATATTGGTATCAAATGAAAAAGTATGATAAGTAGCTGTGTTCAATTGCTTTTTTAAAATATATTTTTATCATACAGCGGAAAACTCAGCGGGATGTGCACTTTTGGTTTTGCCAACTATTTTAGAATTTTTTGAAAAAGTTTTTTCGGGTATAATTTGTTAAGATCATACTGGGTGTCACACTTATAGAGTTCTAATATACGACCACCTCACGACTTGTTTCATATTATTTTTCATATTATGCTCATCGTCATCATCGTTATTATAATTATTTTATTTTTTTCACATCAAATGTTTTTTAAAAATTTACTCAGAACGCATTCCCAAAAAATTTTAGGCTCAGAAGGATTTTTCACAAGTCCAGGCTACCCTATTGCGAAGCATTATCGCAGAACGTGCGAATGGAAAATAATAGTTCCCGAAGGTCGCCGCGTTACTGTCGAACTGATCGACTTTGATTTAGAGGAGAACGCACACTACACCGACCAGGGCATAAGCTTCTATAACGGCCCGACTTACAGAGCGCGAATCATGTATTTGCACGGCGGATCTAACGTGCGGGTCGTTAAATCTTCCACAAATTACATGCGAATTTACTTTTGGTCTGGAATCGCAACCGGTCATCGGGGATTCAAAGCCAAATATACATCGAATGAACCGACCAGTAAGAATCTCTTCATGTTACATAATATTTTACGATTTCAAATAAAGCGTTCAACTGTTCTGACATTAGCTATACCATTTGTTTTTCCGTCGCAGACCTGTAGCTAGCAAAAATTTATGGGGGCAAGCTTTTCTCACATTGAAATTTATTATGCATTGTTTAGATTTCTCGGATATGTTTCTCAAAATTTAAATGTTCCAGGGAGCGCAAAAAACACATCAATTTTTTTTATATTCTGTAAATTTTGATATCAGTTTCGAACTCCATTTATCAAGACACTTAAATCGACTACACATTTATTATAATTTATTATTAATATTACAGCTGAATGTAAAGGTAGTACCACCTATAAAATAACTACTTTTCATGCATGTATCCAGGCATGTGAAGTGACCCATTACACACTAGTGCTGTAATGAATAACAAAAGTAGTTATTTAACGTTAGTAGCTATAGTATACTCGTATTATGTCAGTATATTTACCGGGGAGATTATTTTCATTTAATAGATATTTAGAAGTGACATTTGTCAGTCAGAAATGTTCAAAATATACTACAAATTAAGTGAAAACCAGCTATTTTATATCATGCACATTTGTTATGAAAGGTTTCATCACACACAGTGACATAATGTTAAAACGAGCAATTTAGCGCGTGTTAACAATCACTCGAGTGTTAATATCATTACAAACAAAATACATACATTTTTTGCGCGCGCCTCCTGATTTTCACATTATAATAAGTGTATTTGTAATATTTCTGACACTTCAGTTCGGTCATATTGAATACATATGTGGATTTTGTACTCTATTATATGAATACATTAATATGTGGATTGTTTATAATAGCAACGCCTACTATCCTTGTCTCTGTTGCGCATATAGATTTAAATGACAACTGACAGAGATATTACCATTGGATAGATAAAATCGAATTACTTTTGTTTTATTTCACGCCCTGGTGCGAAAAATTGTCAATTTGCAGCCGCCATACAAGCATTAAAAGCAGCTATATTTAAAGGCGGTTGTGCAAAAAACACAGTACACATATCTCGAGCGGGACGATAACTTGTACGACTATTAAAACCATTCCACCCTAGATATATGAACTACTATTAATAAAGCTTCCAACTTTTATTGCAGTATGCGAAGGGGATTTGAACGGCGCGATGGGTTTAATAAAACCGCCGTCTGAGAACACGTCGTTTTATTGTGAATGGAGACGCAATTTCCAGCCGGTTAATAACTCTATACAAAATCAAACTTTAGAATTAAAATTTACTGACGTGATAGCCGGCAAGCGCGGAGTTTCAGTTTGCGTTCATTCTTTTGGAAGTATTTTTATCCGAGCCGGTAAGTCATTAAATATTATATTTTTATCAATATAATGATAACAAGAACTCTGCCGAGCAAATTGTCAGAAGGTGGACCTGTGAACAGCATCTCTCAGATTGGGACGTGACTTCAGGTAACAAACATGGGAAGAAAATGCTTGTAGGTCCTTCCTCAAAGTTAACTGAGGACTTAATTAAACTTAGCAGACCGATACTCAGAAAGGTGATTGGGTTTAAAATCGGTCATGCTTTCCTGAGAAAACACATACAAGTGATGGGGATACATCAGGAATCAACACTATGTAGATTTTGCGAAATAGGGGATGAACAGCCATCCATATCGTGTTCGAATGTGAGGCTTTAACTTACAGGAGGACAATCATCTTTGGTTACATTGATGAGGATGGAATAGTTCCACAGAACAATCTAGTAGCAAATCTTCCGGAGCTCATAAGAAGATCCAGATTATTTGTTGACTAGATCCAGTAAAAGAGGGAATCACAAAAATCCTTTCAGGATATGGTGCATTTGGGCCAAGAGACCACCCCATTGTATTTTAATATTTTAATCTTAGAACTCTGCCGACAAAATACTACGTGCAAGGAGTTATTTAAATGTACTACGTATCGTGGTTATGTGGACTTCACAGCCCCGGATCTGGGGGAGGGAGCAAATTGGAACACCTGCCGCGGGCGGCAGTTTCAGGAGATGCCAAAATCATAATATAATATGTTTGAAAATTGATAACAAATTATTTAAAAAAAAATATTAAAAGATTCTTATTCTCCCATCCCGGTCACAAAAAATGTCACCCATTATATATTTTTGAGTGTTTTTAAACAATTTATCTCAAACTCTGGAGGAAGGAGCGTCACTATCAAGTTTCTGCCCCGGTTCGAAAAAATTGTAGATCCCGGGCTGGGACTTCAATTTGTTTTTGAAGGAAATAAAAAATGCATCTCTTAAAATGGTTAAATTTTTCTCAATTTAAAGTCGGCAAGCATTTTATCAATTAGATTCATCTGCACCAAATTATATGCACCCTTAAGTAAGTAATTCACTATCCGCAAACCAGTGTTTTCATAAGTTTTGTAAGTCCGATCCTGTCGGCCCGTTTTTGTTTAATCTTTACCTAAGGTATTTTATGATTTGATTGTCTTATATAGTATGTACAGATACTCTAACTACTATTGTAGTTAATAATTTATAACGACTGTAATTTTTTCATGCAGAATCGAAAAAGCTGCTGATTTATGATATTTGCGGCGGTGTCCTAACCAAACCTCTGATTATAAGGTCGCCTTATCTTGACACGTCAATCGAGGTATGTAGAATAAGAATAAAAACAGCCAATAGAGGGATGTTGACTATTTCTGAGAAAGTGTTTTAAATCGTGCATAAGTATAACTAACGGTACCCGTGCGAATAATTCGCACTAAAATTCGTTTCTAATTTCTCACACTATAAATTTCTTCTTTTTGTTGTATTACATTACGAAGCTCAGTGACAGTTCAAGAAAATATTTTTCTATAACTGTCATATAGAGGCGCAAGTATCGAAAACGTTGAGCTGAAGCGCCGCCATACGAAAAGTATTTATACGTGAATTTTGATTAAAAATTAAACAAAAAAAAATTTACCGACCATCAATCATGTTGACGTTGTTTCAAAGTTAGAACCGTCAGATGGCAGCATTGCTGCATACTGAGTAATTGTTATAATTAATTATTTTGCAAAAACAAAAGCAATAATAGATTTTTTAATTGTTGATGCACATAGAGCAAGCAGTTATCTATAACGTATTAATATATATGATGATATGATACTCACAAATATTTATTATTTTTATTTAAATACGATTCAAGCTTTTAAAAATTATGTATTTTAAATTCCGTTTCAAATTTCGCTTCAAAACGCCAATAATTGTCACGTAACTGCCGTGACGTCATACAGTCATAATCGCTGGTAAACTGATGAGCTGAGATGAAAGGTTTTTTCGTAGTTGTTGCTATAATTACATGTAATTTGACGCTTCTTATAAATAAATAATAATAAATTACACACTCTAAATATTAACCAAACAATGAAGCCTTTTGACAGCGTCTAATAATGTTTACGAGTTCGTGACGTCATGCACTCTGATTGGTATTCGTTGTCACGTGACGTGAGAGTTTAAATATTAGAGAGATTAAATATTAATTAAATTCTTTAAAAATAAGAGAAATTATGGTATTTTTTAGTATTTCTGTCATATGAAACTAACACTTAACGTTAAAATTATGTTTTTATTTGAATACAGTCAACATCCCTATTGTAATTAGAATCGGATTCGCTGTCGACTTTTTTTAATTGATCCTTCGTCTCATTCTTGCAGGCAATACGAGGTCTTACATCTGATAAGTACAATTTTACTTTAAACTACAAAATACATCCTTGCGGTGGTATTGTCACTCAATCGGGGACGTCCATCACTAGTCCCGGCTACCCTGTGTCCTTGGGACTTGCATTCGAATGCGCTTGGATTATCAGCGCTCCGGCCGGACAAATTATCAAGGTGCTGAAGATAAGGATATAATAATTTGCTCGAATCAAAAATTTTAATTAAATTTATCGGAAAACTAAACTATGTGAATTTTCCGTAGGCAACATTCACTGATATAAATCTGTCGACGAATTGCGAGGACGAATTTGTAGAGATCAAAAATGGCCCAAATCCGAAAAGTCCTACAATCGGAAAATATTGTGGAAATCTTCTTCGAGATCCATTCAAATCGCAGAGTAATAAAATGTGGATAGACTTTCATGCCGTCAACGATTCTCTTCCAAATGAAAGTGTGATAAAGAAAGGCAAAGGCTTTAAAATTAACATAGAATTTGAAGCATTAGGTAAATGTTCGCTTTTTCATTGACATAATATTATCTTTTTTACCATTCCAACTTCACAAGTGGAGAATTCACTTCTCAAAATTTTACAATATTTTTTCGTTTAAAAGTCTCCCGAGTTTAAAAAACACAGTTTTGAAAAAGTCTGTTTGTCTGTGAGCCCTGTTGTTTTCGGGGAAAATCGGCCCAGAAATGATATGCGCTATAACGTTGTTTTTTCTCTTAGAACGATATACTTTTCATAACAGTTTCATAACAGTTTATTATTTTTCCAAGAAAGATTTGTAAATTTTTTTTTCTGAATTTTATAGTGAAACAAAACTGTTCTTTTCGCGGTGGTTTAAAACTGATTTATTTTCAACAAACGAAATGAATACAAAACAAATAAACTAAAAAGTACTTATCTAATAACAATGACAAAAAGAAACTAACAATGAAAAATAAACGGATTCTATAAATAATAACACAACAATACACTATTCTTAACAAACACACAAATTTATGTAGTAATGCTATTTATGTCTGTACTGTAGCAACTGTCGACTGAGTGACTGTATTCTGACTGAATGACTGACCTGTTCCGCGTTCGCCTATTTATACCCGCAGAGGTCCGACTCTAGAAGGTTCGAGAAGCCTCTGTCAAATTCCAGTGGCGTAACAATTGGGAGCGCGCTATTCTCAATTGTTCCTGAAACTTCCGTCACTTTCAGTGACGTAACCGTTGGGGGCGCGCTACAATAGTTTCGGAAATATTTTGAAAAAACAAAGTCAACTGTTCTTTTGTTTTAAAGATCTATCAAAAAGAAATTAGGCAGCTGACAAGCATGCTTTGGTTGTTTTTACAAGTGAAATCATATTATGTGACCATGCAAACGAACAGCAAATATCATAGTATTTATTGCTAGCCATTACCCGCGTCAATTCACGCGTTAACAGAAATTTTTTTTTTATATGTCAAATGTCAATATTATTTAACTTGGAAGCAGTATCGCTCAACTGGCTGGATTTTTTTTATTATTATTATTAACGTGTTTGCTGATAAAATTATTCAAGGTTGCGGTGGTGTTCTACACGACGACGTCGACACTTTTGCTTCTCCGAACTTCCCACAGGATTATCCGAACAATGTGGAATGCATTTGGGAGTTGCGAGCCAAATCAGGATACCACATTGGACTCGAATTTACCGATGCGTTCCAGTTAGAGGACAGTACGGATTGTCAAAACGATTATGTTGAAATCATGGACTACCCGGAGGAGAATTACGCCGTGAATTTAGGTGCCATATCATTTTATTTTATAAATATGTCGATTATAATTGTTTAATTAATTTCACCAATCAAGAGCGATGAAACAGCTTGATCGGATTTTATTCCAGCTATGATTTGTCTGCATGCAGTGGCGTAGCTATCGGAGTGCTAGCTGGTGCCCTTAGGCTCAGGGGGCCCCTCGACCTCCTGAGCGACGTTCTAAAACGGTATTTAAATATCCTAACTGAATAAAGAATTTTTGACTTTTGACTCTTTGGCCTCTGTAGTCTGGTTCGCAAGCTGAAAAGCGTGTTAATTTTTGCTACTGCGAGTTAAAATACGTGTTATAGCTCATTGAATTCGTAATCACCTCTAGAAAAATGTGCAAAAGTTTGAAATTCGCACATAAACAATTGCAAAAGTTATTAACAATTAAAGAATTCCAAAAAAGGGAGTCTAATTTTTTGCACATACCTCGAAAACTATTAATGCTAATGAAATTTAAAAAAGTATTCTTAGAAAGGTGGAAATTTCCGAAAAAAATGTCGACTCTCGGAACTTCATCTTTATTATTAATACTTTTGTTTATGATTTTGCAGGAGTAGTTCGGGAAATTCATTATCTTAATCAAAAAGTAAACCAAAACCTGAAAATTAAAATCAATTCTTTATTTGTTTTAAACGATCATAAATCACTTCGGCTATTTAAGCCATCATCAATAAAACTTATTTTTATTTAGTCTATTAATGGCAATTTTACATAGACGAATAATTATGAAGTACTTAATTTTTAACATAATTATAAGAAGAATGACTTACGATTTTAACATTTCTGAAACAATTGTGTACTTCTACTAATGTTGATTAATTATAAGTTTTATTGATATGGCTCAAATAGCCGAAACAATCGTTTAAAACAAATAAAGAATTGATTTTAATTTTCGGGTTTTGATTTACTTTTTGATTAAGATTAATACTTTTCTTTTAATATAATCCGTATGTGGTCGGCGCTGTGCCAATAAAATTTAACCAATTTAGATAGGGCTCCAATTTCATTTTTGCACCGGGGCCCTTGGTTACGTAGCTACGCCACTGTCTGCATGCACTGATGTAAAATGAAAATCGAAACATATCGTTATGTTTGCGTTGTTGATTACGTAATTTCAGAAGTAATTATCTTTACAGGTCGTGTTTGCGGAAAATCTATACCAAAAGTTTACAATTCGACTTCAAATAAAATGGTTGTAATATTTAGAACGAACGGTCAGACAACGGGCAACGGCTTCAAAGTAAAATGGCATCTGAATTGCGGAGGCACGTTTGTTGCGAGTATGACTCCAAAATACATAGTTAGTCCTGGCTATCCAGGCTTGTACGGTAAAGGCCTGAATTGCACTTACGTCATTAGGGCGCCCGGCAAATATATCAATTTAGAATTTGAAGATTTCATGCTAGAAGAGGGGCATGTCGACTGTCGATTCGATAACGTTACCATCTTTAGCAGAAGACAAAAAATCGGAACGTACTGTTCGACCAATAAACCGCCGCCCGTAAGGTTGTCTGACGTCATCACTATAACATTCAAGACGGACAAATGGGTGCAGAAGAACGGTTTTAAATTGAAATATCAACTGGATTACTGCGGTGGGACGATTAACAGTTCCGGTTCAATTATAACATCTCCGAGCCAGTTCGGTGGTCAACCGGAATCTAATAAATATTACGGATCGCTAAACTGCTATTGGTTCATCAATGCCCCGACAAATCAAGTTATATCACTGAGGTGAGGGAGCGTCTATGAACCACGTAGCTCGATCAAGAGGGAGGGGGGATCAGCTCAAAAGCTACGCTAAGTTACGTGAGAAGAGGGGGGAGTTGGAGCAGTGTTGCCAGATTTTTTTTGCCAAGTCGGGATTTTGGAACTTTTTGAGTGAAAAAAGCGGGATTCTTTCATCGAAAGCGGGACATAGTAAAAAAACGTACATAATCAGAAGTTTTTAAATATTTATCTTTTTATTTGAGTTCAAATTACGTTTACGTGACAATAGTTAGCAAAAATAGCCATAGAAAATGTATTTTAATAAAAATATGATATTTTAAATCAGATTTACCCTATCCTTAAATAGTTGAGTCTTATTCGTCTTCTGAATAAAAAAAAAATAAAAAAAACAGAAATTAAAATCAAAAAAGTTTTATTCATTAGAAAAATATGGCGTTTCAAACAATAGTCTGAGGAATGAGTGTTACAAATTGCAACTTACAATAAGAGAATAATTATTTACGCATGGTCGAGTTATACCCGAAAAGTGTGACTGAGCCTGTCCCGCGCGGGACATTTAATTTTGATTTAAAAATCGGGACGTCCCGCCAAAATCGGGATGTCTGGCAACGCTGAGTTGGAGTCAAGCTACGTAGTTTTTGTTCTTGTATTTTATTTGGCACAATGAAAATAGTTTGCAGAATAAGTTGAATATTTATTTTCAAACATTGGTTACTTTTATATCTTAATATCTAAATATAACAAATATCAGTCTTGTTCATTTTAAAGTAAATTTTTTTTAATACACTCAAAACCGTTTTTGACGACATCGTTTAGACCAACATACCGGTTATATTGACCAAAATTATAGCTCCCGGCGGCCGGCTGAATGTTATATGACTGCCTTATAAAAAACAGAACTTTTTACGACATACCTCATTAAAAAAACTACATTTAACCAGAAGCGTAGCGTGCCTTGGCGAGGCCCCGTATAAAAATTTGTTTGGGGGCCCTTCCCCCGTTGAAGTAAATGACTTAAACGGGGAAATCCCGCAGCCCGCGATAACCGATGTAGGGTGTTGCCAACTTTTGAACGCACGCTTTAGCGGGAAAAAAATAAATTGCTTTTTTTGACTTTTGTCATTTCTGATTTAAAAAAAAATTGGGAAGCTTTTATTAATTTTTGCTTACGCATGTTGGGGGCCCCCGTGGTCCGGGGGCCCTGTATAATTGATACGGCAGATACGGCGGTAGCTACGCCCCTGCATTTAACTAATATCTTCGAAGAATTATATCTGTTAGAACGACCAGCTGTATTGTAAACAAAATTCGTACGCACAAAAGTGTTCCAAACAGACTAAAATTACAGAAAAATGACAAATGATAATGTGAATATTATTCCTATTTAATATCTATGGATTTAATAATACTACATACTTAATAAAAATTTACTTTGTACCTCGAAAACATCACCGGTTGTTACGACTATCGATTTTTATGACCAAATATGAGTAGACCCTTCGATATCGTCATAACAGATTTTGACTGTAGTTTGTTAACAGAAAACACAAAATGTCTTCTGGACTTGATAATAAAAAACTATGTTCCATCCGGGGGGGGGGTCATAGGAAACTTTACGTTAGGTTACATGAAGGGAGGGAGGGGTTCCAGAAAGACTGAAATAGGGCCATGTGGTTTGTGGACGCTCCTTAAGTGTAAATTGTTACCATTAACAATAATCATCACAGAATACCTACCTTCCTACATAACACTTTACAAAGAGGTACTTGTCCAAAAATGGAACTTTGTGGATCTTCTGCTTCGGATAGTTATCCTATGCCCAGTTGTGGTAGTAGTGCGTTTTAAAATAAATATATAATCGATCGTCCGTTGTTACAGTTTCAAAAATTTCGACTTGGAATATAATTCTCAGTGCGTTTACGACTACGTTTCCATTCACGACGGAGGAAATGTGACAGGCCTGAACAGGCTGGCTCTGTTGTGCGGAAATTTGAACGAGTCACTTCCGGTGTTACGATCAACCCAAAACAAAATGACCATCAAATTGCATACAGATCAGACCAATCATTTCTCTGGCTTTGAGGTAGGGACAATAATTACTGGCACGTCTCACTTGCGTGTTGCATGCAGAGCCGTCCTGGTTGTTTTGTGGGAAAGGAAGACTCCCACCACCTCCCAGTTACCGGCACAGAACGTGCGCTCGTCGGTAATTGGTTGTCGTATCACTTGTCGCTTTCCAGCTATAAAGTACAGTCCAGTACGCTATTGTTAAGTTGTTTCTTTGATTGTTAATTGATCAATATGCCTAATACAGTTTTGCATAGACAAGCACGAAAAATAATTTTTTGGATGACTTTATGCAAGGAATTAGACCTTTAGATTAAAGAAAAATTTTAAAAATTGAAAATAATAATATAGCGCGAGTTTGTAGTTTTTCAACCGACTCTACCTGCGCAAACCTTCATTTGCATCCAACTTCAGAACCTTTTAGAACCGTGGCTCATATTATATATATATATATATATATATATATATATATATATATATATATATATATATATATATATATATATAATATATATATATATTTTTTTTTTTTTTTTTTTCATGTCGACAGGCATTTGTTTTATTCACGTACGGCGAATCGGAAGGGTGCGGCGGTACAATTAAGCTGAACACCACTGAAAGGACGCTAATAACGTCACCCAACATTGACCGGTCCGGTCTTTACGTGCCGTACTTGGATTGCCACTGGCTGATTTCGGTCCCCACTGGAAACATAATAAAACTGAGCTTTTCAGCTATGCACGTATCGCCATGTCAACGTCCCACGGTGGCCTATGAAGAACCGATTGACTGCAGTTGCGACTATGTTGAGGTAAGCCTCTATTGTCAAAGAAAGATATTCTTTTCAGTGAGGTAGGCATAAAAACCAGTGCTTCAGACTTTAAGTGGACACAGCACAGTAAAGTCGACTAAAAAAAAAGCGATCAAGTACCAGTCGAACTCGCTAGGGGTGACGCCCTATATCCCCATTTTTTTTCAAAATTTTAGACTCAGTAATTTCGGAGATAAGGGGAATGGTCAATATTCATCTATTTCCTTAAATTACTTTAAAACTATTTATTTTAAAATAATTATAAAAGAAATATATTTGTGACCCTTACTACAAACCCTTTCATTTGATATGTCACCCGGTACAGTTTGCAAAACTTTTTTTTTAATTTTCTAATTTGCCCCCAAAAATGACCCCCATGCTCAAAATTCATTTATTTACGCTACACGTCACCAACTTACAAATGTGTACCAAATTTCAACTCAATCGGTCCTGTAATTTCGGAGAAAATTGGCTGTGACAAACGGACGGACAGACACGCGAATGATCTGTTTTTTTCCTTTTGAGGTACGGAACCCTAAAAATAATTATTATTTATCCGTCTCACTTGAAAGTGTTGAAAAAATAAAAAATTTGCAGTTCTTAATTTAAAGAATTGTCTGCATTCTAAGAGATTTGTGTCAAATTGTAATGTTTTGGATAAGTGTTTTAAAATGCAAGTGGAGTCTGGAACTAATGACAAAACGTCTTTTTTTAGGCTTACGACGGAACTGGTACTTTCTCAGAACAAATGCGGCACGTTTGCGGACACACATTACCGACTGATTCAGTAACTTCAGGGAATAATCTGTTCTTACGATTCAAAACGAGCGGGTCGACTGTACGTAGCACGGGATTCAAAGCATACGTGCAGATGGTTCAATGTAAATATTGTCAACTAGCTGGCCGGCCCGACTTCGCCCGGATACAAATCGGATTGAATTCACGATTAATTGGAATCAAATTGATAATCTACGTCTACTCAAAAAACATTATATTAACGGATTACCGGGTTTTATATTACATTTTATCCCGCATAAACTTGGATTCAAATCGATTTGTATCCGGGCTAAACTGAGCTAAGATGTCTTTGTGTGTGTATTACGTAGTTGATCTTGAGAATAAAAAAAAAACCCGGGTCGCAGTGCCAAAACCCTGCCGACAATATAGTGTATTTGCTAATATAGGCAGTGTGGCTTTATTATGCGAACTTAAGTTGGTTTTTTGGGCAAAATAAAAAATTTGACTCCTTAATACACCCCTTAAAAGAACATTTTTTTCTCAGTTGCAATTATTATCAATCGAACCTCTAAACTAAATTATATACACCTTTCAGCACATAATTCACTATCTGCAAACTAGTGTTTTCATAAAATTTGTAAATCCGGTCCTGTCGGGCCGATTTTATTAAAATTTTAGGAGCACTTTTTAATTGCTATTAAAGGGTTAAATTTCAATTTTAAAACGATTCTGAGAATTTTTTAGGTATTTTTGGACCCAAAAACTTTTTTCAACCCCTAAAAACTACCCTTAAAATGGCCCGATTGGGCCCATTTTAAATAGGGTTCTTGCGGTAGTGGATTCCAACATGTGGGCAAAATTTCGTAAAAATCAATTAACTCTTTCGAAAGTTATAGCGCGCACACATATATATATATATATATATATATATATATATATATATATATATATATAAATATATATATATATATATATATATACATATATATATAAACATTTTTAAAAATGGTGCCAAAGTGTTTAGAAGGTTATGAAACGTCGAGAAATTTTGGTCCGACCCCTAGGTCCCGCCATCCGACCAACGCCAATAGTGTATGTTGCCTATGGCAAATACACTAATGATATCAACTACGTTAGGATGCCAATCGACGCGTATTAACTTAAGTACTGTATGAAAGAAATTTTAATAAAATCGGTCTAGCCCGTTCTTTTTTTAATCAAATAGGCTCCAAAAAAGTAAATTTTACACAAAATCTCGCGAATAAAAAATTATGTCGACTTCGTTAGGGCGTAAATCAAAGCGTTGTTAACATCGTTCTGATCCGAAAGAAACTTTATCAAAATTGGTCCTGCCGTTTTTTTGTTTTGTTTATAAAAAAAACTGCAAAAGTGCACAGTCCAGTGTGAAAATAAACCCTTTGGAGTTCGACATTAATGCATTTCTACACTGTAGAATAGTGATTCCCAAAGTGTGCGCCGCGGTGTCTTCATAAGGGCACCGCGAAATATCGGCGCCTCAGGCCACTGCGGCTGTTTTATTGGGGAGCCACGAAGAGTTTTAATTATTTATTAAATAAAATTTTAGATAATATTGGAAGTATAGGATATATCAATGAGTTTCTGAACTAGAAACGAAGAAAAGCTATTAGAAACATAAGGTTTACCATGAGATAACCCTTGACTTGGGGCGCCGCGGAAAAATTCTGATATATTAAGGGCGCCGAAAACCGAAAAAGTTTGGGAACCCCTGCGGTAGAATAATATGTTGTACTGACAGAACATAAAATAACGCTTTTATCTTTCATAGCAATATGCGGTCCCCAGTTGCTGACCGCAACGAGCACACCTCAGTATTTAACTTCTCCGAATTATCCAAATACTTATCCGCCCAACACTCGTTGCTTCTGGAAAATATCATCTTCCGACCCAAAGGACAGAATTGATATCCATTTTGAAGATATGGAACTTGAAAAAGCGGATTCATCAGGAATGTGCACCGATGATAAATTAGAAATATCAGACAGTTCGGTATGTTGGAATATGAAATTAATATACATAATAGAGAAGTTAACTATTTTTGGGAAAGTCTTTTAAATCGTGCATAAATACCTAATACAACCACAAATATTTTTTATAATTTTTTAAATACGACCCATGCTTTAAAACTCATATATTTTAAATTCCGTTTCAAATTTCGCTCCAAAACGTCTATACTTGTCACGTGACTGCCGTAACGTCGTAGGCTCATAAACGTTGCTACACTGACGAGGTGATAGGTTTTTCCGTAATTGTTGTCATAGAAAATTTTTGAATAAATTACACACTAATTATTGACAACCAATGAAGCCTTTTGACAGCGTAAACAGCGTCCTTCTCTATGACAGCGTCTGATGATATTGATGAGCCAGAGACGTCATGTACTATTGGTGTTCATTATCACATGACTTGAGAGTGATTTAATTACATTTTATTTATTAAATATTAATCAAATTCCTTCAAAATAAGGAAAAATATTGTGTTTTTCAGTATTTCTATCATAGAAACTAGCACTTGATGTTAAAATTATGTTTTTATTTGAAAACAGTCAACATCCTTATTACATATCTTATTTATAATACGATCTGATCAATTTTTCTGTTGCCTCTGCCGAAAAATAGTAATTTTGTCCAGACTGATTATCAAATCGGTTAAGCTTTGAATCGTCTCAATAAAAAAATTAACGTCAGTGTGCTATAGACAGCGGCAAAAATATAAAATACAGCAATAAGTATCGTTCTAACAACATTAAGAGCACTGTGGTTGGAACAAAAATAAAAATATGGAAACTTCTTACCACAACAGTTTTAATGGTAGTACATTTCGAGAGCTAAACTCCCATCTTTAGCAATACACTACACTCCAGTAGTAATAGTGTAGTGTATTGCTGAAGATAGGAGCTTAGCTCTCGAAATGTACATCCATAAATAAAACTGTCGTGGTAATGTAGCAAGCTTTGTTACAATAACCCTCTCTCTCTATAATGTAATATTTTCTAAATTGTTGTTCCTTAGCTACAAGGATAATTGAAGGTTGTTATTATTAACATTATAAAAAATTTTAATCTTATGATTACATTAGAGAAAACATTTCATTACGAATTATATATAATTCAATTTTGTGGTTTTCTTTTATTTTCTGTAAGTGCTTATTTGAGTTCTTACAATTGGTGACCCCGACAGCTGATTGAATACGCATCTTAATTTTTGAGATAAGTAATATTTTTATTATCACTAATTATGTCAAACAAAAATATTGTTCAAATTGAACTTCCAGAATTCAGTATTACTGATCCTGAAATTTATTTTATTCAAATTGAAAGACTCTTTTCTCTAAATAATATTAATAATTCTTTAAAAAAATATGACCTTTTAGTGTCTTCTTTACCAGTTTCCATTGCTTCTCTCGTAAGTAATGTAATTTTTAATATTCCTGCTAACAATCCTTACGAAATTTTGAAAAGTGAAATTTTACAAAGATTTGGCATTGACCAAATGAGTAATTTGAAAAAGCTTTTTTCAATTAGTGATTCTAATTCTGATAAACCATCTTCTATTCTTACTAAAATTCAGCGCTATTCAAGAGATCTAAACTTAAGTGAAGAAAATCTTAAATATATTTTTATTAATAAACTTCCTAATAACATACAAATCTCTCTTATTCCAAATTTAAATCAAAATTTAAATTCTCTTGCTACTATTGCCGATAAGATTTTTTTATTTAATCAAAACTCGTTTAATTCGGTTGACTCTTCTATAGATAATAAAATTTTAAAACCTCTTACAGATTCTATCGATAAAATTACTGAACATCTCACTTTTCTAGAATCATCTTTATCTAATTCTAATGACAATAAAAAAATTTCGAATAAAAATACTAATAAGCTTTCATATAATAATAAACCTTTTATCTGTTTCCATCACAAAACATTCGGTCGTCGTGCAAACAAATGTGTTCCTGAATGTATTTTCAATGATAATTCTGTAAATAGAATTGGGATAGTTTCTGAACTCTCCAATATACAAATCCAATCATCTCAATTATTATTTTGTCTTGACAACATAAATAATATAAAGTTTTTAGTAGACACTGGTTCAACAAACAGTTTTATACCAAGTTCAATCACTAATAATTTGAAACAAAAAATAACTTTTAATACCAAATTATTTACCGCTGCTAATGGTTCTTATATTAAGTCTACTGGTAAATTAAACTTAAAATTAGACTTTAGTCTAGGAAGACTATTCAGTTGGAATTTTTTTGTAGCTCCAGTTCAATTTCCAATTTTGGGACTTGATTTTTTAACACATTTCGACATTTCCATTAATTTTATTTCTCGACAACTTTCACTTTCCAATAAATGTGTTTCAAGCATTTCTTTTAATGATCCCTATTTAGAATTACTTAGCAAATATCCTGATCTAAATAATTTTGATATTAAAAAAAAAATTAATCATAATTTTTTTCATAGAATTCTTACGAACGGTAAACCGATTTTTTCTGCTCCTAGAAGACTTAATCCTGAACAATATGATATTGCTAAATCAGAATTTGATAGACTTCTGAAGTCGGGAATTGTTAGACGTTCTAATAGCCCTTGGTCAAGTCCTCTTCACATGGTTAAAAAAGAAGATGGATCTTATCGTGCTTGTGGAGACTATCGTAGACTTAATGCTATAACTATTCCTGATAGATATCCTATTCCATTTTTGCAAGATTTTACATATAAAATCTCGAACAAGAAATTTTTTTCTAAAATAGATTTAAAACAAGCCTATTTTCAAATTCCAATTCATCCAGATGATATTCCTAAAACTGCAATTATTACTCCATTTGGTTCTTTTGAATATTTACAGATGAATTTTGGCCTTAGAAATGCTGGCCAAACATTTTCAAGATTTATGTCTACAGTCCTTTCTGGTCTTAATTTTGTATTTGTTTATTTAGATGATATTTTGGTTTTTAGTGATGATGAAAAACAACATTTTAATCATATAGATTTACTTTTTAAAAGATTAAGTAATTTTGGCTTAACAGTTAATTCAAAAAAATGTATTTTTGCAGTGAAAGAACTCACTTTTTTAGGCCATCTTGTTACACCTGATGGAATAAGCCCACTTCCAGAGAAAGTCAAAGTTATTAAAGATTATCCTATTCCTGATACTCAACGTAAACTGCGTAACTTTTTAGGATTAATTAATTTTTACAATAGGTTTATTCCTAATTGTGGATCAATTTTAGCTCCTTTAAATAATTTTATAGTTGCTGGTAAAGCTACCGATAAACCTGTAACTCTTGATTTTCCAGCTTTGGAATCATTTAAATTTGCGAAGAACGCGTTAGCTCAATGCGCTCTTCTGTCACATCCTGCACGAGGAGCACCCTTGTCTATTAGCACTGATGCTTCAGACATTGGAATTGGTGCAGTTCTTCAGCAGAAGATAAACAATGAATATAAACCACTTGCTTTCTTCTCCAGGAAGTTAACAAAAACAGAAACCAAATATAGTGTATTTTCAAGAGAACTTCTTGCAATTTATTGTTCAATTAAGAAGTTCAGACATTATATTGAAGGACGTCATTTTACAGTTTTTACTGACCATCGTCCAATTACTTTGGCGTTGAAGTCTAAATCAGACAATTATTTACCAAGAGAACTCAGACAACTTTTATTTATTCAACAATTTACGTCTGATGTTTGTCATATTAAAGGCAAAGATAACATCCCTGCTGATGTACTTTCAAGAATAAATAATATTTCTAAACCATTAATAAAACATATTAATCAAGTTTATTGCCCTGATGGCATTTCAATAAACTTCGATGACATTTCTTCTGCGCAAAATAATAATCAAGAAATTTTAAAACTAATTTCAAAACCAAGATTTAACTTTAAACAGTTTGAATTAAATAATGGAAAAATGATTTGGTGTGAGTTTTCAACAAAGAAACCTCGTCCTTATATACCAGAAAATTTTCGACGAAACATTTTTGATTCTGTTCATAATCTCGGTCATCCTGGTATTCGTTCGACGCAAAACCAATTGGTCAACAGATTTTTTTGGCCAGGTATGAATAAAGAAGTGAGAGAATGGACACGGCATTGTATAAAATGCCAACAAAACAAGATAACTACGCATGTGAAACTACCAATTTTTCCTATTAAAGAACCTGATAATAGATTTGATCATATACATTTAGATATTGTATCTCTACCTTTTTGTAATGGATTCAAGTATCTTCTGACCATTGTTGATCGTTTTTCTCGTTGGCCAGAAGCTTTACCGCTAAAAGACATTTCAACTGAATCTATAATCAAAGTTTTTATTAGTGACTGGATTTCCCGTTATGGTTGTCCAGGAAAGATTACCACTGATAGAGGACAGCAATTTCAGTCAGTTATGTGGAAACATTTTCTTAAAGAAATAGGTACAGAACATATAATGACTACAGCATATCATCCTCAAGCTAATGGTTTAGTAGAGCGATTCCATAGACGTTTGAAAGAATCTTTGAAATGTTCTACTCATCAAAACTGGATTGATGTTTTACCTTGGACTTTGCTGTCTATTCGTTCTTCAATAAAGCAAGAAGTTAACGCTAGTCCAGCTGAAATGTTATATGGATCTTCACTAAGACTTCCTGCAGAATTTTTTGAACGGAATATTTCGAATTCTAATGATACTGATTTTATTAATCGTTTAAAAACTAGTTTGCGGAAGTACTATTTCGATAAAGATGTTCCTAATTTTGCAAATCCATTAATTAATGCAGATTTTGTGTTTGTGCGAAACGTTAATGCATTTTCAAATTTAAAACCATCATATAGTGGACCTTTCCGTGTTATTTCAAAAAGTGATAAATACTTTATTTTAGACATTAATGGTCATCAAGATAGTGTTTCTTGTGATCGCTTAAAAGTTGCTAACATAGACAATTAACTCTTTTTTAATATGTATTTTTTAATGTATATTATTTCAATTTTATTTAATATACTCTGAAATTTTTCATTGTTTCCTGCGCGTGGGTTTTTGCAGTTGGTTTGGAAAATAATTTTTCCATAGCAATTTTTCCCACGCGTGGGGGGGGGGTGCTATTGTAGCAAGCTTTGTTACAATAACCCTCTCTCTCTATAATGTAATATTTTCTAAATTGTTGTTCCTTAGCTACAAGGATAATTGAAGGTTGTTATTATTAACATTATAAAAAATTTTAATCTTATGATTACATTAGAGAAAACATTTCATTACGAATTATATATAATTCAATTTTGTGGTTTTCTTTTATTTTCTGTAAGTGCTTATTTGAGTTCTTACAGTAAGAAGTTTCTATAACACTGTAGTGTAGTGAATTGCTGAAGATTGAAGCTTAGCTCTCGAAATGTACATCCATTAATAAAACTGTCGTGGTAAGAAGTTTCTATAGCACTGTAGTGTAGTGAATTGCTGAAGATTGAAGCTTAGCTCTCGAAATGTACATCCATTAATAAAACTGTTGTGGTAAGAAGTTTTTTATACTTTTATTTTTATGTAAGTATCGTTGTATTTAAGGTACTGAACGTTATCACCGAAGGCTTGGGACAAGATTTGGTTTACAGCGGTCAAAGATCTCTGCGTGCATACATACCTATGCACGGATACGGATCGCGCGAACCAATCACAAAAATGGTATTTTGTGGCACGGGACAACCGACAGATTTTTATTCAGCAAGCGATGAGGTCGCTCTGACTTTCACTTCAAAATCGAACGTACACAAAGGCTTTAAAATCAAATACTCAATAGCAGGTAAATTTTAAATATGCTTTTTGTAATGCAAAACAAAAATTATAGTTTAGAAAAACTAAAAAAAAACACGTTTTTGGAGTTAAATTTTTAAATTACAGTGTAAACTCTATATAGCGACGCTGAAGGGACTGCGCATTTTCTGGCATTATAGAGTTGTCGTTATATGGAGAGAAAGAAAAATCAATATTGTTTTACTATTATGGTATTATTTAATGATAACGCATAAAATTTACAAACATTCGGTACGTATGATGCCGGCAGTCGAGATAAATACGGGCTAGACAACAAAGCTGCAGTTCTTATCAATTTTGGCAACTTAGAAAGTACCTACAAACAGTAGGTGCTTTATAAGTTGCCGAAATTACTTGCTTTATAATGACATAGACTCGATATGTAGAGTGGGTGTGATGCTACATAGAGTGGATCATTGTATGGACTACAAGGCAAACCAACCAAAGTCGAGTAATTTCGACGTTTTAAGGAATTTGACGTTAAATCGAGTGACATTACATGGAGTTTACACTGTAATTTAAAAGCGTGTGGCGCCCTTCTACTATACATATTAGCAGTCTAGACATAAGTTCATAAATGCACTCCACGTTTTTAAATTAAATTATTAATTTAAAGATCAAATGTTTTATAGCTGTACAAGGTAACAGAAAACCGGGGTATGCATGTGTGAGTGAAGGAAGGCGCAGTTTGTTAGTTGTCTTAGTTTTTGCATGATTCGCGCACTGCACACCCAGATTTTCTTGTACAGCTACATATTTTACTGACTTTTAGTTTTATATTATTTACCACTTTAAAAGTGGGTGATTTATTATTTGTTGACAATTAAGAAGTTCCCATGAGGATCTTCATCCGTCATTATCAGACCCTCCTAATCACAATATGTTACCAAAGGACTCATCAAGGACAAGTCAAACGAGCCCAAACTGGGTAAACTTAGGTACTGTTAGTCATTAAGAAGTCCACCTCTCATTTCCATCATCTACCAGCTCGATGGTACCATGTCATTGTATTGTCACCAGAATCAGTTGCGTAGCTATCGGAGGGCTAGGCGGTGCAGTGCACCGGGGCCCCCAAGCTCAGGGGGCCCACTGCCTGCGGAGCGACGTGCGAAAACGTTATTTAAAAATCCTAATCGAATAAAGAATTTCTGACTTTTGACTCTTGATCCTTGTTCACAAGTTGAAAAACGTGTTAATTTTTGCTACTGCGAGTTAAAATACGTGTCATAGCTCATTGGATTCGTAATCACCTCTAGAAAAATGTGCAAACGTTTGAAATTCGCACATAAACAATTGTAAAAGTTATTAACAATTAAAGAATCTCAAAAAAGAAGATTTAATTTTTTGCAAATAACTCGAAAACTATTAATGCTAATGAAATTAAAAAAAAAAGATTCCTTGAAAGGAGGAAATTTCCGAAAATGTCCTCTCGGAACTTCATCTACATTATTAATACTTTTCATTTAATATTGAAAATAATGTGGTCGGCGATGTGCCGATAAAACTTAATCAATTTAGATAGGGCTCCAATTTCATTTTTGCACCAGGCCCTTGGCTACATAGCTACGCCACTGACCAGCTTGCATAAGTTTGCAAAGTTTCAAATCGATACAACAATTTGTAAGAAGTTAACATTGTTAGGAAGTTACAGGTCAAGCTTATCAAAGAGAATTAAAATTAAAAACAAAAAAAAATCAGTACAGAGTACAGATTACAGATCACATGTGTGGCTTTGACTATATATGATCCAAACAGTACCTGTTTAATTATTTTGTATACTGTTTTTAGGTTGTAGTCGTAATTATACGGGAATCCAGGGTCGTATTTTGAGTAAAGATGCGTTTGAAGAATGTTTTGTAACGATTACGGTTCCTGAAAATCGAACTATAGCTTTATATTTCAACTCATTATTCATTTTCGACGCAAGCGGTTGCACGAGTGCAGGTCTGGCTGTAAGTATTTGCCCTGACACAAAACCATGAACGGTGGGCAAATTTCGGCAGTTTTTCTAATAAGACTTTTCATAAGAATTTTGTTATAAACACTTTGTCAAAAGACTTTTTTTGGCACATATTGTTTTAGACCTTTCCTGTATGCGCAGTACCTGGCGTACCCAGGCAGAACAGGCAAACAGTCATTTACTTATCCATATTACCTATAATATATACTATTGTATGACATTTCAACCTGAATCAAAACACTTCATGAAACGGGTGTCATCAGAGCTCTTGGATTATAAGCGAGAGATCATATTGAAACGTTTTATTGGTGAAACCAATTTAAGTCGCGTTTAATATTTTAGATACGAGAAGGTGTGACAAATACAGGATCAGCGGTTACCGTTTGTGGAATGTCAATACCAAATCCATACTTTTCACAGACCAACGTTGTGTCGTTGCATGTTTGGAAAAAAAATAGAATTATGATCGGACATTACGATATTACTTATACCAGCACGACGGAAGGTATTTTAGAAAATTACATTTTTATAATTCAGGAGGGCCGACCTGGAATTTTTTAATTGCTTTATTAAAAAATTCTTACGACCTACTTAAACAAGACGCTTTAACGAAGTTGACAATGTTAAAATGCCAGGCATTACAATTGAATGCCATATAATAATAATGCGTTTAACGTCCGCTTCTCGACTTTATGTCATAACAAACGCCATTCGCACCATTACTATTTTCCAATTAGCACTTCCCGTTACTTTCTACATTTTTTAAAACTTCAGCTTATGTAATAGCAATGGGCGAATGAAGGAATTATAGGAAATTAGGATAAGGTAGGTAATTTTTGAACTAGGAGTTTGATAGGTATAATCGGCCATGGCCTCAAATAAGGAACCATCTCAAAATATATCTGGAATTAATTGCGAGAAACCATGGAAAACCTCAATCAAGATGGCCGTTTCCCGGCGAGAGGCAGTAGGAAAAAGTCCCAGCCACATCTGCTCCCGCCGGGATTCGAACCCGTACCTCCCGAATGCGAGTCTAGTGCTGCCACCACTACTCTACCCAGCTCGGTTTTATTAATAATAAATAATAGGAATTTGGGCCAAAAATTTGTATTTTAAAACATTTTCAGGCAGAGGATGCGGTGGGGTAATATTCAACTACGTTGGAGTATTTACAAGTCCGATGTACCCGAGCAATTACAGAAACGCATCCGACTGTAGGTGGGACGTATCGACGCCTCATAACACGGGCATTGCTTTAAAATTCACAACTTTTGATATCGGTGCGTATATAAACCAGTTTAGATTATTGTACTCGTGTTGTACTAATTTTGAAGCTAAACGAATGCATAATTTTAGGTACAAAGAAAACCTGTCAAACGGATTACGTAGAGCTAATAGACATTGACGCTACTACTGGACTGGAAACTATTCGCGTAACGTATTGTGGCGAAGATAATCCGGGCGTCTTTGTGTCTTCTAGCAACATGATGGCCGTGCGATACGTAACGAGCGTTAATAATGCAGGAACCGGCTGGGTGGCGTCCTTTGTGGCCAAACCGCCTGGAACTACGATTACAAACTATAACTGATTGCAAAACTCATTTGTTTCACTTTCTAGTTTTAATTCTATCGCGTTATGTATAATATTATTATATTATTTTCAATCAATTAAGAATGTTTGGGAGGTATATCAAAATGCTACAAGATCAATGAAAATTTAGTAAAACGTTCATCATTCAATTCTAAAGCTCCTGTGAAAATACAAACCGATTCACTAAACCGCTAAAAAGTTACTGCAACTTTGAAAAACTGTAACTTTACACGTAATCTTATGGAGATTCGTTGACCGAACAGATTATATTTATTTTTATTGACAGAAAAAGCTACTAGACCTTTCAAACTTTTATATTAGGTAACTTAAACTCTAGAGAACTAATTTGGCATAATTTTATTCAAATTTACTAAACGGTTTTCGAGAAACAGTGCATTTTTAACAACTGGGTCATATATGCGAAATAATTAAAAAAAAAACTAAACTATAATTTACACTACAGTAATGAAATAAAGCGTATTAGTTTGACTTTGAAAACGTATATTTTTACGTATATGTTCGTTATCTTTAAAATTTTAGTAATTTTGCTAATTTCACTTTCGACATCACCTAAAAATTTTTATAACAATGAACACGTATCATAAAGTAAAAAATAGTTAATGATTATCATTATCATGAGTGAATTTTGACAATTTTTTGATGAACTGTGACAGTTTTTGGGCTGAATTTTGGCGGTTATTTTTGTGTGAATTTTGACGGTTTTTTTGTATGAATGTTGATGGTTTTTATGTGAATTTTAACATTTTTTTGATCATTTTTAGTATTATTTGTTTGATCATAGCACAAAGTTTCAACTCTGATTTCAATGTTATAAAAATGAGTCTTAAACCCGAATTAAAATATTCTTAATCTTACAAAAAATGGGGCCCCATCGGACTTCAATAAGCCCTAGGCCCTGAAAAACCTAGATCCGCTCCTGACTGCAGATATGTAAATTCTAAAAGGTTCTGCGGTCAACGAGTCTCACTCAATAAATACACTATATGAAAAATAAAAATAGTTCATTAAAAAAAGTGCCTATGCTTACTGTATTTTTACCGATCACTCTATTTTTATACAAAATATGATTTTAATATGTATCTTGTATTCATGTTTTTCAATTGTTTGCAAACAAAATAAAATCTAAGTATATTTGATCAATAAAAAAATGGCGTATATTTTATTTATATATTGTAAACAAAAAATAATGTCTATTGATTTTATCCTTGTCTCATGTCCACATAAAATTAACTGAGGTTAGTTTGTTTCAATTTAAGAATTAACTAATTAAGAATGTTAAAAAAAGAAAAAATTTAAACGTCAAAAATAAAAGAAATCTAATGAAGTTCAGTCGGTTGAATTAAAGAGTGACCAAATAATGGGTATTACAAGTAAAACTGGGCTGATAGCCGGTGTCACCAAACCTGTACAAAGGCCAACTAAGGTACGTATCGAAGACTTTAATTTATTTCACTGATATTATTTATCGATCTGTATTCGTAACGTAAAGTCAAATCGCTCATTAATTTTATTTACTAGAAAGAAGCAGTCACGTTGACGACAATCATAAATCCAGCTCCGTTCGTATTACGTCCATTGGCAGGAATATATAATCCGTTCCCACATGGATGTTCCCTGTTATGCAATCATCCGACGCCTCATCCGTTGAAAAGTGTCATTAATGCGCTCGGTAAGATGCACCTGTCTACCTTGCGAATATTGATTTTGTATAAATATTGGTCGCCGAAAACATGAAAATAGTCAATAATAAAATTTCTGGACTATACATAGCGGGAGGTCGCTTATATAGGTGAACCTCGATAAGTTAAAATCCAAGGGTCCAAGTTTTTTACTTATCGAGAGTTGAAGTTAGAGAGGTTGTGTCAGAGTAAAAATTTTAACTTATCGAGGTTTGTAGATTTTATAGAGGATATATTTAGTTGAATAGAGGTTACATAACTTTTTTATCTATTCATTTAGAATCAATTATTTATTTATTTAAACAATCAATTATTTAAACAAAGAAATCAGTAAAGCGATTTAATGGAAGACTAAAGTGAAAATCAATTAAGATTTGGCAAAACCTTTTGTTTGGATACTTACTCATGATGACTCATTGATAATACTTTAACTTATAGAGGTCACCAAAATATTATTTTTAAGTTATCGAGGGCGATGTTCAGAATATTTGTTTAAGTTACCAAGGTTTTGTGATTTAAGTAATGGAGGTTTTATGTTTTCAGGGAAGGGAATTCAAAAATGTTTTAACTTATCGAGGTTCTACTGTATTAACTTTTAACTACTGAGGTGAATTTAATTTCACGTCAACACTGACGTGGGGGCCTCAGAGGCCCGTATATATATGGGCTTATATTTAAAAGCTTTAGGTTTTTTAGGATTTAGTGTTTAATAATTAGCTTTAGTGGATATATTTAAATAAAATAAAATTATTTGTTTATAATTAACTATAAGTTTAGAAAACACTTAGCATTTTTTGACAAAAATCACATGAGATCATAAATCACAAAGTATTTAAAATTATTTTTAAAAAATCAAC
The DNA here is from genome assembly GCA_034508555.1 of Venustoraphidia nigricollis. Classification (NCBI taxonomy): domain Eukaryota; kingdom Metazoa; phylum Arthropoda; class Insecta; order Raphidioptera; family Raphidiidae; genus Venustoraphidia; species Venustoraphidia nigricollis. The sequence continues at coordinate 1,328,303 of JAVRKA010000065.1, read as the reverse complement.
AAATTGACTTACAAATCTTACAATCTTAATTTTAAATAGTCTTTCTGGCAAATGGCACATTGGTAATTATGATACTACAATGGGAACAAAAATCAATTATTGCGAATTAGGCCTACGAGAAATTTCAAAATGAATTTACTTGCCAAAATTGCGCGCGCAAACACGTACATAGACGTTGATAGCCTCGGTACTAGAAGGTACGCGTGTGTCGTGTGCGAATGAAGGGAGTATTCAAAAATTTTACTTTCTCAAGGCCTGAGAGGCCCCCGCGACAGTAGTTAAAGGTTAACTCATTTAATTTTACTCTATTGTCAGAATACAGAAACCGATCGATAATCCGCTGCTTGTTAATCCGACACATCCAATAATCCGCTGTTTTTAAGTATGTAGAGGTCCAGAAAAATCGTTCTATAATCCGACATTTTTACGATATTGCGCTCTGTAATCCGACACACGTGTTTGCTTGACAAATATTTCTCTATACTCCGACGTTTTGTGGAGTCGTTCGCTCTGTAGTCTGACAAGAGACATTGGAAGGAGAAGACGTCCCGTTGTTTGTGTTATAAAAGTTCGAAATTAAGAATAGTTTTATCGTTAAAACCTACAATAATGCATTATGTATTATAAATATGTATTATATAAAATTGTTATTGACTTTAGGAACAAAAAAAAAGTTAAAAGAACTCTTTTTTAATAGTTAAGTTTTAGTCCGTACTTACATCCAGTAATCCGACATACGCGAAAAATTATGTTGTCGAATCAGTGAATATGAATGACTTTAGATTATAGCCACATAATATGGAGAAATATCTTATATTTCTCCATAAGAAAACGCAGTAGAATTTTAAATCGATTCTATTCGAAAAATTATTGTTGGATTGAAACGAAACTTTTCTGCACTGTACAATTTCCATTTGAAACAAGGTTTTTCTATGCATATTAATAAAAATTTTGATTAAAAAGCGGTCTGTTTCTATGTAGATTAATAATTCGTTTTTGTGTGAGTACAATCTAATGTTCTACAGCGACATTAGACTGCTCCAGAATGTATAAAAACTGTAATTATATGATCACATCTAAGGTAAATGCCAAATCAAATTTTTTGACAACGCTTCTGCAACCCAGCATTAGCCTATAAATAAACAAACGTTATTTAGTTGTCGATTAAATTTTATTTTTTGCTGTAGTCGAAAATCAGCATAAATTAAATCCAATTAATGTACCGGAAAACAAAACTGCAAATGAAGACAAAATGCTGCATCAGAGTTCAGTGCCCGAAGAACTATTCAGACGATACACCGAAACAGATTCGAGACCGCTTACACCGACTCCGACAGTAGCTAGTGCAGCGACTAAAGAGTCGGCGGCGGGAAGAAGATGCGTTACGCCCGATCCTTCAGCTCACGCTCAAAGACCAAAACTTGTTTTGGATTTACGAAGAACACATAGCCAGGTAGTTTTCTTTTTATTATTTTTCTTGTTGTTTTTATACATAACTAGCGACTTACCCGCGACTTCGTCCACGTGGTATAGATTGTACCCACAGTTTTTTTTTTTGTACAAAATCTACCCCGTTCGGGCAAATGTGTTCAAGAGACAGTCGAACATGTATTTCTTTATTTTCTAAGAAGAGTTTTTTTCCCGTTTTTAGTTTAAGCAATTTCAGAAATACAGACAACGTACCTTTTATGAATGAAACCAAAATAGATTAATGCTCCACTTTCATTCTCGATTTTATTTTTTATCGCAATAAACTGAATTTTGATATTTTCATCTGTCCTGTTCAGGAAACCCTGTCGTGGACAATATATTCGGACCAAGGAACAAAATCAACGCCGGCTCTACAAAGTCCTAGAAGCTCTTCGGCTTCAAGATCGTCGCTCAAAGGTGAAAAGTTAAATCAAAATGTCGCGTCGCCTAAAAGTGGACAGAAATCGGCAAAAGATAAGTCGCCCAGAATTAAAAAAGAAATGTCGACGCTTAAAGTGCCGTTTGAAAAAGACGAAGACGAAATACACGATAGAGACGAAAAAGACGAAATCCCAATCAGCGATCAAGATGACGACGAAATGCCCAGAAGACGCGGTAAAAAGAAGAAGCGTCAAGAGTCGAGAATAGGTACGGCTTGCAGAAGTTCCGAGCAAGAACCAGAAACACAGATCGAAACCATTACGGCCGACGGACCGGAAAATGAATCGGGTAACTTTTCAATTGTAGATTATTCGTTTGTTTGTTGTTGCCAGTTTCAAACAGTACCTTACTTCATCCATAGATGAAAAACCGATCGACGAACCAGAAGAGCAAATAGATTCCGAACTGAAAACAAAGGAGCTTCAAAGAAAATCCATCGAAAAAATCGATTCATTTCTGGAACCGTCGATGATAAGACATTTGCAACGAGAATTGAATAAAGAAATAATTGACAACGAATTTGACAGCACGGTGAGGCATTGGCGACAATTTTAACAAAATAATGAAATTTCAGTTTTGATCTTGCAGTCTACAAATTTTTCAGAGGAAAATGGCGTTAGAAGAAGCTTTTAGATGTAAGACTACAAATCAATTACCAAGTTCTGTTTCTGGAAGAAAAATCACTCCGACAGTCAGTATTGACTTTTTGTTGAAATTGCCGAGAATATTTTCAAGATCGAGTGCAAGATTTGAACTGCCATTAGATAGCAGAGAACTTGAAAGTTCGTACCATCATCCTGCAATATAAAAAACGACATCAATTCAAATGATCCAGTTTTATCTATGTTTTTTATATTTTTTCAGAAATGTCACCGATGGAATATATTAAAAACCACGTGTCTGTTTCAAATGCACGTAAACAACTTTACTGTCGCGTTTTCAATCGACATCGGAAATTATCAGAAGAAGAGGAAGATGACGAAAGAATCATGGAAGGAAATGTAATTTGATACAATATACATTCCAATATGTAAAACGGACAATATTCATGTCTGTCCGTCACACAATAACTGTCCAACGATAAACGGTGGCGTCCTAAAATTTTTCATTTAATACGTCACATGATGCACTTGAAAAATATATTTTTTTTTATTTTCTAATGTGACCCTCAAAATCGAAATTCGTTTATTTACGTTATACGTCCGTGATTGGGTCATCTAACTTTACTTCACCGGACCTGGCAGATATTTTAAATAAAGTTAGATGCAAATGGAGGCTTGCGGAGGTACAGTCGGTTAAAAAACTACAAACTCGCGCTATATTATTATTTTCAATTTTTTAATTTTTCTTTAGTCTAAAGGTCTAATTCCTTGCATAAAGTCATCCAAAAAAATATTTTTCGTGCTTGTCTATGCAAAACTGTATTAGGCATCTTGATCAATTAACAATCAAAGAAACAACTTAATAATAGCGTACTGGACTGTACTTTATAGCAGAAAAGCGACAAGTGACAAGACAACCAGCGATAACCAATCACCGACGAGCGCACGTTCTGTGCCGGTAACTGGGAGGTGGTGGGAGTCTTCCTTTCCCACAAACAACCAGGACGGCTCTAAAATATGCATTTGCGACGCTGTTTGTGACTAACTTTAGAACCTTTTAGAACCGTGGCGCGTATTATAATTGATATTTCGTCAGTTTATCTGAACAAATAAACATATTTTATAGAAAATAATTGTGGCTCTCGGTGAAACAATGGGAAAAGAGATGACTGCAAAACAAGCCGATTTCTTTAAAGATTTGGTGAACTGGAACGACGACGATTTAATTGACTTCCGAACTTGGTGCGGCCTCTGCGCGCTGTGCGAACGAATTTTAGCCAGGGAATTTTGTTCAAAGTTGTTGGATCGTACTCAAGATCCTTGTACCGAGGTATTATAACAACAGAATAAGTACGTGTTTAAACTATTTCTTTAAAACCACGAAATATTAATGTTTTAGGTAGAAAGAGCTGATTTTGAATCTCTGCCACTTAAATTGCGAAGACTAAACACAAACGGGAGGATAGTTAAAATGCTCAATTTAATTCAAAATTCGTAATGATTTCGCGTTATGCTTTGTGACGATTGCCACGGCTGCTCAGCGGCGTCTCCTGCAGGAGGGAGGATTCGTCAACAGCTCGATATCTTTAAATTCAACGAAGATAATCAATTTTCTGTATGTGGACTCTGACAATGTCTGGTCAGCCATTATGATGTACTGTTGCACAATGTGTGATATTAGCAGTAATAGTTACTAATAAATAATAATATAAGTCATGAATGTAAGATATATTTGATATGTCAAACATCCTAATTGACATTACATTAATTTTTACAACTAGTACTGTATTTCATTCAATAGATTTTCATTTATCATGATGGTTTTGAGTTTTAATAATTAAATATTTATTATATTATATTTATTGTAGTTTTAATTTATTAATGACCAGACGCGGCTCTGCACCCGATTGAGATAAAACACGGCAGCGACAACAGTAGTGAAGCCTTCGGTTCCACTGTATTACAGTCTTGCCTCGCGGGACTCTGACACTGATTTAATAACAATAAATCCCATAGAAGAAAGCCCTTTGGTTCTCCCAAATTTTCCAGTTTTCCGGGCAATTTTTCCATTTTTTACAAAAACAACAATCGCTATTAATGGCAGTGTTAAGGGGCCATCCATAAATCACGTCATATCAAAAGTTTGATAAGGGGGGGGGCTCATAAGCTTCGTGACGTCACATGTTATTTATAGTTCGTCAAGTAGTTTTTATTTTGTTAATTTTCCAGAATGTTTAATTTGATGTTGATTTTATTAAAAAAAAAAGAATAGTTACTTCTTACCACAACAGATTTATTCAGTGGATGTACATTTCGAGAGCTACGCTCCTATCTTCATCTTCATCTTATTTTTACAGATTGGTCATCGACGAAGACTCCGACTCCATGGATGATTGGATCTCAAGATTTTTGTTACCTGACCGTTTCACATGTTTGGGTCTATGGTTTAGGTCATAGTTAATGATATCTATTATATTTTTACCTGTATTGTATTTAAATTAAGGATTTTGTGTTATGTATTTAGTTTAGTGTTTTGCTGAAGATGGGAGCGTAGCTCTCGAAATGTACATCCACTGAATAAATCTGTTGTGGTAAGAAGTAACTATTCTTTCTTTTATTTTTATTGTTCCAACCACAGTGCTCTTAATGTTTTTTAATGGTAGTATGGTGCAAAAAGAAAATTTCTTTAATACATGGATCTAGATTCTTATGTTCGTACTTGAATTTCATGCTACTAAACACACGCAATGCGCCGGCCAATCACAAATCGACACCATTCTTACATTGTACCAATGCTTTGTACCTGTCCTTCAATAGCTTCGCCGCCTCAGCTATATACTCCATCTCTAAGATCACTAGATTCATGGGTGCTTACTCTTGAATATAAATATTTAACCACATTCCAACTCAAACATATTTTATTATCGATATATTATAATTACATAGTTTTAACACGACGTAATTCTTCGATAATTTGATTGCATTTTTCTCTCTTTATTACATGCATACAATAGAATTGTTTTTTTTTTACCGCAGTGCCAATATTCAGACGCAATAAATTATTCACAGGCAATTTTTTTTCACAAACAAATAATTAATCTCTACTGTATTTAATTTCAAGTAAGATATTTTTACAAGGAAAATACACAGGTAAAATCACATTCTAAACCTCTATCACATTTTTTTTTAAACATTTGTTTTCTTGAACTGGTAATAACGTTCTGTATTTCGTCCCGCCATTTACCTTCGATTAGCATAGCTGGGCACCGTTAATCAAATACTTAACTTCGTTAATCGTTAATCCGTTACTAAAAAAGTTAACTTCGTTAATCGTTAAGCCGTTAATCTTGCAGGTTAACGATTAACGAATCGTAAATCGTTAACTCGCGATAGAAATTCTATTTTATATTTAATGTTAATACGGGCTATGGAAGTTTAGGCAGGTTATGAAATATTAGTGAAAGAAGGGTGTATCATTAGAGTTTTTAATAATAAATGTTCAACTCAAAATACAGCTAGTCTGACATAAGGTGCATATTCCCCTTCATAAACAACAATATATTGAAGTTTTCGTCGGAAAGTGAGGCTCTTTTAGGCGTTAAAATGTCTTTTCCCGTAGAAAAAAGGCGTTCGACTGCAGCACTTGACGGTATAGCGGTACTATATTTAATAAACAGATTTATTATTAAAAGAGTCTTTTGACTTCATGTCTAGCCACATTTTGACGAGACTTTGAGCTTTAGTTCTTAAAGATTTGTGACTTTTAGACTTTTCTTTACTTTGAGTGACCGAAATAAAAAAGTCTTCTTCATCTTCCGTACATGTCTGAACGTGTTTTTCGCGGCGCGGCACGGTCCGCACGGTGTCCTTGTGAATTGTAGGTACTTAATTAACGATTGAACGGACTTATGGCAAGTTAACGAAAGTTAATGTGTCCGTTAACATTTTTTAAAGTTAACTGAACAGTTAAATCGTTAAGCACTTTGTTAACTTCGTTAATTAACGATTAACGGATTAACGAGTTAATGCCCACCTATGTCGATTAGTACCTTCATATAAAAGTTTGACCGTTTAAAAATGCGTCAGTCTTCCTATCTTCACTACTAGAATTGTTTAGGTGAACAGCCCATCTTGAAACCCAGAATAAATACATAACCAGAAACATAACTCGGATGCGGTGCCTTTTATGTGTCTACTGACGGACTCGTGACCTTGGTTCCAAGTAATAGATAGTTTATTGTTTTTCCGTAGGCATACCTAATAATTTGTACATTTACGGTTTAGTTTTAAAAAATCTCTTTCTGGCCTATCTTGTATGTTGTTAAGCAAAGATAGAATGGCTACCGCAATTATCCCTACCTCTCTCACTCTGCTAGCACAGTTCTGACTAGCACTCCATATCTACACTTCACTGGATAAAATGTCTTCTTAAACCCGACGCATAAGTGACACACCATTGGCCTTTTTAAGATAGAATCTCGGGTTAACCGAACACCGAGGTTATGGAAAGAAATAATGCGCGTAATAGAGAGTCATATATCTGGTTATTTATTTATTCTTGTGCTATCAGTGCGCGAAAAAAGGAATCAACGACTCGATATCTTACCAATATTGTTACATAGACAATGACGTAATTTGTCAGATTAGCGGTTTTTAAACAATAAGACTTGATTCTGACCACAGACAGTACGAAGGTAATCGACGAGACAAAAAATAAATGTTCACAAAGAAAAAAACCAGTTCAATAAAATGTTTTCAACCAAGAAGGTGTGAAACTACAGCATATTATTTTAATGGACTTGTTTGCTATTTTTTATTTATTTATTTTTAAATCAGTCTTTGAATCTAAACCAGCAACATGACTTGACTTTATAATACAAGCTCCTAATAATAATTTTTTTATTGGCAAGACTTACTTATACACAATTAATCGAGTCATTAAAACAGATTTTTTTTACTCCAAATTATTAAAAAAAAAATTCATAGGTGATTTTAAGTTCAAAAAAGCTTTGAAAGCCACTTAGAATATCTACTTTCTTAAAGTTAAAGGCATTCCTCAGTGCGTTTCTTATGAATTAAGATATTTTTTTTAAATTAGTGTGTTGATTCTCATCCATGTTTATTTATATTAATAAGTTAATTGAGAACTTGGATATTTAATAAATTGATGCTAAATTTTCAAAATTTGCAACGTTTCGTTGGTTTATTTTCAACTTCTTCAGGCAAGTTTTGAGGTTAGCATATTCGTTAAAATTTTGTAATGCATATAACAAGTCGATTGAAATTATAAGATCAGATAAATATATTATATGTAAAGAAAAGCTTCACATCAATTTGATCTTATAATTTCAATCGTCTTGTTATATGCACTACAAAATTTTAACGAAGATGCTAACCTCAAAACTTGCCTGAAGAAGTTGAAAATAAACCAACGAAACGTTGCAAATTTAGCATCAATTTATTAAATATCCAAGTTCCCAATTAACTTATTAATATAGTTTTTTAATTCACTAAACTTTTCTAAGTTTAAATATTTGTCTTTTTCTTTAAAAAATTTACGAAAAAAGAAACCGATCCCCTTTATTTTATACTATCTTCTAACAAATAGTGAAAATAGATTCTGACGTGGAAAGGTTATCTAATTAAATACATAGTAATTCTCTATACATTTTATCTATTTTTCGCAGTTTATAATCATTTTTCTATATTTATCATAGCAAAAGCTACTTAAGAAAGTTTTCATTTAAATATATTATTTGATTTAGATCCAAAGAGAGGTATCCTATTACTATTTAATAAAAATTACTGTAAAACCTATTTATTAGACAATAAACATTAAAAAACAAAAAAAAAATGTTTTTTTATGATACAATATGTATATATACGATGGCGCCATATTTTATTAGCAGTTTGAGCACCGTTTATTTGTTTGTCACTGCAAGGTTAACAGCAAATCCGACAACAATGGCCATAGACTGTCCCTGCATATACCGGGTGTCTCAGAAATCGCGCACCTAATTGTCGGGATCGAAAGAGAAAAATATTCTGAGCCCAAAAATCCATGTTTGGAATTTTTTTTTAACGTAGTTAATTAGTAATTAATTAATGAAAGTGACCAATCAGGAGCGCGCTACAGAAGAATAAAAAGTGAGTGGGGAGGCAGCAGGGGACGCTATTGGGCCTTGACAATAAATAAGGAGAACGGAAGAATAAAAATACAGAAGCTTCTTGAGAAAAATAAATCAGCCGACGACCCGCTCTCGGTTTGTCTGAGTCCATTATTTTTTTACTGTAACAATAATTATTATTTTATTAATTAACCGAAATAAATCAGCCGACGACACTCTCTTCTGTAGCGCGCTCCTGATTGGTCACTTTCATTAATTAATTACTAATTAACTACGTTATCAAAAAATTCCAAACACGGATTTTTGGGCTCAGAATATTTTTCTCTTTCGATCCCAATTGGGTGCGCGATTTCTGAGACACCCGGTATATCAAAAATAAAATAATAATGGGATCACAAACTAAGGTCATTGTTCCGACAATGTGTTTCGCGACCCAACTTTAACCCATTTTTTCCCAGTGTTCCAAAATTGGAACAAGCGTTTAAAAAAATGTTATGCTGAAAGAAATGTTCATAAAGTTTGCCAACTTGCATTATTTCAAACAGAAAAATCACACTTAATTAAAAAAATTGCTGTTATTAAATACTATTTATACAAAACTCGGGAAAAAACGGGTTAATGTTGCGTAAATGTGCCTTTATCTAAATCGTCTGTTTATTGTCTAAATATATATTTTTTACAAAATATCTTTTTGTTTTTCATTTTTATTTTGTTTTTATAAACAATCAACAATAAATAAGCTTAACAAAGTTCACTAATTCTAAAAAAAAATGCTTGTTTTTCATTTTCACTGGGAAACGGGTTCAAAGACAATATCCGAAAATGAAACTGTTAAAATTGCTTGAAATTTTTGCATCTCGTTAATTTATTTAATACAACAATAGTCCATTGAAATATTACATTGGTTTTTATTCTTCTGACAAAGATGTTCTAATATAAAAAAGCGGAAACATGTGAAGTATGCTTTAAAAAATACATTTTCAAAAAAATTACTATTGATTACTAAATAATAGGACAATTTTGTGAGTGATAGCCTGGCTTCAATACAAATCAACTTACAAGGAACTTGGTTTTGCGGGTGTCACTTTTACGCACAACGTAAAATTTTTCTAAATGAGAAGCCTCTATATGTCAGCGGCCATGAAAACATATTAAAATAGATAACCCGGCGTCATGCTAAACAAGTTCAAGTATAGATTCTGCGCAGAATGACTGTTGGCTCCAGCGTGACAAATTTCGGAAGTTTTCATTAAAAGTGTTGGATCACTTTCACACAGTTTGTGCTGAGACCCAGCGGTAAGAGGCGAGGTAGGCAAAAGACATATTGTGGGTGTGACCTTCTTTAGCTCTGTCTCGCTCAAATCATCCGCACGTTTCAATTTTTGGCTGGTGCCAACTACGAAGCTAAAAGATGCTATTGCAAGGGTGCCGCTGTCAATTGATTACTCTAATTTTTAGAAATATTTTGAAGATTTAAAAAGCTTTTCCGAAAAAAACTATTGGCGTTTTAGACTGAAATTTGAAACGGGATTTAAAATACATGATTTTTAAGGATTGAGTCGTATTTAAATAAAAATAATAAATATTTGTGGCTATATTAGGTACTTGTGCACGATTTAAAACACTTTCCCAAAAATAGTCAATAGGGATGTTGACTGTATTCAAATAAAAACATAATTTTAACGAAAAGTAGTAGTTTCTATGATAGAAATACAAAAAAACACTATATTTTTCCTTATTTTTAAGGAATTTAATTAATATTTAATAAATAAAACCTAATAAAATCACGCTCAAGTCATGTGACAACAGACACCAATCAGAGCGCATGACGTCATATGTTCAGCCGCTGTCAAAAAAACTTCATTGTTTGGTTAATATTTAGTGTGTAATTTATTATTATTTGTTTATAGGAAACGTCAAATTACATGTAACTATAGCAACGACTACGAAACAACTTTTCATCACCTCAGTTTACTAACGTTTATGAGCACAGAATACGCATCTATAGGATGGTAGCTCCCATGTAAACTTTTGAGCCTCCTTTGGTATGAACAGGTGACGTCACGCGACTAGTATTGGCGTTTTGGACCGAAATTTGAAACGGAATTTAAACTACATGATATTTAAGGACTGAGTCGTATTTAAATAAAAATAATAAATATTTGTGGCTATATTAGGTACTTGTGCACGATTTAAAACACTTTCCCAAAAATAGTCAACATCCCTATTCAATTCTAATAAGGTCTGCCTTTCTGCACGAAGTCTATAGAACTGAGTTTATTACGTTTTGTAGTAATTTTATAGAATCGCAATACGTTAGTTTTTAAGAAGGAGTGTAGTCTTTATAAAAAATTTTGACACCGGGCCTTTTGTCATTTGCATCGCACAGCTGCGCTTGAACTAGCTTTTCATTCGCTAAACCTTTTAAGAGCTACCATACAGAATACAATCTGTTTTCATCAATCATACAAATAAGATGTTTATGTTTGAATCTTCGTAGTTGTAGTTTAAGTCAACGAATCTAAAATTACAATCTATAAATATTCACAAAATATTAATCATGTAGTAAGTTAGTTGAATGACTAGTGCTATAAAATAACGATGCAAAAGTTTCAGCTTCGTAAAGAAGTTTTTTTTTAATTACCGAGAAGTTGTATTTTAATGATTTCGGAAAGTCGTTCTTTTTCTGAGTGCGTTCAACAAACTCAACACAAGACAGCGCTATTAAGAAACACATTTCACAGAACTCAGTGCAATTATTCAACGCAGCACTGTTCGGTTCATCAACTGCGCAACAATAAGACCATGGCCGTGTTAGTTGGCATTTTTGCGTCCATTTTTATTTATTGCGCATGCTCAAAAAACCCGGGAAATTGTGTTTATTTATGCGCAAACAACTTTTACGAGTTCGCTATAAATAAAAATGGACGCAAAAAAATGTCAACAAACACGACCCATGCTAGTCATCTCCTCTGTAAATTCCAGAGGTTACTGCACCAATCATGAAGAGTTATTCATAGAAAAAATTAACTACCGCTGATTAATTTAAATCCATAGTTAGGGCGTATTTGTTTGGATTCAACTGGGTATTGTCACGTTTTTCACTGGTTTAATGGAGAAAAAATAATTAATCCATATTTTTTCGTTATTAAAGATATCAATAAATAAGAAAGTTATAGTTGTTTAAAAATTGACCTGCTATCGTACAAGTTGTGACGTCATATGTCTGCAGTCTACATACAAGCAGCAAGGAGACTTAAGTAGGTACATGCATGGCGGAAATATTGCACTTACTTAATTATTAAGCTACCAGTGACGGCAACTCAGGTACCAAAATAGTAGGAGTGAGTCATCATTAATAGAAACTAAGGTTGGGCATTAGCATTGTTGAAGGTGTCTAGGCGAGACGCGAGAGGGCGCGGGAAGTAGTCTTTTCCAAACAGTTGGGATAAACAGACTTGAATAACCCAGTAATGGGTGCGGTTCACTTACTGCAGTGGCAAAGCAATGAAACAATATGTATACCCGTCCAACGCATAAAACTATGCCGCTCATATTACATTGTGAAGTGTAAGTGCATGACGGACTCCTTAAATTTTGAAATTATAGCGTACGGAAGTTTTAAAAACTCCATTCAAAATAGTTTGTTGAATGCACGCGTTTTTCAATTTTTTAACAACTATAGAGCATCGTTATAGTTTTAAAAGTGATTCATTTTATTGGAATGGTAAAAAAATGTCTTGTGAGTTGTGACCTCTTCAACATTGAAGAAAATAATGAAAAAATATTACAACTGTTATTTGTTTTTTAATAGACTGTACACAATATACTAAAACAATATACAATACATACTTTTTCTTTTATGTGGCAAAAATGTGGGCAAAATATGTAAAAAGTGAATTTTGTTTTTGAATAAATAAAAAGCGTTGCAGCAGGTATTATGCCTTTATAAATGCATTTAAAGTAGTCCTAACGTGTTATAATAAATAAAAATCACTTTTCGACAGATTTTGCTCGTTTTTTTCATAGGTTCAAAATAACGTTTTCTAATAAATCCCAAAGTTTCAGAGTTTTTGACCGTTTAGAACGCGAGATAATTTATAACAAAGTTCGCAATTTCACATGCTTTCCACGGTAATTTACGAAAATTGCGAACTTTGATATTAATTATCTCGCGTTCTAAACGGTCAAAAATTCTGAAACTTCGAGATTTATTAGAAAATGTTATTTTGAAATAGCAAAATCAGTCGAAAAGCGATTTTTCTTTATTATACCACGCTTGAACCACCTTAATGTTTTCAAGTTCTCAAAACTAAAAAATTGTATATACGAAATTATTAATTACAAAAAAGAAAGTAAAAAAAAAAATGGGGACAGAACTGTTGAAAATTTAAATAAATGTGGTTGGACATAAATAATCATCAAATTAAAAACTAAACTAAGAGTCGTCAATAATTCTCAATAATTACTATGTAAAACTTCAGGAACCAAAACGTGATTAACTAACTAACCTAACATTTGTAATCACTGAACAGAAACATTCCGTACAAAACTACAGCGCTGCATTTTGAAACGCGTTTGCAGCTTTCTTGACTGACCGATAAACTGAACTAATGAAGCAATATCCGTCAAATATTTGTTAATCTGGGAACGCTCATTTGTTCGCGTAAATTCTGCAGGAAATATTACGCAATCCACCTCACGAATCCAATAACGTTCCCGACACACTGATGTCATGGGAAAAATTGCAATTGGGTTTCATTTTTCTCTGCAATGCGTGTCGATACGATAAAACTGGCAACTTGCGTGAGACACGTCGCTAATACAGTGCTGTCGTCTACTGCAAACAGTTTTTTCCAATTGCTTTAATCGCTAAACTATTCTAACAAGTTTAGAGACAGATGCCACCACTATATTGTTAAGACAACGCAGTGCCAGAGGAAACAAAATTGACAAAACAAATTAATAATAATCACTATTTTTACAAACCTAATATAAAAATCTACAATTCACAATACTGCTGCGTCGTGTCCGGCCATCAGGGGCGACAAAGTGCCTGCCACTTTATGGCCGTGTTCTATTTCATAGCGAGTGTCCATTGATAAACCTGCAAATCAAATGGAAAACTTTTGAATAAATGCGTAGATCAGATCCTTGATGATTAATAATTATAAAGATGATTAGAAGATTTAAGATCAATAACTTAGTCAAGACGAATTATCATTCGAAACGTTTCGTATCCTATATTAATACTTCATCAGGCAAACGGAAAACTTGTAAAAACGATGGCGCAAAAGTTGTCTACCGATGTTCTTTGGCTGTAATTTGTTTTATCAATGAAAAACTTTGGTTCTGCTTTTGGATTATGTTTATCTGATGTCTTAAATTGTTTTTCATTAAGTCGAGAAAATTATATCGGCCAAGTGACTGTTGCCAGAATTGATGACCAAACGGGGCCGATTTATCACTCTTGCCAGAACTTTCGGCGATAGGTTCTTGCATTCTTGACGGGTATTTTCTTTGAGGGCTTTAAGAATCTGAGACTTGTTGACATAGACTCGTGACTTCAAAAAATCCCACAAAAAAAACTCGGGAACGGTTAAATCAGGCTATCTTGCCGGCCAGTGCAAATCTCTAAAACGAGAGATTAGGTGACCTGAGAAAAGCAGGCTTTAGAATATCGGAATATTAGATGAATTGGGACTGGAAAACATGTGGTTCCAACAGGATGAAGCAACCGATATTCTGAAGCCTGTTTTTTCCGGGTCGACTAATCTCTCGCTTTGGCGATTTGCACTAGCCGGCAAGATTGCCTGATTTAACCATTTTGTGGGATTTTTTGAAGTGACGACTCTATGTCAACAAGCCTCAGACTCTTGAAGCCCTCAAAGAGAATATCCGTCAAGAATGCGAGAACCTATCGCCGGAAGTTCTGGCAAAATGCCATAAACCGCCGTTGGTCGTCAATTCTGGCGGCGGCCACTCGACCGATATTTTCTTATATATATGTCAAATCCCATACAGACACAAGTCTCTTCAAAAATACAGTGGACCCCCGGTAATCCGGCACCCCCTGTAATCCGACATGGTCTATTATTTATTATTGAATATTTTTTTGACAATCTTCACTAATGCCTGATTGAACAAGTTCAGAGTACATATAAATATATAACATATAGAATCTTATCATTGGATCTGTAATTTGTCGGATTACAAGGCACTCTTTTGTAAAAAATTCCGAACTATAGGGGGTCTTAGGCAGTACTCTATAATCCGACAAATTCAATAGTTCGACACTGCTCTGCAAAATGTTTGTCGGATTACCGGGGGTCCACTGTAGTGACCTTGAAACGTAAAAAATGTTGGAAATGTTGGTTTATATTTTTAGGCCCGTTACAATAACGTCCCTATATACTGGCAAGTTAAAAACAGTTCCAACAATTTTAATTATTGTCAAACCTAATCGGTTATGTTCTAATAGCTACAAAAGATAAAAAAAACAACAACAAAAGATCATTACGTTTGGACTTACTGGACGTGACATCAATTCCAGTTCCAATAGGACTGCCTTCAGGGATGAAAGCTGCGACTAGTAGGGCAAATATCACTAAGAGTGCTCCAAATACAAACGGTGGCCCTGGTATCAGCTAAAAAAAATGGTTTTTATAAAATGTCATTTTTAAATATATTTAAAAAAAATAATAATGCATAAATCCCTCGAATATAAAATGTGTAAGGGGCCGTTCAAGTATTACGTAAGCACTATAGGGGGCGGGGGTGGTCTTTATTTTTCTTATTTTTGATGACATGGGGGTGGGGGGATCTAGATGGTAATTACGTCAGCAGTAATTATTTACTTTTTTCTAGAATTATATCTGCTGCTCATGAATCAATAAAAAAAAGATTACATTAAAAGAAAAATGCATATACTGTAAGGTCTCGATAATCCGGACTAATTAAAACCGCTGTTATCCGGATTAGTAAAAAATTCGGATTACTGAAGCAGCCCAGCTTTTTTATTGTAAAGGTAAATGTTTATTATAAAATAACTAGAAAATAGTACGTAAACAAAAAATTATGCAAAATGGAAGTATATTTATTAAATTTTATATTATTGTTTGCGTAACCTTTTTCTGCTAGCTCTAAAATTATTATTTCCATAGATTTCGGTATAGAAGTTTTGCTTTGGCAGATAAGATTTCGTAGGGAATTGGAACATGTCTTGATCGTTGTGTACAAAACCATGCATACAAATGAGTTTCCATTTCTGGATATTCGGCTTTTTGTAATTCCGTTCGGGCGCCGGGACCGGAATAAAAGACGGAACACATACATAGTAAAAATCCAAAATACTCATTAAAATATACCATATCTTTTGATTTTGCTTTTGTTCTTTTTTATATCGGAAATTGATGTTCCTATCCTGTATTAATTTGCCAAAACTTTTCCACTTTCACCACGGGCTATGTCGAATTTTTGTTTTATTGACAACGTAGTGTGTTTTCTTCTAGAAGCTATTTTAACATATACGTGTATAAAATTATTTTATATACTTATGTAGAACATAAAATAACGCACCTATATACAATTAATACTCAATCAAAACAACGTCACACATATAATGCCTGCTTATAGGAATCCTCAGATATGTATCAGATCCGACCGAATACATGGCGGGGAATCACTCACTATCGCTATAGTATCGAATGCTATTAATTTGAATGAAATAGACGTTTAAAAACGCAGATCCGAATTACTAAGTACTGTCAAATCCGGATTATAAAGTACACAATGTAATTGAAATGCTTAGCCGAATTATCAAAGAATCCGGTTTACTGAATGTCCGAATTATCGAGGCCTTACTGTACCAATGGTGGGGGGGTAAGAGCTTTAAGTACAGATCAATTAACAAGTCGAGAATTATTTTAAAACACTACATATTTTTTTATGAAAATAAAATAAAAAACAGCAATACTTAAAAAGAAAAATAAAAATTGAAAAATGTAAACGTTTTGTTGAACAAATACAAAAAAAAAACTGTAAAAGTGATAGGTACGTAAATAAAAGTTTTGAGCTTTTTTTGAGCTTACTTTTGTTGACAAGGGGGGCGGGGGGATAAATTATTGTAATAAATCTGCTTACGTAATACTTGAACGGCCCCTAATGTATGTAACACCTACATTCAAACTGTACCTTAGGGGCCATTCATTAATTACGTGAGGCTACCGAGAGAGAGAGGGGTTCTCAAAATCTCTACATGTCTTATCTCGGGGGGAGGGGGTGTAAAAGCTATTCTTCTGTAATATTTTATAAGTCGAAATGTGTGATTTCTAACATAGAAGTGATGAATATTTGAGAGCTATTAGCGTTGGGAAAAACAGCTTTGAGATCTTAATAAATTTTAAAAGTAAACATCTTTGATTTACGTCAAATTATGAGTTTTAGTGCAATTGATTTTTTCCTAAAACCAAATAAAATCTTACGTAAAAAAGGGGAGGGGGAGTCCGAAAAATCTTATTTGCTCTTACATGGGGCGTAATTAATGAATGTCCCCTTAACAGGAGTTGGCAAAAAGAGACTTGTGAGCCTCACGTAGCTCTTGAGGTATGCCACTCTTCATAAATACTGAACATGAAAATTAAATCTCTATAATTTCCTTTACTTGGTGAATATTCGACCACATATCCGGAAAGCATATCTATGTTACAAAAAATATAACTAAGTTTAAAAAATTCTAAATTGTCGTGCTACTTATGTTTGGTTTGTCTGTCTCAATTGTTTGCGAGCCCTAAGCTATGTAATATTCATACTCGAGGGTCAACATTGATGAAAAACTAATCCTTACATTTGTATCGGGATGTAAAGGTGTCGTGACATTGCGACCTTTCAAATGATCTTCGTTGAGGTCCACATGAAACAGATAGAAAATGACTCCAAACATGGCCGGACCCAGTCCATTGCATAGACCTCTCATTCCAGTTACCATTCCTTGGACAACACCTTTAAAACAATACGAAAATTGCTATTTCAAAAAAGATCATTACAATCGTAAAGTTGATAAAAACAGAATGACGTTATTAAAAATACATATTTGGCTCCTAAGTCATAGATTATAAAAAAATTACAATGAGCCTCACCCTCATAAGCTCACATAAGAAGTTTAACTTCTTTACTTTTTCATATTATAATTACGACCAAATTATTACACATTTTAAGAGGGCGCTTTGATGTTTATGTTATGTGAAAATTCTCACATGGACAGATCGTCACATTCATACCATAGTTTTATTTACATACTATAATCTACAGAAAAACATTTCTAATATGAATTGCCTGTAGTATATCACCATCATAACCTCACATTAATGGACGTTAAACGTCAGATTCAAATCGTGCATAACCAAGTACTGACTTTATATGTTTATCCTTGTCTTACTATTTTGCGAATTAAAATGCAAACACTATAAACTTCTGTCCTTGTCAGTTTCATGTAATTCAGGAGACAAACTAATTTTCCCTTAATATGTTTCATTCTACTTCCCCTCAATTTCTTACATTTTTCAAACAGATACATTGCTAAAGAATATAGGATATATTTTATTTCTACAAAGCTGCAGAACGCTATATAATTGTTATAAACAATCATTGTTACAATGCTAAATTAGAAAAATTTATTTTTTATCCACCAACACCGTCGGGACTTAAACCCGAATCTTTCCATTTTCGCGGCGGAATGAGTTATCAATTACTCTACGGTGCGATATCTAAACAATCAATTTATCATATGAATTGTTTAGATATCGCACCGTAGAGTAATTGATAACTCATTCCGCCGCGAAAGTGGAAAGATTGGGGTTTAAGTCCCGACGGTGACTGTGGATAAAAAATAGATTTTTCTAATTTAGCATTGTAACAATTAATGTTTATAACAATTGCTAAAGAAGTTAACTTAAAAATTCAGTCATTACCTTGTCTGTCGGCATCAGAATGCATTGATACGAATGCACTTATAGCAGGATATGTTATACTAGAAATTGACGCTAAAACGCCAGCTGCCCACATCATCCTAAAAGAATTACAAAAAATAAGAAAAAACCCGGGTCGCAGTGCCAAAACCCTGCCGACAATATAGTGTATTTGCTTGTATAGGGCCGTGTGGTTTTATACTTTTATTATGTGAAATTAAGTTTGTTTTTGGGCAAAATAAAAAATTTAACCCCTTAATACACCCCTTAAAATACATTTTTTTCTTAATTGTAACATTATTATCAATCTAACGTCTACACCGAATTAAATACACCCTTCAATAAATAAGTCACTATCTGCAAACTAGTGTTTTCATAAAATTTGTAAATCCGGTCCTGTCGGGCCGATTTTATTAAAATTGTGGGGACACTTTTTAATCACTACCAGAGGATTAAATTTCAATTTTGAAACGATTCGGAGAATTTTTTCGGTATTTTGGGGCCCAAAAACAGTTTTCAACTCCTAAAAACTACCCTTAAAATAGCCTGATTAGGCCCATTTTAAATAGGCTTCTTGCGGTGATGGGTTTCAACACGTGGCCCAAATTTCGTTGAAATCAATTAATTCTTTCGAAAGTTATCGCGCGTACACATATATATATATATATATATATATATATATATATATATATATATATACATATATATATAAACATTTTTAAAAATGGTGCCAAAGTGCTTAGGAGGTTATGAAACGTCGAGAAATTTTGGTCCGACCCCTAGGTCCCGCCATCCGACCGACGCCAATAGTGTATGTTGCCATATGGCAAATACACTAACAAATTAAAATGTTTAAATGCAAGCTAAGCAGCACTCAACAGAAGTCAATAAAAATTGTGAGCGCGCTAATAAAACATGGCGCCGGTCTGTCGGTACTCTAATGAAGTTCTATGATTCTTAACGATCTGTTACAAAAGAATATTTTCATTTTTAAGGAGCACCTGCATTGAAATCCAATTTTTTTGCAAAATTTCCTGAAGGGAGAACAATTAACTCTCGTCCTTACCATTTTTTGCTACCGAATCCGTACCACATCAATTGCAACATCTCAAATAATAAACCTAGCATGATGGCGTGCTTGGCTCCCAGTGATTTCATCAAAACGCCCAAAAACAACTGAGCTCCGATTGACAAAACACCAACAATAGCTATGAACACCGCCACCATAACCACATTGAAATTCATAACCTGTTAAAGAAAGGAATGTTTTCGGTCAAAATTAACATAGAATTGCATAAATATTTCAATCCAAGTCCTAATACGGTTTAGTGAAACAACGAATACGAATAATATTCTTATTTGCCGAATACTTTCATGACATTCGTAATTAGCGACTCCCTAGAAATCCCATATAGATATTGCGTTGCAATCGCAGACCCAGTCAGGTTTTGGCATGAAGACACATTTTCCTACGTTGAAAAAATTTGCTCGAAAATATTTCTCAATAAAACCGTCCACGATGGCTTCAGAAAGGCTATTTTCAATAGCAGGAAATATGCAAACGGAAAAAAAGGAATCGCTTGTCACCAAAAAACCTGTGACTGTTTCTTAAATAAAAATTTACCTATAGTTAATTTTAATTTTAGCGTATTTAATTTCCTTCTTTGACTAATAATTGCGTGCAGCTATAGTAGAATCAGGTATTCGTATTCGGCGAATAGTACAATCGGTATTTATATTCGTAAAAACAGTATTCGTTGCATCACTATTTATAATGTTTGAAATTAAATGGAAGAACTTCGATATAAGTAGCACTTACCAATTTCAAATATACGAAAATGCATGAATATTGTCCTGCTTCAGGTAAATACGACAGAAAAACAGTAATACAAAGCATCAATATCGTAGGATCCTTTCCGACTTTGCGTAAAGCCTAAAACAATGTCATCGATGAAACAACGATTTTAGATCGTTTGGGTTCGGTTTTTAACTGCACTAATTTGATTGAGAATTTTCCGTCTGTTATAGCTGGAGGGCTGTTAAACATTTCTGGGCAGGTATTTGAGATATTGTGAAAATATGTAAAATAATTCTTTAGTGATATCCGAATACAAAAACACATCTGGCTGAAGGGTAGTGGGGCTTAACGGAGCTTCAAATTTTTAAATTAGCAAAATTTTTGCGTATTAAAAAATCCTTGAGGCATTTTGAAATTTTAATACCTTAAAATTTAGTATTTAAGGAGTTAAAAAATAATAAGCCAGACGTTTTAATCGGGGCTAAAACTTAGCCAGGTGCTTGCAAAATTGTATGTTTTAAGACTTAAAAAATATATTTGAGGCACGTTGAAATTTACACAGAATAATATTGGTAACTAAAAACAGCTTTATTCAAAAAGACAGGTCATTTCGTTGGGGCATTTTACCTGCCAGGTGTTTAATATGTTTATGTGAGTGCGAGTGAACAAGCGCTAAAAACAAGCGCAGGTAAATTGCCCCAGCGAAATGACCTGTCTTTTTGAATAAAGTTATTTTTAGCCCCGATTAAAACGTCTGGCTTATTTATTTTTCAACTCCTTAAATACTAAATTTTAAGGTATTAAAATTTCAAAATGCCTCACGGATTTTTTAATACGCAAAAATTGTGCTAATTTAAAAATTTGAGGCTCGGTTAAGTCCTGCTACCTGTCAGCCAGGTCTGTGTTTTTGTGTTCGGATATTGTACAAATTTTCAAAGTGCCCAAATATGCTTAACAGCTCTTGGGCTATTAACACACCAATTGCCTACATTCTACAACATTTCACTTACCGCAAAAGGATCGGCTTGTTCCCAACTGATCGGTGTTCCCCACGAGCTCGGCCTGACTTTCTCCGGTAAACTTTCCGGCACGGCGACGAGTATAAAAAATACATCGAGAATTGCAACGGCCGTTGCCAGAGCGACGACCAGCGTTTCCGACCACGCGTCCATTAAGTAAGTACCCAATGCCGGAGATATCACCATACTCGCCGCGAAAGTTGCCGATACCAAGCTGTAGGCGAGCGGCCTTTCGTGTTTCTCCGTCACGTCGGCGACGTATGCAAAAACCACACTGAATGTCACCGCGAAAACACCACTTATACTGATCATTGCAAAAAACCACCTGCAAAACGATTTGATTTCAATTTTAAACATTCACTCGCGATCCACAACGTAAGACCAATCAATTAAGGGGTTACACTACCTAGGCGAGTCGAAAAAATAAGCTTTTTTGGTGACTTTTTTTCTCGAGTTCTAGGTGGTGGATCAAAAAAAAAATTTAGGAGTTTATTACACATAGGTATATTAAACTTTTCAAAAATATTTTTTATTTATATACAGATTGTATCAACTTAAAGCTGTCCATAGGGCACTCTGTGTGTAAGACAGAGCTCTATATACAAACGATAAGTAAGAGTGAGAAAATGATCGCTAATAGGTAGTAATTACTGTGGTTACTGTAAAATAAATTTAAATAAACGTCTTTGTTTTCTAAGTAAAAATAGCCATTTTATCAATTAATGACAGTCTGTAGTCACTACCGAAATTATTGATAAAATGGTTATTTATACCGTTCACGAAAAAATCCAAATAATTAAATGGTTTTATGGTGGTAATTCAACCGCCGACGTAATAAATTTATTTGTAGCTGCCTTTGAAAACAGACCGACTTCTTCTAATAATTTAAACGAACTAAAAATACAAATTTCTAATGCATATCAGTCTGTTGACCATGAGATGTTAGCCAATGTGAGGAAAAGTATTTATAATCGATTAGGTTATTATTTGGCAGAACGTGGAGGTCTTTTCGAACACTTAATAAATTAATTATTAAAATTATTGTTCAAACTGTTGTTAATAAATAATACGAATTAATATTACGGTTTAGTTGTTTTAGTTTGTAAACTGGTAAAAAGATTTACAAGTATTATTTATTTACAGTAACCACGGTAACTATTAGCGATCATTTATCTCACTCTTACTTATCGTTTGTACATAGTGCTCTGTCTTACACGCAGAGTGCCCTATGGACAGCTTTGAGTTGATACAATCTGTATATATATATATAACAAAATGGCGTCGAGACAGTATAAAAAACAGAAAAAAAATATTTTTTCGGAGAAAATCGGCGGACACCGTATCTCGTTAAATTTTCGTCCGAATGACTTGAAATTTTAACTACAACTTCTTAAATAGTTTTTCCATAGAAGTACACACGATGTGTAATAAAGCCCTCAATTTTTTTTTTCGATCCACCACCTAGAGCTCGAGAAAAAAATTCACAAAAAAAGCTTATTTTTTCGACGCGCCTAGGTAGTGTAACCCCTTAATTGTTAGTGATTCGATTGATTTACCATGTGTTTATCGTCATTAGTGGTATTGGAGCGCACGTAAAAAATACTGTTACTAGAAGAAAAAATTTACGTCCCCAGACATCTGATAAAGCTCCTATAAGGGGAGCACTTAAAAAAGATAGAAAACCCTAAAAACAATAAACAAATTATTAGGTAATAATAATATTAATATAATCAATACTTATACACTAACATATTATGATGATGACCTTAGATGTTGGTCGTCTATAATCTACAATCAATCACAAATATACGATATTATAAAAATGTAATTTCGCTATAAGTCAATCAAGCTCAAATTAGAGTTGATTTGAAAAATGCCATCACTGTTATAAGACTACTTCATCTCAAGTGAAGAATCCTACAGTAGCTCAATAATTAGACACTCTCGATAATTTGCCATTTTTAATAATAATAATAATAATAATAATGCGTTTAACGTCCGTTTCTCGACTTTATGTCATAACAGACGCCATTCGCACCATTACTATTTTTCATTTTACCACTTCCCGTTTTTTTCTACATTTCTTAAACTTCAACTTATATAATAGCAATGGGCGAATGAAGGAATTACAGGAAATTAGGATAAGGTAGGTAATTTTTGAACTAGGAGCTTGATAGGTAATCGGCCATGGCCTCAAATAAGGAACCACCTCGATATTTATCTGGAATTAATTGAGGGAAACCATGGAAAACCTCAATCAAGATGGCCGGTACAGGAATTACCGTTTCTCGGCGAAAGGCAGTAGGAAAAAGTCCCAGCCACATCTGCCCCCGCCGGGAATCGAACCCGGACCTCCTGAATGCGAGTCTAGTGCTGTACCACTACTCTACCAAGCTCGGTCATTTTTTCCCGGTCCCTTGAAAAATACTCGATAAATTGAATAAAATCAATAATAATCGGTCCTCTCGGTAATTTGAAGTTGAAGGAATATAGTTTCTTGCCCGCCAACATGCAATAATTTGAAGTCCGGGTTTCCCTACTCTCTATAATTTGAAGCGTTTATCATGCACAGACCTGTCGTTTGGTTACATACAAGCAAGGAGATCTCTTACTACCCTATGCTTCTACGCCCTCAGAACTGACACAAGTGACGATTTCTGCGCAGCTCTCACCACTATCGAAATTTCATTGGACAATGATAGATTGAAGTCGCTCACTCAACAGAAAATTACGGACTTCTTTTCACAATAAATAAGACCGGAAAGAAGTTAGCGCGGAAATTAATTTTTTTTTAATTATTGAAATATCAAAAAATTGCTCCTTAAATGCTCTATCAGAATCAGTAATTGCTCCATTTCTAAAATTATTAGTTTATTTATAATTAATTTTTTAAAAAATCTAATTACTGAAAACTTAATTTTACTATAGAATGAGAAATATTCACTTTTTATACAATTTTTTTTGCTAAAAAAATTGCTCTCAATTAGCTCTATCAATTGCACAAAACAATTATTTAACTTTGACAATTTTTATAGTAATTAACAGAAAAATAATGTTTGTATGGTAAACCTACTGCGCTGTGACGTCATCAATTGTCGCTGCAACTTATAAGGGCCATATTTACATGTATCAGCACTACAGCCTTAACGTTTACCATACAAACATTATTTTTCTGTTAATTACTATAAAAATTGCCAAAGTTAAATATTTTTTTTGTGCAATTGATAGAGCAAATTGAGAGCAATTTTTTTAGCAAAAAAAATTGTATAAAAAGTGAATATTTCTCATTCTATAGTAAAATTAAGTTTTCAGTAATTAGATTTTTTAAAAAATTAATTATAAATAAACTAATAATTTTAGAAATGGAGCAATTACTGATTCTGATAGAGCATTTAAGGAGCAATTTTTTGATATTTCAATAATTAAGAAAAAAATAGTTTCCGCGCTAACTTCTTTCCGGTATAAATAAGTGAATAACTGTACCAATATTTAAAAAAATAAATCACGAATTTTGATCAAACTCTAGTTTACTTAATTTTTTCCTCCCTCCCTCTTGATTATTTAAACTCCTGTTATTTTGAACTTTTGGTAATTTGAAGTTTTTCTTTGGTTCCGTGAATGCCAAATTATCGAGAGTCGACTGTATAAACTTTTTATTGAAGAGCGCGTTCTATATGCTATTGTTAGTAAAAAGCCGCTGTCAAAACACAAGAATTAGTAAGCAAATCTTTTGTACAGAATATGGGTCAATTTTTTTCATACCTTAATGCCCATAATTAAACCATTCATTAAAAATGTTTCATCCGGAAATGTTTCGTTTAAAACCTAAAATATAAAAAAAATATTAACTTCAACTAGTAAAGAAACAAAATATGCTAGGTTATATTATCGTTTTTCTGTAGATGAAATTTGTACATAAGATGGATATTTTTTTTCAATATTCTTTTAACATTGCAAGTTGCAACCCAGTGTTTCTTAACCTTTTAAGTGAGCCGCAACCCTTTGAATTTGAAAATAGATCTCCGCACCCCATTAAAAATGTTTTCGATTTTTTAGTTTAGAAAAACACATTTTTCACGAAATTTATTGTTTATTAAAATAATTGTAAATTTTATATATCAAATACAAAAGAATATTAAAAAAAATGAAAATAAAATAATTTGAATCAATCGTAAAAATATGTTTTAAAAACGGAATTATTACAAACTTTTTAATGAACAATTGTTTAACTAAAATTTATATTTACATATGTATTTTAACTTTTATATCTACTTGATCAAAACATTTAATAGTTATAAAGCTTGAAAAAGTCCCAAGCAAGAGACGAAACGTCGCTATAAATAACAAATAAGTGTTTACTTAAAAAATCCTTTTTCCCGACAAATCATTTTTATATTAATTACCAAGGACAAAAAAGAAAAAAAGTCAACACAAAACAATATTATTTTTATTAATGGCTAGACTATTGTTGGTTGTTCATTATAATACTTGTGAAACGAGGCTCTATTTTTGAAAGAGACACACTCGTAAGTCATCATTTTCAAATATTTTATCAAAAACTTAATAAACGATATTTAATAATTTATATTGTTAGGGGCTTCTCCCGCACCCTCAAAAATACCTTCCCGCATCCCCGGTTAAGAACCACTGTTGCAATTCATAATAATATTATGAAACAAGTTTCGGTAAAACAAATTTTTTTTATCGACACTAATCCGATATTCGACATAATATAATAGTTGCAGCCGTTAATTTAAAAACAATATACCTACCGAAATAATGGGCATCGTAAGCAGTCCCCATGCAAAGAATTCCAAGAATATGACAACCAGTGCATGGTAAACGCTTGGCTCTCCTATACCCGAGGTCTGCAACCAAAATACAAAACAATTTAAGCACGTGATTTCAGCGTTTGCGGCAACATTTTAAGATTACTGAATAACACAAAATAAGACGTCATCATCGTTACCAAACAGGTAATTAGATATTGTTCTATTAACTGTTAAATCGGAATTAAAAAAAAAAATACAGTCAAACCTGGTGAGTGAGAGTAATTGCCAGGTACCGTCTTTGTAATTCCCCTAAAACCTCTATAAGTGAGAATCAAAAACATCTATAAGCGAAAGACGTTTTACACTCTATAACTGAGACTACTACTTGCAATAATCAAACGTATTAATAGTTCCACGAAATTTACGAATGAGTCATAAATAGTTGACTTAACCAACATTGTTTTTGTATCACTGGTTTGTTTTTCATATACTATTCGAACGGCCAAATATCAGACTTGTGAAGTATTTGAGTAAAAGTATTTCAAAATAGAAATACAAATGCTGTTCTAGTATTTGTATTTGTATTTCAAATACAAATTTTTTGGTATTTTATTAGTATATTTGCCATATGGCAACATACACTATTGGCGTCGGTCGGATGGCGGGACCTAGGGGTCGGACCAAAATTTCTCGACGTTTCATAACCTCCTAAACACATTGGCACCATTTTTAAAAATGTTTATATATATATGTGTATATATATATATATATTTATATACGTATATATATATATATGTGTGCGGGCAATAACTTTCGAAGGAGTTAATTGATTTTAACGAAATTTAGTCCACGTGTTTCAATCCATCACCGCAAGAAGCCTATTTAAAATGGGCGTAATCGGGCCATTTTAAGGGTAGTTTTTAGGGGTTGAAAAATGTTTTTGGGCCCCGAAATACCGAAAAAATTCTCAGAATCGTTTCAAAATTGACATTTAACCCTTTAGTAGTAATTAAAAAGTGTCCCTAAAATTTCAATAAAATCGGCCCAACAGGACCGGACTTATAAATTTTTTGAAAACACTAATTTGTAGATAGTGACTTATTTATTGAACGGTGTGTTTAATTCGGTGTAGACGTTAGATTGATAATAATATTGCAGTTAAGAAAAAAAATGTTATTTTAAGGGGTGTATTAAGGAGTCAAATTTTTAATTTTGCCCAAAAACCAACTTAAGTTCGCGTAATAAAGCCACCCTGCCTGTATAAGCAAATACACTATATTGTCGGCAGGGTTTTGGCACTGCGACCCGGGTTTTTTTTTGATTTTGCAGATACTTTTTCAAATACCAATAATTTTTTTGTAGCTATGAATGATTAATGAATAATTCAAGTCAACAGTATATATAATTACATATAAATTTTTCAAACAATTCTTATTATTAAAATAATAATGCAATGTTATTTCCAAAAAAGAAATTATCAGTTAAGTATTTGTATTTGTATTTAACTACTTAAAATCAAGATTTTTTTACGACTATATACTTGCTTAAGAATAATTTTTTAATTAGTCAAGCGAGCATTTGTATTTAAATACTTAAAATTAAGTATTTTTTACAAGTATTATACAATGCTTAAGAATAATTATTTAATTAGCCAAGCGAGTATTTGTATTTAAATACTTAAAAGAAAGCATTTTTTGCAAGTATATACTTGCCTATGAATATTTTTTTAATTAGTTGAGCTTTCGAGCTCGCTTATATAATAAATAATTATTGCTCAAAAATATTTTCGTAGATATGACCCAAAAGTATTTGTATTTAAATACTCAATGAAGTCAGAGTAATTGTATTTATATTTAATTAAATACTTTTAAAAAGTATTTTTCACAAGTCTGCCAAATATTAGTGTAAGATTTTTTGTTTTCTTGTCGAATTATCTATATCGAATAATACATACACGTTTATCACTATATTTTTATAGACCTCTATAAATGAGAAAAACCACCCCTGTACCTCTATAAGTTCGAAACTCGGATTAGTGAAAAACCTCCAGAAGCTCATCCAGGTTCGACTGAATATCGTTCATTTTTGTGTTATCGACGTAATCGCAATTGTTACATAAAACAAAAGATTACATTTTTCTTTACTTTTTTCTCTCGATGAATGAGAAGTTTATATTGTGGCACAGTCTTCATTTTTTTTTTTGTCCAAAATTAAAACACTCGTGAGGAGTTAACTGACAGTTCCTAAGTCACACAAAAAATTAAAAAAAAATACATGATAAAGTATTGCGCTGGTTCGGAAATAAAAGAAACAATAAAATTTTAAAAAATATACAACAGAACATTAACAATTCACAACCAGGTGTTTCACGTAATAACACGTAATAAAAACTGGAAATGAATTTTGTCCATTATCATGTGAAACATATTGATAAGAATAATTATCAATTATCGCACTGACAGTACTATGTAATAAGTTACACTCTGGTCTCTGAATATATTGAAAAAAGAACATACGAAAAATCATAAAAAAATTGCTTATGAATCATACTTTTTTATTGACGTTTATTGCCTAAAGGTGATATCAGACGGTTCATTCCGAATGAATGTTCAATTGACTGAATTCATCTTTAAAGTTCAATTCCAGATATATGTTATAATAGAAAACAGTATCACGGGTAATTGGAATAAAAATAAATCAATTTAAACACTCATTGATTGCAACGTTTCGTCTTTTATATAATTAAGACTTTTTCAAGCTTCTCAATATGCTTAAATGATAATTAAACTATGTTTAACGTTTCGTTTTTTATTTAATTAAGACTTGTTCAAGCTTAATTATCATTTAAGCATATTGAGAAGCTTGAAAAAGTCTTAATTAAATAAAAGACGAAACGTTGCAATCAATGAGTATTTAAATTGATTTATTTTTATTCCAATTACCCGTGATACTATTTTCTATTTGACTGAATGTTCATTTCTGCTTCATTCCAGACAGAATGACATAAAAATGAACGTTCATCCAGTCTTTTCCTCGAAGATGTCGTCGAACGAAGTTGTGCGCCTTGGAATTCGTTTGATTTGTGATCATTTAATCGAAGAATTATCAAAAAAGAAACAAAGTTTAAATTTAAATAAATAATTAGAGATTTTATAGAATTTGTCCGTATTGTTCTGTCTTTGCAATTTGCAATTTTTGAAATTCTCCAAACACAGCAGCGTGTTTTGGTCATTCCACTTGAATATCATTTTGTTTCATACACAGACAGAATATATTCACTATGCGGCGTCGTAGTCGCAAGTCCATTTGCTACAACTCACAACACAAAATGATCGAACCTGAATGAATGTTCTTTCTTGTGTTTAGACGTTTCATTTTTCGTTCATTCGGAGTGTGAATGAATCAAGCCGAATGCCGTTATCTAGCGTTGTTGGATCGGTTCATTAATGAATTCATTTTTCATTACTGTTTCATTTTGAGTTCAGACGCTTCACTTCGAATGAAAGATGCTGAATGAATGACAGAAATGAACAAAAAATTAACCGTCTGATATCACCTTAAGATATTTGTGTTGAGAATATGTAATAATTTGTTAGTTTTTGTTAGTTTTTCCAATAAAAAGCAGTAAATTTTCACAAGGCATAAAATACTGTGATTTCTTTTATAAATAATTTTATACACTTAAAAGTAATTTGAAAAATGCAGACACGAGGAAAACAAAACGTCAGGGAGAACATTGTTTTTGAATCAATATTTGTAAATATTACCTTGAATTGCCAACCCATTATTATTATTACGGTTTCCAGGTTTACGAAAAGAAAAATCCAATACCAAAAATCTAGCAGTGCACTGAATGTCAAAGTTTATTAAACAATCAGAGCACGAATAAAGGAAAATATATGATAAAAACAAAAACGTTTTTATTTCCGCAATTAACCGCATAAATAAGATAAAATACACGTATTATAAAAAACAGGATATTCCACTAACGCGGTTTCAAATAGAGTAGAACCTCAATAAGTCAAAAACTTCTGTAAGCTAAAAAAATGTTTGAATTCCCTTCGCCTGAAAGCATAAAACCTCTATTACTTAAATCACAAAATCTCGGTAACTTAAATATTCTGAACATCGCCCTCGATAACTTAAAATAATATTTTGGTGACCTCCATAAGTTAAAGTATTATCAATGAGTCATCGTGAGTAAGTATCCAAACAAAAGGTTTTGCCAAGAGCTAATTGATTTTCACTTTAGTCTTCCACTAAATCGCTTTACTGATTTTTTTGTTTAAATAATTGATTGTTTAAATAAATAAATTATTCTAAATGAATACATAAAAAAATTGTCATCTCTATTGAACTAAATACATCCTCTATAAATTCTACAAACCTCGATAAGTTAAAAAATTTTACTCTGACAACCTATCTAACTTCAATTCTCGATAAGTAAAAAAACTCGATAACTTTTTTAACGTTTCCCTTGGATTTTAACTTATCGAAGTTCTACTGTATTGTATTATGAGTAATAATATTAATGCGCGTATTCCAGCTATTTTATTATTGACAGATTCTTCTGTCATAACACTTGATGCGATTTTTGTACCACCCTTACATTCAAGCCACACTTCATTATTGGCATGTTAACTGACCCAACGCGGACGCTAGATATACAGAGTACCAACTCATTACAGCATAACAACGCAGGTTGGTGAGGATGGCCCGTGTTAACGACGGCCGAAACAAAAGGGCGTCGGGAGACACAGTAATGTCAAAATTATTGCAAAATGCAAATTTCAAAGAACACTTTAAAGTCGCTGGTCAAAATTTCGCAGTCTTGACTTTTTTTTATAGTTTTAGTTCTAGTTCTGCCTTCTGTGAATTTTATGACATGAGAGGGTGTCAAATCCTCATTTCGTCAGAAACGTCAAATCCTCCCTTCGCCAGGGGCGCCAGGACTCCTAGATAAAGCGTTGCAGCATAATCTCATTGAAAATTAACCACAAATTTACCACAGCCAATAACAAACCATGTGATTCAGTAATGGCGTATTTAACATTACATTTGGCTGAAACTCCGCCCTTATGTCAAATCGCAATAGACACACTGAAGGACATTTGCAACAGCTTGATTTATGTTCCGTTACAGTGGTCACAATTAATGTATCGATATCTTCCGAAGTAGATCGTTTCTCGTACAGCTGAACCCCAGAAAGATATACAGGGTGTCTCAACCCACGTTGGCTAACATGGGTAACTTTGTTATTAGTGGAGATAGAAAGTCGGTTAAATGGGCAAAGTAGTGCAGAAAATTGGGCTCATTAACGTCCCGTCGAAAAAACAATTGAATTTTAACACCCTATAAATTTATTCAGAAAATAGTGAAAATTGCCATTTCAGAAAACTGATCATAACTTTTTTATTTATGAAGATATTTGAAAATTTCATTAACCATTCTTTGATAACTTTTTAAGGTCTCTTCAGTGACGTAGGTTTATTTTTTTTATTTCCACTACATAATGAGATATTGACATGAACTTTGGTTTTTCTTATGGACGACATTTTTGATTTTCAGATATTCGAATTCTACTTATTTTTCTGAATAATTTGACATAGCATATCCTATATCTAAACCAATCAGAAGCTACAAAACTGACCAAAATAGCTTTTTGGCGTTATCAAAGTGTACCGTGTAAAATAAAATTTGTTGAAACAAATACCTACATATCGACAGGTTAACAATCTGTCGAGCGATCGCTACAGTTTTGCTAATTCATTTTGTTTGATTTACTCTCTAAGATGGCTCAAGCATTCTCAAATTTGGAGAAACAGGTTATTTTTGCGCATACATTCAGCGTAACAAAAATACCACGTGGGCTCAAGCAGAATACTTGAACCTTTATCCAGAAAGCTGACAGCCTTATTCAATAACTTTTAGGAACTTAAATAGAAATTTAAAGGTATACGGTTCATTTTCAAAGAAAAAAGGCAACATTCAACACTGTGAAGAAGAATTAGTTTTAGCAAACGTTGAAATTATTGGAGAAAAGTTCCTAAAAGTTATTGAAGAAGGCTGTCGCCTTTCTAGATAAAGAAGTTAACTTTTTGAAATTTCAAAAACGATATCTTAAATTTTAATTTTTCAAGACACCCACTCAACGACAACAAAAGATATTTTTAAGAATGGAATATATCAAACTGATATCTTTATTATGAGGTGCGAACTTAGCTAAAAACTGAATATTCGCTCTAGGAATCTTGAAAACTGTACAGACTAAGTTACGATTTTATTTATTTATTTTAATGGAACTAACATCTGTATAATTCGTTTAAACATCAAGAGTCGCAGAATGTGAATTTTGTCGCTATATATAAAAACACATCTAGATCATTTCTTCCATAAAAACTGATGTATTGTACAAAGTTTGAGACTCAAATTTATTATATGTATGTAGATATACATTTGTACTAATTAGTCAATTAATAGTTGCAGTAAGGAAGTCACATCGTTTTGATTATTAAATAAACAATAGCGCCGCAGATAAATTACTATTTATTAGATTTTATCATTTTTTTAATGAAATCATAATTGGGAAATTCTTTTGATCTCTAAAACATGTTATCTTTGTGATATCATTTATAAAAATAGCTTCCAGTGACTCTTTGGATATATTCATGATATCTGATTGTTAACATTATGAACGTTTTTTTGGATATCAGAATTCTGAGTATGATTACATTATAAGAGCACTTTCTGATATCATATTGCTGAACAGGTTAAGTGAAGTTTAAAGCAATATTTTTATTAATCGAACAGAGTTCATCTAACGTACTTTGCATTTAACAAATCACAATCAGTTTCCCGATATCGATCTACTCGGAATACATCGAGACTCAAATGAGAAAGGAGGCTTTGGATATCAAACGTCGACAGAACTATCATTTGCTTAAATGTCTTCTAGTCCAGCAGCCACCGCCTGTTTTTTTAAGTGATTAATAACAGGCTGAATCTTCGTGAGTTCGTTCGGTTCGACGAGACGCCCAAGTTTTTCCTCTGTCCAAATTCTCAAAGAGGTAGGTAATGAACTGCGCAGATGTAAAACATGTCGATTTGGTAGGGTGTCGAAATTGTCTGACTAACAGTAAATTTTTCATTGAAATTTTAAGATAATATGATAATAAACTCGGAAAAACAATTGTCCTACAAAATCGATGGTTTGAGTTGGAGCGTCCTCCACGCCGAATATGTTGAAATAACAAGGTCATAAAAATTATTAATAACCAGCTGATTTTTTGTATGCAGCTTACTAAATATTAGTATAATTGAATGGCCACAAAGTCCTACAAATATAGTGGTAGGTTTTCCTAGTCATACGCTTGGAAGAATTGTCGATTCCACGGTAACACTTTTTTCATTAATAACAACCTAGGTTTGATTTTGTGCTATCGGGAATAAAGTGTAGAACACAATTTTACCAAGCGTAGGACTAGGAAAACCTACCACTACATTTGTAGGACTTTGTGGCCATTCAATGAAAAATTTACTGTTAGTCAGACAATTTCGACACCCTACCAAATCGACATGTTTTACATCTGCGCAGTTCATTACCTACCTTTTTGAGAATTTGGACAGAGGAAAAACTTGGGCGTCTCGTCGAACCGAACGAACTCACGAAGATTCAGCCTGTTATTAATCGCTTAAAAAAACAGGCGCTGGCTGCTGGACTATTCGCAAGCAAACGCGTTTAAACAAATGTGCATGCGTCGTCAGTTTGCTGACGGTTTCGGATCGTTGTTCGCACAAAGCTATAAATATAATATTATTTATACAGTAGGTCTAGGAGCCACAGTTTACTCGATATAGAAAAATATTTCTAAGACAAAGTCGCGAAGTGGGAAACGGTAAGTCTGTGCATTCTGATAAATCAATTACTTTTAAATATACTGAGCGAATAAGTAATTTAAAATTAAACCCTCGTATTATATTACTGATGATATCAGTTTTGAGTCAGCAATAATGCCAAATAAATAAAAATAAAACACTATTGTCCGGTTAGGTATTGTTTTTCAGGCTTATTGATATCTACCTAAGAAATAACATGATTTGTACATACCATGTCTATATCCTCTTCAATTTAAAACTGTTTAAAAACAATGTACTTTCTTTTAAAGACACAAAATGTTATATTTTGAACTTTTAGATTTAAAAACTTTTTACGTGTTACAAATTATGAATGTAATGTCAATTTAAACTACTCATTTTAGAATTTGGCCATTTTTTGACAAGTCACAAATTTATCTGAAATGTAGTAGGTATAAAACAACTGAAAAATATACAATATAATATAACGATAACATATTATTATTACTAGACACGAACCCTCACCGTTATGTGAGTGCATTTTGTTTTTCACATTTGATGCAGTCAAATGGGCGAAAGAAAAAACCAATCATACATTTTGGGTGGACAGCGATTTTAGGTCCGCCGCAAGCAGAGTCAGCGAAATATTTCTATGGAGATACGACGCATTTCAATTGAAAATATATTCCACTGACTGCTTGAACATGGCCGAAAGTTTAAAACTGAGTTTTCGGGATGTGCGGTATCCCTATTTGACGATCATCTTGAAAAAAGTGTGTAATTTTTGAAGTGTAACTTCTTTAGCGACGTATCTGTTTGAAAAAAGTAAGAAATCGAGGGGAAGTAGAATGTAACAAATTAAGGGGAAGTTAGTTTGTCCCCTAAATTACATAAAACTGACAAGGACAGAAGTTTATAGTGCGTGCGTTTTGATTCGCAAAATAGTAAGACAAGGATGAACGGTTTGAATCTGACGTTTAAAACTACTAACACATGAAGTACAAAATAATTTCTTTAATTTGACGTACAAACGGTAGGAACTCAGAATTCAGAAAATAAGTAGGAAAAAAGTAGGAATTCAGAAAAGAAAATATTAAATACCATATTGACTTTATTTCTTTTTTGTCCTTGGTAATTAATATAAAAATGATTTTTCGGGAAAAAGGACTTTATTTATAAGTAAAACACTTAATATTTTATTTTCCAAACAAGGAACGAAACGTCGCTGAAAATAAAATATTAAGTGTTTTACTTATAAATAAAGTCCTTTTTCCCGAAAAATCATTTTTATATTAAATACCATATTTTCTATTTTCAGATATTCGAACAATTTTCGGATTAAACATTTTTTATTGTTATAAAAATTCATTGTTACAATGCTAAATTAGAAAAATTTATTTTTTATCTACTGTCACCGTCGGGATTCAAACCCGAATCTTTCCACTTTCGCGACGGAATGAGTTATCAATTACGTGCGATATCTTAACAATTAATTCATCATAATAAAGCAATTGTAACATTAAATTCACTACACACGAGAGCTGATTTTTTATCTATGTACCGCTAGACAAGAACCATCTCAGTAGCGAGAGTTATGAATGAATCAATTAAATTTCCATTTAATTATTAATCATCAATCCAACCTTAGTACATGTACGTAATTCAAACGTAGGTAAAGGGGCTATTGTCAAACCTATGTTATCATATGGAACTCATTCCGCCGCGAAAGTGGAAAGATTCGGGTTTGAATCCCGACGGTGACAGTGGATAAAAAATATTTTTTTCGAATTTAACATTGTAACAATAAATGTTTATAACAATTACATAGCTCGTTCTGAAGCTTTGCAGAATTAGCATATATCTTATGATAAACATTTTTTAAATACAAGTATATGTTGACACGTCACATAATGTGAGGTTATGATGTTGATATACTTCAGACAATTCATAAGATACATTAAGCTTCTTGCAGTCAACAACAATTACACCCTTCTTTCCAAGATCGCTGGCAAAGGAGGGAACACGCCATTTCAAAAACGCACATTTAAACTCATCACTGACCCCCCCCCCTCCACCGAAACTCAAAAAATGTCTGTCTACCCAAAATACACAGTTCAATGAAAAATTACCTGCACTAATTTAAAATAATAATGTGAAATGACAATCATATAAATTATTTGAATTTTTTAGTCTGCAACTTGAAACTAAGAATATTAGCAAAAAAACTTGTTATTGAAATGTACTAAAAAGGGAAAAACTAATTTTTAATAATGTAGGTTCACAATAAATTATAAAACCGTGGACTATATGATCGTTCAATAGTCAAGTACCCACGCTTTTATAATTATGAACCTTTATTATTAAAAATCATTTTCAGTATATTTCAATAAAAACTTATCTCTAAACAGTTTTTTTTACTAATATTTCTTTCTTCTCTTTAACCATTAATTTTTTTGCTAAATTTAATAAAATCAATAAAAAAAAATACACTCGCCCAAAACGAGACTTGAACCCACGAACCTGCTATTGTGCGTCAAAATCGACTGGCAAGATTTGTAACACAAACGAAGCAAAATAAAAACTTACAATAATTCAATTAAAAAATAAATAGGCATTTATAAACCGAATTCATAGGTGTATTTGGTAAATTATTGTAGTGTAGATTAGGGATTGACCGATATAATTAGAGGTGCAAATCGTGCGTGAAATTTCCCGTAACACGCCGTGATTATGTAGGTTTTGAGAATTAGTTTTCTAAAAAAAAAACTGAAATTCCTTTAAATATAGTTATGGCCATCTTAGCGCATATATTCGGGGCTCAGATGGCTTCTAACACATTTGATGACACTTTGGATAATAATGGTGACCTTTTATATAATAAAAAATAAAAATATCAGTATTTAGGTAACTTAATTTTTGATTTTTGTTTTTAATAATCTCAAAAAATTTATTTGGGTGTTTTACATACTTTTATTAAGCATTAAAAGAGAAAGTATTATTCTTCCTACGCCGATATTGCAATACATACATCAGCCGACACCGATTATCAGTCAAATGACCGATAATCGATATAGATATCGGTCGATCCCTAGTGTAGAGAACTCAGTGCAATTTACCAAAAGTATCAATTTGTTCTAGCAATTGTCTGTAACGTGATCTACATTACACTACGTTCCCCTGCTCAAGACTCGGGACTGCTATCGTTTATACTTTTAGCTCGACACTGAAATTCCAAATAGACCAGTGTATGTTACACTTTTTTTATAAGGAACGCAATAATGCCATAAGTTTTAACACTTTTTATTTTTACATTGGAGCAAAATACCAAACACACCTCATAGATACTTCGATATTTAAAAAAAACATTTTTTGAACATCAAAAATATTAGTATAATAATCCAAGAGCCCATAACACTCAAAGTCTCAGTTTGTCAAAGCATTTTTATAAACATAACTTATTGATACCTACATACGCAAGTTTTACACACAATGGAAGCTTTTTAATGTCTATCAATTATAGCAGGAGCCGTCATTTAAAATCTATCTCGACCTTCTGCCTTGTGACAGAGATAACCGTTTTTTTCAATCATTCATATGCGGGGGGTTGCCAAACGAACATGTTTACAGTTGTCGAGTCCTTTCGAGTGGCATAAAATTCAGTTTTTGGTTATGTGATGGCAATGGCCGTTTTGTTTTGGAAACCGAACGTACTTCTTTTTTTCCCGGTCCTGGCTGAAATCTTTCATCCACCTGGCTCATTTTGGGTTAAGCTGGGATCGACTTCATCTCCGATATGGAGATTTGCTTCTGTTTTATGATCGAAACTTTGAATGTCATGAACTCTCCTAGTATAATTAACAAACATTAAAAAACTTGTGTCAATATTAAGTTACCATTTATACAAATGCTTTGGCAAACGTTCTCACTTTGCAAATAATCAATAATTCCATTGTATTTCCGAAATTTCAAAATGCACTCATTATTAAAATATTTTACGGATGTACATCGCAAAATATTATAAGCAATTTTTAAAAACATGTTTATAGTTTGTCATCAAGAAAAACGTATAATTTTGGTACCTACTTTGGGTACACATACTACAAAATATGTCAAGTTTAATGGTTGATAATCACGATCTTTGTTATAATCAATCTACATAAATTTTGAGGAAAAAAAACACTATTTACCGTAATTACTCCATCCTTTATAATCGTCTTTCGACTCCTAATAATCATACCCACAACTTTACGAGATTGCTTTGTAGGCATAGTCTTTTTAAAATTTAGTAATCAGTTTATTTAATGTTATGAATTACATTTAAGAAGCACTAATTTATTCACAATAATCACAAGCAACATTTCTTCACAAAAATGTGATACTGTTTTTCTATTGGCATTTCGAACAATTTTTCAGTATCTGACACCATTGCAACCTTGGCCGTCGTCTACCTGTTTGTAGCTTCTTCACATTCCTTAGCCTTTAGCCAGTCTATATTCTGTATGTGCATACAAATGTAGATATAATTCTAATCACTGCAACTCAAATACGAATATTTGTAAATAATGTATCATTAATTATTTCAGAACGAAATTTTCAATCACTTTTCCTCAAAACTAAACGAACTAAAGCTGTCCCTGTCCACTCAGAACAATTTTTTTTTGTTAAAATACATTTTTGACACTCAATGAACAAATACCAAATTATGCATTAAAGCGCTATCGGACGACAAAACAATAAACTAATTCAAATAAAAATGATTTTTCGGGAAAAAGGACTTTATTTATAAGTAAAACACTTAATATTTTATTTTCAGTGTTTTACTTATAAATAAAGTCCTTTTTCCCGAAAAATCATTTTTATATTAATTACCAAGGACAAAAAAGAAATAAAGTCAATAAACTAATTCTTTTTGAACGGTCGTCGATAATATTGAATTCCTATACTTTAAATTTAGCTCTTCTTCAAATTCGGCATAGCGACGAAATAACCCGAATATCGAGCATTCAAATCACTAATTTTAATAAATTATTGATGGCTATAGTATAAGAAATATTTTATTTATTTTTCATTTTGAATAAACATATTTATAAAAATGCGGTAACCATTTAAAAAAATGTGATAAATACAAAATACATGTTTCCCATTCGTTTTGATACAAAACATATAACAATTTATGAGTTTCTAAAAAAATATCTCTTTGTGAATGCATTATAACATTTGGATTAATATATTTTAACCTAAACAAAAGCTTTTGATCCTTTTCAGGATACAGATTCATAACATTTGATCTTGTTTCGTTCACTGCCTCATCTATTAGTTGAAGAAAAATTTGAATCACTACTAAGATCCTTGCATCAAATTTTTTTAATATAAACAACCCATTTAGAATACGACTAGCATTCATAAAAATTAGATTTGATTTTCGACACAACTGGCATAGTTGTTTAAATTCCGGCTCGACGATCGCTTCATAAATTTTGTTTTTTAATGCTGGCAAACGATAGTTATTAGATAATGTATCTAAATTCATTGCATCCACATTATTAATTAACATCGCTTTTGTGCATACGTTCAATAATACATTTTCAGACAAGTATGGCACCGTTTGCCATATTTGAATTAAGAACACATCTTCAAAGGATTTTCTTTCTGAAAAAGAAGGAAATTCAGTAATTAATAGATATAATCGCTTTAAATTTTTTTTTGACGTGAAAACGTGTTTAAGCGCAGTCCGTGTACACTTTT
This sequence comes from Venustoraphidia nigricollis, assembly GCA_034508555.1. Taxonomy (NCBI): domain Eukaryota; kingdom Metazoa; phylum Arthropoda; class Insecta; order Raphidioptera; family Raphidiidae; genus Venustoraphidia; species Venustoraphidia nigricollis. The sequence goes on along the minus strand of JAVRKA010000065.1, from coordinate 1,288,509 downwards.
TCCTGGGCTGTGAATCATCTGACTCATTTAGGCTCTGAGGTGAAAGGCTATTTCGGATAAACTCAGGAAAGCCGAGTTTAGCTGAGAGAACAAGTCAGCTGTGTGTCACTGTGTGCCTGACTGTGCGTTGTAACCATAGTTACAAATAGTTTTGTAAGCGGAGTACGAACTCCAAGAGCTTCTAAAAATAAATTTGAGTCCAGTTTCGTATACGCGGCTGATTTTTTGTTCCCATTTCTTAGAGCTCCTGAAAGAGCTCTTTGCAAGGAGCAAATCGGAAGAAAATCTTTTTCTCCTGATTAGGGGGTTGCTTAGATTGCCCTTTAGTAATTTTCTTCCATTTTGTAAATGTTTTTCGAAATCACTCAGGCAAATCTGGGCAAAACGCTGTAGCCGCTCAACACAACGCGCCAGACCCCCACTCGACAAGCCGGATTTCAAGGAGACTTGAACTATACAAAAACCTGCTTTTCTTCCGTTTGGGAGTTGAAGCCATTTCTGTCACCAAGGCCCTAACTAACATAATTATATATGATTAATTTTTACTGCTCTAAGTGTTCGAAACTGTTTTTTTTAGACTCACGTCACTAACACTAGAACTAAAAAAGAGTTGCTTACCAAAAAATTTTAATACTGCTAACAAGAAATGTTCACTGCCTTGTATTGAAGAATATTTTGATAATATAATTTGAATAATTTTTTCTAACAAAAGTTTACTTTTAACCGTGTTTATATTCAACAAAGCATAACCAAGCTGCACTACAGGATTGATTTTGGAAGCTTTTATAGATTTTTCTTCGTTTTGTATTGTCGGTATACAATGTTGGTCAAAAATATACTTATTTTCCAAATATTTACAAAAAGCTTCATTATTCTGAAAAGTTTTAAAACCAAATCCAAAGTTTTCCTTTTGTAATTGTTGAACATTTATAAAAGACATCATTTCGCGTAACCGTGGATGATTATTATGTTTCTTCGTGTTTTCTACATACTTGGTTATTTCGTTCCATAATGGTTCAATTTGTTTCTGAGTGCTTTCATTTTGCACATTTTGATAAAATGCTAAAAGTTCGTGAGTACATATAAAATCAGAATCACAACTGTCCGTATCAGTCAAAATTAACGAATCTATGAACACATGCAAAATTTCCTGATTTTCAAACCATACTTCATGGTCTTTCAATTCTGCTGAGTTGCACCAAAATTGTAACATTTCCTAGAATAAAATAAAACTGCTCAAGGTGTTTTAAAACGAACCTATTCGGTATACACGTATTTATTAAAAAATACAGTGTAAACTCCATGTAACGTCATTCGATTTAACGTCAAACTCCCTAAAACGTCGAAATTACTCGACTTTGGTTGATTTGCTTTGTTGTCCATACAATGATACACTCTATGTAGCATCACACCCATTCTAAATAACGACAATATATCATTATAAAGCAAGTAATATTGGCAACTTATAAAGCACAGTGTTTGTAGGCACTTTCTAAATTTCCGAAATTGATAAGGTGAGAAAAACTGAGGAAGAACAAGGGGGTGAAAAGGTGAAACGGATGATCCAAGCATTAAACAAGCACTCGAAGCAGCAAAATTAAGAAAAATACTTTTTGTAGAACCAAGTTAATCCCACAGTATCCCAAGATATGTATAAAATACATAAAAAAATACAATAAAAATACTGGCATAGTAAAAAACATGAGTCGAATATAACAGATTTTACGCAATAAGCGTTGTTAATTGCATTAATAGTAATGTTTGTAAATTTTATGCGTTATTATTAAATAATACTATAATAGTAAAACAATATTAATTTTTCTTTCTCTCCATGTAACGACAACTCTCTATAACGCCAGAAAATGCGCAGTCCCTTAAGCGTCGCTATATAGAGTTTACACTGTAATTGGATAAAAAAATACTATTTTAGCTGATTTTTCTCACAATTATAGACTTCCTGATGCTTTTTTCTACAACGCTGGCATTCTGTTTTTGACTGTTTAATATAATGCTAGTAATGTTGCTTGATAACTGATGAACCCAGTTTTCATCTAATAATGAAAAACTATCCATTTCATCTAATTCTTCATTACTTCTTCCATATTTTCTTATTAACTTTATTATTCGTTGCTCGTCTTCCATGTTATGTACATATAAATTCTACAAATTACAATACTCACTAATCGACACAATAATTAGTATTCGTTGAAAAATGTCAGTGCGACGTGTGTATCAAATTCAAAAATCAAACCACGAACACTAATGAAAAGACTATAATATTTCGTAAATCTAGCTCGAGTCAAATGTCATTCGGTTTTCTACAGTCAGTGCAGCCAGTTCTGGAGCTGGCAACACTGACCGTAAAAAAATCAGCTGTCAAAGTCAAATCCTGTCAAACCAATGCGTCAAGACAAACACCCAATATAACGCGCTTAACAAACCAATAACAGGACAAAGACAAGAGTTAGACCCATATTATTGTTAAAAAAATCAAACACAAACTTTGCTCTCTGCAGAAACATTTACAGTACTTATTGAAATGGATAAAAGCGATAGACATGATATTATAGAAATATTTCGTCAAAAAGAATTAGTAAAGATTTGTGCACCTATGGTTCGATATACAAAGTAATATTCTCTATTTGTATAGCATTTCCTTTTTTATTTTGTGATTAAATTAGATTGGATTGTATTGGGGCGGTAAAGCTTAAAAGCCTCTCAATCACTGCGACCTAAAAGATCTTTTGTGAATCCCCTATTTTATTCCCATTCAGGTAGGAGGCTTTTAATAAACCTTATTATATTACTGGGGGCTGTCCTCCACATCTCATCAGGTATTACGAAAGGCCTGTTCAGGTGTCGCAGCCTTTTGGTGAAAACTGCCTCACATGAGCAAAGGATATGCTCTGCATAAATTGTTATCAAAACAATTTTAATATATAAATATTTTTTTTGTAGACTTCAATTTCGCACATTAGTTCGAAGCTACGATTCAGATATATGTTATACACCGATGATATTAGCTGATTCGTTTTGCCAAAGCCAAAAAGCAAGAAATAATGAATTTACAACAAATAAAGGTAAAGATTTATAATTCCATATAAGAACAGAATAATAAGAATAAAAAATAGACAGCTTCAATTTCTTATTTTATGAATGAATAGGTGATACACCTTTAGTCGTACAGTTTGCTGCCAAAACCGTTTATGATTTTGTTGGTGCGGCACAGATGGTCGTTCCGTAAGTAATTAAATAACCTACTTTTTATGATACATTATTCTTAAAAAAATGGCTGCCAAAAAGAAATCACATGTTGGTGAGAGCAGTGGGACAATTATTCAGAGTCCAATTTTTCCATAAAAAGATGTTTTTGTAGAATACTAGCCGCTCCGCGCGGCTCCGCCCGCGATTGTGATGATACACGGCAACAACGACAGTAGTGGAATCTTCATCAAGACCTAACAGCTACATTTTCAGTCCATAGAAACTATATTTTAAAAATTAGAGCGTGTTAATTATGTACTTCCTCCCTTTCCACACCTTAGAAGAAAAGAAACATGTCTGCCAAATTCAAGTCTGGAGATCTAATAGTTCCGGAAGGTATCCTGATGACCTATCAGTGACATCATCCCCTATTTCACCCCCTTTAAGCTTTTATTTTGACACAAAAGGTAACCTATGCCCTTCTTTAGGATGCAATCTATCTCTTTGTCAAATTTTATCGAAATCTGTTCAGCGGTTTAGGCGTGAAAGCGTAACAAACAAACAAACTCACATTCGCATTTATAATATAGTTAGGATGTGCATTTTTCTATTTTGTTTTTAATATTTTTACTTTGTTTAGACATAGTGACGGGGTAGAATTAAATTGTGGTTGTCCACAACGTTGGGCACTTCATGATGGTTATGGCTGTGCTATGCTAAAGCAACCAGAATTGTTAGCTGATTTGATAAAGCAGTGCAGATCATACATGCCTACAACTTTCACGATTTCGGCCAAAATACGACTCTTGAATGATATACGGTGAGATTGTAATTTTTTATACTTTTTTTCCCTAATCTTGTTTACCAAGAACTGGAAATTTTTCAGCAAAACGATAGAATTATGTACAATGCTGGAGAATTGTGGGATCTCTTATATTGTTGTTCATGGACGAACGCCCGCACAGAGAAATGAACCGATTAATGTGGAAGCAATACGCGAAATAAAACAATCCATCAGAGTTCCGTTGGTGGCTAACGGTGACGTCAAAACTTTATCGGATGCAGCGAGACTGAAAAACTCAACTTGTTGCGATGGTGTCATGGTTGCAAGAGGTCTGTTAACAAATCCTGCTCTGTTTAGTGGACATGAAAAAACACCTCTGGAATGTGTACAAAAGTGGGTCGATATCTGTTACAATAGTGTTTTAAATAAGTCAGATATCGATCGTTTGTTATTAAATAATGAACGATCGTCATGCAGAACTATACCGAATTTTCCAGAGAGACATTCAAATTTAACATTTCAATGTTTTCATCATCATTTAGTGTTTATGTTAGAAAAAGTTTTAAACAAAAAACAACGTCAAGTATTTAATAATTTACAAAAATTCAAGGATGTTTTAGAGTTCTTAGAAGAAAATTTGAAAATTGTACCTAAAATATACAACAATGATTTGTTTTATAATAATCAGCTAATAAAAATTAATTATGTCAACGGAAATGACTTATATTTAAAACTGAAACAGTTATATAGTGAAAGGACAAACGAAGTTAAAACAAGACAATATAATTCTGAAAATAAACCCGGATATTTTTTTTCTTTAAAAATGAACTGTGACGAAGATGAAAACGGTGAAGCTATGTCATCATTATTTGAAGTTAAATAAAATTATGCTTTAGAAATCTGTTTGTACCATTTGTAGTATGATTCCTTACTGAATAGATTCGTTAAAATTTAAATGTGTCAATTTTCTATATCAAAAGTTAATTATTAATGGGATTGATTGTGCAGTGGAAATTAAAGGATTAAATAAAAAAAAACCCGGGTCGCGGTGCCAAAACCCTGTCGACAATATAGTGTATTTGCTAATACAGGTATTGTGGCTTTATTAAATGAAATTAAGTTTGTTTTTGGACAAAATAAAAAAAAATTGAACCCCTTAATACACCCCTTACAATAATAATTTTATTAGTTGAAATATTGTTATCAATCCAACATCTGCACCAAATTAAATACGACCTTCAGTAAGTAAATTCGTATACGCAAACAAGTGTTTTCATAAATTTTGTAAGTTCGGTCCTGTCGGGCCGATTTGCTTATAATTTTAGGAGCACTTTTTAATTGCTACTAAAGGGTTAAATTTCAATTTTGAAACGATTCTGAGAATTTTTTCGGTATTTTTGGGCCCAAAAACTTTTTTTTACCCCTAAAAACTACCCTTAAAATGACCCGATTGAGCCCATTTTAAATAGGCTTCGTGCGGTGATGGATTCCAACATGTATGCCAAATTTCGTTAAAATGAATTAACTCCTTCGAAAGTTATTGCCTGTACGCATATATATATATATATATATATATACGCATATATATAAATATATATATACATATATATAAACATTTTTAAAAATGGTGCCAAAGTGTTTAGGAGGTTATGAAACGTTGAGAAATTTTGGTCCGACCCCTAGGTCCCGCCATTCGACCGATGCCAATAGTGTATGTTGCCATATGGCAAATACACTAAAAAACATGCTTTCGACCCACTGATATGAACTAGGTAGAGGTACCCCACGTTTCTAACCCTGGTCAACTCAGCATCCAATTTTAATGGATTTTTATGTATTTGGGCTCATTCGATGGAACTAATGAATAAGATGATAGCTCCCAATTTTTATCATTAGCTCCGCAATAGTTTTTAATTAATGAATAAAAAACTAACGCGTCCAAATGCTGGATTTCGGAGCTCGTTTCTGACGTCCGGAAGCTGTTTAAAAGAAAAATAAATATCAAACAGTCATTAAATTACGTTGTTCTTGATTGCTCCCTCAAAAAATTCCCGAAAAAATCATTTAAATTTAAATAAGAAAACTAAGTTTAAGAATGATCGGCATTGCGCATGCGCAGACTCTGTGTATGTCTGCGCGACCTCACGATTTTCAGAGTTCGCGCATGCACAGTACCATAGTACATTAAAGTTTATTAATGATTACGGGGAATTAAGTTTAGTGTAACTTTTAGGTTCAAAAATTATACTAAATAATACGAGTATCTGTAAATGCACGTTTCCGCCGCAAAGTAGCTTCGAATAGTTGATAGCCAACATCCAGAATGGTTTGGAGTGCAAAAATGACAATAGCAAATTTATAGTATCATTAATTTATTTGACACAAAAATTACACTAGAAAAGTGGAGCTACTGCTTACAGTACACGTTTTGCAAACTAAAAATTACAATGATATAATAATATAAAAGAGGACACAATACATGTAAAAATAAATAAAAGTACAAAATCGGTTCTTTGGACCAATCGTTCACAATAAGTGAAAGGGAACAATTCCATGTACATATTGTCGATAAAAAAAAATTTAGGCAGTCAGGCATTTGTTATCGATGAAAAACTTGACTACTGCGTATAGATCACTCGGTAAGAATTAATTTGAACAATATTGTTACAGAAAAAAATTCTCTTTTAATGTACCTAACTGCCCGAGCAAATTATAAAACAAATGAACATACACTTTAAAAATATGACACATCCGGAAGAAATAAGTAAATCTTATTGAGATTCATTTCCAGCTTTCAGGATCAAAATATCTAAGTAATAATATGAAATACAGTTTAAAATAAGTTTTGTGTTATTTTATACTAGAATACATTAGTCACTTACACACTCACAAATAAAGTCTTATTTTTCTCTGTTTAGAGACAATTCAAACTAATATTAAAACGACTCTTAGATCAAAACGAGTCCATCAATACTGTAATTGCATTTTACAGGAAAACTGTAAACTCAAATTACATGTTGCTTACCGTACTAGAATGGCTTACATATTAACTTACAAATAATTTAAAAGGAACTAAATATTAAATAAAATTTTAGAACTTTAAAACCGTGGTTCAGACAGAAACAAATCCAGTTTTATAAACTGTCATTGTTCTTAACTGTTTTGTCAGTCAAAATACATTTTTTTTGCTATCATAGGACTCATAATAAATTCAAAATTTCGAATTTCAAGACTAGAGCAAATGAATTAGTAATTCATTTTGTATGTACTACGTTTCTAATCATATTAATGACAATAAACTATTAATCAATTATCAATCTATTATCAGGTATTATGATGCAAGTTAAATAAAAATTATGTGATTGTTGTTAAAATTAAATAAAACGTCCGACTTGAGTAACGCCATCGAAACAAACTGAGAAGCTTTCGGCAACTGGCCAAAGACAAAAGTCAGGCTATTAACAATTAAAAGAAAAAAATTGAGAAGCTGCGAGCATTAATGATTTGTATAAAAACGAAAACAGTTGCATGCTAGTACAGTAAACATTATTCCACGACAATGCGGTTTTTTTGTTTGATCCGCCTGAAATCCATTTATGCGTCGTCTTCTTCTTCTTCTTCATGTTCGTCCACATCGTCCTCTTCTTCTTCTTCTGCTGAATCTGCTTTAGTGTCCTCTCTTTTTGGTCTGCCTCGGCCGCGACCAGGCTGTGGTTGGGCTTTGGGCTGTGAACAAAGTTAGAATATCACTGATAATAACGAACAATGGTTACCTAGCCCGTTTTTTAGGCAATACCTTACCTTTGCCTTAGGTTTCTTTCCTTTCGTTGATCCTTTCGGTCTTCCTCGGCCGCGTTTTACTGCAGGCGCATCATCGTCACTTCCAGCTGATTTTTTCGAATCTTTTTTGTTATCAGGTCTACCGCGTTTTTTCGGCTCAACTTTATCCTATAATACATACAACAAACTATGTAGTATGTTCGTTAATTGAGTAATGTGTGTAAGAGAGACTGAATTGTATCTCGTTCTCTTTTCCAATATTATATTACCTATAGACGCTGATAAACTCAGATGTTGAGCGTCTATAATCAACAATCTATCTATCCAACATTATACCGTTTTTTCAATCAAACCTACTTATTAATTTTAGCTAGACTCAAATATCTCTTTTATGAAACACTTACTTTAATATCAGCACCTTTTGCTGGCCGGCCGCGCTTTTTCTTGTCTTCAATAACTGGTGAGCCGTCGTCAGACATGATTTTCAAGAATGCAGATAAGTTTGAACGATACTATTAAAAAAATGCGGCGATGCAGAAATTCACCTAATAAAGCAGAAGCACGTAGGTATATTACTTTGTTTTCTTTTGCAAGAAAAATATGAACTCAAATTGAAATGCAAAACTTTATTTTTTGTCTATTTTCTTTATTAAAATTGAATATATCTAATAAATTACTGTCTATAAAAAAAAAAAAAAAAACACTTGGATCTATTTTGAACAAATGCACACATAAAATGCGTTGTGGGTGGTTATGTTAAAATTTAAAAATAACAGAAAAATGAACTGTCGTATTATTTTCGGGATATTTTATTTTTAATTTGTTTTTAAAAATTACCTAATCTATATTTTAAATGTTAATCAATTATAAAACCGTTCTTATACCACACAATGCCAAAAATTACACAAAATCAGTTCGAAACAAACGCCGATCAAGCTTTATCGCGCGCCCGCGAAATCCAAAATGTCGTCTAAATAAAAGTAAATTATTTTCTGCTACACCCAAAAAATAATTAATAGAGCAAATACTTATTCACAGCAAAATATTTATGGAAAAATGTGAAAATAATTTTTATCCCAATATTTTAGTATGAAATTCTCAAAATAATACCGCTCACTGTAAGAGAAATAAATTTGTGATCACTGAAAATTTAATAAAATATTCTATTTTTCACTATAAATACGACAGCCGCCATACAAACATTGTATGGAATTGGAAGAAAATCGCGTTCATCAATTAATTTCTCTGTAACTATAGACGCCTCTTTAGAAAACAGTATACCAAAAAACGTGACATAAAAACTAATATTTTAAAATATATTTTTAAGGCCCAAATAAAATTTTATAACGATAAAATTAATTTATTTTACAATTAAATAAATCTCTTACCTGACAATAATATTTATTCGGCTTGGCAAGATCCACGAGTGCAGTTCAAAAGCGTTCCTGCAGAGGCGCTATTCAATAGGCCGCCAAAAAATTGTAAATATTGGCTAGATGGAGGCAGAAAAGCAATCAAATTTCTGTGAAAAATGTTATTGAATAACGAAATACATTTTAAAATTATCGCTGTTACTTTTATATAGATTTTAATACTTAAAAATGCATAAACTTAATATTCGATTTTAATTTTATCGATGTTTAGCGAAAGCATTTGAAGGTTATGTTGATGCGCAGCTATTTTGAGTAATCTTTCTTGTATTGATTAATTTAAAAATAAAAAAAATACCAGCGTTGATAAAAGTAACTCAAATTAATTTATTACCGTGAACTCGCGAAAATTAAAGTAAAAACTGAATACGTTTCCAAATTCTGCCGACATTCGACAATAAGCCATAAAAATATACGTACCTACAATAATTTACAAAGCAAACAAAAGAGTGTGGTATCAAATTATAATTTATTTACAAGAATAAAATATAAAACTCAAATAGGTAATCGACTACCGACAAAAGACAAAGACCTACGCGAATTACGGGGTTTGTTATTTGAATTTTAAACAGTGGGTTGTGATTATATTGTGTGAACAGAAGAGTATAGGGCCGTTGGGATACCAGGAAAATTCCCGGTGGGTCGCTCATCAATTTTTAGGGACCGTTAAGAATAAAAAAATTTTTTTTTACAAATTACTTATTTTATTACATAATTTTCAAAGAATTCTCTTTACGTTTTACCGTTACAGTTGCGGTTTATTATAACTAGTTTATCAATATTCTATGCACGCATTTTTCGCAGTTTCCCACTCCATCCTATGGATTTTTCCTTCAAATATGTTTGTGTTGGACAGTTCTTCGAATGCTTTCAAATTGCGTATTTAAGTCAATATTTAAAAAAACCCGGGAGGGGCGGTACGCCCGAACTGTTAAATTTATTAATGAACTAAAATAAATTTTAAACTCCCAACACACCTTTTAAAATTATTTCTCGTTGGGGCCGTTCAAGTATTACGTAACGCACTTAGGCGAAGGGGGGGGGGGGGGCGGCGGTAGTTACAACAGAGGGAGGCGGTCAAGCAAAGCGTTACTTAACATATTTCTGTTAAATAAAACACTAAATTTATTGACAGAAAATCAAGCATGTTACACTAAGAAAAAGGCCCTCGTAAAAGAGGGGGGGGGCAAAACATTACGGTGCGTTACACAGGGGGGGGTGCCCAAAAATCCTCGAAAATTGCGTTACTTAATAACAAAAACAAAAATAAGAAAAGGCATTGTCATGGGACATGTGACCGAAGTGAAACTTCCATATTTTTTGTTATTTTAAACAATTTCTGTTTTGATACGACAACATTAAAAACGCTGCCATGGTTTTGATAAAAAAAAAATATTTTTGGCCTTATACCAGGTCACCACCCATTCTCAACAGTCGCCGTTTGGACTATTCATGGCAAACAATAAATTATGGTGTAACTATGGTAATGGGTTATTTTAAAAAGTTGAGTTTTTTTTAATAAAAGCGTTGCCTATCACCAGTGGCGGATTTACCATTAGGCCTAGGGCGGCAAAATTTCAGAAGTAAACAATGTTAGGACAGTTGAAATTTAAAAATTAATTTAACTAAGTTATGATCCGTTGTCCAAATTCACGGTTCTCTGGCTTCACTAGATATTTAATTTCAATAATCACTTTCCCAGAGAGCAAAAAGGGCGCCATATCAGACAGGGCCTAGGGCGGCATCGAACCTAAATCCATCACTGCCGACCATGAATATATTATGATGTCTATCATGTAAACATTTTACTAATAATTTAAAAGCAGGACAAATCTCAACTATGTTTTATATTATCATAATGACTAAATTATTATTTTAACAGTATCTTCATTTTATATAAAAACAGTTTATACACAAACAAAAATATGTAAATTAAATGTTAAAAATTTCATGCTTTTATCGACAAATACATTTTCCCTTTGATTGTTTGCTTGACAGGATTAATTTTCTTTAAAATCTGAGTCATAATATTAACAAGTTGTTCACTCGACAATCCCGTCTTCTTTGTTTTGAATTTTTGCAATATCTCAATTGTGGTCATCGGCTTCCTCATTAAATATCTTCTAACAGCGTCTTCTGTTATCCCAGATTCACTATAAAATAATAAAATAGCAATTAAATTTGCTTTTAACAATTGAAATAGTAGTAAGTAATATTGTACCTTGAGCCGGGAATGTAATTTGAAAGCGACGAAGACGATAATTCTAACTTTGGTTTTTTCACCGGAGGGTTATCTGGTGAACGATTGTTTAGTTTGCGTTTGTTATCTAAGCTGGCTGTTGGCGATGCCGACCGAGAACTCGGAGCACTAAAAAAAAAATCAAACCATAACGTCTGCACTCTTTATAACAAAAATAGTAAAAGATTTGCGTCATTAATTTTAGTTTTTATGATACATGTGACACATTATAGCACTTGGCTTCGCATCTGTTATGCCAATATTGATTAGTTTAACATCGAACAACGTAAATTAAAATATAAGCATTCAAGCCCAGAACCTCTGTTCAAATGTAAAAGACGCCATTCTTACTAACAAAATTTTAAAAATTATTTACTTTAATTTTCCACATGTATTTTGTTTCTGCGTAGAACCTTTTGTATTTGATTGAACTATTTTGCTGGAACGTGATAAATAAATTAATTTAAACCACGATTATTTATTATATAATACCTATTAGTACTTAAAATTGGTACTATAAAAGCTGTCTCAAAACGTTCGCCCAACGACAGTACAGTGAAACAGAGAGAAAAACTCTGAGTAGAAAAGTCCTTACACATTTTTTTATCTGATGTATGGTGATTTAATATCACCAATGCGTTGAGCGGAATACACAAGAATATTAATAAATCACACCTATTAAGGTAGTTGTCGTGGTACAGTATTGTCAAAAAGTTATAGATTATACGCGCCACAAAAGTATACTAGCTTGTAGCTAATTGATCCATAATTTGTACGCAAGACTGTACCCGTGGAAACGTAACCCATACAGTATTCATGTATACTTTTCTATAAATTGTTGAACTTTAAACCGTTATTTATAAATAGACGGTCAAAAATTTTTTCTTATTAATGTATTTGCCATATGGCAACATACACTATTGGCATCGGTCGGATAGCGGGACCTAGGGGTCGGACCAAAATTTCTCGACGTTTTATATCATTCTAAGCAACTTGGCACCATTTTTGAAAATGTTTATATATATATGTATATATATATATATATATATATTATAGGCGTCGTTCGGCGTTGTTCGAAAGTATTCGGAGATATTCGAATTTATTCGAAATTAGTCGAAGTTCAATAAAACTTGGTGTAGAGTTAATATCTTTCATTTGTAGCACCGAAGAACCATTTAAACTGAATCCGAATTTAATCGGTTGCGCGGCTAGCTTCAGCTGGCGCTGGGCCGGGGTTTAGTTTAAAAAATTTCAAAAAAATAATCGCTAAAAAATACCAAACACAATTACGAAACGCGAATCGACTATAACAAGAAAATGCCATAAAAGGCGTTTAAAAATCCACCACCTACCCCACGACACAAAGGACAGCACAAAATAACGAGTTCCCAAACTATATTCCAACGGGAATGACCGTAGAACGGCCTGAAAAATCCTACCACCTACCACTCGGAAAATTAACAACCACAAGACACGAAAACAAGTAGCTGACCAAAATCGATTCTGATATTCAAAAAAATTCACGTATTCTCCGACTGAGTTACCAGGGGCGCCAAGACACGAATCGTAAATAGCCACACCTAGATAGTCCAGACTAGGAAGCTTAGACCCAAATGGTTCAACTACAACCCTGGAAGGGCAAGACACAAGACACAGTACACGAAACACTAAGAATAAGGCAATTTTCACTGTTCTATTTACTGTACAAATATTATTAAAAAATTTTGTAACTCAGCTGTCAAAAACAAAATTGTTTATAAAAATTGAACTACTGAATGTATTTCAGTGAATTTAAATAGAGTTCTGTTCTGATAGTAAGCAAAGTGAATAAAATATAATTCAAGGTGATCTGTAACAAATTGCGATCTGTAGAGCTCGGACGTACGTACGTACAGACCAACCGACAACTGCTGTTCGCGATTTCCGATTGCAATTTTCGAAGTAATTTTGAACTCGAATCAATCTAGTAATGGATTCCGTTCTCTAGAACTGAATATTTCTTTTTCAAAAAGCTACAATTTCAATGGATTTCGTGCGAAATTAATCGATATAACTTTTTATATGAACGAAACTCAGCTCTGACGTGCAAAGTAGAGTACATTCGCTAGTCTAGCTAGCGGATATGCAATATTACAGCCTCGTATTAAAATCGTGCGCATGACTTCTTCCGGAGACCTGTGTAATTGTAATAAAATATTAGAAAATACCTGTTGTTCATCTCTTTTTCATCTTTTTTAGTTTCTTTTTGTTTCTTCTTCACATCGTTTTCTGAATCAGTGCTGTCTGAGCTAAAATCATCACTCCAATCTAGAAATGGATGAAAGTTGTTATAAGCCGTGTTATGCACTCAAAGACTAGCCCAGAGGTTCCCTAACTTTTTCGGTTTCCGACGCCCTTAAAATATCAGAATTTCTTCGCGGTGGCACAAGTCAAAACATTAATTCTCATGGTAAACCTTATGTTACTAATAGTTTTTAGTGTATTTGCCATAAGGCAACATACACTATTGGCGTTGGTCGGATGGCGGGACCTAGGGGTCGGACCAAAATTTCTCGACGTTTCATAACCTCCTAAACACTTTGGCACCATTTTTGAAAATGTTTATATATATATATATATATATATTTATATACATGTGCGGGCAATAACTTTCGAAAGAGTTAATTGATTTTAATGAAATTTGGTCCACGTGTTGAAATCCATCACCGCAAGAAGCCTATTTAAAATGGGCGTAATTGGGGCATTTTAAGGGTAGTTTTTAGGGGTCGAAAAATGTTTTTGGGCCCCAAAATACCGAAAAAATTCTCAGAATCGTTTCAAAATTGACATTTAATCCTTTAGTAGTAATTAAAAGGTGTCCCTGAAATTTAAATAAAATCGGCCCGACAGGACCGGACTTACAAATTTTATGAAAACACTAGTTTACAAATAATGAATTATGTACTGAAAGTTCTATATAATTTGGTATAGAGGTTCGATTTATAATAATATTGCAATTAAGAAAAAAAAATGATATTTTAAGGGGTGTATTAAGGAGTAAAATTTTTTATTTTGCCCAAAAACCAACTTAAGCTCGCAAAATAAAGCCACACTGCCTGTATAAGCAAATACACTATATTGTCGGCAGGGTTTTGGCACTGCGACCCGGGTTTTTTTCTTTCATTTCTAATCCAAAAACTCATTGATATATCTACACCTTCAATGCTATCTCCATTTTTATTTAATAAATAACCAAAGCTTTTCACGGCGCACCAATAAAACAATCGCAGCGCCCCGGGGAGCCGCGGCGCCCACTTTGGGAATCACTGGACTAACCATTAAGTAGAAAATATAAATACCTTTCGTTTTTTCATCTTTTTTCTTTTTATTAACTTCTTTCTTTTTTTGTTTCTTTTTCTTCTTTTTCTTATCTTCGTCTTTATCTTCTTTGTTCTTTTTGTTCTCGTCCTCATTTTCTTCTTCGTGACTTTCTTCTTTCTCAGATTTATTTTCATCGTCTTCTGAATCTTCGTCCGAAGTTAGTAACTTCCTCAAAGCTTTCTCTTCTGCCACACCTGTTCGAACGCAAAAATGCATTGCAAAAGTTCACTCAAATAAAATGAACAATAGTTACTGATTTCTTATTTTGTCTCTCTGAGCTTTAATAAAATACAGTAGAACCTCGATAAGTTAAAATCCAAGGGAAACGTTGAAAAATTTAAGTTATCGAGTTTTTTACTTATCGAGAGTTGAAGTTAGAGAGGTGTCAGAGTAAAATTTTTAACTTACCGAGGTTTGCGAATTTTACAGAGGATGTATTTAGTTCAATAGAGGATAATACTTTAACTTATGGAGGTCACCAAAATATTATTTTAAGTTATTGAGGGCGATGTTCAGAATATTTGTATAAGTTACCGAGGTTTTGTGATTTAAGTAATGGAGGTTTTATGCTTTCAGGGGAAGGGAATTCAAAAAATTTTTAACTTACAGAGGTTCTTAACTTATCGAGGTTTTACAGTATACTAAGACCGTGAACTATTTTTAACATACAATACTCTAAAAACTTATCGATGTTAATAAACCAGAACAAACCTTGCAGTTGTTTTTCAGCTTCCGGTTCACTTTCGCTCGACGAACTGATATAATCTAATTCTCGGCCTTCTTCGTCGCCGTCGTCACTGTCTTCGAAAGCTTCTGCATCTGTGTCACGTTTCTTTTTTTTTTTGTCTATAAATAACTATGATTATTACAAAACGTCATATAAATGATGTTAATACATTTAAAATTCGGAAAGATACAAAAAACTACCTATTATCTTTTTCCCTTTTTTCTTTTTGTCTTCTACTTCAGTTTCGTCCTTTTCTTTTTCATTTTCTGAAGATTCTTCATCAGAACTGTCCATCCATTCATCCATTTCAGATATTTTTAGATCTTAAAATACAAATTTACATTGTGACCATAGATTTCAGACAAGATTGAAATTAATTCTACAAGGTTGGAATAGAGATTTAGGTATAATTACAGAGAAAAAAATTCTAGCGTTGACACGATTGCTTTCGTCCGAAAATTATATTTTTGTGATCTCTATGTTAATACAAATCGATCGACTCCAATTATACCCATCGCAATCATTTTTTGTGAATTTTTTTTCCAATTTTTTGATGATCTCGGAAAAGTTCTTGCTTAGCGGAATTTGTCAGAAAATGTGTTTTCTATGTTTTTAGGCCCCCCAAATACTAAAAAAAGCATTTTCAGACATCACGGCCACTAGTATTGAATATCTCTCTAGCGCGCTCCGGCCTAACGGCAAAGAATAATATGAGAGGAAAAAGTTGGAGAGGGGGGTTCCAACTACCTACAGACGCTTCTTGATTCGTCGCGCTGGCACTAGCAGTAGGGATGTTGACTGTGTTCAAATATAAACATAATTTTAACATTAAGGCTGTCGGAACGCTCTGTATTTAAGCTACACTACGAGGCAAAAAAATGCTGTTGCAAGGTTGCCGCTGTCAGTTGATTACTCTAAATTTTGGAAATATTTTTAAGATTTAAACAACTTTTTCGAAAAAGGAAGAGTCACTTTAAGTTTGTGATGGAACAATTTTGTGAAATAAGTATGAATAAGGTCGTAGTGTGACATTGAAAACGTGTCTTTTTTGGCACAATTAATGTCCACTTTTTTCTAGTAAATCGTACATAAATTGCAAAAGTAGTCCATAGAGACCTAGACTTGTTTTTTATCTTCCTTATGGAGAAAGAATTTTTGCAAAATGTTGACAAATGAATCTACAATCAGCTATGAGCCGAAGTCCTATTTTTGGGTTAAATTCAGAGCGTTCCGACAGACTTAAGTAGAAGTTTCTATGATAGAATACTAAAAAACACCATATTTTTTCTTATTTTTAAGGAATTTAATTAATATTTAATAAATAAAACCTAATTAAATCACTCGCAAGTCACGTGACAACGAACACCAATCAGAGTGCATGACGTCACTCAGTCATAAACATTATTAGACGCTGTCAAAAAGCTTCAATGTTTGGTTATATTTACAGTGTGTAATTTATTATTTATTTATAGGAAACGCCAAATTACATATAACTATAGCAACAACTACGAAAAAACCTAACATCACCTCATCAGTTCATCAGCGTTTATGACTGTATGACGTCACGTCACGTGACAAGTATGGGCGTTTTGGAGCGAAATTTGAAACGCAATTTAAAATACATGATTTTTAAAGCTTGAGTCGTATTTAAATAAAACTAGTAAATATTTGTGACTATATTAGGTACTTCTACACGATTTAAAACACTTTCCCAAAAATAGTCAATATCCCTATTAAATAATGATTATTATAAGGTGCGTTTGGTATATTAGAGTCAAGTGAAATTTACTCTGTAAAGTATACTAACGGAGCTCTATTTTAACGTAGAATTTTTTAATGTGATGCATCTAGTATAGAAACAGTATCAAGACCAAACAATAATTTTCAATTTATGTACCTTTAGATTTTTTTGATGCATTTTTACGGCCTTTCATTTCATCTGACACTTCTTCACCGTCCAACTCTTCATCTCCTTTAAGACGTTTTCTTAACATAAGTGAGAAATAATTCAACACCTTATTTCTCTTGCCGAACTCTTGTTCAGCTTCTTCGGCCGATAATGCTTTGTATCGTTGAATGGGTTGAAAATTGTACCTAAATAAATATAAGCAGAAAACTATTTGCGTGCACCAAATCGTTTAAGCGAGGGAATCCCTAACTGTACGTCGCGACGTCCTAAGGCGTCGCAGCGCCATACTAATACCATTTTCTAAGCTATAATTGTGCGAAACTGGCTTTTCTGCAGTTGTTGTAATCAAATCAAAGTACAAGTCACAAATAAATGTAGAAAAAGAAATGAGAGTAGCAGTTTCAAAATTTCAGTCTCGATTTGATAAAAAGATAAAAAGCTCATCCTTCTCATTAATTGTATTGTTTGTAGTTTTTTTGTTTTCTAATAAATAATAATTAAGATTCTATATTCTTTGAATAATAAAATAATTATTTTATTTTTTTAATTATAATGGACGTGAACAATATTGAGAAGTAATTTTAATGTCTGCTAGAGCTACACTATTCTCCTTTTTACAAAAAAAATATCGCGGAAAAAAAATTGGAAACCTCTGATTTAAACAATTGTTAATTTATACTCTTGAGGAGGTAGACAAAAAAAAAGAAAAAAAAATACCATTCCTGGAGTGGAAATGCTTCGATGGCACCGTCTGCAGCATGCGTGAAAACGTAATATGCAGCGTTTTCAGAGACGCCTCCTTCACGAATACCTGGAATTCAATAGCATAATATGTACAACAAAAGTAAAGAGAAAATTCATATTTTACATGCTACTGAACAAAAAAAAACAATATTAGTTAATAAAAACCCGGGTCGCAGTGCCAAAACCCTGCCAACAATATAGTGTATTTGCTTATACAGGAAGTGTGGCTTTATTATGCGAACTTAAGTTGGTTTTTGGGCAAAATAAAAAATTTAACTCCTTAATACACCCCTTAAAATAACATTTTTTTTCTTAATTGCAATATTATTATCAATCGAACCTCTATACCAAATTATATACAACTTTCAGTAAATAATTCACTATCTGCAAACTAGTGTTTTCATAAAATTTGTAAGTCCGGTCCTGTCGGGCCGATTTTATTAAAATTTTAGGGTCACTTTTTAATTACTACTAAAGGGTTAAATGTCAATTTTGAAATGATTCTGAGAATTTTTTCGGTATTTTGGGGCCCAAAAACATTTTTCAACCCCTAAAAACTACCCTTAAAATGCCCCGATTACGCCCATTTTAAATAGGCTTCTTGCGGTGATAGATTTCAACACGTGGGCCAAATTTCATTAAAATCAATTAACTCTTTCGAAAGTTATTGCCCGTACACATATATATATATATAAATATATATATATATATATATATAAATATATATATATATATATATATATATATATATATATACATATATATATAAACATTTTTAAAAATGGTGCCAAAGTGTTTAGGAGGTTATGAAACGTCGAGAAATTTTGGTCCGACCCCTAGGTCCCGCCATCCGACCAACGCCAATAGTGTATGTTGCCATATGGCAAATACACTAAAAAGCCCTGGGAGTGTCTAAAAGCACAGTACGGGATCAAATAAGGGAATGGGAATCAGCATAATACACACTGGAATCAAATTTCCAGGCAGCAACATGGCGAAGCTTTTATCAGAGGGCCATTCTGAAAATGGACTGAAGAACTACTACAACTTAGTAGGAACAATCTTCGACTAGTGGAGGGTCTCATAACAGGATATTGTACCCTGAAAGGACATCTCCAAAAAATCGAACTGTTTAATGGGGACTTAAGGTGAAGACGTTGCAATAAGGAAACGGAAACAGCGTACCATATTCTGTGCGAATGCGAGGCTCTGGATCGCAGAAGACAGATAATCTATGGACAATCAGCAATGGGTCCAGAAGACTATATCAACCATCCAGTCCACGGACTGTGCAAGTTAGTGCAAGTAAGGAGGATACTGGACCGGGTGATATAAATAAATTGGGCGATAGCACAATAAGCCCTAGGGCCTAGAGGCTGCAGTGCTCTCGGCAATAGACTGGCTTCCAGGTCAAAAAAAAAGGGAAAATTCATATTTTACATGCTAGTGAACAAAAAAACAATATTAGTTAATAGATAAGCTACCTTTAAATTTTTTTCCATTTTTTCCACCCGCCTTTAATATCCACGGCTGATCATCTGGTTTATATTTACGTGCGACATAACCCAATTTCTTTTTTCTTGCCTCTTCTCTGGCGTCACGACCAAATTCTGATCCTGCTCCGAATCTGCATTAATAAAACAATTTCTATATCACAGAAAAGCAGTAATACGTTTTTGGGTTGTATGTTTATAAATTATCTGTGAAATCATAGCCCTTTCATGCAGTGGCGGATCGAGGATCCAGGTCTGGGGGGGGGGGGCTCGAGAGTTAAAACCTCGAAAGTCCAGTTGAGTTGATTCATTGCAACTACTTATTGAAAGTTTTCAGTACAAAATTTTGTTTAAATATGAAATAGGCACACCAGTTTTCGAAATTACGGAAAAATGTGCCTTTGAGACTGGAAAATTCTTTTCGGGGATAAAGTATTTTTGTCTTGTTTGGGGAAAAATTTATCCTGGGATTTCTAGAAATGATTTTTTTTTCTGTGGGTCTGGGGGGAGACTTTAGCCCCCCCCCCCCCCCTGGATCCGCCACTGCTTTCATGGGTGCGCTGATTTTGATGTGGTTTTTGGCAACACAAAATAGGCACATATGATTTTTAGTCATTTTAAACTAAACAACACAACAGTTCCCTCCCTTTTGCAAGAACCACCCCCCTTGCACTCTAGCACGCAAACAAATTTTATGTGCCCACTCTATTATCGTGTTTGCAAAACCTGCCCTGGGGCAGGGCAGTCGATTAGTTACGAAACTTATTATGACAACTTATTGAGAGTTCTCGGCTATCTTCGGTTTTCTTTTCAACCAATGTTAACTATATTTTTTGATCTGCCCCGGGGCAGGTTTTGCAAGTCAAATACAATATATGTATTATCCGGATTTTCTATGAGAGAACCTTTTCGCAGGAAGATTATAGGACACAAAAAAACTTAAATCATGGATAACTTACTTTGGCTGTTCTTCATCTATGCCTTTAAATTCTTTCATATTATTCTCACGTTCCATTTTAACTTGTGACCATTTTGTAAAATCCACATTCATCGTCGCATTAAAACGCATCACATTGTATTTTTTTCGACTAGTTTTTGGAACTCTAATAACGTATTCTTGTACCGTTGCCCCAGTATTTGACGTAGTTGTGGTGCCGGGCGGACCAATACTCGAAGTACTCTACAATGCATTTTAAAATAAGACTTTTTCGTTCACAATTAGAATAGTGGGTAGTAATATAATTTATAAAAACCGATGGTCGTAATGTTAAATTTAGTTAAATTCAATATTTCTCGGGCATAAAACACTAGACACTGATTACCTCAGATGTTGATCTATCATAAAACATTAAATAGGCACAACATATAGGTTAGGACAATCATACACAATATAGTAAAAAATTGAAGAGACAAAAGTGTTCTTATTACAAAATTATACCTGTATTGACGTCATTCTTCAAAATAATTAGTAAAATATGAAAACAATTTTGTTAGTTAAATCAGCATACTGATTGTCACTGTAACGTTAATTAAATCAACGTCACGTCATGTACGTCGTGATCACTGATACGAACCTAAGGGTAGACAAAGAACAGTTGCCGATATGTGGAGTGAGTAGACTAGAGATGGCGTAGACGTGCTCCGAGTTAAAAACAAATTACAATGAGCCTCACCCTCAAAAGTTTTAGTTTTTAATATTATTCCCGTTTAATTTTTTATTATACTAATTAATATTTACACAGGCACATGTAGTTACCAACACGCTATAAACTTCTGTCTTTGTCAGTTTCATGTAATTTAGGAGACAAACTAACTTCCCCTTTCGGGGACAACTCTACTTCCCCTCGATTTTTACTTTTTTCAAATAGATACGTCGCTAAAAAGTTACACTTCAAAAAACTATCTCCACAATAGTGATGTAAAATTTCCGATTTATTATGATAAATACCATATTGATCGAAAAATTAACCCGATATCTATAAAACAGCACAATGGTTTCCGGTTTCTGTTCCTCAGAACAAAAAATAAAATAATTTGTAACAGCAGAATCGAAAGAATTAATTTTAAATATTGTAATTATACTTATGTAGACATCAATAAGAAAAAAAATATGTTAAGCCCTTTCGTCTTCTGTAATAAATGAACGGTTCCTTAGACGTTTAAAAATAATTATTCATATAATAATTGATTGATTATTAAACATCTATCAAACAATTTCATTAAAATTTTTATAACAAAATAAAATGTTTTTGTTATTTTTTATTCATGATATACAATTTTTTAAATTTAAAATAATAATTAACATGCTAACAAATCAAATATACATAATAGTTAAATATTATTTATAATTCCTCAGATAGAACGGTGTTTAAGTAAAAATTTTATAACAAATAAAAGTTTACACATGGCTTGAATTAGACGGGTGTGTATGTACCAAAAAAAAAAAAAAAAACAATGAAAGTGCGTATCGGAACTAATCGATAAATTACCAATAAATAGGGATTCCATTTATCCCGGGGCAGGTTTGATTTCACAAACTTCGTCTGGCTGTTTTCTCAATATATAGAACTGGGACTTCCTACTAATATAAAAATAAGATATACAGATTGAGATTAGTGTTTTGATGACTGAATCAATTTTAATATATTTAATTTCTGACACGTGAAACAAATTTTAAAGAGGTAATATTTCACAGAATAGACACATGTGATATTACGTTATTTTTTGCACTCTACCACTTCACAAAAAACGTCACCGTACTGACACCCCCTCGCGAGAAACTGCCCCTGCAAGAAACAGTCTGTCAAAAAATGCTTTTTCGAAAGATGGTAAAAAAAAATTAGAACAAGAATTAAGCGACAATAGTTTAAAACATTCAATATAATTAATTTTTTCTTCACTGTCAGACAAGGTCGTAGCTGGGGGAATATCGCTGGGGTTTGATCCCCTCTTTGGTTTATTTTGCAGAGGTTACAGTAAACGTGCCGCTCACCTACCAGATTTTTAAAAACTAATAACGGAGCCCGCGTAGTAAGAAACGTTGAACTAACCAAACCTCCCCAAATGTTTTCTAGCTACGATCTTGTTGTCCGATCTAGTGTCCCGATTGCTGGTAAAAAGATAAAAATAAAATAGGATTTCTAGAAACAAACTATCACTCTATTCTTCCTCCGAGCAATATTCAAATATAGTTCCACTGTTTTTGTACAGATCAGAGAAAATAATTGTCTAGTTAAAGTAGTTCTACTGTGATATAATAAGAAAAATCACTTTTCGACAGATTTTGCTCATCTTTTTTTCATAGGCTCAAATTAACGTTTTCAAATAAATCCTAGTTTCTGCATTTTTGACCGTTTAGAACGCGAGATAATTAATAACAAAGTTCGCAATTTTCGTAAATTACCGTGGTAAACATGTGAAATTGCGAACTTTGTTACTCATTATCTCGCGTTCTAAACGGTCAAAAATTCAGAAACTTTGGGATTTATTAGAAAACGTTATTTTGAGCTTATGAAAAAAAGATGAACAAAATTTGTCGAAAAGTGATTTTTCTTATTATACCACGCTAGAACTACCTTAGTCAACTATAATGAGCTGTTTAGATAAGTAATAAAACCCGGGTCGCAGTGCCAAAACCCTGCCGACAATATAGTGTATTTGCTAATTGTGGCTTTATTAAATGAAATTAAGTTTGTTTTTGGACAAAATAAAAAAAAATTGAACCCCTTAATACACCCCTTACAATAATAATTTTATTAGTTGAAATATTGTTATCAATCCAACATCTGCACCAAATTAAATACGACCTTCAGTAAGTAAATTCGTATACGCAAACTAGTGTTTTCATAAAATTTGTAAGTCCGGTTCTGTCGGGTCGATTTGCTTATAATTTCAGGAGCACTTTTTAATTGCTACTAAAGGGTTAAATTTCAATTTTGAAACGATTCTGAGAATTTTTTCGGTACTTTTGGGCCCAAAAACTTTTTTCAACCCCTAAAAACTACCCTTAAAATGACCCGATTGGGCCCATTTTAAATAGGCTTCGTGCGGTGATGGATTCCAATATGTATGCCAAATTTCGTTAAATGAATTAACTCCTTCGAAAGTTATTGCCCGCACATATAAATATATATATATATATATATATATATATATATATATATATATACGTATATAAATATATATATAAATATATATATATATATATATACGTATATAAATATATATATAAATATATATATATATATATATATACGTATATAAATATATATATATATATATATATATATATATATATATATATATATACATATATATATATAAACATTTTTAAAAATGGTGCCAAAGTGTTTAGGAGGTTATGAAACGTCGAGAAATTTTGGTCCGACCCCTAGGTCCCGCCATCCGACCAACGCCAATAGTGTATGTTGCCATATGGCAAATACACTAATAAGTCTGGTTTACTTAAGAGAGTTGTTTTCAGAGGAAAGAAAATATTAAACAGCATTGAAACCCTTCTGTCATTTGGACTGTATTTTAACCAAATCGTTAACAGTTTGTGCTGAAACTCCAACCACAATTTCGGATAACTTAGAACATAATCGCTTCAATAGTGACATCTAAATGTAAAGAAGACGATTATTTTATATAATCAAATGTGAATAGTGCTCAAATAAAAGACAAGAGTCTAATTTCGAGTACAATTTTGAACAATTAAGAACTGATTTCATTTCATTATAAATAACAGAAATTTCTGATTCGATCAGAAAGGTTTGCTTGAATTTGATATCTATGCTATTGGGCGTGGTTCAGTCACACCAATTTTATTAAACTACTTTCAAAAACTAACATTTTCACTAATTGTTCATATATTTTGTACAATTAAAATATACAAAATTTTCACTTTAACACAAAAATCTCAAGCCTCATGATTTTTCATAGTACCCCCCGCCCCTTAAATTTACAAACAAGATATCTGTTGTTGAACTGAAATGAAACTTTTATATTATAAAATACATTGCACTCTTTAATAGAATTTTTACATCTACCATATTACATTTCAGTTTGAATTTTTTAGTTTCTATCCAACCAAATGTGTCAAATTATATACATTTTGCATGTAGCATACATTTTCATGTTGTCAACAGCTAGGCCAAATTAATAATGTAAAATTAAACACGACTTAAACGGTTATATGGGCTTTACCACTAAAATAATCCCAGTGGACAAAATGTTCAGTCGATGCGTTACGCAATTCAAGCCTTTCTCTATCAAACAACCTTGGTTCACCTGTTACTCTAAAGCTTGCTCCATTACAAATGCTTAGAAACAGCAGAACCGTAACCGTAATAGACCATGAGCCCGTGAGTGCCAGACCTTCATTATTTTATAAGCGCGTGCTTCCGACACAGGTAGGAATGATGGGTGATTATGTACTTTGGGTCATCGTGCCTTTGGCAGGTAACAGGTAGCAAAGTTGTATAAAATACCGACTTAATTTCGTCACATTATAAAGCGTAATTTTCTTATATTTTTGTTCGGAATAATATTAGAAATCACGTCGTCCATTGCCAGACACTTAATATCGTGGCAACCTTTTGCCAGACATCCTCAAACTTCAATAAATCGTAACTGAACTTATGTCATAGTATATAGAAGCTGATTTTTTTACATGTTACTAGGGTAACTATTAGAAGATGTTTCCCCAGTAGCCAGACAATTTCGACAGTTCTAGCCGCTAGCCAGACAAACATCAGTATCTCACTCGCACCTACAGCTACCCTATATGTTTGTCTGGCTAGGGGTTAGAACTGTCAAAACCGTCTGGCTACTGGGGAAACATCTTCTAATAGTTACCCTAGTAACATGTAAAATATTCAGCTTCTATACTATAACGTAAGTAGTTACAATTTATTGAACTTTAAGGCTGTCTGGCATGGGGTTGCCATATTAAGTGTCTGGCAATGGACGACGTGATTCAGAAGCGTAGCGTGCCTTGGCGGGGCTCCGTATAAAAATTTGTTTGGAGGCCCTTCCCCCGTTGACGTAAATGACTTAAACGGGGAAATCCCGCAGCCCGCGATAACCGATGTAGGGTGTTGCCAACTTTTGAACGCGCGCTTTACGCGGGAAAACAAGAAATTGCTTTTTTTGACTTTTGTCATAATTTCTGAAATAAAAAAAAAATTGGGAAGTTTCTATTAATTTTTGCATAAGTACGTTGGGAGCCCCCGTGGCCCGGGGGCCCCGTATAATTGATACGGCAAATACGGCGGTAGCTACGCCCCTGACGTGATTTCTAATATCATTCCGAACAAAAATATGAGAAAACTACGCTTTATAATTTGACGAAATTAAGTCGGTATTTTATACAACTTTGCTACCTGTTACCTGCCAAAGCCACGATGACCCAAAGTACATAATCGCTCACCATCCCTACCTGTGTTGGAAGCATGCACTGAGAAACTTTCGGCTTTTATAAAATAACGAAGGTCTGGCACTCACGGACATTCGTCATTATAATGCGTTACTTTAACAGAAAGTTGAACAAAGAGGCCACCGATTTTGACCATTATGTTTAATACGTCAGAACTATAAATTCTGATTGGATAGTAGTTCCTATAAACAAAATAAACGCTCTTCAGTCTAGCAAGATCTTTATTTAAAAAAAAAAAAATTCAAATGCCACTTTAATGTTGCATCGACTGAACGCTCAACGAATCGGAACTAATTTTGCGTCCGATGAAATAATTTTTTGAAAATGAAATACTTCCCAATTAAAATTGTCATCGTGTTCGTTCTATTCATAAGGCTACATATTTTTACAGATATTCTTTCCTAGAAACAAAATCTGTTTCCATAATTTAAGTGTGAAAATTTCTTCTTTACATAAAGATTGCTACTAAAAAAAAATGTATATATATATATTTATATAAATTTTCAATATTTTTACTAATTATGACACTTTTTCTGTACCGACCCCCTCGTTACGGACGGCGTTGATAGTGGGATCTTCTGTGTTTTGACCGTCTTTAAATAAAGAAGGCGATTCAGAATCCGCAATTCCTCCCTTACTTAAATTCTCTTGAGCTCTGTTATGATGTTGCTCACTGTTTAAATCGACGTCTGACAATTTACTTGTTATTTCCGATTCGTCGGCGTTTTCGTTCTGTCCGTCGGCTTCCTCTCTTTGCATACTTTCTATCGGAGGATGATTGACGTCGCCGTCTGGGTTTCGAATGAGCGAACTGTTTGGCATCCCGTCTGGACTAGGTACTGAAAATAAAAATAGAAACATGAAACGGCACACTTACCGTTAGATTCAAGTATAGTACGCGCTATGAATCTGAAAGGCTCGGAAGTTAGACGCAAATGGAGGCTTGCGCAGGTACAGTCGATTAAAAAACTACAAACTCGCGCTATATTATTATTTTTAATTTTTCTTTAAAGGTGTAATTCCTTGCATAAAGTATTCCAAAAAATTATAAATCGTGCTTGTCTATGCAAAACTGTATCAGACATCTTGATCAATTAACAATCAAAGAAACAACTTAACAATAGCGTACTGGACTGTACTTTATAGCAGGAAAGCGACAAGTGACACGACAACCAGCGATAACCAATCACCGACGAGCGCACGTTCTGTGCCGGTAACTGGGAGGTGGTGGGAGTCTTCCTTTTCCACAAAACAACCAGGACGGCTCTAAAAAATGCATTTGCGACGCTGTTTGTGACTAGCTTCAGACTTTTTATAACCATAGCGAGTATTATACCGGGTGTACCGAAATTTTGGAATAGTCCGGACGGTGAGGGTTCAAAAAAAAGTTTGGGACAAAAGTTACTGGGTTGTGAGTTAGCAGTTGTTTGGGAACCATGCCATCCCTCAACCCCTCACCCCTTCGCGGGGGGTGGGAGTGGTTTTCGGATTTCAAATTAGGATTACAATTTGAAATACAAAAACCACCTCCAGGGTTGAGGGATGGTTTGGTTCCCAAGCAATTGCTAACTTATAACCAAGTAACTTTTGTCCCAAACTTTTTTTTTAACCCTCACCGCCCAGACATATTGGACCGTTTCTAAGCTTTTGATAAGCCCGGTTTAGATGCTGGTTAAAGGTTTTGTTTCTGACCGTTAGGGTTTACTCTATGTTGGCTTCCGTTGTCTGGATTTTGACTCTGATGCGGGAACTGTCCGTCGTGGCCGACTAAATGCGATGGCATCTGAGGACTCTGTAATGTTGTCGGCTTTCGACTCTTCTCACCTTTCCGCCACAAAGTGATTTCCTACAAGAAATAAAAAACAATTACAATGAGCCTCACCTTCATAAGCTCACATAAGAAGTTTAGCTTCTTTAGTTTCTAACATTATAATTACGGCGAAATTATTACGTATTTTAAAAGGGCACTTTGATGTTTGTCATGCAGGGGCGTAGCTACCGCCGTATCTGCCGTATCAATTATACGGGGCCCCCGGGCAACGGGGCTCCCCAACGTGCGTAAGCAAAAATTAATAAAAACTTCCCAATTTTTTTTTATTTCAGAAATGACAAAAATCAAAAAATCAATTTCTTTTTTTTCCGCGTAAAGCGTGCGTTCAAAAGTTGGCAATACCCTACATCGGTTATCGCGGGCTGCGGGATGTCCCCGTTTAAGTCATTTACTTCAACGGGGGAAGGGCCCCCCAAACAAATTTTTATACGGGGCCCCGCCAAGGCACGCTACGCTTCTGTTGTCATGTGAAAGTTCTCACATGGACAGATCGTTACATTCATACCACAGTTTTATTTGTGTACTATAATCCACAGAAAAAACATTTTTAATATGGATTGTCTGTAGTATGTCAACATCATAACCTAGCATTATGTGACGTTTCAACATATATTTGTATTTAAAAAATATTTAATCCGAAAATTGTTCTATCTGTAAATAGAAAAAATAATGATATTTATATTTTCCTTATTGAATGTATGAGTTCCTACCGTTTGTACGTTAAATTACAAAAATTATTTTGTACTTCAATTGTTAATAATTTTAAACGTCAAATTCAAGTCGTTCCTCCTTGTCTTACTATTTTGCGAATCAAAATGCACACACTATAAACTTCTGTCCTTGTCAGTTTCATGTAATTTTGGGGACAAACTAACTTCCCCTTAATTTGTTTCGTTCTACTTCCCCTCGATTTCTTACTTTTTTCAAACAGATACGACGCTAAAGAAGTTAAACTTCAAAAACAATCGAAAATGTCTGCAGATCGAAACTCACCTGCTGTTTAAAATACCTTCTGTCTTCGGTGTCCATTAGGACGAGATTTAAATAATATCTGACGGAAAATTTCTTATTGATATCTCGCATTGTCGGTGTCAAATCATAGCCCGCCAAAAATACTCGAATTGGAATACTTTCTCCTGAAAATAAAGAAGTAAAAAGTAGCAAGACAGTGGTTTCCTAAACACTAATCCTTCGTTTAGACTTTAGAAAAAGAGCAAAACACAATTACAATAGTAACATTACTTATCGTGAGCGAATGAGGGATTAGAGGACATTGTTATACCAACCTCTGACCGGTGCACCATCCATTATCTCATATTTAGCAATGGTTTCGTTTTCAACAAACTGATTAGGTCCTGTTCCTGTCGTTTCGCGTTTTATTATCGCTATTTCCATATGTTTAATTTTTATTCGTACCAATAAAAAATAAATCTTGCCTACAATCACATCTTTCAAATGGTATCTAAAAATAGTAAAATTCAAATTCAGTACGACGCGGTTCATATTTTAAACTTATATCCATTTTTTCACTGACAATTACAACTGATTGTGAATTTAAAAAAAGTAACATAAACGTTTATCAAAAAGTTAAGGTTATATACAGGGTGTCCCACGACATGACTGCCATAGCCTGGGACTGAGTTCAAGTCAAAAATGTCTAATGAACATATATATAGTCCAGCAGCCACCGCCTGTTTTTTTAAGTGATTAATAACAGGCTGAATATTCGTGAGTTCGTTCGGTTCGACGAGACGCCCAAGTTTTTCCTCTGTCCAAATTCTCAAAGAGGTAGGTAATGAACTGCGCAGATGTAAAACATGTCGATTTGGTAGGGTGTCGAAATTGTCTGACTAACAGTAAATTTTTCATTGAAATTTTAAGATAATATGATAATAAATTCGGAAAAACAATTGTCCTACAAAATCGATGGTTTGAGTTGGAGCGTCCTACCACTACATTTGTAGGACTTTGTGGTCATTCAATTATACTAATATTTAGTAAGCTGCATACAAAAAATCAGCTGGTTATTAATAATTTTTATGACCTTGTTATTTCGACATATTCGGCGTGGAGGACGCTCCAACTCAAACCATCGATTTTGTAGGACAATTGTTTTTCCGAGTTTATTATCATATTATCTTAAAATTTCAATGAAAAATTTACTGTTAGTCAGACAATTTCGACCCCTACCAAATCGACATGTTTTACATCTGCGCAGTTCATTACCTACCTCTTTGAGAATTTGGACAGAGGAAAAACTTGGGCGTCTCGTCGAACCGAACGAACTCACGAAGATTCAGCCTGTTATTAATCACTTAAAAAAACAGGCGGTGGCTGCTGGACTAATACTCTTGTGGTGTAATATACTATTTAAATTGGCGTACAATATAAAACACTCCTATAATATGTAACTTACTTGCACTTGTTATATTCAAATTCAATGTGCAAACAATCTTCAATGCCGACTTCCATTTTTATTGGGTTGTTCATGTCTGGATAGCTGGATAAAGTGTGGACAGCAATATCCAATTCGCGCACAATGTCTGATAGCCGTCGCACTATTGTTACGCGTAAGAAATATCTGCAATGATTGGACACAAAACGATTATTATTAACTGAACACCCTCCCACCGACTGAGTTAAAATTTGGTATACATTGTAAATCTGTGACCCAAACACAGCCGTGTAACGTAAATAAATGCAATTTGAACACGGGGGTCATTTTTTTAATGAAGAGAATTGTTTCGTCAAGAATTATTCAATAAAAAAAAATAAGTATTCCACTAAAAAAGATGTTTAGATTGTAATTACCTTAATCTAACATTAGCACCAGTGTAAATTTCAAACGGTTTCTCGACACACGCAAATTCAAATGGGTACGTCGTATGATGCGTCATCTCACCAGGTCTTGCCAATTCTTTAACGAGACTCGTAAATTCATGATGATTTCCACGGTCGTAATACAATTCGATTTGACCAATGAATTCGATTTTTATGCCGTGATGTTCCAACTTTGATCCGGGCTTTCGCAATGTTATGTTTACCTGTTTGGAGAGTAGATTGACGAATTAAATTTTATCGAAAGAATTCATGTTAGGAGAAATTACATTTTCTGTCACATCATATCTTTTCCTGTCTACTGTTTTAATCAACATATGGTTCACCAATAAATAGATCTATGAAAATTGTTCTTGAAGAATTTACGATTTAAGAAATTTTCAAAACAGCGTGGCATTCTTCAAAATCTTTCTTAAGGTGATATCAGACGATTCATTCCGAATGAATGTTCATTTGACTGAATGTTCATTTTTGTTTCATTCCGCGTTCACGCGGCACACACAGAATGACATAGACATGAACGTTCATCCAGTCTTTTCCGCGAAGATGTCGAATGAAGTTGTGCATCTTGGAATTCATTTGTTTTGTGATCGTTTGATCAAAGAATTGACAAAAAAGAAGCAGTCTAAGTTTAAATCATTAATTAGAGATTTTAAAGAGAATTTGTCCGTATTGTTCTGTCTTTGTATCCGTTAAGTTTGTAGTTCCGAAAACATTGATAATTTTTTAAATTCTCAAAAAACAGCAGCGTGTTTTGGTCGTTCCACTTGAATACCATTTTGTCTCATACACAGACAGAATATATTCACTATGCGGTGTCGTAGTTCCAAGTCAGTCTGCTATGACACGACACAAAATGGTCGAATCCGAATGAATGTTCTTTCTTGTGTTCAGACGCTTTTTTTTCCGTTCATTTAGAGTGCAAATTAATCATGCCGAATGTCGATATTTAGCATTGTTGGATCGCTTCATTAATGAATTCATTTTGCATTATTGTTTCATTTTGTGTTCAAACGTTTCATTTCGAAAGAAAGATGCTGAAATGAACAAAAAAAAACCCGGGTCGCAGTGCCAAAACCCTGCCGACAATATAGTGTATTTGCTTATACAGGCAGTGTGGCTTTATTTTGCGAGCTTAAGTTGGTTTTTGGGCAAAATAAAAAATTTTACTCCTTAATACACCCCTTAAAATAACATTTTTTTTCTTAATTGCAATATTATTATAAATCGAACCTCTATACCAAATTATATACAACTTTCAGTAAATAATTCACTATTTGTAAACTAGTGTTTTCATAAAATTTGTAAGTCCGGTCCTGTCGGGCCGATTTTATTTAAATTTTAGGGACACCTTTTAATTACTACTAAAGGGTTAAATGTCAATTTTCAAACGATTCTGAGAATTTTTTCGGTATTTTGGGGCCCAAAAACATTTTTCAACCCCTAAAAACTACCCTTAAAATGGCCCGATTACGCCCATTTTAAATAGGCTTCTTGCGGTGATGGATTTCAACACGTGGACCAAATTTCATTAAAATCAAGTAACTCTTTCGAAAGTTATTGCCCGCACACATATATATAATATACGTATATAAATATATATATATATATATATAAACATTTTCAAAAATGGTGCCAAAGTGTTTAGGAGGTTATGAAACGTCGAGAAATTTTGGTCCGACCCCTAGATCCCGCCATCCGACCAACGCCAATAGTGTATGTTACCTTATGGCAAATACACTAATGAACCGTCTGATAACACCTTAACGATAATATTTCCGTCATATCAACTCTGATCGTGTTGTTAAGAAAAAATTGTCAAATCACTTACCTTTCCCGAGACCGTTTCTCCATCGTAATATAATAAATGCCTTTCCTTCTTTCCATCTTCAGTCTTAATTTCTGCCGTCTTGCGTGTTTCAGCTCCATCCAAGTGTATGTCGATGTCAGCTGACTGGCCAAAACCAAAAAAACTCTGGAAAACACGAAAATCGATTTTGTCACTTCCGATAAATTAGAAATACATAAATCGTAGTAAATACATTATTATTAAAATATTCGTATTTGTTCAAATTAAAAAACGTCAAAAATAAAAGCGACATAAAGATCACTGATTAGGCTATTTCAAACTCCGATTGAAAATGGAAATGCAATTTTACATTACTATTATAATTAACACTAATTTAAAAAATTAACTCAACTTATCTATTGCCTATGATATCCACCCCATTTTCATGACATAATATTTGACAGCACAAAACTTACCATTTTGATGACAAACTTCTCTTATTACGCTTTTGTTACCTTCAGTCACAACAAATTAATTACAAATGCAATTCTTACAATACTATAATGCAATAAGTTGGCATTTTCGCCAAAATTGACTGTTAATAAACACAATTTTCAAGTTTTGATACGCTTACATCAAATTGCGACAATTCTTATGTCAGCCATTGTACAAAAATTTAAGATGGCTACGTGCTTACTACAAGAGAATAAGCACTATTTTAACAATTTATACATATTTCTTTTAGAAATAGTAAGGATAGTGATGGAAAAAATTAGTGATATAAAAAAGAAAATAAATTAACGGTTAAAAAACCGCTGTTATTTATTTTAAATAACTGCGGCTATTTATTATTACTATACAAGGTTGCGCAGAGAACTTTGCGCATGAATGTAATTTACGGTCGAGATTTTAATTTAAAAACGGCTCTATTGTTTTTGTTTATTGTTGTTCTGAGAAACAGAAACCGGAAATCGACGTGTTGTTTTGTGGACAGCCAGTTAATTACCCGATTAAAATGGTTATAATCACAAATCCTAATTATCTGGGTTTTACATCACTATTGTAAGGTAGAAACGAACCCTGGTCAACTTAGCATCCGATTTTAACGGATTTTGATGTATTTGGGCTTATTCAATGGAGCTAACGATCAATAAGACGATAGCTCCCAATTTTTATCGTTACCTCCGCAATAGTTTTTAAATAAACAATAAAAAACTAACACGTCCAGATGCTGGTTTCAGAGCGCGTTTCTAACGTTCAGAAGCCGTTTCAAAGAAAAGTAAATAATGAAAAATCATTAAATTACGTTGTTCTTGATACCTCCGTCAAAAAATTCGCAAGAAAAACATTTAAATATGCTAAATAAGAAAATTTTAAGTTTAAGAATGCATAAAAGTGTGCCGCTTATATTATATTGTGAAGTATGTGTAATATTCACTACCTAGAACAAGCGAACCACACTATTGAGGCGAAATCTTTTTTCCAAATCAGTAGATACAGAAATCAAAACATTGGTATAGTCTTAATGGTGTCCATTGTCAAAAGGCTTCATTGTATATTTTAGAATTGCAATTTAAAAATGAAACAAACCTTGAAATTACATTATTCTATTTATTAATATATGTACATTTATTAAAATCTAAAATCAAATTATACCAAATATTTTTATACAGCAATTCGGTTTTTTTAATAGTTATTTTTTAATTACTTTAATTACATGCAAAAAAGTGTATCACAGTAATTCTTTCATATTGAACACACCTCATCAGTTAATGTTTGATATTTTTTTTTCTGAACAATTAAAAGGCCATTTATGCGATGTTCTTTACAAGCATTTAAATTTTTGACCGTCCAAATTGTAAAGGACCTAGTTTTACGACCCTGGTACGGAGCAATCATATAAGTCTATGTAAAACTAGAACCCATTCCGCTTGTCAGCTACACAAGACTATTTTTAAACCATTTATACACACAGGTTGTCTTTGAAATACAATACATCTTTCATTATAATATAAACAAGCTGAAAATGATGAAAGACCATCAGAAAGATCCAAGCAACCAGTTCAATCCAGGATCTATCCTTTCTAGAAATAAATTATAAACGCTCGACAACTAACGTCATTAGTCTGCCCTTTTTATAATGATATACATTCCCTCTTTCAGAACTTTTCTCTGTAAAACTCTGCACATTAGAACAGCTTTAACAGGTTCACGTCCTCAGCCCACATATGGACTGTAGGGCTTGTATTAAATTTAAGTTGAACTCAATGGCATAGTTTATTGATGGACTTGACAGAACGGACAATTAGCTAAAAAAATGTGCTGGGACATTAGAAAAAAATTATAATGAGCCTCACCCTCATCTCATATAAGAAGTTTAACTTCTTTAGTTTTTAATATTATTCCCAAGTTTATTTTTTTTTATGTGAAACTAAAAATATTTACACATACTTAGCAACACACTATAAACTTCTGTCTTTGTCAGTTTCATGTAATTTACGAGACAGACTAACTTCCCCTTTAGGGGTCAATTCTGCTTCCCCTCGATTTCTTACTTTTTTCAAATAGATACGTCGCTAAAGACGTTAAACTTCAAAAATTTATAATTTGTATATGGCTAACAAGAACTAGAAAAAATGTAGGTAAAATTTAAAGAAAACGACTGAACTTGGAATTGACTTCTCTATTTTAAGCTGGACCGAGCTGGGTAGAGTAGTGGTGACAGCACTAGACTCGCATTCGGGAGGTCCGGGTTCGAATCCCGGCAGGGGCAGATGTGGCTGGGACTTTTTCCTACTGCCTCTCGCCGAGAAACGGTAATTTCCGTACCGGCCATCTTGATTGAGGTTTTCCATGGTTTCCCTCAATTAATTCCAGATAAATATCGAGATGGTTCCTTATTTGAGGCCATGGCCGATTACCTATCAAATTCCTAGTTCAAAAATTGCCTACCTTATCCTAATTTCCTATAATTCCTTCATTCGCCCATTGCTATTACATAAGTTGAAGTTTTAAAAATGTAGAAAAATAACGGGAAGTGTGGTAGATGGAAAATAGTAATGGTGCGAATGGCGTCTGTTATGACATAAAGTCGAGAAACGGACGTTAAACGCATTATTATTATTATATTTTAAGCTGGACAGTGAACCTGTTAAGTAGTGTGTCTATTTTTCATAGAATTGCCAATCACATGTCTTGGGGTAGTTTTGTACTACACCAGTCAGATGCAATCCATTCAACGACATACATTATAAACCAGATAAACACGCGAAATCGTGTAGATTGTGTGTCGGAGTTCAAAGTTCACCGAGCACCGTGGAATTGTATCATATAGTGAACCCCCTACCCATTCCAACAATTGTCGTTAATCTTATCGATATGATGGGTTTTGTCTGTTGACCAGTAGCAAGTTCATAAAATACCAGGAAAATATAAACACGCTTTTGCTATTATAAATCATCACAGATTAAGCAATTAGCCACTTTACAAATCCACTTCATTTGTTTCATCATACATGCATATAATTAATGATATTAACACCTGTTAAAAATGCCATTTTTGTATTCCATCGCCGCATTGCATAAATGGCTTTATTTATGAACATTTTATGGTAACCACTATTGCAATTGTATAAAAATCTAATAAACACACAATAAGCTCTGAAGATCACTTAAAAAATTACACACGCAAAGATTTTGTTCTTTAATAAGAACGTTCGTTTGTTTTTTTACTTCCGCAGAATTTTTTATGTTGAGAAAATATAACAATCCTAATGTTATTAATGCGAATTTGTTTGTTACGCTTTCACGTCTAAACCGCTGAATAGATTTCGATAAAATTTCACAAGGAGATAGATTGCATCCTAAAGGACATAGGTTACCTTTTGTCTCAAAATAAAAACTTAAAGGGGGTGAAATAGGGGATGAATGTCACTGAGAGGTCATCACGATACCTTCCGGAACTATTAGACCTCCAGACTTGAAATTTGGCAGACATGTTTCTTTTGTTGAGTAGAGACACTAAAATAGTCTGCTAAAGTGTGGAAACGGGGGAAGTACAGGGGTGTCCATGATTAACACACTAATTTTTAAAATGCAGTTTCTATGGACTGAAAATGTAGTTGTTAGATCTTGATGAAGATTCCACTACTGTTGTTGTTGCCGTGAATCATTACAATCGCGGGCGGAGCCGCGGGGAGC
This sequence comes from Venustoraphidia nigricollis, assembly GCA_034508555.1. Lineage (NCBI taxonomy): Eukaryota > Metazoa > Arthropoda > Insecta > Raphidioptera > Raphidiidae > Venustoraphidia > Venustoraphidia nigricollis. The sequence continues at coordinate 1,251,746 of JAVRKA010000065.1, read as the reverse complement.
GGCTAGAATTTTTATACAATCATCAAAACGGCTGGTTACCATTAAAAAAAGAGAATAATTAGAAATAAAATAGCAGTTCTATATCAATATGATAAGAGAATGCACACACCGTGTCCAGCGAAACCAATTTCCATGCACACAAAAATATGTATAATTCATTTACACCTATTTGCAATAAGGGAAATTAATAAATAAATATCTATCTCTTCCTAACTAACATAAATTGTTTCCTTTCTTATTCTAGCTAATGTAAAATTTCACGTTTTGCTGGAACACAATGTAGGCACACTGATAAGAAGAGCTTGATAAACAGCATACGTACGTTACTGATGTCTAAATAAATATCGGAAAACAATACGACACACAAACATTAAGTCGTTAACAAAAAGAAAAGTTATCAAGATCTTCGAATTAAATCGTAAATTATTTACAAACAGCTTTAATAAGAATATTAAACATTACTGTTATCTGCAAAAATCTATAAATTTTTGTAATCGATCAATTGAATGTTCTATTTCAGTTTTGTTTTCTTCACGCAAGCGTTGGACATTTTTTAAATTCTGGAACCGTCGCTCATAGATGTCAATCTTCAATTGTTTCTTTTTAACTTCATCCTCGTATAGTTTATTTTTTTGTTTTAACAGCTGATACTCACAATTTCGTTCTAAAAACATGAAAGCACCAAATTATTTATTACAATCATTAATCAATACTAATGACTACAAATAATATAGTTAACTAAATGTTTCCTAAATTGGGGTTCGCAAATTCAGAGTAAACTCTATATAGCGACGCTGAAGGAAATACCCATATTCTGGCGTTATAGAGAGTGATCGTTATATGGAGAGAAAGAAAAATTAATATTGTTTTACTATTATAGTATTATTTAATAATAAAGCATAAAATTTAAGAACGAATTTCTTAGAATCTTCAGTACGTATGGTGCCGACAGTCAAGGTAAATAAGGGGTAGACAATAAAGTTGCAGTTCTTATCAATTTCGGCAACTTAGAAAGTACCTACAAACAGTAGGTGCTTTATAAGTTGCCGAAATGACTTGCTTTATAATGACATATAGTCGTAAATTAGGGTGAGTGTGATGCTACATAGAGTGTATCATTGTATGGACAACAAGGCATACCAACCAAAGTCGAGTAATTTCGACGTTTTAGGGAGTTTGACGTTAAATCGAGTGACGTTACATGGAGTTTACACTGTATATCCAAAGGGGTCTCGAAATCATCTCTGAAACTGTATGGTTTAGTCGGACTAATCATACTTGAATTGTTTAGGGGGCCCATTCAAGTATTTCGCTTTATCCCCCCCCCCCCCCCCAATCGTTGCATAACACCCAAATGATTATTTTTGTCTAAAAATGTAATTATGATAGGTAAAACACCAGAAAAAAACTAAAACATCGTGTGTTCCTTTTTTTATAATTTAGTATTTTTTTAATTTTAACAGAAACATAATGCATCGTAATGTTTCACAAAATTCCCTCCCTCCAAACTGCGTTACATAATACTTGAACGGCCCCTTATTGCGCAGCGATGACTCACATACATGATTTAATGTATAAATTATTTTTTTACCTTCGGAAAACTTTTTGTACGATGTTATAACCTCTTCAATTCCAGGCCATTTAAATAAAATTTTTGTCTCACAGTGCATTGAAATTTCACCACACTGTTGGTTTGCCAATAAATTTCCATTTTTCATTAAATTTACCGACGAATCAGTTAAGTCCTCGATTTTTTCGTTCTTTATCTGAATACTATTTACAATATTTTTGTTGTCCATACAGTTCTTCATATCTATAATCGATCCGTTGGTATTCAATACCAAATTTTTTTGATTCTCTAATTCATTAGCGGTTAGAATTTTATCATTGTTTAAAAATGTCCCGTTTGCTAATAAATGAAAAACTCCATTGTTCGTGGACAATATATGTTTTTGATCCGATGAATCGTTCAATAATATCAATTTTTGTGAGCACGGTGTCGCGTTTACAGAAATGAAGGGATTTTGAAGATAAACCATATTATCTAAAGTAATCGGTAATATCTGATTATTCTGAGTCAATGATTTTCTCAGAATGGAATCATTAAGTTGAAGCGATGAATTTGGAAGAGGTTTCTGCAAATCTTTCTGAACTAGAGATTCCACTTTTATATTATTTTGAGCTATGATTTGATTGTTTTGGAAATTGCAATTTGCAGTCTGGACCGTTACATTATTTTGAGTTTGAATTATAATTCTAGGTGACACTACTTCAGGAATTTTCAAAGTTAGCGCTGCTACATTGTAGTTTTTACTTTTGTAGTTTCTTTTGCGATGATGAAATATTTTGTGGTGCTGATAGCCGTTGAACTTACGATGAGCATGTTTAAATGCATTCGAATTGTTATTATACAAATTATCTAATTTGTTTCGATACTCTTTCATTTTCATACAATAGGTTGTGAAGGGAGTTTCCCCACTGTCGCGTTTTAAACGGTCCTTCAAAATCTTGTCCCAAATAACTTCCATATCTAAAAACAAATGGTTAATAGTTCACTTACAATATCAAAAAAAAAAAACACATTGAGTCTCACCCGCATAAGCTCACATAAGAAGTTTAACTTCTTTAGTTTTTAATATTATTTCCAAGTTTAATTTTGTAAAATTTCTATTTAATAATATTTATCGATACTTAACAAATTCTATTCATTTTCTGTAGGATATGTAAATATCTAAAAATTTCGAAGTGAGCAACTTTGATATCTCAAAGATATTAATGTTGGAAATGTAACAATTTTGTCTATCAAAAATAAGATAATTGCTTTTAATTCTCACATGAACAGATCATCCCATTTATACCATAGTTTTATTTACATACTATAATCTCCAGAAAAACATTTTTAATATGAATTGTTCGTACTATACAACATCTTAACCTCCAACAATGTGACGTTTCAATTAAACGATTTTACCAGCTCTTGGCCAAATTAACTTTATAGATTTTTCTTATAATTTGGACGTATTTGTCTCGAGCGCCTGTCAAATGATTCTATAATTAACGATTTACATGATTTTGGCCACAATTTCGCTAAATAATGTTAAAACCGAACCAACTGACAGCCAGAAAATTAATTTTTTTTCTTTGTTTTTTATTTTAAATGTCAAAATAGAATTGACTTGTTTTGCGAATCAAAATGCAACACACTATCTTCTGTCCTTATCAGTTTCATGTAATTTAGGAGGCAAACTAATTTCCCCTTTATTGGCAGTTCTACTTCCCCTTGATTTCTTACTTTTTTCAAACAGATACGTCGCTAAAGAAGTTAAACTTCAAAAACCAAAAGCCATTTCCAAAACTGCTTTTGCCAATTTTTTGTTGAAATCAGAACTCAATATAAAAATTTTGCTTAAAAAATTGATGAAACTTCTGTAAAAAAACATTTTTCTTACCATCACGATTTTTATCAGGTACTTTCTTGAGTCCCAATTCACGAAAAAAAGACGACTTTTCAGGGAAATCCGGACTGGAGTTCAAAATATTCGGATGACAGAACGGTATTGGTAAATTTAAACACCCGTGCTTGTCTTGTTCGACTACTGTCTCCCAAGATGGCATCCATTTGCGTTTTTCCAATTTTAAAATTTCCATTTCTGTAAACATATTGACTTTAACACAAACGTTCTTACGTCATATGTCTCTTATACAAATTTTTGAACACAGAAATATGCAAAAACAAAAAAAAATTCTCAATATTGTTCACGTCCATTATAATTAGTAAATTTTTTTTTTATTTTTTAACGGGAAATTGGACAATTCAAATATCATTATTAATTGTCCAATTTCCCGTTAAAAAATAAAAAAAAACTTACAAAAAATAATTATATGAAAGAAAAACTTCTAGAAAAAATATTCATTTACCATTCTTCTCACTAAATGTAGTCAGTCCAAAAATCCCTAAAAAATTTACTTTGTCTTTACTGCAATCCAGCTTCAACGGAGGACCGGATGTCACCCACGTTTGGATTTTGTAAGTAGAACAATCTTGTAAATCAGAATAAGCACTCTCATCCGAGTCATCGCTTTCAACTATTTTCTGCCCACAATTCTTATCAAAGAGCTGCTCTCTCATTGCGCGCTTTCTTTTACGTGCCCTTGTCGCTAGCTCAATTTTGCTCAGAACGGGCAATTCGTTTATCGACAAATTAAAATTGGGAACGTTTAATACCGTAAAATTCGGCACGCGATCCGTTTTTATTTGCTTAGTTTTATTATTGTTGCATTCAGCTGTTTTTACAATTTCGACTGTTTTTTTATTACTGTTGTTACTACCGATCAATGAAATTTCACTGGCGCTGTCGGCCAATTGTTTAGACGATTGCTCCTTGTTGGTCAAAAAAGATGCGTGTTTTTTATTTATTATTTCGGTTGCGGTTATTAAATTTTCAAAATCGTCAACGTCGTTAATCAAAGAAACGTCGTTAGAATTGTGCTTCGATGGTAAAATAAGATCACTTTTCTGATCTGAATTTACAATTACTAAACTATTGACAGAGGTGTGTTGCTGTGTTATTTTGTTATTATTAAAAATATCATTTTTTGTAATATTAACTTTCTTTATCTTGGAACTTGGCGATGACATTTTTTTCGTTTTTTTATGTAATGAATTTAAATTAACAGTACCCTTTTTATTTAATTTATTAAATCCATTTTTATTAGTATCTTTAAAAATTGAATTATGGTTAATTTTTTTCTCAATTTGAAGTCCACTATTTACACCATTATCATTAGATAATTGTTCACATGTACTATTTTTGGAATGAACTGCAGTGCTATTATCATTTGACGTAACGTAATCCGTTTTGCCATTATCGATATTCCCGTAACATTTTTCCATGACTACTATTCCATTAAAATAGTTTTTAACCACAGAAGACACTGTACTATTAATGTTACACTTTTCACTTTTTCGTTCTAAATCGTTTTTATCATTAACAAAACCTATTTGTGTATTGTTTTGGCAATTATCGTTCAATCCTATCATCGAACTGTTATTATAATAAACAATTGAATTATCGTTATTATTATTATTCGTTACGACCGGATTGCTGCCGATACTTTGAAAGAATAGTTCTTCCGAGACTCGTTCGTTAGAATCCGTTTTGCCGGCAACTATTTTATAGCAAGCGTCCTTTCTGTACAAATCACCGATAGGTGGATTTCGATAGCTGACCGGATCACTCGTCTGCAATGTTTCTTCTTCGCTTCCGCAGTTTAGTCGATTGTTTTCGATATTTTGCATCGATGACGTCGTATCGTCGACAATATCAGTTCTTTGTAACGACGCGTTCGCATTACAATTGATTTCATTTTGTTGTAGATGACTAGTTTTTATTGAAACTGAATTATTATGAACATCGTTACCTTCATTTATACAAAAAATGTTACTAGCACTACGAGGGTTATTGTTATTAACATTATTATTAGTATATATTAAATTATTAGGAACGATTAAACTATTTGGTATTGATTTTTTTTGTTGCTGATGGATAAAGTCTGTGGAGTCACTATTCACAGTTACTAACAATTCATTGCCTTCGTTTCCACGCGCCCAATTATCCTTTTCACCGTTATTTATTACCGTTTCGTTTTTGTTTGATTGTTTTATTACATCGAAAACATCCGTTTGTTTCGTAGCACAATCGAATTGTTTAACATCGTTGTTATTTGCTACTATATTGCTGCTCAAACTCTCCCCTAAATTGTTATCGATGTTCAACTGTCGCGTTAGATTGTAATTTGAATGTTTCAACTCGTCGTTCGTTTGTTTCTTGTCTATGAGCTTCAACTGTTCCATCTGCGTCACAGTTTCTTGAGGCTGCATCGTAAAACAATTTATCGAACGTGTGTTATGAAACACAGAATGTCGATCGACGCCTTCTGAAGTATTACACGACGAGTGCTGCAATATGTTTTCACTATTCGGTTGTCTACTGTCGTGTTTCAAACTTTGAAAACTGTCTGTAACATTATTTGGAGTAGGAAATTCGGTTCTCGAATTTGGTGCAATAAATTGATCGTGATTATTTCCCGGAATATTACTCACATTTTGAGCCGGTAAGTTCATACTCATCAGAGGCTGTGTAAAGTTTGGCTGAATCAGCTGAATAGAGCCCAAGTCGGTGTAGTTTTTCCGATTAATCTGTAGAACGTTTCCCGAGTAGCATTCTTGCTGCTTCTGAGCTACGGAAACATTGACTTGAGTCTCGCTGAGGACAGAAGTGGTGTTGTTCATTTGCTCCGTTTCAGTATTGTTTTGGTATAAGCCGGCTTGCGGAATATTCGTTATTGAAAATGCAGTTTTGTTCGGAAAAAAGTTACTGTTATCCAAAACAAAAACCGGTTTGATCACATTTCCAACGGAGGTGGGTAAAATGTGTAAAGGTGCTCTTGTCGAAGTCGAATTCTCTACCGGAAGTTCCACGTTGTATACAAAGTTCTTGTCGGTTTCCGACACGTGCTGAAGCCGGGTACCGCTGTTTTGTGCGGAGTGAATGGGTTCGACTGAATTTTCAATATTGGCAGAAGTGTAAATAGCCACGGCGTCTGTCGAAGTCGTGTTGATTTTTTGACTTGTTGCGGCGACGCTAGTTACGATTGCGTGCTGTGCTGGCATCGAGGTCGATTTAGTCAGAGGATAAAAGTTATCGCTCGAAGAGATTACCACTGGAATAAAATCAGCGGGCAGAGCAGTACACGTGGTGTTGGTGAAGTTTGCTTTTTGAAATGGGGCGTCAATATCGATTGAAATTGCTTTTTGATGTTGAAAAAGTTGAACATTTTGTGTTATTGGCGGCTTCCTAGCTGAAACAAAACAAAAAAATGACTTGTCATTTATTCTTGATAAATAATAATTACACAAAGTTTGGACACGATCAGTCGCAAGTGCTATTTCTATGTCATGTCAAAAAACAAAAGAGAAAATAAAAACGAATTTGTTGCTTATACAGGTGATCCATTTTAATCTAGCGTAAACGACTAGTCATTGGACAGAGCACATTTTCATTAGCTATAATAAGAATATGAACGATACTAAAGCAGATTTGAATGACTCACAAAATGAGTCATAAAATCTGCTTTAGCATCGTTCATATTCTTATTATAGCTAATGAAAATGAGCTCTGTCCAATGACTAGTCGTTTACCCTATATGGGAAATTCTTGAGACAGGGCAACAAGTTCGGGAAAAAGGTTTCAAACAAAAGTTATTCAGTTTGAAGGTGGACATCGTTTGGAGAGGAAATATTACCCCCCACCCCCAACCCCTGCGCAGGGATGAGGTTGACTTTGACATTTTCAATAGGAACACCTATTTTTTATGACAAATTATAATTTTCCGATAAAAAATATGCAACATTTGTCTGAAACATTTTTTTATCCGATGCCTCCCTCAACCCTTAAAATGCATGACAAAAATCGGTTTTCCGAAACTCCATTAGATTTTTATGCCTAAACAACGACCTTGCGCAGAAAATTACAAGAGGTAAAAATTGTTTAGTCTGGAAAATGTCATTAATTAAACATAAAAAGAACCCCTCACCCATAGGGGTGGGGGGTTCTTTTTATGAGTTTATTCAAGCCAAACCAAACAAATTTTATATCTTGTAATTTTCTGCGCAAGGTCGTTGTTTAGACACAAAAATGTAATGGAGTTTCGGGAAACCGATTTTTGATATGCATTTTAGGGGCTGAGGGAGGCATCGGATAAAAAATTGTTTCATACAAATGTTGCATGTTTTTTATCGGAAAATCATAATTTGTCATAAAAAATAGGCGTTCCTATTGAAAATGTTAAAGTCACCCTCATTCCTACGCAGGGGTTGGGGGTGGGGTGTGGGATTTGTCTCCAAACGATGTCCCCCTTCAAACTGAACAATTTTTGTCTGAAACTTTTTTCTCGAAATTGTTGCCCTATCTCGAGAATTCCCCATATAGATTAAAATGGATCACCTGTATAAGCAACAAAAAATACAGGGAAACAAATGAAACGGGAAAAAAAAAACAAAAAAAAAAATCATACCAGCTCTGTTAATATGTACATCGAGTTGATTATCAGTTATCGAAATAAAAGAAGGCTGATAACCAGATAAAATAAAATGTCACGAGTCATTTGCATCGTCTTTAGCAGTCGTCGTTGAATTTTTCACTATCGCTTCAGAATCTGCTGTCGAATTCTTTGACAAATCAGGTTTTCCTGTTTCACGAACTTCCTCACCTTCGCTCTGTTGTCCGGCCATAGATTTATTATCTTCTTTCATTTCGACCGAAGCTATAGAAGATTGATTTTGAACATTGATCGAAGTCGAGGCAGCAGTCGTCGAAGATGACATCGGCGGAGCTAAAGACGAAGAAGACTGAGTCGTCATCGTCGTGGCCGGCGTGACTAAAGACTCCGACGACACTACGGTCGGCGAATAATTATTTCTATTGTTGTTCGGCGTACCGCAAGGTGAATTTCGTCCTTGTATTAACGGCGACGACACTCGAGATGTAGGAGTGTGCATCTGGAGACCTATATTGTCGGAATTCAACTGTTTCGGCGACCCGACCGATACTTGATACATACTTTTACTGTTCATCGACGCGCTTATCGGGGGCGGAGGCGCGCTATGCGTTATTATAGGCGAATCTCGCGAAGCGTTCGACATCGTAGGTCCCATCTGATAATGTCCGCTCGAAGTGGGCGTGCTCGTAGCGGGACTGTTACGATGCAAGTTTTGCGCAGAAGGTCCCGACGACACGGGCGGCATATTATGATTTCTCGCCGATGGCGGCGCCAATCCCGGAACCATCGACGGCGGCATCAAGTGATTCGCGTGGTACAAGCCGTACAGATCTTTGCCGTACAGCGGAGACGTCGCCGGCGACAAAAGCATCGGCGGATACGATCCGAGATGCCCCAGTCCGGGAGGCGGCAGACCCAACGGCGATTGGGCGTGCGGCGAAGGCAGCGCCGGCGGCTGATGATGGTACGACAACAGTTGCTTTTCGCGTTCCATCCGTTCGCGTTCGGCCCGCTCTCTTTCCAGACGTTCCCTCTCGGCGGCGCGTTCCCTCTCCTGTCGCTCTCTCTCGGCACGTTCGCGTTCCGCTTTCTCCTGTCTCTCTCTTTCGCGTTCTCTTTCTCGCTCTCTCTCGCGTTCCTGCTCTCTTTGTCTTTCACGCTCGCGTCTTTCTTTCTCTCGTTGTTCGCGCTCTCTCTGCTGTTGCAACAATTCTCTGTGCTCTTTCTCCCTTTCCTCGGCCAAACGCTGTCTTTGTTCCTCTTCATATTTCAATCTGAAAGAAAAAAAGTGGTATTTGTTAGTCTTTCGCTAAAGCTTGTATTTGTTCCACGACTTTTGTCTAAATTTGCAAGACTTCCCCCTAGATGTACCCTGAAACCACGTACCTTTCGTGCATCAGTGCCAGTGGTGAGGGCATCATATACAGAGGGTAGGCGTGATGCGGCGGCGGTCCCGGCGGTAAATGAGGATGGGGCGGTGGCGGGGCGAAGAGAGCGGCATGAGCGGCAGCCGCATGATGGGGCGATGCTCTTAACATGCCGCAACGTTCAAAATACAACTGTTCCTCCAGCCGAAGCGCCGCCAGCGAAGGAGGATACGCAGACGCCGCAACGGCTGCCGCGTAGGCAGCAGCCGACGGATAATCCAAGCCTACGACGCCCGTATGAGCTGCCAGCCTGTAAGAAAAAACAAAACAAGCATTACAAAATACCCGTAGCATATTTTAGGTTCATGTGCGCATGCGCTTTCATGCAAATGCATCCAATTTTATTTATTGCGCAATAAATAAAATTGACGCATTGGCATGAAAGCGCATGCGCACATAGACCAAAAATACACGGCCTTTGATGATAAATTAAACATAACCTAATAACAGTCTAAATCAGTGATGCAAACTCCGGGTTTTTCACCCTAAATTTAGGGGAAAAATTTATATAGTGAGCTCTTTGGGGATTATTTTTAGGAATAAAATTTTAGTTACATTATTAATATTTGTAAGATTAAGTTTTCCGTACTTTTAAGTATAATTTATAACTTTATTATAGATATTCAAATGATTAATATATTAACTTAATTTTTCTAAAATATTATTAGTTTTAATTGAACAAATACTAAATAATTATTTTAATTTATTTAATTATATTGAAATTAATAAATAGTTGGTCCAGATTTGGAGAGTTTTGGTTTGAATTTAGTGGGTTTTGAAATTGCTTTAAGGGGAAAGTTTTCAAACAGTTGGCGACACTGGTTTAAACGGCACACACATACACATACCTGTCTTCAGGTCTGTAAGGTTGAAACCCGCTTCTGGTTAAGTCAGCAGTGGGCGGCATCGTCGACGCTAAAGTAACTTGAGGAACGTAAGTCGATGCACTGTGCCTCGCAGCATCGGACCTATTTGCTGCACTACCGGGAGACTGTTCGGAATTACAAACTCTCGCGGAGCTTCCCGTCGTTCCTCCTCCTGTGACTCCACCCCCCGAATAAACTGACAATTCCGAGGAAGTAGTAGTTACGGCAGTCGATGTGTTGTTGTTGTTATTGGCCGACGAGAGTTTCTTGTCGTGGGGCGACGCTCCGGTATTTCTGTTGCTATGTTCGCCGTCTCTTTCGACCGACGACGTCGAAGGTCCCGCTTGTTGTGCGAGACTTCTCAAAGCTGCGGCGAACGAACGCTCGTTACCTTTGGTTTGTGGCGAAGCCGAGATTATCTGCGACGCCGGAGGCCCGCCGGGACCCGGACCCGGCACGCTATGACCGGTTGCCGAGCGATGTTTAGACCCAGAGGTTATTGGACTTGACGATACGGGCGGCAAGACTTTCGGACTCGCTGAGGACGATATTCCGACAACTGTAATTAAACAGAAAAAAAATTGCTATTAAATTTTTGATAAAAATAAAAGAGCCTGTGATTTTATTTTTTCATGGCTTGGAACGAGGTAAATCGGCCGAACTCCAACAGCACAAAGAAAAAAGTCACCCTGAACGAATTTTATTTGGAATAATCGCAAAGAAATAATTTCATCTATACGATTATATAAATCTATAGAGGTTTTTACCTTTGTTCTGTTATAAATAATTAACTATACATCCGACTGAAATGAAATTTTTTGTCTACACAGGGCGAGGCACTTAAAGTGTTACAGAGCAATAGCACTTAAACTATATCCAAAAAAGTTTCAGACAAAAGTTGTTCAGTTTGAAGGGAGACATCGTTTGGAGACCAATACCACCCCTCATCACCAATCCCTGCGCAGGGATGAGGGTGACTTTGACATTTTTAATAGGAACACCTATTTTTTATCATAAATCATGATTTTTCGATAAAAAATATGCAACATTTGTCTGAAACAATTTTTTATGCGATGTCTCCCTCCGCCCCTAAAATGCATGTCCAAAATCGGTTTCCTGAAACTCCATTAAATTTTTAAGTCTGAACAACGACTCTGCGTAGAAAATTACAAGAGGTGAAAGTTGTTTGGTTTGGGAAGGGTCATCGATTAAACATAAAAAGCACCCAACACCCCCGCACAAGGGATGGGGGTTCTTTTTGTGCGGAGGCGCGGGGTTCTTTTTATTTTTAATCGATGATTTATGTAATATCTTCATATTTTCGGAGAATTATATCTGTTAGAACGACCAGCTGTATTGTAAACAAAATTCGTACGCGCAGAATTGTTCCAAACAGACTAAAATTACAGATTTTTTGAAAACAGAAAAATGAGAATGATAATGCTAATATTTATTCCTATTAATATCTATGGATTTATATGTACCTACACTTTCAATAATACTACATACCTAATAAAAAAATTAATTAGTACCTCGAAAACATCACCGGTTGTTACGACTATCGGTTTTTACGACCAAATATGAGTAAACCCTTTGATGTCGTTATAACAGATTTTGACAGTAGTATATTTACAAGTAATAAAATAAAAAAGTATCTGCATCTACGTATTTGTATTTATTTATTTTCAACCCCAAACAAAATGACATTTTAACACCTGATAAATATAAATGTGGACCTATATATCAGTACACGAAAAGATAATTAAAAAAAAGTATGCTTTTTTTAAAGAGAGTAATTACGTTTATTAATAAACGCTGACGAAACAATAAAATACAACAAAACATCATATTTTTCCGTATCAGCAAGCGTTACGTGCCATTTAAATTCGAATCGCGCGTATTATGGACATTTTTTTTATAATTTAATTAATCTGTGGACCGCGAACTAACCTTTGACACTATAATTTGAACAAAACACCACAACAGACAACTTTTGATAATATGTACTAACCAGTTAATTACGTATTTTATAGGCAAACATGTCAAGCACGTTTTGTCCAAATCGGCTTTCTGTAAAAAATATAAAGTTTGCATACAAATGTTGTGGTGTTTACACGACCCCGGGACCTTTACAGCCTTCTAGAAATTTATTTTTTATTTATTATGATCCTATCACTGCGCATTGGAAAAAAACATTTCGCTCTGTTATTGAGACTTGATGACTCTTTCGGCTGCCAATTTTACCCTATTTTCTTTATTGCAGATTATAGACGCATCTAATCAAGTCAAATTAAATTAAATGACATTAAAAAATATCCATAGGATTCAATTTCACAAGTCTAATTCAAAGCTGCCCCCTCACACGTACTCAAAATTTGAGTGAAATCGATCCAGTGGCTTAGGATCTAGATGCGACCACAGACAGACATGTTTTTTTTTGTTAAAAAAGTACGACAAAGCGGCATGATGTAATAGTTGCAATTATTAGACGGAAAATTTAGTTTGCAATTGAAATATGACATCTGTTATCATATTATTTGAATGAATTGTTTCAGGAAGATAATTAATCAACACGGTTTAATTATTAATAACGCATATGCCTAAGTCATAAAGCAATTATAACAATGGCATCGATAAACAAATTCAATAATAACGTTATGTTTATAAGAGGTAATGATAAATATTTTAATTTATTAACCGATCCTAGTTAAAATATAAGAACTAATTTAGCAAAGGTTCATAATACAGAGCGCAAAATAAATGGCAACGACCCCAGCGATGACCCTTCCCATAACTATAAAGATATTTATTTATGTTGACCTGTAAGACCTATCTAAATGACCCGAATGCTGTCAGAATGACCTGACATTAACCCCGTAAGATGTAACGTGAACTTGCCCTCGCTAGCCCGGCTGTCATTTATTTTGTGCGTTGTTGTTTTGTTTTGTGGGCGGGTCATACTTTGGAGGTGAGATTCGACGACCCATGAACTATATAGAACGATTAACTTATAAATAAGTAATGTTTGCAGGTCAAACGGGTCGTATGATGGGTCAGAAGATCAACGTAGTTTATTTTATAAAAACAATTTCTTATCTCTTATCACCGATTTACTTTTTAGACATTTATTTTTCAGTGAATTGTTTACACCGACCTGTTCCATTTCAAAATTATACAACTCATCGATTTATGCGTTCTGTAGTTTGTTTTGAAAAACAAATGGCAGATGTCGCTACTGTCTTCGAATTAGCCGTGTTGTGTTGACAAAAATAATAGCAGAAACAATCGACAAGAATGGAACACATTTTAATTTTAGGGTTCAATTCCCAACAAAGCTAATCTACCTTATGATAAAAAGACAACCTACAAAAAAAAATTGTCGATGAAAATGGTTTCCTCGACTATTTAACCAAACAAAAGATGAACCGACTGACAAAAGACAAACGCTGATACATGCTAATTTGAGGGCGTGCCTCGAAGTGTTACATAAGACGTGAGATAAAAGCATCGTCGCTGATACCAGCTTCCGTTCGAATATAAAGAGTATCGAAGAGACGGCTCGAGGACTTGTGATAAGCGATATTCAATCACTGATACTAAATAGACGCAGGTGGATACTGCTACTCGTCAATACAAACATTTGCGATTGTTACTTTACAACATTAAGGCTGTCGGAACGCTCTGAATTTTGTTTGTGCTGAGACCCAGCGGTAAGGGGCGAGGTAGGCAAAAGATATATTGTGGGTGTGGCCTTCTTTAGCTCTGTCTCGCTCAAATCATCCGCACATTTCAATTTTTGGCTGGTGCCAACTACGAGTAAAAAAATTTTTTGCAAGGGTGCCGCTGTCAATTGATTACTCTAATTTTTGGAAATATTTTGAAGATTTAAAAAACTTTTCCGAAAAAGGAAGAGTCACTTTAGGTTTGTGATGGAACAGTTTTGTGAAATAAGTACCAATAAGGTCGTAGTGTGACATTGAAAACGTGTGTTTTTTTAGCACAATTAATGCCAAATTTTTTCTAGTAAATCGTACATAAATTACAAAAGTAGTCCATTAGAGACCTAGATTTGTCCTTTATCTTCCTTATAGAGAAAGATTTTTTGCAGAATGTTGACGAATAAGTCTACAATCAGTTGACAGCCAAAGCTCTACTTTTGACTTAAATTCAGAGCTTTCCGACAGCCTTAAGACCAAGTTATGATTTTTTATATTGATATCGACAAGTAATAGTTCAAGAGCTCATGACACCCGTTTCATGAAGTGTTTGATTCAGGTTAAAACAAGTGTTCAAAATATATTCTTGCTATGTCTGGCGTAGAGATGGGAAAAACGGGTCTTTTTAGTGACCTGCATCTTTGCATCTGGATCCCGTATGTGAGCCGGCTCACTGAACCGGTTCAAAAAGAGCCGAGTTCTGAATATGTTACTGCAGTCTGCCACTGAGTTACCTAGTTCAGTCAATCATATCACGACCTGTATAGAATCAAGAATGCATAGCCAAACATGTGATGCATTTGAGCTGACAGATGCATCAAAGCAAGAACTGATACGTAAGTGTAAAACGTGCTTCTGTGTATTAAGTGTTTCACTGAGTTATGCGGATCCGTTGATCCGTCGGCTCAAAAAAAAAGTGAGCCGGCTCTCACGGATCTTCTGTCGGAGTCGACTCTTTGAACCGGTTCAGATTGAGTTACCCAACTCTAGTCTGGCGTCCGGGTTATGAATAACATGATAAACGCAAATTGTGATCACATTTACAGTTTATAATCACTGTTATTTGAAAGTAGCAATCACTAATCACGTTGTGATTGAAAAGTAGCAGTTTGGCTCATCACTATGACGAGGACGCGCCCTTGAACGTACAGAGGCAACATACAGTCAAAGCCCTCTAAGTGCACGCTCTCTAAATGCACAAGCTCTCTTACTGCACACGAACTCGCCCTCTAAGTGCACGTTCCCCAGCCCCCACTTCGAATAATCTGCGACCAATCACGTGCGACCGTAAGCGCGCTATTTTCAAACTTTCCATTTCCATTTTCCATCATATTCATAGAGTTTTAGAGATATTGTTTATAGCATCTGATTGAATAAAGATAGCTATAGGAGTTAGAAGAGTGGGGATGAAAAAGATCGTAGGGGAAGTGTGCACTTAAAGGATGGGCTCGGTTCCGAGCTGTGCACTTAGAGGGCTTTGACTGTAGCTCACATATAAAGAAAAGAAGAGCACTAAGTACTTGGTGAGTGCACTGTAGTGCCACAGTAGAGGGCGCGGTGTGGGTGTATTTGTGCAAGTAGACTGCATTGCTGTAAAGTCTGTGCGCAGACAAAACTGCGTATGCCGAAATGTTCGAAAAACATTTCATCTCTGCATAAAATCTACATTTAAACAGTAAGTATCTCAAAATGGCTTATTAAGCAGACCCGTTTTGGCATCTTTGTGGGTCTTACGCAAAGTCGTACCCAGTAGTTGACGGAGATAGCCCACGCCTGAGGATAAAGCTGTTTGTCAAAATTACACTTTTGTCCTTCCTTCGCCATGGATTAGTTTTAAAGTTCCTACAGACGGCCTAACAGGATCAACCGTTAAATCAGGTGTCACGTCCACACGACGTCTAGTTTTCAGTACAGACGACCTATGCCTTAATAAAACGATTTCCTCGATTTAACAAATTTTTCGAAATCCCCTAGAACTGTCCGTAAGAGTTAATGCACAATATACCTCTACATTACGCATACTTTTTGTCAAAAAACTTTTTATAACGAATTTAACAATCATTGCAGAATATAAATAGAAAGTATAATTTACCCCTATTTAACGATTTTTGTCAACTTATAACCTTTACATAACGTATCCTACCTATCAATCACAAACAATTCCACAATAACAACAACAAAAATTCATGTCTCGACAGGTTCAAACACGTTAAATGTATCGTAAGACAATCACTTTTGTTTGATGTAAAGTAATGTAAACACTGCTGTTGGTCACTGTTGTTAGTAAATTTAAAGTTGCAGCGGCTGAGAAACGAAAAAGGTGTTCCTTAAGGCTGTCGGAACGCTCTGAATTTAAGCCAAAAATAGGGCTTCGGCTGTCAACTGATTGTAGACTTATTCGTCAACATTCTGCAAAAATTCTTTCTATATAAGGAAGATAAAGCACAAATCTAGGTCTCTAATGGACTACTTTTGTAATTTATGTACGATTTACTAGAAAAAAGTTGGCATTAATTGTGCCAAAAAAGCACACGTTTTCAATGTCACACTACGACCTTATTCGTACTTATTTCACAAAACTGTTCCATCACAAACCTAAAGCGACTCTTCCTTTTTCGGAAAAGTTTTTTAAATCTTCAAAATATTTCCCAAATTTAGAGTAATCAATTGACAGCGGCACCCTTGCAACAACATTTTTTAGCCTCGTAGTTGACACCAGCCAAAAACTGAAACGTGCGGATGATTTGAGCGAGACAGAGCTAAAGAAGGTCACACCCACAATATGTCTTTTGCCTACCTCGCCCCTTACCGCTGGGTCTCAGCACAAACAAAATTCAGAGCGTTCCGACAGCCTTAACCATTGCAGAGAAACGTAAAATTATCAAGTATGTAGACGAGAATCCTACAAAGAAAAAATTAGACATCGCTAAAGAGTTCGAAATTCCCGCAAGTACATTGGTCACATTTTTAAAGTTAAAAGATAAGTTTTCAGAAGACTTTGTTAAAACGAATCTTAGACCAACCTAACCTACATATATTACAAACTTCATTATAACGAATTACTTGGTATAACGAATATTTTCTAATTCCCTTCAGCTTTGTTATATCGAGGTTGTAGTGTATTATCAAAGCTATGATTTAGCACATACCATTAATTAAGCACTATCCGTTAACTTACAAATTACAAAAAAAAGACGATACGGCCTAAAACGGCTAAATAAAAGTTTCAGATGATTTCAAAACATTTCTAAGAGTGGGACTCAGTTTCAAGAATGTACTAAATGTAGTGAAACCACAAATCCGTATCAGTCAGCAAATTCGATGAGAAAATCGTTATTGATCTTGAAATTTACCGCAAATTCTACATAAATGGTTTTGTCGTATGACCGCAGATGAGACACGATGAGGCGAAGCTTTTGGCAAGGCAAGAGGCAAGCATTCTTATTTCTTATACGTATGAAGGAGCGCAATGAAAGTTGGCTATTATCTCGATAGCGACGACGGCGGGTACGCGATCGATACCCGACTGTGAAGTGAAGGCGCGAACACACATACATGACACGTCGACACCACCGCGTTGCACGTGGCTGCAAATAATTATATCTGCAATCTAATCTAATCAGTCACGCTTAAATACTTCTACTTTTCTCTACGTTCATGTTTTTTTTTTTTAAACTGCGCTCGAAAAGTCTTGATGGGAATCAACGGAATTGATCTCGAAGATCCGCGATGATTTTTGTTTAAGGGGGTATTCTTATGTGACCACTTCGAAAAATCGATTTTTTTTTCGTATTTCAATAGTAAAACCTATCGAAAATATGCTGTGAAAAATAGAGACCGAAATTCCTAGTTTTAAATAAATTACAACTCATATAGTGGCCGACGCGCCGTAAGCGACTTGTTGGCTTTTGAAACTTTAAACGCATTTTTCTGGAAACATTATTTTCTAAAACTGTCATGGTCCTAAAAAAAAAGTATTCAACCTATTGCTTTGAAATTTATATATGTTCTTCTACTCATTAATGGTTATCGTCCGTACTAAAATTGCTTATTTTCGAAAATATTTTCTTATTTTTTTTAAACGATTTTTAACAAAAAAATTAACAAAAAACACAAACTTTTTTTCTACAGTCCGCCATTTTTTTTTTTAATGAAATTGATTAATTTTAGTAGGGACGATAGCGACATCCCTACTGAACAATGATCCATTCGATTTTTTTATTTCAGACAACATGAACAGCCGCTATTACCATGACCAGTGACCTGCTTTTTTTTAGTGTCTAATTTAATTTAAAAATATATATATATATAAAAAATGTAAAATAAGAGAAAAAAATTTTTTTTATTCAGTTTAAGATACAAACAAAAACATATAAAAAAATTAAAATGATTGAATGTTATTGTCGTCTAAAAAAAAAATTCCCTAAAAAGAGGTAAAATTTATGCGTTCACATAAGAATACCCCCTTAATCGTTTTAAGGGTCGTATTCTTAATCAACATTTTGGGGTTTTTACCTCTTTGTAATCTATTTTAGTCGGCGCATTTTAGAAGACGACGAAATAATCGCTTATACGCCTATTTCCTACTGAAACACTGTATCATCATTAGGTCAGTAAAAAAGCTGGTGTCATGGAAAACGCTAAGCAAAAACCCTGAAAAATGCCAGTCTACAATATTCTACGCCAACACACCAATTTCGTTTGTTGCTTTCTGGATCTAATTTAAAAAGGTAATCACTTTTAAAATTAGACGTTCTCTATAATACGTATGTAGAGATATGTAAAATCAACTCAATAAAAAATCCAATCATCTAATGGACTACAAATAGCAAGTATACATAAATGTATGTTTCTGTAAACGTCTAGCATAATGTACCAAATGCATACATTACAACTTTTTCAGTCGAAGCTATCGGAAATAATTGAAATGTTCTACTTTTTGAGTTTGAAAATATAATACGCGCCAGGGTTCTAAAAGGTTCTGAAGTTAGATGCAAATGGAGGCTTGCGGAGGTACAGTCGGTTGAAAAACTACAAACTCGCGTTATATTATTATTTTTAATTTTTCTTTAATCTAAAGGTCTAATTCCTTGCATAAAAGTCATCCAAAAAATTATTTTTCGTGCTTGCCTATGCAAAACTGTATTAGGCATCTTGATCAATTAGCAATCAAAGAAACAAATTAACAATAGCGTCCTGGACTGTACTTTATAGCAGAAAAGCGACAATTGACAAGACAACCAGCGATAACCAATCACCGACGAGCGCACGTTCTGTGCCGGTAACTGGGAGGTGGTGGGAGTCTTCCTTTATAAAATATGCATTTGCGACGCTGTTTGTGACTAACTTCAAAAACTTTTAGAACCGTTGCGAGTATTATATCTCTACATCCTAGGATCTTTCATGCAATGTGAAAAATAGTAGAGCTTTTTTTATTTCCCGTTATCATTTGCAATCACAATATGATTTTGCAAATAATTCAAATGATTTCCCTCTACACGAATCGAGTGATTATCAGAAATCGATTTTATATAACCGCTAGCAATTTCAACTAGGTATCGTCAAAAGTCACGTAGCACCAGGAAGAGGGTCTAAGCAAAAGCAACGTAGTCACATGGAGTAGGGTGGTCAAAATGTAGACTAAATAGTGTCACGTGATTTATATGGAAGACCCCATCTTTACATTTGAGTCGATGTTACCAATTTGAACTAAATTTGGTTCATCGTATTATTTCTGACGGCCGTTCATAGACGCGCAGCTTGAACAAAAAAAAATAAGAAAAAAATATTCCACAGCAAAAGCCTCCCCACGTAGGTATGTAGTCAACCGTGAGAGGAGTCCAAAAGCTGGATGCAAACACAAAGTCGTTTGTGTATAAACAGAGATTATCATGTGATCAAAACAGAGACGAAACGTGTGAATGTTTGCGTGCACAGTGCGCATGCGTCGCCGTTCTCTTGTTTCATACAAATCGGCGTCACGTGATCCGGTATATACGTTCACACACACAAACTAACAGACGTAGCTTTGAACCGTTATTCATCGAGACACAAAAGTAGGGAAGGAAAATGAGATGTTCGGCTTTTTTTTAAATTTCGAAACGACATAGGAGTACAGACGTTTCTCTCAGCTTCATCTTTGGACACAGACGAAAACGGAGTAATTCCATATCAAAATCTAATCGCTGACCCTCTGGAACTCAACAGAAGATCCAGATTACTGGAGGACTATAGATCAAGCAGAAGGAGGAGTACAAAAGTCCTTATAGGATGACGTGCATCGTTGGGTTGTTATAAAATCGCCATTAATTAATTAATTCATTGATCAATGATCTTTTTTAATTCCTCGATAGAGCAAGGCACTGACAATTCATTATTTATTCTGATTCAGGCATCCTTGACCAAATTTCTATTTTTATGATTTTTACTTTTTGGGTTCCATAAACATAGTTCTTCTTTAAGTAACTCAATAAATTCAAGGACACTTTCATTGCTCCAGTCCATCTTGCGACTGATCAAAGCGACTGTTCTACTCAGTGATTTACGAGTAACTGAACTTTGCGCAAGTGTAGCAGGCTACGCACACATTCGAACTTAGAACGCTTTGACGTGCGCTCGAAAAACCGACACCGAATGGCAAAGTGTAAATGTGTGATCAAACTTTGAACAAATACCCAAATACCCGTGCCTCACAAGTGTTAAAACAAGTGTTCAAATATTGTTGCTGTGTCTGGCGCCGGCTTAATTACTACATTGACCGTTCAACATCCTTACTGAATACCAAGCATACACCAACCATAGACTGCAACTCCCCTCTCAACTTCAAGACAATATCGTCAAACTATTT
This sequence comes from Venustoraphidia nigricollis, assembly GCA_034508555.1. Taxonomy (NCBI): domain Eukaryota; kingdom Metazoa; phylum Arthropoda; class Insecta; order Raphidioptera; family Raphidiidae; genus Venustoraphidia; species Venustoraphidia nigricollis. The sequence continues at coordinate 1,230,829 of JAVRKA010000065.1, read as the reverse complement.
CAGTTCCTAGAAAGCACTGAACTTTTTAACAAGCTCTGATCAGTTACTAAACAGTTATATGTATATTTGGAGCTAATGGCCTTGATGCTGAAGCAGTGGCGTAGATAGCTTTTTGTCATGGGGGGGGGGGGATATGACTCAGAATAATATCCTGTTTTTTTGTAAGTTATATTTTACACTGCGATAATAATCCTCGTTGCATAGTCATGTACAGAAATTGGTCACATTTTTCATATTGATAAGTTGCATTATTAGAAAAATTCTCTTATTATCGAAGAAGAAATTCAAGTTTTCGAGATTTTTTTGCTAATTCATTAATGACTTCGTCTGCTGTGATTCCAAGGTCACGATGCATTGCCAGAGCAGCCAAACCATTCAAGCGGTCCTATAATAGATAAATCAGACAATAATTCAAGTTATTATTGATGCATATTTGATAGTTTCCAAACTTTTAGATGGAACATGATGAACTCACAGTTTTTTTATCGTATTTCTTTGAATTGTTTTTATCCGTTTCAAACTTGAGAATGTTCGTTCCGCAGTAGACGTAGATACTGGCAATGTAGCTAATATTCTTAGCAACATATTGATATTCGGGAAATTCTCTTCTGGACAATCATCCAGCGCTTTCAACGAATTGTTAGGCTTGATGTCGCCTTTACGGATCAAATACTTCTTCCACACCATCAGTCATCACGTAAAAATGTGTGTTTTTTTCAATTTTGAGAGTTTTACCAACAATTGCAGTATTGCACATTGAGACAAAATAAATATTGGCGCTTCAAAAATTTTATGCTTACATTAAAACACATGACTAGAAAAAATTCGATTATATCATCTTATAATTCTCAGACCCAAGGGGGGGGATTGATCCCCCTGATCCCTCCCCCCTATCTACGCCACTGTGCTGAAGCCCTCATCTCTCTAAAAAAAATCCTGAAATAAGCTTTCCTTCCGCTAGTTCTTAACTCGACAGCAGCTTTGACCTGGCGACATGTTCAGTTTCCCTTATATGTACAGACATACGTATACTGCTCTCGGGTACAGTGTATTAGAGATGGTTTGGGGTTGCGGAGTTGAGATAGAGTTAACGACAGGGTTGGCACCCCGGAGACCTCGGCGGTGCAACCTTGCTGACCCTTAGACCGTATGTCAAAGCACACAACACACTATACTACTATACATTATGTTCAGTGCCCTATACGTGTATCTCTCTGTCTCTCTCTCTCACTCTCTGAGTATGCTATAAATGTATATCGTTTGTGTAAAAGTATGTGTTGTAAGAAAACTGTTCGACTTCAAGTTTCGACGTCGCGTTGGTATACCAAATGTTGCGTGGGTCGTTTTTCAACAACAGTCTCTTGCCTTTTTAGTGTATTTGCCATATGGCAACATACACTATTGGCATCGGTCGGATGGCGGGACCTAGGGGTCGGACCAAAATTTCTCGACGTTTCATAACCTCCTGAACACTTTGGCACCATTTTTAAAAATGTTTATATATATATGTATATATATATTTATATATATATATATATATATATATATATATATATATATATATATATATATATATATATATATATATACGTATGTATATATATATATGTGTGCGGGCAATAACTTTCGAAAGAGTTAATTGATTTCAACTAAATTTGGCCCACGTGTTGAAATCCATCACCGCAAGAAGCCTATTTAAAATGGGCCTAATCGGGCCATCTTAAGGGTAGTTTTTAGGGGTTGAAAAATGTTTTTGGGCCCTAAAATACCGAGAAAATTCTTCGAATCGTTTCAAAAATGAAATTTAATCCTCTGGCAGTAATTAAATAGTGCTCCTAAAATTTTAATAAAATCGACCTTACAGGACCGGATTAAAATATTTTAAGAAAGACTAGTTTGCAGATAGTGAATTATTTACTGAAAGGTTCGATTGATAATAATATTGCAATTAAGAAAAAAAAAATGTTATTTTAAGGGGTGTATTAAGGAGTAAAATTTTTTATTTTTCCCAAAAACCAAATTAAGTTCGCATAATAAAGCCACACTGCCTGAATAAGCAAATACACTATATTGTCGGCAGGGTTTTGGCACTGCGACCCGGGTTTTTTGCTTATTCCACCCGACAATTATAGTCCTATTTCACGGAAAATATTGCTGGAAGGTCGAATTTTGTGTATCTGAATGCCTAAATTCTTTACTTTTTAAGGGGTAACACCACTGTAACAGCCTAAAAAAACGTGTTTTTTTGTCATTTTTTTCTGGGTGGAAGGAAAGGTAATAAAATTATAATATTGGAGGAAGTTATTTAGCGTATATTTAAGTAACAAAATAGAAAATTATTATAAAAAAATATTCAGAAATGACGGCACCACAGCCATTTTCGCGAGGCACGTAGAATTTGAGGCGCTCTGCGGCACGCAGTGTTGCTGCTGCAAAATTGGATTTAGAAAAAAAAAAACACTTATTGTACATGCTTATAGCTAGAGAAATACGTAGGGGATTTTAAAAATATTGATTTTTGTGTGATTGGCGAGTATTTGAATTAAATCATTAAATTTTCAACAAAAAAAAAGAATCATTTGTAAATAAATAATGATTAAATTAACTTATCGAAAATCCCCTACGTATTTCTCTTCAAAATCTTATTTTAAAGATATTGTAACAAATTCGAATGAAAAGAATGAAAATTGTTGGAGTTATGCTGCGTGCCGTTTTGAAAAATCGTGTTTCGAGAAAAACGCATTTAAAGTTTTGAAATGCATTATAGACGCGCTTGGGGAAGATATCGAAATTACAAGAAAAAAAATACTTTGAGGTATGAAATATTTTTCCCCATATTCTAAAAGATTTAAAGTATTTTTTAAGCCTAAAAAAAAATCGATTTTTTTAAAAATTGACAGTGGTGTTACCCCTTAAATCTATCTCTAGTTTTTTTTCTTTTGATCAACTAAACGAAAACGTACATTTTGCTTATTAAGAGCAGATCCTTTTCCATTTTCTGCTCCAAGATAATGCAATCCCCGTTTCTTAATCCGGTGTTTACTGCAGTCGTTGTTATGCACTGTTGTGGCATAAGCTTCTACTGTCCCGTGAACAAGTTTTGGTTCTGGCAAAAGCTGATGTGTGCCCTGGCCTGTCACTAAAATTGGCAGACGAACAACGGTTTCGTGCCCCGTAATATCTTCTATTAGTTTACTGTCTCATTAAAATTTAAATAGTATATCTAGTTTAAAGCCACTTTTCAGAGATGGTGAATGTGCGCCGGACTGATCGGGGTGGGAGGAGCTCTACATAAAAATAATCATGAAAAATAGTCAACACGTAAGCACTTATCCTTGTCTTTTGTCTGTGGTCTATTAAACACTAAAATTTGGCCAAGTTTTGGAAAGAATCTCGTTGAATAAACAATATAGTGTATTTGCTAATATAGGCAGTGTGGCTTTATTATGCGAACTTAAGTTGGTTTTTTGGGCAAAATAAAAAATTTGACTCCTTAATACACCCCTTAAAAGAACATTTTTTTCTCAGTTGCAATTATTATCAATCGAACCTCTAAACTAAATTAATACACCTTTCAGCAAATAATTCACTATCTGCAAACTAGTCTTTTCATAAAATTTGTAAATCCGGTCCTGTCGGGCCGATTTTATTAAAATTTTAGGAGCACTTTTTAATTGCTATTAAAGGATTAAATTTCAATTTTGAAACGATTCTGAGAATTTTTTAGGTATTTTTGGGCCCAAAAACTTTTTTCAACCCCTAAAAACTACCCTTAAAATGGTTCGATTGGGCCCATTTTAAATAGGGTTCTTGCGGTAGTGGATTCCAACATGTGGGCCAAATTTCGTAAAAATCAATTAACTCTTTCGAAAGTTATAGCGCACACACACACACACATATATATATATATATATATATATATATATATATATATATATATATATATATATATATATATATAAATATATATATATATACATATATATATATAAACATTTTTAAAAATGGTGCCAAAGTGTTTAGAAGGTTATGAAACGTCGAGAAATTTTAGTCCGACCCCTAGGTCCCGCCATCCGACCAACGCCAATAGTGTATGTTGCCTATGGCAAATACACTAAAAACGCAAAAACTTCAATTTGGATGGACAAATCTAGCTGAAACCGCTCGTATTTTATGCCCAATAAACATCACCACCTTACATTGCTTGATATTACAAGCAATGTTTCTTTCCAGCAAACTATCCATCTACATTGAGAACACCAATTCTGGACTATTTTGCCAACGCGGTAAAGGAAACCTGTTAAATTAGATTACAATAAAATGTAGTATATCTTGCTAGTTTTACTGAAAAGCAAACGTTTCACAGAAAATGATAAAAAGGGTCAGTTTACAAAATGTCCAAACATAACGTCTTGGTAGTTCGATATTTACTGATCTATGTTCCTGGGAAGAGGGATGTTGACTGTATTCAAATAAAAACATAATTTTAACGTTAAGTGGTAGTTTCTATGATAGAAATACTAAAAAACACAATATTTTTCCTTATTTTTAAGGTATTTAATTAATATTTAATAAATAAAACGTATTTAAATCACGCTCATGTCACGTGACAACGAACACCAATCAGTGTGCATGACGTCACTCAGTCATAAACATTATCAGACGCTTTCAAAAGGCTTCATTGTTTGGTTAATATTTAGAGTGTGTAATTTATTATTATTTATTTATAAGAAGCGTCAAATTACATGTAATTATAGCAACAACTACGAAAAAACTTTCGTCACCTCATCAGTTCACCAGCGTGTATGACTGTATGACGTCACGGCAGTCACATGACACGTATTGGCGTTTTGAAGCGTTTGAACCGGAATTTAAAATACATTATTTTTAAAGCCTGAGTCGTATTTAAATAAAAAAATTAATATTTGTGACTATATTAGGTAGTTATGCACGATTTAAAACGCTTTTCCAAAAATAGTCAACATCCCTATTATGTGTTTTGTTAAGAAAAAAATCTATTGCTCTGTTTTAATAAGAGTTTTCAGCGAGAATTGTCTGACTGCAAAATTTAAAATCCTGCCAGCATACTCACCATCTAAACTCGTCGGATACGGATAAAACTGCGCCGGTGGTGCTCTATAATCCATTTTACGTTTAGAACGTGATGCTTCTGTTAACAACAATCACTACAAAAATATGTTAACAACAAATGCACGACACTCTGTCCCCGTTGACAATGCGCGCGTGCGCACAATTGTTTATTACACCTCATGTTCGTTACGTCACCATATGCTGCGCACGTCAAATTTAAATGAACGTTTCATAACATTTTGTATTTGTTTAAATAGATTGTTGCCGTTTATTTAAATACGGAAAAAATCATTATGAATGATTCCTAAATTATTCTCATCACAATCAATAAGATATGCTGGGTTCAGGGGCGTAGGCTACCGCCGTATCTGCCATATCAATTATAAGATTTTTCTTCGATTTTTGAACATTCACAAATAAAAGCGATTGAATTCGCGCAAATTCAATACACGTTGAGAATTCAATGATAATGATTCTCATCTTTTATATCCTATATATTACATTTACACCCGAGCGAAGCCGGACTGGGTCGCTAGTATAAAATAAATGACGTTCCATAATCTCGACTATTCCAAACTCAGTCGTGCAAGATTTTCGTCAAGTCATTCAAAATTACAATAATTACTGAAAACATTTCGATGGTCGTGTCGTATTTAAAAATATACAGTGGCTCCACGAAATGCAACGCCAGTGCGATCCGCAATACACAGAATAAAAAATGTATCTGTTAAAATTTTGGTTCGGGTAATTTTCACGTTAACGGCTTAGCAAACACTTCGGCTGCAGCAAAATTGTTTCATTAATTCAAAATAGCATTTAACCGCTGAACGTTGACACAAAGGTAGAATACGGAATTAACGCTACTTTTACTAATTATTGAAATACACTGAACAATCGGCTTAAATACCCTTTGTGAATATTAAAAGAAGTCTTTACAGTGTTTCGACGATTTCATCATTTAATAACGAATCGACATCAGTGGCGGGTTTAACGGTAAGCGGACTAAAAGCCAATTCAGACTAGCCGTTCACGGTTACGATTCACCGGTCCGGTTCGGTTTTCGATTAATATAGGCTGCTCACACTATCCCGATTCGGTTCTGCGATTATTCTCGGTGCGCATGCGCAATTTCGAAATATGATTTGACGTTTGATGTGTAGTTAAACGTCAACAAAAACAGCTGGCTAGTCACGTGACTCCAGCAAGCGTTCTCATTGGCTACGGTTGCGAACGGTCCGGTTGAAATTAGAGCTGAACCTAAACGCTCGAACCGAATCGTAATCGGGAACGACTGCGCCCTGATTGGTCGAGCTCCCAACCGGACCGGTGAATCGTAACCGAGAACGGCTAGTCTGAATTGGCTTTAAGGGTCGTGTACAGCCCCGAGATACCCTAGGACTCCGAATTACGCAGGATTCAATTTTTTTCAAATACAGTGTAAGCTCTATATAGCGACGCTGAAGGGACTGCGTTATAGAGAGTTGTCGTTATATGGAGAGAAAGAAAAATCAATATTGTTTTACTATTATAGTATTATTTAATAATAACGCATAAAATTTACAAACAAACAAACAAATAACAACGCTTAGTGCGCAAAATCTGTTATCTTCGTCTGATGTTTTTGCTTTGCCATGAGTATTTTAATTGTATTTTCTTAAGTATCTTGGGATACTGTGTGATCAACTTGGTTATACAAAAAGTATTTTTCTAATAAACAACAATAAAGCGGCAGTTCTTATCAATTTCGACGGCTTAGAAAGTACCTGCAAACAGTAGGTGCTTTATAAACTGCCGAAATTAATTGCTTTCTAATAATATATGGTCGTTATTTAGAGTGGGTGTGATGCTACATAGAGTGTATCATTGTATGGACAAAGTAAACCAACCAAAGTCGAGTAATTTCGACGTTTTAGGGAGTTTGACGTTACATGGAGTTTACACTATATATTATAACAGAAATCAGTTTCACGGGTAATTGGAATAAAAATAAATCAATTTAAACACTCATTGATTGCAACGTTTCGTCTTTATTCAATCAAGACTTTTTCAAGCTCTCAATATGTTTAAAATATAAAAAAAAGAAGATATTATTTTCTACAATTTTCAATTTTTAATTGATTTTTGTAATGCAAAATTGCTTTTTATATCATACTTTTATTATAATTTAAACATATTGAGAGCTTGAAAAAGTCTTAATTGAATAAAGACGAAACGTTGCAATCAATGAGTGTTTAAATTGATTTATTTTTATTCCAATTAAGTACCCGTGAAACATATTTTGGAATTAAACTTTAAAGATGAACTGTATATTATATTTTTTGATTGGGAAAAAAGCGTTAATACAAATGACATTAATGTTTGTATTTTGGAAGATGAATTGGACCATTTATTAATATTTCTAAAAGAAAATAACTACACCATAAAAACTACACATTTTAGATTTCTGGTGTGAAACCGGTGTCGTTTAATCACCAAAGAAATTTCTTGCATATTTCCGAATATTGAAATACTATTGAAGATTTTTCTAACAATTCCCTTATCCAATGCGCCCGGAGAAAGATCAGCTTGTATTTTAAAGTGAGTAAACATTTATTTAAGGAATACAATGGAAGAAGAAAGACTAAATAACTTGTACCATGCTTGTATATAGAACAGGAAATTTTAAATCGCAAATACTTGATGATTTTGCAAGAAATAAAGCAAGATGGAAAGTCATGTAAAATATAGATTTTAAATAAGTTTACTAATCGATTTTAAATTATAGAAGCTCAACATCTGAGGTCATCAGCGAAGTTTATAACTTGAGTTTGAGAACCTCAAAATTTTAGCCGATTGGGGCCTCCACTTGATTTGACCCGCCACTGATCGAAGCACTGAGCTCTCTGGAATAACGGTTAGAAGCATCAATGTACGCTACCACCGAAAACGACCTCTGTTCAAGTTTAAACGACGATAATAATTTATTAGAAGTTGACAAAAGCAAAATAAATAAACTTTTACGTACTGATTTTGGCAACTCTTATAATGTTTATAAGCTAGGTATTACTTGATGGTGATGATGAGGTTTTCTTTCATTTTTAAATGAAAAAATCGTAAATACACAGTTCACGAAGAGTAGATAATTGATTATTATTTTATTAATAGCTTCCTGAAAGAATAAAAACTAATATCGCCTAGCCAACCGACATTTACATTTGAACCACGAGATAAAAATGGCGAATAAATTTATTCTGCATTATAAGTACCAAACACTGTTCCAACGAGGATATTGGGTCCTAATTCAAAATTGACTGTACTGCAGGATTGCGATGCCATGAAAAACAATATCGACAATATACGTGAATATTGTAATTATCAAGAATGATTATTTTAATTACATTATCATCTTGCACAAAAAACAGTATTCAACCAGCGAGCTAAGCCATTTTCGTTTGCCATTATACCATACTGATTTCAAAACTAAAAAGGACTATTTTAATTACATTAGAACTTATGAATGATTATTTTAATTGCAATATCATCTTGCGCAAAAAAACAGTATTCAACCAGCGAGCTAAGCCATTTTCGTTTGCCATTATACCATACTGATTTCAAAACTAAAAAGGACTATTTTAATTGCATTAAAACTTAAGAATGATTATTTTAATTACATTATCATCTTGCGCAAAAAAACGGCATTCAACGAGCGAGCTAAACCATTTTCGTTTGCCATTATACCATACTGACTGATTTCAAAACTAAAAAGGACGATTTTAGTTACATTAGAACTTAAGAATGGTTATTTTAATTACAATATCATCTTGCGAAAATAAAACAGTATTCAACCAGCGAGCTAAACCATTTTCGTTTGCCATTATACCATACTGACTGATTTCAAAACTAAAAAGGACGATTTTAGTTACATTAGAACTCAAGAATGGTTATTTTAATTGCAATATCATCTTGCGCAAAAAAATAGTATTCAACCAGCGAGCTAAGCCATTTTCGTTTGCCATTATCCCATGCTGACTGATTTCAAAACTAAAAAGGACGATTTTAATTACATTATCATCACTTGTGCCTAATGAACAGTAAACAAACAAGTGAAGCAGACCATCTTTGGCACCAACTCTAAAATCCTTATTTTAAGCACTAAATTACGTTCGATAATGGAGGGTATAATTACAACCTTATTTTAAATAAAGTTATTACAAAAAAAATACAGTGTGCGATATTTTCAACTGCACCGCCACCACCAATCACAAATGAAGCAGCATTTGAAACTATCAGAGTCCACCTTTGGCACCATTTTTAAAAATTGAAATCAAACCAATATTCCGGCGAGAGTCGCATTCGTGATTGACTTTAATTCATCAAAACTAAACACAAAATAATTAATCGAACACACTCACGCGCGTAGCGAGTTGATATTGGAATCGCGACCAACTGCAGGCGTATAAACAGGCGAACACAACGGTCCTCTCTCTTCTCTCGCAGCGATCGACAACACTAGAGTGAAAGAGAGACGGAGGAGCGCGCGCGCGAATGTGTTGTGACGTCGCGACGCGAACGGCGGCGTCGTTTGACGGATATTGACACCGTACACCGAGTGAGAGTATACAGAACTGACGTCGGTTCGGTGTGTGTAGAGCGCTCGGTCGACACCCGCCGCCGCTCGTCGTCTTCGTCGTCGGATACGCGGCGTCGCTCGGCCGTTACTCAGGGCCGGCTCAAGACAACAAACCGACTGTTCGATCAGTTTTATGCATTTTTCATTTATTTAAGAGGGTTTCTGGAAAACTGTGAAAACCTGGAAGTCAGGAAAATGTTAAGGTATAGTGATGAAAGTCAGGGATATTTAGAAAAGAAAAAAACCCGGGTCGCAGTGCCAAAACCCTGCCGACAATATAGTGTATTTGCTTGTATAGGGCCGTGTGGTTTTATATTTTTATTATGTGAAATTCAGTTTGTTTTTGGGCAAAATAAAAAATTTAACCCCTTAATACACCCCTTAAAACAACATTTTTTTCTTAATTGTAATATTATTATCAATCTAACGTCTACACCGAATTAGAATTTAGAATTAGAATTAATAATAGGGGCCAAATCGGTAGGCACTGCGACCACTAAGGTCTATTGTGCTCCCCTAATGCTCCATCAGCTTTTTAGGATTCCCAGTTTATTGATATATTCTAGTATCCTGCCTAGACTGATGTCTTTGTAATCCTTTGGTTGCATAGATGTTGCTCCAAAGTGCTGATACCTTGTTTGCGTTACAGCTTCACCCTTCAATAAATAAGTCACTATCTGCAAACCACTGTTTTCATAAAATTTGTAAATCCGGTCCTGTCGGGCCGATTTTATTAAAATTGTGAAGACACTTTTTAATCACTACCAAAGGGTTAAATTTCAATTTTGAAACGATTCGGAGAATTTTTTCGGTATTTTGGGGCCCAAAAACAGTTTTCAACCCCTAAAAACTACCCTTAAAATAGCCCGATTAGGCCCATTTTAAATAGGCTTCTTGCGGTGATGGATTTCAACACGTGGTCCAAATTTCGTTGAAATCAATTAACTCTTTCGAAAGTTATCGCGCGTACACATATATATATATATATACGTATATAAATATATATATATATATATACATTTTTGAAAATGTTTATATACATATATATATATACATATATATATATACATATATATATATACATATATATATATATAAACATTTTCAAAAATGGTGGCAAAGTGTTTAGGAGGTTATGAAACGTCGAGAAATTTTGGTCCGACCCCTAGGTCCCGCCATCCGACCGACGCCAATAGTGTATGTTGCCATATGGCAAATACACTAACTAGTCCAGGGTGGCTATTTTCTGAAAAACTTGGAAAACTCAGATCATTTTACTAGTCAGAGAAAAGGAAAATGTCAAAATTTGCTAGAAGACAGACATTTCTATTATAAAAAATATAATGAGCCTCACACTCATAAGCTCACATACGAAGTTTAACTTCTTCAGTTTTTAATATCATTTCCAGGTTTAATTTTTTTTATGTGAAACTAATTAATATTTAATATTTATAACCGAGCTGGGTAGAGTAGTGGTGACAGCACTAGACTCGCATTCGAGAGGTCCGGGTTCGAATCCCGGTGGGAGCAGATGTGGCTGGGACTTTTTCCTACTGCCTCTCGTCGAGAAACGATAATTCCTGTACCGACCATCTTGATTGAGGTTTTCCATGGTTTCCCTCAATTAATTCCAGATAAATATCGAGATGGTTCCTTATTTGAGGCCATGGCCGATTACCTATCAAACTCCTAGTTCAAAAATTACCTACCTTATCCTAATTTCCTATAATTCCTTCTTTCGCCCATTGCTATTACATAAGTTGAAGTTTTAAAATGTAGAAAAATAACGGGAAGTGTGGTAGATGGAAAATAGTAATGGTGCGAATGGCGTCTGTTATGACATAAAGTCGAGAAACGGACGTTAAACGCATTATTATTATTATTATAGTCAAAACTTTATAATGGTCTCACGCGACCCACCAACAAATTGCAAACTCGTCTTTTTAAATGCACCTTAAGCCGTTCCTGGTCATTAGTACACAGAGAGCCGCATTCACACGACGTGTGTGTGTGTGTGTGTTTGCGCACGGTACAGGGTTTATTATGCACGGCCGTGGCACCACTGGAACCGTCGTTAATGAAAAAACCGACCGGAAATGACACCGCTGGCAAAAACGGAAACAACAAAGCGTCATAGCATCCACGAAATAAGTTTAATCTCAAACATGAAACGGATATAGGGCGCAAAACGGTAGCAACAAACACGTTATTGCAATGCTAGATCCAGCAAACATTTTTGACCTTGCTGGATCCAGCGGTGCGGATCCACAATCAGCTAAACACAAATAATAGGGATGTTGACTGTATTCAAATAAAAACATAATTTTAACGAAAAGTAGTAGTTTCTATGATAGAAATACTAAAAAACACTATATTTTTCCTTATTTTTAAGGAATTGAATTAATAATTAATAAATAAAACCTAATAAAATCACTCTCAAGTCACGTGACAACAGACACCAATCAGAGCGCATGACGTCATATGTTCAGCCGCTGTCAAAAAACTTCATTGTTTGGTTAATATTTAGTGTGTAATTTATTATTATTTGTTTATAGGAAACGTCAAATTACATGTAACTATAGCAACGACTACGAAACAACTTTTCATCACCTCAGTTTACTAACACAGAATACGCATCTATAAAATGGTAGCTCCCGTGTAAACTTTTGAGCCTCCTTTGGTATGAACAGGTGACGTCACGCGACTAGTATTGGCGTTTTGGACCGAAATTTAAAACGGGATTTAAAAATACCACCCAAAGAACTCCCTATATAAATTTCTTCCCCTTAAATTTAGGGGGTAAACTCCGAAGTTGGCAACACTGGGTCAACTCAATAACAAGCATCTGGCACTAGTGCGCCGTCTGTCCATCGCGGCAAGACTAATAAAAACCCGGGTCGCAGTGCCAAAACCCTGCCGACAATATTGTGTATTTGCTTATACAGGCAGTGTGGCTTTATTTTGCGAGCTTAAGTTGGTTTTTGGCCAAAATAAAAAATTTTACTCCTTAATACACCCCTTAAAATAACATTTTTTTTTCTTAATTGCAATATTATTATCAATCGAACCTCTATACCAAGTTATATACACCTTTCAGTAAATAATTCACTTTCTGATAACTAGTCTTTCTTAAAATTTTTAAATCCGGTCCTGTAAGGTCGATTTTATTAAAATTTTAGGGACACATTTTAATTACTGCCAGAGGGTTAAATTTCAATTTTGAAACGATTCGGAGAATTTTTTCGGTATTTTAGGGTCCAAAAACATTTTTCAACCCCTAAAAACTACCCTTAAGATGGCCCGATTAGGCCCACTTTAAATAGGCTTCTTGCGGTGATGGATTTCAACACGTGGGCCAAATTTAGTTGAAATCAATTAACTCTTTCGAAAGTTATTGCCCGCACACATATATATATACATATATATATAAACATTTTTAAAAATGGTGCCAAAGTGTTTAGGAGGTTATGAAACGTCGAGAAATTTTGGTCCGACCTCTAGGTCCCGCCATCCGACCGACGCCAATAGTGTATGTTGCCATATGGCAAATACACTAATAATTACACATGATTCATTAACAAAATTGTATATACACCGTGCTGCATACAAATTAGCGCTCGACAACAACAACGCGTTTTGTTATCGCGCCGACACCACAGTAGATCTGCCGCGATAAGCAAACTGTATTGCGCAGACGTATTGCAATTTTTATTTCCACTCGTATCGTGACGCTGCCATTTCCACCGTCATCCCGCCGCCGCCCTACACGTGAAGGAAGCGCGACGTATACAATGAGTGTGCCTACTAAATTGCCAACGGAACGGCTACTCATTTAGTTCATTGTAACTATCGTCGACACTGCGCCTACACCATGCGAAATGGTGGTCTAATATGGCGGAGGCGCCGGGACGAAATATTTAATATTTCGTCCCGGCGCCTCCACTAATAAAACAACATTTCCCGGCATTTTTTGGTTTTTAGCCGATTTTTTAGTTTTTCTTGACTTTATATTCATGCTTGAAGTGCATCGGAAATTATAAAAATTAACGAAAAATACGCTCTGTAATAATACTCGTATACAGTACAACCTGATATAAAAAAAGCTGAAGAGAATTAGAAAATATTTGTTATACCAAGTAATTCGCTATAATGAAGTTTGTTATATAGACGTTAGGTTGGTCTACGATTCGTTTCCCCGTTTTCTTCTGAAAACTTATCTTTAAACTTTAAAATTGTGGCCAATTCGAACTCTGTAGCGATGTCTAATTTTTTCGTTGTATGATTCTCGTCTACATACTTAATGATTTTTCGTTTCTCTGCGACGGTCAAGGAACACCTTTTTCGTTTCTCAGCCGCTGCAACTTTAAATTTACTAACAACAGTGACTAACAGCAGTGTTATTACTTTACATCAAACAACAATGATTGCCTTACGATAAATTTGACGTGTCTGAACCTGTCGAGACATGAATTGTTATTGTGGAATTGTGTGTGCTTGATTGGTAGGATACGTTATGTAAAGGTTATAAGTTGACAAAAATCGTTAAATAGAGGTAAATTATCCTTTCTATTTATATTCTGCAATGATTGAAAATTCGTTATAAAGAGGTTTTTCACAAAAAGTATTTGTAATGTAAAGGTATATTTTGCATTAACTCTTACGGGCAGTTCTAGGAGAAAAGTTTGTTAAATCGAAGAAATCGTTATATTGAGATTCGTTATATTAAGGTTACACTGTAGAGTACATTTTTCGTTAGTTTTGGTGACATCCGGAGCATTACAATCGTTTAATTTATAAAAAATACACTCGGTGTTATAATATAGAGGGTATTTTTCGTCAATTTTGTGACTGCTGTGGCAAAACACATACAAAAATAAAAAACTCGGGTCGCAGTGCCAAAACCCTGCCGACAATATAGTGTATTTGCTTATACAGGCAGTGTGGCTTTATTATGCAAACTTAAGTTGGTTTTTGGGAAGAATAAAAAATTTTGCTCCTTAATACACCCCTTAAAATAACATTTTTTTTTCTTAATTGTAATATTATTATCAATCGAACCTCTATACCAAGTTATATACACCTTTCAGTAAATAATTCACTATCTGCAAACTAGTCTTTCTTAAAATTTTTAAATCCGGTCCTGTACGGTCGATTTTATTAAAATTTTAGGGACAGATTTTAATCACTGCCAGAGGGTTAAATTTCAATTTTGAAACGATTCGGAGAATTATTTCGGTATTTTTCAACCCCTAAAAACTACCTTTAAGATGGCCCGATTAGGCCCATTTTAAATAGGCTTCTTGCGGTGATGGATTTCAACACGTGGGCCAAATTTAGTTGAAATCAATTAACTCTTTCGAAAGTTATTGCCCGCACACACACACACACACACACACACACACACACACACACACACACATATATATATATATATATATATATATATATATATATATATATATATATATATATTATATATATATATACGTATATATATATATATAAATATGTATATATACATATATATATATATAAACATTTTCAAAAATGGTGCCAAAGTGTTTAGGAGGTTATGAAACGTCGAGAAATTTTGGTCCGACCCGTAGGTCCCGCCATCCGACCAACGCCAATAGTGTATGTTGCCATATGGCAAATACACTAATAATTTAAGTTTACGGTTTCAGAGAAATTTCCGGTCAACATTGTAGCTACGTGTAAAGATTTTGTATAACAACAGGTACGATAGTTAAGTCTGTCGACAAAATTTATTCAGTTTTGGTAAGGAACCATCCAAGTCATTCTGCATGGAGTCCAAAATAGTTTGATTTTTACGGTGTGCCAAATGGCGCCTTTTCATCATTTTTTCCAATTCAAAATACTTAGCACCTGATCTGATCTACATAGTTGAGGTGACAAGTTAAAACAAATCAAACCTATACAGTAACGAACCGAGCTGGGTAGACTAGTGGTGACAGCACTAGACTCGCATTCGGGAGGTCCGGGTTCGAATCCCGGCGGGGGCAGATGTAGCTGGGACTTTTTCCTACTGCCTCTCGCCGAGAAACGGTAATTCCTATACCGGCTATCTTGATTGAGGTTTTCCATGGTTTCCCTCAATTAAATCCAGATAAATATCGAGATGGTTCCTTATTTGAGGCCATGACCGATTACCTATCAAACTCCTAGTTCAAAAATTACCTACCTTATCCTAATTTCCTATAATTCCTTCATTCGCCCATTGCTAATACATAAGTTGAAGTTTTGAAAATGTAGAAAAATAACGGGAAGTGTGGTAAAATGGAAAATAGTAATGGTGCGAATGGCGTCTGTTATGACATAAAATCGAGAAACGGACGTTAAACGCATTATTATTATTATTATTATTATTATACAGTAACGAGACATTTTTGGTACACTAATAAGTGATAATAGATATGACACATTAAGACGCAAAAACGCACGACGTGTGTTTCACGGAGAGCCCTAAAACACGGTAAGAGAGAGCCTAAGGGTCGGTCGAGCCTAATCCCGGCAACAGACCGACGCGACGCTGCCCATCCGATGTAATACAAGCTCCTCGGTGGTGTTGCGGTGTGATACGGACGCGCGCGCGCTCGTGTTCACGGGGGGCGCACGGGCAGGTGAACCAGAGGGCGACGGTCGTGGTGTGGGGACGTCGTTCCCCGCGGCACTGCGCCCTGTTCTCCAATCGCTGTGCCATGTCATGTATGGACTGTGGAGTCAAACAGCCACCGACAAAAAAATATATAGCTAGTGCAGGGAACAGCGTTCAGTACGGTGAACGCTCGAACCGACGAAAGGAACGGATAACTTGCCGTCATCCGAATACCACTAAAATAATATTGAGAGGTCAGGTGTTCCCGAGAGTTGATTTATTATTGGGAAAACTTTGTGAAATATAAGACTCTTTGTCGAATCCTAACTAATATTATAAATGCGAATGTGAGTTTGTTTGTTTGCTGAACAGATTTCGATAAAAATTTGACAAGGAGACAGATTGCATCCAAAAGAAGGACATAAGCTACCTTTTGTCTCAAAATAAAAACTTAAAGGGGGTGAAATAGGGGATGAATGTCACTGACAGGTCATCACGATACCTTCCGGAACTGTTAGACCTCCAGTCTTGAAATTTGGCAGACATGTTTCTTTTGTTGAGTAGAGATACTAAAATAGTCTTCCAATGGAAAGGGGGAAGTACAGGAGTGTCAATGATTAATACACTAATTTTTAAAATACAGTTTCTATCGACTGAAAATGTAGCTGTTAGGTCTTGATGAAGATTCCACTACTGTTGTTGTTGCCGTGTATCATATCAATCGCGAGCGGAGCCGCGGGGAGCGGCTAGTTATTTGTACGCTGATCTCATATTCAAAACTAACAAAAATATTTGTTCGTCGCAATGGTCCTCTAATCCCTAAATGCACATGTTCTTGGATAAATATTTTTTTTATTTCCTCGATTGTTTAAATATGCCAAAATTTCTCTGCATCTTCATATTAATCTTGTCAAGATAATATGGCACAATTTCTCACACCAAACAAAATCAGTTATACGAAAAGCAGCACCTTCAATAGCATTTCACACAATATAAAGTCGTTTTAAATTCAAAAAAACAAAAAAAAAAAACAAACAAAAACAAATATGCTCTCGTGTGCCATTTGTTTTAATATAAGGGCAGTTAACGTGTCAAAGCTCGATAAACAAATAGCGATGTATCATTTGCACGTGATTTGCGATTATCCGCGGGGAAATTCCACCCCACACCGGCTGCGGTTAATCGATATGTCACTGTAGTCATATATAAACATAAATGTAGACGTCTCATGTACAGCGTCCCTCAAACGAAACTCAACCTCAAACTCTTTGAGTAAACGATTTGTCGTTTTAAACAACGCGGTTTTGGAAATGGACGTTACGCGGTTTAACGTTTCATTACGAAAACGTATATTTTCAAAATTCGATCTTGCCAGATAAAGTCCAAGGCAAAATATAGAAAGTATGATTACCGATAAAAACCCACGAATACTTCGCACTCACCACAATTTTCTACGCACGTAACTCTCCTTTGTACACTACTGTACACAGGTAGTGGCTGGGTTCTGTTAATGCAGTGAAGACATGAATTTTACAGTTTTATCTGCGATGTTGAATCTTTGATACGACGACGCAACGCGCGAAAGTCAAAGGAAAACTTTCGAACTTTAAAAATATTCGCTCTATGAATGCACAGTGTAAACACGTCGCACAAAGGGCCCTCTGGCTAGTCTTTATTTCACAGTTAAATATCTGATATTTCATTCTGTTTGTCTGTGAGTTTCGCAAACAAACGACTTTTTGTTCCTGAGCAGTCTAGCAATTTTCATTTCTGAATAGTTTAGCATCATCGGAAAAGTACGTACTTTCTGTTTCGATTTTAAAGTAGAAAGTCGAACATTTATGCTGGAATTACTCGCATACCGTCTGTCCGAAACAGTTTTGTCATGCGCACTGATACGTGAGACTGCCGTTCGCCAATTGCTGTTATTACGTATAACCTCAAAATTGCTCACTTGAAAATAATTAGTCTTTTTGCATATTGGTGAAAGTACGTACTTTCGACCGGATATGAAGAAAAATAGTATACACCACACGGGCAGAAAGTTGAAATTCCTGCATTGCACGACACATGATGCCCTCGACTTTGCTTCGGGCATCATGACGCATAGTGCAGGAAATTTAACTTTCTGCTCTTGTGATGTAATATACTATTTCTATTCGCTATATACATGACCTTCAATGTTAGCAGAGTATTATAGGTTGGGCGAAATATTGCATGCGCTATGCTTATTGGACAGATTTCTCTTTCAAAAAATTGTTCAAAGTGCAAATAATACCCAGGGTTGAAAACACGACTCGTTTTACATCACCTGTCCGCGTCACACCTACTGTATTCGGACTCTATCTGATTCAAATCGTAGAGAGAATTTCAAAAATTATCAATGTCTTTGGAACCACAAAGACAAAACAATACGGACAAATTCTTTAAAATCTTTAATTAATAATTTAAACTTTAGACTTTGCTTCTTTTTTGACAATTCTTCAATCAAATGATTACAAATCAAACGAATTCCAAGACGCACAACTTCATTCGACAACATCTTCGAGGAAAAGACTGGACAAACGTTCATTTTTGTCATTCTGTCTGTGCCGTGTGAATGCGGAATTAAACAAAAATGAACATTCAGTCAAATGAACATTCATTCGGAATGAACCGTCTGATATCACCTTAAGAAAGATCTTGAAAAATGCCACGCTGTTTTGAAAATTTCTTAAATCGCAAATTCTTCAAGAACAGTTTCCATAGATCTATTTATTGGTGAACCATATGTTGATTAAAACAGTAGACAGGAAAAGACATGATGTGACAGTAAAAAGCAATTTCTCCTAACATGAATTCTTCCTCCTCAAAACACAATTCCTTCGATAAAATTTAATTTGTCAACCTACTCTTCAAACAGGTAAACATAACACTACGTAAGCCCGGATCAAAGTTGGAACATCTTCACAACTTCATTCGACGATATCTTCGAGGAAAAGACTGGACGAACGTTCATTTCTATGTTATTCTGTCTGTGCCGTGTGAACGCGGAATTAAACAAAAATGAACATTCAGTCAAATGAACATTCATTCGATACAGTCAAAGCCCTCTAAGTGCACGCTCTCTAAATGCACACGCTCTCTTACTGCACACGAACTCGCCCTCTAAGTGCACGTTCCCCAGCCCCCACTCGAATAATCTGCGACCAATCACGTGCGACCGTAAGCGCGCTATTTTCAAACTTTCCATTTCCATCATATTCATAGAGTTTTAGAGATATTGTTTATAGCATCTGATTGAATAAAGATAGCTATAGAAGTTAGAAGAGTGGGGATGAAAAAGATCGTAGGGGAAGTGTGCACTTAAAGGATGGGCCTCGGTTCCGAGCTGTGCACTTAGAGGGCTTTGACTGTATGAACCGTCTGATATCTCCTTTAGTGACACACTGTATTTCGTAAGCTTGCGGCCCACAACGCATCGGCCTCTCTTTATACAGCTTCTCTCTCATACACGGCAGAGAAGCAGAAGTACTGTCTGATGCGATGAGGCAACCGGGGGAAAAGCGACGCGCGCGGAAAGTCGTACAGCTCTCTCCGTGTGTGTGTGTGTGTGTGTGTTTGGGGTGGCAAAAGAGTGCCGCGAACACATACATGAAGAGGCTGCCGCCTCCGCGCACAACGCCGCAACAGAGCTTCTGTGCCGCTGCTCATGCTGAGAGAGGGTGTCACTGTAGAATGCAGTGGCTGCCAAAAAGTTCCATGCGTATGTTAAAATCGATTCACACTTAAAGCTGTCAGAACGTTCTGAATTTAAGTCAAAAATAGGGCTTCGGCTGATAGCTATTTGTAGACTTATTCGTCAACATTTTTGCACAAATTCTTTCTCTATAAGGAAGATAAAGGACAAATCCAGGTCTCCAATGGACTACTTTTGTAATTTCTGTACGATTTACTAGAAAAAAGTTGGCATTAATTATGCCAAAAAAACACACGTTTTCAATGGCTGGCAAAAGTTCCATGCGTGTGTTAAAATCGATTCACACTTAACAGTGTTGGATCACTTTCACACAGTTTGTGCTAAGGCCCAGCGGTAAGAGGCGAAGTAGGCAAAAGGCATATTGTTGGTGTGACCTTCTTTAACTCTGTCTCGCTCAAATCATCTGCACGTTTCAATTTTTGGCTGGTGTACACTACAAGACTAAAAGATGCTATTGCAAGGGTGTCGCTGTCAATTGATTACTCTAATTTTTGGAAATATTTTGGAGATTTAAAAAACTTTTCCGAAAAAGGAAGAGTCACTTTAGGTTTGTGATGGAACAATTTTGTGAAATAAGTACGAACACGGTCGTAGTGTGACATTGGAAACGTGTGTTTTTGAGGCACAATTAATGCTAACTTTTTTCTAGTAAATCGTACATAAATTACAAAAGTAGTCCATTAGAAACTTAGATTTATCTATTATCTTCCTTATAAAGAAAGAATTTTTGCAGAATGTTGACGAATAAGTCTACTATCAGTTGACAGCCGAAGCTCTATTTTAAATTTAGAGCGTTCCGACAAAAATCGGACTTCGGCTGATAGCTGATTGTAAACTTATTCGTCAACATTTTGCAAAAATTCTTTCTCTATAAGGAAGATAAAGGACAAATCCAGGTCTCTAATGGACTACTTTTGTAATTTATGTACGATTTACTAGAAAAAAGTTAGCATTATTTGTGCCAAAAAACACACGTTTTCAATGTCACACTATGACCTTATTCGTACTTATTTCACAAAATTGTTGCATCACAAACCTAAAGTAACTCTTACTTTTTCGGAAAAGTTTTTTTTATATCTTCAAAATATTTCCAAAATTTAGAGTAACCAACTGACAGCGGCACCCTTGCAACGGCATTTTTTAGCCTTGTAGTGTGGCTTAAATTCAGAGCCTTCCGACAGCCTCACATGTAGTGAATTTGAGTGTTGTAAATCGCTATATTATGAAGGATTAAAAATTGAATTGGTGTGCATCGTAGAGTAATTGATTAACTCATTCCGCCGCGAAAGTGGAAAGATTCGGGTTTAAATCCCGACAGTGACGTGTTGGAATAATAAATTTTCCCAATATAGTGCTACAGCAATGAATGTTTCTTAACAATTATAGCAGACAAAAGCTATTATTCTCAAATAAAAAGATAAATATTTAAAAACTTCTGATTATATACGTTTTTTTACTATGTCCCGCTTTCGATGAAAGAATCCAGCGTTTTTGACTAAAAAAGTTCCAAAATCCCGACTTGGCAAAAAAAAATCTGGCAACGCTGATGGATCAATACAATCTAGGTGGGTCGACAAGTTCAAAGGCGCGGTAAAATGTTGAGCGGCTCTGGAATCGGTACAGATAAGTATACATGCATATAGAGTGAAGTACAAACCCTTGAGTGGTGATGCATATTGTAAGAGCTGCGCTCTGAAGCTGAGAAGGGCAGGCAGGGAACGACTTTATACCTACGGAGCTCCGTTACAAGAGACAAGTGCTGTACACCCCCCCCCCCCACACACACAACAGACACGCGTATGTATGTTACGCCGGTGGGGCTCGCTTCACAGAAGATATCGTCCCTCGTAGAAACCCTATACTACACTATAGTATGTAGTACATACTATATTCCTAACCGTTAAATACCGTCAACTCTCGCATCTCCTACCCGCGCAATATGCATATGTTATATTAATGTACCGATATAGTTATTGAAACTGGCTGATCGGCATCTGACAGATCGCTTGAAACTCAACACAGCAGAATAACCAATCAAACGCTTTGTGAATAGTCGCGTGATAAACTTGTCGGTGGAAAAGACTATATATTTCTAGGAGGTTGACTCTAATTACAAGAAATTAATTAGAGGGGTTGTGATCCTTGATGAATGTTGGATAAGTTTGGATTAAAGATGGGAAAAACGGGTCTTTTTGGTGATCTGCATCTTTGCATCTGGATCCCGTATGTGAGCCGGCTCACTGAACCGGTTCAAAAAGAGCCGAGTTCTGAATATGTTACTGCAGTCTGCCACTGAGTTACCTAGTTCAGTCAATCATATCACGACCTGTATAGAATCAAGAATGCATAGCCAAACATGCATGAGTCATTTGAGCTGACTGATGCATCAAAGCAAGAACTGATACGTAAGTGTAAAATGTGCTTTTGTGTGTTAAGTGTTTCACCTGAGTTATGCGGATCCGTTGATCCGTCGGCTCAAAAAAAAGTGAGTCGGCTTTCACGGATCTTCTTTGAACCGGTTCAGTTTGTATGTTTTTTTTTGTCGTGGGTAGTCTCATAAACTACTGAACCGATTTGAAAAATTATTTCATAGTTTAAAAGCTCACTTTTTCCAGAATAACCTAGGGTCCTAGGCTATATATTATATTAAGCCAAGAAGACAAAAATCTAAAGCAAACCAGGGATCTGGGACGTGATTTTTTAACAAACTTGATGTACGCTGACTACACTACAACGAGTACAGTAAAGTGATATATGAGAAATTTGTGTATCTTAAAGAATTCGTTGTCAAATCAAAGCCGGGTCGAAGAGACACTAATTTGTATTTTGACTTATAAATTGCTCCACAACAATCTTTGGTTACATCGATGAAGACGGCGGAATTCTTCCCCGTGAGAATCTAGCAGCCAATCTTCTGGAGATGGAGATTATTTGCTAACTAAATACAGTTAAAAAAGGAGAAGTACAAAAATCCTTGTAGTATGTGATGCATTTTTTAGATCATTCTAGATTCTAGGACCACTTTTATTTGATTTTTTAGGATTTCGTACCTCAAAAGGAAAAAACGAAACCGTTATAGGATCACTCGTGTGTCTGTCACAGCCAATTTGCTCCGAACTACTGGACCGATTGAGTTGAAATTTGGTACACATATGTAAGTCGGTGATCCAAAGACGGACGTGTAACGTAAATAAATGAATTTTGAACATGGGGATAATTTTAGGGAAAAAATTAGAAAATCAAAAAAAAATTTGCAAATTGTACCGTGACATGTCAAATGAAAGGGTTTGTAATATGTATATTTTATAATTTAAAAGTTAAAATATATATGGGAAAATAGATGAAAATTGACCATTCCCCCCCTCTTATCTTCTACTGGACCGATTGAGTTGAAATTTGGTACACATATGTAAGACGGTGACCCAAAGACGTATTTAATAGAATGCGGTTTATCCTGTTAATCTCAGTTTAAAATAAATCTGTCACATATAATAATACCGAAAACGTGGTTAAATGTGAAGGCATGAAAGGCATAGAGGCAAGTTTCAACTAAAAATGTTTTGTATTGCATTGTAAAGTTCGCATATTGTGCCAACACGACTGAAAAGAGAAGTGTAAGGGTTGCTGTAAAACAAACAAATAAAAAATATTTTTTCAACCAGCAGAGAAACGAGCACAAATATCTAAACAGAGATCTACCTACACGAATACACAAAAGAAAGAACGTGATGGAAAATGAAACAAAATATACCGAAAAAACAGCGCGTCCGAGAGAGATGCCGAGCTTATTAAATGAAGTTCTATTGTCTAACAGAGAAACGAAGTGTTATTTTTCCATTGTTAGAACGAGACGCAATGATGACGTGCACAAAAAAGGATGTGTTATTTTTAATGGTTTTTTTTTCACAAACACAGTGTAAACATTGATTATTCTCAACTAGATCATAAAATCGGAAATGTTAAAAATATTCTGACAGAAGAAAGAAAAGCCTACACTGAATTTTCTGCAGTAATGAAAATACGTAAATCTATAGGCATAAAACTTCCAGTATTTTGAGAATAACACTAATCTAAAAATATCCGTTGATGATTTGTGAGGAATTTAGTTTTTTACAAGCTTTTTATTAATTTCACGTGATCACCGTCAAAGGCGACTAGGCCCGGGCCTAGAGTGGCCAGCTATTAAGGGCGATCGCGCGGGGAGCACACCATTACTTTTTTTAGTGTATTTGCCATATGGCAACATACACTATTGGCGTCGGTCGGATGGCGGGACCTAGGGGTCGGACTAAAATTTCTCGACGTTTCATAACCTCCTAAACACTTTGGCACCATTTTTAAAAATGTTTATATATATATGTATATATATATTTATATATATATATATATATATATATATATATATATATATATATATATATATATATATATATATATATATATATATATATATGTGTGTGTGCGGGCAATAACTTTCGAAAGAGTTAATTGATTGTAACGAAATTTGGCCCACGTGTTGAAATCCATCACCGCAAGAAGCCTATTTAAAATGGGCGTTATCGGGCCATTTTAAGGGTAGTTTTTAGGGGTTGAAAAACGTTTTTGGGCCCCAAAATACCGAAAAAATTCTCAGAAACGTTTCAAAACTGACATTTAACCCTCCAGTAGTAATTAAAAAGTGTCCCTAAAATTTTAATAAAATCGGCCCGACAGGACCGGACTTACAAATTTTATGAAAACACTACTTTGCAGATAGTGAATTATTTACTGAAAGTTGTATATAATTTGGTATAGAAGTTCGATTGATAATAATATTGCAATTAAGAAAAAAAAATATTATTTTAAGGGGTGTATTAAGGAGTCAAATTTTTTATTTTGCCCAAAAACCAAGTTAAGTTCCCATAATAAAGCCACACTGCCTGTATTAGCAAATACACTATATTGTCGGCAGGGTTTTGGCACTGCGACCCGGGTTTTTTTAATTTTAAGGCCCCAGTACACAGTAGTCTGTAGTGGGCCATGCGTTGCAATGTGCAACTGTAGGCCACTATCACTTGGTGTTCACACAATGGCCCATGGCTCATTTCTGCCTGGCGAAGCACTTGCGATGGACGTGGAAGTCATTACGGCCGCGGCTATTTATTTATATACTATTTACAAGTATTATAAACCTAAAATTCTCTTCATTGCTCCATGATACTGACATTTTGGGCGATTAAAAATATAAATAGTATAGCACGCAACAAAAAGTAGGTACCTGTCCAAAACAATGGGCCACTGTGTGAACACCACAGGCCCCGCTACACCACGATTCCTTTGAAGTGTGTCAAAAAAACCGACAACAAATGGATTGCGCACCACGATTCACAATTGTCCGCCATTACAGACCATTACCCCCTGTACACAATGGCGATGGTCTACAATGGCCCACTACAGACCACTGTGTACTGGGGCCTTTAAACCTAGCCACTTCTTTGGTCGTGGCTGTTTACTGGAAAGTCTAGAAGGCGAAATGCTTAACACTTTCATCCGTAACAAATAAGTTCATATTATAGCTCAGCTAGTAAATAATGGGAGCTATGCCGGCTAATTAAATAAAGCTCCTGAACTATGAAGTAAATATTTTCTGGTGGATGAAAGTTGAATTGAACGCAATGCTGTTTTCGTATGTAGGTATAATACACGCCACGGTTCTAAAAGGTTCTGAAGTTAGTCACAAACAGCGTCGCAAATGTATATTTTAAAAAAAAAGAAGATATTATTTTCTACAATTTTCAATTCTATTGATCTTTGTAATGCAAAATTGCCTTTTATATCATAGTTTTATTATAATTTAAACATGCTGAGAGCTTGAAAAAGTCTTGATTTAATAAAGACGAAACGTTGCAATCAATAAGTGTTTAAATTGATTTTTTATTCCAATTACCCGTGAAACTAATTTCTAAAAAAAAACATCTTATTCTCGATTCTGTTTCACTTATGTCTATTATCTCGTTTGGCGCTGTTTCGTATAGCGCACGAACTTATTGGAACATATCTCTCGCATTACGCGGGGCCTTACTGTATTTTATAATAATAAAAAAAAAAAACACTTACCAGAAGATTGTTCAATTTTCGGAGCCTTTCGTTCGGGATTTTTTGGTGAGCAATTTTTTCTTGAAGGCCTTGGAGGTAATGCTTGTGGTATCTAAACGTAACAGAAAATAATATAATATAAATTATTAATATGACTAAAAACGCGTTTCAAGTTCACCTCTCAATATTATGACGTCATAACAATAAATCCTATTGCAAATCTTCTTGATTTCCGGGCTTGTACGCCGTGGTCCATTGGTATTTCTACCTGACGTTTCGTCTACAACTGCGGTAGACATTATCAAAGGCGATGTGGTAGCGGGCGAAGTGTCCTTCTCGGCTTCTCGGCTGCTCACAAGCAAGCAGCCGAGAAGGACACTTCGCCCGCTACCACATCGCCTTTGATAATGTCTACCGCAGTTGTAGACGAAACGTCAGGTAGAAATACCAATGGACCACGGCGTACAAGCCCGGAAATCAAGAAGATTTGCAGCAACGCCAGCCGTGAAAGCCTACACAATTGAATAAATCTTATTTTTGTGATTTTTGAGTTATACCACAATTGTAGTTAATTTTGGTGCAATCTATTTGTCTGCGTATTCAGAATGATGATAAGCCCAAAAAATACGATAGTAAATGGGTACTAAATTGCTGTTCTAAAGTATCTTTCAAGCAAACACCGATAAATTCAAGATGCACGGACTAAAATTTTAACTAAAAAAAAAGTTCTTTTCACTTTTTTTTTGTTCCTAAAGTCAAAAAAACCCGGGTCGCAGTGCCAAAACCCTGCCGACAATATAGTGTATTTGCTTATACAGGCAGTATGGCTTTATTATGCGAAGTTAAGTTGGTTTTTGGGCAAAATTAAAAATTTGACTCCTTAATACACCCCTTAAAATAACATTTTTTTTCTTAATTGCAATATTATTATCAATCTAACGTCTACACCGAATTAAATACACCCTTCAATAAATAAGTCACTATCTACAAATTAGTGTTTTCAAAAAATGTGCAAGTCCGGTCCTGTTAGGCCAATTTTTTTAAAATTTTAGGGACACTTTTTAATTGCTACTAACGGGTTAAATGTCAATTTTGAAACGATTCTGAGAATTTTTTCGGTATTTCGGGGCCCAAAAACATTTTTCAACCCCTAAAAACTACCCTTAGAATGGCCCAAATACGCCCATTTTAAATAGGCTTCTGGGAGGAATGGATTTCAATACGTGGCCCAAATTTCGTTAAAATCAATTAACTCTTTCGAAAGTTATTGCCCGTACACACACACATATATATATATATATACATATATATATACATATATATATACATAATATACATATATATATACATATATATATACATATATATATACATATATATATTCATATATATATAAACATTTTTAAAAATGGTGCCAAAGTGTTTAGGAGGTTATGAAACGTCGAGAAATTTTGATCCGACCCCTAGGTCCCGCCATCCGACCGACGCCAATAGTGTATGTTGCCATATGGCAAATACACTAATAACGACTTTATATAATACAAATTTATAAAACACAATGGATTATTGATGGTTTTAACAATAAAACGATTTTTAATTCCAAACTTTTATAACACAAACAACGTGACGTTTTCCCTTTCCAATGTCTATTGTCCGACTACAGAGCGAACGACTCCACGGAACGTCGGAATATAGAGAAATATTTGTCAAGTAAACACGTGTGTCAGATTACAGAACGAAATATCGTAAAAATGTCGGATTACAGTGCGATTTTTCTAGACCTCTACATACTTTAAAAACAGCGAATTACTGGACGTGTCAGATTACCGATCGGCGGATTATCGATCGTGTTACATACAATACATTTTTATAACTATAATACTCGCCACAGTTCTAAAAGGTTCTGAAGTTAGTCACAAACAGCGTCGCAAATGCATATTTTAGAGCCGTCCTGATTGTTTTGTGGGAAAGGAAGACTGACTCCCACCACCTCCCAGTTACCGGCACAGAACGTGCGCTCGTCGGTGATTGGTTATCGCTGGTTTTCTTGTCAATTGTCGCCTTTCTGCTATAAAGTACAGTCCAGTATGCTATTGTTAAGTTGTTTCTTTGATTGTTAATTGATCAAGATGCCTAATACAGTTTTGCATAGACAAGCACGAAAAATAATTTTTTGGATGACTTTATGCCAGGAATTAGACCTTTAGATTAAAGAAAAATTAAAAATAATAATATAGCGCGAGTTTGTAGTTTTTCAACCGACTGTACCTGCGCTAGCCTCCATTTGCATCTAACTTCAGAACCTTTTAGAACCGTGGCGCGTATTGTACTAGAATTCAAATTTAAACTATTGCTAAGTAACAGAAGTAGAGGCGGGGATTTATGAAAATGTTACAAAATATTATAACTGAGTAGCGATAAAAAAACGTTCCATAACGCCTAAATCTTTGCTTTAGCCTCAAAAAATAAAAATAAATTACCACTTTGTCGCTTCTCTGTCCACTTGGCAAGCGCGCAACGGTCGCTTCTGGACTGTCTTCTGGTGGCGGTGGCTGCAACATCCAGTTGTATTGGCGTTTGTCAACGGGCAGGCCCCATCTCTCGTATTCCATGCTCTGAGTGCGTAAGGTTTCGTAACAATCGAGACACACCACAGCAAAGTCGCCATTTTCGAGCAGTAATGATTCTTCATTTGGTTTATGATATCGCAAAAATGGAAAATCCTGCAAGATAAATTTAGACAAATATCATAAAAGCTACATAAATTGTATCTCATTGATAAATCTGTATTCTTAACGTGGTTCAGACATTAAAGCACTTTTAAAAATTAAAATCTAATTTTTATAATAAGTTATTAATCGCTATCACATACATCTATAATAATTTTTTGAAGCAGATCTGACGAAGGGTTTTCGTGTAATTAATTATTAAATAATTGAAATTTAACATGTAGCCGATAGGGAATGTAAGTAAAACGCACACATATCGAGTTATGTAGCCATTTCTGGAAAAGATAAAAAAACAAAAAACTACTATAATTATCAATTAAAAATAAAATTGAATTTTTCTGACGAAGGTTTTTAAAAATATTTTAACAAGACTGAAAATTCACGAAAATGTCAGTCCGCTATCAGTCCAATACAGAATCACCAATCAACAGAAGACTACTTTAGTCAAAACTCATTTATTTATTATTTTTAATAATTAAATAATTAACTCAATTTAATTATAAATTATCATAGATCACCTCTAAATTATGATAATGAATTTATGCATTCAAGTTTTTAATTCAATTTTATTAAAAAAAAAATTTAGATTCTATTATGATCCGAACCACCTTAATAGATCCGGAACACATACTGCCTCTGTTCGAAAACCCTACGCAAAAAAGCAATAAATTGCAAATGGCATAATGCTAGAAAGCACTGGATAACAAAAAAATATCTCATGCATTTTTTTTTTAAATTAACTTTTTAAAGTACACCATTTATGGAAAAATGAAATTTAAAGGCAGTAAAAACATTACCGCTTCTTCTTTCATTAATGTAACTTGTCATCATTTATTCATATAGACCAAGAGCCCGTGAGTGCCAGACCTTCGTTATTTTACAAAAGCTGAAAGTTTCTTAGCGTATGCTTCCAACACAGGTAGGAACAATGGGCGATTATGTTCTTTGGATCATGGTGTCTCTGGCAGGTAACAGATAGCAAAGTTGTACAAAACACCGACTTAATTTCGTCAAATTATAAAGCGTAAGTTTTTTATATTTTTCTTTAGAATAACTAGAAATCACGTCGTCCATTGCCAGACACTTAATATCGTGGCAACCCCTTACCAGACACCCTTAAACTTCAATAAATTGTAACTATACTTATGTTAACAGTATAAAAGCTGAATTTTATACATGTTACTTGGGGAACTATTAGAATCTGTTTCCCCAGTAGCCTGACAGCTCTAACCCCTAGCCAGACAAATAAGGTAGCTGTAGGTGCGAGCGCGAGTAGATGCGAGTGAGATACTGATGCGCTCGCACCTACAGCTACCCTATTTGTTTAAAAGCTGAATTTTATACATGCTACTTGGGAAACTATTAGAATCTGTTTCCCCAGTAGCCTGACAGCTCTAACCCCTAGCCAGACAAATAGGGTAGCTGTAGGTGCGAGCGCGAGTAGATGCGAGTGAGATACTGATGCGCTCGCACCTACAGCTACCCTATTTGTCTGGCTAGGGGTTAGAACTGTCAGGCTACTGGGGAAACAGATTCTAATAGTTCCTCAAGTAACATGTATAGAATTCAGCTTTTAAACTGTAATGAAGGTCTGGCACTCACGGGCTCTTGGTCTAATAAGTTATATGTTAAAAACCTAAAACGCACGTTTTCTCAAAAGAAAGGATTTCGAGATACTATTGTTTTCCAGGTTAGGACAGTAGTAGAGGGGTTCATGTTTACTGTCGTGCGACAATTGCTACAATATCTCTGTATCAAAATTATTTGGCCGGCTAATAAAAACGTTACCGAACTGACAGTAATATCGAACAGTTACTTAATATTGATTGTAACGCTAAATTTCGGTTATTTAAAATACTTGCCTTAATTGGTAAGCTCCGTATACGTTTCCTGTAAGTTGTGATGCCGCAAACGTAACATATATAGTCTCTTATATTGTACTCTCTCGTTAATGGGTCGACCTGTTTACCTCTTTGTTCGTGTCGCTTCCACTGCGCCAAAACACTATAACAAAACAGAAATGTACTATTCACGTTTGCAACATTAATGCTAGGTTACACAAAGGATTGTCAAATAATTTGATTTGACAATGACCTTAGATTGTGAACACATATAAGAAAAGCATTGTAGAATTTTAATTCGATTGTCTGAAAAATAATTGATCGATTGAAATTATATTTTTTTAAAACTATGTAGACGTGTACTTAACATAGTTTTGCATAATTTTTACTTCGAAACGACATTTTTCTAAGCATTTTTATCAAAATTTGACTTGAAAAACGATCTTGTTCTGTGTAGATCAAACATTTGTTTTTGTGTGATGTTGTACATGACAGGGAGTTTGAATACGAAATTAGACTGCTCTTGCATGTATGAAAACTAAATATATTGTCACAATCTAAGGTCATTGCCAAATCCAATTTTTTGGCAATGTTTGTGCCACCCAGCATTACAATTTACTGCAAATGATTTTAAAAATTAAAACATAACTACAGAATTTCAAGTCACACGAGTGAATTATTAACAACTTTTATTGTTGACAATGGACATTTCAATGTTTACGTCATAAGACAACCAAAATGAATACGTAAGACATACCTGTGGTAACAAAACGTACAAATAAGCGCGCTGCCATCTTCCCTGAGTTGCTCAACGTTCATTGCCGGTCTATGGTGACGCAAGTGCGGGAAATACGGGGCGTTCCGACCCTGCGGACGAGAATATATCACTCGGGCCAACGTCAGGTCCGAGTGAAGACTACACAGGAAACAGAACACGCTCGTACCGGTGCCCGTCGTTGAACCGTGATCGCTGTTGCTACCCGTACTGCCCGGTGTCGAGAGGCAACGATCCCCGTTGCTCGCTTCCTGTAATTTATTATTGCTTTTTTTAAATTTCATCAAATACAGTCGCGTTAATGGGAACATTCAAACATTTGAACCTGTTCACACAAGCGAATTATTCACATTATTGGTGGATTACATCAATATAAAGCTAACACTTTTTTCTATTAACTACTGAACACGTTGACTAATCCCGCAACAGAATTTTTCGCGTATGTCGGATTACCGGATATAAGCACGGACTAAAACTATTAAAAGAGTTCTTTTAACTTTTTTTTGTTACTAAAGTCAATGACGATTTAACATAATACATATTTATAATACATAATGCATTATTGAAGATTTTAAAAATAAAGCAATTTTTAATTTCGAACTTTTAGAACACAAACAACGTGACGTCTTCTCCTTCCAATGTCTATTGTCAGACTACAGAGCGAACGACTCCACAAAACGTCGGAGTATACAGAAATATTTGTCAAGCAAACACGTGTGTCGGATTACAGGGCGCAATATCGTAAAAATGTCGGATTATAGAGCAATTTTGCTGGACCTCTACAGACTTAAAAACAGCGGATTACTGGACGTGTCGGATTAACGAGCAACAGATTATCGATCTTGTCGTGTATTTAAATTTTCTGGAGAATACGTCTGAAACTGGTATAAAATAAAAATTGTACAAACCCCCCTGCTGCCCGGTATATCGTATCGTCTTCGTTCCAACGGTACTCGTTCTGCTTCTAAGCCCTCCCACTGCGTGGTCAGATGGTCGCAGCATCTCGTGCAGGCCAATACCCGTCCGTGGCTGTCGACACAGACATTTTCAGATGCGCGAGCTATATTTCTCAAGCACGGAAAATGCATCGCGTGAGAATTCATTCCTTCGGCCGATGTCGACAACCATTTCATTTGGCTATGTTCGTAAAGTCCGCGACAGATGTAGCAGTGGTACGTATCATCATTAGCTAAAATAATAAAAATATATTATTTTAAAAAGCAGCATCCTATCGCTGAATAACGCTAGAAAAACCAAGCGCATTTTGATGCCTATTAAAAAATACTTAAAAGAATATATTCTTGAAGATATAAAAAAAAAATTACACAAGCAGTTTGGTTTGTTAAGTATGTAAATATTTTTTTTTAGGTTTCAGGACATACAGGGTGTTCTACAAGCTCTATGACAAACTTTGACAGATGGTAGGTCACTTGATTTTAAACATATTTTTTTTAATAAACATGGGTCCGATTCGTTTTTGTTTAGAAGTTACAAGCATTTGAAGAATCAAAAACGTAGGCTGAAAAATAGAAATATCGGTTGTTATGACAATAATTATAGGTCAAGGAGGTCCAATATCATGGCCACCTCGTTCACCCAATCTGAATCCTCTGGATTTTTATTTATGGGGACACATGAAGCACCTGGTCTACCATGTTGAAATCGCTACCCATCAGCAGTTACTTGAAAGAATTCAAGATGGTAAACCAGCTGCTTCATGTGTCCCCATAAATAAAAATCCAGAGGATTCAGATCGGGTGAACGAGATGGCCATGATATTGGACCTCCTTGACCTATAATTATTGTCATAACAACCGATATTTCTATTTATCAGCCTACGTTTTTGATTCTTTAAATGCTTGTAACTTCTAAACAAAAACGAATCGGACCCATGTTTATTAAAAAAAATATGTTAATCAAGTGACCTACCATCTGTCAAAGTTTGTCACAGAGCTTGTAGAACACCCTGTATACGCGTTTATTTATTTTATTTTTAACGGGATATAGGACAAGTCAAAAGAAGATATCTTAGTAAAAGATGTATGAATGTTAAAATATGAATTTAGAAAATAATAAAAATATAAAATTATCAGGAATGTGGACAGTAGATTGTCTGCGTTTTTAACAATCTACTGTCCACATTCCTGACAATTTTATATTTTTATTTTAATAATCATGGATGATAACATTAATATTATAAAATAATTTTTCTCTATAATCACACAACTCTTGCTAAGGTATTTTAGTGCTAATCTTCTCCTTTTTAGTGTATTTGCCATATGGCAACATACACTATTGGCGTCGGTCGGATGGCGGGACCTAGGGGTCGGACCAAAATTTCTCGACGTTTCATAACCTCCTAAACACTTTGCCACCATTTTTAAAAATGTTTATATATATATTTATATATATATATATATATATATATATATATATATATATATATATATATATATATATATATATATATAGGTATATATGTGTGCGGGCTATAACTTTCGAAGAAGTTAATTTATTTTAACGAAATTTGGCACACATGTTGGAATCCATCACCGCACGAAGCCTATTTAAAATGGGCCCAATCGGGCCATTTTAAGGGTAGTTTTTAGGGGTTGAAAAATGTTTTTGGGGCCCAAAATACAGAAAAAATTCTCCGAATCGTTTCAAAATTGAAATTTAACCCTCTGGTAGTAATTAAAAAGTGTCCCTAAAATTTTAATAAAATCGGCCCGACAGGACCGGACTTACAAATTTTATGAAAACACTAGTTTGCAGATAGTGAATTATTTACTGAAAGTTGCATATAATTTGGTATAGAGGTTCGATTGATAATAATATTGCAATTAAGAAAAAAATGTTATTTTAAGGGCTGTATTAAGGAGTAAATTTTTTTTTTTACTCAAAAACCAACTTAAGTTCGCATAATAAAGCCACACTACCTGTATCAGCAAATACACTATATTGTCGGCAGGGTTTTGGCACTGCGACCCGGGTTTTTTTCTATATCCCCAATTAAAAATAGACATAGTAGACCGAAAACATGAAGACACCTAAATAACTTTTTCATTTTAAAAGCATTCACTATAAAATTTTCACCAGTTATTCAGGCCATTAAGATGCATCTTTTTTGTAGGAATAAAATTTTTCAAAAGTCAACTACGATTAAAATAAAAATTAGTTTCAAGTAAACTTATATGTGCGATCAAGATAGAGCAAAATTTTATTAAAAAAAGTGGTTCAGAATCACAAAAACTCCTAAGTATGAAGTTTGGTCAAAAAAATTAATTTCTTAAATTTCTCAAAATATGAATGCAATCTGTAATTTATTTGCTATCTTATAAACAAGAGTGCCATGAAATAATAAAACAATTGAAAATTGTTTGAACCAGAAATATCAGTTTATAAAGTAGTTTTATATTATTAAATTATTTTATTGTTTCATGGCACTCTTGTTAATAAATTAACAAACAAATTACAGATTGCATTTATATTTTGAGAAGAAATGAAATTTTTTTACTAAACTTCATACTTAGGGTTTTTTTGTGATTCAGAACAGTAGACATTATATCGCATCCAAAATTATTATTATAATTCAATAATAAATCTCAGGTATTTGGATTAATAATACAAAACAAACATTTTTTATATATTCATCTTTAAAGTTCAATTCCAGATATATGTTATAATAGAAAACAGTATCACGGGTAATTGGAATAAAATAATTTTCAATTTTTAATTGTTTTTTGTAATGCGAAATTGCTTATTATATCATAGTTTAATTATCATTTAAGCATATTGAGAGCTTGAAAAAGTCTTAATTAAATAAAAGAGTGTTTAAATTGATTTATTTTTATTCCAATTACCCGTGATACTGTTTTCTATTTTTTATATATTTTTAGTGTATTTGCCATATGGCAACATACACTATTGGCGTCGGTCGGATGGCGGGACCTAGGGGTCGGACCAAAATTTCTCGACGTTTCATAACCTCCTAAACACTTTGCCACCATTTTTAAAAATGTTTATATATATATGTATATATATATATATATATATATATATATATATATATATATATATATTTATATATATGTGTGCGGGCTATAACTTTCGAAGAAGTTAATTTATTTTAACGAAATTTGGCACAAATGTTGGAATCCATCACCGCACGAAGCCTATTAAAAATGGGCCCAATCGGGCCATTTTAAGGGTAGTTTTTAGGGGTTGAAAAATGTTTTTGGGGCCCAAAATACCGAAAAAATTCTCCGAATCGTTTCAAAATTGAAATTTAACCCTTCAGTAGTAATTAAAGTGTCCCTAAAATTTTAATAAAATCGGCCCGACAGGACCGGACTTACAAATTTTATGAAAACACTAGTTTGCAGATAGTGAATTATTTACTGAAAGTTGCATATAATTTGGTATAGAGGTTCGATTGATAATAATATTGCAATTAAGAAAAAAAATGTTATTTTAAGGGCTGTATTAAGGAGTAAAATTTTTTTTTTACCCAAAAACGAACTTAAGTTCGCATAATAAAGCCACACTGCCTGTATCAGCAAATACACTATATTGTCGGCAGGGTTTTGGCACTGCGACCCGGGTTTTTTTTTACTTATTATAGTGTAATTGAATTTGTATATATATATATATGTATTTTTCAGAGCCTGACGAAGACTAAATAAAGTAGTCGAAACGCAGCAAGATTAACAATAACACAATTGTTTTGTATTATTAATCCAAATACCTGAGATTTATTATTGAATTCTGAACAGTTTTTTTAAATAAAATTTTGCTCTATCTTGATCGCGCACATGAGTCTACTTGAAACTACTTTTTATTTTAATCGTAGATGACCAGATTTTGACTTTTGAAAAATTTTGTTCCTACAAAAAAGATGCATCTTAATGGCCTGCATAACTGCTGAAAATTTTATAATGATTGCTTTTAAAATGAAAAAGTTATTTAGGTGTTCTCATGTAAAGTGAAACACTATATATATATTTTCATAACAGGTATGTAAAAATATATATAAAAAATTCTCATAACTCACAATTTGTAGAAATTAACATTTTTTCTATGATGAATCAAACAGACTTAGTAAACTGCTTCACTTAAACTGTATAAAACAAGAAAAATAAAAACCACAAAAATAATATTTACTTCGTTTCTTAATGATGACCTATCTTAAAGGTCAAAACTACACAAATAAAAATGTATAGATGACAATTTGCATATTATAAAAAAAAAGAACATTATTGTTTATTGCAAAAATGATTACCTGGATTATAAGGTCCGTTATGATGGTTGTACGGCGAGCTGGTCCTCTGGTGATCTAAGATCGCCATTTTCTTCTTGTTTCCGCTCAAAGACGACAGAGCCTGCGAAGACGGTCGGCCAATATCGTACGGCCTAAATCTGATATCGGCTCCACTGGTGGTCGAATTCGTTGCCGGAGATTTTAATCTCGATGTAGGCGGCGACAACCGACTGTTATATTCCGATATATGATTGGGCGCCGATTGTCTATTGTTACTATATTCAGGTGCATGATTGGTTGAATCGTTGTAAGCACGTTGATCATCGTTCGAACCGGTCGAATAATCCGTCAAACCGAAAACTTGTTGTTTCTGCGGAATCGATTTGTAACAAATCGAACAGACCTTGGGAAAAAATTGAAAATTAATAAATTACACCGTCGCTTCGTACCGGACTAGTTTCGTTCTCGTACCTGTACCATGCCTTGAGGTGATATCGGACTAGCTCCTTGCGGTGCTTTTAAACTAGCTATGAACGGGAAATATGGCTCTTTATCGGCGTTAGGACAGCAGTAAAGAAGCCTCACTGAAGTCGACGGATATTCGAGAGCACAAGTGTAACAGACAAACGTGGTGCGATCTAACGCGGGCTGCGAACGTTTCCGTAAAATATAATTTCGTTCGCCGTGCGGCACTCCTACAAAAAATTTCAATTTCAATAACCAAAAAAAAATTGCGGTTCATCTACGGATCTGATGAAGATATCAATAGGGATGTTGACTGTAATCAAATAAAAACATATTTTTAACCTTAAGTGGTAGTTTCTATGATAGAATACTAAAAAACACAATAGTTGTACTTATTTTTTAGGAATTTAATAAATATTTGATAAATAAAACGTAATTAAATCACTCTCAATTCACGTGACAACGAACATCAATCAGAGTGCATGACGTCACTCAGTCATAATCATTATCAGACGCTGTTGAAAGGCTTCATTGTTTGGCTAATATTTAGAATGTAATTTACAATTATTTATTTATAGGAAACGTTAAATTACATATAACTATAGCAACAACTACGAAAAAACCTTTCATCACCTTATCAATTTACCAGCGTTTATGTATGACGTTACAGTAGTCACGTGACAAGTATTGGCGTTTTGGAGCGTTTGAAACGGAATTTAAAATACATGATTTTTAAAATTCGAGTCGTATTTAAATAAAAATAATAAGTATTTATGGTTATATTAGGTACTTATGCACGATTTAAAACACTTCCAAAAATAGTCAACATCCCTATTGGATTTTCACTCTATAGTAAGTGACATGGATTTGAAAGGCTCGGAAGTTAGATGCAAATGGAGGCTTGCGCAGGTATAGTCGGTTGAAAAATTACGAACTCGCGCTATATTATTATTTTTAATTTTTCTTTAATCTAAAGGTCTAATTCCTTGCACTAAAGTGATCCATCCTGCTCGTACTTGGTATGGGACTTTGGGGGTTCTCAGCAGACAAATTATCATCTTGAACAATCAAAGCAACAATAATGGCGTACTGGACTGTACATTATAGCGGGAACGAACGTTAACCAATCACCGACGAGTGCACATAATGTGCCGGTAACTGGGAGGTGGTAGGAGTCTTCCTTTCCCACAAAACAGCCAAAATATGCATTTGCGACGCTGTTTGTCACTAACTTCAGAACCTTTTAGAACCGTGGCGAGTATTACACATGATTTTTAAAGCTTGAGTCGTATTTCAATAAAACTAACAAATATTTGTGATTATATTAGGTACTTATGCACGATTTAAAACACTTTCCCAAAAATAGTCAACATCCCTATTGGATTTTCACTTTAATACTAAAATAACATACCCTGTTGCATGTAGACATTCCACTGATGTACTAAATACTGTTGACACGCTAAGCAAGCTTGCACCCTTCCTGCAGAATCCATCGGCCTCGACCTGCTCGGTCTCGGATGCAAAGTCAAACTCGGGAAAAACGGAGTCTGCTGCGAGTCGACCGACGAAACAGGCTTGGCAGCGATATGGCTCAGACTGCCTCTCTTGTACTCCTCCCCGCAAATATAACAGACCTCGGTCATCGAGTTTTTATCGGGCATACTTAAGTCCAGTATATCGGTGCCCGCCGAACTATTAGACGGCGGTCCACTCCCGCCCGAATACAACGAAGAGTGCTGATTCGTTGCTAGCAAAGGACTAGACGGGATTGAAGTTAGGGGGGGCGGTGTTTGTTGCGGAGGCAGGGATGCAGCCTGGTGTTGCGGAGTATGACGCAAGTCCAGTGCTGATTCAGTTAGCAAGGCAGGTGGAGTTGCAATATTCTGAACGGAAGGAGATGCGAGTTTCTGATACGGAGATGCCGACGGTGGATATGGAGGGATGTGATTGGTTGGAGACGCGTC
This sequence comes from Venustoraphidia nigricollis, assembly GCA_034508555.1. Lineage (NCBI taxonomy): Eukaryota > Metazoa > Arthropoda > Insecta > Raphidioptera > Raphidiidae > Venustoraphidia > Venustoraphidia nigricollis. The sequence continues at coordinate 1,191,665 of JAVRKA010000065.1, read as the reverse complement.
TTTGTGTGGCGGGACCTGGAATTAAACAAATGCATTGAACAATCAAATCGTAAACGACACTTTTCATGGAAACATTTGAATGAGCTCCGTTTAACTTAAATAATGCCTCTTTAAAGTTCAATTCCAAAATATGTAATAATAGAAATGAGTTTCACGGGTAATTGGAATAAAAAATCAATTTAAACACTTATTGATTGCAACGTTTCGTCTTTATTAAATCAAGACTTTTTCAAGCTTTCAGCATGTTTAAATTATAATAAAACTGTGATATAAAAGGCAATTTTGCATTACAAAGATCAATAAAATTGAAAATTGTAGAAAATAATATCTTCTTTTTTTTATTATTTTATTTATATAAATAAAATAATAAAAAAAAATAAAAAAAAAATAAAAAATAAATAAAAAAAAAAAAAGAAGATATTATTTTCTACAATTTTCAATTTTATTGATCTTTGTAATGCAAAATTGCCTTTTATATCACAGTTTTATTATAATTTAAACATGCTGAGAGCTTGAAAAAGTCTTGATTGAATAAAGACGAAACGTTGCAATCAATAAGTGTTTAAATTGATTTTTTATTCCAATTACCCGTGAAACTAATTTCTATTATTACATATTTTGGAATTGAACTTTAAAGATGAATTAAATAATAATATAATAGTAAAACAATATTGATTTTGGAAAATTTCACTTGTTTCATTCAGCTCTCACCACTGAGAGGGTTCGTGTCTAGCATTACCTAGCTAAAAAATCGACTCTCGCATGTAGTGAATTTAATGTTACAATTGCTTTATTAGGATGATTTAACTGTTAAGCCAGCGCACCGTAGAGTAATTGAGAACTCATTCCGCCGCGAAAGTGGAAAGATTCGGGTTTGAATCCCGACGGTGCTGGTGGATAAAAATAAATTTTTCTGATTTAGCATTGTAACAATGAATGTTTTCTATCAATATTGATTTTTCTTTCTCTCCATACGACAGCTTTCTATAACGCCAGAAAATGGGTAGTTCCTTCAGTGTCCCTATATAGAGTTTACACTGTATATTATTAAAAATTCGTATCTCTGTAAATACTTAACGTATTGAAATGAAATAAACGCCATCGTGTTTGTGGCAATGATTTCTAACAGGAAACTCAACATATATCATTTTGTTATTTTTTTAATCTCATTTAATCGATCGATAATTTTTACAAAATCAATCGATTGCTATGTCAACCAAAAAAAAAAAACAAAACCAAATGACAAACTACAAATCAGTTTGTGTACAAAACAATTAATATTTGTGAGTTTATTTATAAACTAAGATTTATACTTTATTTCGTTTCCAAAATTTAGATTTATTAAAGCGAAAAACTTTACAATTCCATTACATAAATTAAGAAAACGCTGGAAGATTTCAGACGGTCTGTAGTTGGAGGATCTATAAATTTTCAAAATCGTACGTACAAAGTCTGATGCAACTGATTGAATCAATTTTATCATTAACACGTTGACTGCCACGAAATTTTTCACGATTCCGGTCTAAAGAGCCAATTTGATTTAATCATGTTATATTATTAAAAACTTAAATAATTAATCAAAAGGCTTAAGAAATGTTTTTTTTTAATGTTTAAATGTTTTTTCTGTTCATTTAAGCCAAACTTGATTTTTTTATTCTCTTTCGTGAGGTCATCTATTTGTAATTATGCTACGAGTTTTCTCGTAGCTGTATAAATATGGCAAGTAATGAAGGGACGAGATAAGGCGTCCTGAGCAAGTAAACAGCCTACGAGATATCTTGTAGTTGGCAGTCAACGTGTTAAAATAGTGTTTTATATCACAGATATAACCCATCTATTATACTTTCATCCTTCAGCCAGACTATACAATTGCCCAAGCAAAATTACGTACCTGTGAAGGCCTAGGAGACACATTACTAGCAGCCAATATATCTTTTCTTTTCTTTGGATGACTACTGATATATTCTTCGTCTCTTCGAGAAGGCGGTCTATTCACAGGAATCGAAGTCATTTGAGTTGTGGCATAGCCGCCGCTAGACGAGCCTTTCTCATTCGGTACTCCACCATAAATTTTCGATTCGAGGTTTAAAGACGATCCTCCTTCGACCGACCCGCTTCGATGCGCTTCTAAAGTACCTCGATGCGTCGATTCGACGGTTCTACGGTACGACTGATCCACACTGTTGTGTTCCATCGTTTCCCGCATCGACGGTTCACGATACATCGGTTCCGAGCCTCGGCTGTTTTCACGGTGCGGTGATTCCGCAACGGAACGATTTAGCGAATCAGACGGCCTGCGAGTCGACGAACAATCGATCGTGCCGGCGCGATACGACGGCGAATCGGCAGAATGGGGATTGTTTCTCTGCTCCATTGTTCTTTCTAGACTTGACCCGCTGGCACTGTTGCCGTGGTGACTGTCGTTATTTAAGCCGAGTACCTGAGCGGCGTATTCACCTTGCAGGCCCATTTCGGCGCCTGTGTACGGCCCATTATCGACCCTTTTCATCCAGTAGACCCTGTGCAAATGAGGTCTATTGTCTCTTTCATAACAATTCCATTGCTCAATTAACAACGTGTGACACAAATTGCATGCGGTTACGATGTTGTTGTTTGCATTTTCATCGTTTTCATCATCTATTCCGCCATTTTTATTTGAAATTGAACTGTTACTGTCGATATTATTCTTTGCACCGGCAGCACCGTCATCGTTATTATTGTTATTGTTACTTGTGGTGGAATCTACCGCGTTGTCGCCAACGTCACTTTGCTCTTTTTTGATTGCTGAGTCGATTTTCAGAGGAATATATCCGTTGGGCGCTTGATGAGTTTCCAAAAATGGAAAGTACGGTCTTTTCGGATTGTTCACAGAAGGTTTTATGTATAACAGATGCTGTTCGGCATGACCTTGATTTCCGCAAACAAAGCATATATTTGGAGTCGATTGATCGTTTTGATTTGTATTTGGCTTTGATGCATTGCTATTGTTCTGTTGGAGTTTTTCACACGGTTCCTGTTTTATTGAACTATCAGCTGTAGCTACTGACGGTGTAGTAATAACGGACGTTGAAGATTCATTTGTTTCTGTTTTCAAGTTAAACACTTTTTCCATTGTTGGTATTCATTTAAAATTATTATCTGAAAAAAAAAAAATACACGCCATTCGTTAATACTAAACGCTGTAACATTTTTATATAAACAGTGTGTGGCGACAAGAAAAGAAAGAAATCAATAGGAATGTTAACGGTATTCAAATAAAAACATAATTTTAACGTTCAGTGGTAGTTTCTATGATAGAAATACTAAAAAACACTATATTTTTCCTTATTTTTACGGAATTTAATTTATATTTAATAAATAAAACGTAATTAAATCACTCTCAAGTCACGTGACAACGAGCACCAATCAGAGTGCACGACGTCACTCAGTCATAAACATTATCAGATGCTGTCAAAAGGCTTCATTGTTTGATTAATATTTAGAGTGTGTAATTTATTATTATTATTTATTTATAGGAAACGTCAAATTACGTATAACTATAGCAACAACTACGAAAAAACCTTTCATCACCTCATCAGTTTACCAGCGTTTATGACTGTATGACGTCACGGCAGTCACGTGACAAATTTGAAACGGAATTTAAAACACATGATTTTTAAAGCTCGAGTCGTATTTCAATAAAAATAATAAATATTTGTAACTATATTAAGTATTTATACACGACTTAAAACACTTTCCCAAAAATAGTCAACATTCCTATTGTTGTTAGTGTTTGTTTCTTGTTTAAATAATCGTTTTGAAAGGAAAAGCTGGTGCTATTAGCAGGGACCGATACCGGAATTTATTTCAGTTCAGCTCATGTTTTTGAGATGACCTAAATTCAGTTTTCGGTTGCGGTTTTTAAGAGGACCTAAATTTGATGTTTGTTTAAAGTTAATTCGGTTTTTGATTACGGTTTGTCAAATTAATAATCGGATGTTCAAGGGAAAAATTAGAATCGAAGTCTAGTGAGAAACTAAGTCCACTAATATACATGGTAGTGTCGTATCGTTAAGTCAGTAGCGGTTTTAGGTGCGGCAAACCTGGGCGACCACCCAGGGCCTCGCGCTAAAATAGGCCTCGCGCAGCCTCGCGCTTGTGAATAAAAAGCTCGCAAGATTAACTTTTAATTTTTATGTCTAAATTGTACATGCATTTAATCAATAAAACAATTTCGATCGTCCACAAATCTGCAGTATCAGTACGAATTTCCTTCCCAAATATTACCTTAAGGTAAAATTTAATCTAAACCGCGAAAGCCTCGTAAAAAGTGCACGGCCCAGGGCCTCGGCACTGCGTTAAGTTTATCAATTTGCGTATTTCTGGTTGCAAATTTTGATTGATTATTTTATTTAGGTGTGAACTGTACTGTGTTATTTCTGAATCCAGAGCTCTATATACATCTAGAGTCTTCGTAGAGATATAAAGAAAAGGTTAACTGCAGCTATTTATTCTACGAAAATATAGAAGATGCCACAAAAACTGCATTCCCAACATGAAGAATAAAGTTCAGGCGCCGCTAATTTATTACGCAAAACGTTTTTGAAGCATAACTTCTTTAACGACGTATCTGTTTGAAAAAAGTAAGAAATCGAGGGGAAGTAGAACTGCCAATAAAGGGGAAGTTAGTTTGTCTCCTAAATTACATGAAACTGGCAAAGACAGAAGTTTATAGTGTGCTGCATTTTGATTCGCAAAATAGTAAGACAAGGATGAACGGCTTGAATCTGACGTTTAAAACAATTGAAGTAGTTATTAAAATAAAATGATAGTAAAATAATTTCTGTAATTTGGCGCACAAACGGTAGGAACTCAAAATATATATATATATCATGTAAATTTAGAGAGGAAAATGCTGAAACGTCCATTAAAGTCAGGTTATGATGTTGATATACTACAGACAATCCATATTAAAAATGTTAAAAATGTAAATAAAACTATGGTATGAATCAGAATGTCACGATCTGTCCATGTGAGAATTTTCACAAGACATAAACATCAAAATGCTCTCTTCAAATGAGGTATAATTTCGCCGTAATTATAATATTAAAAACTAAAGAAGTTAAATTTCTTATGAAGGTGAGGCTCGATATAATTTTTCTCTTACTTTTAGACCCCCTCCCTCTCCCTAAAACAAAAACCTTATTTTGGATAAAATTATGTCACATGTCAGCATTTTTGAATACATCATCAAAAATTCGTTCCGTAAATTTTGTCTACATACTTAATTAACAGCGTGTATAATGTCTATCTAATCCAAAATTGAAGTCGGTTAATTAAAAAAAATATATTTAGAATCTCCAAAGTTAGTAGTCTGGTTTTTTTTTTTAGTGGACTGTCACAGAAGTATCGAATGTAAAAAACAGACCAACAGCTTGGCATTATTGATCTAATGATGTCATTAAAATGCAAAGCCAATTTTTATACTGACAGTCCTAGAAAAGTATACCAAACAAAGCTATTACAGATCTATCCCGTATTGGTAAAAAAAAATTCAAACTACACGCATTTTCAAATCTTATTAAATTCGCTGTATAAATGGTGTTTAATTTATATATTTTAGTGGTTAAGATCCTACTTGACGATTGTAATGATTGTGATTTTAGATGACTGAGAATCAGGATTTCAGTCAAAGTGTAATATTTATATTTTCATCGTGCACTAATTTTATGTGTGATAGCTTTTTTAAATGTTTAACTACCGTAATTATATTAATATTAACACTATTATTAAACATTATTAGTATTTTGACTAAGCCTAGAAATGTTATAAGACATAATGTTTTACATATGGGATGTTATATAAAAATGTTTCCATTTCTTTTCAGATCGCCTGAACAAGTTTAAATTATTAAACGAAACGTTGCGTGAAATATAAATATTTCGCTTTGACTGGAATCCTGATCCTCAATCCTCTAAAAACACAATCATTAATTTATATTGACACTGTAAAAGATCTTATTTATCAAATGAAACATGTAGGTTGGACGGTTTTTCAATTTTCTTTTAATTTCATCGCTCCCCAATTTCTTCCGAGGACACTACCTCCCCCCGGATCGTTCCAGCGCCCCCAGAGATGTCCATATCGCTCTCTTTGGGAAACACTGATCATTTTTATAAAAAAAATTTAACGTACTTAAAAAAAAGTATAATAAAATTTACGCCGATCTCAAAATTTAGTTATTTTTCTCCTTTTAGTGTCTATTTTTGAAAGATATTCAAATTAAAAAAAAACCCGGGTCGCAGTGCCAAAACCCTGCCGACAATATAGTGTATTTGCTAATACAGGCAGTGTGGCTTTATTAGGCGAACTTAAGTTGGTTTTTGGGCAAAATAAAAAAAAATTGAACCCCTTAATACACCCCTTACAATAATAATTTTATTAGTTGAAATATTGTTATCAATCCAACATCTGCACCAAATTAAATACGACCTTCAGCAAGTAAATTCGTATACGCAAACTAGTGTTTTCATAAAATTTGTAAGTCCGGTCCTGTCGGGCCGATTCGCTTATAATTTTAGGAGCACTTTTTAATTGCTACTAAAGTGTTAAATTTCAATTTTGAAACGATTCTGAGAATTTTTTCGGTATTTTTGGGCCCAAAAACTTTTTTCAACCCCCCTAAAAATGACCCGATTGGGCCCATTTTAAATAGGCTTTGTGCGGTGATGGATTCCAACAAGTATGCCAAATTTCGTTAAAATTAATTAACTCCTTCGAAAGTTATTGCCCGCACATATAAATATATATATATATATATATATATATATATATATATATATATATATATATACGTATATAAATATATATATATATATATATATATATATATATATATACATATATATATAAACATTTTTAAAAATGGTGCCAAAGTGTTTAGGAGGTTATGAAACGTCGAGAAATTTTGGTCCGATCCCTAGGTCCCGCCATCCGACCGACGCCAATAGTGTATGTTGCCATATGGCAAATACACTAAAAAGCTATTCACATTTCTACAGCAAATATATGAAACTGAACAATGAACAAAGCTACTGGCAACACAGGCCATGTTTGTTCATTTTCGAATCTAGAAACCACGGTATAAGAAAGAATGGTAGTATATCCCCTACATAAAAAAGCGAGTCTCTTATTGGGCTAAAATACGGAGAGCACGCGGAGTAGCGCTGCGAGTTCAGCAGCAATGCTCGCTGTGTTAAATAAAAGGAGTAAAAAGATTAAATTCAATTTTCACAGTATATTACGCAACGCCGACGCACAGGCAAACCCGTTACGCATGTCTTTTAACACTGCAAGCATTGTTGGTGTGCTCGCAGCGCTATTCCGCGGGCTTTTCGTATACTCGCTTCACCCCTTTTTATGTATAAAAGAATATAAGATACACTGCCATTGTATTCTTATAGAAACTAATTCGAAATCGAATTATGCTATAGTTGCGGTCACATCTTATAATCTAAATGTAGCCCAAAAATGGTCTCGATATTTAATAAGAACAACTAATTATTATACTAAGCACTGTTGACCTATAATAATCTATAGATAAAATATTAATGTCGGTGGGAAAAAAAGACATGTGTTAAATTTTTATTTCAACTACGTCGATTGAATTACATGTACTTTGCATTAAACAAAAGTTCAGCAACACTCTAATTTACAATACATAGTTCAAAAATCAAAAAGAATTGTGCAATCTGTCAACATTACAATTTGGTCTTAAAGATAAAATATTAAACAAGCGTCTTTGTTTGTAACCTTAACATACTATTTCTATTAAAAAAGTATATTTATTACAAAATTTATTTGACCATAACTTGTTTATTCAAAATATTTACACACAATAAGATAAAGTTTTACAGCATGCAATCTGTAAATTTTATTTAATAATTTTATTCCTTATTAGTGTATGTCTGCATGTTATATTATTATAGGTGCTACATAGCAATAAAATATATATAGGAATAAGGATTGGTCGAATGGTGGGATCTAGGTGTTGGGTCATAAAATCGCCAATCGTTTAGAAGAACCTTGCACCATTTCTCATAGTACTAAATCAATTTAAACTTTTGGTATACACACTGAATTCAAGTAATCTGGTCATTTTAAGGGGTATACTATATTTTGCGAGTTGAAAAGTGTTTAGGACCAGAAAGACCGGAAAAAATAACGTTCGGAAATTTGATCATTTAAGGTAGTTGTCGTGGTTAAGGCACACCGTCAGAAAATTCTTAACTTTTGTATACTTATTAAGGGCATGATAATACAATTACCCTGAAAATTTGAAGTTGATCGACCGTATATAATCCGAAATAAATTCAATTAAAAATTGGATAATTAACATTGATTGTATACGATCTCTGTAGTTCTGAACTAACTGTCAGAAACTTTCCAAAAACTGGCAGTCTTTAAATGCATTTGTTATGAGTTCAAAAAAAAATAAGAAAAAAGTTTTGACCGTCTAATTATTTTTAAATAACAGTTTAAAGTTCAACAATTTATAGAAAAATATACACGCATATGAATACTGTATGGGTTACGTTTCCACGGGTACAGTCTTGCGTGCAAATTATGGATCACTTAGCTACAAGCTAATATACTTTTGTGGCGCGTATAATCTATAACTTTTTGACAATATTGTACCACAACTACCTTAATACAGATTCAAATGTACTCTTAAAATTTTAAAAAATCGGTAGAGCGTGACACAAGTTTATAAAAAGTCACTTGGTATAATTTGAAAGTTAGCATTTATGTCAACAGCCATGTGCTATCAAAATAACAAAACTTGATCCCAGTGAAGACCTCACGGTTTTCGATGCCTATAAACTTTTGAATTAACATTACCTATGCTGCCAGTATTTCATTTCTTTCAAAGCTCAGGATTATCCATCAGTATGTAGACACGTTGATCAGTTTTATTATTATTAGTAGGTATAAAAAATTTGAAATAAAAAAGTCAGTAGTGATAGCTAAATTATCCGGGACGAAGATTAACTTTGACAATATTCAAAGAGTTCACAAATTTGTGACTGATAAAATATAAATGTACACAAATAAAATTACATATATATAATACGAGTACATTATTTACAAAGAATTAATAAATACATTTAACTTTAGATAAAATAATTCAAACATTTCGACTTCCATTTAAACTGGAAAAAACCAATTTAAAAAATGAGTAAACAGTTATTCATTATAGTTCTATCATTTAAAATTAGAATTTTAAAAGGTATAAAAATGCCAAAAGGTTTTATTTCGATAATGGCGAAATTACCACAAGCATTCTTTTTTTTTTCACTGCTCGAGTCATAGCCTGCAAACGGTAATTTTAATTTCATGCTGCTAATAATTTGACGAAACAGTGATAGCTATTGATTTTTGACTTGGGCAAAATTACAAATTACTATTGAAGAATTCCAAACTGGCCCAAGACCCGATCGTCGACAGTCTAAAAATATTATTTTGAAATTATTGCTTTTCCTGTTGAGTAAATCAACGCTACACAATTTTAGGTCATCGATCAATTATTATAAAGTAATATTTCTTTAAGAGATTACAATCGACTGTTTTCATATTTATGGTAAGTATTATAGTTTTTGCACATGACAATAAAATTTAACTGTGAAATTGGGTAAAATTTAAATACGTCACGGAAAAGATAAGATTATATTTGGTAAATTATAGATTATTTAAGTCTGGAAAAAATAATTTATCTACCTGTATAAATAGGTATGATATTTTTATGCAGATTAACAAAAATATTGGATAATTTCATTGAATTTTCTATATTGTACCACCTCTTACATAAAATATATTTTAAATGAAAAATACTAAATCTAAGGAATTGTTACCTGTTATTAGGAAATGAGTTTATTTAAAATTACGTAAAAATTAAAGAAAGTGGTTTATGCAGTGGGAACAATACATATGTAGAAAATGACGCCCAAAATATTTAGGTTGTTTCCATTTTCATTATAAATGTCTTAACTCACGGAATTAAAAGTACAGATTACGTATTGTGCCAAATATACATTTAGTAACGATTCATATAAATATTCCAAAAAAGTATTATGAAAACAATAACTGCACAAATATTTATTTAACAAAAAAATTGCATGTTTCTCACTTACTTTTAAAATGATGTTAGAAGTCTTTTCAGGGCTATTTTCTTACAAAAAAACACGTAATACAGATATTTTACAAGCACAATTTTGAATAAGTATTTCAAAAACAATAAATACAGCTTTTATATCTTCAAAAAACTAAAAATTATTCCATGTTATCACTTAAACACAAATATATAATATTGTTAAAATCACATTCTCAATAAAATTGTAAAATGTTCCCATACAATTCTTATACACACAAACTACACAGAAATTATAATAGAATATCATTCGATATTTTGATTTAGTTGTTTTATTCTACACTTTAACATTGTTTGATTGCGAAATATTTAAATTTTATAACTTTTGTGAAGAAATTTCTTACAGATGGCCATGTTAGTCGCCATATTGAAAAAGAGAGACAAAATTACCCAGAAGTCTAATTTTCAATATATAAATTAATAAATGGATAAGCGTTGCCATCTCGCGGTTAAAGCTAGAGATATTATTTGAGAAATTTTGGTTTGATTCTGCCAGCTATACATCATAAAATCGTTTAATCGTTATAAAATGTAATTTATTGATATTAGATACTAAAAACTATTTATTATCATGTCTAGAAAATACAGTTTTAGTAGTTTGTTAAACATAATTTGTGCAAATATGCAATATTATATTCAAGGTCAGTTCAATTATAGTGTTAAAAAACAAATCTGTAAACACATTGGAAACCTTAGATCTTAAAATGCATATTGATACAGCTCTTCCAATTTATTAATAAAAATTATATTAAAATGGTAAATAATTTTTAAAAGTAAAATTAACCTAATGTATATTAAAAATTGTCATTAACTGCATAATATTATGCTCCTGCACATTGTCAGGAAGGAAACATACAATTTAAATACGCCACTAAAAACTTTAACTATTATTAATCAAAGGTAAATAGCAATTGTTCTACAATGTTCAAATTCCAAGTTTCAATATAAATATTGCAAAGTGGCATGTGACTCGCGAAGAAAGAAAGGTTTATTGTGGCAGAACTCGGTAAACAAACAAATACTTTACTGATGAATAAGTGATCTCTCTGATCAGTGTTAACTAACTTGTCGCAGTGTTTAGTACAACAATTGTAGTGTTTATTGAATTATTTTAGATTTCTACAATGTCGAGCAACGAGGAATTAAAAGCTGGACATCCACCAGCGGGTATTTTTTTTATTTTTTCTACTTATTTTTTATTACTCGAACAAGTTTACAGTGACTTTCACTATGGAATAAATCCCGACGCATTAATATCTGCAGATATCTTGACATTATTTGGGAATAATACATTTTTATTAGCCAGCATAAATGTTTCATTTTGCCAGCGTGATGAAAGTGAAATTATAGTTTGATTTTTTCGTAGTAAAAGCTGGTGGCATGAGAATAACTCAGCACAAGTCTGGTTCATCAAAAGACAATACAAGCTGTTTGTCTGAAGATACTACTGGCTTGAAAATTTCATCAAGGTTAGTTCTCTGTAATACATTTTTCGTCAGCTATGACATAAAATTTCCTAAATTCAACAATACGTTCAGTTTGGATTATTAAAGTGGGTCAACGTGTACAATACGTGTCAGCATTATTGCTATGCATTAAGAAATGTCGACGTCACTTTTTTCGAAGGTCAAATAAAATCAACAGATAAACGTTTAATCGTGGAAGTGAGACACGTAAATGCTATTAAATAAAAATAATTTTTTACAGTCCACCAAAAATAACTACAATTTCTGGTGCAACTGCAAGGGGCAATGCAGATTTCCCTGTTGAAGCTGTTCAAAGTTTCCATAAAGATAAGCCGCCTGTTCCGGTTCCAAACAAACCACAAATTCATATTCAGCAGCCACGAAAGTAGGCAAATTGTGCTGAAATCAATCCGAATACTTAAGAATTTTTCCATTTTTTAATGTTTCATAAAAGTACTGCAGTATTTAGTTTCTTTGGACCTTTATTTTGTTATTTTGAAAATTCTTAATTCGTTATTTACATAAAAGACATGTTTTTTTATTATCCGAAAACTAGAGATGATATAATTTTAGCAGTACAAAATATAATTTATAAATTTAAACCGGCACATTTTGCATATTCCATTCGCAGAAATATTATACCTTAAAGATTTAACAAAAAACAACTGCGCTGATCAATTCTTAACTAACAATTCCACAAAAAAAAATTGCATTTCATATTGACATTTATTGCTTTCTGTAGTTAGTAGTTCATAATATTAATTTTTATGATTATAAGGTGGTTTTAGGGGTTTGTTTTTTTATTGTTGTTTATTTTTCTTTCTATTTTTGAAGATGTATCGCTATAAAATACTGTAAGTATTGATATATTTTACTACAAAAATTTATTAACTATAAGTTGAAAATTTATTGCTAGTTTTTGAAACTGTATATTTTGACAAATATATTGTGATATACTTATATTACGAAAATTGTTGATTTATTCTAAAGAATGATTTTTCCCGCACAGTATACTTAAGGCTTGAGGATTATTGAGCGTGTAGCAAATATAAATGCATGGGTCGTAATTAATGAACTTTCACTGTGTTGAGGCTTTTATAATTATGAACCTAAACTATCAACAGTGGCGGATTTACCAGCAGGCTGAAGCCTAGGGCGGCAGATGTGACCCAAAAATTTTCATCTTTTTTTTTATTAATCATTCATTACTATAATTTTTTTCTCCATGTAGGGTAAACAACTAGTCATTGGACAGAACACATTTTCTAAAGCTATAATAAGAATAAGAACGATGCTAAAGCAGATTTGATTGACTTATAAAATGAGTCATTCAAATCTGCTTTAGTATCGTTCTTATTCTTATTATAGCTAATGAAAATGTGCTCTATCCAATGACTAGAATGTCCAATGACTAGTCATTTACCCTACCTAAATGTTACTAGGTCCACTCATACAATTGAATCAACGTGTAATATGTTTCAACATTTAAACATTTTTTTTTGTACAACGTCGTTTTTGTAATTAATATAATTGCGAACTAGGGTATCGAATTTCAGAGGTCAGTAGGGGCGGCAAAAATTTAATAACCTACTGGCGGCAAATTTGTAAATCCGCCACTGACTATCAATGAATGCAATTTTTCCTTAAACATACTAGAATTTACAGGAGGTACTTTATTCGCAATATTAGGATTGTAGGGTCTTTTCAGGCTCCGTAACCACTAGGAACCCTTCTGATTTCGTCCTGTCGCAGTTCCATAATTTATAGGCACCTTCCCATACATGAGAAACTATAATTTAAATAGGGATTCCCACAAACATCCACAAATAAGACATTTTTGGACAAGTCTTTAATGCAATAGGACTCGGGAATTGGCTATTTAATACAGATTTTTTTCTTATTATTATTATGCTAAAAACTTTTAAAATGGTTCACATTTCGAAAGTAGGTATTAATTTTTAATAAATATAGGTGCCTAAATATATAAAATGAACAAGAAACTCAGTTCGCTCATTTGTTTTTTGTAACTACATTTAAAAAACGGGGGAAAATTAACTGTTAGAATGAATTGGATCTGATGTTTTATGTGAAATAAATTCATCCGACGTTTCGTCACGTTTATAAACAAATGTATTTTACAAAAACTAATCCTACAGCCTTAAAAATCTTTAAAGATTATCGTACAACAATACCAAGTTTTGCTACAGCAGTATCTGCGATTAATTTGTGAACCTCGTTAACCTCTTGTTGTGTTAAAGTGCGCTCCATATGTCTGTAGGTTATTCGATAACAATGGCTGACTCGATCACCTTTTTTGAACTCATCGATCATTTTAACCTTTAAACAAAATGAATAGGTATACTATGTCTACTAAGATTCATATTGTGAATTTATTATTTTTGCCAGTTAGAACTAGATGTTTGTAATTAGACCCTTCTTTTTCACTGGGCAAGTGCCCAGGGCCCCGCGATCGATGGGGCCCCCTAGTTCCTGCCAGATCAACATCCGATAACCAATATTTCCGATAAATGTATCGATATATTTTTTAATAATTTATTTGTTAATTATTAATTTACTTAGTAATTGCGCTCTTTTTGAAGAAAAAATAATCGTCTTTAATAGTCATAGGGGTCCCATTATCCGAAAAGGCCCAGGGCCTCAAATAGGTTAAAGACGGCCCTGTTTGTAATGGACAAGTCATGGAAATGTGCTATGACTTACCTGTTCCACTATATCGCCACCAATACTTCGAACAAGATCATAAAAATCATTCGATGAATATTCCACTGTCGAGTTTTGAGGCAACCAAAAACTAAGGTCATTGGAGCACTGTGGGTATACACTTACTGACTTGTAGGCAATATTTTGATCGACATCAATATTTTCAAATTGACTTAAAAAGCCCGAATCTGTACTCCAAAATAATCTTATATCTGGTATTTGGTATAAGCACATGGCTAGTCTTTCTAATCCCAATCCAAAAGCCCATCCGATTTTATCGTTTACTCCTGAATTTTTCAAAATTTCATCTCTCATTATGCCGCAGCCGAGAACTTCAATCCATCGATCTTTATAAAAAATCTCTAATTCCCATGAAGGATCAGTAAATGGGAAGTAAGTATCGACCCAACGATGTTGAATTTCATGATCGTTGAACAAACAAGTTGTCAATTCTATCAGACAGCTTTTTAGGTGATGTTCCATTAGTTTTACTGCCTCTAAAGTGTGACATGACTGCTTAGAATAATTATCTAATGTGTTATTATGGCCTGACTTATCGAAAATTTTTAAATTCGATGAAGGTTCAGTTCCAGTTGCATTTTTGTATAATTCAAATTCGGATTTTAGATGAACCGCGTCGATCTGCAGTTAAGGTTATTAAATTAACTTTTTATATTTATGGCGAATTTACACTGGAATTATGATCAACTTTCCGTAATTTCATACTGACTTATTTTCTAATACCATCATTACACAAACCAAAGTTTTTAGACTAATGCAAAATTTAAATTATTCAATATTACAATGCGTTTAGTTCTTTGTCTGTACTCTTTAGTTCGATTCCTTGATAAGTCGAAAACTCTATAATTTGAGATTTTTAACATTTCCATTGAAGTTCAAGTTTACAAATTAATTATAAACTAAACTTTAGTCACACCTAATAGTGCCGTTTACCTGATGAAAGACAGGATAGTGCGTCGAATCGATTTCGTCACGTCTATAAACCTCACCGATCATAAGAAAATTATCTAAACCTGATTTAATTAGATCCAATTGGTGAGCAGTCATATGAGCTCTTAACAAATGATCACGGTTTACATAGTAAGAGTCGCCTCGAGTTCTCGATGGATGGTCTCGAGGTACTAACAAACTGAAAGTAAGATTTTAAAATAGTTACATTAAGAACAATACAATTGAGTATCTTTCTAATAAATATAAATATTTACTTGTCAAAATTTTGTTGTATTGTGACAACTGGGTTTAAATTATCATATACTGAAAAGATAGGATTTCCTCGTGTGTTTTTATGATACGCATAGAAAAAATTGACAACCCGTTGTTTTAATAAACCTAAAGGATTATTTTTTTGCAAATGTAGGTTTTTTCCTACATAGGAAATTATTCTTGGAGTCACATTTGACCACTCATCTTTGACATAAGATTTATCGTTAACTACAATTTCGTTCTGCAAGTCGGTAAGTTTTGGTATAGCTGTATTACTAAAACACTTCGATAACTGCCTGGCATTGCACAAATATTGAAAACGAATTACAGACTTAAAAATCATTTTTAAGGTTATATAAATTTGGAGGTTATCAAATACTTTGACAGCTGTATATATTATATCTATGGCTGTATACATGAAAAAGAATTAATTTCCACAGTTGGCACCATTGTTTTTTGAGTTTTTAGACGTGCTTTGAACTGTCAAATAAATGTGACAGTTTTGATCTAAAATAAAAAAATAATTTTTTACAAATGTCACATAAAATGAAAATTATTTCGTTATATAAATCGATGCTACGTGAATCACAAAAATTCTCAGCATATAATTACAAGTAAATATATTTATATACGTATTATTAAATCGATAAAGATACATAACCTTAATTTGTATGATACTTTTAACAGGCATTATGCTCAGCGGAGGGTTAGAGACGCTTTTAAAGAAAATAAGAAATTAGAAGATCCGACGGCTATAGAAGAATGCCTTAAATATGCAGAAAAAAATTTAGAGATTATTAAAAGACAAGTTCTTGTAGGAAATTTATATTCAACCGATAAACTTGTAATTGAAAGGAAAGATGACAAAAACGCGATGTAATTTTAAGAAATTGTTTTCTGAATACTTGGCTGATTCTGTATTATTGAATTCAATTCCTAATGTTCTTGGAAGTAATATCAGTGACACTTGAAACAACAGCCAACTTAATGAATAAGTCTTTGAATGAGTACAGTAATCCCACTCCTACCGCGGGATATAAGTTCCGTAAATAGGCAACCACTAGCGAGATGACCCACATACGCGCTTATAAAAAAATAATTCACAGGTGAATTGTTAAACTATCTTTTCAAATCTTGATTGAGCTTACGTAGCTACACCAATTAGATATTTGTCTTGTATCTATTTTTCACAGCACATTAAATACTTTTTCTCACTAAAACCGCGGATAAGAGAATACACGGTTGACAAAACCGCGATAGGCGAGGTTTTACTGTTACATATTCTGCAGACTGAATACAAATCCATTTTTTTATTTGAAGTATCTTTTATTACAGTTGTACGTTTCGAAACGTAAACATACAATGGCTGTGTTCATTGGCATATTTTTGGTTCATTTGCTCATGCAAATGTGTTCAATTTTTATTTATTGCGCATGCGCAATAAATAAAATGGCCGCTTCTGCATGAAAGCGCATGCGCAGATTCACCAAAAATATGCCAATGATTGATGCAATGGGTATATCTAATAAAACCTTTGTTTGAAATACCAGACTTTCTTTAAGCAATAATTTCGCAAAGTTAATATTATTATGTATTATCATCTTTTTTCCATTAATATGAAAAAAAATGTGAAAAATACTTAACCTTCTCAAAAGAAAAAAGTGTAATGATTTTAAATTATTAATCAAATTTTCGGGAACAAACACAAAATACGTAATTATTTTTGTAAAACAGTATTGATGTTTGCCAAATTAAGTTGTAAAGCACTGCTTGAATCATTTTTACAAAATCAATCTTGTATCTACCTACCAAATATCTATTTTATCTAGAAATGTGTAAATGGGTAAAACAATAAAAAGACGATCTTTTTGTAGACTATATTGTAAATTTTTCAAATAGAATAAATATATAAATTTTGTATGGCGTTGTTTCACTGAATATCATGTAAAAAATAATCAACAGAACAAATATTTGAAGTATAGTAGCAGTTTATTTATCTAGGGCGAAATGACATATATTGCGTACGACATGTGACCAGGGGCGGATCTAGGTTTTTCTGGGCGTAAGGCTTCTTGAAGTCTAGTGGGACCTATTTTTTGTTACAATAAGAATTGTTACGTTTGAGTTTAAAATTAATCTTTAATAACATCAAAATCAGAGTTTAAACTTAGTGACCTGACCAAAGAAATAATACTATAAATTCACGCAAAAAATGTTCAAAACACCCAAAAAATTGTCAAACAGTCCATAATAATTGACTTTTTTCTTTTTTGTCCTTGGTAATTAATATAAAAATTATTTGTCGGGAAAAAGAACTTTTTAAGTAAACACCTATTTGTTATTTATAGCGACGTTTCGTTCCTTGCTTGGAATAAAATAAAATAAAATAATTTGAACATGAATTATAAAAATATTTTTTTAAAAAAAACTGAATTATTATAAACTTTTTAATGAACAATTGTTTAACTCAAATTTATATTTACATGTGTATTTTAACTTTTATATCTACTTGATCTAAACATTTAATAGTTATAAAGCTTGAAAAAGTTCCAAGCAAGGAACGAAACGTCGCTATAAATAACAAATAAGTGTTTACTTAAAATGTCCTTTTTCCCGACAGATCATTTTTATAAGTCCATAATAATATTAAGCAAGTTATAATTTAAAAAAATCCTGAGCCCCAGGGGGGGCAGCTGTCCCTACCTGCCCTCCTTTGACGACGCCCCCGAAGAGAAAAATTATAGAGTGTAATGTACAGCGTTTTTAACCACGCCTTCTTGTTTGTTTCATTTGCCAAGCTACCCAAAACTAATTTACAGACTTCTCTGTAGTTATCAAAATCATTTGTATTCCTGTAATTAGTGTATTTGACACTATTGGCGTCGGTCGGATGGCGGGACCTAGGGGTCGGACCAAAATTTCTCGACGTTTCATAACCTCCTAAACACTTTGGCACCATTTTTAAAAATGTTTATATATATATATGTATATATATATATATATATGTATATATATATATATATATATGTGTGAACGCGCGATAACTTTCGAAAGAGTTAATTGATTTCAACGAAATTTGGACCACGTGTTGAAACCCATCACCGCAAGAAGCCTATTTAAAATGGGCCTAATCGGGCTATTTTACGGGTAGTTTTTAGGGGTTGAAAACTGTTTTTGGGCCCCAAAATACCGAAAAAATTCTCCGAATCGTTTCAAAATTGAAATTTAACCCTCCGGTAGTGATTAAAAAGTATCCCCACAATTTTAATAAAATCGGCCCGACAGGATCGGATTTACAAATTTTATGAAAACACTAGTTTGCAGATAGTGACTTATTTATTGAAGAGTGTATTTAATTCGGTGTAGACGTTAGATTGATAATAATATTACAATTAAGAAAAAAATGTTATTTTAAGGGGTGTATTAAGGGGTTAAATTTTTTATTTTGCCCAAAAACAAACTTAATTTCACATAATAAAAGTATAAAACCACACGGCCCTATACAAGCAAATACACTATATTGTCGGCAGGGTTTTGGCACTGCGACCCGGGTTTTTTTAGCTTGTAACTGAATAAATTAAATGCAAACATTTGAACAGTCAATTAAAAATGAACATTATATCACATAAAAGACAGATAGTACATTGACTTTGATTGAATTCAATATAAAACCAAGCCATGTCATTCAAATGTTGACATATGCAAACAAGCTTCATATATGCAATCACAACTCCCCTGTTATCTAACTAAGCGCTACAGCCCGACATCAAACTCTTACCAAAAGCGAATTTATGGTCGAAGACCTCACAGTAAATTATTAGAGACTAGAAGAAAATGAATTTTTATGTTATAATGATCATCATATTGACTTTACTAACTGTGCAATTTAATAAAGTTGCATTATATGCTTTGAATAAATTAAAATATGAAAAAGTAATTCTCATCAACTGTGACTTAAGCAGTGTTCCAAGTTTACCTAGTGTTTATAATTTGAAAAGTTCGACGTTTTTTGTGAAGTTGTGTACAGATTACGATAATACAAATGAGACAAATGTTGCAATACGCATTATACTTCCGACTTGCTTTGAGAAGCCGATGATTTTTAAACTTGTAAGCAGTTGAGAATTATTTATCATTATTTATGTGCTACATTTTTTTTTCTTTTTTGTTGCAATCTACATTACAAATAGTTATAATGAAACAATTAAAGTAGATGAGATTCAACCTGTAACGTCATTAATTTGTTTCGGACAAATCCAACCGGAATCTGAGGGGAGGGGGGTCAAACCGAAGCACCTATCCCGGGCAACAGTTTCAGGGGGCGCCAATTGGACTTTGATGAGTTAATAGATAATTTCGCAGAAAAGAGAACACGCTGTGCAAAGCTGTAGCAAGATTAGAGAGCCAAAAATGCTGGGACCTTAAAGCTTGAAGAAATGTGATGATTGTCTGGTATCTTTCCTGGTTATTCCTATATTTAATTTTATGCCACACAAATGAAAACGTTATTTGCTAATAGGTTATAAAAAATTCAAATTTATTAAAGGGTTCTTATTATCCCCTCCCGGTCACAAAAACTCCCACCCATATATTTTGAACAATTTATCTCAAGTTTCTGCCCCGGTTCGAAAAAATCGTTGAATCGGGGCTGGATGATGCAGCTAAGCGAGAAAGTCAATGCGATGGGTCTGTAGCCAGTGGCGTAATTAAACTGTTTGAGGCCTGTGACAAATTCATCGGATGGGGCCCTCCCTTCCCTCAATATAAAGAAGCTCAACCAACGTTATATCATTTTCTGACAAATGCGTTCACATCTTGATACATTTTACAAAACTAATAAATTTTATTAAATTTTGTAATAATAAATGCTAGGATCATTCACGACCCTTTCGAGCCCGTGGTATTTTGCCTATCCTGCCACCCTATTGTTACGTCACTCTCTGTAGCATTTATTGATTGTACGATCGTTTCAAAATATTCCTTACAGATTCCCGATCACAACATAAACTTTTATAAAACTCAGTCTATTTCGAATCAAAATACGGAAAATGATGAAATAACAACATTACAAACAACAAGCTCGTCGTGCAAAACAATCAGAAGAGAAGAAAATCACAAGGCAACACATAGCGTTAGTGTAACATTAGTTAATGATCGAAAATCAAAAATTCAGAAATACCGTTTGATGACCAATTCGGTTTTAAAAGTGGGAATTTTGAAAAACGTTATTTTTGACTGCGAACTAGGATTTGAAAGAAACGAATTGGTTCCAAAAGGTTACAGCGTTGATATAATTGAAAAATTACAAAACATACTGAATTTTAAGTAAGTACACAAACTTAAATTAACAAATAGTGGCCACAAACAAGACCATGCACAGAATTGTGCCGGAGAGAAGGAGAAATAATTTTCTCGCGAATTTTTTGACGGATGCTAAGTTGGCCAAGGTCAAATATTGTAAGTGCAATTCGAGGAACTTTCAGACGCCAAATTCAGTAATAGGAAATGTAATGAGATTCATGAATGTTACTTTATTCTAGATCGCAAAAAGGTATTTTTTCCACAGTCGTGTTCAGTAATCTGTTTTTTTTTTGTTGTAATTCAGTGAGCGATGAACATATATACAACTGAATTGTATATGCCTGCTAATCGAAAGTAATTGTTTGTTACCAAATAGTATTGTACGCGCCATTGATCTAAAAGGCTCGGAAGTTTGATGAAAATGGAGTCTTGCGTAGGTACAGTAGGTTGAAAAACTACAAACTAGCCCTATATTATTATTTTTAATTTTTCTTTAATCTAACGGTCTAATTCGGCATAAAGTCATCCAAAAAATTATTTTCGTGCTTGTCTATGCAAAACTATTAGGCATCTTGATCAATTAACAGAAGCGTAGCGTGCCTTGGCGGGGCCCCGTATAAAAATTTGTTTGGGGGCCCTTCCCCCGTTGAAGTAAATGACTTAAACGGGGAAATCCCGCAGCCCGCGATAACCGATGTAGGGTGTTGCCAACTTTTGAACGCACGCTTTACGCAGGAAAAAAAGAAATTACTTTTTTTTACTTTTGTCATTTCTGGAAATAAAAAAAAAAATTGGGAAGGTTTTATTAATTTTTGCTTACGCACGTTGGGGGCCCCCGTGGCTCGGAGGCCCCGTATAATTGATATGGCAGATACGACGGTAGCTACGCCCCTGGCTCGGAAGTTAAATGCAAATGGAGGCTTGCGTAGGTACAGTCGGTTGAAAAACTACAAACTCGCCCTATATTATTATTTTTAATTTTTCTTTAATCTAACGGTCTAATTCCTTGCATAAAGTCATCCAAAAAATTATTTTTTGTGCTTGTCTATGCAAAACTGTATTAGGCATCTTGATCAATTAACAATCAAAGAAACAACTTAACAATAGCGTACTAGACTGTACTTTATAGCAGGAAAGCGGCAAGTGACAAGACAACGAGCGATAACCAATCACCGACGAGCGCACGTTCTGTGCCGGAAACTGGGAGGTGGTGGGAGTCAGTCTTCCTTTCCCACAAAACAACCAGGACGGCTCTAAAATATACATTTGCGACGCTGTTTGTGACTAGCTTCAGAACCTTTTAGATCCGTGGCGAGTATTATACGGTGCCTCCGTTGTTAGATCTTCAAACAAAGTTTATTCACTGTAGATATTTTCACATTTACTTCTCAATCAAATCAAAATTCCAAATTTTTTCATAACTATTAAAAATTATGACTTCTTTCAGACTCCAGGTTTTAAATGTTTTCCAGCTGAATAGAAATTGGAACCTTTCAAAGCAACCGTTTTAAAATATATTATTCATTTCAGAATAGAATATATTTATGCTGATAAACTAGAAAATGAAAATTACAGCGAAAGCAGGAACAGATTTTTAAATTTACTTTTGGAAAATAAAACAGATATTGCGCTTTGTCATTCGCCTTTTGAAAGTGATTCAATATCAAACATTAGTTACTTATATCCAACTTTGCAAAGCAGGTAACGACATGCATATCGAGTTTAATGCTGCTTTATGGACAACGCTACTTATCTCTCTAATAAATCTCTATGCTAGCCATCCCAAAAAAATTTGAGATTAAATACGCATTTCTGTTGGCACTTAGCTACTGTAACCCTGTATAGCGCTAATTCAATTAACGTCCTGTCCACAGAAACGTTTTTCGGCGTTAAACGACGTATACCAACCTTAATTTAATGATAAAATATCACAACTAACATTGATCCTAGGGATGTCAGAAGTGCCAAAAAGTATCGATAAATTATACCGTATCAATATTTTTTTCAAGTATCAATATATCGATATCAATATTTATTTCAAGTAACGATATATCGATACCGATTTTTTTTTAAATATCGATATATCGGTATGATTTAAAAGAAAACATTAGCGCTCTAAGAGATCTAGTATATTATCTTTGCCTATTTTTTGGAAAAAGTTCTATACAACACTGGACATGATACACAGAACACAAATCCACTACAATGGACAAATTATTTTTTTACTTAACTGCAAAATACATGTTGAGGTCATATTAGTGTTCAGTCAGTTTTGCTATTGGAAAAAAATATCCATTTTTATACCTTTTCGATACTCGAAATACAGTGTAAACTCCATGTAACGTCACTCGATTTAACGTCAAACTCCCTGAAACGTCGAAACTACTCGACTCTGGTTGATTTGCCTTGTTGTCCATACAATGATACTCTCTATGTAGCATTACACTAACTCTAAATAATGACCACATGCCATTATAAAGCATATAATTTCGGCAACTCATAAAGCACCTGCTGTTTCTCGGTACTTTTTAAGTTGCCGAAATTGATAAGAACTGCAGCTTTATTGTCTAGCCCGTATTTACTTCGACTGTCGGCATCATACGTAGCGAATGTTTGTAAATTTTATGCATTATTAAATTATACTATAATAGTAAAACAATATTGATTTTCAATAAATTAATAATATTGACTCTACCAACAGTAATATAATATTAAATAAAACGAAACCACTTGCGATTACTGTTCAAAATATTTTTTTTATTTATAAAACGTTTTATAAATAAAAAAAATATTTTGAACAGTAATCGCAAGTGGTTTCGTTTTATTTAATATTGATTTTCCTTTCTCTCCATATAACGACAACTCTCTATAACGCCAGTCCCTTCAGTGTCGCTATATAAAGTTTACACTGTATTAAATATCGCCCAAAAATATCGATATATAAAATAAAAAAAATCGATATATCGATGTTTTTTTAACAAGCCTAATCGATCTATCTCATTTTTAGCTATGCTATGATTTATCGATTGAAAAATCTATCTGTAACACAAGATATATTTGTTTTAACATTTTCCGGTACGTTATGGCTCTGTCTACTCATAGCACTTATTATACTAGCTGTTGCTCTACGATACATCACTGTAAAATGTCAAAAGTACATTCCACAATATGAAGCTTGGTCCTGGGTAGAAATTACATTATGGGCAGTTGCAGCCGCGTGTCAACAAGGTAACAGTATATCGTATTGTCCAACTAGTGCGGGAAACGGGTTATGCATAAGTGGCAAAAAGCAGCGCCAGGCCCGGCAGGTCATGTTCAGTCCGTGTGGGTAGTGAGATGAAAAAAAAATTTTTTTCGATCTAGCGGTGATTAAATTAACAAACTTCAAAGCAAGCCCCCTCCAATTAACTCATGCCAGCACTGAGCATTTAAAACCTAATAATTGTATATAACTTATATTTTATAAGCCTCGTAATCGTATAACAAACCTTCGAAATCCCGTAACTCTGGGGAAACCAGCACATAAGTTAAATTGGTTAGTTAACAAACTTTACATTACAGAAAACATATTTTGAATTTTTATTGAGAAAAATATTACACGCTTAAAAAAAATTATACAAGTCAAAATACTTTATTTATTAATATGTGAAAAAAATGTTGTCAAATTCCATGTGGGTATTTTACCCACACGGAATTTTTCGTATGGGTATAGCTACCCACAAAACCCTGGTCATCCGCCGGGCCTGAGCAGCGCTAGGATCTAGTGCCCCGGGCCTTTCAAAGATGAGTAAAGTTGATGATGATAAATGTCGCTTCTGTAAAGAAGCAAAAGAAACTTGCTCGTGTGAGACAGTTTTCACCAAAAGGCTGCAACACCTGAACAGGCCTTTCGCAAAACTTGATGACGTGTGAAGGACATCTCTCAGCAAGATAATAAGGTTTATTAAAAGCCTCCTACCTCACTGGGAATAAAATAGGGGATTCACAAAAGATCTTTTAGGTTGCAGTGATTGAGAGGCTTTTAAGCCTTACCGCCCCGATAAAATCTAATCTAATCTAGTACCCCGGGCGGCAAATTTCTAGGAGTGGCAAAATTTGGAACATGGGGGAAAAAAATCACCTTATAGAAAACTTTTCGAAAAGTGTGATAAAAAGGAACCGGAAAGAAGTTAGCGCGGAAACTATTTTTTTCTTAATTATTGAAATATCAAAAAATTGCTCCTTAAATGCTCTATCAGAATCAGTAATTGCTCCATTTCTAAAATTATTAGTTTATTTATAATTAATTTTTTAAAAAATCTAATTACTGAAAACTTGATTTTACTATAGAATGAGAAATATTCACTTTTTATACAATTTTTTTTGCTAAAAAAATTGCTCTTAATTTGCTCTATCAATTGCACAAAAAAATTATTTAACTTTGACAATTTTTATAGTAATTAACAGAAAAAAAACCCGGGTCGCAGTGCCAAAACCCTGCCGACAATATAGTGTATTTGCTGATACAGGCAGTGTGGCTGTATTATGCGAACTTAAGTTGGTTTTTGGGTAAAAAAAAAATTTACTCCTTAATACAGCACTTAAAATAACATTTTTTTTCTTAATTGCAATATTATTATAAATCGAACCTCTATACAAAATTATATTCAACTTTCAGTAAATAATTCACTATCTGCAAACTAGTGTTTTCATAAAATTTGTAAGTCCGGTCCTGTCGGGCCGATTTTATTAAAATTTTAGGGCCACTTTTTAATTACTACCAGAGGGTTAAATTTCAATTTTGAAACGATTCGGAGAATTTTTTCGGTATTTTGGGGCCCAAAAACACTTTTCAACCCCTAAAAACTACCCTTAAAATAGCCCGATTATGCCCATTTTAAATAGGCTTCTTGCGGTGATGGATTTCAACACGTGGGCCAAATTTCGTTAAAATCAATTAACTCCTTCGAAAGTTATTGCCCGCACACATATATATATATATACGTATATATATATATATATATATATATAAATATATATATATATACATATATATATAAACATTTTTAAAAATGGTGCCAAAGTGTTTAGGAGGTTATGAAACGTCGAGAAATTTTGGTCCGACTTCTAGGTCCCGCCATCCGACCGACGCCAATAGTGTATGTTGCCATATGGCAAATACACAAATAATGTTTGTATGGTAAACGTTAAGGCTGTAGTGCTGATACATGTAAATATGGCCCTTATAAGTTGCAGCGACAATTGATGACGTCACAGCGCAGTAGGTTTACCATACAAACATTATTTTTCTGTTAATTACTATAAAAATTGTCAAAGTTAAATAATTGTTTTGTGCAATTGATAGAGCTAATTGAGAGCAATTTTTTTAGCAAAAAAAAATTGTATAAAAAGTGAATATTTCTAATTCTATAGTAAAATCAAGTTTTCGGTAATTAGATTTTTTAAAAAATTAATTATAAATAAACTAATAATTTTAGAAATGGAGCAATTACTGATTCTGATAGAGCATTTAAGGAGCAATTTTTTGATATTTCAATAATTAAAAAAAAATTAATTTCCGCGCTAACTTCTTTCCGGTTAAAAAGGATCAGGTGAAAAACCAATTTTTAAGTACATCGAATAAAAAACGTACTTAAAAATTGGTCTTTTCACCTGATCCTTTTTATTTACAAAATGTGAAAAAAAATTTAGTGTCTAGAATTTCACACACTTTTTTAGTAAAAAGAACAAGGATTTTGTTATTCACAATTTGTTTGATATGATCATTATTTTAGTTTAAATTGCACTCCGCAAAATGCACAAATTGTCCAGTTTGCAAATCATAAGATCAGACGCGTTTGTCTCTCAAAAGATATTTAATATCTAGCAAATTATGAGCAATCGGTTGGTTTGTCAATTATGATTTTTTATACGACAAAGAATGTTTTTTGTATAATTATTCCGTTTATAATAAGAAGATTTTCGACTTGCTTTATGTTAAAAAGAACATTTCTTCTCTTGACTGTGTCTCTGAAATGCATCATTATGAAACTCGACAAAAAAACTTAATATATAATGACTTTTTTCAAAATTATTTTTACACTAAATCCCCACGATATGCTGGTGGTAAACTGTACAATCATTTGCCAAAAGAAATTAGGGACATAAAGAATTTTAAAAAATTTAAGCACGCCTTAAAATCTTATCTTGTGAACAGATGTATTTACGATATTAATGAATATTTTCTTATCTAAATTCTATATATTTTAAGCAACTATTTTACGTATGACGCTATTTATACTGCGTATGCAGTCTTTAATAAAGTATTATTATTATTATTATTATTATTATAGATGCATCATTTTATTTATTTGAAAATTGTATACCCTTTTACACCCTAGAGATGAAATTCTTTTAAATACTGTTAAAATGTGGTTACGTAGTTTCCTTATTATCCAAAACATTGTTTTGAACACTTGTTTCTATGTTAATAAAGTATATTTTGGGGCACTCTCAGATAGACTCAGGATCGATCGACGTCGATTGCGTTCACAAAAATAGTTTCGGGTATGGCGTAGAATTTTTCAAAGTCAAAACTCACGATTATATAATCTCGGGTGAAAAGGGATACCGCTTTAGGTAATGGGGCGGCATTTTTCACGATGTCCCAGGGCAGCACTTAGGGTAAATCCGGCCCTAGCAAAAAGTGTATTAATTATAATAAATTATAGAAAGCCCAACTATGATTTATTACTGAATATCAAATTAATATTACAGGTCTCAGCTACACACCGAACGGTTTCCCGGGAAGATGCGTATTTTTCACGGGTTATGTAATGTGTTATCTTTTATATACAAGCTTTGCAGCCGGTATTACATCACTGTTAACGACACAAACAAACAGTTATAAACTTACCCCGAAAGATATCGAGGATATGAATTTGAATGTAATCGCCTTTGGAAATATTGAATACTTATCAAAAGACAGCTTTTTATACGTAAGATTATAATTATTTTCTTCATACTGTAAGAACTCAAATAAGCACTTACAGAAAATAAAAGAAAACCACAAAATTGAATTATATATAATTCGTAATGAAATGTTTTCTCTAATGTAATCATAAGATTAAATTTTTTATAATGTTAATAATAACAACCTTCAATTATCCTTGTAGCTAAGGAACAACAATTTAGAAAATATTACATTATAGAGAGAGAGGGTTATTGTAACAAAGCTTGCTACAATATCATGCCAAAAGTACGTACATTCTGATTCGATTTTAAAGCAGAAAGTATAACATTTATGCACTGTTGTAATCACAGCTGGAATTACTCGCATATCGTCGGTGTTGGCGGGCCTAAACAGTTTTGTCACGCGCACTGATATGTGAGACTGCCGTTTGTCAGGTCACGTGTTCACCAGTAGGCAGTAATATGTAGCCAACTGCTGTTATTACATGGACATTATTAGATCCGTGTGTTATTACGTATAACCTCAAAATTGCTCACTTGAAAGTAATTGGTCTTTTTATATATTGGTGAAAGTGCGTACTTTCGGCATGGTATGAAGAAAAATAGTATACACCACACGGGCAGAAAGCTGAAAGTCCTGCACTGCGCGACTTCGTCTCGGACATCATGTGGCTTTCGGCTCAAAACCAATTACTATGTCAAATGTGTGGTAAAATGATTAACTTCATGACCATTTTTTCTTGAGCACAATTTTCCGTTATTAACAAATAAACATATTCTCAATAAATAAAAATTTCATGCTTATTAATTTGCAGACAAAATCAAAACGTGTAAGCACTCTGATCGATTTCTTTAACGAGATAAATTCGGTCAACACGGTGGGTATAGCTCCTAAGGTGATCATAAACCATTACCTGTCATCTAATTTACCGAATATAAATACTTGTGATTACGGTGTTGACGACTTGCCGTATCAAAAAATATCCATGGCATTTGCAATAAGAAATAACTTCAACTATGCACAGCGATTAAATTACTGGTACAGATTTTGTTTCAAATTAGGTGTTTTGTTGGCGCAGTTCTGCAGTCCTGTGATTGTTGGAATTCTCGGAATCTTCGAACTATTTGAACTTTTTACTCTCTACAAATAAATTTGCGTTTTGGAAAGCGCACTTTCGGGACAGATTTTAGTAATATATTATGTCTGTCAAACATAATTAATAATTCCGATTTGGTACTAATTGTTCAGTTTGATTTGCTGGAAGAGTCCTGACCAGTGGCGTAGCTATCGGAGTGCTAGGCTGTGCAGTGTACCGGGGCCCCCAAGCTCAGGGGGCCCCTCGACTTCCTGAGCGACGTTCGAAAACGCTATTTAAATATCCTAATCGAATAAAGAATTTTTGACTTTTGACTCTTTGGTCCCTGTAATCTGGTTCACAAATAAAATAAAAATGTGCAAAAGTTTGAAATCCGCACATAAACAATTGCAAAAATTATTAACAATTAAAGAATTTCAAAAAAAGGCATCTAATTTTTTGTCAATAACTCGAAAACTATTAGTGCTAATGAAATTAAAAAAAAGATTCCTAGAAAGGAGGAAATTTTCGAAAAAAATGTCGACTCTCGGAACTCCATCTCTATTATTAATACTTTTCATTTAATATTGAAAATAAGGCTCCATGTGGTCGGCGCTGTGCCGATAAAACTTAACCAATTTAGATAGGGCCCCAATTTCATTTTTGCACAAGGGCCCTTGGTTACGTAGCTACGCCACTAGTCCTGACACACCTATCAAAAGAATAGGCAAGGTCTACAAGAGACGACATTTGAACAAGAAAGCTTATAGTTTTCATTTTGTGAAAACACATTGTGTTGATTCTAAAATTTCGTGTTTTCAAAACAGAAATAGATTTTAACGCGAAAGAAACAAGCTCTGACATTAAACTTCTAACAACATTTGAAAAGCGTCCTGATTTGAGCTTTCCATAGTTCTGATCAAAGTGTCGCCTCTTATAGAATCTACCTAAACTGAGTTGTCGAAAGGATTGTCAAATAATTTGATTTGACAATGACCTTAGATTGTGAGCACACATATTTCTCAATAAGAAAGCATTCTAGAATTTTAATTCGATACTATTCGAAAAATAATTGATCGATCGAAATGATATTTATTCTAAACTGTGTATACGTGTATTTAACATAGTTTTTTGCATAATTTTTACTTTGAAACGACATTTTTCTACGCATTTAAATCAAAATTTGACTTGAAAAACGATCTTTTTCTGTGTAGATCAAGCATTTGTTTTTGTGTGAATACAATCTAATGCTGTACATGACAGGGAGTTTGAATATGAAATTAGACTGTTCTTGCATGTATGAAAACTGTAATTCTATTATCACAATCTAAGGCCATTGTAAAATCCAATCTTTTGACAATGTTTTGTGCAACCCAGCAGTCTCTGTTAAAACTAGGAAGTATACAAATGATGTTCTCCCAATTTGTAGGTTAATGCGTCTTTCTGAATCGGGAGCTTTAAACCATATGGTACAAAAACATTTACCTACCGTGCCCATATGCGAACAAGGATCGGCTTATTCCAGCGTTTCATATGAACATATAAAATCAGCCGTTATTATAATGATTTGTGGAATTGCAACGGGCTTAGTGTTTCTAATCATCGAATGCATGTGGAACTTTTATAAAAGAAGAAGATTTATTTATCAATCATGAATAAAATATACATTTATAAAATTATAAAAAAAATCCTCTTACTATTCCTATCATGAGTCCTTCAGAAAGTCGCTGTCCATCTGATGGAACTTATCATGAAGTTCTTTTGGTACATCCAAGGCTGCAATGTTTTCTTCTCCTATTTCATCTTCCGTTCTAAGAAATAAATTATTGTATTTAAAGATGATGAAGAATTGCATTTTCTTTTTCGATAAAAAAATTAAAGTTTAAAAAAATTAAAACAACACGCTTTTATGAACTAAAAAATGCAAAATATTTAATAACAAAATTAGCTTTACTGTAAAAAGCGTGGAGTGCTTAATATCGGTAATAAATTTTTCATTTAATAGCTAATTGTAAACGTAGAGCTATCATGAAAATTTAAGTAATAATAATTTAATAATAATAATTTATTAAGTTTCAGAAAACTCAGGAGAGTATGAAACATAGTCAAATACAAAGATAAAATATAAATATTAAAAAAATTCTGTAAATTATAAAAACATCTTTCAATAAGGTAGTTTTTTAATGCAGTTTTAAAATTATTAAGAGATGCAATATTTTTAATATTTTTAGATAGCACTTCACGCTTTTTACAGTAAAGCTCATTTTGTTGTCAAATAATTTTACATTTTTTAGTTCATAAAAGTGTGTTGTTTTAGTTTTTTTAAATTCTAATTTGAATTATAAGACCAAAAAACAAATTGCATTTAACTATGAGGTAGGCAACTCAACGTACGTCACTGTACAGGGTGTTAGCTTGCTTGCTGTAATTTTTCATGTTTTTTTATCCTAAAAGTCCTGTTCAGGATAATGGGACAAGTTAATGAAATTATTGTATTGTCATCAGTCCTTGATAAGCGTGCAAAATTTCAGTTTAATCTGACGTTTTTAAGTAGGTAAGTTGTTTTATCCTGTAGGTCCTGGTCAGGATTATGGGACAAACTTAAAATATTGTACTGTCATCAGTTCTTGATAAGTATGCAAAGTTTCAATTTAATCTGACGTTTTGAAGTAAGTGAATTTCACGTTCAAAGATTTCATTACAATCAAAGATACAAAATCATGCATAAAGCGAAGCTAATAAAAGCGTATTAAAAACATTGCTTCCTGTGTAACTTTTTTTTTAATTGACCGCCAGTCTCGCTTAGGCTTAATGTCAGCATAATATGCCTGTGTATAATTTGTCATAGCTGTGATTTATGAAGTTAACTGGTGACATCTGAGGCTCGCAATTACATGCATTTGTTTATTTAATACTATAACAAAGATACGAAAATATATTTGTTATAATTACCTTATCAAAACATCAACAACATTTTCACATGCTAATAAAACTTCCCTATCTTTTTCCCACTTATGTAGCTCTCTTAAAATTACATATACATTTTTACTTCTTAATATTTCTCTGATTTTCTTGGTTGCACATAGCTGCATTAATGCTTCTAATAACATTTTTCTAAAAAATACAAAAAAAAAAAATAAGACCATGTATAGAAGGGAAATTTATAGTCGCATCAAATTTAGACGCACAAACACATATAATACGCGCCACGGTTCTAAAAGGTTCTGAAGTTGGATGCAAATGGAGGCTTGCGCAGGTGCAGTCGGTTGAAAAACTACAAAGTCGCGCTAAAGGTCTAATTCCTTGCATAAAATCATCCAAAAAATTATTTTTCGTGCTTGTCTATGCAAAACTGTATTAGGCATCTTCATCAATTAACAATCAAAGAAACAACTTAACAATAGCATACTGGACTGTACTTTATAGCAGGAAAGCGACAAGTGACGCGACAACCAGCGATAACCAATCATCGACGAGCGCACATTCTGTGCCCGTAATTGGGAGGTGGTGGGAGTCTTCCTTCCCCACAAAACAACCAGGACGGTTCTAAAATATGCATTTGCGACGCTGTTTGTGACTAACTTCAGAACCTTTTAGAACGGTGGCGAGTATTATACATTTATAATATGCATAAACTGCAGCAATTCCTTCCCAACGGTTCACTTTAGTTGAATGGCATAAAGAAGTTTGTTTAACAAAATATTGCATTTCTTACCGAATGGCAGAAATCTCTTCCCTCGTTTTATCTTCTGGTAAATATTGTAATTCTGACGGTAATTTATCGTTGTCTTCATCATCGAATTCTTCATTTCCAGCCAACGGTAGCAATAATCTCGGTAGAATGTCTACATCGCTACTTAAAAGCCATTCATGGCTATCTTGTTCAAAGCAACAATTCTTCAATGTTCCGACAATCCCTTCTCGTCTAATAGCTGATTCTTTAAATTCAGTAAATGGCAACAATCGCTGTATAACGCATTTATCTTTATCCAGTATATACTTTCTTATTTGGGAATTCTGTGATAAATTTGAAAACACTGGTCCTAAATAATGTAATTTTGCGCCTTTCTTATTGTAACCGATTGTTGTAAATAAACTAATCAACTTATCCAATTTGACGCCAGACTGTTCGATCATATCAATAATTTTATTAATGTTGGCAGAAGGTCTTGTCAAATTTGATAAAATCATACAAGCTTCATCAGCCAAAGCATTATTTGGATCCAATATCATTTTCAAACATGTTATGATAATATTATCTGGCGGTTTTAAAATAAGCGACGACTCCGTTTCAATATCTAAGTCAATTAAAGTTTTTGCACCTTCTTCACTGGCTGATATGTTAATCAATATTGAAGTTGTATTTTTAGCTATCGATGATGATGGATCATAAATAAGGGATAGCAACGTCTTTATCAATGGTTTACTTTTTAATATGATATCTAAGCCTTCATCATTTCCTGTCAAACCTTAAGTTAAAAAAAATCGTTTTAGTTTCAAAAGATTGAGTTAAGTATTGTTTAAAAAGAGGTCAAATTAAACATGCGCTATATTTTGATGTAAAATTTAAGAATAATAAAAATTAATATTCAAGCATTCGATGCTATAAACAATTAGTATGTGCTATAAAAAGCGACACTCGCATCCCGCACGTTTATTATAAGTGCGTAAAGTTTAAGCTTTCTAGAAAATATATAATTTATATAATGCGTAAAACTCAAAAGCATGCTAATTAGATTCTTTCAAATATTTTACATGCGATTGCAAGTATACATAACCTATAAATTAAAAAATATGAAAATATTACCTAATATCTGTTTTATACACTCCGCTTTTATGTCGGATCTCGAGCCTAATTGCAAAAACTTAACAATTTCATGTAAATTATCCATTTTTTTCTACTTTGAATGTGTCCACCATAAAAATAAAACTTGAGATACGAAACTATAACTCAGCGTATGACTGAAATAACTGTCAAAACCATAGTTGTCAAGTTTTTAAAGTGTGAGCAACTACGCGAAAGTTGTATAAAGTATGAATAATAGTGGTATGCAGTTGTACATTATGTGTTTTCTGGCTTTAAATAAACAACAAGAAGCGCGAAGAAGACGATTGATGAATCTGATACGACAAAGGCGTCATGCCAATTTACAACGTGTATTGAGGTTATGTTTAGGCCAAAAGAATAATTTAATTTTATATTGGAAAACAATTAGTTATTCAGTCCCTCCAAATTTTATAATAAAAAACAATCAATACGGACGACTGCAGATGAAAAAAAGAAACGATGACTTTTGGGAATCAATTGTATTAAATTACACAGATTCGGAGTGGCTTGAAAACTTTAGAATGTTAAAAACAAGTTTTTTACAATTTTCTGATATACTTTATAATGATTTACAGCCGAAACCAGGAGAATTAGAAGCCAGAAATTCTCTGTCAGTACAAAAACAAATTGCAATAGCTTTATTCAAGTTATCTAGTAGTTCTGAATTCAGAGTTGTTGCAGAAGTATTTGGAGTAGATAAGTCAACGGCTCAAAAATGCTTATATAAAGTTATAAAAGCCATTAATAAAAATATGACTCAAAGTTATATGTACATAGAACCTTTCAAAAACGTTATAAAACTATCGAATGTAAAGCAAAATAACAAATAAACATCTCCGAGTTAACATTGGACTGAATTTAATCTTCTACAAAATAAATTCACATAGAATCCCTTTACTCGTGCTATAATACTTCGCCTCGCTAAAATTTCAAGATTCTAGGTCAAAGGGAAGTACCCTATAAATCTTGATTACGGTCGAGTGAGTCACAAAGTGGATACTTACCTAATTTTTTAAAAATCTTTTTAATGCCTTGAGCTAGAGACTTTTATGTTTTACGGGGCTATGACGTTGTAGATCTTATTAGTGTATTTGCCATATGGCAACATACACTATTGGCGTCGGTCGGATGGCGGGACCTAGGGGTCGGACCAAAATTTCTCGACGTTTCATAACCTCCTAAACACTTTGGCACCATTTTTAAAAATGTTTATATATATATATATATATATATATATATATATATTTATATATATATATATATATATATATATATTTATATATATATATATATATATATATATATGCGTATATATATATGTGTGCGGGCAATAACTTTCGAAAGAGTTAATTGATTGTAACGAAATTTGGCCCGCGTGTTGAAATCCATCACCGCAAGAAGCCTATTTAAAATGGGCGTAATCGGGGCATTTTAAGGGTAGTTTTTAGGGGTTGAAAAATGTTTTTGGGCCCCAAAATACCGAAAAAATTCTCAGAATCGTTTCAAAATTGGCATTTAACCCTTTAGTAGTGTCCCTAAAATTTAAATAAAATCGGCCCGACAGGACCGGACTTACAAATTTTATGAAAACACTAGTTTGCAGATAATGAATTATTTACTGAAAGTTGTATATAATTTGGTATACAGGTTCGATTGATATTATTAATGCAATTAAAAAAAAAAATGTATTAAGGAGTAAAATTTTTTATTTTGCCCAAAAACCAACTTAAGTTCGCATAATAAAGCCACACTGCCTGTATTAGCAAATACACTATATTGTCGGCAGGGTTTTGGCACTGCGACCCGGGTTTTTATTTGTTTAGTATTAATTTCAACTTGGTACCTCTAGTCGCTTCTGAAAAAAAAGAGTCTTGACGGGCAGACATACTTACAGGCAACGAAGTGATCGTATAAAGTATACGTAATTCGTTTTTTCATTGTAAAACTCTAAAAAGAAGTTATTTTATCCGTAAGAACTTATTACTAATAGTAATAATGTGTCCCTTAACAAACGAATTTTTATATCTTTGACATCTTATATAATAAATTTCAAAATTTGTGAGTATGCTCTTAATATGTATAAACATTTTAAATAAGACGCCTGCAACTGCTGCAACTAAACTAACACTGCTATGTTTATATATTTTTCCCTAACGAAGATACAAAAGTAGACATTGGACGATTTGAATGAATACGATTTGAATGAATACATAGGTGTGGGCATGGCCCAGCCTCTTTATCTACCTTTGAATTACATCTTTGATGTACCTAGGTTGGATTAATAAAGAAAAGATGGAAATTTACCTATACATTCATAACTCTCGCTATAGAGACGATTCATGTCTAGCAGTACCTAGCTAAAATAATCAGCTCTCGCATGTAGTGGATTTTATGTTACAACTGCTTTATTATGAAGAATTGATTGTTTAGATATAGGACTACAAGAGTTCAAAGTTTCATTAACGTAAATTTAATACGACACAAAACATCGAACTTTTGCAATTTTATGGAAAACATTGCACGTTAACACTTAATATTGCCGTTTAAATAATTTGAGTAAATTAATGAGCATTGATTCAAAATTTTCTTGAAGTTCAACTTATTTTAACTGTATATTAAATTAATATGTGGCATAATTTGCATTACCATAAATCACAATGTGTTTAAAATTTTTTTTAAAGAATATTAAACAATGTAAATAATAATGTAGGTACCTATCAATATTGTCAATGAAAATATGGTATTTATTTGGAATGTCAATTAGTTTATAATAAATATATCGCAACATTGCAGTTTTGTGCCCTAATTTTTTACCGTTGTGTCAAATATTGATTTCCATTTCACCGAAAACAAATCAATATTCGTTATCAGGCTATGCATTTAGAATCGCTGTCAAATACTTTGGTCAGCAAATAAGGTTGAAAAATGCAATCTCTAATAAAAGTGTTATTCTTTCACATATTATATTACCTAATTAATACGAACAATAGTTTTTATGAATAGAAAACAATACAAATTTCTTTTCTCTATTGAGTACTAAATTCAAATAT
Organism: Venustoraphidia nigricollis; assembly: GCA_034508555.1. NCBI lineage: Eukaryota > Metazoa > Arthropoda > Insecta > Raphidioptera > Raphidiidae > Venustoraphidia > Venustoraphidia nigricollis. The sequence goes on along the minus strand of JAVRKA010000065.1, from coordinate 1,154,862 downwards.
GGTTCCCCAGTACGTTTGGACTTTGCGAATAAAGAAGAAAGACGGAATTATAGCTAACCAACGTTAGTGAGATGTCATATTCTCTTTCTTGCTCAGACGTCAATACGAAAGAAAGTGTCCGTACACAATTTTTATATCAGTCCACACCTACTGGTTACAATATACCTGTGTAAAAATTATAAAACAGTTGCAAGTAACCATCATGGCGGCAACAGGAACCGATAATTTGGAGTTTTATATGAAATTTCCAAACCCCAGTTTTAATTACAACCAACAAATAACCGACAGTGATTATGTATTTGTTGTAAATGAAAACAATTTACCAGTGGTTTTGTTACTAGGATGGGCGGGATGTCAGGATAAATATTTAGCTAAATATTCAGCAATATATGAGGATAAGGGGTAAGTTTCAATTCATCAATTACCGGCGTTTTGATTCTTAAAATAGTTTAGATATTTAGTGTTCTTGACTTCACTGACTTCCGGTTATATAAATCATTTTACAATTCAATGTAGAAATTACTATTGATTTTAACGTTTTTTTTCTTCAAAATAGCAAAATTAAATACGTACGTATTTTGTAATAAATAATATGTTGCTTGTATATTGCACTCAAATTTTAGATTTTTAATTAATATTTGCGGGAACTATCTACTTTCCTCTCTTCATTTTTCGCCGGGAGCGTTGAAAGACCTCAAAAGTAAAAACATTAACATTATGAAATAACTAGCAAGTAAAATGTAAAATGATAGAAAGACTCGTCATATTCAAACCACAAGTAATTTTTTTCTTAGCTGTGAAAAATATATTTCATGGACACCTACTGTTGAAACTGCATTTCAATTGTTGAAAATTACCAAATTGAGAGAAAACTTATTTAACGCAAGTCTTTGCTTTTTATTTCATTAGCCTCAGTATTTTTTCATTAACAATTAAAAAAAATTTTCAGGCTAATAACAATTAGATATACCGCTCCAGTAAATTGTCTCTTTTGGAAGAGATATGAAATGCGCGCCATTGGCGAAAAATTAGTGAAATTATTGGTAGAAATGAATTTTGAAAACCACCCGATAATAATACACACTTTTTCGAATGGAGGAGCTTTTTTGTATCAGCATGTATCATTAGCTTTGCAAAAGACAGAAAAACCAATACAGGTATGTAAAAATATCTGTTAAATATTTTTTTATTCATACATCCGTGAAAAAAATACTATGCAATTTTTAAATGAGAAATGGTTTACGCAAATATTTCAGTTTGCATCATCAGGGCTTAGAAACTGATGCAAACTGAAGTATACGATAAGTCAGATGGTCGTGATAGAGTATGACAAAGGCCTGGAGAAATATTTTCTGCATGCAGTGACTATATCTACGCAACGCTGTGCGGACGTCGAAGCAAATCGTCCCCAAAATACCAAGTGTCTCAATATCTTTGCAAGATTTGGGTTTCGGGAAGGAAATTGCTTCGACGCCCACAGGGCTGCAAAAATATTGCATGCAGTCAATTTCTCCCAAGAACACGAAGTATTTCAATACCTCTGTGAGATGCGGGTTCCGGGAAGGAAATTGCTTCGACGCCCACAGGGCTGCAAAAATATTGCATGCAGTCAATTTCTCCCCAGAACACGAAGTATTTCAATACCTCTGTGAGATGCGGGTTCCGAGAAGGAAATTGCTTCGACGGCCGCAGAGCTGCAAAGATATTGCGTGCAGCAAATCCCCCCCCCCCCAGAACAACAAGTATTTCAATATCTCTGTAAGTTTCCGGTTCCGGGAAGGAAATTGCTTTAACAGCCGCAGAGCTGTAAAGATATTGCATCCAACAAATCTTCCTCTTGGTCATCACCATCTGATAGTTTCAAAATTACCCTAAACAAAACATGTTCTCCAGTTCAATTATTCCTTTATGTAACATAATTTCGCAAAAATAAAACCGATCAGTGCATTAATTTTTTATTTAAATTTGGCCTGGTGTTTATGGATATAATCAGAAATCCTGAGGATTTGTAAAAGATTTAATAAAACTATCTAATAATAATAATATTAATTTATTATTCTTATGAAAACATGCCAACAGGCAGGAGAATTTGTCATCATACATAGTTACCTAAAATAATAAAATAAATACAATACAATAATTTGAAAAATAATAAAAAATATGATAGTAACAAAATTTGTAAACGTTTTTAGGTCAAAGGAGTTATATTTGATTCAGCACCTGGAGAAAGACGGGTACTAACTCTGTTTCGGGCAATTTCAGCTATAATTGGTGGAGGTGCATTATACAACATACCTATGTCGTTTTGTATGACCATTTTCTTGTGTTTCATTTGGCTATTTGAGGTATATTTTTAATTATTATTACTATCTTAAATTAAGCGTCGTAACTAGAACTTGACAACCGAGGCGCAAACTCTAATGTTCGTAATCAATGATACAAATACGATTATTTTATTTGAATATATTATGATGTTATCAAACTATAAGAATCTTGAAAGTGTGAAATCAGATCTTGCTCAAGGCGCCAATGACCGGAACTAACTCTTTGATGAATCTATTAGAGCTACAGACAACCCCCGTTTTAAACCCCCAAGCGATGAGGTTGATGTAACTGGTTCAAACCAATTGCAATCGATTGTAGATGCCGAAATGCATCTGCAGTTGATTTTGGCCGGAGTTTAAAAAATCGTATAAAAACGTATAAAAATCATAAAAATACTTTGCACAGATTTTTCACTCGGCACGTGGTAGAACATGATTAATAATAACAAGTAATTAAAAAACACTTGAAAATTCTACAATTAATTCTTTATTTCTCGACGATCGTTTCGGTACTCCTGAAGATGGACTTATTGTCCGAAACGATCGTCGAGAAATAAAGAATTAATTGTTGAATTTTCAAGTGTTTTTTAATTACTTGTTATCATAAAAATACATTTTTTCCAGTACGTTATTCAAAGTTTACCGTGCCATATCTTAGCTAATTTTGTAGATATATCGATTTAAAATTTTAAAATAATTAAGTTTAAGGGAGTCTTGATATATTAAGCTTTATTCAAGGCCTTAGTATCAATTAGAAACAAAATGGCGAATTTTTACAGATTTTTCAACAAATTCGTGAAATTCTTTTTTTTTTGTGTAATGAATTTGTGAAAGTCGCATTTTTCTCTATTCCACATTGTAGTAGAATACTTGAAGATGTTTTCAGAAAAAAATATGCAACGATTCAAAAATTACAACAATATTCAGCTGAGGCTCAAACACGTGCATGTAATCTACTGCAAAGTAGATGAGTAGTTTCGACTAGCCGTTGCTCTTAGCGTCACTCACAGCATAGTCAAAACAAGATAACTGAAAGTAATAAATATTTGTGATATTAGGTACTTATGCATGATTTAAAACACTTTCCCAAAAATTGTCAACATCCCTATTGATTGTAATTGGTTTGAATCGGTTACCCAATCTTCTCACTCTTTTCGTTCCTAGCGCGTTATTCGAGGAATGGATGCGGCTCTATATGATATATAGTTTTATGATTAACATTATTTTATAGGTGATTGGACAAAAAATGAAATTTCATTCTGTAAACAAAACGCTGCCTACAAACCCCATTGGAAACTTAAAAAACGAGATTTTTAAATGGCCTCAGCATTTTATTTATTCTAAAGCTGATGTACTGATTCCACATACTGTAAGTTTCTGATTATAAAGATTTTTAATTTTAGTGTTAGGTATTCTACACAGTGTCTCAAAATTTACTCCTCCACGGACTGAGTTTGATTCTGCGGACGAAAATAAATCGTTTTAAAGGAAAGCGACATCTAGAAAAACTCTTGTTACTTAGCTCCTAATATATCTTTTGTTGTTCATGTTTTTCGTCCATCAATCTGCAGTGTTCATTAATTATAAACATAAACGAAGATACATTTTTTCTCGACATTTTGTCATTCCTTCAAAATACGTAAAAAAATAACTTATTAGTGTATTTGCCATATGGCAACATACACTATTGGCGTTGGTCGGATGGCGGGACCTAGGGGTCGGACCAAAATTTCTCGACGTTTCATAACCTCCTAAACACTTTGGCACCATTTTTAAAAATGTTTATATATATATATGTATATATATATATATATATATATATATATATATATATATATATATATATATATATATATATATATATATATTTATATACGTATATATATATATATATTTATATGTGCGGGCAATAACTTTCGAAGGAGTTAATTCATTTTAACGAAATTTGGCATACATGTTGGAATCCATCACCGCACGAAGCCTATTTAAAATGGGCCCAATCGGGTCATTTTAAGGGTAGTTTTTAGGGGTTGAAAAAAGTTTTTGGGCCCAAAAATACCGAAAAAATTCTCAGAATCGTTTCAAAATTGAAATTTAACCCTTTAGTAGCAATTAAAAAGTACTCCTAAAATTATAAGCAAATTGGCCCGACAGGACCGGACTTACAAATTTTATGAAAACACTAGTTTGCGTATACTAATTTACTTACTGAAGGTCGTATTTAATTTGGTGCAAATGTTGGATTGATAACAATATTTCAACTAATAAAATTATTATTGTAAGGGGTGTATTAAGGGGTTCATTTTTTTTTTTATTTTGTCCAAAAACAAACTTAATTTCATTTAATAAAGCCACAATACCTGTATTAGCAAATACACTATATTGTCGACAGGGTTTTGGCACTGCGACCCGGGTTTTATTTTCGTTTTAGCTAGGTAAAGAATCTTAAAACTTTCCGTAGAGCGATTTCAGATTTACAATACTGTATTCTTATTTATTTATTGTTTGACAGGATATTGAAAGGTTTTCCGAATACCGGAGACAACAAGGTGTAGAAGTGACGTCATTATGTTTTGAAGATAGTCCACATGTGAAACATTTCATTTACTACAAAGAAATGTACATTAATAGTGTGTGCTCGTTCGTTAACAAATGCCTAACATCAGACAAAAATTATTATAATACAAAGACATTAACGGATGAAATGTCTTTAAAAGATACGAAAAGTATCGGTGATCAATTAGAGCAAAAAAAAGATTAGGAAATATTATACCCAATGTTTTTATCTTTGTAAGTAAAAGTTTGTTGATTTTGTTGAATATTTTAAGTACATGATAAACTGAAAAATATTTTTTTAGGAATTATAAATTCAATTTTATTGTATCTTTCATTGAATCTGTATTGAATGTGCTTTAGGTCAAAGCACCCTAAACTTGTTGCAATTACCATAATACTATTAGTACTACTAACAGAATGTGAAATTTAGGATATTAAAAAAATGTAATTGTTAAATAGTTCAATCAAAATAGTTCTACCAAAGTAAATACTGCAATTGCCGAATAAACTAAAATTAAATTAACGAACTGCAGTACGTACTATCTAGTGTGGTTATATCAGCTTTGTTATTTTTAACCAATGACATAGCTATAATAATTCCCACAATTGATAACAATATACGTCGAAAACGGTCAAATATGTTTCCTAACAATCGGTTATGCACGTAATATAGATTATTCACTGTAAATGTTGCAACATTCATGGTAATACTTGCTATCTAAAATTTATTTTGGCTCGTGAAGAAGAAAAATGTTTTAATCAAAATGTAATCCGCCCATAAAAAATGAGGAAAAATGATTATTTTCCCAGAACAGTTTTTTTTCTGTAAGAATAAAAAATTCATTTTTCAAATTGTCTCAAATTAGAATATATTGAAATTTGTGTTGCGTTAAAAGTAACTCTGAACTGTCGATTACAACTTATTACAAATTATTTTCCTAAATAAAATTGTTATCATTTTAGATAACGAAACGTTTTTCAAATCAAACAATGAAATCTAATATTTCGACTACTGTAAAAAAATTAATCTTGTGTATAATAATTTATTTATTATTAAGGATCAACAAACTGTTTTGACCACTGATATGAACCAGGGTAGAAATAAGTGGTTTTATTGACTGAAGGTGATATCAGATGGTTCATTTTTTGTTTATTTCTGTCTTTCATTTGAAGTGAAACATCTGAGCACAAAATGAAACAATAATGAAAAATTAATTCATTAATGAACCGATCCAACAACGCTAGATATCGGCATTCGGCATGATTCATTCGTTCTTCGAATGAACGAAAAATGAAACGTCTGAACACAGGAAAGAACATTCATTCGGATTCGATCATTTTGTGTTGTGTCTTGTAACGGACGGACTTAGGACTACGACACCGCATAGTCAATATATTCCGTTTGTAGTCAAAATGATATTCAATTGGAATGACCAAAACACGCTGCTGTTTTTGGAGAATTTCAAAAATTATCAGTGTCTTTGAAACCACAAACTCGACAAATACAAAGACAGAACAATATGGACAAATTCTATAAAATCTCTAATTAATGGTTTGAATTTAAACTTTGCTTCCTTTTTGATTATTCTTCGATTAAATGATCACAAATCAAACGAATTCCAAGGCGCATAACTTCATTCAACGACATCTTCGAGGAAAGGACTGGTTGAACGCAGTGCCGGATTATACCAAGTGCCGCCTGTACGCTAAAACAGGGTTGCCGCCCACTTAAGGCTAGCGTTTTCCCGAGTTTCTCTAGGTTATCTTTTCTTTCATTGAAGTTACTAAGTCCTTGCATGGCATAGGGGTATTTCTGTTCAAAGAGTCGAGCTTGAAGTGATGACTTCCGGATTGGATAATTTGAGGAAGTTAGTGAGGAGTTAGTAATATCTGATTCCGATTGGAGGTTCAAGACAGACCCTCATTTCGTTAGTTAGAAATCATTTTATTTTTTTTTTGCGACCGTCCCTGCCGCCTCTCCGACGAGAGCCGCCCTACGCTTCAGCGTAGTTAGCTTATAGGGTAATCCGGCACTGGTTGAACGTTCATTTCTATGTCATTCTGTCTGTGCAACGCGGAATGAAACAAAAATGAACATTCAGTCAAATGAACATTCATTTCGAATGAACCGTCTGATATCACCTTTACTGACGTCTCGCGTGTCATTTAAATTACGAATTCACTCGTGAAATATATTTTTTCTTCTTTTTTTGTTTTTTTTTAAAGGTAGATGCTTACACACCAATACACAAATATAAGGAAATATTTGAGTGTACTTTTTTCAAGATGAGTGGTTAAATATATATTAAGATTACGTTTGCTATCTGTAAATGTTTTGATCACTATTTCGTCCGTAGTCAATGAATAACGACATTTTTTCGATTTTAAATATGTGCGTTATTTCTTCAAAGGCTGTGCGATATATTTATTTTGTTCCCAATAGCTACGGCTTTAATGTGATTTATTAATAACTTTACCAATAATTAATAATAATAATTGTTATTATTTGTTTAACGTCTGCTTAATTCTAATGTTTGGCTTTCCACGACCTCCAATTTCCAATGGAAGCTGAAACTTTACGCACTTGTAATGTGCGGCACGGTGAATTTCTTCTTTGGCGACAGAAATAGGAAGAATTTTCACAAAAATAATTCCACATTTTGGACTCATGGCCTTGGATCTTACAAAGAAACACTTAAATACTATACTACGGTTCTTAAATAGTAGAAAGTGACTCATCATTATAGTACAGGGTCCCATGTATAAAAACTGTGTCGCGCTAAAATTTAAGTTACAGAGTACCCCTTAAAAAATCGTTCCGCCGCTAATGATGAGCAATGAGCGAAAATAACGATTTGCACTCGAGTGAAGCCGGACCTGGCAACTATAGATGTTTATAAATGTGGGAAATAATGTTATAATTTATTTTTTCCGGAAAATGCCACTGGGAACAGTAAGTCAATTTAAACCTTAAATTTTGTTTGTTTGAATAGGTCTAATTTTTTACTTTTTTTAGAGAAAACCTAATATATTTTTTCTATAATTCTTTGTTATGTTTGAATTAAAATGCACAATGTAAATTTATTATCAATAAAAAATTAATTTAAAAAATGCAACAGTTCAATTAACATTTTTTAGATTTAGAACCCTTATCTCTGGATTTACCGCTTGGTGGCGGTTGCAAGGTTACGACGTTGCTAGTTGGCCACCGCAATCCACAATTAATAGAAAGACGGGGAAGATGAAATAAACTGAATTCAAAGTATTAGTACATTATATTTTCCCCAAAAATAATAGTGCTCTTCATATTTGTATACCAAACATCCTCCAAAAATTTGGTTTTAAACCGTTTGACCTATATCGTGCTCACATAGTTTTTCCAAAAATATGTTTTTTTTTTTAGTCAGGAGACCTCAAAACGAAAAAATATTGTAAAGTTTTGAAAAATGAATTTTGACCTAAATTAGTACCATTCCCCACTAGTGGGTTGGAATGGTAAAATGCTATTTACTTTGTTAGGGTGCTAATCGAACCGTATTAATGTCGATCTGATCCGTACGAAATTTTATCAAAATCTGTTCAGGCGTTTAAAAAAAAGTATATATATAATCTGTACGCTATTAAACAATAGTCAATTATCTGTAATCATATAAAATTTTTTGTTTTTAAATTCATAAGAGAATGACTGAAGATCGGTGATGAATATATTATGATGAAATAAATGCCTCTTCACGATTGAAATCACTACGTGAAAATCTAAATAGTGTTTTTGTATTGTCTAAATATGTTTTTAGATCGTTAAAAGTATGAACAAGTAAAAGCTCTACTGAAATGGCTTATTTCATCACATGATTTAAAAAAATCTTATACAGCCTCCATAGTCATACGTATGAGTTATGAAGGATATATTGATGCATTAGAATTTAGAAATTATTTTATTTCATAGTCCTTTGGCTAAAGATCCAATCATTTGTCCAGTGCAAACATCAAATTAGAAATATAATGGTGTCATAAATTTTTCATTTCACAATTCAAATTGAAATTTGAAAGTGATTTGAAACTAAAGACCATAGACATAATAATATCTATGCTAAAGACCATCTGTTTAGAGTCGCTGTATTATAGCTAACTTCAGCAGCGTGAAGGAAGCAGATTCCAGTCTCGCTTCGGAAGTCAGAAGCGCAGCAGAAGTTACGATACAGCAGTCAAAATGGCTGCTAGTGATTCTAAGGCTCCTGTACGTCTTGTCAGAAGAGTACAATTTGGTATTCTTAGTCCAGATGAAATAGTAAGTACAATCGCCGAATATGTGTGTTTTCCTATATCGTAAACTTTAAAAGTAGGAAAGTTGTAATGAAATGATCTCATCATCAACGTTGCCTCCAAATGCCATTGCGGGATGCGTCAGGGTTGTTTGCTGCAGTTTTGTTAATTTGCTAAAGCTTAAGAATATTTTAGTATTTTCTGGCATTTTGAACAGGGAAATTCTATTAAAATACTGTGGTGTTCGGTTTCTGATAAATTAAATCTACTTCGAAAGTAGATTTGGCGTTGGAAGTCGTACCAGAAGACCATTAAAGTAGAATTAGACATTTGTGTGTTAGAGACAAAAATACTAATTTTACGTACATTTAACATATATCCTTTTCACGAAAGATTTTAATCGCAGTTAGGTTGTAGCAAAATGTCAAAAGTAAATTGACATTAATTAAATGTCACTAACTCTGAACAAACCAAACTATACTGACTATAATGATTTTTTTAGAAACAGAAATATTAGGAAAGATAATCTGTTCCAATTTCTAAATAAAATACAAAAATGAATTTTATTATACTGATTCGAGTACAATGATAAGCTATAGAAGACATTTCAAAATGTTGAAATTGAGTTTTGATTTCAATTCCATGCCTAACATTTTTGCATTTGACATATGTTGGACGATTTAAATTTTAATAAAAGTTTAATTTTAAAATAATTCATTAAAAATTCAACTATATACTTGCTCAGTTGTCATCTTCTGAATGTCAGATAATTGATTGAATTTATTCGTACAGAAATAATGTAGGTACAACTCTTTATTCTTGTAACGCATAACTCAGCAGAAATTCTTATACACATAAAAATATTCGTCAATAAACATTGAATAAGTGTTGTTATTAATCTTATGGACTGCTGAATTGATAAAAGTTGTTTTAATAAATTACTGAGAATGCCAAGGACATATTTAAATTTTAAATTACTTTTTGGGGGTTTTCTGTATGATTACAAGTATCACTTCTATCGAGTGTGACCACGATACAGCTGATATGTTCTGTATACAGTCAAAATCGTTTACTACGACATCGTTTAGAACGACATAGCGGTTATATTGACCAAAATCATAGGTCCCAGCTGAATGCTATATGACTGCCTTATATAAAACATTGCTCTTTACGACATACTTCATTAAGCGACTACATTTAACTAATATCTTTGGAGAATTATATCTATTAGAACAACCAATTGTATTGTAAACAATTTGAATACGTAATAGTATCCGTGCATTTGATTGATATTTATTATTTAGCAAAGAAAAGCTACATATTTGGATTTTAATCAATTGTAATAAAGATTAAAAAAAATAATATTTGAACTAAATATAGGTAAGTTACATGGAAATACCCTATTGCCTGTAGTGTATCAACATCATAACCTCACATTGTGTGGCGTTTAATCCGAAAATTGTTCTCATATCTGAAAATAGAGAATATGATATTTAATATTTTCCTTCCTAAATGTACAAGAAATATATATTATGAGTTCCTACCGTTTGTACGTCAATTTACAGAAATTATTTTGTACTTCAATTCAATAATACTACTTGATAAAAACCTCGAAAACATTACCGGTTGTTATGACTATCGGTTTTTACGACCAAATATGAGTAGACCCTTCGATGTCGTTATAACAGATTTTGACTGTATCTCAATTCTGAAATAAATTTGGTAAAAAGTCATGCTTCTACAAAGAAAATGTTGTATCTCATGTAAAATGTGTATCCGGATTAATTGTCCTTGCTATTCAGAGCAATTCAAGCCAATTTGGAAATTTGTTTTATTTTTTCAAGCGTCGTATGTCAGTTACGGATGGCGGCATCCGGTTTCCAGAGACGATGGAGGGTGGGCAACCGAAGCTCGGAGGGTTGATGGATCCGCGACAAGGCGTGATCGATCGAAATTCTTGCTGCAAAACGTGTACAGGAAACATGACTCAGTGTCCGGGACACTTTGGACATATTGATTTATCGAAACCCGTTTTTCATGTTGGATTTGTCACGAAAACAATCAAAATCTTGAGATGCGTTTGTTTTTATTGCAGTAAACTTTTAGTTAGTCCCGTAAGTACAATTGTTTAAATTTCTTAAACCGAATTTATTTAGTTGTTTAAACAATTTATGTAAATGTAATTTTACAGTCAAACCCAAAAATTAAAGAAATCGTAATGAAATCAAAAGGCCAGCCGCGTAAAAGGTTAGCTTTTGTTTATGACTTGTGCAAAGGCAAACATATTTGTGAAGGCGGGGACGAAATGGATATTGGAAAAGAAGAAGAAGGTCGAAGTATTAGTACATCTAAAAATACACACGGAGGCTGTGGTAGATACCAGCCGAACATAAGAAGGTCTGGGCTAGACTTAACAGCTGAATGGAAACACGTCAATGAAGACTCACAGGAAAAAAAGATAGCATTGAGTGCAGAAAGGGTGTGGGAAATTTTCAAACATATCACCGGTGAGTTTTGTCACAAATATTATTTATTACAGGACGCGATCGATAATCTGCTGCTCGTTAATCCGACACGTCCAGTAATCTGCTGTTTTTAAGGCTGTCGGAACGCTCTGAATTTATGCCAAAAACATGGCTTCGGCTGATAGCTGATTGTACACGTATTTGTCGACATTTTGCAAAAATTCTTTCTCTATAAGGATGATAAAGGACAAATCTAGGACTCTAATGGACTACTTTTGTAATTTACGATGTACGATTTACTAGAAAAAAGTTGGCATTAATTGTGCCAAAAAAACACACGTTTTCAATGCCACACTACGACAGGATTCGTACTTATTTCACAAAATTGTTCCATTACAAATCTAAAGTGACTCTTCCTTTTTCGGAAAAGTTTTTTAAATCTTCAAAATATTTTCAAAAGTTAGAGTAATCAACTGACAACGGCACCCTTGCAGTAGCATTTTTTAGCTTCGTAGTGTGGTTTAAATTCAGAGCTTTCCGACAGCCTTAAGTATGTAGAGGTCTAGAAAAATCGCTCTAAAATCCTACATTTTTACGATATTGCGCTCTGTAATTCGACACACGTGATTACTTGACAAATATTTCTCTACTCAGGCGTTTTGTGGAGTCGTTCGCTCTGTAGTCTGACAACAGAGATTGGAAGGAGAAGACGTCAGGTTGTTTGTGTTATAAAAGTTCGAAATTAAAAATTATTTTATCGTTAAAGCCTTCAATAATGCATTATGTATTATAAACAGGTATTATATAAAGTCGTTATTGACTTCAGGAACAAAAAAAAGTTAAAAGAACTCTTTTTTAATAGTCCGTGATTACATCCGGTAATCAGACGTACGCGAAAAATTCTGTTGTCGGATTAGTGAACAATGTCTTGTATTTGCAGAATCTTATTCAAAGGACTTTTATTATCCAACATTTTTTTTAACTAAGATACTAATATATAAAAGTGTGACGGAATATCTGCGTAATTTTGTTTTCTTTTGGAGTTTTTGAATATTTTATGATACCGAATCGGTGTAACACACACCCAGAATATTTGCCTGTGCGCTAGCATCACTCAGAGACAGTTAGACCAATATAATACGCGCCACGGTTCTAAAAGGTTCTGAAGTTAGATGCAAATGGAGGCTTGCGTAGGTACAGGCGGTTGAAAAACTACAAACTCGCGCTATATTATTATTTTTAATTGTTCGATAATTAATCTAAAGTTCTAATTTCTTGCATAATGTCATCCAAAAAAATATTTTTCGTATTTATCTATGCAAAATTGCATTAGGCATCTTGATCAATTTAACAATCAAAAAAACAACAATAGCGTACTGGACTGTACTTTATAGCAAGAAAGCGACAAGTGACACGACAACCAGCGATAACCAATCACCGACGAGCGCACGTTTTGTGCCGGTAACTGAGAGGTGGTGGGAGTCTTCCTTTCCCACAAAACAACCAGGACGGCTCTAAAATACGCATTTCCGACGCTGTTTGTGACTAACTTCAGAACCTTTTAGAACCGTGGCGAATACAATACTTTAGCATCGGGTACTTTGTACTAAGCTGCGCTTTGCTTATAACATGACTCCCACTGTAACTAACAAAAACGTGAGTGAGACAAAACCGGCGTTCACTCAGGCAGTAATGGGAGAAAACTAGCCATAACTTTTTCAGCACAATTGCTATGATGAAGATAGAATATGGTTTGATCATTGAAATTTTCGTTTTAATTTTAGATGAAGAATGTTTCATCCTTGGTATGGATCCAAAATTTGCACGACCTGATTGGATGATCGTGACCGTACTGCCAGTGCCTCCGCTGTGCGTGAGACCTGCTGTGGTTATGTACGGCTCGGCCAGAAATCAGGATGATTTAACGCACAAACTGTCCGACATTGTTAAAGCAAACAATGAATTGGCAAGGAACGAAGGCTCTGGAGCCGCGGCTCATGTTATATCGGAAAATATAAAAATGTTACAGTTTCACGTCGCCACTTTAGTGGACAACGATATGCCAGGCTTACCGAGGTAATAACTTGTTAGTGTTTTATCTCGAATTTGGTAAACTGGACTACTTATGGATGGTCTCTCTCATCGATTTTGTAATCAATTAAGTTATAAATAATTTTCTGTTTTTATTTTAGAGCAATGCAGAAGTCAGGTAAACCGCTAAAAGCTGTCAAAGCTCGACTAAAAGGTAAAGAGGGCCGTATTCGTGGAAATCTTATGGGTAAACGTGTCGACTTTTCGGCACGTACTGTAATTACTCCAGATCCAAATTTACGTATAGATCAAGTCGGTGTACCTAGATCGATCGCACAGAATCTAACATTCCCGGAAATTGTCACGCCATTTAACATCGACAAGTAAGCCTTAATTTTCATTTTTTGTAACTTGATTCACGTCATCAGTCTTAAATTATATGTTCTGATGTTTGTGTTTAAAAAAAGGATGATGGAACTTGTACAACGAGGCAACTCACAGTATCCTGGTGCGAAATACATTGTCCGTGACAATGGCGAAAGAATTGATCTGAGGTTTCATCCAAAACCATCCGATCTTCATTTACAGTGTGGTTACAAGTAAGTAAAAAAAAAAATATATAATGAGCCTCACCCTCATAAGCTCACATAAGAAGTTTCACTTCTTTAGTTTTTAATATAATCACAGCGAAATTATTACGCATTTTTAGAGGGAACTTTGATGTGAAAATTCTCACATGAACAGATCGTCACTTTCATACCATAATTTTATTTACATACTATAATCTACAGAAAAGAATTTATTAATATGAATTGTCTGTAGTATATCAACATCATAACCTCACATTATGCGACATTTCAGCATAAGCTTGGATTTAAAAAATGTTTAATCCGAAAATTGTTCTGATGTCTGAAAATAGAGAATATGATATTTAATATTTTCCTTTCTGAATTTACATGAAATATATATTTTGAGTTCCTGCCGTTTGTACGTCAAATCACGGAAATTATTTTGTTTTAATAATTACTTCAATTGTTCGTAAACGTCAGATTCAAACTGTTCATCGGTGTCTTACTATTTTGCGAATCAAAATGCAACACACTATAAACTTCTGTCCTTGTCAGTTTCTTGTAATTTAGGAGACAAACTAACTTCCCCTTTATTTGGTAGCTCTACTTCCCCTCGATTTCTTACTTTTTTCAAACAGATACGTCACTAAAGAAGTTAAACTTCAGTATGCGATTTTTTTATTCCTAATGAACAAAGCGACCTGCTATTTAAACAATATAATATCATTTTCGTACGAAAATCAATTATTGAGTGTGCTTATAAATGAATTGTTTTCCTTTTTGTGTATTTATAGAGTCGAACGACACATAAAAGATGGCGATTTGGTAATTTTCAACCGACAACCTACTTTGCACAAAATGAGTATGATGGGGCATCGAGTGAAAGTTTTACCGTGGTCGACATTTCGTATGAACCTCAGTTGTACTTCGCCGTACAATGCTGATTTTGACGGCGATGAAATGAACTTGCATGTTCCACAGAGTATGGAAACCAGGGCTGAAGTAGAAAATATTCACATCACCCCGAGACAGGTAACAATTTTTAATGTTTGCTTAAAGTTTTGCAGATAAAAACATGCTAATTAAGTACGTTCGTCCGTTCCTTCGTCTAGGTCTCAAGCTCAGACTAGATTTTTAATGCGCCACGTAAACTTGTAAAAGACTTTCGAAATTATAATACGTCATATTACTCCAGTTTGTAAAAAAATATTGAGTATCATTAAAAACTTTGAAAGACTGGGGACACATAAACAGTAGGTACAAAAAATGGGAATTATTTCAAGTTGTCTAGTCAGACCCCTCTTTTCCACGGGCACTTTGGGCAAGTGCCCAGGGCGCCGCGATCGATAGGGCCCCCTAGTTCCGTCAGATCAGCATCCGATAATCCATATATTTTTTAATAATCTATTTGGTAACTGAGGAGCAACTTTTCAAATCGCATTCAAAGTAAATTTTTGGGTAGAAGCCAAAAAACGTGTTCCTGTTAATTGGGGAACACGTTTTTGGCTTCTACTCAACAAATTGTTTTTAAGGACATAATGCGAGATGAAAAGTTGCTCCTCTATTATTGATTTGCTTAGCTCTTTTTTTAAGAAAAACTAGTCTGTAAGAGTCATTGGGGCCCCATTATCCTAAAGTGCCCAGGGTCTCAAATAGTTTAAAGACGGTCTAGTGAAGTATTTAGGGCTTTAAATTGCTCGGTAAACTGAAGATATAATTGACTAAATATTTGTTTTCTATTTTCTAGATTATTACACCACAAGCAAATAAACCTGTCATGGGTATTGTACAGGATACTTTAACAGCTGTCAGAAAAATGACAAAAAGAGATGTGTTTATAGAAAAAGAACAGATGATGAATATACTTATGTTTTTGCCCATTTGGGATGGCAAAATGCCACAACCGGCCATTTTAAAACCGAAACCTTTGTGGACGGGTAAGTTAAATTTATTGAAACAGGATCATGTCCAAGTTCTGACCATAGAAATATCAAATAAGATGATCAAAAACATCAAATCGGTTAATATAACAATGTTCAATAGAACAATTTCCTCGATTTAACAAATTTTTCGAAATCCCCTAGAACTGTCCATAAGAGTTAATGCAAAATATACCTTACGAATACTTTTTGTCAAAAACCTCTTTATAACGAATTTCCAATCATTGCAGAATATAAATAGAAAGTATAATTTACCTCTATATAACGATTTTTGTTAACTTACAACCTTTACGTAACGTATCCTACCAATCAAACACACAATTCCACAATAACAACAATTCATGTCTCAACAGGTTCAGACACGTTAAATTTATCGAAAGACAGTCATTGTTGTTTGATGTAAAGTAATGTAAACACTGCTGTTGGTCACTGTTGTTAGTAAATTTAAAGTTACAGCAGTTGAGAAATGAAAAAGGTGTTCCTTAACCGTCGCCGAGAAAAAATTAGACATAGTTAAAGAGTTTGAAATTCCCGCAAGTACATTGGCCACAATTTTAAAGTTTAAAGTTAGGTTTTCAGAAGAAAGTGGGTTTTCTTACCTTGTTAAAACGAATCTTCGATCAACCTAACCTCTATATAACAAACTTCTTGTATACTTGGTATAATGAATATTTTGTAATTCCCTTCAGCTGTGTTTTATCGAGGTTGTACTGTATTGTATTTAGTTTATAAACGTCAGAAATTACAAGGTTATAAAAATAATTAACTGTTTTTTTTTTTTTTTTTTTTTGTTTAGGCAAACAAGTATTTTCTTTAATCATTCCTGGAAACGTCAATTTAATTCGAACACATTCCACACATCCCGACGATGAAGACGATGGTCCTTACAAATGGATTTCACCGGGAGACACAAAAGTAAGTTTGTACAATATGTGCATATTTTCGATTTCGTTAATACAGGACACGATCGATAATCCGCTGCTCGTTAATCCGACACGTCTAGTATTTGCTGTTTTTAAGTATGTAGAGGTCTAGAAAAATCGCTCTATAATCCGACATTTTTACGATATTGCGTTCTGTAATCCGACAAACGTGTTTGCTTGACAAATATTTCTCTATATTCCCACGTTTCATGGAGCCGTTCGCTCTGTAGTTTGACAATAGACATTGGAAGGAGAAGACGTCATGTTGTTTGTGTTAAAAAGTTCGAAATTAAAAATTGTTAATTGTTAAAACCTTCAATTATGCATTATAAATATGTATTATATTATAAAGTCGTTATTGAATTTAGGAACAAAAAAAAAGTTAAAAGAACTCTTTTTTAATAGTTAAAGTTTTATTCCGTGCTTACATCCGGTAATCCAACACGCAAAAAATTATGTTGTCGGGTCAGTGAATGTGTCCTGTACTTGGAAAAAAAAGTAATCGTAAAGCGAAAAGTCTAGAAGCGGAAACTGCCTTTATTTTATCAATCGAATGCAATAATTATATGCTTAATGAATTTATTCTTTTAGGTTATGGTTGAACACGGTGAATTAATCATGGGTATTTTATGTAAGAGAACTCTTGGTGCATCTGCAGGTTCGCTGCTGCACATTTGTTTTTTGGAGTTAGGCCACGACGTCTGTGGTAGATTTTACGGCAACATTCAAACTGTCATCAATACTTGGCTGTTGCTTGAAGGTAAAGTGAAAATTATAAAATCTATCCGTCATTTGGTATTTTTCTCAGTTATAATATTATATTCATCTTTAATCGAGATGCACGTTTAATGATGTTAATTGGTTACATTGAATATTAAAAAATACAGTGTAACCTTAATATAACGAACCTCAATATAACGATTTCCCGGATTTAACAATTTTTTTGAAATTCCCTAGAACTGTCCGTAAGAGTTAATGCAAAATATACGTCTACATTACGAATATTTTTTGTCGAAAACCTCTTTATAACGAATTTTCAAACATTGTAGAATATAAATAAGAAAGTATAATTTACCTGTATTTAACGATTTTTGCCAACTTATAACCTTTATATAACGCATCCTACCAATCAAGCACACACAATTCCACAATAACAACAACAATTCATATCTCGACAGGTTCAGACACGTTAAATTTATCGTAAGACAATCATTGTTGTTTGATGTAAGCACTGCTGTTGGCCACTGTTGTTAGTAAATTTAAAGTTGTAGCGACTGAGAAATGAAAAAGGTGTACCTTAACCGTCGCTGAGACACGAAAAATCATTAAGTATGTAGACAATGATTGTCAAAGCTTGGAATCAAGTCAGTGAAAGAACCATCGCAAACTGCTTTAAGAAGTTTTTTTACCTTGTTAAAACGAATCTTAGACCAACCTAACCTCTATATAACAATTAACGTCATTATAACGAATTACTTAGTATAACGAATATTTCGTAATTCCCTTCAGGTTGTACTGTATTAGTGTTCCGTAATACTAACTTACAAACCATGTATTCTATACTCAGGAAGTTTGATAGTGAAAATCTAGAATTTGTAATATTCTTCTTTTTCTTTTAAGGTCATAGCATCGGTATTGGAGACACAATTGCCGATCCTCAAACATACTTAGAAATTCAAAAGGCAATTAAGAAAGCCAAGGAAGACGTAATAGAGGTTATTCAAAAAGCTCACAATATGGAATTAGAACCGACGCCCGGTAATACGCTGCGTCAGACTTTCGAAAATCAAGTAAACCGTATCTTAAACGACGCTCGTGATAAAACTGGAGGCTCTGCAAAGAAGTCTTTAACTGAATATAATAACCTAAAGGCTATGGTAGTGGCAGGTTCCAAAGGTTCCAATATTAATATTTCACAGGTATATTTTGTCTACAATTTTGTGAATTTTTTTCTCTTTTTAAATTTTTGACTTTTTTGAGGTTTCTTTTTAATTTAGAATTTCACTTTTTTAATTATTAATTACTTGTACTTTTTTTAGGTTATTGCCTGTGTAGGTCAACAGAACGTTGAAGGTAAACGTATTCCGTTTGGTTTCCGAAAGAGAACGTTGCCTCATTTCATAAAAGACGATTATGGTCCTGAGTCGAGAGGTTTCGTAGAAAATTCATATCTCGCCGGCCTTACACCTTCAGAGTTTTATTTCCATGCTATGGGTGGTCGTGAAGGTAATTTATAATTATAGAATAACATTTTTTTATTATACTGACTCCGTCGAAATTTGCCTACTGGTAAAATAGAACCTGACGCGTACGATTGGTTATTTGCTTCGGACTTCTTTGAGCAGAATTGTACACAGACATAGTAATAGTAAACTTTATCCATTTGAAACTGTCAACTAGTATAAAATTGTCATAATTAGAACTTGATTCTTTATAATAATTTTAAGCGATAATCATAAAAAGAAGAAAGGTAACATATTTGAGCATAAAAAGCTTAATTAAATAAAATTATCATAAGCCTTACCCTCATAAGCTCACGTAAGAAGTATAACTTCTTAAGTTTTTAATATTTTAATTACAGCGAAATTATTACACATTTTAAGAGGGCACTTTGATGTGTATGTCGTGAAAATTCTCACATGGACAGTCACATTCATACCATAGTTTCATTTACATCCTATAATCTACAGAAAAACATTTTTAATATGAATTGTCTGTAGTATATCAACATCACAACCCGACTTTAATGGACGTTTCAGCATATATTTGTACTTAAAAAATGTGTAATCCGAAAATTGTTTTGATATCTGAAAATAGAGACTATTATATTTAACATTGTCCTTTCTGAACTTACTTGAAATATATATTATGAGTTTCTACCGTTTGTACGTCAAATTACAGAAATTATTTTGTAATTTTTAAATGTCAGGTTCAAGCCGTTCGTCCTTGTCTTACTATTTTGCGAATCAAAATGCAACACACTATAAATTTCTGTCCTTGTCAGTTTCATGTAATTCAGGAGACAAACTAACTTCCCCTTTATTTGTCAGTTCTACTTCCCCTCGATTTCTTACTGTTTTCAAACAGATACGTCGCTAAAGAAGTTAAACTTCAAAAGAAACAAATATATAATTCAATTGAGTAGGGAGCGCTTATTTGCCGAAAGAAATCTATGATCATTGTCATCTCAGATTTTCTAATAATGCCAACTTTATATTTTTGTGTAGTAAAAATGAAACAATATTTTTTTTTATATAGGTTTGATTGATACCGCCGTAAAGACTGCTGAGACCGGTTACATTCAGCGTCGTCTGATAAAGGCTATGGAGTCTGTTATGGTAAACTACGACGGTACTGTCCGTAACAGCGTAGGACAGTTGATTCAGTTGCGTTACGGAGAAGACGGATTGTGCGGTGAAATGGTCGAGTTTCAGTCGCTGCCGACAGTCAAACTGAGTAACCGAGCGTTCGAAACGAAATTCAAATTTGACCCGAGCAACGAAAGATATTTGAGACGTATTTTCACCGAAGATGTGGTGAAACAGTTGATGAGCTCCGGCGGTGATGTGATTCAGGAACTGGAACGCGAATGGGAACAGCTCGCGAAAGACAGAGAAGCTTTGAGACAAATCTTTCCGAGCGGAGATAACAAAGTCGTATTGCCTTGTAATTTGCAACGGATGATTTGGAATGTGCAAAAGATTTTCCATATCAATAAACGGGCGCCAACCGATCTCAGCCCGTTGAGAGTTATTCAAGGTAAATCGAAATGGACAGAACCTCAATATAACGATTTCCTCGATTTAACAAATATTTAGAAATCCCCTAGAACTGTCCGTAAGAGTTAATGCAAAATATACCTTCACATTATGAATACTTTTTGTCAAAAACCTCTTTATAACGAATTTTCAATCATTGCAGAACCGTTATTTATAAATAATTAGACGGTCAAAAATGTTTTCTTATTTTTTTTTAAACTCATAACAAATGCTTTGAAAGACTGTCAGTTTTTGGAAAGTTTCTGACAGTTAGTTCTTTTTTTATAAATAAGAAACTGGCTCAGAACTACGGAGATTGTATACAATCAATGTTAATTATACAATTTTTAATTGAATTTATCTCGGATTATATACGGTCGATCGACTTCAAATTTTCAGGGTAATTGGATTATCATGTCCTTAATAAGAATACAAAAATTAAGAATTTTCTGACGGTGTGCCTTAACCACGACAACTACCTTAATTAATTTTTTTTTTCACTCGTTTCACAGGCGTACGTGACTTACTACAGAAGTGTGTTATAGTGGCGGGAGATGACTATTTATCTAGACAAGCAAACGAGAATGCTACTTTGCTTTTCCAATGTTTAGTCAGGTCGACCTTGTGCACTAAATGCGTAGCGGAAGAGTTTCGGCTAAGTTCCGAAGCGTTTGAATGGTTGATTGGGGAAGTTGAAACGCGATTCCAGCAGGCGCAATGTGCTCCTGGTGAAATGGTCGGCGCTTTAGCTGCCCAGTCACTCGGTGAACCCGCCACTCAAATGACACTGAACACTTTCCATTTTGCCGGTGTATCCTCGAAAAATGTAACTCTTGGTGTACCTCGGCTGAAGGAAATTATAAACATCAGTAAAAAGCCAAAAGCTCCGTCTCTCACAGTTTTTCTAACGGGAGCAGCTGCAAGAGATGCAGAAAAAGCCAAAAACGTATTGTGCCGTTTGGAACATACGACGCTGCGAAAAGTAACTGCTAATACGGCTATTTATTATGATCCAGACCCCCAAAATACAGTTATTGCTGAAGATCAAGAATTCGTTAACGTTTACTATGAAATGCCTGACTTTGATCCGACAAGAATATCACCGTGGCTGCTCAGAATCGAATTAGACCGCAAACGCATGACGGATAAGAAGTTGACCATGGAACAGATTGCCGAAAAGATTAATGCGGGCTTCGGAGACGATTTAAATTGTATATTCAATGACGATAATGCAGAAAAATTGGTGTTACGTATACGAATAATGAATTCAGAAGACAATAAATTTGCTGGCGGAGAAAACGGTGACGAAGATGTTGATAAAATGGAAGACGATATGTTTTTACGATGCATAGAAGCGAATATGCTTAGTGATATGACTTTACAGGTTAGTTCCAATTCAGGTACTTTTGGTGATATGTGGATTGCTCAGATTGAATGTACTTCGCTTGAAACTGGGGAGCGTGATTGAGCTTACACAAAATCTGTAACAATGTTCTTTCATTAAGATAGCCCCAGCCTTCTTGTGATACATAAACGTACGCCGAGAGATTTGGACGCTAATGACCTCAGATGATAAGCGTCTATAATCTACAATAGGGATGTTGACTATTTTTAGGAAAGTGTTTTAAATCGTGTATAAGTGCCTAATGTAACCATAAATACTTATTATAATTTTTTAAATACGACTCACGCCTTAAAAATCATGTATTTTAAATTCCGTTTCAAATTTCGCTCTAAAATGTCAATACTTGTCACGTGACTGCCGTGACGTCGTAGGCTCATAAACGCTGCTAAACTGATGAGGTGATAAGTTTTTTCGTAATTGTTGTCATAGAAATTTTTGAATAAATTACACACTGAATATTAACCGCCGATGTAGCCTTTTGACAGCGTGAACAGCGTCTGATGTTTATGATTGAGTGACGGCATGCACTCTGATTGGTGTTCGTCACGTGACTTGAGAGTGATTTAATTACGTTTTTATTTATTAAATATTAATTAAATTCCTTAAAAATAAGGAAAAATATTGTGTTTTTTAGTATTTCTATCATAGAAACTCCCACTTGACGTTAAAATTCATTCATTCCGAGAGACTTGTGCTTTATAATGCTGTATGATTTCAGGGTATCGAAGCTATCGCCAAGGTGTACATGCATTTGCCGCAAACGGACAGTAAGAAACGCATAGTGGTAACAGAAACTGGCGAATTTAAAGCAATTGCCGAATGGCTTCTGGAAACTGACGGCACAAGTATGATGAAAGTTCTGTCAGAAAGAGACGTAGATCCCGTCCGAACATTCAGTAACGATATCTGCGAGATATTCTCAGTGCTAGGTATGATTTCAAGATAATCTCCATTTAAAACAATAAAAATCATTGTCATTTCTGCTGACCTCGGTATTTTATATCTGTAATTTGAGTTATGCAAACGATGTTTGTTCTGATTTAAGTAAGCTAAGGTTTGAGAAAAACCCTTAAATTAATTATTAATTGATTACGTAAATTCTAGCTTCCGCATGCTTCCCTTGCGTAAACATCGATTTTATATTTGTGTATAAAAAAAATCTTAATGAACTTCACCCTCAAGCTCACATAAGAAGTTTAACTTCATATTATAATTATGGCGAAATTATTACACATCTTAAGGGGGCACTTTGATGTTTATGTCATGTGAAAATTCTCACATAGACAGGTCGTCACATGCATACCATAGTTTTATTTACATGCTATAATCTACAGAAAAACATTTTTAATATGAATTGTAGTATATCAACATCATAACCCCACATTATGTGACGTTTCAGCATTTAAAAAATGTTTAATCAGAAAATTGTCTGATATCTGAAAATAGAGAATATGATATTTAATTTTTTCCTTTCTGAATTTACATGAAATATATCATAAGTTCCTACCGTTTGTACATCAAATTACAGAAATTATTTTGTTTATCAATTGTTCATAATTTTAAACGTCAGATTCAAGCCGTTCATCCTTGTCAGTTGTTTTACTATTTTGCGAATCAACATGCAACACACTATAAACTTCTGTCCTTGTTAGTTTCATGTAATTTAAGAGACAAATTAACTTCCCCTTTATTTGTTTATTCTACTTCCCCTCGATTTCTTACATTTTTCAAACAGATACGTCGCTCAAGAAGTTTAAACTAAATCTTGACGTTTAATAATGATTCGCGTAATTATGTCTAATAGTAATGTTTTCTCATTTATATTTAACTTTATTATAGGTATTGAAGCTGTGCGGAAATCTGTTGAGAAAGAAATGAACGCTGTGTTACAGTTTTATGGTCTTTACGTAAACTATCGACATTTAGCCTTGTTATGTGACGTCATGACAGCAAAGGGCCATTTGATGGCCATCACACGTCACGGTATTAATAGACAAGATACCGGTGCACTTATGAGATGTTCTTTTGAAGAAACGGTAGACGTATTGATGGACGCCGCTAGTCACGCCGAAGTCGATCCGATGAGAGGTGTGTCGGAGAACATTATCATGGGACAGTTACCTCGTATGGGCACAGGTATGTATTTTTTTTTTAATTGTTGTATTAATTAATATGCTAACATTATGGTGTATTAATTGGATTTTATAAAATGTTAAGGTTGCTTCGATTTACTGCTCGATGCCGACAAGTGCAAAGCCGGCATAGAACTTCCATTGGGCTTGGGAGCCGGAGGTGGCATTGGAATGGGTGTCGGTGCAGGAGCAGGCATGTTTTTCGGAGCAGCAGCCACGCCAAGTATGTCACCGCAAATGACACCATGGAATCAAGGTGCCACGCCCGGTTATGGTCCTGGAAGTGCTTGGTCACCGGGACAGATGTTAGGCAGTGGAATGACCCCTGGAGGACCTTCTTTTTCGCCAAGTGCTGCTTCAGATGCTTCCGGTATGTCGCCAGGATATGCATCGCCATGGTCACCACAGCCGGCAAGTCCTTCCATGTCACCTTATATACCGTCTGGTGGTCAGTCTCCGTCTTATTCACCTTCAAGCCCGTCCTTTGCTCCTACCTCACCTAGTTTGGCTCCTACATCTCCTGGGTATTCACCGACTTCACCAAGCTACTCTCCTACTAGTCCCAATTACAGTCCGGCATCTCCGAGCTACTCGCCTACGAGTCCATCGTATTCTCCAACCTCTCCAAGTTACTCCCCAACATCCCCGAGTTATTCTCCGACAAGTCCTTCATATTCACCAACGTCGCCGAGCTACTCTCCGACATCACCAAGCTACTCACCAACAAGCCCTTCGTATTCTCCGACTTCCCCAAGCTATTCCCCCACGTCACCGAGTTACTCACCGACTAGCCCGTCTTATTCTCCGACTTCACCGAGCTATTCCCCAACATCGCCGAGTTATTCTCCGACAAGTCCTTCATACTCACCCACATCCCCAAGCTACTCCCCAACATCTCCGAGCTATTCTCCAACGAGTCCCTCTTATTCACCATCGTCCCCGAGATACTCGCCAGCTTCCCCGTCGTATTCTCCCACAAGTCCATCCTATTCTCCTTCTTCCCCACAATATTCACCTGCTTCTCCAAGTTATTCACCATCATCGCCTAAATATTCTCCAACGTCGCCCAGTTATTCTCCTACTTCTCCTTCATTTGCCGGCGGCAGTCCACAATATTCTCCCACGTCGCCGAGCTACTCACCCACAAGTCCGTCATACTCGCCATCTTCACCGCAACATACACCAGCAGCGAGCACGAGATATTCACCGTCGTCGCCAAATTATAGTCCGACGAGTCCTAGCTACTCACCTGCCAGTCCCCAGTATTCACCGACAGGCAGTAGTAAATATTCACCTACATCTCCGACATATACGCCGACGAGTCCTTCGTACAGTCCTGCTAGTCCAGCGTACAGTCCGGCGCCACCGAGGTATTCGCCGAGCTCGCCTAGCTATTCACCGACTAGCCCTACGCATGAACCTGACAATTAATTATTGTCTTCTATTTTTTGTATGTGTGGAGATTTTATTATGTTTTACAAATATAAGTTATTGTTATACATTAAAAAATATTTTGTAAGCCAGTATTTATAAGACACATGTAAATAATATGTATATTTTGTAGGTACAGTTTAGTGCCTTTACATTACTTTTTTTTATTAAAGTCATTTTTGGGACATTTTTACTAAAATTTTTATGGTCCAGTAGACATCAGTTAGTCATAACTATAAACTAAAGGACTTGAGAAAATCTTATGATTTATTTTTCACTAAATGTGCATTATCTCATTTTGGAATATTACAATATAACAAGTAATTGGGTTTTTGACTAAAAAAGAAAACTACATTTCTTTTAATTTCGTAGTGATAGTCCACAGAATATGTTATTTCTCTTAAGTATAATCGTACTATAGTATAAAATAGCACTCAAATTTTTAAATATATAACGGTGCGAAAGTATGAGCCGCCATGTTTAACTTCTGTGACGTCATTCTTGTAGTAATGCAAATAAGTGCATAAAAGGCTCTGTACCATTTGTACGCAACTCGTTCAGTGTTTTATATGCAGGTATACGCGGGTTTACTACAAGTCTGACGTCACATTTTAAACCATAATGGCGGAATGCATTTTTTGACATCAAAAAATTGCAATTTTAAAATTGATTAATAAGTCAACCTCTTGTTTTTGTGAACACAAACTGATAATTTCTGATTTCTTATTCAATAAGGTATTGTATTCACGTAATTTAATCATTTATTTTCAATAATGTCAAATATCCTGTTTATCATAAATAATATTCAATACTGAAAAGTAAAAAAAACTATAGATAATTATTGTCCTTGTTTGGCCGAACTAAGTATTTAGTAAACTTATTAGACACTCGGCGTAAAAAAAGTGGTCTTAGCGACTGAATGCGGCGCTTTTCCGCCTAGAACCCTCCATAAGAGAGACTTACTAACTGGTCATAATGTTCATGTCATTACTAAGCAAAATGGCGTCTCAATACTAAGTTACACTTAGTGGGTATCTTTGTAAATTTTTGTGGCCTGACCGAAACCTAAAAAAGTACGTTGTGTAACTTTCAAACACGGTCAATGACAAATTAATTAAAATGTATTTATAAAATTAAAAAAAAATATATTCAAAAACCCAATTGTTATACCAAGAGTGCAGTTTTTTTTATATTTAAAAGTTATCGTTTCACAGTTAATATTTTTGCTGCTTTTATACAGGCGTCCCAAAAGTACTCGCATTTTTTGGTGAAACAGATTAATTTCAAACATTTCGTTGTGACAGAAAATAAACCGAAATATATACTTGAAAATTTTCACCAACGTCACTAACATTAATTCTTTTTAATGCAACATGCTATTTACAAAAAGCATGCTTTTGCACATTCAGCATAAGTCATGAGTCACCTGAAAGAAAAAAAAATCGCAGCTGCGATTAGGTACTGGAATAACGAAAAGCAGTGAACTATCATTATTTGTTATTATTATTAAAAAAAAAAAACTAAATAATTAAGAATAAAAAATTAAACAAAACGAAACCACTTGCAATTACTGTTCAATCCAATTTTTTATTTACAAAACGTTTCGACCAACCATTTTGGTCCTTTTCAATTTTTTAAATATAAAATAAATTATAATTGTTTATATAAAAACAAAACAAAATATTAATATTTTGTTTTGTTTTTATATAAACAATTATAATTTATTTTATATTTAAAAAATTGAAAAGGACCAAACTGGTTGGTCGAAACGTTTTGTAAATAAAAAATTGGATTGAACAGTAATTGCAAGTGGTTTCGTTTTGTTTAATATTCTATTACAGTTGGTAGAGTCAATATTATTAATTAAGAATAAAGTTGCTTAGGTTTTTTAATATTACGATCTACTTTTTTATTGACAGAACCATATCACTAACATGTCAACTTTTGTTAAATTATTCAATTGTGTTTTGACGGGTTCATTATTATACAATGTCAAAGCCATATTAACCAAAATACGTACACTTTTGGAAAACCTGTAGGCTGTACATCCATTTTCTAATAATTGGCTTCTAAATATTGGTATTTATAGAGAGCAAATAAAAATATTTTTATTATTATTCAACAAATACTTTTAACGTAAAATATGTTCAAATGAAATATATCTATGTAACTGTAAAATAAAAATAAAAAAACAGAAAAAAAGGGAAAAATTCGAAAATCCGAATTCTGGTGTTTTATTTACAACAAAAAATTTCTTCTATTCAGTAAACAATCCCGAAAATGTGAGAACAGCAAAAAATTTCATCAACGTGATGTTATGAGAGTCGACGGTAAATAAAACGGATTAGAGCAAGTATAACGTAGGCTTCACGAATTTTCGTACTTTTTTCAGGGGACAACTGCCTCGTGTTAAAAATGTGATTTTTTATTCCAGCATGTAAACGCCAACTCTACGTACTGAATAATTGTCACCTAGTAGTAGATATTTTGCTGTATTATAGATTTTGACAGTTTATGTAAAATCTATTCCCTTATTACAGATTTTTAACAAATGAATAACGCCTGACTTTTCTATACTGTGACAAAAGCTTTACAAGGGTGTATTCTGTAAGGATTATTTTAAGTCTGAAAGTGTCATCAGTTTGTGTTTTTTAATTATTAGTGTATTTGCCATATGGCAACATACACTATTGGCATCGGTCGGATGGCGGGACCTAGGGGTCGGACCAAAATTTCTCGACGTTTCATAACCTCCTAAACACTTTGGCACCATTTTTAAAAATGTTTATATATATATGTATATATATATATATATATTTATATATATACGTATATATATATATATATATATATATATATATATATGTGTGCGGGCAATAACTTTCGAAAGAGTTAATTGATTTTAACGAAATTTGGCCCACGTGTTGAAATCCATCACCGCAAGAAGCCTATTTAAAATGGACCTAATCGGGCCATTTTAAGGGTAGTTTTTAGGGGTTGAAAAATGTTTTTGGGCCCTAAAATACCGAAAAAATTCTCCGAATCGTTTCAAAATTGAAATTTAACCCTTTAGTAGCAATTAAAAAGTGGCCCTAAAATTTCAATAAAATCGGCCCGACAGAACCGGACTTACAAATTTTATGAAAATACTAGTTTGCAGATAGTCAGTTATTTACTGAAAGGTGTATTTAATTTGGTGTAGATGTTCGATGATAGTAATGTTGCAATTAAGAAATAAACTCTTAATTTAAGGGGTGTATTAAGGGGTTAAATTTTTGATTGTAACCAAAAACAAACTTAAGTTCATGTAATAAAACCAGACTGCCTATATTAGCAAATACACTATATTGTCGGCAGGGTTTGGGCACTGCGACCCGGGTTTTTTTTATCTTTATTTGAAACAGTTATCGGGAGTTCTGAAGAATTCGCCCTTTGTTACTAATAACTTTTGATTTATGAAAATTAAATATTTATATACTCGTTCAAGAGAATTTTGTTATAGACGAATTTTTATTCCTGTTGTATTATTTAAAATTACTATTAATTTTTTTCAAATGGCTTCAATTCTTTTTAATAAATGTAAATTCAAAAACAAAAATACTGGCTTTTAATTTTGATTTTTTTACAGGTCGTTCACAAAGTGCAGATTTTCTCTGTGAGCAAATAATTATAGGCGTCAACAATAGCAGCATTATCAGTTTTTTTTCATGTAAGTTGCTATCTCTGGTCGCCATTCTCAATGCCATCTGTTCTCAACTTCTCTGCTTTATTCACAAAGCTCCGTGTTCTGTGGCTTTATTCGACATGTCACACATGTGGTTTTCCATATTTTTATAAGTTTACAAGTTATTTTCTTTATTGTGTATTAAATATTTCAATTCAATATGAATCCAAAAAGTAAGACTAAGAAATATTCTGATCTTATACGCACAATTCAAAGTGACGAAGAAGTTGACGATTTTTCTGAACAATCTGATGAAGAAATTGAGGTAACAAGCATTAAATTATGTGAAATTTACGCTCTTTTTGACGTTTTTATACTATAGTTCTAATTTTGAAGATTACACTTTGTTATTATACTAGTTTTCAGTGCTAATGTTGTAAAAAAGACTTCATAACGTCCAAACGTTAAGGTGTTTTGTTTTGGGCTTTTGAGGTTATGATAAATTAACCATACAATTTCCACGATATCCTCAGTTTATTAATTATTATTATCATCTCAGCCGCATATAAATGTGTACGACTGTCTTGGTGTCAAACAATAAGAATGCCTAATTACTAAATTTGAGGGATCATTAAATTCGCATCTTTGGCTATTCGTATGCAGTGTCAGCTTATTATAGTTCTGCGTGCGCCATGGGGCCCTGGAGATCAACGGATTAACTTTATAGACATTTTAAAAATTAATATAATCAAAAAAATTTTTCATGGCAAAAATCTAACAACAAAAAAAGCTTGTTTTTCTCCAGTGATC
Organism: Venustoraphidia nigricollis; assembly: GCA_034508555.1. Lineage (NCBI taxonomy): Eukaryota > Metazoa > Arthropoda > Insecta > Raphidioptera > Raphidiidae > Venustoraphidia > Venustoraphidia nigricollis. The sequence goes on along the minus strand of JAVRKA010000065.1, from coordinate 1,124,591 downwards.
TTTAAATATATTTGTCGGAACATTCTGTAACGTATCTGCTATTATTTTCTCTCTGTATAGTAATAGATTTTGATTTCATTCATAGTTTCAACCATCAAAACAAAAAAACAAACGGAAGGCAGATTTCGATACGGATTTTCATTTTGTAAATAACGCAGAGGAATATAACCATGACACATGGGATGATATAATGAAATATGTAAAACGTAAAGCAAAAACAAAAACTGATGACAAAATTGTCAAAGCTAGAAACAAACGGGCTAAGAATGCGAATGATGATAATCAAACTGTTGATGAAGATAACAACATTAAAGAGGAAAATGATAGGTGCTCTGAAATATCGCTATCCGATGATGAATTGTGCAAAGATAACATTCGAGAAAAGGAAAAAGACACTAAAAGAAACAAGAAGAACAAATTCAGTGATGAGAATAGTACGGAAATTAGCGAAGACTTTTTTGAAGACGCCCCATCGTATGAAGAAAATAGTACTTTTTATCAGATGAATCTATCGAGACCTCTTTTGAAAGCGATTGGGAGTATGAACTTTGTTCATCCAACACCTATTCAAGCTGCAACAATTCCTGTTGCATTATTAGGTAACTATAGAAAATTTTACCGATACAACTGGCTGTCAAAAATAACCTAACCTATGAATTTATCTACAACTCATCACGAGGTCGTTTAAAAGTCTGCAGTACACGACGGTAAAGTCAGTTTCACTCGTCAACGCCATCTGTCGTCTAACACAGGTACTTATTGAGCAACCCTCGTATATGTCGTGTTTCTCAATGCATAGTATATGCGGGCGATGGACATTACTTTGAGCGTTGATTGGACCGAGTGAACTACCTTAATGTACTTTAATGATAATTCTCCATGTCGTTTGCGTCCAATAATCAATAATTAAGGGGGGTTTCTACCTTGTTGGCCCGAAAACCTGCTGTTTTTTCTGGAAATTTTTTCTCGAAAAGTATAATAGGTAAAAGGATGAAATTTTCGCACAGTTGTAGGAAAAAGTTTATTGAAGCTTTACAAATTTTTTTTCGGTGATCCAAGTAAAGGGGGGCAAGGGGGGTGCCGAACAATGGCAGCAGGTCGGCGGCGACTCGTCCTCATGGTGGAAGTCCTAACGTCCGTAAATGAAATCTGAAACGCAAAATAAAAATATTTTCGTAATCTGTACACTTTCCGCATCCGTGGTAGTAGAATGAAGGAGAAGACATGAAAATTGCAAAAATTATGAACTTTTAAAAAAAAAAATGATTTTTGGCTCTTTTTTTGTTACTAATTATTTTTTTAAATGAATAATTTTTGATATGTTTAGAAGATTCTACTATCACGGATGCACAAACTCCTGATGAAAATGTGTAAAAAATTTCATGGCGATTGCTCAATTTTTGCGCCCTGTAGGACTTTCACCAACTCGAAGAACGTGGTTTTGAGAAAAACGCGTTTGAAAATTTGAATTTTAACTGCAAAAATTTATTTTGAATTCCAGGGATCTCAATTAAAGTATTCGTTTTTTTATGTTTCCATATTTCCATGTTTCATGTTTTTGGGGTCGCTGATTACGAATCTGCCATCAAATTTGCAAAATGAATTTGTTTAAACAATTTTTATAAACAAATTTTTATAACAAATCACACCGGTTTCGCGGCGGACCAGCGCGCTTGACACCGCTCCACCAAACGGCCAATAACTTTCATAATTTACCAGATTTCAACTTGAAAATTTAAGAGAGTATTCTTGAAACATGTATCTGTCTGAAAATGCACAAAAAAAAAACGATTTTTTTGATCTCAGAAGGTAGAAACCCCCCTTAATAAGTTTTTTACTGGAATGCGGACAAAAAAATTAAACGGTTAGACTATTGTCAGAATTGCTACGTTTCATATATTTCGGTATACTTTTTCAGGCAGCTGAAATAATGATTATTTCTGATTTTTGCAGGTAAAGATATATGCGGTTGTGCTGCAACTGGTACAGGCAAAACAGCTGCGTACATGCTGCCAACATTGGAGAGACTGTTGTATCGACCTGCTAATGATCTGGCCGTTACGCGTGTCTTGACATTAGTGCCAACTCGAGAACTGGGTGTACAGGTGTATCAAGTGACCAAGCAGCTGTGTCAGTTCACCACCATTGAGGTTGGACTTTCAGTCGGTGGTCTTGATTTAAAAACACAGGTATTATCCTAATTAGTAAACGTAATAGCGATGTTGACTATTTCTTGGGAAAGTGTTTTAAATCGTGCATAAGCACCTAGTATAGTCATAAATCTTTATTATTTTTATTTAAATACGACTCAAGCTTTAAGGGGGTAGTCTGGTCTAGAGGCCTAAATTTTAAACATTTTTCAAACTAAGATAAAAAAAAAAATGAAAAACATTTTTACTATCCATTCTTTTATATGATTTTTATTGACATTTGAAGATATAAAATAAATAAAAAAAAAAAAAAAATCAAAAAATCGTCGAATTACAGGGCTACTAAAAAAACGGTGCTCCTTGGTTGACATGTTTCCAACCCTTGTAGTGATCTAAAACAAACAAATTAAAAAAATTCTTCATTAGTAAAGATGTCGCTATCGGATTGACCATTGCCAAAAAAAAAAAAAAAAAATCATGAAATGGCGTCGACTTAAAAAAAAACAATTTTTTTTACCCCCTTTTCTTGACCTTTTCGAATTTTTTAAAAATGCTTAAGATTGAAATTTTCCAAAATCCGAGGCAGAGCCGATAGAGTGATGTATAAAAAATTTTTTTTTCAAATTTCAAAGGAATCGGTTAAGTAGAACTTGAGATAACATGACAACCACCTCAAAAAAAGTAGTTTTGAGAAAAACGCGTTTGAAGTTTGAAAAACAATTCTCACTCAGATAATAATACTCAATACAAAATGCGCTGTATCTCCGAAAATAAATCGAATTTTGAAAAATCCGTTTAAGGGCATATTTTTGAAGGTCTAAACTTTGAAAATATGCAAAAAAAAATCGATTTTTTCAAATCTCTAGACCAGAATACCCCCTTAAAAGTCATGTATTTTAAATTCCGTTTCAAATTTCGCTCCAAAACACCAATACTTGTCACGTGACTGCCGTGACGTCATACAGTCATAAACGCTGGTGAACTGATGAGGTGATGAAAGGTTTTTTCGTAGTTGTTGCTATAGTTATATGTAATTTGACGTTTCCTATAAATAAATAATAATAAATTACACGCTCTAAATATTAACCAAACAATGAAGCCTTTTGACAGCGTGAACGGCGTCCTTTTCTGTGACAGCGTCTGATAATGTTTATGACCGAGTGACGTCATGCACTCTGATTAGTGTTGGTTGTCACGTGACTTGAGGGTGTTTAATGCCGTTTTATTTATTAAATATTAATTAAATTCCTTAAAAATAAGGAAAAATATTGTGTTTTTTAGAATTTCTATCATAGAAACTACTACTTAACGTCAAAATTATGTTTTTATTTGAATACATTCAATGTCCCTATTGTATTAAACTATTTTTTTTAATCACATTCTATTTTATTGAGATTCATTTGTTTGGATAAATGATCGGCAGTAAAAAAAAAATGCCCTGCTATATTTTGTGATAATTTGCTACAGGAAACAATTTTAAGAAAAAATCCCGACATCGTAATAGCTACACCTGGCCGTTTAATAGATCACTTGAAGAGCACTCCGACTTTTAGTTTGGATTCTATTGAAGTTTTAATATTAGACGAAGCAGATAGGATGCTCGATGAATACTTTGCCGAACAGATGAAGGAAATTATTAAGCAATGTTCACGCACAAGACAAACAATGCTGTTTTCTGCTACTATGACGGAACAGGTTAAAGATCTGGCTGCGATATCATTGAATAAACCGGTTAAAGTATTTGTAGACAACAATCGCGATGTTGCATTTAATCTACGGCAAGAGTTTGTTAGGTAAGTAAAATGAAAAATTATAGATTTTCATAACAGTTAAATATTGTGTAAGTGGCTATTCATTAATTATAATACGCGCCACGATTCTAAAAGGTTCTGAAGTTAATTGCAAATGGAGGCTTCCGCAGGTACAGTCGGTTGAAAAACTACAAACTCGCGCTATAGTATTATTTTTAATTTTTTTTTAATCTGAAGGTCTAATTCCGTGCATAAAGTCATCCAAAAAATTATTTTTGGTGCCTGTCTATGCAACAATAGCGTACAGGACTGTACTTTATAGCAGGAAAGCGACAAGTGACACGACAACCAGCGATAACCAATCATTGACGAGCGTACGTTCTGTGTCGGTAACTGGGAGATGGTGGGAGTCTTCCTTTCCCACAAAACAACCAGGACGGCTCTATAAAATATGCATTTACGACGCTGTTTGTGACTAACTTCAGAATCTTTTAGAACCGTGGCGCGTATTATACATAAGGACGATTTTGGGCATTTTTGACGCTCTCTACTCCCATGCAAGAACACATAAGATTTCTCGGACTCCCCGTCTCCCTTCTTACGTAAGATTTTATCCGGTTTTAGAAAAGGATCAATTACGCTACAACTACATATCCTTCACTCTGTTAGAAATCTCACATTTCGACTTATAAAATATTACATAAGAATGGCTTTTACACCCCCCTCCACCGAGACAAGGACATGTAGAGATTTTGATAACCCCCCCCCCCACTAGGGACCCTTAGGTAATTAATGAATGGCCCCTAATAATATAATAGAAAAACGTTCGGCATAAAATTGCTTTAAATGTGATAAGAGACCCCATTCTCTGACCAGCTATTTTTAAAAAATACTCTTTCTCCTGGCTTGTCTTATTGTTAATAACCGTATATTATCACAATTATTTATACATTCAAAGTTTTGGACGACATCAGTCGCAAACTGCAATGGCGCAGTATCTGGACGATAGAATTTACCAGTTTTAATATATCAGTCTTTTCTAGTCATTTGTAATCTTTTAGTTGTATAGCTATAACAGCTGAGCGTGTTTTATATATATATATAAAAAGTTATCTACCTGTTTGGGAATCTTGTTAATGTCGGACATACAAACACAAAATGTCGTAAAGCGCATCAAATGGTTAGCTGACCAACTATTTCGTTTTAAACAGAGCACGTTGTGTCATTTAACGTTCACAAATGGAACCACTCTAGTCTTTGAACTTTTACAGTGTAGTGCAGCTTTTAAGGTAGTTGTCGTGGTTAAAGCACACCGTCAGAAAATTCTTAATTTTTGTATACTTATTAAGGACATGATAATACAGTTACCCTGAAAATCTGAAGCCGATCGACCGTATATAATCCGAGATAAATTCAATTCAAAATTGGATAATTAACATTGATTGTATACGATCTCTGTAGCTCTGAATCAGTTTCTTATTTATAAAAAAAGAACTAACTGTCAGAAACTTTCCAAAAACTGACAGTCTTTCAATGCAGTTGTCATGAGTTTAAAAAAAAATAAGAAAATTTTATTGAACGTTTAATTATTTATAAATAACGGTTTAAAGTTCAACAATTTATAGAAAAGTATTCATGCATATGAATACTGTATTGGTTACGTTTCCACGGGTACAGTCTTGCGTACAAATTATGGATCACTTAGCTATAAGCTAGTATACTTTTGTGGCGCGTATAATCTATAACTTTTTGACAATATTGTACCATGACAACTACCTTAATAGTCTCAGTTTTATATATCTGAGGATTTATTTTAGGCATTTGCTAAATATTTCATACGTTTATAGTCCGTAAGGCTTTTCTACATGAGCAGTAGTAGCTATACTACTCGCATGGTGTGAATTAACTGTTGAGATAACGCACCGTAGAATATTTGAAAACTCATTCCGCCGCGAAAGTGGAAAGATTCGGGTTTGAGTTCCGACGGTGACAGTGGATAAAAAATAAATTTTTCTAATTTAGCATTATAACAATGAATGTTTCAAACAATTATTTATTTTAGGATTCGTAAAGAACGAGAATCAGATCGCGAGCCGATATTGGCAGCTCTTATTTGTCGTACATTTCATGACCACTGCATGGTGTTTGTCCAAACAAAGAAGCAAGCGCATCGGCTTCATATATTACTCGGACTTTTGGGAACCAAAGTTGGTGAATTGCATGGTAATTTAACGCAACCCCAGCGTCTCGAAGCCTTAAAACGTTTTAAAGAGGAAGAAATTGACGTTTTAGTTGCAACGGATGTTGCAGCGCGCGGTTTGGATATTAGCGGTGTTAAAACTGTGATCAATTTCGTGATGCCGGCTACAATGGAACATTATATCCATCGTGTTGGTAGAACTGCAAGAGCAGGGAGAGCAGGCGTCTCCGTCAGCCTCGCTGGAGAACTAGAACGAAAGATTGTAAAAGATATAATTAAGAGGGCTAAAAATCCTGTTAAGTGTCGTGCTATACCTGTTGAAATTATAGAAAAATATCGCGTTAAACTTAATAATTTAGAAGATGAAATAAAGCAAATATTGCAAGAAGAATATGAAGAAAGAATGCTAAGCAAGGTTGAAAACCAGGCAAATCGGGCGCAAAAATTACTTAGCGGGGAAAAACAAATAGAACGACCATGGTTTCAAACCAGTAAAGAAAGAAAAGAAGAACAAGAACGACTAGCTCTTAAACCGAAAGTTGATACAAAAGTAAAAAAAGACAAAACTAAAAGTGACGAAAAAGATGGCGAAAAACGAAAAAATAAAAATAAGAAACAAAATGAGAAGCCGGACAACCGAGCTCTTAATGAAGTTGAAACAGTTGCTCTTGTACAGGCTAGACTAGCTAAAAGAAAACATAAATTAAAGAAAATTAGAACCTGTTTAGATGATGACGTTAATCAGAAAAATAAATCAAAGAGAAAGAAGAATTCATATTTTGAGAACGATCTTTGTGACGTATCTAAAAAAGGTGTGAAAAGAATGAGATACGACGCTAACTCTAAACAAAAAGGTAATAAATTCAACAAGAAAAAAGATAAAATGAAAGGAAAAAAACCGGGAAAAGTATTTGGAAGACCAGTAGCGAAAAAACAGCGTTTTTGAAATGTTTGTTATGGGTCTAGTATGGTTCGTCGCCATTGTATCAGGTTTAGCCAACTCAGCACTGGCCGTTTTGGCGTTAGATATTTAAATTCTTATATTATTACTAAATCCTTAATTAATGGTTATAATATAACAATAAATGTATTTAATTACGCATAACTAATGTTGAAACGAATTGTCTTGGCGCTGAGATGTTTCATTCTAGTGTATATTACTCTCCATCATTAGAAATAAAACCATATAATTCAAGAAATAACTGCAAAGTACTCGTAATCTTTACAACTTAGCAACTTTGCAAGAACTGTCACCGAGACATTATCAAAATTTCCTTATCCTGTACACAAAATGTTCTTTTATTGTACACAAAAATTCCAGAGATAGGGCTAGTATATTTTTATGTAAAGATTAAAGGTACTTTCCTAAAGTACAAATGCGATGCAGTCTTACAAAATTCGCTGTATATAGATGCTTCAAAGTCAGAAGCGTAGCGTGCCTTGGCGGGGCCCCGTATAAAAATTTGTTTGGGGGCCCTTCTCCCGTTGAAGTAAATGACTTAAACGGGGAAATCCCGCAGCCCGCGATAACCGATGTAGGATGTTGCCAACTTTTGAACGCACGCTTTACGCGGGCAAAAAAGAAATTGCTCTTTTTGACTTTTGTCCTTTCTGAAATAAAAAAAAAATTGGGAAGTTTTTATTAATTTTTTGCTTACGCACTTTGGGGACCCCCGTGGCCCTGGGGCCCCGTATAATTGATACGGCATATACGGCGGTAGCTACGCCCCTGTTCAAAGTTATAAAAAAAAAAAAAAAAAAAAATGGGAGACGTCTGACAGACGTGAAGCTTCTGTACATTTCTCGGTGGAAATATCAATTATACAGTCGACTCTCGATAATTTGAAACTCAAGGAACCAGAGAAAAATTTCAAATTACCAAGAGTTCAAAATAACAGGAGTTTAAATAAGCAAGAGGGAGGGAGGAAAAAATCAAGTAAACAAGAGTTTGATCAAAACTCATGATTTATTATTTTTAACTTCCGGTGATGCGATCTTTGTTTTTCCAAATCGTCGACAATGTCGATGGTAAAGTGCCAAATTGTTTAGCGACATCTTTTTTTAATTGTCCATCCTCCACAGCTTGAATCACACGCTTTTTTTCACTTATGGAAAGACATTTGTTCTTTCTCGAATTCATTTTAATAACACAAATCAAACATTAACATGACTCTCTTTAACGTTTGAAAGAAAACTGGAATGCGAACTGCAAACTCACCCATATCTCATTTATGTAAACAATCGACAGGTCTGTGCATGATAAACGCTTCAAATTATAGAGGGTAGGGAAGCCCAGACTTCAAATTATTGCATACTGGCGAGCAAGATACTATTCCTTTAGCTTCAAATTACCAGGGAACCAATTATAGCACGGTCAAAATAGACATTTTAGTGTGTACTAATTCGTATAGAGCTAAATATTGGTGCTGGTCTTAGGTACACTATAACAAATAAAATGTCTAAAGTCCCCACCGATCCGACGTGTGCAAATTTTTTTATTCAAGGTCAAAGATAAAAAATATCGGTGTTTTGCATTTTTCTTGTAAACGGTAAGTGTTATAAAGTAAGTCAGACAAAAGTTTTAGATAATGCAATTATCTACAAAAATTGTTCTTATACTTTTTTTCTACGAATTGCCATTCCTGAGATATCGTGATTCTAAAAGTTGAAGTCGTATTCTACATAATATGTTCACATTTCCGATGAAAACAGAAAAATTCTGTGACTTAGGACTGATTAAAAAAATGGAAAAAAATATTTCAACTTTGATTTATTCGTAACTCTCACTATTGTGAAGGTTCATGTCTAGCATTACCGAAACTAAAATTAACTCTCGCAAGACGTGATATTAATGTTGCAATTTGGTTCATTCTGAAGGATTAACTGTTGAATTGTGTGCATCATAGAGTAACAGATAACTCATTCCGCCGCCAAAGTGGAAATATTCGGGTTTGAATCCCTACGGTGATAGTGGTTTGAAAGTAAATTTTTCTAATGTAGCATTGCAACAATGGATGTTTCTTAACAATTATAGCAAACGATAGCTATTATCCTGTTTATTAATAGTAATTTTTGAGTTCAAAAGGATTTTATGAATATTTAATAACTATTTCAATTTTCTTATTGTCATAATATTTAAATATAGTATTTTCCATCAGTCATCATCATTTAAATAATTTGAATTATTATTTTACAATAGCCGTACCGACTAACAAATATATTTGCGTAAGGCAGTAATGGGACAGAAAGATTTGCCGCCTTGTTCTGATTGTGCCATCGTATAGAATGACGTAACCCAATGCAGTAGCCAGTAGGTTAATTCACAAGTCATACGGGTGTTCGCAGTTTGCGTCTCATCAATATTTCATAGCTAAAATTAGTGAAAAATGTGTGTGAATATCAATTGTTATTAGGACAAATGAACGTTCTAAAACCGAATATAACAAGTAGATATTAATATTTAAATTAGATTAGTATGTCAAATGCAATAATAATAATTACTCTCTATATATAAAAATATATATGCCTATATTTATCTAATTTAAAAAAAATATTGTGTATTTTTTCAATAATTATGTGTGTTTTTAAATAGATAATTTAAATTATTCGTGCTATGTTCAAACTGCGTTTTTTAAAAAAACAGTTGAATGTCTTTTCAATCAATAGGGAGGTTAGGGCTAAATAGTCAATGGCGTAGTATGAAGGAATAGCTAAAAATGTTTTTTTTACAAAATGTTTTATTACATAGTCAATAAAAATTAAATTATTTTATTTTTCGACAGGTTGTAATCATAATATTGTTATTTAAACGAATTTTTAACAGCCTATAGTGTTTTTATAATAATTATTATTAAAATACAGTATGTCGTTAATACTTCGGTATTGTAAGTAGAATTGTAAAATAGTGAAAATTATTAATGTTAAAGATATAAATTTACCGAATAAAACGTGCACTTTTTGTGTATAAATAGTGTCACTTTTTAATAAAAAATGTTTCGGGAATGATTCAAAATAGATAAATTAATAAAAATCCTTACAAATGGCTGTTTTACAGCCAGAAAGGATAATATAACAAGTATGTCATCTTCCGGCGATTCTACAACTAGATATTCATTTATGTATCAGAGAAGTTCCTCTGTGACTGACAAAAAACGGTCACCACAACCGCCGCCTAGATCAAAATTGAAACATCAACAAACAACTGCCAGCACCTATCCAGCAAATGTTAGCGACTCGGAAGGTAGTCAAGATTCAAACAGTTTGAGTGGTGAATCGGGGGTCGTTGAGAATCCAAAAGAATTAATTCATATAACCAGCAGTGCGGCTAGCAGAAAGAAAGCTAATCGACGCAGGGGCTCAGAATGGGAAATTCTCGAAGGACTAAAAGATGGACAGAGATTCGATGCAAAACCAGAAAAATATACAGGATATTTACATAAGAAAAGAAAGTGGCCATTGAAAGGATGGCACAAAGTAAGTAACAACTACCTATATTCAGAATACTTTTTTAATACGCTCGTATTAGCTTCACATGTATGTTTGTTTGGAATCTTTGAACGTGAAATTCACGTACTTCAAAACGTCAGATTAAACTGAAACTTTGCACACTTATCAAGGACCGACGACAATACAATAATTTAGTAAGTTTGTCCCATTATCCTGATCAGAACCTACAGAATAAAACAACTTACCTACTTCAAAACGTCAGATTAAACTGAAACTTTGCACACTTATCTAAGAACGATGACAATACAATAATTTAATAAGTTTGTTAGGATAAAAAAATTTGAGAAATTGCAACAAGCAAGCTAACACGCTATACAGTGACGTACGTTGAGTTGCCTACCTCATAGTTAAATGTAATTTTTTAAGTCTTATAATTAAAATGAGAGCTTAAAAAAACTACAAAGTGCAATATAATTTGACAACAAAATTAGCTTTACTGTAAAACTCGTGGAGTGCTAAATACTTAAATTTTCATGTTACCTCTACGTTTACAATTAATTAGTAAATGAAAAATTTATTACCGATATTAAGCAGTCCATGCTTTTTACAGTAAAGCAAATTTTGTTGTCAAATGATTTTGCATTTTTTAGTTCATAAAAGCGTGCTGTTTTAGTTTTTTTAAACTCTAATTTTATTTATATTAAGATTTAATCTATAATCATTGGCGCCGGGACGACTTACGGAAGTTACAATATAAAAAATATTAAACATGCTATTTTATAATTCGCCGCCAATGCTTGTAGCATGCCCACTTACGATCGGCTATTAATTTTGTCGGTGGGCCGCATGACGATATCGCAAAATTACGCGGGACATAAAAACGTTTTGCTAGGCCCTATTTATAAATATTTACCTGAATTCTTAAGGCTGTCAGAACGCTCTGAATTTAAGCCAAAAATAGGGCTTCGGCTGATAGCTGATTGTAGACTTATTCGTCAACATTTTGCAAAAATTATTTCTCTATAAGGAAGATAAAGGACGAATCTAGATCTCTAATGGACTACGTTTGTATTTTATGTAGGATTTACTAGAAAAAAGTTGGCATTAATTGTGCCAAAAAAAACACGTTTTCAATGTCACACTATGACCTTATTCGTACTTATTTCACAAAATTGTTCCATCACAAACCTAAAGTTTTTTAAATCTGTAAAATATTTCCAAAAATTAGAGTAATCAACTGACAGAGACACGCTTGCAACAGCATTTTTTAAGCCTCGTAGTGTTGCACCAGCACGGACTGTGTGAAAGTGATCCATCACTGTTAAGGAGAAAGATAGCGTTTTTGAAATTCTCAATATTGTTCACGTCCATTATAATTAGTAAGTTTTTTTTTATTTTTTAACGGGAAATTGGACAATTCAAATATCGTTAAACTAAATTAAAAAATTGCGACATTTCATTAAATCTTTTTTTTTAAATTGTTTCTTCTCATTTTTTAATGTAGCTAGAGTTGCTGTTTGGACAAGAATCTGGTATAGACTACCAGAAACTTTTATATTTTGCTTTTTTTCCGGGGAAATTATTTACCGAATTAACGGACGAAAAGACATATATTATTGTTAATTTATGTAGTACTCTCTCAGATCAAACGTGTTTTCCGAATGATGCAGTGACGCCGGTGATTATGTCAGGCGTAAATTTTCATTTTTCGTGTGACATTGTGGCAATCAGTGACATATCGAACGCACGTAACATTGATACACAATCTACTATTTCAAAGTTCAAACCGAAAAAGTTGCGGGGGTGTGCGAAAAATTTAAATGAAGGCCAAATATGAAATTAATTGAAATTGTGTGGTCAGCCAACTGTTGCGAGACGATTGACAGTTATTGTTTATCGTTTTCTATATTATTAATTCCATAATATTCATTTGAATAATGACCAGTCTAACCCGGATAGGGCACTATAACATCTTTATTAATTAGATTAGCTTCTAGTAAACAATTTTTAAAATAGTATAATATACATATGGCAAGTGTTAAATGGCCTCTGACATCTAGCAGTAACCAACTGAAGTAGTATATTAATATCAGCATTGAGTAAGCAATGCAATGATATCAGTAGCTGCTAAATATTAGAGATAACACGCAATCAAAGTGTGGCCCCTACGAGCCCACACGCAGTCAAAGTGTGGCCCCTACGAGCCCACGCGCAATCAAAGTGTGGCCCCTACGAGCCCACACGCAATCAATGTGTGGCCCATACGAGCCCATACGCAATCAAAGTGTGGCCCCTACGAGCCCACACGCAGTCAAAGTGTGGCCCCTACGAGCCCACGCGCAATCAAAGTGTGGCCCCTACGAGCCCACACGCAATCAATGTGTGGCCCATACGAGCCCATACGCAATCAAAGTGTGGCCCCTACGAGCCCACACGCAATCAAAGTGTGGCCCCTACGAGCCCACACGCAATCAAAGTGTGGCCCCTACGAGCCCACACGCAATCAAAGTGTGCCCCTACGAGCCCACACGCAACCAAAGTGAGGCCCCTACGAGCCTACAAGCAATCAAAGTGTGGCCCCTACGAGCCCCCACGGAATCAAAGTGTGGCACCTACGAGCCCACACGCAATCAAAGTGTGGTCCCTACGAGCCCACTCGCAATCAAACTGTGGCCCCTACGAGCCCACACGCAAAAAAAAGTGCGGCCCCTACGAGCCAACACGCAATCAAAGTGTGGCCCTTACGAGCCCACACGCAATCAAAGTGTGGCCCCTACGAGCTCACACGTAATCAAAGTGTGGCCCCTACGAGCCCACACGCAACCAAAGTGTGGCCCCTACGAGTACCACGCAATCAAAGTGTGGCACCTACGAGCCCACACGCAATCAAAGTGTGGCCCCTACGAGCCCACACGCAATCAAAGTGTGGCCCCTACGAGCCCACACAATCAAAGTGTGGCCCCTACGAGCCCACACGCAATCAAAATGTGGCCTCTACGAGCCCACACTCAATCAAAATGTGGCCCCTACGAGCCCACACGCAGTCAAAACGTGGCCTCTATGAGCCCACTCGCAATCAAAATGTGGCCCCAAAGGGCCCCACTCACAATCGACATGGCCCCAACGGGCCCACTCGCAATCAAAATGTGGCCCCAACGGGACCAACTCACAATCGACATGGGCCCAAAGGGTGCTCACACACAATCGTCTAAAAACGCTTTAAACGTCTTAAAAAGCTTAAAAACGTTTTAAAAAGCTTAAAAACGTCTAAATACGCTTAAAAACGTCTAAAAACGCATAAAAACGTCATAAAAAGGCTTAAAATCGTCCAAAAACGCATAAAAACGCGTATTATTCTTGTAAACTATGGGGGACGTCCTATACCTCCTATTTTTTCAAAGTTTTGAGCTTAGTAGTTTCGGAGATACGGGGGGAATGGTTCATTTTCATATTTTTTCTTAAATAACTTTAAAACTATGTATTTTAAAATTATAAAAAAAATATAATTGAGATTCTCTCAACAAGCCCTTTCATTTGATATGTCACACGATATAGTTTGCAAAACTTTTTTTTTAATTTCTAATTTACCCCCCAAAAGTGACCCCCATATTTTAAATTTATTTATTTACGTTACACGTCCGTCTTTGGGTCATCGACTTACATATGCGTACCAAATTTCAACTCAATTACTCCAGTAGTTTCGGAGCAAATTGGATGTGACAGATGGACGGACAGAAGGGTTCCGTTTTTTCCTTTTGAGGTACGGAACCCTACAAACTAAAAAAACGCGTTTTAATAGCAAATCGAACTAAAAAGTAAAAAATAATTTTTTATTGTAAAAAGCGTGGGGTGCTTTATATAACTATTTTTATACTAACTCTACTTTTACATATAGCTACCAATGAAATGTTATGATATCAAGCACCCCTAGCTTTTTTACATTAAAAAAATATTTTTTACTTTTTAGTTCGATTTGCTATTAAAACATGTTTTTTTTAGATTTTTTAAACTATTATTTTTTACCTATTTGTATAGTAGGTATCTATGGTTCCAAAATACTTAGCGGTGACATCACACCTATGATCACAATAATATAAGGGATGGGTAAGTAAAGCATCCCCGATCCATGTATAAAAACTATTTGGCTGAACGTTCCGTTCAAATTATTAGAAGTAACACGAAAATCGATTGGCCTGCCCAATTACCAGATCCGACGCCATTAGAGTTCTTTCTTTAGGGCGTTTTGTAATAACCGTATTTACCTGATAAAATGCCCTCTCATATCAAATCAAGTAATGAAGCTATAATATAAGCTACGTGACAGTATAACACTTCATAAGGGGCCATCCATAAATTAAGCCACACGAATTTCATGATTCCCCCCCCCCCCCCGTCTTTGTCACAGGTGGTCAGTAGTCACATTTGTGGGACCCCCCTCCGTGGTACGATGTCACATATTTCGCAATTTTACACCTAGAACTGAGTAAATTAATACAGCAGTTCCAAAATTATACAGTACAAACCTTTATAGCCTCAGATAGAACATTTTCTTAAGTTTTTCCTTTACAGTTTAAATTTTGTGTTTTCATATTTTGGATTTTTGAGATGTGGCGTCACGAGGCTTATGACCCCCCGACCCCTTGTCACACAATGTCACATTTCGTCGACCGCCCCCCCTCTTAACGTGCGACGTAGTTTATGGATAGCACCTAATTTGATTTTTGTTTCAGCGTTACTTTGTTGTTGATAAAGGAATTTTGGTGTACGCAAAAAATCCATCAGATATCGCTCGGGGAAAATTGCACGGATCTGTTGATATTGGCCTGTCTGTGATTTCTACAAAAGAGAAACGTAAAAGACTGGACATTGACGCGGAGGAGTTTATTTATCACCTAAAAGCCAAAAGTGTCGAACAGTTCGTCATTTGGGTGAAACAGTTAAAAGCGCATAGATTGTACAGGCAACACCTCTTAACATATGGCACGAGGGAATTACCATTGATCAGAACTCAAGGAACAGCGACTTTGGACGAAGTCGACAGTCCAACTGTGAGAACTAGTAAGTTTTTAATATTCGGGGGAAAAAATGAACTGAGAATGGTGTGCAATAAGCCTTACAGTACCTACTTCTATACGTTGTTCACATAAACATTTTTGAGCAATCTGTAAGTTACTAAAAAAAAATATTATGAGCCTCACCCTCATAAGTTCATAGAAGAGGTGTAACTTCTTTTGTTTTTAATATTTTAATTACGGGAAATTATTACACATTTTAAGAGGGCACTTTGATGTTTATGTCATGTGAAAATTCTCACATGGACAGATCGTCGCATTCATACCAGTTTTATTTACATAATATAATCTACAGAAAAACATTTTTAATATGAATTGCTTGTAGTTATATCAACATCATAACCTCACATTATGGCCGAAAATTGTTCTGATATCTGAAAATAGAGAATATAATATTTAATATTTTCCTTTCTGAATTTACGTGGAATATATATTTTGAGTTCCTACCGTAAATATACAAACCCATGATTTGCGTCCAGTTTGTACGTCAAATTACAGAAACTATTTTGTACTTCAATTGTTAGTAATATTAAATGTCAGATTCAACTTTATATGTTCATCCTTGTCGTATTTTGCGAATCAAAATGCAACACACTATAAACTTCTGTCCTTGTCAGTTTCATATAATTTAGGAGACAAACTAACTTCCCCTCTTTTGTCAGTTCTACTCCCCTTGATTTCTTACTTCAAACAGATACGTTGCTAAAGAAGTTCATTCAGTGTTTTATTTTTGCCCTTAATTCGTCGCAACAATTGACCACTGCCAGTTTTTCTTTCCGCGTTAAATCATTTCCTTTTCCAGGCACTTTGTTAAATAAATTATTATTTTGCTTTGGTATGATATAAACTTTTTCTGACATAATGTTTTAATCAAATTAAATTTATTTGTTTGTTTACTGTTTCCATAGCAATTTTGAATTTGATTCGTATGTATTTTTACCACCCATGCGAACTGAAAAAAGCTTAAAAATTTGTTTAGAACTGCCAACATAAGTCACCAATCTGGTGTGCAGTCAATATGTGAACGACGTATACCTACTTATTCTGTCTTATGATTCACAGAGAACTGAGCGAAACGTGAACTTTCTCTTAGGAGAAGATCTGATTGTATTTTATTTTTGCGTTTTTAGAATTACCTCTAACACCGCCAGAAATACACCGTGACGGTTCACTACCACGTGGTATAAAACCGTTAGCTTCGAGTGTCGTTTCTCCCGGAGGCCGGTTAGCAGCGTGGATTATTGATTCGGGGCCTGTGTTAGAATCCACAAATAAAGATATAACGCAAATCCAGCAAAACATTGCTCAACTGATGAGGATTTTGGATCACATCGAAGTCGTGCCTAATTTAAATAGCAGCGCTGAAGTGCAACAAGATGTGAGTTCTTTGATTTTTGCTATTTAGTAATGATAATATGAATAATTTGAATTTTGATAAATGTGATGCCATTCGGTTAGGCACCCATTTTATTAAAGAAACAAGGCAATTCAGAAATAATAAATATTGCATTAGTGTATGAGCACAACTTCTCATAATTATAAATTATAATTTATAGCTTTCAGTTGAGGGTTTTTCACCGAATGTTAAAAAAGATCGAAAGAAATTTGGTTTAAGGAAGAAAAAATCTTCAAAAGGCAGCAGTGTAGATTTGACATCAAATTTTAGCCTTAATCCGGATAATGCATCACCATTATCGGTAAGTGTTTGTTTAAATATATAACTTTAAAATATCAAGTTTTGATTACTATATTATCATTATACAGTATAACCTTAATATAACGAAGCTCAATATAACGATATCTTGATTTAACAAATTTTTCGAAAACCCCTAGACCTGCCTGTAAGAGCTAATGCAAAATATACCTCTACATTACGAATACTGTTTGTCAAAAATCTCTTTATAACGAATTTTCAATCATTGCAGAACATAAATACAAAGTATAATTTATCTCTGTTTAACGATTTTTGTCAACCTTTACATAACGTATCCTACCAATCAATCACACACAATTCCACAATAACAACAACAATTCATGTCTCGACAGGTTCAGACACGTTAAATTTATCATAAGACAATCATTGTTGTTTGATGTAAAGTAATGTAAACACTGTTGTTAGTAAATTTAAAGTTGCAACGGCTGAAAAACGAAAAAGGTGTACGAAAAATCATTAACTATGTAGACGAGAATCCTACAAAGAAAAAATTAGACATTTCTAAAGAGTTCGAAATTCCCGCAAGTACACTGACCACAATTTAAAAGTTTAATGATAAGTTTTCAGAAGAAAATGGAGTTTCTTACCTAGTTAAAACGAATCTTAGACCAACCTAACCTCTATATAACAAACTTCATTATAACGAATTACTTGGTATAACGAATATTTTCTAATTCCCTTCAGCTTTGTTACATCGAGGTTGTACTGTATTTATTAAAACTACCGTATCTAATATTCTAAAATACTTATTCTAGACTTGTTCATTTGCTGGAACATTGTCAACATCGCCGCAGTCGATACCGAACGCTCAGTTAAGCGCCAGCAATACTTCATTAGCTACTGCCAATACATCAGGTATAGCTAGCTTACCTGTATCGACGTCCGTAGCGAGGCCCCATAGCTTACCAGGTCCTGAACACTTAGCGCCATTCACAACCAGTTCGGGACCTTCGAGTATTGGAACAGATAGGCAACTCAGTGGAACGCCAGATCATCAACTACGAGATGATTATACTATTTTAGCAAAGGATAGTAAGTATTTATTTGTATTTACAGGGGTTCCCAAAGTGTGCGCCGCGGCGCCCTGGTGCGTCGTAGAGAATAAAGAAGAGCGCCGGAAACTAAACTTAGGTATTTGAGGCTACAAAATAAACAATTTTTCGTAATTAATAAACGTATTCTTATGTGTCAGTATAAATATAAAAACTCAGCTGCATGTAGTATCATTTTACCCTATTCCGACTAGCTACGGCGCCGAGACAAAATATAAAACCTTTAAGTGCGCCGCGAACTGAAAAAGTTTGGGGACCCCCTGCTCTACTACATACATAGGTGTATACAGGCGCGGATTCAGAAAAAAATATAGGAGGGGATCACGTACAAAGTAATTTTTTTAACTAAAAATTAAAGTTGATAATAACTTTATTAACAAACGTAAAAATGTATAAAATCTTTTAAAATTCAAAAAATTTTAATCATCTATTTTTTGACTGCGAATAATGTAATAATGTCATCGACATCAATGTCAACATCTCGATGAATATTCAACAAAGCGTGATCAGTATTCTTAAGGGGGGTCATGACTCCATAACCCCCCCTTTGAATTCGCGCCTGGGTACTGTGACGTACCCCTGGGATTCAGGGGGGTGCATCACCAACTACGTCACTTCACCAAAGTGATGGTATGCCGCGGGCTAACTTTGACGCAGTGGAGCCGGTCGTGGTTCAAAAATGGGGAGACGTGACTAATAGGACACTTACCATACAAGAGGCCTCCAAATTAAGTTTCCGCTTAATAATGACAATTGGGAAAAGAGATTTTTGGGCGCCTGGTCCACTACCTCGATAGCTCAGAAATTCTAACAGTGGTGACCTCTTGACTCATGCGGCGGTCCATGTGGCCCATGTCCACCATGTCCTCCAGGATGCCCGCCTGGCTGTTTTCCACCCGGAGCTAAATGCAGCATAGTTCAGTGCATGAATCCGTGCCCTCAGAACATGCAGAGCTGCTCAGTTCTGTGCCCGATACCACCGATATCGCCCGTCGACATACCTTCGCCGTGCCCGCCACCACGTCAGAAGATTTGTCTCGAGATACCGCCAGCGATTCCACCCCGACGACAGATATTGTTGGACGTTTCGCCGTGTCCATTTGGTCCATGCCCACCGTCGCCGCATCCCTGTTTCCCCCCAACTACATCATGTTCACCGTGTGGCCCGTGCGGCCCATGCGGGCCATGCGGTCCATGTGGCCCATGCGGTCCATGTGGTCCATGCGGTCCATGTGGACCATGTGGTCCCTGTCCCTGTCCACCGGGCGCAAACATGGGTGCATTCTGTTACACAACCAGCAGCCCATGCAGTCCGTGTCCTCCATGCGGTCATTGTGGTCCATGCGGCCCATGCGGTCCGTGCGGTCCTTGCTGCTAAGCGTGTGAAGAAATCGTGCAGTCTTATCTAATCCTGTATTAATTGACTTATAAATCGACAAATATACACTCATACCCTGCACTTGACAGAACACTCGCAACAACTGTTGCAGTACTGACTCACTATTCGACCGACGATCGCTGACAGCAAGTGACCGCTCTGTCGTCGTACTGGCTAAAGCCCGGTTGATACGCACTGCGTAAAATCGGTACGTTCATTTAACTCAAGCCAAAAATTAAAAATTCTACTTACACAAACGCTCTCAATGACAACAAATTGTCACAGTACATATATGCCTGTCGCCATAAAGCAACGTCCAGATTTTTGGTGATTTAAATTTACCAGTGGAGCAAACCTTTTTTGTTTGACACTTCGTAAACAGGGCAGTCAATTGTGTACCAAACACTCATTAAAGCACTTATTCATTTTTTGTGGTATTGAGAATCCTTTCATATTAACGTTCAAGCGTTACAAACGTACGGGAATTGAGTACTTGCTTGAAATCATCATAACTCGATATTTTGTCTATTGATAAATTTACACTTTTGAATTGATCTAACATATTAAAAAAAAACGTGGAATAATTGAATTCTATCTAAATGGCGAACAGTTCATTTTTCGTTTCATAGAATATTTTCATAATTTGTTGAAGGTTAATGAAATCGTAATATCAAGCCTATTGTTTTAGTTGCTGGTAATTTGAACATATTAAAAAAAAAAACCCGGGTCGCAGTGCCAAAACCCTGCCGACAATATAGTGTATTTGCTTGTATAGGGCCGTGTGGTTTTATACTTTTATTATGTGAAATTAAGTTTGTTTTTGGGCAAAATAAAAAATTTAACCCCTTAATACACCCCTTAAAATAACATTTTTTTCTTAATTGTAATATTATTATCAATCTAACGTCTACACCGAATTAAATACACCCTTCAATAAATAAGTCACTATCTGCAAACTAGTGTTTTCATAAAATTTGTAAGTCCGGTCCTGTCGGGCCGATTTTATTGAAATTTTAGGGTCACTTTTTAATTGCTACTAACGGGTTAAATTTCAATTTTCAAACGATTCTGAGAATTTTTTCGGTATTTTGGGCCCCAAAAACATTTTTCAACCCCTAAAAACTACCCTTAAAATGGCCCGATTAGGCCCATTTTAAATAGGCTTCTTGCGGTGATGGATTTCAATACGTGGCCCAAATTTCGTTGAAATCAATTAACTCTTTCGAAAGTTATCGCGCGTACACATATATATATATATATATATAAATATATATATATATATATAAAAATATATATATATAAATATATATATATAAATATATATATATAAATATATATATATACATATATATATATAAACATTTTTAAAAATGGTGCCAAAGTGTTTAGGAGGTTATGAAACGTCGAGAAATTTTGGTCCGACCCCTAGGTCCCGCCATCCGACCGACGCCAATAGTGTATGTTGCCATATGGCAAATACACTAAAAAAACGTGGAATAATTGAATTCTATCTAAATGGCGAACAGTTCATTTTTCGTTTCATAGAATATTTTCATAATTTTTTGTAAGTTAATGAAATCGTAATATCAAGCCTATTGTTTTAGTTGCTGGTAATTTGAAAAGTGTTTTATTTACACTAATCACCGAACGGGATCGTTTGAAAACAGCAATAGATTCGGATTTAGCTAATCCTGCTAGCCAACATTCAAGTTTGAACAGTATGGTGATCTCATTAAGAAATAGTTTGAATCAAGCTTTACAGCAGAATCAAGAACTAAAAAATCGGTTGACTAAAGTGCATGAAACGTCTGATTTATCTGACT
The DNA here is from genome assembly GCA_034508555.1 of Venustoraphidia nigricollis. Lineage (NCBI taxonomy): Eukaryota > Metazoa > Arthropoda > Insecta > Raphidioptera > Raphidiidae > Venustoraphidia > Venustoraphidia nigricollis. The sequence goes on along the minus strand of JAVRKA010000065.1, from coordinate 1,103,005 downwards.
TATCTTCGGTTGGTCCAGCCTCAGAGGTATGTTTATGTACTTTATTATAGTAGGAGAGCTGATGACACCCGTTTCATGAAGTGTTTGATGCAGATTGAAATTGAGTACGCCAGGTACTGCTCATACAGGAAAGGTTTAAAAAATTTGTGCCAAAAAAAGTGTTTGATTCAAAAGCCAACAAGTATTATTCGAAAGTTAAGTTGGTTTTAAATAAATAAATACATGAGGCAGACACTTTTGAAGGGATTAACATTAAGCCAAAATACCTTAAAGTTGAATTTTCAAAAATGAAAAAATAAGTGATTGATTCACACTGAAATTTTTATAGCAGCTTCATAAGATATTTTTAAAAATATTTGCAAAAAGCCAGACACTTTTTCCGCGGTTTGAGACTATTTTTGGGAAAGTGTTTTAAATCGTGCATAAGTACCCATAAATAAGTTTCCAAAAATAGTCTTAAACCCCGGAAAAAGTGTCTGGCTTTTTTGCAAATACTTTTAAAAATATCTAATGAAGTTACTATAAAAATTTCAGTGTAAATCAATCACTTATCTTTTTATTTTTGAAAATTCAATTTGGGGTATTTTGGTTTAATGTTAACCCCTTCAAAAGTGTCTGCCTCATTTATTTATTTATTTAACCCATTAATGGCCAATTGAAAATGAAAAACGTTATTCTTACAAAGTATTTATTATATGAAGTTAGGAGGGGTTTACAACAAACAATTAAAAAATAATTTTAATACCAACTTATAAATTTAATCAAAACAAATTATAAATTCTAATTGATTTTTTTAATCTAAATAAAAGTTTAACTGTACTCGTTTGAGTACAGTAACCGTAAATGGGTTAAAATCAACTTAACTCTCGAATAGTACTTGTTGGCTTTAGAATCTGACACTTTTTTTGGCACATATTTTTTTTAAACCTTTCCTGTATGCGCAGTACCTGGCGTACCCAGGTAGGAGAAGCAAACACTCATTTACCTAGATACATCTTACCTATATATACTATTGTATAAAATTTTTACCTGAATCAAACACTTCATGAAACGGGTGTCATCAGCTCTAGTACTATTAGTCAGAAACCTCGTCTTACCCGATCACAACAATGACATCTAGCACACGATCCTTAAATAAAAACAATATTTGTTGAAATGAAATGGTTTTTAACGATGTTGATTTCAGGCTTTGTTTTAATTATTGAATTTTTTTAGATTTGTAGACCGTTCAATGCTTCATTAAGCTACAGTTCGTCTTGTGTTAGTGCCAGTGAATTGTTCTTTGATGCTGAAGATACGGGTCATAGTAATGATGAAGTGCTGGTTGTTGAAATGGAAGATGCTGATCAAATAGAGGGTGGCGAGGAAAACGAAGTTCCAGCTCCTTTGAGTGATACCAGTTCTGAAGCTGGCAGCTTAACAAGTGAAGAAGGAAGTGTTAGCTCGGAAAATTCGGAAATTGGAACTGAATACAATGTCGGAAATAGTTGTAAGTATTAAACGATGCCTGCAATATTCCAGTTTTAAAGAGTACAGTAAGACCTCGAATAACGCTGCTCCGCTTAACGCTATTTCAGTTTTACGCGGTTTAAAAAAAAAAAAAAGGTTAGCCACTATAATGTAAATTATGGGTCAGTTTCTACAAAATGATTCAAATGTTGACAGAAGTTTAAAGACAAGACGAAGTGACATTATTGCAATATCTTGCTATCGACAACGGCTTGCTGAACGAAACAGAAAAAGGCAAATGACATTAGATGATTTCTTTACAAAAAACAAATTATGTCAAATGAGGAACCTTCCTCATCACAAACATAACTTCATACTCGAACTTCTATTTGATTTTCATAAATGTTTTATGAACAAAAATCGATATTAGCAATAAAAAAAACCCGGGTCGCAGTGCCAAAACCCTGCCGACAATATAGTGTATTTGCTTGTATAGGGCCGTGTGGTTTTATACTTTTATTATGTGAAATTAAGTTTGTTTTTGGGCAAAATAAAAAATTTAACCCCTTAATATACCCCTTAAAACAACATTTTTTGCTTAATTGTAATATTATTATCAATCTAACGTCTACACCGAATTAAATACACCCTTCAATAAATAAGTCACTATCTGCAAACCACTGTTTTCATAAAATTTGTAAATCCGGTTCTGTCGGGTCGATTTTATTAAAATTGTGGGGACACTTTTTAATCACTACCAAAGGGTTAAATTTCAATTTTGAAACGATTCAGAGAATTTTTTCGGTATTTTGGGGCCGAAAAACCTTTTTCAACCCCCAAAAACTACCCTTAAAATGGCCTGATTAGGCCCATTTTAAATAGGCTTCTTGCGGTGATGGATTTCAACACGTGGCCCAAATTTCGTTGAAATCAATTAACTCTTTCGAAAGTTATCGCGCGTACAAATATATATATATATATATATATACGTATATAAATATATATATATATATATATATATATATATACATATATATATATATATATATATACATATATATATAAACATTTTCAAAAATGGTGGCAAAGTGTTTAGGAGGTTATGAAACGTCGAGAAATTTTGGTCCGACCCCTAGGTCCCGCCATCCGACCGACGCCAATAGTGTATGTTGCCATATGGCAAATACACTAATAAATCTATAATTAATGTGATAAAAAAGTATTTAACAATAAATGCTACAAAATTAAACAAAAAAATTAACAAATTTTCTTATTCTCAGTTCTGTTTCACTCGTGCCTATTATGTACGTATTAAGATGGCCTCGTTTAGCGCTGTTTCGCATAGCGCAAGAATTTATTTTAAACGTATCTCCCGCTTAAGCGGGGTTTTACTGTAATTAAAAAAAAAGACTATAATATATTGGTTTTTGTTTGTTTTCAGTAACAGAAGGCGGTGTGTCAACTGTCCAATGTATGACTGGAAGAAGAACAAAGTTGCCAGTTCCTAAGCCTAACACTGAGGGCTTGTCACTTTGGAATCTTCTGTGTAAAAACATAGGCAAAGACTTATCTCAAATATCTATGCCTGTTGCTCTCAATGAACCTTTGAATATGTTGCAGGTCAGTTATTATTACAGTTGACTAAAGATGCTTGTATTATTTTATTTAAAAATCGAGCTGGGCGGAGTAATGGTGACAGCACTAGACTCGCATTCGGGAGGTCCGGGTTCGAATCCCGGCGGGGGCAGATGTGGCTGGGACTTTTTCCTACTGCCTCTCGCCAAAAACGGTAATTCCTGTATCGGCCATCTTGATTGAGGTTTTCCATGGTTTCCCTCAATTAATTCCGGATAAATATCGAGATGGTTCCTTATTTGAGGCCATGGCCGATTACCTATCAAACTCCTAGTTCAAAAATTACCTACCTTATCCTAATTTCCTATAATTCCTTCATTCGCCCATTGCTATTACATAAGTTGAAGTTTTAAAAATGTAAAACGGGAAGTGGTAGATGAAAAAATAGTAATAGTGCAAATGGCGTCTGTTATGACATAAAGTCGAGAAACAGACGTTAAACGCATTATTTTATTATTATTATTTATTTATTATTTTATTTAAATCTCACACGCAACTCTGAAAACAAAGAATATTAAAAAAAAAATGAAATTAATGTTCGACTTCGACTAAAAGACTGACTTTCTTAGTACTTTTCCCTTGAGAACCTTAGATAATTTACATACAAAATAGTTAATCGAAAATAAACGGAATATTTTGTGATTACAGAGACTATGTGAAGAATTAGAATATTCTGAGTTGTTGGACAAGGCAGCTGAGTTGAACGATCCTTACGAAAGAATGGTATATGTGGCAGCATTTGCTGTATCGGGCTATGGGAGTTCATATTTTAGAGCTGGAAACAAGCCCTTCAATCCTTTACTCGGTGAGACCTACGAATGTATTCGTGAAGATAAAGGATTTAAATTTATTTCTGAACAGGTATTTATTAATCATTTCTTTCAAAAGTAAACAGTTATTCGCGCTCTCTCGCACTCACAAAAAGTTATCGTACTCGCACTCGCTCTAGCTTTATTTTGTTCCGTCAAAGGTACATCCCGCTTTTCCAGGATGGCAGAGTGAACATTCTCTCTACTTATTGCGACGACGTTAACAGGGGTAACTTTGTTATTAGTGGAGATAGAAAGTCGGTTAAATGGGCAAAGTAGTGCAGAAATTTGTGCTCATTAACGTCCCGTCGAAAACACAATTGAATTTTGACACCCTATGAATTTATTCAGAAAATAGCGAAAATTGCCATTTATGAAAACTGGCCATAACTTTTTTATTTATGAAGATATCTGAAAATTTCTTTAACCATTTTTTGATGAAATTTTAAGGTCTTTTTGGTGGTGTAGGTTTATTTTTTTATTTCCACCACATAATGAGTTATTGATATGAACTTTGGTTTTTCTTATGGACGCCATTTTGGATTTTTAGATATTCGAATTCTGCTTATTTTTCTGAATAATTTGATATAACATATCCTATATCTAAACGACAATGAAAGCTACAAAACTGACCAAAATAGCTTTTTGACGTTATCCATAGTGATCAGAGTGTGCCGTGTAAAATAAAATTTGTTGAAACAAATACATACCGACAGGTTAACAATCTGTTAAGCGATCGCTACAGTTTTGCTAATTCATTTTATTTGATTTACTCTCTAAAATGGCTCAAGCATTTTTAAATTTAGAGAAATACGCTATTTTTTGCGCATACATTCACCGTAACAAAAATACCACGTTGGCTCAAACAGAATACATGAACCTTTATCCAGAAAGGCGACAGCCTAATTCAAAGACTTTTAGGGCTTAGGTTAAAGAAATTTTCAGATATCTTCATAAATAAAAAAGTTATGGCCAGTTTTCATAAATGGCAATTTTCGCTGTTTTCTGAATAAATTCATAGGGTGTCAAAATTCAATTGTGTTTTCGACGGGATGTTAATGAGCACAATTTTCTGCACTACTTTGCCCATTGAACCGACTTTCTATTTCCAACGTCGGTTGAGACACCCTGTATATTTAAGCGTCTATAATCTACAATCTCTCCTCTCTTTCTCAAATCATTATATTAAATTCGCTGCTAGCTCGCAGCTATTTGTTATGTTGCAAAATCTATTTGTTCCATATTTTACTGTTTGTAGGTATCTCACCATCCACCTGTAAGTGTTTGCTATGCGGACAGTCGTAATTTTATTTTTTGGCAAGACGCGCGTATAAAGACAAAATTTTGGGGTAAATCTATGGAATTTCAACCTATCGGTATGGTGAATTTACAATTACCGCGAACCGGAGAATTCTACCAATGGAACAAGGTGACGACATGTGTCCATAATCTTTTCAGTGGACAACGATGGGTCGACCAATACGGAGAATTAAAAATCACCAGTAACACGAATATAACGTGCAAATTAACATTCGTTAAGGTATGTTTAAATTTTTTTTAACTATTAAATCGTTTAGTAGGGATGTTGACTATTTTTGGGAAAGTGTTTTAAATCGTGCAGAAGTACCTAATATAGTCACAAATATTTATTAGTTTTATTTAAATACGACTCAAGCTTTAAAAATCATGTATTTTAAATCGCGTTTCAAATTTCGCTCCAAAACGCCAATACTTGTCACTTGCCATGACGTCATACAGTCATAAACGCTGGTAGTGGTTACGATAGTTATACGTAATTTGACGTTTCCTATAAATAAATAATAATAAACTAGCGGTACCCGTGCGAATAATTCGCACTAAAATTCGTTTCTAATTTCTCACACTCTTTATAACTTCCCCTCTTTTTGTTGTACTACATTACGAAGCTCAGTGACAGTTCAAGAAAATATCTTTCTAAAACTGTCATATAGAAACACAAATATAGAAAACGTTGAAGCGCTGCCATACGAAAAGTATTTATACGTGAATTTTGATTACAAATTAAACAAAAAAAATTTACCGACCGTCAATCATGTTGACGTTTCAAAGTTAGAACCGTCAGATGGTAGCATTGCTACATACTGAGTAAATGTATATCTATATATATAATTGTTATAATTAATTATTTTGCAAAAACGAAAGCAATAATAGATTTTTTAATTTTTGGTGCACATAGAGCAAGTAATTATCTATAAAATGATATAAAATTTATGTGGAGTAATTGTGAGGTTTTTTTTCGAAAAAGGGAGGCAAACATCTTAACCTTAGCATATTAATATATATGATTACGCACTCTAAATATTAACCAAACAATGAAACCTTTTGACAGCGTGACCAGCGTTCTTCTCTATGACAGCGTCTGATAATGTTTATGACGTAATGCACTCTGATTGGTGTTCGTTGTCACGTGACTTGAGAGTGATTTAATTACGTTTTATTTATAAAATATTTATAAAATATTTTATTTATAAAATATTTATAAAACCAAACAATGAAGTTTTTTGACAGCGGCGGAACCTATGACGTCATGCGCTCTGATTGGTGTTTGTTGTCACGTGATATGAGAGTGATTTAATTACGTTTTATTTATAAAATATTAATTAAATTCCTTAAAAATAAGGATAAATATTGTGTTCTTTAGTATTTCTATCAGAGAAACTACTTCTTAATGTTAAAATTATGTTTTTATTTGAATACAGTCAACATCCCTATTACATCTGTTCATTTTAAAATTAAATAAAGCCCAACGTTTTAAATTTACATCAATGTTATTATAGTGGTGATGTACTTATCATTCTCGTTACAGGCAAGCTATTGGTCAGCGAAGAGACATGAAATATACGGTGTTATTACTAACGAAGACGGCAAAGTTATCAGAAAATTATTTGGTAAATGGTCCGAAGCATTATATTGTGGACAGGCTCCGTCTGCAAAATGTATATGGAGACAAGGCACAATGCCTGAAGATTATGAATTGTATTACGGTTTTACCAGATTTGCAATCGAATTAAATGAACTCGGTCCCGAGGCCCCGCTCTTGCCGACCACTGATACCAGATTAAGACCCGATCAGAGGGCTTTAGAAAGAGGTGATTTAGATGCGGCTGAAACGTTAAAACTTGAACTGGAACAATCTCAAAGGGAACGCCGGAAGAAATTTGAACTCGACGGAATTCAGCACGAACCTAAGTGGTTTAGGTAAGTAAATAATTTAACATTTGTGACATTAAAAAAATATGTTCTTCTTCAGAATTAATTTTTCCCATAAACACTGTTGTTTTTACTGCGCGAAATTTCCTAGCGCGTTGATTTTTTCTCAAAAATGACTACCATTTTGAATTCGCTATTATTAGTTTCACCTGTTTGTATGTTTGTTTGGAATTTTTGACGTGAAATTCACCTACTTCAAAACGTCAGATTAAACTGAAACTTTGTACACTTATCAAAGACCGATGACAATACAATAATTTAATAAGTTTGTCCCATTATCTTAACCAAGACCTACAGGGTAAAGCATCTTATCTACTTCAAAACGTCAGATTAAACTGAAACTTTGCACACTTATCAAGGACCGACAACAAAACAATAATTTAAGAATAATAATATTGACTCTACCAACAGTAATACATATATTAACAAAATAAAATTACGTAGTATTTTATATCAATAAAAACTAATTGAACAGTATTGCAAGTAATTTTATTTTGTTAATAATTTAAGAAGTTTCTCCAATTATCCTGACTAGGACCTTCAGGATAAAAAAACTTGAAAAATAACAGCAAGCACGCTAACCTGTTGTACAGTGACGTACGTTGAGTTGCCTACCTTATAGTTAGATGCAATTTGTTTTAAAAAAACTAAAACAACACGCTTTTATGAACTAAAAAGTGCAAAATAATTTGACAACAAAATTAGCTTTACTGTCAAAATAGTGGAGTGCTATCTACTTAAGGTAGTTGTCGTGGTTAAGGCACACCGTCAGAAAATTCTTAATTTTTGTATACTTATTAAGGACATGATAATACAATTACCCTGAAAATTTGAAGTCGATCGACCGTATATAATCCGAGATAAATTCAATTAAAATTAGATAATTAACATTGATTGTATACGATCTCTGTAGTTCGGAACCAGTTTCTTATTTATAATAAAAGAACTAACTGTCAGAAATTTTCCAAAAACTGACAGTCTTTCAGTGCATTTGTTATGAGTTTAAAAAAAATAAGAAAAATTTTTGACCGTCTAATTATTTATAAAAAACGGTTTAAAGTTCAACAATTTATAGAGAAGTATGCATGCATAACGCATATGAATACTGTATGGGTTACGTTTCCACGGGTACAGTCTTGCGTACAAATTATGGATCACTTAGCTACAAGCTAGTATACTTTTGTGGCGCGTATAATCTATAACTTTTTGACAATATTGTACCACGACAACTACCTTAAATTTTCATGTTAGCTCTACGTTTACAATTAGTAAATGAAAAATTTATTACTGATATTAAGCACTCCATACTTTTTACAGTAAAGCTAATTTTGTTGTCATAAAAGCGTGTTGTTTTAGTTTTTTTAAACTCTAATTTTATTCATGGTCACTTTAATTGAGCTTTATAATTTTTTCAGTAGGAAGATTTTGGAAAACGGTGAAGAAAGCTGGGAGTATAATGGCAAATATTGGGAAGTCCGAAAAAATCCAGGATTCGTCAACTTAACGTTTGAGGCACTGTGGTGACCTTAATTTTGAATAGTATTCCATTTCTGAAACAAATAAATATTGATAGTTTTTATTTATATGTATCAGCTACAAAAAAAAAATGGTTTAGGTGGCTGTGAAAGTTTGTAGAAAATTATGCTGAACGTAAATCAATCAATCTTGATTGTATATAATAGACAAACCGCGATTTATAAATTGATTAGATGCAGGCAATAAAATAATGCTGTTTAGACCGATGCAAAGGAGGCAAACGAAAAGGTTTTGTTGGTTCGGTGTGTTGGCGTTTGCTCACAATCCGTAACATGACGGTAACACCGAAGGGATCGAAACATTTGAGCGAACGCTGTGTGGATGTGCACCGAATGCTAGTCGACTCTCGATAATTTGACAGTCGTCAATTTGAATCTATCAGTAATTTGAAATTTTTCCCCGGTCCCTTGAAACATACTCAATAAATTCAATAAAATCGATATTAGTTGGTCCCTTACAATTAATTCCAGATAAACATCGAGATGGTTCCTTATTCAAGGTCATGGCCTATCAAACTCCCAGTTCAAAAATTACCTATCCTATCCTAATTTCCTATAATCCCTTCATTCGCCCTTTATTATTAGTTAAGTTGAAGTTTTAGAAATGTAGAAAATAACGGAAAGTGGTAACATGGAAAATTGTAATGGTGTGAATGGCGTTTGTTATGACATAAAAGTCGACAAACGGACGTTAAACGAATTATTATTATTAATTGGTCCCTTCTGGAATTTGAAGTTGAAGGAATAGTATCTTGCCCGGCAACATTGAATAATTTAAAGTCCGGGCTTCCCTACTTTCTATAATTTGAAGAGTTTATCATGCACAGACCTGTCTTTTGTTTACTTACATGTACAGAACTTCTTTTCAAAATGCAGTGTTTCAGAATAGTACATTACGAATTTTGATCAAACTCTTGTTTACTTGATTTTTTCCTCCTTCCCTTTTGCAGAGGCGGCGGCAGACTTGGGCCACCGCCTACGGCCTCGCGGTCTAAGGGGCCTCGCGTCTTGAAGATTTATGTATTACTTTAAAGCCTAAACTAAATAATGGTGAAATTCAACGTCAACACTGGTTAGTTTATTCAAATTCTCAAAATTAAGTTTTCTGTTTTCCATGCAGACTATTTGGAAACTTACAAACTCAGATGGTACAGGGAAGGTGCTGTGACCCCTTCTCCCTCTTATCTCACGTGAGATTTTTCAAAATTTGTATTCGTAGGGTAAATGCGTTGGACTTATTTAAAAAAAAAATATTGTCGGATTTTGCAGTATTTTAGTCAAGAAACATGTTGAATTTTAATTTAACCCAATTTTCTCGCAATTTTACACTGTTTTTTGACAAAAAAAATTACGTGATATTTGCCGAGACCCCTCCCCCCACCCTCTCCACCACGTGAGATTGGGCGAGTTTCGGCTCGACCCCCTCCCTGCTCCACTGAACACCTCAAGTAATTTATGGACGCCACCAAAGGGCCTCGCAAGATGTACCTTGTCCACGCCAAATCTAGGTCTTGCGCCGCCACTGTCCTCTTGGTTATTTAAACTCCTGTTATTTTGAACTCTTGGTAATTTTAAATTTTTCTCTGGTCAAATTATCAAGAGCCGACTGTATAAATTTTCGTTTTTAAAAATGGCCTTCGTTCAGCACCTCCGCTTTCGTTCCGTTTTTCTACGCCATTTTGTTCAGATATAAAAATGCGATGAGGTATAAGAACGTCGTAGTCTATCTTGCATCAAGCATATACAAATAATGCGGATTCACATCCACGGTCAAAAACCTGCATCATATTTCTAAATGTTACAAATTTACATTTACGCTTGAAAAAAATTAAATAAATTACTCTTGATTTATATGGAGGACCGCGATATTGGTGATCTCGGTAGGCGAAAAAGTTTAGGAAACGCTGGTTTAGAAAGTGGTCAAATTTATATTTCACGGAGTTTGTTTATCGTTGAATCTTAAATGTAACAAACGTATTGTCACTAAAGTATCTTTAAAAAATTATACAAATTGTTTACGAAATTAGCCTACCGTAGTAGATAATCGTTTCGGGCGCTTTCCAATTATCTTAGCTCCAGTGACTTTGTTGCCTGTGAAATGGAAAAATGCGTTTAATTATCTGTGACTTTATGCATGAAAATGGGTATAATTTTTTCACTCGACTACATTTTTGGATCGAGACTGAATTATAACTAATCGCTCACTGCCCGACTCTTGTCCTGTTTCTGTGAGTCGACTTGTCGGTTACTAAATGGAGATCTTAATTTAATTGAAAACAAATGGCAATCTTAAATCTAGATTTAAAACTCAAAGTCATATAAGAAACTGAGCATTTAATGTAATTTTAGACCATCACTGGAATGAAAAATTTATCTTGTCAGAAACATAATCATTTTACAGATTGAATGATTTGTGTAAGACTCATAATATAAAAATTATTAAGATCTAGATCAGATCATTTGATTTGTAATATATGGTAAACGATAGTTTAAAAAGTTAAATAAATTTTTATTTGTAAATATTATTATTTCTATAGCTCTGTACAAAATTATTGACAAAGAAAGTGTAAATAGCAAAATTATTCTGCAGCTTTTTACTCAAAACAACGAAAATATAATAATGCATAACAAGCAACCCTAATAATTTGAAGTAATGAAGCTACATATATTGAAAACATAATAAATGTGCTGGTTTTTATACAGAAATAGATAATGGGTTTGTTAATTACTTTCTTCTTTTTGATAATTTCCATCAAAATGATGAGAGCCAATCGATTAATCTGTCGAAAGTAATCATGCTAACAATTTATTTTGTGACTGGTTTCTATATTCTTTATTACATAACTTTTTTATTATCCATTTTACGACTAAAAGTTTATCCAGTAAAGTTGTAGAGAATTAAATTCTTAACGAAAAATCTCTTATCAATTTATTTGTAAAATGTACTGTTGCGGAGATATCGCTAGAATTTTCTTTTCACAAGATGGAGGCCAAATGGAGTGATCGCCGACTTCGAAAACTCAATTTTAAACTTACACCGCCCCGCCCCTCCTACACGATAATTTTAAAAACCTTGTCCTACCCAAAATTCAAGGTTAAATGTAACATTTATATGAACTAAAAAATAGAAGGCGTATGCGGTTGTAATCTATGCACCTAGTAATTGGAGGGATGGATTATACAGCTGCGGGGGGGGATCCACTGAGGGACGGGTACAAAGTAAGAATGGTGTCGATTTTTGACTGGTTGGCACATTGTACTGCATACAAAAGATATTTTCTTTTTACACCAACATAACTTTTATGCCACCAGACATGCGTAGTGCGCTCACCTCGTCGAATCCCTTAATCGGTTTTACCCCCCTTGTGTAAAACCCTAGTACATGCTCTGTCTCTATATTCCTTTGTTTATGTTGTCATCAACTTGGTGTGTGCGCATGCGTGATGCGGCTCCCATCAATTTGCTGGAAATCCTCAAAAAGGAGAAATCAACGATTAATACAATGACGATGCAATTTGGATTATTGTAGATTGATTTAAGGTTCAAATCATTATGGTTGCTATTGTCTTGCATCGCAAAAAAAAATATGTAAAGTGCACTGACAAATATTGTACAGCAGTGTAGTGAAAATCACTATTAAAAAATAATTTAAACGTCCTATTTTGATAATAAAATGCCTATTTTTGAAGTTTAACTTCTTTAACGACGTATCTGTTTGAAAAATGTAAGAAATAGAGGGGAAGTAGAATAAACAAAGGGAAAGTAAGTTTGTCCCCTAAATTACATAAAACTGACAAGGACATAAGTTTATAGTGTGTTGCATTTTGATTCGCAAAATAGTAAGAAAATTAAAATTACGAACAATTGAAGTACAAAATAATTTCTGTAATTTGACGTACAAACGGTAGGAACTCATATATTTCATGTAAGTTCAGAAAGGAAAATATTAAATATATTCTCTATTTTCAGATATCAGAACAGTTTTCGGAATAAACATTTTATAAATACAAGTATATACTGAAACGTCACATAATGTGAGGTTATGATGTTGATATACTACAGACAATTCATATTAAAAATGTTTTTCTGTAGATTATAGTATGTAAATAAAACTATGTTATGAATGTGACGATCTGCCCATGTGAGAATTTTCACATGACATAAACATCAAAGTGCCCTCTTAAAATGTGTAATAATTTCGTCGTAATTATAATATTAAAAACTAAAGAAGTTAAACTTCTTATGTGAGTTTATGAGGGTGAGGCTCACTATAATTTTTTATTTAATACAAAGGCTGTTTCCATAGTCAAGTCTTGAGGGATAGGGTTTCTTATATGGTAAGAACATTAAGAGCCTTTTATTCCTCAAAGGTTGTCTTCGTCTGCATGAGGACTAACCAAACTAGCTTCGACGGTAAACACTAAAATGTGCAATCATTTTCTTATTCATGTAATACAATGCTTTGTGTATTCCTGTAAAATAATTTAGACATTTTAAATTAATAACGTAAACAGATTATTATAGGTACTAAAGTGGCAGTATCAAATTAAATTTGTTACTTTTCAAAGTTGGTGCTGGGACAGTTGTTTGTTAATGTTAAATTTGTTGTGTTTATAATAATAATTAAAAAAATGGAATTTTCATATTATGTTAATAACGTGTAAGAATATAGATGCCTAACAAATTAGAATAAGAACTAAGTTGACTTTCCCTTTTAGATTTTTAAATAAATATATAATACAAATCATTGTAAACTGCTTTTAAATCAGTTTTTGCAGTTGATAGCCTAAACATTTTAGGTGAAAATGTTTTACCTTTGATTAAGCAGTCTAAAGTCGCAACTTTTCTCTACACTGTATTTTTTATTCTGAATAAAATCTCAAAATTCTGTAGAAATTTTGTAACCGATCTGCTTGGAAAGTAAGTTCAAGAAGCTCGGAGAGCTTAAATGTTATGTCGTTAAACGTGAAACATTATAGCTACGCACTGTTTAATTGAAGGTAAAAACTTATATTCAATATGCTAATAACATTTCGATATACGCTTTTCATCAAGCGCATGCTATTAAAGCTCGGACAAATTATATGCATTATGCACTGATGCATAAAGTTTCCAGTTCATTTCTGTTGCGCTTGATGGTTTCAATTTCGAACAAATACTTTTTATTATTTTTACATAAGACGCGTTCGTTTTATGGGCCGACTTTACCCTTTAAAATTCAAAAAAAATTTAGTCTTTGCTGCTAAATCACGTCGCGAACGTTTATATGTCAATTTTGAAAAACTCATTTGAAATATTATATAACTAGTAGCTGGAAAGCTGTTATGCATATTTGGGTAGGTATTTGAGGTACTGTGAAAATTTGTACAATAACTCTTTAGCAATATCCGTTTACAAAAACACAGACTGGCTGAAAGGTAGCAAGGCTTTTAAATTAGCAAAATTTTTGACTAAAAAAAATCCTTGAGGCATTTGGGAAAATAAAAAAGCCAGATCTTTTAATCGGCAGTTGTCTGACGTGCAGAACGCTGCCGACAATATAGTGTATTTGCTAATACAGACAGTCTTGCGTTGCGACCCATTTCTGTCAGGTGTTAAAGAACTAGGAAAACGCAAATATGCATTACGCCAAATACTTGTAATGTCAATATACGCTGTCTCTCACACTTCAAGGTACCCATAGCGCTTGTTCACTCGCACTCACATAAACATATTAATCGCCTGGCAGATAAAATGCCCCAGCGAAATGACCTGTCTTTTTGAATATGTCTATTTTTAGTTATCAATATTCGTCCGTGTAAATTTCAACGTGTCTCGAAAATAGTTTTTTTGTCTTAAAACATACAATTTTGCAAGCACCTGGCTAAGTTTTAGATCCGATTAAAAGATCTGGCTTTTTTATTTTTCAACTTCTTAAATACTACATTTCAAAGTACTAAAAATTTCAAAATGCTTCAAGGATTTTTTTTTTGGTCAAAAATTTTGTTAATTTAAAACGGTTAAGTCTCACAACCATCCTTCAGCCAGGTCTGTGTTTTTGTATTCGAATATTACTAAAGAGTTATTTTACAAATTTTCACAGTGGCTCAAATACCTACCCAAATATGCATAACAGCTATTGAGCTATAGAACTGAGCCTCCAAGTGCTCCATACACTAAGATACGTCTTGCGACACATAGTTTTCATGATGTTTCATCATAAATTACGTTGCATCAATGAAATTGTATAAGTCACATGACTGGATGTGAACATGTATGCCATTGAAACTTGTTGTTTGCTAGTTTCATTGCAATCATTTGTAATAAAATGGAATCTAGTCGAAAACCATCATGTGTTTGAAACATGGGGCTAGTCTTTGTACTATTGTGGTGTTAGCTAAATGCTGCAAATGGTACCACAGTGTTTTATGAAAGATAGATTGTAGATTATAGACGCTCAACAATGAAACCTTAATATCGATACATGCATTGCAACACGTATTTTTGTGTGTGAGGTGCTGGAGAGAGCATAGAACAGACGCATTCATTATTTCCACTTTCATACGACGCGATCTGAATACAATTTAGGTTGGCTTTGGCATTTTGTAAATCAGTCTGCAGAACCTTCTTCTTCTGAGACAGATCTCCTGACCACAATTTACGGTGCTCCTGTGGTAATTAAAATTGTATATTTATAATTCCTGAAAGTTGTATGCATGACTGGATCCATGGTTACAACTCGGTTGACTGTCTCCTACTGTTAGATGAAACTGAATATGTAATCTTGGAGCGTATCTTTGATTTATCATATACAGTCGATGATTTATTGTAGCTATTGGTTTTTTTTATTGTTACTAGTAAATTTATTTCTCAAATCTTGCAATAATTCACGATCATTTATCTCATTAAAAAATATAATTGGCTTAATCCGAATCCATAGAAAGTTAGAATTTATTTATTTTTTTTATTTTTTAACGGGAAATTGGACAATTCAAATATAGTTAAACTAAATTAAAAAATTGCGACGTTTCGTTAAATCTTTTTAACTTCTTCAGGCACAACTTTAACTAGTTAACCATAACATAATTTTTTAATTTGGTATAATAGGTTTTGTCTGCTATAATTGTTAAAAAACATTCATTGTTGTAGCACTATATTAGAAAAATTTATTATTCCAACACGTCACCGTCGGGGTTTAAACCCGAATCTTTCCACTTTCGCGGCGGAATGAGTAAATCAATTACTCTACGGTGCAACACAATTCAACCTTTTAATCCTTCATAATATAGCGATTTACAACACTTAATTCACTACATGCGAGAGCCAATTATTTTTAACTATAGCTAGACATTAACTCTCACAGTAGCGAGGGAATGAATCAAAGATGAACTTTCCATTATTATACCAAATTAATTCAGCTGGTACGTAGCTACAAGCGTATGTAAAATATCTACTAATATAATTTTTAATTTAGTTTAACTATATTTGAATTGTCCAATTTCCCGTTAAAAAATTAAAAAAAAACTTATTAATTATAATGGACGTGAACAATATTGAGAGTTACAATTTATTTTAAATTTTCTTAAAAAGTTTCTCAATTTAATAATTGCGCCTCATATATTGCTGCACTCATCAGCGCTGGCCCTAGCCCTTGGTCAGGGTAGAGCCAGATTGTCTTTCAGCGCCCTTTGGTCGACTCTCACTTCACGTAAATTGTACTTCGGTTTTATGTTAAATAAATAATAAGTTCATAATTTTTTTTGCAAACATCTACATTTGTTGAATTTAAATTAAATTAAGTAGCTTTAATTATTATACTTCTATATGGAAATCGACGGATTTTTCAGCGTGTCACGTTATAGATTTTTAAAAATCAAATTTGGCAGCACTGCTCCCGCGCCTCTCAAAAGGCTCCATCAAAATTTTATTTTGCGCTGGAAATTATTTTTCGCATTTGGTTTTTCGGTGCCCCTTGCTACCTGGTGCCTAGGGTGATCGCTTCTCTCGCTCTAACCCAGGGTCGGCGCGGGCACTCATTACACTTCCAGATTACATATCTAACTTCGAAGTTTAGTAATCTGAGAGAGTCAACTATAAGTATGCATAATATTTTAATTCATTTTGTGCAAACCGCAGCTACGAAGAGCACAGTGAAATAAAGAAAAAAATTCTGAATAGAAAAGTCAGTGGCGGATTTACCATTAGGCCCGTGAGACCCAGGCCGAAGGCGGCATGATTTTAGGGCCGGCAAAATTTTAGAGACGACAAAATTTCAAAAGTAAACAATGTTAGGACAGTTGACATTTAAAAATTAATTTATCATCCGTTGTCCGAATGTACGGTTCTTTGGCTTCATTAGATGTTTAATTTCAATAATCACTTTCCCATAGAGCAAAAAGGGCGCCATATCGGACGGGACCTAGGGCGGGATCGAACCAAAATCTGCCACTGAGAAAAGTCCAACTTAGACATTTTTTTTTATTCAATGTATTGTCATATCACCAATAAGTAGGGGATATTGGCGTGGTTAATTAATATTTTTTGCATTTCGCTCAACTTATTGGTGGTAATTAAATTAATAGTACATTGAATAAAAACATGTCTAAAAGCCAATTCAGATTAGCCGTTCTCGGTTACGATTCACCGGTCCGGTTCGGTTTTCGATTAATCTAGGCAGCTCACACTATCCCGATTCGGTTTTACGATTATTCTCGGTGCGCATGCGCAATTTCGAAATATGATTTGACGTTTGATGTGTAGTTAAACGTCAACAAAAACAGCTGGCTAGTCACGTGACTCCAGCAAGCGTTCTCATTGGCTACGGTTGCGAACGGTCCGGTTGAAATTAGAGCTGAACCTAAACGTTCGAACCGAACCGCAATCGGGAACGACTACGCCCTGATTGGTCGAGCTCCCTACCGGACCGGTGAATCGTAACCGAGAACGGCTAGTCTGAATTGCCTTTAAGTTCTTTTCTTCTCAGATTTTTTACCTCTATATCATCCTGTCCGTAGGCGATCGATCTGAGATACTGTATATAAAAAATGTCACAAATTGCACCATGCATATTATGTAACACGTTTGAAGAACATGTTCTTTCAAAGCCCACCTAAATTAATATTAGATAATAGCGCATCGTGCGTCCTATCTTCTAAATAGAAAATATTGAACAGCTTGTGTTATAAAATTACTTAATATGAAACGATAACAAATGAGTTAAGAATTGGTATTCATAATTATTTATTGCCATTATTATTTTACATGTCAGAGTATTATAGTAGACATTATATTGTATAGCAATATATTATTATTACAAGATAAAACACAATAAAATGTGAATTATGTTTATGGTTTTTATTTTTTTTCACTTGAAAGAACAGTTAAAATCCGTTCAGAACATCAGATCCCACCAAAACATAAATGCGAAAAAGGGCCAAGTTTGATACAAAGAACAAGTGGATTTTGCCGAAAAGAAGAAGAGAGCTCTAAGAAGGTGTCAAGTTTTCATTTGGGTTATTCTTTAAAATGCCTCTGATTCAGAATAAATTAATTTGGAATAACTTTCCGAATCCTTATCAAATTCGGTATACTTGTAGAAAACGACACTAAATTCAATGAGTACACCCAGAGATTGTAAAATATGCTCTCGGGAAATTTTAATTGTGGTCGCAAAATTCATTTTATTAATGTTTTTATTAGCTGTGATAAGCATTAAGCTTCACAAAATGTGACTTGCTGCTTAAACATTTCAAAAAATATGTTTAACCCTAAAAATTGAATAAAAAAACGTGAGATTCGTCAAGATTTCGAATTACGGGAAGGCAAATTAACATTTTGAAGTTTTTTCTTTACAAACTTATGTTAAAAATACTGATTATACTCAATAATTTTTTTCAAATTTAATTCTGTACAAACATTTATGTAAAATTTAAACTAATTTTCTCGTTTTATTTGATTTTAAATCGTTTATACCTGTTTATTAATTGAATGTCGATAATTAAAGGTGTAAATCCTTTGGGTGATTTTAAGAAGAAAAGTTAATATCAACATTTATTCTAAACCTCTTGATTTTTGAGCTATAAAGTTATATTATAAAGTCAAGAAACGGACGTTAAACGCATTATTATTATTATTACCTAAGAATCATACGAAAATTATGATAAAAAAGTTATATTTTTCTTAAAACTTTAACACTGTAGCTCAAAAATTTAGAGGTTTAGGACAAATCGTCGGCTTAGAGAGTGAAGCCTGCTAAGTCCACTTTTTGACGTTTTTGAGATATTGGTATCATTTTTTAAAGGAAAGAAAGCTCTATAGATTGGATAAATTATATAAGTTCTATATATCTCCGCAATGTCAGTTATATCTATCCCCTCAAAATCAACGGCGAAAACCTGTAAGTTCGCTTCAAGTGGCCATTTTAAGTGCAAATGTCAAACTAATCGTGACGCGTGTGTTGAAGAAAGTTATTTTTTAGTGATTAACGTTATTTGTGCACATTGATTATTGAAGAAAAAACATCAGCATTTAAGGTTTGGTGATTATTATACAATTTGCTAATAATAAACAGCTAGATTCGTGTGTTTATTTGCTTTTTAAACATTATTAAATAAAACTGCGGTCTTCTGAAGGACTTGATACTTTTTCGAACTTATTTTTAAAACTATTTGTGGACTTAGTCTCACTAGGTATATCTACATACAGTATCTTTTTTTTTACAGTTAATTATTGTCAATTTTTAGTAAATTTTTGGGGATATATCGTTTGGACAATCTTAAAACTGTTTTTTTTTTGTATTAAAATGTAATAATGGCACTGTTCAGTGTTCATATAATAACTCATTTATTAGGATATCTCGTGTAAAAAAAAAATGGAACTAGCCACTGCTATAGTTTTGTAATGTAACGAGTCAATCATCAAACGTTTGTCCCATTACTGGACAACAATGAAAATAGTAGTAATAATATTACTATACCTGTAACTCATGAGTACAATACTGATTCTGAAAATCAAAATTCTGTAAATATGAAACAAAAAACTGATATTAATAAGCTGGGAATGTAAGATAATATTATTTTAGATTTTAATAATTTCACAACAGTTGCTGTGGATAATGTTATCATATTAGAAATTACAGACGTACAGAATTTGGCATTAAATAACAATGATGTTGAAACTTCTACGGTTTACCCCGTTTATCGTAATTCCCGAATTTTCCTGGATTTCTGGATTTTTGGATAATATCGATTGTTATTGATTGTTGTGTTTGCTGTTAGGTAGTGTAGCTTTCCGTGTTGCCCTTTATATACCTGGAATTAGGAGCGTTTTTCGAATAGGGAATATTTACCGTTAATTATTTATCAAGGATCTTTTCGATTTTCGTAATTGTGTGGATTTGGATTCTGGAATACAGGAATACATTCCACAGTTTTCTGGAACTGTGTGACAATTCTACTTTACTTCGAACACCCCTGTGCATCGGTTCCATTTTGAATAAAATTTCTTTGGCGAACTATTCCCGACTGTCCTGTCGGACTAATAAAATTCAGTTCGGGAATCCGGACCGAGGAAATATTTACGGAATTTGCATTCAGTTCAGTTAAGCCACATTTCTACATGGTGTTTTAGATCTTACGATTAATTCCCGGATTTATTATTTGATGGTTGTTACGTGTATCTCAACCAATAATAACGCTTCCCATGACGTCACCGACGTCATATACAGGGTGTCCACAAAGCTACGTGTTTAGTTTTGCTGTGTTTTTTTTTCTTTTCTTTGTTGTCGTTTACGCATATCTCAGTCATGATTTATTTCCGTGACGTCAGTGATATTATATACAGGGTGTACGAAAATTTGCGGATTAATTATCGCCCTACTAACTGTTCCTACTTATCGCAACCCAATCTTAAGTATATCTTGACGGCAAGGATTTAATATACCGGGTGTCCGATAATTCCCGGATCAAGTATTCAATAAGATATGTTTGCGTTCTAGTCCAAAGTTTTTTAACGTGTTATTCCTATTGTTTCGCGTACTGTGTTTTGTGTCTTGCCCTTCCAGGGTTGTAGTTGAACCAATCGGGTCTAAGCTTCCTAGTCTGGACCATCTAGGTGTGGCTGTTTACGATTCGTGTCCTGGCGCCCCTGGTACTCAGCCTATAATATATAAACATTTTTAAAAATTGTGTCAAAGTGTTTAGGAGGTTATGAAACGTCGAGAAATTTTGGTCCGACCCTTAGGTCCCGCCATCCGACCGATGCCAATAGTGTATGTTGCCATATGGCAAATACACTAATAAACTCTAAGAACTTGGTTAAAAGTCATATGGGAAGAATATATTTCTAGTTTATTTTAGAGCATGTTAACATCAAAAATTGATTAAGATTTTTCATAGAAATTAGATTTTTCCGAAACGTGAGTAAATGCATTTTACAATGCACACAAACGTTCAACTATTTGTACTCAGTAACCGTAACCAGCTTTAATAGACCGTCATATCTGAGCAAGGCTGATCTTATACAGCACCATGATACAGGATTGAGATCAATAAATCGAAATTAGTTCAACAGTGATTGATTTAAGGCTGTCGGAACGCTTTGAATTTAAGCCAAAAATAGAGCTTCGGCTGTCAACTGATTGTAGACTTATTCGTTAACATTCTGCAAAAATTCTTCCTCTATAAGGAAGACAAAGGACAAATCTAGGTCACTAATGGACTACTTTTGTAATTTATGTACAATTTACTAGAAAAAATTTGGCATTAATTGTGCTAAAAAAACACACATTTTCAGTGTCACACTATGACCTTATTCGTACTTATTTCACAAAACTCTTCCATCACAAACCTAAAGTGACTCTTCCTTTTTCGGAAAAGTTTTTTAAATCTTCAAAATATTTCCAAAAATTAGAATAATCAGTTGACAGCGGCACCCTTGCAATAAAATTTTTTAGCCTCGTAGTTGGCACCAGCCAAAAATTGAAACGTGCGGATGATTTGCGCGAGACAGAGCTAAAGAAGGCCACACCCACAATAGGTCTTTTGCCTACCTCGCCCCTTACCGCTGGGTCTCAGCACAAAGAAAATTCGGAGCGTTCCGACAGCCTTAACTCACTAGTTTAGAAGTTTATGCATGCTAGGTGAGAGCTCAAAACTCTGCCTTTTTGCAGTCAGGTATTGACAGAATACAACTTTATAAAAATTAAAAGTAGTTGATTATTTATAAACATTTTATTGGTAAACATAAATACATTGTAGGTACAGATTTGTATATACATATAATATTACAGTATTATCGTATTATATTTACTTTAATCTCTATTATATTTTGGCTAACACATAAAAATAATAATCAGTCATTAATATTGGTACCTAAAATATTTTCGTACCGCACAACAGCTAAGTATGTAACATTCCATGCGGTACAATTTTTTTATTCTCAATTTAGTTACGATCCAGTCTAATACTGGATTCAAACAAAAATGAAAACAATTATTAAAAAAATAACAGAATATTTCATAATTCGAAATAATTTATAAGATGATATTAAAAGTAATTACATGAAAATACTTCTCGGATTATTACGGATTACAAAATATGTCAAATACAAAAATAGAAATGCTCCAAATCATTTGTACTAAATTTTATAGCGTTATTGTTATTTTAATGTTGCATTACAAATTTTCAAAAATAGTATCTACTAAATTTTGATTGTTGCATGTAACAAACTTTGATTCATATACAACAATGGTAACGACATCGCAGCGTGTCTTATTCTAATATTTATATTACTTCGAAACGATTATGATTATGGTTTTCATTTCATCTGCAGTGCATCTTAAGCATTATGTTTTTTTTTCTTCCGTGTTAATGCTCGACTACCTAATTCCAAAAATACTCTGTTTACTAACAAAAATATTATTTACTACCTCACTGGAAAGTTTCATGCTTCTCAGAATTTTTTTATGAACACAAGTTTTTATGGAAACATTCACAGTAATTTTTGGATTGATATAGCAATTTTAATTGATTCAAGATAATTTTAATGTTTTCGAAATTCTGCTTTAAAACGTCTAACCTTTTTTGTAATGTCTTTAACAAAAAAACCTAATATGTGTAAATTTAGCTAAAATCTGAAAATATTTTTGCATCCAAAGTCTAGTTAAAAGTAATCAGAATTATATCTATATATTAATATATGTAACATTGTTCACCTAAGAATAATGTTATCGTATATTTCTTTGCTGTCCCTATTGACCGAATGTCTCTTAAATGGGTTCCATGTCAACTTTTTGTGGACTGGGTGGTGCGCCACTGATCCATTTGGACTCGACATGCCACTGGACACTCCTGAACTACTGCTGTTCGTCGATACTGAACCTTTGCTGTTATTGTTACAGTTCTGTGCTGCTGACTGTTTTGGCTGAAAATCACACACGAACAGAAATGAGTTGATAATTATGTTTAAGAATTATCAACAAATAGATTCACACATCTGTATGTCAAATCTAGACTAATAAAAAATCAAAATAGGTAACTACCTTTAAATAATTTCTATCCATTGGTGTAACAAGTTTTAGGCTAAGTGACTCGCCAGCCTTTTTTATTAGTTTCACGACCTCATCATGCGATGACCATTTCACGTCGTAATCTCCAATTGCCACTATGAAGTCACCTTCTTTTACACCGCCCAGCTGTAAAAAATAAAATATATTTAACTATTCCTAACATAGGTACCGACAAAAAATTGTCATAGGGAAGATAAACAAAAAAAAGTTCAATAATACTGTTGTTAACTACTGGTGATGTGACAGGTCTTCGATACCTTTATCAGGGAAAGGAAAAATAGCGTTCTATGCTTTAATCAAATCCCTTTCGAAACAAGTTCATTTGCTTTTGGGCTACATTTTCAAGGGAAGCTGCCCTCCTTCCGGCACCTGTATTCTTAGAAAATATTTCACTCTGTCGTTTAAAAAAATACTCACATCCGCCAGTGATTTAGAATCAACTGCAGCTATGATGACAGGTGCGTCGCCTCTTACGGAAAACCCAAAGCCTGGATCGGTGCCTCCACTCTCTTTAGATGGGTGATTTTTTCCTCTGTGCAACTGTATCAATCTTGGAGCTGTCCAGTGATGCTTTGCTGAGAATATTGCGACCGGTCCCAAACCTTTGAATAAGTCCTCTACACGGTATTGAGCAAAATCTGGACACGTTAAGCTCAGCTGGAATTTTGTTGATGCTGCAAAAGAGAGTTTATTGATATATAAAGTTGTCAAATATATGTTTGAAAAAACGCAAATTTATTTTACATACGTTGTATGTGTTGGGGGTCGAGTAATTCTCTGAAATCGTCTTCGTCTTCAGCTGCCGAAAATGCCGTCAAAGCCTTTTCACGGCATTTGCTGAGCACTGCCGCTAAAGCCTTCTTGTTTTTCAATTCGCGACACATTCTCTGCAGTCGTTGTGATTCTTCATGAAGCACTAAAGATTCACGCAAATGTGCGCGACCTTAAAAATAAATCAAATAAAATAAATGTTTTATTTGTACGCCAAAAAAATATATCAATTCTAATGAAAGATCTCCTGCATTCTTCATCTTTAATCCTTTCCCCTCGCTTAAATATGGTTACAGACATTATTTTGCAAGCTAAAGCTAAAGGATTTAGACTATAGTATATTGGTCATTACCTAGTAACTTCCTTTCGCTATCATCTTTGGGCATTTTGATATCCAGCTGTGTTTTACTACCCGTGTCGACGTGAATGAACTGCAAAATGTCACGCGTCGTCGATGAAATTTTCGACATTTCGTCTTGTAGAATTCCCATGGCACAATGATAATGAGCAAGCGCTGGAATAAAAAATAAAATATATACAAACCAGAAATGAAATAAACTTGGCGAGCATCTATAATTTACAATATGATCTATAATATGCCAATCGACATTTTTTATCAAAAATAATTTTGCAGGAAATTAAAAAAAACGGACAAGTTAGAATAGAATTTGCGCCCTGGAATGATCATTTTGTGGGCTAATTGACTCCAAATATATGAAATTGATTTTTCTCGTTTTCTTGTGAATGTCTGAAAATTAGTAAAAGAAATCGTTTGTTGAAAAACTGATTTTTATAATTATTATTGTATCTATTATATCGACGTTTACTTTAACAGTTTAGTACAGTGTAAACACCATGTAACAACATTCGATTTAACGTCAAACTCCCTAAAACGTCGAAATTACTCGACTTTGGTTGGTTTGTCTTGTTGTCCATACAATGATACACTCTATGTAGCATCACACCCACTCTAAATAACGACCATATGTCATTATAAAGCAAGTAATTTCGGCAGCTTATAAAGCATCTACTGTTTGTAGCAGAAGCGTAGCGTGCCTTGGCGGGGCCCCGTATAAAAATTTGTTTGGGGGCCCTTCCCTCTTTGAAGTAAATGACTTAAACGGGGAAATCCCGCTGCCCGCGATAACCGATGTAGGGTGTTGCCAACTTTTGAACGCAATCTTTACGCGGGAAAAAATTTCTTTTTTGACTTTTGTCATTTCTGAAATAAAAAAAAAATTGGGAAGTTTTTATTAATTTTTGCTCACGCACGTTGGGGGCCCCTGTGGCCCGGGGGCCCCGTATAATTGATACGGCATATACGGCGGTAGCTACGCCTCTGGTTTGTAGGTACTTTCTAAGTTGCTGAAATTGATAAGAACGGATGATCCAGAGCCTCCACCAAGCATTAAACAAGCCCTCGAAGTAGCGAAATTATTAAAAAAATACTTTTTGTATAACCAAGTTGATCCCACAGTATCCCAAGATATGAATAAAATACATAAAAAAATATAATCAAAATACTGGCATAGCAAAAAAACAGACGAATATAACAGATTTTACGCAAGAAGCGTTGTTATTTGTGTTAATAGTAATATATTCACAGATACAAATTAAAAAAATTTAGATTTTTTTTTTATTTATGTCCAATTATCCACTATCTATAAACAGTTAATAGTAATGTTTGCTTCCAAATTTTATGCGTTATTATTAAATAATGCTATAATAGGTAAACAAGACTGATTTTTCTTTCTCGCGATATAACGACAACTCTCTATAACGCCAGAAAACGCGCAGTCCCTTCAGCGTCGCTATATAGAGTTTATTCTGTATTTTATACTCCAAAGATGATAAATAGTTTGTCGAAACGTCAGTCCAATACAATTATAATATCAGTTTTCCTTTATTTTAATCCCATGCTATGAAAAATTGCTACTACAAATTGTAATCACAAGTTTGTCACATCTACGAACATAAATAACACAAACTAGCGACTATAGGTTTAAAAAGTTACCTGTGTAGTGCTCTCTTTTAACATTTACAAGAGCAATCCAAGAATATGGCACGTAATCTTTGACGGGATCGCAGGTGATAAGGTCGTGTACATGAGCGTAGTTTTCAGCGACTTGAGCAGCCTCTTGCGCCAAATCTAACCAAATGTCGGCATCTCGATTTTCTCGTGACTGCAGTTCCAATTTCTCAAACAGACATTCTCTGGCCTGAGCCTGAAAACAATATACCGAATACAAAGAAAACATTTCAGCCAATTGGGAGACACGGCCATTCTAACTTCAAAAATACTGACATAAGATATAATAAATAAAATAAAATTTTTGTTAACGCGGGTAACAATTAGTAACACATATTATGAAATTTCGTATTCGTTTACATGCTTTTCAGATACCTAACTAGGTAATTTATTTGTGGCAAATCTAGAGAACAAACAATGAAGCTTAGAAAAAAAAATTACGAAAGTTTTTTGAAAAAATAAAAAGAATAATTAACCGTTATGAAAAGCATACCATCATTATATAAAAAAACAACGTTATAGTATAAATCACATATGCGCATGCGCCGATTTCCCCCTAAAACATTAGAGGTGTTCATATTTGCATATAAAATATCCTCCTAAAATTTGGTTTCAATTCGCTCTTCCGTTTGACCTGTGTCGTGTCCACAGACAAACCGATAAACAGACGCACATACTTTTTCCAAAAATATGTTTTTTGGATTGAGGGCACATCAAACCGAAAAAAAAGTAAAATTTTGAAGAGTGAATTTTGACCTAAATTAGGTTCATTCACTTGCAGAGAAGTTGGAATGGTACAATTGTTCTTCAATGACAGGGTCGGACTGGGCCGGAAGGGCCCGGGTGGCTCCCCACAACCCCGGGGCCCGAGACTGGATAATTGTAGATGGGATATTTATCTATTTCTTTTCTCTCTAATTGTATGAACGAACTATCTGATCTAGTTTACATTTAGGTCGCAAGAGCTAGGGCCTAGCCTGCGTGGCGCCTCTATCCTACCTACCGCCTGGCTTGCAGCAACTAGCAAGCCAGGCCCGTGAGGGGCCCGCACAGGCTGAGGCCCGGCTGGAAAACGCCACCTCGATTATATGGCCAGTCCGACGCTGAAACTAGATGGGTTTTGACATAAACTTGACTTCAATCAAACCTGTATTCAATTCGAATTTTAAAAGTGAGTTCAGAAATTTAATTTGTTCTTACCAGCATGAGTTGGACGAGCATTTCGAGCATCTCCGGTCCAAGATCCATTGATGGAGCATTGGTGAAGTTTTCGTGAATGTATCTAAAGGTGCCGGCCGCTCTGAGGAAGCTATCGACGGCCGAGTCGAGTCCTTTGGCCGTGACTCGATCTTGTTTAGCACCGATTTGCGTGTACACGGCCCCCATGTTGAACAGCACGCATGCCTTTTCGAACGCCACAGTTCGCTGACAGGATGGAACGCCTGTCAGTGAATCAAACCTATAACAACAAAAACTTTTGAGCACTTACAGTTTTCGTGGAAAGAAAAACTTATTACCAACAACTTTATACGGTTGACGAAACCACTCTACATTTGTGTTATCATAGATAAAATTTAATGTCACAGTGAAGGAAGGTTTGGTTGAGGATCAAGAAATAAGCTTGACCAATGTTACGCTAATGGCTAACGTTTCGAAAAATTCTATTAGATCAACACTATAATATACGAAGACATTGCATATTTTGGATATCTCACATAAGATTTAATTTAATTTAATACATTAGCTACATTTAAACGTTTTTTAGTTGTATGGAACTTTCGGTGCGCGAGTTACACTTGCATTTGAGTTAAAGGAAATAGATTGCTCACCACTCAAAATATATTCCTAGCGAACGATCCGGCGGAAAGAAGCGCCTCTCCACGAAATACAGTTGATTGTAATATCTAAATAATAATGCCACACCTGAGGAATCTCTTAGTGGCGTTCGCATTGCCTGCAACAAAGAAACCATAATTATAAATGTTTACAGTTTGTTGTAATTATCCCGTTCAATTTATTAGCTACACTATAATTATTTCATTGTCGATTTTCTTCGTCGATTTCTTGCTGAAATCGCAAGATATTTCAAGTTGACGACAGTACTAGGTATTATTACTGGATTACCAGCCGCATATTATTGTCTTTATTTCCTTAGTCCAAAATAAATGTTCAAAACAACTGTACCCTGAGGAACGGTTTGAAACAGTATGGAGTAGGAACTACGACTTAATCTTAAGTCGGCACCAGACACAGCAACAATATTTGAACACTTATTGGAACACTTGTTTTAACACTTGTGAGACACGGGTATTTGGGTATTTGTTCAAAGTTTGATCACACATTGGTACTTTGCCATTCGGTGTCGGTTTTTCGAGCGCACATCAAAGCGTTCAAAGCTTAAATGTGCGCGTAGCCTGCTACACTTACGCAAAGTTCAGTTACTCGTAAATCACTGAGTAGAACGGTCGCTTTGTTCAGTCGCAAGATGGACTGCAGCAACGAAAATGTCCTTGAATTTATTGAGTTACTTGAAGAAAAATCATGTACTTATATGGAACCCAAAAAGTAAAAATCATAAAAATAGACTTTTTAGTTTATTTCTTTGCACATGAAATAAATAATTACATACACTCAGTGCCGGATTAGCCACGTAGCAAGAGTAACAAATGCTACGGGCCCCGCGAATTTGGGGGCCCCGCGCTCCAACGTCTGTCTGACCGTAATAAAAAAATATTAATTTAGATAGGAGCGTAAAATATCTTGCATGCCTTAAACGCGAAGCGCTTAGGCTATGCCTCACTTCCACTTGAAAATCTAAAACTCGATTTCGTCACGTTAAATCGTAAAAATAAGTAGGTATTTTACGAACTTTTTAACGTTAATGTTCTAATGTTTAATTATAATCGATATATTTAGACTATCATCTATACCACATTTCTACCCTTCAAGCGGCCCGATACATTTATTTTGCGAGTTTACGTAGCCGAGATTGTACTTTTTTAATCGATTTTAATATAATATCGATTATAAGTATTTCGAGAAAACAGGCGAACTATTTAAATTTTATTAACTCAGTCACGATCCAATCTACTGTGGTTGCTTGATTTATTATAAAATATAGATTCATTTGCTTAACTAAATTTGCTCATATTAAGTCCAGAAAAGTTTATTTGTAACAGTTTTGTTTTATTTAATACCCTAAACTTGAGAACCTAAAGCAAACCAAGGTCCCCTTGACAGAATTTGCTAAAGGTCCCGCGCTGGCTTAATCCGGTACTGTATATTGTGAGTTTGAACGGTAAAACTTATTTGCAGATTTTTAAAATTATTAAATATCTGGGAAAACTATCTTTTCCGACAAGAATAAAACTTAGCTAGATCGATTTTTTGTCCCCCACTACCCCTTTACAGCGAATTTCATCTAAATCGTTGAAGCCGTTTAAGAACGCGAAATTTATAAATTTATATACAAGAATTGGTCGTTTAAATATAGAAGGTAATAATTTATTCGAACCTGTCGTGTATCCATGAGATCTGCTATGGCATCTTCATAATTGGCTGCATCTTCACTGTAATGTTCCAGGATGAAATCTTTGAACGGTTCCCGAAAATCTATTTCTTTTGTTTCTTTTAATCCCAAAGGAATCATTGGTATCACAGCGTCTTTACTGTAACAATTAACACACAAGACGGTAACAGACAATTAATTTGATTTATTGCAGACGTTGAATTTTCATTCATTGCTAGAATATTTTTAAACTGCTCTGTTAATTTTCAAACGGTGTCTGATTTTTCCTTGCAAAATGAACATAGTATGCAGTCGCCTATGTAATTTTCAACTAGAATTGTTAATTTTTTTATCAGATTATTAGTGTATTTGCCATATGGCAACATACACTATTGACGTCGGTCGGATGGCGGGACCTAGGGGTCGGACCAAAATTTCTCGACGTTTCATAACCTCCTAAACACTTTGGCACCATTTTTAAAAATGTTTATATATATATATATATATATATATATATATATATATATATATATATATAGAGGTATATATGTGTACGGGCAATAACTTTTGAAGGAGTTAATTTATTTTACCGAAATTTGGCACACATGTTGGAATCCATCACCGCACGAAGCCTATTTAAAATGGGCCCAATCGGGTCATTTGAAGGGTGGTTTTTAGGGGATGAAAAAAGTTTTTGGGCCCAAAAATACCTAAAAAATTCTCAGAATCGTTTCAAAATTGTAATTTAACCCTTTATTATCAATTAAAAAGTGTTCCTAAAATTTCAATAAAATCGGCCCGACAGGACCGGATTTGAAAATTTTCTGAAAACACTAGTTTGCAGATAGTGAGTTATTTCCTGAAAGGTGTTTTTAATTTTGGTGTAGACGTTTGATCGACAATAATGATGTAGTTAAAAAAAATGTAATTTAAAGGGGTGTATTAAGGAGTTAATTTTTTTATTTTGCCCAATAATCACCTTAAGTTCACATAATAAAGCCAAAAGGCCTGTATTAGCAAATACACTATATTGTCGGCAGGGTTTTGGCACTGCGACCCGGGTTTTTTTCATTTAACCTTGATTTTGATATTAATTTATTAAAGCTCTTAATTACGTGTTACTGGAGCGTGACTATATATTATTGTCCAGATTTTATCCTGCAGTTAGACAATTTCTAAATAATAGCTACCTAGGCACAGAGAGCTTTTTTAAGAACATTTTTCCACAGAGCTTGAGTGATACCTACATGGGTTCAATATAAATAAGCTTACCTATCATTTTGATAAAGCTCAACAGAACTGTTGAGTTCGGCAAGCTGTTCTTTTAACAGTTGTAGATTTGAGTTTACAAAACTCAATTCTAATGCAACAGTCTCTCTAAGCTTTCTGTTTGTGGTTGCTTTGAATAAATTTTCTGCGCCGGCGCGAAGTCTCAGCTCTTTGTTGATCTCTTGGTTTAATTTGGAGCGTTTGTTTTGAAGTTTTCCTCGACATGTTGCTATTCTTGGATCCGAACCCTGCAAAAAAAAAAATAGAATTTGAGTTTCTTCTTGTGAAAAAAATCATTACGACACTGAGATAGAATCTATTATCATATATATTAATACGCTAAGGTTAAGATGTTTGCCTCCCTTTTTCGAAAAAACCTCACAATTACTCCACATAAATTTTGTATCATTTTATAGATAATTACTTGCTCTATGTGTATTAACAATTAAAAAATCTATTATTGCTTTTGTTTTTGCAAAATAATTAATTATAACAATTATACATTTATTCAGTATATGCAGCAATGTTGCTATCTGACGGTTCTAACTTTGAAACAACGTCAACATGATTGACGGTCGGTAAATTTTTTTCGTTTAATTTTTATTAAAAATTTACGTATAAATACTTTTCGTATGGCAGCGCTTCAGCTCAACGTTTTCGATACTTGCACCTCTATATGACAGTTTTAGAAAAATATTTTCTTGAACCGTCACTGAGCTTCGTAATGTAATACAACAAAAAGAAGAAAGTTATAAAGAGTGTGAGAAATTAGAAACGAATTTTAGTGCGAATTATTCG
Organism: Venustoraphidia nigricollis; assembly: GCA_034508555.1. Taxonomy (NCBI): domain Eukaryota; kingdom Metazoa; phylum Arthropoda; class Insecta; order Raphidioptera; family Raphidiidae; genus Venustoraphidia; species Venustoraphidia nigricollis. The sequence continues at coordinate 1,071,408 of JAVRKA010000065.1, read as the reverse complement.
CACAGGTACCGCTAGTTAACATTTAATTCAAACGTTTAATGGCCGGAACTCGCACAATAAGTTACTACTAAAAATACCAAACCCTGCCGACCATATAGTGTATTTGCTAATACAAGCATTGTGGCTTTATTACGTGAACTTAAGTTTGCTTTTGAGCGAGATAAAGACTGTGACCCCTTAATACACCCCTTAAAATATGATTTTTTTCTTATTTAGAATATTATTATAAATCGAACATTTACACTAAATTAAATACACCTTCATCCTTCTGCGAATAAAATTTATAAATTTATAAGTTGGGCCGATGTTATTAAAATTCTAGGGGCACTTTTTAATTGCTACTAGATGGTAAAATTTCAAATTTGAAACGATCCCGAAGTTTTTTTTTTCGGTATTTTGGAGCCCAAAAACATTTTTCAACCCCTAAAAACACCCTTAAAATGGTCCGATTACACCTATTTTAAATAGGCTTCGTGCGGTGGTTAATTCCAATATGTGGGCCAAAATTCGTTGAAATCAATTAACTCTTCCGAAAGTTATTGCCCGAATACATATATTATATACATATTATGTATACGAGTATATAATATATAAACATTTTTAAAAACGGTGTAAAGACAAGAAGGCTATGAAACGTCAAGAAATTATGGTCCGATCTCTAGGTCCCGCCATCCGACCGATGCCAATGTGCTGTATGGCAAGTACACTAATGATATAAACTGTATAACCATAAATATCAAAAATGTAACGTGACCACATTTAGATAACAGTTGATTTGTTTCGATGTTTTTTACTTGTTTTTCATGAAATAACAATAATACAACCTATATAATAACTATGTGTTCAATGGTTCGCAACAATAATTATACCTAATTGCTTTGTTTGCATAATAAATAATCGAGGAAGAGGTTTCAGAATAAACGGTCGGAATCGTACAAAACTCATTGAGGTCTATGGACATTATAATTTATAATCGCCAATTTGTTGCTCGAGAAAGTGCGAAAAGAGTATGCTGTTTACATTACATCTGCACTCATAAAATATTACCTGCTACAATATATTAATTCTGTTGTCAATCGTCCATTGTATATACTGAATGTTCGAGAACATTTGATTAAAATCCAGATTCAAGTTTATTTTCAAACCTTGTTAAAATCGGTGTCCTACGGACTGATATCAATCAAAATGAAAATATCGTTAAAACCGTTTGCGACGACATCGTTAAGAACAACATACCGGTTATATTGGCCAAAGACAACTGCTTTTTACGACATTGCTTATTACGACATACCGCATTAAGCGACTACATTTAATGTAATATCTTCATATCTTCGGAGAATTATATCTGTTAGAACGACCAGCTGTATTGTAAACACAATTCGTACGTACAGGAGTGTTCCAAACAGACTAAAATTACAGATTTTATGAATACGGAAAAATTAGAATGTGAATATTATTCCTATTAATATCTATGGATTTTATATGTACCTACCTACACATTCAATAATACTACATACTTAATAAAAAATTACTTTGTATTTCGAAAACATCACCGGTTGTTATGACAATCGGTTTTTACGACCAAATATGAGTAGACCCTTCGATGTCGTTATAACAGATGTTGACTGTATTCATGATTTCTTAGACAGTAACTTTTGAAACGAAGTTTCTTTTCGCGGGTTTGGCGGTTAGGAGCTACACGAGAAAAAGTGTCCGACCGGCATGTTTGCTATAATACATTACAGCTATGCATTAGTGTAGTGCGGTTATATATTAGAAAGAGACAGAGAGACGAAAGAGTGAGAAAGACGGTAAACGTGTACATGGCGCCGACGAGCGACTGCTCCTCTAAATTCTTTTACTATATTATAGCTTGCTTACAAGCGTATGTCTATGTATAAGTATATTCCTGCAGTATAGACGTGCGATGTGGGGATGTTAGATATTTGAAAAATATCGAAGTTAACTTCGATTCAAAAGTGTCGATGTACCATAAATTACCAGAAAAATCATATCGCTGTCCGAAAATATCGATATTTTAGGTAGCAAAATAATCTATTTTATTTATTAACTGTATTTATTACGCAAACTAGAAATAAACACAATTTTACCATTCCTTCATTGTGCTTGTTTAAATAATACATAAAACATAGCAAAAAGAACTTCGTTCCTACCGGGTGTCCCACGACACCTCTCGTCTTTTGTTTATTTTTTTGGCTTAATACAGATACTAACCTTTTTTTATTAATCATTCTAAAGCTATTTACGGTTCCTTGGTCATCTGGTCACTTCATAGTTCACCTTATAATCATGATAATCATGGGAGAGTTTTTTTGTAGAAAGATGCAAGAAAAATTAACATAACCAGGAGGGCGTTATTATCATGTAAAAATTCAGAAACCACTGCCCTAGTGTACGGTTTTAGAATTCATTCTGTATAGTGAACAGAGATACTTTGAATAATAAGAAACATCTCTATATTTGTTAATAAGAGAAAGTTATTTATAAGTAACAGACCAGCAGATAAGATAACATTGACGTCTTATTGTTTTTTTTTCATCTTGTTGGCAAGAAGTTGGCAGCAGTGCGCAATATTAAGATTTATGTATGAATTCAATTATTATTCAGTTATTTAGTCAAACATTGGCCTCCTATATCGCTTAATTACACATGTATATATAATTATGCGTGCCCACTTAACTTGTATTGATTTTATAATAAGTGTTTTGAAAGTACTAATTAATAACTGATATTTATATTTATTGTATTTTAAAATGTACAGTTTAATTGCTTTATTTATTTATTTCGTTTCCGATAAAACATTTTGTACTACCAAAATGTACCAAGTTTGATTAAAGTCGATGGAGCTATTCTCAAATGATGCTGCCATGAATATAAAAAACAGACAAAAACTCTGGGAATGCTTCTTCTCGTCTAGGTGTAAGAAATACCCAAAAACGAAATTACAGAGATTCTGTTACAATAATTTTATATACAGTACAACCTCAATATAACAAAACTGCAGGAAATTAAAAAATAATCGTTATATCAAGTAATTCGTTATAATGAAGTTTGTTATATATAGAATTAGGTTGGTCTAGGATTCGTTTTAACAAGGTAAGAAAACCCATTTGCCTCTGAAAACTTATCTTTAAACTTTAAAATTGTGGCCAATGTACTTGCGGGAATTTCGAACTCTTTAGCGATGTCTAATTTTTTCTTTGTAGATTTCTCGTCTACATACTTAATGATTTTTCGTTTCTCTGCGACGGTTAAGGAACACTTTTTCCGTTTCTTAGTCGCTGTAACTTTAAATTTACTAACAACAGTGACCAACAGCAGTGTTTACATTACTTTACATCAAACAACAATGATTGTCTTCGATAAATTTAACGTGTCTGCACCTGTCGAGACATGAATTGTTGTAGTTATTGTGGAATAGTGTGTGCCTGATTGGTAGGATACGTTATGTAAAGGTTATAAGTTGACAAAAATCGTTAAATAGAGGTAAATTATACTTTCTATTTATATTCTGCAATGATTGAAAATTCGTTATAAAGAGGTTTCTGACAAAAAGTATTCGTAAAGTAGAGGTATATTTTGCATTAACTGTTACGGGCAGTTCTAGGGAATTTCGAAAAATTTGTTAAATCGAGGAAATCGTTATATCGAGGTTCGTTATATTAAGGTTACACTGTATTATACTAAAAGCATTGTTTGTGCAGGTAGGTTCTATTGGGTAAATATAACAGCAGAGGCGTACGTTGCAACGGCACACTAACCCGAAAACTAAACAAAAAACAGCGTCAGTTATACACATCATTCACATCTCACCTTGTCTTAAGATGCCAGCCAATCCGCCACCTACGATCCTTGGGTCTAGACAGTAAAAAATAATCCACTGAACGGAACATAATAAAATTGTTAAAAAATCAACCGAGTTGGTGGTGTAGAGGTGAGAGAGCTAGACTCATATTTGGGAGGTACATGATTCGAATTCCGGTGAAGGCAGATTTGGCATAGGATATTTTCCCTACCGCTTCTCGTCAAGAAACAATACTTCCTATCTACATCTTGTTGAAGTTTATCCTGATGTTTATAATAATCAGAATTACTGGTCGACGTCAATTACTTGCTCAACTTCTGTTCTCAAAATTTACTTAACGTATCCTAACTTCCTATAATTATTCTTCTATTGCTATTAACCGAGTTGGAGTTTAAAAATCTAGAAAGTCGCGAGTTAATGTAATGGTACGAGTGACGTCTGTTCAGGGGCGTAGCTACCGCCGTATCTGCTGTATCAATTATACGGGGCCCCCGGGCCACAGGGGCCCCCAACATGCGTAAGCAAAAATTAATAAAAACTTCCCAATTTTTTTTTTATTTCAGAAATGACAAAAGTCAAAAAAAGCAATTTCTTGTTTTCCCGCGAAAAACCTGCGTTCAAAAGTTGGCAACACCCTACATCGGTTATCGCGGGCTGCGGGATTTCCCCGTTTAAGTCATTTACTTCAACGGGAGAAGGGCCCCCAAACAAATTTTTATACGGGGCCCCACCAAGACACGCTACGCTTCTGCGTCTGTTACGATAATATATAACGTCGAGAACTTGACGTCAAAGGCATTGTTGACATTGTTTTGTTAATATAGTTTTTAAAACGTTATAAAGCAAATTTACTTCTCCCTTATTGAGGACCTGTTAGTGGTGGATTTGCTATTAGGCCCAGGCCTAGGGCGACATATTTTTAGGGGCGTCAAAATTTTAGAGACGACAAAATTTCAAAAGTAAACAATATTAGGCCAGTTGAAATTTAAAAATTAATTTAATTAATTTATCATCCGTTGACCAAATTTACAGTATTTGATGTTTAATTTCAATAATCACTTTCCCATAAAGCAAAAAGAGCGCCATATCGGACGGGGTCTAGGGCGGCATCGAATCTAAATCCATCACTGGGACCTGTACATCAATCCAAAATTTGATTTTTTTTTTTGGGAATCTGAAAATTAATTTTTCTCCTTCTACTCTTATTGTTGTGGGTATTTATAATTATCGGGTTAAATAATGTGGCAGAAATTCGAGAATGACTTTAACCGGTCCTGTTTAATTTGTTGACACGTCATGTTGATTTGTTTTTATTATAATAAGGCGAACCTGGGCACTGTTAATATTTGACATGCAAATAAAACACGACAAACATATCAATGGTTCGTTAAATTTTCGATGATGTTGATGGGTGTCAGATTTCAGCGTCTTAATAAAAATATTAAATGAGTATCTCCAGTTGTGACGTCTCTATTGCTTTTTTTTAATGCAGACAACAGTACAGCATCATCATTTGCATCGTATGAGGGAGCATTAAATTAATATAAGTACAAAATAACAGGATCTATAATATTTTGTCTGCTTCTTGAACAGAGAACCGTTTCCAGAGAGTGACTGATTGTTTGTGCCAAATTCACTTAAAAATAAATGGAGCAATTAAATTAGATACGTCTAATATCCCAATTTATAGAATAGAGGTTATTTTCACGATTTGAGGTAGGGTAAATCTCAGCTTTCACGTGACCGCATTCGCGAGTACAAGATAGTTTATTCAATTTAATTTTGCACAAAAAATATTTAAGTTTCTTTTTAAAACAATCGGAAAGGCCTCTTTCCTCTCTAAACTTTATAGTCTATAATCTATACTCTATATAGGGTTAATAAATAAGTACCTATACAAGGTGAGCCACTTAAAGTGTATTGATGATATCCAAAAAAGTTTCAGACAAAAGTTATTCAGTTTGAAGGAGGACGTCGTTAGGAGACAAATAGCACCCCTCATCTCCAACCCCTGCGCAGGGATGAGGGTGACTTTGACATTTTTAATAGGAACACCTATTTTTTATCCTTCAAATAGCCTTCAAAACTTTGTAAACCCTTTGTAAAACACTTCTACACGGCCAGTTTGATGTGCATCCCTTGACGTAAAAATTAGTATACTACCAGCAAAATCTTGCTTATTATCCAGCAGATGGTTTACTGATCTGTTGAATTAACTGTTTAGTAATTTTGTCTTCTGAGTGATCGAATACTTTTAAAGGTAATGATTACGATAAATCCATTTATTCAGTACTTACATTAGGCTTCTTCCTACAGAAATCCAAAACCAAATGTTTCAATATCCATTTGACTCAAACATTTGGTTTTGGATTTCTGTAGGAAGAAGCCTAATGTAATTACTGAATAAATGGATTTATCGTAATCATTACCTTAAGTGTTCGATCACTCAGAAGACAAAATTTTTGACATTGCGAAATAGTCAATAATATTTATACATAGGTAGATTCACAGATGTTTTATGTATTAGATAATTATTTAAAAGATGTGGCAATTTCGTTGTCATTGTTTGGGATGGGTCTTGATTTTGCAATCCGGTGGGCAATTATTAACAATTGTTGTGTGGCATCCAAGGCTGACTTCACCCATTAAAAATTATTGAAGAAGTGCATATAATTAGAGCCACTACGCGGAATTTTTTTCTCATTTGCCAACGACTTATTTGGTCGATACTAATTGTTTGTAAAAATGTAAAAATGCTGACATGTAATTAACATGTCTTATTTGTTAAACGTTCTTTGCTATGTTAAAAAAGTATTTAAATCCTAAGTATATTTGCAATACAAAAATAAAGTCTACATGCTCAAGACATTCCAGATTTTAATATTTGTAGGATTTTTTTTTTAATTTTGTTTTTTCTCATATGTTTCGTCCGTGTAATTTGACAGTGTTGCTTTCTCGTTTCAACAAAAATTCTCATTCTTATCGTGAATTCTGGAACAAGAAATTTAGAACTACCGTCTTGTTACTCGTCTCTGCACTTTGTAGCGAGAATTGAGTTTTTGAATTTGAAAACAAGTTAATTGAAATTTATAATTATACATCCCATGCCTACAAAACGCGCCAGAAATGTTTGTGACGTCATAATGTGTAGCTTTTATTAGCAAAATAGACATACCAAATATAGGCGCAGGATTTACCTTGGCTTTCCGGAAATGATCGTACTTCTTTTCACCTATAGGGATGAGGTTACAGGAGAAAATATAATAGGACAGGTGAATTCGTCGTAAAATAATCTTGATTGCACTTTAATCGCACTGATGATTAATGGGCGCACTGCCGTATTAAAACTAATTCCACGGATCGCGACACTCGACTCATATATAAAAAGAAACTCAAAATAACTCTCTCACGTGTGTCTTGATTCCGCGCGTGAATCCGTCACTTCCTTGATGCGAACTGAACTCGAATAAAAACTAAAAAACTCTACAAAAAACAAAAAAACCATTTTCGATCGCACTGCCCTCTGATGGCAGCATACACATACCCATAGTAAAGTAGCAGGGGTCAACTATTGGCGCTAACATTCCCCCCCACCTTAAAACACTGTTTTAAAGCAAATTTAACACAAGAAAACAACTCAAAGAAATCTGTGAACAAAACTTAATACACCTCTGTGGACATAAACATAACACAATAAACCAAATTGTGATTAAATGAGCCCTATTGCGATGGCAAAGGACATAGCTTCACCACTGGCCTTTTGTAAGTACCATTTGTGGTTTTGACTGTAGCGACTCTAATTACTCCATCTTGTCCGGGGAAAACCTCCTGCACAACGCCTGTAGGCCACTGAAGAGGAGGTAAATTCTCGTTTTTAATCAAAACAATCGTACCGGGAACAACGGGACAAGCTGGCGTGTTCCACTTTTGGCGGGATTGCAATTCACTTAAATACTCTTGATGCCACCTTTTCCAATATGATTGCACTAATTTATCTAATAACTCTTTTCGCCTTAATCTATTGATAGGGGTTTCTGTCTCATCGTACGCGGGCAAACCTTGTAACGGGGTCAACGTTAAAAAATGGGCTGGCGTTAAAGGTAACCCCTCGGATGCATCGGAGGATTGCCAAACCAACGGACGCGAATTAAGCAGCGCTTCGATCTGCGTAAGCACCGTGGAAAACTCTTCATAGGACAAAATCTGCTCTCCAATCACTCGCGTTAAATGAATTTTTACCGATTTCACCATTGCCTCCCAGGCACCCCCAAAATGACTGGCGGCCGGCGGATTAAATTTCCACGTAATACGCCTATCACACAATTCCTTATTAACAGCCGCTTTATAAGGCTCAGATTGCACAAACTCATATAAAGTATTCAGGTAGTTGCGAGCTCCGATGAAATTGGTACCTGAATCAGAATAGACCACTGAACAGGGTCCACGTCTCGCCAAAAAACGTTTAAATGCTTCTAAAAACTTATCAGTTGATAAATCGGATGCCAATTCCAAGTGTACCGCTCGGGTTACTAAACACGTGAATAGACAAATATAAGCCTTTTGAGAACGAACTCCACGATGTCGACTCAAGGTTATGTAAAAGGGGCCGGCATAATCTACACCGGTATGTAGAAATGCTTTGGCTTGAGAAACTCTAAAATTTGGCAAATCAGCCATCATAGGCTCTGGGGATCTCGGTTTAACTTTGAAGCAAATATTACACATTTTTATTCGGTGACGAATAACACCACGGACCGCTAATACCCAATATCGTTGGCGTAAAAGGGACGTCACTAAATGAGGTCCGGCATGTAGGTTAAATTGATGATAAAAATCTATTAATAAATGGACAAATTGATCTCTCTTTGGCAATAATACCGGATGTTGTTGCTCATAAGAAATAGCTGCATTGGATAAACGACCTCCCACGCGAATAACACCCTTGTCAAGAAATGGTTTAAGGGGTCGTAGCTTAGGAGAACTTAACTCTCCTTTTTCTAATAATCTAAATTCTTCAGCGAAATGATAGCGCTGTACAAATCGTATTAAGCGATTCTCCGCTTCGTTCAAATCATGCGCCTTCACGGCATCCCCCTTGGGTAATAATTTCGCGAATCGTAAAACGAAAACCATGGAATACAGTAATTTTAACCACGTCCCGCATCGATTAATTAACAGATAAAGAGGATGCTCTATGTCTCGAACGACCGGAAATGCCACGACTTTAGCTTCACATTTCATTTCGTGAGAATTCGTTTTCACAAATGGTTTGACAGGCCACTCTGACCTATCGAATAAACACCACGGTGGTCCACTCAACCACAAATCATTTTGTAAAAATTCTGTAGGCGACAATCCACGTGACGCACTATCGGCAGGATTATCCCCACTCGAAACATGATACCAACATGACACGTCAACTAGGGCTCGAACCTTTGACACACGGTTGGCCACAAACGTTTTCCACCTATGCGGCGCGTCACTAATCCAGTTCAAGGCTACCATTGAATCCGAAAATGCAAACACGTGATCAATTTTCGCACGAGACTCGTACTGAGCCATTACGCAATTCAGAAGCCTCGCCAATAAGACCATAGCGCATAATTCTAATCGGGGAATCGTCAGAAGTTGTTTTACCGGAGCCACTTTGCTCTTCGCGCACAAAATACGGACGAATACCTTTCCTGTCGACTGGACAGTTCGCGAATAGATTACGGCCGAATACGCCTTAGAAGAAGCATCGCAAAAACCCAATAACTCCAACGAATTACTCTTCTCGAACCCAATATGTCGAGGAATTTTCAAACGCGCGAGTTCACTTAACTCCCGTTGGAATTTATTCCAGATACGGTTTAAGTAGGTCGGAATAGGTTCATCCCACCCTAGTTTAAGGACCCATAATTCCTGAATTAATAGTTTCACGTGTAGCGATACGGGACACAATATACCAATAGGATCCCATATGCGAGCTACCGTTCTCAAAATACTCCGCTTTGTATATTCTGATTTCTCGGGAGAAATCGAAAAACTCAAAAGATCTTGGTTGGCTTCCCACTGAAGACCAAGTACCTTTAAAAACTCTGTATTAAACTCTAAAATTTGATTTAAACGAACCTTTTCTGGGAGTTCGTGATATAACTCCGGCAGATTGGTAGCCCATTTCACTAATTCCATGCCTCCTGCTTGGAATAACTCAATTAACTCACGATAAAGACTATGCGCAGACACCGCGTCTGGCACAGAACAAATGATGTCGTCGATATAGACATCACTCAACACGACCTTTGAAGCTAAAGGAAAACGGTCAGCCTCATCTGTTGCTAATTGGCGTAACGTGCGCAGTGCTAAATACGGAGAGCTTTTAACACCGAACGCCACTGTAGTTAATTTATAAATCTGAATAGGATCCTCGCACGAAAATCTCCACAAGAGGCACTGATATTTCTGATGCTCGGGACACAGTTTAATCTGCCTATACATCTGCCTGACGTCGGAGGTCATTGCAAAGGGAAATAAGCGAAAGTTAAGTAAAATCTTAAAAATATCAGTTTGTAATTTCGGACCCGTATATAAGACCTGATTCAACGAAACACCTTTATTTGTTGTGGCTGACGCATCAAACACTACTCGTAACGGAGTGGAACTCGAACTAATCTTTAGTATCCCGTGATGGGGAATAAAATAACCATGTGACCGGAGATCACTGTTAAGAGCTAAAGTCATATGATTTTGATCTATGTAATCCCTCAAAACCTCACCGTATTCCCTTTGAAATGTAGGCGAAGACACGAATTTTTTCTCTAAATTTTTGAATCGTCGTAAAGCTGTTGAATATGAATCACCGAGCTCGGGGGAAGGCTCTATGAATGGCAATGACACTTCATATCGCCCAGTTGTATCGCGTTTAACTGATGATAAAAATATTTTTTCACACTCTGAATCGTCGGGATTCATAATTAAACGCGTGGGAATTTCCTCTAATTCCCAAAACTGTTGCAAGAGTTGATCTACGCTTTGTGACTGGTCAACACAACAATAAGATTGTACTACTGTATTGACTATCTGAGATTTAGCTTGGCCCATAATAATGAAACCTAAACTTGAATCAACTGCCACAGGTAGCTCCGGACCTGTAACCTTAGCCGCATTTAAAATATATGGCACCAGCTCCGCACCTATCATTCCATCAATCTCTCCAGGTCGATAGAATTCCTCGTCGGCTAAACGTAAATTTTGAAATTGTTTACACACCTCACCATCAATTATACAACTCGGTAGTTGTTCGGTAATTTTATCTACGATTAATGCGTCCATTGAATATCTAATCTGCTCGTTATACTTGGATGAAAAGGTTAAATGAGTTTGTCCTTTCACGGATTTTCCCGAAACACCTATACCTGACACAATCACTGATGCATGTTTAGTTGGTAACTTTAATCTCTGGCAACATTTTTGGGTAATAAAATTACACTGACTCGCGCTATCTATTAGAAACCTCAATATAATTTTTTCCCCAAAACTCGACACGACTTTGACTTGCGCTGTCGCTAACAACACTGTATATTTTGCGGTCGAAACCTCCGCCGCGGAAGTTGAACACAAGCTCACCGCAGTATTTTTCGGTTGATTATACTGACTCGCATGGTGACTCGAATTACCCGAGTTGTTTTGAGTTGAAGACTCACTTCTACCATTGGTCACAAACGCTCTATCGAAGTGTAAAATTGTATGATGACGTTTTGAACACTTACGACACCTCGAATTAGAAGGACAATTATTGGCTGTGTGACCTGAACGCAAGCAATTGAAACACAAATTGAAGCCACTAACCGACTGGACTCGTTCCTTGGGAGTAACGGCTAACAATTTTGGACATTGGTACACTCTATGATCACCTTGGCAATTTGGACACGTTTGATTTTGGGAATCACTACTCTCTTTATTTTCTGGTTGATCCGCACTCGTGGTAAACGAATGCATCACTGCTCTCGATTGACTCGCTCTTCCGGCCCCACTTGCATTACAAGTACGGCCGAGAATTTTGGCTTGATCTTTAATAAAACTAGCCAATTGCTCATAAGTTGGGATTACCTCCCTGTTCAATGACTGTTCAAATAGCCTATGCGTATTTGTATCTAATTTTTGTAATGCAACGGTCATTAAAATGAAATCGGACAAATTCCCTACGTTAACTTTTTTCAACGCGGACACAGCACTATCAAATTTCTCAATGAACAAATTTAAATTCTGGGCACTCTCCACTGTTAACTCTTTAAATTTCAAAATTTGATTTAAATACATGAAGGCAATCTGCCTCTGATCCTCATATTTATCGATTAACGAATTCCACATAACTAAATAGTTTTCTGCCGTTGGGGGTATACCACTGCACAAAACCAACGCGCTACCGGACAGGTTTCCTAACAAATAATGAAGCTTAGAAATGTTATCAAGTTTCCCATTCTCATGAATTAGTGATTTAAAGGTGGCATAAAATAACGACCATTTAAGTGGATTGCCATCAAATTCGGGAATTGAAATTTGGGGTAGTTTCGGTGAAACTATCTCACTTGACACCGCAGGCTCATTTGTGTGCTTTAATTTCTCTTCATTAATAGAATCCGCTATCGATTTAATGTGACAAAACAGCTCATCGGCTGCATTAATTTCCTGACAATTTACATTGTAATTTTCATCCAATTCTAGCTGGATTAAATTTATTTCCTCAACTAAACCTTTAAATTGTTCACAAGTTTCTGTAACGGTTGAATACCTAATAAGAAAATCTTTCAAAACCTTCTTATCAGCAATCTTCTTACTTTTATCATATAATTGTTGTAATCTCTGAAATAACGTCTCCTTTTTTGCAATTAAAACCTTTAATCTTAATGATAAACGTGCATCTGCCATTGTAAACAATCAATTAATTTCACAAAATAGAATTTTTAAAGTAAATCTAACCTCTGGTGACAGCTGGATGACGTTAGACATGTAAACAAACAACCTAACCTCACGAAATATGAACAGTGTTTTAAAGTTGAAAACTCTATGGTTTGACAATTGCCGCGAACGTCAAATCAACAAAAGTTACTAGATTGTCTGTCTCTCTCCCCACACACGAATTATTTTTACGACGCAATTCGTTTGAATGCAAGTTCCCACGAGAATAAAACTACTACGCGCAAAGCCAAAAATAATATCCCACAGGTTACAATCACGGCTCCGAAGGACCAAATGTAGCTTTTATTAGCAAAATAGACATACCAAATATAGGCGCAGGATTTACCTTGGCTTTCCGGAAATGATCGTACTTCTTTTCACCTATAGGGATGAGGTTACAGGAGAAAATATAATAGGACAGGTGAATTCGTCGTAAAATAATCTTGATTGCACTTTAATCGCACTGATGATTAATGGGCGCACTGCCGTATTAAAACTAATTCCACGGATCGCGACACTCGACTCATATATAAAAAGAAACTCAAAATAACTCTCTCACGTGTGTCTTGATTCCGCGCGTGAATCCGTCACTTCCTTGATGCGAACTGAACTCGAATAAAAACTAAAAAACTCTACAAAAAACAAAAAAACCATTTTCGATCGCACTGCCCTCTGATGGCAGCATACACATACCCATAGTAAAGTAGCAGGGGTCAACTATTGGCGCTAACATAATGTTTTATGCAATTACTGTTAACAGTATGGTTGTATAATACAGTGTAACCTTAATATAACAAACCTCAATATAATTATTTCCTCGATTTTTTCGAAACCCCCTAGAACTGTCCGTAAGAGTTAATGCAAAATATACTTCTACATTACGAATACTTTTTGTCAAAAACCTCTTTATAACGAATTTCCAATCATTGCAGAATACAAATATAAAGTATAATTTACCTCTATTTAAAATTTTTTGACAACTTTTGATAACCTTTACATAACGTATCTTACCAATCAATCACACACAATTCCACAACAACAACAATTCACGTCTCGACAGGTTCAGACACGTTAAATTTATCGTAAGACAATCATTGTTGTTTTATGTAAAGTAATGTAAACACTGCTGTTGGTCACTGTTGTTAGTAAATTTAAAGTTGCAGCGGCTGAGAAACGCAAAACGTGTTCCTTAACCGTCGCAGAGAAACGAAAAATCATTAAGTATGTAGACGAGAATCCTACAAAGAAAAAAATACACATCGCTAAACAGTTCGAAATTCCCGCAAGTACATTGGCCACAATTTTAAAGTTAGATTTTCAGAAGAAAATGGGTTTCCTTACCTTGTTAAAACGAATCTTTGACCAACCTAACCTCTGTATAACAAACTTCATTATATCGAATTACTTGGTACATGTAACGAATATTTTCTAATTCCCTTCAGCTTTGTTATATCGAGGTTGTACTGTACACGATATACTATCAAAATTTTAAAAATCGCAATATATATGCAAAGACAATTTAATCTTCAAGTTTTCAGTATTCAAACCAAAAATATTTTCGTTCCGTCGAAACAAGACGAGAAAATTTTCCTGTTCGCTGCATTAGTACAATTTCACGACTTCATAGTTCATTTCTGTGATTTGTTGGTTTTTTCTCAGACAGGTTCATTGTTACAAGCCGAAATCTGTTGTTTTTATAATGGTCACGCATGTTGATTTTCTCTTCCTGCTACTCTGCAGTTGAATGTTTTTTAACTACTTTAGTTACAAATTACCAAGTATTTCGAAACAATTACGCATTTAGTTTGTCAAATTACACTTACGGTGAGCTCATAAAAAAAAAAAACTTAACTAGACACATTATCCACCAAACAATTCATAATGATTCGTTCTCTGATTCAGGGTTTCCCAAACTTATTTTCTTGGGGAATCTGTGTACGAGGTAGAGTTTTCGTCAATGTCGATATAGCAGAATCGACGTTCACGCGACCCTAACAACACATTATTTTTTTAAGCTTTTGGCCCACATATGTGTAATCATTATTAGTGTATTTGCCATATGGCAACATACACTATTGGCGTCGGTCGGATGGCGGGACCTAGGGGTCGGACCAAAATTTCTCGACGTTTCATAACCTCCTAAACACTTTGGCACCATTTTTGAAAATGTTTATATATATATGTATATATATATATATATATATATTTATATACGTATATATATATATATATATATATATGTGCGGGCAATAACTTTCGAAAGAGTTAATTGATTTTAATGAAATTTGGTCCACGTGTTGAAATCCATCACCGCAAGAAGCCTATTTAAAATGGGCGTAATTGGGGCATTTTAAGGGTAGTTTTTAGGGGTTGAAAAATGTTTTTGGGCCCCAAAATACCGAAAAAATTCTCAGAATCGTTTCAAAATTGACATTTAACCCTTTAGTAGTAATTAAAAGGTGTCCCTGAAATTTAAATAAAATCGGCCCGACAGGACCGGACTTACAAATTTTATGAAAACACTAGTTTACAAATAGTGAATTATGTACTGAAAGTTCTATATAATTTGGTATAGAGGTTCGATTTATAATAATATTGCAATTAAGAAAAAAAATGATATTTTAAGGGGTGTATTAAGGAGTAAAATTTTTTATTTTGCCCAAAAACCAACTTAAGCTCGCAAAATAAAGTCACACTGCCTGTATAAGCAAATACACTATATTGTCGGCAGGGTTTTGGCACTGCGACCCGGGTTTTTTATATTTTACAACAACTATACCAAACCAGGAAGAAAATAGCATGTGATGAAATAACTGAATCAAACAATTTTATTGTGTGCTGACGGACTGTTGTGCGGTTTGTTCAACGTTTTTTTCTCTCATGAATTCATATTTTTGTAATAGATCAAGTGTTAGTTAAGAAATCGAGTTTATAATTGGTTTATAATGTTTAAATATCAAACTCTGTAGGTTAGTGAAATATCACGTCTGGGTCAGTTGCAAAAAAACATTCTTAGGCAGTATAATAAATAGTACAAACGTAGAGCTTTCATATTAATTCATTGCCAGTGACATGCCATGATAAAACGCCTTTAAAAAATATTTTTGATCTTATTTAAAATCAAAATGATGTTATTTCGATCTCATTTTGTCCAGTATTTACATACTAACGCCCCCCCCCTCCCCCTATCCCGACAAATCTGTTTGTACGCCCATGCCTAAGTTAAACATATTTCTGTGAGTTAGGGTGTTTATTAATTGAATGCCGATACTTAAGGGTCTGAATTCTTTGGTGCTTTTAAGAAGAAAAGTTAATATTAACATATGACATAAACCTCTTGATTTTTAAGCTGCAGGGTGTTCAAGTTTTCTATCATAATTTTCTTATCACTCTTAGATATTTTTATGAAATTTTGTGTACACCTTTTAATCATTAAAGAGCATTTTTTGACATAAAAGATTTTTAGTGTATTTGCCATATGGCAACATACACTATTGGCGTCGGTCGGATGGCGGGACCTAGGGGTCGGACCAAAATTTCTCGACGTTTCATAACCTCCTAAACACTTTGGCACCATTTTTAAAAATGTTTATATATATATGTATATATATATATATTTATATATATATATATATATATATACGTATATATATATATATTTATATGTGCGGGCAATAACTTTCGAAGGATATAATTAATTTTAATGAAATTTGGCATACTTGTTGGAATACATCACCGCACGAAGCCTATTTAAAATGGGCCCAATCGGGTCATTTTAAGGGTGGTTTTTAGGGGTTGAAAAAAGTTTTTGGGCCCAAAAATACCGAAAAAATTCTCAGAATCGTTTCAAAATTGAAATTTGACCCTTTAGTAGCAATTAAAAAGTGCTCCTAAAATTATAAGCGAATCGGCTCGACAGGACCGGACTTACAAATTTTATGAAAACACTAGTTTGCGTATACGAATTTACTTGCTGAAGGTCGTATTTAATTTGGTGCAGATGTTGGATTGATAACAATATTTCAACTAATAAAATTATTATTGTAAGGGGTGTATTAAGGGGTTCAATTTTTTTTTATTTTGCCTAAAAACCAACTTAAGTACGCATAATAAAGCCACACTGCAACTGCCTGTATTAGCAAATACACTATATTGTCGGCAGGGTTTTGGCACTGCGACCCGGGTTTTTTTAAATTTTTATCAGTGACGTCCGTACGGGGTTTAAACTGAATATTTTTGAAGAAAAAAATTGTACGCCACTGATTTTTCTAAAAACCAAAATTATTTTTGAAATCATCATTTATTTCGGAGCAAATTTGGACCATAGCCTTACTTTCGTACGATGCACCGTTTTCGAGTAAAAAAAAATAAAAACAAAAAAAAATTAGTAGACTGGTGGGTGCCTACCAAAATTTCAACAAAATATCAGAAGCAGTCTCAATGAACTGAAGAAAAAAATGCTCCTTAACGATTAAAAGGCGTGTACAAAATTTCATAAAAATATCTAAGAGTTATAAGAAAATTATGATAAAAAAGATATATTTTTCTAAAAACTTTAATATCCTGTAGCTCAAAAATTAAGAGGTTTAGGACATATTATGTTGATATTAACTTTTCTTCTTAAAATCACCCAAGAATCCACACCCTTAAGGCTGTCGGAACGCTCTAAATTTTGTTTGTGCTGAGACCCAGCGGTAAGGGGCGAGGTAAGCAAAAGACATATTGTGGGTGTGACCTTCTTTAGCTCTGTCTCGCTCAAATCATCCGCACGTTTCAATTTTTGGCTGGTGCCAACTACGAGGCTAAAAAATTTTATTGCAAGGGTGCTGCTGTCAATTGATTACTCTAATTTTTGGAAATATTTTGAAGATTTAAAAAACTTTTCCAAAAAAAGGAAGAGTCACTTTAGGTTTATGATGGAACGGTTTTGTGAAATAAGTACGAATAAGGTCGTAGTGTGACATTGAAAACGTGTGTTTTTTTAGCACAATTAATGCCAAATTGTTTCTAGTAAATCGTACATAAATTACAAAAGTAGTCCATTAGAGACCTAGATTTGTCCTTTATCTTCCTTACAGAGAAAGAACTTTTGCAGAATGTTGACGAATAAGTCTACAATCAGTTGACAGCCGAAGCTCTATTTTTGGCTTAAATTCAGAGCGTTCCGACAGTCGTAAATATCGGCACTCAACTAATAAACAGCCTGCATGTCTCTTTGTAAAAGAACCCTAGTCTGTTGAGCTAACAAAGAGATAATAAATAAATACTATTACTTTATATAAGTTAATTGTTAGATACGTTAAGACAACAAATAATTTGATTTTTCCGTTTCCTTGATTTTGATCTACTGACCGACCGACATGGCACTGATACATCGAATTATTATCTGTAATTAATCATAATTAATTTAAAGAAGTATGACCAACGATCTTAGTCAGAAATCGACTGTACTGACTCACAAACCGCTAAAGGTATGCATAATATTAGCAATTTTAATTAAACGTTTCAGCAATAGATATAGGTGTATCTCTTTTCTCATCATTGAATCATACTTTTATTTATTTCCAACGCATTCCAATCTGATTTGCAACGGTTAAAACGTATTTGAAAAATTAGAAAATCCGAGAAAGTGCTTGAATTATCTTGATATTCAAATTTAGATGTTTTTTTTTTGGAAAACGTAAATTAATGTCGCTGCAAAATAAAAGTAATAGTGATCAATTTTAAATTTAATAGCTAATAAAAAATCGTAAAATTTTGTTTTGCATTTGAATGTTTGACTTACGGCTATAAGTGGGTGGCCAAAATGTTTTCACTATTATTTTCTCGGATTTAAAAAAGGTAAAAAAAAGATTTAAATAGTAGTTTTATTTTCTCCATTTAATAGTCTATCAATAAAGTTCGTAATGTGCAAATACAAATACCTCTTGCACTCCTAATCTCAAATCCTTTCCGTCACCTAAAAATTGTCAATTTCATCTATTTTCTTAAATAACTTTAAAACCATTTTTTTAAAATTATAAAAAAATATATATTTGAGACCCTTATTACAAGCCCTTTCATTTGATAATGCACACGGTACAATTTGCAAAACTTTTTTTTTTATTTTTCTACTTTTTTCCACAAAAATGACCCCCATGTTCAAAATCCATTTCGTCTTTCGGTCACCGACTTACATATGTGTACCAAATTTCAACTCGATCGGTCCAGTAGTTCGACGCAAATTGGCTTTGACAGTGGGACGGCAAGACACACGAATGATTCTATAAGGATTCCGTTTTTTCCTTTTGAGGTACGGAACCCTAAAAATGGAGATTCGACGCTTCACCAGTTAACACATTATATAATAAATAAATTATTTCCGATCATACCATAGTTGATGGGCACGTTATTATTCTTATTTTTGTTTGTATTTGTTTTTGCCTTATGCAGGGTAGGACTGGGCCAGAAGGGCCCGGGTGGCTCCCCACAAATTCAGGGCCCGAGACTGGATAATGGTAGATGGGATACTATCGGAAAATAATGAAATATACAAATTATTTATTATCAACGATATATTATATTATTAGGTATCTAAGTACCCAATCGATTGGATTTTTTAAGAACATCTAAAAATTAAATTTCATTTTTTTAATTCTCTGAGGTAATGTCAAATGTGTTATGCTATGATACACGTCTAAATAAGTTGATTTCATCAAAAGGTATCGCCGTTCAGAAATTTTCAAACCTAGTTTCAGGGAACAAGGATAGCTTTCTCAGGTTCAACCATTTGCGAATTTTTCTATTTCATTTCTCTCTAAATGTATGAACGAACTATCTGATCTAGTTTACATTTAGGTCGCAAGAAATGGGTCCTAGCCTGCGTGGGCCTCCTATCCTACCTACCGCCTGGCTTGCGGCAAGCCCCGCAAGCCAGGCCCGTGGGGGGCCCGCGCAAGCTGGGACCCGGCTGGCAAACGCCACCTCGACTATATGGCCAGTCCGACGCTGGCCTTATGTACTTTTGTTTGTATAAATAAATAAAAAAAACTCGGAACGTGTCGCGGGACACGCGTTTGGAACGAAGTCCCTTTCGTATAAGTTGTTTTTCGTAACGTGTTTTATATAATCTAAAAACACCCGGTATAATCTAAAAACACTCGGTATAATCTAAAAACACCCGGTATAATCTAAAAAAACCCGGTGTAATCTAAAAACACCCGGTATAATCTAAAAACACCCGGTATAATCTAAAAACACCGGGTATAATCCAAAAACACCCGGTATAATATAAAACACCCGGTATCACCGTATACCAGTATACATTATACGTCTTACGGTTTTTCGTGACACGTTACATTTTTTGTCTTACGGTTTTTCGTGACACGTTACATTTTTTCTCGGCTAGGTCCCCTCGCCAATCCGCGATAAGGAACTTCGTTCCAAAAAAATAAAATCCTTAAACTATTTTCTGCCTCGTTACTTTACATAATATAATAATATAAAATAATATTTTTACCCGAACAAAATAGAGCCTCCCAGTTTGCAAATCCGATTCGCTGATAGTATTGAAATATCCTTGCTTATTCACCCACTTCAGCATTTTCCGATAGTTTCTCACAACTTACTACATCACACAGTTTTCACTAACTTTTTATTATTTCACAGTAACACGAATCCAACTGTATTTTTATGTTGATAAAATACCGTTTTTATCGTAAAGTAAACAAAGTTCTGTATCTATTCGATAAAATTATTTTTCACTTTAATGAATTACATTTTTGAGTAATTCATGATTAATTATTATTGTTGTTTAGACTTTGATTTTTAAAAGTTCGAAATATAAGAAATACCTTTTTTTTAAATAATAGAGTTGCACATTGCATTTGAAGTAAATATTACAATTTGTTTTTAGTAACAACCGGAAATTGATTTCCTAACATTATTATAACTCACATAACAGCACCTTATAACCTAAAACTGCCTGCGAAACGTTAAACAGTTATGTTATTATCAACGAACTAATTCAATTATTGAAAAAGGACATATTTCTTATCTCACTAAAATACAGAAAACTATTTTTTATCGTTTGGCACTTAAAAACCAGTTTTTTCAAATTTTAAATCATGAATACCGCACGAATTAACCGTCATTTGAACAGCGCGAAGTCTTGACACAGATTCAACATCTCAATAAAGTCACAGAGAATGCAAAACATCATATTAACCGTTTCGGTGTTAAATAAATGTGCACCCAAACGGTTCGACGTTCATCGGAAGAATTACAACGTTCCGAGTTTGTGTAGATAATTTATATTAGCTATAAAACCTCTACTGATCGCAGATTATTCCGAATGAACAACTGACGGGGCTAATCAACAATGACCGCAGTTACGAAAGCGATATGCATATGATCGATGCATAAAGGACGAATTTAAAACGCTCTACCGACCGGAGGAGGTCGTTCATAACCAATTTCGTTCAAATTGAGCGAATCGTATACCTGCAAACGAAACATACACGGGTCACAATTTTTTTTACTAACTTGCTGTTCGTTACTAAATCTGATTACCGCTGTACAGTTCGGCCCTCGTCTGTCAAGCTGTTGAAATTCGCTGTATAAATACATACAAACATGTTATCACGTCAATACTTTTAATCTGATTAAATTGTTATGTGGAAAATTAAAAACTTGATCCGTGCGAAAATGAAAGAATGCTTTTATGAATGTTTTGTTTTTTTAGCAACTATCAGTGCTGATTTTGATGACATTAAGTTTTACTGCCAATAAAATTAATCTTTACTAATGTTATAAAGCTGAAGAGTTTGTTTCTTTGGTTGAACGCGCTAATCTCTGGAACCACTGGTTCGAATTGAAAAAATATTTTTTTGGTTGGATTGTCCATTTATCGAGGAAGGCTATGCTAGCTGATACCCGTGACTTCGTTTGCGTTGTTTATCATATTAAACGCAAAGTCGCGGTTATCAGCTATTAATTCTATAAGAAAGATCACTGCAACATAATACGTCTTAATCCGGGCGACGCCGAACCGGGCCGTTAATAAATAATAAAGAAAACAATTTCAAAAATTAAAATTGTTTTATTTATAAGCACTTTTGGAAAAAAATCCATAATCAGATATACCAAAATGTTGCATACCGAGAATACAGTAGGCACTAAGTAACTATTTTGTTGTAAAGCAGACTTTTTGATTTATCTAATACAATTAATTAATTAATTTATATTTATTTATTTATCTAAAACGACTGGATGGATTTTGATGAAATTTTCGGGTAGTCTTTAGATTTGCCCAAAGGATGATCCTGTGAAGTTTGGCAGTGATCGGATCAACCATTTTTTTTTTGTTTTTTGGCAATTTTGATTTCTCTTCGATTTTTGAACATTCACAATTAAAAACGATCGAATTCGCGTAAATTCAATACACGTTGAGAATTTTATGATAATTATTCTCATATTTTATACCCTATATATTACATTTACACCCGGACGAAGCCGGACTAGGCCGCTAGTATAAAATAAATGAAAAAGTCTTTTAATAATTATTAGGTGTCTAAGTTATTTAGTGTGCACGTAGATTTGGTTTTTGATACCGTCTCAAAGAGACTTTTAGTTACCAGTTGAAATAAATCTTTTTCTTAATTAAAAATTATTCGTTTTCACATTTTTTGTTGGTCAATAAATTTTTATGAAAACGCTCATAATTGTTCTTTTTTATTAGATAGATAGATAGATGTAATCTTTATTAAGCACAAATTTCGGATAAACATATATTTACTTTAGTAAAAATGGTTTTTAAAACCTTGAAATGATTTTCCAAATCGGATCATTAGTTCCTGTGATTACCGGTGATAAATAAACATACAATTTCCCCTTGATATACAATATTACTAGATAGGTTGGAGATTATAGAATATAGACGCACAACCGCGTCTTACTTTATAGATTATAAGTCACAATCGAACACTCACTATTTTAAAAATAATTCACTGTGAATAGGCTAGAATTTATGCAAATATATATATTTTATTGAATTTTTACTGGGTTAATTTCACACCGTCCAAAGCTGAGCATTTATTATTAGGAAAACATTTCGCAAATATTATAACTTGTACAATGCACATCCATCTAAAGTCACGCACCGAATTTACTGTACAAAATGTTAATAGAGTCAGAATATTAATTGTTATTAAGCAACAGGTATTATTTATTTATATATTACACGTGTGCCAGTGTTACCACCTTGATAAAAACTGTTTGATCATCTGTGCACACCTATGTAAAAACCAAATCTACGAGCACACAAAATGTCGTAAGGCAACTATTTTGTTGTAATACGGACTCTTTCATTTATCTGATGCAAATAATATAATATTTATATTAGATAAATATAAAAGTCTATATTACAACAAAATAGTTACTAAGTAACTAAGGTATTTAAGTTATTAAAACCACTTAGATTTGGTTTTTAATTTGTGACATTGTTATACTGTTGGTATGATATTCTGTTAGGCTTACGTAAGGCTGACGGAATGCTCTGAATTTAAGCCAAAAATAGGGCTTCAGCTAATAGCTGATTGTAGACTTATTCGCCAACATTTTGCAAAAATTCTTTCTCTCTAAGGAATATAAAAGACAAACCTAGGTCTTTAATGGGCTACTTTTGTAATTTATGTACGATTTACTAGAAAAAAGTTGGCATTAATTGTGCCAAAAAACACACGTTTTCGATGTCATACTATGACCTTATTCGTACTTATTTCACAAAATTGTTCCATCGCACCATCACAAACCTAACGTGACTCTTCCTTTTTCGGAAAAGTTTTTTAAATCTTCAAAATATTTCCAAAATTTAGAGTAATCAACTGACAGCGGCACCCTTGCAATAGCATTTTTTAGCCTCGTAGTGAGGCTTAAATTCAGAGCGTTCCGAAAGCCTTAAGATAGATACTATCACGCTCCAGTCAAATATTCTTCAACTGGGTTAAATGCAAACGTTCATAACTCAGGTCTCGTGTCGCTCTGCTCACCGGAAGCATATTTTGACTGAAAATTATTCTCTCCTCTCTGAGAAACGCCAAATATTTCGTGCATCAGTATTATTTTTCAGTTTGCTTTTAACACAACTACTTGATTTTTTCAAATTCCATGGTGACAAAATAATGAAGAGGCAATAAAAATTTAAACGTGAAGCATTTTTCTCTTAGTGTTTTAAAAAGAATAAAATTAAAACATCTGTTGTCAAGCTTACTTTACAATATCTTAGATTTCCGTTGTGAAAAACTTGAGTCGTAAACAAAAAACGGTTGGACTTAATAGGTTACGATTTTAAAGAGGCACTTTGTTTAATTAAAAAGTTTGTACATATTTTTGTGTGGTTTTATGGGACTCTACGGAGACCGCGGAGTGCCTTCAAAGAGGTCGAAAGTGCGCGGTATTTGTGCACGTGTGTTAATTTTTTCTTCTGTTTTGTGCTGTCTAAGTATATACATTCGATTCGTTGTAACACTCACAGAGACAAGTAACTAAACAACAAACAAACAAAAAGGTAAGAGAGAGACGTGAGTTAAGACCGCTCATAACACACCTTACTGACACACAGACATACTAAAAAATATCCTCTCAATGTTCTGAGATAACGCGTGCGAATAGCAATAACGGTACATGGTAAAACTTTCAGTCGTTAATGTTGTTAATATGACCGTCATTTTAAAATATGTGACCGCCACCGGAAGGTCTTATAAAAAGTATCGGTACTTTTGAATGCGACTAATCAATTATGCAATTTAATTAGTGTGAGCCGTTTTTATTACACGTCTTTCTTAAACTCTAAAAGCTCTTTTCACACTATACGGTTTTGACCGTCCGGCAAAAAACTGAGCAGGCAACAAATCGATTGCTGTTTGATATTGTACGGTTATTGGATGGTTTTTTCTGTCATAAGCGCAGTTGTCTAGAAATAAATGGTGTGCTGTTATATATGAATCGTGAAGAAATTATTGCATTATTACCACCTTTCCAGAGATACTCAGATAAAGTATAAAATTGGCACTCTTCTCCTTGACATGTTGTTTGAATGGGAAAAGAAGTGGGCTCTTTAAAAAATTGTCACTTTCGAAGCGAAGGGTCGACGGCTCGCGATTAAGCAAAGCACATGTCACTACTAAGCGTCTTTGCTACAGTTGCAAGTTTAATTAAAATCGCATCAGTCGTTCTTGCGCCAACGCAAAGCTATTGGAACGCTCTGATATTTAGTCAAAAATAGGGCTTCGGCTGATAGCTGATTGTAGACTTATTCGTCAACATTTTGTAAAAATTCTTTCTCTATAAGGAAGATAGAGGACAAATCTAGCTCTCTAATGGACTACTTTTGTAATTTATGTACGATTTACTAGACAAAAGTTGGCATTAATTGTGTTAAAAAACACACGTTTTCAATGTCACACTACGAACTTATTCATACTTATTTCACAAAATTGTTCCATCACAAACCTAAAGTGACCCTTCCTTTTTCGGAAAAGTTTTTTAAATCTTTCAAATACAGTTAGAACCGTTTACGACGACATCGTTTACAACAACATACTGGTTATATTGACCAAAATCATAGATCCCGGCTGAATGCTATATGACCGCCTTTTTACGACATTGCTTATTACGACATACCGCATTAGGCGACTACATTTAATGTAATATCTTCATATCTTCGGAGAATTATATCTGTTAGAACGACCAGCTGTATTGTAAACACAATTCGTACGCACAAAAGTGTTCCAAACAGACTAAAATTACAGATTTTATGAATACAGAAAAATGAGACGATAATGTGAATATTATTCCTATTTAATATCTATGGATTTATATGTACCTTCGAAAATATCACCGGTTGTTACGACTATCGGTTTTTACGACCAAATATGAGTACACTCTTTGATGTCATTATAACAGATTTTGACTGTATTTCCAAAAATTAGAGTAATCAACTGACAGCAGCATCCTTGCAACAGCATTTTTGGCCTTGTAGTGTGGCTTAAGTTCAAAGCGTTCCGACAGCCTTAAACTATTCTGCCTCTATAGATACGCTGTGTAGAAGTTACTGGCATAGCATCAACACTCGTCACAGCTCGGTAATTTGAACAGGTATATTGTTTATTAAAAATATGACGTATGCATGAGTTAATATTACAATATTAGAAGTTAATTGTCAGTATTATTACAGCACAGTTTTGCATGGAGGTGTAATGTGTATTATTTATTATAAACATTGTACCTAAATGCCTCCGTTGTTCACGCGATACGCTATCGTTAATTTGCTAATCAACATTAGACATTCGAGTTAAATGTCAGAATACATAATACTAAATGACTTTAATTGAACTAACGATTCTACGGGCGGTTATTATAATTTACAAAACATATCTATATCGAAATTTCCATCCCCGATTGAAATGTGTCTTAACTAAAGTAATACTAACCAATTTTCATATTCCATTTTAAAAGTAAAATGAACTAACCCACATAACTTTAGAAAAAAAACGAGTGTATAACTATATCTTTTGGGCGAGTTGGCGATGTACTTCCACGAGCGAAGTCAATTATTATTAATCCATAGATTATGATCATGTATCTAAGATTAGTACAATTTACCACCCTTTGACTAGCCTGAGGCCCTGAAAATGCAAATATAATTTTCGAAACGTAGGCCACAAGCGAAACATCGGTAAAGCTTCTTTTTTCAACTATTCCTCAACCAAAAATATATATTGGAACAAAAAATATTAAAAACTATCATGAGCAAAAGTTAGATGTAAGATCTAAATTTTAAGAGATTCTACCCGAAGAGTAAAACCCCAGTGATATGAACTGTTGTGTAACTTTTGTTTAACAAAAATTTGTAAACAAGTAAACAAGTTTATCAGCAAATGTTAGGCAGAGATTCTTTGGGTTTAAATATTTACTAATTATTAAGTTACATTAAGTTGATAACTGATAAGAATATGGCACCTTATTTATTTATAAACACTGATATTTGTCTGCATTCCTACGTAATGTTGACAAAGTTTAGTACATTACATGATATTTATTAGTTTATGGCAGCAACTTTCAACTACGGCCCGTTAACGAGTCCGGTCCGCAAGTTCGGTTTATTCGGCCTGCCTGATTCAGTTTTATATCTGACCCGCTATAACGTTTTTGAAATAAGACTGATCTCCGGTTAAGTATAAACTGACCAAGAATGCCATACAGTAATTGGTTATAAGAGCTATTTTGATAGCAACAATTTATTTTCAAATCAAATTATTGTAAAAGTAAGGTTACCGTTCAATTCATTGCAGCAATATAATAATAAAAAACCCGGGTCGCAGTGCCAAAACCCTGCCGACAATATAGTGTATTTGCTTATACAGGCAGTGTGGCTTTATTATGCGAACTTAAATAGGTTTTTGGGCAAAATAAAAAAATTGACTCCATAATACACCCCTTAAAATAACATTTTTTTTCTTAATTGCAATATTATTATCAATCGAAACTCTATACTAAATTATATACACACTTCAGTAAATAATTCACTATCTGCAAACTAGTTTTTTCATAAAATTTGTAAATCCGGTCCTGTCGGGCCGATTTTATTAAAATTTCTGGAACACTTTTTAATTACTACCAGAGGGTTAAATTTCATTTTTGAAACGATTCGGAGAATTTTTTCGGTATTTTGGGGCCCAAAAACCTTTTTCAACCCCTAAAAACTACCCTTAAAATGGCCCGATTACGCCCATTTTAAATAGGCTTCTTGCGGTGATGGATTTCAACACGTGAGCCAAATTTGGTTAAAATCAATTACCTCTTTCGAAAGTTATAGCCCGCACACATATATATATATATATATATATATATATATATATATATATATATATATATATATATATATATATATATATATATATATATATATATATATAATATATATATATATACATATATATATAAACATTTTTAAAAATGGTGCCAAAGTGTTTAGGAGGTTATGAAACGTCGAGAAATTTTGGTCCGACACCTAGGTCCCGCCATCCGACCGACGCCAATAGTGTATGTTGCCATATGGCAAATACACTAATAATTCATTGTATTGTACAAAACAATTAACTAACCGTTTCGTCAAAGTCACGTTTTCAGCCAAGGTTAATCCCTAAAAACATTTGAGATAACTGACATTGTATAATGAAAAAAATAAGACTAGATTTTGTTCGAGGTTTCGCGTTATAATGTCAGCTTCGTTTCATTAAATCGGTCCAGCCGTTACCGTCTGACGCTGGTGTAAATAAACAGGCAGACAAAAATTACGGAAATGCGTTCTCCCATTTAAATGTTTATTAGTGTATTTGCCATATGGCAACATACACTATTGGCATCGGTCGGATGGCGGGACCTAGGGGTCGGACCAAAATTTCTCGACGTTTCATAACCTCCTAAACACTTTGGCACCATTTTTGAAAATGTTTATATATATATATATATATATATATATATATGTGTGTGTGTGTGCGGGCAATAACTTTCGAAAGAGTTAATTGATTTTAACTAAATTTGGCCCGCATGTTGAAATCCACCACCGCACGAACCCTATTTAAAATGGGCCCAATCGGGCCATTTTAAGGGTAGTTTTTAGGGGTTGAAAAATGTTTTTGGGCCCCAAAATACCGAAAAAATTCTCCGAATCGTTTCAAAATTGAAATTTAACCCTCTGGTAATAATTAAAAAGTGTCCCTAAAATTTTAATAAAATCGGCCCGACAGGACCGGATTTACAAATTTTATGAAAAAACTAGTTTGCAGATAGTGAATTATTTACTTAAGTGTGTATATAATTTAGTATAGAGCTTCGATTGATAATAATATTGCAATTAAGAAAAAAAATGTTATTTTAAGGGGTGTATTAAAGAGTCAAAATTTTTATTTAGCCCAAAAACCAACTTAAGTTCGCGTAATAAAGCCACACTGCCTGTATAAGCAAATACACTATATTGTCGGCAGGGTTTTGGCACTGCGACCCGGGTTTTTATTGATTTTGCGGTTTGTCAATATAAGCCAAAATACATTTTTCTGTTTGATTTGACCGTTGTTGGTTTTTTATCAGTTGGTATTGTGGATGACACAGTTTTTGAGGTATGCACTATGTACATAATAATATAATAATATTGCGATAGGTCACGTTTAAGAGCGCCATCATTCATCACTGCAAAAACGGTTCTTGTTTTAGATTGTCACGGTGTAGGTTAAGAGGAGCAGCAGAGCTCATGTTAACGTCTTTTGGAGTGTTTGCATAGACAAATTACATCTCGACACGTAAAGCAGTTTTAACATTTGCCGATTTAATATTAGCTACCAGAAACCTAAAACAATCTCACTAATTCTAACTACTATTATAAATGTGAATGTTAGTTTGTTTGTTACGCTTTCACGTCTAAACCGCTAAACAGATTTCGATAAAATTTGACAATGAGATAGATTGCATCCTAAAGAAAGACATAGGCTCTCTTTTGTCTCAAAATAAAAACTTAAAGGGAGTGAAATAGGAGATGAATGTCACTGAGAGGTCATCACGATACCTTCCGGAACTATATTAGACCTCCAGACTTGAAATTTGGCAGACATGTTTCTTTTGTTGAGTAGAGATACTAAAATAGTCTTCTAAGGTGTGGAAAGGGGGGAAGTACAGGAATGTCAATGATTAACACACTCTAATTTTAAAAATACTGTTTCTTTGGACTGAAAATGTAACTGTTAGGTCTTGATGAAGATTCCATTACTGTTGTTGTTGCTGTGTATCATTACAATCGCGGGCGGAGCCGCGAGGAGCGGCTCGTTTTATTATAAAAGACAAACATTTTTATAAGTTGGCGATTAACTTTAGATGCATTATTAGAAAACAGGTAAATACTAACGTCAACTTTTCAAAGGGGTGTACACACATTAAAACCTTAATAGATAATTCGGAGAGTTACTAGTAAGATTAAAATATTGACATAGTATGCAAGAAACTTTAGCTCGCATTTCAAAGGTAATGGTAAAAATTTCGAGTTATGGAATTTTCGAGGATTTTATAACTTCGAGTCAGGGAGTTTAACAGACAATAAATAGCGCGTTTTTATTGATCATTGGGTTTCGGGGCGTTCGGAGATTTTTCGTGAAATGGCTCTGAATTCACAAAATTTACATGGACTATAAATAAATCAATAATTAATGTGGTTGTGGCTCATTCCGATTTATTCATTTTGTCTCAATGCTAAAAAGCTTGGCTACTGGTAAAGCTAATATATCTCCCGGAATCTTTGGACGAAGGCAAATTCCAATGATAGAACCTCAGAGATGAAAACTGTAAAGGGTTTTTTGATTAGAAATTTTAGAAGGAAAATTTTATCAAAAATCTTAATGCTATTTTTGAGTCACTTTGACCATTTTACTTAATCAAATTACGATGCTAGCACGTTAAGTCGATGAATTAGAGTGTTGGTAGATTGACAAATTTGGGATAAAGAGGTGAACACTACGGCCACTCAGGCCCGGCAGGTACAGTGGGCTGAGTGGGTAGCTTGACCCACTCGAGAAATCCCGAGTAGGAAAAGACCCACTCGAGATATCCCGAGAAGGAAAACATCATATATCATTAACTATGTCCATTTACAAATTTCAAAAATACGAATGGGGTAGAAGGCTCGTTCCAGAGTTCGTGCGCTTTGTTCGTCTACTAATCACGATTCCAGGGTCACCCTGTTCAAATGAGCGAAGTTTTTCTGTCCTTCGTCGACTGAAAACGTACTTAAGATCAACAATGTTGCAAAATCGTCTCAACAACGTCGCTCTCTTACATATTTATTCGGATATGACCGACGAGCTCGATTTGGAGAAACTGATAAATGAGTTTATTTCGCGAAATTCGAAACGTGCTAGTGTTTTTGCTTTGCGAAAATGAGTTTCTTTTGGCAAAATGACATGTTTTTTATGTCATTATTATAAATTTGAATAAAGATCACAACAAAAACAATTGTAGCAACTTATTTTTTATTGTCCAACCCCCCCACTCCGGTTCCCGCTAATAATTAATCAACTACCCACTCGGGTCGGACATGGCCTGCGGCCACTGAGTGTATAATCTAAATTCAGCTTAACAAAACTTAGCAACTACAGTAACATACTGTATAGGTAATGTTAAAAATGATAAAAACTGTACGCGATCAAAGAGTTTTAAAAAGCTAGTGCAATTAGAGCGAGTAAAATGTTTGCCCCTGTTCCACCCACTGCGTCATTCTTAATGCTGCTGCACCTACCGCCTTTGTGTGTCGGCTTTGCGTTAATTAAACACGAGTACAGTCTGATTATACTATATGTAGGCAACAATGCACTAAATCTAATTAATTGCAATACCATAAAAGTGCAACTACAAATTACTAGGAATAAAATATACGTTCGATTAAAATAATGGAATCCGTTTTGCTGCAATTTGAATCATCTATCAACTACCGTATTTCATATGTAATGGTATAATAATTGTTAGTAGTTAGCACTTAAAAACCAATTGTCAGAGCAAGTAGGGAGAGAAATCGAATTCATGGTAATTGCAGATTATCTTGGTAACTATATCATTGAACTAGCGGCCCGGTTTGGCTTCGCCCGAATTAAGACGTATTATGCTGCAGTGGTCTTTCATATAGAATAATTTTCCCGTTTTTGCAACATTGATGCTTCGCGCCTATTGGTCGTAGCGTGATATTATATAGCATTCTTCGATAAATGGACTATCCAACACAAAAATAATTTTTCAATTCGAACCAGTAGTTTCTGAGATTAGTGCGTTCAACCAAACAAACAAACTCTTCAGCTTTATAACATTAGTATACATAGATGTTTTGAAGAGGGATGGTAACTATACAAAACACTACATTAACCCGTAACCAGTAGCCATGTTAGCATCATCAGCTGTCATCAGTTAACTGATTTCGATAGGTGTTAAAAGTGTGTGTGGGAAATGTACACTTAATTTTTTTCCTTTCCACCTGCCAAAATGATTTTTAAAATCAAAATTCAACTTTTTGTATGCTACGCCTGCAAGTGAGCCACAACGAACTATGCCCAATTTTAACTTTCCATTTCAAATGGTTTCTGAGAAAAATGCCACTGACAGACAGAGAGACAAACACCGAGGTGATTCTAGCAGTCATTTTTACCAATTTTGAGTACGTAAGACTAAAAAGAAAAATACCCTTGTTGGGTAACTATAGTCAGGGGCGGATGAGGTATAAAAAATAGCACCGCGACTCTTAGAGTGGCAATTTTAAAGCATTCTAAGAACGTTCCGAATCACTAACATTCTGCCTTATTTGAAGAAAAAATCCATAGGATGGGCAAGAATCCTATCCCGAAAATTATGTTTTTTCTAACAGAAACGTAATTAATAAACTAGTTGTAATAAACACAATTGTAATTATAAAACGCAAAGAAAATTCTGTAAAAATAATTAATAAAATAGCTAACAGCTGCACCAATCTTTTTTCTTGCTAAATATCAATGACATATTTGTTAAAAAATAAAATTAGCTCGGCAGTTAACCAAAAATTTCTGTTTTCTGGCGGGTCCTAAAAAAATTGATGAGCTGTATCCTGGCGGCGCCATCCGCCCGTCTACTAGTTAAATGTCAATTTGCCAATACATTATTTAGAATCCCTAATTATGGTTCCGTCATTTGATATTTATTGTTTTTTTAATAATTTTTTAAACGAATGTAACTTAAATACAGAGTTCACTAAATCGAAAGACCATTTACTTTGTTATTAAACTTATTAGTCTTCAAAACCTTTCTTAAAAGATATTTTTCACCGTAATACTATTTTATTTTATCTGATGACTTTAAAAACACACATTAAAAATATAATTTTATTTTATAATACGATAGTTTAACATTCACATTATAGTTTATAATTTTGCACAATTTACACTACGAAACTTCACACGAACTACTTCTTCATAACTGCATTTTACGCTGAAACACAAGCAGTACTTTATCCGTTAAGAGATGACAAACAAATGCAAAACTGCCGCGAGAATAAAAAAAAACATAACCGCATCAGCGCATGTTTAGTTACTGCTGAAATATGTCTTAAAACAAAACATAATCGCGGGAACAAAACGAAGACTATTGTCAAATGAAACAAAACTATATTTCATAAGTACTCACGAGAAAAATAATTATAAACACATTTCGTACTTTACGCAGAGAGAATGAAAAGGAAGAACTTGATGAAACACGTGAGTCACTGAGTAGTACTGATAGTTGCGGGTCTTCTCTTCCAGTGGCACACCACTCGAGCTTTGTACTCGTACTGATTGCGAGACATAAGCAATATACTACACCTCATTCCGTATTTCAAAACTTGCAAATGACAATTGATACTTGATAGCGTACAGTTGTTTGTATGATAATGAATTAGTTACAGTCTGTTCAAAAACGAAAGACACGGTCTGTGAACTTGACACGCAAGTATAGTACGTGCCATGGATCTAAAAGGCTCGGAAGTTAGATGCAAATGGAGGCTTGCGTCAGTTGAAAAACTACAAATTTGCGCTATTCAAATTCAAATTTATTTATGTCCATGATGCAATTTGCATGTGGATTCGTCAGGCTACAATAAAATACATTAAAATACAATTTAAAAAGAGAACACTGACAGATAATATACTTAATTAAATTATTTAATATTATTATTTTTAATTTTCCTGTAATCTAAAGGTCTAATTCCTTGCATAAAATCATTCAAAAAATTATTTTTCCTGTTTGTCTGTGCAAAACTGTATTAGGCATCTTGATCAATTAACAATCAAAGAAACAACTTAACAATAGCGTACTGGACTGTACTTTATAGCAGGAAAGCGACAATTGACACGACAACCAGCGATAACCAGTCACCGACGAGCGCACGTTCTGTTCCGGTAACTGGGAGGTGGTGGGAATCTTCCTTTCCCACAAAACATCCAGGACGGCTCTAAAATATGCATTTGCGACGCTGTTTGTGACTGACTTCAGAATCTTTTAGAACCGTGACGCGTATAAAAAAAAATTACTGCAGAGTTATATGCTATGTGAGATGTTTTCTTGGTTCCAATAAATACGTTATTTACAAACTCTTTCAGTTGTCTTCAGAAATTGCAGCTGGTCTCTGATTTACATAGTTCAGGATAAGCTATATTCTTTGCATTGTTCGGTTTTGCTGGATTACCAGTTTACATAGCAAATAGTCAAAGACGGTGCGAATAACGGTTAGAAGTCAAAAACGGACTTATGAAGCGCTGTCGATGACAATAAACTAAGATCTATTTAATCGGGGTTTTTTCGGAAATAATCCTGACAGTGTTCAATTTGCTGTTTACCCGGTTATTGATTTCAATATATTTCGTTTGAAATAGTTTTTTTCTTATCTAAATGAATTACCTAATAGGATATTGTTATAATATACGTAATAGTAAAAAACATTTTTAATATTATAACTATTTATTTATGAAGAAACTTTGACTGATGCATTCCTCTTCGTTAACATCCGACCCCGATGGACAGTTTTCGTCCAAAGAACATTCTTCCAAATGGCGTATTATCATTTCGTCTTCCATTACGAACAAAATAAGAATAATCAAGTCTTATTTATTACGTACAATGCAAAAAAAAATAAGAGAAAATATAAAAATGCCGTTTAAAATGTTTATCACGCGAACTATTAACTCGGGTAAAATATGCCCAAGAGCATTTTGAACTCTCTTACCACCAGCGATGTCACACGCAACACTGATTCGCATTAAACAATCGACGCATTATTTCCAAGATGGCAGCTACCGAGGCGCAGGAGGTAGGATAACGTCAATTGTGATAAGTGTGTGCGTTTTTATACACTAGTGGGTGCTAAAAACCCTGGTTCATTCACGCCGGGTTAACTTTTTAAAGCAGATCGCCCAAGTCTGTTTAGCAGTTTTGCGATGGACAATTTATTGAGCACACTATATAACACGTGAGTGTGACGCACAAGGCTAGAAGAATATAGTCTTGCATGCGGCATGTCACCTGGATTATACAATATTTTATACAGACGGTTGGAAAAAATGTGTTCAAAATTACGTATATACCCTAACATGATGATGAATTTGGAGAGTTCCTCTTTCTTTGAAAATCTCATAATAATTAGTTCGTTTATTGTTTCAAAAGATACAAGAATATTACAGTAAAGGAAGATTTGGTTGAGGATCTTCAACCAAATCTTCCTTTACTGTGACATTTTATTGGATCAACACCACCATATACGAAGACATACATGAATATTGTTTGCCGTAGATCGTAGATCGAAATTAATCTCCTCTCTCTGATTGATTGTGCAATTTCTTTACATCGTATTCACCTTAATTTTAATTAAATGTGTTGCAGTTTTTAAAAATATTTTTGGTCTTCTGGTTCCACGGCTGTCGTTTTTGTGAATCCAAACTATTGTACATCGAAGCGTGTTCGTTCATCATGATTTTGATTTTCATTAAACGTTATCGGTGATGCGAAGACAATGTTTTGTGAGAATGCAATATTGTAGTTCGCAGAATTAATGAGACAGATAGTATGAACAATGCATTCTGAGCTGTCACGGTGCAACTTCCTTGAAGTCGATATTGTAGTAGTCGTTCGATATTTAATACGATAGGCGACCAGGCCTAGACCGCGATCTCGGATTTGTGTTGTCCACTCATCATAATATAATATTCAGATGTACTTATTGGTTAAGCATCATATGAAACTGGTCAGACTTGTATTTGCATGATAATGTCACAATAAATATCCATACATTGTAATATCATGTGATAATATCGCAATTATTGACAGTCCGGCAACATTCTAACGTTTTAGAATGTTGATTTTAGTTTCGCTTAAACACTGTTTTAATGGATGAATCGAAAACATCCTTGAAATTTCACAAAATCAGTACAGTACCCGTTGAAATGAATGAAAATTGTTCCAAGCATCAACGTCGGAAGAATATTTGCCCGGATATTCAGAAAAGATTTTTATTAATGAAATAACTAAAAGCCACCAATAATTGATGATGATAATTCCATGGAACAGCTGCTCTTAGGCTAACAGATTCAATAGCCTAGATTTTCATGGTCGTTACTGAAAGCTATCAGACATTTTGTCTAATTCGTTTAGTTCTCAATTGTCGGCACCAAAGATTTTGTCTAAGGATCATTAAGTCTGTCGGAACGCTCTACATTTAAGCCAAAAATAGGGCTTCGGCTGATAGCTGATTGCAGACTTATTCGTCAACACTTTGAAAAAATTCTTTCTCTAATGCACTACTTTTGTAATTTATGTACGATTTACTAGAAAAAAGTTGGCATTAATTGTGCCAAAAAACACACGTTTTCAATGTCACACTACAACCTTATTTGTACTTATTTCACAAAATTGTTCCATCACAAACCTAAAGTGACTCTGCCTTTTTCGGAAAAGTTTTTAAATCTTTACAATATTTCCAAAATTTAGAGTAATCAACTGACAGCGGTACCCTTGCAACATCATTTTTTAGCCTCGTAGTGTGGCTAAAATTCAGTGTCCCGACAGCCTTAAGCTTTCTCGAAAACTTTGCTCCTCGAAAAGCTTGTGGATACCAAATATTTTATGTCGGAGGATTGCCAAAAACTATTATCTACAAATAAAAATAAATTTTGATTTCATTACATTGGTAAGGAACTGAAAACGCTTTTGATGATCGACATTTAAAAGTCAAAAGTTGTCATCATAGCGTAATTTTTAATTCAGATTTATTTAGTAACTTGACAAAAGTTTCCGTAATTTGCAGGTAAGCTGATGTCTGAACTGTACTCAATAGTTTATTTCTTGGGGAAGCTTTAAGTTTGTACTAGCTGCCCAAATAATAATAATAATGATCAGTTGTGGACAGTTAACCATAAATTTGAGCAAGCGAATGCACCCAGACGGAGCCGGCATCTAGTAGTTACATTTAATTGACAAAGATTATCAGAACTTTAAATGTACTTATTCAATATTACTATTTCGCCATTCTCTGTGCTCATAGACGGAATTGTCGAAGCCGGCTCTGCAGAGTATCGATTCCGTCTGGAGTATTGGTTAGAGCTTCTAGACCATAGCAAATACAGGCAGTAGACTGGTGTTTTGCGTCCGCCATATAAGTACCGTTGCTCATGGTTTTTAATGCTTGACCATTTAATAATCCCGGTCGAGTGAGCAGTCGACCAAAGCTAACCAGTTAACCAGTCGTTTGTGTATAATGGAATGCAAAGACCAGTGAAATCAGAAATTATTGTAGAAATATTCTGCGTGGAAAGAAAGTGGTTTCTTTCTTTTTCAGAAGGCAAATAATTATTTTAACTCTTTCAGTCTTGGTGATTAGTGTCACTAACCACCCCTTTCCGAATTTTTAAATTCAAATCCATGCCATTTAGCGTCAACTGGTTGAATATCATGAAAGTTCGAACCATGCTTGACAAGATGTAACACCGATTGGCGGTTTATTGAATGAATGCCTTCATTTGCGTTTGAATATTGAATATTGCTCCAAGTTCAAAATATTGTTAATGTAAAAGCGTGACTGAAAGAGTTAATAGGTAATTTTTTAAACAAAGAGAAAATCAAAAAAATCTCTTATTAATGGCAAAAAAATTGGCATAATTTCTACGTATTGCAGCGCGCCCCCAATTGTTACGCCACTGGAAATGACATAGGCTTCTCGAACAAATTGACAGAAGTTTCTGGAATGATCGAGAACGGGATAAATACAGCGTATGTGTGGCGCGACAGCCATTCAGTGCATTCAGTCAGAGACAGTTAGTGAGTCAATGTCAGTTGCTACTGTGCAGTAAGTTCAGTCGATAGTCAGTTATAGCGACAGGCAATTGGTACGGCGGTACAGAAGAAATAAATAATCAGTTAGTACATAAATAAGTGTACATACACAAATTTGTGTGTGTGTTAAGACTTAAGAATAGTGCATTGTTGTGTTATTATTTATAGAATCCGTTTATTTTTCATTGTTACTTTCTTTTTGTCATTGTTATTAGAGAAGTTCTTTTTTGTTTATTTGTTTTGTATTTATTTCGTGTGTTGAAAATAAATCAGTTTTAAACCACCACACAGAACAGTTTTGTTACAATATTAATGAGAGGAAAAACTTCAGCGCTGATTTTATTCGATAAATTTAATGGTAATGTTTCAAGGGTAGGGGGAGAAATCCATTTAAAAAAAACCGGAAACAACGGAAAATAGCAATTGCACTTCTGCACTGGGTGGATAAAAAGATGTACACTTTTTTTTTGCCTTTGTCTTTCGTTGCGGAAACAACTCTTTTAAAAAAATATTTTTAAGGTTTCCGTACCCAAAGAGTTCAAACTATTTTGTCTATTCGTCTGTTACGATCGTTCATAATTTAAAAAATGATTGTACCTATTTAAAAACCTTCTTGAATACATTACTCCATGGTTGTAAAACAAGCACTGCAATTGTATCCGCTAGTAAAATAATATAAATATGGACAAGGTATTTATGTTCGTTACAACTCGCAAATGTGTTTCTAAATATGGGGTTACGATAATTGTTTATAAAAATAGTCAAGTCACTCGCGTACGCTGAAATCCGATGAAAGAGGAATACCAATAATATTCTTCCGACAATATTTATTTTTTTATAGAAGCGCGTA
The DNA here is from genome assembly GCA_034508555.1 of Venustoraphidia nigricollis. NCBI lineage: Eukaryota > Metazoa > Arthropoda > Insecta > Raphidioptera > Raphidiidae > Venustoraphidia > Venustoraphidia nigricollis. Next base: position 1,032,895 of record JAVRKA010000065.1, on the reverse strand, counting down.
TCAATGAACTTTAAATTAAATCACTTTTAATTTTCGTTTTAGAATGAAAAAACTGTCATTGTTTCAGAACACCGATCATCTTTTGCTAATACTAAGTATATCTGAAAAGGTATTCATAATTTTGTCACTATTAGTTTTAGAAAAATATGTTTTAACTGAATAAAGTTGTACTGTTTTTTCGGAATACTTACATCACTGAGATCTAAAACATGTATATTTGACTCATTTTTCTGGAAGCGCCATTTTTTGTATTTATTATTTAAAATTGTACGAAACCAGCTATTAATTGATTCTCCAGCTTCATGTGGGTGGATAGTACTTACCTATCTATGTTTGAGTTAAAACAAGCTTTTCATCAAAACCGACCTCAACGTAAGCGAATTTGCGATAAAAGTCAACGTTCAATAAAGAAGAATTTATTATGATTATTATTAAGTGAAGCGTCAGTGACGTAGCGAGCCTCTCTGGCGCCCGAGGCGCATTCAAAAATTTGCCCCCCCCTGCCCCTGGAAAAGGTGAAATTTCACAAAACTCGATTGTAAAATAAATAATAATTCATCTTTAAAGTTCAATTCCAAAATATGTAATAATAGAAATTAGTTTCACGGGTAATCGGAATAAAAAATCAATTTAAACACTTATTGATTGCAACGTTTCGTCTTTATTAAATTAAGACTTTTTCAAGCTCTCCGCATGTTTAAATTATAATAAAACTATGATATCATAGTTTTATTATAATTTAAACATGCTGAGAGCTTGAAAAAGTCTTAATTTAATAAAGACGAAACGTTGCAATCAATAAGTGTTTAAATTGATTTTTTATTCCAATTACCCGTGAAACTAATTTCTATTATAAATAATAATTGTCGTTTTGATAAGCATCTTGGAGCGAGCTTGTTAGAGCGACTCAGAGCGACTAAACTTGACTGAGATTGACAAAGCTTGATTGAGTTAGACTGATAGTGACTATTGTAAGTGCCAGGTGCCTAGCCACTCGTAGCGTCGGTGCGGGAAAATTAAAATTTTCAAAAATGTTCGCCTATCATGAAATTATATAAAACGCTACATATTTTATAAACGTCAATTCTAAAATGAAAAAAAAATGTGGTGTTTTTGTGGGTAATAACAAAAATGTTTTCTACGAAAGTCGTTCAAATTTTGGCGCCCTCCCTGCGATGGCGCCCGAGGCAAGCGCCTAGCTCGCCACACCCTCGCTACGCCACTGTGAAGCGTCGAGTCAAAGCGGGTCAGTCATAAATTAATAAATTAGTCATCATTACTACAACAATTATTATACCTTGGTTTAATTATTTACCTAAAAGGATTACGTTTTTTTTCTCGAATTTCGTACGAATATGCAAATGTAAGTTTTTTTCAATAAATTAACACAAGTCATAATTTGTCGGCGTTGCATTTAGCAGTTTATTGAAAGAGAAATAAATGCTAGATCCTCCTCCCACGACTTCAACCAACACATGTCAGTGTTTGTCCCACGACCCATCATATTCATTTTTATATTTGTTTGCCAATTTGGGCGTATTTGTTAAGTGCTGTCGAATCGAATTTTCGTTGAACAGCTGTCACTAATATAATGATTATAGGCGGTCAAGAATCCGTTCTGTTGTCCATAATATTAACATTATAAAAATTAAATTAAAAATTTAAAAAAACCCCGATACAAGAAAACCCATAAAAAGTTAAAAAATAAATTGTCTGGGCCTGGTCCTTTAACTTTAATATGTATTTAAATACTTAATTAGTAATATTTTGTGATTCAGGCGTCGTCGCGTCGGGGGACCGCTAATTTATTTAGCGATCCCTCGACGCGACGACGCTTGAATCACAAAATATTACTAATTAAGTATTTAAATACATATTAAAGTTAAAAGAACAGGTCCAGAAATTTTTATAGGTTTTTTTGTGTCGAGGGTTTCTTAGTTTTTTGTTTTTTTTTATTTTAAAATTTTTAAACTTAGTTACAAACGAAGTTATGATAAGTACCTACAGTTATATCTGCTATTATTTTTTAAAGAGTGTACTAGTGTGCTGGATATCTTGGCTGCAGCATCAGACCAAGAATTTCATAATCTTGCATAGTTATGTAGCATACATGGGTGTTTCAAATTTTAGGTCACACATATGTTTAAAAGTAAATATACCCGTTATGCGTCTAAGATCCCTACCGCAGCTAAGAAAAGAGCTGATGACCTTGAAACGGCTGAACCGATTCTGATAAGACATGCTACGAACTACCGCTAGAAAACCTGCTTTCAAATTAAAAAAACTACATCCAAATCGGTTCATTCGTTTAAGAGTTACGATGCCACAGACAGACAGACACACACACACATAGCGGTCAAACTTATAACACCCCTCTTTTTGCGTCGGGGGTTAAAAAACTAAAACTTACTTTAACTATTGTCGATGGGAAGTGGAAAAGAATTTCACCAAAAAAACTATAATTATTGTAGTTAGGGTTGTCAGTGACGGATTTCTAAATAGGCTAGCTAGGTTATGGCCTACGGCGGCCAATTTTCGAAGGTGAAATTTTTTTCGGAGGCCAATTACAATCAAGTATCGATTTTGCCGAATTTCTTATCTCTACTCGGTTCTGGGTAATTGGTCGCACAGCGGAGGCAGCGCTCAACACAAATTTGGAATCAATTAAATATATTCGTTTGAAATTACCAAATGTTTTGCTCAGCGTAGGCGGCGATTAGGTTCAACCTAGAGGCGGCACATTTGTAAATCAGCCTCTGAAGGTTATGGATTTCAACTGAAAAGATTTACATGTATGAATAACATTTAAAATGACAATTGTGGGTTTTGTTTTGTTTCAGATTGGTGAGTTCCAGAAAGTGAATTACATTCGAAGCGCAGGAGTCGTCATCTTTAAGGATTTTTTCGATAGTATCCGGTAAGTTTGTTTTGATTCTATCGTTATTGTAAGAAGGGCATGATATTAAAATATGTTCCACGGTGAGTTGAGTGTTGCATTTATCACATATTGGAGGGGCTTCCTTCTTCAATATAAATGAATGTGTCAAGTTGGTATGGCCAATTCTCAGTCGGGTTAGAGCTGTTTCGTCTTTTCTATTTTGTTGAGTGATTAAATTATTTATTTGCAGGAACTTTTCTAAAATATCGCAGGTGTAATTAACACTAAGGTAATTATGAACACGACTGTCATAATAAGTCAATTAGAGAAGCGGTGTTGTTATTGCAGTAACTAGTTATCGACCCAAACACATAATAATTAATTACTGCTTACCTTAGTAGTACCTAGGTATATATACTTCTGACTGTTAATACATAATTACAACTAGTTTCGATCGTTACTCTCTTACAAGACTTTCCAATTTCTGTCTGTCTCAGAGATCTTATAACTATAATAAACGATATTTTAGATTGTATTCAAATATAATACAGCGTGATTGCAAAATCACAATATTTGCAAATTTTATGCCTATACGGTTTTGTACTTTAGGTAGGTATTATAACTGTCTAGTCCGGCTTCGCCCGGGTGAAATCAGAGTGAATTCGCTATACTGAACATATTGGAATTTGGAATGGATTTACTATTCGATAGCTTATTTTTCCGGAAGGTTTAGATTTAAACCCGGGGGTAATTAAGAAGCTTTTTTATCTTTATAATCCAAAATGGCGATTTATAAATAATTGGGTAGATATGTAGTCTTCGCGGTTTTAAATAACGACAAATAAATTTCATGAAATCGGTGTAGTCGTTTTTATATTTGTGTCTTGATTATTTTTTTTATTTATTGTAAAAAAAAATTGTAGGTACCTAAATATTCTTGTGTATATCTTATTCTTTTTCAGTACACTTGGTCAAATGTGTACACCACTCGAGTATTGGCGTGTTTTTTAACATGGACTTTTTGTATAACGGAAACCAATAAATCTATCTATCTATTTAAGAGTCAAAAACATATTTTTAATAGCATTTTTTAGTGTATTTGCCATATATGGCACATACACTATATTGGTGTCGGTCGTTTGGCGGGACATAGGGGTCGGACAAAAATTTCTCGACGTTTTTTTAAATGTCAGATGAAAGTGAAAATCAGCCAAGCTCTGATGTCGATGTGTTCGATCGCGCTGTTGGGTAGGAAAACATTTATTTTTATTTTTTTTAAATCTATAAAATAGTTGTTTTTGTCTCAAATATCTTCCCAGATTTTGGTCAGATTGATTTCTTTGTAAAAAATTACTTTTTTGGGCCTGAAAAATCGCGTCGAATGGCGTAAAACAGATTAAAATCGAACTACGCGTTCAAAAGATATCACGGTTCAAAAATTTACAAAAAATTTCCAAACGGTGCTTTTTAGAAATATCCTTTCAAATTTTGGTCAGATTAATTTTCCTGTAATAGTTTACTTTTCTCAACTTAAATAACTGCTTCGAATGCCGCAAACCGGATCAAAATCGAACGACGTGTTCAAGAGATATTGAAGTTCAAAAATTTTCAAAATAACATTTCCTTTAAATAACTGCCAAATTTGTAAGCTTGGATAAGTCAGAATGTATTGACACTACATTTTTTTATAACTTTCTTTAATGTTTTATAAACGCAATAGTATCAAATTATTGTAACGTATTTAACACATAGCGGGAAGTTTTAGGGTTGGCCCACAGGACAACCGGTTTCCACATTTTTTGTGAATCGCGAGTATAAATACTTTTATGATCGTACTGTATGTGTAATTGCGTAGAGCAGTCTTGTCCAGCGGCAATTTCTGATAATGAACTTTCACTGCTGACCAGTGAGATTGTTTTATCACGCTAACGTTTTTGTGTTATTTTTTAATATTACAATATATATTCAAAGTCTGAACATTGTCCGATTATATACGTATTAATTCATTTCTCACCCGTCTATGGTGCATTTCTATTTAAAACTTGCCGGTATTAATTAAATATCTCTATTGGAATTTTACACAAACTTTTTATTTAATTTCCAAATAGAATTTTTTCTTATTCACTCACAAATTATTCGTAACAATAAAAAAAAAGTATTAACAATTGTAACACAGAATTAAGTACCGTAAATTTTAAATACCAAATTGACGTATTTAAATCATGTAGTTAATATTTTTCAGTATAATTATGACGGGGTAACTGAAATATTTATCTTGAAGTTAGGACAAAACTAACCTTTTTGAAAACAATGTTGTTTTTTTTGGGATACATTACTGCAGATAATAGATAGTTAAGGTTGTCGGAACGCTCTGAATTTAAGCCAAAAATAGAACTTCGGCTGTCAACTGATTGTAGACTTATTCGTCAACACTCTGCAAAAATTCTTTCTACATATATAAAGAAGATCAAGGACAAATCTAGGTCTCTAATGGACTACTTTTGTAATTTGTGTACGATTTACTAGAAAAAAGTTGGCATTAATTGTGTCAAAAAAACACACGTTTTCAATGTCACACTACGACCTTATTTGTACTTATTTCACAAAACTGTTCCATCACAAACCTAAAAGTGACTCTTCCTTTTTCGGAAAAGTTTTTTAAATCTTTAAAATATTTCCAAAAATTAGAGTAATCAATTGATAGTGGCACCCTTGCAATAGCATCTTTTACCCTCGTAGTGGGCACCAGCCCAAAATTGAAACGTGCGGATGATTACAGCGAGACAGAGCTAAAGAAGGTCACACCCACAATATGTCTTCTGCGTGCCTCGTCTCTTACCGCTGGGTCTCAACTCTCAACACAAACTGTGTGAAAGTGGTCCAGCACTGTTAAGAGATGTTATGATTTTTAAAAAATTTTGTATCGTAGTACAATTCTGTCTTTTTTCATTGCACTAAAACATGTAGCAAACAATTATTAATTGAATTTAATTGATTTAATCGTCTTTATCTTATTTTACCATAACTTCGACATGGCCGATTTTGCATGATGACCGAAAATATTATTCGCAAAATATAATTTTGACAATCTTGTAACAGTATATGAATATTATTATATCAATTTATTTCAAGTTGGATTATCATAGTAATTTTGAGTTGAATGACTCAGCTGCACTGCATTTGCCGGATGTTAAACGGCCTCTGATTTCCGTAAATAATCGATTGCTGTTATAATAGTGCCGTGATGATACAAGAGTCGGTGTCGGCGAACCTTTCTCTAAAGCAACAAGTTAATTGAATGCTGAATCATGGCGGCGAAAATCGCTTATAAGCTTCACAATTTGATTGAATATTTCTAACGGGGCACAAAAGTTACTTTTTTGCTTGTTTTAAAATTAATGCTACAAGGTTTTTTTTAAGAATGTTTTGATTGATTTGTAATGCGCAAACCGTATTAATATAGGAGATCAAGCATTGAATTCAAAATAGCCTAATATTTTATAGTCAAAGGTTTATTTACAAAACCGTTTCGCCTAATGTTTAGGTATATTCAATATATCTTCTTATACCTAATTCCAATGTGATAGACTCTAAATTATATATTCCTGAAATGTTTTGAAAAACCATTAGTTTGTACCTGCTAAAAATACTAGCATTGTCTGGAATAGAGATGTTGACTATTTTTGGGAAAGTGTTTTAAATCGTGCATAAGTACCTAATATAGTCACAAATATTTATTATTTTTATTTAAATACGACTCAAGCTTTAAAAATCATGTATTTTAAATTCCGTTTCTAATTTCGCTCCAAAACGCCAATACTTGTCACGTGACTGCCGTGACGTCATACAGTCATAAACGCTGGTAAACTGGCGATGAAAGGTTTTTTCGTAGTTGTTGCTATAGTTGTATGTAATTTGACGTTTCCTATAAATAAATAATAATAAATTACGCACTCTAAATATTAACCAAACAATGAAGCCTTTTGACAGCGTCTGATAATGTTTATGACTCAGTGACGTCGTGCACTTTGATTGGTGTTCGTTGTCGCGTTACTTGAGAGTGATTTAATGGCGTTATATTTATTAAATATTAATTAAATTCCTTAAAAATAGGGGAAAATATAGTGTTTTTTAGTATTTATATCATAGAAACTTCCACTTAACGTTTAAAATTATGTTTTTATTTAAATACAGTCAACATCCCTATTGTAAGATTTTAATGAAATTTAGAGATAGATGTTTTGTATTATGTATCAAAGATGGTGGTTATTTGCTTTTTGTCTTAAAAACATCTGTTAATACACATCTGATATCAATATTTATTCAAACTCTTCATAGGAATGTTTTTTTTTCTGTAGAATATTTAATAATTCATTACTATAGGTAATTAAACATTGTCCGTGTAAATATTTAAATAATAATTACTTAGCGATTTTATTACGCAATTTTATACACTACTTTAAACCATTTAATATTGTTTATAAATACATATGTAATAAAGTGTATTAATGCAACTCTTAACTAATTAAATATTACATTGTCAACTAAATTTCTAAATTTATTCATAATCTAACTTACAATCTGTTTAGTTTTTATTTTTATAAGAAATTAAAAGCAAATAAATTATACAAAAATACATTTCAAGTAGATAAGTAAACGAGGTGAAACTAGGGACTACGACCTGCAACTGTAATTGGTTGCGATTCGCGATGGCTAATTGTCAATACATTTAGATGTTCCACTTCTTATATTTACTCAACAGTAGTAGTGCATCGAGAACTCGAGTCTTCGGTCGAGTAATTAAAAAAATCCAAGAGACCTCAAGAAATAATGTTTTTTTTTTTAATTAATTCCAAATTCGGTTTTGGGCAGCACGAACGTCGTTTTTTAAACAGTTGACCTAATCGATTCATCGTACTTTTTTCTATCAGGCACGTTAATAGTAATAGCATATCTGAGATATTTTTATATTTTTCCAAATCTTTTCATGCTTTCCTGCGTTTTGCAAATCTGCATTATGACACTAACCGTTTTTTGGCCTATTAGAAAAAGTAAAGCTGAATCGATTGCGACCAATCGCAACCCTGTATCTCCTTTAGTGCTGGATATTGTTGGCCGGATTAGTAAGATTGTACTGTACTTATCGATGAATATAACGAATTTATTCCATTGTGCAATATTAAGTTATTAGTGTATTTGCCATATGGCAACATACACTATTGGCGTCGGTCGGATGGCGGGACCTAGGGGTCGGACCAAAATTTCTCGACGTTTCATAACCTCCTAAACACTTTGCCACCATTTTTAAAAATGTTTATATATATATGTATATATATATATATATATATATATTTATATATATATATAGGTATATATGTGTACGGGCAATAACTTTCGAAGGAGTTAATTTATTTTAACGAAATTTGGCACACATGTTGGAATCCATCACCGCACGAAGCCTATTTAAAATGGGCCTAATCGGGTCATTTTAAGGGTGGTTTTTAGGGGATGAAAAAAGTTTTTGGGCCCAAAAATACCTAAAAAATTCTCAGAATCGTTTCAAAATTGAAATTTAACCCTTTAATAGCAATTAAAAAGTGCTTCTAAAATTTTAATAAAATCGGCCCGACAGGACCGCATTTTCAAATTTTCTGAAAACACTAGTTTGCAGATAGTGAATTATTTGCTGAAAGTTGCATATAATTTGGTATAGAGGTTCGATTGATAATAATATTGCAATTAAGAAAAAAAATGTTATTTTAAGGGGTGTATTAAGGAGTCAAATTTTTTATTTTGCCCAAAAACCAACTTAAGTTCGCAAAATAAAGCCACACTGCCTGTATCAGCAAATACACTATATTGTCGGCAGGGTTTTGGCACTGCGACCCGGGTTTTTTTAATTATTTGTCACTAATTGCGTTAATAAAACAGATTTAACTGTTATGATTTATATTATTATTGTTAGGAACAGTTTGCCAAATATATATGATCGTTTATATTTTTTTAACAAAGAAAAACTTCAAAACGCCGTAACTAAAGATACAGAGGTCGGAATTGATTCAGTGTGATTTTTTCTGTAAGAATAGCCTCAGTTGTGAGTTATATTCAAACAATACCTACGAAATGTTTGAGGTTTTTTAAAAACAGAAAAGCTTCTTAACAAATTGCGAAAAAAACTTATCATATGTAATCGAAGGAGAGATGGAAGACCAATCCTTAAAGGATTGAATCTGCTCCAATTGCCTGGCTGCAATAAACTTTATTATTATTATTATTATATATTTTATTTGTGGATGACTGTATAAAATACTATGTGAATCAAAATTATTTTTATAAAATTGGAAACGAAATCCTTGAGGCGCGAGTTCTACTAGTCCTTGACATTTGTCAGCTGGTGCTGCAACGAACTGAAAACAGTTTCAATGTGGACGAGGACTTAAAATTAATTTGTCTTCTTGCCACATTGACATGTATCATTCATAACGAACCACTTCCTCCCATCGGACATCAACTCTTTGGGAAATTCTTAAAAGTTCATCACGTTGATACGGTTTTAATGTTTTTATACATTAGTCTTACACATTGCATAAATACATATTAAAAACTGCCGGTAAATAACGGTTGTTTTGTATTTAATTAATACATACAATATGTATTTAGTTATAATTCGTATTATAAGCAAGTATAAACAATAAAGCCTTAGTTAAACTGCTTAACACTTCTTCGCCATTCGTCGCCACTGAAGCAAAATATTAGACATATTAGGCAGTAATTTTATAAGATGAAGAATATTTTTAAATACATTAATTTCGTGAAACTATTCATTAAAATGTCCCACAGAGTAGCATTCCAATTTGATCACACCAAAAAGTATACACGTAATAATCAGAAAGTAGCTACTGCAAAATCCGACTTTTTGAGTAGAAAACGTACGTTAGTTGCAGGGGCGTAGCTACCGCTGTATCTGCCGTATGAATTATACGGGGCCCCCGGGCCACGGGGGCCCCCAACGTGCGTAAGCAAAAATTAATAAAAACTTTCCAATTTTTTTTTTATTTCAGAAATGAGAAAAGTCAAAAAAAGCAATTTCTTTTTTCCCGCGTAAAGCGTGCGTTCAAAAGTTGGCAACACCCTACATCGGTTATCGCGGGCTGCGGGATTTCCCCGTTTAAGTCATTTACTTCAACGGGGGAAGGGCCCCCAAACAAATTTTTATACGGGGCCCCGCCAAGACACGCTACGCTTCTGGTTAGTTGGATTATATTTGCAGAATATCTCCGCTAAAATTCGTTAACATTGATCCATTTATTTGAAATAATTTATTGATGAATTAATTTCACTTGACTCGACGGTCTTGATGCTGGTGTTTTAGAACAATATCTCAAAACATAAGATGAAAATGTCGTCTTTTCGCATTGCAACGAATCATTTTGAACTAGATCATATGATGAACTGAATGATTCAATTGTTAAGAACCTTAATTTAGCATAAATAACCGGCTTTAACTTCTGGGTTGCCAAAATATATAAGCAGTTATTAGGATTCTTTACCCAAAGGCAGAGCTCTATAAGCAGTTTTTGATCCTTTATCCATTGGCTGAAAATCCATTGTTTTTACTATTTTATCTGTCTTCACAGCCTTCGTAATATTTATGTGGTTACCTAACTTGATGGCCTAAATAAATGTAAATTTTTTAATTATAAAGATGATTAGAGCATTTAGGATCGATAACTTAGTCAAAACGAATTATCATTCGCAACGTTTCATATCCTATATTGATACTTCATTAGGCGCTCTACAATAAAACAAGATACGTAAGTCAATAACTAATAATCAATTTAAATCAGACAAATCAATATCAAAACGTACCATAATAAAATCTCTTAACATAGTCAGCTTAGATTTAATTATCTTGTCAGATTCATTGCCTAATGCCTAATTCATTGCCTAATTTTTTATTGCTCCTTACATGGAAAATAGGGGCTAAAAAATTGAAATGTTGAAGGTGTGAGGTCTCTATGAACAGTTTTAATTGATAGCAGTAAGTACGAAACCCACTGTGTAGGTACAAACGACGTTGGTTTTTCATGACTTTTTGATTATATTGAAATAAAATTGAAATTATTAATTCAACTAAGAAATTATAGCACGAAATTAAAAAAAATTGACAAAATCGATTACTCAACAATTAAATTATGCATTGTGGGTTATATAAACATCGACATTAGAGTACTTATTATAGTAGGTCAAACGGTCAATATGCAACGATATTCGTCAAATATTTAACAGAGAATAAAGACCAAGAAAGCTGCACACTAAACAAACAATGACAAATTTTCTAGACGAGATATACGGCATTTCAAAATTGATACCCGATAGTACCCGCAGCAAAGAATTTGTATAGGTACGTCATCGCAATATGTATTGGAAATTCACTAATTGATTTAGTGTGCTATGGGAACTATTCTGATTATATAATTGACGTAATAATTTATCTTCTCAACAGATTTAAGAGTTTAAATCTGATTGATTCCGTTAATTTTATACGAGCGAAATTCATTCTAATTAGACACCGAAAATATAGTCAGCATCCGGATAAAAGTCGAGATGAATTTTGAAATGTAGATTGATTATTACTAAATGCGAACTTGGTTAGTTTATAGCTAGTTCTTAGCAGTGTTATTGATTTAAGTTTCGAGACAAGCTTGCCGAAATTTGGAGAAATGAAAAAATAACAGAGTTCGCTTGAACCTGTCTATAGAATCGTGGATATAGACTTCCTAAATTATTTTCTCTACTTATTTGCGGAAATCGCATGAAAATCGGTTGAATAGAGTCTGCAAGCCTATATTGCGTTTAGTCAAATAGCAGACGTATGTTTAAAAGAGGAATGGCTAAAAAAACTCCTGAACCGATTTAAATACAGCCTGTGTTAAAAAAATTTACTAAATTGATGAAAAAATTTATTCTTTTCGAGGCGTTTTGAAGGGAATGAAAAAATTATGAAACATCTAAATTTTAGATGAGAATGAGAACAAGAGGTAAACCAAAGGGAAACGTCAGTTTTTGAAAATATTATGAATATATTGAGTGCAATAAAACAGAGAACTTAACTTCTCCATACAGTTATTAACTCCTCATTACAAAATGCCAATGCAGTCAATTCATTCTCACGGAAACGTTACATGAGAAATATGTTAATTTACATTATTTATAGCAAAATAGTTCACTAATTGACGGATCATTAACGCACACTGTTGTAATATTTTAATTAATTTCTTGAAAATTAAAAAACGTTCGAGATATTTTCTTTATTAATTTGAAATTCATTAGTATATTCGTTTTTTTTCACGAAACGAAAAAAAAAATGCTTTAGACTTTATATAGTGCGCCAGATACAGCGTTGCCAGACGTCCCGATTTTTAAATCAAAATTAATTGTCCCGCTTTTCGGGGATAACTCGACCGTGCGTAAATAATTATTCTCTTATTGTAAGTTGCAATTTGTAACACTCACTCCTCAGACTATTGTTGGAAACGCCATATTTTTCTAATGAATAAAACTTTTTTGATTTTGATTTCTCTTTTTTTTTATTCAGAAGACGAATAAGACTCAACTATACGATAGGGTAAATCTGATTTAAAATATCATATTTTTATTAAAATACATTTTCTATGGCTATTTTTGCTATCTATTGTCACGTAAACGTAATTTGAACTCAAATAAAAAGATAAATATTTAAAAGCTTCTGATTATATACGTCTTTTTACTATAACCCGCTTTCGACGATAAAATCCCGCTTTTTTCACTCAAAAAGTTCCAAAAATCGGACTTGGCAAAAAAAAATATCTGGCAACGCTGGCCAGATAGTACCACGAATACAGTAGCATTGTGCACTTTATGATAAAAGCACGGACGTACCTCCTTATATATATTGTTAAAAGATAGAAATACTGGGACTCGTGGGATCTAGCCTCTGAAGGTAATTAGGGCAATAAAACTATCCCCATAGATGTGTTTCTGCAAAAATTTCAAGATCTATTAGAAATACAAAAAAAACTTTCAATCGAAAATTGCTCCATTGTTAGATCCTTAAAAATTTGTCTTTTAAGACATTTTTGCGGATATGTAAAAAAATAAGGCCAGAAAAAGAGCCAGGAAAGTCATGCGCTTTTGTCGCCTTGGAAACCACTAGCTAAAACGTAACGTATTTTCGACAAAAACAGACCCTGAGACGAATCGAGCTTGACCTTACGCTCTTGTGCCTAAAAATGAGGTCTACAGACTATTTTTTTTCATAAATTATATTCCTATGCAAAATTTAAGCTGTTACAAAACACCACTTTTTTACAATTTTTAAAGCACCCCCACACCGGAGGTTCAGATCACTTTATTTACACCCTAAATAGTAGCTAATTTGAGAATATTACTCCTTACAAAAAAGTTTGAACCACGAGATCTTGAACTATTTAAGATAGTTTGAGAAGCACTGATCTGTAGCATACTGTTCTTATACAGATATACCAATATTTGTTTGGTTCGAAGTTTCCAGGTCAACAGATCGATCGCACTGATCTCAGGAGGCCATCGTCCGGATGATCGATTGGTCGTGATATTTTATGTGCATAAAACAAAGTAATCAACAATAATTTGTCCATGTAATAATGCATGCATTATAATATGGCAAATCGTTTTACCAAAAAAGACTTTTTAGTGTATTTGCCATAAGGCAACATACACTATTGGCGTTGGTCGGACGGCGGGACCTAGGGGTCGGACCAAAATTTCTCGACGTTTCATAACCTCCTAAACACTTTGGCACCATTTTTGAAAATGTTTATATATATATGTATATATATATATATATATATATATATATATATATATATTTATATACGTATATATATATATATATATATATATATATATATATGTGCGGGCAATAACTTTCGAAAGAGTCAATTGATTTTAACGAAATTTGGTCCACGTGTTGAAATCCGTCACCGCAAGAAGCCTATTTAAAATGGGCGTAATCGGGGCATTTTAAGGGTAGTTTTTAGGGGTTGAAAAATGTTTTTTGGCCCCAAAATACCGAAAAAATTCTCAGAATCGTTTCAAAATTGACATTTAACCCTTTAGTAGTAATTAAAAGGTGTCCCTAAAATTTAAATAAAATCGGTCCGACAGGACCGGACTTACAAATTTTATGAAACACTAGTTAACAAATAGTGAATTATTTACTGAAAGTTGTATATAATTTGGTATAGAGGTTCGATTTATAATAATATTTAAATTAAGAAAAAAAATGTTATTTTAAGGGGTGTATTAAGGAGTAATATTTTTTATTTTGCCCAAAAACCAACTTAAGCTCGCAAAATAAAGTCACCCTGCCTGTATAAGCAAATACACTATATTGTCGGCAGGGTTTTGGCACTGCGACCCGGGTTTTTAATTCTTAACCCTTAAATTTATATTGTAGGATGCAGCCTACAAAATATTCTAATGGCTGAATGTCATGCGTCACCTGTGCGTCGAGAACAGACTTATTTTTAAATTTCGTATGTTGGCATTACTGGATTTTTTTTTAATTTTCGAATTTGATAACCTAAAGTTTTTGGCATACAGCGGATTGAAAAACTTTAAATATATCCAGTAATCCCTATATCCCGAGACATCACATATGCATATTTTTTAAATATAAATAAAAAATCATGCATTTAAGGGATAAACGCGCAATTACCATTTCCACTCTTAAAACTTTGCAACGCTGGAGCATTCGGGGAGGGAGGGGGGTCGAGCCATACTGCGACCGATAGGATTTCAAATCTTAAAAATGATGATTTTTTGTCACAGATATACAATATACACGATTACTGTTACTGACTAGAAAAGCATTCATGTACATATAATAAAAAACGCTATGTAATAAATTGCCATTTTTTTACATAATTAAAAAAAATATGTAAAAGGTACGTAACATTTCGTTTTAAATCATTTATGACTCTTTTGGCGATTTCAAGTTAAAATTTATTTGATGTATGCAAATTCAAAACGTATGAATGCATTGCACGTACAAAAAACAAAATGGCCCAACGCAATAAATACGTTGTAACATTACATATGTGAGAGGTTTGTTTAAATCTTGTGTCGGAATCTAGTATATCACACATCTTGGATAAATTCGGGATACACGAAGGCCGATTAAAAAGTTCACTCTCAGCACAGCTGATCAATAAATACAGTCGACTCTCGTTCATTTGACACTCAAGGGTTCAGAGAAAAATTTCAAATTACCAAGAGTTCAAAATAACAGGAGTTTAAATAACCAAGTGACTGAACAAAATTCGTGATTTATTATTTTAAACATTTGTATAATTATTCACTTATTCATTTTGAAACGATGTTCGTAATTTTCTTTTGAGTGAGCGACTACAGTCTATCATTGTTCGATAGTGGTGAGAGCTGCGAAGAAATCGTGTCGACAGATCTGTGCATGATAAACGCTTCAAATTATAGAAAGACCAATTAATATTGATTTTATTCAATTTATCGAGTATTTTTCAAATTATCGAGAGATTCAAATTAACAAGAGTCAAATTATCAAGAGTCGACTGTATTTGTAGCGCGTAAACAGGCGGATATTTAGGAAGAGGGTCGGGGGATCATCGACGGCCGAACTGTATGAACGCCGTCCGACGAACAGTGATACCAGTCAGCGATCTGGAACGCATGCTTTACAAGTGAACAAAGTTATATAGAAATTACTCGTGGAATTTTATAATTTTTTTAAAATATTGTTTTCATCGGCTACATTTAATAGACAGTAAACACCATTTTATATTTATTGTAAATATGGCATGAAATTGAAATATTTTAAACATTCCAAGTATCGACACGTACATATATGTTCATCTCTCTCGGGAGCACATATCTTGTGAGGCAGCGTTTTCTTTTCCTCCGATGCGTTTTTTATTTGCAACTATAAACACATTTTAACCGAGGAACGCGGCACAGCTTCCCGACTTCATCTAACGGTACAACGCGACGGATGTAAATATACACCGTGTCCCATTTATGCTTTTGTGTTGTCCAATCTATTAGAGCTAGTTGTAGGTTTGCTATGAAAATGTCAGTCCCTGTCAGGTACGTTTGAGACTCAACTGGTTGAAGACTATTTTTGGGAACTTAGTTTTAGGTACTTATACACGATTAAAAGACTTTCCCAAAAATAGTCTTAAACCCCGGAGGAAGTGTCTGGTTTTTTGATAATATTTTTAAATATATCTAATGAAGTTGCTATAAAAATTTCAGCGTAAATCAATCACTTATTTTGTCATTTTTGAAAATTCATCTTTGGTGTATTTTGGTTTAATTTTAAGTGTCTGCCTCATTTATTTATTTATTTAAAATCAACTTTCGAATAGTACTTGTCGCTTTTGAATCAAACACTTTTTTTGGCACATATTTTTTTTAAACCTTTCCTGTATGCGCAGTACCTGGCGTACCCAGGTAGATCAAGCAAACACTCACTTACCTATACATTTTGCCTATATATTGTTTAAAATTTCTACCTGAATCAAACACTTCATGAAACGGGTGTCATCAGCTCTTGAACTAATATATCCAGTCCTCTTTTGCGCTATCCTTCTGCCAGTTGCTACGATTAAACTTATTTAGAAGTAACTTAATACGAATGACGCATAATTCAGTAATCAATTGAATTATGTTCGAATGTTTGATTTGAGAATCGAGCTTAGAGACGGGCCATCCATCGTTCGGCTTTTGAGGTGAGACACTGAATAACTCTCGGGAGAGATCGGTAATGGTCGTGTATTATGCCAATAATCATTGCATATTAAATGCATATTTGTTGCAATGAAACGATTCTCTTTCTCTCATTAAAGTACGTGGAATGTTTGGAGGTGAATGAAATCTAGTACAATGAAAGATTTTTACAATGTACCGGTTGCGAGAGACAATCACGGCCATATAGGATTGAAATGATCACGGAGATTGTATCTTGTACGGGATGAGAGAGCATGTATGTCAAATACGTATGTACAGTTGGTGAAATTAAAGAAAACAAGTTAAGAGCTTTGTCTTTAAAAGGATTCGCAAACTAACAAAACGTCTTCCGAAATCTAAATTTAAAATCATTCAAATATACAACCACATGTGGGTACTAAATATATGATATTCGTTTTCGAATTACCTGTTTCTTAACGATAATTTGCATAATTGTCAAAAATATGATAAGTACTCTTTAGTAAAATATTTCACTATATAAATAGCTGTTGCCCAATTCATTTTGTATTAGGCAAATATTTTTTTTAAATATATCCTAAAGTTGGTACTTCCACGATAACTATATAGACAGACATACATTTACGATAGTGGGATTTTGTATAACAAATTTCATGTGAATCTATGCATTAGGTCCACATTTTCTTATGGACAATTTTTCATATGTCGGTAAGCATATTTATTATAAATGCAACATCTATATTTCCAAAAGAAATGTATTTTTTTTTTGCATATGGGGCCCGTTCCTGCGTTTGATAACGTGGATTTATTTCGTTTACAAGTAACGTTACAAAAATGCACCTATTTAAATGGTTTTAAAAATATACGCAACTTTGTGTTTATAAAAATAAAATATATAATATATATATATTTAATTCAATTAATCAAGACAATTGTGCTGTGAATAGTTGGAAAGATTTGATTATTAGTTGAAACAAAATGTATAAATGTTTTCATTCAAATCAAGAATATTTATGTGAAACAAAATGTTTTAGTGTAGCGATTGATCCCTCAAATGATTTTTTTTTCAAATAACACACGCAGCAATTAGGACTATATGCACGCGTCTAAATTATGTATGGCTCTACTATTTGTAAATATCTAAATTTAAATCGTTTATTTAGATCAAATAAACTGTAAAATTTCAAAGAATGATACGTGTCTCTATTTTATTTTGTAAGCATTACCCAAAGATTGAATAAGTTTTTCCATAGAAATTAGACATTTCCGAAACGTGAGTATGTATACTTAACATGCACATTGCACACACATATCCAACTGTAAGATAGAATATAGTAGGGGGAGTCCCCCGAGTACCGAACACTTAAACAAAAAATGGTATAATTATGTTTTATTTCGATAATTAACATTTTCGTTTAAACAATCATATTATATAACATTAAAATAAATCAACAAAGATGAACATTGTACATTTTTTAGCCACTTAAAATAGAATCAATCATTGGTTTAGTTTTTGGCTTCATTGAAATTTGGCACCTAGTACCGGACACCTATAAATTCGAACCCATACGACCGGGCAGAACCTGGTAATTATGGGTTTACAAAAATTTAAAGTTATACAGTAATCTTACATTAATACTATAAGCGCCTAAGCACCACACACAATTATTATTTCACTTTAAAAATATAATCTATGACGTTCTGAATATTCCTGCGCAAAATGACTAACGTGTAACCTGTAAGGCGTATCGAACGAAACTGACGCCTCCCGCGCCACGGGGGGGATCTGACCGTTGAGTTTGACGTCCTCGATTACACGTATGTTACTACGAGCGTTATTTCATGTTTCATGTCCGGTACTAGGTGCTGTCCGGCGTTAAGAGAATTCTCCCTATATGTGTAGCCGGGTTCCTTCTATCTCAGGGCTACAGTCCTATTCTTGTGGGGGCCAAGCTGTACGTATTTGGATTATAATAGATTATGTAACACAAAGCTAGTTTTTGAAAAATTTAAACTTTCGTTTTAACATTCGATTACAAACTATGACAAAATATTAAATAAACATTGGAATGTACAAATTGCATTGAATTTTTAAGTTTAACGCATCCATAATTCAACATTACACATTTTATACGCAACCTAATGCACAGTTTTTTTTCTATACGTAAGACATGCCGTTGTTATAAAAAATCAAATAAAAAACTTCTTCAAATAATACATATGTTCACATATGTATTGGTTTATATATTGACTAACGCAACATAACTGTACCACAGGCCACAGCTCTCCACGACAGGACCGTATTCGTTCAGTTCCAAATAAATTATAGTACATTATGGACACTTGATAACTATGCTCATGTAATGCAATGTAAACACTCTATATAATAGTTCAGCTCGAAAAGTTTTCGAAGTTTAACTTCTTTAACGACGTATCTGTCTGAAAAAAGTAAAAAATCGAGGGGAAGTAGAACTGCCACATAAAGGGGAAGTTAGTTTGTCTCCTAAATTACATGAAACTGACAAGGACTGAAGTTTATAGCGTGTCGCTAAGTATGTGTAAATATTAATTCGTTTGTCATGAAAAAAATAGACTTGGGAATAATATTAAAAACTAAAGAAATTATACTTCTTATGTGAGCTTATGAGGGTGAGGCTCATTATAATTTTTTTTGAAGTTATACTTCTTTTGGCGCACTGAGAATAAAATTTTCTCTGTTACGGAAGTTGCGTACGCAGCATGCGACGAATATGTTGCGGAAGTTGTTTCTGATGACGTCAAAATAGTTATTTCATAAAGCAACAAAGTAGGTTATACTAGCGACATCGGACGGAATTTCTTAAAAGCTATAGTGTATCTAGTTAACAACTTTTGACAGTTAAATAACCTCAATACTTTTATTTTTTTTAAATTATGGATCCAACAGTAGAAAACCTTTTAATAGTTAAAAAACTACTTTATACAGGCACTAAATTCTTATTTTTGAAAATGGAACAAAGGTAAAATGAATATAAATTATAAGACCACAGACATAACCCAACTTGTGTTTAAAAATGTTTTCTAGCTATATTTATCATCTCCCTAGAGTTTAGACATTCTATTTTATTTTGTCAATGTACATCGTTAACGAAAATGTGAATATCAATTATCGCAATCACGCCAAAGAAGTATAACTTCTGCCGCGCGTACATAAGTACACGCACCACTTTTTGAAGTTTGAAAAAAGTAAAAAATCGAGGGGAAATAGAATCGACCCCCAAAGGGAAAGTTAGTTTGTCTTCTAAATTACATGAAACTGACAAGGACAGAAGTTTATAGTGTGTTGCTAAGTATGTGTAAATATTATTAATTAGTTTGACTTAATAACAAAAAATTAAACTTTGGAATAATATTAAAAAATAAAAACTAAAGAAGTTCAACTTCTTATGGGAGCTTATGAAGGTGAGGCTCATTATATACATATTTTTTTAATATATTTGTCGGTCTCTAAATCTTGATATAAGCAGCCATGTCAATAAATTCGGTAGAATGCCAAATTAAACGAGAGAGACAAAAGAAAATGAATAATTTTCATAACACTTATACTACACAATATAAGCGGAACAGTTTTATGCCAGACAAGGGTATGCTTTACATTGTCTCATTTTTTCACCGTTCCATCAAGCAAACCGTACTATAATGATGACTCACTTTTTATTATTTCAGAACCGCAGTATAACTATAGGATGTTATGATATATATTATCGACGAGGGTTAGCGAGGTTTAACAGTCACTCGAGTCGTAATATCATTCCGTTCGAGATATGCACTATATTTTTTGCACACACTCTCTATAAAATGATCACGTCATATTTAGGATTTTAAATCTGGGTTTGTAATCTGCCCAATTCTATTTTTAAGGCTGTCGGAATGCTCTGAATTTATGCCAAAAATAGGGCTTCGGCTGATTGTAGACTTATTCGTCAACATTTTTCAAAAATTCTTCTCTATAAGGAAGATAACGGACAATTCTAGGTCTCTAATGGACTACTTTTGTAATTTATGTACGATTTACTAGAAAAAAGTTGGCATTAATTGTGCCAAAAAACACACGTTTTCAATGTCACACTACGACCATATTCGTACTTATTTCACAAAATCGTTCCATCACAAACCTAAAGTGACTCTTCCTTTTTCGGAAACGTTTTTTAAAGCTTCAAAATATTTCCAAAATTTAGAGTAATCAACTGACAGCGGTACACTTGCAACACCATTTTTTAGACTCGTAGTGTGGCCTTAAAATCAGAGCGTTTCGACAATCTTAAGGTAGCTGTCGTGGTTAAGGCACACCGTCAGAAAATTTTTAATTACCCTGAAAACTTGAAGTCGATCGACCGTATATAATCCGAGATAAATTCAATTAAAAATTGGATAATTAACATTGATTGTATACGATCTCTGTAGTTCTGAATCAGTTTCTTATTTATAAAAAAAGAACTAACTGTCAGGAACTTTTCAAAAACTGACAGTCTTTCAATGCATTTGTTATGAATTTAAAAAAAATAAGAAAACATTTTTGACCGTCTAATTATTCATAAATAACGGTTTAAAGTTCAACAATTTATAGAAAAGTATACATATGCATATGAATACTGTATGGGTTACGTTTTCGACGGGTACAGTCTTGCGTACAAATTATGGATCACTTAGCTACAAGCTAGTATACTTTTGTGGTACGTATAATAATTTATAACTTTTTGACAATATTGTATCACGGCAACTACCTTAAAAGCCTATTCAGACTAGCCGTTCTCGGTTACGATTCACCGGTCCGGTTCGGTTGTCGATTAATCTAGGCTGCTCACACTATCCCGATTCGGTTCTACGATTATTGTCGGTGCGCATGCGCAATTTCGAAATATGATTTGACGTTTGATGTGTAGTTAAACGTCAACAAAAACAAGTGGCTAGTCACGTGACTCCAGCAAGCGTTCTCATTGGCTACGGTTCCGAACGGTCCGGTTGAAATTAGAACTGAACCTAAACGCTCGAACCGAACCGTAATCGGAAACGACTACGCCCTGATTGGTCGAGCTCCCAACCGGACCGGTGAATCGTAACCGAGAACGGCTAGTCTGAATAGGCTTTAAGGTACGTTTTGAAATGTATTTCAGAAAATCCGTGGGCCAGCTCTGGCTACGTTGCAATACACACTACCAGAGCTCGGAGCACCTCCTCTATACACAGAAACGGTCACGTGATTACGTGTATAACATTGACCAAGTTATGCGATATTAATGAGTGCGGACATATTATTTCAGTTGAAACACAGACAATAATATGTTATACATTATTTATTAATTGCGCTAATTATAACAATACGTTTTGACAATTTGCAAATAATTATTTGCAAGGTCTTGTATAAAATGAACTGAACAAAAATGCGGTTGTGTATACTACCTATTTTGTGTTCTGAACAATCGATGCTTTGAAATTTTGCAATGTTACAATAAGTACCTTATCTACTAACAAACCTACAACCTACCGCCTACAACTTTGTCACATGATCTCGATCGTGATTTTTTATTCGAGGATAGATTTTTTCGGCAAATTAAAGTTAGTGGCTACACGCCTAGATATAATCATTTATATCTTTGAGATCAAAAGACCAGTAAGCTATAGAATACGATTTCTAGTGTCAACAGTTAGCATATATGTATTTGTAACTTTTAGCGGAATTTATATATATCCCGAAAGAATTAGGGGATCGACTATTACAAAGCTTCTTTCAAAAAAAAAGACAAACGTAAATATTTTTTGAATAGATACGTTATTTTGACCGGCAAAGCCTCCATTTTCAGTTCAGTTCTGTGCATGCACGACCCCAAGTGAACCGGGAAAAAGTTACAAAAAATATTGCCAACTTTTACTGCATCCATGGGCGTGAAAATGTTTTTTTTTTTTCAAATATACTTCATAACGGCAAAGATGCACAGTTTATTAAAATTTACACAAAATAAAAAAAAAAAAAAACTACCAACCTGAGGCATAGAAATATCCGGCAGTAGAACCATAGTTGACATCGGCATTTTGGTAATCCAACTGCAGTTCAGTTTTTTAGTGGCACATTTTCAATAACAATTAACTCAACTGTTTATTTTTTTTTATAAATTAAAACAATTTTTAAATAATTAAATTTTCACTCCACATTAATTCAGTTGGAACTACTAGTAAATTATTGTTTTAAAAAATACAGTATTTAGAAGTATATCGTCTGCTAAAAAAGCATTTAATACTAAATTCAATTAAAAAAACAATAGAGAAATTTACATGAACAAATTAAATTACACAAGTCATTAATTCAGCACATGAACGCTTGCGCAGTTAGACATATCTGCCTAGTGTTTTATTGAAAAAAGTCTAATTTATTTATAACTGTATTTACTAGAAAAGAGGTTATGTGAATTAAAGAAAGCACATTTAAATTTTATAACTTTGTAATTTATGTTAAAAGGAATATGAAAAATTAAGAAACAATTTTCATAATTCCACAAGCGAAAAATAGAAATATAATACTAGTATTTAATTCCGACGAAATAAAAAGTAACTAAGATATTTACAACCGACAATATTAAAGTTTAGCTAAAAAAATAATAGTTCAATAATAAAGGTCGATTTATACTGCCTGTATAAACGCGACACCTTTAGCATATTTCTGCACTAGGAGTGTTTGTATTAAACGGACATCAGTACGAATTATTAGATTGCTTGTCTGATCCTTGTCTATGCAGACAGTATGAATCAACCTTTACTTTTGAAATTCAATGAAAATTAAACGAAAGCATGGCGTAGAATATATAAAGAATTTTGCAAAAATGAATTATTTTTATGTAGAATTATGCTTATAAGAAGTGTATTTTAAATTTGAACATTAAAAAAAAAGATTTAATGCTCAATATATATGTTGGGCGACTTTTTACCCGAGTATACTGGATTTCTATTTAAATTCCTAGCTTAGCCGCAAGTTAACAATTTTATTTTCTTTTGAATTATTTCTCGATTCAATAGAACACTCACACAATACCATATCCTGAATCTTTCTCACAAACTTCACTTCAGACAACAATATCACTAAATAACAATTAGTAGCACAAGTGAAATCAATCGATTGCATTTGCAAACAAGAACAACAACTACGAGTCCGATCAGCAGGTGATAGTTGTTCGCGATGAAAGGTGTCTCTGCGGAAGACTGAACTGTTGTAATATTGAGTGTGTATTGTACCTGTTGGTTTAGCATCGCCAGAGAACAGCACTTCTTGTATAGCTGCAGAGAGTGGTGTCTGCAACCACAAAGAGTGGGCAGCGTCATGCCGAGCTTCGCTACGAAAGCAGCGAAATCACTAGCATGGAACGGAACTCCGCCGAACGGTCATACAATAATTGGCGTCTATAGTCAGTGATCACAATTGTTGGGGCACAATTTTTATGACATGTCTTTACCTATTGTAACCACCCTATCCCACAAAATTGTGGAACGTCACATTTCAAATTCCCTGCCTAGAACATTATAAAAATGTTCAATGCGTCATTATATTGTCGGTTGAAATAATAAATTTTTAGTGTACAGTACAACCTCGATAAACAAAGCTGAAGGGAATTAGAAAATATTCGTTATTCCAAGTAATTCGTTATAATGAAGTTTGTTATATAAAGGTAAGGTTGGTCTAAGATTCGTTTTATCAAGGCAAGAAAACTCATTTTCTTCTGAAAACTTATCTTTAAACTTTAAAATTGCGGCCAATGTACTTGCGGTAATTTCGAATCTTTTAGCGATGTCAAATTTTTTCTTTGTAGGATTCTCATCTACATATTTAATGATTTTTCGTTTTTCTGCAACGGTTAAAAAACACCTTTTTCGTTTCTTAGCCGCTGCAACTTTGAATTTACTAACAACAGTGACCAACAGCAGTGTTTACATTACTTTACATCAAACAACAATGATAATCTTACGATAAATTTAACGTGTCTGAACCTTTCGAGACATGAATTGTTGTGGTTATTGTGGAATTGTGTGAGACTGATTGGTAGGATACGTTATGCAAAGGTTATAAGTTGACAAAAATGGTAAAATAAAATTAAATTATACTTTCTATTTATATTCTGCAGTGATTGAAAATTCGTTTTAAAGAGGTTTTTGACAAAAAATATTCGTAATGTAGAGGTTTATTTTGCATTAACTCTTACGGGCAGTTCTAAGGGATTTCGAAAAATTTGTTAAATCGAGGAAATCGTTATATTGAGGTTCGTTATATTAAGGTTACACTGTATCATCCGGGCGGAGTTCGATCAAAGATAAAAGAAGGTACTTTATTTTTTAAGCCTGAGTACTAATAGTATTCTTATTAAAATCGGTCAAGCCGTTTTTGACTAATGTCGGAAAAGAACAAATACATGAACGGTTCTTGATATTCATTTTAAATTATTCTCAAAGAACCGTGCTACAAAGTATAGTGTTTCTTTCTGAAGGCACATTCTCTTTCCACCTTCACAATTCCACGCACGGTAACGAATCACATGTGACTGAAGATAATTTGCATCAATGTACAGGGCCTTTCACAATAAAATAGTGCTTCATGATTTTCAACATTCAGAATCCATACATTACCAAATGATATACGTACTTTTCATTTCTTAGAAAGAACGACAATTGTTGTTAGGTGTTTATTGGAACTGACAAGTATCCATTGCATTCTTCATCTCAAATTCTTTCCACTCATCAAAAAACAGTCATAGCTTACCCGACGTCTTTTGTAAGCCTAAATTGTTCGGGTAAATGATCCTACTGGCAATTTTTTTGAAACTCTACGTGTGAAAGATTTAAAAACTTGCTTACATCATCTTTTTTGCTTTTTGTTCATGACTCCACAATTAGTTATAATTAATCCAAGTAAGCCCTGGGAGTGTCTAAAAGCACAGTACGGGATCAAATAAGGGAATGGATCATCAATCAGCAGAAAACACACTGGAATCAAATTTCCGGGCAGCAATATGGAAAAACCTTTATCAAAGGGCCATCAAGAAAAAGGACTGATGAACTGCTACAACTTAGTAGGAACAATCTTCGACTAGTGGTGGGTCTCCTAATTGGACATTGTGCCTTGAAAGGACATCTCCAAAAAAATCGGACTGTTTAAAGGGGACTTAAGGTGCAGACAGGAAGCAGTATACCATATTCTGTTGCGAATGCGAGGCTCTGGATCGCAGAAGACAGAAAATTTATGAACAATCAGCAATGGGTCCAGAAGACTATATCAACCATCCAGTCCACGGACTGTGCAAGTTAGTACAAGGAACGAGGATACTGGATCGGGTGATATAAATTGGGAGATAGCACAATAAGTCCTAGAGGCTGCAGTGCTCTCGGCAATAGACCGGCTCCCATGACAAAAAGAAATCCAAGTAAAAATTCTTTTTAAAAATTACTTAAAAAACAATTAATATACATATATTAATCAATAGAACATAGGTCTTATTGCGAAATTTGGAAGAAACTCCCTTTTGTTGAAAACCCTATACTTACCCTGCTTAATGCTTTGTTTATAAATCGGAACATGAGACATGACCTAACCTGTACTTAAGTAACTGAACACCTGAGATGAAAGTTGTCATCGAGGTGCAATCGTCATCAAGTTGACAATTCACGTTCTTCATATTTCTTTACATTGCAGCACTGTTTGCTGATTGATTTTATGTAAAGTGTTGATTAGATGGGACTAACCTAGATAGAATTGCGAACATTACTTAAATTGCACAAGACTTCTTAGAGCTGTCATAATTGATTATATGACATTTTTACTCAGTTGAAGAAAGCATCGTTCTTGCTTTTTAATTAAATGGTCCATATACTCTGTTATTCTGGTCATCACAGCCTTGTAGCTGTATAGCGACTATACAATAATGAAAATTACGTATATCATGGAAACTGATGACCTAAACTTAGACAAATTTTCATTTTATTCCGTCATCAAAAAGGTGGTAGAATTTTTTTTCGAAGACGTATTATGCTGCAGTGGTCTTTCTTATAGAATAGTTTTCCCGTTTTTGCAACATTTTTCATTGATGCTCCGCTCCTATTGGTCGTAGCGTAATATTATATAGCCTATAGCCTTCCTCGATAAATGGACTATCCAGCACAAAAATAACTTTTCAATTCGAACCAGTAGTTCCTGAGATTAGTGCGTTCAATCAAACAAACAAACCCTTCAGTTTAAAATATTAGTATAGATTACTTGTATACACAAGATTAGCTCGTTTAATAATATACAATAGGGTACGTTTTCGTGATTGCAATCAAAGATCAATAAGTTTTTTCATAATTGGCTTAACGATTTCTGAGGTAAGCGCCTTAGAAACCCATGAAAGCTAGTACTTGACCGTTTTTTTGATGAGATCCATCACAAGCATATAGACAAATATCTACATTAACTACTAGCTTTCGTTTTTTAAAGAAATAACATATCGCATTTGGTACTCACCAATGATGATGGCATCCCATCAATAAATATATCAACCGAAAATTAAGAGGCGGCAAGTTGAGGTTCGAGCCTGCGAATATATAATAGTTGAGCAAAAATTAGAGAACAACTTCATATTAAAGGTTACTTATTTATTTCTTTCAAAATATTCTGCGTTTATGAAATTTTTGATTACCTCCAACCCACGCTTTTATAAAGTAATTAGTTTGATCTAGATTCAAAGAAATTCGTACCAAGTTTACTTAAAATAGGAACACGCATCCGGACGTAGTCGAAGAACAACCGATCAGATATAGGAACAGAACATTTGAAAATAAAATTAAATTCCTTTGATGGTTTGATTACATCGAATTTGTGTAAATACGAGAATGTCTTCGGATGCGATGACCTTTGCAGCGAGTTCACCGGGATTGACCTTAGAGGCAAGGGCGGCGCGCTGCTGGTACATTGTATCACGGAGCCACGACGACATAACAGTGAATCAACGCCCGCATAAACGCGATGTCCGATACATAAATAATAAATCAATAATAATACAGAAAAACCAAACCCATATCTGGTTACATCATATGTTGGTTTTTGTCCAGTCAATTCACGTATAGTTTTCGACAACAACACCAGTTTTTAACATAACGAACATGTTTAATTGTTCTATTGTTCTCGGTCGTTATTCCGCTGTTTAAAGACATTCGAGTGGTTGGCCTGCTGCAGCTGTAGCTCTGGTACCAATTTACGTTTCTCCATTTTTATTGGACAATTTTAACTTTTGATATTTGAAAATAATAATAATAATAATGCGTTTAACGTCCGTTTCTCGACTTTATGTCATAACAGACGCCATTCGCACCATTACTATTTTTTCATCTACTACTCCCCGTTATTTTCTACATTTTTTACACCTTCAACTTATGTAATAGCAATGGGCGAATGAAGGAATTATAGGAAATTAGTATAAGGTCGGTAATTTTTGAACTAGGAATTTGATAGGTAATCGGCCATGGCCTCAAATAAGGAACCATCTCGATATTTATCTGGAATTAATTGAGGGAAACCATGGAAAATCTCAATCCAGATGGCCGGTACAGGAATTACCGTTTCTCGGCGAGTGGCAGTAGGAAAAAGTCCCAGCCACATCTGCCCCCGCCGGGATTCGAACCCGGTACCTCCCGAATGCGAGTCTAGTGCTGTCACCACTACTCTACCCAGCTCGAAAATTTGAAAATAAAATGACAAACATTTGTGATTTAATGAACTATACCCATTCTTCGTTTGATTAACTCAGTCGCCAACGAAATGACGTTGATAATATTCAGCCTGTGATTGGTTGACACTGATCTGTCAAATTGGTACAAAGATAATTTTTCTCTGTATAACATATGGCGATTTACCCACTGTGTTTAAAATATAATATTTCTATAACTCTTGTTTGCGATTAAAAGGACGGATCTAAGAACGAAAAAGTTGAGTAACGTTATTTGTTTAGATATAAGCAATAATACGCAATGTTTAATCTTATAAAATTTTAACGAGTGGAACGACCCTATTGGTTACACCATTTTTGATACAGCTATTTAGCATCTATAATCTACAATGGTTCTTTCTCTCTCTCTCTTTCAATACAAGTAGACAACTATTCCGGAAACTTGTTATTATGAATTACAACAAATCTTGCAAAAAAACTAAACGACAGAAATAAGTTCCGTTGCAATTTTATTTATGTCAATAAACGTGTAAGATAATAGTTAATAACCCGCACTTTAAGTGTTTTTTATTCGGACCCGCAGAGATGAGTCAGTTGGTTGGGGTCAAAAACACAGACAGATCATTGTCATTGACTTTTTTGATCCACTTATTCTGTAGGCTAGAAACTAACCTTAAAAAGTACACGAAATTAAATATACAGTGGATTTCATTTGAGACGGACCATATATAAGTTTTGTTGATATGGCAGCTATGGAAATTATTAATGCATTATAGAAAAACGTTTCAGTAAAATGCACGATCAGTCGTCAAATTGCCAAAGCTAGTTGTCACAGGGTGAACATGTACACACACGAAGAGAAAATTTACGGTCAGGAGCTGAGTCATTTTCTGACGCGTATCCGAATAGACCTAAACCAAATCAATCCACAATTGGCAGAGTAATAAACAAATTTAAAACTAATGGTTATCTCATCCAAAGTCTGTTCGTACGGAGGAACGAAGAAACCAATTAGTAACTTTAAGAGGAACAAAATCATAAAATATCCTCTAGAGTACTTTCAGTGCAATTAAGTATAAGTAAAAGTAGCACTTTTAGAATGTTAAAATAGAAAAAAACATCACTGTTATCACTTTCAAAGCCATCAAGAGCAAAGAATCGGCGACAGTGAAAAAAGGATTTACATTTTGTGAAGCTCTTCATGATATTATCAATAATGATGAGAACTTCCTTAACAATATTTTATTTACTGATGAAGCAACGTTTCTTCTGTCAAGAGAAGTTAATTCACAGAATGTGAGGTATTGGAGCAGGGAAAATCTCCATCTGTTTCACGGAAGTCATACCCAGTACCTTCAGAAAGTAAATGTGTGGGCTTGATTGATTAGTGGTCATGTGATAGGACCATTTTTTATTGATGGTAACCTAAACAGTGATTTATACTTAGAGTTACTGCAAAATCGAGTAATCCCAACTCTAAATGAATTAAATATTGATTTGAATACATTATGGTCTTAACATGATGGGGCACCCGCTCACTATAATCGACAAGTTAGGGAGTTCTTAAATAATACTTTTCCTTAACGGTGGATTAGTCGTGGAGAAAAAATGCAGTGGCCCCGCGTTCTCTAGACTTGTCTCCCAATGATTTTTCTTATTGGGGTTTTATGAAACCAAAAGTGTTTAATGGTGAATTGGAAAATATTGACCAGCTTAAAAAAATAATAATGTTAGTTTCTCAAACGTTCACCCCACAGATGATTGATTCTGTTTTAAATAATTTTTATAACCGTTTAGGATATTGTTTAGTCGTTAATGGTGACATTTTTGAAAATTTGTTGTAATTCCTATTTTTCTAGTTCAGGGGCGTAGCTACCGCCGTATATACCGTATCAATTATACGGGGCCCCCGGGCCACAGGGGCCCCCAACGTGCGTAAGCAAAAATTAATAAAAACTTCCCAATTTTTTTTTATTTCAGAAATGACAAAAGTCAAAAAAGCAATTTTTTTCCCGCGTAAAGATTGCGTTCAAAAGTTGGCAACACCCTACATCGGTTATCGCGGGCTGCGGGATTTCCCCGTTTAAGTCATTTACTTCAACGGGGGAAGGGCCCCCAAACAAATTTTTATACGGGGCCTAGCCAAGGCACGCTACGCTTCTGTTCTAGTTACAATTGTACTGGTCATGTATGTTCATTTTCGGTGTATGGTGCATTTTGCTGTCGCACCTGTTACATGTGTAACGATTCAATGACTGTTACATTAACACGTACGTCATGTCAATTGGGTTTAAAACCGACAGACGCCAAGCGCATCTACCGTGCCGCTACTTCCGCTCATTCGAATCGTTGTAAACTTCTGTGTTAGCTACAAGATGTCCGTCGATAAACGTCAATTTGTAACTAGAGCCCTTGGCTTTTAAAAAATTGGCTCGTTGTCGTTTTTTCGTGAATCTTAAAGTAGTCTGGCCGTTAGACTCATTGTTTTTGTAATGAATAAAGAAAAAATGCCATAAAGTTCAGGGTTCATTATCGAGCCAGATGTGTAATAATTTCGTTTTGATGTGATGCATGCTAAATTGTAATCTTATGGCGAGTTGTGTTTGATGAATTTTACTCAAATGGAATGTGATTAATTTTTGACGATATATGCCTAACTTTAATAGGCAATCTACAAGTCCGGCGAAACCGGACCGAACTGCTGGTATAATATTATATTATGCTTTATTTGGAAAATAAATACATATAATTTGATAAAATTAAAAAAAAAACGGCGCTGTATAGTTAGAGACTATAAATTCTGACATGGTTGGCAATTAATTCAAGTTAAAAACAGCGATGCGTGAAACGTCTAATGAGATCAAACAGCACAGAATTAACAGAAATTTACGAATGGTTAGTTATTACGCTCCGTGAAATATGCATTTAATTTTTGGAATGCATTTTAAAACATGCAAAGACCACGATTTTCCATTTTGCCAAAACATTATTACAAAAATTAATTAGTTTCAAAATCGTTGCAAATATTAGATGAAATATATTTAAAACTCAAAACTTTTTCCATATAATTTATTTTAAGAGTGAAACTCTTTGTACTATTTTGGTTTGCCCGAGTCTTTTAACTTTTTAAACTATAATAATAATATAAGGGTATAGCCGGATATGCGCGGGATATTTACTTTATGGATTGATTTGATATCAAATAAAAATAATTTAGTCTTTTCAGACACTTTTCATGAACGCGGTTAAAAAATCATTTTCGTTTTATTTCTTTTCTTAAAAATCGAATTTTCATCTGGGAATCATAACGAAAGTGTTGTTTCATGGGCCTTTTACTCGTAGGTATTGGGAAAAATCACAATTTGTTAATTTTTAATTTTACTATTGAAAAAAAAATCGAAAAAATATGTTTTTTCAAACCTATTTAAAAAATGCTTAAGATTAAGAGCTGAAAATTTGGCTTAATTATTTTTATTTGATACCAAATCGATTCCCAAACTACTAATAGAAAAAGTCACAGGGACAGATTTCCCTTGCATACCCAGTACACTCTGTACATGGATATACTTTATAAGAAAACGCACCCAAACGCAAACAAATCCAATTTTTTTTAGGAGATTCCGTAAAAACTAACCATTTTTGGGAAATAGACATCGAGTACAGAAAGAATTTTTTTGTTTTTTATTGTATTTGCCATATGGCAACATACACTATTGGCATCGGTCGGATGGCGGGACCTAGGGGTCGGACCAAAATTTCTCGACGTTTCATAACCTCCTAAACACTTTGGCACCATTTTTAAAAATGTTTATATATATATGTATATATATATATATATATATTTATATATATATATTTATATATATACGTATATATATATATATATATGTGTGCGGGCAATAACTTTCGAAAGAGTTAATTGATTTTAACGAAATTTGGCCCACGTGTTGAAATCCATCACCGCAAGAAGCCTATTTAAAATGGGCCTAATCGGGCCATTTTAAGGGTAGTTTTTAGGGGTTGAAAAATGTTTTTGGGCCCTAAAATACCGAAAAAATTCTCCGAATCGTTTCAAAATTGAAATTTAACCCTTTAGTAGCAATTAAAAAGTGGCCCTAAAATTTCAATAAAATCGGCCCGACAGAACCGGACTTACAAATTTTATGAAAATACTAGTTTGCAGATAGTCAGTTATTTACTGAAAGGTGTATTTAATTTGGTGTAGATGTTCGATGATAGTAATGTTGCAATTAAGAAATAAACTGTTAATTTAAGGGGTGTATTAAGGGGTTAAATTTTTGATTGTAACCAAAAACAAACTTAAGTTCATGTAATAAAACCAGACTGCCTATATTAGCAAATACACTATATTGTCGGCAGGGTTTGGGCACTGCGACCCGGGTTTTTTTTTAATGTCTTCAGCAGGATACAGAACGAGAAGTTGATTTTTTAAATAGTGTAAAACTCTGCAATTTTGTCGTTTTACTAAACTATGACACTTTTTTCAAACATTTTTACGAAACGTACTAAAACTAGCGGGATGTCTATCTGTTTTAACTTCATTTTCTTACGGGATTTTTGGCCATTTTATATGATACCTAGACGCAGAACGCGGTACCAGAATTTTTGTCTGACTGCAATGTGTTTGGAACGGTATCACCCGATAAGGGCTTAACAAAATTTTAATGAAATTAATTGGTACTTGAAGTCGAAATGCATGGTATTTTTTATCGAACTGCACTCCAATTTTATATGTTTTTGAAGTTAAAGAAATAAGATGCTGGCACATGGGTTAAACTCTGAAGCCATTGGTGATGGTAAAAAAAAACTGCACTCAAGATACGACAATTTTAACGTCAAACGGAGCAACATACATAGTTCCTAACAAGAATACCAAATAATAGCAGATTACTTGTTCATATGATTGAAGCAACATAGGATATTCACTTGAATTCATATGACCTTGTTTTCCTTATGTATATACTTTACGGTTCTGAAATGGTAAAGACTGAATTATCGTTATAGTACGGTTCGCTGAACGAAGCGGCGAAGCAGTGCAATAATGCAAAGTTTTATTCGTTCCACGCATAAAAAAACGTGCCGCTTATATTAAATTGTGAAGTATAACTGTACGAATCACTGTTTAGAATTAATAGGTAGAAAATAGGTTATTTCATTTACAGCCACCCGCTGTTATTGCATATCAAAAACATGTTAAGTACCGTGTTACACATATTTCTCAATATCGTTCGTCATTCAAATACCTTTTTTTTCTCACGACAATATGTTGTAATTAACGGACGTATAATTAAAGTCAAGAATGGATGAAATGGTTACAAAGTGATAAATGATACGGTTTCATACATCTGGACACCATTGTCAGGTGCGATAAAAAATACCAGTTAGAAAATTTGGGTGAGAAAAATACACTACAAGTATAACATCAATTTTTTAAATGATTTTAAAGTACAGTAAGTTAAAGTATTCGTTGGTATGATTATTGACGTCTTTTTAAACGAAACATTTTTTGAAGTTTAACTTCTATAGCTCTGTATCTGTTTGAAAAATGTAAGAAATCGAGGGGAAGTAGAATAAACAAATAAAGGGGAAGATAGTTTGCCTCCTAAATTACATGAAACTGACAAGGACAGAAGTTTATAGTGTGGCATTTTGATTCGCAAAATAGTAAGACAAGGATGAACATATAAAGTAAGTGTTTGGTAATCTGACGTTTAAAATTACGAACAATTGAAGCACAAAATAATTTCTGTAATTTGACGTACAATGATACGTAATAATCTGCAATATGGATGTCGAGCGTATTTTTTTTGACAAATACGATAAAAATGACAATTAGTCTCACAACGACCACCTAGCAGATTTATTTTTAATCATCCACCTACGGTCAGAACCGGATTTGATAAAAACACAGATCATGGGTTTGTATATATACGGTAGGAACTCATAACATATATTTCATGTAAATTCAGAAAGGAAAATATTGTATTATTATATTCTCTATTTTCAGATATCAGAACAATTTTCTGATTGAACATTTTTTAAATACAAATATATGTGAGGTTCTGATGTTGATATGCTACACACTTCATATTAAAAATGTGTTTCTGGAGA
The DNA here is from genome assembly GCA_034508555.1 of Venustoraphidia nigricollis. Taxonomy (NCBI): domain Eukaryota; kingdom Metazoa; phylum Arthropoda; class Insecta; order Raphidioptera; family Raphidiidae; genus Venustoraphidia; species Venustoraphidia nigricollis. Next base: position 998,404 of record JAVRKA010000065.1, on the reverse strand, counting down.
ATATAGTACTATATGTAAATAAAACTATGGTATGAATGTGGCGATCTATCCATGTGACAATTTTCACATGACATAAACATCAAAGTGCGCTCTTAAAATCTACATATATAATTTCCTATTGTGTGTCCAGAGGTCTATCTTTCCAGACCCTCCAGAAGGCCCCAGAACACTTAGGAAGTTGAAATTTGGCACACTTATAGTACGAGACACGGGACAGATCCTAACGGAGCCGGATTTTTGATTTTCTCCCCGGGGGTCGAAAGAGGGAGGTTTTTAGAAAAAAATCTCATAGAACATAATAGGCCATGGATGGGTGTTTGGTTGCCTTGATTACCAATAACAAACTCTGAAACATTCTGATATCAAATGTCAAATAAGTTTGCAAATAATTACAATTGTTTTAAACTAATATTAATCAGTTGAAAAAAGTGTAGAATAATTGTGTGCGCAGTGAGCTATTAGTTTACAGATTATTTTTCTTCTTATAACAGTAAAAAATGTGAATTAAAGGAAACATTGAAAATATGAATATTACAATTTAGTGCAAGCGTCATACTTCTGTATGCAAAATATGAAAACCGCATTTTGGCGTCTAAAATAGGTTTAGGAGTCACAGTGTTGCCAGAAATAATTATGGTCCAATATGTTTTTAACATATTGACAGTTCATAGTTCAGGTTTGAAAAAGTTGCTGTTGCAGAAACTATGAAACATGTTATACCTATGTAAAAGAAAAATACTATTTTGAATATTTGAACTTCAATTGCGCCTGACGGAGACAGGCCTAACCCACTAGTGTGTAATAATATTTCAATTTGATAATTAATTTGAAAAATTTCATATGGGAATAAAGTTTCAATATATTTTATGTACACTCTGTTTCGTCACGTGTGTTTTTCTCGACAACACTTTCATTTTTCAACTACCATAATTTTATATCTGTACGTTTCAATTTTATAAGACCAATATCAAGAGCTAACAGGCGATTAGTTACAAAACCTGTCTCTACTAATACTTAACTTATTTTATTACTTACAATATATATTAGAATGGTTACTATTTCTATAGACTAATTGGAAAGCTGATTGACATCTGTTTTTAAAAGATTTTTTTAGAAATATGCGTTCTACACATGCATATATACATAAATAAAATTTTAACGGGATGTATGTTTGCCATTTCATTGTCTTGTAGGTTTTTTAGTTAGGTATTTTTTATGAAATCTATACGGGATAGCGCTCTTATGGAATGAACTAGTAAGTATCTAAATTGCTATCACTTGTTTTTATAGACATAAAAGAACACATGATGTCTTTTTGCCATCGGTATACTTCAGTTGTTTTTGACCAAATACATCACGGTAGAGCACCTCCTTGTCGATTGCTCTGCGGCCGGACTCAAACAGAACCTTCGCGAAATTTTGAAAAATGAGGAAGGGAATATCCAAAAATTATTACGCTTCCTACATGACACCAAATTAATATCCAAATTATAATAATTAGTCCCATTCACTGACCTGCTTAGCACTCCTACCATACGTGGCAAAAACCAAAAACAATGCAGATTCCACATATTAGATTTAAGACATATATCTAAAGACATATCTCAAATATTGAAGCAATTAAACTTATTTTGTAACTCATTTGTACCCTTTGTATAATTGTTAATAGTGCTAATAATCGTAAGGTTGATGCACAATTGTGTTTTTTTTTTGTCAATAAAAAAAAAAAAGTTACATAATGCGAGTGCATCAACGGAAAAAACGACATTCAGACGAGCGAAATCACGGCTGAAAGCTAGCCAAAAAATAAAAAATAAAACGCAACGTCTATGTCTGTCCAATTATGACTTGAGAACCGCTGAACCGATTTCATACCCTTTCTTTCTCGTGTAGGTACTTTTTTTGATATAATTTTATGGCTTCATTTTAGATTAAAATAAATTCTGCAGTTTTCATGTTATAGCAATATTTGTTTAGACGGTAATACGAAAACCAGAAGTTTCGACATATTTTAGATTTTTAGCGACAACAGATTTTTATGTTCTGTCGGTACTCGGTAACAAATCGGTGCAGTAGTTCCAGAGTTCTAACCCTTTTTATTTGTTTGCAATTAATATGAAATTTGTTATTCTGTCCAACGAAAGTCCAGTGGAAGCCGCATGTAAAAGCTAGTCTGATATATATATGTATCAGTGTTGCCAGATTTTTTTTTACCAAGTCGGGATTTTGGAACTTTTTGAGTAAAAAAAGCGGGATTCTTTCGTCGAAAGCGGGACATAGTAAAAAACGTATATAATCAGAAGTTTTTAAATATTTATCTTTTTATTTGAGTTCAAATTACGGTTACGTGACAATAGATAGCAAAAATAGCCATAGAAAATGTATTTTAATAAAAATATGATATTTTAAATCAGATTTACCCTATCGTTAAATAGTTGAGTAAATAGTTGAGTCTTATTCGTCTTCTGAATAAAAAAAAACAGAAATCAAAATCAAAAAAGTTTTATGCATTACAAAAATATGGCGTTTCAAACAATAGTCTGAGGAGCGAGTGTTACAAATTGCAACTTACAATAGAGAATAATTATTTACGCACGGTTATCTCCGAAAAGCGGGACTGAGCCTGTCCCGCGCGGGATATTTAATTTTTATTTAAAAATCGGGACGTCCCGCCAAAATCGGGACGTCTGGCAACGCTGATATGTATTATACCGTTTTAGTACACCCGGTATAGAGTATTTTTGAGAAAGAATGACACGGCGGGTCAAGTTTGCGTTGGATTGCGTCACAAGGTCGTTTCGCGTACTATAGTACGAGATATCATTTTTTCAAGGGCATTCGGGCGTAGGCTCTGATGGCGAGTAGACGTTGTAATTTGGTAATAAATTAATGGAATTGCTGATTATTTTTTTTTGAAGTATGAGATCAAATCGACGATTTTTGTAGTGGTGAATGTTATTCATGGTCGATTATTGTCATGTTAGTGAGAGTTGTGAAGTTTATTTTCGCTGCGGATGAATTTCTGCGTTCCAAGTGAAACACGTGGTTGGATTGGTTAAATAGTGTTCCTGGTTGCTGGTGTGCGTGATCTGTTAACTCCGCCTATAATTTGTTCCTGTTTGGAGCTTGGCTATCTGAGCCTTGCTCCCACCATTCCGCTTGGGGACATCACCAGCCGTTCACTTAGACAACTCGCTAAAAAGGGTAAATTTCTCTGCATTATTTTAAATCTGTAAACTTTAAATCTATCCGTAGGTTACAGTATATATAAAAAAAATCGAACACAACGTATTTTCAGTGTAGCTGAGTGTAGGGTATTTTTATAAATTCGAAACAGACGATGCAAAAATATAAAAAAGAGAAACTCTCACTAAACGACTTTTAAAATAAGGTGATAAAATTTATTATTCAGATAGACAGAAGACACTTCGGTATATTGTCTTAGTAACAACAATATTAATTGATGGTAACATAAAATATCATATGAAATCAATGAAGGAAGAACTTTAAAGTAATTTTATTCTAGCAAATTAACATTTTCGTTTATTTAATTATTGCTAAATATAAATATTTAACAAGGCCATTGACATTTTTAAATAAATATAATGTTAATACCGTACAAGAAAGTAAAAGTTTACATGTATACAAATATATGCTCTGTAGGTTTTGTCATCAATTTCACCCACATTGGTTTTAATCTTAACCTCTTTTATGACAGCTTGCTTTTCAACTTTCAATATTCGGATGCATCCATCGATTGAAAAGGCGAGGCTTGTCTATCTTTGTAAACAAAACGCTGGGGTATGCAATAAATAACTGTCAATAAAAAAAGTATTATAATATCAATAAGAATAGTTATATATAAAGTCTTATAATACTAGATTCGGATTAACACAAAAAGAAATGATTTTATTAAAATGAGTTACCGAGTTAGTAGTGTTGTGGTGAGAGCACTTGTCTCACATTCGGAAGGTACTGAGGTCAGAGGATATTCTTTTTGTTTTTCGCCGCCAAACAATAATTTTTATACCGGACATGTTGATTTTTTGTCAGAATTTTCCTTAATTCCAAACATATCGATAGATTATAAATTATCCCATCAAAAACATATACTTATGTGAAAAAAGAGCCAAGTTCGATACAAAGAATTAATGGATTTGCCGGTTTTGCCAAAAAAAAAGAAGTGACAAGCTAAAAATATGCGTTATTTATAGTTTATAAATTGAAACATAAAAACTTGTCAAGTGAAACCTTAGCACCTTCTAAGATTTCACATCTTTTTTTCTAGTGGAAAAGATCTGGAGAGAAAAATAGCTGAAAATGTGATTGCGCGATTATCGAAATTTTCTTCTCTCATCGATAAAGTGGACCTCTTCCAATATTCCGGCATTTTTAGTGTAGGGGTACAGGGGGGAAGAGGCAAATCATGCATCAAAAGTATGGGAAACCTAAGTAGCTCGTTTGTTTTTGACTGCACAGGAAAAAAGGTCAGATGTAAATTGTAAAGCTTGCGAAGCTCATTAAATCCTGCAAAGTTTTGCGACTTCGCATTAAAGGTTCTTGGGGTTTAAAGATAAATTTTCAGAAGAAAATGGGTTTTCTTACCTTGTTAAAACGACTCTTAGACCAACCTGAGCTCTATATAACAAACTTCATTATAACGAATTACTTGGTATAACGAATTTCCCTTCAGCTTTGTTATATTGAGGTTGTACTGTATAGTATTATGATAAAATGTGGCCAGTTTCATATTTTCATAATAGGAATCCTTTCATTTTAAGGCAATTTGTACTATGGAAAATATCACGGACACTCTAATCGTATCCAGAATGCAAATGGTGGAGATGTTCCATTAGAATGCCGTGCCCGCCGCTCCTAAATATTTATCTTATGTCAAACGCTTTCATAATCGTTCATTGAAATACAAAGATATTGCAGCATATACTGTTATCTCAATCGTCGGTTCGGTTGTAATTGCTGCAGTGCCATTTTCTCCAATTGACTATGTAAATGAGTTGCATTGGCCAATTCGTTACACGGAATTATAATAATAAATGCCTTAGCGGGCACTGAAAGTGAAATCAGTTCAACGTCAATAATATATTCAGTTTTCATACCCAGTGACAGTGACACGAGGTCATGGGCGGCGGACATTGGGATTAACCCGTGGGGCTAGAATTTTATTTCGATTCTCCTCGAAAAATAAATTATCGATTTTTAACTGTATACATGTCTTTAAGAGGTTTTTTTGCATAATTTCCACTTCGATAAAACATTTTTCTATGCATATTGATCAACATTTAGCATGAAATGCAATCTTTTATTGTGTAGACTGTAGATCAATCATTTGTTTCTGTGTTCTACATTACAGGGTGTATAAAAATTGTAATAACATGATCACAATCTAAGGTCATTATCTATTATCTAATCAAGATTTTTGACTATACTGTCTACAACCTCTAACAAGTGTACTACCACGAAGTCTTATTTTATTTATATAACATGGATGTCAAACGGACTCTGGGTCCATACAAATGACACCTCTTATTACAAACGTATATGCCGTATCAATTATACGGGGCCCCCGGACCACGGGGGCCCCCAACGTGCGTAAGCAAAAAAAAACTTCCCATTTTTTTTTTATTTCAGAAATGACAAAAGTCAAAAAAATCAATTTCTTCTATTCCCGCATAAAGCGTGCGTTCAAAAGTTGGCAACACCCTACATCGGTTATCGCGGGCTGCGGGATTTCCCCGTTTAAGTCATTTACTTCAACGGGGGAAGGGCCCCCAAACAAATTTTTATACGGGGCCCCGCCAAGGCACGCTACGCTTCTGAATTCATTGTCAGATAAAATTGCATAAAAAATAAAGATAAGTAACCAAAATGTATCAGTATTCTGTGCACAATAAGAATTAAGAAGAAAAACATTCAATGTTCAGATATATAAAAAAGAAAAAAAAAAGAAACAATATTTTAAATCTCGAACAACCAGAAAGAAAAACGAAGTTACACAGCTTCTGTTAGAGTTTTATTTGCATGTAGACGTAGTGATAATAAGTTATAATCAGACAAATTGTTATTAAAAACGTTAAAAATGTGGTTTAACTTTGTACAACCACGCCACCACTGCACTGAGCAGAAATAAAAACGATTAGACTTGCATTTTTTTTAAAGCAGAAACACGTTGACAATAATGATTTATATTCTGTAAGTAACAAATGCAACAGAAATTTATTCTCAATTCCTACATTTCATGCATAATTTTTATCATCTACTTTCTAAGTTTTAGATTTTTACTTATTATGTTGACTATTTCCTGGAAAATTTAAATGCAAAATATAGCGAAAGCTCCCATAACCTAAAATTCATGGTTCTTATCTTTTTCCGGTTAAGAGATATATAGCTATTTTATATAGGAATTTTTATTTTAAAGCTGTTTGGTGATATTTAGTGTAGGTACATAATATTATTGACTTTTTACAATTATGTATTTAATTCAGAAAGAACAAAACCAAATCAAATATAAACTTACTGAACAAAATTTCAAATTGGTACTTGACCGGTGTAACCTCACGCCATTTTGCTGCACGGGAGAGTTTTTGTTTTTCGTCCGCTATCTTTTTCAGTTAGCAGTCTGAAATGGGTCATTTTACGACCGCGTACATCCATAAATAGCAGTTATTTTACAGAGAGTTGCCGTAACAATTATTTATTATTTTGAGATCTTTCAAACCGCAAAACATTTTGTCCAATAGTTTTCCACCGTACAATATAACATTCTATTTTTGGTTAAAAAATATTTCTTTTCAGTTTTATTGAATGAACTACAAATAATTTAGGAAAACATCAAATGAAAGGGCATGCACTCATAAAGAAATATCCGGTTACGAAAGATCGGTCTGGGTAGGGCATTTACACTAGTCTAAAGTCTGTCATGAATCATGCATCTATAGTTCCTTTTGTGTTTGTGTGCAAACAAATAACAAACATAAACACAATACATTTATAGCAAAGCCCACAAGAGACTGAGTTTAAAGAGCGCGGTTAATCTTACACAAAAAAAAACCCGGGTCGCAGTGCCAAAACCCTGCCGACAATATAGTGTATTTGCTAATACAGGCAGTGTGGCTTTATTATGCGAACTTAAGTTGGTTTTTGGACAAAATAAAATATTTGACTCCTTAATACACCCCTTAAAATAACATTTTTTTTCTTAATTGCAATATTATTATCAATCGAACATCTATACCAAATTATATACACCTTTCAGTAAATAATGCACAATCTGCAAACTAGTGTTTTCATAAAATTTGTAAATCCGGTCCTGTCAGGCTGTTTTTATTAAAATTTTAGAGACACTTTTTAATTACTACCAGAGGGTTAAATTTCAATTTTGAAACGATTCGGAGAATTTTTTCGGTATTTTGGGCCTCAAAAACATTTTTCAACCCCTAAAAACTACCCTTAAAATAGCCCGATTGGGCCCATTTTAAATAGGCTTCGTGCGGTGATGGATTTCAACATGCGTGCCAAATTTCGTTAACATCAATTAACTTCTTCGAAAAAAATAGCCCGCACACATATATTATATATACTTATATATATAAATATATATGTAAACATTTTTAAAAATGGTGCCAAAGTGTTTAGGAGGTTATGAAACGTCGAGAAATTTTGGTCCGACCCCTAGGTCCCGCCATCCGACCGACGCCAATAGTGTATGTTGCCATATGGCAAATATACTAAAAAAAACAAAACAATAGACTACTGTTTTTTGTTCGTTCACTGTTATTAGCTTGAAAACACATAGCCCAAGAGGTAGTGGCCTCGAGAATATACTTATTTTCACACGGCTGGAAATATGTACAAATGTTAGTTTAGATCTCTTTGAAAAAGGAATGGCTGATCTAGTTAACGCACGTCGGTGGAGTAATTCCACCTAAATATTTAAAAACGGAGAAAAATCCAAAATTTTACTCATTTTCACAAAACTTAAAGTCACAGTAATGATCGCTATAGTATCATCCTATTAACGAAACAAAAATTACCGCACCGTTTGCCGTTTGGTTGATGGAAACTAACTGCCAGAGGTAAAGGTGACGATTTAGGGCCGACATTTACTTATTTTCACAAAGTTGAAATTTGAGCAGTATATACATGCTATTGGTTATCATATCCAAAAGAGATTAATGGGAATTTGGAACGTGGATTAAATAATAATTTTTTTACAGCAAACAGGCTTCACAGTCATTATTGGATTATTTATCAAGTACTGTAACAGAAATATACAATAATTGTAAATTGTTTTTTTAAGAATCCTAGTATTCGTAATTTCATTGCATGTAATTATTCATTTATTTGAGTAGATGAAATGTAATTAATTATCTAATTTTCAGAAACTAATTACATATTCTTAAAAAAACAATTTTCAATTATTGTATATTTCTGTTTGTTACAGTACTTGATTAAGTTCTGAAATAAGGACGAAACGTTGTAGAAAAATAAATAAAAAATCATTAATCAATAACATCTGTGAAGCCTCTTTGCAGTATTTAATTATGAATATGAAGCGAGTTAATTTATTATTTTTTTAATTCGCTGTTTCGCCTATTTTTTATAAGACTTCATCAGGTTTTTAAAAGCGAGTTTGTCAATAACACAATTTAGTCATTGTTCATTCATATAGCGATAATATAAATAAATTATATATATGATATTATAATTTTGAAATAATCTCAATAATAAATAATTTCTTAAAATGCCTTTTTTTAGCAGTCACAGTTAATAAAATACACAGCTGTTGATTGACAAAAAAAATTATTTTGAGCCTCGCCCTCTTAAGAAGTTTAATATTATTCCTAAGTTTATTTTTTTTGTGAAACTAATTAATAATACTTATACAAACTTAGTAACATACTATAAAGTTCTGTCCTTGTCAGTTTCATGAAATTTAGGAGACAAACTAACTTCCCCTTTATTTGCCTGTTCTACTTCCCCTCGATTTCTTACTTTTTTCAAACAGATACGTCGCTAAAGAAGTTAAACTTCAAAAAGTGGTGCGTATATTTATGTACGCGCGGCAGAAGTACACTTCTTCGGTGTAATCGCGATCATTAATATTCACATTTTTGTTAGAGATGTATATTGATAAAATAAAATAGAATGTCTAAGGAGACGATAAATATAGTTGGAAAAACATTTTTAAACACAGGTTGGGTTATATTTATGGTCTTAATATTTAAATACATTTTACTTCAAAAATTGAATTGACAGCTGTGTATTAAAAATGCTCGTCCTGAAAGTGCTATTTTTATACAATTTTCAGTTTATATACATTTTAATCTCCAAAAGGAATAATCATATATATTAATACGCTAAGGTTAAGATGTTTGCCTCCCTTTTTCGAAAAAACCTCACAATTACTCCACATAAATTTTGTATCATTTTATAGATAATTACTTGCTCTATGTGTATCAGGGGCGTAGCTACCGCCGTATCTGCCGTATCAATTATACGGGGCCCCCAACGTGCGTAAGCAAAAATTAATAAAAACTTCCCAATTTTTTTTTATTTCAGAAATGACAAAAGTCAAAAAAAGCAATTTCTTTTTTTCCCGCGTAAAGCGTGCGTTCAAAAGTTGGCAACACCCTACAACGGTTATCGCGGGCTGCGGGATTTCCCCGTTTAAGTCATTTACTTCAACGGGGGAAGGGCCCCCAATCTAATTTTTATACGGGGCCCCGCCAAGGCACGCTACGCTTCTGATGTGTATCAACAATTAAAAAATCTATTATTCCTTTTGTTTTTGCAAAATAATTTATTATAACAATTATACATTTATTCAGTATATGCAGCAATGCTGTCATCTGATGGTTCTAACTTTGAAACATCGTCAACAAATTTGACGGTCCGTAAATTTGTGTTTGTTTATTTTCTAATCAAAATTCACGTATAAATACTTTTCGTAAGGCGGCGCTTCAGCTCAACGTTTTCAATACTTGCGCCTCTACATGACAGATTTAGAAAAATATTTTCTTGAAGTGTCACTGAGCTTCGTAACGTAGTACAACAAAAAGAGGAAAGTTATAAAGAGTGTGAGAAATTAGAAACGAATTTTAGTGCGAGTTATTCGCACGGGTACCGCTAGTATTTATTTAATTATGGAGTAAGATAGCTTTTTGTCGCAGTTTTTGTTCACGCCAATGTCGATTGTGATCACAGATTCGCTCCAGTTAATATCGGTTTAACCATCAAAAAACGAAGGACTCCTTGTTAGCGATAAACCGAATTTTCAATTTAAATCAAATGGCATTCACGTTGCGTAGAGCAGTTATTTCGACGTCACACATTTAAAATGCCAGGTCATCTACACAGGCGGCTGTGGGTTGCATGACTAGCTTGATTACGTTTTATTCATGTCCGATTGGATGCTAAAGCAATGTAATTGCTGTACATATTGTGTTATTATCAGTACCCATTGCGTTTAGCCTCAGGTTTTTTAGCACTGTAGAATGTACAAACATATTTTTATTATTGCAACGTGTTTGTATTGCACATATAGGTAAAGGTATTTGTCAGTGGTACTCAAATCTATCTTATAGATGGACTTTGGATAGCAAGTCTCTCCCTAATGTATTATGTGAAATCAGAGCTGGGGAATACCACGTTTCTAAGATACCAAACTATTTTTAAAATACCTAAGATACTTTTAAAACTGACTTGGACTTAACCTACGTTGGATTCATATTTCCCCCGATCAGATGTTGGTCGACAACGGATCGAGAAAAATACGAATCCAATGTAGGTGCTAGTGATGTGAAGCGATTACAAATTTGAGAACCGGCTTTTACCGATTAATTTGAGAAATAAACCGGTATTTTTAGGTTTTTATGTTACCTTTTAAAGAAAGAACAAAACATTGTTTACTTTATTAAAATCAAAACAACTTCTACCTAAAAGTAACTAATCGAATAAGTCGTAATTTTCATTAAGAAAACAGATCTGATCGACAGCGTCCGCTTGCAACTTGCGTCTTCTGGATGGCAGCACATATTGGTCTGACTTTGGTGCTCGGATACAGGAATAATGAAACACAAGTGAGTCCAAAAGTAATCGGTTTTAGTAAACAAAAACCGTCTTTTTTAGGTTTTTCTAAAACCGGTTCGCATCACTAGTAAGGTGCAATCTTAGATAGGCACTTACATTACTGATCAAATATCTTTAATAAATTTAAAGTTTCGAATCCATAAAATACAGTGATAGTCCTAGACATCATATAACTGTTGAAGTATCTTTTATTTGGATACTGTTGTAGACGGTATTTAATATTTTTTGATTTTTGGGGAATTTCGGACTCTTTGTATCTTGCAGCAAGCATCTTCTTGGATACGATTTTTCAACCGCGTCAACATACTTTTAATTCTTTACGAAACATGAAAATAAAATGCTGAACGCTGATCCTGAAGCTTCTTTGGTTCAGAAAGTATGCCTGAAAATAGTGTGCTCTTTTTTAAGAAAACGAACATGCGTTTATTCCCACAAGTAATTAAATGTCAATACTCTTGTTAATTTGTCAGAGCTAAGATGCATCAAAGAACTTTAGTGTCTGGCTGTAAAGGTTTGTCCACATTGAGATATTTACAGTATTGTTTTAGAATCTCTGGTATTAAACAGCGTGTGTATCGTGGTTTAAAGTACGAATGTTTAAATACATACATTCTTATGTACGACTGATTAGTTATTAACTTATTAGTATTTCTGCAACGTTTCTTTCATAATTGCCGGCTTTATTTAAAATATCAGAAAAATGCAATATTGCCTATATAATTTATTTTCATAAATACTGCATTTTTCACATCTCCATAATTAAGTCAGTTATGAAAAAGAATTTCTCGTTAAAGACATGTAAAATAATACTGAACTGCAATAAACCAGACGGTTGATTTCCGATAAATATTTTTAGAATAAACGTTAAGTGTTAACGTCAGCGTTGCCAGACGTCCCGATTTTTAAATCAAAATTAAATGTCCCGCGCGGGACAGGCTCAGTCCCGCTTTTCGGGGATAACTCGACCGTGCATAAATAATTATTCTCTTATTGTAAGTTGCAATTCGTAACACTCACTCCTCAGACTATTGTTTGAAACGCCATATTTTTCTAATGAATAAAACTTTTTTGATTCTGATTTCTGTTTTTTTAATTTTTTTTATTCAGAAGACGAATAAGACTAAACTATTTAACGATAGGGCAAAACTGATTTAAAATATCATATTTTTATTAAAATAAATTTTCTATGGCTATTTTTGCTATCCATTGTCACGTAAACGTAATTTGAACTCAAATAAAAAGATAAATATTTAAAAACTTCTGATTATATACGTTTTTTGACTATGTTCCGCTTTCGACGAAAGAATCCCGCTTTCTTCACTCAAAAAGTTCCAAAATCCCGACTTGGCAAAAAAAAAATAATCTGGCAACGCTGGTTAACGTACACAATTATCATTTGAATCTTTTTAGGGTTCCGTACCACATAATAAAATAAACGCAAACGTTATAGGATCACTTTCTTGTCCGTTTATTTGTTCGTCGAGAGCCTTCGGTTTGTGAGTAAAAAAATATCTAAAATTCCTAAAATATCTCATTTAAGACTAGAATACCCCTTATTAGACCTAAAATTAAAAACAAATGTTACGCATTTGTTTAAGGACAAGGACGATATAAGTAAAATTAATTATTAAAGTAGGTTAATAAGATAATCAACGTTTTGTACCTTTGGTGACAAATTGATAAAAATTTAAAATAGCATGTATGATATTGAGGTTAATGTCACCACAGTAAACCGTTATAGCTTTGTTAGAGTGCTAAGTACATTAGATATATTATGTATAAAATATGCATAGAGATTGAAGAATCTCGTTAGAGATTTTTTCTGTGCTAAATTCCGCACATGAAAAATAAATGAAAAATAAATTTCGTACATTAAACGCAAAAACAGCCCATCCCTAGATCTCTAAGAGATTACTATACATTGATTTTGAGTCTTTCCCATATAACGCCGTGTAAAAAACCTTAGTTTCCAAGTTTTATATACGCTCTTACCAAATTTTCGTACGACATATATTTACAGTAGTATACATAGTATAAGGTACTTTAGAGAGCAAGCTAGATAGCCGAGCGGTCTAGAGCGCGTACATTGCTTCACAGCTTGGGTGAGCAGAGTTCGGATCCCAGGACCGACGTGTGTAAATTTTGTTTTTTTTCAATTGTTTCGTTTTTTACATGATATTTATTTACATTAGTTTCCAATTTTCTTTTATATTATAAAAATAAATTATTTTCTTGTTTTAGTAATTAGTGGTGACAAAAGTCTCGCAAATATCAACTTTTGGATGTGACATTTGTCAAGAAAAGTTTCGTCATAAATGTAGTTTGGTACGGCATACGAAAACCCATAATATCAATACAAGTGGTACTCATTTTGGGAGGTTATATTGCGTTTTGGAGGTTTTGTATTGCGTTTTGAAGATTTTATATTGCGTTTTGGGGGTTTTATATTGCATTTTGAGAGTTTTATATTGCATTTTGGAGGTTTTATATTGCATTTTGGGGGTTTTATATTGCATTTTGGGGGTTTCATATTGCATTTTGGGGGTTTTATAATGCATTTTGGGGGTTTTATATTGCATTTTGGGGGTTTTATATTGCATTTGGGGGGTTTCATATTGCATTTTGGGGATTTTATAATGCATTTTGGGGGTTTTATATTGCATTTTGGGGGTTTTATATTGCATTTTGGGGGTTTTAATTGCATTTTGGGGTTTTTATATTGCATTCTGGGGTTTTAATTGCATTTTGGGGGTTTTATATTGCATTTTGGGGGTTTTATATAGCATTTTGGGGGTTTTATATTGCAATTTGGGTGTTTTATATTGCATTTGGGGGGTTTTATATTGCGTTTTGGTGGTTTTGTATTGCGTTTGGGGGTTTTTCATATATACAGAATATATATTTTCAGAATTGTTGTGTTTAATTATTTTTTTATATCGTATAATTTATATAAAAGATCAAACCGGTAAGAAAAGAAAATGGCCTCTTAATTCTAAGAACGCACATATTTTTATTTTGGAGGCAAAATAAAAAAAAGCCTTAGACTTTGGAAAAAGACGTGAAATCTTAAAAAAAAAACTTCGGAGAAGTAAAAATTGGTTCTGTGCTAAATTCAAAGACTTGCGGTGACTCGCTCTCAAGATTACGACTTAAACAAAAAAAATACAGAATTTCGAGGCAGGCAAGAAATTCAAATCAAGCCTGGAAATTCTGTGCCTAAGATGTAGAAAAAAAATTAGTTCCGAGGCAGACAAGGAATTGAAATCCAACCTCGAAATTCTGTGCTCATAAACCTTCAAGAGCAAGAGCAAAAAAAAATGCACAGGTGGCGTGTGCCCAGCTCCATATTTATTTGTCAAGCTACCACTAAAAAAACGCCATCTGTGCATTTTTTTTTGCTCTTGCTCTTGAAGGTTTATGAGCACAGAATTTCGAGGTTGGATTTCAATTCCTTGTCTGCCTCGGAACTAATTTTTTTTCTACATCTTAGGCACAGAATTTCCAGGCTTGATTTGAATTTCTTGCCTGCCTCGAAATTCTGTATTTTTTTTGTTTAAGTCGTAATCTTGAGAGCGAGTCACCGCAAGTCTTTGAATTTAGCACAGAACCAATTTTTACTTCTCCGAAGTTTTTTTTTTAAGATTGTCTATACAAGGTGTGTCAGATCAACTGCCGACCGATGCGACCATACGGTGAAATAGAGTAACAATTTCTGAGCAGACAAGTTCTTAGACATTTTTTGATCCGATGTCTAGTTAATGAGAAATGTGTTACCAAGGTAGTTGCATAAATTTTGTTTTTCTAATTTTATTGTTAGTACGTCAACTTAAACACAAATCTGAAATCTGGGAAACATTGAATGATTCACTGAAGTACAATAATTAATTGAAATATGAATACATTTCAAAAGAAATCATATCAAAAACAGTGTGTGACTTACTAGATTTCTTGTGTCACGTTAAGCATTACTTATGGAAAGTACACCATCCACAGCTAGAGATGTCAGAAGTTCTAAAAAGTATTGATATATCTTAGATCGATATTTTTTTCAAGTATCGATATCGGTGCCAATATATTTTTTAAAAATATCGATATGTCGGTACAATTGTAAAGAGAAAATTGGCATTCGCAGAAATTTAATATATACATATTGGCTAGCTTAATATAATCTCCAATAGCAATAAACTGACATTATTTCTAATAAACCAAGTAATAAATAATTATCTGAAATCAAAAATAGTAAGATTTTTTTTATTACTCAAACGTCTAACACATTTAGGAGCAGATAATTCTAGAGATTAATCGAACAATTAATAAAGCCATCGTCTAATACAATTAAAAAACAAGTTTAAAACACTAAATTAAAAAAAATCTTCTACAGTATACAGGCCAGCCACGAGCAACCGCCTCCTTACATGGCCGCGGGCAAAGGCTAGTATAAAATAATTTAATGCAATGTTTGACTTAAATGAATAATTTGTAAGCTTTACAACGTTATAAAGCATTACATAACTAATCACGTAATTAGGTTTGATTCATTAAACAAGATAAAAAAAAATTCTTATTAAAGAACCGCTATAATATGAGATTGCTTGTCTTCTAAGTATAATACAGTTTATAATGCAGAATACAATACGCTTTGGTATACATACATCTCAATGTTGCCAGTTCTAGTTTTAGCCCTACGAACCAAAAAAGGAAATATTTTCTTGCTAATATTTAATATTTAGGGAAATTGATCGAAAATCTTAAAAGTAAAAAAAAAAATTTGTTCAAAGTAACAGTGAAAAAATAATTACGATTTATAATAAAATAAGTTCTATTGAATGTTGTAAAAAAACAGACTTGGGGGCGCGTCTTAAAAAGGAGACACGAAATTTGTCTAATTTCTCAGATAATAGCTAATTAATTATTGGTTTATTTGGAATTTTTGTATTTTTAATTGTGATAATTTTTCTTTCTGGAATTAGATTTTAAATCTATTATTAAAAACAGTAATTAATAAGTACTAGACCTAGATAAATTTATCAGTTGGTAATATTAAAATTTGCATTCTACGCACAATAATGTTATGAAAATATTATGACGAACTTAATTTTTTTTAAATGAGCAGAAATTTATATTGTGTCGCCTAATTTAGGGTCGGAATCGTTACAGCTCGGAGGATAGCCTTGTCAAACGTTCTACAGCGCCTATTTTGCGATACAAATTACTAAACTACATTAATATGTAAATCAAATGTAATTATGTAGTCAATATTAATAATATTGATATAAATAGACTAGTTTGTGCATCAAAAGCGAACAACAAACACCTACCTACAAAAAACAAACACACAGCGAATTCTAAATGACAAGCAATTTTGATTTAATTACCATTTGCATGTCTTCCAATCATTTCCTTTTGCCACCAGTTTCATAATTATTAATGCATAGTTATTTAATCGATAAAAGATGATTTTTTCAAATACGTACCTACGAGTGAACTGGTCATTACAATAAAAAAAAAGTGCCACAGCTGGTCTTAAACTTTTTACCTCACACGTTCACTGACAGCGAACTTAATCTTTCTCCGACTGCAGACAGAAATGTGTTAATCAAATTTTTTTGCGTACGTTTGTGCCATTTGTAGTACAGTAAGACCCCGCTTAACGCGGGAGATACGTTCCAATAAGTTTCAGCGCTATACGAAACAGCGCTAAACGAGGTCATCTATCTTAATACGTAGATAATAGGCATAAGTGAAACAGAACCAAGAATAAGAAAATTTGCTAGTTTTTTTTTGTTTAATTTTGTAACATTTATTATTAAATACTTTTTTTATCACATTAATGATAGCTTTATTAATTGCTAATATCGATTTTTGTTCATAAAACATTTATGAAAATCAAAAGTTCGAGTAAGAAGTTATGTTTGTGATGAGGAAGGTTCCTCATGTGACATATATTGTTTTTTGTGAACAAGTCATCTAATGTCGCTCCCCTTTTTCAGTTTCATTCAGCAAGCTGTTGTCGATAGCAAGATATTGTATCAAAGACACTTCGTCTTGCCTTTGAACTTCTATCAACATTTGAATCATTTTGTATAAACTGATCCGTAATTTACATTATAGTGGCTAAACTTTTTTTTTAGAAACCGCGTAATACTGAAACAGCGTTAAGTACAGCAGCGTTAAACGGGGTCTTACTGTACTCAAATAACCGCACGAATTTTCACAAAAGAAGTGTCATCTAAATTTCACAAGTGAAGTTTGGTAGTCTTGTATATGGCGTCACGGTGGCCGCTAGACGCCATATTAAAACGCAAAAATTAAAAATCAGCAAAACCATTTGCAGAAATTTAACTTATTTGACTTCATTAACAAATATTTAAAAAGATATGGTTTTTTAAAACTGTTATTTTACTTTTTAGGTAGGCATGCCTACAATAGTATTATATTTGATTCAAATTCTTTAAGAATCCATTTTTCAGCCAATAAAAATTGTGCCGGAAATCTTACATTTAGATCAGACAACCCTATAGTTTGTGTGGATAGTCTACCTGAACATTCATATGTCAACAACTTCTGTAATACAGTTTGAGCACCCTGTACATAAAATAAGTACGGTGTAACTCGAGCACACTTAATTTCTAGAATCACCGTCACCGGTTAGGTGCATCCTGCCCTTTCACCGATCAAATGACTGCGATACCACTACAAAAACGACAAGAATCAGTCTTTGTTATATAATCGAGGTTGATCGTTCACGGTTCGTCCAAGTTCAGCGAATCATTCTTGTTAATGATTTCAGTTGTCGAGCGTTCATAATCTACAATTCTGCCTCCCGGGAGAAAATCGGAAATCTAGAATCATTTAGGTTCTGTTCCATGCCCTACAGGCTACAGCTACACTATATGTGTACAAAGTTGCAGTTTTTTATAGTTGAACGGAAAGCTTCTGGAGGACGTGAAAAGATAGACACACGGTAGAAAATTATATCTATACATATAAATAAAATTGAACCATCTGTCTGTGATTACAAAATAAATAAGTTCATATGGTTATTCATACAATAACAAACCCTAAATTCGCATTTTTTTGGTCTGTTTATCTGTTTGTACGGGCTAATCTCCGAAACGGTTGGACCAATTTTTACGAGACTTTCATTTATAGGTAGAGAACTTTTCAGAGATTATTTTAGACTACTTTTTATCCCGGAAATATTTGGGGTTATTGTGCAAAAATTGAAAAAAATGTAAAAATTGTCTGTCTAATCTTCGAAATGGCTGAACCGATTGTGATGGCACTTTAAAGACAGGTAAAAGCCTATGCCAGGTGTGATCTAAGCTACATTTTGTCCCAAAAATAAGCCTTTAGGGGAGGAAGGGGGCATTCATAAAAAATACGCTGTTTTCTGAAATTGCTTAACTCTTTTTAGAAAATAAAGAAATACATGTTCGATTGTCTTTTGAACATATCTATCCGAACGGGGTGGGGCTGGATTTTATATAAAAGAACAGCGGGTAAACCGCTAGTAAGTACAAAAAATATTAATTAAGTTGTAAGTAACATTTCCCATTTTACCAGAAGATTTGGTCTAGTGTTCCTACAAAATTTCATTTTGTTTCAACGTGTTCTAGTGCTTTATGTTGTATAAAAATCTGTCCCAGGGTTTGATTTTTATATTTTAATAGTAAGTAATAAACCATAAATTGAGCTATAATTAGTTTAATAGCTTTAATTACCTATTGACATCAATACTGAGAAATAATTTTGATGCAACTGAAAAAGTTGTTATAATACTCTCCACGGTTCTAAAAGGTTCTGAAGTTAGTCACAAACAGCGTCGCAAATGCATATTTTAGAGCCGTCCTGGTTGTTTTGTGGGAAAGGAAGACTCCCACCACCTCTTACCACCTCCCAGTTACCGGCACAGAACGTGCGCTCGTCGGTGACTGGTTATCGCTGGTTCTCTTGTCACTTGTCGCTTTCCTGCTATAAAGTACAGTCCAGTACACTATTGTTAAGTTGTTTCTTTGATTGTTAATTGATCAAGATGCCTAATACAGTTTTGCATAGACAAGCACGAAAAATAATTTTTTGGATGACTTTAAGCAAGGAATTAGACGTTTAGATTAAAGAAAAATTAAAAAAATAAAAATAATAATATAGCGCGAATTTGTAGTTTTTCAACCGACTGTACCTGCGCAAGCCTCCATTTGCATCTAACTTCAGAACCTTTTAGAACCGTGGCACGTATTATACTTGTTACATTTTTCCGATTATCTGTCATATTTACAATCTCCTTTAAAAAATATGTCTCTGTACAAATTTAGAGAGACGTTAACGTCCGAATGGTTGAGATCCACTGATTAAATCGATCTAATTCTAAGACGTACAACGAACTATACGAATCTTCACGGCGAATCACACTTCTCATTTCTATAATGTTGGCAAACACATTATTGTGTACAGAAGCCCTATGGCCTATATAATACGTGCTTCAAACCAAACACGGAGGTATTGTTTAAGTTCAATGGCGGAAACGTCACTTCCGTTAGTGCAGTGAGTCGGTGAGTTCCGTTCATGTGAAAACATTCGATGCCGCTGTGTAGATCGTGAATACAAACTGATGTTTTCAGAATCTTTGTTTTCCTTGTTAGAATAAATAATCGAGCTGTGTAGAGTAGTGGTGACAGCACTAGACCAGCATTCGGGAGGTACCGGGTTCGAATCCCGGCGGGGGCAGATGTGACTTGGATTTTTTCCTACTGCCTCTCGCTGAGAAACGGTAATTCCTGTACCGGTCATCTTGATTGAGGTTTTCCATGGTTTCTCTCAATTAATTCCAGATAAAAATTGAGATGGTTCCTTATTTGAGGCCAAGGCCGATTACCTATCAAATTCCTAGTTCAAAAATTACCTACCTTATCCTAATTTCCTATAATTCCTTCATTCGCCCATTGCTATTACATAAGTTGAAGTTTAGAAATGTAGAAAATAACGGGAAGTGGTAAATAGAAAATAGTAATGGTGCGAATAGCGTCTGTTATGACATAAAGTCGAGAAACGGACGTTAAACGCATTATTATTATTATTATTATTATACCTAATTAATATTTGAAAGTCGAAGAAGTTTAGTGATCGAATCCAGACATTTTAACATTCATTTCGGTGAAACCTATTTTAGATAGCTATCTTACCTAATGCGTTTTAGGTTTTCTCGTGAGAAATTACACACATATGGTAAAGACATTTCTAATGGAGTCAAGTGGTTCCACTTAAGATCCACGGCGAAAAATATATATGAATTACACAACACGTGTGTCGAGCAATTTATTAAACAATACTGTTTATGTAAAGCAAAAATGTTTATAAACATTTAAAAAATATATTATTTATTGTATTTGGTAATCATTAATATTGTACATTGTTTAAATTGACGCTACTCGACCGACATACTTAATAGTTTGTACATATAATAATTACGTTTCTTTATTCACTATTTAATTTTGTTTTTTGTGCTCTGGCACTTTACTTTTATTTAGGTCTAAATGTCCCTAAATATCTCTACATAATAGGGATGTTGACTATTTTTGGGAAAGTGTTTTAAATCGTGCATAAGTACCTAATATTGCTACAAATATTTATTATTTTTATTTAAATACAACTCAATCCTTAAAAATCATTTATTTTAAATCCCGTTTCAAATTTCGGTCCAAAACGCTAATACTAGTCGCGTGACGTCACCTGTTCATACCAAATGAAGCTCAAAAGTTTACACGGGAGCTACCACCATCCTATAGATGCGTATTCTGTGCTCATAAACGTTAGTAAACCGAGGCGATGAAAAGTTGTTTCGTAGTCGTTGCTATAGTTACATGTAATTTGACGTTTCCTAAATATTAACCAAACAATGAAGTTTTTTGACAGCGGCTGAACATATGACGTCATGCGCTCTGATTGGTGTCTGTTGTTACGTGACTTGAGAGTGATTTTGTTAGGTTTTATTTATTAAATATTAATTAAATTCCTTAAAAATAAGGAAAAATATAGTGTTTTTTAGTACTTCTATCATAGAAACTACTACTTTTCGTTAAAATTATGTTTTTATTTGAATACAGTCAACATCCCTATTGAACAATTTTAAAATGGTTTGGTGCCCTTCAGTGAATGTGTGAAAATGAGATTTTGATGTATTAATATATTTTTACTACAAACTGACTTTGAACTTGAAATAATATTTTTAAAGTGGGAAGAGTCACACGTTTTCTATAGCGCAATAAAATAGAAACGACATATCCATAAATATGTTAAACACACGACGGGCTTGAACTCTTCGGCGACCTAAAATCACACGCAGAGATATATTGTGGTGCATGGCAGCGCTATCGAACCGAACAACGGAGAATACTCAAACTTGACCTTTCTCGTTTCGATTATACACAATATCGTATATAATATTGCATTATAGTATTCACGAACCTCAGAGGAAAGGCGCCCTGTCAGTAAAATTTTATGGTAAACCAGAGTTAAAATTAAACACAAAAAATAAAAACCCGGGTCGCAGTGCCAAAACCCTGCCGACAATATAGTGTATTTGCTAATACAGGCAGTCTGGTTTTATTACATGAATTTAAGTTTGTTTTTGGTCAAAATAAAAAAATTTAACCCCTTAATACACCCCTTAAATTAACAGTTTTTTTCTTAATTGCAAGATTACTATCATCGAACATCTACACCAAATTAATACACCTTTCAGTAAATAACTCACTATCTGCAAACTAGTGTTTTCATAAAATTTGTAAATCCGGTCCTGGCAGGCCGATTTTTTTCAAATTTTGGGAGCACATTTTAATTGCTACTAAAAGAGTAAATTTCAATTCTGAAACGATTCTGAGAATTTTTTCCGTATTTTTGAGCCCAAAAACTTTTTTCAACCCCTAAAAACCACCCTTAAAATGGCCCGATTGAGCCCATTTTAAATAGGGTTCTTGCGGTGATGGATTTTAACATGTGGACAAAATTTCGTTAAAATCAATTAACTCTTTCGAAAGTTATAGCCCGCACGTATATATATATATATATATATATATATATATATATATATATATATATATATATATATATATATATATATATATATATATGTATATATATATATATAAATATATATATAAACATTTTCAAAAATGGTGCCAAAGTGTTTAGGAGGTTATGAAACGTCGAGAAATTTTGGTCCGACCCCTAGGTCCCGCCATCCGACCAACGCCAATAGTGTATGTTGCCATATGGCAAATACACTAATAAACGAATTCAGGTTCAAAAAGGACATAGCCTAAAAAAGCTACATTTACTTTATTTTGTGTTCCAATATTAAAAAAATGTCTAATTGTATTTTTTATACAACACTTTTAGCGTAAAAAGTAAAAAGTAAAACTTTGTGTTCTGCTTATTTCAAATTACCAACACCAATGGCTTCAGACTCATAGTCGTATGAATATGTATTCTGTTGAAAAATTAAGAAGAATAAAATTAGAGCTAAATTTAAAAAAAACTTAGTTTTATAACTATAAGTATCTAACAAAAAAATTGGCGATGATATAATCACTTAAATTTGATTTAAACACATGAAAGTTGTACGCAAAGAAGTTGTACAAGAGCCAAACATTTGTAATTGATTCTTTGAAAGATAGTACAATTAATATACAGCCGTTTTAATGAAAATTAAACACACATCTAAAACTCAATAGATTACTGAATTTTTTGGTAAATTTTTAGAACTATTAAAGAATTCATTTTCCTTTGAAAGATCTTCTGTCGCAAAAAAGCACCACAAATACCCGAAATCAAAAAGAATCCTCAATGTATGATGTAATGTATTTTGAAATAGATTACATTGGCGACGAGGATGGGATTTATCCACGCGTGCAAACAATGTTTAACTCAGGCCTCTATCAATCACATACTTTTAACAAAGCTAATATAAATAAAGTTAAGATGAATTAACTTACCCTGACAAACGGTTTCTTTACTGCGCTATTCGGGGGCGTCGTCTGCTCCAAAGAAAGGTCACCGGAATCCGATTCACCAATACTGTTTAAGCTATCAGTACTCATCGTTAAACATTATTTAAAATTTTTCACAACACAATTTGTTTAGTACCACTGGTATTCACTTTTTCAACAGCCACTTTTGCACTCAAAATATAGCACGTTCTATTTTGAAAATCCTGTAATAAAAACAACATATTTTTAGATTCTAAAAAAGAACTGTTGCATTTTTTAATCACATGTGATATTAGTGTAACTATTTGCCATAATATTATGGTATTTGTCATATGCACTATGGACCTAGGGACGGGATAAAAATTTCGCGCCGTTCGCATCATTCTAAGCAAGAGTACCATTTTTGAACAAGTTTATATATATTTATATATGTGTGTCGTTCATAAATAGTGCGTTAATTTTGGGTTATGCTCTATCCCTTTGTTTCTTCATCTATCTTATTTCTATTTCCTTTCATCGTTTCATGGATTTATGGTCACTATAGAAGTTTCACTTAAAAAATCTGAATGGTACGGTTTGGCCGAGTGAAAATAAAAATTGAACAGTGACGAAATTAAACATCTTTTTAAAATATGAAAAGCATCAGTACGACCCTGTTGTTGAAATGAACTGATGCGATCGTGTCGTAAAGCAACTCGCCAATCTTACGTTTGTTTTTACTTTTACGACCGTTCAGTATTCAAATGTAAATTTTGTTAGTGGGAGTTGAGTTTGACCGTGTAAAATCGATACAAAGCCAAGAAATATATAAATAGTTTTAAGTCTTCAGTTGTTATCATCAGAAAATATTCTAGAAATAGGTAGTATAATGTACGTAATTCGCTAACGAAGCCATATTTGCACATGTCGCATACGTCTAAAAATTATAGAAATCCAACCAGATATGTCAGATTTGTATTTTACATTTAAACAAAGAAATATAGTCGGTACCTTGGGCAAAATATCGTATGGAAAGTATTTATTTCTTAACTTTTAAAGGTTTGGTTTTTGACGTCGGAATTTTTTAAAATTTTAATGTAATTTTTATTTCGTAATTTTTAAACTAATGAAATACTGTATATTTGATTTCAAGTTCGGAGATGTCTACACAAACTATGATAAGAGCTGAATAGCTTGAGCCGAAATGCATCAAACATAGTTTAAGACCATCTCGTTAATGCCAACTTTCAAACGAAAAAGTCGCACTGAAATAGATCGGTTTTGAAGCTTCGCTGCTACACACAAATAAAGGCTTCAAACTTATAACACTCCTCTCTTTGCGTCGAGATTAATCACTGTCCTACATTAGCGGGAAAACTCACTAATTCTTATCCTAGATGGTGTGAAATCGAAATTAAAAGGACCGTTTGAAAACAAGAGTTTTTTGTTAGTTATACTGAGGCCTTTCTTTAAATTTTTCGGTACAATTTCAGGATCACAATCTACACTAAATTAATTATTATTATTAATCATCATAACACTAAATAAACTCAAAAAAATCATTGAAGTACAGACTGCGTGACCATTCAAAGTTTGGCCTTAAATATTTGAAACATAAAACATTGTGATAACGAAATATTAAATTTTTAACGCTTTATATTTACCATAACTAGCACGAATGTTACAAGAAAAGAAATTATACAAGCAAGAAAATATTTCCATATCCAACAATGTATAGGTTTATTTTAGGCGTATTGTATTATCGAGTTAGCGTTACCAACTGAATAAATTATTTGTTCAACTGTTGTACCCATATCATTATTTGCTTTTGTCTTTGTTTTTTGCATCATAAAAAATTATGACGTTGTATAATTTTATTTATAAGTATGCGTTTGTATGTAGGTGTGTCAATACAGTGAATGAACTTGTTTTCCTATCTGGGGTTTAACTGGTAGGAGCCCCACGCAGTAATTGGAACATAAGGCGACTTATCTTTGACAACCTATCAGCTATGTCTCTTTAAAGAACGATCCGCTATTGGCTTTCTTTAATTCCATTGAAATTATTGCCGAATGTGAAAGAATCAACATATTTTAATGATGTAGTAGTTCGCTCCTTCAAGTTCTTGAGGGTTCTCTCATTCACGCCCTAACATCACATTTTTGACACAAAGGTTTATAAAATTCTCGCGATTAACTAACTCACAATGCGGATTGTTAAAATAATTAATGCGTTCAAACGCTGTATGGAACACATTTTGAAAATAATGTAAAGCAATTCAGTAGAGCTGACATAAATCCATCTTAATTTCAGAGCAAAATCCCAAGAAGGGATTATTAGATTTGACTTGACATTAAAAATATATCCTCGGATGAAAAAGCGTTTAATAAAGTTTTCGGCGGGAGGGAGAAGGCTATCAATATTTTATACAAACTGGCATCTCAGTTTAGCCACATTAATAAAAACGCAGTTGATTTCTTTATTATAGATTTTTATTTGGTCGGTTAAAGTTGGCAAAATTAGAAATCGGTTTTTTTATAGAAGCGAGTAAATATTATTAAATCAAAAATTGAAAATCATCATGGAAATAAAGAGAATATTTAATTTTAGTAGTATTTGTAAAAAAATATTTAAAATTTCAAATATGTCAATTAAAACCATCAGAAATTACTTAATGAGCGCGAAAAAATCACTGACTAACTTGCAAAGAAATGAAGACACTTGAAAATTTTTAATAATATCTACTAAATTAATAAAAAATCGTCTTGGTATATAATAAAATTCTCTAAATAATATATTTTCACAGATTAAAAGTTGTTAGTAACTAACGGTCGATTTCTTTATAACTCCAGATAGTCGTGTTTCAGATAAGGGTATCTAGGAGACAAAATAATAAAAAATTGGCCAAGTGCGAGTCGGACTCGCACACGAAGGATTTCGTATCAGTTATACTAGTTAGACGTTTGTATGTATTACAATTATTGCCATTATTAAGATCGAGCAAAAAACGCCGAAAAAAACACGTTTCTGCTATGTGGACGGACAGACAGAGGAGCTTTAGTAATACGGTTTCCGTTGGAACCCTTTGGGTATAGGAACTCTAAAAACACAAAGTTATGACACTTTTAAAACTTCTTTCATAATTTAACACTTTGACGTTTTAAATTTCAGACGACAGCTGTTGTTTTTAGTGATTTAAAGTAAAACTTACACGATACACCATCTTACAAAGCTTTTTTCACACTACAGAAAAGTACGGCGTTAGGTAATCATTTGTTAAAAGTCTACAATAAAGAAATCGACTTTAGAACAACCAAGACTTGGAAGTGACTGATTTTGATGCTTTTATCGACGTATTTATCAGATGATTAAAAATTGGATTGTAACGACATATTAAAAGATTATGTACCTGTTTTGTATTTATGAAATTTTGAATTAACTCACCCAACCCATTGTTGATATTGTCCTTACTAAATTCCATTACAAACCGACAAACGAAATGTTAAACGGTGAATTAAGGCTGTCGGAACGCTCTGAATTTAAGCCAGAGTACGAGGCTAAAAATGTCGTTGCAGGGGTGCTGCTGTTAGTTGATTACTCTAAATTTTGAAATATTTTGAAGATTTAAAAAACTTTTACGAAAAAGGAAAAGTCACTTTAGCTTTGTGATGGAACAATTTTGTGAAATAAGTACGAATAAGGTCGTAGTGTGACATTGAAAACGTGTGTTTTTTGGTACAATTAATGCCAACTTTTTTCTAGTAAATCGTACATAAATTACAAACGTAGTTCATATAGAGATCTAGATTTGTCCTTTATCTTCCTTATAGAGAAAGAATTGTTGCAAAATGTTGACGAATAAGTCTACAATCAGCCGAGCACTATTTTTGGCTTAAATTCGGAGCGTTCCGACAGCCTTAATACTTTTGGATGTTTGCAATGTTACTGGCAAATCTGAAAAATATTCTGTGTCTATTCACAAATATTCAGTTTGGAATACATTTAAAATATAGATAAAATTGAAAATATATGATCAATGTTCTATTAACTGGTTTTTGCTTAGATATCAAATTCGTATACATGTAATTAAATTTGATTATTTAGCGTTTTTGTTTAATTCATGGTCAACAAAATTAAATTCGTGGAGGTAATTTTGTATTTACAATATTTTGTTTAACCCTTTCATGGCCGAATTGATAAAATATTTTTAAAATAAATTATTGGCAACTAGCTTAGTTTATTTATTTAAGGTGACATCCCTCAGATTGTAAAATATGCTGTCGAGAAATTTCGAACTGTAGTCGCAAAATTCATTTTATTACAATTTTTATTTGTTTCACAAAATTTGGCTTGCTGCTAAAAAATTCAATAAACATATTTTTGTCCTAAAAATTGAATAAAAACGCGATATTTGTCAATATTTCTTTACTTACGAGATTTCGAATTATTGGAAGACACATCTGCAGTTTTTTAAAAACTTATGTCAAAATACTGACAAAACATTGCTCAATATTTTTTTTAATTCATTTTTTTCTGTACAAAAAACTGTTCTCGTTTTTATCTGATTTTAAATAGTTTATTTATATGAAATGACCTGCAAAAGCTTGGCTAAAAGTTATATTGGAAGAATGTTACATATTTCTAGCTTTTTTTTAATACAAACACCAATAGCTTCAGAAGCATAGCCTTATTATTTCTAGTTTATTTTGAAGCATTAACATCAAAAATTGAGTAAGATTTTTCTTAGATATCTATTAGAAATTTCCGAAACATAAATGCATTTTACATACACACGCTTCCAACTGATCGTAAGATTGAAAAAGGGAGTATATTGAACATCTGGTACTCAGTAACTTTAACCAATAATATTAGATGTAATACAAGAATTTTACTTCTTACCAATTCAAATGAAGTTTTAGCGAATTTCTTTACTTCAGAATCACGTAGAACAGTGAAAAAATGACAACTAAAATAACTGCTGAGCTGAATAATTAAACCACAAATTCAACATAAGCTGTTTTTCTTAAGGGCCAGGAATATAGTTTTAGCTGGTTGGGTTGGTAACACGTATATAATATTATATATTTAATGCCGGTCATTCTGAACGCAAAAACCATGGAGCATAAAGTGTACAAATATGAATTAGTTTTATTATAGTTCCATCATTAACTACCTATAATAATAGTGATCGAGAAATTGATGCTTTGTTCGTGATGTATCATTTATAGTACATCAGCGGCGACTATGGCATAGGTTACTTATGTAATATTTTGCAGTCCCGTACTTTAACTTTTTTTATCTATATGTATATAAATCGATTAGACTACTTATAATCGTTAAGGCTGTCGGAACGCTCTGAATTTAAGCCAAAAATAGAGCTTCGGCTGTCAACTGATTGTAGACTTATTCGTCAACATTTTGCAACAATTCTTTCTCTATAAGGAAGATAAACAACGAGTCTAGGCCTCTAATGGACTACTTTTGTAATTTATGTACGATTTACCAGAAAAAAGTTGGCATTAATTGTGCCAAAAAACACACGTTTTCAATGTCACACTACGACCTTATTCGTACTTATTTCACAAAATGGTTCCATCACAAACCTAAAGTGACTCTTCCTTTTTCGAAAACGTTTTTTAAATCTTCAAAATATTTCCAAAATTTAGAGTAATCAACTGACAGCGGCCGTGTGGTTTAAATTCAGAACGTTCCGACAGCCTTAAGTGATGACAAAATCAAACATTAGATCTACAGGAAGTAAAATAAAAAAAAGCTTGGTTAGTAAACATTGTAATATCAATAAATTTAATATCTGTCCAGTCGCCTTTTTTAACCCCAAGAGCGACAATGCAAGAAAAGCTTAATAAAACCCAGACGACTTTCTTCTGAGCAAGAAAAAAAAGGTCAGAGTGTTAGATTAATTTTAATTTAATCATTTGGCTCCATTTAAGAGTAGCAAACAGCTTTACTAACCAATCTGTTGATGATTTAAAGACATAACCTAAACGCATCTAAACGTACCTTCTTATTTCTTTACCAAAGTTCACCAATCAAGAAGCACAATTAGCAAAAAAAATAAACAAAGACTCACATTCACTGATATATTACAGTTAATGACCGGACATTACACTTGTACCAGCATAACCACAAGAAATGAAGAAAGTTTAAATCGCCGTAACCGGCATTTTTTACCATTATTATTATTAACATGGGCAGAGGAGAGTTCATTCCAGTCGACACACAACGGTACTTCCCGATGCACTTTATTGCAATATTGCGTCACATCAGAGATGCATTTAATAGCGACTGCAACCTTCCAGATGCAAACATACACTATTTTACGTGAGCGCCGTTGGTCTGCGACATTAAATGCAGTCATACGACCTGTGTACTACCTGCGTTCAGCGTTATCTCTATTAAAATGTTATCATCATTGTTCTGAATATTATAGGAATGTCCTTGCGCATATTGTTATGAGTCATTTCTTCATGCATTGTTAAGTAGAGTTGAAAACATAAACAGGCCCGGCTTTGGCAGATGCGGTCACCGATGACTGCCACAGAAATAGTCTAAAATCCAGAAGTATTGACTTTGAAGCGTTTTTAGGGTTCCGTACCTCAAAAGGAAAAACTCGTGTCCGTCCCACTGTCACAGCTAATTTCCTCCGAGCTACTGGACCGATTGAGTTGAAATTTGGTACACGTATGTAAGTCGGTGACCATAAGACGGACGTGTAACGTAAATAAATGAATTTTGAACAAGGGGGTAATTTTTGAGGAAAATTAGGAAATAAAAAAAAAAGTTTGGTAGCTGTAGCGTGTGACATATCAAATTTAAAAGGGGGAGTTTTCGAAAATTTACGTTGATTAGTTAAAAAAAATCATAATATCATGTGTTTATTATTACTTGTACGCATTCCTATGTTATATTTCAAAATAAACGCGAATTACATTGCTGTCAGAAATGTTATTGTGTAACCATGTAAACGGAAATTTGTATGTTTTATCTTGAAATTTTACGGTATACCTATTTTTTTTTTGTTTTTTTTTAAATTATATCGGTTTTATTCCTGTAGTGGGTAGGGCAAAATATACAGTCTCTTTTTTTATTAATAATATGTTTAAAATATCAGCGTTCCGGGTAACGTAGTTCTCTTTATAACTAACAAATGCAATTTACACGAAATAGCGCGGGAGGTGCACTGGTTTTGACAACTATTTTTTCTGTTTAGACGTTTTCTTTTGTATCGGGGGTTTTTAGTGTATTTGCCATATGGCAACATACACTATTGGCGTCGGTCGGATGGCGGGACCTAGGGGTCGGACCAAAATTTCTCGACGTTTCATAACCTCCTAAACACTTTGGCACCATTTTTAAAAATGTTTATATATATATTTATATATATATATATATACATATATATATATATATATATATATATATATATATATATATATATATATATATATATATATATATATATATATATATATAAGCGTATATATATATATATATGTGTGCGGGCAATAACTTTCGAAAGAGTTAATTGATTTTTACGAAAATTGGTCCACGTGTTGAAATCCATCACCGCAAGAAGCCTATTTAAAATGGGCCTAATCGGGCTATTTTAAGGGTAGTTTTTAGGGGTTGAAAACTGTTTTTGGGCCCCAAAATACCGAAAAAATTCTCAGAATCGTTTCAAAATTGACATTTAACCCTTTAGTAGTAATTAAAAGGTGTCCCTAAAATTTAAATAAAATCGGCCCGACAGGACCGGACTTACAAATTTTATGAAAACACTAGTTTACAAAATAATAGTGAATTATTTACTGAAAGTTGTATATAATTTGGTATAGAGGTTCGATTTATAATAATATTGCAATTAAGAAAAAAAATGTTATGTTAAGGGGTGTATTAAGGAGTAAAATTTTTTATTTTGCCCAAAAATAAACTTAAGCTCGCAAAATAAAGCCACACTGCCTGTATAAGCAAATACACTATATTGTCGGCAAGGTTTTGGCACTGCGACCCGGGTTTTTTTAAATTTGTTATTTAAGTTTTTTTGATCTATGATAATATTATAATGTTACCATAGATAAAATTCTTCAATTTAAAACATGGATGGGACGGGTTTACTGTTCTCGAAATTATACTGTCTTTGTCATTATTGTAGATGGGAAATTATACGTATTAAATTATGCATATGTTCTGATGAGCGATGCTCAAAGTTGAGCCAGTCAGTGATAAAGAAATGAGTGGCCACGATAGCTACCAGATTGCAATAGTAATAGCTACGTAGTAGATGTAGTAAAACATGCTGTGGAATGTGACGTTTCCAACTTGGAATTTGCATAATTTATATATATTAGTTAAAAGCTGTTTTAAATGTTGTTAATAAATATATTATATAGGTGTTACAACCACATGTCATCTGGTGTTTGGAAAATACCTGATGTATCATGACAGCTTACAGAAGAGAGGTTCACCTTTGAATTAATTCTTGCATTATGTAGGCCCGGTCGAAAGTGTATTTGATTTCAATTCTTAAAAAAAACAAGGACTTTTTAAAGCCAGCAAAAAAAACTTCCCAGTAGATAACTTATCTCTATGGCTAACACTTACAAAGAAATGAAGATACTTGAAAAATAATAATTTTGAACAATACAAAAGGAATATAACAAAATTCTCGTGAATGTGTATATGTCGTAGGATAATTGAAATAATCGGATCTTAGGAAAATTTTAGGAAGATTGCAAAAAAACCGGGTAATTGGAATCCGGTTTTTTGCAAACGTTTAGGATTTTCGCGAAAATCCGATTTTTTTAATTATCCTACTACATATACAATATTTAATTTTTACAGATTAAAAGTTATTACTTGATTCTTCATAGCTCCCGATTGTTGTGCTTCGGATATAGATATCTAGCAGATAAAATCTAATATATAAAATTCTCGTGTCACGGTGTTTGTTGCCAAACTCCTCCGAAACGGCTGGACCGATTTTGATAAAATTTTGTATGCTTATCGGGTAGGTCTGAGAATCGGTCAACATCTATTTTTCATACCCCTAAATGTTAAAGGTGGTCCACCTCAAAATTTTTTTTTTAATTTTTTGGACAAAATTGTTTTTATTCTTTCATGATTCAGCATTGAAAAATACATTTAATTCTAAATTTTGACCCTTATACGATCAACCCCTGATTTTTAATCGCGATTTTTATATTATTCTGTTCCATCCACAGATCCACAAGATGGCAATCGAATATAATCATTGTAGTATACTATAATATTCATGTATAGTTCTATCAACCAATCAGTTATCCGCGCCAGGTGTCTCCCGTTGTCACTTTTCAACCAGCAAACATCATGGAGTAGGGGTGAGAACGAAGCCGGCTTCCTTTCTCTCACTCACTATACAGTTTTTGTCCATTTTTTTTGGTTTTATTTGTGTCTCGATCGTAGCAGTAACTGTTATACGTATCATTTTAATTTTTCAGTGCAACTCCTAAGTTAATTTTATTCTCATAGTGAATTTATTATTATTTCTCAGTGCTGTTATTATTTATTTACATTTTATGAATATAAATTTTATAAAGACAGTTTTCACTTCTAATAGATTAAGAAATCAGATATAAATCAACACGTGTTGTGAGCTTCCGAAAACAACTTTACCGGTATATATCATACAAATAATTATAAATTCGAGCGAACGAACGAAGTTAGTGAGTGAGTAATGAAACAAATAATTATAAATTCGAACGAACGAACGGAGTGAGTAATGAAACAACTAATTATAAATTCGAGCGAACAAACGGAGTGAGTGAGCGAGTATTGAAACAAATAATTATAAACTCGGGCGAACGAACGGAGTGAATGAGTAATGAAAGAATCCTAACTATTAAAATCCTAATAAAAAATTGAACTTAATAAGGCGGAACAAAGTACGCCGGGTCCGCTAGTAATTCTATTATTATAACAAGATCTGTCAATTTCCACTCTTGTTTGCTTTGAACAACATTGAATCAAACCCCCAAATGAAACGTTCATTGTTACTTTATCACGAAAATTGGATGCAGTAATTAATCATTATAGATTATAAAACATTTATGTTTGTGTTATTTGTTAGATAAATATATAATACACAAACATCGTATTTTTAATAAAGAGACAACCCGTATATATTGTTAAAAACTAACTGATTTGCAACTTTACGGTTTTATAATTTTCGAATATTTAAAAAATCATTTTTATAGATTTTATCTTTTAATGTTTTGCTAGAAAATTACGCATATTTTATATATAAATGTTTTTAATCGAAATTTGCATTATAATTCAATAGCCTTAAATAAATAGAGTAAACCTGCCGAATTTTTATCACAACTCTTCAACTTTCATGCATACCAACGATCGATTTTTAAGCATAATTCATTATTGGAATTCGGATTGGGATTTTAACCTTGAGCAATACTATTGTTTATATGGAGTTGCCGTAAGCTTCTCTATTTCAAACCTCCAGTTCCAAGTTCTCACCCGAATACTGGTAAAAGTGTCGATTGGATTTTCAATTTATTATTAAAAAAATAATAAATTTAAAACATACTGTTCTTCTGTGAATAATCATAATTTAATTACTTATCTATGACCATCTAATCTCAACATTTACGTCGGCAGCACTCTTATGATATTTGTTTAATTAAATTTCTCTAGCATATTAATTAGTTACATCAAATCAATGCACGTTTATGCCGCAAAAAATGTATATGTGATAAAAATCATCGGATACGTTCAAAATTATTTAATAGCTTCAGGTGTTAAACTTTTAAAACAATTAGTAAATAGAAATTTCTTCGACATGGAAGCGATTTAGGAAATTCTTGATTTTATGATTATAAATGTTTAATTATAAACTGCATAGTTTTGGCAATACAGTGAACCTTGCGTCGTCAGTGAAATGTTACAAACTTAGCTGTTTAGAAGTTGAAAATACCATTGCAAAGATTTGTTCATTACCGATCGAAACATATCATTAGTCTAGTTCGATTAATGCATTTTTATTATTCAGTAAGCCAAATTTGTCAGTCTTTTTAACATATATTTGTAAAAAAAAACTTTTTTATATGGCTTCCCGAGATTCGAAATCTCCTGACGTGCTACAAGGAAAAATTGACGAAAACCACGATTTTTGATTTACTTTTTAGGGCAGAAATATGTGTTTTTTGAAATTTGTAAGTAGTAAGCCAGATTTTGTGATGTTTAATGCTTAATCTCAGCTAATAAAAAAAGTAATAAAAACAATATTGCGACCACAGTTCGAAAACTCCCGAGAGCATATTTTACAATCTAGGGGTTCTATCACCTTAATCCTCTTTGCAAGTAAGGGAAATACACTTTTACTGTACGACTCTGTTTTATGAGTGCGAGCTAAGAACGAATTGACACGTTTTGGGAACTATCTGTAATACAAGCATTTTCTCATATATTTTTCCGGGAGTTAGAGAATATTTTTTGCAATACCTAGACGGCAGAATGGGTCATGTGTTGTTTGTCTGTCTCTTCCTGGCAGCGTTGCCAGATTTTTTTTTGCCAAGTCGGGATTTTGGAACTTTTTGAGTGAAAAAAGCGGGATTCTTTCGTCGAAAGCGAGACATAGTAAAAAAACGTATATAATCAGAAGTTTTTAAATATTTATCTTTTTATTTGAGTTCAAATCGCGTTTATGTGACAATAGATAGCAAAAATAGCCATAGAAAATGTATTTTAATAAAAATATGATATTTTAAATCAGATTTACCCTATCGTTAAATAGTTGAGTCTTATTCGTCTTCTGAATAAAAAAAAATTAAAAAAAACAAATCAAAATCAAAAAAGTTTTATTCATTAGAAAAATATGCAGTTTCAAACAATAGTCTGAGGAGTGAGTGTTGCAAATTGCAATTTACAATAAGAGAATAATTATTTACGCACGGTCGAGCTATCCCCGAAAAGCGGGACTGAGCCTGTCCCGCGCGGGACATTTAATTTTGATTTAAAAATCGGGACGTCCCGCCAAAATCGGGACGTCTGGCAACGCTGCTTCCTGGTTATATAGTAATAAAACACCTGTCTCTGGTAATAACACAAAACGGCTGTGCCGATTTTGCTGTAACTTGATGCACCCTCAATTATCGTATTTTTTTAACTAGTAAGGCTAGGGTTAAAATACTTTCCATCAAAACTTATATTTTAACGAATCTGCGAGCAAACTCAATGTAAATAGGGTTATAATACAGTTAGAAAACATTTTGTAAGCTTGGATCAAAGGTGCGTTGTATACACGACGCCGTTGATGACCGTCTATATTCTATAATCTCTCTCTCTCACTCTCTATACACGGCGGTCATGTCTGCGTAGGAGAGCGGCAAAACATTAATAAAATGAAACATCATTAGGATGCACGATTTATACGTGTAAGTTCGCACAATTAACATTACGAATATAATGCTCTTTGTGTTACATTATTATCTTCTTAAGACATTCGCGCTTGCATCAAGATCATACACAGATTTCTTTTATTGCTCATTAAGTCTTCCTTAAGTCTTAAATATGGGTTACCATGTTACGTTACTTTCGTAGTAAATGGGCGATTAAGTTATCCATTCTGATTTTTTCGAGTTTAAAGAAAATGAACGACTTCGAAACGCTCTGAATTTATGCCACACTACGAGGCTAAAAAATGCTGTTGCAAGGATGCCTCTGTCAGTTGATTTTGGAAATATTTTGAAGATTTAAAAAACTTTTCCGAAAAAGGAAGTGTCACTTTAGGTTTATGATAGAGCAATTTTGTGAAATAAGTACGAATAAGGTCCTATTGTGACATTGAAAACGTGTGTTTTTTGGCACAATTAATGCCAACTTTTTTCTAGTAAATCGTACACAGATTACAAAAGTAGTCCATTAAAGACCTAGGTTTGTTCTCTATCTTCCTTATAGAGAAAGAATTTTTGCAAAATGTTGACGATTAAGTCTGCAATCAGTTC
The DNA here is from genome assembly GCA_034508555.1 of Venustoraphidia nigricollis. Classification (NCBI taxonomy): domain Eukaryota; kingdom Metazoa; phylum Arthropoda; class Insecta; order Raphidioptera; family Raphidiidae; genus Venustoraphidia; species Venustoraphidia nigricollis. The sequence continues at coordinate 962,313 of JAVRKA010000065.1, read as the reverse complement.
ACAGCCGAAGCTCTATTTTTGGCTTAAATTCAGAGCGTTCCGACAGCCTTAAGCCTTAAATATGAGCTGCCATGTTACGTTACTTTCGTAGTAAATGCGCGGTTAAGTTATCCAGTCTGATTTTTTTGAGTTTAAAGAAAATGAACGACTTAATTTGTATCTTTACTTACAAAGATCATAATTTAATTGTGTTCGGTAATAGATACGTTGGATAGTTCAAATTTGGCATATTTGTAGACGGTACCTTTAAACTAAGGGGATAAACTCGAAATCTTCAACCACTCGCGTGAAGAACAAGTGTTTTAGTTAAATCTATAATACGGTAACCAATGGAAAATTAATGATTTTATAATTGTTATCGATTAGCAAAACGTAAAAATAAAAATAGTTATTTTGTGTTTTTTTAAGGTCCCTTCAGTAATTGGTTCTCAACGCGAATTTCTCGCGCTTGTGCAATGACGTGTTACTGAGAGTAGGAAATGTTTTCTAAAAACTTAAATTAATAACATATTCATAAACGAACCGTCTGTTTAGAGAACGAAAAGTTGCGCCTTTGAAATCACAAGTAAATCGTTTAATTTTTAAAAATAATCATGCTGTAACCATTCTACTTTTATTTAAAACTCACTGTAAACAAGTCACTTAATTTTTTTAAACGTACAATAATAATATTTCCTGTAAAGATCACAACTAATTTTCACGTTAGACACTTAATCTCCTCTAATAAATTAGTCCACTGTTTGGAGATTTCAATTTCACCACAACACAAGAACCGAACTCATAACACATGCACTTGGTTTAACGGAGTTTATCATATTTCCGACCATCGGATGGCATAGTAGGTGTACCACTGTGTTTGTTCGGGTTACAAAAGGCCGCGTTATGGTCCGTTGGCAGGGAAGGGCGGCAGGCGATCAGGTCGTGTAGCACGCGGTGGTGCTGGGCTGCCCTACAGAGAGCAGACCGTTGGCGGTGGCGACGAGGCGAAGAGCAGGGGACAAACGCACCACAGAATATGTGAGAGAGTTCTCTGTGACTAATACTGCGCCTCTATCTGTATTGTGTGTATAAAATGTACAAAGTGCTCAAAACGAACAGGTGTAACAAAATTACTGTAGAGCTGGAATTCAGCAACCTGTATGACAAATTTTCCTTGTTGGAGTCTTATCATGGCTAAGAGCTGATGACACCCGTTTCATAAAGTGTTTGATTCAGGTAGAAATTTTATACAATAGTATATATAGGTAAGATTTATAGGTAAATGAGTGTTTGCTTGTCCTATCTAGGTATGCCAGGTACTGCGCATACAGGAAAAGTGTAAAAAAATATGTGACAAAAAAGTGTTTGATTCAAAAGCCAACAAGTAATATTCGAAAATTAAGTTGATTTTAAATTTATAAATAAATGAGGCAGAATTTTCAAAAATGAAAAATAAGTGATTGATTCACGCTAGTAACTTCAATAGATATATTTAAAAATATTTGCCAAAAGCCTGACACTTTTTCCGGGGTTTAAGACTATTACATTATTTTCGATTTGCAATATGAAAATGCATTTGTCAACAGCATTTTTGAGCAGCTTGTAGACCTGTCTGTGTGAATCGCCGACAGGTACAACAGTCGTTTGCATTGCCTGAGCATGGTATTTTTTGACAGTTAATACCCATGCAGTGTTGTACCTGTTTACTTGTAGCCAAACATTATGAATTACGTCGTTCTGCAATGTTCTATATTTTCTATATTTGCCTTATAACACATTCACTATTCGCGTCGGTCGTATGACGGGATATAGGGGTCGAGTCAAAATTTCTCGATGTTTCATAGCCTCCTGAACAGTTTGGCATCATTTTTGAAAACCGTTAGAATACAGAGTGACTTTTTAAAAACCGAATACCTCTGTTATTCCTTCGAATTTCATCCTATGAATTTTTACACCCTTGGATTTTCTTCAGTTCTGGAGGGGGGGGGGGAATGATTGCCTTTTTTTTTCACTTGCCGCGTTCAGGTGCAGGGCAACGTAGGTCAACTTTATTGTTTCCAATAGGAACCCCATTTTTTTCTTGCAGGTTCCGATTCATCGTCAAAGAATAAACAACTTTTGTACCAAAATTTTTTTTTGTAGGGTGTGAACATGAACCGCGAATCGCAAAAAATTATGGGATGCGCGAAATCGCATTTGGACGCATCGCGTCCATTTTCCCTCATCACAGAATCAAGGGGCCTGAGAGAAATCGACTCGACGTGACCAAATGCGATTTCGCGCGTCCCATGATTTTTAGCGATTCGAGGTTTATGTTCGCGTCTTACAATTTTTTTTTATATGTGTGTGTTAGCATAATAAAATTATAACTCAAAAAATTATTTGATTTAAACGAAATGTGAGCCGTACTTTGGAATCCATCACCTCACGACGCCTATTTAAAATGGGCTCAATGATTTTAAGGGTTGTTTTTGTAGATTGAAAGAGTGTTTGGGCCCAAAAGTACCGAAAAATTCTCAAAATCGTTTCAAAATTGATATTTAACCTTTTAGTGCCTCTAAAATTTTTAAAAAATCAGCCTTACAGAACCGGATATACAAATCTTATGAAAACACTAGTTTGCGTATACGATTTTACTCACTGAAGGGTGTACTTTGGTGCAGATGTGGGATTGGCAACCATATTTCAACTGAGAAAAAAAATATTATTTTAAGGGGTGTGTTCAAAAACAAAACCTATATTAGAAAATACATTATAGTCGGCAGGGTTTTAATATTGCGACCCGAGTTTTTAGTGTATTTGCCATAAGGCAACATACACTATTGGCGTCGGTCGGATGGCGGGACCTAGGGGTCGGACCAAAATTTCTCGACGTTTCATAACCTCCTAAGCACTTTGGTATAGCGGTTCGATTAATAATAATATTGCAATTAAGAAAAAAAATGTTATTTTAAGGGGTGTATTAAGGAGTAAAATTTTTTTATTTTGCCCAAAAACGAACTTAAATTCGCATAATAAAGCCACACTGCCTGTATAAGCAAATACACTGTATTGTCGGCAGGGTTTTGGCACTGCGACCCGAGTTTTTTTTTTTAATTTATGTACGGCATAGAGTGAAGGCATCGTTTCGGTTCATGATCAGTCTTGGGTTGACTTCTTAACAACAGTATTACAATTAATTCGCTGAATTACAAACAAACAAAACTTTCAAATATTTACTGACCTGTGAACTTTTGTATTTCTTCTCTGTCAAAATGGCTGAAAAACTCAGGAACCAAATTCGATATTTTACTATTAGGTACTCGAACTGTGACGACATCACATCAGTTAAAACTGCCTTAATTTATCTGCAATGATATCATAGACGTTTTTTTTAGCAGTGACGTCATTACAGTATTTTAATCTTATATTATCCTAGTTGTAAGCATATTTTAACCGTAGTGACGTCATCACGGTATTTTAACCAGTATCATCTTAGTTGTAAACATATTTCAACCGTAGCGACGTCATCACGGTGTGTGACGTCAGTACAGTAGACGTATATTTCTTGTAAGTGTTATTCTACCTTCTCCCGTATTTTTGATGAAGTCCTGAAATATTTGTTGAGTTATATCGACTTTTCAGTACACAGCACGTTATTTTTTGTGCACCGATAACTCTGAGATCTTAAACTCTCTTAAATTTGGCGTTCTATGCCTTGGTCTAAAGGGCGGATCTAAACATAGGTCCGTGACTAAGTTTAGATCTGTCCTTGCATACCTATACCTACAGCTCAAGTGGAACTGTCAACATATAAAAATGACTATAAGGGGGTGGTTGATAATTAGTGCTTTCACCCTATTGTGATAACGAATTATTTGAACTAAAAATGAAAATGTTTTTTTTGGCAATATGTATTTGAAAAATATTTCAATCTTATTCCCTAATTTGTTGATACCACTTAGTTTTTTTTAACATTTTCGTTCTCTAATTAAATTATTATTGTTGTTTTCATAATTCGGTTACCGGATTTTAATTTATAATTGATGACTATGTCATAATAATCGATGGGAAACCCAGCTTATTGGAAAAGCACGTGCTTGTCTGTCTGTATAATCAACTATCAAACACCTGAGGTCTAATCAGACCTGTGTAACGTAATCTTAAAAAAGAACCAAACATTAATTCCAAATAGTCAAGTAGTAGAATATATTGGTTGGTCCAATGCACGGGTCGTTAGATACGTTAACATAAATTTGACTAAATGATTTATTTGGTATCGCGTACAAAATTTCAAAAATTTCTAAATTTTTAACACCTCCCTACACCTTAACCATACTACCACCCTAGCTACCCACTCCTGGGAGATAATGAGGCTCTAGGGTGTAGGCGGGGTGTTAAAAATTTAGAAACCATGTGTTTGATTTTTAAACTGGGTTTAGTAAATACTTGGTGTAACTAATAAGAAATAAAATTAAGTGAAAGATTTTTGGGTAATTATAGAATTTACTAACACTTTTTTGGAAATTAGTGTTGACTAGTTAAAACGGATATCGATGAAAGGTCAATTTTACAATTGTGTTTGACTAGTTAGGTCACGTTTTAATTGATTTCAGGGTTTAGCGGGAACATATATAAAAATATATATAAAGAAAATTACGTGCATATTTTTCATTGTTGAAACAGAGGGAAATTTGGGAAAAATTATAATGAACCTTACCCTCATAAGCTCACATAAGAAGTTCAATTTCTTTAGTTTTCAATATAACTCCCAAGTTTGATTTTTTTTATGTCAAACTAATTAATAATATTTATACATACTTAGCAACACACTATAAACTTCTGTCCTTGTCAGTTTCATGTAATTTAGGAGACAAACTAACTTCCCTTTTCGGGGACAATTCTACTTCCCCTCGATATTTACTTTTTTCAAATAGATACGTCACTAAAGAAGTTAAACTTTAAAAAATCACTTGTTATCAACAATAATGATACAATCCGTATATTAAATCTAAGCTCGTGCTATCAACTATCAAGGACAGGTGAGTTTTTTGTCAGGTGTAAAGATATATTATAAAACAACTATGTTTTTTACTTATCACAGACAATGCGTATCATTTAATACTAAATTACGGGTAGCTTGCTTATGAGGAAGTGACCCGAACATTTACGTATTTAATATGAGCTTGTGTTTAAAATAATTTTATATGGAAACTGGCTTTTGAATCAAACACTTTTTTTGGCACATATTTCTTTTAAACCTTTCCTATACGCGCAGTACCTGGCGTACCCAAATAGGGCCAGCAAACACTCATTTACCTATACATCTTACCTGAATATACTATTGTATAAAATTTCTACCTGAATCAAATACTTCATTAAACTGGTGTCATCAACTTTTGCACTATTATTTAAACTCTTAATATTATCTCGAATTAATAACCTTTAGACAACTTACACTATAAGAATATGGCGGTGTCTTCAGCAGAAATAATCTTTTTACTTTGACAACATGGGTGAAATTTAGTATAATGTAAAAAGAATCTATAACGCAATTCAAATAGTGTGGGCGTGGCCTAAACTGGTAACATTACCGAAGCATGATTGGAATGCCTTAGTCTGCGAGGCGAGTAAAGTGTTTTTTTATTTTATTTTATCTCATTATTATTCATGTGTATAAAATATAACCCATTACCTAGATAGATAAAACGAACGCATCTTATTATTATCTTGTGCTTGAAGACGATGACACAATTATTCTGTCTTTTATGACGCGTCGATATTACCGCCTGTTCTTCACAACAACGTGATAAAAAAATTGAAAATACAATATTGTCAATAAATATTTTTACACAACCTGTTTTGCCCGGCGTTGCCCGAGCTTCTTATTTTGGTATGGCAACGTCGGTCATAATCAATATCAGCAGATCTAAACACACAAAATACACGTTAAAACAGATCTTTTAATAAATATTTTTGAAGTTTAACTTCTTTAGCGACGTATCTGTTTGACAAAAGTAAGAAATCGAGGTGAAGTAGAATGAAACAAATTAAGGGGAAGTTAGTTTGTCCCCTAAATTACATGAACCTGACAAGGACAGAAGTTTATAGTATGTTGCATTTTGATTCGCAAAATAGTTAGACAAGAATGTAAATTCAGAAAGGAAAATATTAATACGAACAATTTGAAGTACAAAATAATTTCTGTAATTTGACGTACAAGCGGTAGGAACTCATAACATATATTTCATGTAAATTCAGTAAGGTAAATATTAAATATCATATTCTCTATTTTCAGATAGCAGAACCATTTTCGGATTAGACATTTTTTAAATACAACTATATGCTGAAACGTGACATAATGTGAGGTTATGATGTTAATATACTATAGGTAATTCATATTAAAAATGTTTTTCTGTATGTATATAAAACTATGGTATGAATGTGACGATCTGTCCATGTGAGAATTTTCACATGACATAATGTGTAATAATTTCACTGTAATATTAAAAACTAAAACCAAAGAAGTTAAACTTTTTATGTGAGCTTATGAGGGTGAGGTTCATTATATTTTTTCTCTGAAAAAAGGGGGCCGTAGGCCAGTAAGTTTGGGAATATCTGTTTCTAGACGATGCGATGTCATAATTCTATCGGTTTACTGCGTGTTGAAATTACAGACACGTTATAATGTGATAAATAAAAGTGATAAAAAAATCTAAAATACAATATTGTCAATAAATATTATATTTTTAATAAGACTTTATTTTACATAACATTTACAGGAAGCATTTTTATTATTATTATTAATAATAAAATTATTATTTAAACAAATTTACAGTCATGCAGTTTACTTATTTATTAATATTTTATTCTAAATTAGAGTTGTCTTTCTTTGCTATGTACACTGCTAGTTTTCTCATGTGTTATAGCATTATTATGTATTTCATTAAGTTATATACTTTAAAGGCAATAAAGAATAATTTCATTTATGATTTTGGCACAATTCAATACTGAAAAAAATACTTTGAGGGGTTAAAAAAAGAATTCACAAACAGTTCTCACATTTAACGAGTTTTCTTTTTACGATTTAAGAACTCTTTCTTAATATATAGTACACGATCGTTACTCCGCCGTCACAAAAATCAAGTTAGTGTCGTCAGGGGCGTAGCTACGTAATCAAGGGCCCCCGTTTAAAAAATGAAATTGGAGCCCTATCTAAATTGGTTTTTATCGGCACAGCGCCGACCACACGAAGCCCTATTTTCAATATTAAATGAAAGGAATTAGAATTGAAGTTCCGGGAGTCGACTTTTTTTCGGAAATTTCCTCCTTTCTAAGAATCTTTTTTTTAACTTCATTAGTATTAATAGTTTTCGAATTATTTGCAAAAAATTAGACTCTCTTTTTTGCGATACTTTAATTGTTAATAACTTTTGCAATTGTTTATTTGTGGATTTCGAACTTTTGAATCCAATGAGCTATGACATGTATTTTAACTCGCAAAACCAAAAATTAACACATTTTTCAACTTGTGCACCATACTGCAGGGGCCAAAGAGTCAAAAGTCAACAATTTTGTATTCTATTAGGATATTTAAATAACATTTTCGAACGTCGCTCAGGAGGCCGAGGAGCCCCCTGAGCTTGAGGGCCCCGGTGCACTGCACCACCCAGTAATCCGATAGCTACGCTACTGAGTGGAAGCGACGGATTACAGTGACAAAGTCATGTTAAAAACAACGCATGAACTAATAGATTCACTAGTACATTACATAGAGCGAAAACAAACGACATAATACAATTTTACCTTAAGCGGCGGACTACAGTGCATGATAAACATAGAATTGGCGGATTAAAAAATGCTGTATTATGTTTTCATCTAGTTAAAAAAAAAAACAACTGGTTACAATGTTCGCCGAATACTGGAGCGGCGGTTTAAATATAATGTACTGTACAGGTGTCCCAAATTGCTTAATTTTGACAATTTTCCATATTTGCAGACCAGATAGACAAAAAACGTCAATTGGCGAAAACCGCATTTCTATATCTTTAGCCATTTCCGAGATATCGGTAAAAATTAACATTTGACCGATTTCGAAAAAATGTCAACTTTTTTATGGATATTATTCCAAACGATAAAAACTTTCTATAGGCACTTATACATGTAGAATAAGATACATTTGTCCAAAAAAAAATATCGCTTATCAATTGTTTGATATCAAGGTCAAATTTGTTATTTCAGATAGAAACCATAGTTGACTTTGACGAAAATATGTATGTTAAGTCATGTCTTGCCATCCTTGCTGTCAATATAACACATTTCTCTTTAAAAATGACATTTTGGTAACATTTTAACACAGTTGGCAAAACAACTTGATATTATATCAAAAAAATGTAATGACATAAGAAGTTCGTCTTTATAATTACTTAAAAGTCAATTCAGATCAGTTAGGCTTGAAATAATGGGACAAACGGCTACATAAACAATTCGTCTACGGCAAAACTCTTTTTTTCCTTTGCTAACTGTGTTCAAATGTTACCAAAATGCCATTTTAAAGAGAAATATGTGATATTGACAGCAAGGATGACAAGGCATGACTTAACAAACATATTTTCGTCAAAGTCAACTATGGTTTCTATCTGAAATAACAAAGTGCCTTGATATCAGACAATAATTGGTAAGTGATATTTTTTTTGGACAAATGTACTTATATTATTCTACGTCGAAAAGTGCCTATAGAAAGTTTTTATCGTTTGAAAAAATATCCACAAATAAAAAAGTTATGACATTTTTTCGAAATTGGTCAAATGTCAATTTTTGCCGATAACTCGGAAAAATCGAGCTCTACACTCGTTAGGCAGTTTTTCTTCTGGTCTGGAAATAGGGAAAACTGTCAAAATCAAGCAATTTGGGACACTTGTACAAACTATGAACAAAAACCAAAATGCATTAATTACAATAAATAATTGTTAAATAACGATGAAGAACATACATTTACTTGATTTTAAATGCTTTGTTTTCATTTCTGAGGACAAATTGTTTGTTGTCTAAGATATTATTGTTTTGCTGTGAATTATGATTACATTTCATAACCCGTGATTTTAACATTACGTCGACTAAAAATTCATTGCTACTTTTCGACTTTGACCTGTGGAACGAATTAACTCTTTAAGTCCGGAACTGCACGTAGGTAAAGTTTAAATTCGGAAATGCGTAATATTTAGATCTACTATTTCAACACGTTTAGCAAATATTGCATTTTAAAAATAAAGAAATATCGCAAAAAGCCACTTTCACTGCAATAGTAAATAAAATCAGTCGATACAAATTATAAACGTGAATAAATGCCGTATTATCGCTATTTTCTGGTTACATAGTTGTTTGTGGGTTATATCTAGCGCAGCAGCACAAAGACCAGCAACGAACTACCCTTTTCTTTTACAGAATCGGCAAGTTCGCTATTAACTTAACCCGGCGTAAATGTACCTCTTTTCAATCAAATTGTCAATGAACCAGGGCGAATTATACCCGGTCAACGATTTCCATATATTTAGTTTGAAATAGTTTTTTTTTTCTTATCTAGATGAATTACGTAATAGGATATTATAATATACGTAATAATGAAAAACATTTTTAATATTATAACTATTTATTTATGAAGAAACTTTAAATTTGACTGATGCACTTCTCTTCGTCAACATCCGACCCCGTTGGACAGCTTTCGTCCGAAGAACATTCTTCCAAATGGCGTATTATCATTTCGTCTTCCATCACGAACAAAATAAGAATAATCAAGTCTTATTTATTACGTACAATTCAAAAAAAAATAAGAGAAAATATAAAAATGCCGTTAAAAATGTTTGTCACGCGAACTATGAACCCAGGTTGCATTTTGAACTCTCCTATCACCAGCGACGTCACGCGCGACACTGATTCGAATTAAACAATCGACGCATTATTTCCACGATGGCAGCTACCGAGGCGCAGGAGGTAGGATACCGTCAATTGTGACAAGTGTGTGCGTTTTTACACACGGATGGGTGCTAAAAACCCTGGTTCATTCACGCCGGGTTAATATATACGTATCTATTATGCCGCTTCGAAATTTTATGCGGGGAATTTTATACTCAACAAAATTGTTGATATGTTCGCATGGTTCTTTCATAGCGGTTGAGTGAAAATTAGAAAAACAATTTTTAGTCAATTTTGGTAAGTTCTACTTGTTGACTCTATCAAAAATACGTTGTTTTTTTCTTTTATTGTAGACCTATATTTTATATAACGTGTCACTATATGTAGCATACGAATACCTATGCTACCAAAAAACGGCCCTAAATACTATTTAAGTAAAATAAGATTTTGTATCGAGGCAATATATTTTTGTACCAAATTTTGGCGGAGTATATTATGAGAATATGAAAAACTTTGGAACGATATTATTTTCATAAAATGATTTGAAAATAGTAAAAACAGTTGTACATATTATTTTGTTCTTTTATTATTAAACAGTTCTAGATTCGCGTGTAATTTATAATTTATATTATTATATATTTTTTTCTAACATTTTTTTATAATTTATAAAAACACGTGTCAAATACTACAGCTGTAGGAACAAGCTATCTATAAATTTAAAAATTGGTCTTATTAGAATTTTAGAACATGTTTTCTTCTAAATACTTACGGAAAGATTATCTATTGTCCAAATCAAACATTTTGTGATTCTCAACAAACGCCGGTTCTAATTAACATATATTTTTTCGTCCTTTTTAAATCTTAAAACAACACTTTAAAAAATCGATTTCTAACAACACAGTACAGGGTCCAGCGGACCTCTCAACTTTTGACCAAGAAAAGACTGCATTTTTTTCGTCTATAAAACAATACACGATTTAGTACAGCAGAACAAGAAATCTTCTTTTATGCATTACTATGTAGTTATTGTTGAGAACCACTGCTCTAAACTATCATTGTTTTCATTTTTCTTTTCTATAGAATATTCGATGATATAGTTGTGCGTTTTAAAATACCTAAATCGAAATTTTATTAATACTAATTATTGTTTTCTTCATAACTCTTAGATAAAATAGAAATATTTTAATTAAAGATATGGAAAACTTGATTTGTGATATTATAATATGCAAGATCAGTCCATACTTTCGGGCTGATGTCGTCTGGGTTTTTACTAAAACCAAACAAACGCATCAAACCCGTTTATTCCTCAAACCTGAACAGGAATAGATTATATCACTTCACCGTTGATGATTTGTTGACTCAACTTTTATCTTTTCGAGTCAATGGTTATTTCGCTCGCCACGCATGTCGGAATTGCGTTCGACCATTTGCCGTTCTTGAGACACCTCAACATCGGCGCCCCCTTCAATTCGTGTCCCTCGTCGCACGAAAACGTTATTGTTTCGCCGATCTTGTAATAGAACTTCACCGACGACATTCTTCCGCTGATTGTTGTTCCCGGGTAGGAGCATGCCTGTATGCCTGAGGACAATAAAACCATATATGCATGTATTGTTTGGTCGGACGGCGCGCGATTGACAATGTATCGTTAGATGAAATTAAATAGCGTGTTATGCGTATAAAACGGTATCTGACTGCATCAAAAGTCAATTGTCAGACGTAATCGCGATCAATTTGTACGCTTTAGTGTCGTTGAACTGATGATTCAGAGAAGTTTCACAAACTTGTATACATTTTTGATGTTTTTGTGATTTTTTTTCTTCTTCGTGTGTTTACCTATTAGACACCAGAGCTGCAGAAGTTATTTACTTGAGAAAGTGTTTAAATAAAAGATATTTTCTGTCGGCATATTATACCTACTCAGAAGCGTAGCGGGCCTTGGCGGGGCCCCGTGTAAAAAATTGTTTGGGGGCCCTTCCCCCGTTGAAGTAAATGACTTAAACGGGGAAATCCCGCAGCACGCGATAACCGAAGTAGGGTGTTGCCAACTTTTGAACGCACGCTTTATACGCGGGAAAAAAAGAAATTGCTTTTTTTTGACGTTTGTCATTTCTGAAAAAAAAAATTGGGAAGTTTTTATTAATTTTTGCTTACATACGTTGGGGGCCCCCGTGGCCCGGGGACCTCGTATAATTGATACGTCAGATACGGCGGTAGCTACGCCCCTGTACCTACTCCAAAGTATCTAAGATGGCCTGTACAGTACAACCCCGAAATAACAAACCTGAAGGGAATTAGCAGTTATTTGTTACACCAAGTCATTCGTTACAATGAAGTTTGTTATATAGAGGTTAGGTTGGTCTAAGATTCGTTTTAATAAGGTAAGAAAACTCATTTTCTTGTGAAAACTTTCTTTAACTTTTAAAATTGCCAATATATTTGTGGGAATTTCGAACTCTTTAGCGATGTCTAATTATTTCTGTGTAGGATTCTTCTCTACATACTTAGTGATTTTTTTGTTTTTCTGCGATGGTTAAGGAACACCTTTTTCGTTTCTCAGCCGTTGTAACTTTAAATTTACTAACAGCAGTGACCAACAGCAGTGTTTACATTACTTTACCTCAAACAACAATGCTTGTCCTTACGAGACATGAATTGTTGTTCTTATTGTGGAATTGCGTGTGATTGATTGGTAGGATACGTTACGTTATATGTTGACAAAACTCGTTAAATAAATTAATTATACTTTCTATTTATATTCTGCAATGATTGAAAATTCGTTACAAAGAGGTTTTTGACAAAAAGTATTCCGAGGTTAACTAATTAGTGGGTTACTTTAAATCACTTACATTTCGGTATTGTTCCCGACCATCGTGAATTATCTTGACAAGCGATAATCGGTTGACCCTCCATCATGAAATCGGGATTGCAATTGAACTGAACAATGTCGCCAGCCTTATACGGTCCGGCGCCTTGGACGTAGCCATTCTCGGGTAACGGTGGCGGATCGCACTGAACCTCTGACATATTTTAAATAAATTAAGTTTTTTCAGATTGAGTTTAACTGATATTGGTATTGAAATTTGACAAATGTACTTATTTGTGACGTAAATAATGTGACGTCGTCGAATATCTACTATGAACATCACCGCAATATGTATCGTCGCGTTTTTGAAGTTTAACTTCTTTAGCGACATATCTGTTTGAAATATGTACGAAATCGAGGGGAAGTAGAATAAATAAATAAAGTGGAAGTTAGTTTGTCCCCTAAATTACGTGAAACTGACGTACAAAGTAATTTCTGTAATTTCACGTACAAACGGTAGGAACTCATAATATATATTTCATGTAGGTAAATTCAGAAAGGAAAATATTAAATATCATATTTTCTATTTTCAGATATAAGGACAATTTTCGGATTAGACATTTTTTAAATAGAAGTCATATGTTGAAACGTGACATAATGTGAGGTTATGATGTTGATACACTACAGACAATTCATATTAAAAATGTTTTTCTGTAGATTATAGTATGTAAATAAAACTATGGTATGAATGTGACGAACTGTCCATGTGAGACTTTTCACATGACATAAAACATCAAAGTGCCCTCTTAAAATGTGTAATAATTTATAATATTAAAAACTAAAGAAGTTAAATTTCTTATGTGAGCTTATGGGGGTAAGGCTCATTATATTTTTTTTTTACTTGCTTTGCTTTATTTGCTATTAATATTGGAAAATTTAAAAAATGAATACTTCTAACAAACATACGATTCTGAGTGGAGTTTGTTATTTTAAGCGTAAAAGAGAAAAATTAGGTGCTAGTTAGTGTATTTGCCATATGGCAACATACACTATTGGCGTCGGTCGGATGGCGGGACCTAGGGGTCGGACCAAAATTTCTCGACGTTTCATAACCTCCTAAACACTTTGGCACCATTTTTAAAAATATTTATATATATATATGTATATATATATATATAAATATATATATATATAAATATATATATATATATAGGTATATAAATATATTTATATATATATATATATATATGTGCGGGCAATAACTTTCGAAGGTGTTAATTCATTTTAACGAAATTTGGCATACATGTTGGAATCCATCACCGCACGAAGCCTATTTAAAATGGGCCCAATCGGGTCACTTTAAGGGTAGTTTTTAGGGGTTGAAAAAAGTTTTTGGGCCCAAAAATAACGAAAAAATTCTCAGAATCGCTTCAAAATTGAAATTTAACCCTTTAGTAGCAATTAAAAAGTGCTCCTAAAATTATAAGCAAATCGGCCCGACAGGACCGGACTTACAAATTTTATGAAAACACTAGTTTGTGTATACGAATTTACTTACTGAAGGTCGTATTTAATTTGGTGCAGATGTTGGATTGATAACAATATTTCAACTAATAAAATTATTAATGTAAGGGGTGTATTAAGGGGTTCAATTTTTTTTTATTTTGTCCAAAAACAAACTTAATTTCATTTAATAAAGCCACAATACCTGTATTAGCAAATACACTATATTGTCGGCAGGGTTTTGGCACTGCGACCCGGGTTTTTTTTGTGTTTGAAAACAAAATATGTTAAGCCATTTTCTTTTATTCCATTGCGAAAGATTAGCTTATTTGCTTACCTACACATGTAGGGAACGGAAGGGCCCATTCTCCTGACGATAGACAAACTGTTTCCGAAGGTCCTCGTAGCCCGAAGCCAGGAGTACAAGAGAATACGGCTCGACCACCTACTTCTCTCGATAAAATTATCACGCGCAAATGTGGTGATATTTCTTCCGTATAAGTCAAATTGGCGTAGGGAAACACATCACCGCATTCAATACCTTTATTAGAAGAAAGAAAAGAAAATTGCGTAATTACAAAATCGCGTTGGGTAGGTACTGGTTGCTTATGCTAACTTACTTTCGCAAACTGGGAACGGATGACTCCAATTTCCTGAAGGAAGACATGTCATTTCGTGAGCGCCAATTAGAGAATTACCATTGGCGCAGCTTAAGTGCAATTTTGTGTTCATTTTTGTACTCTTGTTGTTGACAGTGAGGCCTCGACGAGGTGGAATCTCTTTACAATGTACGGCTGTGAAATAATAAAAATAGTTAAAAATAATACAAGAATTTAATTATTTTCTGAAAATCAAGCATCATGAAAAATACGTGGAATTTTTATTTGGCAATAACTAATAAGACATTAACACAACAAAATTAAAAAAAACCCGGGTCGCAGTGCCAAAACCCTGCCGACAATATAGTGTATTTGCTTGTATAGGGCCGTGTAGTTTTATACTTTTATTATGTGAAATTAAGCTTGTTTTTGGGCAAAATAAAAAATTTAGCCCCTTAATACACCCCTTAAAATAACATTTTTTTTCTTAATTGTAATATTATTATCAATCTAACGTCTACACCGAATTAAATACACCCTTCAATAAATAAGTCACTATCTGCAAATTAGTTTTTTCAAAAAATTTGTAAGTCCGGTCCTGTTGAGCCGATTTTATTAAAATTTTAGGGGCACTTTTTAATTGCTACTAGCGGGTTAAATGTCAATTTTGAAACGATTCTGAGAATTTTTGCGGTATTTTGGGGCCCAAAAAAATTTTTCAACCCCTAAAACCTACCCTTAAAATGGCCCGATTAGGCCCATTTTAAATAGGCTTCTTGCGGTGACGGGTTTCAACACGTGGACCAAATTTAGTTGAAATCAATTAACTCTTTCGAAAGTTATTGCCCGCACACATATATATATATATATATATATATATATAAACATTTTTAAAAATGGTGCCAAAGTGTTTAGGAGGTTATGAAACGTCGAGAAATTTTGGTCCGACCCCTAGGTCCCGCCATCCGACCGATGCCAATAGTGTATGTTGCCTTATGGCAAATACACTAAAAATATATATTATAGTAGAAAAGAAAAAAAAGAGAAAAGAGGTTAGTGTTTGAAGGTGAAATCTCTTCGGACAAACGAACAAAGACATAACAAAATTCTATGAACCCAGTGTTCGGTGGGTTTTTAAATAACGATGTCTTTATTCTACGCAAATTCTAATAGAAACAAACCTTTGACTTCAATTTCAATAGAATGTTGTTGTCGTGCCGGTGTCATGCAAGTAAATGTTCCAGAATCATCTTTGGAAGCGTGGAATATTGTTATTCTATATTCTAGTTGCGAATCGCGTCCTGGATCAGTACTCCAACCTTCTGGATATTTTCTATAAAGATTTATTTGAATTTTGTTATTTTCTGACGCAAAATCGGAATTTCCTGAAAAGTTTACCTGTAATTGTGACTAACATTCCACTTTGGTTGACCGAATCGTCTAATCCACAAGCACTCCATGTGAACGATAGTTCCCGGATAAACTATCAATTTTCCGTCGTTCGATTGAGCAATTGGCCCGAGCTGATGACGAAACAGTATAGTCGGTGGTTTTTCCATGGCGTAGTCATTCTCCTGATTTAGTCCAAAACATGCCGGTTTGTGGCCCTCCCATTCGACGCCAATACATCTGCGACGGCTCGAACCAACCATATAATATTTGCCAATGTCGACACATCGACTCACCAGAACTGCCCCTAAATTGTTTAGATATTAAAATATGTCCGAGCAAGGTGAAAAATGATTTGAACACAGTTCTAACCCCAAACCATTCTTGTTCCTGCTACATAAATACGAACTTCTTTTTTATATATCAGTACCCAAAATAAGTACCTTGCAAATGAGATTAAAATTTTGAGTAGATAGTGCCTCTGGCGCTATCTGTTAAAAATAAATTCATCTCAAAAAAGATTGTGCGAAAATATTTTATCTCAATTTTCCCCGAACTCACCAACTCATTTCGTTCTTAGTTAACTGGGATGTGGGGCATTTTAGAGCAGCGTAGCAATACTCCAAATATCGCAAGAAAAATACCACTCGGCTTATATGCTAAATTAATCGGGAAAACATTTTCT
This sequence comes from Venustoraphidia nigricollis, assembly GCA_034508555.1. Taxonomy (NCBI): domain Eukaryota; kingdom Metazoa; phylum Arthropoda; class Insecta; order Raphidioptera; family Raphidiidae; genus Venustoraphidia; species Venustoraphidia nigricollis. Next base: position 945,461 of record JAVRKA010000065.1, on the reverse strand, counting down.
AATCGATTCAGTAGCTCCTGAGTTTAGCGCACACAAACAAACATCGCTTTTGTTAGTATGTTCAACTTATCGCCTTTTATATTTTCCACGCAACAATATGATTTATTAAAATTACATTATTACTAATACGCGATTTATGAAAGAAATAACATGTGTGTATTTTGGAGTACTTCACAGATAAAATCTCGCGGGTTTTACTAGAGTTTCTGAACCTGATGCAGGTAATAAAAAACACTAGAATCAGTCTACGTGTAGTACAGTTCCGCACTGCAGGTAACATATTCTTTGTATAAAAGTTGAACTTGCCTGGAGGAAACTCGACAACATCTTCGCGTATGGGTTGATCATTGTAGAAAGACATTACATTCGGCTCGTTATTTCGGAATACGCAGCTTACATTGTTGGCATAGGTCGGATTTATAACTTGTTCTTCATGATCTAAATAAGTTAGCAATCAATTTTTTAAATTAAAATTTCAACCTTTTCAATTCTTAAGTCTGGATTTACATTAAATTGAACGAGGTCAGAACTGATCGGTGAAAAGTAGGCAGCGCATACTATCGTTTCTCCACTCATCAGGATTATATACACTCGTCTAATCCTAATAGTTTCATAATTTATAGTTCCGGACGCTAATAACCTTAGATGTTGATGCGTCCATAAATATTTATATATTAAAAAAAAAAAAAAAAAAAAAAAAAAAGTAGGCAGTTTTTTATAACTAAGCGGGGAAATTAAAAAGCTTAATAGCAAAAAAATAAACTTAAAATAAAATTAAGTGTTAACAATTTAGTTACTTAATACAGAATAAAAAAAAAAATAAATTATTTCAAACCACAGCTCAGAGAACGTCCTATCCAACTGCCATCTTCGCAAATAATCCTCCATGTTGTTTTTTCACCCATGATGCTCGCAATGCAGTCAAATGTTATTTCAGTTCCTTCAGGATACGTATCTTCGTTGTCATCACTTATTTCTTGACCGTCGCGATATATAACGGTTCCTTGAACTCTGGAAAAACAAAAAGTTTGTTCATCGGAAGCTTTCTGTCAAGATTTTGAAAGTTTTTAAAGCGTCAATGAAGTCACCCTGGATGTTTTTAACTGAAGATTCTGAAATTCTATGCAAAACTCAAATATTTTTTTTAGATTTTTCCCAAGGAGAAAAAATGAAAAAAAAACTCGGATTTGCTAGTACAGGCACAGTGCCTTTAATTATGTAAATTTAACATCTGTACCAAATTAAATATACCCCTCAGTAAGTAACTCCTTATACGCAAACTAGCGTTTTCATAAAATTTCTAAGTCCGGTCCTGTAGGACACATTATTTGTTAAAATTTTAATAAACACGTTATAATCTTCCATAAAAGGTCAAATTTCAATTTTGAAACGATTCTGAGGATTTTTTCGATAATTTTGGGCACAAAAGCTTTTTTCAATTCCTAAAAACTACCATTAAAATGGTCCATTTACGCCCATTTTAAATAGGCTTCGTGCGGTGGTGGATTCAACTCGTGGACCCGTTAAAATCAATTAACTCTTTCGAAAGTTACTGCCCGCACACACAAACACACATATATAATACGCGCCACGGTTCTAAAAGATTCTGAAGTTAGTCACAAACAGCGTCGCAAATGCATATTTTAGAGTCGGCCTGGTTGTTTTGTGGGAAAGGAAGACTCCCACCGGCACAGAACGTGCGCTCATCGGTGATTGGTTATCGCTGGTTGTCGTGTCACTTGTCGCTTTCCTGCTATAAAATACAGTCCAGTACGCTATTGTTAAGTTATTTCTTTGATTGTTAATTGATCAAGATGCCTAATACAGTTTTGCATAGACAAGCACGAAAAATAATTTTTTGGGTGACTTTATGCAAGAAATTAGATTTTTAGATTAAAGAAAAATTAAAAATAATAATATATCGCGAGTTTGTATTTTTTCAACCTGCGTCAGCCTCCATTTGCATCTAACTTCAGACATTTTCAAAAATGATCATCGGGAAATTTTGGTCTGATCCTAGGTCCCGCCATTTAATCCCCGCCAATAGTATATGTGGCATATTTTAAATTTAAAACTCTCATTTTTAGCGAGTGTGACCACGCCACTCCTGATATTTTTTTCCGTCTTAATAATATTCAAATTTTACTCCACAAGTATTCGAATATCAAAATTACAATATGAAGGATGACCTCATTGAAACATAATTTATCGTACCTTACTGGCCGCCCACAAGGTTCCGAATTAATGCTTTCAATGATATCTAGGCCGCCGTTGTGACTTATGTCAGAGCCGGCTCTGAATTCAAGCTCGTCGCTAGCTTTGGACGTCTTATTCGCGACTCCGATGAACATGTTCGGTCCTGTTCGTTTACAAGACGGCGTTCTTGGATGCAGTTCTCCCAAAAGACATTGGATTGGCTGTACGGTTGTCTTTCGATAAAAATTATCACATTGATAAGTGACGAACGAACCGTTACCGATTGTAAGACCGGCTCGATAGCCCGATAAATATTGACCGTTCGGTATTACTGGTAATTCACAGGGTGCTGGAACAAATTTATTACCTAAAAAAATTACAGGCAGTGTGGCTTTATTATGTGAACTTAAGTATATTTCTGGGCTAAATAAAAAATGTAGTCTCTTAATGCTCCTCTTAACGCTGTCGGAACGCTCTGAATTTAAGCCAAAAATAGAGCTTCGGCTGTCAACTAATTGTAGACTTATTCGTCAACATTCTGCAAAAATTCTTTCTCTATAAGGAAGATAAAGAATTGTAATTTATCTACGTCTTATGGAAAAAAAGTGACATTAATTGTGCCAAAAAACACACGTTTTCAATGTCACACTACGACCTTATTCGTACTTATTTCACAAAATTGTTCCATCACAAACCTAAAATGACTCTTCCTTTTTCGGAAAAGTTTTTTAAATCTTCAAAATATTTCCAAAAATTAAAGTAATCAATTGACAGTGGCACTCTTGCAATAGCATCTTTTAGCCTCGTAGTGTGGCACCAGCCAAAAATTGAAACGTGCGGATGATTAGAGCGAAACAGAGTTAAAGAACGTCACACCCACAATATGTCTTTTGCCTAGCTCGCCTCTTACCGCTGGGTTTCAGCACAAACTGTGTGAAAGTGATCTAACACTGTTAAAATAATATTTTTTTCTTCAGTGCAAGATTATTATTAATTGAACGTCTACACTAAATTAAAATACTCTTCAGTAAATAACTATCTATAAACTAGTTTTTTTCTAAAAATTTGTAAGTCCAATCCTGTTGGGCCGATTTTATAAAAATTTTAATTGTACCTACTTTTTAATTAGCACTAAAGGATTAGACTTAAATTTTGGATCGATTCTGAGATTTTTTCGGTATTTTGGGAAAACATTTTCCAATCCCTAAAAACCATCCTTGAATGGCCCGATTAGGCCCATTTTAAATAGGCTTCGTGCGGTGATGGACCAAATTTCGTTAAAATCGAAAACTATTGCTCGCACACGTACATTATATAAAACGATTTTGAAATTTTTTGAACACGTACCCGGCGTACAATCGGGCATCATAGTAACAGCCCATTCTCCGTGCCAACATTTCAAATTTGAAGGGCCCTTAACTTTGTAACCGGGATTGCAAGAGAACTTGACCACTCGACCATTTTCTATATCCATTGTTTCGTTAAGTATTCCATTGTCATCGCTTATTACCGTCGGACTGGGAGACGGAGGTCCGTTTGTTGCTGTTGGGGCAGCTTCCAATACTGGAGACAATCTGTAAAAACCATTGCTGGTTTCCGGTACGTGACATGGCACTGAAAAAATCAATTTTTATGCTTTACTAACCGCCGGAAAATCTGAGAATATAATCCGAATTAATAATAATTAGTTATTTAGCATTTTTTAAACATAAATTATTAAAGTTAATGCTGATTATTTAGTTAAATTAATGTATATACAAGGGCGTTTAGCTAGAGATTTGAATTCGTAATTAATTATTGGAAAGCTGGAAATAGTTTTAATCCTGTCAGAGTAGATTTGACAAGAACATTATTAAGTTTTCCTCCTTCTGCTAGGGGAGCTTTGGCCGCTGCGTGCTGATTTATATTGAGAAAACATGGGTTTTTCGTCAACATCTCAAAAACAACCAACGCTATCAGAAAATTGTCTATACAAATGTTGTTCAGATTGAAATTATGAGTAAAATGAGTGATCACATTTTATATTTTCATTTAAGCATAAGCTCACAACTCTATTTCAAAATTTGTCTCGGCTCCATTTCAATGTCGTTTGCCTCAATTTTCCCTAAGTATCTCAAAACCTATATGGGTTCCAGCAAAAAAACTTAATGTACAAAATTAATGTAAGTCCTTGGAGTCGAGTCGCTTGATTTCAGATTAAGACAAATTTTGAAATAGAGTACCGGTACAACCTTGATATAACAAAGTTGAAGGGAATTAGAAAATATTCGTTATTCCAAGTAATTCGTTGTAATGAAGTTAATTGTTATGTATAGAGGTTAGGTTGGTCTAAGATTCGTTTTAACAAGGTAAGAGAACCCATTTTCTTCTGAAAACTTATCTTTAAATTTTAAAATTGTGGCCAATGTACTTGCGGGAATTTCGAACTCTTTAACGATGTCTAATTTTTTCTTTGTAGGATTTTCATCTACATACTTATTATTTTTTCGTTTCTCCGCGACAGTTAAGGAACACCTTTTTCGTTTCTCAGCCGCAGCAACTTTTTTACTAACAACAGTAACCAACAGCAGTGTTTTCATTACTTTACATCAAACAACAATGATTGTCTTAGGATAAATTTAACGTGTCTGAACCTGTCGAGACATGAATTGTTATTGTTATTGTGGAATTCTGTGTGGTTGATTGGTAGGATACGTTATGTAATGGTTTATAAGTTGACAAAAATCGTTAAATAGAGGTAAATTATAATTTCTATTTATATTCTAGAATGACTGCAAATTCGTTATAAAGAGGTTTTTGACAAAGCGTATTCGTATATTTTGCATTAACTCTTACGGCTAGTTCTAGGGGATTTCGAAAAATTTGTAAAATCGAGGAAATCGTTATATTGAGGTTCGTTATATTAAGGTTATACTGTATAAAATGTGCGTACCCATTTTACTCAAAATTTCAATCTCTACAACATCTGTATTAATAATTTTCTGATAGCGTTGGTTGATTTTGCGATATTGCTATGCTTATGAAAACTAAGGTGACCAACTATTTTTTGTTCAAAAAGAGTACACTTTGCAAGTATTTCATAGGTGAAAAAAAAAGAAGAAAAAACGATAAAAATTTTATTTTGTTTTAAAAACTTATTTTTATTCGGAGTGGATTTTTTTTTGCTAAATGATGATGTTCGTCTAATAATGTAGCCACATCCGAACAACTTTCATTTTGCATATTACATTTGACTGTTGAGACGGCAGATAATGTTTTTACAGAAAGTTGCGACTTCTCACTGCTCCAATAATCATTCCCTAGTGAAAATACCCTTTCAACACCAGCATTAGTGCCTGGACATACAAATGAGTACTTTCAGAGTACAGGATTTGAAAAGAGTACGGTTTGCGAAAAAAGAGTACAAAACTCAGTAAATGAGTATAGTTGGTCACCTTATGAAAACACGTATTTTTTGTGTATAAATCTGGACGCAGTGGACGAAGCTCACCGAGTAGGAGGGGGTAAACGTAGTTTGTTCATTTCAGACCTAAACTGAAGAGATTAAAATCATTTGCATCGTTCCCTTAATTAATTAGGCATGTTTTTTCTCTCCTACCACTGGCCTAATTTTAGTTAACAACATTTATTTTTATATATTTAGTGTGCATTTGTGGACATAAAGGTGCGGAAGACGAAACTGGCGGTTTTTCAATTTGATTTATCGGTCATTCATTCAAGTAGAAGCAGTAAGACAAAAGTCATCGGCTTAGGACATCATATGACATGGGGCAGTGAAACGATTTAAAACTACGTGACATAAAATTCTGAAAGAAATAGTTGAGTGCACAGATTTTTTTGAGTGACTAAATTTGACCGACTCACTTCCACATTTTAATTAGAAACTATTTTTAGGCTGTAACTGTTGGAATATGTTCGGGTTAATACATTTTGTAACTATGTCAAATTTTAGCTTGATACATTTTTTAGTCAAGAGAAGGAGAGACGGACGAGTGATCTTAAGAGTACTGTTTTCCTTTTGAGATGGGGAATCCTAAAATTTAATTACGATCACTTTAAAAAATAAATCCGATTCCAAGATTAAATTTTCTCTAGTTCCGAAAATATTTCGGACTGAAATGTTGATACACAGTTTGAATCAGGAAAGAAGTCTTAAGAATATCTAATCGAAGACTGCACAAAATTTTATTTCACGATTTCGACTTCCATTCATACAAATTGATGTTCAAAAGCTGAGTAAAATACCAGTTATGGAGAATTTTCGGTTTAATTTGACGAGCAGATAATTTTTTGAATTATTGTGTAGCGTTTATAAATAGAAAAAATCCATAAAGTGTAATTTATTATTAAAAAAAATCAATTCAATGTAATATTTTGATTGAAAAACCGTTAGAATCCTCTGCTGCACCATATATAAGAAAGAAATGTCATTCTTGTCTTACTTTGTAGCTGGGGTAATCGGCGTTATAGCGTATTAAGTTTTAAACACTTACGAATTATACATTCGGGTTTCATCGGTTTCCAAACACCTCTAACGCATTTGGCCGTCTCATTTGTATTCAAATTAATGTCGTAACCTTTCCCACAAGCTATTTTAACCACAGTTCCTTGACTGTGACTGACATTCGGATCTTTCCCGAACTTTATTATTTCTACATTGACATAGTCTTCGGTAGAGATCGGCTCGCACGGACCTTTTGGTCGTTGTTTCTTTTCACTTTTCACCTCAGGAAGGAAAAGTTCGTCGTCATCGTCGTGTTTATTTCCACGTCGACGCACGTCCATTGTGCCGCGTCCGACGTTGTGGATTTTTGGTTTCGCAAAACCCTTCGTTTTTAGCGATCGTTTGCGGTGCTTCGTTTTAACTGTTTTTGTTTGATTGGACAATATCAAATGTTCATCCAAGTTTCCAATTTCCTTATTTCCTATATTGATAGCGTATATTTTGTCACTTTTTAAAGTACGTGCTTAATGCTTAGCTTGCGAAAAAATAAGAACATCCTTAATGCTCGCGATTGTTTTGATTGTAGTTGTTTAAAAAAAATTGTGAGCATGCTTTTATTACACTTACATGATTTTGACGAAAACGCGACCTCCGGCTGCTTTTTTTTTAACCAAATTGCTAAAAAGCTTTTACCAACTCATGCCAAAATCAAACCGAACAAAATGTAATTTTATATTCAACAGCAAAATTAGTGCAGTAAAAAAGAGTGATATAATAAAATCTCTGAAGTTTATTGATTTCATGCATGCAATTTAAAAAGAAAAAGTACAATAATAAATAATACGCCAGTCTATAAACTTGTCTTCATGGTATTGTTTTCATTCGACTGAAATGAAGAGAAGATTAATTTTTTTTTGTACATTTCACATTTATAAATGAAAATCGTTAAATTCTTATAAAGAAAAAAAAAATAAGAATTTAAAACTCTTGAAACAATTTCAAGATAATACCGCAATTTTGCCATTGAATATTACGCAACAATTTTCAAAACATGAAAAATGTGAATAATTGAAAATAGAAGAATGGGAAACTCAAAATTAATGTAGTGCTAGCAACAAGGTCGTTAAGCAATATTTAATTTCAAAACAGAGAAGAAAATTAAATAACATAGAAAAAATCTTATGTAACATCAGAACCCTACGGTAAAAATCTAACACGCGAACGAAATATCTCGAAAGATGCTTTTATTCTTATTTATATTCAAATTTGGAAAATATTTTTGGAGACATTATTTTGTATGGAAGTATACAAAACCTAGTTTCCTGTATTTTTTTACAAGTATAAAAAAATCTTTTCATTCTTTTAAATTAAAAGCGCATTCACAATTTCGTATCTCTTTTAGTTTAGAAGTTAGAACTACGCGTTATTCAAAAACGTCAGCCTTGAAAGCGACCGACGTCTAGCTCCCACCTCTGGTCCAAGCTCTAGCCGTACAAAAGTCTACTGGACAACATTGTCAAAAACATAATCGGTGGCAGACTACTTCGATTTTTTTGTATCATTTTTTGCTGTCATTATGTCGAACTCGGCTTAATACTATTTTATAGTGGTGGGCTTATTCGTTACATTACGGTAATCGTTATTAACGATTACTTTCATTCAGAATACTCGTTACTTTTTACTCGTTACTCGGTAATCGTTACTCTTTGTTGGTTGGGTTTGTGTTGTATTGTATAATATGATATAAATAGTTAAACGTTTGTACTAATTACAATAAATATTAAATAATTAAAATGGCCCATTAAACAGACAAAATTTAATTAGCAAAACCATGTATCGGTTAATAAGTTCTAAAATTCTGAATGTCAATAAAAAAAAATTTAAAAAATCGAAAAGAACTGATTGACAATAACATTTTCTTTTCAAATATAAAACATCGCGTTATTTTTTTCTGGTCATTTTTAATATTTAATAGTATATAATATTATTATTGTATGTAATACAATGCCTATTATGTTACCTATTTATTCTATTTTCAATATACTTTTAAGTTTAAAATAACTGACACAATAACGTATTCGTAATATAACTATTAAACTGTACCTATAGCACACTATATATTATAGAGTTGAAATTCAAACAATACAGTAACGAATAAGTTCAAAGTGGTACCTATAAATTGGCAACTACCGAATCTACAATTCAGTTGGGTACAGTTACCGACTCAGCGTAACAAACGAATCCTAAGTAACGAGTATTTTTAGATTCACGTAATCGTTACATTCGAATCTTTTGTGTAATCGTTACTTTTGTAACGAGTAGTTACTATTCGCCCATCTCTACTATTTTATGAAATTTATATACATTATAGAGAAATATATAGTAATTATTTACAGTTATCATCTACTTTGAAAATTTTTTATGAATACTATACATAAAATATTCGCAAGACAGACGATGATAATTTTAAAAAACCCGGGTCGCAGTGCCAAAACCCTGCCGACAATATAGTGTATTTGCTTATACAGGCAGTGTGGCTTTATTATGCGAACTTAAGTTGGTTTTTGGGCGAAATAAAAAATTTGACTCCTTAATACACCCCTTAAAATAACATTTTTTTTCTTAATTGCATTATTATTATCAATCGAACTTCTATACCAAATTTTTATACAACTTTCAGTAAATAATTCACTATCTGAAAAGTAGTGTTTTCATAAAATTTGTAAGTCCGGTTTTGTCCGGCCGATTTTATTAAAATTTTATGGCAAATACACTAAACATAATACTTCTGTATTTGTATAAATTTCATCAAGTAATATTGAGTCGTATTCGAGATACTGAAAACAAAAAAAAAAAATGATGGAAATTTGACGTTTTTCCTTGTATTGTCGGTCGAACTCAATAATAAACTTTTAGTCTACACTACAACCTCGATAAATAAAGCTGAATGAGATTAGAAAATATTCGTTATATCAAGTAATTCGTTATAATAAAGTTTGTTACATAGAGGTTAGGTTGGTTTAAGATTCGTTTTAACAAGGTAAGAAAACCCATTTTCTTCTAAAAACTTATCTTTAAACTTTAAAATTGTGGCTAATGTACTTGCGGGAATTTCGAACTCTTTAGCGATGTCTATTTTTTTCTTTGTAGGATTCTCGTCTACATACTTAATGATTTTTCGTTTCTCTGCGAAGGTTAAGGAACAACTTTTTCGTTTCTCAGCTGCTGCAACTTTAAATTTACTAACAACAGTGACCAACAGCTGTGTTTACATTACTTTACATCAAACAACAATGATTGTCGTACGACACATTTAACGTGTCTGAACCTGTCGAGACATGAATTGTTGTTGTTATTGTGGAATTGTATGTGATTATATTATAAATTGACAAAAATCGTTAAATAGAGATAAATTATACTTTCTATTTTTTATATCTGCAATGATTGAAAATTCGTTACAAAAAGTATTCGTAATGTAAAGGTATATTTTGCATTAACTCTTACGGGCAGTTCTAGGGGATTTAAAAAAATTTGTTAAATCGAGGAAACCGTTATATTGAGGTTCGGTATATTAAGGTTACACTGTATTCCCTTGTGTACGATCAGAGCTTGGACTATGTTATATGCACTAGTACTGGAGAATATTAGAAAACCACCTCATTAATGTATGTAAGTTTGTTAAAATGAAATACTGTTAGAACTTATCAAAACAAGCATTTTTAGCGCATATCGTAGGCTGCATACTTACGTATTTTACATTCGGGTTTGGCGGGTTTCCAGACACCGCGAACACATTTGGCAGTCGCATTATAATTTAGGTTTGAACCGTAGCCTTTGCCGCAGGCAACTCTCACTGCCGCTCCCGAACTGTAGCTGACGTTTGGGTCCCTTCCGTATTTTACAATCTCAATATTGACAAACGGCTCGTTCGATATTGGATCGCACGGACTTTTCGGTCGATGTTTCTTATTCGGTTTCGCGTTCAAATTAATCAAATTCTGCTGCTTCTTTATGTTTTTTTTATTTCCACCATCACGTCTCGTGTTTAATTGGTTTTGATTTCCGCTACCGTTTGGTTTCGGAACGTTTTTCGACATGAGTGCACGCTTTTTTCTCGACTCAACTTCATTTGTCATTAACAAAAAATAATCGGTAAATTGTTTTTGTTCAAGCGAACGTTTTATCTTATTTGATTTCAATGTTTTTATGATAGGTTGGCCTTCATCAACTATCAGTTCCGAAATTTGGTTGCTGAAATCGTCGTTTTCAGGATAATATCCGCGACTCTGGGGCTCGACAATTCGTTCTTTTCTCTGTCTGTTTTCAGTACTGCGTTTGTGTCGTTTGAAAATTTGCATTTTTTCTGATGGATTATCTAAAAAAATACGTTCTGCATTGGGGGGTTTTTTGCCAGTTAAAAACGCAATAATTGCATCGTGTTCGTGTTTTTGATTTATCTGTTCCTGTTCATAGTTCTTCGAGAAATGTGTAACGAATCCATTCGATTTTATTTGCGTGTCGATAGAATTGCGATGAACGTCTTCAGTTTGCCTTTTCCTACGCGGCGTATCGTTCTTCAGATAATTCAACAACATTTGCTTAGAGCGCTGATAAAGCAGGCTGTGCTTATTTCGATAAAGTGTCGACATTTCAGAATCTGCAGATCTTCTCATCATCGGCTGCTCACTGACAATATTATTGAAAAATCGTTGGAAAAATAATGATCTTTTTATTCGTTGTCTAAGCAGTATCGAACGACGTTTGCGGTTCCAACGGAATCTCGGATGCTGTCCTAAGATGCATCTGTGAAAATTATTAATTCAGTGTTTCACAGGAAGCATTTTCTGCAACGTTCACGGTCTGGTAGCTTGATTTAAGATGAAAGTTAGGGAAAATTGGAACAGTGCCAATTACGAGTTTATAGCATTGCTAACCTACAGGGTAAGTACGAAAGTTAGCCAAACTTTATTTATCATACTAATACAAAACCTGTAAGGGGAGCTATGTTCATAATTTTGTTTTTCGGTGTTTTTGATATTGTGTAAACTTAGACGGAAAGCATCTTCTCGTTTATATATTTGTCAATCTGTACCAGCGTTGCCAGTTCGGGATCTTGGAACTTTTTGAGTGAAAAAAGCGTGATTCTTTCGTCGAAAGCGGGACATAGTAAAAAAAGGTATATATTAATCAGAAGTTTTTAAATATTTATATTTTTATTTGAGTTTAAATTATGTTTACGTGACAATATATAGCAAAAATAGCCATAGAAAATGTATTTTAATAAAAATATGATATTTTAAATCAGATTTACCCTATCGTTAAATAGTTGAGTCTTATTCGTCTTCTGAATAAAAAAAACAAAAAAAAAGAACAGAAATCAAAATCAAAAAAGTTTTATTCATTAGAAAAACATGGCGTTTCAAACAATAGTCTGAGGAGTGAGTGTTACAAATTGCAACTTACAATAAGAGAATAATTATTTACGCACGGTCGAGTTATCCCCGAAAAGCGGGACTGAGCCTGTCCCGCACGGGACATTTACTTTTGATTTAAAAATCGGGACGTCTGGCAACGCTGATCTGTACCGATATGTCCGATCTAAAATCTCGTAACAAAATTCAAGGACAAAATATACTTCAAGACTCAAGCTTTTAAATGCCTGCGACAAAAGGCCCGGAACATAAATAAATGTCGCCATAAGATCTAAGTAAAAAATACTCGCGTCGTAAATGTTTACGACTTGAAAATGTTATTTATATTTCAGAGTTTTTCTCGAGGAGTACAGGGAGGCGTGACGGAACCGTCTGAATTAGCAGCGTGATCCATAATTAAATTAAAATATAGAATCCTTTTTGTACATCAAAATAATAATCATTTTTGATGCGAGCAAATCTGTATAGGAAAAATCCAATACTACTTACCTCGGTAACTGCTTCGGACTCCATCTTCCGCCAATACAAGTGGCTCCAGGAGGTCCGTCAGCCAAAACGTAGCCTTTATCGCACTCGTACTGAATCTGTTTGTTGTTGGTAATCTTTCGAACGTACGGTCGATAATCGTATAGTCCCATGTTACCGACTAATAACACTTTGCCGTTCTCAATGTAGCCGGGAAACGGACAGTACACTGCAAGTTGGCATCGATGATAATAATAATAATACAATATATTGATAATGTATGTTTTCCTTTCAGACTGAATTTACCTTCTTCGCAACTGGGATGCTCGCCGGTCCAATTTCCGTACGAACACTCAACGTACGGCTTGCCTCTAAGGACATAGCCGTCTTTGCACTTGAAGATCGCTTTCATACCGTGGTCCGTCTTCGGTGCGATGATCATGCCGTTTCTCGGAGGTTTTGGAATGTATTTGCACCTTGCTGGCTCACATCTGTAACAATAGTTAAAAAAATATTTACAGTACAACCCCGGTATAACGAAGCTGAAGGGAATTAGAAAATATTCGTTATATCAAGTAATTCGTTATAATGAAGTTTCCTATATATAGAGGTTAGGTTGGTCTAAGATTCGTTTTAACAAGGTAAGAAAACTCATTTTCTTCAGAAAACTTATCTTTAAACTTTAAAATTGTGGCCAATGTACTTTTGGGAATTTCACACTCTTTAGCGATGGTCTAATTTCTTCTTTATAGTATTCTCGTCTACATACTTAATGATTTTTTCGTTTCTCTGCGACGGTTAAGGAACATATTTTTCGTTTCTCAGCCGCTGCAACTTTAAATTTACGAATTACAGTGACCAAAAGCAGTGTTTACATTACTTTACATCAAACAACAATAATTGTCTTACGATAAATTTAACGTGTCTGAACCTGTCGAGACATGAATTGTTGTTATTGTGGAATTGTGTGAGATTGATTGGTAGGATACGTTATGCAAAAGTTGACAAAAATGGTTAAATAAAGATAAATTATACTTTCTATTTATATTCTGCAATGATTGAAAATTCGTTTTAAAGAGGTTTTTGACAAAACGTATTCGTAACGTAGAGTTATATTTTGCATTAGCTCTTACGGCTAGTTCTAGGGGATTTCTAAAAATTTGTTAAATCGAGGAAATCGTTATATTTAGGCTCGTTATATTAAGGTTACACTGTCGTAACGAAATTACCAACAGTGCAGTCGTGTTCATTGTTGAGAACAACGTCAATGGGTCTAAATCATGAATTTGACTCTTTAGCCACTCACGACTTTCTTCACCCCCACGGTCGCTCGAAAGTAGAACTCAAAGTTCCTTGAATTTCTTCAATGTCTTAATAACTTTTCAAAATAATGAAACAAAATACGTACTTAGGAATGTGAGTCCAAGTACCGTTGTTGCATGTGACCGGGGTTTGAGTGAAGAGGAACTCGTACTGAGGCTGACAAACGACTGCCAATTTCTCGCCGTGTTGGACGACGGCCGGCTGGTGAACGACGGCGTTGCTGACGTCCGTCGTGACGCTGATACCAGCTCCGCTGCCGGAAGCGGCTCCGTCCGCAGTGGCGTTGGGCTTCGGCAAGACGTAGACGTGGCCCATTGATACTTGCGGTACCACGCACGGTGCTGTAAACAACAGTGTGACACAGCATTCACAATAATCGCCTGCATGTTGTTGTGCTCGCGCTAAACTTCTATACTAGATTTTCTTTTTTTCTATGTCTGTCTACGATTACTAACTATTTTTCAAAACTTTTTTTTCTCTGAACCTAAAATTACAGATAGTTCCCATATTTACGCGTTTTTTTATCAAGTATCTACAAAATCTAAAATATCAACAGTAGTTGTAATAATTATTGCCAAACTTTCGTAGATATGTCGAGCGTAGCTGTACAATACAGTACTACTCTACGGGCGTTTTACTAAGAGCTGATGACACCCGTTTCATGAAGTGTTTGATTCAGGTAGAAATTTTATACAATAGTATATATAGGTAAGATGTAGAGGTAAATGAGTGTTTGTTTGTCCTACCTGGCTACGCCAGGTACTGCGCATACAGGAAAGATTTAAAAAAATATGTGTCAAAAAAAGTGTTTGATTCAAAAGCCAACTAGTCTATTCGAAAGTTAAGTTGATTTTAAATAAATAAATAAATGAGGCAGACACTTTTGGAGGGGTTAACATTAAACCAAAATATCCCAAAGTTGAATTTTCAAAAATGAAAAAATAAGTAATTGATTCACGCTAAAATTTTTATAGCAACTTCATTAGATATATTTAAAAATATTTGCAAAAAGCCAGACACTTTTTTCGGGGTTTAAGACTTTTTTTGGGAACTTATTTATGGGTACTTATGCACGATTTAAAACATTTTTCCAAAAATAGTCTTAAACCCAGGAAAAGGTGTCTGGCGTATTGTAAATATTTTTAAATATATCTAAAGAAGTTGCTATAAAGATTTCAGCGTGAATCCATCACTTATTTTTTTATTTTTGAAAATTCAACTTTGGGGTATTTTGGTTTATTGTTAACCCCCCCAAAATGCCCCGTTTATTTATTTATTTAAAATCAACTTAACTTTCGAATAGTACTTGTTGGCTTTTGAATCAAAATTTTTTTGGCACATATTTTTTTAACCTTTCCTGTATGCGCAGTACCTGGCGTACCCATGTAGGACAGGCAAACACTAATTTACCTATACATCTTACCTATATATACTATTGTATAAAATTTCTATCTGAATCAAACACTTCATGAAACGGGTGTCGTGAGCTCTCCGACTATTTGTTTGCTCTAGCGACTAGTCAAATAAGAGCGTCTCACTGACTGACTTACGTGGTTTTAGCATCCTAGGAACCAATTAACTCATAAAGTCGAAAACTGCCTGTACTTGTAATGTCACAAACTTATAATAATTTATATAAGCACAAATGCAGTGTTATATAAAACGTTTTAACATGAAAGTACTACTTTTCACATATATTTAAAATATTGAACTATTCGAAACTTTCATATGTAACTAAATTTTTTCACAACATTTTACCAACGCTTAATGAAAAGATCAGCAAATTATGCATAAAGGCGTTATTTTCTATGTACGACCAATAACTGCTCTCAACTTTAAAATCCAGTTAGCGTACCTAAAAAAAAAAGCAACAAAAATCCAGAAGTAGAAATTTGAACAGAAACAAAAATACTAAGCGCATATAAGCGATAAATTAAATCATTCCACATTTATTAGATTTTCTAAAATTTCAATTTGCCCATTGAAATTTCGGTACGAAATTCTTGAAGCAAATCTGACCAAACTGACAATAATATAATGTTGTAATAATTTATTAAATCATTCAAATGATTGTGGCATCTTTTGACGCTTTAAATTTACCACCGTGGTGATTTTAATCTAGAATAATTAGTAGCACCGTCAACTGGATGAAGCGAGTCAATTTAACAGTGTTGGATCACTTTCACACAGTTTGTGCTAAGACCCAGCGGTAAGAGGCGAGGTAGGCAAAATACATATTGTGGGTGTGACCTTCTTTAGCTCTGTCTCCCTCAAATCATCCGCACTTTTCAATTTTTGGCTGGTGCCAACTACGAGGATAAAAGATGCTATTGCAAGGGTGCTGCTGTCAAATTATTGATTACTCTGATTTTTTAAAATATTTTGAAGATTTAAAAAACTTTTTCGAAAAAGGAAGAGTCACTTTAGGTTTGTGAAATAAGTACGAATAAGGTTGTAGTGTGACATTGAAAACGTGTGTTTTTTTAGTACAACTAATGCCAACTTTTTTCGTACATAAATTACAAAAGTAGTCCATTAGAAACCTAGATTTGTCGTTTATCTTCCTTATAGAGAAAGAATGTTTGCAGAATGTTGACGAATAAGTCTACAATCAGTTGACAGCCGAAGCTCCATTTTTGGCTTAAATTCAGAGCGTTCCGACAGCCTTAAGAGGTTGTTTTGGTATAATTTATACGTGAATAAATCTATACAAATATTATAATTTTCCGTCATCCTTCTTTTACATTTTTGTTTTTTAAAGACGTTAATAGGAGCATCCATTTCTTAAAAAAAAAATCCAAAAATTTACCCACTTTATTTCCCATAGAGAGTGAAATGAATTTATTCATTTAAATTAACAGAAACATTTATTTAAACCTTGATGTGTGTAACTCATCTTAAAAGTTTTAACTTTATCAAATGGAATATACATATTAACTAACAAGAGTTATTTTGTGTAGTTCGGGCACCTATAAATCTTTAAATTGACTCACTTCACTCAAATTGACCAGTAGTCGATGCATCGCCAAAACATGACTCTCTTAAAATATCTGCGCTCAACAAAATATCTTTAAAGATATTTATCTGCGGTACCGAATTTCCAAAATAGGCTCATATTATCTAACTAAGACAATATCAATTATTTTATTAAAACAATACACTGACATACTCGTACATTAACAATGTTGACAACATCGACTGTTTGATGCGACAATAGCGACGATTGTTGACTCACCAGAACAATTAGGTAACGGATACCGCCATTTGCCGTCAATCTGACACACGGTTGACGTGTGACCTTCAAGTTTCATGCCTTCATGACACCGGAATATGATCGAAGCACCTAATCCGGTTCCGGCCTCGATGTTCTCGAGCCATCCATTCCAGAGGCGTCCCGGATGACCGCAGTTTATTTCTTCAAGTTAAGTACAGTAGACAGAGATAACAGACGGTGTGCAGAAGAATATACGACATAAATTATAGGTCGTGTGGAAGATAAAAAAATGGTGCTCTCAATTATTGTGTAAATTCAGTTTCGTGCAACAGAAATGTTGTGAATTAATTGAAGTTTTGCTCAAACATTTTTGTGACAACTCAACGACTAAACACACTTCTCTGGCCTTTAATTACATTACATAAATTGTGATTTCTGTACAATGGAAATTCGTACAACATTCTCTGTCGGTAGCGTAGAGTGCAATGTCAGTCTCTAATATGTGAGCATATGTGTTTCCAATTAGTCTATAAAAGACTTTTTTATCAAATCATTGGAATGCGCTGCGTTTAACTTAAATATTGCAGTTGTTTGTTTTTTGTGTAGCCGCGTCACAATAAATTTGATTACATAAATATTTTTCCTTTCAATCGGCGTCAAACATTACGGCCTGCTGCTACTACTACAGGCCATATATTTAATACATTATTTATTTCATTCTAATTATGCGAGATCAGTGTCTAATACTCGTCACGGTTCTAAAAGATTCTGAAGTTAGTCACAAACAGACTCGCAAATGCATATTTTAGAGCCGTCCTGGTTGTTTTGTGGGAAAAGAAAACTCTCACCTCCTCTCAGTTACCGGCACAGAAAGTGCGCTCGTCGGTGATTGGTTATCGCTGGTTGTCGTGTCACTTGTCGCTTTCCTGCTATAAAGTACAGTCCAGTACGCTATTGTTAAGTTGTTTCTTTGATTGTTAATTGATCAAGATGCCTAATACAAGTTTTGCATAGACAAGCACGAAAAATAATTTTTTGGATGACTTTAGGCTAGGAATTAGACCTTTAGATTAAAGAAAAATTAAAAATAATAATACAGCGCGAGTTTATAGTTTTTCAACCGACTGTACCTGCGCAAGCCTTCATTTGCATCTAACTTCAGAACCTTTTAGAACCGTGGCGCGTATTTAATTATATAGAGAACATAGGCAGCGTGGTTAATAAAGTACGGTATATTTGCAGGAATACTGTTTATATGTTGTATTTGCATTCATTTTGTGCCGCGGAAAAAAGTTTTAGTTAGCTACAGACAAAAAATTGCACCCTCCAGTTTTTTGGGCTATCGCTGGTTTTTATTGTAAATTCCAAGAAGTGCGTTCAGTCATTAATAAGTGAAAATTTTCATGCACTTTCTTCAATACTGGTGAATTGAATTACATAAGTTAAATAAAAATAAAATGTGCCGAAAAAATAATTGTCTACGCCATTCACGAAAATAGTGCACCCCAAATTGGTGACTTATGTTGGCAGCACTAAAGACATTTTTAATTTTTTTTTTCAGTACGTGTGGGTCGTAAAATATACAGGAATTAAATTGAAAATTGCTATGGAAACAATAAATAAACAGGCAAAATTAATTTCAAATTTTTTATGAAAATATTGTGTTAGAAAAATTTTATATCATGTAGGTACAAAAGTAAAATAATAAGAACGTATTTAACAAAAGCCTGGTAAACGAAATAATTTTGCACAGAAAGAAAAACTGGTACTAGTCAATTGTTGTGTCGAGTTAAAAAAAAAAAATACACTGAAACGCAAGTCATCACAAAAATTGCTAAAATATTAATTTCTATATGGATACATTCTGTTACAAAACAGTAATTAAATATACATTTTGCGAGTAAAATCATGATAATTATTAGTTTTCTGATGTAAGGCAATTAATATATTAAATAATTCCATTTCTCCCGAATCTCATCTAAAGAGAAAACCAATATAAATTTAATTATGTTACAAGTGTAAATCTTGCTGTGCTTGATTCTTTTTTTAAATGTTTACAATATAAATGTGAATTTCTGACAGTTCATTTAAATTTTTGTATTAGGTCGTTTTTATATTAGCAAACAATTTAAATGAAAAAAGCCTCTATTACAGTGTGTATTTTTCGAAAATTTTTATAGTTTCCGATTCATTATAATCGTGAATGGCGTATGCTTCGCAAAGTCTGGTTATTATAGATTTCAAAACAATGTATTTATCCCGCTAAATAAATATTTATCAATCAATTATATATTTTATAATCAAAGTATCACGGCTGAAATATTGAATAGTAATTAATTATCAATTTATGAATATTAATTATTGATAATATTTATTATCAATACTTATCAATAATTTAAATATATGTAATTTAAATATAAATAAGAAGACTTCACAAATCAGTATTTTTTTATTATTTTTTTTTCGTCTTACCTATTATATTTAAATTATTTACAGAGCTAAAAACACAAAAAATTATAAATAAGTGCCTATATTTTCGTTCATAAAAAAATAATTGTTCAAAAGATTTGCTGATCTTTTCAGTAAAGAAACATATAAAAAATAATAAACAATGAGGAACACGTGTTGCATTATCCAGACTGTATATAAATCCTTGCAGTGTAATCTGGAACATATTATTCTATCCAACATAATCTCCTTTTCATCTTCATTATAATATAACAATTCATCACAGGTCAGGCATGTCAAACTTATTTTCAAGCATTCTGTATATAATATTTACAGTTATTTACTACATAGTCATTGATTGCGATCGTCGCTTTTTTCTCATGCAATAATTTCTCGGGACAAAATTTCTTAGAGATAATTTATCGCGTCAAAATTTCTTGCGGTTATAATTTCTCACAGTTATAATTTCTCACAGTTATAATTTCTCACAATTATAATAATAATAATAATAATTTTCCTTTATTCATTTGTGCCAATTACAGCGTAAACAGCGTCAAGAAGAACATATTATCTACAGATAAAAGCTTTAGAATAATAAATATTAAAACATCTACACAAACAGTTTAAAACAGTTTAAAAACAATTGGCAATAAGCACAATCTCGCATCAAAATTTTTCACATTTATAATTTCTCATGGTAACAAAAATTTCTCCGGGGTTAATTAATTAATTAATACATATAATTATTTATTCATTATGTGTATGAGAAACGTTTCCTAATGTGTGAGTAAGTGTGAAAGAAAATAATGTTTCATGAAATTTTTGGTCTGAGAATTTTTTGCAGTTTTAGAAATTTTGGCTTGAAAAATTATTACTGAGAAATTTTTTCATGAGAAATTATTACTGAGAAATAAAGGCTCGGATGCAGTCAGTGATATCTAGGAGGAATTTAGGCACAACAAAGACAACAAATTATAGTTCAAGCGGTCGCGGTCAGAAATTATATGAATTTTGTTTTAAGATTAGTTAGTATTCAGGGTGTAAATAAATATTGTATATTGCCGTCGGCAAGTCAACAGTCGGAACACCTGGCGTAGGAACGCTTAAAAATAATGTTTGTGAAAGCTAAAATTTGGATACAGGCAATGTTAAAAACAGAATAGACTTAGTCAACAGTCGATAGAAGTTTGAAACTTCTACCGCTGTAAATCAATGCCAAAGTTCAAAAAGTCTTAATAATGTTGAAATTCAACCTTATAATATGTATATATAAAAGTTATTCGATATAATTAAATAAGTTTTTTACGGGTAACTGGAAAAAATCAAACAGTTTGATTATTTTAAAATTGCGACGTTTCGTTTATTATTTAACTAGTTAAAGTTGCCTGATGCAGTTTAAATAATAAACGAAACATCGCAATTTTAAAATAATCAAACTGTTTAATTTTGTCCAATAACCCGTAAAAAACTTATTAATTATACTGATTATTGTACGTGAACAATAAGGAGAGTTATTTGGTATTTTCTAGCTTTTTAAATATGTAAGAAATTTCATTAAAAAATATATGTTGTGTAGATGTGGAATATGTTTGACATGCCTGCTATAAATTAAAACGTCTGTATATTTTCTTTTGGAGAGTTAAATCCGTTTAATGTTAAAAGCTTTATTTGGTAATCCTTGAATAGGTAATCCTAAACCGTCAGAATAAAAACAAAACAAGGTACTTAAAAATCCATTTCTCTTTTGTCATTATCTCCTGTATTGTTTCTGGGCTTTATGAAACAAACATGGATGTTTCTTTAAATCTTATGATTCGTAACATAAAATACATTTTTCAATATTACTGTTCAACTTTGGTAAATATTTCGTGTGATTTATTTACACCAGCGTTAAGCAAATAATGTTTCGTATTATATTTAAAATAAGAATATGGTGGGGGGACGGGTCTGCAGAGTATATGTGGTGGAAAGACGGGACTATATGACAACGCTATGCCGATTCATACTTCCACCATAAAAATATACTCAGTCAGAATTCCATCATATTTTTAGTTACGTGAAATATATTTCTGAACCCATCTTTTATTTTATTTATTTAAATACATTTAACAAAATGCTATGGAACGAAATTTTAATAATATAAACTTAATTGGTTATTTCAACATTATACTGAATCGACTTTATAAAATTTGTTATTTAAATAAATGTATAGATCAGATCTTTGATGATAAATAATTATAAAGATCATTAGAGGATTTAGGATCAATGACTTACTCAAGACGAATTATCATTCGCAATGTTTCGTATCCTATATTGATACTTCATCAGACGCTCATAATTAACTCTCTTAAGGGGGTCGTCTGGTGTGAGGGGACAAAAAAACCGAAACATTTTTTTTTTTTGCTTAAATCGCCTTTTTAGGATCTCCAGATTATGTTTGTGAAAGAGTTTTTCGAAATTCGAAGTCGTTGATTTTTCAAACGCGTTTTTCTCGAAACTGTATTTTTTAAAATGGTTGCCACGATATTTCAAAAACTAATGATCCGATTGCGTTGAAATTTTTATGGTATCTTCTATAGTTCTAGTCCGAACTAAAATCGTTGTGATAACTGTAATAGTTTTTTTATTCTTCAAGCTGGAATAGTAAAAAAAACGATGAAAATCGTAATTTTTTTTCAAAACTCGCCAAACATGAAGTTTTCAATATTTCGACTTAATTCTAGTACCGGCTGTAGTCACAGACCTACCAATTAAAACGCAATTTGATTTGTTGATTTTAGATAAGCAGAACAGTATGTTGAATCTGTTAAGAGAGTTAATTATGAGCGCCTGATGAAATATCAATAAAGGATACGAAACGTTGTGAATGATAATTCCTCTTGACTAAGTTATTGATTCTAAATCCTCTAATCATCTTTATAACTTGTTATTTAGTTCTGCATTTTTTGCTGTAATTAAAAGAAAAAGAATTTTTGATCACATGCTTCGAGACACCTTCCCGTTACGAAATCAAATTTTAAATTCAAGGTCTCTGCACATACAGAACAACATAGATCCAAAACGTATTTTTCGATATGTGGGAAATTCGATTTTTATCGCCATGTCAAGACTTTCTTGATTCCTATGGCCGCTCGAAAGTAAAAATCATTACTAATGTATAAACAGTAGCGTAGCTTCGTAACCAAGAACCCCGGTGCAAAAATGAAATTGGAGCCCTATCTAAATTGGTTAAGTTTTATCGACACAGCGCCGACCACACGGAGCTTTATTTTCAATATTAAATGAAAAGTATTAATAATTGAGATGAAGTTCCGAGAGTCGACATTTTTTTCGGAAATTTCCTCCTTTATAGAAATATTTTTTTAATTTAATTAACATTAATAGTTTTCGAGATATTTGCGAAAAATTAGACCCCCTTATTTGGGATTCTTTAATTGTTAATAACTTTTGCAATGGTTTATGTGCAAATTTTAAACTTTCGCACGTTTTTCTTGAGGTAATTACGATTCCAGTGAGCTATGACACGTATTTTAACTCGCAGTAGCAAAAATAACACGTTTTTCTACTTGTGAACCAGACTACAGGGACCAAAGAATCAAAAATCAAATATTTTTAATATAACGTTTTCGAACGTCGGTCAGGAGGCCGAAGGGCCCCCTGAGTTTGGGGGCCCCAGTGCACTGCACCGCCTAGCACTTCGATAGCTAATCCACTGTGTATAAGCCTTTTGGCCATAATCCATATAATCATCGCACCATTTCAACCGGACGCTATTTCTCCACACCGTTTTCTGTAGACATAAGCTGAAAACATACATTTAAACAATTCTCAGGACGACCGGCTTCTCCTCACCTTTACACTGCGGCATGGAGCCGCTCCACTGCCTGTCAGCTCCGCATCTCCTCGTCGTCTCGCCAACCAGCGTGTATCCGTATTTGCATTCGTACGACACGACCGAGTTGTAGCTGCACGACGTGTAGATCGCCTTGCCGTGCCGCGGATTGTCTGGGGGCGGACACTGCACCGCTGTAACCACATCACACCCACCGCACCAACACAATGTGTCCATCCACACGGCTACATACAGCTATACATACACTATTGACTCACATAAATGGTGATGGGCGAAACTTTTCGACAACGGATTGTTTGAATATAACAATTTCCCAGAAACATTTTTAAAAAATTCCAGCCAATTGGTTGACAGGACCATTCCAACTTGAGATTTGAAATATTATAACAAATAAAAAAAAACGGGTCGCAGTGCCAAAACCCTGCCGACAATATGGTGTATTTGCTAATACAGGCAGTGTGGCTTTATTATGCGAACATAACTTGGTTTTTGGGCAAAATAAAAAAATTAACCCTTAATACACCCCTTAAAATATTCGTTTTTCTTAATTGCAATATTATTAACAATCTAACGTGTGTACCGTTCAGTAAATAGGTCACTATCTACAAATTAGCGTTTTCATAAAATTTGTAGACCCCATCCTCTCCGGCCGGTTTTATTAAAATTTTAGGGAGATTTTTTAATTACTACCAAAAGGTTAAATTTCGATTTGAAACGATTCGGAGAATTTTTTCGGTATTTTGGGACCCAAAAACATTTTCCAACCCCTAAAAACTACGCTTAAAATGGCCCGATTAGGCCCATTTTAAATAGGCTTCTTGTGGTGATGGATTTCAACAAGTGGGCCAAATTTAGTTGAAATCAATTAGCTCTTTCGAAACATTTTTAAAAATGGTGCCAAATTGTTTAGAAGGTTATGAAACGTCGAGAAATTTTGGTCCGACCTCTAGGTCCCGGCATCCGACCGATGCCAACAGTGTATGTTGCCATATGGCAAATACACTAATACAATTTTTGTTAACGCTCGCAGTGACGCAGGTAACGGCTAGTAATTAGTATGATATTTGCTATTTGTTTCCATGGTTAGATAATATGGTCTAACGTAAAAATTAATCAAAGTATGCTTGTCAGCTACCTAAGTAATTATTTCTTTTTGACAAATCTGATTTTTTTTTTATTTTCAAATTATTTCCGAAACTATGAAACTTAGGAAAAAAATTTCTACGAAACTTTCTTGGAAAAGGGGTGTTTTGATGTGATGATCAAACTTTATGTAGATATTCGCTGGGTGCATTAGCGTGACAAGAGCACCGCTTACCGTCCGAATTTTTTCGGGCTCTATTAACATTGTAGCAAATAAAAGTTTTTCTAAAAAACTATAATAATAATTAAACTAAATCTTTATTTATCGAAATTTTTTAAACCAGTTAAGGCGCTACAGTGTATATTTTATTGCACTGTGAAATATATAATATAGAGTATAATTACTTTTTGGTAAAACCAAATGTTACTTCTATTGTATACGAGGGATATTCTGAAAGGAAGTTTCCCTATGTTGGAAACACAATAAAAAAGAAGTTTTAGGTTAAAAAATATATCGTTATTTATTTTTGGGCTCTTAAACTATTTTTCTGCATAGTCGCCTTCGACTTCAAAACATTTTTCATCTGTTTGAAAGTTTAAACAAACCTTGTTTAAAAAAAGACATGTCCTGTTTTTAGATCCATGATTTGACGGACCTCTGGATTTCTTCATTTGAAGCTTCCTTCCAACTTTGGGAAGAGAATATAGTCACTCGGAGTAAGGTCCGAAGAGTGGGGTGGGTGATCGAAAATTTCCCATTTGAATTTTTTCAATAGAGTTTTTGTTTCTTGGGCAGAATGATGCCGACCATTGTCATGGAAAAGCCAGACATTTTCTTAACAATTTTTAGAGCGGTTTCGTTTGAAGGCATTTTTGAGTTTATTTAGCACTTCACAATATCGATCCGCATTAATCGTGGTACCTGGCTCCAGAAAATCGACCGATAAAACACCTAACTTGGCCCAAAAAAACTGTGGCCATAACCTTCCCAGCAGAATACTGAATTTTTGCCTTTTTCGGAGCACCCGCCCTACTCTCCGGACCTCGCACCTAGTGAATATTTTCTATTCTCAAAGTTGAAAGAAAGCTTGGGTGGCCAGCACTTCGCTTCAAATGAAGAAATCCAGAGGTCTGTCAAATCACGGCTCCAAAAACAGGACACGTCTTTTTAGTGTATTTGCCATATGGCAACATACACTATTGGCGTCGGTCGGATGGCGGGACCTAGGGGTCGGACAAAAATTTCTCGACGTTTCATAACCTCCTAAACACATTGGCACCATTTTTGAAAATGTTTATATATATATGTATATATATATAGATATATATATATATATATATATATATATATATATATATATATATATATATATATATATATATATATATATATATATATATATATGTGTACGCGCGATAACTTTCGAAAGAGTTAATTGATTTCAACGAAATTTGGGCCACGTGTTGAAATCCATCACCGCAAGAAACCTATTTAAAATGGGCCTAATCGGGGCATTTTAAGGGTAGTTTTTAGGGGTTGAAAAATGTTTTTGGGCCCCAAAATACCGAAAAAATTCTCCGAATCGTTTCAAAATTGAAATTTAACCCTCTGGTAGTAATTAAAAACTGTCCCTAAAATTTCAATAAAATCGGCTCAACAGGACCGGACTAACAAATTTTTTGAAAACACTAATTTGTAGATAGTGACTTATTTATTGAAGAGTGTATTTAATTCGGTGTAGACGTTAGATTGATAATAATATTACAATTAAGAAAAAAAATGTTATTTTAAGGGGTGTATTAAGGGGTTAAATTTTTTATTTTGCCCAAAAACAAACTTAATTTCACATAATAAAAGTATAAAACCACACGGCCCTATACAAGCAAATACACTATATTGTCGGCAGGGTTTTGGCACTGCGACCCGGGTTTTTTAAACTTTGGAACAGATATGAAAAATGTTTTCAAGTCGAAGGCGACTATGTAGAAAAATAGTTTAAGACTAAAAGAAAAAATAACGATATATTTTTTAAACCTAAAACTTCTTTTTTTTTGTGATCCCAACAGAGGGAAACTTACTTTCAGAATATCCTCGAATAATATTTTGATTTTGATAAAAACTGGTTATTTTTCGGTAACAGTTACTTAATAAGTGTTCCTGTTATTTCGTCCCATCACTACCACATCTATACAAACATGCACCAACAGTCTCTACATGTGTGTGTTTTTTTGTATTATGTGTGTGTGCGTGTGTGTGTATGTGTGTATGTGAAATACCCGCTGAATGAAGATGTCAATCTTGTAAATTATATACTTTCGACAAAGTACTACACCAAACTATCTGAGAAGACGAATCAGAAACTAAAATTTTATCTTCACAAATACTGCTGAATATTTTCTCATAAATATCTAGAATTATTTTTGAAGGCCACCAACTCGCAGATAGTTCTGGACCACTTCATATTTTTACGCACTATTATTTTTAACGATATAGTGCAAATCGTGTTCATTATTCCGTCTACGCTAAAAGAATCTTTGGCAAATTTAATTAAAATTGGTCAAATTTTTTTTTTATTTTGCAGGCGTTGGTTATTTGAATGTGTAAATGTGTTCGGGCTTGGATAATATCAATAGCTAACCGGACAAATTTCAAATTTCCAGTGGGTTGATACCTTGAGGGATCGATAGCTCACCAAAAAATAAAAAAAAGCTTCATGATAATAATGTACGATAGAAGTTTGGAATGATTAATCTTAAAAGATATTTTGAGTTAAGGCTGTCGGAACGCTCTGAATTTAACCCAAAAATAGAGCTTCGGCTGTCAAC
Source organism: Venustoraphidia nigricollis (assembly GCA_034508555.1). Taxonomy (NCBI): domain Eukaryota; kingdom Metazoa; phylum Arthropoda; class Insecta; order Raphidioptera; family Raphidiidae; genus Venustoraphidia; species Venustoraphidia nigricollis. The sequence goes on along the minus strand of JAVRKA010000065.1, from coordinate 918,177 downwards.
TGATTGTAGACTTATTCGTCGAAATTTTGCAAAAATTCTTTCTCTGTAAGGAAGATAAAGGACAAATCTAAGTCTCTAATGAACTACTTTTGTAATTTATGTACGATTTACTAGAAAAAAGTTGGCATCAATTGTGCCAAAAAAACGCACATTTTCAATGTCACACTACGACCTTATTCGTAGTTATTTCACAAAACTGTTCCATCACAAACCTAAAGTGACTCTTCCTTTTTCGGAAAAGTTTTTTAAATCTTCAAAATATTTCCAAAAATTAGAGTAATCAATTGACAGCGGCACCCTTGCAATTGCATCTTTTATCCTCGTAGTTGGCACCAGCCAAAAATTGAAACGTGCGGATGATTTGAGCGAGACAGAGCTAAAGAAGGCCACACCCACAATATGTCTTTTGCCTACCTCGCCCCTTACCGCTGGGTCTCAGCACAAACGAAATTCAGAGCGTTCCGACAGCCTTAAAGAATAACAATTCCAAAGTAAAATTTTATTAAAATAAGCGCTTTCAACATGTAAGTCATCATCAGATCATGAAAGTTTTATGATCGGATGATGACTTACATGTCGAAAGCGCTTATTTTAATAAAATTTTACTTTGGAATTAATCCAAATATCTTTTAATATAAAAAAGCTATCTTTGTAAAATTTGTTAGTATTCATTACTGATGGGAAAGAATAGTCTAGGATCTGGAAGTTGTCTGGTAGCAAAATGATTGCTAATCCGGTCCTGAATGTATTGTAGCACACTTACTGCACACTTATCACGGACAATCAACTTACGCACACATGTCGGCAGCTCTTTGGGTGCCCAAGTACCGTCCGCTTGACAGAACCTTTCGGAGCGGCCCACCAATTCGAAACCTTCGGAGCAGTGATAGTTGACCCGGCATTCGTACGTATAGCAATCGCCGGCGTGCCAACCGTGGGATATGTCCGTCGGTGGACCACACGAACGGGCTGCAAAAACCAGCCGTTTAAACATGACAGGATATCCAAATTCTATGATCAAATGCTTGTTAACAGTTAATTCTTCATAATAAAGCAATTGTGAAGAATTAACTGTTAAGATATCGCACCGTAGAATAACTGATTAACTCGTTCCGCCGCGAAACTGGAAAGATTCGATCCGGATGATGACAGTGGATAAAAAAATAATTTTTCTAATTTAGCGTTGTAACAATGAATGTTTACAATTATATTGCTCGTTTCGAAGCATTGCAGAATTAACATATTATTCTTACATGGATTTTAATCTATAAATATGATTTCGGAATAAATCTTTTTTCCTAAATTCATATGGTTATTCATACACTACCAAAACCAAAATTCGCAGTTTGAATTTTTTGTCTGTCTGTCTATTTGTTTGTCAGGGCTTGTCTCCGAAACGGCTGAACCGATTTTGACGAGACTTTCACTTACAGGTAGAGGATTTTTCAAAGATTATTTTAGCCTACTGTTTATACCGGAAATATTTGGGGTTTCTGTGTAAAAATTGAAAAAATGTAAAACTTGTCTGATTGTCTTTGAAACGGCTGAACCGATTGGGATGGCACTTCACAGGCAGGTAAAGGGCTAAGTTACATATTATCCCAAAAATTTGTAACTTTTTGTTTATTTGTTTGCCTGGGCTAATTTCGAAACGGCTTAATCGATTTTGACGAGACTTACATTTACAGGTAGAGTACTTTTCAAAGATTGATTTAGTCTACTTTTTATTTTAGAAATATTTGGTGTTACTGTGTAAAAATTGAAAAAAATGTAAAGATTATGGGCTACTGTTTGTCTGTCTGGGCTAATCTTCGAAACGTTGAACCGATTGTGATGACACTATATAGAAAGGTAAAGGGATATGCCTTAAGGGGATGAAGGGGGGACATTCGTAAATGATGCGATGTATTTCTAAAATTGCTTAAGCTAAAAACGTGAGACTCGGGTAAATAATACTCTTCTTAGAAAAAAAAAGAAAAAGAAATGTTCGACTGTCTTTGAACACATCTACCCGAACGGGGTGGGGGTTAATTTTATATAAAAGAACTGTGGGTACAATCTGTACCACGTGAACCAAGTCGCGAATAAACCGCTAGTTTATGTGCCATTTTAAGTATTTTTCCAAATGATTCTACCAATTTTTTATCATTTAATATCCCATAATAATGTCGAAAAATTATCGATATTTTTTATTTAATATATCGATATTTTTGGGCGATATTTAATATTTCGATATAAAATTCCGAGTATCGAAAACTGATATTTTTTCCAGTAGCAACACTTGTATGTACTACCGCGACTGACTATGGTCGTTTAATTATTCCGAAAATACCGAAAACTTCACTGAAAAAGAAACATGTGTTTTAACATATGTTTTGGAACATACTTTTAAGTGCTTTTCAAAAACAACAACAGAGAATGGGGCACATGTAAAACACATTTCTTTTTCACCGGATTTTTTAATATTTTCGGAATAATAAACAGTCAAAATAGCTATTCATGCAATATTTCATTTCATTTCTACAACATCTAGAATATCTTTAATTATTTCGATTTACATCTCAATTCATGCTGTACCAACAATTTTCTGTCGAATGTCACCTCTGGCACGCATGCCATAGGTCCGCCATCTCTGGCTTTATTAATTGTTCGATTAATCTCTGAAATTATCTGCTCTTAAATGTATTAGACGTTTTATTATTAAACAAAAAAAATTCTTATCGTTGTTTTTGATTGCAGATAATTATTTATTACTTGATTTATTAGAAATAATGTCCGTTAATTTGCTATTTAAGATTATATTAAGCTAGCCAATAAGTATACTAAATTTCTTTGAGTGCCAATGTCCTCTTTAAAATTGTACCGATGTACTTTTAAAAAAAATATATCGGTACTGATATCGACACTTGAAAAAGATATCGATACGATATATATATCGATACTTTTTGGCACTTCTGACATCTTTATCCTATAAAACTCGACATAGTTTTTCCATGGACTTACGTTCGCACGATATGTCCGGTCCATACCACGAGGCTTGTCCATCCATTTCGAGACACTTGGCTCTTGGGAAACCGTTCGTCACATAGCCTGTGTGACAATAGTACTGAAGCGACGAGTCCAGGTCGAACGTCGTCTGTTCCGGCAGGGCGTTGTGTCTGGCGTGTTCGACCGACGGCGGCGACAGACAGTAGACTGGAAACGAAATTAAATTATACTCCAAGGACTCGTTCAATTTCCAGGATCGTCTGTCGATTTTTTTTATTACTGCTTCGCCGCTTTGATAGAAAAAAACCGGCCATTTCTATAGCCGATCGTGTTATGAAACGAAAAAGTTTATCATCCTTGGATAATATTGTATAAAATACAGTAAATCAGCGATAATCCGGACATTCAATAATTCATATTTTTGGTATTTTTTACGTATCTACGCTTTTAAAGCTCAATCTTAAAAATTATGATCAAATAAAAATTACTAATTTGCTGTGATTTTTACTGTATTTGCCATATGGCAACATACACTATTGGCGTTGGTCGGATGGCGGGACCTAGGGGTCGGACCAAAATTTCTCGACGTTTCATAACCTCCTAAACACTTTGGCACCATTTTTAAAAATGTTTATATATATATGTGTATATATATATATATATATATATATATATGTGTGTGTGTACGGGCAATAACTTTCGAAAGAGTTAATTGATTTTAACGAAATTTGGGCCACGTATTGAAATCCATCTCCGCCAGAAGCCTATTTAAAAGGGGCGTAATCGGTCCATTTTAAGGGTAGTTTTTAGGGGTTGAAAAATGTTTTTGGGCCCCAAAATACCGAAAAAATTCTCAGAATCGTTTCAAAATTGACATTTAACCCGTTAGTAGCAATTAAAAAGTGTCCCTAAAATTTTAATAAAATCGGCCCAACAGGACCGGACTTACAAATTTTTTGAAAACACTAATTTGTAGATAGTGACTTATTTATTGAAGGGTGTATTTAATTCGGTGTCGACGTTAGATTGATAATAACATTACAATTAAGAAAAAAAATGTTATTTAAGGGGTGTATTAAGGGGTTAAATTTTTTATTTTGCCCAAAAACAAACTGAATTTCACATAATAAAAGTAAAAAACCACACGGCCCTATACAAGCAAATACACTATATTGTCGGCAGGGTTTTGGCACTGCGACCCGGATTTTTTAAGGTTTGTGTTTTTAAAATATTCGTTTTCAAAACAAGACAAAGTGTTCAAATATCTGTACTGTTCTGTTTGCAGGCGGGAGCCGTCCCTGCCCATTGTCCGTCGGCCTGGCAAGTACGGCTCTGCAATCCAACCACGTGAAATCCGTGCTGGCACGTGTATGTAGCCCGATCGCCGAACAATCGGCCCGTCATAGTTACGGTCCCTAGTTCGATTTCCGATAGTTCGGGACATTCCCGATCTGAAAAAAGAAAAAATTACTTCGCAATATAATGGAAAAGAGAAGAAGGCAATTATTTTTTTTACATTTGAGTCCCTCCCAAGTATAACATTGGAATGCAGTTAGCATTCAATATTGTATTTTGAGAATTAGAGCTCCAAGGAACCCGAGCTCGCACCAGTCAGTTTGTGTATGTTGTCTGGCAGAATCTCTAATACACAATAGACGCTGATGACCTCAACTGTTGGGGGCGTTTATAATATACAGCCAGACTCTTATATTTGAGTCGAAAAATGTATTTCCTTTTGTTTAATATTGTTCCTTATATTAACATTTTTACGATTCGTCAAAAGTGCAGTGAAAATATTCTATTAAGTTCTTGTAAGATTTTTCAGATAAAAACGACATGTTAGGTACTGCGCATACAGGAAACGTTTAAAAAAATGTGCCAAAAAAAGTGTTTGATTCAAAAGCCAACAAGTGCTATTCGAAAGTTAAGTTGATTTTAAATAAATAAATAAATGAGGCAGACACTTTTGGAGGGGTTAACATTAAACCAAAATACGCCAAAGTTGAATTTTCAAAAATGAAATATAGTTCAGGCAGAAATTTTTATAACAGCTTCATTAGATATATTTAAAAATATTAGCAAAAAGTCAGACACTTTTTCTGGGTTTTAAAACTATTTTTGGGAAAATGTTTTAAATCAGGCATAAGTACCATAAATAAGTTTCCAAAAATAGTCTTAAACCCCGGAAAAAGTGTTTGGCTTTTTGCAAATATTTTTAAATATATCACTTATTTTTTCATTTTTGCAAATTCAACTTTGGGGAATTTTGGTTTAATATTAACCCCTCCAAAAGTGTATGCTTCATTTATTTATTTACTTAAAATCAACTTAACTTTCGAATAGTACTTGTTGGTTTTTAAATCAAACACTTTTTTGCCACATTTTTTTAAACTTTTACTGTATGTGCAGTACCTGGCGTACCCAGGTAGGACCGGCAAACACTATACATCATACCCATATATACTATTGTATAAAATTTCACCCTGAATCAAACACTTCATGAAACAGGTGTCTTGAGCTCTACGTCTAAAAGATAAATTTGTAGCGCAGGATATAACTTTACAGTAGAAAAAAATAGCCTTCAAGTTTATACGTTAAAATAAAAAAGTATCATGATAAAAACAAATACTTGAAATAATAATGTTTTCCATTATTCTGAATAGTGTATTGCAAACGTGTTAAAAATATATTTCTAGACGGAAAATAATCTCCATTTATTTTTAATATGTCCGTACAATAATGGTGCGGCGTAAATATTTTAACTGAAGTTCATTATTTTTAAATGCGAAAAGCTTCGCACTCAATAAAAATTGTCATTCGGTCGTAAAATAAGAATGTACGCGTTTTGTAGTCGGGGCACGTAGACACGAGTCAAGGTCACTGAATACAATAAGCATTCAAAGTGCCTCCCACGCCTACTTCCGTACTTTAGTTCAAACAACCCTTTTCTGGAGCACAGGAGCCGCTTTACGTTTACGCGACGCGCCCCTCGGCACTCCAGCTTCTTCATTTAAAACGCAATGTATATAATACGGCATGTTACAGCGTTGCAGGTGACTCGATCAAAACGATAGACAACTATATGCAAAACTGTTTTGTTTACTCGGAAAAATTTCATTGAGATAACGAATATTTCAGTGATCCCCTGATTCTACAATTATTTTCATCTTCAGGAAAATCTGATCAAGCAACCCCGGAAAAAGTATCAAGCTTTTTGCAAATATTTTTAAATATATCTAATGAAGTGCTATAAAAATTTCAGCGCGACTCAATCACTTATTTTTTCATTTTTGAAAATTCAAAACTTTGAAGTATTTTGGTTTCATGTTAACCCCTCCAAAAGTGTCTGCCTCATTTATTTATTTATTTAAAATCATTTTTCGAATAGTACTTGTTGGCTTTTGAATCAAACACTTTTTTTGGCACATTTTTTTAAAACTTTTCCTGTATGCGCAGTACCTGGCGTACCCATGTAGAACAAGCAAAAACTCTTTTACCTATACATCTTATCTATATATACTGTTGTATAAAATTTCTACGTGAATTAAACACTTCATGAAACGGATATCATGAGCTCTTCGACTATGAGTAAAGAAGCTTAAGAGAAGACATCGTTAACTAGGTCACCATATCTACAAGCGTCGCGACGCTCTTTCCCTTAGGTGCCTTTGTAACGTGCCTCCATACATAAGTAGTACCTACCTCGGTACTACAGGCAGCAGAAGGCTGGGAGAAATCTAAACGTTATGTTCTAGAAAGCGCAGTCGGCGTTAAAAATACATTAAATGTACATTACAGAAAGGGAGGGAGTTCTTTAGGTCACAATATCAGTCTTAGTCATAAAGTGCGAGAGGGTGAAATGACTTTCCAACGGTTGATAGGATTGGTAGATGGCAGAAGACTCCTTATAACTTGCACAAGCGAGGAAAGAATGCTTTCTAACGAGGACATGAAATTATTCCGTTTTTTATTTTTTTATTTTTTATAAAAAAATTAAATCTTAATTTAGTGATTTTGTAACTGTTTGAATGCAACTACTATTTGATTCAAAAATATTTGTAAAGTGATTATGGAACTCTCCAAACCGAAACTTACATACAAATCATATGTCTGTTTCCAACTAATGCAATGGAATTTTTCGGAACATTTTTGAAAATATTAAAAGTGAACAGTTCACGAACTACTAATTTACTGATAAATGAAAATAAAAAAATACGAAAATGACTCTATTTTGTGAACTGATATGCCATTAATGAATAATACCTAATAGTTACGGCCTTGGCGACAGAAATGCCTTGTAACTCCCAAATGGAAGAAAAGCAGGTTTTTGTATAGTTCGAATCGCCTCGAAATTCGGCTTGTCGAATAGGGGTGTGGCGTGTTGCTTTGCTCAGATTTTCAAAAAACATCTACAAAATGCAAGAAAATTACTGAAGGGTAATCTAGGTAATCGCCCAATCGGGGGAAAAATATTTTCTTCCAATTTACTACTTGCAAAGAGCTCTTCCAGAAGCCCCAAAAAATGAGAAAAAAATTTGCTCATCTGAATTTGAAACTTGACAGGGGGTAAAGTTCGTGTCTGAGAATACGTAAAAATTTTTTTTTGCTCTATGTGTTGTCATCACTACATAACAGTTTTTCAACCTGGAAGTTCTGCAGTGAAAACTTTTGATTTGGTAGCCGGAAAACGCACTGACGGGGTTTTTTGTTATTTGGCATATTTTAGCAAGGTGCATTTTGAATGAAAACTTTTTTTTTTTGATAAAGTAAATAATAACGAATCATTTGAGTCCAGTTTCGCGTACGTGGCTGATTTTTTCCCTTTTTTTTCATTTTTTGGAACTCCTGGAAGAGCCCTTTGCAAGGAGCAGATTGGAAGAAAATATTTTTTCCCCGATTGGGCGATTACCTAGATTACCCTTCAGTAATTTTCTTCCATGTTGTAGATGTTTTTTGAAATCATTCGAGCAAATCTGGGCAAAACGCTGTAGCCGCTCAACGCAATGCGCCAGACCTCTACTCGACAAGCAGGATTTCGAGAAGGAGACTCGAACTATACAAAAACCTGCTTTTCTTCCTTTTAGGAGTTACAAGACATTTCTGTCGTCAAGGGCCTAACTATAAGTAATGACCCTAGAGTTAAGGTTATAATATAATACTGATGATCAAAAATCCAAGGTCTGTACTATTCATTTCTTATTAAGAGTTTGATTTTTTTAGCACTTTTTTATTTGAATAGACGCTTATGATCCCCATTAATAACTTTCGTAATGACATAATAATCTCTAGGATTTAAATTTTAGATCAACGATTTATAAATATTTAATATTGTACAATCTACAAGAACTATCCCTTAAATAAAACTCCATTAGCGAGAGAAATATTCAGTTTTAATGAACAAGATTCGTATATAAGTAAAAAAACTACATTATCGAGAGAAAGAGAAAATAATATTAAGGACAAATCGATTTTTTACAGTTTAGGCAGATATAGTCCAATAGACGGTACGGAGATTGGAATTTTTTCATCTACTACATTGTACTTGTACTTATGTAACTGCAATTTATTCTTTTAAAGCGTGGTTAGAAATGTCTCAAAAAAAAACATTCTACAGCAGTTTTGTAACAGAAAAATACAAAAGTTATAACGTTCAAATATTGTTGGGCTAAACGACGGTTTGTCAAAAAGTCCAAGTTGATTTAAATCCTTAGTCCTGACATTTTTTCAAGTTCAATTTTTTCCGAAAACAATTCGTGTTATTTTTCGGAACGTATAATGTAAGATTTCACTGCACGCTTGCGGTAAAGAAAACGACAGTCAGAAAAACAGTTATAAGGAATGTTTAGCTTTGTAGCCTTATTCACTCACATGACATTTGTCTCCTTTTTATTTATTGGCTTTGCAGATGCATAAGCTGAGCTTATGTATATATAAAAAGCTCAAGGCGGTAAACTGCCACGTCCGTAGGGGGAACGTGCCGTTCTGGCCCGGAGCATCAGGACTCGTTTAAGATTTATAACAATAGCGTCTAAATATCGTATAAGGTGTTCCTGGTAAAATTTTACCGAACTTTTTATTTTTTTTTTGAAACGTAACTTTGGAACATGGAAGACATGCATGGTTTTTCATACAAATACATATTATATTTATCTTTCTTGCATTTAGTTCATTATCTACCAATGGCCGTCGCAAAGGAAGGGGGGCAGGTATGGGCAGTTGCCCCCCTGGAGGATTGAATTCTTTAAGTTATAACTTTTCCTACCTGATGTCACAGAATAAGTAAGTAATAAATTGTAGCGGTTAATAGAATCACTCTCAAACTAAAATCAAATTTAATTCCTACTTCCGTTACAAACTTGCACATTGCGCGGTCCTCACCGTACTTTGAATTCGCGCGGAACGCAAAGATTGTGCGATTCGTGAGGAACCTGAGAAGATTATGATTCAGTTAAGTTTATAAATATATATTAATATATCTTAACCCTTATAAATCTGAAATTTTTGTTTTTTTCTCATCCTTCTACCCGCCCCTGGCTCAAATGCTGGCGACGCCCTTGTTATCAACTGATTTATTACTGCGTCTAAAATATATTTCATTCAATACTACAAAAAAATTTAAGTGCATCGGAAGAAAATGGCTTTAAGTGAGAGGCGTTTGTAGCAACTTTCCCCTGGATTATGTAAGAGCAGCATGTAAAGTGCTTTGATTCTTAAACAAGATTTATTTTTTATGTCCATTACGAAAACATGACTGCTCCAGAAGGGACTTTTGTTCTCGTTCCAGTTTTATATCTTATGTAATCCAGCAGACGACAGGTCAGGAATAAAACATATTTCTTCCTACTGCTTAATATTATCCAGAAGAGCATTTTGCAAAAAAATGTGAAATTATCAACACATGTTGGGTTGCAGAAAGTATTATCTGAAAATCTGGTTTAACAGTAACCTGATATTGTGGACATTTAATTACCGTTTTTGTATATTATATTATATTCGTTCCCGATTTATTTTGGAACAAAATCAATCAAAATATTGTTAGAACGGTGGTTCGGATTAGTAATAAAATAATTACAGTAATTTATAATTACAGAAACGTTTATTTCGATGCAATATTTGCATTTGTACTGTTGACGAAGTCAGACGCCATATTGTATCAAAATAAACATTTCTGTAACTATAAATTACTGTAACTATTTTATTACTAATCCGAACCATCGTTCTAACATCAGAAGTAGGATATCTGTTTGTTGCGTACTGTGCTGTGATTAGTGTAATTTTGGTGAATTTTAAATCCGTTAAAAATGGAAAGCGACCGTGAAGATAACGAAGAACAGCAATATCAAAGTTTGTTGAATAAACACATAGAGAAAAAATAATCAAGTTCTAAATAATGCATTTAGACAAAACATTATATCGCATGCTTATTTAGTGCGCGATGTTCAATAGAGCGTATGTTACCAGTAAAACATTAGTTGCTTTCTAAGTTCTTGACAAACTTGTCAAAATTTAAGAATAAATTAAAGAAAGTTCATAGAAGTTTTAGTTAATTGTTATCAACTGTTACTTGGTAGCTATATTGTTTCATAGCAAACAACGAATATTTGAGGCTATGTAAAACTTTGACAAGGGTATGATTGAGGGTCTCGATATGTTCTCGTGAGTGTGTTTTCACAGAGGCCAATATATCTTCCTCTTGCGGTTTGAAGTTTGACACACCGCCGAACAACCAGCCACAAGTTAGTCACTTAGTAAGGATATATAATATGCATTTAACTTTGAGTGAAGAAGTATCGTTTTAGTCGAAACAATCACGTCTGAAATATGTTTCTAAACTCTTTGATATACGAGTACATACACTCCCTTTCGTTAAGCGGTGACTCGTTTAGTTTCTATAGTCTTCTCCTCCTTGACCTTACTATTTTCCATCGCTACAATCCTCACTCATGAATGTCATATGAAACTGCGATCTCAAAATATATTTGGTTTTGACTTTATGCTATTACGAATAATTTGTTGTTTGGAAATAAACGTGAATTCGAATTGTGGACATGGAGCTTTACACATTTATTACTATATTATATTGTTATTCATAAGTTACTAAAATTTCATATTTTGTACTCTTCAGATTAAAGTTTTCATTTCTGGAAATTATTGTACCTGGTTTGATGCACGACATCCCGCAAGCTCCGTCGCAAAGACATTTCTTTTTCTTGCTCTTGCAATCTTCGTCCGACGAACATTTCCTCAGACATTTTTGTCCCTGAAACAAATCATTGTGCACTTTTTCTAATATAACAACTTTTATGTATCCACTCCTAATATTTAAATTTATATTCACTCACCAGTAAACTAGCTTGCTCCTCGTCCCTAGGGCAAAGCGCCGACGGAGAATTTCGTGGGTTCTTGTAAACTCGACCATCGTCATCGATTTCTGGTGAATCGTCATCGTCTTCGTCCCAATCGTCGTCATCATCATCCGACAACGCTCTAACTGATGGCATTGTTGTCACATTATCGATTGGTGTCACTAAATCAAATAAATAAACGATTACCTATGTTATATACTACTATCTTTTCTCTTTTAATTTTTGTACTTATTATTATTGGCTTTCAATTTCACACATGAATGATTATTATCAATTAATACCAATTTAACAAAATGGAGTCAACAAAAATCAAAATATAAATTGTAGAATAATTCTTGAAAAGAACAATTATTTTGTAAAATAATGTCTGTTTTATTGGTCAGAAACTTAAAGTAAAATAATAATATTCATAGAACGCTGATTATGCCATTTTAAAGTGCAGCTCAAGTTTTGATTTTATTTTGGAAATAAAAAATGTTTATTTAATGTTGCAATTAGAGATTAAAGGTCTATCTGAAGATATAGAAAACATTTCTAGATTTTTGACATAAGTATATTGAATTTTTGGTCACAGATTTATACAAAAGACGTCCAATTAAAATTTTTTGTTACACATCGTATAGCATGAACTATTCAATATTCTACAAATTTTATTTTACAGTTTGTGTTTACTACACAACGTCTGTCAATAAAAAGTTACCCATAATACACTCTCTGTTAACTTTCATTTACAGACTGAATCATAATAATTTTTCTCGTTAATGATGATATCATGATTGTAAACTATAGACGCTCCACTATTGTGGTCACAATCGTCTATTTTGTCGTTAAAGAAAATAATTAGAAAAATAAAAATGTTCTGCAGTTTTAATGAGAAAATATTGTCTGAATGCGTCAGTATCTAAAATACATATTTCTTATTTATAATGAACATGGTTGTTTATTGCTTAATGTGATCAGTCAGTGCTGTATCTAGAAAGGAACCTCTCATGACATAAGACTCACACAAGACAGAACTAAATCAAAACAGCTTTAAAATGTCTGTTTGGTTTATACAATAATATGAATTTCAATGTATGACTCCCTGCGTCATCGTCTACAACTCCTGGATTCGACGCTGCGCAAAGTATTTAAAATAATTCGCGCCTAAATCCTGCCCAATAAAATATTTAGATTTTTCTTAAGAGTTTTTCGGGGTTTTTGTATAAATGCCTAAACGAAATGACGTATTTAAAATTTTTTTAATTGTTGTTGTTTAATTGTTGTTTGAATCACTCGAGAATGACTTTTGATGAATTTTAGTATACTCTCAATTAATTCGTGTGTATTGCAGACATACTGATTTTAAATATTCGTTTTTGAAACAGTTTGTAGATGGTCTAAAACTTTACTATAACATAGCATATAAAGTCTAAACTGAATTTGTATTCTGAATAGCAGGAGCAACATCCATTACATTTCAAATTGCATGGATGAAGTACTCTTCCCAATTTCTTCTTGACTTGTGCGCTGCTTCTCCGCTATGTAGAAATTTATGTTCAAGCACAAAAATAAAATATATTGGCTGAATTATAAAAGAACGTTTCAAGCTGAGAAGGGGAGAAGTTATAAGCCTTGCTTGACGCCGTGCCTTCATACAACTGTCTACAGTAATAAGTTATGTCTGCAAATACACTTCTTGCATAATTCAAACGTTCTCGTTTCTCCATTTGCTAAGCCAACTGCCTGTAAAGATAATCGACTTATAAATACGATGTGGAAAATTGTTAAATCATTTTTAATCCGTTATCTTAGCAATTGATCCTGTAAAAAGAATTCCCGTTCTTTTTTCGAGCGTAAATGTTCACTTTTATAAAAAGACAGTATTTAATATTATAAACGTTTTAAACTTCTAGTGGAATGAAACTATGCGACTTTTATTGGACGACGGCATTGATGTGGGAAAGACGTTGTCAGCTATCAACTACGTAGGTAATAGTATATCATGTACATACATGTATCTTAAATGCATATACATGTTGTAGATATACAGCCTATAGTTTACAAAACAGACATACATGTTACAAGATGTATTATTATGTAGCTTTACTGTCGGTCCTCCCCTATTGTGTAACCGCAAACGGGGAAGGCTGGAAAATTATCACAAGAAATCGAGTCTTACGTCAACAGTTCCAAACGTACATATAGACAGGAATAGTCGAACGTGTAGCAATGTTAAGGTCATTTTACAATCTTAAATACCGGTGTACCTCAGGGTAATGTGCTGGGTCCTTTACTTAATGATTTCTATATAAACTATTTACCAAGTTGTGTTGCTGATGCATGCACCATTTGCTGTGCTGATGACACAAATCTATTACTTACTGGCTCAAATATAGCCGAAGTGTCTGACAAAGTGGTAGGAATGTTTACCAAGATAAATAACTGATTTTCCAGCAATAAATTAGTTCTTAACACGAACAAAAGTAATCTTCTATTATTTAAAACCAAGCTGTTTTTTATGGACTTGTCATATAATGCTGCCCGATTTTTGAATTTTGGTTCCAGAAGGGAGAAAATTAAAAAAAAATCTGAAAAACGGTTGACTCTGCAGCCCATCCCTGGCACTTCCCGCTATTTTCGATCTATTGAGATGTGGTTTACCTACGGTGTTTGTTAAAAATTATTTAAGAAAAACATTTTGTAAATGATATCTCTCGAAAAAATCAATCGATTTTAGTTAGCTTTGCGGTATTTGACGAAGTTCTTCAAGCTAAATAACTATCACTTTTGGGGCGTAACAACATTATTGATACAGTAACGATCAAGCTGACACTTAGAATCTACGGTTGAAAATTACTGCCGAGTATGAAAGTGATATCTTATCAAACTGATTAAATTTGATCTGATTCGATTTTTTTTTAATATGTGTATCAGCTGATCTCATGTAATCAGTTTTTTTTTATTTATTTATTATATTTCGTATTTTTGAATATAACCCCGTTTAATACACGTGAAAAGTCTGGTGACAATGCATATCCAAAATGGCGGGCGCCCTAAGATGGCGGATTATCTTTTTCTTTACAACCCTCTTAACATGGATTTCAAATGAAAGAGTTTGATGAGTAGATAAGCTATGTGACGTTCTTGTAAACACCATATAGCGCACTACAGAGTCTAACTGCGTTATTGCAATTTTCATGATATGATTTTATTTCTTTTGTGTGGCCAAAAAAATTGGATACAAAAAGTCAGAAATATACATATGAAGCAACTTAAAATTAACATCAAAATATATCATTAAAACTATAAGGCACAGATTAATATACTATTTACTACCGGCTAGTTGTTCTGCTATGTGCTGTAGGGGAAGGTACTTTAGAATGGGATACCCTAATTTTTTTTTAATATACCCAACGCCATCTGTTGTAAAATTCACGTAATACTTCGCGCATGATAAGCATTCATCAGTGATAGTTTTAGTACGATAGTGTTACAAGTGTCAAATTTAAGCAAGTTTTTAAGTTTTCAACAATTTTGTTAGTAGAATACTGATATGATAAGGTAAGCGTTTTGTCTAATTGAGTAATGAGAATATGACGGCGATAGTTTTGCCAGTTTTCGTGTCGAAATGTGTCACTTTGCATATAAAAATTTCGGAGTCAATTTTGTAGGTTATAATAGTGCATGCTGTTTTTGAAATAGGGTAGATACGTTGATAAAATGGGATATATAGTATATTGCTAAAACAGGATGTATCCCATTTTTAGAAATATCAAATTTGACTTTGTTTCCTGGAGGAAATCAAAAGCTGTCAAAAATAAAATAAAATTGCTTGTAAAAATTAAACTACTAAATGCATTTCAGTGAATTTAAATAGGGTTCTGTTGAAAACAAAATGAATAAAAAATAATCCAAGGTGATCCGTCACAGATTGCAATTTGTAGAGCTGGGACGTATGTTCCAATGTACCATACGTACGTACAGACCACGGCATAAGAAAGAATGGTAGTATATCTCCCATATAAAAAAGTGAGTCTCGCCCAATAAGAGATTCACTCCTTCCATGTATAAAAGAATATAAGATACACTACCATTCTTTCTTATACCGTGGTACAGACCAACCGACAACTGCTGTTCGCGATTTTCTATTACAATTTTCTAAGTGATATAGAACTAGAATCAATCTAAAAATGGTTCCGTTCTATAGAACAGAAACTCCCCTTTTAAGAAACCTACAATTTGAATCGATTTCGTGCGAAATTAATGTAGATATAACTTCTTATATGAACGTAACTCAACTATAACGCGCAAAGTGATAATAGAGCACATTCGCTAGTCTAGCTAGCGGATGTAAAATACGAATTGACGCTAAGTCCAAATAATCTTAGCCGTTAGCGACCTTAAACAAAACAACAAACAAAAGGTACAGATGCTGTAGGCAAATTTACCCGGCAAGCGCCGTCGTATTTGCAACACGACAGCGGATATGGGACTTCGGTACTACATAACTATCACGTGTGTGTGTGTGTGTGCTGCGTTAGTATATGTGGGGTAGCGTCTCGACGACACATGGGGCGACGTTGGTACTGACACAGAAGTGGATTACAGAAGTGACACTCACGACTATAATATATACAATGTTCTTTAACCTTGTAAGAGACGATTGTTTTTTTTGACGGTAGATCTAGAATACGTTTAAAATATTCGTTTCTATTATTGTTGTATTTAATTTAACTATTTCACAATTTCAAAAGAAGGACATATAATAAATAGAATTATTGGTTTTAGCTTGTCACGAATTATTAACCTTTAACTACTGATGTCGATTTAATTTTACGTAAACACTGACGTGGGGGGGGGGGTATATATATGTGTTTATATTTTAAAAAAATTACGTTTTTTAGGATTTAGTGTTTTGTAATTAGCTTTAATGGATATATTTAAATAAAATACAATTATTTTTGTATAATTTATTTGTTTATAACTATTATTTCAAAGTTTAGAGCATTTTTCGGCAAAAATCACATGAGATCATAAATCACAAATTATTTAAAATTATTTTTAAAAAATCAACAAATTAACTTACAAATCTTATAATCTTAATTTTAAATAGTCTTTCTAGCAAATGGCACATCAGTAATTATAATACTATAATGGGAACAAAAATCAATTATTGTGAATTAGGCCCACGAGAAATTTCAAAATGAATTTACTTATCGAAATTGCACGCGCAACTAAGTGCATAGCCTTTGACAGCCTCGGCGCAATTAAACTCGAAGGTACTAGTAGGTACGCGTGTGTCGTGCGCGAGTGAAGTGAGTAGTTCAAAAATTTTACTTTATCAAGGCCTGAGAGGCCCCCACGTCAGTAGCTAAAGGTTAAAAGCATCTCAATTCTAAAAGTGGTGGATGACGCCAACGATTTTGTTTTCCTGCATCGATTTCGACAGTTTATAATCCTGTACAAAATTTGAAAATTTTAGAATTGAGATGCTTTTAACCTTTAACTACTGACGTGGGGGCCTCTCAGGCCTTGAGAAAGTAAAATTTTTGAATTACTCCCTTCACTCGCGCACGACACACGCGTACCTTCTAGCGTTTTTGCGCGTAAATTAATTTTGAAATTTCTTATTACATTTTTTGCGTATAAAATTTTTATGGTCTGTGGTTATTTCTTTTTTTTTTGTTCAACCTGGGACCTCGTTTCTTGTAGTTACTCCATTGAATTGAAACACTATTGACTTGAGCTGTCGAGCGTATATAATTTAGAATGTTTTTCTACAAGTCGCGTTCTGTGATAGGTACTGATAAACAGACATCGGGACGTAATAACAGAAGGAAGACGATCGGGATGACATGGTACATAATGATACTATAATATAATACCGTCACTGTGTTGTGTATCACTGATGTCGGTATGTGAAATGTTGTGATGTTTCATCGTTATGTCACAGCTATAATATGGCCTTGACACAAAACGACTTCATCTTCAATCATACATTTTTTATGTTTTTTTTTTCGTTATTTTTTCCGTTAAACTTATTCTAAAGCGAGAATTTTTAACTCAAGGCAAACCGAGACATTAAATCGAAAACTAAAACGGAGAAATAGTAAATCCTATAATAGACCAGAAGTCTGTGAGTGCCAGACCTTCGTTTTTTTATAAAAGCTGAAAGTTTTTCAGCGCTTGCTTCCAACACAGGTAGGAACGATGGGCGACTATTAACTTTGGGTCATCGTGGCTTTGGCAGATAACAGGTAGCAAAGTTGTATAAAATACCGACTTAATTTCGTCAAATTATAAAGCGTAAGTTTTTTTTATATTTTTCTTCGGAATAATATTAGTAATCACGTCGTCTTTTGTCATACACTTAATATCGTGACAACCCCTTGTCAGACTCCCTTAAACTTCAATAAATTGTAACCGTACTTACGTTATAGTATAAAAGCTGAATTTTAAACATGTTACTTGGAGAACTATTAGAAGATGTTTCCCCGGTAGCCAGACGGTTTCGACATTTCTAACCCCTAGCCAGACAAACATATAGGGTAGCTGTAGGTGCAAGCGCATCAGTATCTCACTCGCATCTACTCGCGCTCGCATCTACAGCTACTCTATGTGTTTGTCTGGCTAGGGGTTGGAACTGTCGAAACTGTCTGGCTACTGGGGAAACATCTTCTAATAGTTCCCCAAGGAACCTGTATAAAATTCAGCTTTTATACTATAACGTAAGTACAGTTACAATTTTTGAAGTTTAATGTCTGGCAAGGAGTTGCCACGTTATTAAGTGTCTGGCAATGGACGACGTGGTTTCTAATATTATTCCGAAGAAAAATATAAAAACTTACGCTTTATAATTTGACGAAATTAAGTCGGTATTTTGTACAACTTTGCTATCTGTTACCTGCCAGAGCCACCATGATCCAAAGAACATAATCGCCCATCGTCCCTACCTGTGTTGCAAGCATGCGCTGAGAAACTTTCAACTTTTATAAAATAACGAGGGTTCTTAGGCTATAATAACAGCAGGTTCCTTTATTGCATATAGGAAGAAAATAAATAAATGTCGTGACGCCGACGGCGAGATTTGTAGGAGAAAAAGTTGAGATATAAATCTGACATGATAAATTAGTAATGAAAAAATTCAAATATTTTTGTTTTACTAATTACCAAAATCACTTCTACAGGCAACAGGGAGATTTTTCGATTGTTATATTGTAACAAACGTGCAGTTTAAGCGTTCTCTGTTCTACAAATGCACACTTTTCCATATTTTTTATCTCCCGTGAGCGGTGAAGGGAGCCAAAGAGGTGCAAAATTTTTATTGTTAATATCTCAACTCTTCTTTATCGTGCAACCAAAAGGATGGTGCGTGTGTAGACTTAAAATCGGTTCATCCGTTTTTAAATGTCTTCAAAAACATATTTTTTATATATTGTATACTACCTCATATCTCCAGGATTTATGAGCCAATTTTGATGATTATTTTCCTATTTAATTTCACTGATTCTCCTATCGTCTCAACTCAAGCGCGGGTTCCTGTGTCAAGCCTTTCAATAATTATTAAATAGAAACAATTCAATATCAATTCGTCTCCAAAAACTTCAACAGTGAAATGAAACGTGATGGTTGGCGGACCGTTTATTATGTAACATTCCGTGTGTTTGTTCAGTTGATGAAATGTTTGAAATACGCCCACGTCGGTTGATCGCATCTCCTTTAGAAGACCAGCGAGGCGTTGGAGATGATCCCTCTATCGACATTCGGTCCACGTTCAGAACCATACGTCATATTACTCTCGCAGCATCGGCTCTGCCTTTCGGCTCTATTATCATATTGTTTGTTTCTGGCTGTTGTTTTCAACGCTATACAGTGATATCTCAATGCGTTTTTTCTCAAAAAACAAAAAATAAAACGTAATTATAAACTTTGTCTAATGGTGTGGTACGAAAACTTTTGCAGTCGCTCCTACCTCCTTAAAGTACTACTTCATTGTTTGCACCCCACTTTAGACTTTGTTTCAAAATTCGAACAATTATAAAAACATAAATGAAAGATATATATAAGAAATATTTTTAAAATAAAAAAGAGATAAAAAGTGAAATCAGAATATTTTCAGGACAATAGGGATGTTGATTCAAATAAAAACATAATTTTAACGGGAAGTGGTAGTTTCTATAGTAGAAATACTAAAAAACACTATATTTTTCCTTATTTTTAAGGATTTTAATTAATATCTAATAAATAAAACGTAATTAAATTACTCTCAAGTCACGTGACAACGAGCATCAATCAGGTGCACGACGTCACGCAGTCATAAACATTATCAGACGCTGTCATAGAGAAGGACATTGTTCTCGCTATCAAAAGGTGAATATTTACAGTGTGTAATTTATTAATATTTATTTATAGGAAACGTCAAATTACATATAACTATAGCAACAACTACGAAAAAACCTTTCATCACTACATCAGTTTACCAACGTTTATGACTGTATGACGTCACGACAGTCACGTGACAAGTATTGGCGTTTTGGAGCGAAATTTGAAATGGAATTTAAAATACATGATTTTTAAAGCTTGAGTTGTATTTAATTAAAAATAATAAATATTTGTGACTATATTAGGTACCTACTTATGCACGATTTAAAACACTTTCCCAAAAATAGTCAACATCCCTATTGTCCCGATCCAAAAGACTGAGTACTCTGGTCTAAAAAATTGTAATCGTAAATCATTCTCTGATTTCGTATCTTTTAAGCAAAATAGATAGAAAATCGGATATCAGTCTGTATATAGATATAGCGGATACAAGCAGTGCACTGGGTAGCGTCGGGACGCACGCCGTCCTATAAATACTTCGATGTACAGACAGCTTGTCTGGGTGTAACACTGCACTGCCTCCCGGTGAATGTCGCCAGCTTGTCTGACATTCCGCCTGCCTACGTGTTATGCTGCAATGCTAACGTGCAGAAGTATAAGGCTTTGAAATCCATGATTTCCTCAATTAATGCCTAATACAGTACAACCTCGATATAACAAAGCTGAAGGGAATTAAATCGTTACAGGGGCGTAGCTACCGCCGTATCTGCCATATCAATTATACGGGGCCCCCGGGCCACGGGGGCCCCCAACGTGCGTAAGCAAAAATTAATAAAAACTTCCCAATTTTTTTTTATTTCAGAAATGACAAAAGTCAAAAAAAACTATTTCTTTTTTTCCCGTGTAAAGCGTGCGTTCAAAAGTTGGCAACCCCCTACATCGGTTATCGCGGGCTGCGGTATTTCCCCGTTTAAGTCAACGGGGGAAGGGCCCCCAAACAATTGTTTATACGGGGCCCCGCCAAGGCACGTTACGCTTCTGAATCGTTATATCAAGAAATTCGTTATAATGAAGTTTGTTAAATAGATGTTGGTCTAAGATTCGTTTTAACAAGGTAAGAAAACCCATTTTCTTCTGAAAACTTATCTTTAAACTGTAAACTTGTGGCCAATGTACTTGCGGGAATTTCGAATTCTTTAGCGATGTCTAATTTTTTCTTGGTAGGATTCCCGTCTACATACTTAATGATTTTTCGTTTCTCTGCGACGGTTAAGGAATACCTTTTTCGTTTCTCAGCCGATGCAATTTTAAATTTACAGTGACCAACAGCAGTGTTTACATTATTTTACATCAAACAACAATGATTTTGTCTTACGATAAATTTTACGTGTGTGAGCCTGTCGAGATATGAATTGTTGTTGTTATTGACATTGTGTGTGATTGATTGATAGAATACGTTATGTAAAGATTGTAAGTTGACAAAAATCGTGAAATAGAGGTAAATTATACTTTCTACTGATATTCTGCAATGATTGAATATTCGTTATAAAGAGGTTTTTGACAAGAAGTATTCGTAATGTAAAGGTATATTTTGTATTAACTCTTACAGGCAGTTTTAGGAGATTTCGAAAAATGTGTTAAATGGAGGAAATCGTTATATTGAGATTCATTATATTAAGGTTACACTGTATAGTATTTTAGTGTATTTTTTATTCACCGCGTTCGGTCGATAATGGTCTCTGTCAATAAATGACAATTTATATTGACTTTTCATAAAAGATCCGGTAACTGGAATTGTAGTTGTAAGGCTTGCTTATGTAAGTAATAAAAGTTACCAAGCCGTCAACTTTCCTCTATCCTCAGAGGCCAACACCTTCTGATGCTTATTATAAGTTTCGACATAAAGCGCGTATATTTAGACAAAAGCAAATTCCATCGAAAATAATGAAATCCGTTTCTTCAGCCTTCTCTCTCAGACGATAAACAAATTCATTAGTGTATTTGCCATATGGCAACATAAACTATTGGCGTCGGTCGGATGGCGGGACCTAGGGGTCGGACCAAAATTTCTCGACGTTTCATAACCTCCTAAACACTTTGGCACCATTTTTAAAAATGTTTATATATATATGTATATATATATATATTTATATATATATATATATATTTATATATATATATATATTTATATATATATATATATATGTGTACGCGCGATAACTTTCGAAAGAGTTAATTGATTTCAACGAAATTTGGGCCACGTGTTGAAATCCATCACCGCAAGAAGCCTATTTAAAATGGGCCTAATCGGGCTATTTTAAGGGTAGTTTTTTAGGGGTTGAAAACTGTTTTTGGGCCCCAAAATACCGAAAAAATTCTCCGAATCGTTTCAAAATTGAAATTTAACCCTTTGGTAGTGATTAAAAAGTGTCCCCACAATTTTAATAAAATCGGCCCGACAGGACCGGATTTACAAATTTTATGAAAACACTAGTTTGCAGATAGTGACTTATTTATTGAAGGGTGTATTTAATTCGGTGTAGACGTTAGATTGATAATAATATTACAATTAAGAAAAAAATGTTATTTTAAGGGGTGTATTAAGGGGTTAAATTTTTTATTTTTCCCAAAAACAAACTTAATTTCACATAATAAAAGTATAAAACCACACGGCCCTATACAAGCAAATACACTATATTGTCGGCAGGGTTTTGGCACTGCGACCCGGGTTTTTTTATTTTAATACCGAAATGCGAGAAGAAAATCTTAGATAAGTGTTATTTCACAGATAAATAAATAACCTATATTTCACAAAAAAAGACATTAACATTTGTCATCTAAGTGTGTATATACAAATTAATTACATACAGAAAAAACCCGGGTCGCAGTGCCAAAACCCTGCCGACAATATAGTGTATTTGCTGATACAGGCAGTGTGGCTTTATTATGCGAACTTAAGTTGGTTTTTGGGTAAAAAAAAAAGTTTTACTCCTTAATACAGCCCTTAAAATAACATTTTTTTGTTTAATTGAAATATTATTATCAATCGAACCTCTATACCAAATTATATGCAACTTTCAGTAAATAATTCACTATCTGCAAACTAGTGTTTTCATAAAATTTGTAAGTCCGGTCCTGTCGGGCCGATTTTATTAAAATTTTAAGGACACTTTTTAAATACTACTGGAGGGTTAAATTTCAATTTTGAAACGATTCTGAGAATTTTTTCGGTATTTTGGGGCCCAAAAACATTTTTCAACCCCTAAAAACTACCCTTAAAATGGCCCGATTGGGCCCATTTTAAATAGGCTTCGTGCGGTGATGGATTCCAACATGTGTGCCAAATTTCGTTAAAATGAATTAACTTCTTCGAAAGTTATAGCCCGCACACATATATACCTATATATATATATATATATATATATATATATATATATATAAATATATATATATATATATACATATATATATAAACATTTTTAAAAATGGTGCCAAAGTGTTTAGGAGGTTATGAAACGTCGAGAAATTTTGGTCCGACCCCTAGGTCCCGCCATCCGACCGACGCCAATAGTGTATGTTGCCATATGGCAAATACACTAATAATGGTTAATTATTGCATTATTTGATGTGACGAAATATATTAACAGAAATCTCAAAATACATATTTCTTGTCGGCCTATCTATCTCAAAGATTTTGTCGAGAGAAAAATGTCTTCAGAATATACGTGTATAAAATTGCTCCATTGGGTGTAATTTGGTTCACTTCCTTCGGGCATAGGAATAAGCGTCGAAAATGTTTCCTCTGTATCATTTGATTCATTTCTTTTTTGTCTCTTTTTCGAGTCGTCCTTGTCGGTGAAATAAGTCACAATTCATAAGGGTCCTTAATTATAATATTCGTGACGACTTTTTATACCATCGTAATTGCAGCTTTCATCTTCCTTCTCTCTCTTGGTTTCCCTAATGATATCATTAGCTTAATTTGAAACATTAACTTATCACGACTCGTGCATTTTCAAAGTCACTAATTAAAACGTTGACAAAAGAATGATGACAATACGATGAAACAGTTATTCATATTTGTATCTAGCGTAATTAACACCTGATGCAAAAATATTCAACCCATTATTGCCCAAATATTGAATCAAAATACTATCTACTGATAGAAAAACAATAATTACAAACGTCTTTACTAATTATTAGAGTTACGTACCTCAAAATTTGCTCCGAACTACTGAACCGATTGAGTTGAAATTTGGTACACATAATATGTAAGTAGGTGACCATAGGACGCACGTGTAACGTAAATAAATGAATTTTGAACATAGGGGTGATTTTTGGGGAAAAATTAGAAAATTAAAAAAAAAGGTTTGACAAACTATACCGTGTGACATATCAAATGAAAGAGCTTGTCGCAAGAGTCTCAAATATATATAGTTTTATAAATTTAAAATAAATAGTTTTCAATTTATTTAAGAAAATAGATGAACAATTAACCGTCCCCCCCTCCCTTATCTTCGAAACTACTGAGCCTAAAATTTTGAAAGAATAGGCTATGTTGGGTCTCACCCATAGTTTACAGGAAAACCTAAACGAAAACCTTAAGTCTTAAAGTACTCACGGAAAACGGAATAGTACGGAACCCTTTTCCCGCGAGTTCGACTCGCATTTAACTGTTTTTTTTATTGAATGCGAAAAACACCAAATCGGCGACAGTATCACTAGCTGCGATGCATTTTTTTTGCATACCTGGCAGACCTCTCCAAATATACTTCACTATGAGGTCTGCCAAGCATACAAACAAAATTTGCAAAGCAAGCTGATTTCGTGTTTTCCATCGTATTATCTGTTAAATTCAATAATGCAATGTTAGTAGTGTTGACCAGTAGACTTTTGTAATGTGTGAGTTTGGGCTAACTTACAAAATGTTCTCTCAGCTTGCGTTAACTTCAAACAATATTTTCCTTTCAACTCAGAGGGAATGTTTTTTTCAAGAAAGACTAGTAATTGTTTTGTGGACCTAAATAATACAATTCTGGAATTGCAATTTTCCGAATAAGTTAAACACTAATTCGGTTGTAATAAAAATATGACTCATATTTACTTAAAAATAAACTACCGTAAATCTAAAATAACAATTCGTAACTAAAAACATTGTAAACAAATTATAATACATTACCTTTTTGACTCAAGAAAGCAAGTAAAAATATAAAATAGAATTTTTGGCACATTGTGTAGGAATATTTGGCACAAATCTTGATATTTTTTTACATTTGAATTATGTATTGACTTTCTTATTTTTCAAGTCAATTGTATTTTTCTCGCACGAAATGTTTATTAAATATTTTAATTCAATGCTGTCAGAAAAATAATAATTATTTCCGATTTATTTTATTTTTTTCATTGTGCATTGAGATTTATTCGAAATAACGCGTGAGTATTTTTTAAATTTTTAATATATTTTTTGAAAAAAATATTTTTTTTAAATTTACTTATAAATTAAAAATAACGCCACAAAAAACTAATGTAAAAACTATATTATTATTTAAATAATTAAATACTGAAAATCAATAATTTCACTTTTAAATAAATAAATTTGATAAATATATTTGAATATGCAAGTGTTTGAGTATTGAAAAATTCTGAACTTTCGCGCGACCTGTTTGATGCCCAATTACGTAGCTACTTGCGATGTAAATTTGCCGATTTAGCCGGCTTCGCACGCGACTAATTAACACGGAAGTCAGACGCGTCTGTCTGTAGCAGGACAACTAGCGTCGCGACGCTCACAGCATTAACTCGTAACACTGAGTGATGGTGACAGCGCAAAGCTTCGAGACTCCGTTCTCTCCGACGCTTGCCGTCCTTGTCGTTCATTTTCGGCCTATTTCTGTCTCGCATACGGTGATTTTGAGTCGTTAGACATATGCTGCATGCTTTAAATCAGAAACGGTAATATCTTTTTGAGAGGCTGTTTTTAATAAAAAAACATTTCCTCCTGTCATACTAAATAACACTGAACTTCCCCAAACTGACGAAGCAAAAAACCTCGGAATGCATCTCGATCGACGTCTAACATGGCAAAACCATATTCTTGCCCAAGAGAAAGCAACTAACTATAAAAAGGAAAAAAATGTGGTGGCTTATCTGGAGAAAATCTCAGTTGACAATTGAAAAAAACCCGGGTCGCAGTGCCAAAACCCTGCCGACAATATAGTGTATTTGCTAATATAGGCAGTGTGACTTTGTTATGCGAACTTAGTTGGTTTTTTGGGCAAAATAAAAATTTGGCTCCTTAATATACCCCTTAAAAGAACATTTTTTTCTCAGTTGCAATATTATTATCAATCGAACCTCTATACCAAATTATATACAACTTTCAGAAAATAATTCACAATCTGTAAACTAGTATTTTCATAAAATTTGTAAGTCCGGTCCTGTCGGCCCGATTTTATTAAAATTTTAGGAACACTTTTTAATTACTACTAAAGGGTTAAATATCAATTTTGAAACGATTCTGAGAATTTTTTCGGTATTTTGGGGCCCAAAAACATTTTTCAACCCCTAAAAACTACCCTTAAAATGGCCCGATTACGCCCATTTTAAATAGGCTTCTTGCGGTGATGGATTTCAACACGTGGGCCAAATTTCGTTAAAATCAATTAACTCTTTCGAAAGTTATTGCCCGCACATATATATATATATATATATATATATATTTTGAAAAATGTATAATCAGATCCTTTTTATGTTAATAAATTATAAATATTTTAGAGGAATTAGGATCAAAGAAATAAAAGACAAATTATTATTTCACAACGTTTCGTATTAAATTAATTTAATACGAAACGTTGTGAAATAATAATTTGTCTTTTATATCTTTGATCCTAATTCCTCTAAAATATTTATAATTTATATATATATATATATATATATATATGTATATATACGTATATAAATATATATATATATATATATATATATATATATATATATATGTATATATACGTATATAAATATATATATATATATATATATATATATATATATATATATATATATATATATATATATATATATATATATATATATATATATATATATATATACAGATATATATAAACATTTTCAAAAATGGTGCCAAAGTGTTTAGGAGGTTATGAAACGTCGAGAAATTGTGGTCCGACCCCTAGGTCCCGCCATCCGACCAACGCCGATAGTGTATGTTGCCTTATGGCAAATACACTATTGATATATGCGTAGAGTGTTGCCCTCTCTCTTGCCAGTAGTTCATTATTATGACGCAAATTATATATCTTTAAAAAAATTTTTTTTTAAAAGTTGATGTACTATACTCGAAATTCGGATCGAGAAAGTTTAATAAAGAAAAAGTAATTTTCAATAATTTATTTTTTTACCAAATCACTTAGGTAATATTCTATGGGTATCGTTGGATGAATATCTCGATGTTGTAATTTCTTTTAAACAGGGAAAAAAATATTTATAGAAACTGAAAATAACTGAGTCACAATAATTTGTAAAAATTTAGAATAGACACGAATAGGTATTTAATGGTTATGTAACACGTCATTTTTCAAGTAAAACACATGGAATGTGTATCCTGCTCCCTTATGATAACTTTGTACCGCGCAGCAGTGTCCTAACACAACCAACAATTATGTGCGACAATCAACAATAGGTTCCCCTGGGATGTTTTGTTTTCCAAACTGTGAATCACTTTTGACTTCTGAAATATACTAACTTGAAATCGTTTGATATCAATTAATTAGTCAGCTATTTTAATTTCAACAGATTTCTTATCGTTTTGGTTTTGACGAATATTCTCATACTCTACAAGTAATTCAACTATTTGTACGAGCATTTCAGTTACTATAAATAACGACTGACTGTTGGGTACTCACGAGCGCAGTTTAGTTAATTAGCACCGATGTCGTGTTTTAAGATTAATAATTAATTTATGTCATAATGATAGAGAACATTTATACAGAACTGAAAGAAATAATTATATAATTAATAAAGTGTTTTTTAAACAATTAAATTTAAATTTTAATTAAATAATTTGGAATGATTTTGAAAGTAAGTATTTAAATTACTGCACAGCAACTGAATTATTTTTTTCGAGACATTATTTTTTTATTATATAGGTACCTACATTAATAAAGTACAAACACGGAAGTTAAACAGCAATGAAATTATAGTGTGAAATAATTTTCATTTTACTTTTATATTTACTTTTTGGGTTGAATAATATATTAAAAAATGTATTCAGTCCATAGTCAAATAATTTAACTGTGACAGAGGATAAAGAATGTTTTTTCTAATAAGGCACTTTTTCAAGTAAGTTAGGATTAAAAATCGAACTATGAAAAGTCGTGGATGAAAAGCTAATGTGTAAAAGCTAGGGTATCCTTTGTACAACAAACTTTTCAGAATCGCTGGTATTGCGAAGTTGATATCGCACAGACGCCGTGAGCTTTATGCATTGAAGCCCCCAAACAGTGCAGCTGGTAGATCGATGCCCTGTCATACAAAATATAGTTGACCCAAAAGCTTATGCCCCAATTTCAATCATTAGGATAGTAAATAGGCCATGATTTAGAAAAAGTAAGAAAAACATTTTTTTATACAAAATCAAGATTTTTCCAGCCAGTTATGAAATTTTTGGAGTACCTATACAAGTAATTCAAGAATTATAAGCCGCAAAATTTTATATAATACACCTCGGCGTTAAAGTATGAATATCGGCGTATATTTTTAAAGATACTTTGACCTTAATAATACAATTTAATTTCCTACATTTGAGCAAAGAAAAAAAACACTTGAAAATATCAGTAGTTAACAATATAATAAATAAAAAAATTTAAACAATGAGAAAAAGTATTGAAAAAAAACTTTTTAAAATGAAGTTTTTATCGAAATGTACTAAAAAGTAAAAAATCTTTTTAACCGACTTCAAAAAAAGGAGGAGAGGTTTTAAATTCGATTGTATTTTTTTTGTATGTTTGTTACGCGATTACTCCGCCAATTACGAACCGATTTCAAAAATTTCAACG
Source organism: Venustoraphidia nigricollis (assembly GCA_034508555.1). Classification (NCBI taxonomy): domain Eukaryota; kingdom Metazoa; phylum Arthropoda; class Insecta; order Raphidioptera; family Raphidiidae; genus Venustoraphidia; species Venustoraphidia nigricollis. The sequence continues at coordinate 889,445 of JAVRKA010000065.1, read as the reverse complement.
CGTTGTTGTTCAGTAGGCTGCCGAATCGGTACCTTAATAGTTTTTATTAAAATCGGTTCATCCGTTTTTGAATGACATACCAAAAAAACATTTTTTATGTTTGTTCACCGATATTTTCGTCAATTGTAAACCGATTTTGATAATTATTATTATTTAATTTTACTTAAATCGGTTCAGTAGTTCTTAAAAATGTGCGAAATCAAATCCACTAAAAAGTAAAAATAAAAAACTTTGTTAAAAAAAATATTAACCTCCTTCAAAAAAGTCACAAAAAAGAAGAAAATAATGAAATTTTGAGGTCGGCGTCAATTTAGTAAAAGTAGATATTTCAAAGTTTTAGTAATTAAATTGGCGCCGATCTCGAAATTTCATTATTTTCATCTTTTTAGTGACTTTTCTGAAAGAGGTTAATATTTTTTTAAAAGTTTTTTTTAATAATTTAGATTCATAAATTATTATAAAAGCTCAGGCTATAAATTCTATGATTATTTATTAGTCACGCTTTTATAATTATGAATCTAAATTATTAAAAGATATATTTTTGTAAGTTTAAATCCTAGACTTTAATTATCTACTTGATCCTTCTTGTATCAATAATGTAGTCACACCTCGAATTTTTATTATTATTATTGTTGTTATTATTATTATTATTACTTGGTCGTCATTTTGATATCTACAGCCATTATGTTATTTCGTATTTTGAAAAACTCACAAATATCGGTTTATATAGATCGGAATCCTTAAAAAACTATCTAAAATGACAGCATCTGTCAAAGTATTACGTTTTAATAATTAAGTTATTAAAATCCGTAACGAAGAAGGCGTTGTATTTTCCAACATAACTATGACGTCAAAAAAATTGAATAACTGTATTAGAAATAGCATTTGTTTTTTCCATGCTTTTATTAGCTTCACCTGTAGGTTTGTTTGTAACGGAATTTTTGAACGTGAAATTCAACCACTTCAAAACGTCAGATTAAACTGAAACTTTGCAGACTTATCAAGGACCGATGGAGTACGATAATTTAATAAGTTTGTCTCATTATTCTGATCAGGATAAAAAAGGACTAAAAATAAAAAATAAATAATAGTTTAAGCAAACAAAAAAAACGGATATCTATGGAGAAAAATTTTGAAAAAAAGTTTTTTTGTTAGATTGATTTTATTTTATTTTTTCGTTTGAAAAACTGCGTCGATTGCCGCAAACCGCATCTCGATCAGTTGATTCGTTCGAGAGATATCGTTGAAGAACATTTTTGAAAAAAATATTTTTGCAAAATATCTTCTCAATTTTCGTTAATTTTTTTTTGTAATAGATTATTTTTTTGTGCTTGAAAAACTGTCTCGATTACCGTAAACAGCATCTCGATCAGTTGATTCGTTCGAGAGATATCGTTGACGAAATATTTCCAAAAAAGTGTTTTTTCAAGATATCTTTCCAAATTTTTGTCAGATTGATTTTTTTGCCATTGAATACTTTTTTGCGCTTGAAAAACTGCGCCAGGTGCCGCAAAGCTAATTAAAATCGATGGATTTTTTCGAGAGATATCACTTACGAAATACAGATTTCCAAAAAAGTGTTTTTTTAAAATAACTTTTAACAAACAGCGTATAGGTAAATCACATCTGAATAGATTGAAAATAGCGGGAAGTTCTAGGGATAGCCTGCAGAGTCAACCGTTTTTCAGATTTTTTAATATGCGCATCCATTAAAATCCAGCTCATTGGGCGACAGTATCATTCCATTTAAAAATATTCATATTTGACATAATATGTGGGTAAAGGTAACAATTATTATATTTACCATTCGTTTCCATGGTTACGTAATATGCTTTCACATGCAAAAATTAAGCTACCTATGTCAGCTACCTGCCTAATTTTTTTGACAGATCTTCAGAATTAAAGAATAGCTGATTTTTTTATTTTTTAAAATATTTTCAAAACTAACAAATTTAGAAAAAAAATATTAACAAAACTTTCTTGGAAAAATAGATAGAAGGCATTATGAAAAACATACTGTTATGACAGGAAAAATAACATTATAGCGCATATCTCTTCTGCACTTATGCCGCTTTATCTAAAAAAAATGGAGCTCTTTATATTGGCATATCAAACATCCTCCCAAAATTTGGTTTTAATCCGCTCATCCGTTTGACCTGTACCGTGTTCACAGACAAACAAACACACCAACAAACAGACGCACCAACAAACAGACGCACAGACTTTTTCAAAAATATGTTTTTTAGGGTTCGTACCTCAAAAGGAATAAAGGGAACCCTTATAGGATCACTCGTGTGTCTGTCTGGCACCTTGTCACTGTCAATTTGCTCCGAACGACTGGACCGATTGAGTTGAAATTTGCGACACATATGTAAGTCGGTGACCCAAACACAGACGTGTAACGTAAATAAATAAATTTTGAATATGGGGACAATTTTTGGAGAAAAATTAGGAAATTAAAAAAAAGTTTTGCAAACTGTACCGTGTGACATATCAAATGAAAGGGCTTGTAGTAAGGGTCTCAAATATATATATAAATAAATATAATAATTTTAAAATAAATAGTTTTCAAGTTATTTAAGAAAATAGATGAAAAATTGACCGCCCCCCCTTATCTCCGAAACTACTGAGCCTAAAATTTTGAAAAAATAAGGAATGTCGGGTCTCACCCATAGTTTACAGGATAACCTAAACGAAAACCTTAAGTCTTAAAGTATTCATGGAAAACGAAATAGTACGGAATCCTCTTCTTGTGAGTTCGACTCGCACTTGACCGGTTTTTTTTGGATTCGGGGGCCCTAAAAGGAAAAAAAAAATGTAAAATTTTGGAGGGTAAATTTTGAATGGTGAAATCGGCACTTCTTAGAACGAATTTGAACGCAATTCTTCGTCTGGATTTCTTTACTTTTTAATTCAAAGGCTACATTTTATTTTTAAATTAAATATACAATAATTAATAATGTGTATGTTTGTAAGTTGGTGCTCTTTCTTTTATAAAATCAATGAAGAACTGCAGCTTTGCCATCTATTCAGAAAGTTTTGAACTATAGCGAATGCACACATTTTGTTAAATACAGCCACTTATATGCTTTGCTTATACGTTTATGTAATGCAGTTGAACTATTCTCTAGAAGGGGGCAACAGAAAACCAAGAACAGTAAATGAACGACGCTCGATAATAGCACAACAGTCTTATTTATAGAGAAGCTATAAAAATGTTGAATCAGGGAAAACCGAAACCGACGCTGATTACAATATCACTTCAGAGGAATTCTGTTCACTCAGGTTTTGAAACCAATAATTCCAAATACAATTTTATAATTAGATAGATTATTAAGGATGCCATCACGTTACTTATTGTATTAATTTCTTTTTCTTCGGGATTTTTTTTACCTAGACATTTCCAGAATTTTTGGTCTGGCTGTTTGTGTTTGTCATCACATGAAAACGACTAGACCGATTTTGATAACACTGTTAACTCTGTCAATTATTGATAGCTAAAATTGGAATAGTAATTATAATTAAAATTGGTTCATTTCAAAATTGCATGAGACGACCAAAATTAACGTTCACGCGAGAGAAGTCACGAGCTGTAGCAAATTAATAATATCTAACCCATAATCCCCCAAAGTTTTAAAACTTAATCAAAACGTGATTAAGTATTGGGAGGTATGGAGCAATACCTCCTGCACTCGCAATTGGATTTTGAGCTTCCCCACTTAAAATTCTAAATTGTTTTTTGGTAGCTTTGAATATTTTTAGATTTGTTTTTGGGATACCTGCAGACTAAAGCTAAAGCTGACGAAATAAATTTAGTTTAATTGCAGAAGCTGTTGTTTCAGAAGCTGTTCCGTTTTTGTGTTTTTTACGATGGAAAAGTTATGTTTTGGTTATTTTAATAATTAAAGAATTACATAAAATTTCACCAACATATTTTTTATGGCAATTTTTTTCCTAGTCGGATCTAAAATATTTCGGACGTCATTTATAACATAGAAAATGCCTGCAGAATTAGATTCTTCCTCTGAAAAAATACGCAGTGTTACTTAAAAATAGCTGTGGACGCTTAGAAGCCCCCAAAGTTTTCAGTTTTTAACTTAAAATGTCAAAAAAACCAAATTCGTGGGATTTTCGCGTCGGCGTCGACACGCTGCATATTATGTAGATATATTTATATTTCTAATATAATTTATTATAATACCTATAGTTTATACCCAGGGACACATCTAGGTTTTTCGACGCCTAGGGTTTATTGAAATCCGATAGAGCACGATTTTGTCAAAATAAAAATTTAAAAATCACCCAAAAAATATTAAATTCACCCAAACATTTGTCAAAATTCACGAAGTTTTTATTCGTGAGATTTTGTCTAAAATCTACATTTTTTGAGACTAGTTAAAAAAAAGAACGGCTGGAACGATTTTGATTATATTCCTTTCAGAGCATTAATTCGCGTCGACTTACATCTTAGAAAGAAATGACCACGTATGTATAGTACATACATACGCACAAACACACACACAGGCAGAGAGAGGAGATTTTGAAAATAATTGAGAAACAGTGAAGTACCTATAATCTTGAAATATAGATATAAAAATTTGCTGAACATTTTGGTTTTCATTTTCGGTCCTAATGTACTATGGGAATATGTTAATAAAACAATTTTTGTGGCCCTTAATAGTTGCTGGCTCAGGGCTTATACCCTATTAGTCCACATGTAGATTCGCATCTATACCTATAGTACTTATATCATTGATCATTCTCCAGGAGAAGAAGTAGTATAAAATTATAGAAAATAGCGTGACGACGCGACGTGGCGTAGTACATTTGACATCTATCAAATTTCGAGTGAGTACCTATACTTATTATGTAAGTCCTTCGAGAGGTCGTCAGAGATCAGCGAACTTTGATTAAACGCTGAGATCGCACGGTTAGACATATCTTTTCTGACGGATGTCCGTACGAATAGGTAACTGTAAATTATTATATCCAATAAGTCACATTCAGCATTATAAACAAGTAACAATATATATTGACAGCTATCTATAAAAACCCGGGTCGCAGTGCCAAAACCCTGCCGACAATATAGTGTATTTGCTTGTATAGGGCCGTGTGGTTTTATACTTTTATTATGTGAAATTAAGTTTGTTTTTGGGCAAAATAAAAAATTTAACCCCTTAATACACCCCTTAAAATAACATTTTTTTCTTAATTGTAATATTATTATCAATCTAACGTCTACACCGAATTAAATACACTCTTCAATAAATAAGTCACTATCTGCAAACTAGTGTTTTCATAAAATTTGTAAATCCGGTCCTGTCGGGCCGATTTTATTAAAATTGTGAGGACACTTTTTAATCACTACCAGAGGGTTAAATTTCAATTTTGAAACGATTCGGAGAATTTTTTCGGTATTTTGGGGCCCAAAAACAGTTTTCAACCCCTAAAAACTACCCTCAAAATAGCCCGATTAGGCCCATTTTAAATAGGCTTCTTGCGGTTATGGATTTCAACATGTGGTCCAAATTTCGTTGAAATCAATTAACTCTTTCGAAAGTTATCGCGCGTACACACATATATATATATATATATATATATATATATATATATATATATATATATATATATATATATATATATATATATATATATATATATATATATACACGTATATAAATATATATATATATATATATATATATATATACATATATATATAAACATTTTTAAAAATGGTGCCAATGTGTTTAGGAGGTTATGAAACGTCGAGAAATTTTGGTCCGCCCCTAGGTCCCGCCATCCGACCAACGCCGATAGTGTATGTTGCCATATGGCAAATACACTAATAATCATAAGCGAACGAATGAATGACCAGTAAGTTTCTCTTCCTGTATTGTACTTATGTCGCAATAAGATGTGAATAATGTTGTTGTATAGGTTGATATATTATTTAAACAATTCATGCTTTGTTGTGAGCAGTGTTGCCAGACGTCCCGATTTTGGCGGGACGTCCCGATTTTTAATTCAAAATTAAATGTCCCCGCTTTTCGGGGATAACTCAACCGCGCGTAAATAATTATTCTCTTATTTTAAGTTGCAATTTGTAACACTCACTCCTCAGACTATTGTTTGAAACGCCATATTTTTCTAATGAATAAAACTTTTTTGTTTTTGATTTCTGTTTTTTTATTTTTTTTATTCAGAAGACGAATAAGACTCAACTATTTAACAGTAGGGTAAATCTGATTTTAAATATCATATTTTTATTAAAATACATTTTCTATGGCTATTTTTGCTATCTATTGTCACGTAAACGTAATTTGAACTCAAATAAAAAGATAAATATTTAAAAACTTCTGATTATATACGTTTTTTTACTATGTCCCGTTTTCGACGAAAGAATCCCGCTTTTTTCACTCAAAAAGTTCCAAAATCCCGACTTGGCAAAAAAAATATCTGGCAACGCTGGTTGTGAGTAACAAAATAAAAATTTTATTTTTTAAATTGACATGTAAATATTGCAGCTCATTCAAAATATCAAGTTTAAAAATTATTAATTGTTGACTTTTAACTACGTAACTTAGCTAGGCGTGAGCGTTAAATGTATTTGCAAATTCGCTCGCTTTAATGTCGGATTTTTAGGAAATCTCGTTCGTCTACTGTCGGATGAAGATTTTTTATTTTATAAGTTTTGATACTAATTGATAGTACACCAATTTTCATCAAAATCAGTTCAGTCATTCAAATATTCGCTAAAATTTTCGTTGTGATTTGAAACAAATAATGAAACATGTGCAAAATAGACCGATTTTGCACTGATATTTTACGAAGTCAATTTGTTGAATCATTTTAATAACTTTTTATTTATTTATTTATTTATTTATTGTAGATTATAGACGCTCGACAGCTTAGGTCATTAGCAGGGGCGTAGCTACCGCCGTATATGCCGTATCAATTATACGGGGGCCTCGGGCCACGGGGGCCCCCAACGTGCGTAAGCAAAAATTAATAAAAACTTCCCAATTTTTTTTTTATTTCAGAAATGACAAAAGTCAAAAAAAGCAATTTCTTTTTTTCCCGCGTAAAGCTTGCGATCAAAAGTTGGCAACACCCTACATCGGTTACCGCGGGCTGCGGGATTTCCCCGTTTAAGTCATTTACTTCACGGGGGAAGGGCCCCCAAACAAATTTTTATACGGGGCCCCGCCAAGGCACGCTACGCTTCTGGTCATTAGCGTCTTAATTAACTACGTCATCACAAAATATCCATATGGGTAATGTGAAATTCGAAGTCACGACCGCTTGATTTAAAGATCAGCACGCTGACATCTTAATAACTAAATTTCATCAAGCGTAGATATAGTAGAACTTTAACGGACGCCATTTCTTATGACGAGTACGCAGCAATGTAGGGGCGGAGTCTTTAATCCAGCATCCTAACGGGTCCAGCCCGCTAACATTCTCTCTGTTTACTTGCTCAACGAATCACAGCGCACGACGATCGTTTCTGATCTCGTTGAAATCTGAACTCAACGGCTGCTGTGCTGTTGTATAGATTGAACATGTCTTTCTGTTGGTTCTTTATCAACACTCTAGAAATTAATAGCTTTATTAACAGCTTGATGCATCTGTGACGTCGCTCGTCCTCGATTCGTAATAATGGGAAATCTGCTCCTTCTTCATGATATGACTTGATATAACGATTTGTAGATACATAAAAATATAATTAAATGTACGCCGACCTCAAAATTTATTATTTTACGTTATTTAATGGCTTTTTCGAAGGAGGTTCAATTTTTAAAAGTAAAACTGCATTAGTCGCATAACTCAGTCGGACAATCTTTTCAAACGGAAATCATTTAGACGAATAGTCATTACATTTTTTTTTTGCACATCTATTCCATATTATTTCACTAATTCCAAATAAATAGACCCGAAAAATATTTTCAAAAAATCCTAAAAACACTATTATTGCAGTCTTTTTATAAACATTAAGAGCACTGTGGTTGGAACAAAATAATAAAAGAATAGTTTAGTGTTTTGCTGAAGATGGGAGCTTAGCTCTCGAAATGTACATCCACTGAATAAATCTGTTGTGGTAAGAAGTAACTATTCTTTTAATTTTATTGTTCCAACCACAATGATGCTCTTAATATTTATAATTAATTATTTTTTTTTTTAAATAACTAACATTGTCCTCAGCAGCAAAAGTGTTGGTTGGTGACTATATGATAACGGAATTGTAAAACGTGGGTAATTTTTGAGAGCTGATCGTTTCGTTTAAGAATTGCAGACATATTTATTATTATCGATATACCGTATTTAGTCTCTCAACTGTATTTCTTTGTGTAGACTGACATTCTTATTCAGAGGTAATAAGGACAAATGGAGGACACCTACACCGCTTCTTACTGTGAGAAAGTTGACCGCATCTGAACATTTCCTACTCTATACTATACTATAAATTCAAAATTTAAGGGGTGAGTCATACGTTCATACTTCACAAAGTATTACAAGTGGGAAATGTTTCATTGCTCTGCCACTCCATTAAGCGACCTATATAGCGTACTATAATGATGACTAACTTTAAATTTTGGTACCTTAATATACACAATTTGAAAAATTTAAGAGCTCTGCTATAAGAGCGAATGCCGTACTACGGTGATGTTAGTGGGGTAGGCACTTGTCTCGAGGGCAGGATAATAAACCTTTCGTTTGTGACTATTCTTTGAATCTTTGTATAGTGATTCAGATGGCCCAGTGTTTTTTTTTTGCGTAAGCGGCGGACTATAAAGCACGACTTATATATAGAATCGGCGGATTAAATAACTTTGTATTATACTGGGTTTTCCAATAGGGACTGTAGGATGTTGAATTTTAATATATTGTAAACGAGCCATATTTTTTTCTATCTGTCACTTGATTTGACAAGTAGAAGGTACAATTTTAACCACGGAGGAGATTACACTTTAACAATGCTTTTTTATAATGCAAGCTTATTATGAAAATCAACGTTCTATAAAAAAAACATTTCGTAAAATACGTGATTTTTCAAAGAAAAGCATCACTAGTGACGAAGCACATTTTCGATTGAATGGACAAGTAAATAAATAGAATTGTCACATCTGGGGTGAAGAAAATCGTCGAATAGTTCAAGAATAACCATTATATAGTGAAAAAGTTACTGTTTGGTGTGCGCTTCGGAACCAAGGAATCATCGATCCGTACTTCTTTGAAAATGAAGATAGTCACGCAGTTATTGGAGAATGTTATAACCGAATGATAAATGAATTTTTATGACCTGAACTTGAAAAAATCGATACCTCTGATCTTTATTTTCAACAAGACGGTGCTACGTGCCTTACGACTCGTGTAAACATTGCATTGTTACTAACAAAGTTGAATGGACGTTAAATCTCAAGATATGGAGACATCAATTGGCCAGCGAGATCGTGCGATTTAACTCCATTAAATTTTGGAGTTATTTAAAAAGTAGAGTATATAGAAAATAATCATCGAACTATCCAAGACCTTAAAACCCACATTTGAAATGAAATACGCGGAATTGAAGAGCTGATGCTGCAGCGAGTTGTTGAAAATTACGACATACGAGTCACCGCTTGTCATGAAAGTCGTGCTGGACATTTAAAGGATATTGTTTTTCATGTTTAATTTTAATGCATCAAGCTATTTTATAATAAAATTTTAAAAAATCTTGAAGAAAGTATATATTTAAGAAAAAAACTTCCTACAGACTATAGTCCTTTTTGGATAACCCTATATATAATTAATCAATTCGTTAAAAACAGAAGATTACAATGTTTGTCAGATTTAACAGACAGAGCTGCTCCTGGCATGTCCGAAACAATTACCTACATTATCAAATCAAGTATTTCTCTTCTGGAGTGAAGTTTTTAAAATTGTAATAGACAGCTCATTTTGTAAAATTGACTGATTGAATAGTGTAAATGTCAATTGCATGAAGTGAACAAAAAAAAATCGAATTTTAAGACAACCTTACTCGAGCTTGGGTCGAAACAGTGCTCGGATGCCATCACGGCCCGAGCGAGACCCGATCTCTCTGCTTGTCTTTGTATCACATAAATAAATACAGTCAATGTGTCCACAGATACAGTTCATTCTCGTTGTACTATAATAATATCTACTGACCAGGCATGGTCTAGCGAATTAACTCTGGTCAATTAAAATATTGTTATACAGAGGTATGGCTTGAAAAATGTTTTAAATTACACCTTAGATTTCTTTCGGATCAAAATTATATTAATACGCTTCGATTGACACTCTACCGAAGTCGATATAATTTTTTCCTCGCGAGATTTAAGTGCAAAATCTACTTTTGTTAAAAAAAGAACGGCTGAATCGATTTGGAAAAAATCCTTTTAGATCATATTTACGTTAATATACGCGTCAATTGGCACCACAATGAAGTCAAGTTTACTTTTTATTCTCGAGATGTCGCGCGTCTTAGAAAGAAAATAGTGTAGTAACCTTGGAACATAAATTTTCGGACATTCGGCAGACTGTAATCAAACTTATGATCTGTAACGATCAATTCTGCATAAATATAATATTGTCTGTAACCGCGCTGGGTAGAGGTAGTGGTGACAGCACTAGACTCGCATTCGGGAGGTACCGGGTTTGAATCCCGGCGGGGGCAGATATGGCTGGGACTTTTTCCTACTGCCTCTCGCCGAGAAACGGTAATTCCTGTACCGGCCATCTTGATTGAGATTTTCCATGGTTTCCCTCAATTAATTCCAGATAAATATCGAGATGGTTCCTTATTTGAGGCCATGGCCGATTACCTATCAAACTCCTAGTTCAAAAATTACCTACCTTATCCTAATTTCCTATAATTCCTTCATTCGCCCATTGCTATTACATAAGTTGAAGTTGTGAAAAATGTAAAACGGGAAGTGGTAGATGAAAAAATAGTAATAGTGCGAATGGCGTCTGTTATGACATAAAGTTCGTGAAACGGACGTTAAACGCATTAGTATTATTATTATTATAATATTGTCTGTAGACAAATTGACTCGATCGTGCTTCTAGAAAAAGATACTCCGATTTCAATAGACTGCCTTAGTTCACGAAAACACAGTAAAGAAAACACGACTATAATATACCTGCAACAATGTCGACATGCACAATTATACACTGAAGACTAGTGTTCAACTATCTGCATATTGATTCGGCTGCTATTTGTGTCTATTAACTGTTTGCCGATATTCTTGCAAGAAACTAAACTATAGTATACTTAATTAATTTTGTAACGTCGCCTTAGAAACCAAAAACTAAAATGTGATGTCTTGTTCAACCGCTGTATTATTATGTTCTTTATTGCGTTTTTAATTGATATTACATATTTTCATAAAAAAAACGGTCAAGTGCGAGTCGAACTCGCGAAGAGAGGGTTCCGTACTATTTCGTTTACCGTGAGTACTTTAAGACTTAAGATTTTCGTTTAGGTTTTCCTGTAAACTATGGGTGGGACCCGATATTCCCTATTTTTTTCAAAATTTTAGTCTCAATAGATTCGGAGATATGGAGGGGGGGCGGTCAATTGTTAATCTATTTTCTTAAACAACTTGAAAACTATTTATTTTAAAACTATAAAAACATATATATTTGAGATCCTTACTATAAGCCCTTTCATTTGATATGTCACATGGTACAGTTTGCCAAACTTTTTTTTTAATTTCCTAATTTGCCCCCCAAAAATGACCTCCTTGTTCAAAATTCATTTGTTTGCGTTACATGCCCGTCTTATGGTCACCGACTTAGATATTATACGAGTATCTGTACCAAATGTTAACTCAATCGGTCCAGTAGTTCGGAGGAAATTGGCTGTGACAGTAAGACGGACAGACACACAAGTGATTCTATAAGGGTTTCGTTTTCTCCTTTTGAGGTACGGAACCCTATAAAGAAAAAAAACACCATAAACCGTACTTTTTATCTCATAATAATCTCTTTAAGACTAGAAGCTTAGTCATGATAGAGTTTTAGTGGAAATTACACGAAGCTCACTGCAGATATTAAACGAATATTGACTGTTCAGAAGACGATACCTATCAGAGTACAGAAACGTCAGTAGATTTTAAAAACCCGGGTCGCAGTGCCCAAACCCTGCCGACAATATAGTGTATTTGCTAATACAGGCAGTCTGGTTTTATTACATGAACTTACGTTTGTTTTTGGTCAAAATAAAAAATTTAACCCCTTAATACACCCCTTAAATTAATAGTTTTTTTCTTAATTGCAACATTACTATCATCGAACATCTACACCAAATTAAATACACCTTTCAGTAAATAACTCACTATCTGCAAACTGGTGTTTTCATAAAATTTGTAAATCCGGTCCTGGCGGGCCGATTTTTTTCCAATTTCGGGAGCACATTTTAATTGCTACTAAAAGAGTAAATTTCAATTTTGAAACGATTCTGAGAATTTTTTCGGTATTTTTAGGCCCAAAAACTTTTTTCAACCCCTAAAAACCACCCTTAAAATGATCCGATTGGGCCCATTTTAAATAGGCTTCGTGCGGTGATGGATTCCAACATGCGTATTAAATTTCGTTAAAATAAATTAACTCTTTCGAAAGTTATAGCCCGCTCGTATATATATATATATATATATATATAAATATATATATATATACATATATATATAATTTTTCCAAAAATGGTGCCAAAGTGCTTAGAAGGTTATGAAACGTCGAGAAATTTTGGTCCGACCCCTAGGTCCCGCCATCCGACCGACGCCAATAGTGTATGTTGCCATATGGCAAATACACTAATAATCAATATTACTTCATTTATTGATCCTGCACCACGGAGATCATCCTTTAAATTTCACAATACAATTCAAGTAACACAGTCTACTCTAAATTAATTTTAGAGTCTAACATACGATTTATTTGGAAATTTTCTCGGTTAAAAGATGATATGCATGGAGCGTAATGTCCCATCAATCACCGACAGTTGTATGTAACATATTGGAATCTTCTATCTTTGAAGTTTCCTCACAGTAATACAAATACTCCATTCGTAAACTAGGCTCATCAGTCACCAACCCATTCACCTTTTTATATTAACTCTGCGTTCTTCATTTCACAACACAAATTATTACAGAATCCTCGTTATTCGGGTTCTTTTTGCTAACGATAATTGCATAAAACAGATCCAAAGATGAATCAAATATGGAACGTTTCCATTGTTGAACGGACATGTTCCACTGTTTCACTGTCGGAATATTGATATGTTAAGTTGGTTCCATAATGTGATATGAGACGGTTCATTTTTTGATCATTTCTGTCTTCCATTCAGCATCTTTCATTCGAAGTGAAACGTCTGAATACAAAATGAAACAATAATGAAAAATGAATTCATTAATGAACCGATCCAATAACGTTAGATATTGGCATTAGGCATGATTCATTCGCACTTGGAATGAATGAAAAATGAAACGTCTGAATGCAAGAAGGAACATTCATTCGGATTCGAGCATTTTGTCTCGCGTCTTGTAGCGAATAGACTTGGCACTACAACACCTCATAGTGAATATATTCTGTCTGTGTATGAGACAAAATGGTATTTAAGTGGAACGACCAAAACATGCTGCTGTTATTGGAGTATTTCAAAACTTATCAATGTCGTTGGAGCCACAACTCGACAAATACGTAGACAGAACAATACGGACAAATTCTATAAAATATCTAATTAATGATTTAAACTTAGACTTTGCTTCTTCGATCAAATGATCACAAATCAAACGAATTCTAAAGCGCACAACTTCATTCGATGACATCTTCGAGGAAAAGACTAGATGAACGTTCATTTCTATGTCATTCTGTCTGTGCAGTGTGAACGCGGATTGAAACAAAAATGAACATTCAATCAAATGAATATTCATTCGGAATGAACCGTCTGATCTCACCTTAAGGAAAGATAGGAAACATCTCAGACGGAAAACATGGTTCCTTGAGCTATACATGTCTGGAACTATTCAAGTCTAATAATAATTCATAACGCCTTCATGGAAAGAAAGGAGACACATTGGAAAGCATCTTCGTATATTGGGCACAATTATTGCACGTTTTCTCCTCCAATAATGGCCGCCGCCATATAATAACAGTATGATCAGTAAAGACGTCTCATATTTGTTTGTATATATGTACATCTAATACGGCCAGCGTGTTTAAAACACGACTGTGTGTGATGGTGGCCGGCCGAGGACCGTTATGTGTCAGGAATACGTGCTCTGAATGATGATACATCCTTGTATAAGGCTGGAGGAAAGTCGACACTTTCCGTGACTTATTAATTCTTATGCGAGTTTGGTTCGTTTGACACTAAATAATAAAAACTCGGGTCGCAGTGCCAAAACCCTGACGACAATGTACTGTATTTGCTAATACAGGCAGTGTGATTATAATAAACAATATTATATGAATTTGTTTTTGTAGAAAATAAAATTTAGCCCCTAAATCCACCCCTTGGAATGACTTGATTGGGCCCATTTTAAATAGGCTTCATGCGGTGATGGATTCAAACGTGTGGACCAAATTTCTTTTAAATCAATTAAGATATATATACATATTATAAACATTTTCAAAAATGGTACCAAACTGTTCAGGATGCTATGAAACGTTTAGAAATTTTTGTCCGACCCCTAGATCCCGCCATTCGAACGACGCCAATAGTGTATGTGACATATATGGCAAATATACTAACAAACCATACATTTAGAAATCATATTTATAACATTTTTGCGGAGTTTTTTGTGGGAATTACAGCTTTAAATTTAGTTGAAAACAAATGGAATTCTTATAAAACTAGAATAAATTAAGGCTGGACCTCGTGTCAAGAACTCAGCATTAGATGTATATTTAACTCTTACTTCTGCACTATGTAATGCAAATAGCATGGTATTGTATACCAAACAACGTTCATACAGTTCGGCCATCGCCGGTCGAACTGTATAATTTCGCTCATTTACAAAGTGGACTTCCCGATCACGGACTAGAATTACTGTTTACCAGATTCTATAATATGTAAATTTTCTGTAAAAAAATTTCATTTCACTTCACTATTGTGTAGTGCAAACTACCCGATCATATTAGTATAATTAAATTTTACTGTGTAATTTTTTAATATTGCATAAGAAGTTGCACTTCCTTCGAGTTTTGCGACACACGTAATTCTTTTGAAAAGCGCATAATCAAAATAGAAATCAAATGCGATGGATCGGCCACCGTGGACCAGTATTCTGTTTTTTACATAAAAATACAAAATCAAATATTTATTTATATGAAACTTTGGAAGTTAGAAACAAATTTCCAGTCAATTAGGCGACATGACTATTCCAACTTAAAAAATATTGATATTTGATATAATAAATAATATAAAATTTCTGTTAAAGCGTGCGGCGACGCGGGTAACGACTAGTTATAAGTATTTACATGCAAAAATTAACCAAAGCATGCTTGCCAGCTACCTAATTAATTTATTTTTGACAGATCTTCAGATGAAAAGTATACATCTGATTTTTTTATTTTCAAAATTTTTCCGAAACTATGCAGCTTAGGAAAAATATTTTCTACAACACTTTCTTAGAAAAATAAATATAATAATAAACCATTATAAAAAGTATGCAATCATTAGACAAAAAATCAACATTATAGCATATATCTCTTCTGCGCATGCGTCGATTTTATCTTCATATTTGTACACTAAATATCTTCCCAAAATTTGGTTTCAATTGGTTCATCCTTTTGATCTATATATCGTGTTCACAGACAAACCGACCAACAGACAAAGATAAACAGACTTTTTTCCAAAAATAAGTTTTTTGAACTCTGAAAACCTCAAAACGAAAAACATTGTAAAATTTTGAAAAGTGAATTTTGACCTAAATTAGTACCCCCCTCCCACTTGTGGAGTTGGAGCACGCTACAATTCAGTTCAATCAGTTCATATTAATTTGAACAATCGCAAAAATTAAAAGTACCCACCTAGGTATATAAATAAGTAAACTAGCGGCCCAGTCCGGCTTCGCCCGGGTGTAAATATAATACATAGGATATAAAAGATGAGAATCATTATCATTAAATTCTCAACGTGTATTGAATTTGCGCGAATTCAAACGCTTTTATTTGTGAATGTTCAAAAATCGAAGAAAAATCTTATTTCCCAAAAAGAAATTAAAAAAAAAACTTGGAACGTGTCGTGGGACACGCGTTTGGAACGAAGTCCCTTTCGTATAAGACGTTTTTCGTAACGCGTTTTATATAATCTAAAAACACCCGGTATAATCTAAAAACATCTGGTATAATCTAAAAACACCCGGTATAATCTAAAAACATCCGGTATAATCTCAAAACACCCGGTATAATCAAAAAACACCCGGTAAAATCTAAAAACACCCGGTATAATCTAAAAACACCCAGTATAATCTAAAAACACCCGGTATCTCCGTATACCAGTTTTTCGTGACATTTTTGTCTTACGGTATAGCCTATGTTACTCAGGGTGAATGTAGCTTTCTAATAGTGAAAGCATTTTTTAAATCGGCACAGTAGTTTTTGAATTTATTCATTACATACACACAAAAATACAAATCTTTCCTCTTTATAATATTAGTGTAGACAAAGATGAATTCAACATTCTTGACACCCCACCCGAATCGATCGAGTCTTCTCGCTTTGGAAAGCAGCTTCTTTGAATTCCAATCTCGCACTTGTAAATTATTTGGAATGCATGGACACACGCCTTTATAATTCAAAATCAAAAATGTCTTCAGCATGCGCAGGTTCAACAAACCATCCCACTAAAGCATTGCACAACCATCCATCTGTCCATTCAACCATCTGTATACCACATCTCCATACCAAAACATCGTGCTATGTCGCGGGTTCCTTGACCATAAAACATAAGGATAGTCGATGCTTCTTACGGTTTGTGTCGAAAGCTAGTCGACCAGATCGATAACTACCGAATTAAAAGATATTACTAATCATATTTTGTGATATTATTTAAATTATTCAACAGTACCAAAAGAAATTTAAGAAGTGCATTATCCTTTCTAAACTATAAATGCTCGACAACAGAGGTCATAAGAGTTTGACCACTCAGGGAAAAAATCGTGATGTAGTTAACTTCTAGGGATCCGTGCATGTTGACTGGCAGATTCTTTAATGCACGCATGGACCCTGATGACGTCAGTTATTGAGCGTCTATCTACAGTATAACCTTAATATAACGAACCTCAATATAACGATTTCCTCGATTTAACAAATTTTTCGAAATCCCCTAGAACTGTTCGTAAGAGTTAATGCAAAATATACCTTTACATTACGAATACTTTTTGTCAAAAACCTCTTTGTAACGAATTCTAAGTCATTGTAGAATTAAATAGACAGTGTAATTTACCTCTATTTAGCGATTTTTGTCAACTCATAACCTTTACATACCGCACAGCTATCCTACCAATCAATCACACACAATTTCACTATAACAACAACAGTTCATGTCTCGACAGGTTCAGGCACGTTAAATTTGTCGTAAGACAATCATTATTGTTTGATGTAAAGTAATGTAAACACTGCTGTTGGTCACTGTTGTTAGTAAATTTAAAGTTGCAGCGGCTGAGATACGAAAAATGTGTTCCTTAACGGTCGCAGAGAAATGAAAAATCATTAAGTATGTAGACGAGAATCCTACAAAGAAAAATTAGACATCACTAAAGTGTTCGAAATTCCCGCAAGTACACTGACCACAATTTTAAAGTTTAAAAGATAAGTTTTCAGAAGAAAATGGGTTTTCTTACCTTGTTAAAACGAATCTTAGACCAACCTAACATCTATATAACTAACTTCATTATAACGAACTACTTGGTATAACGAATATTTTCTAATTCCCTTCAGTTTTGTTATATCAAGGTTGTACTGTATCTATTATTAACTTAAGTTTGGAGAAAATTTTAGCAGGAGGCTATAAAAAATCAGTCCCGTATTTTTAATGATTATAATCATTAAACATACGGGACTGATTTTAATTGATGTTGAACAGGACTTTTCAAGTGAGAGAAAGAGAGAGAGAACGAGACTGTCGATTATAGACGCTCAACAATTGAGGTCATCAGCGTCTATGAGACTTGTTCCAATCGTGGTAAAGGACAAATGAACAGAGTGTTTTGCTGTCCGACTGTTTAAAGCGTTCTTGTGCAGACTACGAAGACAGAAAACATACGCGGTACAAAACAACTAATGTTAGCTCTCCGTCAGTAGGTATACAACATTTATGCGTGATAAGCATGCGAATAACGCATCTTTTATTTTCTGATTGCACTCGCAGAATTCAATTGAACTTTCTGGTTGGCCATTGATACATTCAGAGACGAATTCAGTTAAATCAATGTTGAATGAAATCCGCATCTAACACGAACACTTTTGGTAAGTATCAAGTTTATCCATTATGTGGTCAACTAGATTAGTAATGCCAAAATTTACAATGCTATACCATGCTTCATTAAAAATATTGCATCCCTTAATAATTTTAAATCTGCATTGAAAAACTACCTGATTGAAAGATGTTTTTATAATTTACAGGAATTTTTTAATGTTTAATTTTTATCTTTGTACATGACTATGTTTCATACTCTCGTGAGTTTTCTGAAACTTAATAAATTATTATTATTATTATTATTAAATATAAAATAATTATTTAAATACTTTTGAAGTTTATCTTCTTTAGCGATGTATCTGTTTGAAAAAAGTAAGAAATCGAGGGGAAGTAGAATTGGCAAATAAAGGGGAAGTTAGTTTGTCTCCTAAATTACATGGAACTGACAAGGACAGAAGTTTATAGTGTGTTGCTAAGTGTGTGTAATAATAATAATAATGCGTTTAGCGTTCGTTTCTCGACTTTATGTCATAACAGACGTCATTCGCACTATTACTATTTTTTCATCTACCACTTCCCATTAATTTCTACATTTTTTACAACTTCAACTTATGTAATAGCAATGGGCGAATGAAGGAATTACAGGAAATTAGGATAAGGTAGGTACTTTTTGAACTAGGAGTTTGATAGGTAATCGGCCATGGCCTCAAATAAGGAACCATCTCGATATTTATCTGGAATTAATTGAGGGAAACCATGGAAAACCTCAATCAAGATGGCCGGCACAGGAATTACTGTTTCTCGGTGAGAGGCAGTAGGAAAAAGTCCCAGCCACATCTGCGCCCCCGCCGGGATTCGAAACCTAGTATATTTCCCGAATGCGAGTCTAGTGCTGTCACCACTACTCTATCCAGCTCGGTTATAAATTGAATTGGAAAAAACAAATTCGCAAAATTTGAAAAGAACTATGTATGATTACCCAAACTTTTTCTCCGTGACTTTTTCCACAGAAAAGATTAAATATTATTAATTAGTTTCACATAAAAAAATTAAATTTGGGGATAATATTAAAAACTAAAGAAGCTAAACTCCTTATGTGAGCTATAAGGGTGAGGCTCATTATAATTTTTGTTTTTTAATATACCACGTTTTTAAAACGGACTAAAAAGTATAAAATACTTTCTTCTATAGCCTAATATATAAGCGTGGGTTGTAAACTCTATGTGATATTTTCTTAGTCACAGCCAGGGGCGTAGCTACCGCCGTATATGCCGTATCAATTATACGGGGCCCCCGGGCCACAGGGGCCCCCAACGTGCGTAAGCAAAAATTAATAAAAACTTCCCAATTTTTTTTTTATTTCAGAAATGACAAAAGTCAAAAAAGCAATTTTTTCCCGCGTAAAGATTGCGTTCAAAAGTTGGCAACACCCTACATCGATTATCGCGGGCTGCGGGATTTCCCCGTTTAAGTCATTTACTTCAACGGGGGAAGGGCCCCCAAACAAATTTTTATACGGAGCCCCGCCAAGGCACGCTACGCTTCTGGTCACAGCCCACGCTTTTATAATAGACTAGGAAAAATTATTTGTTTGTCCGTTTTAAAAACGCGGTATATTGGATTTTTATTTTATTTAAATAAATATTTTTGTGCTATTAAGTCATGTGGGTGTGAAATTTTGAAGTTTCAAGTATCTAGCTCACCGGGAAGTACTTTGTGCACCCGGAGAAGACCCAGGCCGGTCAGTTAGTTTCCGTAATATTATATTGTCATGGAAACTACACACGTATGCAAAATTTCAACTCAATCGGTTAACAAGACGTGGGTGAAAATTCAAAAGTGTGATTTGTACCCCGACGAACCGAGCCGATCAGCTAATTATCATTATATTCTATTATCATCGGAACTGCATATGTGGCCAAAATTTAAACTCAAAAGTAGATGAAAAATCGACAGCAATATAGATTTCAACGGGTGAATAACGGGAACCTACAGAAAGCACTTAGAAGGTCATCAACTAGTAGACTGTAATCTTAAGTAAAATTATGTATCAACATTAATCATAGTCCGGTCCTGTGCATGGAGTTTGATCACCGTTGTCTTACCGACATAGATCGGTCATTGGCCATGCTGATGCCAGTAAAACTACCATTGTTTTGTATTTTTGATGACATGTAGAAAAATATTTGGTATTTGATGCGTAACTTTTTTTATTACCTATATTTTTTAAACTTAAGTCAATAATTCTACGTGACATCTGCGTTGTAATCACATACTGTAACGCAATCTTTTGCGTGATTTTTTGACTTCTTCTGAATTCTCAATACTCTGTAAATTACACAATTTTGTTAATCTAAACTAAATACAAATTGCTCCATTTCGAATAGTGATCTAGAACCCCAAAGCCAGCCTATTATTGTATCCAGAAAAAATATTTAGCCTTTCAGCCTTTAAATGACCGGCATTACCGTTGCAATGAAATAAAAATTAATTATGAGTTATGACCAAATGAAAATTCGACTAAATCATGGGTCCGTCACTAATTTGAGTAAACATTTGAGCCATTCATTTTCTGACCACCATTCTACACCATAAAATCAAATATTCTGCTACTTTATAGTCGTACTAACTAATATAAAAACTGGTTTCATGCCAAATTAATAAATTGCCAGTTATCTGAAGAGAATAAACGAAGAAAAAAACTTGCACCCAATTAAGAGAATTATTGTGGAGTTTATTAATTTTAATAACGAAATAACAGTGCAGATAATATTATTGTACGTACACAAACAGTATCAACCTATGTAATATGTTGTAATGCACCGGTAACTATCAGAGATAAATCGTTAGCACGAAGATACCAACGTCTCGCACCGATGTGCCCAAGAATGAAGTTGGGTTCAGTCAATTAATTACTGCACCAACTTTACACGTTACGTTCGAGACTCTGTAATAATATTGACAGTTTCTATAGACCTACTAGGTGAACTATTAGGAGATCATACTGCAATTTTCTCCATCAAGAGGCGATTTTAGCACAATCAGTAAACAGCTGTATATCTTGGAGATTAATACTGAAAACTTGACCGGAACTTCGTCACGGAAATCTTTTCTCTGGAAAAAGTCACGGAGAAAAAGTTTGGGTAATCATACATAGTTCTTTTCAACTTTTTACGAATTTGTTTTTTCCAATTCAAATTATAACCGAGCTGGATAGAGTAGTGGTGACAGCACTAGACTCGCATTCGGGAGGTACGGGTTCGAATCCCGGCGGGGGCAGATGTGGCTGGAACTTTATCCTACTGCCTCTCGCCACGAAATGGTAATTCCTGTACCGGCCATCTTGATTGAGGTTTTCCATGGTTTCCCTCAATTAATTCCAGATAAATATCGAGATGGTGCCTTATTTGAGGCCATGGCCGATTAACTATAAAAACCTAGTTCAAAAGTGACCTACCTTATCCAAATTTCCTATAATTCCTTCATTCGCTCATTGCTATTACATAAGTAGAAGTTTTAAAAAATGTAGAAAATTTCGGGAAGTGGTAAATACAAAATAGTAATGGTGCGAATGGCGTCTGTTATGATGTAAATTATTGTTATTATCAATTCAAATTGTATATTTTTTCAAAAGTATACAGCAAAACAAGGGAATTCACCGCAAACAACCAATACGGATATCGAATCGTAGCTGAAAAAGTATCGAAATCGGAATGTGTTTGAAATTTTAACAGTTTTCAGACTGATAATGTATTTTTTCGTCCTAAAACTAATTTTTCGCATTATTTGCAAATAAATGTTTTAGTCGCATCACGACCCTTTTATCTCTCTTGCGAAGGGAGGAGTTAAGGTTGTGTTTCATATCAAGCTATAACTTTAGTACAATAAAAGAGACTACAAGTGTAAAACTGATGTAATTATAAAAAAAGTAATAATGATACCTACCATAACGCTGTAACGTTTCGTTGCACTTTCAATCTGATGAATTGATTTTACCCTACCGTTCCTAAATTAATTTTTACTCCAAAAAGCGTAGTTCAACATTCTTTTTTAGCTAGAAGAGCTATTTTGTCTTTGATGGTAGATTTATAGACGCTCAACAACTTAACTTCACAGCGTCTGCCTCTGACGATTGGACTAATGGTTCAGATGCGTTCGTTGTGCGGTCTTGAGACTGTTGCGTACATATTTCAGAGTACTAGCTCGTGTAATTCTACCAACCGATCTACACTAAGTATGTAACACAAGCCAATTTGATTCGGTACACTGGCTGCCCGCTCTGCTAAGATTTCTGCGAAAAATACCTGCAAATATGTGTTGGCTGTTTGTAAGATGACTGGAAATAAATATCGCTAATTAATAGTATTAATCCATTTACAAATAAATTGATACATTATAACGTACAGTTTCAATACAAATATTAGAGCTTTTATAGTCCTTTGCCAGAAGTTCAGCCAAAATCATCATTTTGAAGAAGGCTTTGATTGTTGAGTTCATTTTATAAAATCTGTTTAACGGAAATGAAGGTACTTTTGTACAGATTCATATTTTCAATTTATTTTTAAAAATAAATAGGAAATTTATTAGACTGTAAGAATTCTGTCATTTTGTGTTTCCATAGCTGGTGTAACAAACAACTTCTCTTCTGACCTGGTGAAAAATTCAATCTTAAATTTATTATTTAAATCCTAACGGCTGAACGGATTTGGATGAAATTTCGCACACAGATAGTTTATTACCTAAATTAAAACATAGGATATTTATTATCCCAGAAAATTATTGGATTCCTACGGGATTATCAAAAAACGAACTACAGGACGTATCCACTTGAAATCTGTTACGTTTCTTTTGTTATTTCATTACAATCGCAAGAGTTTCTAGGCAACTTATGTAATCGTCCAATTTTAATTTTGACAAGTGCGTCGTATAATTTCATTTGATGATTAAACATATCTAAATTAACACCGGGAAAATTTGCCTATTATTCTATAAGAAAGTTCACTACAGTATAATAATTAATAGGTAATTTACAAATCCGGGCGAAGGAAATATCACAGAATAAACTACTTATTAGTGTATTTGCCATTGCCATTGTCGGATGGCGGGACCTAGGGGTCGGACCAAAATTTCTCGACGTTTCATAACCTCCTAAACACTTTGGCAACATTTTTAAAAATGTTTATATATATATGTATATATATATATATATATATAAATACGTAAATATATATATATACACATATATGTGTGCGGGCAATAACTTTCGAAGGAGTTAATTGATTTTAACGAAATTTGGCCCACGTGTTGAAATCCATCACCGCAAGAAGCCTATTTAAAATGGGCCTAATCGGGCTATTTTAAGGGTAATTTTTAGGGGTTGAAAAATGTTTTTGGGTCCCAAAATACCGAAAAAATTCTCCGAATCGTTTCAAAATTTAAATTTAACCCTCTGGTGGTGATTAAAAAGTGTCCCTAAAATTTTGATAAAATCGGCCCGACAGGACCGGATTTACAAATTTTATGAAAAAACTAGTTTGCAGATTATGAATTCTTTACTGAAAGGTGTATATAATTTAGTATAGAGATTTGATTGATAATAATATTGCAATTAAGAAAAAAAAAATGTTATTTAAGGGGTGTATTAAGGAGTCTAATTTTTTATTTTGCCCAGAAACCAACTAAAGTTCGCATAATGAAGCCACACTGCCTGTATAAGCAAATACACTATATTGTCGGCAGAGTTTTGGCACTGCGACCCGGGTTTTTTTATATTAATAATATTGACTCTACCAACATTGAAAATTGAAAAGGACCAAAACTGTTGGTTAAAACGTCTTTTATATAAATAAAAATCAATTGAACAGTATTGCAAGCAATTTTATTTGTTAATATACTTATTTATATATTTAATTCCATCCCGGCAAAGCGGGATCGCTAGTAAATAAAAAATTGAAAATATGAATATAAATTATCAAAATAAAAAAAACGATTTCCTGTTTGAAAAAAACATGCGTGACTTGATATAAAATATTTAGGGATTATATTGAAAGTAAGTGTTTGAGACATTAATCAATATTTTAATAGAAATATTTAACATCTTGCTGCTGTTCCACTGAAGGACAAAGACAAAGGAAACAGTTTGTGACCGCCATGTGTTCGCGGAGGATAATGTTTTAATATACCATTATGTATAATACTTGTATCTGTTGATCATCATTACAATGTAAGTAAGTAATAAAGTCTCCCCAGTTCTTTATTATTATAAACAGCTCTTCATCTGCCACTGTGTCCACTGGAGCTGCAAGTTAGACTCGTGCGGACAATGCTCACCGATTCTTGATGTTAGCCTACGTTCACCTGCTTGACTGAGGTTTTTAAGGTGTGTTTGGTTACGTTTGTAACGTTGGCCCCCTCAAAACTCAGTATCGAAAAACTGAGTAAACCAATTTAGTGCGACTTTTTCTACAAGAATGGTCTAAGTAGCGTTGGTTAACTCAGATCTGAACCGGTTCAAAGACCCGACTCCGACAGAAGATCCGTGAGAGCCGACTCACTTTTTTTGAGCCGACGGATCAACGGATCCGTATAACTCAGTGAAACACTTAACACACAGAAGCACATTTTACACTTACGTATCAGTTCTTGCTTTGATGCATCAGTCAGCTCAAATGACTCGTGCATTACATGTTTGGCTGTGAATTCTTGATTCTATACAGGTCGTGATATGATTGACTGAACTAGGTAACTCAGTGGCAGACTGCAGTAATATATTCAGAACTCGGCTCTTTTTGAACCGGTTCAGTGAGCCGGCTCACATACGGGATCCAGATGCAAAGATGCAGATCACTAAAAAGACCCGTTTTTCCCATCTCTAGGTCTCAGTTGTAAGTCATATGTGAACAGATCTTTGGGATTTTTTAAAAATGGGAGGAAAAAAAGGTTTCACCTTCTTACAAAATTGTGATTTTTTTGAAAAATAAATTTACTCTGTATCGTTTAACTAGAGACATGGAGTCTCACAGGCGTTGCGCATTTTGCAAATTCTTAGATTTGACCACTTCTCCCCGCTTGCCGCGATCCCGCTTCTTATTAGCTTTTGTTTTAGCAGTAAAACGACCGTGGAAGGAGACAAATGTGTCGTCGGTTGTATAACGCGTGAGTAAATACTTATCAAAAAATCGGACTTAGCCTGTCAGGCATGTCCCTAGTTGCCATACAAAATAATTTTTCGAACTTTTTTTTAAATTTTTTTTATTTTCAAGTGCAAACTGGTAGAACGTCCGACCACGAGTTCAGTTGAGCCATCAAAATGAAAAAGTAAAAAGTGATTTATCGTATTATTTGTATTATCTGTTTCACATTCTATGACTTAAACATACCTATAAGATAGATAAAAAGATTGTAGATTATAGACGTTCAACAGCCGAGGTCATCAGTACTTATCAGGCCCCTCTTTTCCACTGGGCCCCGGAAACGATGAGGTCCCCTTAGTTCCTGCCAGATTAGCATCCGATAATCTTCTTTTTAAAATAATAGTCTTCTTTAATAGTGCCCAGGGCCTCCAATAGGTTAAAGACGGCCATGGTATTTATAACATACCTAAGTATTCGCCGATCAGTTAGTTCGTAACGATTATCAACATTGGATATATCGTCAAGTTAACGTGTGCTCATGCAATGTGAAGAAGCCAGAACACACACACACACACACACACACCCGTGTTACCTGAGTGCGAGGGGAGAAGCGCACCTGTAAAATGTGATGCGGGCTGCACATCAGAGGGCCCTCCGTCTATTGCTGAACTGCTGCCGCTGAGGAGGATGTTGTGTCAATTAGTATGCTCACTCAACAGTAGAGGGATCCGTAAAATGTTCCTGTTTCTTCTCAGTCTTCGTGTCCTACGGCTGAGTCACTAACACATTACGTAAAACTAACATTTTTTTAATGCAGAAGAATTATCTTGATTATTTCAAACAACCGCTTCTCAGTTGAACTGTTTGTCTAAATTGTAAAGGAATACAATTTCGGTGTTGGCCTTGATATATTTCAATGAAAGAACGTGTTTTTTATAAATTTTTTCTGTCTGTTTTCGCCCGAAAATGTCTTGAAGGTGCTTTTTATTCCACTAAGCTCAACTCTTGAGTTAAATTTATGTCAGCTATTCTGCATGCAAATCCAGTATTCCTTAAACTATGCTCTGATGTTTGTGTAGGGTCTTGGGTAAAGATTGGTACGCCACTGCGACATTTTGTTAAATATAGCGAACCTAAGTTGACTCGTATGTAAATACATAGTATTTTTGTGATACCATGTTATTAGTCGTTTAGCAGTAAATTTTAGGTCCCTGTGATCAATCCAGCAGGCACTAGTATGAATAACAGGTATCTCCTATATCCTCAAAAATGTTTATAATGTAAACATTTCCCGTTTTTTGCGCATGCGTAATAAATAAAAATGGACACAAAAAATGCCAACGAACACGGCCAATGTTTTTGGTAGATCATAACTTCATCTGTTCTATCTCACAAACTAAGGTTGTCTACCGATCGCCTCGAATATGTACGAATGGAATATTGTTTCTTTTTTTGTTAAACTTTGATACCGTTATCACTTATCTTTCATAGTAGAGTTAGAGTAACCATTTTGGTCTTCTTGCTTCATCATCAAGAATAAAAATTGAATTTCTTTTGATTCGGCAGTTATTTCTGCGTTCTGTAATTTTATCATAGTTTCGGTGAAATTTCGATGAAAAATTAATCATTATCACCTCAGAATTCGAAATGAAATGTTAAATTATCTCTCTTTCTCTAATGAAATATTTTCTAAATTATTTTCCTTGATTCTGCAGAAAAATTGAAAGTCGTTACAACGACAATATGAACATTGCAATATGCATATTATTAGTGTATTTGCCATAGGCAACATACACTATTGGCGTTGGTCGGATGGCGGGACCTAGGGGTCGGATCAAAATTTCTCGACGTTTCATGACCTCCTAAACACTTTGGCACCATTTTTAAAAATGTTTATATATATATATTTATATATATATATAAGCGTATATATATATAGGTATATATGTGTGCGGGCAATAACTTTCGAAAGAGTTAATTGATTTTAACGAAATTTGGCCCGTGTTGAAATCCATCACCGCAAGAAGTCTATTAAAAATGGGCGTAATCGGGCCATTTTAAGGGTAGTTTTTAGGGGTTGAAAAATGTTTTTGGGCCCCAAAATACCGAAAAAATTCTCCGAATTGTTTCAAAATTGAAATTTAACCCTCTGGTAGTAATTAAAAAGTGTCCCCAAAATTTTAATAAAATCGGCCCGACAGGACCGGATTTACAAATTTTATGAAAACACTAGTTTGCAGATAGTGACTTATTTATTGAAGGGTGTATTTAATTCGGTGTAGACGTTAGATTGATAATAATATTACAATTAAGAAAAAAAATGTTATTTTAAGGGGTGTATTAAGGGGTTAAATTTTTTATTTTGCCCAAAAACAAACTTAATTTCACATAATAAAAGTATAAAACCACACGGCCCTATACAAGCAAATACACTATATTGTCGGCAGGGTTTTGGCACTGTGACCCGGGTTTTTTATAATTAAAGAGAACACATTTAATTACGAATTAATCTTAAATGAATATAAAACCTTGTTATTTAGTTTAAGCAACTACTCAAAATAGTCCTTGTAAAGAAAAATGATTTATCTCACTTCGATATTTCTCGATCTCTTTGAAAACTCATCTCGCTGGCAACGCTAGTCACTAATTTTCAGTAATATTTCATTAATGGAATCTTGTAAGTAAATTAATATTCCTTAGGTACATTAACCTTACCAATAGACTCTTATAATATTCCATAGTGTTTTAGTTCGAATATATGATTTAAAAAGAAGAATTCACTTGAGGACATTTGTAGATCAGAGGCCATCAAGCGAACATTGTAAATTATATAGGAAACGCAATTGAATGGTATACGAGAGACGTCCGACGAAAAAACTAGGTATATATCATTCATTTGTGAGTAGCTATCGTATAGATTATTCAAATAAGTTAAAGGTAATAAATCTTTTTTTATAGTCTATTTAGAACGTACATTAATATTTCGTAAATTTCGTACATAGCTTGATTTTTTACTGGTTCATCACAAACTTTCACGCGTTCGCAAGAACAACATTTGATGCGTACATTAATTTTGTTGAGTGTCGTACAAGGCACGCACATAGTAGTATCAGAAGAGAGTACCCCATCATCAGATCTGCTTGGCTATGTGATGTTTGATTTGCTTCACAGACTTTGTATGTTGCGCGTGTCTTGGTTATTATGATTGATACTTTAAACATTAAAAACAATATTATAGCCTGAAATACACGGCTGTTGCCCTTACAGTCAGGCACGTAGACCTAAAAAAAGTGCCAGGACTCAAAAAAGACGGACAAGCGCGAGTAGAATGTCGTACCATTATCACAATTACAGCACAGATATAACAAAGCTGAAGGGAATTAGAAAATATTCGTTATACCAAGTAATTTGTTATAATGAAGTTTGTTATATAAAGGCTAGGTTGGTCTAAGATTAATTTTAACAAGGTATGAAAACCCATTTTCTTCTGAAAACTTATCTTTAAACTTTAAAATTTTACCAATGTACTTGCGGGAATTTCGAACTCTATAGCGATGTTTAATTTTTTCTTTGTAGGATTCTCGTCTACATACTTAATGCTTTTTCTTTTTCTGCAACGATTAAGGAACGCGTTTTTCGTTTCTCAGCCGCTGCAACTTTAAATTTACTAACAACAGTGACCAACAACAGTGTTTACATTACTTTACATCAAACAACAATGATTGTCTTACGATAAATTTAACGTCTCTGAAGTTCTGAACCTGTCGAGATATGAATTGTTGTTGTTACTCGTATTGTGGAATTGTTGTGATTGATTGGTAGGGTACGTTATGTAAAGGTTTAATCTGATAAAAATCGTTAAATAGAGGTAAATTATACTTTCTATTTATATTCTGCAATTATTGAAAATTCGTTATAAACAGGTTTTTGACAAAAAGTATTCGTAATGTAAAGGTATATTTTGCATTAACAATTACGGGCAGTTTGAGGGAATTTCGAAAAATGTGTTAAATCGAGGAAATCGTTATATTAAGGTTACACTGTGTTTAGCGTTGGTCGATGGCTGGACCTAGGGGTCGTACCAGATTTTCTCGATGTTTCATAGCCTCCTGAACAGTTTGGCACCATTTTTGAAAATGTTTATCTATCTCTCTCTCTTTCTCTCTCTCCATCTCTCTTTCTCTCTCTCTCTTAATTGATTTAGACGCTGATGACCTTAGATGCTAAGCGTCTATAATAATCTACAGTCAATCAATTAACTGATTTAAGGGAAATTTGGTCCTCACGTTGGAATTCATCCACACGAAGCCTATTTTTAAAATAGGTCTAATGTATTTAGGGGTTGAAACTATTCTCAAAATCATTTTAAAATTGAAATTTAATCTTTTAGTAGTAATTAAAAAGTGTCCCTAAAATTTAAAAAAATCGGCCCGACAGGACCAGATTTACAAATTTTATGAAAACGCTAGTTTGCGTATACGTGCGTTTTAATTTGGAGCAGATGTCGAACTTAACAATATTTTAACTGCGAAAAAAAAATATTATTTTAAGGGATGTATTAAGGGCATGATTTTTTATTTCGTTCAAAAACAAACAAGTTTATCAAATAAAGTCACAATATCTGTATTAGCAAATACACTATAATGTCGGCAGGGTTTTGGCACTGCGACCCGAGTTTTTTTTTTTTTTACTAAACCTTGCTATAAAACCACAAAACGTCAATGGCATAAACTAGAAAAATCATAAATAGTGGCAACACTGAATGAAACATTTGAGGCGTCTGCAGTTCATAGTATCGTTTTATTATTCGCCGAATGCTAAAACCACGAATATTAAGTCGTGTTTTCCAAATAAACCAAAAACGTGAATATTTGTCATTCTTAGAACCACGATTATTTCCCGCAGACTCGGTTTCATCAAACAAACAATTAGCAGGAACATTTTCACAAAATTTGAGTATGAATGACTGATATACTGCATGAAATAATCAAAACTTTAAAATACATATTGACTTTTATATTTTCTTTTTTGTCCTTGGTAATTAATATAAAAGTGATTTGTCGGGAAAAAGGACTTTTTAAGTAAACACTTATTTTTATTTTATATAATATAATAATAAATCACCTTGAAGGTATGTCTTATTAAATAAAAAAAGAATCATCAAAATGGGTTCACAAATGCTGGAGATATGGGGTAACATGTTTTTGTGAAGTCATTTAAAAAAGGATAAACCGATTTTAAGAATAACTATATGCGGTACCAATCCGATAACATTCTGAACAAAATGATGTTGAAAATGTTCAAATTGGCTTACAACTGGCTGAGCCATCATGCAAAAAAAAAACTAGACATCGAATTGTATAACCTCTTTTTTGAAGTTGATTAAAAAGAATAAAACTTCAAAACGTTTATTTTAAATATCGTAACTGTGTTCTGCGCAAGTTCGAAATATTGAACAAAACTGATTTCCAGTTTTTGACAGAATGTGAGCAGGGCCGAATTTAGAGTTTGGAGGCCCTGGGGCATTCATTTGGTGGAGGCCCCTATAGTTTCTCTGGGTAAAATCGTGTATTCTTGAATAAAACGACATGTTTACGCACGACATATTAAAAACTTTATTCTTGTAAAGTGTGTTCCTCACTGACAGTTTTAAGTAAAAAAAGCTTTGCGCGATTTCTGATTTGCGTAAGTTTTGACAATATCATCAAAGTCCATCTCGCGAAGTATGTCACTTTCCGAACTAAGAAGGATGAGATTCGACAAGCGATCTTGAGACATTGTTGTCCGTAATCTGTTCTTAATTATCCTTTGTTTCGAGAAAGATCTTTCCCCACTGCAATTCGTCACCATCATCGATAAGTACATACGAAGTGCTACTTCTGCGTTGCAGAAAGTAGATTGTACATTGTTTTGCAAAATTATCCGATAGAAAAAAATTTCATTCGTTTCACCCGTTTCCTTTTCGTACTGTTTTGCGAAAGTGGCGAAATGAATTAATTCATTAGCCAAATTCAATTCCAAATCTTCAGGATAAGAATGTACTAGATTTTTAGCCTTCAGTTCCAACTGAGAAAGTTCCATTGTGGTCATTTTAGCCAAGAAACCAAATCGTTCATCAATGACTGCCAAAATAACTACAGCAAATTTTTTTCTTCATCTCTAATTTTTAAAAGAAACTCATAGTTTTTCAAATTTTTGCCGCATTGGTAGGGGTCCTTGAATGGTGGGGGCCCTGGGGCCATGGCCCCGCTGGCCGCGTTCTAAATGCGGCCCTGAATGTGAGAGTAATATTCATAGGTCTTTGATGAATTCAAAGAAGTCAAGTGTCAAAATCAAATGCAAAAACAGTGAAGAATACAATATCAATTATGAAACAACTGGAATATTACAATGAAATATTAAATTGCACAATCTTATTGAATATATAGAAAACCATTAACGAGCATAAAAATGCGTAAGTTTCGAAGTAAAACTGCAAAGTGTGTGGATGTGTTCGCGTTCTGTTTCATAACAGCTGATTACATTCCAATTAATTAATATAGACGCGTTAACTTTCGAAAATATTTTAATTACAAAATCTCTGCAATAAATTCACAGAACAGTGATGATGATAAAAATGAAGTCAACCACACCCAATAACAAGAGATATTGTTTTGATAATACGATAATTAATCTAATTTCATTTCATTAAAAATAACAAAAATTCCGTATACTGCCGTTTAAAAGTATTCAATCAGAGGTGTTCAAATTCTTTAAACACCATTATTGACAAAATAAATATAGGGGCTAGCACAAACGATGTTCCCGATTTGAAAAACACAGCCAGGCACCCACTTTTATAATGTACATAATTCAAAAACTCATCATTGAAAACATAAACAAATGCGAGTCGAATTCGTTCCATACAGTTCCGTTTTCCATGAAAACTTTAAGACAGGATTTTCAGTAGGTTTTCCTATAAACTTTGGATGAGGCTCTATATTCCGTTTTTTTTCCAAAATTTTAGGCTCAGTAGATAAGAGGGGGGATCTTGATTTTTCATATATTTTCTTTAATACCTTTTGAACCACGCATTTTAAAATTATAAAAAATATGTTTTTATTCTTCATAACGAACTCTTTCATTAGACGTTTTTATGACTTATTTAAATTCTTGACGTAAAATCGAAATAAAGACATTTCAAAGCTGTGTTCCTGTTTTTTCACTATTTTTTTATTTTATGGAAACCCAAAACCATCGTTCGCTCTCGGTTGAAATATAAAATCTCAACGAAACGTTACAATTATCTTATTATTTGCAGGGTCGTTTTTTTTCATTGGACACTTTGGGCACGTACCCAGGGCCCCGCGATCGATGGGGCCCCTAATTCCAGATCAGCATTCGATAGCCGATACTTCCGACAAATATATCGATATATTTTTTAATTATGTATGTGTTAATTATTGATTTGCTTAGTAATTACGCTCTTTTTATGGGAAAAAATAGTCCTCTTTAATAGTCATAGGGGCCCCATTATCCGAAAGTGCCCAGGGCCTCCAATAGGATGGAGACGGCTCTGATTAATTATTTGTCTTTGATCTCGGAAAAACCCGGCGAACAAATAAACAAAATATTGAATAGTCCAGGCTCTCCGCTCACTCGGTCTCACAGTGAATTAAAAATAAAAATACCAAACAAGAAACGATCGAATAAAATTTTTTCATAAAAATTTAGATATTAAAACAAACATTTGAAGAGCTTCTGCTCTAGAAAGTTATTGTTATGTTTACACTGTAATTCACAGATAAAAA
Organism: Venustoraphidia nigricollis; assembly: GCA_034508555.1. NCBI lineage: Eukaryota > Metazoa > Arthropoda > Insecta > Raphidioptera > Raphidiidae > Venustoraphidia > Venustoraphidia nigricollis. The sequence goes on along the minus strand of JAVRKA010000065.1, from coordinate 856,092 downwards.
ACAAAAATATTAATTAATTCATGTATCTATTTCGTGAAATAAATGTGCAATAATATCAATTATTAGTAGTTTTGTTTGTTAGCTGCAGTAGCGTGCGCTAAAAAATGGCCGACATGCATTTTATGCTTGTATTTTAAAATTTGAAATACAAAAAATTACTAAAATGACATTATTATCATAACTTGACTTGTGTCCGTGTTTAATATATTTAATATTAGCCGTTAGCCGCGGCTCCGCACGCCATTGAGATGAAACACCGTAACAACAAAATAGTAGTGGAGCCTTCGTATTACCATATCTTACCTCGAAGGGCTGCGCCCCACTCGATAAGCCGTTTGTAATCCATTGATCATTACTCACAGTGTTGCAATGTACAAAGTTTGGAAATTAATTTATAATAACTGCATGAATTTAAAGGAGTGGAGCTTTTGGAGTTTAGTCCATGTAAATTTTGTGAATTCAGAGCTATTTCACGAAAAATCTCCGAACGCCCCGAAACCCAACGATCCCGCCGTATTCGGGGTCGAAAAAACCGAATTTGTTGATCTCTACCCCACGCGACCCCCGCAAATGGTCAATAACTACCCCCTTTTCACCGCGTTTTGATATGCAAACCAGACAGAATGCAGCAATCGATTTTTTTCATGGGTTTGAAGCTGCGAGTGATATGTACTATATATATCCAGGTCTATACCAAGCCTCCCCATCCCCTCTTTCACCCTCTTTACCCGCCAACCCCCGTATTTTACGTGTGTGGACTGGTTCTTCGAGGGTTCTAAACTGTGATAATTTCACACCCTCTGGCTTGTGCGTCTCTGAAATCCTCCCTGGCTCAAAACGGGGTGAAAAGGGGGTAGTTATTGACCATTTGCGGGAGTCGCGTGAAATAGAGACCAACAAATTCGATTTTTCCGACTCCAAGTACGTCTTTAGGTTTCGGGACGTTCGGAAATTTTTCGCGGTAAAACACAAAATTTACATGGACTATAGCTCAGCTTCCCTTAGTTAATTAGATAAGTGAGAGTTTTTCTATAAGAACGTTTTCTTGATAAGAAAGAAGAGCAATTTCGGTTTTTAGAAAGAGTTGATTATGTTTTCATGTTCGTATAAAAAAGATGTATTAGCAGCTAAAAGTAAATGACGCCTCTTCAGGACAATTTATAAGTAATCATAAGTTAAGGTTTATGTAAGAATGTTTGAGAAAGGATTAGTTCGGTCCTATAACGTCCGTGCCGGCCCTAATCAAAGTACTACTATAACGGATAACTCTCATTGGGTATAATCGTTGTTCAATATAGAATTTCCTTTTGTAATCTCTCTAAAATGCGTGCGCCAATGGTTTAGTCGACACTGATTTGATTTCTATTGCTTTTCAAGTATTTTTTATTGAGCCGCATAAATTATATTTTAAATATTTATTAATTAAGAAAAACAACAAGTGGAAATCATGGTCGTAAATAATTTAATAAATTTAGAAGTGCTAAAGTGAAATCACTTGCATAACAATCCACCGATTCTTATTGCAAATTATCATATATTTCACTTATAATTCCGTTCCTTATTGACTATTTTAACAATACTCATATTGTAGAAGATATAAATTCTCTTATCTGAATTTAATCTGATTTCATTATTAATTTAAAACTTTCAAATTTTTAAATATATAATTAATATTGGTATTTATTTTCTATATTATGCTAATTTTAATGCAAATATATGAAGTAAAGACATTATTGACTACCAACTCTTATAAATGTTTGTCAATTAATAATTCAATGTGAACTTATCTAAAAAAAATGCAGTTGAAGCAAGTTGACCTGTGAGTCAACCCTAACTCTTCCGCTGTGTGTTAATTAAGTGAGGTTATAAAAAAACTCGTACCGCAGAGCGAAATTCTGTCGACAATATAGAGTATTTGTTAATACAGACATTGTGGTTTTAAGATAAAATTAAAAATATGACCTCCTACATTCCCTCAAAATAATATTTTGTTCTTAAATGCAATATTATTGCCAATCCAACATCTGAGCCAAGTTAAATAAGCCGTCCAATAGTAAATTGATATCAGCAAACTAATGTTCTCATTTAATTTGTAAGTTCGGTTCTGTATTTTTTTCGGTATTTTTGAGTCTAAAAACATTTTTGACTCCAAAAACCATTCCTAAAATAGTCCGATTGACTCCAAAATATAATCAGATCTAAGTCGCAATAAAACCTTTCGAATGCTGCAAACTCGATCTCAGTCTTTAGATTAGCTCTGAGGATATCGAAGAACAAAAATTTGTTTACAAACATGGACGTCCATCCGAAAATAGCCAGAATAGCTCCCTAGAACCCCAAAACATCGAGATATGATGAAAACTCGAATTTCGAAAATCGAACTGGAAACAATAATTTCCCTTTTTGTTGAAAATTTTCATAGCGGGAAGTTAAAAATATTAAATCTAGGCATTTCTTGACGACTGAGGATTCTTGAAGACTATCATAAAATTTGATTGTTATATTGGCAGCTTAGGAGCCGAAAGTAAATGGCACCATAAATCACTGAAACAGCTCTAGGGCTAAAAATGTAAATAGTAAATTACAGCAGCAACAGAACGCTATGCTGAAGACAGACTAACGGCAATCGACAAGAAGTGCATTTCTCAGCATCCAAACTTGCAGATTACAGGTAAAACATTTGTAACAACAAAAGCATCAATATTTTGACGTGCGTCATAAAACAGGTGAAAGTCTTCAAGTAAATAATATTACAAATAAATATGACTTCTTTTTGGTCCACTAGTTTACAGGTTTGGCTTGGCAAACTTCTGAAAATATTAAGAATTAAATTCAAATATAATGACAGCTACGTAAATCCCCGAACAATTTTATTAGCTGATCAAGGAGGGTTAAGTTTTGGCGTAACTTCAATGACATGCTTTCATAACATTTGAAACATTTAGAATTTAGGAAACGTATTTAGAGGAAAGCCGCAAATTAGTACAAATCTATTTCAAAAATAACAAACAAAAAACTGTCTACAATAATAATAATTGTTAGATCATGAGGAAGTGTCCTGGTTTTAAATAAAATCTAAAATCATTTATGTTCACTAAGTCACTCTAAATTTGAGGGGAGCACCAATAAAAATGTGATTAATCAAAAAAAAATTGACAGTAATGATGTTTTTTATACGCAATAAAAGTCTATTTTTAACATGCTTTTATTAGCTTCACCTGTAACTAACTAATTGCTAATACCTCCCTGGTCATTTATGACATCTATTTTACTGTTCAGTGATCTCAGAATTATATACCTAGTCGATATATTTTTTTTTCTTTTTAGTTTATTGCAATAACTGTATAACAAATAATAATTTTACGTAAACTAGTAACCCGAACGGTTTTTGTATCTTTGTACCGCTCTCGGTGAATGAAAGAAAAAGGGTTTAGGGGCAAACCTTTTGAGAATTACGGTAAGTTACATTTTGCAGTACGAAAGGATTCCGCACTTGAATTGGCTTATAGCATTAGATTTATATTTGACTGGTCTGCACCATACAGGTATGTATATAAAGTACTGATGATGTTGGGTTGCAGAAAGGATTGTCAAATAATTTGATTTGACAATGACCTTAGATTGCGAACACACATTTTTCTCGATTAGAAAAGCATTGTAGAATTTTAATTCGAAAAATAACTGAACGATTGAAATTATATATTTTTTTAAACTGTGTATGTGTATTTAACATAGTTTTTTGCACCATTTTTAATTTTAAACGACATTTTTCTACGCATTTTAATCAAATTTTGACTTGAAAAACGATTTTTTTCTGTGTGGATCAAGCATTTGTTTTTGTGTGGATACAATCTAATGTTGCACATGACAGGGAGTTTGAATACGGTATTAGATTGCTCTTACATGTATGAAGATTGTAATTATATAAAATCACAATCTAAGGTCATTGTCAAATCCAATTTTTTGACAATGTTTTGTGCCACCCAGCATGAGTATTACTTTCAATATTTGGGTATTTATAGGCCACAGATAATTTTTTTCGGTGATCAATCTATAATGTACATATGAAAGATAAATCAAATAAAAACCTAGTGCTGTGTTCGGGCGAGGCTCGATATATCGATACTTCCGTGGATGTGACTGAAGCCTGTGAAGATTACATCATTTTGTCGATTCACGTGTAATATTTATGAGCATTGATTATCATATCAACAGATAGAAAATAAGCCTTCTCTGTTTCAGTTATGGGTTCGAGAATAGCCGAACGTATAGCAATATTGTTGTTTTAGTCCAAGAGCTGATGACACCCGTTTCATGAAGTGTTTGATTCAGGTTGAAATTTTATACAATAGTAATATATAGGTAACATAAATGAGTGTTTGCTTCTTCTACCTGGGTACGCCAGGTACTGCGCATACAGGAAAGGTTTAAAAAGATATGTGCCAAAAGAAGTGCTTGGTTCAAAAGCGAAAAAGTAGTATTCGAAAGTTACGTTGATTTTAAATAAACAAATAAGGCAGACACTTTTGAAAGGGTTAAGATTAAACCAAAATACCCCAAAGTTGAATTTTCAAAAATGAAAAATAAGTGATTGATTCACGCTGAAATTTCTATAGCAACTTTATTAGATATATTTAAAAATGTTTGCAAAAAGCCAAAACTTTTTCCGGAGTTTAAGACTATTTATATTTATGGATACTTATGCACGTTTTAAAACACTTTTCCAAAAATCGGAGCTCAACTAGGGGCTTGGCCTCTACAGTGAAAGCATTATGAACTGCGAGCCTTGGTGACCAACTTTACATGAAATGTGTTTGGTGTATTAATCTGATAGTTAAATAAATCAATTGTACATTGTCATTGCACAATACACAACACAGGTAAAGCATATACCCAACAACAGTAGTGTATCAGATATACTGGACATCCAGGATACGTGAACGGGGAAATGTATTCATTTGTACAGTGGAGTACAACAAACTGTAACTATTATTTTGTTACATATATAGAAAACATCAAACAAAGATTGAAGACTACTTTAAATATGATTTTTTTGCAATCACAATAATTGTCCTGGAATCGTTCATAAATCATGAAGACTAGACCCACGTAGAAAGATTCATCAATGCGCGAGGCTCGGAGGAACTTACAGCTACAGCGCCACGTGTAAAGCTTTTAGGAACCCTTACGGTCATCAATGTTCGACCTGTCGAGATTATATATTTCTTTTTTCCTATCCTACATGATTTGGACAATCGCTATAAAAGTTTTCTTAAAAACGAAGTTTTCAAAATATCCTAACAATTCATCTTTAAAGTTCAATTCCAGATATATGTTATAATAGAAAACAGTATCACGGGTAATTGGAATAAAAATAAATCAATTTAAACACTCATTGCTTGCAACACCATTGTTTCTTTTTAGTAAATTATTTAATCCATAATGTTTAATATTTTTATTATATGTATGTTAATTTTTGTAAAAATTTTTTCAGAAGCTTGAAAAAGTCTTGATCAAATAAAGACGAAACGTTGCAATCAATGAGTGTTTAAATTGATTTATTTTTATTCCAATTACCCACGATACTGTTTTCTATTATCCTAACAATATTCAAAATATACTGCAGTTATTTTTTCGCGATTTTTGTATATTTGAGTTAGTTAATTTCTGAATTGGTTTTTGATGTAACAAAGCCAGCACCAATTTTCCGAGGTGTAGTGTATACTACAAAAATATTAAAAGAAAAACCAAATGACACAAAATAATCAACATAACGGGAATGCAAATCAGATTAGCGTCAGGTTAATATATTTTGACTGCCGTTTTACGTTTGCAAGGCAATGATTCCGATGACGCCACTGCAGCCATTTACTTTGACACTGTCTTACACTATGTGGATGTACAAAGTATACATAATATGGCTTCCGCTTAAGGCAGATGTCCCGCTATGTACAACACATTATGAAGACGTTACGTCGACGGTTGTGGCTGTTCGGAAAAATCATTAAAAAAATTTATTTTCTTCGGCAATGAAAAAATCAACAACATCAACCGCATTTGAACGTATCAACGTACATTTTAAGACTAAACAAACTTGTATAAACGGCCAAATTTCGTATTGAGATCTCATCGTTTGGAATTCATATTCGCATAGTAGAAAGTGATAAGCGATTCTGTTTATCTTCATAGTTGGGTGACTTACACGGTGTCACCAAAAGGTTAACAAACACAATGATACGATGGCTTGTGTGACTGTTAAAACTTATCATTCGCTTTTACATAACGTCACTACGAGTAAGTAATAAACCGCATTACGCAACTGTAGATATATAATCTATAGTCCAAAAGCCCATGAGTGCCAAGCCTTCGTTATTTTATAAAAGCTGAAAGTTTGTCAGCGCGTGCTTCCATCACAGATAGGAACGATGGGTGGCAGGTTAGCTGTAGGTGCGAGCGTATCAGTATCTCACTCGCATCTACTCACGCTCGCATCTACAGCTGTTATGTTTGTCTGGCAAGGAGTTAGAACTGTCAAAAATGTCTGGCTTCTGGGTAAACAACTTCTAATAGTTCCCCAAGTAACCTGTATAAAATTTAGCTTTAATACTATGACGTAAGTACCTACAATTACAATTTATTGAAGTTTAAGGGTGTCTGACAAGAAGTTGCCACAATATTAAGTGTCTGGCAATGGACGACGTGATTTCCAATATAACTCTGAAGAAAAATATAAAAAAGTTACGCTTTATAATTTGACGAAATTAAGTCGCTTTTTTATACAACTTACCTGTTACCTGCCAAAGCCACGATGACCCAAAGTACATTATCGCCTAATGTTCCTACCTGTGTTGGAAGCATGCGCAGAGAAATTTTCAGCTTTTATAAAATAACGAAGGTCTGGCACTCACGGGCTCTTGGTTTACTACTGTTACTCATAAAAACTGTGACTTAAATATCTCAAATAAAATTTGGCTATACTGACAATTAACATTTGTTATTTGATCAGCAACGAGCTCAGAGAGGAAACAAAAAGAAACCGACTTCTCACAATGGCAAGAATCATTGCCCCGGCCGTTTTATTGAGGATGTTGCCTCCTACGTGATTAGTTTTTAACTGACCGAAACTCGCATATGATGATCTCCCGAATCACGAATTAAACTATAGAGAAGGTGGTTTTTGTCTCCACAAAAACGAGTGCACACGATCATTCATTTTTTGAACAGTGAATTACTGAAGTCTTTAGATTTGACAGATTACCGCAGTCGTCCACTATTTTGCGGCAAACGATGTAAAAGTTTTCGTAGCTAAGAAAAAAAACCCGGGTCGCAGTGCCAAAACCCTGCCGGCAATATAGTGTATTTTGCTAATACAGGCAGTGTGACTTTATTATGTGAACGTAAGTTGGTTTTTGGGCAAAATAAAAAATTTGACTCCTTAATATACCCCTTAAAATAACATTTTTTTTCTTAGTTGCAATTTTATTATCAATCGAACCTCTATACCAAATTATATACACCTTCCAGTGTAAATAATACACTATCTGCAAAATAGTGTTTTCATAAAATTTTTAAATCCGGTCCTGTCAAGCCGATTTTATTCAAATTTTAGGGCCACATTTTAATTACTGCCAGAGGGTTAAATTTCAATTTTGAAACGATTCGGAGATTTTTTTCGGTATTTTGGGGCCCAAAAACATTTGTCAACCCTTAAAAACTACCCTTAAAATGGCCCAATTAGTCCCATTTTAAATAGGCTTCTTGCGGTGATGGATTTCAACAAGTGGGCCAAATTTAGTTGAAATCAATTAACTCTTTCGAAACATTTTTAAAAATGGTGCCAAAGTGTTTAGGAGGTTATGAAACGTCGAGAAATTTTGGTCCGACCCCTAGGTCCCGCCATCCGGCCGACGCCAATAGTGTATGTTGCCATATGGCAAATACACTAAAAAAAATTATAATGAGCCTCACCCTCATAAGCTCACATAAGAAGTTTAACTTCTTTAGTTTTTAATATTATAATTACGGCGAAATTATTACACATTTTAAGAGGGCACTTTGATGTTTATGTCATGTGAAAATTCTCGCATGGACATAAATAAAAAAACCCGGGTCGCAGTGCCAAAACCCTGCCGACAATATAGTGTATTTGCTAATACAGGCAGTTGCAGTGTGGCTTTATTATGCGTACTTAAGTTGGTTTTTAGGCAAAATAAAAAAAAATTGAACCCCTTAATATACCCCTTACATTAATAATTTTATTAGTTGAAATATTGTTATCAATCCAACATCTGCACCAAATTAAATACGACCTTCAGCAAGTAAATTCGTATACGCAAACTAGTGTTTTCATAAAATTTGTAAGTCCGGTCCTGTCGGGCCGATTCGCTTATAATTTTAGGAGCACTTTTTAATTGCTACTAAAGGGTTAAATTTCAATTTTGAAACGATTCTGAGAATTTTTTCGGTATTTTTGGGCCCAAAAACTTTTTTCAACCCCTAAAAACCACCCTTAAAATGACCCGATTGGACCCATTTTAAATAGGCTTCGTGCGGTGATGGATTCCAACATGTATGCCAAATTTCGTTAAAATGAATTAACTCCTTCGAAAGTTATTGCCCGCACATATAAATATATATATATATATATATATATATATATATATCTATATACGTATATAAATATATATATATATATATATATATATATATATATATAAACATTTTTAAAAATGGTGCCAAAGTGTTTAGGAGGTTATGAAACGTCGAGAAATTGTGGTCCGACCCCTAGGTCCCGCCATCCGACCGACGCCAATAGTGTATGTTGCCATATGGCAAATACACTAAAAAGGCGACCTCAATTCTTTTGCTGGTGGTGTTTGCCTGTTTTTGCCTTCGTTCAGTTAATCTTATCAACTATGCACACAGAGAGGTGATCTGATCTGATAATGGGATTGCTTGCGAGGTGGCATCTCCGGGCTTCTCTTTTCCCGTGTGCAACATTTGATTGGCTTCACTCACAGCAATGTCGTTCGTAATAACTACTGTTCATACATGTTGTCCATTAAAAAACAGACAACCATCAGAGTGATCCTATAAGGGTTCCTCTTTTCATCGGATGTACGGAACTTTAAAAATCAGTCAAATATAGTATCTCGTATTTTCTCGCATTTTTTAAACTACATGTTATGAGCCAAAGTGAAAAGATATTGAAATATTTGAATGTTTCGGTTCTCTTATGAATTCAAGTCAAGAAATGTTACATAGACGTCTCAAATAGATAAATTATGGTAGATAGTCATGTTATTAAAAAAAATACCTTCTTTATCTAAATTCAATTAATTAGAGCCTAGAGGATGAAATTGAAAAATGCAATATATCTATTCAGTTTCGTTCGTATTATGTAACTAAATACTATTTCTTTGTTTAGAATAAAAAAATCGAAGTTCAACTTCTCCTGACATTGGTAGCACCACCTATGTAAACTCTCCCTTCACTCTTTTGAATAAAACATTTTTTTAGAGTTTCGAACGTTTACGAGATATTTAAAATGTTTTTTATGGATCAACCTGTATATGTAAATTATACTGCATCATCAGTTAGTATTTAAATCCCTTGTCTGTATGGAAATAATATGCATAAGCTTCGTGCAGGACTTGCGGCAACTAAATCGAACGCCTACATTCCATAAAACAAAACAAAAAACTAGTTAGCTCTTTTGAAGAACACACTAGGAAAAACGTTTTCTTAATATTAAGGACCACAATAGAGGAAGTACTATAAAAAAATAAAGATTTTTAATTGAAAGTACTTTCTATAGTTTAGACGAATTTTTAACATGTTTTAAATCTTACTGTACGTATAATTATATGCTGACTTTTTGTATCCAACTTTTTTGACTATGCATATATATTATTATTATTATTATTATTGTGAAGAAAATATTCCTTAAAAAATCTTGCATCTACAAGTACCCAAACTTCGGGTTCGTCACCGTCATACTAGGGATACTTGTGGAGCAAGTTGTAACTATAACCGCGTCTCAAACCATGAAATGGGCGATTACAGTGAGTTTGGGTCGTGCGCACGAAGTACACGGAGCGACCCAATAAGCACGGCCTTTTGCATACGGCAAATTAGCAATACGCTGACATGCCGGAATAGTTTTCATATTTGCTAACAGTGACGGTTTTGCCCCTCCAAGAACACCAATTATAAGGACAATTAATTTAACAGTATACTCTGGGTACTGCTTTCTGAGCTCAAAAAGAAGATCTTGATATTTTGTCCGCTTCTCAGTCTCCTTTGCGGCTATTTTCGTTTCAGCAGGGGCTGAAAACTCGATAACATACATAGTTCGCGCAGGTTTATCAAGGAGAACTATGTCAGGCTTTGTGGCTGAAAGTTGCCTGGCAGTACTAAATGAGTAGTTCCAGAAAATCTTGCATGACTCATTTTCGACAACGCACTCAATATCATTTGGAACATAATATTATTATTATTATAAGTGCTGAATATATGCATAAAATAGAATAGGTGAAGTTTGTTTATTTGTAGCAAACAGACTTCACAGATGTTTAAATTGGGTAAAATATATACTTCTTACTTAATGGTTTTTATTTATTTTCGCACAACATTTTGTCGTTAATTTAGAACTTTATCAAGTACTCAATAAGTTAGTCATCAATTGTTAATAAAATATTTTCAGTTTCGAGACCAAAATTAAATAAAAAATTAGACTATACACAACATGTTTCTATTTTGAATAATTTTAACATTTATAGAATATCTATAAAACTTTTTTGTTTATTGGTTTGTTTGTCCAGACTAATCTCAGAAATGACAGATCCGATTTTAAAAATTATTTGTCTGTTTAAAAACTCACTTGTTCCAGAGAAATATAATGTACAGGTGATTTAGAAATAAATGCGAAAGACAATTCGCAATTCAAATAGGTTTAAATAATCCTTAAGTATAAAACTTGTTAAATTCTAGCCGGAGATTGTACTCTATTGGTAGATAGACACTGATGATCTCAGACTATTGGACGTATATAATTTACAATCATTCAATCTATCTATTGATAGAAAAGCAAGTTGTGACAACAACCATAGGTCCTATTATTGTTGTCACAACTTGATTTTCTACCAATAGATAGATTGATTGATTGTAAATTATATACGTCCAATAGCCTGAGATCATCAGTGTCTATCTACCAATAGAGTACGAAGCAATCATTTCTACGTTTCCACGAATGAAAGCTATTATATTTGTGACAAGTTGCAGATAGTGCTCATAGCAGATGAGCTGAAACAAACAACGTAATATGTTCAGCACGTACACAAATAAATAACGGTAATAAACCTTCTTTATTATGTCGATACACGCGCATTATTTTTGAATCAGGTGTCAATCGTGGTATCGCATAAAACTGACAGGACCGTAACATTCTTGTTCATTATTCGATCTACCGCAATGCCGTCGTCAGCTTTCCTTATCAGAAATGTCTTCTACTGATAAATTCCTACTTGTTATGTTGTTTGTAACCCTTTCATCCAATAAACGACTTGACCTTCCTTTCTTGCTCGCTTGTTCTGGAATCCATTTGTGAACCCTAGAAAACCACATCTGATCTCTCGTAACCGTTTCAACTTACTTCAACCTATGAAGTGTTTCTTCATCGAATGATCTCTTCATATGAAATGACAGCTGTAAGTGTTTAGCTTGATATTGTTCAAAAAGTATTCTGTCATTATTTAATGACAATGATTAGATCGCCAAGTTGGAAGTATACGAAATTCGTGGTAAATGTCGTTATTGGTTGAGTTGTTCTCTATTAAATCGTTCCCAAAAAGTGGTGCTCAAGTACAATAGCAACCTGTCTTACTCTGATCCACAGGCTATCAAAACCTGAGTTCCCCAAGGTAGTAATTTGGGACCATTACTCTTCATAATGACATTATTGAAAATCTTAACTATCCTACTCTGTTTGCAGATGACACCTCTGTGTCTACTTCCGCTAATAATTTATATGAACTCTCATTACAACTGTATGATTGTGTATCCAACATGCAAAAATATTGCCAAAATAATGGCCTGATTCTAAATAATTCTAAAACGGCTTTTATTCAGTTGTGTACTAAATAACTAGACCAAAGTATATTTCTGAAAATCGATGGTAAATCAATTAAACATTCAAAAGAAGAAAAATTTTTCGGTGTGCATATTGATACCAAACTGACTTGGCATACTTACATAGCTGTTATCAACAATAAGCTGGCCTCTTGATGTTGTATTATTCGTCACCTTAGGAGAACAGTAAATACTGATATCTTCAAAACATATTATTTTGGCTGCGTCGAGTCTATTTTAAATTACTGTATTCTATGCTGGGGAAACTCCACCCATATAAATGAGATATTACCAACGCAAAAGAGGATAATTAGATTGTTATCATTTGCAAACCACAGAGACTCTTGCCGCCCTTTGTTTAAAACACACTAAATATCTGGTACAGTGGTACGTCTTTATATATCTATAATTATTTAATCTATACAAAAAAAAATATTAACATGTTCACCAAAGTTGGTGACAATATTAATCATTTCCTTTGGAATCTAGATATGTTGACCGTTTCTAAGCATAAATCAAATCTATATGCTAAAATCCGAAATGTGATGCCTGTTAAATTTATAACCATTTACCGACCAAAGTAAAAACATGCAACACTTTGCCTCGTTTGAAACGAGCTGTCAAGAGTCTTTTATTGGAGCATTCATTTTACTCAACTCATGAATACCTGCTTGTGTTCTGACCTTTTATCATAATTACTGTTTTATTTTTTTACTTCTGACTTATTCAACACATGTATGTCTAAGAAACAAATAAAATATTATTATTATTATTATTACAACAAAACCGCCACTAACTTAATTCGCGACTTTTAGTACCTACTGTTGAATTAGCGAATTTGATTCGTATAGCCGTATTCCAAAACTATTTGATTTTTTTGATATTTTCCAACGAAAAAGCCTTCCTTGCTGAACGTTTATTCAGTTTAAAAATATACGTTGGTCAATAAATGTCGCTTGTGATGCTGAACTAGTGAACTATCTTCTTTCATTGAAGAGAAAAAATCAATTAACTCATGGCAAGTGACCAATTGATAGTCATTAATCTCGACTCCTAATTCCAACACTGATAATCATGATATTATGATTCAATGTGCGTATCTCGCAATATAAACCCACAAATATGTCCGATGTATTGACGTGATGACTGTCGCAGTGCTGTGCCATGCATCATCGCTACTCGCTAAGATACAAGTCTGTCAGAAAATATTGTTATTGTTCGTTGGAAATACATACAGCTACTTCGCACTTCTTCAACTCAAGGTTTGTTCACTCAATTTGAAAAAAAAAATGTAACAACTGGCTTAACATTACCTTTAAATATAGTTCATCTATTAAATGTAGCTAATTTCGAAATACTCGATATTAAAAACACTTTCTGTACCGATCACAACATTAAGATATAGTAAATCCTAAATACTAACAGTAATCATTATTTATGTTATCCAAGGTCTAAGTCCTGAGTTTGTGAGGGATCCTAATGCTGCGAGGGCCTGTGGCGAGAAAATGTGTTGGTATCCTTAATCCCTGTCTTTGTTAATCCTCTTAAAAACTTTTGTGTTTGGTACATGGGGGTCTCCCCTGAAACCACCGGGTTTAGGTTTTAAAAAAAAAAAAAATGTGCTTTTCTATTGCGAGGCTTAGATCGTCAATTATGGAGAAATTATATAATGATGTTAAAAATTGATGGTGGAATGGAGCGCGAGGATTTGATCGATTAAAAAAACGGACGCATTGCGACAAGGAATTATTTTCAATGTATTTTTTCAAACAAATCCTCGAAGTTCAAGAACATTGCGTCGGCCTAATTCGTTAACCTGCTAAGTCCATTTTTGTATAATTTACAGGACGAAGAAAAAATTGAATAATATTTACCAAATATATTGAAAGTCAACAAAATGTGTTCTGCAACGAATGTTACATATTATGTAACATTCGTTGCAGAGAACATTTTGTTGACTTTCAATATATTTGGTAAATAATATTAAGTTTTTTCTTCGTCCTATATACTATACAAAAATGGTTAACGAATTAGGTCGACGATTGCTATAACTAAGATTTGAACTTCAGGGTCTGTTTGTTGAGAATATATTGATTAATCTTTGTTTCTATTGAAGCCTAGACGGTACTATGGGAGAGAACATGCCCCCCTGGGCCTCCTCTAATTACGCCTATGCAAGATGAATTGGCAAACAAAGCAAGGTCTTTTTCTAATTTCTGTTGTGATGGGCGATTTTTTTTATTTTGCTAAATTTACAATCAGCTTCGCCTCGGACATTATGTTACATGCAGTGTAGGAATTTTAACTTTCTGCCCTTACTATTGATATTGTAAGAACACCAACAATGCGAACGTTCGAAACCTATTCCGCCACAATGTATTTACAAAAGTTATCTGACAATAATATGTATTTCGGACCTGTTTTTGTTCACATAACGATTGCATATTTAATTGTAACATACGCAGAAAGTCTTTTTTTTTAGAACGGACCCGTGTGTCGCTATGATTCATCTCTAGAAAACAATAAACATCATCAGCTGCCTCCAATATGACTCCATTATTCGGTCTGCGTGATTCATAAGACGCTCATAACTATGTCTCGAACAAGAACAATTGAACGTAATGCCTGTCTTAGTACTTACACGTATATCGACAACACGATAGATTAATTCTGTAAGAAAATTTTGTAATCTCGAATAGGGATGTTGACTGTATTCAAATAAAAACATAATTTTAACGTGACCTGGTAGTTTCTGTGATAGAAATACTAAAAAACACAATGTTTTTCCTTATTTTTAAGGAATTTAATTAATATTTAATAAATAAAACGTAACTAAATCACTCTCAAGTCACGTGACAACGAACACCGATCAGAATGCATGACGTCACTCAGTCATAAACATTATCAGACACTGTCAAAAAGCTTTGTTGTTTGGTTAATATTTAGAGTATGTAATTTATTATTATTTATTTGTAGGAGACGTCAAATTACATATAACTATAACAACAACAACGAAAAAACCTTTCATCACTTCATCAGTTTACCAGCGTTTATGACTGTAAGTCGTCACGACAGTCACGTGACAAGTATTGGCGTTTTGGAGCGTAAATTTGAAACGGAACTTAAATTCCTACATGATTTTTAAAGCTTCAGTCGTCTTCAAATAAAAATAATAAATATTTGTGACTGTATGATTTGGTGTGTTTTGCAAGGTGCTAATTTTTTTAAATTTCAGTGGAATCCATTTGTGCTGTAAACGTTCTATCATGCAGATCTCTTGTTTAATTTCTAAAGTTTAAGATACCTTACAACGAACAAAATTTAATTACGAAACAATTTGCCTTGAAAAAACATAAGTACATGTTACAATAATAATATAATATATGCATGTAACAAAAGAGCGTTTTAAAAAGAAACATATAGTGCTTTTGTCGCTTTGTACAAGGGAGATGAAGATATGTCGCACAGCCCTTTTAAAAAACATTCGCCTTCCTTCCGGTCGACTCTGACGAGACAAAAGAACATCAGCAGATAAAGAAAAACAACCGCCCATCTATATACTCGTAGGTATATCTTATATACATAACAAATTGGATATGTTAAATTTAGATTCGTAATTGAATAGATATTGTTTTCACAACTCAGAGTAAGTACTTATGGTGAGTGCAGGAGAACGTTAATGAACGATCTAGTTTAGTTTAGTCAAAGGACATGCACTGGAGGACATCGAAAGACGAACAACTCTTGTAAGAAAAACACGACTTTTCACTTTCGTGTTTATCGTTTTAAGGAAAATACTATAATTGTCGCTCTTAATCTGTTTCCAAAGACAATTGAATGAATGATGAATTTAAATATCTAAGCACGCCAGATCATTGCGCGGCACTTTAAAAACCATGTTGCAGTTGTTAAAACAATTGAGTGTTACTAATTTATGCAAAATTATGCGACAGTTTTTTTTCGTCAGTTTTATTTAAATTTTATCTATAGTTTTGTGTTCAAGGTGAAAAATGTTATGCGATAAATTACCCGTATAAACACACTATTTATGTCTATAATTATTATTTTTATGCTCTTCGGGTGTGAGTCGCGGCTATTCGGTATAAATGGATATTTCATGAAATGTCCAGTCAATTCGTGGAACGCTGACAGATTCTGTAACACAAATATCCGATTGGTAATTGTGAGTTATTTTTTAAATTTATCAAATCAAGTTTTTTTCATTCTGTTTATAAAATTGGTTAAAATTCTTGTTAATAACATTGTAACACGACGTGACTTTTCACTAGACATTTTGTTTGAAAAATCTGTCAGCGTTTCATGAACTGCCTAAATATTTGATGAAACGACCAGTAATGCCAGATCACCGCCACATTTTATAGAGTGCAAAGTTACCGTTCATCTAGAATGTAGATGCAGTATTGTGTCATTATTTCAATAAACTTGTATTTCAGGAAACACTCTTGTTTTATACAATTCATCTTTATAACAGTTGTAATATTTTATAGTTGATACTCGGAGAAGAATAACTGGAATTATACTGGGAAAAATACTTCAAGGATTTCCTTATTTTTCGCTGTTATATCACAAGTAAATAATTATCGACATCATTTATTCGTCTCTGTATATTTGTGATCCCAATGAAAAACTGCATATGTCGAATTTTTGGACATTTTTACTTTACACACTCCTGTACAGGATATTGTAAAAGAATTCGATTTTGAGTTTTTGGTCATAATTTTGGATGAATGTTCAAGACGATGATACTTAAAAGCAAAATCTCAAAATCGGTTCTAGCTCAAATGTAAATCGATAAAACATGTTAGAACATAAGAAAATATTTTTTTGTAACAATAAACAAACATTCTAGGAATAAATTTTTCCCTCTAAGTGACGAAAAAAAGCCATAGAGAAAACGAAATTATAGACAGACGTTACATTGATACTGTATGTATTGATGAAGAATTAGAACTGAACGAACAAAATACTCGCGTAACTGGATCGCTTTGTTGTTCGACCTGATGACACAGACACCTTGTCAGACGTATTTTATACTCCACAGGAAGCTGGATACATAGCGGATGTATACCTGTTTCATATTGTGGAAAGATTTTATTGTGTCATACAAACATCGTGCATATAGTAACTACCTGTACGATACAATTACAATAGAATATAATATGGTTCAGTCGATAGACGATACAATTAAGATAGGCAACTATGCCAACACATCCCCACTTATTTTCATGTTTATTCGTACTGAATTTAATGGATTTGACTTCTATTTACTCTAAACAAAAACTAGGGTTTAAATAATAATAAATTGTAACTTAAATATAGTGTTTCACATTTCTAGCTCAAAAGTGACATCGAAGCTGGTACGGGAATGCACAAAAGAACTAAAGGCTGTGGCAGACCACAATAGAGTAACTTTATTGTGGGTGCCGGGACACTCAGGAATCAAAGGCAATGAAGAAGCTGGTGAGTTGGCGAGAAAAGGATCGTCAACTCCATATATTGGCCCAGAACCTGCCCTGGGAGTGTCTAAAAGCACAGTACGGGATCAAATAAGGGAATGGGTCATAACTCAGTATAAAACACACTGGAATCAAATTTCCAGGCAGCAACATGGAAAAGCCTTTATCAAAGGGTCATCCAGAAAAAGGACTGAAGAACTACTACAACTTAGTAGGAACAATTTTCGACTAGTGGTTGGTCTCTAAACAGGATATTGTGCCCTGAAAGGACATCTCCAAAAATCGGACTGTTTAATGGGGATTTAAGGTGCAGACAGGAAACAGTATACCATATTCTGTGTGAATGCGAGACTCTGGATCGCAGAAGAAGATAATTATAGACAATCAGCAATGGGTCTAAAAGACTATATCAACCATCCAGTCCATAGACTGTGCAAGTTAGTGCAAGGAACGAGGATACTGGACCGGATGATATAAAGAAATTGGGGAGATAGCATAATAAGCCCTAGAGGCTGCAGTGCTCTCTTGCTTCCATGTCAAAAAAAAGTGTTTCACATTATATATTGTCATGATATAAGCAATTAACGACTAAGAATGTTTTTAATTTTTTATAGAAGATTTTCACGAAGTTACTGGAAGCCTGTTAAAAGTAGTTCCATAAAACAATGTCCAGATTACTTATTTGAGAGTAGGTACCTGATACACTAATTATATTTAATTGTTAATAACAATAACTAAATCAAGCCAGTGTTAAAATTGATTTAGAAATTCATATAAAGGCCAAATATGTGACCCTCAAGTCTCGTTAAAAAAGGGTGTTCATTTATTACAATGAAATGTTGCACCTTGCTACGAGCTTCTAGACAGGCTCAACACTCCCGCGCGACCGTTGGGAATAGTTCATGCGTGACTCTGAACTGAGTTCATGTCCATCTTTATTATAAAAAAAAAATATGCGTGGTTATAAAACAAAAGTAATAATTTAGTTTAAATGGCACAATGTTTTTTTTTTATAAAAAATGCACAAATTTACAATTACAGAACTCGTGGACCAGTCAAACTTTAAAATAATAATTGACGTCATGCTTTATAGATGAACATAATTTACGAAAATGAGATTTAAATGAATAGTTCGAGACGGATATCCTAGAGTAGAAAAAACCGTTACATTTATAATAGCCAATGATTATTTTCTTGCCGTTCTTTAAAATAACTACCTTGAAATATGCCTTGTGAAAACCTCTGAGAAGATGAATTAAATGGTTTCAATAAATATTTGTATTCGTTATTATTAGGTCGGTATGAAATTAATAATAATAATAATAATAATAATAATAATAATGCGTTTAACGTCTGTTTCTCGACTTTATGTCATAACAGACGCCATTCGCACCATTACCATTTTTTCATGTACCACTTCCCGTTATTTTCTACATTATTTACAACTTCAACTTATGTAATAGCAATGGGCGAATGAAGGAATTATAGAAAATTAGGATAAGGTAGGTAATTTTTGAACTAGGAGTTTGATAGGTAATCGGCCATGGCCTCAAATAAGGAACCATCTCGATATTTATCTGGAATTAATTGAGGGAAACCATGGAAAACCTCAATCAAGATGGCCGGTACAGGAATTACCGTTTCTCGGCGAGAGGCAGTAGGAAAAAGTTCCAGCCACATCTGCCCCCGCCGGGATTCGAACCCGGTACCTTCCGAATGCGAGTCTAGTGTTGTCACCACTACTCTACCCAGCTCGGTGTTGGTATGGAATTAGGTGTCATTATACTCGTATAACGCTAATACGTTTATCAAAATGGGTTACCAATTTTCAGATTTATCTAAGCCTAGTATCCAGTCGAGATTGGCTACAATAGAAAAAATTTCAAAAGATTTGGCAATACAAAAATTGCGTCAAAACGTAACGTAGCGAAACTTCTTATAAAAAACAACATCCCTACATTTCCAGCTATTCTCCCAAACCCAAATTAAAATTATTATCAACATAAAACACAAGTAACATTTTTTCTCAGTAAAATACGTTACAATAGGTCAAGCCATAACATGTACATGGCACTATGGTTCCTATCAGTAATCACCAGTGTTTATGTAATTTGTCCCCGATCAAGCAACCCCCGTTCACATCCTGGCTGCTGTACAAGCGTTGTAGGGAAATGACCGTTAGCACAGGTGGTCTTTTATCATCAGGTGTACCACCATTGCCACGTATATAATGTGTTGGCGGGGTATTTAATTCGTCTCTTTCCGCTCTAACGTCTAAACATTAGTCAGTCGCTCTTCTGTTTTGGAGGGAAATTGTTCGATAAATGGAATTTCTTTTTAGTATATTAGCCATAATATATGGCACATACACTATTGGCGTCGGTCGGATGGCAGGCCCGAGGGATCAGACCAAAATTTCTCGACGTTTCATAGCCCCCTGAACACTTTGACACCATTTTTAAAAATTTCTATTTATACAAAGACCAAACCGCTAGAACTTTTGTCGGTGCTACCGCTACCGCCGTATATGCCGTATCAATTATACGGGGCCCCCGGCCACAGGGGCCCCCAACGTGCGTAAGCAAAAATTAATAAAAACTTCCCAATTTTTTTTTATTTCAGAAATGACAAAAGTCAAAAAAAGCAATTTCTTTTTTTCCCGCGTAAAGCGTGCGTTCAAAAGTTGGCAACACCCTACATCGGTTATCGCGGGCTGCGGGATTTCCCCGTTTAAGTCATTTACTTCAACGGGGGAAGGGCCCCCAAACAAATTTTTATACGGAGCCCCGCCAAGGCACGCTACGCTTCTGTTCCTATATAATGGATAGCCGCTTAGAAAGGCTTTTTTGAAATTTCATCCCTAATTGGGACACTCCAATTGTTCTTTATATATGTACAGACCAAACCGCTGGAACTAAAGGGCTGACATTTTGACAGTGCATTCCTATAATGACATTGATAGCTGAAGGCTCCACTATTATTGTCGAGTGGGGCGCAGCCCCGCGAGACAAGATTGTAACACGATGGAGTCGAATGCATCACTGCCGCTGTCGAGCGGGGCTAAACCCCGCGAGGCATAATTGTAAAATGGTTATATATAACAAACTTCATTAAAACGAATTACTTCTGAAAACATCTTTAAATTTTAAAATTGCGGCCAATGTACTTACGGGAATTTCGAACTCTTTAGCGATGTCTAATTTTTTCTTTGTAGGATTCTCGTCTAGATACTTAATGCTTTTTCGTTTCTTTGCGACGGTTAAGGAACATCTTTTTCGTTTCTCAGCCGCTGCAACTTTAAATTTACTAACAACAATGACCAACAGCAGTGTTTACATTACATAACATCAAACAACAATGATTGTCTTACGATAAATTTAACGTGTCTGAACCTGTCGAGACATGAATTGTTGCTGTTATTTTGGAATTGTATATAGTTTATTGATAGGATTCGTTATGTAAAGGTTATAAGTTGACAAAAATCGTTAGAGGTAAATTATACTTTCTATTTATATTCTGCAATGGTTGAAAATTCAGTATAAAGAGGTTTTTGATAAAAAGTATTCGTAGTGTAGAGGTATATTTTGCATTAACTCTTACGGTCAGTTGTAGGGGATCTCGAAAAATTTGTTAAATCGAGGAAAACGTTATATTGATGTTCGTTATATTAAAGTTACACTGTATATAATATTGTTTCATTTCAATCGCGTGAAAAACAGTGGGTAACGGCTAGTCTTTACTTAAAATTTAGTAGTTGTTACTATAAAAAGACAAATTAAAAAACGATATAAGACATAGCTATAATTATAATACAAACTCAATCCTTGAAAATAAATAAGAGAGGTAATTATCCACTAGTGAAAGTACAAGCAAATATAAAAGAACCACAATTATTAAGAACACTTTCCCTATGACTTGCACCACCCCCAATAATTCAATATTGACTACACATATGGACGGAAGTGTTTGTCTGTAGGTACGTATAACACACATAATATTAATAATTGTAAGGTATTACATAACCATCGGTCGATCGAGAGCTGTCTTCTCGCGTGTTACATGTTGATTAAATACCGCTCTTGTACAATAAATTGACGGTTACAATCGTAAACCGACGAATGTACACAAAAAACGGCACATCGCCTTTCGTCCGCATTATTAATGTTGTACAGTGACGTACGTAAACCTAACGACCAGCATATAGAAGTACGAGTAAATAATTTATTTGACTGCTGCAGAAGCGTAGCGTGCCTTGGCGGGGCCCCGTATAAAAATTTGTTTGGGGGCCCTTCCCCCGTTGAAGTAAATGACAAACGGGGAAATCCCGCAGCCCGCGATAACCGATGTAGGGTGTTGCCAATTTTTGAACGCACGCTTTACGCGGGAAAAAAAGAAATTGCTTTTTTTGACTTTTGTCATTTCTGAAATAAAAAAAAGGGACGCACGTTGGGGGCCCCCATAGCCCGGGGGCCCCGTATAATTGATACGGCATATACGGCGGTAGCTACGCCCCTGGACTGCTGGCATTTCGATATTTGTCAGCCAGTTTCTAGAACCTTAAATATATCGCGGATCCAGAGCTCAAATCTGGGGGGAGTCAAAATACTCGGATGTAAAAATTTTATTTTTTATTTTAGGGTTAATTACAATCACTCTTCTACATATTATGTCTTCTAATATATGTCTCTAATATCTGTCTCTAATATCTGTCTCTAATATATGTCTCTAATATATGTCCAGAGTATCCTGTCATGTCATTATTGAAATTACGCGTTCCTGGGGTCATTTTGAACCCAAAAGTCTCAATGCACATATGCCCTCGTATTCAGTTTAAATAAGTTCTTTAATTGATTAATATTATTCACGTCGTTTATTAAATCGAGTTAATATCACTCGCTCGCTCAGATTTATAATTAATTAATCCATTTTGCACTTACTTCGCTTAATCGCTCCCCGATGAATCCTATTTTCACTCCGGAGAAGCCGAGCGTATAGATCTAAACCCATCGAGGGGTAAAAACCGCATTCAAATCTGTTCAGTATAGCGGATTCAATCCTATTTTCAACCGTGTGAAGTCGAACCGAACAGTTTAGAGTCCTAAATCCATACCTAAACCTTCCCCAAGAAATAAGCTATCGAATATATAAACGGCATTCAAATCCGTTAGGTCTCGTGTTTTTAACAATCACACAGAAAGCAGGCGGCTCCAACGTATTACGATCTTGTCTTGCGGGGCTATGCTCCGCTAGATTTAAGGCTGTCGGATCGTTCTAAATTTATGCCAAAAATAAGGCTTCGGCTGATAGCTGATTGTAAACTTATTCGTCAACATTTTGCAAAAATTCTTTCTCTATAAGGAAGATAAAGGACAAATGTAGGACTCTAATGGACTACTTTTGTAATTTATGTACGATTTACTAGAAAAAAGTTTGCATTAATTGTGCCAAAAAACACACGTTTTCAATGTCACACTACAACCTTATTCGTACTTATTTCACAAAATTGTTCCATCACAAACCTAAAGTGACTCTTCCTTTTTCGAAAAAGTTTTTTAAATATATATATATATATATATATATATATATATATATATATATATATATATATATATATATATATATATATATTTTTAAAATATATCCAAAAATTGGAGTAATCAACTGACAGCGGGATCCTTGCAACAGCATTTTTTAGACTCGTAGTGTGGCTTAAATTCAAAGCCCTAAGCAGCAGTAGTGGAGCCTGCGGCACAACCGTATTTCAGCATTGCTTCTTGACAAGTTTAATACCGATTTAGAAAAAAAAAATCAAAAAATTGTTGAATGAGCTGTTGTATTTTTATTTTAGAATAATCACGTTGTGTTGCAATACTCGATGATTATTAGCACACCACTGTACTTTTTCCAGTCAGGTATGCGTACAAAAAAAAACATCAGCACATGTGGTGAAGAAGAAGAGATCTGATCACATATCGCATCAGATCTGAGAGAAGATCCGGCGCTCCGCTACCACCGTCGCCGCCTGGTGTTCGGCTGACTCGCGATCGTTATTATCTTGGCGCGTGCCGGTCAGACAACTGGGCCGGAGGTCCGTTGGATCCTCCGTCGTCTGCACCGACTCCTTCTTCGTCTCACCAACCGCCATCCGAACACCGTCTGTCGTCTTAGCTGTTATGCGTTGCATCTGTCTTCTTGTGACCTGTGCTATAAAGCACAGTAACGTACTACCGCTATATTTTTCAACTTTTGGAGTTCTCTTTAGGCTAAAACACGCGACTTGTGATAACTACATCGTGATTACACACTTACTTGAAATTTGTCGTGATATACAGTACAACCTCGATATAACAACGCTGAAGGGAATTAGAAAATATTCGTTATACTAAGTAATTCGTCATAATGAAGTTTGTTATATAGATGTTAGGCTGGTCTAAGATTCGTTTTAACAAGATAAGAAAACCCATTTTCTTCTGAAAACTTATCTTTAAACTTTAAAATGTGACCAATGTACTTGCGGGAATTTCGAACTCTTTAGCGATGTCTAATTTTTCTTTCTAGGATTCTCGTCTACATACTTAATGATTTTTCGTTTCTTTGCGACGCTTAAGGAACATCTTTTTCGTTTCTCAGCCGCTGCAACTTTAAATTTACTAACAACAGTGACCAACAGGGGTGTTTACATTACTTTACATCAAACAACAACGATTGTCTTACGATAAATTTAACCTTTCTAAACCTGTCGAGACATGGATTGTTGTTATTGTGGAATTATGTGTGCTTGATTGGTAGGATACGTTATGTAACGGTGCATTAAATCTTACGGGCAATTCTAGGGGATTTCGAAAAATGTGTTAAATCGAGGAAATCGTTATATTGAGGTTCGTTATATTAAGGCTACACTGTATCACTTGTGTATTTCAATGAAGAATATGCAGCCTTATAGGCAGGGAGCTAGTAATTATTTTACGCATAGTAGTTTCTGAAACCTGAGTTTTTGTGAATTCATTAAGGGCTCTATCTTGAACATAAAAACCGCAGTCTGGCAGGCGAGACCGGAGGTGTCACTAAATATATATCATGTTTGAAATTTTTTGATCAGTAGGTCATTAGCGCCTTAATCACATCAAATAAGAAATCATCAATTGAAACTAAACGACATCCACATAGGTAGTAATCGAATAAATGAAAAAAATATTTTTTTTATAAAAGTACTTTTAATAAAAAAAATAAAAAACGTAAAATAAAATACAAATTTTAAAAAAATCGGACCACGGTCACATATAAAACGTTCCCTTGATCCGGTTCTGATTCTTTCATTCACAGTTATGTACACAAAAGGCGAAACGGCTTATGTCGAATTTTATTATATTTTTTTTATATTATAGATTCATCTGTAACTAAATTTTAAAATTTTATATTAATTTTTCGCTGGATGTGTGCGTCAAGAACACCGACTCGAATGAAATTAATTCAACGAGGGTAACTTTTAAATCTAAAGAAAACATAACAAAAAAACATTTATGTTGTATAAAGAAAATCGTATAAAAACGGTCCATCTATTGAACAGTTATGCTGTCACGTCTAATATAGGTATAGATTGCATATCATAAACGATCCACAACTGAGGTCAACAGTGTCTCTAAACTCTATCCGAATTGGCTCAGCAGTTTTTCCGTGATACGTGCACCATATATGTGCAAACATATAAAAATTCTAAAAGTGATCTTAATGCATTCGATCATTTAATCATCCAAAGGGTTTAAGCATAATTTTGAAAATAGTTAAAATCAAATATTTTCATATTAAAAGTTATCACACACACGAAATCATTCATGAAATCATTCTTATTGAATTGAAAAATAAATATTCCCTTTGGGCAAGATATTTTGGTTATTCAAACGCGCCTGACGCCATAGTCTATGTCAAACATCTTGCTTAAGGGGGTATTCTTATGTGACCACTTCGAAAAATCGATTTTTTTTTCTCATATTTCAATAGTAAAACCTATCGAAAATATGCTGTGAAAAATAAAGACCGAAATTCCTAGTTTTAAATAAATTACTACTCACATAGTGGCCGACGCGCCGTAAGCGACTTGTTGGCTCTTGAAACTTTAAACGCATTTTTCTGGAAACATTATTTTCTAAAACTGTCATGGTCCTAAATAAAAAGTATTCAACCGATTGCTTTGAAATTTATATATGTTCTTCTACTCATTAATGGTTATCGTCCGTACTAAAATTGCTTATTTTCGAAAATATTTTCTTATTTTTTTAAACGTTTTTTAACAAAAAAATTAACAAAAAACACAAACTTTTTTTCTACAGTTCGCCATTTTTTTTTTTAATGAAATTGATTAATTTTAGTAGGGACGATAGCGACATCCCTACTGAACAATGATCCATTCGATTTTTTTATTTCAGACAACATGAACAGCCGCTATTACCATGACCAGTGACCTGCTTTTTTTTAGTGTCTAATTTAATTTAAAAAAATATATATATAAAAAATGTAAAATAAGAGAAAAAAAAATTTTGTTATACAGTTTAAGATACAAACAAAAACATATAAAAAAATTAAAATGATTGAATGTTATTGTCGTCTAAAAAAAAATTCTCTAAAAAGAGGTAAAATTAATGCGTTCACATAAGAATACCCCCTTAAACAAATTTGTATTGATTAGAATCAATACCACACGAGTAAGTTACGTTTAGATACGAGTATATTTTGACGTCACACTGCGTTTCGATATTTTATATTTCGCGCGTATTTATTGCATTTTTGTTTAATTGACATTAATTATTTAGCAGACATTTAAAAAACAAAAACAATTTGGAGTTTAATCAATTGCAATCAAGATTACAAAAAATAATATTTGAACTAAATATAAGTTACCCTATTGTATGTTTCGCAAATATTTTCAATGTACAGACACTATAGATGAGATTTAGCATAAGCCATTTTGCCTTTGAGCCATAGATATAACAAGATGTATAAAGGTATTATTTATTCAAGATATAATATCAGAGTCCTCTTTTTCATTGCCTTATGTGTCTGCAGCACGTGCTATTCGCCGCAGGCCACGCAGGCCGCAGGTATAACAGAAAAACGTCCTTAATGTGTCGTATGCATTATTATATAACATTATAACAAACTAGTTAAAAGTCAAACGGTCAAACCGACGGACGTCAGAACAAGTCTGATGAATTGACTAATTGAGATTTTCACTCAAATACCTACATTCCTCTAAATCATACATTAGTAGCAAGGATCGTAATCATAAATATTAAAATTCCATGTTTTATTTTCTGTTTTCGGTGAACATTTAGTTTAATTTCTTTTAGCCTGGTCGTATCCTGATGGCAGCGTTGCCAGATTTTTTTTGCCAAGTCGGGATTTTGGAACTTTTTGAGTGAAAAAAGCGGAATTCTTTCGTCGAAAGCGGGACGTAGTAAAAAAACGTATATGATCAGAAGTTAATAAATATTTATCTTTTTATTTGAGTTCAAATTACGTTTACGTGACAATGGATAGCAAAAATAGCCTTAGAAAATATATTTTAATAAAAATATGATATTTTAAATCAGATTTACCCTATCGTTAAATAGTTGAGTCTTATTCATCTTCTGAATAAAAAAAATAAAAAAAAATAAATCAAAATCAAAAAAGTTTTATTCATTAGAAAAACATGGCGTTTCAAACAATAGTCTGAGGAGTGAGTGTTACAAATTGAAACTTACAATAAGAGAATAATTATTTACGCACGGTCGAGTTATCTCCGAAAAGCGGGACTGAGCCTGTCCCGCGCGGGACTAGTAATTTTGATTTAAAAATCGGGACGTCTGGCAACGCTGCCTGATGGCAAAAAAATAGTCTATAAGATGTTTTAATACTGTAGTAAATAGTAAGTATACAAAATTTCATTAAAATCGGTTTAGACGTTCTCGAGATAAATTGCAAACACACAAACATTCCTGAAATACGTTTTTTTTGCAACTAGACATAAAAAACGTGAGAAATAAATTACAATTTTAGATATATGTACATAATACAATACAACCTCATATAACAAAGCTGAAGGAAATTAGAAAATATTCGTTATATCAAGTAACTCGTTATAATGAAGTTTGTTATACAGAGGTTAGGTTGGTCAAAGATTCGTTTTAACAAGGTAAGAAAACCCATTTTCGTCTGAAAACTTATCTTTAAACTTTAAAATTGTGGCCAATGTACTTACGGGAATTTTGAACTCTTTAACGATGTCTAATTTTTTCTTTCTAGGATTCTCGTCTACATACTTAATGATTTTTCGTTTCTCTGCGAAGGTTAAGGAACAACTTTTTCGTTTCTCAGCCGCTGCAACTTTAAATTTACTAACAACAGTGACCAACAGCAGTGTTTACATTACTTTACATCAAACAACAATGATTGTCTTGCGATTGTTGTTGTTATTGTGGAATTGTGTGTGACTGATTGGTAGAATACGTTATGTAAAGATTATAAGTTGACTGAAGGTAAATTAACTTTCTATTTATATTCTGCAATGATTAAAAATTGGTTATAAAGAGGTTTTTGACAAAAAGTATTCGTGATGTATTTTGCATTAACTCTAACGGGCAGTTCTAGGAAATGTCGAAAAAATTTAAATCGAGGAAATCGTTATATTGAGGCTCGTTATATTAGGGTTACACTATATTATATTATGAATACCTAAGTGTGATCATACAAATACGCATGCTCGTCTCCTGCAATATGCTCTTTAATAAAAATAGTCATAACACAAACATCAAATCTGTCCACATGATTAAAACGCGCTGATATTTGCCTTTTAATCAGTTTAATTGAATTCCCCCAACAAGAGTAACAATAGTCTAGCTAGCAGGGAGTGGAACGCGGAGTGACCTTTATCGCTCTGCTGCTGCGCCCCTCTAGCATTCGCTGTTAATGATGGACCATTACACATGTCTCACCTTCTGTCTTCACAGAAGAACATCAGCTGCCGCATCTGCCTCTTTATTCACCTCGTCCGTGGCGTCAGGCTTGTGTATCTTTAATTTCGTTCAACCGCATCGACTGGCTATTTTATTAAATTATAGTTCTTTCTGAATTAATCTTTAATCATTGCCAGACAAGTTGAAAAAATCTACAGAACTTATAACTAAACTAACTTAGTCAGGGTGATCTGGGCCTAGTATCATTTAATATTTTTCTCTTCATACCATGCCGAAAATGCGTACTTTCTAATTTTACTTTAAAGCAGAAAGTATAACATTTATGCACCGTTGTAATCACAGCTGGAATTACTTGCATATCGTCTGTATAGGTGGGTCTAAACAGTTTTTTCATGCGCACTGAGACGTTTGTCATGCCACGTGTTCGCCAGTAGGCAGTAGTAGGTAGCCATCTGCTGTTATATGGACATTATTAGATGCATGTATCATTGTAACATGTAACATTGTTCACTTGAAAGTAAGTAGTTTTTTTTTATATATTGGTGAAAGTGCGTACTTTCAGCATGGTTTGAAGAGAAATAGAATACACCACACGAGCAGTAAGCTGAAAGTCCTGCACTGCTCTCCAGTTCGTCTCGGGCATCATGTGGCGCAGTGCAGGAAATTCAACTTTCTGTTCTTGTGGTGTAATATAGTATTATTTATAATTATTTTAAAAATGCATTGAAAATTCGATAGACACTTTCAATTAAAACTTGGGAAATCACCAACACGCTTAGACCTTCCAGTTCTGAATTCATTTTAAGCGTGCTTCCGAATCGGAATTATTGTTCTGTAATATACGAAGACACATTAGGATCAGAATCTTTTAACTAGTGAGTACAGTTAAAGTCGGTCTTTGTAAGATACAAGGTAAAAAGCCGAAAATCCGAGATATGCTTGATATCTTAAAAGAGAAGTAGAGGATGGAAAATGTCTTGGCATTTTCAAATTCAAATTGTGATCCATATTATTCAACAAATCGTATATTCCTCTATTTCTGACCCCAGGGAGAAAATTGAAATTTCGATTCCGTCAGGTTCTGTCCCGTGTTCTATACTATAAGTGCAAAATTTCAGCTTCCTAGGTTAAGGCTGTTGGAACGCTCTGAATTTAAGCCACATACGAGGTTAAAAAATGCTGTTGCAAGGGTGCCGCTGTCAGTTGGTTACTGTAATTTTTGGAAATATTTTGACGATTTAAAAAAAATTTCCTAAAAAGGACGAGTCACTTTAGGTTTGTGATAGAACAATTTTGTGAAATAAGTACGAATAAGGTCATAGCATGACATTGAAAACGTGTGTTTTTTGGCACAATTAATGCCAACTTTTTTCTAGTAAATCGTACATAAAATACAAAAGTAGTCCATTAGAGACCTAGATTTGTCGTTTATCTTCTATAGATATCTCTATAGAGAAAGAATTTTTGCAAAATGTTGACGTATAAGTCTATAATAAGCTATCAGCCGCAGCCATATTTTTGGCTTAAGTTCAGAGCGTTCCGACAGCCTTTTCCGGGGGCGTGGAAAAACTGTCGTAAGAAAATTAAACATATCATTTTTTTTCTACAGACTATACTCAAATGACTGCAATCACATTAATACAATTTAAATAATGCGCCATATTTTAATTTTTTAATAAATATAATTAAACGTATTATTAAACTCGCATGTTACTGATACCTGTTTCAAGGTATAAACAATAAAAATATATTACCTTAAAAACTTGTTATTAATTATTTTGTGTACCTACTGGAGGAGAAGAAAAAAATTATCAAAAATCTCTGTGAGAACAAAGCATCTTGAGATCGCATTGAAGATGTAATTATTCTAGCATAAATTCTCACAAACTAAAGCATGTATTCATAGATTAAACAGGAGGCCAGTTTTTTATTCAACTTTTATTTCTCATCTGTACTAATGTGATTGTAGGCAGTTTATTTGTTTCTCCACGATAATTTCAAAAATTCCTGAAGTGATTTTAAAAATGCTAAATTTAATACTGAAATTAATCATTTTTCTTTTTTGATAGATATATAAATCCAAGCAATAATTCTTTAAACATTGATAAGCTGCGAGGGGTTCTCGAGTCACAATTTAAGAAGCATTGTTAAACGTCAAATCATGTATTAAATAACCTTGTTACAAATCGTTTATTATAATACGCGCCACGGTTCTAAAAGGTTCTGAAGCTAGATGCAAATGGAGGCTTACGCAGGTACAGTCGGTTGAAAAACTACAAACTCGCGCTATATTATTATTTTTAATTTTTCTTTAATCTAAAGGTCTAATTCCTTGCATAAAGTCATCCAAAAAAATATTTTTCGTACTTGTCTATGCAAAATTGTATTATAGGCATCTTGATCAATTAACAATCGAAGAAACAACTTAACAATAGCGTACTGAACTGTACTTTATATCAGGAAAGCGACAAGTGAGACGACAACCAGCGACAACCAATCACCGACGAGCGCACGTTCTGTGCCGGTAACTGGGAGGTGGTGGGAGTCTTCCTTTCCCACAAAACAACCAGGACTGCTCTTAAATATGCATTTGCGACGCTGTTTGTGAGGAACTTCAGAACCTTTTAGAACCGTGGCGCGTATTGTACTTGCATACACTATTTGCCACTAACAGAAATGATACGTAAATATATCCTCTATCCTTGTCTAATAATATAGCGATTACTATATCTGTTGGTCGGAAAGAGTATAGCGCGCACTATAGAACCGAATTAATGCGTAAAGTTTGGAATTGGTTGTCTTTTATTTTGTATATGAATACGTCTACAGTGGTATTTATCTATGAAAAGTTCACACAGAGTTGTTTCCTGTTGAATAAAAAAAAACATCTGAGAGAAGTCGGAGATAATCTTCGAGCAGGCTGTGAGCGCGTCTTCTCCGCCAGCCAGCGTCAGTTTACTGTGTGAAACGAGAGAAAACAATGCCTTGACCGTCATGGTCACTTGCTAGTGTTGTATTTGTCTGTTTGTCCCTCGAGTCCCAGAGCCGACCGCCGGATTTCCTGTGTATTGAGTAGGCAGACAAATGGGTCTATGATAGGGATTGCTATCCAGCGGCATTTTCAATCCAGCTTAGGGTTTCTGGTTTCTCGAACTTTTTTATTTCTCGAGGCACGAGTATCTCGAGAAATTTTGAAATCTACACTAATATTATAAAGAGGAAAGATTTGTATTTTTGTATGTTTGTAATGAATAAACTCAAAAACTACTGTGCCGATTTAAAAAATTCTTTCACCGTTTGAAAGCTACATTCACCCTGAGTAACATAGGCTATATTTATTGCTAGAAAATATTAGGGATCCTTACTAAAACTTTAGTAACGTAACACAAGGTGTAAAAAAAATGCCATAAAACATCTTTCGTCGCATGCGCTGCGGAAACTATTGATGATAGAACAAAAGTATGTTCTACAATATTAAAGAACATATCAATAACTACAAAAACTTCGCGATACTATCTCGTTATGTCACAATAACCACTTTTTACATTTTAATAATCTATATAGATAAAAGACGATGTATATGTAATCTATGGACTCCAAACGGGTAGACCATTTTTGATGAAATTTTCAGACACTCTTTAGATTAGCCCAGCGGGTGATCTTCTGAAGTTTGGTAGCGATCGGATCAACAGAATTTTTTAAATTTCTTATAAAACAATTAGCCGTTACCCGCGGCTCTGCACGCGATTGAGATGAAACTCGGCAGCGACAACAGCAGTGGAGCCTTCGGATCCACCGTATAATTAATTTAACTCGTGGGGCTGCGCCCCACACGATATTAACAACATAGTAATGAAGTCTTTGGCTTCACCGTGTTGAACTCGGTAGCGACAACAGAGTAGAGCCTTCGGTTCATATATAGCCCATGACATGTTCTTACTATATACCATTTTTCATCAAAATTAGTCAAGCCGTTCATGACTTATAAAAGGAGATACAGACAAAAAATTTTAAAATTGTAGAATTGGCGTCAGCGAGTCATAAAACGAATATTTATCGCAAAATTTGACAAAAAAAAATAATGTACAGACAGAGCGTACAGATTTATACAGTAGTATAAATTAAAGTAGTGATTTGAGTGCATCAAAAAATATCTGGTTTTAAATGAGTAAGACGTAGCGACAAAGTCAAGCCGTACACAGTTCTGAAGGTGTAGTGTGGCATCCAAAGAGCGGATGCTGCCTTCTTACATCACGAATACAAATTACATACAGTTCAGTGAAGTCACTGGTTTTACATCTCTTTCTTTCATCTGAATATTGTACACCTTACCCATTGTTATTGTCATACCATTTCTGCTTGTATTCTTCAAGTAAATAATATAAATTTGTATGTAGTTTGGTTAGGAATCAGTACGGCCAAAAATGTATATAAGAAACATTGAACTCCAGAACAAACAGATCAAGAATAAAATAAATTGCCTTATTCTTGATCTGTTTGTTCTGGAGTTCAATGTTTCTTATATACATTTTTGGCCGTACTGATTCCTAACCAAACTACATATATATTATTTTGGCCGTATCAACATAAAAAAAAGTTTTTAATATAAATTTGTTTAAGAAAATGGACAATCGATTGAGCTACATTATTTGGTGAATTTTTGCAAAAAATTATGAGAGAACTTTTTGTTGACAATGTACCACGTATAGCTTGCGCAACGGGTTGAAAAGAGAGGAGAATATTTTTTGTTTACCACAAGGAGGAATCGAGAGAGCATATTCCAATATTACTGTAGTTCACTGGTCATCGCTTTCTTATATCTGTTACTAGCTACTACTTGCAGCTTCGCAGAAGATTGAGGTGAAACAATGTTTTATAACCCGCTCGACAGTGACAACAGTACTGAAGCAAACAAATACAGTTTAATTTTAATATAACGAACCTCAATGTAACGATTTCCTCGATTTAACAAATTTTTCGAAATCCCCAAGAACTGCCCGTCAGAGTTAATACAAAATATACCTTTACATTACGAATATTTTTTGTCAAAAATCTATAACGAAATTTCAGTCATTACAGAATATAAATGGAAAGGATAATTTACCTCTATTTAACGATTTTTGTCAACTTATAACCTTTACATAACGTATCCTACCAATCAATCACACACAATTCCACAATAATAACAACAATTCATGTCTCGATAGGTTCAGACACGTTAAATGTATCGTAAGAAAATCATTGTTGTTTGATGTAAAGTAATGTAAACACTGCTGTTAGTCACTGTTGTTAGTAAATTTAAAGTTGCAGCGGTTGAGAAACGAAAAAGGTATTCCTTAACCGTCGCAGAGAAACGAAAAATCATTAAGTATGTAGACGAGAATCTTATAAAGAAAAAATTAGACATCGTTAAAGAGTTCGAAATTCCCGCAAGTACATAGGCCACAATTTTAAAGGTAAGTTTTTAGAAGAAAATGGGGTTTCTTACCTTGTTATAACGAATTACTTGGTATAACGAATATTTTCTAATTCCCTTTAGGTTTGTTATCTCGAGGTTGTACTGAAATAATTTAATAAGAATAAGAATTTATTTAGGTCAGAAACCTTTGTGGACGCGCAGTCAACGATTTACCAAAGTTTCATCGTAATACGCATTGGAGACGAACAAAGGAACAAACATTCATTTTTATATATACAAATTTATCGAACGAACGAGTGAGTGCATAGAGTAAAGTTTATTGATGTAAAATATACAGACCACTGTACCTATGCATTTTTATTAGGCACATTTAACAAAGTTGACTCTTGTTTTTTTGTGCCCTGAATTAATAACTACATCTTAACAAGAGAATAATTCTATCGGGAAATGACCAGATTATATATATTCGAATTTACATTTATTTTTATATCTTTTGAATAAATCTAGGCAGTTTAACAATTTTACAGTTACTCCTAACCTTTTTGAATTGAATATACATTTTTTTTTGACAATAGTTCACCGAATTTTTTTTTATCTCTGTTATGTAAAAACGTTCTAGTAGACTTGGGTAACTCAGATCTGAACCGGTTCAAAGAGCCGACTCCGACAGAAGATCCGTGAGAGCCGACGGATCAACGGATCCGCATGACTCAGTGAAACACTTAACACACAGAAGCACATTTTACACTTACGTATCAGTTCTTGCTTTGATGCATCTGTCAGCTCAAATGACTCATGCATCACATGTTTGGCTATGCATTCTTGATTCTATACAGGTCGTGATATGATTGACTGAACTAGGTAACTCAGTGGCAGACTGCAGTAACATATTCAGAACTCGGCTCTTTTTGAACCGGTTCAGTGAGCCGGTTCACATACGGGATCCAGATGCAAAGATGCAGATCACTAAAAAGACCCGTTTTTCCCATCTCTACGTTCTAGCTCTATATAAAACATGATTGTGTGTATTAATCCCCTTATGATGGAAAGAGATACTAGTACCGATCCCATTCCTCAAGCTTCCGCCCTACAGTCCTATTGCGTCAGAGCGAGCGTTGCGAAGACCAACCCGAACAAAATTCAATCGACATACACTTAAAATCTAGTTTCGAATTTACTTTGAATTAAAACAATTAATTTCTTTAGAATCGACGTTCGTTCAAATATTATTATTCTAGGCAAGGGCGTACCCAGCGAGGGGCAGGGGGGGCAGCTGCCCCCTCCCCCTGGAAGCAAAAAATAAGTCATTATTAAATTTTGTTGTTGGAATTTTTACAATTCTTGAAATAACTATGTTAATAATCAAAAAAAAATACTTACACTATTGAAAATTATGAAATTAGGGTAATTTATCGTTATTTTATTGTCTTTCGAAATTATCGTACAATCGTGCTCAATTAATTTCTATAGGAAAACAGAAAAATATTACTACAAATTTGTGGTATAATCTGTGGAAAAAGAAGGATTTAGCAGGAGACAAATTAAAGGATATTGAAGTGGCTGGACTTTTGGAGGAGGCTAATATTTTTTTCCCTGCAACAAGGCATGCATCCTCATTTTAAGTGCTTTGCCATCCACTACGGCTACTGTTGAACGATCTCTCAGTACCCTTCGAAGGGTAAAGACCTGGCTGAGAAGTACAATGGGAGAGGTCAGATTGACTGGGGGAAAATCAGGACTGGATTGAAACGAGAGTTTTGAACAAGTTTTCTACAATTCCAAGAAAAATGATACTAGTATAAGACATGTAACTAGAATAATTTTTTTTCAAGCAAATAATTGTAATAACTTAGTTGAAAAAGCACTGCTATAATTATACATAATTTTCTTAATATTTTGGTTTCATTCACCTTTTCCGTGATAAAATGTTACAACCTGAACGACTATGGCTTGCCCCCCCCCCCCTAGTTTTGATCCTGGGTACGCCCTTAATTCTAGGCATAATTGCTTTTGTTTTTGTCTTTTGGCAACAGATTTAATCTATTTATTATAGTGTGCTAAAGATGAAAAATATGGAAATCGGAAATTCTTGAAATATTAACAAGACATTAATAATATTTGTGATTTATATCATGGCTCTTTAAAACGTGAATATATTATAGCTACAGAATATTGTCGGTGTAGGTATATTATCACTTCGTTGTATTCATTTCTTAATCACTTTCACAGAAATCTGTCACAAATACCACTATTGCTTGATACATATTTCAAATCAGGTGAATACTTAGTTTTGTTTTGCATTTAATTTTGTAAAAATCGTAGATTTTCAATATTAAATTTAGATTTTCTATTTTTACGATTTTTCTTTCCGCAGTTCTCTAACTCCGTTTATTAAGTCTCTCCTAACTAATGTTGAAATATTTACTCCTTTTTTCAATTTCTTTTAAATTTTCTTTAAACAGTTTCGCATTTTAAAAAAACTGAAAATTCAAGAAAACATTTTGTTTATTTTTTTCTTTGCCACCATGTAATGAAGTTATTATCTGTCCGTTTTATGGCCCTGTACATATTTTAGTGCAAGAAGCACTTTTCTAGAATCAAAAGTGAAATTGAGTAGTGTAACAAAACTCTTATACGATGGCCTTGAGGTGTCATAAACGAGACAAATTCCATTTGTCAAATGAACAGTAAACACAACAATTTGTCGTCAATACAGTACTTAGTCGCAGAGAGATCTGTAATCAGTTTCCGTCGCTGACAAACAAAATATCAAGTCAGCTTACTCATCTTTCCTGTAAGGTGCAATACTGCTGTTTATCTAGTAAAACTATGTAAGTATTGGCATTGTTCGATTCTTCATTATAATATATTAGGTATTTGACCAGATAGTTCAAAGCAGAGGTGTACAAACTGGGAGACACATCTTAAGAAAGGAGCTCGAAAATTCTCGGGAGGGAACGCAGAACAATCCCAAACTCTTCGTTCTCATCAAAAAATATTTAGGATTCAATATTTATCGCTTTGTTTTCAAGTAGTTTTATATATCACTAGCGGCCCAGTCCGGCTTCGCCCGGGTGTAAATGTAATATATAAGATATAAAAGATGAGAATCATTATCATTAAATTCTCAACGTGTATTGAATTTGCGTGAATTCAATCGCTTTTATTTGTGAATGTTTAAAAATCAAAGAAAAATCGTATTTCCCAAAAAGAAATTAAAAAAATTCTGTTGATGCAATCGCTACCAAACTTCAGAAGATCACCCGCTGGGCTAATCTAAAGATTGTCTGAAAATTTCATCAAAAATGGTCTACCCGTTTGGAGTCCATAGATTACATATACATCGTCTTTTATCTATATAGATTATTTAAATGTAAAAAGTGGTTATTGTGACACAACGATAATAGTTGGACATATAGTATCGAGAAGTTTTTTGTAGTTATTGATATGTTCTTTAATATTGTAGAACATACTTTTGTTCTATCATCAATAGTTTCCGCAGCGCATGCGACGAAAGATGTTTTATGGCATTTTTTTTACACCTTGGGTTACGTTACTGAAGTTTTAGTAAGGATCCCTAATAATTTCTAGCAATAAATATAACCTATATTACCCAGGGTGAATGTAGCTTTCTAATGATGAAAGAATTTTTTAAATCGGCACAGTAGTTTTTGAGTTTATTCATTACAAACATACACACACACAAAAATACAAATCTTTCCTCTTTATAATATTAGTGTAGATTAATTTATATTCAGAAATCAAATGGACTTTTATAGGTACGAGAACTAGCACAGTAAAAACGGATAAAAAGCCTGCTGTTTCACGCATAGCCAGAGAGCAGATGGATGCTGTTCAGGTTGAAAAAAAAACGGCAGATGGAAGACGACGAATGATTTTTTAGCACTTAATTTATGATGATATGTATGTCTATAAACAACACGAGCTACGAAGGCTCTTTCATTATATCACTGGACGTTACAATTGCTTCTGATTGTATTAACTAGGGTACTCAAAATACCAAACGACTATTTTTTATTATTGCCAATAATTTGCTTACAAGAATAATACAGAAAACTGGTCTTTGGCCGGAATCTAATTATGAGTGAGTAATAATATTAAATAAATAAATAAATAATGGATACAAAAACGGTTACAAAAAAGCTGTCACAGTATAAATCAAAATACCTAAATAAATTAAGAATGTAATTATTGGAATGCAGGTATGGTGAAGTGTTGTAGCTTCTAAGTTAAGGAATTATTTTCTGTAAATTTTTTTATACTTTTTCAAAAGTCTTATACTGGGTTGCAGAAAGGATTGTCAAATAATTTGATTTGACAATGACCTTGGATTGTGAACACACATTTTTTTCCATAATAAAAGCATTGTAGAATTTTAATTCGATTCTGTTCAAAAAATAATTGATCGATTGAAATGATATTTTTTCTAAACTGTGTATACGTGTATTTAACATAGTTTTTTACATAATTTTTACTTCGAAACGATATTTTTTTACGCATTTTAATCAAAATTTGACTTGAAAAACGAACTTTTTCTGTGTAGATCAAGCATTTGTTTTTAAGTGAAAACAATCTAATGTTGTACATGACAGAGAGTTTGAATACGACATTAGACTGTTCTTGCGTGTATGAAAACTGTAACTATATTATCACAATCTATGGTCATTGTCAAATCAAATTATTTGACAATCCTTTCTGCAACCCAGCATTAGTGAATCAAGGTGAAGTCTCCAGTTTCGATATCGACTCAATATCGTCTGTTTTTCCTTAAAAGCCGAAACAGTCTCAACAAAGTCCTTCTAATTCTTACAAAGTTTCGGACTTTTAGAATTCTATGGATAGTTGCTTTGTAATAATAAATTAATCTTGGTTCTAAAATTCTGTTTAGTATCTTCATGTCATGTATCGTTTGCAGTCGCTAAATGTGTCACAATTAATGAGAAGATCATATTATCGATTATTACGGAAGAATAATATGATTACACTGATATATTTTGTAATATATGGTTTAAGAAATGAATAGTCTTGACTCATTTCTTAAGATTACTTAATTGTTATTTCCACATCCTATTTAACAGATTATATTAGGGACTAGACTACTACTATCGCATTAGTTATTCTCAAATTTTGCCAACATTTTTATTCATATAGAACTAAACTAGATCGAGTTGAACTAGCCTTCTTTTTCTTAAATCAGACAGTCTCCTGGGCAAGTTTAAACTCAATAAGAGCAAATATTTTTTAGTTAGATTTTATTGAAAGGCGCCCCTAAAACATTTGCGTCCTAGGCGATCGCCTAGGTTCGTTTTAATGCTATTCTTAAAAAACAGTTTTAATTCAGCTGGCAGTTTATTAAAACTTTTAAATATGGAGTTCTTATGCCCTTTCTTTATTACTGATAAGGTAGTAGCAATAAATTTTACCTCAGATGTTTTATATTAGCGTGGATTTGTATTTGTGTCGAATTAAAAATAGTTACTCTGAACTAATACCCAGGTTTCTAAAATGTATGAATTTTAAATGGTCTGGGTTTTTATTCTTTTGAAAAGGAGACAACAGACTATTTCACATTAATGTTTTACATACGCAATCAATAGATTTTGACGAGAGCTGACGGTTGAAACGCAAACGAACATTATAGCTTTTTCGAGTCAAAATTTATACTAAACGAACATTATATGATGCAGTGAAACGACGTCAAAAGGGATTTGGTTTCGCACATTTTTAAAAACTACTGAACCGATGTAAGTAAAATTTATGTGGGATCATCCAGAAGATGTGCTCTATTAAATAAGAAAAGAATCTTCAAAACGGTTTTTAAATGTTGGAGATATGAGATAGCATACATTAAAAATTTGTTTTTTGATGCCATTTAAAAATGGATAAACCGATTTTAATACAAACTAAATGATACTGATCCGGTAGAATTCTGAACAAAATGGCGTTGAAATTTTTCAAATTGTTGTACAATTGACGGAAATATCGGTGAACAAACATTAAAACGACCTAAAATGGCGATGCGTCACAGTCCTCACTCAAC
Source organism: Venustoraphidia nigricollis (assembly GCA_034508555.1). Taxonomy (NCBI): domain Eukaryota; kingdom Metazoa; phylum Arthropoda; class Insecta; order Raphidioptera; family Raphidiidae; genus Venustoraphidia; species Venustoraphidia nigricollis. Next base: position 816,054 of record JAVRKA010000065.1, on the reverse strand, counting down.
GTAACGCATTCTTTGATCTTTTAGCTATCGAGTGGTTGCAGCTCCGATTTTGTTATCATAATTTTTTTTAATTGCCTCCCATAGAAGCAAATTTAAAGACGTATTCACGTCAAAAATATGGAACTACCCCAAAATATTACTCCAAAGTGAATATTGAACTTAAAATTTAAAGAAAGAATAAATCGTTGAAACTATTGACTGCGAGTCGCTAAGACTTAGTTAATATCAATTAATAAGAAATTTACAGTTTCAAAATTTGTCGAGATAAAAACTCGCAAATTTAACTGTTACTTAAATATATACTATGAAAAAATAAACGATATCCTTATTAAAAAAAACCCGGGTCGCAGTGCCAAAACCCTGCCGACAATATAGTGTATTTGCTTGTATAGGGCCGTGTGGTTTTATACTTTTATTATGTGAAATTAAGTTTGTTTTTGGACAAAATAAAAAATTTAACCCCTTAATACATCCCTTAAAATAACATTTATTTCTTAATTGTAATATTATTATCAATCTAACGTCTACACCGAATTAAATACATCCTTCAATAAATAAGTCACTATCTGCAAACTAGTGTTTTCATAAAATTTGTAAATCCGATCCTGTCGGGCCGATTTTATTAAAATTGTGGGTACACTTTTTAATCACTACCAGAGGGTTAAATTTCAATTTTGAAACGATTCGGAGAATTTTTTCGGTATTTTGGGGCCCAAAAACAGTTTTCAACCCCTAAAAACTACCCTTAAAATAGCCCATTTTAAATAGGCTTCTTGCGGTGATGGGTTTCAATACGTGGTCCAAATTTCGTTGAAATCAATTAACTCTTTCGAAAGTTATCGCGCGTACACACACACATATATATATATATATATATATATATATATATATATATATATATATATATATATATATATATATATATATATATATATATATATATATATATATATATATATATATATATGTATATACATATATATATATAAACATTTTTAAAAATGGTGCCAATGTGTTTAGGAGGTTATGAAACGTCGAGAAATTTTGGTCCGAAACCTAGGTCCCGCCATCCCACCGACGCCAATAGTGTATGTTGCCATATGGCAAATACACTAATAAAATTGGTAACAAATACGCCCAGATTACGTAGCAACTTTGATGCGATAAAAGCATAGATAAATATGACGTAAGTATAGCCACCGGCAGACTGTGTAGGTACTTGTATGAAATATGAACGAGGTCGGGCCGTGCCCTTTTTCCGACGTCTGCTGCAGGAGATGATATTTACAGATCCCACGGGATGATAGAGAGTCGACACGCGCTCCTCACCACGTGTGTTTGTGTGTATGTGGCTACATATCCATTGTTATAAAATTATATAACACGATCCATATACACATACTGACGTAACACGAGATGTTCCGTGCCATGATGTTACATCCATTGCTTCGTTACTTCATTACTAGTGGACCTGTGCAAAAACGAACTGCAGTAGCTATCAATATACAGTGTAAACTCTATATAGCGACGCTAAAGAGTTGGCTTTATATGGAGAGAAAGAAAAATCAATACCGTTTTACTATTATAGCATTATTTAATAATAAAAAAAGAATTTCTTAGAATCTTCGGTACGTATGATGCCGACAGTCGAGGTAAATACAGGCTAGACAATAAAGCTGCAGTTCTTATCAGTTTCGGCAACTTAGAAAGTACTTACAAACAGTAGGTGCTTTATAAGGTGCCGAAATTGCTTGCTTTATAATGACTTATGGTCGTTATTTAGAGTGGATGTGATGCTACATAGAGTGTATCATTGTATGGACAATAAGGCAAACCAACCGAAGTCGAGTAATTTCGACGTTCTAAGGAGTTTGAGGTTAAATCGAGTGACGTTACAGGGAGTTTACACTGTATTTTTATACATAAAATTGTAACGAGACCTCTATCTGTATAATTGGCATTGCATATTGTATCTTAAACGATACTCACGTCACCTAAACGGGAGAATGTTATCCAGAATTTTTATCTATCTGGTAGTTTATCTGCTGCGTGCTACAGTGCCAAGTAAGTTATTCAGAAGCGTAGCGTGCCTTGGCGGGGCCCCGTATAAAAATTTGTTTGGGGGCCCTTCCCCACAATTTTAATAAAATCGGCCCGACAGGACCGGATTTACAAATTTTATGAAAACACTAGTTTGCAGAGAGTGACTTATTTATTGAAGGGTGTATTTAATTTGGTGTAGACGTTAGATTGATAATAATATTACAATTAAGAAAAAAATGTTATTTTAAGGGGTGTATTAAGGGGTTAAATTTTTTATTTTGCCCAAAAACAAACTTAATTTCACATAATAAAAGTATAAAACCACACGGCCCTATACAAGCAAATACACTATATTGTCGGCAGGGTTTTGGCACTGCGACCTGGGTTTTTAATTTTTGATTACGCACGTTGGGGGCCCCCGTGGCCCGGGGGCCCCGTATAACTGATACGGCAGATACGGCGGTAGCTACGCCCCTGAAGTTATTGCATTTTTTATGGACTTTTCACATACATGACGCTGTAAGACCCATTCTATAACTCTGCCGACTTAAGCACATAGTGTCATTTGAGAACAGCTGAATCGATTTTGATGAAACTTAGTGTTTTATTGTAGGTATCCAAACTCATTTATTGCTTGACTACGATTGTAGATTAATCTAGGAGTGCAAATGTCAAAATTCTTAACCTCGTGACTTGGCTCGAAGCCGCAATCGTTTAAAAAAGAACAACTTGCACCTGAATATACTATCAAATTAATATACCACGGTTTCTTTATCGTGTGCGCCTGTTCGTGCCTCGTGTTGTCGGTACACGATGGGGATGTCATCGTCGTCGTCGGAGCTTCGCCCTTCTTTATGACACATGTGTGTGTATTGCTATGGTCCAGTGCTTTCAATTTCATTAGAGAACGCGGGGCTGCTGCGGGGCCACCTCGTGACATTTAGCTGCCGCATTGTTAAAAATAAACGCCGTGCTACGCCCTCGTCATAACAGGAGGCCGGGGTAAAATTGCCTGTGCCACCTGTATTGTAAAACATTGTTTTATCCTTCTATAACTGCATGAATGAAGTAGTCGTCTTTATTAAATCAAGACTTTTTCAAGCTCTCAGCATGTTTAAATTATAATAAAACTATGATATAAAAGGCAATTTTGCATTACAAAGATCAATAAAATTGAAAATCGTAGAAAATAATATCTTCTTTTTTTTAAATAAAAAAAAAAAAATAAATAAAATAAAATAATAAAAAAAAGAAGATATTATTTTCAACAATTTTAAATTTTATTGATCTTTGTAATGCAAAATTGCCTTTTATATAATAGTTTTATTATAATTTAAACATGCTGAGAGCTTGAAAAAGTCTTGATTTAATAAAGACGAAACGTTGCAATCAATAAGTGTTTAAATTGATTTTTTATTCCAATTACCCGTGAAACTAATTTCTATTATTACATATTTTGGAATTGAGCTTTAAAGATGAATTTCAAATAATATTACATTAGTATAAAAAAATCAAATATTAGTATAAACTCCTTAATGGAGTAATGGACACACTGTAATGAAATCATCAGAGTACAAAATATATCACAATAAATGTGACATGCAATAGGGTGAAAGCTTTATTAAGTATTTTTTGAGTTGCTTTTTAAGTTCATCGATTGCTGTTGCACGCCTCAGTTGTTCTGGAAGTTTGTAAAATATTTTGTGACCAACGTACATAGGACTCCTTTCAAAAAACGAGGTATTATGTTTAATGCTCATCGCATGAGATCTTATATAATATTTATGTGAGCTATTATTGTCATTTTTTTCACAACAGACATTTGTTTATAACAAACTAGTGAACGTGTTTCGATGAATTTCCGTAGAATTCTAACGTGGAGGGAAAGTTTGGTTGAGGAACAGTTGAAAAAAAGAAGCTTTACCGATGTTTCGCTTGTGGCCTACGTTTCGAAAAATATATTTTCATCTTCAGGGCCTCAGGCTAGTCTACCACCCTTTGACTAGCCTGAGACTCTGAAGATGAAAATATATTTTTCGAAACTTAGGCCACAAGCGAAACATCGGTACAGCTTCTTTTTTTCAACTGTTCCTCAACCAAACTTTCCCTCCACGTTAAAAATATATATTGGAACAAAAAATATTAAAGGTAGACTTCTATTCATACGAATAAAAAATAAACCAAGTCGATTCGTCAAGAAATGCGACACTGCTTTAGTATCCTGATTCCTGATAATACTCATAAGTACTACCTCTCTTTATCTTCGCTCGTAAGTTGATAAAATTGATGAAAGTCAATATGCCAGTGTATTCCGTATATTATGGTAATTTCTCTGACTAAATACAATATACTTACATTAGTAAATTTACATATCCTGAGATAATAATATAAAATACAATGTATACTATCTGTTATTACATTTTGTATATAAGCTATGTGTCGTTTAATTTGCATTTAAAGCAACAGTTCAAATACGCGCGTGAAATTCGTGACTACACAAATTAATTGCTACAAAATTATTATAAAGTGCGATACATAAAAATTAAACGGGTGTTGATAATTTTGACATGAATTTTAAAACAATAAACGTTTAAATAATAGTTGTGTAAGATATTAGTATTGTTCCCACGATGTGCAGCAGGTACCTATATTATTATTGTATATAATATTATAAGAAAGGCGCGTTTACACGGTAAACTAATCAGTTTTGCAGTTGTCGGCATCTAAATAACATTCCAACAGTTCTGTGTCTGAAACTTTTTTTTTTTGTAGACTTTAAATCTTTTGTATAAGAAACCGTTCAAATAATACGAAACGATATTTTCGCTATTTTTGAACCCCCTACGCTCTTATAACTTATCGTAAGTTTTATATCTGATTTTAAGTCGTATTTATTTAGATTAAATAACATATAAAAATCTGACTCAAAGTCAAATAGGAAGAATGATACGTACTTCGAGTTTATTTTGAAACATTACCATCAGACATTGAATAAGGTATTTCATTGAAATTAAAGTTCAAAACTGTTTTTCATATTCATTTTCAAACGCTCGTATTTACAGCTATGCGAGTGGAAAAGGCGTCATATTGAACAGTTGCTGAACAATCACCTTAAGATACGTTATCAGTTAGTATCTAATCTTAAAGTATTTGGATCCTGCTTCATGCTCGAGAATAGCCGAGCAGGTATAATACTCACCACGGTTCTAAAAGGTTCTAAAGTTAGTCACAAACAGCATTGCAAAGGCATATTTGAGAGCCGTCCTGGTTGTTTTGTGGGAAAGAAAGACTCCCACCACCTCCCAGTTACCGGCACAGAACGTGCTCTCGTCGGTGATTGGTTATCGCTGGTTGTCGTGTCACTTGTCGCTTTCCTGCTATAAAGTACAGTCCAGTACGCTATTGTTAAGTTGTTTCTTTGATTGTTAATTGATCAAGATGCCCAATACAGTTTTGCATAGACAAGCACGAAAAATAATTTTTTGGATGATTTTATGCAAGAAATTAGACCTTTAGATTAAAGAAAAATTAAAAATAATAATATAGCGCGAGTTTGTAGTTTTTCAACCGATTGTTTCTGCGCAAGCCTGCATTTGCATCTAACTTCAGGACCTTTTAGAACCGTGGCGCGTATTATAGCAATCATTGACTTTATGTTAGTTTATATGGCTCAGACCTCAGCTATCCAGCTCCCGATAATTCAAATTATATTAAAAAATAACAATGAACATATCAATTGGTATTAGTTCAAAATACACTTAGCTAATTTGGTGGTTTTAAAAAGAATGTACTCTGCTTCAGTTAGACTGAGATTGGAATTCCGTCCACTGAATTAAGCGAAGAAAAAATTTGCATTCACGGGAGCGAAAACGCTTACAAAAATAACGTCGTCGTATTTTTTTTGCTTAGAACTAAAAAACAAAAATAAATATATACGTCAAATCCTTTTTTTAAAGTCGGCTAAAAATTACTGTCCATCGAAAAATAAAGTCTGTAATTAATAATATTTGTTTGTAGTTGACTGAAATAAACAAGGAACATCTAAACTATTACCAGGTCTTTTGTACCTATTGTCCTTATTCCAGGAATAATAGAGACGATGGATACATCCGCTATTGTCAGGGTATGTTGATATTCTGAGCATTAGTTCGTCGCCGTGGCAACCGTCTACACCTATGTAGGTATACCTGCGCCGAGACGCCGACGCCACCCGTTCATGTCGGTATTTATAGTCAAAGCAGTTCTTTGAACCATACACATGTATCCAGAATTTTTTTTGACCCAGCGAACGAAGTAAGAATTTGACCGATTGAAATTTTGTTTTGTTGGTTTGGCTGACAGTTTCGTCAGCGATTACGTTTAAATAGTTGATGAATTTTACTTCGTAAAAACATTTTATAAGAACTTAGATTGAACTGAATTTAGGCTGAAATAGTTTTACGATTAAGACGCTTTTCGTGGGTTTAGAGTAGTGGAAAAGATTAAGATAAGAATGGAAAAAGGCATATGTAATCTTTTATTTATCGTTTTATTCTAATTTTGGGTTTTTTTACTCCTGAGGATGGACTTATTGTCCGAAACGATCGTCGAGAAATAAAGAATTATTTGTAGAATTTTCAAGTGTTTTTTAATTACTTGTTATAATTTTGGCTCAATAATTTTAATAAGTTAGAAAATACTCGCAATGTCAAGCCTTCACCAACTACCAGAGCTAGTTCTCTCTTAAAAATTTTCACATATCTTTTGCCCGTAACAAAGTTTATGACACAACTGAAAATTTTAAATCTGTGCAATGGTTTCGGAAGTTAAATATTTTTTCCCTGTCATTAATATGAAATCCATATTTTCCTTACGGAAGGAAAAACTGATTCACTTGGAGGAAGTTAGATTTATACTATTTGAAAACCGTCTGCGAAGAAACTGACTGTTGATGAATATCTTTTTGGAACGAAGTTCCTTATCGCGGGTTGGAGAGGGAACCTAGCCGAGAAAAAATGTAACGTGTCACGAAAAACCGTAAGACAAAAATTGTAACGTGTCATGAAAAACCGTAAGACGTATAATGTATACTGGTATACGGTGATACCGGGTGTTTTTAGATTATACCGGGTGTTTATAGATTATACCGGGTGTTTTTAGATAATACCAGGTGTTTTTAGATAATACCGGGTGTTTTGGAACGAAGTTCCTTATCGCGGGTTGGCGAGAGGACCTAGCCGAGAAAAAATGTAACGCTTCACGAAAAATCGTCACGGAAAAGCGTCACAAAAAAGCGTAAGACGTTTTTCGTAACGCGTTTTATATATGTGTATGTGTGTATGTTTTTTTTTGTATAGATTGGTGCCTATTGTTCATTTGCCGCCCATTGTTGCACATCGTCATCACAAACTATGAATATCGGTGCTCCGTGTGATGACTTTCGCAAGCAGGTTTTCGTCCATCAGGGTCTCGGTTCGATCCTCTCTCCCGCCACAGCGCGCGAGAGGGCAGCGCGGAGGGTCGCCGTATGACGCGTGTGGGTGTATACAGCTCGTTGCCAAGACGACGTGCGGCGCGCATTCGATACGCCGCTGTTTCGTGACGCCGTGACGCCGACTCAACTGCTGTGGCCATATCACAGACAACCACCTTCATTTTCTCCGTTTCATTCTGACAGAGTCGCATGTCACTTTTGCCAGATTGCTTTCGAATCCATCTTATCAAGATTTCTGTTTTAAATTCCTATTAATCGAATAAAACTTTAAGTTTGGAGACTAAACCTTTTAACAAGATAATATATTTTACTGGTGCTAATACTAAAGATGGGGAAAACGAATCTTTTTAGTGATCTGCATCTTTGCATCTGGATCCCGTATGTGAGCCGGCTCACTGAATCGGTTCAAAAAGAGCCGAGTTCTGAATATGTTACTGCAGTCTGCCACTGAGTTACCTAGTTCAGTCAATCATATCACGATCTGTATAGAATCAAGAATGCATAGCCAAACATGTGATGCATAAGTCATTTGAGCTGAGAGACGCATCAAAGCAAGAACTGATACGTAAAAAGTGTGCTTCTGTGTGTAAAGTGTTTCACTGAGTTATGCGGATCCGTTGATCCGTCGGCTCAAAAAAAAGTGAGTCGGCTCTCACGGATCTTCTGTCGGAGTCGGCTCTTTGAGCCGGTTCAGATCTGAGTTACCCAACTCTAGATAATACGTAGCTTACACAAGTCAGATTTAAAATTTAATATCAAAGAATCCATCTATAGAATATAAACTATTCTTAAAAGATAACTTTTTTACATGTAGAGGAGGCCGGGGATGGTTGACTAAATTTCTGTTAACACGGTGGTATTTTTATTGTTGTAGTGTATATTTTCGTAATAACCAATACATTTGATTGATACACTATTAAGCTTTAGAAAAAAAATTATAAAAAGCTCACAAAATTATAATATACTGCACAAGCTTGATTTTGTAGAAGACAAAATGTGAGTCAACCTACCCCAGGCACGGTTTTGATTTCCATTTTTATGACGCCCGACTAAACTGGTGGAAAAGAACTTGGCTCATTTTTCAAAGTGGTTTTTGGTAGAAATGAATTTGTTGTTTACAATTTATTTGAGCTCTGTGAGTCGTGTTCTCTCAACACCGCATGCGGAGCTCCAAAAGTCTAGCGTGATAGCTGAGAGACAAAGACAACGTCACTGTGAAGCTTTACATATCAGAGAGAAAGCTCCGATGATTGCCCTTCTGACCTCGGCCAGAGCTTTTTTTGTGTATCGTACGGAGCGTTCGAAACTATAATATTCGCTTTTCGAACTTGTGAATTTAATAATTTTTATCTTTAAAAATGTATCGTTTTAAATTGAGTTCAGTCCCATATCTAGAAGTCCTTGCGTCATCGGTTAAGGCTGTCGGAACGTTCAGAATTTAAGCCAAAAATAGGGCTTCGGCTGATTGTAGACTTATTCGTCAACATTTTGGTAAAATGCTTTCTCTATAAGGAAATAAAGGACAAATCTATGTCTCTAATGGACTATTTTTGTAATTTATGTACGATTTACTAGAAAAAAGTTGGCATTAATTGTACCAAAAAACACACGTTTTCAATGTCACAAAATTGTTCTATCACAAACCTGAAGTGACTTCCTTTTTCAGAAAAATTTTTAAATCTTCAAAATATTTCCAAAAATTAGAGTAATCAACTGACAGCGGCACTCCTGCAACAGCATTTTTTAGCATCGTAGTGTGGCTTAGATTCAGAGCGTTCTGACAGCCTTAAGGAGAATTTGACGCCCTCTTATGTCATAAAATTCGCGCAAGGCAGAACTAAGGTTAATATTATTAACGGTGTTATCTTGACAAACGATTTTAATAAACACTTTTTAATAAATTTTTTGTAGACGGCATGAATTATTTTGTAGGAGCCAATAATTTTAGAACGGTCGTTATGCAATATAAAAGCAGCACCAGTTAGTGAGGTGCTCTGCACGCAGATTCCAGGAAATGAGTCAAGCGTCATCACGCGGCTCGCGATAGCACAGTCATAGGGGATTCTGGCTTACCTTTGTTAAGTCCAGCGCCCTGCCACCCCATGCAACGCCACCCCGTATTGCTGGCTGCACGATAACGATTTGTTATGTTCCGTTGCCATTGTGCAGGTGTAAGGGAATATTGTTAAGGTGCAGGCGATTTCAACCTCTCGCTTAAATCTTTGTTCTGTCGCAGTGCCAGCTTTTTTAACAAACATGCAAAACAATATCCTGCTGGCTTGTGTGTATTTCCTCGGAATGAAAACCGCACGTTGGCGCCATTGTTTACTTTATGGAAATTAGGATGAATACAAAAATAATTGTATACTAAACAGAATCTATATTTCTTTGTAATGATACTGTAAATAATATCATTGCCACAAGCATAATGGCGTTTGTTTTATTACATTTTACCACTCCAACCCACTAGTGGGGAATAGTACTAATTAAGGTCAACATTCACTTTTCAAAATTTTTCAATATGTTTAGTGTATTTGCCATATGGCAACATACACTATTGGCGTCGGTCGGATGGCGGGACCTAGAGGTCGGACCAAAATTTCTCGACGTTTCATAACCTCCTAAACACTTTGGCACCATTTTTAAAAATGTTTATATATATATGTATATATATATATTTATATATATTTATATATATATATATATATATATATATATATATATATATATATATATATATACGTATATATATATACGTGCGGGCAATAACTTTCGAAAGAGTTAATTGATTTTAACGAAATTTGGCCCACGTGTTGAAATCCATTTCCGCAAGAAGCCTATTTAAAATGGGCCTAATCGGGCCATTTTAAGGGTAGTTTTTAGGGGTTGAAAAATGTTTTTAGGCCCCAAAATACCGAAAAAATTCTCCGAATCGTTTCAGAATTGAAATTTAACCCTCTGGTAGTAATTAAAAAGTGTCTCTAAAATTTTAATAAAATCGGCCCGACAGGACCGGACTTACAAATTTTATGAAAACACTAGTTTGTAGATAGTGAATTATTTACTGAAAGTTGTATATAATTTGGTATAGAGGTTCGACTGATAATATTATTGCGATTAAGAAAAAAAATGTGATTTTAAGGGGTGTATTAAGGAGTCAAATTTTTTATTTTGCCCAAAAACCAACTTAAGTTCGCATAATAGAGCCACACTGCTTGTATAAGCAAATACACTATATTGTCGGCAGGGTTTTGGCACTGCGACCCGGGTTTTTTTGTTTTGAGGTCCCCCAAATCCAAAAAACATATTTTTGGAAATGGCCACAATTTCGTTAAATACATAATGTTAAAAACGAACCAACTGACAGTAAAATTTTTTTTTTAATCATCATTTGTTTTTAATTTTAAATACCAAAATAGAATTGATTTGTTTTGCAAATCAATTTGCAACACTATAAACTTCTGTCCTTATCAGTTTCGTGTAATTTAGGAGACAAACTACCTTCCCCTTTATTTGATAGTTCTACTTCCCCTAGATTTCTTACTTTTTTCAAACAGATACGTCGCTAAGAAGATAAAATTAAAAAAAAAACGTTTACCTTTCTTCGGAAATAAAATCGTATTGTTAGTCTTGTTTTCATTTCACTTTTAAATTCGTTGATCTCTTTGCCTGTGACGGGTTAACTCCAGGCTCGATATTGTGACATTTCTGACTTATTTACATATTATTATATTTAATTATTAAAAGTATTTGATGCTAATCAGCATGCACTGTCTACATACAGCTATTAAAGTTCTAATATATGCCCATACGATCGGAACTGCTAACCTCTAAAACCTCTTTTCTCGAATCTTTAATTAGATGATCCCCATAACTGTAACGTAAACAATTCACTTAAGTAGGTACATATTTTACACTTTATCGATCTAATATAACTTTCACATTGGTTTTATTATTCATAGTCTATAATGTATAATTTTTTTTGAGAAATACATTTTAAGTTTATAAATTAACTAGGCTTTCCGCTCGCTTTATTGACAATTTTGACAGAAAAAATATTTTAATTCTATAAGTATATTTAAAAACCAGTCGATAATGTATTAAGTTTTATGAAAATCGGTTCAGACGTTCTCGAGTAGCGCCGGTACAGGCAGTGATCGTAAAACGCAGTCTCGTTTCTGTGAGTATCATGCAAAATAATTAAACAATCCCGTTAGAAAACGAATGTACTGAAATTGTTGTTTTGTGAGTGTTGAAAATTTTCAGTACTGGTTACTTTAAACGCATGCATGTAAAACCGCTATTTTATAGGGGCTAGTACAAAACAGTACAGTATGTAATATGTTACAGAGTAGAAAATTGGCGTTTGCGATTCGTCTGCTTGCCGCACGAGTGAAGCAAAGGTGGCAATCACATCAATACATAATACTTGAACCACCCCTATTTAGTTTCCAGTGACTAAAGTATAAGGTGAACATATTTGAAGGAATTACAAGTTGACGCTATAGTCAAAGAGTCAAAGAGCTAGTGACACCTGTTTCATGAATTGTTTGATTCAAGTTGAAATTTTTAAACAATAGTATATATAGGTAAGATGTATAGGTAAACGAGTGTTTGTCTGTCCTGCCTACGCCAGGTACTGCGCATACAGGAAAGGTTTATAAAATATGTGCCCAAAAAAGTGTTTGATTCAAAAGCCAACAAGTACTATTCGAAAGTTAAGTTGATTTTAAATAAATAAATAAACGAGGCAGACACTTTTGGAGGGGTTAATATTAAAAATACCCCACAGTTGAATTTTCAAAAATGAAAAAATAAGTTATTGATTCAAGCTGAAATTTTTATAGCAGCTTCATTAGATATATTTAAAAATATTTGCAAAAAGCCAGACACTTTTTCCGGAGTTTAAGACTATTTTTGGGAACTTAATTATGGGTACCTATGCACGATTTAAAACACTTTCCCAAAAATAGTCTTAAAGCCCGGAAAAAGTGTGGTTTTTTGCAAATATTTTTAAATAAATCTCATGAAGCTGCTATAAATATTTCAGCGTGAATCAATCACTTATTTTTTCATTTTTGAAAATTCAACTTTGAAGTATTTTGGTTTACTGTTAACCCTTCCAAAAGTGGTTGTCTCATTTATTTATTTAAAATCAACTTGACTTTCGAATAGTACTTCTTGGCTTTGAATCAAACACTTTTTTTGGCACATATTCTTTTTTAAATTTTTCCTGTATGCACAATACCTGGCGTACCTAGGTAGGTATACATCTTACCTATATATATACTATTGTATAAAATTTCTACCTGAATCAAACACTTCATGAAACGGGTGTCATGAGCTCTCCGACTTCTGCTGTATTTTGTCGCAACATCGATTGTTTTGGAGCTCGCTTGACAACAAAATAAAAAAAAATGTACACTAGTCATTTCCTGTCAGATGTGCTACCATTAAATCGATCTTCTTTCCTATATTGTATACACAGGATGGCCCAAAGAACCAACCTGCCTGAACTTACCGGTGTGACCAACTAACGGCCACGCTCTCAAATCATATAAGAATTAGACATTATATTTTGTGCCAGCCTGTACCAAGGCTCACTACTTGAATAATTTTGCATAGAATTACAATTATTAAAGAATCGGTCTCGATATCAAACAATCGCGCATTAATATCGAATCTTTTTGTGAATATTCATTAAATTGTGTTGTTTTGATCTTAGACCTGCAGCATAATTATTAAATGTGTTCAGTTTTCTACGTACATAAGATGTTTGCACTCAGTGGTACCAAACAATTGACGCACCTGCATCGCTTTTGTTTATTTCTGAGAAGGTGCATTTTTACGTATAGGTCAAATGGCAGCAAAGGCTTGTCAAAAATTTTAGGAAACAAAAAATATTTAATTATTACATATACTTAGATGTTCAAAATATAAGCAGAGAGCTATTAATAACATCAAATCGTTCAGGGACAAAGCACACATGCGTTTTGACGATTCTCGTAATGCATCAATTTTAGTTATTTGTTTTTAAGGTGGTTTAATTTTTTTTTATAAATTCTTTTATTGTTTTCTAACAAGGACCATTCCAACTTTAAAAATATTTACATTTGACATATTGGCACAAATAAAATAAAATTTCTGTCAACGCACGCAGTGACACGGGTAACGGCTAGTAACAAATATGATATTTGCTATTTGTTTCCATGGTTACATAATATGGTATAACATGTAAAAATTAATCAAAGCATTCTTGTCAGCTACCTAATTTCTTTTTGACAGATCTTTAAAACAAAATAACAGCTGATTTTTTTTATTTTGCAAAATATTTCCGAAACTATAAGTTTAGAAAAAAAAATTTTTACAAAACTTTCTTAGAAAAATAAATAGAACATAAATCATTATGGAAAAGTATATCATTATATGAGAAAAACAACGTTATAGCATATATTTCTTTTGCGCATGCGCCGATTTTCCCCAAAAACAATAGGGCTCTTCAAACTTGCATCCCAAACATCTCCTCAAAATTGTGTTTCAATCCGTTCATCCGTTTGACATCTATCGTGCTTACAGACTAACAGACAAACAGACGCGCAGAGTTTTTCCAAAAATATATTTTTTGGATTCAGATCTCAAAACGAAAATATATTGTAAAATTTTGAAAAGTGAATGTTTACCTAAATTAGTGCCATTTCCTAATAGTTGGAATGATAGAAGTGAATAACATTAATCATCTAATTTTCAGATGAATGTGGTTAACAACTTCTGATTCAGTGGGTATTTAATTATATATTCAGTGATTTGCATTGAATGTGACAATCGTCACAATCTGAACGAACACGATTTTTCCATACTAGTGATATAGGTTAAAATATGAATTAACTTAGAGCAGAAGTCTTTAGCAGTCAACAAAGAATAACAATGTAATAATACGTAACTTCAACTGAAAATACGCATATTGTTTTTGAACCCAAATTGTATAACTCCGATAACAATCTACATATATCAGAAGTTTATATTGAATATAAACTAATGATAAATAGGACTGGTTTATTGCTCTTCCTAGATAAGTTATTATTTTGATTCTCTTCGTCTAAATAACCATTCAGTTCATATAACAAATCGTTCTTATCATTTCCTGGAGGAAGAATAATGAACTATTACTGACATTCTAAACGGTCCAAACAGAAGCGTAGCGTGCCTTGGCGGGGCCCCGTATAAAAAATAGTTTGGGGGCCCTTCCCCCGTTGAAGTAAATGACTTAAACGGGGAAATCCCGCAGCCCGCGATAACCGATGTAGGGTGTTGCCAACTTTTGAACGCACGCTTTACGCGGGAAAAGAAGAAATTGCTTTTTTTGACTTTTGTCATTTCTGAAATAAAAAAAAATTGGGAAGTTTTTATTAATTTTTGCTTACGCACGTTGGGGCCCCCGTTTTTTGCTTACGCACGTTGGGGCCCCCGTGGCCCGGGGGCCCCGTATAATTGATACGGCAGATACGGCGGTAGCTACGCCCCTGGGTCCAAATAACCGTTTTCTTGCAGCCTCACGGGCTCATATAGAAAATTATTTTCTGAAAATACTTTTACAGGCTGCCATCAAATAAACAGAGACGCTTTCATTTAGCTCCATAAATCTACACTGCTATGAAATTTATTTTCTTATTCAATGCCAACCATTTTTCACAACTGTTGCTGTCAACGATTTTTTAAACATAATATGATATTGTAGTTCTTTCACTGAGGCACCAGAAAAGGACCCGACTTATATTTTCGGAATAGCAATAATTTATTTTTTTTATAATTTTAATTTAATTTTTTGTTCCCATTGAGAGAAACAAAGGTGCAAGTATATTTTATTTTTTTTATGTATCTAAAACAATGAAACCACTCTGCAAGGTTCTATTATTAAAACAAACTACTGCGCACAAATTGCACATCAACAAAATTTTCCGTCAATATTTAAAATATTTGGAAGATTTTTTAACCCTCTCCACCACAAAATGTCTATACAAGAGGAGAAGGTGTAAGTTCCAATTTTGATCAATAAGACAAAACAGCAGGCTTGACAATTGAAATGTTAGGGTCCAATACACTGATTCCGAAAAATGTTCGTGTTCGGGGTTTCGAATTTCGAATTTAATTATATATCAAATTATTAGCTATGATGAGACCATATTCACAGAAAAAAATTAAGTTGAACATAATTATCATATGTTTCAGAATTACAGACGGTGAAAATAGTCACCCATCATTCAGCAAGCATGACTCTTGTATTTTATATTGCACTGTTATCGACGTAAAAATATCCTATAACCGTCTCCAAGACCTTCCTTAATGGTGAAAGCAGCATTGAAATCTATTCAGTAATTTTTAAGCTAATTTTTATGAGGATCAAAACCGTTTACGACGACATCGTTTAGAACAACATACCGGTTATATTGACCAAAGTCGTAGGTCCAGGCTATATAACCGCCTTATAAAAAACACTGCTTTTTACGACATTGCTTATTACGATATACCGCATTAAGCGACTACATTTAATGGAATGTCTTCATATCTTCGGAGAATTATATCTGTTAGAACGACCAGCTGTATTGTAATCAAAATTCGTATGCACAGAAGTGTTCCAAATAGACTAAAATTACAAATTTTATGAATACAGAAAAATTATAATGATAATGTGAATATTATTCCTATTAATATTTATGAATTTATATGTACGCATACAATAATACTACATACTTAATAAAAAATTACTTTGTACCTCGAAAACATCACCGGTTGTTACGACTATCTGTTTTTACAATCAAATATGAGTAGATCCTTCGATGTCGTTATAACAGATTTTGACTGTATTATTAAATGTATTTACCTATGCAGTGTATTTTCAATTGAAATATACATAAATAAATTTTGAAAAATATATCTATTTTATTAAATTGAATTACAAGTTATAACTAACTGAAATATTTCAAGATGAAATTGTATTTTTGAATGATTTTTTACATAAATGGAAACATTTTGCAAAAATTCTTTCTCTATAAGGAAGATAAAGGACAAATCTAGGTCTCTAATGCACTGCTTTTGTAATTTATGTACGATTTACTAGAAAAAAGTTAGCATTAATTGTGCTAAAAAAACACACGTTTTCAATGTCACACTACGACCTTATTCCTACTTATTTCACAAAACTGTTCCATCACAAACCTAAAGTGACTCTTCCTTTTTCGGAAAAGTTTTTTAAATCTTCAAAATATTTCCAAAAATTAGAGTAATCAATTGACAGCGGCACCCTTGCAATAGCATCTTTTATCCTCGTAGCTGGCACCAGCCAAAAATTGAAACGTACGAATGATTTGAGCGAGACAGAGCTAAAGAAGGTCACACCCAATAATATGTGTTTTGCCTACCTCGCCCCTTACCACTGGGTTTCAGCACAAACAAACTTCAGAGCGTTTCGACAGCCTCTGCGAACAAGGTGATAGAGATATTATCTTGCAGATTGCCAATAATGCCCGAAACTTAAATAGCGTGATCATAACCATGGCAACGACGCTTGCGCATAAAAACGATGAAAAGCCTTATTCTCCCTTATGGAAACTATGCCTGCACGCCCCTGTATCTGCAACACACAGACAAACACAAGCTGCGTTAATAAAAATGCTGAGATGACACTTTTATCTATATAGCCTACTGTAAAATATCACAATATTGTAATTTCTGCATTGTACGAAACACACACACGGAACAGACCTCTGTGTGTGTGTTTGTGTTGAAATGATTTGTACGAACAAAGATATTTGTTTTATGATTTCGTCATGCACACACGCATATTTAAAAAAAATGTTTATTATTCAACAAAAAAAATGTGTATTCGCGACCACGTTTCACAATTCGCGCACCTTTACACATTTTATTATATCGCTCAATACATTGCCGGCCTATCCAACAGTGCGGCGAACACATTCTTAACAGTCAGGGTCTTCAATCAGACAGATTATGTTCCTATATATATCGAATACACGAACAAATTTGTCTAAGTGGGGCAAATAGGGAGCCACAATAAATTATTATTAGTTTAATTTTGCCGGAGTGTGGCATACTGACGACACTTTCGGTAACTTTTTTTATTGTGTTCATTGATTACGTAAAAAATTTACGTCAAAATGTCCTCATGGAACGTCAAGAGCTCATTCTGCCAAAAACTCCTTGACAGTCCTGATATTTCAAATTTCGACAGAATATAAATAATAATAATAATAACAATAATAATAATAATAATAATAACAATAATGCGTTTAACGGCCGTCTCTCGACTTTATGTCATAACAGACGCCATTCGCACCATTACTATTTTTTATCTACCACACTTCCCGTTATTTTTCTACATTTTTAAAACTTCAACTTATGTAATAGCAATGGGCGAATGAAGGAATTATAGGAAATTAGGATAAGGTAGGCAATTTTTGAACTAGGAGTTTGACAGGTAACCGGCTATGGCCTCAAATTGAGGAACCATCTCGGTATTTATCTGGAATTAATTGAGTGAAGGAAAACCTCAATCAAGATGGCCGGTACAGGAATTACCGTTTCTCGTCGAGAGGCAGTAGGAAAAAGTCCCAGCCACATCTGTCCCCCGCCGGGATTCGAACCCGGACCTCCCGAATGCGAGTCTAGTGCTGTCACCACCACTCTACCCAGCTCGATTTAAATAATAATAATTGTGACAAATCTGTATTTACTCCGTAAGAAATCCTTAATCGGTTCTGGGACCGTATTCATTTTTGCGGTAGGCCTATCTTAAACCGATCGTGACCAGGTAAAAAACATCCTGAACTTTAAATTTACGATTAATTAATTGGTGATGTACCTTAATTGTTACAAAAATTAATTCATCCGGCTTAAAGAGATACCGTTACAAAAATAGAGAAAAAAATAGTCTACAAATACAGACTTCTGCCTAGGTAGAAAGTGCCACAAAGTACCCAAAAATTCGCAAGAAAACGAAATCACAAATCGAGATTCCGTTATAATTTTAATTATGCCTGATAGCTGAATAAGAAACCCTGGAAAATTTTTAAATTTCCTTCGTTTAGTTTTCAATAACACAAAAATACCACAATTTTGTTTGCTTTACCTAGTTAACGGATTTTCGGAATAAAAATATTTTGGAATCGAACAGTAAAGTATAATTTTTCCGTATTTCTTTCGTGTAAGGAATGTAATATTTTTATTTATATTAAAAGTAGCATATTTTATTTAATTGTTAAATCATACAAAAATAACGAAATTTGTTTTTAATCAATGAGGTATGTCTATAAATACGAAACATATATTATTATCACAATATAACTCGTTCAACGTTTTAAAGAAACGTAGCGTTTTTTTTTAAATTAATTGCAAGCTATTCATAATATCTGACTTTGCCAGCGTTTCGCTCATTCTAAATAAACAGCGATATTAACTCGAAATATCCATCCCTCTCCGTTCAACCCCTGCGTGTAGCTTTTCTTCTTCTAAAAACCGTCGAAAATTTATTTATTTTTTAAGTATTTTTGCTTTGAAACACGTTTCTAGCTTAGCGAATTCAGAGATATTTGTATCTTTCAAGTAAATTTCCAATCTCGTTTTCGTCCCTTGGAAACGATATATCTAAAATTCGGTGAGTATAAATATATCTCTTCGATTTTGACAAAGAACACTTATGTCAAATTTAGTTTTTCTATCCTAAATTCAAGGCTTGATGGTTTTGAATGAATTCTTTTAATATCTTAAAAAATAATTCACGTAAATAATGACATTTAGTCACTAATATAATTATAAGATTAATACATTTACCTTAAGGAAGAGTAATCTTAATTATTTGAATAGTTTTGTCCTTGTAATTCGGCACAATTTTAAAGTAAACATAATTTTAATAGATTACATAATCCCTAGCTATTACACTCGTATTTCTTATAGTATTAATTATTGCAATGTATGTGAAAAAAATAAATGTAGGATATAGGTGTGTATCCGATGATTTTGAAGATGGTATAATAGAAATTAAATGTTCCATATGTGTAAAAACATACAAAATTATATAAAAAATGAGGAACCTAGTGAAAAATAGTAAGCACAAATGTAGCTTCAAAAGTATTTAACTGGAAAGAACGACTGTTTTTGTTTAGCTGACCCAGATCATGTACAAAATAAAAAAGTAGAAATCATAACACTGCCATTCAAACATGGATATCTCCAAAATATTACTGTTAATTTATTAAGCTTTTGGAAAAATAATGTACAATATACTTTATTTTATCAGAGTACACAACTGTAATATATTTTCAATAAAAAAACAAGCATAGTTTACGTTTTCTGTAGTTTTATTGAATTAAAAAATCTTACAAATTGACTAAAGCACATGCTATGATTATTATGTCATCAAGTATTTTTACTAAATTAAAATTAATACACGCATGTAGTTTTAACATATAAAATTCTAGTAATTTTATTTTGTTTCGCACGCCGTGACGTCATTCAAGACGCCATGACAGTCTTGAGCATTTTCAAGGTTTTAAATTAGTTTTTGAAAACGTAAAATACATAATGTAAATGTTTAATTTTTTGTAAAATATTATTTTAATGGATAAAATAGATGTTAAAGCATTCACCAATTTCTCAAATGTAGTCTACTAGCCTATTACTGATATCAATAATATATGTAGATAGGCATTGCAAATTATAGACACTCGACAACAAAGACCATAAGCGCTTTCATTCAATAGTATTTTATACATTTTATCTCTGAATTAAGAAAGCAGAAATATTGTAAGTTTACATTAGCCAAATAAACACAGTTCTTGTTCTAAAATCCTCCAATTTAAAATAGAGAGCCTCCATGAACATGTCAAGTTTTTTGAGATTTAATATAAATCAAAATTACCACAAAATATTGAAATTGCATTGAATATAATAAAATCTTTAACTAGTGCATCGTATCCTTTAAATTCTTTTTTCGACATTAAACACATCTAGTTTGTTTTTGAGCAGGGTTAGAAATAGCAAAATTTATATTGTTTTCAGTTTTATGAATGCCCGGATGGACTGCTCGCATAAAAGGGTTTGTAATGGATGTATATTGTTCTTGTTACAGCTTTCAATTCGCTTCCTGCTTTCTTCACTGCTTGCAAAAATTTAACATTTATTCTGAAACAAACGCAAAAATAGGAAATAATCTATGGGACAGTTCTTCTTAAGTTTCCCAATATAAATATTTGAGTAGAAATTTCTTCATAGCATTCTTGTCGATCCCTTTTTGGAGTAAAATTGATCGACTGTGCGAATACCTCATTGGGATTGGGTCCCACAAAATTCAGGTTAAGCTCTGACATTGAACATGGAGGAGTTTTCACAAAGGGTGATGCGAGTTCCGAATTCTCTACAATTCTGTCTAACAAAGAGACAAAAAAAATCTTGTATTTAAAATAAAATCTAATCTTAATTTTATCTTCAAAGGTATGGGAATCTTTTGATATCCAGAATCATTTTAACGAACTTTATTCTTTTAAAAAAATTGCATAAGTTTAAAGATAAACAAATAAATTAAAAGTCATCCATCGAAACAATTATACACGGGTCCTTATTTCAGCATCACAACAGCTTCCATTTATCCTTCTATTCTTAAATTATAAAAGGACAACAAAAGAGCTCTATTCTCTTTGGTCACTAAAAGGATACAATAAAAACAAAATACCGTTTGGTCATTAATCATCCACATCTTTATTATCCTTTCTTTTAAAGTCCTTTGTTTGTTTTAAAGAAGAAATCAGTATCGCCTTTTATAAGGCCGTCGTTCACTCGACAGTCAACCATTTAGAAACACTGAATCGACACAGCTTAATTTGAATTCACGATTTCACCAGTAGACTACCAGCCGACGAGATGTTCCCCCATCCAGGAAGTTTGATCTAACGTCCGGTTTACAGCGAAAGGTGTCAGCTTCCTATATCCATTACGTGATGTCCTCGCATTCACAGAAACCGGTTTGACAGGATATTTAGGTCGCAGGTAGACGCACGGTTTAGTGGACGCAAAGTTAAATCGTTTGCATATTTAAGGGCGTCATTACAGAAGGGTTAAAACAGAGTTGCCAAAGAAACTGCTTACCTATATAGATTTTTTTCTAAATCCGATATATTTTTTGTCATATTTTGTATAATATTGCGTAAGAACGCCTTATTATCGATAGATTCCCGGGGACTTTTACCTGTATGGTGTGACGAAACAGACAACAGTATTATCTAAATAATTTCTCCTAGACTCACGCTGCACCTCTCTTATTATTCAGCTAGTAACTCATTAGTCACCGGGTGTCAATATTATGATAACGCTAACACCCATATATTTTTAGATATCGCAGACTTTTTGGTTCCTGCTCTCTTTCCTATTAACTTCAGTTGTATAATTTTACTTATCAGTCACACAGGTCTCGTTTCCTGATAAATATGAACATTTCAAAAATTATAAATACAAAAGTACTGATAACTCATATACAGGTTGTTTCTTATACACAACTGAACTATTTAAAAGGATCATTTTTCATCAAAAAATATTGAAAAATAAGTGGTAGCGGCCAGAACTGTGTCACCTAAAAAAAAAGTTTTCATGCGGTAGTCAGGATAACCCATGATTGCTTCATCCGAAATTAAAAAACCAAAAAGATTTCTTTAGAACATAAGTTTATCTTGGATTTGACCGAAAGAATTAACAAAATATTCATTTTTGAATTTTTGGTAAAGATGCAAACAAAAAACTCTGATTTTTGCCATAAATTGCTCTTATTGTTTATTTAATAAATAATTTGTAATTGAAAAAAAAAATCTTTCTGACAGATCCGAGTATTTAGCATGTAAAAGAAGTGTGCAAAGTCTAGACGAAATCGGCCCAACGTTTTACGAGAAATTTTGACTACCGCCTTAAAAAAAAAAGTTCTGAGAAAAATGCGAATGAAGTTTGATACATTGAATAAAATAGAGAAGAAAAGACCGAGCGCCGGGAGACTCAATTGTCTGTAACTCGAAAAGTTTTGCTCCTTATGACTTCAAAATTTCTAACAATATTTCTTATAAGCTGTAATATCAGAATTTTTTTTTAAATCGACTTTCAGATCCTTCCCCCCCCCCCCCTTAAGAGCGCACGGCCTATGTGAAAATGTCTATGCCGAGTTTACCCGAAAAAAATGTGTTAAAGAAGTGTTCACTTCAACAATGTCTCCTTCGTCACGCCAGATTTCTCTACTGTCGGAGGCATCTACAATCACTCTCATTAAACGTAGCAAGTAGAAAAGTACTCAGGTGAATCTAGATTATAAGTTTCTAGTCTCCTTATTTTGCAGTTGTTTAAAAATACTCGTTTCTACAGTTCACTAGTAGAAAAATATAAATTAAATTTGAAATGAAGAAAGTTTCTGTTAAAAAATCATCCGTATCTATGACAAAGTATTTGTAACACTACATACCTACATAATATGCAGATTGTACAATACGCGAACAATAATTTTAGACCGGAAAACGTTTTTTTTGATAAAAAGTCAGTGTCTTGCCACAACTTATTAGTAAGGTGAGGTTATATAACTAATGTTGTTAAAAAAATTGTTATGTTTGAACGTAGATACTTCATCATACATTAAGGTAGTTGTCGTGGTTAAGGCACACCGTCAGAAAATTATTAATTTTTGTATACTTATTAAGGACAAGATAATACAATTACCCTGAAAATTTGAAGTCGATCGACTGCATATAATCCGAGATAAATTCAATTAAAAATTGGATAATTAACATTGATTGTATACGATCTCTGTAGTTCTGAACCAGTTTCTTATTTATAAAAAAAGAACTAACTGTCAGAAACTTTCCAAAAACTGACAGTCTTTCAATGCATTTGTTATGAGTTTAAAAAAAGTAAGAAATTTTTTTTGACCGTCTAATTATTTATAAATAACGGTTTAAGTTCAACAATTTATAGAAAAGTATATATGCATATGAATACTGTATGGGTTACGTTTCCACGGGTACAGTCTTGCGTACAAATTATGGATCACTTAGCTACAAGCTAGTACACTTTTGTGACGCGTATAATCTATAACTTTTTGACAATATTGTACCACGACAACTACCTTAAGGGTTTCATACATCACTCGCGCTATAGCTCTCCTGTAATATTTATCAGCGTCTTTGTAGTAAATATCTACTGTACCTATCGACCCTGACGACCTCAGTTATTGAGCGTCTATATAGATCTGTATTTTAGTATCGGACTAAAAATGTAAACGACATTCCTGACTTGAGCAGGAGTACGTAGTGTAGTGTAGATCACGTGATAGATACTTTTCAGTGTAAATTTCACAGACTAAATTTCACTACACAAAGATACCAAACAAAATCCTGATATATCCGTTGACCACGTCACTGATGTTAATTTCCTGTGAATCGCGATTATATTATTAGAGTGCAGTACAAGGAGATAAGCAGAAATATTGTCATATATTCGAAAGAGCGCTCGTGTATCTATATTATATGGATTTAGAGTAAAGATTATTTGTATGTATGCAAAACTTTACATTAAAAGCGTATCCAGGATTCATTTGAATAATTATCGGTGTAAATTACGACTCGTACTAATATATTACATGAAATTTGCATAGTGGGAAATTATTATTATTTATAGTTCCTCAGACGTTTCCGTTTGATGTCGAGTGCTCAACTATAATCTAAAAAAACGGTTGATATTTCGAAGGATTATATTAAAAATGAAGACTTATAAGCCATAATCACGTGCAGGGAGTATCGGGGCATGTGCATTCACTGAACTGTTTTTGTAAAAGCAGTGGTCTCTATGAATAATTACAAAAAAAAATCATAAAATTATACTGTTATAAAAGTAGATCATAGCTGCATTTTTACAGTTCCTAAATTAAATTAAATTTAAGTTCGAGACAAATAATAATTTATTAAATCATTAGTACATAATTGACACATGAACGATAATTTGTAATAGGTAATAATGGCGAACATAAAATTTTGTTTTAACCTATAGAAATTAGGTATACAACAAGATATTATGGCCCAAGAGCTGTTATGCATATTTGGCAGCGTTGCTAGACGTCCCGATTTTTAAATCAAAATTAAATGTCCCGCGCGGGACAGGCTCAATCCCGCTTTTCGGGGATAACTCGACCGTGCGTAAATAATTATTCTCTTATTGTAAGTTGCAATTTGTAACATTCCCTCCTCAGACTATTGTTTGAAACGCCATATTTTTCTAATAAATAAAACTTTTTTGATTCTGATTTCTATTTTTTTTATTTTTTTTATTCAGAAGACGAATAAGGCAACTATTTAACGATAGGGAAAATCTGATTTAAAATATCATATTTTTATTAAAATACATTTTCTATGGCTATTTTTGCTATCTATTGTCACGTAAACGTAATTTGAACTCAAATAAAAAGATAAATATTTAAAAACTTCTGATTATATACGTTTTTTACTATGTCCCGCTTTCGACGAAAGAATCCCGCTTTTTTCACTCAAAAAGTTCCAAAATCCCGACTTGGCAAAAAAAAAATCTGGCAACGCTGATGGGTAGCAGTTCTAGGTGATTTTGAAAAATGTGTTAAATCGAGGAAATCGTTATATTGAGGTTCGTTATATTAAGGTTACACTATAATTCTAACAATTGTACAGATTTTTATGATAAATTTCAGTTTAGAAATAAACGTTATTCTTAACAGAAAACATTAAATTTATTAAAATAAAATAACTAAAACACTGCAAGTAGTACTATTATTATATAACCTATGTAAAATATGCGTTTAAAAACGAAAACTAACATACATAATATACTTAACGTTTTAACGGTTTTTATCACAAAATTATCCAAAAATCGACCTTATACCGTTAGATTTTAAGGATGGACTGCTTTACTTCAGAAAAAAAGTAGTTCACCAACGGTATGACCTTTTTATAACGATTATTTCTTGAAGAAATATTTCACAAAATTAATTCAAATCTACATAATACAATTTTTAAATATATTTTATATTATGTGGTGGACAAAAAGGATTCTTTTGGAATGAACATAATTTTACAATGTAAAAAACCGCGCAATGGTCACAAACGGTTTTATGGACCTTTTTATCAGGTAAAGGGTCAATTCGGAACCCACGAAAGGGTCAGTATTTCCTATCAGGTAGATTACCTTTGTAAGGTCAAGCGCCGTCGAGGGGTCATAACGGAAAAGGATATGGTCCAATTGTTTAAATGGACTATAGATTACATATTAGTGGACAGTGTCGTACGTCTGTACGAACCAAGGGCTTATAATTCACTTTAAAAAATTCGTAAGAAATCCTACAGAAATCACTTTGGGAGAAATCAGTCAAAATTGTTCATGACATTATTAGTAGTCGGTATAAAGATTTGATAATCTGAAATAACAGTTGTAGAATTGCTTTCTGAAGTCACAAACAATTTCTTGTTTAATCGCATTAAAATAAAGTCAAACAAAGTACCCTCTTGTGATGTAGTTTCCGGGTTTCCTAGTACTAACAAAATTTTCAAGGGATCTTTATTATTCAATAATATGTGAATTCATTGAAATGAATTGAGTGCAGCCAAAATCAAAGCAAACATAAAAATTTTTTCCAATAATTAGTCTTAAAAAATAATTAATATATTTACTGGAATATTTTATTTGTCTGCGACACTGTATTTTCATACATACCGTGACAACATTTACATGCGTAGGAATTGATATTATTTTCAGGTCATTTTATTAATTCGGTAGTAGGTTTTGATATCATAATAGATCGAATATTATTTATATAACAAATTTTAAGCGAATTTAGCATTTTTTTTATTTACGAACTAATCAAAACATTGCTCGGAAAATTGGAAATTCGGGAAAAACTGAAAGTGCTTTTCTCTATGAGATTTTTGTTACTACGTGAGCAAATGTCACACCGAATGGGGCGCAGCCCTATGAGGCAAGTTAAATAATACGGTAGAGCCGAAGGCTCCGCTAATGTTGTCGCTGCCGTGTACACGAGTATAGGTATTTTATTTTTATAGCTTTCCGCGAATTCAACAACCAATCACAAACAAATTTATAAAATTTGGGCAGAACAACGTCTGTCGGATCAGCTAGTTATAATAAATGTATGCAAACGGAAATTCATATAAATTATTATGTAACAATATCAAAATTTATTTCCGCGGTATGCAAAATGCTCTAGATCTAATTTTTCCCATGCAATAAGATGGTCAGTATGCAATATCCAGGTAAATATTCAGGAAAAGGATTCTCCGCTTTACCTGTACGCATATTATTGCTCCAATTTAGTCCTTTTTCTGACCGTTATGAAAGGGTTTCTTTGATTCTGTTCTTCAATGTGCACTGGATCCGAGAAGGAATGTGTCTTAATGCTTTTTCATGTTTATTTGCACTAGATTCAATTCCCACAGTAGCCAAAGTGGACTTTGTCCAGGTATAATAAACTGAATTACTTTTTTCCTGCTCTATTTTTCTATCCGAAATAACCGTTGTAACACTTTACCGTAAAAAATCTCGGCAAACCATTGGCTATCTTTTTTTAAACATTATATTTTGTTTAAAAAAATTATAGCCAATGGTTTGCTGCGATTTTTTAAGACTGTTATACGATAAAGACAGAAGTTGAAAATAAGCTTTCGAAACGTCTTCTCTCTTTTTTATCTGTATACGTCTGAAAAATAAAATTTCTTCTAGAAAATTTTCTTGTAATTTTTATCTTGCAACCGTTCACAACAGCCGTTAAAACCAGTGGTCTATTTCTTTTGAAAATATTTTTATACATAGTTAATGCATTCTAGAAGGTTTTAACTGACATTCTTGTCAGTTGCATTTAAAAAAAATAAGACATGAAGACGTCGTAATACCGCTGTTGGTTGGACTGCTCGAAGTCAAAACTATCAAAAAGAAAAAAATATAGCTTTCGCGCAAATTACCGAAGAATGCAAATTCGGTTTTGTTTTTTTTTAGGAATAGATACAGTTTACATTATAATATATTTTATCAATTTATAAATCATTATAAAAAAGACGCGTATAATTTACTATTTATAAACAATTTATGCTAATTGCAATATTTTTAAGAACGCTCTAATTGAAAAATCTATAATATGTATTTTTAATTAAAATTAAAGGTTGTTACTAATTTTAATATTGTTATAATAATTTATACGCTGGTAATATTACAGTGCGTCCAAAAATAAAAACCATAGTAATATTTTACATGGGATAGCTGCATGACGTTTTTTGAAAATAACACCTAAGCTATTTGTTTCTAATTTTCAATATGCTCAATAATATTAAACATCTTTTCTTCACGATCTTTTTTCAATTTTTGAACAAACGGTTGAGTTATTAGCTCGTTATTTTTTTAATAATACGTATGGAGAGGGGTTCAAAAATTCTTTAGAATATTTTAGCACTTTTACTGCTACGAATATAAAATACATTTCCTTACGAAATTTCATCAAAATGGGTTGTCAGTTTTAGCAGGTATAGGGCTGCAACCTACTGACAGACATAAAATTAATGTTTTTAGAATCTACGGTATCCTAAAACGCGTTAAAAATGTTTCATGTTTTCAGCACGTTGAATATTAAGAGTAACCACAAAACAATAAACCACTAAACAATTTTTTCTCGACGTACTTTTCGATAAGCAGATCTCGTGTCGAAAAGAAATTATTTACATTTAATATTCTGTCTTTACAGCAAAGATTACAACACATCGACAAGAATATGCCCTGTGATAATTTTAATAAAATTTACTTTCGTAGTAACCAATAATTTTCGAACATCTTATAAAAATCTTGCAATTTTAAAAAACTGTGTAACAGTAATTTTGACATACACTTCTTTAGACATGAGTTGAAGTATTACGATCTACCTATTTAAAATATTTTTATTTATACATGCGTAATAAAATATTTAACATTAATTTTAAATATTATTATGGTTCACTCGAAATGGCAACATTTACAACTTTGATTTCGATCGTAAATTTTAATTAATTTAAATCTTAATGAATTTACGCATTATGCACTTCTAGATGAAAGTTGCAATTATGATGATTTTTGCGGTCATATCTGTTTTTCTTAACAGTACAGCGTTTTAATTTTTTTCACTGCTACGTTTGTTTTCTATTTTTAAATATGGGTAGAAAAATGTTGAGTATTTTGAGAACATTTTGCTCATAAATGGTTTCACTGAATCGTCTAATCGTATTAACTATTGCTAAATTTAAACAATATGTTAATTATAGTTTGCTATACAGAGGTTAAAAAACATCCATTGTCACAATGCTATCAATGAAAAATTTATTTTCAAATACTGTCACCGTTGGGACTTAAACCTAATCCTTTTAACTGTCGCGGCGGAATAAGTTATCAGTTACTTTATAGTGACATATCTTAAACAATCAATCTGTCTCATAGTTAAAGCATATTTGAAACTGTTATTTCACATCATGCGAGAGCTAATTTTTATCTTATGTACCGCCAGTATGAACCTACTCAATAGTGAGAGTTTTGGCTGAATCAAAGATGAAAATTTTCCTTAATCAAACCTAATTCACAGAATATAATATTACTTATATTCTATATTCATTGCGGTATAGTATGATGTTATGGCGGTTAATTTACCAATTTGAAATTAATACCTTTTCCGCTTTTAACAATAGATAATATATTCTGTGACTTAGGTTTCATTAATGAGTAAAAATGTTCATCCAAAACTATCATTATTGAGAAAAATCATATCTAGCGAGAACGATTGACTGTAGAGTAGTTGATAACTTATTCCGCCGTGATAGTGGAAAGGTTAAGTGTTTGAAAACACATTTTTCTAACATAGCATTGTAACAAGAGGCGTTCCCTAACAACTGTAGCAAATTGTAGCTATCCGACTGTATGTTAATTCTGTGTTAAGAATTAATACAGTGCACATTTTACAAATTGCTAAATTTGTGACGGAAGCTGCGATTTTAATGAAATTGGTTTCGAGTCTCTTTACGCATGATGTCTAAAATTGTATAACAACCAAATGCTGCGTTTTCCAGCTAGAGATATAATTTTTTTTTAATTAAGCGCGCAGCACCGAGGCTATATGCGTTAAAATATAAATGTTGTTTTAAACGACACGTTCTGTATCTACATTTTATTTGAGACATGGACACTTAAAGGACATCCTTAATGATGTTAAGTCAATTACATTAATTAAAAAATAATATCTTCGTAAAAGTATCAAAGTACAAAATTAGAAAAATCTGTAATTTTTTCCAATAACATTTCCTCATTAAAATTATCGCGTAATATAATTCATTAAATTATTTGTAACATAACTTTTGCATGAATACACATATTATGCACCCACTTATGCAAAACAGATTTCTACATATTATTATACCGTAAAATATCCACGAGGGCAGATCTACAATTTAATTTTGAAAAAGCAAATCGCTATATTTGAGGTCACAAGAGAAACCTGATTATATCAAAGTGGTAAAATAAAATTACGGTCGAATCTAGATTAACTGGTCTTCGTGTGTTTATCATCCTCTATTACGGCGATTTATTTTTTTTTAGGGTTCCGTACCTCAAAAGGAAAAAACTGAACCCTTATAGGATCACTCATGTGTCAAAGCCAATTTGCGCCGAACTACTAGACCGATTGAGTTGAAATTTGGTGACCCAAAGACGGATGTGTAATGTAAATAAATGAATTTTTAACAAGGGGGTCATTTTTGAGGGGCAAATTAGGAAATTAAAAAAAAGCTCTGCAAACTGTACCGTGAGACATACCAAATGTAGTAAGGGTCTCAAATATATTTTTTTATAATTTTAAAATAAATAGTTTTAAAGTTATTTAAGAAAATAGATGAACAATTGACCATTCCCCCCCCCTATCTCCGAAATTACTGGGCGTAAAATTTTGAAAAAAATAGGGAATGTCGGGTCTCACCTATAGTTTACAAAAAAACCTTAACGAAAATCTTAAGTCTTAAAGTACTCATGGAAAACGGAATAGTACGGAACCCTCTTCTCGCGAGTTCGACTCACACTTGAGCGGTTTTTTGTTTCCAGGATGATTTAATTTACTGCAACGGATTATCCCTCGTATAAAACAAAAACGCATCATAGGTAAATTATAACAGTCGGTGAGGTGGAACTATCTCTCTTAAAGCGACTAGTCTTCCAGTGGTTATCGGTTGGTAATATTGATGAAATCATTATATCGGCTTGGTGATGCGAAAGAATCGATCTTACGAAACAATATATACAATTAGTAATATACATTTTATTATTGCATATAACCTACACCTTCTCCAATACATTTTAATAACAATATGTCATACGTTTCACAATCTCTGCGTGCGAATAATTACAGTTTCTATAATTATAAATTAATAATGAAATCCGCTTGTTCTTACCGCTTTTTATTAGAATACTAGCGACCGGGTGAAAATTTGATATAAGTATAAATGTAATATAGTTTTTGTCAGTGATTTAACTTTATTATTGGGTATACCGTAGGGATGTCGAAAAAATATCGATATATCGATATTTTTGGACGATATTTAATATTTTGATATATCGATATAAAATTCCAGGTATCAAAAACCGATATTTTTTTCCAGTAACAACACTTGTATCTACCGCGACTGACTATGGTCGTTTGACGTTAATTATTCCGAAAATATCGAAAACTCCACTGAAAAAAAAACATGTATCTTAGAACATACTTTAAGTGCGTTCCAAAAACAACAACAGTGAATAAAACACGTTTCTTTTTCACTGGATTTTTCGATATTTTCGGAATAATAAACAGTCAAAATAACTATTTATGCAACATTTCATTTCATTTCTACGACATCTAGAATCTTTTTATTATTTCGATTTACACCTTAATTCATGCTGTACCAACAATTTTCTTGTCGCATGTCATCTGTGGCACGCATGCCATAGGTTCACTGTCCCTGGCTTTATTAAGTAATTGTTCGATTAATCTCTAAAATTATCTGCTCCTAAATGTTTAGACGATTGATTAATAAATAAAAAAGAAAAGTCTTATCGTTGTTTTTGATTTCAGATAATTATTTGTTACTTGATGTATTAGAAATAATGTCCGTTAATTGCTATTTAAGATTATATTAATCTAGCCAATATGTGTACTAAATTTTTTCGAGTGCCAATGTTCTCTTTCGAATTGTACCGATATATCGATATTTTTTTAAAAATATATCAGTACCGATATCGATACTTGAAAAAAATATCGATACGATACATCGATACTTTTTGGCACTTCTGATATCCCCAGTTCGGTATACTGGGGATATCAGAAGTGCCAAAAAGTATCGATGTATCGTATCGATATTTTTTTCAAGTATCGATATCGGTACTGATATATTTTTAAAAAAATATCGATATATCGGTACAATTCGAATATCGATACTTGAAAAAAATATCGATACGATACATCGATACTTTTTGGCACTTCTGATATCCCCAGTATACCGACGTGCGATAGCTCTGACCCAGTCAAATGTCATTAATATAAGTCCCACTTCTTCCCCGTTCGGATAGGTTGTCCAAACGATCGTTAAACATGTATTTATTTATTTTCTAAAAAGAATGTTTTTTCAGAGTTTCATGTCACGTAGTCTGATATTCACTGGTAAATTAGTAAAAAAATCAAAGCCCAATAAACGGGTGTGTTTGTTGGCAAGAAAAAATGGCAACCTTAAATATTTATAAAAATATCAACTGACAACATTCATTAACAAAGATAGCGATAAATATGTGTAAAGTACCCAATACTATTGACTTTACATTTGGTGATTTGTTTCTCAGAACTGAAAATCACAATTTATGAGAAAATGTAATCATAAGTTTGCGACAATTTTAAACTCTGTACCGAAACATACGATATTTGAGAGACGGGGAATCTGATACTCTTTTGAAGCAATCGTTTTAAAATCTTAATTGTGTTTTATCAATAATGTTCTAGAATCTAGATGAAAGAAAAAAAGAAGAAATAATTGAGTATATTCTGTTTCGTAGTCATGTTACCTGATCTTGGCGGCATTATTGTAATATAAAGATAAAACTAACATATGGAAATGAAATGATAGTGGTGTCGTTATAAAGACATTTTTGCAAGATTTCAAGAAATTAATTAACGCAAGAAAATTAGTGTACTTATATATATCGATATTGTGAGCAGAAAAAAATCACAGACGCATAGACAAACACACACACTAAGGATTGCAATCCACCGGCATTTTCAATCCAGCTGGATTTATGCTGGATTAAAGCAAATCCAGCTGGATCCAGCATTCATCAATTTTTCAAATAAACGTAACAATTTTTTAATTTTAGAAACTTTAATAACTATTTATCTACATTTACATCAAATACTCGTTTTTTTGACGTTAGCAAAGTACTCGAATAGTAAGTAATAGTTATGAGTATCCGGAGTCTAATTATTAATTATTACAATACAGTCTTAAATCACCTAAATTGATATTCTAAATATCTGAAATAGTTGTTTGTTTACCTATTTTACAAAATATGTAGTCTCAGTTTCTCAGTCTCAATAATTTTAGAAATAAAATTACGTTTCCCGCTTAAAAAATGTCTTGTTAACTTTTATTAGAAACAAAACTTTAATATAAATTGACTTGTCTTTTAAAGAATAAAGCCAATCAATCATGTAAAAGTTTTTTTTTTACTTTTTTCAAAGTAAGATCTCAAAAAAGAAATGTTATTGATGATATTATCTCCCAGCCTACTTCAAATATACCCGCCTGCGGAAAGGGCTCTCACTACCTCTACGTTGGTTGATTTAGATTTTAGTGTCATTGAATATAATCATATTAAAGTTAAGTTTTTACCTCTTACTCCCTCACTTTCATAAAGTGCCATTTCTTTTTCCAATATCTTATCATAATCCTTCTAAGACCCAGTTAATTTCTTGTTTTTAGCTGATTGCAGATCCGCACCGCTGAATCCAGCAAGGCCAAAAATGTGCTGGATCCAGCATGGCAATCCCTAACACACACAGCTATCAGAGTAAAATTACGTTCCTCACCGTTTTGAGAATAGCTAGGTACATGATGAGAGAGAGAGATTGTAGATTATAGACGTCCGTCACCTCTTACCAATCGTGATCTTTAGAAAAAAATCGCTGCCTACCTAAAATGCACGGGAAACGACGAACTAACTGCATTATGTCAATATATGGGACATATGAAAAAATCAACACAGATAAAAAAGGTGTCTGATACTTTATCATAACTTCTGGAGCTTATTATTGATGTAATTTTATGTTATTCTGTGATACAGAGAGTTACTTTGGGTGTCAGTAGCTCTTTAACAAATGCAAATTGATCCCGTATTAATAAAACATATTTATCTCAATAGTATAACATAAAAAAATCGCCAAACTGTGAGACATTTATGCAACTGATTTCGATATTAATTGGTTCTCAGATCCGGAATTCTGGAACTAGTCTACAAAATACTGCATGTAGATGAAGCATGTCTGTTTTAAAATCGAAATATGTTTCTTGAAACATAAATCGTTGAATGAAACTTTATGTGAGAAAATCAACGTGATTGATCTGTAGATAAACACATATTACGTTTATTGACATCTAAAAATTACACAATTTACAAAAAATAAAAAAAAAAAAAAACCCGGGTCGCAGTGCCAAAACCCTGCCGACAATATAGTGTATTTGCTTATACAGGCAGTGTGGCTTTATTATGCGAACTTAAGTTGGTTTTTGGGCAAAATAAAAAATTAGACTCCTTAATACACCCCTTAAAATAACATTTTTTTCTCAGTTGCAATATTATTATCAATCGAACCTCTAAACTAAATTATATACACCTTTCAGCAAATAATTCACTATCTGCAAACTAGTGTTTTCATAAAATTTGTAAATCCGGTTCTGTCGGGCCGATTTTATTAAAATTTTAGGAGCACTTTTTAATTGCTATTAAAGGGTTAAATTTCAATTTTGAAACGATTCTGAGAATTTTTTAGGCATTTTTAGGCCCAAAAACTTTTTTCAACCCCTAAAAACTACCCTTAAAATGGTCCGATTGGGTCCATTTTAAATAGGGTTCTTGCGGTGGTGGATTCCAACATGTGTGCAAAATTTCGTAAAAATCAATTAACTCTTTCGAAAGTTATAGCGCACACACATATATATATATATATATATATATATATAAATATATATATATATATACATATATATATAAACATTTTTAAAAATGGTGCCAAAGTGTTTAGAAGGTTATGAAACGTCGAGAAATTTTGGTCCGACCCCTAGGTCCCGCCATCCGACCGACGCCAATAGTGTATGTTGCCATATGGCAAATACACTAATAAAATAAAATGTCATACAAATATTTTCCCAGTGATATTTCTGATCATAAGTATATTTTCAATAAGATTCTTCAGATAATAGCGAAACTTTGATTACCCTAATGACTTGCGGATATACGTGCATATAAAGAATGTATTAGATAACAAATTGCTTTCAGAAAATGATCGTTTTATTTTTCTCGTTATCTTAATTAATTTGAAACGGCAAACAGTGACGTATTTTTATCTCTCTCACTGAACGTT
The DNA here is from genome assembly GCA_034508555.1 of Venustoraphidia nigricollis. Classification (NCBI taxonomy): domain Eukaryota; kingdom Metazoa; phylum Arthropoda; class Insecta; order Raphidioptera; family Raphidiidae; genus Venustoraphidia; species Venustoraphidia nigricollis. The sequence continues at coordinate 780,805 of JAVRKA010000065.1, read as the reverse complement.
TCATAGTTCAGATACATTCATGCAAATAATTGAAAAATGAAGTTCTTTATAAGATATACTAATAGAGTCAAATGTAGTGTAAATCAAAGCAATTAACAAATTACCAATTTCTTTTTTAAAACGTTGTTCGTTAATGGACAATTAGACCAAATCCAGAACATTTAACATTTATTAGTGTATTTGCCATTGACGTCGGTCGAATGGCGGGACCTAGGGGTCGGACCAAAATTTCTCGACGTTTCATAACCTCCTAAACACTTTGGCACCATTTTTGAAAATGTTTATATATGTATATATATATTTATATATATATATATATATATATATATATATATATATATATATATATATATATATATATATATATATATATATATATATATATATATATTTTTCAACCCCTAAAAACTACCCTCAAAATAGCCCGATTAGGCCCATTTTAAATAGGCTTCTTGCGGTGATGGACTTCAACACGTGGGCCAAATTTCGTTAAAATCAATTAACTCTTTCGAAAGTTATTGCCCGCACACACACATATATATATATATATATATATATATATATGTGTGTGCGGGCAATAACTTTCGAAAGAGTTAATTGATTTTAACGAAATTTGGCCCACGTGTTGAAGTCCATCACCGCAAGAAGCCTATTTAAAATGGGCCTAATCGGGCTATTTTGAGGGTAGTTTTTAGGGGTTGAAAAATGTTTTTGGGCCCCAAAATACCGAAAAAATTCTCCGAACCGTTTCAAAATTGAAATTTAACCCTCTGGTAGTAATTAAAAAGTGTCCCTTAAATTTTGATAAAATCGGCCTAACAGGACCGGATTTACAAATTTTATGAAAAAACTAGTTTGCAGATAATGAATTATTTACTGAAAGGTGTATATAATTTAGTATAGAGGTTCGATGGATAATAATATTGCAATTAAGAAAAAAAAATGTCATTTAAGGGGTGTATTAAGGAGTCTAATTTTTTATTTTGCCCAAAAACCAACTTAAGTTTGCATTATAAAGCCACACTGCCTGTATAAGCAAATACACTATATTGTCGGCAGGGTTTTGGCACTGCGACCCGGGTTTTTATTTCATTATCAATAAATAATTTACAATCATTATTTCACCCAACAAGTAAATATTATTATTTTGATTCTCTTGAATACGGATAGGTTAAATACGTCTCTTATATTTTTCAATTTTTTTCGTGATATTTTGATAATTTAAAACAAAACAAAAATACGTTATCTAGTGTGTTTGCAATGATAACCAAATGATTCTATTGGAAATTGATTAATGAACACGATACATTGCGTAAATTTAATCTTTCAAATGAAAACAAAATTGGAAAATCCAGCGGAATTATTTTTTTAACAATTCGTCATATAGGTATATTTAAAATTGTCGCTTGTAAGAAGTGTAATAATTATTATTCAGTCAAGCATGTAAGAAAAAAGTAAATGAATAAGATTATTTTCTACAGAATAAAATATTCGTTGTAAAATAGTTAAATTTTTCGAAAGGAGATTCTAGACAACATTACATAGTACACGTTTTATTTATTTTCTGAAAATGTATGTTTTAAAACCACGTATTCCGATGTCATTCCTGGAACTCAATATCTCTTATATTATTATGTCTCATCTACGGCCATTTAAAACGCGATTTATTTTTTCATTATAAACATAAAATATGTTATTATCTTCATAGAAACATTTATCATTCTTATCATTTGCAGATTCTTCGTATATCAACTAACCTGATCCTTATTCAACAGTTCCCAGAATTAATCATTATTTGCTTTACTAATATTTGATTTCAGTATTTTATTTATAGCAAATTATTTCATATCATTTAAGTGTTTCAAATAAAGATGGAAAGTTTGATTCTTCATATAGAGTCGTATATTTAGGTACACACAATTTTCTTAAATGATTCAATTGTGACTATAATCAGTACACTGTACACAGAGTTCAAATTTGTTTGCTTGTGAGGGAAATCTCTGGAGCTACTGAACCGATTCTAAAAAATCTTTCACTAGTTCGGTCTTGGTCTTGCAGTCTTGGTCTTGGTCTTGCAAAAAAGCATGACCAAAACCAAGACTCTGTTCACACTAGCAAGACCAATACCAAGACCGAGAATGCAAGACAAAGACCAAGACCGAATATGCAAGACCAAGACCAAATATGCTAGACTATTGCTAAATAATATAAATTCCAAAAAATTTATGTCTTCTTGCTGACTTTTGGGTGTAAATTAAATTGTATTTCGGTTAGTGTAAATGTAGTTTCTTCTCTGTTTGAACAAGAAAAATTGGAAATTATTTACATCGTCTCTAAAAAATTTATAAGTCATCTAGGACGATTATAGAGTGTAAAAATAGGTTAATAAAGGTGGGGGGAAGGATTTTTTAGTAATATTAAAATAACGCGTTTTTGAAATTCAGCAAAATTGATTTAGCCGTTTGCGAGACTTCGCTTGTCTAAATATAAAACAAAATATTTTAAATACTCGCAAAAAATCATAAATCAGACACTCTCTTGACAATTTTAATCATATGAATTGGCTGGCTAGCACATAATTCAGTGCAGTACTGTATATTATATGAAAAAAGAATGATTTATGAAAAATGAGTTCATAATGAATCGTTCAACTTGAAAGAGTCAAATCGATTATTAACATCCTACGTCTAGATAACAGACAATTATTGACATTTTTTTAAACGATTGATTCTTTAAACATTGTGCTAGAACATGATAAAATGAACAGTGCATCCACGGTTAAACAACAATTTTTCATAAAAAAACTAAATTTTAGTTCACACAGATGCTATTGTTTATACATAGTTTCAATGACTCATCTGTTACAAACCCTGGGTTCTCAAGCTCTAATCTAAGAATTGATAATATCGTTTGAATTTTTAGTGATTATTAAAAATAATAATAAATCTGAATTATGACCTGGTGCTAGACACAGATAATTCCGATAGTTGCATGGGTTTACAAAAAAGTAAAATTTTGGCGCGAAAACTGACTATAAATAATTAACATATTGTAATGACCAGAGAGAAAACCAACTGTAAAAGATTTGTTTCTTCTTTAAATATAGTTGTTTATAAATCCAGTAGGAAGTCGGGTACCTTAGTTCGAACCCCTGTGGCGACTGGATGAGTATCTTTGTACGTTTGACCGGTTTGATCCTTGCACCCTTATTCATAATACCTATAAACGGTATAAAAACAACCCCTTTAATTCATTAAACACGTAGTAAAAACTTTTTATCCACTTGCGTACAAAGATATTTGCGGATGATGTGTTTGAATTACCTTCCTGTCCAATGCATAGTCATGCAGTATTTACGCTAATAAAAATATTACAACAAAGAAATAGGTGTCACAAAGGGGTTGCGACCCGTGGGTTACAACAGCACTGTCCCTCCGTAAGGGTCAAACGGTCAGCATGCGTATGACCAAGGGTCATTTTTTAACATAATAATAATTGGATGTGAGTTATTACAGTCTTGTGCTGACTTCACAGGTGGATTTTATATTCTTTATCGAGTTGATTTTTACTTTAAACGAATATATTAACACGGTGCAAATTAGTATTCGTCAGCCGTTATTTTCAAATTTAAAAACTAAACTTGTTACTTTTGAAAACACAGTTTCGAGTTAAACGGTATTTAACAGATTAAAAATTTCACTAACGGTGCCTTGGAAGATAATGTCGAAAAAATAACCTGGGCTCCCTGAATCTCTGAGAGAATTTGCAAAAATGAAAACAAAGTTAGTAAAATGAAAATTAGGTATACGTGAATTGGAACGAAAAGTATGCTCGATTTACTAGCTGAAAGTTCTTCGTTCGAAAGTACTCCTTCCCACAAACTCCCAATCGATTTAATAATAGCCCATAATCTAAAATTTCACATGAAATGCTACAAAATATTAAAAAGACCTTATCTAATCCGGTTTAGTATTTTTCTAGTTACAAGCGAGCATACATATACACAGTTACACAAATTTTGTCAGAATAAAATGTGTATCGTCAAACAAATTTACGATCGCCTCTGTATATTATGATGTGTTAAATACAAAAGTAGGTAACATTAACAGCATATTGAACAGAAAATAGGTAGTTGCTTGTTAATTTATTATAGTAGAATTTTGAAAATACTAGTCGTGTGTTTTGATTTGATACAAGAATGCATTGTCTCACGTTTAAATTCCGTTTATGTGTTATTTAAATTCAAGTAGTTTGTTTATAAATTCACTGTATTTATTTTGTGGTACATGCTATACAGTTTGAACTGTTATGAAATTATTTATAAAATCGTATGTAATTGTTATTTTATTAACTGTCCAACGACTTTGCTATTTATATTACGAAGGTTGGCAGTTAATAATAATGTATAGTCTTTGAAAAATTTCAAATAAATTATGTTGATTTTGCTTGTAAAAAACATTGCGTTTTATCAACTATTTATTTTCTTTTTCATATTTCTTTTACATATTGTGAACCACAATGAGGCAAGACGACATTTTTGAAAATATTTTGTCGATCTCACGTCGCGATCGTCTCTGAAAGGTCTCTCAAAAATGAAAAGAAAATATTTAACACGCAAATTCCGTTTCCAAGCATAAATCCACTCTATATGCTTAAAGCCCAAATGTGATGTCTGTTAAATTATACAACCATTTATCAGCCAATATAAAAACATTCAGCACTTTGCTCCGTTTTAAACAAGCCGTCAAGGATCTTTTATTGGAGCATTCATTTTACTCAACTCATGAATACTTGTGTTCTGACCTTTTATCATAATTACTGTTGTAATTTCTTTACTATTGTATTTTTCTGACACTCCACATTTATGTCTAACATAAGGAACAAATAAAAATTATTATTATTATCAAGCGTATAAATCAGATAAATAAGATACTACCATCTACAGCGTATTTTATTTTTATTTTTTTAAAGCCACCTCTTATGACCCAAGTTATATGGGTCTAGCACATTTCATATTTTTAACTGTTTCGTTAAGCAAAATGCTCAAACGAAAATGCAATTATAAGCAATGTCAATCTGTGACTATTGTGGGAGCAAAATAATAATTAACTATAATATTATTTCTGTTGTATACTACTAATTGACGCTTGGTAATTGTTTGTGCAAAGAAGACTTTTTCGAAGCTTATGGTATAACTCACTTATGTTCCCAAACTTTGTCGCTTGATTTTTTGTTTTTTTTTTTTTGTTCAACAAACTTCAATTTATCTATTTATTTCATAATGATATATTGAAAAACCAACTCATACTTTTACGAGTTCTCACACTAGAAATAGGGACTTGAATAGAGGAATTATGGAAACTTTATACAAAAACTTCGGCATCGCTACACGCCCGACTATTCCCAAGCCCTTTTCATTTTATAATTTTATGTCCTAAAAAGGTGTAATCTTGACATCGTCTCGATAGTCGATATTATATAAGTATCGTTGAGTCAAGACCGAAAGGCAAAACCATGCAAAACCCGAACTCGGTTTTGATACATCAGGATATTCCAAAATTTAGTGATTCGCGAGTTACCAGTTAACGATTTAAAAATCCAGTGACCCATCTAATTGATAAGAGCATATTTGGTTCTGGTGATAAATTTTAAAGTCGATATCGATTAACGAAACTGCCACAAAATTTCAATGTGGAGGGATTGAGGAAAGTCGGGAAAAAACCTCAACCAAAATAGATAAAAAAATATCGATTTATAATAATACATTGTATCTTTAGCTGATTGTCACAACTTAATACAAAAAAATTTAAAAAGTTATTTTTATTAAATCTTTAGTGTCGTAAAGGCATTCTTTTATTAAAATATTTTTAATTTTTATTCGAAATTGTTTATAATTTAAGTTTGTTACACTTGGTGGCAGCGAGTTGAACCATTGGAAACTTTTGAACTGTCTACTTGACACTGTTCATCTATGAGATGGAATGCTGATGATATTGGTGCTTCTGGTGTTGTAGGTATAAAAATTATTTAAAAAAATTGTGGTTATGTTCTTTTTGACATACAATAAGTTGTAAAAAGCTACTAAAGATGGAAAAGACATAATTTTAAATTTTTTGAATAACGGTCAACAGTGATTTGTGAAGCCAGAGTTCGTTAAAATTCTTATAACCTTTTTTTGTTGTAGGAACACATCAGATGCTGATGGTGCTATTCCCCAAGGTACGATGCCGCAAATAATCAAACTATGAAAAATTGCAAAATATGCAGTTTTTGCAGCTTCAGGTCCCACTGTTTTATAGATCTTTGTGACTGCAAATGAAGCCGTTGACAATTTTGTACATGAACTGTTAATCTGATGTTGCCAATTTAATGTAGAATCTAAATTCAATCCCAAATAGTTGACATAATCCTTGTCAAATGTTGATTTATTTGAAAAGAGAACCATTCGCGAATTATAATCCAAACTTCTCGATTATAAGTCTGTTCCTTAGTCAGAAAACACTGTATACATAATACATGTTACACAATTCTGAGCTGGACGTTTCACAAATACAGACCGTCCATCATCATCATTATCATCGTAGTAGTATGAGTTCCCAGCGTCTCAACAGCAGCGTTGTATCTATATGATTCAGAACGCGGTGCAAAGGTGACAATTATTGCGGAACTCGTTGGCCCTTGCCTAGACCTTGCATATATAAGCAAACAGAGAACCAACAGGGCCACCTTTGCTCTTGTTTCTCACATTTCCCACGTTCTTTGTTGCACTACAACAATGAATACAACTTGTTACACGACAGAAACATCTCTACTCTGCAGCATTCTTGTTTGTATATATTAACATTATGTCACCAGATTCCGGGAAATTGTAAATTTTGTTGAGAAAAAATTCTATGCTCATAAAAAATCAAGTTTGGATCACATACTTTTAAAATATTTTTTTTAAATCCTTAAGTACTATTATTATTTCGCTTTATTTAATTTTGTCAGTCTGATTTTAAAATTTCGTCAAAGTTGAAAACTGAGAAGAAATCAAACTTAAAAGTTATAGAACTTCTAAATAAGTTATACCCTGAAAACGTCCTGATTTAATCTTTTCAAGGTGCGCTATTTAAGAGACACGCTCTTACACATAACCAAGGTCATTGAATTTATGCTAAACTTTAAGAGATTCTCTCTAAGATCATCGTCTTTAATAGATCTTAACACATTTTGTTGTATAGTGAGGACGAGGTCCACCTATTTATTACGCACAATTCCTAGGACCTAGGAGGATGCCGTAGCATACGAAATTTTTAAACAAAATCGAAAAAATATATGACACTCCCTATAAAACTGCAAAGAAATAAACTCAGAAAATTTACAAGTTTTTTTAGTTCTTCTACATGTTGCAGAAAGGATTGTCAAATAATTTGATTTGACAATGACCTTGAATTGTGAACACACATTTTTTTCCATAATAAAAGTATTGTAGAATTTTAATTCGTTTCTGTTCGCAAAATAATAATTGATCTATTGAAATGATATTTTTTTAAAACTGTGTGTAATACGTGTATTTAACATAGTTTTCTGCATAATTATTAATTCGAAACAGCATTTTTAAAGGCATTTTAATCAAAATTTGACATGAAAAACGACCTTTTTCTGTGTAGATCAAGCATTTGTTTTTTGATGTGGATACAATCTAATGTTGTATATGATAGGGAGTTTGAAACGACATTAGACTGCTCTTGCATATATGAAAACTGTAATTATATTATCACAATCTAAGGTCATTGTCAAATCCAATTTTTTGACAATGTTTTGTGCAACCCAGCATTAGTACAACATTAAAATATGCTATGTCTATAAAGCCTAATAATTAGCTTTTGATGTCTAGGACACAAGGAGATGCCAAAAACGACTTTGAATAAAAAAAATGGTTGTATGAGTCGCGCACCAACAAAAGGCAAATCAATACATTTTATTTAAAAAAAATTGTAATTATTTCATTATATTAATTTGATTTGTAATCATTTCAGTTGTGCCTGACGAAGTTTACAACAATTAACGAAACGTCGCAATTTTAAAAAAAAACCCGGGTCGCAGTGCCAAAACCCTGCCGACAATATAGTGTATTTGCTAATACAGGCAGTGTGGCTTTATTATGCGAACTTAAGTTGATTTTTGGGCAAGCTAAAAAATTTGACTCCTTAATACACCCCTTAAAATAACATTTTTTTTTCTTAATTGCAATATTATTATCAATCGAACCTTTATATCAAATTATATACAACTTTCAGTAAATAATTCACTATCTGCAAACTAGTCATTTGTAAAATTTTTAACTCCGGTCCTGTATGGGCCGATTTTATTAAAATTTTGGGGGCACTTTTTAATTGCTATTAAAGGGTTAAATTTCAATTTTGAAACGATTCTGAGATTTTTTTCGGTATTTTGGGGCCCAAAAACTTTTTTCAACCCCTAAAAGCCACCCTTAAATTGATCCGATTAGGCCCATTTTAAATAGGCTTCGTGCGGTGATGGATTCCAACATGTGTGCCAAATTTCGTTAAAATAAATTAACTCCTTCGAAAGTTATAGCCCGCACACATATATATATACCTATATATATATATATATATATAAATATATATATATATATATACATATATATATAAACATTTTTAAAAATGGTGCCAAAGTGTTTAGGAGGTTATGAAACGTCGAGAAATTTTGGTCCGACCCCTAGGTCCCGCCATCCGACCGACGCCAATAGTGTATGTTGCCATATGGCAAATACACTAATTAGTATAACTATATTTAACTGCCCAATTTCCTGTGAAATAATAAAAAAACTTAATAAATTTAAGAGTTTTCATAAGAATATATTTTGTAACTAAAGCAATATCGAAGAATAGCTTTGTCGCAAATTGTAAAGAAATTAATAAAAAACCCGGGTCGCAGTGCCAAAACCCTGCCGACAATATAGTGTATTAGCTTGTATAGGGCCGTGTGGTTTTATACGTTTATTATGTGAAATTAAGTTTGTTTTTGGGCAAAATAAAAAATTTAACCCCTTAATACACCCCTTAAAATAACATTTCTTTTCTTAATTGTAATATTATTATCAATCTAACGTCTACACCGAATTAAATACACCCTTCAATAAATAAGTCACTATCTGCAAACTAGTGTTTTCATAAAATTTGTAAATCCGGTCCTGCCAGCCCGATTTTATTAAAATTTTAGGGACACTTTTTAATTACTACTGGGGGGTTAAATGTCAATTTTGAAACGATTCTGAGAATTTTTTCGGTATTACCCTTAAAATAGCCCGATTAGGCCCATTTTAAATAGGCTTCTTGCGGTGATGGATTTCAACACGTGGGCCAAATTTCGTTGAAATCAATTAACTCTTTCGAAAGTTATTGCCCGCACACATATATATATATATATATATACGTATATAAATAAATATATATATATATATATATATATATATATATATATATATATATATATAAACATTTTTAAAAATGGTGCCAAAGTGTTTAGGAGGTTATGAAACGTCGAGAAATTTTGGTCCGACCCCTAGGTCCCGCCATCCGACCGACGCCAATAGTGTATATGCCATATGGCAAATACACTAATAAAAATAATTTCGAATATTTAGTTTTACAGGCGATCATTTTCAATAGATAAAGAAAGCGTCTGTTTATATCGCACCATATCGAACGGTTAACGTCTAGGTAATCGCGGTAACACACATTGGGGATTACAATAGATCTATTGTAGTGCATTTCGGGATGGTATTAAAAGTAGGTTCTAAAACGCACGCTTGTTGTAGTGTAACGCTGCTCTATTTACCTTACCCTTGACAAATGCGCGTTAAATGACGTTTGTTTAGTTGCTTTACTACACTTATTATGGTAATTATGTTAATTATAATCTCTTTGAAACAGTGTTTATGGTGTTTACCTGCGTTCTACACTTTCATTCTCGTAAACTCTGTAAGAAAATTACATTATGAAGTCTTATTTCTTCACATTTAAAAAGAAATGTTAAAAACGCATTTTATTATTCTTCTTTGGACGAAGAAATAAACACAATACAGTCAAAGCCCTCTAAGTGCACGCTCTCTAAATGCACACGCTCTCTTACTGCACACGAACTCGCCCTCTAAGTGCACGTTCCCCAGCCCCCACTTCGAATAATCTGCGACCAATCACGTGCGACCGTAAGCGCGCTATTTTCAAACTTTCCATTTCCATCATATTCATAGAGTTTTAGAGATATTGTTTATAGCATCTGATTGAATAAAGATAGCTATAGGAGTTAGAAGAGTGGGGATGAAAAAGATCGTAGGGGAAGTGTGCACTTAAAGGATGGGCCTCGGTTCCGAGCTGTGCACTTAGAGGGCTTTGACTGTAATACGGTTTGACTCATGTGTTTTCAATTGATTTTACTCACATATTTTCAAGTTTTAGTTCCTACTTTTCACGCAAAGTGTCTCTTCCTACGCTGCTCAACGAATTGGAAAGTACGTTAGACAACTTTTAACCTCTGATTAATAACGGTTTTCTGATTGGTCTAAGACTGCCACGAAGTGAGGATGAAGAAAAATTTGAAAATATATGAGTCGTTTAGGCCCGATAGGTTGAAATTACATTCTCGTGTAGGCTGAGCAAAGCTTTCGATCCTCAAGGCCGTTTTCTTGTAACCTAAATAAACTTGAATAGTTCCAGACATGTATGTTGTATAGCTTCAGGAAACATGTCCTCTAGCGGAAATGTTGGCTGTGTTTTCTTAGAAGGCATTTTAACACGTCCATACTATAATGATCGTTTTGATCATTATATATAAAATAATAAATCAATAAACGAAACTCAATAAAATTTGATTTAATCAAGACGAAGTCCAAATACGTCTAATCACAACGAGATTGAAAATTATATTATACTTGTTTGTTTCTTAAGCGTTGCTAATAGAAACTTAAAACAAAAAAAATGTTGTGGTCGACAGTTGAGAGTATTAATATTGTCACTAGGAGACCCAACAATATAGCATATAGCCCGATTTCATCACCAGTTCGTAACTACAGTATAAAATATTAAAATAACCATTAAATTTATGTCACCAAGTCTACTTACGGAATTCTGTATAAATATGACATCATTATCCGAGGTCTAATCATTATACCTGAAGATTATAGGATAATCGTTTCTGAGAATGAGGCAAAGAACTCATGAAAATAAAAACAGGTATACATTTACTGAGTCAAAAATTTCATTCCAGACGAAGAATGAAGTCTGGTCAACTGGAGTATTAGGGAACGTAATATAAATTGTTATCACAATTATGGTCACAAAGCAACATGCTAGTAGAGATGAACTGTCGACAGTGTCTCGGTTGTTAACTTAAGACAAACATTTGTCATCTGAACTGTTATCAGTCAGTCAACAAGCTTTCTACACCCAAGAGCCGTCGTATAGAGAAAAGCATCATCATCTCTCTTGCAGACCAGGAGATCACCGCGGAGTCACGATGTGTCTGCATGTTACTTAAAATGTTTGAAATTCTAGCTCTTATCTTACATAAATACACCAAATGCTGTTTGTACACATTAAAATATATATTTGTATTTTGGTTTAGTCGAGTTGACCTAAAAGATCTTCTTAGGCGAGTCTGAAGATTAACTGTAATCAATACACATATTATAAATAAAATGGTAAAATGGCTACTGATGTACGCGACTTTTCGGGACTTCTTATGCCAGCTAGATGCGAAAATATGTTTTCAAAATTTTGGATTAATTGTAACAGTGTAAACTTCGTCTGTGCCAGCATCACTTAAGAGCGTATGGACCGATTTTGATAGCGACACTATACGAGAGAACATGAACATACTTCATGCGCTGAGGGTTCCGTACATAATTTACAATAGTTTTCTGTAATCTTTACCAGTTTCTTGATTTTTCAAAATTTTAAACCAATATATATATTTTGTTTGGTATATTTTAAAATTAATAAAAATATGAAAATGAAAAAAACGTATTTATTAAATACATTTTTATTATATTCAAATTAGTAGGTAATCAGTAAATCAGTACGTACTTTCGGCTTCAATTTTAAGACAGAAAGTCTAACATTTATGCTCTACTATAATTACTCGCACGTCATCTATAACAGCGGACCGAAAGAAAGTAACAGCGGGACGAAAGAGTTTTCTCATGCACACTGATACGGGCGACTGCCGCCAGCCAGTAATAGCAAACAGCTGTTATTGCGTATAATCTCAAAATTCCTCATTTGAATGCAATGGTGAAAGTACGTACTTTTGACTGGGTATAAAGAAAAATAGTATTTACCACATGGGCAGAAAGTTTAAAATCCTATATCATGTCACGCAATGCTGAAATTTTAACTTTCTGCCCTTGTACTGTAATATACTATTACTTTACCGTTGCGAACATATTTTTTTTATTTATTTTTTTTTTTTTTGAAAAACCCCTAAATTTTTTGAGATACGTAACACTTTATCTGGATGCCAACTCTGATTAGACTCAGAACTCAGACTGGACAGATGAACAGATGTGCAAAACTGTCATAAGGGTCCCGTTTTTACACAATTTACAATAGATCCGGAACCGTAAAACATTTAAAAAACTGAGATTTTAAAAAGTATGTACAATGTACACAGTAATAAATATTTTCGAAATGCCTTATTATTCAAAATCTAATTGCATTCTTTGACTGATACTTATTGAATACACTAACATTAGTACTTACTAATGCTGCAGACATACAAGATGTTTAGTAGATAATATTAATAACTCTCTTCTCGTCAAAATGCTAATAACATTGGAATTTGTAGAAATATATACCGAATGTCTGACGTTTGTTATGAAACTATCAAATACCAAAAATCTTCGTGCAGTTCATGACACGAGCCATCTTTTTGTATAAGGGATGTACTTGTGACAGAACTCCTACCTAGTCCGAACTTTATCTTTCGTCATCTACATAGAAAGTTTTTTAAATAAAATTTCTTATAGGCGGTAGAAATGACCACGATGAATCGCACAGCTGAAATAATCGTTTATTTTGTTTCAATTAACGGGCCGTTTTTATTAAAATTTTAGGGACACTTTTTAATTACTGCCAGAGGGTTAAATTTCAATTTCGAAACGATTCGGAGAATTTTTTCGGTATTTTGGGGCCCAAAAACTTTTTTCAACCCCTAAAAACTACCCTTAAAATGGTCCGATTGGGCCCATTTTAAATAGGGTTCTTGCGGTGATGGATTCCAACATGTGGGCAAAATTTCGTTTAAATCAATTAACTCTTTCGAAAGTTATACCGCACACACACATATATATATATACATATATATAAACATTTTTAAAAATGGTGCCAAAGTGTTTAGGAGGTTATGAAACGGCGAGAAATTTTGGTCCGACCCCTAGGTCCCGCCATCCGACCGACGCCAATAGCGTATGTTGCCATATGGCAAATACACTAATAATATATAAAAATAGTTGTTGATAATAAATTTGGACACCGGTACAAATTGAAAGACAGGCAGACAAAATGTCTGGAAACACGTATTCAAAAGAAAAGTACGGTATTACATATAAGTCTATTAGTATTGATTATGGACTATTGGTTTCATTTTCATACAGTATATTATGATAGTATATTAATATTTCTGCAACGCATGTTCAATATTATGCTAAAATGGTAGGTTGCAGTAAATAGCTGATAGTGCTAATTCATTTACTAATTCGTCAGATTCCAAGGTCCAGCAGATCTTTGTGTACGACCATAATACATACATAAAACAGCATACCATTGTCCAAAGGTAGACAATACGATGTTTATCTCAGCAAGTTAAAGTGTCTTGTACTAAACAAATCATCGTAAAATTTAGAATACAGTGATCGATAATAACTGTAAGGTCAGGCAAAGTTCTATTACAACATACGATAAAAGCGACACAAAAAAACGTAGCTTTTGAAAATAGTAACAATGCTGGGTTGTGAAACTTGCTAGAAAATCTGATTTGATAATGATCTTAGATTGTGATCACACATATTATTCTTCATAAGAAAAGCACTGTAGAATCGTGTAAATTGATTAATGGAACCGATATTTATTTTAAACTGTGTATCCATCAATTAACTTTAATACTATTTTTATACAATTTCCACTTCGGAACATTTTTCTAAGCATTCTATTCAATGTAGATCATGTAGATTGTAGATGAAATTTTTTTTGAAGTTAAACTTCTTTAGCGACGTATCTGTTTAAAAAAAGTAAGAAATCGAGGGGAAGTAGAATGAAACAAATTAAGGGGAAGTTAGTTTGTTCCCTAAATTACATGAAACTGATAAGGACAGAAGGTTATACTGTGTTTCATTTTGATTCGCAAAATAGTGAGACAAGGATGAACGGCATTTAAAACTACTAACTTGACGTACAAACGATAGGAACTCATATATTTAATGTAAATTCAGAAAGGAAAATATTAAATATCATATTCTCTATTTTCAGATACCTATCGGAACAATTTTCGGGCAAATATTTTTTTAAATACAAGTATATGTTGAAACGTCACATAATGTGAGGTTATGATGTTGATATACTACAGACAATTCATATTAAAAATGTTTTTCTGTAGATTATAGTATGTAAATAAAACTATGGTATGAATGTGACGATCCGTCCATGTGAGAATTTTCACATGACATAAACATAAAAGTGCCCTCTTAAAATGTGTAATAACTTCGCCGCAATTATAATATAAAAAACTGAAGAAGTTAAACTTGTTATGTGAGATTATGAGGTTGAGGCTCATTATATTTTTTTTTGTATGACAACAATATGATGTTCTACATGACATAAAGTTTGACATCGGCACTAGGACTGTTAGTACATGTAAAAAAACTGTAAGTTTTACCTTATTACAGTTCTAAAGTATAAGAAATAAAAAAAAAAAATCGGGTCGCAGTGCAAAAAACCTTGCCAATAATATAGTGTATTTAGTAATAATACAGGCGGTGTGGCTTTATTACGTACACTTAAGTTTTTTTCGAACAAAATAAAAAAATATAACCCCTTTGTACACCCCTTAAAATAATAATTTCTCAGTTGAAATATTGTTATCAATCCAACATCTGCATTAAATTAAATACATCCCTCATTTGTCTGCCGGGCCGATTTTATTAAAATTTTAGGAGCATTTTTTAATTGACACTAAAGGGTCAAATTTGCTTAGAAACGTATAATTAAAGTTATAGAATATATCAGAAAAAAACAGAGACATGTAAAAAACTTTTATATAAAAAATCATTATATGCTTTTAAGAAATTCAGTCATATCTTTTTGACCAAATTTGGTTCTCAAATTTTTTAGGTAATAGTGGAACAAATCTACCGACAAACGAAGTAGAGAACATGCCAAGCCGTCCATTTAATATGCTTCTTTCGATCGGTCAAAAGCAGTAGTCATTTTATTTTTGTACAGTTTGACTACCCTAGCATTATTTCACTAGCTCACTATTCGTACAATGTTCTGGTGCAGTCAATGCTGAAGTCATTTAATGGAAACCTGTCTCTCCGTGTTCATAGTAAAGTCATCAACAAGATCATTATATTATGTGCGCATTACTGCAGCAGTGGACTGCCTGGCCACTTAATACAATTTAACAACAACGATGATTTGTGTACTGACTGTGTCGTTGAAACGTAATTGCACTTTCTCTTTTATGTCACCAAAATCTAAATAAATACGTCCTATTAATAGAACAGTTCAAACTCAACCTTTCCAAGAGTACAATTAATTATGCCATCGATTAATCGAAGCAGTCATTATAACACAACTTGTGGATAATCGATAATTTATTATAATGCTAGTTTATGATAATCTATAGGATGATAAAATCAAACTGAAGAAGTAGTTGCCTGCAATTTTCACATTTCTGCACAGATAGTCTTTATAATATTAATTGTGACGTATTTGAGTTCCACGCCCAATATTCAAGTTCGATTTCTTTCTCTCTAGTCTTCTTTCCCCAAGGCTAGAGCTCGTCTTCTGAAAGGACAGGTACCGATTCTGTTACCACAGTTACCATTCATGAATTTATGGTAACAGCACCTGTACTGTTCCTTTCAGGAACCAGGCACAAATGTACAGTAAAACTAATATAACGAGATGGGGTGTATTCTCGGTCTCGACTCGATTATTGTTGGACAGGTAGTACTATTTTGATCTTGTCTTGTTGAGACAAGGCCAAATTAATCTCAGCTAGTGTCTCATCTAGACGAAGCTGAGAAAGTTTCTGTATCGTACGAAACCCTAGAATCTACGTTTTAATTTAAATAGGTTTCCGTTAAAAATGTCTTCTCACCCCCAATAGGGAAATGAAATTCAACAGCCCTTCGCGTTTCACCTGTCGTCGCTTTAAAAAGAGGGCTCTACGCGTATAAAAGTAAAATTATATGCAACTCTATACTGTAGCTGGTTAGCTTGCAGATTAGTATTTTTACCTAAACGAAAAACTAACCCGTTCGTTACCGGTGACACATTTTTGAAAACAATAAAAACGAAAGTTAGCATACTTGTTGAATGACTAAATTCAATTTGTGTCAAAGACGAAATTACTTCATGCGTTGAAGGTACCGCACATCGTTTTTGAAATGAAAAGTTAACGCATAAAATAAGTAAAAAAAAATAATACTCGTGAAAATACATTTTCTCTAACGATTTCGATTAAATTTTACTTTAGTATTAGTATGAGATGGCATTACTAATTTTTCTTAAAAACGAAGGGAGGAAGACAGAAGATGACGATGTAAATATTGTATCGATTTGGGAAAGCTAGTCCAAATTGTGTTTCTCCCCGAAAACATACCTTCTCCCCCGATCCGTTTTGTTTCAATAAATAAGATTGTGGTCAGCTTAAGACTTTTGAGTTACAGTCAATGGTTTAGGATTGTTAAACTATAGTTAATACAAAATCAATAACAACTGGACGTAAACGGGTTAAGGAAGGACACTGGCATGTGTAAAAAACATAGATAGGTATTGTTTAAAGTAGCTATCAGAAGATTAATAGCCCCCTCCTTTGGTTATTATATTATTAATATTATTATAGTATAATAATCCCCCACCACGCTTCCCAGCTTGACTTGATCCCAGACTATGTACGTGTTTGATTGATAAGACCAGCAATTTTATTGAGTATCTCTTTGTCTAGCATCGTTGAAATTGTATTTAGCCATCTCTCTTCGATACTGGTACAGCTGGACCCTACATTTATGAGCTTATAACTATATACCATAGTCAGCGATAGGTAGGTATATATTATAATAATTTACAGGGACTGTCAAACAATCATAAATAACTTTGCTGTCGCCTGTCTGCTAATTATTTTTAAAATGACTTTCTGAAAAACGAGACCAAGAAACACCTGAAAATTACTGAAAGAATATATCAAAGGTATTATACAACAACATTATTTTATAATAAACATACCAAATTCATTTTGGAGTCTCAGAATAACCAAAATCGTAATGATTATGTTGTTAATACAGGATACGTTCACTAATCCGACAACAGAATTTTTCGAGTATGCCAAATTCGTGGAAATGTTGGATTACCGGATGTAAGCACGGACTAAAACTTTAACTATTAAAAATAGTTCTTTTAACTTTTTTTTTTGTTCCTAAACTCTAAAGCCAATAACGACTTAATATAAACGTCACGTATTCTCCTTCCAATGTCTATTGTCTGACTACAGAGCGAACGACTCCACGAAACGCCGGAGTAGAGAAATATTTGTCAAGTAAACACGTGTGTCGGATTACAGAGAGCAATATCGTAAAAATGTCGGATTATAGAGCGATTTTTCTAGACCTCTACATACTTAAAAACAGCGGATTACTGGACGTATCGGATTAACGATCAGTGGGTTATCGATCGTTTCCTGTATAGAGTTTCATCTATAATATAATATATATTCGTATTAACTGAGATTTTAATTTGTTTTTAATATATGAATGGATGACAGCTTGGTGTATAGATTAGCTTGCTGACTTTTGGATCACCTGTCGTGGGTTCGAATTCCACTTTCGATCATAGATGTTTTTTAAAGTCGTTTAATTTAATTTGATTTATTTAGATGTTGGGCATTTGAAATCAACAATATATCTAAAATAAAGAAGATAAAATGAATTTATACTGGGACTAAATAGAAAAAACCCAGGTTGCAGTGCCAAAACCCTGCCGACAATATAGTGTATTTGCGAATACATGTAGTGTGGCTTTATTATGCGAACTTAAGTTGGTTTTTGGGCAAAATAAAAAATTTGACTCCTTAATACACCCCTTAAAATAACATTTTTTTTCTTAATTGCAATATTATTATCAATCGAACCTTTATACCAAATTATATACAACTTTCAGTAAATAATTCACTATCTGCAAACTAGTGTTTTCATAAAATTTGTAAGTCCGGTCCTGTCGGGCCGATTTTATTAAGAGTTTAGAGACACTTTTTAATTATTACCAGAGGGTTAAATTTAAATTTTGAAACGATTCGGAAAACTTTTTCGGTATTTTGGGGCCCAAAAACATTTTTTAACCCCTAAAAACTACCCTTAAAATGACCCGATTGGGCCCATTTTAAATAGGGTTCGTGCGGTGATTTGTAAGTCCGGTCCTGTCGGGCCTATTTTATTAAAAGTTTAGAGACACTTTTTAATTATTACCAGAGGGTTAAATTTAAATTTTGAAACGATTCGGAGAACTTTTTCGGTATTTTGGGGCCCAAAAACATTTTTCAACCCCTAAAAACTACCCTTAAAATGACCCGATTGGGCCCATTTTAAATAGGGTTCGTGTGGTGATTTGTAAGTCCGGTCCTGTCGGGCCGATTTTATTAAAAGTTTAGAGACACTTTTTAATTATTACCAGAGGGTTAAATTTAAATTTTGAAACGATTCGGAGAACTTTTTCGGTATTTTGGGGCCCAAAAACATTTTTCAACCCCTAAAAACTACCCTTAAAATGACCCGATTGGGCCCATTTTAAATAGGGTTCGTGCGGTGATTTGTAAGTCCGGTCCTGTCGCGCCGATTTTATTAAAAGTTTAGAGACACTTTTTAATTATTACCAGAGGGTTAAATTTAAATTTTGAAACGATTCGGAGAACTTTTTCGGTATTTTGGGACCCAAAAACATTTTTCAACCCCTAAAAACTACCCTTAAAATGACCCGATTGGGCCCATTTTAAATAGGGTTCGTGCGGTTATGGATTCCAACATGCGGGTCAAATTTAGTTAAAATCAATTAACTTTTTCGAAAGTTATTGCCCGCACACACATATATATATATATAAACATTTTTAAAAATGGTGCCAAAGTGTTTAGGAGGTTATGAAACGTCGAGAAATTTTGGTCCGACCCTTAGGTCCCGCCATCCGACCGATGCCAATAGTGTATTGTGCCATGTGGCAAATACACTAATAAAAAATTTCATGTCACGAAGAGCTGAAAACAGTTTCGGTACCGCCGTTTAGCCCAGCTTACCTGGCGCTCTTGATAACAGGGCACATATTCATATTTACACGAGTCTACTCAGTTCTGTCGAGATAGACTCCGCGTTCAGAACGACTGAAAGTCGTTCCGTCCTCCTTGCACGTAGAGCGGACGTCGATGCTGCTCTCTCTGTCAATCTGATCCCCTCTCCGCAATACCACTGACAAATCATCATTACAATCTTCATTTTCCTTCTCTGTCTTCGCTCTTCTGTCTGGATGACCATCGGCCCAGCGTTAAGATTCTACGTTGACATGCGACGCAGTGTGTCTCCACCGGAGTGACGAGACGCCTTATTTGTTCCTTGCTTTCTCACATCATCATTGTTGTGTGTGTTGTGCATTGTATTGATTGTTCTCTAGGTAGCATCACGTACTATCATCTCAAAAAAACGCTCGTGATAACAACATACTGTTTTGTCTGTGACTTTAATATTTTTTTCTTTTTATCGTAAATTTTATCTTTTGCAAAAACTTGATATAAGCGTTATTATTATTATTTTTCAATTGTAAATAACTATTATATAGTGTGTTTATATTTATATAATAAGTGGAACATTGTTTTAATGATAGTGTTAGACTTTAATGCAATTTGTCAAAAAGTGCGCTAGTTGAAGATTGAGACAGCAATGACTGCGCGCGCAGTAACAATGGATTATTCGGCTGTTTTTGAAAGGTAATTTTTTTGAGTTTTCTTGCTCAGTATTTTTTGGTAATACTAGTAATTTAAAAAAAAAACAACGTAGCTTTTAAATCTTTTCCGGCAATATTTAATTATTAAATAGAGCGTATTTTTCAAATATTAATATTTAAGTTGCATCCTAAATTTAGTAGACTCGGTAATTTCAATGCTCAGTTAACTCAATAATAGAGATCAACTCAATAATTGAGATTTGTGTGTTAATACAATAAAATTCATTTCTTTTACTGTATTGTGTGGTCGCATTAAGTCATTATCGGAGGAAAAATCGCTCCAGGAAAAATATATTATCTCAAATGAATAATTCCGTGAACGTAGTGTTTCAAATAAAATGATTTTGTAGAAATAAATATTTGTTTGACCACAAATAAAGCACAAGCAGAGTAGGGCAAAGTTGAGAACTTGGAACTTGTAAAATTGCTTAAAGCACTTTATAAAACAGATGCTTAATGCTTAGGGAATTTGCATAAAAACTTGCTACATATTAAGCACGCGTTTTATAATTCTTATTTCATTTGACGTTCAATTTCTGGCTTGTTTAAACCCAAAATTTCCTAACAATTAGAAATATTGTTCATGTCCAAAATTTATATAATAACTTTATTTTCAAAGATTATATTTTAGAAGTTACAGTAAAATGCTTAATGCTCGATGCTTAATTTTGTTTTAAACACTTTAGTAAGTGCTCGATGTTTTTAATCATTTTGTAAAATTAAATCGAGCATTTATGAAAGTCCTCGATGCTGGGTGCTTCAAGCCCTTAGGTTCAATGCTTTGACCAGCTCTCATTACAAGAAACTGTAGTAATTATTTTGTACATAGGTTCGCAGTTTTATCAGTATGAAAAACACCGACTAATTGAAAAATCAAGTATTTTATATCAAAACAAAACCTATCAATGCTGATATTGTAATTATAAACTCTTCACATTTTACCAAATTATTTTAATGCACTTAATAAGATTAAGTAACCCAGAAATAAGAGCAAACGTTAAAAATGATGGAGAAAAATGAGAGACTGCTGTTTCATTCAAATATCATATTTGATAAATATGATAAACAATAATGCCTATACACTTATGAGCAATAAGTTTTGAGAAATCAAATATGTTATACCCAGCTATCAGCAACATCACAATATCGTCTTGTATAAAATAATTAAGTGGTATTGGTCAAAAAATAATATTTATTATTTATTAAATATTTTGATATGATTATCTGCATTGACCATTTTCTCTAAAAGAAAAAAAATCAATACTAATGTTGTAAAAGTGATCCATTGTCTTCAATTCATTTAATAATATAAATTAGGTCGCATAATTTTCCTGCAACGATGGTAAACTTTAATAAAACTAAGTGCGGACTACGGATGGACATGCTCTATTCATTAGGAAAATATGACCACCTTTCACAGCAGTGGAAATGTGCCTGACTTCAAATGAAAAACACTTTTTTTCCAGTGATATTTTTCTATAGACTCCTACAACTACCTACTTGTATACAGTGGCGTGCTCTTAAAACTTTACGTGAAATTAATGTCAATAAAATATTTAGTCTTTAGCGGGATGTTTGTGGTTGTATCTGATTGGTGGCTTGAAACTAAACACAACAGAATAACCAATCACATCCTATCCAGACAGCAATAGTGTTTTTCACGTGATAATTATATCTGTTGGTTGAAAAGACTTTAGGAAATCTAATCGCTTTGAAATTATTTAGATAAATGGGTTTCTTTTGACTCGACTTGATGATCCTATATATTAGAAACGCTTGTGCTCAGCAGTGCTGCGTCTTTCCATTGAAGCGAAAAATGTAAGGACTGAATTAAATCATCATATTTTAAACAAAATATTTGGGGGGGGGGAGTGACTTCGATAGGACTATGAAGGGTCAAAACTATCCGAAACATACTCCAACAATAATAAACAACGAGGTGTTGCGCAAGCGTCTCAGATTCTAATCCTTGGGGATCAAGTATTTGAGTACGTAAATATTTACCAAAAGATTCGAATGGAGGGCAACCCAGGACTGTTCGGGAATCAGGACCTAGTTAGTCGTTGGAGAAGCTCTTGTAGTTCTGTAATTTATCTACCTATGATACATTGTAGATATATTCCTTGCACGCCTTTGCTAACTACTACCATTATGTGACAATATAATAAATATACCCAATTCCTAATGGATATTGTACGTTATGTTTTGACATCCATCAGTAAGATATAATGTTATATCGTATTTTCTTCCAATCATGTACCTAATCTTTCTCGTGTAAAGTATGTATTATTTTATGCACTGCACGTACAAAAATAACAAAAATTGATTGTCTTTATCGTGTTTTCCTTCAGATAGACTTGCTAAATAGTGAGAAAACCATTTTCTCAGAATTTAATAACAGCGCCTTTTCCTTGGAATAAAACGTCATATTCATAAGTCTTAAAGCATTAAGCTTTCGTGCGAAAAATGTTGACAGTTTTCCATAACGCATTGAATTGCGGAAAAAAAGTTCCAAGTTTCAAGTATTCAGTTAATTATTAAAATTGATAAGCTCAAAACTTATCTTTTGATATATAAATGATGAAAAAAATTGTTGCTTTCATTTCATAGAAAATTCACCAAAGCGTGTTCTTTCTAAAACATATATACACGTTCGCTAAGATTGCAAATTAAATATAATATAATAATAATAATATGTAAAAAGGCCCGAATGCATCGTTTGAGCAACATTAAAAAAAAATCCGCCGTTGTCATGGGAACGCCCCCGACTTACTGAGTTGTGGGTTTAGGACTGAACGCCAACCGCCTTGTATGTCCCCAGTCCCTAGACGCGACGACCATCGAAGTTCTTCCATCATATAGATTGGTTTTCGAGGTGGTTGCTATGGCAACAACAAAATACAACACAGAACTGTCTATTATATCTGCATCATACGTGATATGTACATTGCATATAATAATAGAATACCGTGTGTACGTCTGCGTGCCTACCCTTTCAGTACCCGTCAGGGTGACTCATGTAATTGCAAGCCCTTCGCTTCTTAGAACTACCTGTAAATTTGTCAGATGTTTCATTCTTGTGCTAATCAAGAAATATTTTTCATAAGCTAGTTTCAAATTTGGTAGACACAAACCTTGTTTCTGATTGGGTACTCAAGCTTTGCAGACTTTATTTTGCTTTAAATTGATCATCAACGTAACAATGTCCACACAATCTCAACGATTTCTTTGTTATCCTAACTAATATTACATATGCGAATGTGAGTTTGTTTGCTTGTAAACGCTAAACAGTTTTCGATAAAATTTGACAAGGAGATAGATTGCATCCTAAAGAAGGACATCTTTTGTCTCAAAATAAAAAACTTAAAGGGGTTGAAATAGGTGATGAATGTCTTTGACAGGTCATCACACCTTCCGGAACTATTAGACTTTCAGACTTGAAATTTGGCAGACATGTTTCTTTTGTTGAGTAGAGATACTAAAATAGTCTTCTAAGGTGCGGGAAGGGGGGAAGTACAGGGGTGTCAATGATTAACACACTCTAATTTTTAAAATACAGTTTCTATGGACTGAAAATGTAGCTTGATGAAGATTCCACTGCTGTTGTTGTTTTTGTGTATCATTACAATTGCGGGCGAAAAACATATTTTTGAGTATTTAATTTCGAATTTTCGAGATGAAACTTATTATGTCACAACACCTAGATGATCTCGACATAAAAAAAATGTTTCTTGTGATTACGAAATTTTGAATTTGATAGACAAAAAATTGGACACCAAATTTGCGCGCGTTTATTTTGTTTGAAATTAATGGACTGTTGCGTTAATAACGCTCAAACATTCTCGACTGTTTGTCTTTTGTTAAATTACGATTCGTTGTCTGAGATGATATTATTTTCGATTTTTCTAGTTAACATAAACAGGCTAACAATTTTTAAATCATCTCTAAATGAAACACGAGACAATAATACATAATTATGTCACCTTTACTCGCCATAAAGTGACTTCAGCCATAATAACAATAATTAATAAATGTAAAAACCTTCACCTCTTTGCTTTATTGTGTTATGTTTGTCAGGATAAAACTATAAATGAAAACGATTTCGTTTTTTTTTACCCTATCAGTACCTAAATATATCAGCGACAAAACCTCGTAACTATGTTGATTTTTCTAAATATTTTCCTATCTTCGGATAGATTATTGTAATCTTGCGACAAAACGTTGTATATCTATAAATAAATTCTCAACTACATTTCATAATAATAATAATAATAAATGGCATGGTATTTTTGCAACAATGAAAAGTGACAGCACATGTCTCGAAATACGTTCTTGCGACCCAAAATTAATTTACCAACATACTTTTTAAACCAAAATAAACTTGCAAAAACGATGAATTAAATTGAAAATATATCGTATATTTTAAATTTAATTATTAATGATTAATAATGCGGCGCGGCTATCACGACAGTCGTGTAGCTAGGCTGTATTGTTTATTTTCAATATAGCGAACAATGAAGAATTGGATCATTAAAACAACTGGATAATTCAGTCCTGTAACGGCCCCCGAAGCCAGAATCTTTACCAGGGCTTTGCTTTTTGTGTTCTGTTTATGCTGATCCACCACGACAGACCCCTCTTATTCCCTAGAACCCTAATTCATCGTCATTAAATTTTATTTTGCTATAAATTCGACATGAACGATTTTGTCTTTTACAACCTGACATTATTGCAGTTTATAAATAAGAAACATTCTTAAAAATAATAGATGTATTCAAAAGGAAACATCGAGCTTATCGAAGTGAATTTTCCCGTTATCTGGATTGTCCACATTCCGTATACCTACCTACCTTCATCCTAGCGCACGGACCATGCGCATTGGACAAAAGTAATCGGGGAGGCGGTAGAATCTACGTGTGTGTATGTAAAAGTAATCTCTCTGCAGCCAGCGTGCCCTTACATGGGGAAGAGACAGAGATAGAGGCGGGAAGGCGGTGTTTTGTTGCCGGCTCACGTCAGAGTCCGGAGTCGAGTAGACTGCTCCGGGAACTGTCGTGACGTGACCGTTGAATCTATATACGCTCACAGTCGCTTATGTAGTTTCAAAACAATTTTCTAGCTTGCAGCAAGGTTTACGATGCAGTTACTTGCTCTTTCCAAGTTAGAAACTCTACAACTTGTTTCTCGTTTAGTTGAATATATTGCCCTTCCCTTCCGCTGTAACTCAAAACACTCTATAACTCGAACTAAACATGGTTTCCCTACGAAATACCGTGGATACAGCTTACAGTTTCTTTCTCATCACAAACTGCAGTAAGACCTCGTGTAACGCTGCCCCATTTAACGCTGTTTCAGTATTATGTGGTTTCTAGAAAAAAGTTTTGTCACTATAACGTTTATACAAAATGATTCAATTGTTGATAGAATTTCAAAGGAAAGACGAAGTGTCTTTGATGCAATATCTTGCTATCAACAACGGCTTGCTGACCGAAACAGAAAGAGGCAAACGACATCAGATGACTTCTTCACAAAAAACAAATTATGTCAAATGAGGAATCTTCCTAATCACAAACATAACTTCTTAGGAGAACTTTTATTTGATTTTCATAAATGTTTTATGAACAAAAATGGATACTAGCAATTAATAAATCTATAATTAATGTGATTAAAAAAAAATTTACAATAAATGTTACAAAATTAACTAACAAATTTTCTAATTCTCGGTTCTGTTTTACTTATACATTATCTACGTATTAAGTTGACCTCGTATAGCGAGGGAACTTATTGAAGCGTAGCTACCGCGTTAAACGGGGTCTTACTGTATATGTGCCAACTTACATAGTGATCAGTCAAACGGTGTCGAAGTTTATTAATTTCAAACAGATATACCAAAATCAATTTTTATATTTTATATAGGTATATATATAAAATATAAAAATGCATTTTGAAATTAATTTTGATAAAAGTTGGTACACTATTTATTGATGTCCAGACTGAAAGTATAGGATACTTTTAATCCAGCTTAGGATCAACAGAAGAAAAATCGACCTTGAAGTCAGCGAAAAAATGTTTTTGTAGATTTAAGAAAGAGACAATTGCCAAATTTATCAAATCTTGAATTTTCGAGCGCTGTCTTCAACAATGGAAGCTTACAAACCGTTCTCAGCTATGTAACACTATTTTGTACCCGCTGTGCGTTGCTATGGCAACAAATCCGATGCACGAAACCTTACGTAACGCGGTGTAGATCCTATACTTTATACAGTGTACTGTTTCGTATTTACTATGTACACGTACATTGTATTCGTAGTACATAGTCAAATCTTTTGTTATGTAACTTGTATATGTTCTGTTATATAATATATACATGAAAAGCCGAAGAGTCTATTTTACCGGGTACTGCTACAGACTGCAGTAACATCTACTGTTTACATAATATTTTTCTTTAAGGCTGTCGGAACGCTCTGAATTTAAGCCACACTACGAGGCTAAAAAATGCTGTTAAAAGGGTGCCGCTGTCAGTTGATTGCTCTAAATTTTGGAAATATTTTGAAGATTTAAAAAACTTTTCCGAAAAAGGAAGAGTCACGTTAGGTTTGTGATGGAACATTTTGTGAAATAAGTTCGAATAAGGTCATAGTGTGACATTGAAAACGCATGTTTTTTGGCACAATTAATGCCAACTTTTTTTTAGTAAATTACAAAAATAGTCCATTAGAGATCTAGATTTGTCCTTTATCTTCCTTATAGAGAAAGATTTTTTGCAAAATGTTGACGAATAAGTCTTCAATCAGCCGAAGCCCAATTTATTGGCTTAAATTCAGAGCGTTCCGACAGCCATCTTCAGGACTCTGATACGGTTTTTTATTTAAATTAAGAACCCAACCAGCTGGGACCAATTGCAATTTTTTAGTTTAGTATTTAAAAAAAACTCAAAGATATGAATTGCTATCAGGCATAGATAACAGCGGCAGATAGTTGACTTAAATAAATTTTAAAATCTTTGATTCATTTAAGCAAAAACGTAAGAATGTAAACATTGGTTTTTTTCACGGCTGATGTGACAACAAAAAAAAATTTCATGAATTCGCAAAATACTTTGAATCTTTCAAATAAGAATTTTAATTTTTGTTAATCTGCGGGGTTGACTGGTTTCCGGTTTTCGCCCGGGCAGCTCGGTATTTAAGTATTTGCGTGGGTGAAAAATGAAAACAGACCTATAGACTACAAAATGTCCGATATTTTTGGATCGGTTAAATAAATACTTTTATTTTTTTTTACATAATAGTCAGTAAGCGTTTGTGTTCGTACATTTAAGAAAAATGTTATTTTTTGTTGATTGATTAATTGATTTTTTTTTTAAATAAAGACATTATTATTCATTCAAAACAATGATTTTGTGTGTACTTTGAATGGGTAGAAAACCATTCCTCTTCTTTCTAAAATAATCAATGGGCAAAATATTATGTAAGAATGGTTTTACACCCCCCTCCCCCGATATAAGGACATTTTTTGAGACCCCTCCTCCCCCCACGGAACCCTTACGTAATTAATGAATGGCCACTAAATTTTCTGTAGGATATCTGGCAATCTTGTTTACCTGTAATGTTTATAAATTCTTTTATCATAAAACAGTATTTTCTGTCAAAATATATCGCAGTTTTTAGACTTCTAGTACGTTAAACTGCGTTAAGATTATATTTCATCGTGCAACCCACTGCAGAGACGTACGAGATTTCTCAACAAATATATATAACATGTTCTTGTATCGTCTAATATATACTACATAAAGCCGCTGTGTCCCATTTTTCAAAGCGCTTGCGCAAACGTAACAAATTTCGTGCAGCTTTAATCTCTGTGAAATGATGGTGGCCCGACCCGCCGCCCGGATTCCCGGTCTCCGGAGCAGATCCATACGTCGGTTGTACGCCCGCGTTGCTATGGCAACTAATCCTCTTTGTGCGAATGGCGTTCGTGCATGTACAATAGCGTCATCCTTGTTTCTCTTAAGCTTCCGCGATCGCTGAAAATTACCACCATTTTTGGAGGAAAATAGTTTTAAACAAGACTGATGCTTTGCTTAGTCAACTGTAGCTTTGAATTATTTGGATAAAAACAAGCGTATTGTGTGTTTTGTAATATTGCTATGAACTTTTTTGTGTTTATTTATTTAAGGTCACTCAATTACCACGCCTAATTCTGGTATTAAAACTAGCTCGAGTTTCTATATTGTAATTTTTATATTGAAAAATGAATGTAATACCGTTATCGATTCTTGAATTAAAAACTAGGGAACTGGGAGCTTGTAACAGACAAGCGAATATCGTATGAAGCACGGCATTCATGAAATATCGACTATTTTTTTTTATTTAACTTAAGTGATATACGAAAATCTTTAAGCCTACTAGGATTTGGATCAAACTACGGATATGAATGTTGTGTGGCGTCAGGGGCGTAGCTACCGCCGTATATGCCGTATCAATTATACGGGGCCCCCGGGCCACAGGGGCCCCCAACGTGCGTAAGCAAAAATTAATAAAAACTTCCCAATTTTTTTTTTATTTCAGAAATGACAAAAGTCAAAAAAGCAATTTTTTCCCGCGTAAAGATTGCGTTCAAAAGTTGGCAACACCCTACATCGGTTATCGCGGGCTGCGGAATTTCCC
The DNA here is from genome assembly GCA_034508555.1 of Venustoraphidia nigricollis. Classification (NCBI taxonomy): domain Eukaryota; kingdom Metazoa; phylum Arthropoda; class Insecta; order Raphidioptera; family Raphidiidae; genus Venustoraphidia; species Venustoraphidia nigricollis. Next base: position 751,868 of record JAVRKA010000065.1, on the reverse strand, counting down.
CGTTTAAGTCATTTACTTCAACGGGGGAAGGGCCCCCAAACAAATTTTTATACGGGGCCCCGCCAAGGCACGCTACGCTTCTGTGTGGCGTCGTTTAATTTATATTTGATGTAATTATAATCTATTACTATTATTATATAATAAACAAATGCAACGAAAATCTTTATAATTATAATAATAATAATGCGTTTGACGTCCGTTTCTCGACTTTATGTCATAACAGACGCCATTCGCACCATTACTATTTTTTCATCTACCACTTCCCGTTATTTTCTACATTTTTTTACAACAACTTATGTAATAGCAATGGGCGAATGAAGGAATTATAGGAAATTAGGCTAAGGTAGGTAATTTTTAAACTAGGAGTTTGATAGCTAATCGGCCATGGCTTCAAATAAGGAACCATCTCGATATTTATCTGGAATTAATTGAGGGAAACCATGGAAAACCTCAATCAAGATGACTGGTACAGGAATTACCGTTTTTCGGCGAGAGGCAGTAGGAAAAAGTTCCAGCCACATCTGCCCCCGCCGGGATTCAAACCCGTACCTCCCGAATGTGAGTCTAGTGCTGTCACCACTACTCCACTCAGCTCAGTGAAAATCTTTATATATATGCAGTAGTTTCTATGAGAAAAAATTATAATTACTTTGACTGCAGTATTTTCACCCTCGCATTTGACTTATAATAAAACGTAACTATTTAGTAGCCACTTCTTTTTTGCCAAGGAAATTTATTGTACAATAGACGCCAACTTGTATAGCAAGGAAGATGGATAATGTTTGAGGTATTAGATGAATGACGAAAGAAGAAGGAAGAAGAAGTGGTACCAGTTAACACCATTGAACCGTTCGGAAAGTTAATACATCGGCTTTCATCTCGTAAATTGCTTTCTTGATGAGAATTTTCAATAGCAATATTACGTCGAAAAAATATAGTCTAGTCGAACTATTCATCAGCGCAGACGTATTAGTACAAAATACCTTTTGTAAGGTTTGAAAAAGCTGCTACGTTTTTCAGTGACCCGGCACGTCCACCATAAAATGACACGTTCCTTCCACCATCGTGAATGTGCAGGATTTTCCCCTCGTTATTTTTAAATTTAATTTATGATTTCCGAATTTTGAGATTCCTATACACCTTGTTCTTGTTTAATTTTTTTAATTAATTTCGCATACTTGTCAGATATATTACAAATGTTTTTTATGATTATGTGTATAGGTACTACTAGTAAATAAATCAATTACAACGGAATTTTACGGACGCTCCCACTGGAAAAAAAATATTTAATTGCATTATTTATTTTCTACGAGGTGAGAAAAACTGGCTCAATCTCCGTTGTTAGCTGATATTATATTAAAACATTTAAAAAATGGCCCGCTATTCAAATAACATTTTTTCAGGGACTATTTCATCAATCTTTCCGTTTTACATATTTTTAGACAAATACATGTAGCCTATATTATTTATAGATTTTTTTTGTTAATCGATGCCAGAACTAAATTACGACTTACAGCCTGTGAACAAACATTTTTATTATTATGGTTGACGAATATATCTTCAACCTCAGCTGTTAAACGTCTAGAATCTACAATCCCGCCAACTGTATAAACATGCATCTTTTTTTGGTGAATTTCGCGTGGTAGTGTAAGAGTGTCTTCAAAAAGTTTTAGAACTTTCGCAATTTTGATTTTTACACAGTTTATTTGTTCGCTTAAACAAGATCGTTGTTATTTTCGAATAAATGTAAGAGTGAAAATGATTAAGTTGATTATTATAAATTATAACATCCATTAGCTACCATAATCATTTATTACTACACGTAATATTTCTACACCACATATATTATGTGTTTGTAGTTATTTTTATGATTAGCTCAACACAAATGTGTACATACAGTTAAGTGTATATTATGTACTCTAATGTAGAAAGACAAGCTGTGTCTGCTGTCACAATACGTAAATCAATTCTCATACAGGTAATGCAGTATACTGGGTGCTCAAAACGATTAAATCTGACTGTTCTAACTAATATTATAAATGCGAATGTGAGTTTGTTTGTTTGCTGAACAGATTTCGATAAAATGTGACAAGGAGATAGATTGCATCCTAAACAAGGACATAGGCTACGTTTTGTCTCAAAATAGAAACTTAAAGAGGGTGAAATAGGGGATGAATGTCACTGACGATACCTTCCGGAACTATTAAACTTCCAGACTTGAAATTTGGCAGACATGTTTCTTTTGTTCAGTAGAGATGCTAAAATATTTTTCTAAGGTGTGGAAAGGGGGAAAGTACAGGGGTGTCAATGATTAACACACTCTAATTTTTCAAATACAGTTTCTATGGACTAAAAATGTAGGTCTTGATGAAGAATTCCACTAGTGTATCATTACAATCGCGGACGGAGCCGCTAGAATTTATATAATATATATTTACATTTATGACCGAGCTGGGTAGAGTAGTGGTGACAGCACTAGACTCGCATTCGGGAGGGTCCCGGGTTCGAATCCCGGCGGGGGCAGATGTGGCTGGGACTTTTTCCTACTGCCTCCCGTCGAGAAACGGTAATTCCTGTACCGGCCATCTTGATTGAGGTTTTCCAGGGTTTCCCTCAATTAATTCCAGACAAATATCGAGATAGTTCCTTATTTGAGGCCATGGCCGATTACCTATTAAACTCCTAGTTCAAAAATTACCTACCTTATCCTAATTTCCTATAATTCCTTCATTCGCTCATTGCTATTACATAAGTTGAAGTTGTTAAAAATGTAGAAAATAACGGGAAGTGGTAGATGAAAAAATAGTAATGGTGCGAATGGCGTCTATTATGACATAAAGTCGAGAAACGGACGCATTATTATTATTATTATTTACATTTATGCATTTTAAGGTTCTCGAAGGATTTTAAGATGCGCCATAGAGACACGTACATACATGTTGTAAGACTTATCTTACAACATGAAACTCAAATCGATTTATCCACACAAGGTGAAACAAAACAGTAGTACTAAAGACGGAACAAATATGTAACGTTTTCTTTGTCGAAACGACATATCCAAGGAACGATATCGTTCGACTGTTTCACTGTCACATTTGCGTTGATCGAAATAACCGACATTAGTGAGTGTCCGCGGATGCGAACCGATCGCGTTACGCAGTTCTAAAGTCTAAAAGGACAGGCCTTATGCTTCGAAATGCAAAACTACGAGCCTACCCGAACATACCAGACCTTCGATATAGTTTACATTATGCAATCTCATTCGGGAACGAACGTTGTTGGATTTGATCATACCATATATCGAAGTATGACCATGTTAAAATTTAAGGGAGGTTAGGGAACGTCTCTGAATGACTTCCTTAAGACATGCACGTGCTTTCGCGGCCAGCTTAAGATACAGCGAAGACAGTTTTTCCATACGTGAAAGTTACGGCTTCATAAAATTGAAATTTTGAAAAAGCCAAGTCGTTATATTTCAGAAAAAATATGTTTTTCATTAACGGGGGAGAAACATGTTTGATGTCAATTTTCCGCTGTTTCCTCTGTTGTCACACTGTAAGTTTGTGTTGTGTGTAGATGGCTTGTTGGTTGCCATGACGACACGTCTCTCGTGTTTTTCACCTGTCCTACGCCCATCTGCGGCCTGCGATGTGTGGCGGCACCGCTCTATAGCAGTATACATGTTACAGGCAATGCGCGACTTCTCATTTTATATCACTGCGCCTCGCTAAAGTAAAATTCTCGTCAAACCAACATGCAGTTAAATATCCTAATATTATAAATTCGAATGTGAGTTCGTTACACTTTCACGCCTAAACCGCTGAACAGATTTCGATAAAATTTGACAAGGAGACAGATTGCATCCTAAAGAAGGACATAGACTACATTTTGTCTCAAAATAAAAACTGAAAGGGGGTGAAATAGGGGATGAATGTCACTGACAGGTCATCACATTATTTCCTTCCGGAACTATTAGACTTCCAGACTTGAAATTGGGCAGACGTGTTTCTTTTGTTGAGTAAAGATACTAAAATAGACTTCTAAGGTGTGGAAAGGAGGAAGTACAGGGATGTCAATGATTGAGACAATCTAATTTTTAAAATACAGTTTCTATGGACTGAAAATGTAGCTGTTAGGTCTTGATGAAGCTTCCACTACTGTTGTTGTTGTCGTGTATCATTACAATCGTGGGTGGAGCCGCAGGGAGCGGCTAGTCTAGGACAAAGATTCCAGTAAGAAAATTCCATGTTTATTTCGAACAGTGACTTTTGCCTCTGACGTGACGGGTTCTGACTTGAACCAATAGCGGTATTATACCGGCACACTGTAAAATATGAACATTGAGAAATAAAATTGAAGTTATATTTATAATAAACTAGCCACTACCAGCGTTTCCGCACGCGGTTGAGGTGAAACACGGCAGCAAAAACAGTAGTAGAGCCTTCGGCTCCACGGTATTATATTCTTGTCTCGCTGAGCTGTGACCCGCTCGGCAGGACCTAATAGCCATAATAAATATAACAGCTAAATTTTTAGTTCATAGGAACTGTAGTTTAAAAATTATAATGTATTAATTATTGACACCCCTGTACGTCTAAACCCTTTCCACTACGAAGAAGATCGTGATAGCTTGATCGTTGAACTTTCATCCCGTATTTCACACCCTTTAAGTTTTTTTTAAAACAAAATGTAGCTTATGTCCTTCCTCGGGATGCAATCTATTTCCTTGCCATATTTTATCGAAATCTATTCAGCGGTTTAGGCGTGAAAAAGTAACCTACAGCCAGACACATCTGGGAAAACGTCTACTAAAAATTTCAAAATGCCTCAAGGATTTTTTTTAACCAAAAATTTTTATAGTTTAAAAATTTGAGGCTCGGTTAAGCCCCGCTGCCCTTCAGCCAGGTCTATGTTTTTGTATTTGGATATTACCAAAGAGTTATTGTACTAATTTTGACAGTGCCTCAAATACCTACCCAATTATCCATAACAGTTCTCCATCTGTTAGATTCGCGGCCGATCACATATAAATCCCGTTAAAAGCTGTGGGCTGGCTGGAGTCCGCACTGTTCTGCTAAGCCCAGGTACATCGACACACGGTGCTGTGTTGTGAGCGAGGAGGAGGCGAGTTGAACCGACGGAGAAGATCAATACCCGACATTAACAAACTGACTTATCACACTCCGCTCTCTCTCACTCTCTCTCTCCTCTTTCCTTCGTTCTCTCGCCACCTCTCTCTGGCTTTATTGTGAACAGCGATTACCCTGTATGTCCCACGTGTCTCTCCCTAATACCTATCTAATCGGACCACCTTTTATCTAATGCGTCAGTAAATTATCGTCTCATTTGTAATCCTGACTTTACTGTCTGCTAGTCTCCAATCAATTAACATCGTCCTGTACAAAATTCGCTTGCAATCTAACCAAACCTTTATCATCTTCCAACAAGCTGAGATTTATGGAACATTTTTAGGTCTCGTTTGGTTGCAAATCCTCACTTTCCAGTCTCTAATCTGAGAATTTGGAAAATTTCTACTGGACTCCCTATTTACTATTAAAAATAATAAATGACTAAATGGGGACAGTTATTGTCCAGTGGTTAGCGTGCTGGCTTCTTGACTGAACTTGGATTCGAATCTCACCTCTGCTCATGAATGTTTTGTGATGTCGATTTATTTGATATTTTATTGTTGCTGGCCAAAATGCCTTATGGTGGAAGCCAAATCCCCAAGTGATATTCTCTCGTATATATGCATATTATGCTCTATATATGTGGACAAATACCATTGGATACACCTTTTTTAAACTAAAAAAAATGACTAAACCCGGATAACCTTGACAGAAAAAATATGTTATGAGAGAAGAGTAAATAGATGATTAAATTATCCAGATAGAATCATTAGTGATGCCAGGTCAGAACCTAGAAGAAATTTAAGAGCATGCAAAACAATCAGTAGGATATCGATTTTCATACAGAAATTCACATAAAAGTATAAAGGAAATCGGTTCTCGATATAGGAATCTATGTGCAATCGACTGCCGACTTATCTAGTTGGTAGATATATTCTGTTTGAAAATATATAGGTAATTTATTACTTTCAAAATTTCGCAAATGTAGTCTGGATTATTACATCGTAGATTTAAATTTAAGTAAAGGTAGCGTTCATTAAAATAAATTCTCTATATGTATAAGTTGCGGGATTCCATATAGGAGTCGACGCCTATGGAGATCGTGTAAGAAACCAGCAGCGACCTCATTCGATTTTATCATAAGATATCAGAATGATAAATAAAATAAAACGACTAATGACAGAAAAATTAATTATATATCTACTGAAAAATTGAGTAAAATTTTACAATAATTAATTTTTTGTTTTTGTGTAATTTGTTTTATGACGATTAATTTTTTTTTGTTATTGTTATTAATTTTCACTATCTTTCAAATTGAATTCACATATTATGTCGTAATATATGTATACATTTATTATATATTTATTCTTTAAAGTTTGTTATTGATTTTTTAAAATACTTTTTCTGTATTTTTCTATGTATCCTTTCAATTTTTTATTATTTTAGAACCTGAAGTAGGTCTAAATCCGGACTGTCATGTTCACATTTTTCGATTGTCGTCATTAATCATTTTATTGTATTTATCTTAAATAAATACAGACATTAACAAAGTATAAAATATAAAAAAGACGTTTCGGGTGTGTAAGAAACCAATGTTCTTAGCCATCTTTTTTTGACTGAAGCTATCAGGAATTAAAATCATCTTTAATATTTTATTCCTAACCCTTACAAAACGATACAATAAAAACGTTTACTGACTTGTATCTCTGAGTATTTTAAATACTTTATTATAATGTTGGTAGTCGAATTGTATGGTTTGTGTTACAGTAAATACGAAGAGGAGATATGAAATCAAAATGTAAATGCAGATGCAACTATAACCGCCCGCGTTTCTTTTATAATATATATATGTATATATATAAACTATAAAGTAATGTGGCGCGTGCTAACATCTGTTATTTTTTAAGCCTTACCTTATCTTCAATATGTAATATAATACCTGCTGGTAAGCGCTAAACGGTATACCTCGTCACTAACAAAGGTCTCCGCAGTAGATGATGTTTATCGAATTGTTATCATTTTATTTAGAACTAGCTCTTATCTATGACTACGCTTGCGTGAACACCATTTTTTCCCGCAAATTCGCTCACCCTCCGTTTTGACAGATATTTTATCTTCACTAATGAATATCCAGAACCCAGGAAAAAAATAAAGTTTGGATGCCAATTGATAGTCTATTGAGTTCGATTCTCAACGACATAGTACAGATTGTTCGTGAATTCATTCGCGTGAACCAGGGGCGTAGCTACCGCCGTATCTGCCGTATCAATTATACGGGGCCCCCGGACCACGGGGGCCCCCAACGTGCGTTAGCAAAAATTAATAAAAACTTCCCAATTTTTTTTTATTTCAGAAATGACAAAAGTCAAAAAAAGCAATTTCTTTTTTTCCCGCGTAAAGCGTGCGTTTAAAAGTTAGCAACACCCTACATCGGTTATCGCGGGCTGCGGGATTTCCCCGTTTAAGTCATTTAAGGGCCTCCAAACAAATTTTTATACGGAGCCCCGCCAAGGCACGCTACGCTTCTGGCGTGAACGTTATTTTCTCTTGCAAATTCGCTCAGGTTAACGTCAATTTTGACAGGACTTTTTACTTAAGACATACCTAGGTAAAAAAAACAATATTGGATATTGTATCAAGTTTCTTCGGCAGCAGTGTGGAAAAGTTTTTTTTTCGCTAATGCATATTGTTGAAAGGACTTAAAAACATTTATTATTTAACATTGATCTATTATTATAAACCAACATATTATGCCAATTTCAATGACAAACTTTTGAATAACCATATTGTGATCCACAAAGCCCACTGGGAATTTAAAAAAGTATTTCTATAATGATATAGATCTTTGATATTCATTTCACTTGCAATTATTAAAACGTCATACTTAATCTATTTGTGACGTCACAGATGAAACAAACACATTTGTACTAAGACGTTTTTTATTGCTTTCAAATTCTTGAAATACCTAACTTATCGTATTTATTAATATACCTATATTTGGAAAATTGTTGGTCAAATTGACAAATAAATAATTATTATAAAAATCAACAGTTTACAGTGAAATTCCTTTATGTGCAAAAATATATTATAGATATACATATTATTACATACAATTTTCAATTGTTTTGTGTGTAAGATTACGGAAAACATTTGGGTGAAACAACCAAACAAAAAAACATCAACGGAAATAGTATATTTGTGTACAAGTCTAAGAAACGATTCGATATTGTTTTGTCATATCCGGTCTACAACAATTATAAAGCGTGCCTTAAAACAATGATATTGATAACGTGTTTTCCAATTATATTAGATTTCAATTTCATTACAGAGTTATGTTAGGGAATAACTGACTAGTTTCTGAAACCGGTAAACATGACAAGCTAAATGCATAATTTTCTAATTAATAATATATTCCTATTCTTCATTTGTTATGCGTTTTATTACAAGTATCAATTATTTGTATCTGTTTATTATGAGCCTTTTTTATTTAGTTAATCACATACTATATACATATATGTTCTGTTTATCTATTTGTCTGTCATTTATTTTGCTGGCCATTATTAGTACATGCGTATATAATATTGGCGTTAGTCGGACCAAAAAGTTCCAACGTTTCGATTTGTTTTGAAATCGAAACAAGCTTCTAAAGTTGTATTAGAATCGAACAAACAAGATGGAATTTATTTATGACAATACAGTCAATACTGTCTATAACGACACTGAAGAGACTGAACAATTTCTTTCGTTATAGAGTTTTCAAGGATTCAGTATCGGTTCTTAGGGAAAACTAACCAACTATAGGCACTTTATATAACGTTCGGTCGTTGAGGAGAGTTTTGACTGCATTAGTTTGCGGACAGACAATAGTGTACAAAATTTGATGAGAATTACTTATCGACTGTTGAAGATCAGAATTTTATAAATATTCATATCACTTGAAAAATTTTAAGCGATGTTGAAACTTGAACTAAAATTAGTATACTCTCAAAACTGACGCAATTGTTATATATAATAAATAACTACGACATTTGTTCGAATTTAGAAATACGTTGTAAACAACCCCTTTTTTCGGCAATATAATGATAGGCGGAAGTCCATGGTAGTATACATAATCTGTAATGTAACAAATGATTCATAAAATTGATATATCATATTGGGGGAGAAAACAATTCATGCGACGCTTTGGGCAGGTGAAACGCCCGTATCTCTCGGTACTATGCGATGTTTGCATTCTGAGCCCTCTATATTTATATTGTAACTCGGATAAGTGCGTGAGATTGTTCGAATTTCGATTTTTTTATCTCTTCATATATTGAGCTGCAGTTACCGAGCTGGGTAGAGTAGTGGTGACAGCACTAGACTCGCATTCGGGAGATACCGGGTTCGAATCCCGGCGGGGGCAGATGTGGCTGGGACTTTTTCCTACTGCCTCTCGCCGAGAAACGGTAATTCCTGTACCGGCCATCTTGATTGAGGTTTTCCATGGTTTCCCTCAATTAATTCCAGATAAATATCGAGATGGTTCCTTATTTGAGGCCATGGCCGATTACCTATCAAACTCCTAGTTCAAAAATTACCTACCTTATCCTAATTTTCTATAATTCCTTCATTCGCCCATTGCTATTACATAAGTTGAAGTTGTAAATAATGTAGAAAATAACGGGAAGTGGTACATGAAAAAATGGTAATGGTGCGAATGGCGTCTGTCGAGAAACGGACGTGAAACGCATTATTATTATTATTATTATTATTATTATTATTATTATTATTATATTGAGCTGCAGTTAGAGGTACCTACTTAAAAAACCACACACATAATTCGTTGACTTGTAAAATTATATGCGATTACTCCGCCAATTATGAACCTATTTGAAAAATTTCAACGCCATTTTGTTCAGAATGCTGCCGGATTGGTCCCATATAGTTTTTATTAAAATCGTTTCATCCGTTTTTAAATGACATCAAAAAAACATATTTTTTATATGAATGCGATCTATCGCCAGCATTTGTGGACCGATTTTGATGACGATTCCTTTCTTATTTAATAGAGTTTACCTTCAGGGTGATCTCACATAAATTTTAATAAAATCGGTTCAGAAGTTTTTTTATTATAATTTATTAACTAAGCAGCTACAAAATATTATTAATAAAAATGTGCGAAATTAAATCCACGAAAAATTAAAAAATAAAAAAACTTCATAAATTTACTAGATACCCCGTCCTGCTTCACCTGGATGCACTAATTCATAAGCGTTCATTAGTGTTTCGCTCGTTCGCTGATTCGTCCGCAACTTATTATTATTATTATAAGAAGGAAGAATTATTTGAAGAATTTTGCATCCATAAGCATATATTGATGATGGACTTGTTAAATTAGGTATTTACTATTTGGTTTTAAGTCTGGCTAGCAATCAGAAAGTTTTTCATCAAAATAGTTCTGATTATTATAGAGTGGTGCTGACATATAGACAGAGAGACAAAAATTGACATTTCCCGTCTATGTATTGCACAAAATTTTCGAAAACCTCGTGAAACTCGCGTTACTACAGTGTAACCTTAATATAACGATCCTCAATATAACGATTTTCTCGATTCAACAAACTTTTCGACATCCCCTAGAACTGCCCGTAGGAGTTAATGCAAAATATACCTCTACATTACGAATACTTTTTGTCAAAAACCTCTTTATAACGAATTTTCAATCATTGCAGAATATAAATAAAAAGTATAATTTGCCTCTATTTAACGATTTTTGTGAACTTATAACCTTTACATAACGTATCCTACCAATCAAACACACACGATTTCACAATAACAACTACAATTCATGTATCGACAAGTTCAGAGGCGTGAAATTTATCGTAAGATAATCATTGTTGTTTGATGTAAAGTAATGTAAACACTACTGTTGGTCATTGTTGTTAGTAAATTTAAAGTTGCAGCGGCTGAGAAACGAAAAAGGTGCTCCTTAAACGTCGCAGGGAAACGAAAAATCATTAAGTATGTAGACGAGAATTCTACAAAGAAAAAAATAGACATCGCTAAAGAGTTCGAAATTCCTGCAAGTACATTAGCCACAATTTTTAAGTTTAAAGATAAGTTTTCAGAAGAAAATGGGTTTTATTACCTTGCTAAAATGAATCTTAGACCAACCTTAACCTATATAGCAAACTTCATTATAACGAATTACTTGGCATAGCCGCATAACGAATATTTTCTAATTCCCTTCAGTTTCATTATATCGAGGTTGTACTGTATTTTATATATTTATATTTAATATACACATTAGCTGTGATTGGTATTATCTAAAATACTAGAGAGTTATATTTTTAGATACCAATTCGAACGTATCAGTATTTTTAGGCTTGGTTCATTTTTGCTTCGTGTCTTACAAGGAAAATAAAATATCGTGAGTTACTTTTTATGTCATCACTCAGTGAAAGAAAAACCAATCCAAAGGTCAAGATACTATGTAAATAAATAAATATCTATTGATCATGACGTGTCATTTTTAGAGCGGAAAAATGTCTAATTCAATCGAGTCAACAAAACCACACACCTAGTTTTTTGGCCAATTCGTGGATTTGAAGACTACTGAACGTACTACACAGGAAATATCGCAATTCAGTTCAGTTGAGTTATTTAATACAATATGATGATTTATTTATGAATTAAAAGCTACCAGGTGATTTCATTGATAACTTTTTGTATAAAAAATATAAAACTATACTATATTGAAACTCTGGTTCCAAGCATCATTTATCATATTGCTAAAAAATCGGGTGGGCTTAACTCTGGTTTTATCGCAGCAATATAGGACTATACGGCTATTGAAAAAAATGTGTGTTTTTTAGCACAATTAATACCAACTTTTTTCGAGTAAATCGTACATAAATTACAAAAGTAGTCCCTTAGAGACCTACATTTGTCCTTTATCTTCCTTACAGAGAAAGAATGTTTGCAAAATGTTGACGAATAAATCTACAAACAGCCGAAGCTGTATTTTTTACTTAAATTCAGAGCGTTCCGACAGCCTTAAACGACGAGGAAAACAAAGGCTTTTTACTTTAACTTGATTTCATCGCGTTTTTTTAAATAAGCATTTCTGACAAACACTTCTGTATCTTTTTCAGTTTGTAATTTATTCAATTATTTAAATAGTCGGGTTTCGTATTGCATGTTTATTGGAACGGGAAAAAACCCGCACCGGCGTCCATCTTAAGATCAATACAAACGTTTCGCTATCAAGACTATAACAAGCAGGACAGTGACACACACGATAGCTTTGAATCGTTCGTCAAATTTCCACAGGAAATTTCTCAATTCGATTTATGCTGAATATAATATTTTGATATACAAAGCAGATACAATCTGCAAGCAACGATATCATGACATGACTAACGTATTTTTCCCACCCACACAAACAGACCTGAAGAACAATTGTTTCGACAACTCTGTGTCGCATCGCGTGGTGTGATTACCACGTTCGTCCGAGAAACACATGACTAACGGCGTTGCGTCGCTATGCAACGGATAAGCTATTGTCATTTGTCTTATTAAAAAAAAAAAGACAACCAAAGTTATCACTGCTGTTCAGGGATGATCATTGATCATCGACACTGGAAGTTTCGAGTCATCATTTTATAGGAAATAAATTCATTTGGCACAACATCGGTAGAGTCTGTTTTTAATTCACCTTAGTAATAAATTAATTGTTATTGACATCATTTTTTTATCATTTAGTACTTTAGTTCCTGGATGTTTTTTTATTTCTGTAATGAAAAACGATAACACTGCTATCACCAATTGCAATACGCCGTGTGGCCTAGGCAGGGCCTTGCAATCTATTTTCATTTAAAAGGCTCCGTACATTCAGACATAACGAACAAACACTAAATTGCCTCACAAGGCTCCGTCAAAACTAAAGGTCACTCGTTCAATCAAAAGGGATGTGCCTAATAAATGTAAAGTTCCCATCCTTGTAATCCTGCAATAATTGAGAAACACCAAAGATCGTCGGCTTATTGTACGATGATAATGATGATATGTTCATAATACGATCGTTGAATGACAATTAGCTTAATATTGAATTGTGATGGTGAGATATAGTGTCTATATAGTTAATTTTATAGTCAGGTGTTCCCGGTTTTGCTTGTACCAAAAATGGCCGAACAAGATTCATGTTCTTTTGCTATACCTGCATGCACTGATAGATTGTTTTATTGCCTTGTGATCCTATTGAATTGTTTTATTCTAACGTGACGACGTACATGGGGTAATAACCAGTGACGTACAAAGATTTCGTGTCATCGATCTTTGCAAATTCGAAAATAATAAAAAATCTGTTGATATAAAATCATTGTCGATAGGTACAATTAGGATCTAATATGCGAGCGGAACTTTTTTTTGGGCTTAACAAGTGTGGCGTCACCGAACGTCTTGTTTTAAAATGAGACCTAGGGTCACGGTTTCTTCGTTCGCTGATACCAGAAATATAAAACATGTGTCAATGTGTAAATACGAATCGTTTTCAAAGAAATTTTATAGGAGGAATAATTGTAAACGCAACGCTTTACTTTGTAGTGGAGTCGTTGCGTCGGGATTTTGGCCCAAAACCATTAAAAATTTCTACTGCTGAAAGATCAAGAGTGCTGAATAAGATGATATAAAAATTTTTTTCCAGGGCAACTTCCTCGAACGCGCGACAGCAAGGTTTTTAACGAATATTGGTCATCATTTGACCGGGATCTAATAAAAAGCGAGTTATAATGTCAGAGACTTGGACTAATCTTGGGGGTTAATTCTATCCCTCCCAGGGTATGGAAAAATGATTTTTATTCTCGTCTTCAAAACACAACTTTTGATAGTTAAATCCCAACAGTTAAAAAATATATTTAAATTTTTCTTTTTGTGTTATATTGCATGTGCTCATACTAAGTACATAAATGATTTTGTTATATCAATAATAATTATTATCGTTTTTGTAAACAAATTTGACGATGTGTCGATCTGTAAATAACCCAGAAAGAGAACAAGATAAAGTATAAACGATTTAAATGAACAATGACATTGTTTTTAAAATTTGTATTGCAACATAGTTCTTCCGAACTGCCATACGTTGTATGGTAAAGACAGTAGCGTACGTAGACAAATTCGACTAATGGCATCTTTGGATAGTCGCGATAAAATAAGCAAGGCTTCTTGCTTATTTTATCGCGACTATCCAAAGATGCCATTAGTCGAGTGTTCTTTGAAGTAAGATTTTGCGTGAGACAAAAATTTGTTGCTGACGTTTTTGTTTAAGTTTTTCACACATATTACGAGAGTACAAAAAGAAAATTTCATTAAGTATTTGTTATGATTCCTTAATTGGAAAACGAGTTCTCAAAATTTTTGTGACTGTATACCGATATGACTCAAATACTGCAGGATTAATTTTTGGTCGACATATATTTTTTTGTTGCCAGAATTGGCTTGGATTATAAGATACGCACGCTTCGAGGTAAAAGCGACATGAACGAGAGCGAATCTGCGAGCAAAATCGACATTCACGTTAACGACGCCGCGAACAATAGCGAGTTTTAAAGAATCGCTGAATTCATATAATAGCTAAGAAGTTTGTTTCCATACCGTTTTTTTTTTACCTGAAAATTTTATTTATATATTGAAAAAAAAAGTTTTGCCTGAGGGTTAAAGCACACTTCTTTGTTGTTAAAAAAAAAGTTTTACTAAATTCATTGCAATTCAATCATAGAATTTACATATTTTACCATTCCAACCCACTAATGGAAAATGGTTCTAATTTATGTCGAATTTTTTTGTTTTCAAAATTTTACAATATTTTTTCGTTTTGAGGTCTCCTAAATCCAAAAAACATATTTTCAGAAAAAGTCTGTCCGTCTACACGAGTGGATTGAAGCCAAATTGTGAAAGGATATTTAAAATGTAAAATTGGCTGAAATTCTTTTTATTATTGTGAACATCGATGTTCGCTGCATATTATATTGATAAGAAATGTCAACAATTTTCTTTTTGAACAGGATTTGATCTAATTTGTTTCATCATACAGGAAATATGTGTCTGTGCCTATAAGTAACACCTATTATAATACAGATAAGAATACAACGCAATACACCCGATAATGTTCTTTAGCTGTTTAACATTACTGTCGTAGGTGGCAGTGATTCATATTAAAAACAAATGAATGAAGAAATTAGTAATACGCATTTGTTTTTATGTGCGTACTGAAAAAACCGTCGTTGTCTGCGGCTTATAAAGTGTTTTATCGGAAAACGTCACGTCATTTCCAAATATCGCGTGCTAATTTTGATGAAATGTGATTGGCAATAAATCGGCAACAATTGAAGTACGTTTATTGTTTTCAAAGAAAGTGACGGCCAATAGCTGTGGGTCAATGATCTGTTTGTGTTTTTTTCCTTTTAATCGATATTTTTTTTATTGATAGATTATTTTATTATGAAACGTTCGAATTTAAATTATTACGGAAATTAAGTTGTAGGATTATATATTTTTTTCTGTACAATTAATTATTGTTATCATGGTTTGTGATTCTGTTCGAATTAAATAAAACTAAAGTTAAAGCAGCAATGATACGCAAATTGTTTCAGTCCGTTACCTCAACCTTTCCCTTTAGGTTGAATTATGGGAACTTCTAGGCCATAGAAAAATCCGGGCCCCTAAAATTTTCCCCACTACTTCTCTATTTAAAAAATACATTAGTACAACCAAATATTAAGATTTATTTTTTGAAAATGTTTTCAACATACTTAGATAATATGTATGAATAATCGTTATAGTAAAGCGCGGGGCATTGGGCCTTACTGATGCGTTATAATTTGGCACTGCTTCCATATTTGCATGCAAACTCATTTGAAATTTCGGCAGGAAAAATTTATCTGTATTTAAAAACTGCTTGAAAGCATATCGCAACCACATAATTTTTAGAGCAATAATAATATTGTTTTCACATTTAATTTGCCTTCTTAGTTATTTTTTTGAGTTTTCAAGTGGGTCACGTAAATCGTTCACGCGTGCGAACAAAGAGATTCTTTTCCTAGAACAGTAATTGATAACAATAATGACACACAATTTATCTTGTAATGTCTATAAGTATATTTAAACTCTGTGGTACATCCAAGAATAATCGTTGAGTCTCATGACTTAATCATTTAATCACCCGATGTTTTTAATAACTGCTTACTTAAATTCTTACCTTTGCTGTGTTACGAAAACGAGAAGATTTGTTATTTTTTCAGCGAAAAATTTTATAAAGTCTATTGACATTTTATATTTATTTGAGATACTGTTTCTGCTATTAATTTTAATTAATTCGTCCGACAGCAGAATGATCAAAATCGCTTGCTGACCCCCCATTTGCTTTTTGTTTTCGCTTACTGTTCATCTCTCTGTCGTATATTAATCGAGAAAACGTGAGCTTTTGGCAGTGAAAGAATTTTTCAAATGGGTTCAGTAGTTCATGATATTACCCACCGCAAACAACAAACTTACACATTTCCGTCTTGATTTTAACTTAAGATATAGTTTAAAGTTATTCTTATTTCCTGTAATCCTTTTAAATAACATTCTTTTAAGAAATAGCGACTACTGGTAAACACCAAAAAAACTATTGTTCACGCATTTTTGCAGCGGAAATTTCCTCTAATCTGACCATGATTATTACGAGTTCTCAGTGAATGATGTGGATAACATTGAGATGTGAAGTCATGAGAATTTTTGTGAATATCATGCGTTTATTAAAATAATAATGTTTAATAAAATATCCATTCATATATATACTAATATTAATGTTAGGAAGATTGGTTTATTGTAGAAACGTTAAAGATGTACGTGTGTGTATTTTCATGTTTCTCTATCTGCACTGCACGTTATTATGCCTAGGCAATTTAACTATGTGATATGAGAGATATTATTATAATGAGTGAGTATATATGTGTTTGTTTGTACATCTCATGTAATGCATAACAAATGTCTACAGGTGGACCAGAAGTTCACTAATTTACAACAATAAAAATTGTCTGCCTCACTTATTTATTTATTTAAAATCAACTTAACTTTCCAATAGTACTTGTTGGCTTGTGAATCAAACACTTTTTTGGCACATATTTTTTTAAACCTTTCCTGTATGCGCAGTACCTGGCGTACCCAGGTAGGACAAGCAAACACTCGTTTACGTATACATCTTACCAAGTATACTCTTGCATAAAATTTCTACCTGAATCAAACACTTCATGAAACGGGTGTCATCAGCTCTTGGAATATTATCATAATGTGACTATCATTAAAAATATTGTGGATTGAGCACTTACTACAGTGTAACCTTAATATAACGAACCTCAATATAACGATTTCCCGGATTTAACAAATTTTTCGAAATCCCCTAGAACTGCCCGTTAGAGTTAATTTAAAATATACCTTTACATTATGAATACTTTTTGACAGAAACCTCTTTATAACGAATTTTCAATCAATGCAGAATATAAATATAAAGTATAATGCACCTCTATTTTTGTCAACTTATAACCTTTACATAACGTATCCTACCAATCAATCACACACAACTCCACAATAGCAACAACTTATGTCTTGCCAGGTCAGACACGTTAAATTTATCGTAAGACAATCATTGTTGTTTGATGTAAAGTTATGGAAACATTGCGGTTGGTCACTGTTGTTAGTAAATTTAAAGTTGCAGTGGCTGAGAAACGAAAAGGTGTTCCTCAACCGTTGCAAAGAAACGAAAAATCGTTAAGTATATAGACGAGAATCCTACAAAGAAAAATTAGACAATTGGCCACAATTTTAAAGTTTAAAGATAAGTTGAAGAAGAAAATAGGTTTTCTTACCTTGTTAAAACGAATCTTAGACCAACCTAACCTCTATATGTAACAAACTTCATTATAACGAATTACTTGGTATAACGAATATTTTCTAATTCCCTTCAGCTTTGTTATATCGAGGTTGTACTGTATTTACTGATCATCTGTATGTGCATATTGCGCGGAGTAAAGACACAGAGACACGGTGTAATTTTTAATAATTTCGTCTTGTAAGATAGAGTCAGTGATGAGTAGCTCGTCATATTCATATTGCTACGATGCTCGCTTCTCTCGGAACCACGTCATCCGTGAGATGCAGTCACGCAAACTGCTCGCGTATTGTTCTCCGTGCCCAGCGCAGGACTGGACTCTTAGTTCTCACTTGGTTCCTCATAGCTCTAAACTAAAAAAACATTGTTTTTTGTCTGTGTCAACACGAAAATAAAGTGATAATGAATATTTCCAATCAAGATGTTGCGCTTTCATTTTTGAATCGTGGCGGAAGGCACATTTATGAATTGGCCGGTAATTCATAGGTATCCTTTCCGCCTGACCCTATTTTCAGGCAAGGGTAATCGAGTTAAAGCGTTCTGTACACTTCAATTTTGGCTACCAATTGTTATTGCCTATTGGCGTCGGTCGGACCAAAACTTTTTGAAGTTTCACACCATTCTAAGCAACTTGCCCCCATTTTTGGAAATGTTTACGTATATCCATATTAATATTATAAAGCTGAAGAGTTTTTTTGTTTGTTTGTTTAAACGCGCTAATCTCAGGAACTACTGCTTCGAAATGAAAAATTATTTTTGTGTTGGCTAGTTCATTTATCGAGGAACGCTATAGGCTATATAATATCACGCTACGACCAATAGGAGCGGAGCATCAATGAAAAATGTTGCAAAAACGGGAAAATTATTCTGTAAGAAAGACCACTGCAGCATAATATATCTTAATCCGGGCGAAGCCGAACCGGGCCGCTAGTGTGTAATATGTGTGCGGGCAATAACTTTCGAAAAAGTTAATTTGGCCCATGTGACTTACAAATTTTTTGAAAATACTAATTTGCAGATAGTGAATTAAAAGGGTGTATTTTATTCGGTGTAGAGGTTAGATTGATAATAATATTGCAATTAAGAAAAATAAAACATTATTTTATGGGGTGTATTAAGGGGTTTAGTTTTTTGTTTTGCTTAAAAACACTTAGGTTCACTTAATAAAACTACACTGCCTGTATTAAGCAAATACACTATATTGTCGGCAGGGTTTTGGCACCGCGACCTGTTTTTTATAATTTGCTTTAGATGTAGAACATCGTAACAAAACATTGCGTAATGCATTCCGTCTGCTGCTTATCAGAAACAAGGATGTTAAGAGGCCGTTCAAGTATTACGTAAGCACTATAGGGGTGCGGGGGGGTCTTTGCTTTTCTTATTTTTGATGACATGGGGGGTGGGGGGATCTAGATGCTAATTACGTCAGCAGTAATTATTTACTTTTTTCTAGAATCAATAAAAAAATTATTACATTAAAAGAAAAATGCACATACCAATGGGGGGGGGTAAGAGCTTTGCTTACTTTAGCTGACAAGGGGGACAGGGGATAAATAATTGTAGTAAATCTGCTTACGTAATAGTTGAACGGCCCCTAATTAGAAAATTAAAAATGGATCAAAACACATAGATAGGGTTCTTGGCTCTAACCCTCGTAGCTTAACGCTTTTCTTTTGACATAAATACGGACCTGTAAATCAAGATTGCAGGTCCATACTTTGGTCGTTGGTCATAGAAAAGATGTTAGAGAATTTCTCGTTTCATTATTATATTTACTTCATATTATTTATAATATATTATGTTGGTATACTAGACTAAATTTTATTTTATATGAAAATCTTGTGTAATACTTAATAATTAATATATTTATGGACCATGACGACTGCAGACTTTCTCAAAAAAAAAAAGATATAATGTACTTGCTTGGTTTACTGCACCATGTACCCGTTCAGTAGCGTACGACACTATTCTAAAGGGATGTACAATGCTTATACAGAATGAGTAAAAAAAATGTCACTGCTTATGTTGTAATAACTCGAATTTAACCCGCGTGACCACAGCTGTTAAGCGTCTATAATCTACAACAATTCAGCTATATGATTGAATTTTTTTGTACGGGATCAGCATTGATTTGATTACAAATTATAGTTATTAATTAAATGTGGTAACATTTTTTGCCTCGCCTATAAATGGATTATGTTATTATAGCTTTCATAGAAATTCTTATCAAAATTAGACAAAATTTTTCTTTAGTATTTTTGGAGTTTATTTACGAAGAAAATCATTCAAACTTAAAATCTAATCATTGAATGGGTAACAAATTGTTTTTGCTCAAGCGGCACACCACTGTGTCTGAAGCAACAAAATTATAATTATGCGCATGTAAATTACTCTTATGAATTATATTTTTGTTCAGAAATCAGTCCGGAAGGCGAATATTTTTTTTTACGAATTATAATTTTAAATGATGATTGAGTACGAAAAATTAATTTATTCATTTATAAACTTGTTACTAAATCATTTACTATAATTATTATTTTTAGGTTAACTAAGTAATAATAGTTAGTTAATAATAATATTTAATTCTATTTGATTTTTGGTGAAATCTTATGTCGAAAGAAATCATATCAAACGTGATAATATTTCCGCATTATTTGATAATATTTTTTAAATAGGTTTTTCCTTTTTGTATTTGTAACTGTCTCGATTTTTTTGTAAGACAAGTTTAAGAAAGGTCTAGCCCCCTCTCTTTATTACACGTTCCTGATCGTATTTTTTTTTCGAGGATATATTTTTTTGCACCAAATTGAAGCTATAAATATTTCCGATCAAGCTGCATGAATACTGTCCAGAAAACAGCGATAAGTAAGCACAGTGTGTACATTACACTAAAGAAATGAAACTTACACAAAATCTATATCTAAATATTGACTGCATATACAGAATGTAATATCTATTATTATATTATGGTTTATGATATTAAAATTTGATTTAATTTTCGTTGTCGAAGCTATACCGTTCACGTTAATTAAATGATATTGGCTTTCGGATACATAATATGCATTAATATTAGTATGAAACGAAAACAAATGATGTCAAATACCTTAAGGCTATTGGAACGCTCTGAATTTAAGCCAAAAATAAGATTTCGGCTGATAGCAGTTTATAGACGTATTCGTCAACATTTTGCGAAAATTCTTTCTTTATAAGGAAGATAAAGGACAAATCTAGGTCTCCAATGGACTACTTTTAGGTACGATTTACTATAGAAAAAAGTGGGCATTAATTGTGCCAAAAAACACACGCTTTCAATGTCACACTACGACCTTATTCAAACTTATTTCACAAAATGTTTCCATCACAGACCTAAAGTGATTCTTCCTTTTTCTGAAAAGTTTTTTAAATCTTCAAAATATTTCCAAAAAATAGAGTAATCAATTGATAGCGGCACCCTTGCAACAGCATTTTTAGCCTCGTAGTGTGGCTTAAATTCAGAACGTTCCGACAGCCTTAAATGCATTTGTTTCATGCGCCCATGATATTCCCCCGTCTTCTAGCGCACCTGACCCACCTGGGTTCACACGATGCAGGCGACGAACAGCCAGTGCTAGGCCCCACATCAGTCGGTGCATGATCACGTATTCTATGTAAATTTTCCCATGACTGCAGCAGACATGCCATTCACGAGGGTGGATCCGTTTTTTTCCTCCCCGTCTAAACACGCATCACTGATGTCATTAGTACAGTATATTGCCTCGATGCGGCGACTGCAATAACGACAAAACAATTGATACACGCACTATCAATTGTTATTGGCTGCCGCATTAACTGGACACCCCCTGTAAGTACCCTTGTTATGGGTGCCTAATCGTTTTTGTCGTTTGCTTGCATTTGAATCGAATTTAATAACACATAGAAATAAGTAGTATTGTTGTTCCCGCTAAGTAGATATAATATATTCAAAACAAAATAAAAAAAACCCGGGTCGCAGTGCCAAAACCGTGCCGACAATATTGTGTATTTGCTTGTATAGGGCCGTGTGGTTTTATACTTTTATTATGTGAAATTAAGTTTGTTTTTGGGCAAAATAAAAAATTTAACCCCTTAATACACCCCTTAAAATAACATTTTTTTCTTAATTGTAATATTATTATCAACCTAACGTCTACACCGAATTAAATACACCCTTCAATAAATAAGTCACTATCTGCAAACTAGTGTTTTCATAAAATTTGTAAATCCGGTCCTGTCAGGCCGATTTTATTAAAATTGTGGGGACACTTTTTAATCACTACCAAAGGGTTAAATTTCAATTTTGAAACGATTCGGAGAATTTTTTCGGTATTTTGGGGCCCAAAAACAGTTTTCAACCCCTAAAAACTACCCTTAAAATAGCCCGATTAGGCCCATTTTAAATAGGCTTCTTGCGGTGATGGATTTCAATACGTGGCCCAAATTTCGTTGAAATCAATTAACTCTTTCGAAAGTTATCGCGCGTACACATATATATATATATATACATATATATATATATACATATATATATATATACATATATATATAAACATTTTTAAAAATGGTGCCAAAGTGTTTAGGAGGTTATGAAACGTCGAGAAATTTTGGTCCGACCCCTAGGTCCCGCCATCCGACCGACGCCAATAGTGTATGTTGCCATATGGCAAATACACTAACAATAAACCGATCTCTGAATGTTTTTTGAAGAAAAGTACAATTTTTTGAACATTTTCGCGCCTTCCTTTTTGGGGTTCCCCCATTTACGGACCTCTGTGTATGATAACGATGCTTTTGTTAAATCGATTGTTTTATGTGTTTTCAAAATAAGCATGAGGTCTGTACGCGGAACCCTTAGGGCAGAATATCTGTTCTGTAGATCTGTGTTGAAGCATGGAACACACCTGTCGGTGTCTACATAGAACACCTGCCCTTGGCGTGTGTTACACTCGGCGTCCTCTATTAGAAAACGAATCTGTTTCATTTTAAAAGCATTCGATCCTCCGTTAAAAATAACCGATCGTGTCCAGAATTACCTCACTTTGGCAAGTTTCAGTTAACTGTAATAATCTTCCGCTTAAAATGTATTTCTAGTTACGTTAATAAAATTGATTGATATATTACTTAAGATGATGCAATGTTGTACTTTTTATAAACCACTGCAACAGATTGTTAATGAATGTACTTTTTTTGTATTCATAAATCATTAATTTATTTGACGCGTGCCATTCGCGGCATTGTTAAGGCTGTCGGAACGCTCTGAATTTAAGCCACACTACGAGGCTAAAAAAATGCTGTTGCAAGGGTGCCACTGTCAGTTGATTACTCTAATTTTTGGAAATATTTTGAAGATTTAAAAAACTTTTCCGAAAAAGGAAGAGTCACTTTAGGTTTGTGATGGAACAATTTTGTGAAATAAGTACGAATAAGGTCGTAATGTGACATTGAAAACGTGTGTTTTTTGGCACAATTAATGTCAACTTTTTTCTAGTAAATCGTACATAAATTACAAAAGTAGTTCATTAGAGACCTAGATTTGACCTTTATCTTCATTATAGAGAAAGAATTTTTGCAAAATGTTGACGAATAAGCCTACAATCAGCTATCAGCCGAAGCCCTATTTTTGGCTTACTTTTTGGTCTACTTTTCAAAATTATAGAAACTCTATATTTTTTGTGTTTTAAACTCGTAACTCATTCTTGCACGGTCTTTTAACTCTCACTTCACACCCTTTACTTTATAAGAATTTGCGAATATCCCCTGTTAATTGAAAGTTTAGACTTTAGAGGTGTCACTCATAAATATTGCAAATTTCAACTTTCCAACTAATTGAAATTTCTTTGATTTACAATAATATGTAGTTTATGTATCTAGGACGTAATGATATATCTTTTTGACGAGCTGTGGTTTTATTTTAAACGAGTGGCAAACAAACTTATCTTTCTATAAGAGTAATAGATTATTCACAGAAGTGCAAAAGTTACAACATTTTTAAACTTAATCTATCCATATTATTGCAAATAATTTTTTAATAGATAAGAAACATTCATCCGCTAAAATGTGCCATATTATGACTCAGAATCTGTCTAAAATATTTCAATGCGTAATGGCGGAAAATATTTCTTATCACTTGAAAGATTATTACTACGTCTTTTCTCAATACTTAAAAAAATATTTAATCATATAGCATATTTTGAAGTAAACAAAGATCTCATAAAAACATATAGATTATATTTTCATGCTCCTTGAAAAATAAATTAGCGAAGTTTTCCCTGCTTTTCTGACAACAGAACATAAGTATACATATCTGTATTTTAGAAACACATTTGTATAAAAGTTTTCCTGCTCTCTTATGTTTGCTATAAATTGTGTGTCCCTAGAGATGTCGATAAATAATAATTGACACAGTTCGTCGATTCTTTGGAAACGATCCCTGTTGGACTGAAAATCAGTTTCCAATGCAGTACCTACATTTTGCGCATAGCATTTGATTACGAATAATTTATTTGGATTAGAATGTGTTATTGATATATTGACGTTTTTGACGATAATATAATTTTGTGATTGTGATTTACAGAATCTTTGCGAAATAATGAACACTGTAGTTTTTTGGAGGTTATCTTGCAATAAATATAGCTATAAAAATGCTTAGATCATCAGTATTGTCGAATTTTGTGATTTTTATGTTAATCTACAGTTTTAAAACTTTTATTAAAGTACAGTCAAAGCCCTCTAAGTGCACGCTCTCTAAATGCACACGCTCTCTTACTGCACACGAACTCGCCCTCTAAGTGCACGTTCCCCAGCCCCCACTTCGAATAATCTGCGACCAATCACGTGCGACCGTAAGCGCGCTATTTTCAAACTTTCCATTTCCATCATATTCATAGAGTTTTAGAGATATTGTTTATAGCATCTGATTGAATAAAGATAGCTATAGGAGTTAGAAGAGTGGGGATGAAAAAGATCATAGGGGAAGTGTGCACTTAAAGGATGGGCTCGGTTCCGAGCTGTGCACTTAGAGGGCTTTGACTGTACCCTCAATCTGTATTAGTGAAAGCTGAAATTTGAATAGTATACATTCGAAAAATATCATTCTTTATGAATTCTTCGAGGTACTGTTCAAAATTCAACTTTGTGAAAATACGTAAATGTCGACCCTAAATTGCAACCTTTGACATAGTTTGGCAGTTTCCACCAACCAAACGGTATGGCAATTTTTGTTTCGCTATTGGGATGGTACTAGCGATCATTAGTGAAATGAGTAAAATTTTGCATTTTTGTCCATTTCTAAAAATTTATGAGGAGACACGCCACCGACGTAGGCTAGCTAAACCGCTCATTCCTTCTTAAGGAGATGTTAATTAACATTTTTGCATATTTTTGCCGTGCGAAAATGGATATGTCCTCGAGGCCACTACCTCGATATATGCAATATCATTCCCAAATTTTTAACAATTTCGCAGTTGAAACCTCAAAATTATGTAGTAACGCATAGTGACCACCAACTATTTATTGTAATAAAAACAATTTTTGTTTCGTTGGACTCTACGTATATTTGAAATAATTATAAATTTTCGTATTAATTTATATCATCTTTACCATGGGATTTTTATTGAAAATGACAATCGTTTGAAAAGTATAAGAATAATATATGCCGTTTTGTTATTAAAAAACGGCTTAACAATGGTCTGCCTCTTCTATAACTATGGTAACTTTACTTATATATATTCTTATTTGCCATCACATAACAACAATTATTATTGTATAATAATACTTCTTTGATTACAAAATAACAAAAGAAACGATTTGTTATAAATAAATCAGACGAGTGATTTCGGCGTCCATTATAATTCTCTGTGTCTCTTTGTTAAAGGTGATAATTAATACATCACTTTGGAAGAAGAAACAAAAGATACGGGAAGAAGAATCTGCAGATGTATATTATTAATCAGATGAATTCTGGTTGAAGAGATTTAACGCAATGCAAGACGTGTATGTGCCCGTTAGTAATCCCAATATACCCGCCTCTGGTTCTTCGCCGCCACCATCATTCACAGCTGAAGGTAATTAACATTATATTATATTATTAATGAAATCTTGATTTTCGGTCATAAGTTTAAAATTCAGCTTTTCGTGATACACAACCTGCATAAACATTATATGTAAGATACTCCAAATTAATTATGTTTAATTAATTATTAAAAAAATAAAATTAATAGCTATAAAACATTATTTTATTAAGATTGTTTTTTAATTTATAGTATCTATGGAGAAAACATTCTTTAGTTCATGATACATATTTTAAACAAATACTTTTTTATTTTGTTTTAAAAAAAAGTTATTTGTGTTGCGTTCAACTTTTTTCTAAATATTAATAATTATTTATTATAAGTATCTGAAAGTACAGGAAATAGTCAGAGTAAATCTTACATACATTCTAGAGCATGCGGTTTTTAGTATAGCAGACAAAAAAGTGATAAAATTTATCGTCTGATTGAGAAAGTAAATATTACTATAGCGAGTGTTTTTGAATAAAAATAACCGTTATTTGATATTTCTATTCATCAGTAGCAGACTAAGAATTTGAAACTCCCAAATTTAACCTAATTTTTAAACTTAAAAAAATCTAATTTTGTTTTGCTTTGAAGCGGGCTCTTCTTGTCCTTTTTCAAATGGTTTTTAAAAAGCGTTTATAAAGTCATCTGAATGTATGTCCGCCTGTGGTCACACGATGGTCTATTAGAAGAGGGCAGCTTGGTGTAACGATTAGTATGCTGGCCTTTCTGTCCTGGGTTCAAATCCCATCTCTAACCATTGATGT
The DNA here is from genome assembly GCA_034508555.1 of Venustoraphidia nigricollis. Taxonomy (NCBI): domain Eukaryota; kingdom Metazoa; phylum Arthropoda; class Insecta; order Raphidioptera; family Raphidiidae; genus Venustoraphidia; species Venustoraphidia nigricollis. The sequence continues at coordinate 724,996 of JAVRKA010000065.1, read as the reverse complement.
TTGTGATATCGTTTAATTTTATTTGATGTATTAAACCCTAATGAACTTAGATTTCGAGCCACATTTGTGCAGAGCCGTCTTTAACGTATTGGAGGCCCTGGGAATTTTAGGATAATGGGGCCCCTATGACTATTACGGAAGACTATTTTTTCATTAAAAAAAATGAATTACTAAGCAAATCAATAATTAACAAATACGTTATTCAAAAAAAATTATTACTAAGCAAATCAATAATTAACAAATACGTTATTAAAAATTATACCGATATATGATCGATTATCGAATGCTGATCTGGCAAGAACTAGGGGGCCCCATCGATCGCGGGGCCCTGGGCACGTGCCCAGAGTACCCAGTGGAAAAAAGGACCCTGCAATAGTGGAGAATAATCAAAAGAAATAATCACAAAGTTCGGTCCTCAAGTGTACGTGGTAACTTTTGAAAAGGATAGTTTGTATTAAAAATGGGAAGTTGATATGCAATGCGTATATAAGATCAGAAATCGAACTGTGGTGTTGCGATGATGATAATGGACCACAGGCTGTTGCTGTGTTTAACCGACCGACAATCTACGTGACGAAAAGTTTGTTAACCGCATTCTACTTCCTCTTGTAACGCCAGTGAGATCTGAAACCATGGCACGTATTTTTGTTCACAGGTTGATCTCAAAGCAGCGTATCTAAATCCGATAAATAATTATTGTTTAGTCTACTAGCATGTGATATTACTATACTACATCTACATGATGCACAATTAAATTATACTATACGTAGGGGTGCGTTTGTGCTTTGTTGGAAATACGGATTTTTTCTGACACAGTTGCGTGCTTGTTGGTCAAATCATCCAATTCTTCGAACTTGGTTCTAGCAGTTCTATTCCGTATGGTCACTGTAGAAATTTACAGTTCTCTTAGTATTTATTATTTCTTAAGAAAATAAAAAAAATAAAAGAACAGTAACTTCTTACCACAACAGAGTTATTCAGTGGATGTACATTTCGAGAGCTAAGCTCCCATCTTCAGCAAAACACTAAACTAACTAAATACTTGAGATCCAAACATCCAAGGGTCTGGGTCTACATCGACCCTTGGATGTTTGGATCTCAAGTTTTTTGTTACTTGACCGTTTCACTTGTTTTGGTCTATGATTTAGGTTATAGTAAACATTATCTATTATATTTTTTACCTGTATTGTATATAAATTAAGGATTTTATTGTATTTAGTTAGTTTAGTGATTTGCTGAAGATGAGAGCTTAGCTCTCGAAATGAACATCCACTGAATAAATCTGTTGTGGTAAGAAGTTACTATTCTTTTATTTTTATTGTTCCAACCACAGTGCTCTTAATATTTATCTTAAGAAAATCATTACGTTAAAGTAAAATTTTAATCTACGACATATGACAATCATATGTTGATGTATTCAGGTACATTACTTACGTTTTGAAAAAACACATGCCTTTGAGAAAATGTTTTTTGAAAAACTCAGCTTTTTGTTTTTTTTATTTTAGTACTGTTGCAGGATAGAGCCCAATAAAAAATATAAAACGATAATTTCCTTTGTAACAAATCAAGGTATGAAAGTTTGACAACAAAATTGCATTTTTTTTTTATTTTTGTCATCGGTATATTGTTATAAGGAATCAGTTCGAAATATGTATACTATGGAGGCTTTAATATGTGGCTGTGTTCCTTGGCCTAAATTCTCCACAATTGTATAAGATATAATAATAGTCATGTCGGCAATAAAATCTAAGTATATTGGATTGCAATCGCTATAAATATTATCTTAATTTTTTGTTATTAAAATATAATAATTTACGCAAACAGGTGTGGCGTGAAGGTTTTTTGAACGCTTAATCTCCCTGTTCGATGTATTTGTATGTCAACATTACACAGAAATGATCATAGTCGTCATATTATTCTGTTTACTGAGTTGTATGTTTTCTTTTTCAGTCACGTACCAATTTATTGTTCAAAATTTAATTTTTGGAGACATTTTTTAGGGTTCCGTACCAAAATGGGTAAAAACGGAACACATAATTATGAAACTTTGTCTGTTATTTTCTCAGAAACGACATCAATATCAAATTGAAATTTGACATAATTACAAATAGAGTGATCTCTGTGACACATAATTTTCAATAATTAGGTTAGGAGGATTAAGGATCATAAATAATAATGCAAATATTGCTTGCGACGTTTCGTTGTGTATTACAAAAAACCCGGGTCGCAGTGCCAAAACCCTGCCGACAATATAGTGTATTTGCTAATACAGGCCTTGTGGTCTTATTATGTGAACTTAAGGTGATTGTTGGGCAAAACAAAAAAATTAACTCTTTAATACACCCCTTAAAATACATTTTTTTCTTAACTACATATTATTGTCGATCGAATGTCTACACCAAAATTAAAAACACCTTTCAGTAAATAACTCACTATCTGCAAACTAGTGTTTTTAGAAAATTTATAAATCCGGTCCTGTCGGGCCGATTTTATTAAAATTTTAGGAGCACTTTTTAATTGCTATTAAAGGGTTAAATTTCAATTTTGAAACGATTCTGAGAATATTTTAGGTATTTTTGGACCCAAAAACTTTTTTCAACCCCTAAAAACCACCCTTAAAATGATCCGATTTGGCCCATTTTAAATAGGCTTCGTGCGGTGATGGATTCCAACAAGTGTGCCAAATTTCGTTAAAATGAATTAACTCCTTCGAAAGTTATTGCCCGCACACATATATACCTATATATATAAACATTTTCAAAAATGGTGCCAAAGTGTTTAGGAGGTTATGAAACGTCGAGAAATTTTGGTCCGACCCCTAGGTCCCGCCATCCGACCGACGCCAATAGTGTATGTTGCCATATGGCAAATACACTAAAAACTAATAGTGCATGCATACCTCAATATATTAGCTTAAACATATATTTGTTTATATAATACTTCAACGTTGGAATCAGTATTTGCTAATTAGCATTTTTATTTATTATCCTTCGTCCTGTTAACCTAATTAACTGAATATTAACTGCTATTTTGACATACAATTTTCGAGAAAAAATAGCCTATTACCAAAAAACTTGATATTTGTATTTTATTGGAAAAGATAATGAAATGTAATTCATATGTTAGATAAATATATTTGTTAGTTGTAGGTACCGTGTCCGGTTAGTTTTAACAAGTGTAAATAATTTAAAATGTGTTATTTAATTTAAAAACGATTAATAACTTCTTTGAAATTTTGATGACAGAACGGTGAAGTTTCTGATTTTGATGTTTTATAAATTAAAACGCATAAATAAATTCGTTGTTATAATTCTTTGTTTTGATAATTTAACGATGTTGAATATGTCGTTTCGATGACTTTGTTAGAGATTAAAATTATGATAGATAAATGTATGGAAAATTTAAATCTAAATATAATAATTAAATTTCAATCATTCATTAATTATGTAGTAATAATTTAAAATGTTATATCTGTTTTTTATTCGGTTCTGTGACACGTGATATAATTTTATTCTTAAAAATTGTTTAAAATATCAACGCCCAGTTTTTATCTAATTTTTGTACTTATTTGGTGATCTCATTGATCTGTCATTTAGTGTGATAATATGAGCAAATCATATCTTAAATATTTGCTTACCGATACGGCGGACACACAGCATTTTTCGTTATAAAAAACTGTTATAGTAAAAGCTAAATCTACGTGCCCACTAAATAACTTAGTTACTTAGAAACTATTTTTGACCGAATTAAAAAAAATTCAGCCAATTGGGCGACATGACCATTCCAACTTCATAAATATTGACATTTGAAATATTATAATAAATAAAATAAAATTTCTGTTAAAGCATGCGATGACGCGGGTAACGACTAGTAATAAATATGAAATTTATTATTAATTTCCATGGTGGCATAATATGGTTTTACATGTAAACATTATAACCAAAGCATGCTTGTCAGCTACCTAATTTGTTTTTGACAGTTCGTCAGAACAATAGAACATCTGATTTTTCGTATTTTCAAAATAGTTCCGAAACTGTGAAACTTAGAAAAAAAAAACTTCTACGAAACTTTCTCGGAAAAATAAACAGAGTAATAAGTCGTTATAAAAAGTATTCCATCATTTTACAAAAAACAACATTATAGCATATACTCGTATATCTTATGCGCATGTGTCAATTTTCTCCAAAAACAATAGGACTCTTCATAACTGCGTATTAAATATACTTCCAAAATTTGGTTTTTGTCTGTTCATCCGTGTGACCTGTATTATGTTCATAGAAAAACCGACCAACAGACTTTTTCCAAAACGAAAAATATTGTAAAATTTTGAAAAGTAAATTTTGACCTAAATTAGTAAATTCGACACGGTATTTTTTTTATATTTTTTTCTGTGTATGTTCCGTGATAACTCCGCCAATTGTAAACCGATTTGAAAACTTTTAGCGCCATTTTGTTCAGAATGTTATCGGATTGATAATTTTTCTTAAAATCGGCGCTTACATAGTTTTTTATTCAGACGCTCATCAAAACATGTAGGCTAATTCTCGTTAATCTAGAATCTGGTAATTTGGCATGAGCAAAGGAAAAAATCCCAAAATGATAAATTTTTAATTTTATGTGGAATTATTACGTTATAACAGAGCGTAATCCTAAGGGCGCGAGTTCTGCTCGCACTTGGCTGTCTTTTTTTAAATATGTCAGATCTATGTAAAATTCGGTATTTGTGAGTTTTTCAAAATACGAAAAAAAATAATGGCGGCCAATTTTTTTGAAATACAATAGTAATAAAATAAAAAAAATTGTCTTTAATTCAATTTTTTTTTAAATTGACACCGACCTGAAAATCGGTTTTAAAAAATGTCTGTCTATCGTTTGTTTATCTGTCTGCTCGCATCACATTCGTAGTGTAACGATTTTGATTACATTTTACATTTTCGTTAGTACCAGTATGAAATGGCATGACCAGTTCCGGAGTCGGGAAAGTTACAGTCAATGTTGTGTCGGATTGTTAATTTATCTTTACTGTTCGTTATATGTATAAGAAATATTTTTACATTCCTGAACGTAACACAAATGTATTCAAAATTAGAGTTCTGTATAAAGAGTACTACAATTTATTAGTTTTAGATGTGCTCATTTTTTATTTTTTTGTTTTTACCAATTAATAAAAACCAAAATTTATCACAACCTATCAGACACTTCCTGTCTTTATCAAAGATACTTTAAATATAACTTCTTTACATACAGTTTATGCAAACAATGTCAATAATAAATCTATTATCTTTTATGACAAACAATTTTCTGCCACAAATATTTTTTAATTTTATAATACGGGATAAAATAATAGCAGATTTATTAAAAAACAGATTGTTAACATATTTTTTCGTTATACTGGTCCCCAAATGTCTTGATCTAATTAAATTATTCGTATTTAGTAGTATTTTTGATAACTAAAGTTATAATATAATCTTTTTATTTAAAGACACCGGAATGGGAGATACGAAAACGGATACCAAAGACAAATACCAAACAAAAACATCGAAAACCAACAAAATTCAAGACTCTCCAAAAAACAACGAAAGGACACAACTGAAAACAAGAAGCGCAACCAAACTGGAACAACGAAAATCTACATCTATGGATACTTCAAGTGACGATATTAAAAATAGCCTAGAAGAATCGTCGTTAAACGAAACTCAAAATAACTGTAACAGCGTCCCAGAAAATTTGAACGATACAACTTCTGATCGAGGATCCCCGGAATTGAACGATACTGGAGATTTAAAATACAGCTGCCCAATATGCGAAATAGAGTTGCAAACACAGCACGATGTTACGTTGCATTTGCGATCCCACAACAATGCCGTCGATAATCCCAATCAACAGCAGTCTCAAAGCAGCGACAACAAACCGTTCGTGTGTCGAATATGCTCGAAAGTGCTTAGTTCAAATTCTAGTTTAGATCGCCACATTCTCGTTCACAGCGGCGAAAGGCCGTTCAGGTGCAAATATTGTTCGGTGACGTTCACAACAAATGGAAACATGCACCGGCATATGCGAACCCACTGTCAGACCAACGTTAACTACGAATCCGACGGAAGTACCGACAGCAATGGAAGTGTTCAGTCGAGTAACTGCAATGCCAAAGCGACCAGGAAGAGGCGTTACGAATACAACAACAACAAAGTGTCGACTTTGGAAAGCCCCGATGTTAACAGGAAAAAATACAACGAAACTGAAGAAGAAAGCTGCAAGAAAAGAAAAATTGACAGTTCAGAAATAAGTGAAGACGATAATGGCATTCAACCGACAAACAAAAGAAAAATAAAAAATGTAAATAACAATTATGAACTTGTCCCACAAAAACTACAGTGCCCTGTTTGTGACCGGAAAGATTTCGTTTCTTTGAATTATTTTGAAAAGCACATCGAAGAGACGCATCCTGAATATGAAATAAAATGCCACTCTTGTAATTTAGGATTTAAAAATTATCGAGTTTTTCATTTACATAGATTTATGGTTCATCAGGACGAACGGCATGTAAATAACATAAAAAATGTAAAGAATTCGATTGTAGGCTTCAAAGATCTGAATTTTGTAGATTTTACTAGTGAGAAATTTCCAATAATTGCGAAGTCGTTTTGCGAAAAATCGTTCAGACGAGCTGATAATAACGATTTGAAATTTGAATGTGAAAAGTGCGGACGGGCATTCCCGTGTCAAAGTGCACTTGAAATTCATCAGAACGATTGTTTGAATTTTCAGAACGCATATTACAAAGAAGAAGATCTACCGACCGATTATTCTTCTAAATTGGAAAAGTTCAATCAGTTGGATGAGAATATGAAAAGAGAAGACTTTTTCGCAATATTGGATTTACAAAACAAGTCCATCAAATCTGAACAAAAAATACAGTCTGTTACTTCGACCATTCCCGAGATAGCAAACGAATTACCTAAATTGAAATTAAAGGAATATTTAAGCATGAAAAAACCTGAAACACTAACTGGAACGTCGCGTCCGGTTGATACTACCAAAGATTTAGCTGACATTCAATCGATTTTATCAGTAACATCTACTGGAAGCCTCTTACAACAATTGACAGCACCCAAGAATATACAAGAAGAACCACACATTAGTCATTCTGACGCGATGATAAAACAATCGGCAGCCAATGAAGCAACCGAAGAAGAATTACAAGACGCTTTCGCCGCTGAATTCCGTAAAATGAAATTACGGGGAGAATTTCCGTGTCGACTGTGTACAGCCGTGTTTCCGAACCTCAGAGCTCTTAAAGGACACAATCGGGCACATCTTTCCGGTAGCGGTAATACGGGACCTTACAGATGTAACATGTGTCCACATAGCTCGGTCGATAAAGCCGCTTTAATAAGACATCTTAGAGGACACAACGGGGACAGACCTTATGAATGCTCGTTGTGCAATTATGCTTTCACGACGAAAGCAAACTGCGAACGTCATTTGAGAAACAGGCACGCCAAAGTGACAAGAGAAGAAGTTAAAAAAGCCATTATCTATCATCCATCAGAAGATCCAACAAACGATGAAATGACTACGAAATTTTATCAGTCATCTATAAAACTAGAGGATATGTCCTCTTCAAAATCGTACGGATCGCGCGAAGATATAAAAAGGTCTCTTTTTCCAACATCGTCTTTACATCGTGATAAACAAATGGACATTCACAAACTAAGTAACTCTTCACAATCTTCGTTCACATCTAACGACGATCTGAATACTCAGTCAATTCCCGTTGCAGTTATTCCGAAAAGTATTACCTCTTTGGCAGTACCTCTGCAAAATGCACAGCAGCTGAACGATACAATTTCTGCTTTCAACATTCCGTTCGTGAACGATAACACAATGGCTAAGACGTTTTCTTTGCCATTCACAAAAGACAACTTGACAGCTTTGAAAGAACATAGAATTGCTCCCAAAACTGCATTAATTGGCAATTCTGGTATTTTAAATCTTTCAGCAGAAAATTCACATCAAGATCGAATTATGAATTGCTCGCCTATTATCGTTGACGATGAACCGAAATCATTCCAGCCGCTAAAGCAAATACCTGAATATGAATCTTCTGAAAATGAACATTCAGATTCGGAAACTGAAGAAAAAACTACGCTCAACATCACCGATACTCCACTTTCCCGTCATTCGCAGTTCAGAATCGTTAATCAACGCAAAATGTTAAACACTCCAACAGAACATCCTATAGATTTGAGCATGGATGTTTTGGACTTGAGCAAAAAAAGGTCGCCCACGCCCCAAAATATCGAAGAGGACGATGAAGAAGAAGAGGAAGAAGAAAACTGTTCAGTACAAAACAATGATGAGGCTCAAGATTTCACCAAAAAAGCTTTAGATTATTCCACGCCACCTTCGTCGCAAAATTTAAGCAACGCACTCAGGAATCATTTACCGACTGAAGCAATTTTCGAAAAAACGCAACTTTTATTAGCTCAGCAATTGCTAAAATCAAGCGCCACTCCGATCACGCCAACTGCAAACAGCTTTTACGCAAACCAGCTGCATCAGTTTTATAGACACAGTCCTTTTCCTAATGTACCGGCATTTCCCTTAAATCCATATTTCCTCCAGCCTCATCCATTTTTAACACCGACGGCAAGTCCGCAAGACTTACAAGAAATGAAGGAAAGAATTCAAAAAGAAATAATTCGTGGCTTACAGTTGAGTGGAGGAAGTTTAGTTATGGATCACATGTCGTTGGCATCAGAAAGACTTCAAGCATTTCATCAACAAGCCTTGTCAAATTTAAAACCGGACATTAAACCGGAATTTAAATATAATACGTCGATTAAAACTGAAGATATGAAAACACCAATAATCCCGTTACAAGTCGAAACAAATCAATTTTCGGATATGAATTCAATGAAACTCAAATCGCCAAAAAATCAGATTAAAACGTCGACTGAAATAATTACACCCGTAACACCGAATTCAGTTAAAATGGTCATCAAGAACGGGGTTCTGATGCCTAAACAGAAACAAAGACGATACCGTACAGAGAGACCGTTCGCCTGTGAGCATTGTTCAGCTAGATTCACACTACGATCAAACATGGAGCGTCACATCAAACAGCAACATCCGCAGTTCTGGTCTCAGCGTCAAAGGTCAAATATGAGCGGGGTTCCCGGTCGAAAGTCAACTTTGCCGACAATGACACCACCAAACAATCAAACACTGAAACAAAACTATTTCGATCAAAATGCCGTTTTACAGAATAACATTCAAAATAATGATTATGCTCTACCAAAGAACTCGCCAAACTTAATATTGCCAAATACTAATACCAAAAATGAATTGATTACAAATATGACTTATAATTTAAATAAACCCATGTCTATCACAGATCAGATACGCTATTCAATATTGACGCAACAATTAAAACAACAATCGAATGAACTTAAAATATCTGTTGATAATGAACCGATGGAAACATCGACGACTGTTGAGAAAAATTATCCGAAAACAATTGACGACTCTGATAATGAAAATGATGAAACTGAAGACGCTTTGATTATAGATGAAGGCTCACAATCGCAGTCTAATGATGTCCAAAAAGAAAGTGTGCGAATTGCTCAATTTAATTCCGGCGAAAATCGCGACGAATCACGCAAATCTCTTGAAGATAAATTATTAGAATTGAGAAAAATACGCGAAAAAATATTATTGGTTGAACAGAAAGGAACTGTCGATTTAAGTCAAGGCCAGGAAAATATTGATAATGAAAAAGGAATTGAGAAATTAGATAAACTTAATAATACTACAAATAGTTTAGAAGAAATCAAAACCGTCTCTGTAACAGTATCGGATATTTCAAACGTTCAACAAAACAGCGTCGCTAAAATAACAAAATCAGAAGACGGAGGACAGGACCTGGTTCCAGTTTCGCGTCTTTTGGACAATGCAGCTAGTGCTCAATTGCCTTTCCGCGAGTACTTCAGGAGAGAAGGCGAAGACCACGAAACGCCAAGTGAAGAAGACGAAGACGGATTCATAGCCAGCGGAAGTACCAGTGAAGGAAATGCTTCAGGAAGTGACGGCAATCGGTAAGTGTTAATCATTTTTCTTCAAAGTTGTATCGATAATACAGGAAATTCAGCAATACAAGATAAAAATTATAATTATTTTCTCTTTTTTTATAGTTCAGAATCAGAAGCTGCGAATTCATTGAATAATACAACTTCAACAAATGGCAAAAAGAAGTCGGCTTATTCACTGGCACCAAACCGCGTGACATGTCCGTATTGTAGTCGTAAATTTCCATGGAGTTCGTCTTTACGTCGCCACATTTTAACTCACACTGGACAAAAACCATTCAAGTGCTCTCACTGTCCGTTATTATTTACAACAAAGTCAAATTGCGATCGCCATTTGCTACGAAAACACGGAAATGTTGCCAACGCGTCAACAATAGTCACAGATCCGAATCCAATTATACCGAATACAATCGAACCAACTGCAAGTGTGCTGCCACGTTCTCAAAATTTCATGATGCGCAATGTACCCGAGAGACCATTCAAATGTTCAACATGTCCAAGCTCAACATTTTCAACTCTAAGCAATCTGAAAAAACACATGTCCTGCAAGCATAATATACAGGACTCCCGACCAGACACGCCGAAAACCGATTTTGAAAATCAGCAAAATTCAGTAAATTCAAGGCCACCGAGTCAATATAGCGGTGGTAATTATTCAGGTTATGAAAGTCACAGTTCTGAAGATGAGCGCGGCGCGCAGAACATTGATTCTGAAATGCTGAAAGAAACGAGCGACGTTCAGAGATTCATAAATTACCAAAAGAATTCCGATTGGGAGCAACAAATTAATGCTCAACAAATAAAACCTGGCGAGCATCATTCGTCGAATATGCAAAATACATTAGATTTACCCTTCAAGTGCCATTTATGTGACGCATCTTACGGTGAAAGGCAGGATGCGTTGGATCACATTAAAAGTAATCACGGAGACGAATACGAGTTGTTGTTATCAAAAGGAGCTTTGGAAATAAACGCAAACTCTTACCAGCATCATATTGAACACAATTCAGATAACGCTAATCACAATAACGATAATTTGAGCGGCGAGGACGATGTGCAGATTCGAGGAAAATTTCCCGACTATGCCAACAGAAAGGTGATGTGTGCTTTTTGCATGCGCCGCTTTTGGTCGGCTGAGGATTTGAGACGTCACATGAGAACTCATTCAGGTGTTCGTCCTTTCTCTTGCGACATTTGCAGAAGGAAGTTTACTCTCAAACACAGCATGCTGAGACATCGAAAAAAGCACAACGTATCCGAAAGTCAACAATCAAACAGCGATCCCAACATATCGGCCAACGAGGACATATCGCCCTGCGAAGACAACATAAGTCCGTTGAGTGGGGACGAGGATTGTCCGCCGTCGAAGGCGGATGATATTTTGATGGCGAAAAACGATAATGACATCAAAATTTCAGCTATCAATTTGACTCACAAACATGCATCAGAAGACGAATCGGAAGGCATGGAAGGGACCGATCTAATTGGAAATCTCTTGGGAATTAGAGATAAATCTATCATTGACCAGGTATTAATTTCATCGGCAGATGATGCCGCTAAACTTCTGGGTGTCAATAGAAATAATCAAGATTAAGAGTCTAATTTTGGGTGATAACCAGTTTTAAAAAAATTTTACTGGTTTTTTTAGCTGAAAAATGCTAAGAAAAATTGCCCTGTATTGTATTTTAATATGGAAGCACAATAGTTTATATTAGATACATATATTTATGAATTACGATCACAGTATTTGTATTTGCCAATATTTTCAAATAATAAGCTTGCGTGCTCTAAACGATTAATTAATTACCAATAACTAATACCTGCAAGGCAGAATAAAAAGTTATTAAGTTTTCTCAATTGCTGAAATGAATGTTTAACCAAATAAAACGAATAAAATCTAGTCAGATTAGTTTTATAACGAGACAAATTGTAAAATTATAGTTTAATTATGTAGGAAATAAGAATGTCAAACATTTGAATATTGGCGTTTTTATTGTTCTAAAAAAGCTGTATCCCACATGTCTGGTTTTCATTTAATATATATATTTTTTTTTGTTTTGGATGAGTACTGACTAGTAATCAATTATTGTTATTGTACTGTAATAATTAAATTAATTTTTAAATATTTATTTAATTTATTTTTTAGACCAATCACATTAACATTTTTCATAATATAACTACTTACTTACATATTCGAGTGTCTTGTGGTAATGCCTTGTAAAATTTAGAATTGATCAAATTAATGAAATTTTATAGCAATATGTTATTTATATACATAGTACATCTCTTACATTAACATTATTGTATTATCGTCATTGTAGTAATATTTATTAATAGAATGTGTTAGGTACCTATATATATGTGTGCGTGAGTGAGCGCGCGTGCGCGTATTTATAATAATTGTAAAGAAACGGTTATTTAAAACATTATTTTATTACAAAAATAATTAATTTGCGAATTAAAAAGTGTCAGTTTAGTATTTTTACATATGTATTATGCTGTGTCACTGCAAATTGCGAACACAAGTTAGGTTTTTAATAGAATCGTGTAAAAAATTACTCTTTAAATTCTGGATTCATAAAATAGGAATTATAATTACTTATAAATGCTTGAATAAAAAGTCAAAATTGAAATAAACAAAAAATTACAATTATTTTATTATTTGTGATTTTTCTATTCAATTTTTTTTCTTCATACCATGCGGAAAGTACGTACTTTCTGATTTGATTTTACAACCGAAAGTATGACATTTATGCACTGTTGTAATCACAGTTGGAATTACTCGCATATCGTCTTCGTCTGTATAGGCGGGCCTAAACAGTTTTGTCATGCGCACTGATACGTAAGACTGCCGTTTCAGGTCACGTGTTGCAGTAGTAGGTAGCCATCTGCTGTTATTACATGGACATTATTAGATCCATGTGTCATTACGTATAACCTCAACATTGCTCACTTGAAAGTAATTAGTCTTTTTATATATTGGTAAAAGCGCGTACTTTCGACCGGGTATGAAAAAAATAGTATACACCACATGAGCAGAAAGCTGAAAGTCCTGCACTGCGCGACATATGATGTCCTCGACTTCGCCTCAGGCATCATGTGCCGCAGTGCAGGAAATTCAACTTTCGGTTCTTGTGTAATATACTATTTATTACAAAATTTCAGTAAATTTGTTTTCCATTGAAACAGTTTCATTGTTAAACTCCTGTTTTTCTGTTTTAATCCATAATACATAAAATGATTGTTGGTTATTATTAATAATTTTTAGCATTGTTTGCAGATATTTTTGGTGAACTATTATTGAAATCACAAACAGTAAATAATTCAAAAATATCTAATTTAACAGACCTTAACTGTAAGCGTCTGTAGTCTATCAAAGGTGTCTATCAATTTCTCCATTTTGAAAACACGTTTTTTACATTATCGCTAGTTAATTTTTATTTTAGTAAATAAGAAGTATAAGATTATATAATCATATCACAAATTGCCTTTTCTAACGCAAGTGCACTTAATACAATTTTATGAATTCATTCATAAAATAACTTGAGCATTCAATGAGTGACTTAAAACGTAGTTTTTTGAAATATGTAGATTGTGTCCTAATTGCAACAATTTGTGTGTATTTTTGATGATCTCTTCTAAATAATATAGCAATTTCAAAATCATTTAATTAACTGACCGCTGTATATGTACTTTTGGCTCATTTTATTACATATCAGTGATCAAAAACAAATTTCTAGTTGTAGTGTTTGACAATCAAAATTAGTTAAAATGCACTTTACTTTGTTATAAAAATACATAATAGGGTCGTCCCGCTTATTACAATTTGATAATTTTGAACAGTGCACATTATTTCTTATACATAAACAAATAATGCAAACCAAGTATTTCGTTTTTATGTCCTTCCTCTTAATTGTAAACAAGAATTTAAAAAATGTATTCACTTTAAACGACTGAGCTTAGGCGCCATATGATGACGTTTAGATCTGAGCCAACAAATCACTTCCGCGCCTAAATAGAGATGTAAGTCCAGCAGTTAAATATCCAAGTAGGCGTTCCAAAGTTGCTCATAGATTTTTATATCAATCTGATTAGGAAAATTTTATTGACACTATTAATGTTAGTGTCTTCACAACACGGAATAAGAAATTTCTTTACTTTCGGCATTTTTAAACGCTTTTTAATAATGTAATAATCACAGGCACCAGAAATACAACAGCTGATTTACTACCTATCTCTCTTTATGTACGAATCAAGTCTAAGGTATCAGCGGGCGTGATTCAATTATGATGTGTTCCGTAGCGGGACAATTCTATGTTTAAAATTACACTTTTAGGAACTATTTTCTTGTAGAAAAAGCTTCCAAAATATTCTCAAAAAAATGGTTTTATTATCTATTTGTAATGTCGATTCCGACCATAAAAAAGCTGGGACGACATTATCGTGTATGTAATTGGTGTTGAATTAATCGTTTTGTTTTTTTTTATTACTACGAAAATTATTTAAACCATGCACTGACTTCACTTCGTAATTTTAATAAAAACGTACTTTTTCAAACTTTTAAAGTTCTACCCTAATAAAATGTTTTAAAACTGAAGAGTTAACTGTGCCGAAAAAGTACGTTTAAATTTCATGATACCTATAAGTATTTCACTATAATATTGTACATATTTTATCTAATGTAATACTAATAAAAATATTATTCGTGTAGCATTTTAAAAAAAGAGTGTGCCGATTAAAAATATGATATCAATACTTGCTGTTTATATTATAATAACTTAACAAACGGTAGATTCAAAAAGATTTTTTGATAGTTGTTTATTTGCTGTTTTGGCAAAACTCATAACATATTGTAAAATAATTAAATGAAATACAAATTTTTGTTTTCACCTAGTCACGTTTTTGTTCAATTTTATTAATAATATTTAAAAAATGGCAACATAAAAAAGCCTTATATATTTTTCTGTCTTACATTATGTAAAATGTATTTAGGTTTGTTATTAATTATTTAAAATTATATTATTTTAATGTAAAATGTTTCTAAAAAGCCTTTATATTTGCTTGAATTTGTTTTTTACTCTCGTTAACATTCAGATGAAGTAAATTGAATTTAAAAAATGTGTGCCATGACAGTATTCAAGCAAATTGAACTTTTTAGAAACAAGTCCCACAAATAACAATACAGCAGAAATACCAAAACTTATTAGAAAAATTGTATTTTTTATTGAAAATGTTTTATTTTGCATTTTTATATTTGTAAATTTTTATTTTGTGTAATTAAATTAATATATTGTGAAATTTCTATCTAGTGTTTTCGTTGAAAAAAAATATGTCAATAATAAAATGTTTACGCTAATAAATATTGTAAATACACTTCATAATTAAGTAGTATTAAAATGTCATGTTAATTGTAATATATCTTTAATTGCCTATCATTCTACTTGTAAATATTTTGTTTTGCTGGGAATAATTTTGTGTATTTTTCTGATTTTAAAAATAAAATTTTCAAACTAATGCAATTTTACCTGCTATGCCATTGTTGTATGAATTCTAAGACTCCTCGACGTTTCATAGTCTCCTGAACAGGTTGCCACTTTTTTGAAAATGTTTATCCTAACTTTAATATTAAAACTCGAATCGCAGTGCCAAAACCCTGCCGACAATATAGTGTATTTGCTAATACAGGCAGTGTGGCTGTCACAAAGCTTTAGGTGTTATTTTAAATTCTTGATTTATTTGGCAGTGAAAGGCTTGTAGTAATTTTTCAAACGGTAAACAGTAGAACACATTTATTTTCAGAGATTTCCAAAAATTACACTAAACACGTAGATACAAAAAAAAATATATACAATATTACAACTAATGCAAGATATCACACAATTAATTGTACTAAATTCTCAATTTTGATGAAGTAATTTCTGAAAAAAAATCAAGAAATTTATTACGTAATTGCTTATACAAATTAAATAATGACAGGAGAGCAGTGGCGTGTAGCTAATAATTAATGAAAAAAAAAATATAATAATGTAACACTATGTTACATGGCTTTATTACGTGAACTTAAGTTTGTTTTTGGACAAAATAAAAAATTTAACACGTAGTACACCCCTTAAAATAATATACCGGGTGTTTTAGAAATCGTGCACCTAATTAGGATCGAAAGAGAAAAATATTCTGAACCCAAAAATCCATGTTTGGAATTTTTTGATAACGTAGTCAATTAGTAATTAATTAATGAAAGTGACCAATCAGGAGCGCGCTACAGAAGAATAAAAAGTCAGTGGGGAGGCAGTAGGGGACGCGGGAGTGAGACGCCAGGGGGGCTTGACAAGACAGATGTGAAAAGTGGAAATCACTGGCGAGCGTTAATTAAGTTATTTTATTCATTAAAAATTATTAGTGTCGTTTAAAAAAAATCGAAACTGGACTCAGACAAAAACTCTGGAAGGCTTTGATACAATAAATTTGTTTATTTAGAAATATTAAAGCATTTTCATATTATAAATCCAACGATCGACATAGATAATTTTTCTCGCAAGCATTGATCAAATTTATTTATTTATTCATAATTATTTGAGCAATCAAAAGAAAAAAGTCTAAATTCAATCGAGTAGATGCTCAAAATGTCGTCCGTTCTCCTGAAGACAGAGCCGGCATCGCTTGAGAAGATTTTCTCGGACAGTTTCTAGCATTTGTGGAGTGACTGTTGTCTGAGCAGCATGGAAATTTTTATTCTTCTGTAGCGCGCTCCTGATTGGTCACTTTCATTAATTAATTACTAATTAACTACATTTATCAAAAAATTCCAAACGGATTTTTGGGCTCAGAATATTTTTCTCTTTCGATCCCAACAATAGGGTGCGCGATTTCTGAGACCCGGTATATAACACCGGTTTCTGATCTTGATATTTTTACGTGTTGCCAACTTAAGCCGACCAAATGTCACTATAGGAAACTTTCAACAAAGAAATAGACTATAGTTTCAAATGTTTTCCCCTCCTTTTAATGTTGGCAATGAATAAATTAGCAGATGACAAATAGCAAATTTTGACATTTTGTAAATGTGTAACTTGCCTTTTGAAATTAGTTTTTAAATTTTAAAATTACATTATTTTATTTGTGCAATATGGCATCAATCCAAGGTATTAAAAATGGTTATGTCAGTTATGTGTGATTTTGTCAGGTAACAAAAAATGTAATTTTTCCTTTGTTTCAGATTCCAATCGTTCAGAGTTATTTGAGGAAGTAAAATTATACAGAAATGCCCGTGAACGTGAAAAGTGCGTAAAAAGTTTATGAATATAATAATATTTATGTTTGCAATTGAACTAATGTTAAAACCTAAACATTCTCACTTCTGTACTTGCGTCTAATCTAATTTTGTAAATTGAGTCCAAAAAATATTTGAACGTCACCAGCTACAAATCTATAAAAGATACAGAAGTAATTGTGTGTTCAGCGTATAATTTTTTTAATCGATTTGCCGGCCTTTAGAAGGACTAGCGACTTTCCTAATGCACGATTCTAATTTTAACAGGTATGATAATATGGCGGATCTGTACGCCGTAGTTAACACATTGCAGCACCTTGAAAAAGCTTATATTCGTGATTGTGTCACTCCGAAAGAATATACGGCCGCGTGTAGCAAATTATTGGTTCAATATCGAGCTGCATTCAAACAAATTCAAGGCGATGACTATCCCACAATCGATAGCTTTGTCAGAAAATTTAGAGTAAGACAATTTGAAGTTAATTTTACTGTGTATATCTATGGCAACAAGGCATAACAACTGGTATCTTTATCAGGGTTGTAAAAAGACGCCATTGTCTTGAGACACCTTCCTGCAACACGGTCGTCTTAAATGCCAAATTTAACGAAAGTCATTCACCAACATATATTTTCAATCTAATACTCAAAACCGTGCGGCTCTTTAAAGAGCCTCCCCGTTTTTACGACTCATTTAGATTTAAAATGTACACTGGTGAATAAATTTCGTGAAAGTCATCGTTCGTGGCGCTCGCGTTGTAAGAAGACACCCCGAGGCATACGTTTAAAAAATTACAAAATATTTAATATGAACTGTTTTGCCTTTTGAGCACATATATTTAATGAATGATGCGAAATTCTGCCTCTAACATATAAATTATATTTTTATTCAGTTGGACTGCCCTGCAGCATTAGAACGTATAAAAGAAGATAGACCTATAACAATCAAAGATGACAAAGGAAATACCAGTAAATGTATTGCAGATATTGTGTCTGTAAGTATTAATAATGTAATTTTATTCCCTTGCTAGCAAAAAAATATATAGTGTAAACTCTATGTAGCGACGCTGAAGGAACTGCGCATTTTCTGGCCTTATAGAAATTTGTCGTTATATGGAGAGAAAGAACATTCAATATTATTTTACTATTATAGTATTATTTAATAATAACGCATAAAATTTACAAACAAACATTCGGTACGTATGATGCCAACAGTCAAGGTAAATACGGGCTAGACAAAAAAGCTACAGTTCTTATCAATTTCGGCAACTTAGATTGTAGCTACAAACCGTAGGTGGTTGCCGAATTATTTGCTTTATAATGACATATGGTCGTTATTTAGAGTGGTTGTATGGACAACAAGGCAAACCAACCAGTCGAGTAATTTCGACGTTTTAGGGAGTTTGCCGTTAAATCGGGTGAGGTTACATGGAGTTTACACTGTATTAGTCAGGTAGTTGCAGTATCACTTTGATAGTAATTACTATTACATAAACATGATTTTTGATACTCTCGGCTGTTGGATCTCTGCAGTGCAAGTTTATTTGAAAAGTATTGCGTGTACTCGTTGAAATGTTGAATCGGTAATGGTTACTCAAAGCAAATGATCCAGTTACTCTCAGTACTCAAAATTAATCATATAGGTGACATCACTAGCACTGATTTGGACCGAATTTAAGCGTCTTAGGGAAATGAAATATTAATATATCCAAATCGATTTTCAGCTTTTTATAACTTTAATGGATAAGCTGCGGTTGGAAATTAAAGCAATGGATCAGTTACACCCGGAATTGAGAGATTTGATGGATACTATGAATCGTCTCAGTATTTTGCCTTCCGATTTTGAAGGAAAACAAAAAGTCTCGGATTGGCTGGCAACATTAAATTCAATGCAAGCTTCAGATGAACTGTCTGATTCGCAAGTCAGGCAGTTGATTTTTGATCTTGAAACTTCATATAACGCTTTTAATAATATTTTACATAATTCTGTTTGATTAATTTTTTGAAGGCCAATGACGGATATATCTTCTTCGCTGCGTGTGGTGATGACACCCTAATCTTTGAACGTCTGTTATAGAATATCCTATATAACTAATTTACAGAGTGATTTAAAAAAAATGTAGCACAATTTGCACAAGTTAGTCTATAGGTCGGAATAAAATAGTTTATAGTACGTGCCATGGATCTAAAAGGCTCAGAAGTTAGATGCAAATGGAGGCTTACGTAGGACAGTCGGTTGAAAAACTACAAACTCGCGCTATATTATTATTTTTAATTTTTCTTTAATCTTAAGGTCTAATTCCTTGCATTTCATTTGGTCGTAAGCTCAATTCCAGAAGTCGGTGCCATTATTTTTATTTTTTACATTTATACCACTTTCACTTCTGTATTGTAAACTACACACTGCTTTTTTGGGAGTTGCGTGAATTTTTAAATCAAAATATTTAATTGACCTATAGACATGTTACACTTTTTAAAATCAGCTTGTAAATTTTCGTATTTTATTATTCCTTTCGTTTTTTAATAAACTGAGTGCCAGTTGAAAATTTAAATAAATTTCGTTAGCACTTTCTGGCACTCAAAATGTAGTTTTTTTTTACATAAATATATGCCTTAGTATTTAAAAAAAAATGTTTGTTTTATTTTTGTTGTAAAAATATACAATATTATATATATTTTTTTCTTTTTAGCTTAATACAATTATATTTATAAATATACAAATTATTTTATTTTACTAAAAATATAAAAGATTCAAATTTGTACTAAAAGAAAATTTTTCTTAAGACTGGGTATAAGAAATGAATCCATAGTTTTACATATATGGCTTTCTTAAATACAGTCTTGATTACATTGACACATTTATGATACGCTATATAAATTTTTTTGGATAATAAAACGGGATTCAGTAGTCCATCTAAGTATTCCGTTACGGCTTGTAGCAATTTTTATTCTTTTCACTACATCACGTAATTCCAAAAACAGGTCTGCAGGCATTTCTAAGCTTTGAATTAGTTTGTTCGACGGCGTTTGTTCAACAAGCTTAATTAAAGGTAAAGGCATGCTTTCAATGAGATTCATGAAAGAAAGTTGCTTAAGTGTCCGTAATGGTTGAGAAATAAAATAGCTAGTTCTTTTGTCTTTAATAACTATATATTTTGAAGCTTGTTTCATTGCCTGCCTTAAAAGAAACTGTTCTTTTGTCAGTGAATTGACGCATATAAAAATATGGTTTTTAAATGTCCGGATTAAAACCTTTGAACGAGGTTGTAACCTTGTCAATGTATAGAAATTACCATTGAAGTCGATCCATATGATGTCAACAATGCAAATAGTTCTATTTTCAAAAAAAACCTCTGCTCTTTCGTTATTAACTTCGGATTTCATTACTAAACTTTCATTTATTGCGGTCATTTTGAGAACTGTTAAAAAAACCTGAAAAACTCATTTTTGTTGTAGATATATTGTACTATACGATATCATAGCCTAAAAATTATATTACATTTAGTGCCAGAAAAATGGACTCACCTATATATTTGACTCTACAATTCAATAGTATATGTACGAATGTTCTACGAACAAATTTCTTAAACGTATTTTATAATTATGGGGCAAATGTCACATATGACAAAAAGAAATCTGTCAACATCCATTCCACGAAGTATTGGTCAGATCGCCGCAATAATTGTTACCAACCGTGGACGAAAAATTACTATAGGCGTTTCTTTGGCGACGTGTTTTGTGGAAATTACAATAATGAATAGCCAAAGTTGAACTGTCAGATTGACAAATAAACAAAAAAAGGTTTAAAATGGCAGTTTGTGTATCTATTATAGGAAAAGATGTACGTTTTTCAATATATATATTTTTTTATTTTACAATCAAGTGATAATTATTGGAGAACTAGAGAAAAAGAATTTTTGAAATAACATTCCTTTAAGGTTAAATACATTTTTTTTTCAGAACTCTCCTAAGTACTTTTCTTGCATAAATCCAGATGAAGAACTTAAATTTCAGTATAAAGTCCACTCTTCGCTTGATATAGTCGAAGAGAAACTTAATACTGTAGCAAAAGCAGGCAGCGATCTACGGGAATTATATCTTGGACAGTTATATTCAACGGAAACACATAAAATGTAAATAATTTAATCGAAATGAAACAGGATGACCACAGACCTAGAAGAATCATGAAATTATTAATTACTAACATTATGAGAACAGGAGAATGTTTGCCGATTAACGAACATGGGCAAAAACGGATAAGCTATGCTTTAAATGCTGAAAGACCTGAAAAAAGTATTTTTCTTGGTATTTGTGGGCATCCTGTGAAAGTACCTACTATTATTTTTATATGTAATTTTCATTTTCTTTTGTAGATTTGGATTTGTCACAAATACAAAAATTAAACTAATAATTGTCGTCGATTCAACTGCTACAGTTAGAGATAACGAAATCAGATCTGTAAGTATTAATATTTCGAATATTTTGTAAGATTTTCAGACGAAACAATGCATTCCTAGAATGTGTATCTATCATTTTGTACCGGCATAAAAACGATTGGACTGATTTTGAAAGAACTTTGCGCACTATCCATTATTACCCAAAATGAAAGTATAGGGTAATTTTTATATGATTACAGTGTGATGAAGGTAGTTCCAGTCAAAGGCGATGAAAAATACTCGCTCTGTATAAGATTATTCAAACAATTAGTTTATAATATTTGTTTGTTTACAGATGTTTAGGAAACTACATACTTTATATACGGACATTGTCTGCAATCCATTTTACTTGCCGGGGTCACATATTGTCTCTAAGTAAGTTATTATTGAAGACTTTTTGTACTTGTGGCCCAGGCTATGCTCTATTAGAATTTCTAGTTTTTGTATTTCTTAGACCGCGGTAAGGTGCAATGATTGATTTTTTTATTTTATTTATAACGTACTATAAAATGAAAATCTATTTTTTCAGGAACTTTGATAAAAACGTGAAAAACATTTTAACAGGTGTGGCGTAAAAGTAAGATTATTAAAATAAACGTATTATTTTTTATTTTTTTAAAATATAAGTAGGTAATGAAATAAAAGTATGTAGTGCATTATTTATAATTTGTACTAAAATATTGTATATTAAATTAGGAATATCATTTAAATTTATTTTAGAAATCAAAACATTTGTTCGATTAATTTTATAACAATAAATACATAAATAAAAGTAAATGTGTTAATTATTATAAATTTAAAATATTTAATGGCCTTATAGTTTTTTCTTTTTTTGGAGAAAATTGGGAAATCTGTCGGGTTTTTTCGAAATACGATATATTTATGGGCAATTACTGAATTCAATGAGCTCACTTGTTGCATCATATTAGTTACCATATAGGACAGCGTTTCCCAAACTTTTTTGACCGCGGCCCGGACAAGGTTTTGAAATTTTTCGCGACTCACCTTATGAAACAACCATTTATTTACAACACAAATTTTATTTTTTAATAGAAATCAAGTTGTTTGCTTATTTCATACACAAAATTTTTTAATTTTTTTCGCGACCCGGCAAATTTTTTCTACGACCCACACCTTGGGAAACGTTGATATAGGAGCTACAGACGTTCAAAGTTTTTGCTAGAAATGCTGCAAGGGGTATTGAATCCTTTTCAAATTCAATGTACTAACAGATGGCAAACTTATTTTTTTTTAATTTAGAATATCATTTTCTATTAGTCTAAAGCTGTCAAAGTGTCTAAGCTGTTGGGAAATAAAAAACCAGGTTACGAAATTTCTTGGAACCCGACTTTTTTTCCCATAACCTTTTTTTTTCAGGAAAAATGGAAATCTCTTGGGTCATTTTCAAATTCGATATGTTTATAGTAAATAACATAGTAAATTCAACGAGCCCATCTGTTAAGCTGTATCACTTATTGTTTTGAAGTTATACCCCTTCGAAAAAAATTTTTTTCTTCTGAAAACTCGGGAAGACATGGGATACGTTTCAAATTTTGTGTACTGTTAGAAAATGACATTCTAAGTTCAGGGAACGTACCTGGAGGTCTGTATCTATTACCATTTCAGAGACAAAGTCATTAAAAAAAATTGTGAAAATTTAAAACAGCTTTAAATGGTGACAGATCGCAAACTTCAGCTTGTTTTTTGAATTTAGAATGTCATTTTAAAAAGTGCTCCTAAAATTTTAATAAAATTAGGCTGATAGGACCGGATTTACAAATTTTATGAAAACATTAGTTTGCTGATAGTTATTTACTGAAAGATGTATTTAAATTGGTGTAGAGATCGATTGATAATAATATCGCAATTAAGAAAAAAAAAATTTATTTTAAGGGGTCAATTTTTTTATTTTGCCCAAAAACCAACTCAAGTTCGCATAATAAAGCCACACTGTCTATTATACATTATATTGTCGGCAAGGCACTGCGATCCGGGTTTTTTTTTCTTCCCCCAGTATAGTACGCGCCATGGATCTGAAAGGTTCGGAAGTAGATGCAAATGGAGGTTTGCGCAGGTACAGTCGGTTGAAAAACTACAAACTCGCGCTGTATTATTATTTTTAATTTTTCTTTAATCTAAAGGTCTAATTCCTTGCATAAAGTCATCCAAAAAATTATGCATCTTGATCAATCAACAATCAAAGAAACAACTTAACAATAGCGTACTGGACTGTGCTTTATAGCAGGAAAGCGACAAGTGACACGACAACCAATCACCGACGAGCGCACGTTCTGTGCCGGTAACTGGGAGATGGTGGGAGTCTTTCTTTCCCACAAAATAACCAGGACAGCTCTAAAATATACATTTGCGACGTTGTTTGTAACTAACTTCAGAATTATTTAGAACCGTGGCGAGTATTATACACATATAAAATTTCGCCAATACCAATAACGCTCCTCCACTTATATACTACGTTAGAAAACCACTGCAGTTAGGAATTTGAAAAGGTACTGTTTTGTAATAAAACACTTAATATTGCTTTTAAATTGATTTATTTTCATCCCAAACAAATTACTATTACTCTTCATACATATCAAATCCAACCACTAACGAGCAAATGAAAGGAGTTAACGAGCAGGGAAGCTAATATTCAAATAAAACGTCATTCTTATATGATTAATACAATTAACAAAACAATATAAATTAATTGTTTCTATGCCAAACGAACACATCATCCGCCAGATTACCAATGTTAAAAGAGACAAGCATTTAAATCTCGATGACAAAACTCGTGTCATTGTTGCACCGAAATGTTGCGGATAATGTGTTACGTATCTGACTCTGTGTGATAAAGGAACGATATCATTATCATTTAATATTCTTAAAAGAAAATTTCTTCCAATTTTCTCATAAAATTTCAGAGATAATGAAGTTTCCTATAACCAATAGCTTTTTTTCGGTTATGTTTGGACATTTAATAAGCGTTTGCAGATTTTTTATTCTTGAAATTTATTAATATGAAACATCATCATTAATAATCATAATTATATTTACACCTGTACATAAAATTAAATTTACAATTCTTAACTTGATATTTTATACACATCGCACGTGAAACGTTCATGTAACAGTTTTTTAAGGAATGTTTCCTGGCCACGCGTTCACATAATCGAACACAGTCCGGACAACTCGGTTCCTTTTTGTACGGGAGGCAACTTGGTCAACTTCCTTCCCTGAAGTCCCGGTTTGAACTTGATCGGTTCTCGCACAGGTTCCTCTCCGGGAGGCGAAGGCCCCGATTCCTTAATGAGCCTTTCTCTCGTCGCATCGGCACTTTCCTTTGGAGCGGGAGCAGCCGTCAAAGGTTTAGAAATGTTTATTTTTATCTTGTTGCTCGGCATACTTGTCGTTAATTGATCTGTCGATTCTAGCTGGACATTTCCATCGATTGAACTGATCACTTCGGTGTGAGTAGTGTCCGTTGTAGTTGAAATCAATTGGCTGCTCATTTCTTCCATAACAAACTCGACTGAAATTTGAAAGAAAAAAAAATTGTAAACACCGAAACAAGAAGTTCTTTATCGCGCTGTTATTAATTCATGAATTATATAGAAACAACATTCATTTATTTTGACATTCTGGAAGGGGCATTAAACATGTTGAAATTTAAATTTAAAAGTCAGTATTATTTTTTACCAAATCAGCTACCAAGTTTTCCTTCTCAACTTCCATATATAAGGCAATGTAAAACATGTTTTTTTTTTAAAGATCCAATAGAACTTGTTAGCTGGAGAGCTGTTATGCATATTTGGGTAGGTATTTGAGGCACTGTGAAAATTTGTGGAATAACTATTTAGTAATATCTGAATACAAAAACACACTTCAAGTTACCCATAGCGCTCGTTCACTCGCACTCATATAAACATATTAATCGCCTGTTAGATAAAATGCCCCAGCGAAATGACCTGTTTTTTTTAATATATCTATTTTTAGTCATCAATATTATTCTGTGTAAATTTCAACGTGTCTCAAATATATCTTAAAACATACAATTTTGCAAACACTTGGCTAAGTTTTAGACCCAATTAAAAGATCTGGCTTTTTTATTTTTCAACTTCTTCAATACTAAATTTCAAAGTTCTAAAAATTTTACCTGGATCAACTGGTTCTGTTTTAACAACGACATTTGGGTCCAAAGCGGGTTCGTCGTCAAATTCAAACGCGTCAACGTCTATTGGTTCCTCTGGAGGTCGTTGTACAATTTGAACGTCGTCGTCATCCTCATCTTCTTCCATAGGCTCCTCCGCTGACGGGTCTTCCGTTTTCACCGGAAGTTCATCACTATCTATTTCTATTTTAACTTCGGACTTGTCTGTATCGTCATCTTTGGAATCCACCAATGTTATGACTTTCATTTCGACATCATCGGGAGTTACATTTTCTATCGCGGATTCATTTGCTGATGAATCGCAGATCGCCGGCTAGAAGTAATAAACATAACATAAATAAAATATTTGCAAAAAACAAACAAAAATATCAGTATGAAGGTTCGTGCACCAAAATTACTTTCACTATGTGAAATTTCAAATGAATTTATCAGAAAGCCTTAGAAGATTTTATTGCAGGTTATATGCACAAATTTTCGTAATTCTAAAACCACTGATTCGATTGACACTAAAATCAATGTCTGATGTCAGTGCGGCAAACATTTTTTGTTAAAATGATTCATATGACATTAGGAAATTATATGTAATGTATTTAAAAAAGATTTACCTTGTAATCTTCGTAGCAAACCGGATGATATAATTTATCATCTATCTTAATTGCCATACGAAGATGCCATTCTTCTTTTTCTTCATTGAAGAACTGGTCAAAATGTTCTCGACATACCTCGCAACGAGGATCTGGTCCTACACTCGACGCTTCTACGCTAGGAACTTCGCCTTCCTCGCCGCCATCTTCTCTGTCAAAAGCACCTAGTTCTTGGGCTGCCGCTTGTTGACTTTCAAACCAATTTTTCTCTGTAAATAAAACATTGAATGTTAAATAAATTTTATTCTCAAATTCAAACTGTGCCTGAAATTAAACTTTTTAAAGAAAATTACGAAATAAGCAAGAACCAGTTGGGAGAAACATTACCTCTTTCCTCTAAATCTTCAATTTCTTCAAACTGTATCCAATCGGAAACGTCGTAGAACCACTTTCGACTGTTGGCCTTGCGTACAGAATGTCTTTCTCGCCGATTCTGTCTGAAATGCCAGTCCAAATGCTGACTGTATTTCATCGTGTGTTCCGGAGGGAATCGCGTACCACATGAGCTGCACTGCATTCCTGAATACAGGGCATTTATGACTGATTGCTGCCGTCTGAAATAAACATAAATTAAGATTATCGATAACAGTTATATTATAATTCAATTCAGAAATTGATTCTAACAGTTTAAAAGTAAACATCAAGTCTGATTATTGATTTTGATATATTCGAATTAATAATAATAATGCAATTAACGTCCATTTCTTGACTCTATATCATAACAGACCACTTCCCGTTATTTTCCACATTTTTAAAACTTCAACTTATGTAATAGCAATGGCCAAATGAAGGATTTATAGGAAATAAGGATAGGGTAGGAAATTTTTGAACTAGAAGTTTGACAGGTAATCGGCCATGACCTCAAATAAGGAACCATCTCGATATTTATCTGAAATTAATTGAGGGAAACCATGGAAAACCTCAACAAGATGGCCGGTACAGGAATTACCGTTTTTCAGCGAGAGGCAATAGTCCCAGCCCCATCTGCCCCCGCCGGGATTCGAACTCGGTACCTCCCGAATGCGAGATTTCATTAGAATATCTTTTCGCTTGTAAATCTTCAAAGACATATCGTTATAATACAAAATTCGCTAAAACTACTTTTTGTTATTCCAATATACGGACGATTCAAAGGATTAACGTTAAAAAAAATTGAAATGTTGTGAAACTTACATTTTAAGAGTTTCTGGTTGTTCAAACTTGACAGGTTTTATGACCATTTCAATAGGAGACTCCGTCTTTGTCTCCTTTACGGGAACATTGACTATGCCCGAAGCGACCAGTTTTTGAAACAGTTCTTCTATATTTACTTTGCTACTATCTATGGTTGTCGAGGGCAGTAATCCCAATGCAGGTGGCTGTTCACTGCTCGATATCTGTTCCGCTATATCGAGGCCTGGAATAGTTTGTTTAGGCAGTGTCGAAACTGCAGACTGTGGTTCTGAAACGGCGGCCTGCGGCTCTACCCTGTAACCTCCAGAATTTATGTTCGATGAAGGAGCCATTGACGAAGGCATCACGCTGGACAAGATGTCCCAACCTACAAAAAAAACAAAAAAATATTGAAACAATATCCAAATACGCAATAAGCACTATTTAAATAGTCAACATCTCAGTTTTGTCAATGAGTTTCGTAAATAAATAAACATACCGAAATTGCTTTGTTGTACAGGCGGTATAAACATGACGGAACGAGCAGGCGAGTTCCCTCTATTCGGAGATCCGTTTTCCGCAGCGTCTGAGCCCGTGTTGAGTCTCTTCTTGCCAAGCATTGGAAGCGCAGGCTCGTTCGTATCAACTGGCTCGACGCGCGTAGGCAACACGATCGCCTCATTCTCTTTTTCCGGTTCCATTATTTGCGACGATTCCTCTTTGATCTTCTCCCCTTCCATGTCTTTGATATCAACGTAACCCGGCCTGAAGCCTTGCGGCAGCGTTGAAAATCTTATGAAGTGTTTTTTATCGTTGACGTATATCGGTTTAGGCAGGCCGCCAAACTCCACTCTAAATGGAATCTCGTTTATCAACACTGTTCTGAGAGCGTCGACAAACCTGAGTGTATGAACTTTGCCTTCAATGTCAAATTTCTGCGGTTTAGCATCTAAGAACACAGGAACCATCGTGCACGCGTCGATTATGAGATTAATTCTTCCAATCACCAAGTCTGTGCGTCTCGCAATACCAATCTGAAAAACAAAAATTAATTTATATTAAGTTATATTCGATTTGTTCTAAGAAAAAAAACAGTCAAATGATTTAAGGTAGTTGTCGTGGTTAAGGCACACCATCAGAAAATTCTTAATTTTTGCATACTTATTAAGGACACGATAATACAATTACCCTGAAAATTTGAAGTTGATCGACCGTATATAAATCTCTTTCAATGCATTTGTTGAGTTTAAAAAAAATAAGAAAACATTTTTGACCGTCTAATTATTTATAAATAACGGTTTAAAGTTCAACAATTTATAGAAAAGTATACATGCATATGAATACTGTATGGGTTACGTTTCCACGGGTACAGTCTTGCGTACAAATTATGGATCACTTAGCTACAAGATAGTATACTTTTGTGGCGCGTATAATCTATAACTTTTTGACAATATTGTACCACGACAACTACCTTAAGTATTTTTTTGCATTAGTTTGGAATTTGTCTAGAGTAAGAAATAGTTCATTTTAACAATAACCTTCACAAATAAATGTAATATACCAAAGCAAAAATTGCCACGAAACCTTACCTTGACTTGAGGAGGAGGTCCATCAAGTTTTACTATCGTTAATTTTCCACCAATTTCTATTCCGACTCCGGGACCCCCAAAGAAACATTCGTACCAACGATCTTCCACGTAGAGTTCACGACTCGGAGCTCCTAACCTTATTCTGACCGGTGTTTCGTCGACCATGACCTCTTGGTAAGGTTCGTTAAAAGAAAGTACAAACGATTCCTTATCGTCGAACGAAATACGTCTAGAACCTGCCTGGAACGATATTTCTCGAGGATCGTCCCAGGCCATGAAAACTACAGCCGTCTCTCCATAGTATCTGATCTCCCGTCCAATTCCATCGATGTTAATTGTGCGCATTGTATCGTTATTAATATAATCGAGCACTAGCCGATCTGCGTCCGGCAATTCTCTAGTCGTATGAGACTCAATGGGTGGAGGGGACTCGTTGCGAGTGCCGTACAACGATACTGCAAACGGCATCGACACATAGCCGCTAACTTGTTGATTTGAATGTTGATTCAACAGTCCGGCGTTCACCGATGGTTTCCAAGGGCCACTGAATCCTTGCACCCACGCCGGTCTCTTATTTCTGTCCCAAGGCCGAACCGGACCACCCGGTGGTATGTTCAGATCGCCCCATCTGCCGCCGTTCATTTGTTTAAAGCCCTTATTAGGTCCGGCTTGCGAGAACCTCGAATCGCGACAACGAATTCGCGATTCTGCTTTTGAAATAAATCTCTTTGGTGGCTGCTCTTGAAGATTCTGCATTGAAGTTTCTACTGCGTCGAGTGATGGCATGTTGGGATCTCTAGCACGACCTGGCACTCTGTCGTCTTTGTCCTTGAATCTGGTTCCGTGTTTTCTTTTCGGTTTTCGTAAAGGCTTCGGTCTCGGCTGGTCCTCACTTTCGCTGTGACTGAAGTCGGCGCTGAGCTCGTCGTCACTTATTGGAGTCAGACTCGTATTCGAATCTGTACGATCGCTCTTGGCGTCGTCGGATTCCTTTCTCTGCGCTTCTCGTAACTTTTGCGTCTCTATTATCTGTATCACTTGTTTCATTAAAATATTGTACTGCGCAGACGATATATGCCCCCTGTTGTGTTGCTCTTCAGCTTGAGATAAAATTATCTTTATGTTCTCCTGATCGGCGATGTCACTTGACACTTTTGGCTGTCTCAAATCCACGTCGTTCTTCGGAGAGTCTAATGACAAAGTTCTCTTTCTCTCAGTAGGATCCTCTGAAATCACAAAAGATAATGCTACGTTGTGGCCGACACTGGACTTTATATACAGGTATCAAAAGATAATACTTTACTTAGTAGGAGGTACATAGATCTTTTCATTATGTCAATGGGAAGTAATCCGGCCGAGAATTGACTTACAATATACCTGTGTTAAGCAGGTATTAAAAGATAACGTTTTATTAATTAGGAGGTAAATTAAATTAAATAAACCTTTTCATTATATCGACCCGGCCAAGTTTTGACTTAGAATATACCTGGCAGGCAGGTATCTTTATTTTTCAGTAATAATTTCTCATGTGAAAATTTCTCAAACCAAAAATTGCTCATGGCAAAAATTTCAGAAACATTAAAGATAAATTCTCAATATTATTCACGTCCATTATAATTAATAAGTTTTTTTTGTTATTTAACAGGAAATTGGACAATTCAATTTTAATATAGTAAACTAAATTAAAAAATTTTTGCGACGTTTCGTTTTAACTTCTTCGGGCAAAACTGAAATGATTAAAAATACAAATTAGTTAATGAAATAATTACGATTTTTTTTTTAATAGAATTGAAATAATACCTTTATCTAGTTAACCATAACTAATAAAATTTAGATATTTAACAATACATATATTTAATTAAATAGAAATCAAATAGTAAATATTTAAACGAAATGAAATTATGTAATTGTTAAATATCTAAATTTTATTAAAGTTATGGTTAACTAGATAAAGGGATTATTTCAATTCTATTAAAAAAAAAATCGTAATTATTTCATTAACTAATTTGTATTTTTAATCATTTCAGTTTTGCACGAAGAAGTTAAAACGAATTAACGAAACGTCGCAAAAATATTTTAATTTAGTTTACTATATTAAAATTGAATTGTCCAACTTCCTGTTAAATAATAAAAAAAAACTTATTAAAGATAAAATTTATTGTTGTACTTATAAAATTTTACAAAAATGTTACAATAGTTTGATTCTGGTTCCTACTATTTACCCAGTGTAATAAGTTTAATGTTAAATTTGCTTTTGTATATATGGTTATATGTATTATCATATTTTTATTTGGAATGTAGGAAAAAGTTTAAAAAACCCTATTCCGCTTCATTTGTTAATTTCTCACTCACAGGCTCACATATTAGGGGCGTTATTACACTGTATATGTATTTATTTACTGAACTATTTCAAAAATGAAAGCAAGCATTATACAAGAAATAATAAATATCATTATTTAAGTTTTATTATTTGAGTTTAGTGTTTTGCTGATGATGGGAGCTTAGCTCTCGAAATGTACATCCACTGAATAAATCTGTTGTGGTAAGAAGTAACTATTCTTTTATTTTTATTGTTCCAACCACAGTGCTCTTAATATTTATATTTAATTAATTAATTAAACAATATACGAATATGTTAATTCTGCAATGCTTCAGAACGAGCTATATATCCATATGATAACATAGGTTGGCTATAGCTCCTATATCTGCCTTCGAATTACATATTGTACTAAGGTGGATTAATGATTTAATAATAATCAAAAATGGAAATTTACTTGATTCATTCATACTCTCGCTACTGTGATGATTCTTGTCTAGCGATACCTAGCGGAATAATCAGCTCTCACATGTAGTGAATTTAATGTTACAATTGCTTTATTAAGATGAATTAACTGTTAAGAGATCGCACCGTAGAGTAACTGATTAACTCATTCCGCCGCGAAAATTATAGTAATAATAGCTAACGTTATCTATAATAGTTAAGAAACATTCAATGTTACAATACTATAAAATTGATTTGCTGGGAAAAAGGACTTTTTAAATAAACACTTATAAAATTGTTTACTTAAAAAGTCCTTTTTAATTAATATAAAATTGATTTGTCGAGAAAAAGGACTTTTTAAATAAACACTTATAAAATTGTTTACTTAAAAAGTCCTTTTTCTCGACAAATCAATTTTATATTAATTACCAAGGACTAAAAAGAAAAAAGTTACAATATTATATTAGAAAAAAATATTTTTCAAACATTTGTCACCGTCGGGACTCAAACCCGAATCTTTCCACTTACTAAAGACTACCTGAAAATTTCATTAGAATTGGCCTAGCCGTTTTGGAGTTCATAAATAACATATATACAAGAAATGTTGATCCTATTCTTTTTAAAATCATCCAAGGAATCATACACTAATAGGGTAGTTGTCGTGGTTAAGGCACACCGTCAGACAATTCTTAATTTTTGTATACTTATTAAGGACATGATAATACAATTACCCTGAAAATCTGAAGTCGATCGACCATATATAATCCGAGATAAATTCAATTAAAAATTGGATAATTAATATTGATTATATAGGATCTCTGTAGTTCTGAACCAGTTTCTTATTTATAAAAAAAGAACTAACTGCCAGAAACTTTCCGAAAACTGACAGTCTTTCAATGCATTTGTTATGAGTCTAAAAAAAATAAGAAAAAATTTTTGACCGTCTAATTATTTATAAATAACGGTTTAAAGTTCAACAATTTATAGAAAAGTATACTGTAGGGGTTACGTTTCCATGGGTACAGTCTTGCGTACAAATTATGAATCACTTAGCTACAAGCTAGTATACTTTTGTGGTGCGTATAATCTATAACTTTTTGACAATATTGTACCACGACAAGTACCTTAAATATCGGCAGTCAATTAATAAACAGTCTATATGAAAGGCGATGTATGTATGTTATTTATGAACTTTAAAACGGCTGGACCAATTCTAATGAAATTTTCAGGTAGTCTTTAGATTAGCTCAGCGGGTGATCATGTAAAGTTTGGCAGCGGTCGGAGTCACAGATTTTTTTTGGTATTTTAACAATTTTTAATTCGCACAAATTCAATACACGTTTCTAGGCAACTTATGTAATCGTCCAATATTAATTTTGACGAATTTGTCGTATATTTTCATTTGATGCATGTTTAAATCAACACCGGGAAAATATGCCTATTATTCTCTAAGAAAGTTCACTACATCATAATAATTAACAGGTAATCTACAAATCCGGGCGAAAAATATCACAGAATAAACTACTTATTTATATATTTAATTGCATCCCGGCAAAGCGGGATCGGGTCGCTAGTTAATTATAATATGATGTCAATTTTTTTTTATCATACAAAATAATAATTTATTTGACAAAATGCTTGGAAAAGGAAATTATTTAACGCGGAAAAAAACTGGCAGTGGTCAATTGTTGTGACGAATTAAGAAGAAACATAAATGTCATTTTCGGTATGGACTCATTCTATTACAAAAACAGTAATTGAATATACATTTTGTGAATAAAATTATGTTAATTGATAGTCCTGTGATGTGAGGAAATTAATATATTAAACCAATTCCACTGCCCTGAATGTCATCTAAATTGAAATGAAAACCAATACGCGCAAGAGACTGAATAAGTATTTTGTACATTTTTTTAGTTGTTTTATGGGTATATAAAATAATTTTACAATAAAAAATTTACGTATTATTATACTCTAAAAAAAGTCAGCCTTGAAGAAGTAAATTTGAACTGCCTTTCTGATAACTTCAAAATAGTTATTTCATAAAACAACAAAGTAGGTTATACTAGCAACATCGGATGGAACTTCTTAAAAGCTATAGTG
The DNA here is from genome assembly GCA_034508555.1 of Venustoraphidia nigricollis. Classification (NCBI taxonomy): domain Eukaryota; kingdom Metazoa; phylum Arthropoda; class Insecta; order Raphidioptera; family Raphidiidae; genus Venustoraphidia; species Venustoraphidia nigricollis. The sequence continues at coordinate 690,788 of JAVRKA010000065.1, read as the reverse complement.
TTATTAACAACTTTTAACAATTAAATAACATCTATACTTGTATTTTTTTTTAAATTATGGAATCAACAGTATTTTATTTTATCAATCTTTAAAGAAAATGTGAATACCAACTGAGTATTTGAATTAAAACAAAACTACTAAATTTTGTATGTTTTAAATAATATATCGTAAATAATATTGAAGAACGAAAAGAAAACAAATTTTTAAGCCGTAGGTAATTAATAACAAATTAACTAAAATGTATAAAACTTCATAAGATACCACGTGACTACAAAATGTACCAGGAATGTTTGTGACCTCAAAATGATAAAACTTGTGTATCAGGTAAAAAGACCAATCTGTACGTTTCAACACAATTATTTTCACCTGATTTATTATTTCAAGACCTGATTTTTCCCAATAAAACTTGTGTATGTTTTTATCAAAGTAAGCATGACAACCAGGGCCATAAAAATATTTTGACGTCACAGAGGTTTTTGGCGCGTTATCGGATCTTCAAAAAACCCAATTATCGCGATCACGCCAAAGAAGTATAACTTCTGTCGCGCGTAGATAAGTACACACACCATTTTTCCCCCATTAAGGTAGTACTCTCGCGACAGTCGTAGTAAAAAGTTTATACTAGAGTGTAAAGTACATGTAATTTTTGCAGTTTCTGTACTAATTTTAGCCAATCCCGAGCGAGAAATCTGGCAACATTGTCGGAGCGTTGAAATATTTTATAGTACACTGTAAAAACTGAGAAGGCCGATTACTTGGATAATCGCTGGTCCATATATAAACACCAAATTTGTTAAATTTCACAGCGAAAGTCCAAGTTTTTATACAGTTCTCCTTGTAAAAATAAATGATACTGAAAAATTAGCTAGAAAATTAAGGGAATTTTACTTTAATTTTCAATGTAATTTTACACCCATTTTTTACAGTGTATGTTGTACTTATACTATGGTATATCGTACTATAAGCAGCCTAACCTTTACCGGGACATGTGTTTATTTATTTATCTACAAAAACTGATTCAAAAATATTATTGATATGTCTGAAAAAGTAAATTATAAAGGACGATTTATTACAAAAAAAAGTTCGTAATTTTTAAATAGATAAAATTAGTACCTATGTTGGTACCTTATATAAATTATGCTTTTTAAAATTTCCAGCGCATGCGCACCTTATACTTGTTTCGCGGGTTAGATCGTTTAGATAGTTTATCGTATAACCTTTCCTCTGCTGAAATCCGGTAAATTTTCCGTTATTATTTATTAAATATCTCTGAAACTATGTTGTAAGTGTTAATGAGACTATTTTTAAAAAATTGTTGTAGTTAACGTTACTTTAGATTTTTAAAAAGGTCCTAAGAAAAATTTCTGAGATACAAAAATATGTCGGTAAATTTTTCAATACCCCGTATATCGTAATGTATAAGAGCCTCAAAAACTCGAACTTTGGAATTTGATATTTCTGAAACTGTGTTGTTCAAAAATATCATTCTGCGCCAATCGATACAGAATTACATAAACATTATTCTGGCTTAATTTCAAACAAATCCTAAAAAAACGGGTCTGGCGAGGGTACTACCTTAACTTGAACATTTTTATTTTCAATAATTGTATATCAACATATAATCCTCTTCAAAAAACATGCAAACTATAATTAAAATCAGTCTTACCTGGTAATTTACCATACAACAAAGGGCGCCCTAGTCGATCTTTGTTTGTGGCGTTGGCCAATTTCGCTCTGACACTCGCCAAGTGCGCAGCGCCCGGCGATGCATTCGCAGCTGTAGGCGACTGCGTTTCTTTTACCTTAGCCCAGCCGTTCTCCTTGTCTGTTACAGAAGTTGTCGGAGATGATATGATGGGCGGTGGTGGAGTCGGAGGTTGCACCGGTGGCAAAGTGCGTAAGTCGACGTCCTCGCTACCAAATAATCTGCACAAAACACACATTGACCGATTAATGTTACAAGCTTGCCTGATTCATAAAATAAACTTTTAAAAAATAGAAGAAAAAAAACCAACATGCACTTTCACGACTTACCGGCGTGAAATGAAACACAATCATGTCCGTTCTGTTTTTCTGTCGTTTAACAGACAAACACAACAAACAACCGCATATAAATGGAACTATGTTTTATACTTACACGTCCATAAGTTCGGTTTTACTTTTCTTTGAAGTTGGCTGGTCGAAATTTTCAGTGGACGGTCGCTTTTTGCCAACGACGGCAGGGAATTGTCGTAGGTCAACGTCTTTGCTCGTCGTCGCTACATCTACCTGGATCTCTGCAAGGAATTCTAATAGATTAGTCAAACGAACTTTACACAACCAATGTTCTTCTTTGACGGCCGTCAGAGAAACAGAGCAAACGAACCGATGTTCTCGTCTGTTGCCCAAACGTCCGATCCAATTTCCGCGCGATTATACGACAGCCGTCGTAACGCGAGCAGAATCCGACCAGAAGAAAGAATCCGTACGATTTCAGTTGTTTTTCTCGCCCACATAGCAATGCACTTGCTACACTAGTATTATTACTTAGAAATATAAACGGACATCTTTGTACAACCGTTTTTTATCAGATTCTATTCACAACTTAGTACATAATATTACTTGATAAACAGTAAAACACAATCATGGTACTGTATAAACCGTATATATTTATATATACATAATCTAAATTCAGTACAATCACAATAGATATTAATAGTATACCACCGATCACCGAACATATATACATCAATATACTCAAATCTACAAACAACTCAAAGGTTTTTCGGTACGATCGAAGCTCGTGGCTCCGATTGCAGTTTGAGCTACAAAATATGCTCGACAATTCGATATTTATTTTCGTCAAACTGTACAATCATTTCATTAAATGCAAACTGACACTACTGAAAAAATAAAAATTCTTTAGCCATCGAGTTAAAATTATTGTTTATTTGGTGCAAAAAATCACAGAGACATGAGATTTTTAAGAGCTGACAAAGATCAGCGAGCAGCTACCCGTCCAAAGGTAGTAGTTTAGAAAAAATATTTTTATAATTTCTATATCGACCATCACAAAGACTGTTGCAAACAAACCAATCCCGTTTATGAAATTTTAAGATTTCACCCAACCTTCGATTTTCATGGTGGATTGGTTTTGGAAAAGATCGTGTAAATTGAAATTGTGCAAACGAGACGAATTTTTATCTGAAAAATGACGTACAGTGTAAACTCTATGTAACGTCCAATTTTTAGAACACATTACTGTTTTTTTTTTTGTTAAATGAAATGAAATATTAAGTGTAGGGATGCCAATGCAATATTTGAACGATCTATATTGGTATGTATTACGTTCGGACATTTCGTCCGTCGTAAATATGGAATATGTGTTATCTCATGTAATATATTAATATAAATTTATAAAGAAATGTTTTATAAGTAATTACTTGTATTAAAATAATATTTATCTCCAATTTTCCTTTTTTAGTTACCATGACTATATGATACAAGCTAAAGTTAAGCGTCTATAATTCACAATGCGGCGTAGACATTACCTCTAAAGAAATAATAATTTATTTTTGTAGAGAATTGTTTTTTATTTGTATAGACGTTCTCATATTATTTTTTTCTTACTTTAAATTGTTGCCGATACTGCTTAATGGGCAGATACCAATACAGTTGGACTCGTCTATTTCAACATCACCAATTTTCAACCGATTTTACTCACGTATTTTCAAGTTTCTAGTTCCTATTTCTCACTCGAAATGTCTCCTCTTATGCTGTTCAGCCATTGCAAAATTATGTTTGACAATGGTTAACTTCAAATTAATGAAGGTATTTTCTGACTGGTCTACGACTGCGACGAAGTGAGAATGAAGGAGTAATTGAAAATACCGTAGTTGAAAATACTCAAGGTTATTAGATACAGAGGTGACCACGTTCCGTTGGATAGTAATGGGGGGAGGGGGGGGGGGGTGACCGGATCCAGTGGACTGGCAATAGGGTTGTTAACTATTTAAATAAAAACATAATTTTAACGTTAAGTGGTAGTTTCTGTGATAGAAATACTAAAAAACACAATATTTTTCTTTATTTTTAAGGAATTTAATTAATTAATATTTAATAAATAAAACGTAATTAAATCACTCTCAAGTCACGTGATAACGAATACCAATCAGAGTGCATGACGTCACTGGCTCATCAACATCATCAGCCGCTGTCATAGAGAACGACGCTGTTCACGCTGTCAAAAGACTTCGTTGGTTGTTAATATTTAGAGTGTAATTTATCCGAACATTTCCATGACCACAATTACGAAAAAACCTATCACTTCATCAGTTTAGCAGCGTTTATGAGCCTACGACGTCACGGCAGTCATGTGACAAGTATTGACGTTTTGAAGCGTTTGAAACGGAATTTAAAATACATATTTTTTAAAGCGTGAGTCGTATTTAAAAAAATATAATAAATATTTGTGGTTATATTAGGTACTTATGCACTATTTAAAACACTTTCCCAAAAATAGTCAACATCCCTATTGATATTGCGTGGTTGATGAAAATATTGAACGCTCTTCCAACTAACGTAATTCATTAACGAGGTATCCTGTGTATCTTATCACCTGGCATTCTACCATAGGTACTCAGTATTGTGGCCGAAATCGATATTGTACATATTGGTATCACTCAATCCCTGAATATATACTGCGCGTCAAATAAGCATAAGTGTAAATTTTGCTAACAAAATGTATGAAAAATTATTTAAAAATGACCGTGACGTCGACACGATTTTAAATGACAGTTTACGTCATTAAAATATATGTCCATCGTAAATATATGCCTAAAAGAGATTAATGGGAACTTGGAAACATGGATTAAATAAAACTCAGTTAATTTTTTTATTCGCTGCGTTTTGTCTATTTTCTAGATTTCATCAGGCTCTATGAGTAACCACATGATTTAATTATACAATTTATACAAAATTATAATGCCACTTACATATTAGCTAGTCGATCACGTCGCTTACTTAATGTCGTAAGATAAATTAAAAAAATCGGATTAATCCTAAGATGTTTGCAAAAAACCGGATTCCAATTACTTCGATTTTTTCAATTATCCTATGACATATATAAAAAAAATTTTGAACTGACAGCTGCGTATTTTATTGTCTGCTAAAAAGACATTTTCTAGTGTGATTATTTTAAAATTGTAATTTTTTTTATATTTATTTATGTTATCGCTATAAATGAATAATGACTATATTGTATTATTGACAAATTCGTGTTATGATTTAAGGTAATTAATTAAGTTACATTATAATAATTAATTCATGTGGTTATTATTCAGAGTCTGGCGAAGTCTAGAAAACAGACGAACCGTAGTGAATTAAAAAATTGACTAAGTTTTTTAATCCATGGTCCAAGTTCCCATTAATCTCTATTATATTTTTTGAAGTTTTTGTTTTCTCACTTTTTCACAAAACGATCGTTAATAGTAATCTAATAGCAATTTATCTTCCACCTTTGGACAGTAACTGGCATGCGCTCTCTTTACCCTAAAGTAAGACTGACCATAATTCTTTGAGGCCAAAACGGGACCGAGATAAGGAATGTTGTTTGGGAATGAAAATGGTCAAGGTCTACGACACAGATTGTCGGCCGCTTTCATTCTTGGCTGCAATCACTGTCAGACTACTGCTAGCTACACGAAGGCAGTCATTATTGTACGTTGCAAAGTCTGATAATATTTAATTGCACCCACTTTTAAAAACATAATAAAAATATAATTTTTACTGTGGAACATAAAAAACTGTCCTGTTGAAAACAAGACGTACGGTCAATTTGTCAAGCCAGAATTCCACAAATGGTGTACTTGAAAAATGCACAAATAATTGTGCATTGTACAACGAAAGGCCACAAGTAAATAATTATGAAACCGTTCCCATGATCACACTTAAATATTTGTTAGAAAATATTGTCAGTAATAATAGAAATCTGGATCACGGTTAATTGGAATATGAATGTTGTTAATTGTTTATAAATATTTTTCAGAGCTTGATAAAGTCTTAAGAATAAAGACGAAACGTTGCCAATTAATGAATGTTTAAATTGATTTGACCACATTATTCCAATTACCCGTGATTCTGATTTTTATTATTTATATATCTGGAATTGAACTTTGAAGATGAATTGTCAGAAAATCGATAGCGATCGAAAGGAAAAAGAAGTTTATCTGTCATACAAATACTTGCCCTCCTGCAATGGGGTTGTTACACATTTTTGAAGTTTAACTTCTTTAGCGACGTATCTGTTTGAAAAAAGTAAGAAATCGACGGGAAGTAGAACTAACAAATAAAGGGGAAGTTAGCTTGTCTCCTAAATTGCATGAAACTGACAAGGACAGAAGTTTATAGTGTGATGCATTTTGATTCGCGAAATGGTAAGACAAGGATGAACGGCTTGAATCTGACGTTCAAAACTACGAACAATTGAAGTACAAAACAATTTCTGTGATTTGACGTACAAACGGTCAGAAATCATAATATATATTTCATGTAAATTCAGAAAGGAAAATATTAAATATCATATTCGCTATTTTCAGATATCAGAACAATTTTCGGATTTAACGTCACATAATGTGAGGTTATAATGTTGATATACTAGACAATAGGGTATATGCATGTAACTTAATAGTTAGTTGAAATATTATTTTTTGTAATATTTATTGCAATTGATTAAACTCCAAATAGTTTTTTTTTAATGTTTGCTAAGTAATAAAAAAATGCAAAATATGCTGGGTATTCTTTCACTACAATCAATACTTTGTTTAAACAAGATGTTTGACATAGACTGACGTCAGGCGCGTTTGAATAACCAAAATATCTTGCCCAAAGAGAATATTTATTTTTCAATTCAATAAGAGTGCTTTCATGATGATTTCCCGTGTGTGATAACTTTTAATATGAAAGTAATTGATTTAAACTATTTCCAAAAATTGTGCATATACCCTATTCATATTAAAAATATTTTTCTGTAGATTGTAGTATGTAAATAAAACTATGGTATGAATGTGACGATCTGTCAATGTGACGATTTTCACATGATATAAACATCAAAGGGCCCTCTTTAAATGTGTAATAATTTATATATGTGTAATAATTTAAATGTGTAGTAATTAAAATATTAAAAACTAAAGAAGTCAAACTTCTTATTTGAGCTTATGAGGGTGAGACTCATTATAATTTTTTTTAAGGTTTTGAATTTATGTCACAAGTACGTTTTAAAACAATTTTTAAAGAATTTTTCGGAAGCTTCTTCTACAATAAAACAAATTTTAACATAATTTGACACACGAAATTTCAGCCAGCTTGCAACAGGCTGACTACTGTTATCCGGCTCTTTGATCTATTGCGTTGAACGCAAACCTTTGACCATACATCTTCACAGTATCCTCAAGCTTGACCGTGCCAACATAATTTTTAACATGAGCTGCTCGAAACGTTGCCGCGAGCTAATAGGCAAACAACTGATCAATGTGTACTAATATGTTATTGACTCTATTAGACTAGATATGGCTTGGGCAGTTCATGAGTATATAGTCAAAGAAGTACAGGTCAGCAAGTTAGGTTTCCATGCAAAAGTTTCAGAAACAGTAGTTACAATATGAACGCGCTATAACTGGCTTAAGTCGTCAGATTTCGACTTAAGCGCAGAGTTTAAAACGAAGAATGTTAGAACGAAAAAGTTGGTTTACACATTATTTGTTTAATATAGTAAATAGTACATCAGTCGTGGAACTCTAGCTTAGGTAGAAAATGCAATAAACGTTCTGACTTGTCAATAACTAATTGTCCCTCGCTACCAAACGTAAATTAAATTTTAGCTAAGCAGTAGGTATATACTCTACAAATATTAAAATTAACGATTTCAACGCAACATTAATATCAAAATTTGTGTTTTCGTCGCAAAGACTGTATTCTTATCGCAATTGATCAAATCTTGACTCAATTCCGAAACGTTATATTACGAGTCAGTTTAGTTTGAAACTGCATCCGTTTCGATAGAATTTACAGCGCCACTCTACTGTGTGGCATTTTTTTTGAAAATACCCCAAAAGTATTAACGTTGAACGTTTCAGTCTCAAGGATAAAAGCTTTTACATGACTTAAGTGTCAGATCAAACCCAGTAAAATGATGAAATTGAAAAACAAAATTTCTTATAACACAAAACTGAAACGTGACTGAATATAAATTGATTTTTAAGTATTATTAATAGTTTAACTTGTTTAGAAGTTTTATTAAAAGAAATGAACTGCTTGAAAACAAGACGGCGTCTTAAATACTCCTTCTTTCCGTGTTCAGCAAACCTGACAAAATCAGTGATAAATGCCATATCGAATATTCTACACATTATATTGAAGACACTGATAATTGTGTCGGTTGGAAATAATGCAATTTGTGTCAAGTTACTGCTAAATGATAAACTAAACAATGGAAATCGAGCAATTCCATAGTAAATTCCATCTTACTTTGATTGTCGGCTCGTTCCACAATTTCGTCCCGAATGTTGGGCGTCTGAACGCAAGGCACTTCGGCGGTGGGCGGTGCAGGAACCACGCGTAAATCGACGTCCTCCTTAGCTCTTTCCGGCGCAGGCGATTCCGTCCGATTTCTCCTCATGTAATTCCGGCTTTTGGTCGAACCTTTCAATTCCTTGAAGCCTTTCTCTTCGACTTTCGGCTGTTCGGGAGGCGGAGACGGTTCCAAAACAATGTCCGATTCTAGCGGATCATATTTTTGAACCGGTTTAGTCGTCGAGCTCAAAGAAGGCTTCGCTCGTTTGTCCGGACTCCGCTTGTCCGGCTTCTGAGGCGAAGACGACGAGTGACGCTCTTTCTTTTTAGCTTTTGTGGGAGAGGAAGAAGAGGAACGGTTCAGTTTGGACTGTTCTCGAGTCGGTTTAGTCTTGCCGTCGGGGGCGACAGCGCGATCCGTATTTACTCGAGGCGCGCCGCCTAAAGTTTCCGCGGAATTCTTGTCGGAACGCGGTTTACGGATCGCACAGGTGGCGCCCGATTTAGCTTGTTTGGATTGGTGAGGTTCTCGGCGAGACTTGTTCAGCAAACGAGGATCTTTTGTGACGGTTAATTTATTGTTAACAATTTTATTGTTAGAACAATCTGTAGAGTTATTAATAGGTTTTTGTTTGTTATTATTTACACATTCTACGTTGTTAGTATTCTGCTGAGACGTGTTGTTGATGCCTCCGACTTTGTTCGAAGTCGTTTTGACAAGTCTCGGATCTCGCGGGGCAGGTCTGACAGCATTGACCAAAGCACTGCTTGCTGGGGATATTCTAGCAGCCGGTTTTGTCCCTGCAGCATTCTGTATCGTCTGAAATAAAAATAGTTTTTCTTTTTAATTCTAACGGCACATTTTAATTTTTATTCAAACGTTAAATTTCAATTTTATTATATTTCCAATATAAATCCCGCCCTAAAAGTTGCCAGAAACCAACGCGAAATTTAAACTCCACAAAATTTGGCCCACACATTGGAATCCATCACCGCACGAAACTTACTCAAAATGGGCATAATTGGACCATTTTAAGGGATGTACGTAGGGGTTGAAACATTTTTTGGGCTCCAAAAATACCGAAAAGATTCTTGAAATTGATTAAAAAATTTAACCTTTCAGTGTCAATTAAAAGATCTCCCTAAAATTTTAATAAAATCAGCTCGACAGGATCGGATTTATAAATTTTATGAAAACGTTTGCGGATAGAGAATTATATTTATTGAAGGCTGTAGGTATATAATTTTGTGAGATTGATAATAAATTGATAAAACAGACACGAAATATTGATATTACGAGAAAATATCATTTTAAGGGGTTTAAGAGGTTAACTTTTTTATTTTCTCCAAAAACAAACAAATTCATGTAAAAAAGTCACACTGCCTGTATTAACAAATATTAATACCCCATACTGTCGGCAGAGTTTTGGCACTGCGACCCTGGGTTTTTTTTGTGTTACACGCAAAATGGAACACTTATAGCAGCGCTTCGGTGTTCGTCCATCTGTTACGGACTATTTTATCACAAACTATCTACACTAATATTAAAAAGAGGAAAGATTTGTGTGCATGTAATGAATAAACTCAAAAACTTCTGTGCCGATTTAAAACATTCTTTCACCATTAGAAAGCTACATTCACTCTGGTATACGGTGATACCGGGTGTTTTTAGATTATATAAAACGCGTTACGAAAAACGTCTTATACGAAAGGGACCTCGTTCCAAACGCGTGTCCCGCGACACGTTCGAAGTTTTTTTTTTTAATTTCTTTTTGGGAAATAAGATTTTTCTTCGATTTTTAAACATTCACAAATAAAAGCGATTGAATTCACGTAAATTCAATACACGTTGAGAATTTAATGATAATGATTCTCATCTTTTATATCCTATATATTACATTTACACCCGGGCGAAGCCGGACTGGGCTGCTAGTTTGATGTAAAAATGTTTTCTATAATTACCTGGATAGTTTTATTCGTTAATGGTTTAGTTTCTGTCACCTCTTGTACTGCACCTTCCTTTGTTAGCACAGCTCGCATTGAAGGTAAACTCGTCTGCAATAAACAAAAATTAAATTGTACTTCTGTATCTGTAGACATGTCAAGGCTATCTGGACTTACTACCAAAAAGACAATCTTCTTTTTTGCTTTATCATTTTTATAATAACAATTTATGGGTGTGTATTTCAAGATTGTTGCCATCAAAATAAACCGCGGATGCGTTCATATTATTTTCATGGCAATAATCAAAAAGTGTCGATCAACGAACACACCATATTTTTTCGTTGATACTCAAATCCTCAAATCAGAATCTAGGCATTAACGAGCATATTGGAGAAATTGACAAGGTTTTACTCACTTTTATTTCATAGGCTGAAAATAACGCCTTCTCGTAAATTCCGAAGTTTCAGGATTTATTATCGTTTAGAACGCGAAATAATTAATAACAAAGTTCGCAATTTTCACATGCTGACCGTGAAAATTGCAAACTTTATTATTAATTATCTCGCGTTCTAAACGGGCAAAAATTCTGAAACTTCGGGATTTATTAGAAAACGTTATTCTATGAAACAAAAAAATGGGCAAAATCTGTCAAAAAGTGATTTTTTTTATTATACCACACTAGAACTACCTTAAGAAAAAAACCGGTCAAGTGCGAGTCGAACTCGCGAGAAGAGGATTTCATACTATTCCGTTTTCCGTGAGTACTTTAAGACTTAAGATTTTCGTTTCAATTTTCCCGTAAACTATGGGTGAGACCCGATATTTCCTATTTTTTTCAAAATTGTAGATAGATGGGGGGGGGAGTGGTCAATTGTTCATCTAATTTCTTAAATAAGTTTTAAACTATTTATTTTAAAATTACAAAAAAAATATATTTGAGACCCTTACTACAAATCCTTTCATTTGATATGTCAGACGGTACAGTTTGCAAAACTTTTTTTTTTAATTTCCCAATTTTTCCCCAAAAATTACCCCCATATGCAAAATTTATTTATTTACGTTACACATCCGTCTTATGGTCACCGACTTACATATGTATACCAAATTTCAGCTCAATCGGTCCAGTAGTTCAGCGCAAATTGGCTTTGACAGTGAGACGGACAGACACACGAGTGATCCTATAAGGGTTCCGTTTTTTCCTTTTGGGGTACAGAACCCTCAAATGCTATTAAAAATTGTAAATTTGCTTCTGCTACATCTGCCAGTAGAAATTACTTGTTCGACTGTTTTCAACACATTTATCCGAATGTGGTGGGGGTGGATTTTATATAAAAAAACTGCAGGTATAATACGCGCCACGGTTCTAAAAGGTTCTGAAGTTAGATGCAAATGGAGGCTTGCGCAGATACAGTCGGTTGAAAAACTACAAACTCGCGCTATAATATTATTTTTAATTTTTCTTAAATCTAAAGGTCTAATTCCTTGAATAAAGTCATCCAAAAAATTATTTTTCGTACTTGTCTATGCAAAACTGTATTAGGCATCTTGATCAATTAACAATCAAAGAAACAACGGAACAATAGCATACTAGACTGTAATTTATAGCAGGTAAGCGACAAGTGACACGACAACCAGCGATAACCAATCACCGACGAGCGCAGGTTCTGTGCCGGTAACTGAGAGGTGGTGGGAGTCTTCCTTTCCCACAAAACAACCAGGACTGCTCTAAAATTTGCAACTAACTTCAGAACCTTTTAGAACAGTGGTGAATATTACAAAATCTATTAGTTTCTCACACCAAAAAAAAAAGAAAAGAAAAAACGGAGAACATGGAACAAAAACCTACCTGAGACGGGACTGCAGCCACTTGTGGAGCCTGGGTGAATTGTTTGCGTTGCTCCTGCAGCTTTGCTTTAGCCTGTAACAATTCCAATTCGACTTTACGTTGTTGTAATTCCAACAAGTCCTTAAAAAAGGAAACGTTTATTAAAGACATAATGTTGAAGTTAATTTAAGCACGAGACATTCTCGTAACAGTTACCTGCGACTTGGTTGTTGTGGAACTGGTCTGTGCGAACTGTTTGCTCTGTTCCTGCAGTTTCACCTTGGCGTGCAGAAGTTCCAGTTCCACTTTGCGCTGTTGCAACGCTAGCAGTTCCTGCTGCTTGCTGATTAGCTTGTTAAGCGCCGGCACAACAACTGGCACGTCAGGTGGGGCGCGGGCAGCCGGCGCCGCTGCCGGAGTCGCACTTGTCATTGCTTGATCGCCGCTCTGACCGCTCTGCTTAAATAAATATATATATTAATGTATATCTATACTAATATTATAAAGAGAAAGGTTTGATTGTTTGTTCCGATTAGACTCAAAAAATACTGAACCGATTTTAGAAATTCTTTCAAGAATAGAAAGCTCTATTATCAGCGAGTAACACACGCTAAATTTTAATTTTTGCAATTTGAACATTTTTGACATACTCTGTGAAAACTGCTGAAACATTATTCAGAAAGCGCAATAGCGACATCTAAATTATTTTCATCTAATCTTCTAATAGTCGGCTATCTATAAAAAAACATGACTGTTTCCGCTTTCGGTTTCTTAGAATAGCAAGAAACAAAACAATAGGACAGTTTTCAACAGTAGCAGAGTCGAAAGAATTAATTAAATAATGTATCTATTTATATGATTGACATTTGACAAATACCGCAATATGGACCGGAATTTACAAATCATTCGCAAAAACTTCCTGGTACAATAATATTAAATAGCCGCGGATATTTAATCGGCTAATTAGCTGCTTATTTACCCTTTGACATCACTAGTTCAAACTCAAATTGGTACAATTAAAAATATAAATGCCGTGTTCGTTGGCATATTTTTGGTCAATGTGCGCATGCACTTTCATGCAAATACGGCAAATTTTATTTATTGCGCATGCGCAGTAAATAAAATTGGACACATTTGCATGAAAGCATATGCGCAAATGAACCAAAAATATGCCAACGAACACGGCCATTGATATATAAATTTTACAGGAATTTTTTTTCGCAATTTCGGAATTTTTTTAGTAATAACTGCATTCAACGTACTTTATTCAAAAACTTGGGGTTCAGGTGAATGCATGGAGGCGCTGTAATTGGCCACGCTGGATCTATGTCCTGCACCCTAACGTCTAGAGCAAGCATTTTCTTCGATGGGAACACCTCGTTCCATGTCTGTCGCAGCTTGAACATTTGACCTCGAACTCGTTCGTCTACCTGAAGGCACCATAAAAAAATACCGTTTAAATATTGCCGTTACGCGTCGACATATTATAAAATTAACAAATAAATTTACCTGTTGGAACACGCTGCAGAAAGTCGAGACGATATTTTGCGTAAACAGAGTCGTATACATGCCCCCAACATTCTTGACAATGGAATCGATGAGATAGAGGATTGGCAGTTTTCGATCGCTCGGTACCTAAACACAGACACACTCACTCGTTGCTGATTCTATTCGCACAAAAAGACTTCCCTACCGTGGTAAGCATTCCCTTCTTTTCATTCTAACTTAAACATCATCCGCTACCGAAACAATTTAAACGAGCAGGGGTTTTGAAAAACGTTCACTGCTTTGAGCTTTGCAGTGTCGCAATATTTCCACATCTACATACAGTGCTATAATCGTTACGGAAATAGTAAAAATTTGATAACCACTGTCAAAAAGATGTTATTTTTTCACATTACCTACAAATACGTCCGATACTTTCAAGGGCATTCAGTTCACTTTCACATTTTCATGTTCTCATATTAAATTTTCGATTATTTTCAATGCTTTTAGTACATAAAAATGTTTTGTTTCTCGTCGCTATGGGCGCTCTATGTCCTACTGCATAACTACTCAAGGCATAACACAAGAAATTAATACCTACCGGTCTATTTGAGAATTTCACTTATTTTCAGTGCCACAATAAATAAAAACTACCATGGCTTCACCCCTGCTCGACATTAGCCAAATGGTCGACCAAAAGTACAACGCTAACTTTTGAAAAGTTGTGCTGTTCGATGACAAAATAGCATCGATAAAGAAAATGAATGTTGCTAATTTAGTCCAGTCATTTGGTGCTGGAAAAAAAGTTTACCTGGAAAGTTTTCCGGGAGTTTTGAAAATTGGTGATTTTATAGATTTCGATGCGCTCTTTCCGAATTTCTACTTTGCCACCCCGTATCTTTGCCGCTCGCACCGCCATATTGAAAAAATGGCGTCTTAAAACAGTTTTTTGACAATATTTCCTTTCAGACTCATTTTACAATAAAAACAGTTATCTAATAAATTAAACTAGAGAACATTTCCCATAATTTACGTAATAACCTTTTTTTTGTAAAATGAATAGTTTTAGCGTACGAGTGCCGCGAAGTCTACTCTAAATGCGTTTTGGCCAAAAAAATTATTTTTCACATCACCATGAAGTAGAGTAAGTGGCGCGTTGTTTTATCGCGGTATCTCCAGTAAGGCAAATCCACATGCAATGCACTATTCCAAAATTTAGTGCATTTTCCTTTAATTCGCTGGACCAGATGTTATGGGTTCATCGTCTTCAGTACCGATCGAAACGGCACAGATAAAAATTTCTTCCACATCATATAAGTGATAGCATTTCTAGGTGTTATATCATACAATGCATGATGTGAAAGAAACTATCTGTGACGTTTCGATCGGTACTGAAGACGAACTCGCAACGCCTGGTCCATCAAGAAGGGGAATGCGCTAAATTTTGGAATAGAGCATTGCCTATAGGAGATGCCACGATACAAAAAAGCGCCACTCACCCTTACTCATGGAGATGTGAAAAAGAGTTTTTTGGCCAAAACTCATGTTGGAGCAGATTTTGCGGCGCTCGTACGCTAAAACTATTAATTTTACATAAAAAAGGTTATTACATAAATTATAGGAAATGTTCTCTAGTTTAATTTATTATATACCTATTTTTATCGTAAAATGAGTCGGAAAGGAAATATTGTCAAAAAACTGTTTTAAGGCGCCATTTTTCCAATATGGCGGCGCGGGCAGCAGAGTAGAAATTCGGCAAGAGCACATCGAAATCTATAAAATCACCAATTTTCAAAATTGCCGGAAAACTTTCCAGGTAAAACTACCAAATGGCAAGACTAAATAGCAGTAAAAAATATGTTACACTTTCAACTGTTTCCATCCCAGCCGTTAAATGTAAAAAACAAAAACTTCACACGACAAGAAAAAACTTAAGAGAAATAATGAAATGACTGAGTAAAAAAAAAGGATATCTTTCAAAAACACATCACTTTATTTACATTAATAACAGTTCATACTTTCCACAAAATTTAAATATTCATTTCATTAAAAGAATACTAAAATTTTCAAGATAATTATTATATAATATGATTACACCTGAAAGCAAAACTGTAATGGCTTGAAAATAATGAAGCAAAAGAAAATTATTTTTTCATAAACTTTTAACGAGACAAAAGTGATACTGATAAATGAGAACCCCAGTTTCAAAACCTGCCTTTAGTCATTTTGGTCAATATGGACTTATATCCACCAACCAAAATCGGCCCCCTGATATGTCCGGGGACCGATTTTGAACCGCATCATAATATAAAATAAGACAGTTTTAGTAGACTATTAGATTGGTGTATATAAACCCATATTGACCAAAATCACTAAAGGCAGGATTTGAAACTGGGGTTCTCAATTATCAGTATCAATTTTGTTAAGTTAACTATCTTTGATTCAACTCTAGAAGACACTGCATGATATGCAAAGCATTTGGCAATAATAAATAAATTACGACCATGTTAAATTAATTAACATCGACAAATTATTCTTCAATCGAGGAAACAAATCTATCAAAAATTAGCCGTTAAAAAAAATAATGAGCTAATGCTGCTGCTAAGTTTCACGTGCATTAATAGTTATTTAAAATGGTAAATTCCTACCTATTACGTACACAGTTTTCTTGGGAAGTTTTTAAATGAACTCTGACCTTAATTTACAGAATGCTTAAACCTTACAAGATTTCCCGTAACACACCTTTTTTCTAAGCGTGTAATAAGTAAAATTTACTTCATAAACAAAGTAGGCACTACTTAAATGAAAAAAATATTGACGAAATTTAATACAAGCAACGCTCGATTTGTAACCTTGACTAAAGAATAATGTATTGATCAAATTGAAAATGTATTTTCAGAAGAAATAATAACCTTAGCAAGATGTTCTTCAACAGCTTCGACGATAACATTCGCATGTTCAATGTTGTCCTCGGCTACTATTGTTAGCATATTGATGAGTGGTTTGCTATTTAACGTCAAGTCACCAAGACTAGAAAGATACTCGTCTTTTATTTCTCTGGCCATAGTTTCACTTTTTATTGTTGACCGATTTAATTTAATATAAAAACGATGGGTTCATTCGTACATTCTGAAACAGGTCACAGAAAATACAATAAACACCTATTATATAGTTATAAGAACTGGTATGATTACACACTATGGTCTGTGACGACACAAAAGTTAATGTGGCACTTCGATAAAAAAAAATAAAATGAATAGTCTGAGATATACAATGAGAACAAAATAACGAGAATATAATTTGACAAAATACCTTAAACTATTAGGCACAATTTGCCAAAAACACTAGGAAAAAACTATCGCTGACAATCTAAAACACTTCACAAAATGGCGACATGATTTCACTACACTAACAACTGAACAAGTGAGGCTAAACCATTGATCTCTCCCTTAGGGATGGATTGTGAATACGCATTTAAAACTTGTTTCTTGTGACTTATGTTGGCAGCACTAAACAAATTTTTAAGTTTTAATAGGTCGCTGGGTCGGCCATTTCCAACCCAAATAAAAAAAAAACAGTGATCGTCAAACTGTTGATCGCAATTGGCATCTTTTGGGTATCTCATACAAAAATTAAGAATCTTTGTGTTATAATCCTACTCAACACGTAGGCTGGAGTGTCTAGTATTTGCGGCGGCGGGTAGAGAGCTTTACTAGCGACACAAGAAGGAATGCAGATAAATTATTTTAGATTTCGGGGAACGCCAATGTTGCGTGCGCAATTTTCAAGGAATCCCACTATCTCAATAAAAAACGTTAAACCGAAATAGCGTTAAGGACAGTCTTACTGTATTTTAAAATGTAAATTGTTTGGTCTATGGAAATTGTAAGGAGGATTTTAGAAAGAGTGGTTCAAAATAAAAATGTCAGCCAAATCAAACGTCAAACGACAGATTGTCAAATAATTTAGTATTAATATGAATTAAGCACATAATATTGTCGTGATAATCATCCTAAAAAACAGAAGCGAATAATTTCGATTGATATCGATATTGAAGACTACAAAATGATTAAAACAATACGATATTTAAATCCTTATGTATAAAAAAATTCCAATGTAGTGTTCAATTAGTCACATAAAATATTCAATTTCAGTGATATGCAATACAATTTTTGAGATTTGAATTTATAAGCGTTAAGGAACATTTTTGCAATGGAAGATTATAAGTTTTTGTTTAAAGTAGTATTAGTAGGCAATGCTGGTGTTGGAAAAACTTGTTTAGTTAGACGGTTTACTCAAGGACTGTTTCCACCCGGCCAAGGTGCTACAATAGGCGTTGATTTTATGATAAAAACGGTTGAAGTAGAAAACGAACGCGTCAAGGTAACGCACCTATCGACTGGCTTATCGATGTAATGGAACTAACAATGTCTCATTTACAGTTACAAATTTGGGATACCGCGGGGCAGGAAAGGTTCCGTTCGATTACACAGAGCTATTATCGTTCAGCACACGCACTAATATTAGTGTATGACATATCTTGTCAACCGACGTTTGACTGTCTGCCTGACTGGCTCCGTGAAATTGAAGAATACGCTAGTTCTAAGGTGCTCAGAGTTTTAGTTGGTTAGTGCCTTAGTTATCTAATAGTAAATGTCTTGTCAGCCCGATAACGATGCCTCTAAATGTCGTTCTATCATTGAAGGAAATAAGATCGATCGCGAAGACAGAGAAATTCCAACACATGTAGGCGAAGATTTTGCACAGTCCCACGATATGTACTTTTTAGAGACATCAGCCAAAGAAGCCGAGAATGTCGAAAGACTATTTATGGAAATTGCTACCGAATTAATGGAGGTAATACTGCCATTTCAATAGCTAATTAATTATAAAAAACTATTCCTTTTGATTTTTTTTTCACTGCAAAATTATGTACAAGTGAAATTAAAAAAAAAAAAATTATAATGAGCCTGACCCTCATAAACTCACATACGAAGTTTAACTTCTTTAGTTTTTAATATTTTTCCCAAGTTAAATTTTTTTTATGTGAAATTTCTAATTATTAATATTTACACATACTTCATAAATTCTATTTATTTTCTGTAGGATGAGTAAATCCCTAAAAAATTCAAACTGAACAACTTTGATCTCTCATTATTGTGATAAGAGATATTAATGTTGGAAATATCACAATTTTGTCTATCAAAAATAATATAATTGCTTTTACTTAGATTGACGATCAAATTTTAAGGGGGCACGTTGATGTTTATGTCATGTGAAATTCTCACATGGACAGATCGTCACATTCATACCATAGTTTTATTTACATACTATAATCTACAGAAAAACATTTTTAATATGAATTGTCTGTAGTATATCAACATCATAACATGTCCGAAAATTGTTCTGATATCTGAAAATAGAGATTATAATATTTAATATTTTCCTTTCTGAATTACATGAAATATGTATCTTGAGTTCCTACCGCATATATACAAATCCATGATCTGTGTCAAGTTGGTAAAATTACAGAAATTATAAAAATGATTTTTCGGGAAAATCATTTTTATATTAATTACCAAGGACAAAAAAGAAATAAAGTCAATTACAGAAATGATTTTGTACATCAATTGCTCGTAAGTTTAAACGTCAGATTCAACTTTTTATATTCATCCTTGTCTTACTATTTTGCGAATCAAATTGCAACTCACTATAAACTTCTGTCCTTGTCAGTTTCATGTAATTTAGGAGACAAACTAACTTCCCCTTTATTTGTCAGGTCTACTTCCCCTCTATTTCTTACTTTTTTCAAATAGATACGTCGCTAAAGAAGTTAAACTTCAAAAATTGAAATAACTATTATTATTTTATCACCGGTTAATGTCTTACTCAAGGCTTACTCGACACCCTGTGTGTAGATATATCTTAAAACACATCATATCAAAATAGAACACTATAGAGAGCCTTAATCAAAATCGTGAACCTTCTTGGTGTTTTGATTTATTTTGCTTCATTACGTCATATAAAACTAACATCCTATGATAAAGCACTGTATATAATTAAGTATTGTCTGAATCATATGCATTGTAATTAAAATTGTCATGTTTAAATTGCAGCAGGCGAGAAGCAAGGATTTACCGAGATATAATGCGGACTCAGCGTCAATTAACGGTAGAACAACTTCCATAGGCGAATCGAGTTGTTGTAGTAAAATGACCTAATGCATTGAGTTTTATTTATATGCAAGCACTTCAAACAATGCATCGTACAGGGCATATGCCCAGTTACTTCCTATCATTTAGTTTTGTATCTTCGATTTGGTACCTCTGTCTAACTACTTGATTTTTACTGTATAAAACGAAAATTGCTATGAGAATGGTTGAAGTATAACGGTTTTGAAGCAATGCTACATTAGTTTAGTGGACGCATACATCAGACATTAGAACTAACTGTTAGAACTAAGGAAAACGCAAATGTTCAGTTCCTTTACTTTTTTTTCTTTCAGTCGAGTTAATGGCTGCTATAAGATTTTTATGTAATCTTATCATTCTGGGTAATTGTATAGAAAGCAGCATTACTGAAGCAATATTAAATATTTTGACGTAAACTAACTTTCATACTTTTTTTTTACTTTTGAAAATGAATATTTTAGATATTCTGAACACTTGTCTTAAACAATATTTTTTCACATTATCTAACATTCACATTTGAAAAAATAATTAATATTTCAACACGCTAACAATTCAGATACATTAATTACAAGTGTATATTTTAACTGCTGATAACGAAGAATATTTATATCGGTAACTAGATTATCCATACAATGAAATAAATAACCAAAACTTAAATGTTGTTTGTAATTTGTTGTCTTTATTTATTATATTATTAAATTTATTCATTTTTTCCTATTAAAAAAAAACTGTACTTTCAGTTAACATATTTTAAAAAAATTGTATAACCTATATCATCTGTGACTCGTTTTTTTATTCAGTGAGAAATCTAGATTTACGCGGTGCAGTTATGGGGCCATCTTGGAAATAATATCAAATCCTTAATGTTGGTCACGCATAATAACCATTGTAAATATCTTTCAAAACCCATCCCGAATCCTCCCGTCGGCACACTCCCATATCGGCGGAGGTCGACGTACCATTCTAGTCTGTGGCCCGAAGACAGTCGAAGCGTTAAGTCTTCAAGGTTATCCTCACGCAAGCTTCCGCCGACGATTTCCCCGACATTTGGCATCAGTAAATCAAACGCCGCTACCTGCAATGTTAAAGAGAAATGTTTTCAGTTCTCACAAAGACATGTCACACCATGAATTAAAAAAAGCATGGTACAGGACACGTTTGATAATCCGCTACTCGTTAAACCAACACGTCCAGTAATCCGCTGTTTTTAAGAATGTAGAGGTATAGAAAAATCGCTCTATAATTCGACATTTTTACGATATTGCGCTCTGTAATCCGACACACATGTTTACTTGACGAATATTTCGCTCTGTAGTCTGACAATAGACATTGGAGAAGTCGTCGCGTTGTTTGTGTTATAAAAGTTCGAAATTAAAAATTGTTTTATTGTTAAAACCTTCAATAATACATTACGTATTATATAAAGTCATTATCGACTTTAGAAACAAAAAAAAAAGTCAAAGTTTTAGTCCGTGCTTACATCCAGTAATCTGACATGCGCGAAAAATTTTGTTGGATTAGTGAACGTGTCCTGTACTTTATCAACAAAAAAATTGTTTGCTTGATACACACCTTTGAACTGTCAGTCGCAAGTCTCTTCATATAAAATGGCTTTATGTCTGAAGGCCAATTTATAACAAAAGTTGGCACTTTGGTGTGGCTGACTAAAAATTTTTCATGCTCCTTTGTAAAACTCAAACCACTTGTAATGGTGCCTTTATATTTACCTTCATTTTTTTTTAATATTTCTATCGCTTCATCGTATGTCAGGACGGCAAAAGGTTTGTCCATCGAATCGAAACTGTGTTCTTTGTTTTGAGAACATAATGATATATCATCTGCGCACTTTTCAGCAACAGTTAATGTTACTGACTTAATAAGTTTTTCTACTGTTTCTAATAAACTCTCTAAATTATTAACAAACGCCTGTTCTGCTTCCAACATATAAAACTCACTTAAGTGTAGTCTAGACTTTGAGTTTTCGGCTCGCCATATAGGCCCCAAATTGTAAACTCTACTGAGTCCGTGAGCTGCAGCTTCGAGATGTAACTGCGCCGATACCGTTAGTAAAGGTTTCGTGTTGAAGAACGTTTCGTCTTCAGGTATGCCTTCCGTCCGCATCGAGTCGATCAGGCTTTGATTATTCGGAACAACTCGATACACTTCGCCGGCACCTTCGCAATCGTTGGACGTCAAGCTAGGCGTATGTACGCAAATGAAATTCTCGGAGGCCAAATAGTCGCGTATTGCTCTTTCGACAGCATCGCGAACTCGCAGAGTGGCGAGAAATCTTTCTGTTCGAGGTCTCAAATGCAAATGTTGACGAATGTATTCCTGAGGGTAAGACTGTCTCGGCACAAATGGATAGCCATCACCGATTGGACATTCCCCTATCACTGATACTTTTTCTACATGAACCTCCACTTGACCTTTCTTGGTGATATTCACAGTGCCATCCGCTTCTACTGAAGCTCCTGTATTTAGCATAGCCGGCTTCAGATCTTTACTTAAAACTATTTGCAATTTCTTAAAACAGGAGCCATCGCTTATGTCTGCGAATATAAGGCCTTTCATTGTTCGCATTGCCTTTACCCATCCCTATAAGAATTTTTAAAGAACATAATATATATTACAAAACTTAATATATATAAATATTAAAAACTAACCTATAAATTCTCACCTTCACTGTAACTTTGTCACCGTCTGGTTTCTTGTCTATAATATGTTTTATTATCGAATAACTATACCGCCTAATTTGAAAGATCGAGAAATGTCTAATTTTAACAATAAACATTTTTTATCTGAGCTTTTACTTGTATGAGCATTGAGCAGGGCCGTCTTTAACCTATTGGACGCCCTGGGCACTTTACGATAATGCGGTCCCTATGACTATTACAGAGGACTATTTTATTAAAACAGGCAAAAGGAATAGATAAACAAAATTCAAGATTTATTCAACTGTTATTTTTATTTTTTCATAGGCACATTACATGAATAATACGTAATTATAATACAATTCGGAAAAGTAACTCTTAGCATTCACCATACATATTCATAAATCTATGTTGATTGAAAAGATACCCTTCTAGCTTTGAGATACGCAAAATCGTTAATGACTTCTTCAAAATCTATGTTTTTGAGGACATCACATTCTATAGACATCAGCGACAATATAATGCATAATTACTTTTTTACTTATAAGAACGTAATTACTAAGCAAATCAATAATTAACAAATACACATTTAAAAAACATACCGATATATTTGTCGGCAATATCGCTTATTAGATGCTGATCTGGTAGGAACTAGGGAGCCCCATCAGGGGCCCTGAGCACTTGTCCAGAGTGTCGTGGAAAAGAGGGGCTTGGTTATGAGAATAGCGTAAGCTAAAGCGCCTGTATAAACCGGGGTAGAGCTATTCGAATTTTTAAAAAATATTTATTGCAATCGTTTGACAGTGTTTGACATATAACAGTTATTGTTTGACAGATTTTAATTCAGTATATTTGTATACTCTTTTTTTTTTTGGTGTATACTTTGCCCCCCCCCCCACTTTATAATTTTTTTTTAAATCGACGAAGAATAATGTCAAATGTTCTGGCATTTTAGAGTTGAGTGGTTCCACGAAAAAAAAGAATAGTTGAAGTTTGACATGCCCACAATGATAGACAAAGGTTTGACAGATTATTATAAACGTTCGACAGATGCCCGTTAAGTTGTACAAAAAACTACTTTTTTTGACAAATACAGTAGGTACTTACTTCAAAATCGTCATAGTCCAAGCAGTGACCGTTGAGAATGGGTGGTGATCTGGTATAAGGACAAAAACATAATTTTGTATGTTTTGGATATTAGTTAAATAATAAACCACCGGTCTGGCGGGTTGTTACTTGATCAATTTTTTTATTTTTTGAATTAAAAAAAATGTTGACGTTCAATTTTTGCTTATAACGTATACCATGATAACGTTTTTAAGGTTGTCGTATCAAAAAAGCAAATTGTCTAAAATAACATAAAAATTATGGTCATAATATGTCCCACGACAATGCCTTTTCTACGGCAAGATTTGAATTTTCACCTCAAACTTATTTTGTGGAAAGAAAAACTAATTCATTTTTTCAGTGTTTCTTTTAATTCACATTTTTTACTGCTATAACGGGAAAAATGTGTAAAATAACTCACTGCGCACATCTTATACAACACTTTTTCTTTCTGTTTATTACATTAATTGAAAAAATTGGAATTACATATTTCAAAACTTATTTGACATTTGATATTTCAGAATGTTTCAGTTTGTTGTTTGTAACCAAGGCAACCAACCACCCATTCATGGCCTGTTATGTTCTATGAAGTTTCTTTCAAAAAAAAAAAAACCGTAATTCGATCCCCGGGGAGAAAATAAAAAATCCGGCTATGATAGGTTCTGCTCCGTATCTTACACTATAAGCAGAAGCGTAGCGTGCTTTGGCGGGGCACCGTATAAAAATTTGTTTGGGGGCCCTTCCCCCGTTTAAGTAAATGATTTAAACGGGAAAATCCCGCAGCCCGCGATAACCGATGTAGGTTGTTGCCAAATTTTGAACGAACGCTTTACGTGGGAAAAAAAGAAATTGCTTTTTTTGACTTTTGTCATTTCTGAAATAAAAAAAAAATTAAGAAGTTTTTATTAATTTTTGCTCACGCACGTTGGGGGCCCCCGTGGCCCCGTATAATTGATACGGCAGATACGGCGGTAGCTACGCCCCTGACTATAAGGGTGCCAAATTTCAACTTCCTAACTCTAGTGGGCCTTCTGGAGGGTCTGGAAAGACAGAGATCTGGACACACATTAGGAAATTATATTATATATTTTTATATTATTGTTTATAGAGCACTTGAAGAAGTAATAAACTATTATGAAACGTCGTGTTAAACAAAAAAAAATATTAACTAATTTATCTGCTCCAAAAAGTATCCTTTGAATTATTTGTTATATTTAAAAATAAGGAGCTGAACTTTTCGTAAAAAATAAATTATATTATGTAGATACTATCAAAGTAACCATGGCAACCAAGATCATAAACATATTGACGTCACAGAGGTTTTTGGCGCGTTATCGGATCTTAGCTTAAATATTATTTTTAAATTAAATATAACTTTTTAATTATGAAATTAAACAAAATCATAAAAGAAGTTCTGCTATAAAACTTGTATGTGATCTTTCCATTTATGTAAAAAAATCATTCAAAAACCCAATTCAAAGTAGATATGTAAAACGTTTTAGTAATTCAATTGACCCTGACCTCAAAATTTCTGTAATTCCCGCTTTTTAGTGCCTTTTTTGAAGAAGGTTAATATAACTATACATATTTTTTAAAAGATTTTTATAACTTTCTATGGTGAACTTGTAAACAATAGCAAATTATTAAAATTTATTATAAGATTCTTAATATATATTTTTTCGATTTTGTTAAACATTTCTGATAATATTACAATCACTTTACTGTCTCAATTTCAATTAAAACACAAGTGTGGTTAACTTATTTTCTAAGTTTATACTATTAATATCATAATGTAAAAATACCAAGTGTCCGAATCGCAATATAGGAATGTTATACTAGGATTTACTAGGACAGCGTGCATCTGTCTCGTTGTGGTCTGACAACTCTCTGTTGTTCCTGTTGTTGTAACGATTTGGCTAATGCTAAATCCGTTTCCATTTGATTACTAGTGTTCATGGATAAGGCTAAAGCTCTTGCTAAAGCTTCGTCTTCATTCTAATTAAAACACTATATTAGTTCACACAAGCTCAACTTATAACTTACATATATAATAAATAAAACAAACATATATAACTCACCAAATTGCCTTGAACTGAGGTTAAAGTCCTTTCCAATGATAAATTGTTTTGATTTTTGCTACGAGCGAGCGCAGCCTCTCTACAAATAAATAATTATTAAATAAACATAATAAATTACTAATTGATCGTTCAGGTCAACAAATTACTCACAATGCTTTCTTTTTGGCTGTGGCTCTGCCGCCTTCGCACTTATGATCGGTCGGATGTCGATGTTTGAGACAGAAGTTGAGCGAACAATCGGGGCAAACGACAGGAATGACTTCCTTCGTTTTGCAAGCCTTGCTCGAACAACGGTTTGTAAAGACTCTCTTGCGATTTTTGGCAGGATCGGCTTGGCAATCGTTGTCGATGTGTGCCCCGACTGCGATGTCAGGTAACTGGCCTCGAGATACAGGCACTGGGGCATTGCACAGGGGGCAGATAGGCACTTGTATATCTTTTTTATATGACGAAGGACAATTATGATTTAAATAAAAATAATGCTCGTTACTGAAACAAATGATTGAGTGCATTTTTACAAACTAATGTCATTTAATCGAAATCAAGTTCACATTATTTTTTATCTAATAAATATGTTCTAAAATGTTAATACTTTCTTATAACCAAAACCAGTATATTGTACTCACCAGAAGATTTCCTCACAGGCATCACATTTTACAGGCAAGAAATCTACAATGAAACATCAGCATGAAAACATATAAAAAAATATTTTAACAGATGGAACACTGCCAAATTATGTTAAAGTATTTACTATTTACCTAATTTACTGCAATTCTGGACATTACAATGCTTTCCAAGCTCAGGGAACTCCATATTGATAATAAAATATTGATAACAAAATATCAAATAAAAATAAAACGTAATGATCGACTGTTAGAGAACAAAACTGTAGAACAACTGATTCATAAATGTTCTTTTCACTTTAAATTTGTCGTGTCATAGGCAGTACTATTAGGTTAGCTTTTAAATGACATTGACATTTTAGAACCCCAATGACGTCACGCCCACAGATGCCAGATTTCTTCTGGATAACCAGTAATTTTTTATCACTACTGCCATAGATCTATATTAGTATATTTTGCCGTCATTTTGACAGATCATAGTAGAGGTTATATTTATTTTGATACTTTAATATAACAATATTACATTTGCTTCTTTATATTTATGATAATAAAATGATAAAATGTGCATAATTTGAATTTATTGTCGACAGGATGGATACAAACCCTTTTTTGCTGATAAAATTCAGTGATGATATTAATCACATTATAAATCAACCTCTACAGTTAACACAAAGAATAAAGGTAACTTATTAAAAATACCTAAAAATTTTACATACGCTATCAAACACAAATTGACTAATGAGACAAGCCATTTGTTTGCAGTACACATGCTTCGATGTAAGCCAACAGTACATAGTATTCGGTGCGAGCAGCGGAGCACTTTACCTCTTCAATCGACAACCGTACTCATTCATTCAGTTAATACCGAATCAGGTATATTTAATGTGAATTAATTTTGCTTTTCAGCTTTGATCTTCTGTAAAACTGAAATGTAGAAAAAAACTGCGCAATACCCGATGTCAAAAGGAAATAAGATAACAATGTAACAACGGTATAAAAATGCTAAGATATAAATTATGACCACAAAGAAATTCATCTTATTAAAGCGAAGGTGTTATGTCATCTAATGTTTTAGGAAGGAGCTATAACACACGTTCACCTTTCACCGAATGAAAAAACTTTCGCGTTTAGTACCGCCAAAGGATTTGTTTGTACTATCAGTTATGCAGGAATATCATCACCGATAAATTTAAATATATTTCGTGAACATGTGGGATCTCGTGTAACCGACATGAAATGGAACGCGCAAAGCAGCGAGCTGTACGTTGGAGACAACAGAGGAAAGATATCTGTAATTACGTTACCCGATTTTCTTGTAAGTACAATCTATTGATATTTAGGAAGGTTAGGGAAGAATAGAATAATAAAAGTTCTTTATAATTTAATTAACGTTTTTATTTAATATAAAAATGATTTGTCGGGAGAAAGGACTTTTTCAGTAAACACTTATTTGTTATTTATAGCGACGTTTCGTCCCTTTCTTGGGACTTTTTCAAGCTTTATAACTGTAATTGAATTATTAAAATACAATTTGTAAATTTACAATTGAAATATAAAAAATCAGATATTAATTATACACACCTATTAAATGTTTTGGTCAAACAGATATAAGAATTAACATACACATGTAATATAAACATTAAGAGCACTGTGGTTGGAACAATAAAATAAAACAAACGAATAGTTACTTCTTACCACAACATATTTATTCAGTGGATGTACATTTCGAGAGCTAAGCTCCCATCTTAAGCAAAACAAGATGGGAACATAGCTCTCGAAATGTACATCCACTGAATAAATCTGTTGTGGTAAGAAGTAACAAACTATTCATTTGTTTTATTTTATACACATGTAAATAATGTAAATATAAATTTCAGTTAAACAATTGTTCATTAAAAAGTTTGCAATAATTCCGTTTTTAAAAAATATTTTTACGGTTGATATTCAAATTATTTTACTTTATTGACGGTTAGTAAATAATGTCACGTGACTTAATTTATGTTTGACCAAAACATTTAATAGGTGTGTATAAATATCTGATATTTTATATTTCATTTGTAAATTTACAAATTGTATTTTAATAATTCAATTACAATTACAAAGCTTGAAAAAGTCCCAAGAAAGGGACGAAACGTCGCTATAAATAACAAATAAATGTTTACTAAAAAAGTCCTTTTTCCCGACAAATCATTTTTATATTAATTACTAAAGACAAAAAAGAAAAAAGTTTTTATTTAATGTTGGAGTGTGTTCAAGACAAAGGTATAGTTTCAACTAGTCTAACTAAAATACAAAATTGTTTATTAAAGTTTATACGTTTAAATTTCCTTTTCAGTTGGTTTACTTTAGAGTGTCACGTCATAATAATATGAACCACTTAAGTATTTAAATTATGGATTCAGATAACATAGCTTGACTTAAAAAAATAAAAAGGGATCAGACATAAACATATTTGTGTATTAGAAATATACTTTATCAAGTTTTATATTTTGTCTTTTATACATAAATTTAATACAATCCTGCACAGTTGTTGATTAGCATAATCTGCATGATTCTTGAAGTTATTTTCTCGTTATCGAAAGATGTATTCTCGATTCTTTCACTTTTGTTACAGACCAAAACTATGTTTCAAACGCCGTCTTTTACCTTGATGTCACTCGATTCTCAAATTGTACAGATCGATTGGAATTCGAATTTACTACTTATTTCGACACTGACTCGATGTTATATTTGCGACACAGTGAGTGAAAAATACAGACAGATCGGAGTTAAACTTAGAGACGGCGCATACGGTGCATGCTTTATAAATTTTAACGGAAACACAGTCGTTCCGGAATCGAATCGAACAGAAAGTGTGACGGAAAAAAGAGGACTGTTTAATTCATTGTCAGAAGGTGAAATGTTGCCGAATCATGCATTTTACGAACACATTAAATTGTTTTGCGCACGACCTGGATCGAGGTTTTGGGAAGTAAAAATAGATGGCACTGTAGTCAAAACACATCAGTTTAAAAACTTGTTAGCCGTACCTCCGTGTCAGTTGATTTTGTTAGATTCTAGTCAAAAACAGTCTCAGATCGAATTAACGGATTTTTGTAAAGTGACCGATGCACAGTCTTTAAATTTTTCTAAAGTATTAAACTTTAAAAATAAATTCTTATTGGCTTATAGAGCGAACGGTATTTATATTTTTGATCCAGTGAAATCAGTAGTGGTTTTGTGGACAAATTATTTTAAGGAAATTTTAGATATAAAAATTTTTGGAAATTACTTTTATATTTGGCACAATAACAATAACAGTATGTTAAATATTATTTCGTTTTCTGAAATCGAAAAGTTCGTCTTACAGTGTTACGTTAACAAACAGTATGAACTCTGTGCTCAGTTATGTCTTCGATATAATGATTACTTGATAAACGTTTTACCAAATTCAAATAAACTGCATCTCTTATGTAATTTGAGTGATTTTTTATCACACCGGAACGATGATTTATTTAGTGAAATTCATCCGTTCATTGAAAAACTTAAAACTTGTCGCGATGAAAAACAGAACGCTCAAAAATTAACTAACGGAATATATATAATGGACAATGATCATTTTGTGGAAAAATCTCTTTTGAACGAGAACAAATCATTATACAGCGACAGCGATGCCGAATCGATCAAAACCGAGCCCATCGAAGCGTTTCGAGAAATCGGAAATACAGTTTCTGAACGAATTGTGTCTGGTACTAAAACGCTTAAAGAAAAATGGCAATTCTTCGAAGATAAATTATTTAGATACGAAATGTCTCAAGAAACAGTCAATGTCAAGTCGCATAACGTTGACGATGAACGTCCGGTAACTGAAAATACAGATTACGATTTACCAGAGATAGTGCCTCTTCGTTCACAAATCACAAATGTAGATATTATTGTACCCGAAGAGCAAAAAGTCAATAATGACGTCATAGCTCTCTATCAATATCACAAGCTAAGTAAAAATAAAATGTACAACAATCCAAGCATCGATAATATCATAAAAAAATATTCCAACATCGACGTGTTCTTTGCGTTTTTAGGAGATTTGAAAACGTACATAGAAGAAAGGGCCACAGATGACGACCTAGACTTGTGTTGTTACTATTTATTTTTACAGTATATAAGTATTCAAAATTCTTTATGCAAACTTATTGAAAAAACGTTTGAAAAAGAAGCTATGATAGAGTATCTTATTAATGCGTTTAAAGAAGTTAATTGTTACGCAGAGCACAGTTGTACCTGCGGGTTTCCGCTGCCTTTTGCGCACAAATTGAAAATACGTTTCGAACAAATCGGATATGAATTAATGAAGAATTTGCATAAAAAGCAACAAAGCCATTTTGACATTTGTAACAATGTGCCTTATATGTGGAAATATGTGCTGGATTTTTGTCCTATTGAAGACAATATGAATCTCTTAATTCAATATAACGACCCTTATTTGTTAAATTTAAAAATGTCCAAATTCCAAGATGGAAGCTGTAAAAAAGGAATTGAATTATTCATCAAGCTCAAGAGTGGCATTTGTTTAAAATGTGGTGAATCATTCACGGACGAATGCATGTCTTGGTCTGATTTCGGAATAGTTTTAGTTAGTAATTACGGCTCTGAGAATATATTAAATTTGCTCATGACATATGGCGACAGTATTCCGTCCGGAGAATTAAATCAATTGTTTTATCAGTTCTGTATATTTGCGTCGATGGTAAAGAAGGAAGGCAACGATAATATCAGTCTGAAATTAAACAAGCTCCAAACAAAGATACTTTTGGAAAATGGCTTTAGAACAAAAGTAAATACAATGCGTCATTATTTTACTTTAAAAACGTTAAAATATGATTAAAACATTTTTGTTTTTTTTAGTTTCAAAAGACACTGGAGAAAATTTTATCTTGTTATCAAGAAAAAGATGGAGTTGAAGCTGTAGACATTATAAATCATGTTATTGGTGAATTATTATAAATGTGAAATCTAAATAAACGATTAGAGCAATGAATTTGTTAGCCAGTGATTGTTAAAAAGTATCAATTAGATTTTAATTATAAATAATACAGTAGAACCACGATAAGTTAAGAACCTCTGTAAGATAAACATTTTTTGAATTCCCTTCCCATGAAAGCATTAAACCTCCATTACTTAAATCTCAAAACCTCGGTAACTTAAACATCGCCCTCGATAACTTAAAATAATATTTTGGTGACCTCCAGAAGTTAAAGTATTATCAGTCATCATGAGTAAGTATCCAAACAAAAGGTTTTGCCAAGAACTTAAATGATTTTCACTTTAGTCTTCTACTGAATCACTTTACGCATAAAATATTAATTAACGAGTGAAAGAAAAACAAATACATTCTCTATAAAATCCACAAGCCTCGATAAGTTAAAAATTTTACTCTGACAACCTCTCTAACTTCAACTCTCGATAAGTAAAAAACTCGATAACTTAAATTTTTTAACGTTTCCCTTGAATTTGAATTTATCGAGGTTCTACTGTAATTTGAAAATATAAATTGATCCTAGCACCACAGAATTTTGGCAGTTAAATATTAATTAAATTTAGTTGTTATTAATTAGGACACTTGGGTTGCCGAGACAAATCCAACGATACCTTAATTTTAGAAATCAGTCCGGCCGTTTGAACGATACGGAGTAATAAAAAAATATTACATACATAGATACGCGCAAAAACATAACCCTTTTTGGCAGTCGAGTAATAAAAAACTTTATTCACCTGTGATTTGTGTGTGATGATCAAAGCATTTGAAATAAATATGGAAATTTTGGTTAATTCTTATAATTTTATTTCTTAATTTTATATACAAAAACGCTCGATAAGATATTATAGTTTATAATTTTCACATTATAACGCTACACCGAGCTGGGTAGAGTAGTGGTGACAGCACTAGACTCGCATTCGGGAGGTCCGGGCTCGAATCCCGGCGGGGGCAGATGTGGCTGGGACTTTTTCCTACTGCCTCTCGCCGAGAAACGGTAATTCCTGTACCAGCTATCTTAATTGAGGTTTTCCATGGTTTCCCTCAATTAATTCCAGATAAATATCGAGATGGTTCCTTATTTGAGGCCATGGCCGATTACCTATCAAACTCCTAGTTCAAAAATTACCTACCTTATCCAGCTTATCCTAACTTCTTATAATTCCTTCATTCGCCCATTGCTATTACATAAGTTGAAGTTTTAAAAATGTAGAAAAATAACGGGAAGTGTGGTAAATGGAAAATAGTAATGGTGCGAATGGCGTCTGTTATGACATAAAGTCGAGAAACGGACGTTAAACGCATTATTATTATTATTATAACGCAACAGAAATTAACTTAATGTTTTCTAACTCTTATATATATATCAGTCCATTTCGTATCTATCTGTCTAACTGCCCGCATAATACCGCAATACTTTTCAGCTTTAAATCGGTTGCGTCTTGGTCGAATTATTGTCTGGCAAATTAATTTTTGATTTATTAGTATTTAAATAACATAATATTAAAATTACAGACATATTAAAATATTTTGGAAAAATTTTTTTAATGATTTTTCGGCTATCAGCTGCTTAAAATAATTTAAACTTTGACATCATAAATTTCTGTCGACAAAGTCAGAATTGCAGACATGATATTTTATGACCTGAAATCTAGAAGAAAAACAAAGATTTTTTAATTTTCAGGCAACCAAACTATCACAGAAGCTGTGGTCATTGCAGTAAAAGAAGCTGTAAACAGGTAAATAATTTGTTAACCCTTTGAACTCCGCTCTCCTCTCATGGGACATCGTAATTCTACCATATCACTCGCCTGTCCGCTTCCACGGGACATTAAAGTTTATTAATGATTACGAGGAACTAAGTTATTTTAACGCAACTTTTTGGTTCCAAAATTATACTAAATAATACGAGGGTCTGTAATTGCACGTTTCCGCCGCAAAGTAGCGTCGAGTAGCCAATGTCCAGAATGGTTCGGAGTGCAAAGGGTTAAACATGACAAACTCGTATCGTATGAATAATTTCAACGCTCACTTTTTAGATTGTTGTGTTGCAGATGCAACACAGGTAAAACAAATTCGGTCACAGGTGGGGATGCATTTGTGTCAACCTTAGTGATTAGTCTGCGGAAGAATGCAACAGAGTAAAAATCTAGCAGAGGCCACTGGGTTAGGCTCAGTATGGTGACTGCTGTATTAATGTCTTTATTTATTGTTGTGTGTTAGTTTATGACTGTTATTTCATTTCAACTATTAACAATGCATCGACGGTTGTCAATATGAATTATCATTACGTAATTAATATAGTTAAAAATGATTTCAAAACAAACTGTCGTTGAAAATCACATTTAATATTAAAAATGTTCATGTACTAAAAGTGAGTTCAATATGCGATAAGTATGCATGTAACAAGTTAATGAAATATTAATGTTAATTTGTTAACAAAAAGGTTTTACGACAAAATTGTTTCAATGATCAATTTAGCAAACGTATTAATTTAAAATTTATAATATTAAATATAGTTTGCAATGAATTCGCGATTGATGCTGAAAATACGGTCGGTGAGCGGGATACGATTCCGTTCTCAAAACGCGACAGTTAGTGTTACGGACGAACGAGAGAGCCTAGCGACGGGATGCTTGAACGCTCAGGAAGAATTAACCAACGCAAAGCCGTACAGTGAAGTGCCTGGACCCAAGCCACTTCCGATTTTGGGTAACACATGGAGACTATTGCCTGTCGTTGGTCAATATCAAATATCCGAATTCGCTGAGGTGTGCGACCTGTTGTATCGAGACTTCGGCAAGTTGGTTAAATTGTCCGGTTTAATTGGAAGACCTGACCTGTTATTCGTTTATGACCCTCATGAAATAGAGAAAGTGTACAGACAGGAGGGTCCGACTCCGTTCAGACCTTCTATGCCCTGTTTAGTCCATTATAAGAGCGTTGTAAGGAACGATTTCTTCGGCGAACTGCCAGGAGTTGTCGGCGTGTAAGTTGAAAATAAGAGTTAGACAATATTATGCAGAATAACTAAAATATAATTTCTTATATTTAAATATATCTGTTAATAACCTTAGTAGAAAAAAATGTGTCAGATGCTACCTATTACCTACATATCAATTAGTATGCAAAACACGTTTAAATTTCGCAACAATAAAAATGGCAGCCTTGGCTAACGGATTTATAAGCAAAAAACAATTTTATATATTAATTTCAGAGAACGGTTAGAACCTTTTTTTAAACATTTTTTAACACTTATTTTCTTTTAGGGCTTGTTATAAAGGAAAAAAATAAATTTACACTGTACAGACACGAACCTGTAATCTTTTGTAATTTCACGCTTCTTTAAATTCCTGCTTTTGTGCATCAGTGCTAAACTAGAGGATTCGGGTTCGAGTCTCGACAATGACAGCTATTTTTTTCTTTATAACAAGCTCTACAAAAGAAAATATTTACCTACCTAAATATATTTTTTAATATTAAGTAATTTTAATGAGGTTGCTGGAACAGACATGCGTTTATTTGTTAATAATAATAATAATTATTATTATTGGTCAACGTTTGAATCGTTTTTTGCCTTTCTTCCGAACATTAAATACTAATAAACTTTTTTAAAATAGTATTATTTTAAATAGTACCTATTATTAATTTAAAATAAGAAGAATTAAAAACTATTCTTAATATTGAAGGAAAGTATTATATTAAAATCTTTACATTTACCCTTTTACGTGACAAAACTACTTATGCCCGGATGAAGCCGGGCCAAACAGCTAGTATATTATAAAGCAGATTATTGTTTGTTTCTGCGTTTGGAAATTGTAATTAAACTAGAATGTTTAAGTAAAGATGAAGACAACCTAATTATACAAAAATTCTAAATTCGCTAATTCTTAAGTATAGTTGGTACATATACTATTGCAGTTTTTGCTGGTTATTAATATAATTAATTTTCCGAGCGTGAATTTATTCCGCTACAAAATTAGTTTCCGTGTTAGGTAATGTGTTCTGATTTCATAACAAAAGAAAATTAGAATAATTATTTAATAATTTTTATTGTTATTTAAGACACGGAGAACCATGGCGAATCTTTCGAACGAAAGTGCAAAAACCGATTCTTCAACTTCAAACTGTTTTAAAATACATCGAACCGATTGAAACCGTAACTTCAGATTTTATTACAAGGTATCGAAAAATCAATGTTTCAATTTTTAAATCGAAGACAGTTTTTTCCGCTTAAACTGATAGATGTTCTTTTTTATAGAATGAATGAAATGAAAGACGAAAATAATGAAATGCCGGCTGATTTCGATAATGAAATTCACAAATGGGCTTTAGAATGTAAGTTTAAATCTCTAAATCACAAAAACATAATATTTTGCGCAGTTATGGAAGAAGTATTTGCTGCCTGCCATATATCTTCAACTTTGTGCGGGCGCCGAAGCAAATTCCTCGCCAGCACACTTAACGGTTCGCTTGCAGCAAGCCGAATGTAATTGCAGATTTTCGTCGTGTTCATTTACCTAGCGTTTGGTCATTCCAAACCGTACTCTGGTTTTATTAGATAATTAAATGTACTTTTAATCGAATAATTCCTTCAATGTTAAACATATAACATAAAAACTGAGTGGTGTATTAATTTTGGCAAGGGGTGTATTAATGACATTCACTTGATTGATTACAGGTATTGGCAGAGTTGCGTTAGACACTCGTCTCGGATGTTTGGATCCAAATTTGTCCCCAGACTCGGAACCACAAAAGATTATCGATGCGGCCAGATTTGCACTGCGTAATATTGCTATTTTAGAACTTAAAATGCCATTTTGGAGATATTTTCCATCAAAATTATGGACCAGATATGTTGACAATATGAATTTTTTTATCGAGTATGTCTTGTATTATTTGTTTTTTAAATACATAACTCATCGACCATCGTAGACCACTATAGACGCGGGCGTTATATTCCTTTAAACCCGAGAGAAAATTTGTGGTTACTTGGTTTCCTTAGTGTCCAAAACATTGTTTTGGACATTTGTTTCTATGTTAATAAATTACATTTTGGTGCACTCTCAGATCGATCGACGTTGGTTGCGTTCACAAAAATAATTTCGAGTACGGTGTAGAATTTTTCAAAATCAAAACTCACGATTGTATTAATTTTGTATTAAAGGGATACTCAAGAAGGTACTTATTTTAAAACCGCCTGTTCATCAACGCGCATTTATGTATGAGAGAGAGGGAGATTGTAGATAATAGACGCTCGGCAACTGAGCTCACTATCGAAATTTGCCCATGAGATATTTATAGTCGATGAATGTGTGGTTTAGAATGAAATACCTACGTGTCTGAAATGTACGCGCGTCTTTAGTAGATGTTGCTAAAATCGATTTCTTCCTATTTCTTATATCAAGTCGATATTTAATTGAAAAATGTATTTATTAAAATATTGGTTGTAGAATCTGTACAAAATATATTGACCAGACAATGGAGAATTTAAAAAACAAGACAGTAGTAAATGAAAATGATCTTTCGCTAATTGAAAGGGTCTTGGCCAGTGAATCAAATCCAAAAACGGCGTATATTTTTGCATTAGATCTTATTTTAGTTGGAATTGACACTGTACGTATAACCAGTCAATGCGTAAATCTCTTTGTGATCTATATAGCTTAACAATTATTGTACTTTGCAGATTTCAATGGCAGTATGTTCTATCCTATATCAGTTAGCTACCAGACCCAAGGAACAGGAAAAAATTCATCAGGAACTTGTTAATGTTTTACCAGATCCAAATACGCCTTTAACTTCAGATTTGTTGTCAAAAATGGTTTACTTGCGGTCCTTCATTAAGGAAGTCTTTAGGTAACCATTTAAAAAAAATGATGTGCAGTGTACATCAAATTATGTACAAATATAATGGAAATGTAGGAATGTTGAGGAAAATATCAGCGTGTCATAAATTATAACTAGAATTCAGATTGTAGGATATCATTGAGTGAGTCAACAAACGCTAGATATGGAATAGGGTCCATCCCAGATTTTATTTGGGGTTCGGAATCTAATTTTCATTTCCAATGAAGAGGAAGATATAAGTTTGTTTACATTATTTGTTTATATATAAGAAATAATATGCGTTGTTCAAAATTATCAAATTTTGATAGTGGAACGACCTTATTCAACTGCTGGTCACCATAACTAAACTGGATTAAGATTTTAAGAGACCATTATCTGGGCTATTTATAATGATAAAAATACTTATTTTTTATTGTTATGTTTGACAGAATGTATTCAACGGTGATCGGAAACGGAAGGACATTGCAAAAAGACATGGTTTTGTGTGGATACAGGATTCCAAAAGGGGTAAATTGTATATTATATGAAACAATAACGGAACCCATGTCGTAATTGTGTTTTCTTGCGACTTTTTTAAGGGTTTTTGAATAACCTTTATTTTGTCTCTTGATTTATTTGCAACAGCATCACTAAAGTGCACACTTTTAATCGCATGTTATCTAAGAATAAGTTTATATTACAAAGCTCTGTAGAATCTTCCAGTAATCTACAAGGTTAACAACGTGGACTAAGAAACACAGCGCTCGAAGAGTGAAATTCTATCGGTCCCTACTTTTGATTTGAAATTCTAGGCATCAATTTCTTCCCCACATTACTATTGGACTTCACTTCCGCCGTAAAACTCTGCGGTTTTATTTAATCTCTACTTTCCTTAGGGATTAGAATTTAATTAGCAATAACGTTATATGCCCAGGTTCAAGTTGTATTTCCGACTGTTATAACCGGCAACATGCCTGAATATGTCGAAAATCCGGAACTGTTCTTACCTGAGAGGTGGTATCAAGAAGCTCCGTACAAACGACATAAATTCGCATCTCTTCCTTATGGGCACGGCGCTAGAATGTGTTTGGGACGCAGATTTGCCGACCTTGAAATACAAGTGCTGCTTGCCAAGGTATTAGGAAAGTTTTTAATTGGAGGTAAACAACTGCTATTACAGATAATAAAACATTATACTATAAATATTTTTTTAGTTGCTGCGTACATATCGTTTGGAATATCATCACAAACCGTTGGATTATAAGGTTACATTTATGTATGCGCCCGATGGAGATTTGAAATTCAAATTGGTTAAGCGATTTTGACATAAGCAGTTATTGCGACGGAGATGTACAATACGCACCACGGTTCTAAAAGGTTCTGAAGTTAATCACAAATAGCGTCGCAAATGCATATTTTATAGAGCCATCCTGGTTGTTTTCTGGGAAAGGAAGACTCCCACCACCTCCCAGTTACCGGCACAGAACGTGCGCTCGTCGGTAATTGGTTATCGCTGGTTGTCTTGTCAATTGTCGCTTTCCTGCTATAGAGTACAGTTCGGTACGCTATTGTTAAGTTGTTTCTTTGATTGTTAATTGATCAAGATGCCTAATACAGTTTTGCATAGACAAGCACGAAAAATAATTTTTTGGATGAATTTATGAAAGGAATTAGACCTTTAGAGTAAAGAAAAAATAAAAATATAGTGCAAGTTTGTAGTTTTTCAACCGACTGTACCTGCGCAAGCCTCCATTTGCATCTAACTTCCGAGCCTTTTAGATCCATGGCACGTACTATACGTTCCTATTATTCATACATACACGTACGATGACAAAATATGAAGCCGCGTTATTTTTGAATCTAGACAGGTACCTGGCACGTGCCTCCATAGCTGAACTGTTATGTTAACAATGATCGCATTCGGCTTGCAAAACCTGCCCCGGGGCAGGGCAGTCGAATAGTTACGAAACTTATTATGACAACTTATTGATAGTTCTCGGCTATCTTCGGTTTTCTTTTCAACCAATGTCGACTACTTATATTTTTTGATCTGCCCCGGGGCAGGTTTGGCAAGCCGAATACGATATATAAGAAATAATATAACCTCTAATAATGAACTTTATATATACAGGTGGCTTTTGAAAAACCGAACACCTTTCTTATTCCTTCAAATTGCATCCTATGAATTTTTACCCCCTTGGATGATCTTCAGTTCTGGGAGGGGGAAATTGATTGCCGTATTTTATTTTCACCTGCCGCGTTCAGGTACAGGGC
This sequence comes from Venustoraphidia nigricollis, assembly GCA_034508555.1. Taxonomy (NCBI): domain Eukaryota; kingdom Metazoa; phylum Arthropoda; class Insecta; order Raphidioptera; family Raphidiidae; genus Venustoraphidia; species Venustoraphidia nigricollis. Next base: position 651,220 of record JAVRKA010000065.1, on the reverse strand, counting down.
AACGCAGGTCAACTTTATTTTTTCAAATAGGGACCCCATTTTTTTTGCAGGTTCCGGATTCCTTGTCAAAAAATAAACAACTTTTGTAGCAAAATTTTTTTTTGTAAGATGCGAACATGAACCGTGATCGCTAAAAATTATGGGACGCGCGACATAGCATTTGGATGCGTCGAGTCGATTTTCCCTCACCACAGAATCAAGGTGCCTAAGAGACATCGTCTCGACGCGTCCAAATGCTGTCGCGCGTCCCATAATTTTTAGCGATTCGTGGTTCATGTTCGCATCATACAAAAACTTTTTTGGTATAAAAGTTGTTTATTTTTTGACGAGGAATCGGAACCTGCAAGAAAAAAATTAGGTCCCTATTTGAAAAAATAAAGATGACCTGCGTTGCCCTGCGGACCTGAACACGGCAGGTGAAAAAAAAATACAGCAATCACCTCCCCCCCAGAACTGTAGATCATCCAAGGGGGTAAAAATTCATAGTAAGCAATTTGAAGGAATAAGAAAGGTGTTCGGTTTTTAAAAAGCCACCCTGTATGTGTTATTTTTTGCATTTGTATTATGTATTATTTTTTGTAGATTACTATTGACTCAGGCTCTTCTGTAGTTTTTTTATTGGAATACAAAATAATAAAATATATTTTATGTAAAAATGCGCAGTAATTTTTATTCCATTAGAGTCGACGCACACATGTTTATTTTTGTAGTGAAAACGCCCGACTTAGCAACCATCGCGATTGCACCGCGTTTTGAACATTACTTAGCCATATTGGCGTCGGAAGGGAGAATTTGGAAGAATCCTCAAATTGTATTGTGGCATGTTTAAAACTCTTTCCAATATAAGTTTTCGTAAATGATTTGAAAATATAATTCTAGAAAAAAAAATTGAGATGGCATATTGCATATCCTCCTGGCGGCTCCTGGACGACGTTTATAGGTAAATTAGTAAGCCAAATAACATCGAGTATGGTTGTTAACACTTTATTGAAATAATAATATATTAGTAATACAATCAATTAAATAATTATGAATTATCTGTCAATCAATCTCAGTCTAAGAGGACCATTTGGTGTGTACATTGGATGAATATAGTAGTCTAGTTTCTCATGATGGTATTCAATACGAAATGCTTGAATCATCTGAAAAAAAAGCAATTAAAAATTAATAGATTGAATCCAGTTATGTTGGAAAACTAATATAACCGCCATTGTCATGATTTTTGTGAGAAGATTGTAGATTATAGAAGCTTAATAACAGCTGAGGGCATCAGCATCTAAGTCAGGGTTTCGTATGAGTCCAAATAAGAAGAGATTTTTGATACTATTGTCTCTGCAATTTCATTGATAAAGAATAAGGTTGGTATCGTCGTTCGATCACCTCATTAATGACCATCTCGCCATAACACATAAGATTTCAATCCTTTTCAGAAAAAATCGAGAATTTTGGCTCAAAGCTTGTGTAAATAAAAAAAAAGATATCAAATAATTAAAATACAATTGGATATGAAAAGAATCGTTATTTAATTTTATGTTCTTTTTTTATTTGTGCTTATCAAAAAGTAGGCAAGAAAAGATGTTCTCGGTCTACTTATTGCATTTTTAATGAATTATAGTAGAGATCCAAAGAAAACCATTAGTATTAAAACAACTTCGTGAAAGTTCTCGTGCGACTTCAATTCGGATTGAAAGCAGAGGCGGCGGAAGGGGTTGGCGACGTGGATCACCGCCTACGGCCTCGCGGTCTGAGGGGCCTCGCGCCTCGAAAATGTATGCATTACTGTAAACTAAATAATGGTGAAATTCAACATCGACGCTGGTTGGTTAATTCAAATTCTCAAAATAAAGTGTTCTGTTATTCACAGGGTAATTGCGTAGGATGTATTTAAAAAAACACAACTGGCTTCATTATTTTTATTTAAAACCAGGATAAATACTATTGCGTCGGATTTTGTCGTATTTTAGTCAAGAAACATGTTTAACTATAATTTAACCCAATTTTCTCGCAATATCACATTATTTTTGACAAAAAAAAAGCGTAATATTTGCCGAGACCCCCCACTCCCCCACGTGAGATTGGTCGAGATTCGGCTCGATCCCCTCCCTGCTCTCTTGAACACCTCACGCCCCCTAAGAATATAGTTTTCATTTTTCATAGTTTCAACTGTTTTTTTATTTTATAAAATTCGTTTTCTTGCGCCACCAGAAAGCCTCGCAAGATCTAGGTCTTGCGCCGCCACTGACTGAAAGCGTACCTTAGCAATGACCATTTGCATTTCCAAATCGGCGAATCTTCTTCCTAGGCACATGCGTCTCCCGTGGCCAAACGGCAAGGAAGCATACGGATGATGCTTTATTTCTTCGCTATTGCAGTTGCCCGTTCTATGTTTTCCTATCCATCTTTCGGGTAAATATTGATTACTATTTGTAAAATACTTGTCCAAATTGCTTATTACATAGTGCTGAAATACTATCTGAACCTAAAATAATTATGAAATACGTTGATATTAATTAAATAATTATTTCCTGAAAAAATGGTATACACTTACGCCTTTTGGAATTTGATAACCACCGATTACGGAGTCACTGGTAGTGCATCTACCATTTCCAATGACCACTGGGAACATCCTGCAAAAAATAAAATATATCCCCGTTTTAGTGAAATTTCCGATAAACAATATCCTTCGAATCAGTATCGACTGCTTGTATTGACATCACTTAAACATTTTAGTAAAAGATACATTATTAGTGTATTTGCCATAAGGCAACATACACTATTGGCGTTGGTCGGATGGCGGGACCTAGGGGTCGGACCAAAATTTCTCGACGTTTCATAACCTCCTAAACACTTTGGCACCATTTTTGAAAATGTTTATATATATATGTATGTATATATATATATATATATATATATATATATACATATATATATAAACATTTTCAAAAATGGTGCCAAAGTGTTTAGGAGGTTATGAAACGTCGAGAAATTTATATATATATATATATATATTATATATATATATATTTATATATATTTATATATATATTATATATATATTATATATATTATATTATATATATTATATTATATATATTATATTATATATATTATATTTATATATATATATATTATATATATATATATATTATATATATATATAAGTATGTGTGGCATACAGTTTGGGAGCTCGGATAATCATTTAATATATCGTTTGGGCTCTTTTGCCGTCTTAAGGGAGCGGCACCCAATGAACAAAATCGTTTGATTGTCAACTTTGGGAGCTTCACCCTGAGACGTCTATTGATAAAAATTAAAACTACATAGAACCATTTTGTGAAATGAGAGGTCACTGCGAGTATTATTTCAGCGGTTTTTTATGACAAAAAGTATGCAACCTTTGCAGGAATCTATTGGAGTATGGGGTATTTCATAATAAAATAATATTTTTTACTGTCAAAAACCGTAAAAATTTCTAAATGAAGTATGGTTAGGTTTCACACATAAAGAAAAGGGAAGTAAGTAGTCAAGAATAAATGTAAGTAAAATTCATATAATTCTATAAAAAAGTGAATTATTAATATAATTTACACAAAAAATAAATTTAATTATTTTCAGTCATTTATTAACGTAGAAAGACGAAAATTACGCGACAACTCAAATATACATTTGAATATTCTGATACGTTTATGAACGTAATACATCTTATAGAAACTGCCCGCAAATTTGATCTTTTTATATACAAGGAACATTTGAACAACATTAAATAAAGGTAAATATTTATTTTTATAAGTGTTTATTTCCAGATAATCAAAGCGTTGTTATGTCAATTCTTTTTAAACGGTACTAGTTACTTTGTCAAATTATCGCCAAGGCTCCCGATATCATGTAAACTGAATCTTTTCACTCTAACAACATATCAAACCCATGTCGAATATTAGATTTACATGAGATTCGTCGACAAGCGTTAAAACGTCCGTACTGACGATGCAAAACATTTTCATCTATTGACATTGGAAAATTTTCATATCGATGGAAATACCTTTCCATTCGAATAATTTCATCGAAAAAATTAACTCGAAACGATCTTAGTAATAAGTATTAATAGATCAGTGATAATTGAGAGTATTGTATTAAAATTATGTTCTCATATTCACAGGTTATTCAAGTACTATCCAACAATGGGTGTTCAACAATGTCTGCAAATATAGGGCCCGAAACCAACAACGATTCTGTAAATTACTCTGTTTATGTTTTAATGTAAAATTGATATATTTGCTTTTTTTAATAAAAAACTAGACAACAGAATATATCTTTAATTTTTTCATACATTTTTATTTATTATTTATTTTGACGTAGCATCTACATTGCGGAATGCGTATTATGACTAATTAACAACGAAATCTAATATTTGATAACAGAAATAAACAAATTTATTAACGAAATGATAAAACAAAAATAGGTATTTCTTATTTCAGTCTTAACATATTTAAAAAAAACACGTATTAAAATATTGTACATGCAATTGTTGACGAAATATGTAAATAAACCGTAAGCCTTGTTTACACGAGTAAACAAGGCTTACGGTTTATTTACATACGAGTACTCGGCCGAGACACTGAACTCGGCATCGACTATTAATTTTGCTGATGAGATACTGCTGATTTTCTCTGTCGTTTCGATTCGGCTTGTACCCAGGATTTTACATGAGCGACAGTTCGTTTTTTCAATTCACTATGCTTTGTTATCGTGTCGAAGCATTTCTGCGAATTCGGAACCTTTCCTGTAGCTATCTCAGTATCAAAAAGTTTTCGCGCAACTATCCTTTCTGGTGTAGACCATGTGTTGCGAGTCTTATCTGGAGAGAAAAAATATTAAGAATATACTATTTAAAAGTTATAATATTATAAAAAGTTATGGTAGTTTTTAACTTAGTGAGATTTCATTTAGCATAGTTTCACTGCAGCCAAAACTTAATTTACCGAGGACCAAATGCTCAATGAAAAGGTAAGAAGGTTTCACGTTCCGATGGGAATGAGCACAGGGTCCACGAACAAGTGTTTACAATGAAAAGCATACTGTACGTACCTTTCGATTTGTGTTTGTTGATTTCATTATTTATCCATAAACGAAGCTGCATTGCAGTTCATTTTTGTAAGTTATTATCAGATTTGACAATCATTTCGCATTCATTTAAAGGGAGGATTTTTCGATTTCGAATATAACCAGACAAGTATTTTCTCGCCGCAAATTTCTCTGGAGCACTCCAAGTTCTTCTAATAATTTGCGGTTCTAAAAACAATAGAAAATTTCAGTGAACAATAAGATATGAAAATCAAACAGATACAAAAATATTAAATCGGTTTGTGTTTCGTTTGTTTAGAAAAGCTTTTGAAAATTTACCCAGTTCTGAGTCACTGGAAGCCGAAACGTTTTCATCGACCGGTAACTCCTATTCATCGTCAACACGATCTGCTGTTCGTTTTCGTAAGTCAGTAGTCGATTTTACAACTGTTTCACATTTAATAGCAGGAAGAAGTATTTTTTTTTTCGGAGTAGACCACATCCTAGTAATTTGGGACCTGAAATGTAATTCTAAAAACAATAAAAATTCGCAGTTGTAGAATATAGAACCGTGTTTCGTTTATTTAGAAAAGGTTTTGAGAATTTACCCAAATCCAGTGAATCGCTGTCACTCGAAGCGGAAGGGTTTTTATCATCCGGTAAATCAAGTGCGCTCGTGTCTTGTAATCTGTCCGATCTGTTTTCGGTGACATTGGCGTATACTTCGGTATTGCAGTTGATAGACTCGTTTTCGTCGACACCATACGATATGTTAGGAAGCGAATCGTTAATATAAATGTCTGTCCCATCGTCATTCGAAATAAATATATTGTCAAGTTTTGCATTTGAATCGTCGGCATTATTAGATGATTCTGACGTATGTTTGTTGACATTTTTTTTCTTTTCGGGATCAATCATGTTTATTTCGTCACTTGTTCGTGTACCGCCACGGTATTTAACGATACAAATATTTCCATTTTCTATGCGCACGTCTTTTTCTTTGCACATATAATATGGATTATGGTCTCAAAATTGAACCATGTAGGTAATACATTTTGTATTTGTTTTATGTAATGAAAGTATGGCCTTTTCAACGAGCAAGAGTAACGACGGCTGAAAAAGAAAACAAAACAGTAAATTAAAAGTGTACTGTAGTTCTATAACGTACATATATTATGTTAAACACTTACTTTTATAATTGTTCTATTATATCGCCTTCTGTTCGGCAAACAGGACAGCACAGTGAAATTCTATCGACAGTCACTGTCGGTTCCAACAAACACCCGAGCGAAGTTTGGAATGAGGTATCTCTTCCAGACACACTGGACACTTAATTTTGTTTAACTGTGCGCAATAATGTAATTTTGAACAATTATTGTGCGGACAAGTTTTGTTCATATGATAGGTCATACACACGTACACTTTTCTGTTTGTAGATATATTAGTTCCTCTCCTTTCGTGACATGAACTAAATTACAAATTGACCGGGAGCATTTAGCGCCCTGATAGTCCTTGCAAAAATGTATTTTCAAATGGTTGCAAGCACCCGAACAGTTACTGTTTCAGTAACTTGAAACTGATATAGTTAACGTAGTTTTGTTATAAAGAAACGTAAAATAGTAATATTACTTTATTATTATTATTATTAGAGAACGTTTTAATTGAACAAAATAAAGAATCACGTATGAATGACGACGGACTTGACTTAACTGAACTAGGAACACATTCATCAAAAGTCAAAACCTAAATATACGTAAATAACCAAGTACAATTCTGTGGCTTGATCGAAAAAGGGCCTAAGTGCATTTTTTTCATTTTTGATTTATTGGTCCTATCTTACTAATGTCGACATGCTCTTTTCAATGAAAAAGGTTCTATCTCATTATCTTTAACGCTTACCGAAATAAAAAATGTAAAAAGATCCTAACTGAGACTACGTCAATGAAATAAAGGCTTATATTCACTTTAGGCCCTTCATATTGGGGCCTAAGTGTTTTTATAATTTTTTTTCTATATTTAAAAACAACCTAAGTGACATATAAGCCCTTAAATATTGGGCCTATTTACTCTTAGGCCCTTTTCGTAATAATAATTTTATATCAAGAAAGTGCTAACTGCGACTTAGTAAAATGTGACGGTAATTGTCGGTGGCCTATGTTAACATAGGCCTTTTTTAAATAGATTTGTACATTTTGTAAGAAGACCTAAGTGTCACATTGGTTATGGAATCGAAACAAAAAGAAAAAAACTGGAAGATATCTTAAGCTTATTACCATTTATACATCCAAAAAGCAGATTATTTTATTCAAATTTGAAGAGTGATGAATCAAAAAATGACGACGATGTTTGTCCTACAGAATTAATATTGGAAATTATAGATTAATTATACTTATTTTGTCATCACGATGTCCTAAGAATTTTATTTTCATCTGCACGGTTTTCGTGTTACAATAAATACTATTGTTTATTTTTGTATTTTTAATTCTTATTCGAATAAAACCAATATTTTTGTAGAAGTGTTTTACATTTTAACTACAACCATGAATTTCTCAATATGTGTTTTCTAAGCGGTATTGTCTTATTTAATAATATTTTATCATATACTATTATTAATTTTCAAATATCTAAAAAAGGGTAGGTGAAAATCGCTTACTTTTTATACAAAGTACCTCTTATAAAAGGGCTTAAGTGCAACTACATTTAAAGAAAGGGCCAAAGTACATTATTTGGGGCCTATATGCTAGTTTTAGTGCCCTATTGCATAGGCCTATGTAACACCATATACATTTTCTAGGGCCTATGTGACAAAAACTTCTGGATTTTTTAAGAATTTTATTTTTTTTTACAAAAAATTAAAAAATATGCGCTAAAAAAGCAGTATTACAATTATCAGACATTTTGGACAGAATTTCGCTGATTTACAATAGTTTGAAAAAAATAACTTCAACTCCAATTACCTTAAAACTACGTTTTTGTAGTTAGGCACTTTTGCGACCAAGCCACAGAATTTACACACTATAAACTTAACAGTACAGCCATGTTCATAAAATACATAGTGGTGCACCAGTGGGTGCACCAGAAGAAACACAACAATAATAAATATGACATATTATTATCTGTAAAACAGTTTAGATCAGGGGTGGTCAACCCAAATGATCTTACGGACCATTTTGGAAATGCATCATAAGGGGACATTCATTAATTACGTGAGTCGATTTTGGCGATTGTTCGACCCCCCCCCCCTTCCCCTTTGGTAAGATGACGGGCGAAACCGGGTCGGACCATAAGTACAAAAAATTTCATCAAAATCGGTTCAGCCGTTTAGGCGGAATAGATTGACAAACGCTTGTACAGAAATATTATTTTTATATACAAAAAAATATTAAATTTTCAATCAAAATTGTTTTGGTAATTTCCTTTTGACAGATCTTCAGAACAAAAAAAGAGCAGACTTTTTTTTTGTTTTCAAAATATTTCCAAAATTAAATTTAGAAAAAAAATTTGTCGGAGACACATTTTTTTTCTAAATTTAATTTTAGAAATATTTTGAAAACAAAAAAAAAGTCTGCTCTTTTTTTGTTCTGAAGATCTGTCAAAAGGAAATTACCAAAACAATTTTGATTGAAAATTTAATATTTTTTTGTATATAAAAATAATATTTCTGTACAAGCGTTTGTCAATCTATTCCGCCTAAACGGCTGAACCGATTTTGATGAAATTTTTTGTACTTATGGTCCGACCCGGTTTCGCCCGAGTGCGTTTCGGGTCCAATTTAGAATTTAAACTATCTACGGACCGACGCAAACGCACACACAAAATTTCATTAAAATCGGTCCAGCAGTTTGGAGGAATAGAGTCCGTAGATAGTTTAAATTCTAAATTGGACCCAAAACGCACTCGGGCGAAACCGGGTCGGACCATAAGTACAAAAAATTTCATCAAAATCGGTTCAGCCGTTTAGGCGGAATAGATTGACAAACGCTTGTACAGAAATATTATTTTTATATACAAAAAATATTAAGGTAAATACCTAATCGTTAGTCCAACCTTGTATAATTTCTTAAAAACACAAATACTATTATTTAAGTTTTAAAATTTCTGTGTTTTACAAAAAGCAACGCTCGTAACTATATAAGGATTTCATGTCACGTATTTGTGAAATCTAAAATTTTTTCATTTCATCCAAAGTTACCGAAAAGTTATAATAATTCTCAAAGTCTTCATAAATTTTAGAATAATATGTTTTTGTGTAAAATTTCAAGCATTTCTGTACAAATAAACCATTAATTAAGTAAAAATTAAATAAATTATTAGTATTAAAAGTTGCCTACATTTAGAATTTAAACTGCCGCGCTGAAAATAACGAGTTGCATATCTCGAAAGTAAAGAAGTACCTTTATAAGTTTTATTAAAATTCGATTTAAATCTTTAATAATCATAACATAAACTAATTATTATTAAATTTTTAAAGACATACCTATGTTCTTTTAGGTACATATATTATTTTTAATCTTTTGACGATTATTAAGGTTATAAAAAAAGAACAGTCTAAGTTCCCTGAAACTTATATTTTCCATTTAAAAAAACATTAGACGGTGACGCAACAAAAAAATTTTTTGCCCAAATATTCATCAACTGTATTAGAACATCTGTCAAATTACCAGAAATATTTTACGCCCCCCTCAAATTCTTAACAGGTACGTTAAAATAGCGAAAACAATTATGGCACATATGACATATATATATGTATTATATCTGTAAAACAGCTTAGATCAGGGGTGGTCAACCCAAATGATCTTGAGGACCATTTTGGAAATGCATCATAAGGGGACATTCATTAATTACGTGAGGCGATTTTGGCGATTGTTCGACCCCCCTGCCCCCTTCCCCTTTGGTAAGATGACGTGAGATTTATCTCGACCCCCCCCTCCACCATTAATCTCACGTGAGATTTTTTAAAATGCTTATTTTTAATGTAAATATGTTAATCGGTGCTTGATTGCGTTGGATTTATTTAATTTGCTTAATTCTTTTTTTTTCAGACTAGTATTTAAGACTTTAATTTTTTCTCATAATTTCGACAGTTAATTTTTCAATATATTTTGATGCGCAAATAAGGTATTTTTTGATACATTGATTTTCACTACTTAGGCAACTTTAAAATAAATATATTTTGTAAAAGTGCGATGAATCTCGCAGGCCGGAAAAATATTCAAGGCAGGTCGCATGCGGCCCGCGGGCCACGGGTTAGCCAAAATAATAGTCACAATCTAAACTTTAGATTGTGACTATTATTTTGGTGTTTTGGTAACACCTACCATAACAGCAAGAGGCATACGAAAGGTCGTATGAAGGAGTTATGCAAAAAAGATGGTGATTTTACAATAAATTTCTTCGATTCACGTTATTGAATCAGTGGTTGAGTTCCACATGGACAGGTTATACAGACGTTTAATTATTTATTACCAATCGGTACCCGCGACTTCGCACACGATTGAGATAAAACAATCTGATGTAGCTTTTTCCCGTGGCAATTTAATTTTGCTGTTTAAATCTTATGTGTTATAGCGACCCGGCCCGGCCCCCGGCTTCGCCCGAGTGCGACAACAGTAGTGAAGCATTCGGCTCCACCATATTACAGTCTTGCATCGTGGGGCTGCGCCCCGCTCTGCAAGACATTAATTTATAAAGCTTTCGACTCCCCCAAATGCATATTCTCTAAATAGTGTATTTTCTGACATTTTCATACATTTTGTAAAGTCAACATAAGTCGCTAGTTGAATAACACCGTCCAAATATTTATTTTAGTAAACATAACAGCTGTATACCTACTGAAATGAGACAAGCGCACGGCATCGTTTGTAGTTTTTTCCAGAGCTGCATTATCGATTTTATACTGTTTCAATATTAAATTTTCAATCAAAATTGTTTTGGTAATTTCCTTTTGACAAATCTTCAGAACAAAAAAAGAGCAGATTTTTTTTTATTTTCAAAATATTTCCAAAATTAAATTTAGAAAAAAAATGTGTCTCCGACAAACAGATAAACAGAAACACACGAACTGACAGCAGTCACTCTATTACTCCAAACTGCTGGACCGATTGTAATGAAATTTTGTGTGTGCGTTTGCGTCGGTCCGTAGATAGTTTAAATTCTAAATTGGACCCGAAACGCACTCGGGCGAAACCGGGTCGGACCATAAGTACAAAAAATTTCATCAAAATCGGTTCAGCCGTTTAGGCGGAATAGATTGACAAACGCTTGTACAGAAATATTATTTTTATATACAAAAAATATTAAAGTAAATAATCGTTAGTCCAACCCTGTATAATTTCTTAAAAACGTACAAACACTATTATTTAGTTTTAAAATTTCTGTGTTTTACAAAAAGCAACACTCGAATCTATATAAGAATTTCATGTCATGTATTTGTGAAATCTAAAATTTTTTCATTTCATCCAAAGTTACCGAAAAGTTATAATAATTCTCAAAGTCTTCATAAATTTTAGAATAATATGTTTTTGTGTAAAATTTCAAGCATTTCTGTACAAATAAACTATTAATTAAGTAAAAATTAAATAAGTTATTAGTATTAAAAGTTGCCTACATTTAGAATTTAAACTGCCGCGCTGAAAATAACTTTAGTTGAATTTCTCTATGGGAAAGAATAGAAATACCCTAGATGACACTGACGTAAGGTTTTACAATACAATTAATTTATTATTTCAGAGAAAATACAATGAAATATTTGTCAAATAAGAAACAGTTATCAGTTATAAGTATCATTGACAAAAATACGTAAGTAATTTTATACTTCTGTCACATGTAAATTGTTTCGAATATTGCGAAATATTAATTATTCGACTGAATAAGTTGTTTTTATGTTATTATGTGTAATTTTTTCAGATTCAAACGTGCGACCCATTAGTAATGATTGTCGAAATCTGCATAAAATTGCCATGTATTGATGTGAAAGTCGTCTCTGTTCGGGTGTCAAGTTTTGAAGTTTGGTCAAAGTGATACGAATGTGCTTTTCTGTCAACGTAACGCTGGGTACGCATGGAAAAATGGTAACCGATAACAATTTTAATATTTTGAAACGAAGACAACCATTAATCAGATATAGACAGCACAGGATTCGGTTCAACCGATGGAGCTATTTACCGCTAATCTAGGATATTCGTATACCGAACAGTCATATTTTGTCATAGTCAGCTACTGATCCGAAAAGACGAAGTAAATTATAATGTACGACAATTTGAACAGTCACAGAAATGAGTATGACCTGCTTTCTTTAAATATTTTGTGTGATTTGAAAAAATCCGGCGCCAATTTGTTCAAAGCGTTCCCCATTGGGTGCTCTGAAATTTTTTAAAAAATTGGTGTAGCCGTTTTCAACTGATTTCAGAAAGAGTATTTTTTTATATCTTACTGTATATTTCCTACATTTATGAACCGATTTGAAAAAAATCGATGCCACTGTGTTCAGAACTTTGCACACTTTATGTGCTCTATTTTTTTTTTTACTATGACTTACGGCTTCGTAACAGCGGAGGTGGTTTTATCGGAACTGATAAACTCTGCCTTCGGGTTTTTGTCCTACAATGCCTTTAAATAATAAATTGTATAATAATGAATTTCATACTATTTCAGGATCGGATTGACGCCATGGCTTTCTTGATCTCACTGAACAGAGGTGAAACGACGACCTACTATCTGCCAGTTTTTGTTAAGGCAATATAACTTGGCGACGTTTAAAAAACTTAAGTCTTCTGTTTTATAGGATAATTAGCTAATAAAATATTATAATAGTGGGGCGAAAGAGATAATTGTGCACTGAACGATAAAACCACTAAATTTGAGCTGCTTTATATTGTTAAAAGATGTAGATATTAATACAAATTATATCTATTGTATCGCTTATCAGAAAGTGCACAATACTGGTATATTTTTAGTCTCATCTGTCCGACTATAAAGAATTCTAAGATAATAATATTAATAAGTGTTTGTTAATTGAATGTCAAAATAAAACTTGGTAATATATAAAAGTTTTCATTAATTGTTGTTTTCATATTTCCTTTTACAGTAGCAATAATATTTTCTACCATACGTTTTAAATGAAATTCACTATAGATAATATGGTAACTACGGAAATCAAAAATGCATTATAGAAAATCGTTTGTTGCAATTTTTTGTGGAACGATTTTCTATAATGAGTTTTTGGTTTCCATGATTACTATATCAACAAAACTCATGTATATATTGCGTCTTAAATGAAATTCCCAGTATAATATACATTTTTTAATCAAATCATTGAAACTTTGACAGGATTGTCAATTTCCTATTATAAAATTTATGTAGGTTTTTTCAACATTTATTAATCTTATTAAACTGCCAATTTGCTTTATTTTTTCATAAATAAGCCTTTTATAAGAAGCAGATTCTTCTGTCAGATGTTAGCTTTGAATAAAATTACAAATGTGCGCTTAAAAAGTTAATTAAAAATTGCAACAATAGATGTAATGTCTTATTGTAGATATTTCTTTTTTTATGAAAACACGGTTATAGTGGCAGATACTCAACTGTTTATTATGAATCTAATGCCTACAAAAGGTGTGGGTGTTGGTAGTATAAACAGCTTTTATATATAATTAATGATTATTAATCTTTTGAACATAAAAATATTTTTTTAACTATTATGGGTTATCTATTGTAAAGTACGGGAGCTTTCATTTTGAACAATGCCGGTAATGCAGTTCTCGATTTTAGAGCTCCCAAACTCAACAATATATCATTAAAGTGAAATAACTTTAAAATCTATTGATGCATATTAATTTGCTCTTAATATAATGTTTACTAATTAGTTTCACGTAGTTTGAATGCAGTTTTGAACTAGGCTCCCAATGATACTGCTACACATATATATATATATATATATATATATATATATATATATATATATATATATATATATATGTGTGTGTGCGCGCAATAACTTTCGAAAGAGTTAATTGATTTTAACGAAATTTGGTCCACGTGGTGAAATCCATCACCGAAAGAAGCCTATTTAAAATGGGCGTAATTGGAGCATTTTAAGGGTAGTTTTTAGGGGTTGAAAAATGTTTTTGGGCCCCAAAATACGGAAAAAATTCTCAGATTCGTTTCAAAATTGATATTTAACCCTTTAGTAGTAATTAAAAGGTGTCCCTAAAATTTAAATAAAATCGGCCCGACAGGACCAGACTTACAAATTTTATGAATACACTAGTTTACAAATAGTGAATTGTTTACTGAAAGTTGTATATAATTTGGTATAGAGGTTCGATTTATAATAATATTGCAATTAAGAAAAAAAATGTTATTTTAAGGGGTGTATTAAGGAGTAAATTTTTTTATTTTGCCCAAAAACCAACTTAAGCTCGCAAAATAAAGCCACACTGCCTCTATTAGCAAATACACTATATTGTCGGCAGGGTTGTGGCACTGCGACCCGGGTTTTTATTTGATTGCGTTTGAAGGCTTTCAAATGCTTAATCCCTCACAAAAAGATTGAGAAACACTGGTCTATTGTCTAACTTCTTGTTTATGGCTAGCGGAGGACGTTTGAAATTATTTTTTTGTCTGAGCTGCTATCGTAATTAGTATGCACTCGCTGCAACTATAATTACTAATTATATAATAATATATAATATATATACGTTGTGTTTCACTTTATATGAGGACACCTAAATAACTTTTTCACTTTAAAAGCAATCATTATAAAATTTTTCAAAGTCAACTAGTCAACTACGATTAAAATAAAAAGTAGGGTTTAAAGAAAGCTCGCATGTGCGATAAAGATAGAGCAAAAATTTATTAAAGAAAGTTGTTTAGAATCACAAAAAACTCCTTCGCTGCTTCATTAAGCGAACCGTACTTTGGTCTTTCACTAAATTACTTTACGTATTGCTGTGCGCAACAAATATTAACTAACGAGTGAAAGAAAAATAAAATGAAGCGAAAATTGAACACATTAACGTATTCTGATAAGTTAATAGCTATTGAAGCAGTGAAAAGTGATTCAAGAAGAAAAGATGTTGCTGCTCAGTTTGGAATTCACGAGAGTACGTTGTCATTTATTATGAAAAATGAAGGTGAATTGTTGAAGAAACAAGAATTAGGAGTCGGACGTCAGTGCAAAAGACGCAGAATAGCAGAGTTTTACTCTGATAACCTCTCTAACTTCAACTCTTGACAGGGGCGTAGCTACCGCCGTATATGCCGTATCAATTATACGGGGCCCCCGGCCACAGGGGCCCCCAACGTGCATAAGCAAAAATTAATAAAAACTTCCCAATTTTTTTTTATTTCAGAAAAAAGCAATTTTTTTCCCGCGTAAAGATTGCGTTCAAAAGTTGGCAACACCCTACATCGGTTATCGCGGGCAGCGGGATTTCCCCGTTTAAGTCATTTACTTCAACGGGGGAAGGGCCCCCAAACAAATTTTTATACGGGGCCCCGCCAAGGCACGCTACGCTTCTGACTCTTGATAAGTAAAAAACTTAATAACTTAAATTTTTTATCGTTTCCCTTGAATTTTAACTTATCGAGGTTCTACTGTATAATAATGATAACAAACCTCATTGTTTCTTTTATACAAGCGCGCAAGTATTGCATCCGGTCGAGAGATTCGCTAGTGAGGGGCGCAGAAGCAGACGGCAGTACGCTACTGATCTCATCGTACAGCTTCTCTTGTTTATCTGGATGTAAGGATAACTGATACAACACGGACGCTACTGCATTTGATGTCTGCAAAAGAAAAATCTTTTCACAATTTATAAACACTAACAACGAATCTGTACATAAAATAGCATTTAGCGTAACGACGAGTTTGTGCCGCTTAGTGAGCAATAACGGAAATTTGTGCCTGCCAGGGAGTCTGTTGACGCCATTCTGTAGCCGCTTTCTAGACGATGTTTTATATAATAAAATTTATGAATTATGCTCGCTCTTTCACCACGTGTTATAGTAAATGATAACAAACCAGTAGCTCTGAGAATGTAGATCATAGTGTAATATATTGTAACGCGTCTCCAACTGTCATTTTTGGGGGAAAAATTAGGAAATTAAAAAAAAGTTTTGTAAACTGTACCGTGTGATATATCAAATGAAAGGGCTTGTAGTAAGGGTCTCGAATATATTTTTTTTATAATTTTAAAATAAATAGTTTTAAATGTATTTAAGAAAATAGCTGAACAATTGACCATTCCCTCCGCCTTATCACCGAAACTACTGGGCCTAAAAATTTGAAAAAAATAGGATATGTCGGGTCTCATCCATAGTTTACAGGAAAACCTGAACGAAAATCTTAAGTTTTAAAGTCCTCACGGAAGACGGAATAGTACTTAACTGATTTATTTTATTAACTACCCGCTTTCTTTTGTTTCGGTCAATGATGATTATAAATAAATGATTGTTTACGCCATAAAACAATTTAAAATTGGCGGTGCGGAAAGCGTAGTACTTATTATAATAAAACATACACGGAATGCATGACATGAACATAATTCATTGTAATACACTAATAACATCATAATTCAGATGTACCGGGTGACACAAAATACCAGAACTCTTATTTCGAAACACTTGTTTCAGAAAAATAGAAAATACAAACTAGATAAGGTGCAAGTTAGTCTCGCCTACCGAGGGTTCCGCACCATCAAGCTCGACCGTCTATGAAATATATACCAACGGTGGGTAACTTCCAGCCTGCGGGTCAACTGCGGCCCGCGAAAAGATTCTGTTCAGTCCGCGAAATTTTTAGAAGAAATTATAAAAAAACCCGGGTCGCAGTGCCAAAACCCTGCCGACAATATAGTGTATTTGCTAATATAGAGAGTGTGGGTTTATTATGCGAATTTAACTTTGTTTTTGGGCAAAATAAAAAATTTGACTCCTTAATACACCCCTTAAAATAATATTTTTTTTCTTAATTGCAATATTATTATCAATCGAACCTTTATACCAAATTATATACAACTTTCAGTAAATAATTCACTATCTGCAAATTAGTGTTTTCATAAAATTTGTAAGTCCGGTCCTGTCGGGCCGATTTTATTAAAAATTTAGGGACACTTTTTAATTATTACCAGAGGGTTAAATTTCAATTTTGAAACGATTCGGAGAATTTTTCCGGTATTTTGGGGCCCAAAAACATTTTTCAACCCCTAAAAACTACCCTTAAAATGGCCCGATTGGGCCCATTTTAAATAGGCTTCTTGCGGTGATGGATTTCAACAAGTGGGCCAAATTTGGTTGAAATCAATTAACTCTTTCGAAAGTTATTGCCCGCACACATATATATATATATATATATATATATATATATATATATATATATATATACGTATATATATAAATATATATATATATATATATATATATATATATATATATATATACATATATATATAAACATTTTTAAAAATGGTGCCAAAGTGTTTAGAAGGTTATGAAACGTCGAGAAATTTTGGTCCGACCCCTAGGTCCCGCCATCCGACCAACGCCAATAGTGTATGTTGCCTTATGGCAAATACACTAATAAATATTTTTCCATGTAATATTAAACCCGCATTGCAACATGTATGTTCATAATTTAGTACTTACAGTGCCGGATTAAGCCAGCGCGGGGCCTGTAGCAAATTCTGTCAAGGGGCCCTTGGTTTGCTTTAGGTCTTCAAGTTTAGGGTATTAAATAAAACAAAACTGTTACAAATAAACTTTTCTGGATTTAATATGGGCAAATTTAGAGATAACACTTTCAATATCGACTTCTTTAAGCAAATCATGCTCTATATTCAACAAAGTGAGATGATTAAGACGTTCTTGGCCCATCGTGTTCCTTAATTCATTTTTAATACGTTTTAATGTTGAAAAAAAACGTTCGCCACTGCAGTTAGTGATCATGAGAGACAAGTAAATGCGCAAGGCAGTTTCTAAGTTTGAGGAACACGATTTTAAAGAATTGTTTAATAAAAGTTTATAAAATTGCTGTTCCAGAGGCTCCTGTTTCTAAGCGCTTCGCGTTTAAGGCATGCAAGATATTTTACGCTCCTATCTAAATTAATATTTTTTTATTACGGTCAGACAGGCGTTGGAGCGCGGGGCCCCCAAATACGCAGGGCCCGTAGCATTTGCTACTCTTGCTACGTGGCTAATCCGGCACTGAGTACTTATATTAAAACTAACATCTAATAACTCATCTTTCACTTCAAATGTTCCCATACAACTATTCTTAACTATTCTTAACTATTCTTAAAAAGAGGAATAAATGTAGTACTTAACTCCTTTTTTTATTTATTTCACATTTGGAATTATTCATATTATTACGTAAGGCGTTTAGAAAGAGGAGGGGGGGGGATATAAATTCAATACATATTACTAATTTTTACTATAGCGGAGAGGGTAAAGAATCTGGTTTTTGAATTTAAAATCTACTACTTTCGCGTTAAGAAATGGCGCTATTCGATAGCGCCATCTGTACTCAGTTCTAAGAAACAGTATTGAATTCTACAGAAATCATATGGTCTCAGTACTTTTAGACATTCTTTTATTCTATTGTCTCGCTGACTGGGAATTTCCCTATTACTGGAATTCTGAAAAATAATTGTCATTTATTTATTATATTTATTGTCTTTTATTTTATCAATATGGTCATTTCTTACTAAGGTGAAGGGGGGATAGTTAAAATCTTATTATATCTTACAATAGCTCCCCCCCCCTATTGTAAGATATAATAAGATTTTAACTACCCCCCTTCCCTTTAGTTAGAAATTAGCATTAAACACGCTTTACGTAATTTATGAATGGCCCCTTTGCAGAATAAAAATTTACAGATCACAAGAAAGTGTCAATTAACTACAACGGCCCGCGGGAAAAACGTAAAATTTATTCTGGCCCATGTTATAAAAAAGGTTGGCCACCCTTATATCTATACAATCTGTCTGTATGCATGTCGCCGTTATCTTACCGTATCAATTCCGACCAGAAACATGTCTAGCGCTAGGATGCTTGCCAATTTTGCATTCGAATCCATAGCAATAACACGCTGTAATAACGAAGGATAATCGGTTGAATTTCCACGTTTGGCCTTCTTCGTAGCCGTGTTGATGTGTTTCATAGAAATCCTGCAATATCCATATCCGGTCATCATTGCTTTCGCAATTGAGGAGTTATTAGTATTAAACTTTGTAAAAAAATGCATTTTGCATTGTTTTCCCATCATATATCTTATCATTTTTTTTAGAATTACCTGGACCATTTTCAGAATATCTGTCTGTCTGTAAGTTTGTCATTTTGTTTGTTTCAGGTTAAGTTAAAGCCTATACTGAGCAAATTTTGATTATACTTTCGTTAAAGTGTCATAGCAGGTAGCCTGCGGATCAAATTCTGAAGTCATAGGCCATAGCAAACATGACGGTCAAAAAAAGTATGGAATAACAATTAATATTATTCTTCTTGTAAGCACTGACTAAATATGACGATAGGCTCCACTGTTAAATGCTTATAGAGACTCTATATTCTCCTTGAGTCTTTACTCAGTGGTTTCGGAAAACTATTATGAGCTTACTCTCTGATGGTGTCCAAAGCACGGATGTATTTCCTCCAAGTAGGCGTGCTGAACAACTTCCAAAAGGGCACCTTCAGTTCCAGTATCGGCACGTTAATGAAGAACGTATTAACTGCATCGATCATTGTCTGTGTGTCCGGATTCGATTCTGAATCCAGACATCCCAACCGAACGTCCAGTGCAACCCTTGCAATAGCTTGAATATAATTATATAAAAACAAATAAGAAATAGAAATTAAGCATCAATAAAAATGTTTATTACCCTCTAAATTAATAAATAATAAGCATATAAACAATTTTTTTTATGATACACTAAAATGAACTCAGCTTAACTTAAATATGCCATTAGATTTTTTCCTATCTAATTGGCATTTACTAATTACTATTTGAAGTTGCAGTATTAAAAAAAGTCCAGCTAAAAATATTGACATTTGATATATTATAAAAAATAAAATAAAAATTCTGCTATAGCGTGCAGTGACGCGGGTAACGACTAGTAATAAATATTATGAAATTTGCTATTCATTTATATGTTTAAATAATATGGTTTTACATGTAAAAATTAATGAAAGCATGTTTGTCAGCTACCTAGCTAATTTATTTTTGACAGAGCTTCAGACCAAATAATTAATTAATTAATTAATTTTTATATTTACAAAAAATTTGCGAAACTATGAAGCTTGGAAAAAAATTTCTACAAAATTTTTTTGGAAAAATAAATATAATAATAAATTGTTATGAAAAATCTAATGGCATATTGGGAGACTTCAACGCTGCGTCAAGCGACGAGCCCGATCGATTAACGCGAACGCCCAATGGCATATCGGGAGATTTCAGTGTTGCGTCAAGCGTCAATAGACTATATTACTTACATTCCAAAGACCATTTGTGAATGTAATTTAAATAATCGTCAGGCATCTCTTGGAGTTCGTTTTTAATCGAACGCGACCTACAAATAGATAATAATAATGCAATCATAAGTTGTTGCTGTAATTGATCAGATCGTGGTGAGCTTGGATAAATAATCAATAAAAAAACTAACCTCTCAACGAACTCGTTTGCAGTTTCTTCTATTTGTTTTATGTACATGCGAGCTGTGTTTGGTTGCAACATCACCTGTTGCACTTTTAAACGGAAATTATGCCAGTTTTCTCCATGTCTGCCAATTAAAACGTATACCATAAATAGTAACAGTAATACAAAATTCATTCATAATTAAAATGTTAATTCAATTTGCCGATACGGTATAGAGTCCTAAGTATTCGCCAATCAAATTATTATGGAATGTACATCAAAAAATAAATTAAATACTCGCAGTATATTTCATAATAAAATTATTAAAATTTTAAAACTAATTTTTTAACGATTTTTTACACTTACTTATATGAGTTTGAAAATTAGTAATTTTTTACTTCGTAAAAGTTGATTCTCTAATTTATTGTTTTAAGATTTTCCAACCCCAGTGACATTAGCGTTAAGTAATATTCGGAGAGCTCATGACACCCGTTTCATGAAGTGTTTGATTCAGGTAGAAATTTTATACAATTGTATATATAGGAAAGATGTATAGGTAAATGAGTGTTTGCCTGTCCTACCTGGGTACGCCAGGTACTGCGCATACAGAAAAGCTTAAAAAAATATGTGCCAAAAAAGTGTTTGATTCAAAAGCCAACAAGTACTATTCGATAATTACGTTGATTTTAAATAAATAAAAAAATGAGACAGACACTTTTGGAGAGGTTAACATTAAACCAAAATACCCCAAAGTTGAATTTTCAAAAATGGAAAAATAAGTGATTTATTCACGCGGAAATTTTTATAGCAACTTCATTAGATATATTTATAAATATTGGCATATTTTTGGGAAAGTGTTTTAAATCGTGCATATAAGTACCCATAAATAAGTTCCCAAAAATATAGTCTTAAATCTCGGAAAAAGCGTCTGGCTTTTTGCAAATATTTATAAATATATTTAATGAAGCTGCTATAAAAATTTCAGGGTGTCATCAAATGAAAATTATTATTATACATAAACAAATTACACAGCAATAACTCCAGCTTCATCGCCGAAGAAGTCTTTCCTGAGGACGTGTTTGTAATAGTTGAGGGACGGCATGGACGGTCTGTGAGGCATCGCATCCTCCCGTTTGAAAACACGCCCTATTTCATCGGGATCGTACAGGAACAACATGTCAGGCCTGCCAAGAAGACCTGATATTTTCACGACGCTTCCATAGCGTCGGTACAACATCTGGGATACCTTGTCCACGTGTTCGATGCTGTAATCTCCTATAAAACCAGACGGAGTTCGTTAAAATAAGCGGGCAAGCAAACACGCAAATATGGGATGTCGATGGAATTTTAGACATACCTAAATATGCCTAAACCTATGCAGAATAAAATTTCAGAGAGCATCAAATAAGTGTTTCGAACATTCACAAAAAAGTCTTCTAACCTACCTTGTATCGTCCGCTATTTAGAAAAATGTCGGTGGATATAGGTACAAATTTTCGCAGTTATCTCAAAAACTGTTCATGATATCAAAAAATGTTTCAGACAAAAAATGTTTGCCGTAAAATTGTGAATATTTCTTGTTCCTAACATTTGTTGTTGAGTCAGAAATTTTTTTTTTATTATTGAAAATAATCACTGTTCAAATACATATAGCCCATAGTCATTGAAGGTAAAATACAGCGATACTGCATAATTTTGCCAACCAGCACCGATTTACACAAAAATTTGGATTTAGGTTCTATTTACCCTCTACTTCAAAGTTGACCATGTACCGGGGGTTGAATTTACTATGAGGGAGGATGCCACTCCTTCTGGAGGGTGAAAAATGTTAAATTGAAAATAAGTCCGGCAATTGGTAGATTTACTAATTCTATCTAACTTTTGTTCTATAAAGTTTTCTTATGAAAGTCAAGACTTTTCGACTTATTTGCGAGTGAAAGTGTCAATTTTTCACCAATAAAACCCACGCTATATAATTTTAAAGTGGTAACGATTATTTTCAATCAGGGGGGGGGGATTCACATTTTTTGACGTCGAAAAAAATGGGGACCAACATTATTTTCGCATAACTCGCTTAGTTTTGATGCTAGAGATTTTTATAAAAAACAAAAATAAAGGTTTTATTTAAGTACTTAAAAAAATATTCCATGAGTTTCCTCCGAAAAATGCACTGTTTTTTGGTAACTTCACGTTGAAACTTTCAATTTTGGCGTTTGACAAATAAGAACCAACTTTCAGAAAGCTAATACTCCGTTTGTATTGGGTCTACATACACCATGAACCCACCATTCTTTTGTTTGTTTATAAACTACATTTTTACTAAGAATGATTTTTTCGATAAAATACTTACTTTTTTAGTTATTCCCGAAAAACCGTCTGAAAGCGTGGGTTTATTGGTTGAAAAATTGACACTTTCACTCGCGAATAAGTCGAAAAGTATTGACTTTCAAAAAAAAACTTTATAGAACAAAAGTTGCTTAGAATTAGTCAATATATCTATTACCGGACTTATTTTTAATGAAACATATTTCACCCTCGAGAAGGGTGGATTTTGAAGTAGAGGGTAAGTAGAACCTAAATCCAATTTTTTTTAAATCGATGTTGTTTGGCAAAATTATGCGGGAAAATGGTCATTGACTGGACTAATAACACTTTGTGAAAATTTGCATGAATTTTCGCGAAGTGCTCTGTTCAAAAGAGTGTTCAAGAAATATTAAATGCTAACTCGCACTCACGTTGACTGTGTTTTCGATACATAGAAAATCAGACGATCGACTAGAGTAAAACCTCGTTTATCTGGCCCTCTATCAATCGAGCCTCCACGTTATCCGAGACAACGGACTGATCCGAGTACTCTGCAGTAATTGAGGTGAATGCTCGGATAAAACGGATGAAGCCGCTATGGTTACGCTGTACACCCGTAGTATTTTGCGATTGCTACTTTGTTTCATCATTTCAAATATATAAAAATCAATTAAAATTTTCGTCTTTTTTATTTCTTCCGTGTTATCCGAGTTTTTGCTTACCAGAGGTACCTCCTCCTCACACTACCTCGGATAAACGAGGTTTTACTGTATAACAAAGAACAATAGATTGTCTCGTAGCCTTCATTACCCGAATAAGACGCGTTAAATGTTAGTTTTCTTACATGTTTATTTACTTATTGTTATTGCGAATGTAACTGAAGAGGAAAAAGTAAAAGTGGGCAAGCGTAATATAAATTATAAATGCATTTGCTGTTCCATTTTCATAAATAATATTATTACTGCTTACACAGGTCGGTCTTAATTATAATTCTAATCTCCGGTAGGGCATTTAAATTTTATTATGGCATTGTAACGTTAACGACATCTTGAAACAGGAATTCGTTAATGAAAGTGCATTTGTATTATAAAAGTTGTTTTGAGATATATTATAGTACTAGCCGCTCCCCGCAACTCCGCTCGGCAACAACAACAGTAGTGGAATCTTCATCAAGACCTAACAGCTACATTTTCAGTCCATAGAAACTGTATTTTAAAAATTAGAGTGTGTTAATCATTGACACTTCTGTACTTCCCCTCTTTCCACACCTTAGAAAACAATTTTAGTATCTCTACTCAACAAAAGAAACATGTCTGCCAAATTTCAAATTTGAAGGTCTAATAGTTCCGGAAGGTATTGCGATGACCTGTCCGTGATATTCATCCCCTATTTCACCCCTTTTAAATTTTTATTTGGAGACAAAAGGTAGCCTATGTCCTTCTTTAGAATGAAATCTATCTCCTTGCCAAATTTTATCGAACTTTGTACAGCGGTTTAGGCGTGAAAGCGTAACAAACAAGCTAACTCACATTCGCATTTTAATTATAGGATTAGGATAGACAGCTTGATTTCAAAGGTAGGATTTGAGAACGTAAGCGAGCTTGACATAGAACCGTTTTTATATGGAGTTTGTATGAAATTTACGAACTCCCAATCCCCGGGTTCTAATGACAGAACTATGGCAAACGTTTTTATTGATAACTTCATCTCTCAGTCGTCTTAAAAATATATACTTATTAGGCCCACCGCTCACGGATCGACAGTTTTGCAATTTGAGTTTCAAAACGATTCAGAATGCCATTATTATCGATTTGTAGTCGATTGAGGTTCTTTGTTTGCACGCGAGTGCGGCTGAATCTGAATTAGAAAGATGGTAGCCTCTACCTTACGTCGCTATAGCGTGCAACCATGCAACAGAAATTCAGTCTCGACCTGCAAAAACGATCGCACGCAACAGTTTTTTTTTCAGTGTAAGGCGATACAATTGAAAACATTTTAGAAATTTATAGTGCGTGGTCATGTTGCAAATAATTTATGTTACTTCATTAAATTATACCAACGCTCTGTTAAATAAGCCATGCGCACTTTATCAAAACCGCGACTTTATGACAACAATATAGTAATTAGGTAATAATTATACAGCATGTCGTAAAACTTTACTTATTATGAAACCTCTAATTGTTCTTTGCACACACCTATGTATGTTTGTTGATCTGTCAAACAAAATAGTATGACAAACTGTCAACAACTAATAAAAACCCGGGTCGCAGTGCCAGAACCCTGCCGACAATATAGTGTATTTGATAATACAGGCAGTGTGGCTTTATTATGCGAACTTAAGTTGGTTTTTCGGCAAAATAAAAAATTTGACTCCTTAATACACCCCTTAAAATAACATTTTTTTTTCTTAATTGCAATATTATTATCAATCGAACGTCTACACCAAATTAAATACACCCTTCAATAAATAAGTCACTATCTGCAAACTAGTGTTTTCATAAAATTTGTAAGTCCGGTCCTGTCGGGCCGATTTTATTAAAATTGTGGGGAAACTTTTTAATCACTACCAAAGGGTTAAATTTCAATTTTGAAATGATTCGGAGAATTTTTTCGGTATTTTGGGGCCCAAAAACAGTTTTCAACCCCTAAAAACTACCCTTAAAATAGCCCGATTAGGCCCATTTTAAATAGGCTTCTTGCGGTGATGGATTTCAACATGTGGCCCAAATTTACTTACTTGAAATCAATTAACTCTTTCGAAAGTTATCGCGCGTACACACATATATATATATATATATATATATATATATATATATATATATATATATATATATATATATATATACATATATATATATAAACATTTTCAAAAATGTTGCCAAAGTGTTTAGGAGGTTATGAAACGTCGAGAAATTTTGGTCCGACCCCTAGGTCCCGCCATCCGACCAACGCCAATAGTGTATGTTGCCTTATGGCAAATACACTAATATGTTGCCTTATGGCAAATACACTAATAAATCAATTTAAACACTCATTGACTGCAATCAATGAGTGTTCAAATTGATTTATTTTATTATTCCAATTACCCGTGATACTGTTTTCTATTATAACATATATCTGGAATTGAACTTTAAAAATGAATTAAAGAAGATGTCAAATAAATTTAAAAAAAAATGCCATACAAAATATCCCTCTCGAAATTGTTCTCAGATGACCATTAGGTTGCATAAAAATGTTGAATGATGAATTTGAAGGATTTTCAGAGGATTTGGCAGCTCGAAAACCGAGTCTTGTCCTGGACTCTGAGGACCGTAGCTGCGATACCGGCTACACTAATAGACCTACATTTTTAATATGATTAAATGTACAACTAAACTCTAAAGAATAAGCCGTTTCAAAAGCCCCAATAGATAAAGAGTACAGGTCAGCCTTATTTAAACATGCATAAACCTTACATCATGGACGAGCTATGATTGCGTTACCTTGGCGATGCTATTTTTTAGAATGTCCGCGATAATATATGCAATTAAATTCTAAAATATAGTATAAACTTTGAAGCGAAGGCTAACTTGAAATGCGTTGTAGATATGGCCGCGAGATAAAGTAAATTTAGTAAAGTTTTTCGTGGGTATACCTAATTAATATTGACGGTTTTAACGTTTCCGCGAACGCGTGAATTATAATAGCGATCCCATTCTACATTTTAATTGCGATGAATTGCAGCATTGCCGGTATATGTCTCAAGACCCAGTAGCGAATGAACAGTCGAAATGGATTCACTCACGTTCACTTAAAAAGTTAAAATAGTAACTACTCTTGCCCTTTGGCTTTGCCACGGGAATACTGTCTCCTGAGTTGCTCGTAGATTCGTTTGCGTTTTGACAGAAATCAGGTTTGGACAAGCCTTAAGGCAAACTTAAAATGCTCGCTAGTCGGGACACTTGAGGCCAAAGAGTCGTCAAAACAAACCGTTTTTTTATAGTCAGTACAGATTGTAGTAGCGCAGTCAGTAAGATTCCCTCGGGTGAAAATAATTTCGCATCCAAACAAGTCACACAAAAACTTTGAACTTAAATAGGGTTGCCATCTCTAAAATTTGGCAACCAGGACAAGATGCGTGAAAACTCCAGATTTTAGAGCCCAGAACCCGGACATGTCAACAGGTTTTTTTAAACATAGTCAGTGTAATAAAAAACAGTTGAAAATGTCATAAATCACCTTTTTATTTATTTTCAGACCTTAAAATTAAATTTAGTCATCTTTTATCACCATTTTAAATGTACCTAACAAAACAGAATCTTATTACAGTTTGTTACAAATTGTTTTAATAATCAGTTAGAATTGATCGCGGTGTGCGGGCACAGTGTGTGTCGCGGGCGGCCCTAGACTTTAAATTTTTAAACCCGGACTACACATTAAGCCCCGCCCGGACGCTCCCCGGATGCCCTCTAAACTAGGACAAATCCGGGGAAACCCGGACGGATGGCAACCCTAAACTTAAGGCAAATATTGTCATATAAGACATTTTGTTTATTTTGGATTTATTTTGCAGCTTGGGGTTTCAAATATACCAAACTATCGGGCATGGAATCACTCTATGGTATCGGGCTCTATAGACAACCCTTTATATTATGTAATAATGAAAGGGTGTGATATAAAATTTCTGTAACTAGTAAACAGCGCACTTACCTATATAAGGAATAAATCTCCAAGTGTTCCCTAAGAAAGGCACCGGCTTAGGTCCGGGCACTTCGCTATACGGAATGGCATTGTCCCAATCCGTGGCACTATTTTGCACTTTCCAAGCAACATTTCCTTCCCGAAATTCGATTTCGGACGCATTTGTCGACACGCAACGCACAGTAACCTTTTTAAAACAGTCCAGCCTTAGAACGCAGTTTATTTTTCGAATAATCATTTTTTTTGAGGTAGGTATATGTAAAAAGTTATCAATTTGATACAGATAACTAACACAGTACACAAACAATTGAAACGCGTGGTTCAAAGCTCCCGGCCAAGAAATGAAACGGTCCCGCTTTCGGATACATAATATTATTATCAACTGGAAGTAACAATAATCTAGGGTTGCCAACAATAAATTGTTTTCACCTAGATTGAAATATATAATCTATATAATCGTTTTGAAACGATGCTGGTGTACAAAAATGAATAATTCTCGTTCTAGGTTCTATGTTACATAACCAAAAAAAAAAATAAATAAATAAATAAATAAAAAAATAGCGTATACACCTTTTTTAAGTTTTGGTGTTCTAACATTAACTATTTATTTTATTCAATAAACAATTTATACATATTAATAATATTGACTCTACCAACAGTAATAGATATATTAACAAAATAAAATTACTTGCAATACTGTTCAATTGGTTTTTATTTATATAAAAGACGTTTCAACCAACATTTTTGGTTGAAACGTCTTTTATATAAATAAAAACCAATTGAACAGTATTGCAAGTAATTTTATTTTGTTAATTTATACATATCTTCATATTTATAATTTGTGTTCTTGATTGAAAAAAATGTTACGCAATTCCTTGCCAGAAGGAGAGGGTCTGATAATTTGCTACGAGTTGTTATTTAAAGGGCAAGAAGTAGTAAAAACGCTTAAAAACGATGATGCCTTTTTTCATATCAGCCAAAAATGAAAAATTGGACTAATAGATGAATAGGATGATTGTTATTATTCTTATTTCAGCAAAAATTTTGCATACACCATTTGATCTTAAGAAAACATTTAATAATTGCTGTTTGAGAAGAACTAACTGTGTTATTGGGAGCCCTGAACAAGTTATGCTTGAATGTAGTAGGGCGTGCAGAAAAAACTCGTCCGACTCAAGAGAAGGGACGAGAAAATGCGTGTTTTAATGTATATTATATATACATTATGTATAAGTATATATAATAATAATGCAAGTGTAATTATTACCTGCTCTAAACTGCAAAAAAACTCGGGTCGCAGTGCCAAACCCTGCCGGTAATATAATAATAATAATAATGCGCTTAACATCCGTTTCTCGACTTTTGTCATAACAGACGCCATTCGCACCATTACTATGTTCTATTTACCACTTCCCGAAATTTTCTACATTTTTTAAAACTTCAATTTATGTAATAGCAATGGGCGAATGAAGGCATTACTTACAGGAAATTAGGATAAGGTAGGTAATTTTTGAACTAGGAGTTTAATAGTTAATCGGCCATGACCTCAAATAAGGAACCATCTTGATATTTATCTGGAATTAATTGAGAGAAACCATGGGAAAACCTTAACAAGATGGCCGATACAGGAATTGCCGTTTCTCGGCGAGAGACAGTAGAAAAAAGTCCCAGCCACATTTGCCTCCGCCGGGATTCGAACCCGTACTTCCCGAATGCGAGTCTAGTGCTGTCACCACTACTCTACCCAGCTCGGTATTTGTTAGTACAGGCAGTGTAACTTTATATTATGTAAGTAAATTCATATCCGCACACTAGAATTTTCATAAAATTTGTAAGTCCGGTCTTGTTGGGCTGATTTTATTAAAATGTCAATTTTTTCAATACTTTTCACCCCAAAATTATTTTACAACTCTCAAAAACTGCCATTAGAATGCTCCGATTAGGCCCATTTTAAATAGACTTCGCGGGGTGGTGGATTCCAAGCTGTGAACTAAATTTCATTTAAATCGATTAAGTCTGTGTAGAGTTAAAGCGCAAACATACACACACACACACACACACTAATATAATTTATTAATGTGAGTCTGTCTGTCACCTTTTCGCGATTAAACCGTTGAACAGGTTTCCAGAAAATTTGGCAACGAGATAGATTGCATCCTAAGGAAGGACATAGGCTACCTTTTGCTTAAAAAAAACTTAAAGGGGGTGAAATAGGGAATTAAAGTGCAATTATCAATCTATCACTATTGAACCTGCAGACTGAAAATTTAGCAGACATGTTTCTTTTGTTGAGTAGCGATCCGCTAAAAACGGGTTTTGTGGAAATTGACTCCCAACGGAGGTTGCGCGGGGTTATATAGATAAAAAATTCCCGTTTTAGTACTATCATATCTACAGACTTAAATTTTGGCAGGTATCTTTCTTTTTCTGAGTAGAGATTCGCTAAGAACGAGTTTTGTAGATTATATCGACTCCCAAGGGGAGTTGCGGGGGCGTTATAAATAGAAAATTGACGTTTTTGAACTACAGCTTCTACAGACGTGAAATTTGGTAGGGATGTGCCTTATGTTATATAGACATCCACTAAAAATGGAATTTCCTAAAATCGCCTTCTAAGAAGTGGGAAGGGGGGAGGCACAGGGATGTCAATAATTAATGCATTCTGGTTTTTAAACTACAGTTCCTATAGTTCTCATAGGAACTGTAGTTTAAAAACCAGAATGCATTAATTATTGGCATCGGTTGGATGGTGGGATGTAGGGGTCGGAACAAAATTTCTCAACGTTTCCTAGTCTGCTGAATAATTTGGCGTCATTTTTGAAAAACCATAAAAGATATACCTAACAGCTAAATTTAGCTGTTATTTATATATTTTTTGGTTTTTCAAAAATGACGCAAAATTATTCAGCAGACTAGGAAACGTTGAGAAATTTTGTTCCGATCCCTACGTCCCATCATCCGACCGATGTCAATAGTGTATGTGCCGTGCGGCAAATACATTAATAAATAGGCAAGTACTTAGTATTTACATTCATGTACACGAGATACGAGTCAATGACCCAATTTCGACATATGAATAGAATTGCAACTTTAATTAAGGAATTCGATAATCAGAAAGGAGAAAATAAGCGGGAAAGTATGACGTGGTCACACAGCTATATTATTTATAATAATATCACAAATGGTACTAAATATTGATAAAAATAATTCAAAATCTTTTCAACCTTGATCATATAAACTTTAAAGAATTGCGAAATAAATACTTCTTTTGTTTCCGTGTTATAAAAACTACATACGTAAAACGCAATGTAATCCAGAGTCGGCTCTCGTTGAATCAACACTTAAAAAAGTAGCAACTTAACCTTGATAATCTGTCCATTCGAACGCTTCTATAATGCGATTAAACATGTCCTTGTAATTTTCAATATAGATGTTTTATATAACCTATATTAATAATTTTGTCAAGGGTGCCGCTGTCAGTTGATTACTCTAAATTTTTGGAAATATTTTGAAGATTTAAAAAACTTTTCAGAAAAAGAAAGAGTCACTTTAGGTTTGTGATGGAACAATTTTGTTAAATAAGTACGAATAAGGTCGTAG
Source organism: Venustoraphidia nigricollis (assembly GCA_034508555.1). Classification (NCBI taxonomy): domain Eukaryota; kingdom Metazoa; phylum Arthropoda; class Insecta; order Raphidioptera; family Raphidiidae; genus Venustoraphidia; species Venustoraphidia nigricollis. The sequence goes on along the minus strand of JAVRKA010000065.1, from coordinate 619,953 downwards.
TGTGACATTGAAAACGTGTGTTTTTTAGCACAACTAATGCCAACTTTTTTCTAGTAAATCGTACGTAAATTACAAAAGTAGTGCATTATAGAAAGAATTTCTGCAAAATGTTGACGAATAAGTCTACAATCAGCTATCACCCGAAACCCTATTTTTGGCTTTAATTCAGAGCGTTCCGACAGCCTTAATGTTAATTTTTATTAAATTTATAAATTGTAGTAACTCTAACGATTATGAGCATGTATATTATTATTAGTACAATTTACCAACATTGACTTGATTTCCAGGTGAGGCAACGATTCTGAAAAATATTACCAGGTGAGGCAACAATTCTGTAAAATATTTCCAGGTGAGGCAACGATTCTCAAAAATATTTCCAGGTGAGGCAACGATTCTGAAAAATATTTCCAGGTGAGGCAACAATTCTGAAAAATATTTCCAGGTGAGGCAACGATTCTGAAAAATATTTCCAGGTGAGGCAACAATTCTGAAAAATATTTCCAGGTGAGGCAACGATTCTGAAAAATATATTCAGGTGAGGCAACGATTCTGAAAAATATTTCCAGGTGAGGCAACGATTCTGAAAAATATTTCCAGGTGAGGCAACAATTCTGGAAAATATATTCAGGTGAGGCAACAATTCTGAAAAATATTTCCAGGTTAGGCAACGATTCTGAAAAATATTTCCAGGTGAGGCAACAATTCTGAAAAATATTTCCAGGTGAGTCAACGGTTCTGAAAAATATTTCCAGGTGAGGCAACGGTTCTGAAAAATATTTCCAGGTGAGGCAACGTTTCTGAAAAATATATCCAGGTGAGGCAACAATTCTGAAAAATATTTCCAGGTGAGGCAACGGTTCTGAAAAATATATCCAGGTGAGGCAATGATTCTGAAAAATATATTCAGGTGAGGCAACGATTCTGAAAAATATTTCCAGGTGAGGCAACAATTCTGAAAAATATTTCCAGGTGAGGCAACGGTTCTGAAAAATTTTTCCAGGTGAGGCAACAATTCTGAAAAATATTTCCAGGTGAGGCAACAATTCTGAAAAATATTTCCAGGTGAGACAACGGTTCTGAAAAATATTTCCAGGTGAGGCAACGGTTCTGAAAAATATTTCCAGGTGAGGCAACAATTCTGTAAAATATTTCCAGGTGAGGCAACGATTCTCAAAAATATTTCCAGGTGAGGCAACAATTCTGTAAAATATTTCCAGGTGAGGCAACGATTCTCAAAAATATTTCCAGGTGAGGCAACGATTCTGAAAAATATTTCCAGGTGAGGCAACAATTCTGAAAAATATTTCCAGGTGAGACAACGGTTCTGAAAAATATTACCAGGTGAGGCAACAATTCTGTAAAATATTTCCAGGTGAGGCAACGATTCTCAAAAATATTTCCAGGTGAGGCAACGATTCTGAAAAATATTTCCAGGTGAGGCAACAATTCTGAAAAATATTTCCAGGTGAGGCAACGATTCTGAAAAATATTTCCAGGTGAGGCAACAATTCTGAAAAATATTTCCAGGTGAGGCAACGATTCTGAAAAATATATTCAGGTGAGGCAACGATTCTGAAAAATATTTCCAGGTGAGGCAACGATTCTGAAAAATATTTCCAGGTGAGGCAACAATTCTGGAAAATATATTCAGGTGAGGCAACAATTCTGAAAAATATTTCCAGGTTAGGCAACGATTCTGAAAAATATTTCCAGGTGAGGCAACAATTCTGAAAAATATTTCCAGGTGAGTCAACGGTTCTGAAAAATATTTCCAGGTGAGGCAACGGTTCTGAAAAATATTTCCAGGTGAGGCAACGTTTCTGAAAAATATATCCAGGTGAGGCAACAATTCTGAAAAATATTTCCAGGTGAGGCAACGGTTCTGAAAAATATATCCAGGTGAGGCAATGATTCTGAAAAATATATTCAGGTGAGGCAACGATTCTGAAAAATATTTCCAGGTGAGGCAACAATTCTGAAAAATATTTCCAGGTGAGGCAACGGTTCTGACAAAATTTTCCAGGTGAGGCAACAATTCTGAAAAATATTTCCAGGTGAGGCAACAATTCTGAAAAATATTTCCAGGTGAGACAACGGTTCTGAAAAATATTTCCAGGTGAGGCAACGGTTCTGAAAAATATTTCCAGGTGAGGCAACAATTCTGAAAAATATATTCAGGTGAGGCAACGATTCTGAAAAATATTTCCAGGTGAGGCAACGGTTCTGAAAAATATATCCAGGTGAGGCAACGGTTCTGAAAAATATTTCCAGGTGAGGCAACGGTTCTGAAAAATATTTCCAGGTGAGGCAACGTTTCTGAAAAATATATCCAGGTGAGGCAACAATTCTGAAAAATATTTCCAGGTGAGGCAACGGTTCTGAAAAATATATCCAGGTGAGGCAATGATTCTGAAAAATATATTCAGGTGAGGCAACGATTCTGAAAAATATTACCAGGTGAGGCAACAATTCTGTAAAATATTTCCAGGTGAGGCAACGATTCTGAAAAATATTTCCAGGTGAGGCAACGATTCTGAAAAATATTTCCAGGTGAGGCAACAATTCTGAAAAATATTTCCAGGTGAGGCAACGATTCTGAAAAATATTTCCAGGTGAGGCAACAATTCTGAAAAATATTTCCAGGTGAGGCAACGATTCTGAAAAATATATTCAGGTGAGGCAATGATTCTGAAAAATATTTCCAGGTGAGGCAACGATTCTGAAAAATATTTCCAGGTGAGGCAACAATTCTGGAAAATATATTCAGGTGAGGCAACAATTCTGAAAAATATTTCCAGGTTAGGCAACGATTCTGAAAAATATTTCCAGGTGAGGCAACAATTCTGAAAAATATTTCCAGGTGAGTCAACGGTTCTGAAAAATATTTCCAGGTGAGGCAACGGTTCTGAAAAATATTTCCAGGTGAGGCAACGTTTCTGAAAAATATATCCAGGTGAGGCAACAATTCTGAAAAATATTTCCAGGTGAGGCAACGGTTCTGAAAAATATATCCAGGTGAGGCAATGATTCTGAAAAATATATTCAGGTGAGGCAACGATTCTGAAAAATATTTCCAGGTGAGGCAACAATTCTGAAAAATATTTCCAGGTGAGGCAACGGTTCTGAAAAATTTTTCCAGGTGAGGCAACAATTCTGAAAAATATTTCCAGGTGAGGCAACAATTCTGAAAAATATTTCCAGGTGAGACAACGGTTCTGAAAAATATTTCCAGGTGAGGCAACGGTTCTGAAAAATATTTCCAGGTGAGGCAACGATTCTGAAAAATATATTCAGGTGAGGCAACGATTCTGAAAAATATTTCCAGGTGAGGCAACGGTTCTGAAAAATATATCCAGGTGAGGCAACGGTTCTGAAAAATATATCCAGGTGAGGCAACGATTCTGAAAATTTTTTTCAGGTGAGGCAACGATTCTGAAAAATATTTCCAGGTGAGGCAACGGTTCTGAAAAATATATTCAGGTGAGGCAACGATTCTGAAAAATATACCCAGGTGAGGCAACGATTCTGAAAAAAATTTCCAGGTGAGGCAACGATTCTGGAAAATATACCCAGGTGAGGCAACAATTCTGAAAAATATTTCCAGGTGAGGCAACGGTTCTGGAAAATATATCCAGGTGAGGCAACGATTCTGAAAATTTTTTTCAGGTGAGGCAACGATTCTGAAAAATATTTCCAGGTGAGGCAATGATTCTGAAAAATATTACCAGGTGAGGCAACGATTCTGAAGAATATTTCCTGGTGAGGCAACGATTCTGAAAAATATATTCCCGTGCCCCTTGACAGATGCGAGTAATGTTGTTTTGGGTCGTTTCTGACACCCACAAACATGAGTCGCGATCTGAGGGAGTAAAACCAACACGAAATGAACAAAAAATCTTAAGCTTGTTTAAAAAGAGTCACTTTCTTTTTGGATACAACAAAATATTAGTTTTTCATTTTGTAACAAAATATTTGTACATTTTTAAGTTATTACAATTACCAATATTTTAAAATAAAATTCACAAATAAAATGTATTTTTTCTTTGATATGACGATATTTCCAGGTGAGGCAACAATTCTGAAAAATATTTCCAGGTGAGGCAACGGTTCTGAAAAATTTTTCCAGGTGAGGCAACAATTCTGAAAAATATTTCCAGGTGAGGCAACGATTCTGAAAAATATTTCCAGGTGAGGCAACGTTTCTGAAAAATATTTCCAGGTGAGGCAACGATTCTATAAAATATATCCAGATAAGGCAACGATTTTGAAAAATATTTACAGGTGAGGCAACAATTCTGAAAAATATTTACAGGTGAGGCAACGATTCTGAAAAATATATCCAGGTGAGGCAACAATTCTGAAAAATATTTCCAGGTGAGGCAACAATTCTGAAAAATATTTCCAGGTGAGACAACGGTTCTGAAAAATATTTCCAGGTGAGGCAACGGTTCTGAAAAATATTTTCAGGTGAGGCAACGATTCTGAAAAATATATCCAGGTGAAGCAACAATTCTGAAAAATATTTCCAGGTGAGGCAACGGTTCTGAAAAATATATTCAGGTGAGGCAACGATTCTGAAATATATATTCAGGTGAGGCAACGATTCTGAAAAATATTTCCAGGTGAGGCAACGGTTCTGAAAAATATATCCAGGTGAGGCAACGGTTCTGAAAAATATATCCAGGTGAGGCAACGATTCTGAAAATTTTTTTCAGGTGAGGCAACGATTCTGAAAAATATTTCCAGGTGAGGCAACGGTTCTGAAAAATATATTCAGGTGAGGCAACGATTCTGAAAAATATACCCAGGTGAGGCAACGATTCTGAAAAAAATTTCCAGGTGAGGCAACGATTTTGGAAAATATATTCAGGTGAGGCAACAATTCTGAAAAATATTTCCAGGTGAGGCAACGGTTCTGAAAAATATATTCAAGTGAGGCAACGATTCTGAAAAATATTTCCAGGTGAGGCAACGGTTCTGAAAAATATATCCAGGTGAGGCAACGGTTCTGAAAAATATATCCAGGTGAGGCAACGATTCTGAAAATTTTTTTCAGGTGAGGCAACGATTCTGAAAAAAATTTCCAGGTGAGGCAATGATTCTGAAAAATATTACCAGGTGAGGCAACGATTCTGAAGAATATTTCCTGGTGAGGCAACGGTTCTGAAAAATATATTCCCGTGCCCCTTGACAGATGCGAGTAATGTTGTTTTGGGTCGTTTCTGACACCCACAAACATGAGTCGCGATCTGAGGGAGTAAAACCAACACGAAATGAACAAAAAATCTTAAGCTTGTTTAAAAAGAGTCACTTTCTTTTTGGATACAACAAAATATTAGTTTTTCATTTTGTAACAAAATATTTGTACATTTTTAAGTTATTACAATTACCAATATTTTAAAATAAAATTCACAAATAAAATGTATTTTTTCTTTGATATCGTCTTCATATAAAAAACGCTGCAATGGTTGTAGAACACTGAATGTTATTATTTTGATTTATGAAATCATTCAGCTAAAGATTCAAAATACTCCTATAAAACAACACAGAAAGAGAAACCTAAAAAGAAATTATTTAATGTTAAGAATTATTTAAGCATTGACACGTACTTTTCAAAGAACCCAATGACAAAAGCTCTAAAGCTTGCTCTCATACGCAAAAAAATCAAAATACTCATAATTTGGAAGGACATTGTTCCATTTTGAGCTTTTTCGACACGTCTATTTAATTATTAGTGCGACAAAATATTGTCTTTGGGAACGCTTCAAAGTAAAGCGAACCCCCGGTACCGACCTCCATAACATGCTTCCATTCTGAGACGATCGCATGGCGTGCACTACCCCTCGTACCGCAGCCTTACCTCACCAGAAAAGTGTCGAAAAAACTCAAAAAGACAAAACATCTTCCAAATGCTTGCTTAAAGAAAAATTTAAAATGCTTTTTGCTCGAAAAGAATTCTCAACAAAACACTCTGCACGTTTCGCATATTGTGTTAACATCATGAGGAGATGATTAATGGTTTTAATCATCTTCTGATTATGCTAACAAGGTTAGCGGAATGTACGTCCAGAAAAAGAACTTCTGAGGTTCGTGGTTACTATTTACACCAAATAATAATTTAAATTAAGGATTTGAATTGACAATTAGTAGGCGTCGATTCTTTTGTTTCAAATAAAATTAATATACAAGATATACTTACAGAAAATTTGAATATCCGAATCATTTTTTATCACGGCCTTACAATTTTTTTTGCACTGCACTGAATTCACTAAATTCACAAATTCGCGATTTACACGTTTGTATCTTTATACAAAAAATGTATTGGTTTATCAATAGAAAAATCAATTTTTTGCTCAAGACCAGAATCACGTAATATTACGATAAATAAATATTATAATTAATTTTATCTCCTACGCCCCCGGGAGACACTCTCACAGTGTTTTAAACTACACCTGCGAGTTGTACCCCGGGAGAGAAAATATAAATAACCAACACCACAAATACGATTTCGGGATCAACAGTCGATAACGGGGTGGGCCTGGGAGGAGGTCGTAAGCGATCTAGACTACATTTTTGTCGTTGGCTAATCTAAAAACCGAGGGAAAATTTTAACGATAAACGAATTTCTATTATTAATTTGCTTTAAACAATTTATTTCAGATTTATTATTAACTAAAATTTTAAACAATTACAAAAAATTTCTTTCAGATTTATTATTAAGTAAAATTTTAAAAATTACTAAAAATTTATTTCAGATTTATTATTAACAAAAATTTTAAAATTGCAAAAAATTATTTTTTTATGATTTTAATATGAAATTAATAAATGAATAAACTGATGTTCTTAAAGAAATAATAATAAAAAAAACAGTTTGATTTCATTAAAAGAAAAAAAATATACTTTAAAACATGAATTTGAATTTTAAATATTAACTTTATTTCACGGAGGGCTTTCTGAGAGTGGACCATGTTGAGAAGATCAGATCTGCTATTGTTGGGCGTATTTTCAGTACTTTTTCTCTAAACGCATTTTGACTTTTTGAAGCGAGACGAAACTAAGATTTTTGTCATTACGAAGTCTAGAAAATATCATTTGGCCCAAAATGATATTTTTTTAAGTGCTTACATTATAAGCACTTTTTTCTATTTTTAATGAGTTAAGCGCGTTTTAAGTCTACACAAATAATGAATATTGATTTATCACGATTTTAAGTAAAAAAAAGTGCGAAGAAATTTGGGAAAACATTTTGCAAAAAAAAAAACAAGTGACGACAGAAAAAGACCGAAAAAACGCCATCTGAAAAAAATCATCAGAGCGAAATGAGAGTGAATTAGTTAGACTCTTTGTCTGTGAACAGCCTAAATCCACAAAACCTACCGCGGAGAGAAAAAACAATCACCGCCCTTCACAGCGTCCGCTGGTCCTCGCTCTGGTCTCAACAGCCGTACATTTATTTTTGTGACCGGACTCACAGCTGCTGAGGACAGGACGTTAAGTCCGCTGTAAGAACGAGATTGCCGGACAACCTTTTTCGTACCGGTACGAAGCCAGCGGTCCTGAGACTAGAGCCCTAGGTGCGGTCCAACGCGGATGTCCTATAGTAATGGGGGTCATGGACCGCGGAATGCGCAGCTAGCTAAAGAATAACAAAAGTGCACGACGTACCTGCAGGTGCCTTGCAACAATGGCTTGCGAAGACAGACGGCAAGCCGTACACTCGAATCCGATGACAAATAATAAACATGTGTAATGTGTTGTCCCTAAAAATCGCGATACGCAGAATTCCACCGGGAAAATTCAACCACCTTAACGCTCCTAGCGCGATGGAGGCTAGACCTTAACTCAAAGAAAGCACAGCGACCTTCACTTATGGAAAACACAACCGATTTTCACTAAGAAAAACACAGCAATTCGATTTTCGCAATAGAAAACACGACAAGTGCGATTTTCACAATAGAAAACACAAATGCGATTTTTACGACGGAAAACTCAGTTAATATGATTTTCACGGTGGAAGGTACAGCTATTGGCTTTCGCTTAGAAGCTAGGGCAGTCTCGACCGAGCCAAGACCTAAGAATCTAAGGGCGGACACCATCGCAGGTGGTCACAAATCGCGAAGTCCTGTCCGACCTACACGCGTAAGGACAAAGTTAGCCGAACGGCGCCCTACGGCTGCCCTAACAGCTAATGTTCCTAAAGGAACCTCTGTGGAAAGAAACCCTAAACACAGCAGTGCAAACAATCAAAAGGCCCTCCCTAAATATTTCATCGAAGGCTACAATTTTCCGACGTCAATTATTATAAGAGACTTAAGTAAAAAAACTATTTAATTTCATTTATTACGGGACTTAACTCTAAATTGTATTCTCTTTTGTTTGGTATGAACGGCTTTTTGACTTAAGTCTTTATACCTGACACCGAATGATCTACAGTTAAACTGCTGCAATAACTCTGAAGCTAGTTACGAAAAAAAAAACAAACTAAAATGTGTAGTGAAGTAGTGAAATCACCTATTCTGTACCGCACTTCAAAATTTAATTAGAATGAAAAATGGTTCAATTTTTTTTCAACAGACGCGTTTTAGTAACCGTAAATATATTTCAAAGAAAGTAACCCCCCACTAATTTTCTATAAGTATGTTGAATTTTTTAATTATGAGTATTATAGTATTATTGTTTTGATTTAATATATTGTTTGACATTGTATGGCCAACGTCATTAAATTAAATAAATAAATAAATAAATTTCAGATGCGATACAAAAAGGTGACGTGAAAAATTATATATTAAGCAATGCATCACACAACGTTCTAGACTAATCTAGATTCTAGGTTAACACAATTTTTATAACTGCTGTGAAAGAACCTTGTGTTTTACATTGTTTGTTCTTATAAACTAAAATATTTGTTGACAAAATTGAAGAGCAGGGAATTAATTGGTTTTTATTTTACTATTGGCAAAAAACATTAAAAAAAGAATTTAAAAAATATTTCAATAAACGCGACGCGAACCGAAGGGTTGATCCCGATTAAATATTTTCAAAAAAGTGCTACAACAACGATCCAAAAATTTAAATTTACTTAAAAATCGGAAATTAATTGATTTTATCTTTTGGTAAAAAAAATTCGAAAGAATTTTTGTTCGTTGTTTTAGCTCATTTTGAAAATGCAGTTTACAAAAATATTGAAAATATATAAGTAAGTGTTCACTGATTTGTGAAAATCAAATAAAATATTTTAAATTACAACGTAATTAATTAATAAAACAGGTCATAAACTTAATACAGTGATTAATATTTTTCAATAAAATATTGAAATAGTTGAAAATTTTAGAGACAGTATATCAGTGCCCACTTTTCTACCGTTTGAGCTTAAAAAATAATCTCGAATCCCAAAACCCCTAACCGGGTCAACTCTAAGAGACATTGAACCGTTAAAATGTTTATTTCAACAGACAATGAGTTTCATAAACACGGAGGACTTGTTGACCCGAGCTCATAACAGCAGACAATTTGAAAAAAAAAGATTAAAACACTCACCGACTTGATGACTGGCTAATCTGTCAGCTTCTGGAAAAAGAGAAAAAGAAGTTAATATTTGCATAGACAAAAAATATTTTTTTTAAATTGTCGTCAACCTCAACACTTTGTTATTTTACACATTTCAGTGGCCATTTTTGAAGGAGGTTCATTTTTCTGTAGTTTCTTTTAAACATTAAAATAGTTACACAGTAACTCGATGATCAGTTGAGAGTTGAAGACGTATTTTTTTTATTATAAATTTTCCACTGAATGTACTTAAAAATAGCAAAATATGAAAAGAACTTAGCATACCTAGGACAGTTACTTGCAGAGCTGAAAATCTCCAACGACGCAGCAACACGAAATGCAGAAGCGCGCACTATTTTTGACACTTTATTTTAAACGCGATAATTTAACTGAAAACTATATGAATACGGGTGAAAAAGCGCGCACTACTTTGGGTCTCTTCGAGATAATTTACTTAAAACTATACGGGTTAAAAATCGCGCACTACTTTGGGTCTCTTCGAGATAATTTACTTAAAACTATACGGGTTAAAAAACGCGCACTACTTTGGGTTCCTTCGGGATAATTTACTTAAAACTACACGGGTTAAAAATCGCGCACTGCAATTATGTAACATTTTATTTGACAAATTCGCGACTCCGATCTGCTGCCAGCGGTTGGCTGCCACTTGCCCGAACTTTGACGTTCGATTTTTTTCTAAAGAATTTGTGTTTTGTTTAATTATATTGTTTAGTTATTTTGTTTAATAATTTTATTTATAAAAGTCCAAAATCGCCTTCATCGAGTTTTGATACGAGCATCCGTCGCCTTAGAGAGGACACGTTATGTGCTCATCCGCATGACTTACGCAAATATTTCAAAGAATTGCAACCTTCCCTTTGCGTCATAGCACCGTCTGGTTTCCAGGACACAGCAGCACCTCGCTGTTCAAAGCTACCCCATTTTATTTCCGCCTTATCTACTTTTTGACTTCCATCTTTGATGAAAAGTCATCCACGACCGCTGTAGAAAGCGACAATCCTTCAAAAATACTTGCGAGATGCATCAATATCGGACACTACCGGTCTTATCAAAAAAAAGGAACGCGAGAGCCTGCCCCGGTCGCGGCGCACTGCGTGGCTCTATACGCGATTACCGAGCGATTCGACGGCCATCGTTCAATTTGCATTTTGAGTCCAGGAAGATTTGTAGACGCGCGACAACACAAGTCGACACATTTGATAAGAATGTCAGCTGCCCCATTTAATTACCCCAAATTTTCAAACAAAGTGTAGCGAGGATTTGTAATTACGTTAGGTGAGTGATTTTGGTGCAAATTGAACGGATGTGTGAGCTCACTGAAAGTAAAGTAAGCGAGCATGAAATCATCACGGGAAGGAAGGATAGCAAGGCGGAAAACTATCTTTCCCGAAAAAATAATTCACATTAGACTGAAAGTAAAATTTTGTAGGTACCAACAGCACTAGAAACACGAAGCAAAAGATAAAAAGGTGAAAAATGAAATGCTGTTTTTGTCATGCGTAAAAAAATTAACCATTTAATTTCCAATTGGAAATAGCATTCAAAAATTAGAAAATCTTTCTATTCCAGTCGATTGTTCCAGTTTTCATACTAATTTTGGAGATGAACAAAGTTATGGCTCAAAGCAAATTAAAACTGGAAATTAAATTCTCACTTCCCGTGGGACTTGAACCCACAAAATACATTCGACAAAGAATGGCTGCGCTGGAGGCAATTTGGTTTTAAGCGACGTCAAACAGCAATTTTATTTCGAATTTCAATTATATGAATTTATATCGCTGTAAGTATATCCAAGTAGAAGCGGTTTATAATTGTGATCGCAATACGCCGACTTCAGGCTTCTCGAATCACCGTGGCCCGATTACCAAAAAAAAAATATGGAAGGAGAGGATTTCCAACCTCCAGCCATCGCAGGTCTCAAGGCGGTACGACCCTCGAGGGCGCCCAACCCCGTACAAATATTGCAACAGAACTCTATTCATCAACGTTCCTCAGCTAAGCTAACCACAAAGAGCAAGTTACCACTTATTACTTTTTGATTCTTCCTTATAAGATATTTTTATTTAAATTTTGGAAGATCAGTTAATATATATCAAGTATCCGCAATCAGACTGACTGGAGTGACGAATCGCCTGTCCGCAACGTTCACTAGCCCACCAATTACGATGAACTTCTCAGTGCAATGCCGCCCCGGAATATTCGCATATATGAATATAACAGCTTGCATCCCACCGAAAAGGGAATATAGCAGAGTAGAGACGCTGCTAAGACGACTGCTTCAAACCCTCAGAAGAATTACGAACGTTCAACGGCTCGAACAACGCAGCAATTCGAAACACGGAGAGAGAACGCGAATATAAACTGACTCAGTTGTTTTCCCCGCTGAAAGATCCCTTACTCAGTATGGTTAGGCGCCAAGTTCCGTTGAGAATGTCGTAACTAGTCTTAGATCACTCCCTTTAATTCTATTATGGAAATACTTGTTGACATCTTATTTAAATTTGCCACGCAGCCATTCATTTGTAAAATATAATTTGGAAGCGAAACTAGATAAAATAATAAAGAACAGCTTACTCTAGCTTTTACGTAAACTAGTTATTTAAGTGAATTGAATTTTGAATTTTTTAGCAACAGAATTTATACATATGCTAAAGCGGGGATCCTTTCAGTCTATTGTGAATAGGTACTTAGGGTCAATGGAGCCGCGCCTCGTCCATTACTGAAACAGAAAGAAAAAAACGTTAAAATATGCACCAAACAGTACAAAAGCAACACTCGAATAAGGGAAGAATCATGCGGGCCAGCACGACGCTTCCCTCCTCAAGATGTCACATTACAAATTTTATATAATAAGAATAATTTATTTCATCCAAGAATCATCCCTAACTTAATAAAATGGACTCCCGAAGTACCTGAAAAAATAACTAAGTTTAATTAGTAAAAATGTTAAAAATTAGATAATTATTATAAAATGGATAAAATTTATACTGAATTTAGATGGCAAATGATTTCAGTTAAAATTATTGATAGTTTTATACAGACTTCAAACAAAAGAAAAAAAAATAGAACCCAATAATATCACTAGAAACGAGCGCATCGTTTTGTCATAAGGAATCATACCATTGAGCCCTGTGTGTAAAGTCGCCGCCCTCTCTTTACACCGTGACGGGTCCTACGATGACTCCCCGTCACCCCACAAATGTCCGATAATATGAGCAAGAAAAAAGTCATATTTAAAGTTCTCTTCAAATACAGTATTAGCAACTGAGTTGAATTAAAACAGATAAAATTTATATGGAATTTAGATAGATAGAAGACATGATTTCAGTTGAAATTATTGATAAAGTTGAAACTGAATATGTATTTAGTATTTTCAAAACATATTACTCGTTTAATTTTACTTAATTTTGTATTTATTATAACTATAAAAATATAAAATATTATTCAATTACTCAACGAAAGTGCACCAAAGAATTACTGTAAAGAACTCTCAAAAAACTAATTTGGAATAGAATAAATGGGAGAAAATTCAACGATCGCAATCGAAATATAAAAAACCTTGAACCATTCGCCGGTTTCCACGACGGGTCCACGTTGTTCCTGGGACTGAAAAAATGCAGCTCACGGGGTCTCTGAAGGCCAGTGGAAATCCGATTTTGGGGCCCAAAAACTTTTATCAACCCCTAAAAACTACCCTTAAAATGATGGATTCCAATATGTGTACCAAATTTCGTTAAAATCAATTAACTCTTTCGAAAGTTATTGCCCGCACACATATATATATATATATATATATATAAATATATATATATATACATATATATATATATATACATATATATATAAACATTTTTAAAAATGGTGGCAAAGTGTTTAGGAGGTTATGAAACGTCGAGAAATTTTGGTCCGACCCCTAGGTCCCGCCATCCGACCGATGCCAATAGTGTATGTTGCCATATGGCAAATACACTAATTAATTGTACACTTTTTTACGTTTCTTCAAATCGCAATAATTATTCATATTTCTTTGTTATTATTTTTATTAATAGATCAGTAATCGACATATTTTTTTCTTACAATAGAATCTCGAAATTGGGAATTTATCATAACTAGTGATGTAAAAGGGTAAATAATCGGTTAATTATCCGGTTAAATCACCGTTACAATTTATTTTAAATAGCTGCGGTAATGTATTATTATTATACAAGGCTGCGCAAAAAGTTTCGCTCATGATTTTAAATTCCGGTCTATATTTTAATTTTAGAGCCAATAGCTACATAACGTAAATACAGCTCTGTATAATTTTATTTTTTGTTGTCCTGAGAAACAGAAAACAGAAACCGCCATGTTGTTTTATTAATAGCCGGTTAATTAACTTGCTAATTATCCGGCTAAAATGGCTACAATTAAAATTAACCAGTCATTTTACATCACTTTTCATAGCCTAATTTGTATATAGAGTTTTTGACTGGCCTGTGAATATACTAATATTGTAGAACAGTAATGGGATCTTCGTCTGTAATTTTATCAGGTATTTTGCAGACATAAAACATGTTGCCGCAATTTTTGTCTCTTCCTATATAGTAGAAGGACCCGGACTACGGTCATAAATATTCAGAATGACCTTATAGTCCAACGTAACCCAAAGTGTGGGTCGCAGAAAATTTTTGCCGGGTCGTTGCAAAAAATATGTAAATATTTGTGTATGAAATAAGCAAACAAATAAGTTGATTTCAATTAAAAAATAAAATTTGTTTTGTAAATAAATGTTTTTTCATAGTTTACGAAACGCCGTGGTATAGAATAATAATTATTTATATTTTAGCAAGCATTGATTTCCTTCCTCGTAATTAATTATATAATTTAAACTTATCTTCGCATTTTTATTAAACAATACAAAAACGTACGTCAATTTGAATTCCAAAATCTGAGAAACATTGTACGTAAACTTTCAATGAAAATATGTGATCACAAAAGTATCTTACAGCAATTTCGAATTATTTCATAATTTGGTACATATTTCGCGACTGATTCAAAGACTTTCGTATTTATTACGTTTTTAACTGTGATTGAGTATTAATTATCATTTTGTACAAAAAGTAATGATATCCCATCAAAAACATAAATGTGAAATGAGAGCCAAGTTCAATATTGTGATATATGCCTTGGTTGTTGACTTCAACGACAAAAGAAGTGAGATCTAAATGGGTGCCAAGTTCAATGAGCAGTCCTAAAATTTATTTATAACAACATAAAATATGTTATAACAACTTAAAATATCATTTCTTCTTATAACTTAGGATAATATATAGAAGCCTAAGGTCTGACTTGGCTAGTTTTCATATACGAATTATGCGGACACGCTTGTCGATGGCGACTGATTAGAAACAGTTTTTGGGAATGCTCTTGCACAGAGGCATTCACGATATAGCCACGGTGTTGACTACATCGCGGTTTTAAGAATAATGAAATGAAATGTTTTAAACTATTTATGAACGGCTTGTGGACGATTATGCTAGGAATTTGTTAGGATTTGGTTAGGAATTGGATTTGTTCGTTATTGGATTTTTTTAAAGGATTCTCTGGATTTATTTCTTTTTACGATTTTTGTTGTTTGGAGTTTTTTTTGCTGACTGTTGAGTCGACTCTCGGCGTCTCAGGGTGGACTCCTGAGATTGACATCTTGTGCCCTTAAGTCCTGGCGCCCTTATTAACTTTTTGGTCGGCATATGAAATTTCCTCTCCATCGAGTCCCTCGACAGTTAGATTGTCCATACCTGATGTTAATTATTCGCTGTCTAGAGATTGAATTTAATCGTGTGGTGTCATTAATCATTATTAAGGTCTGCATGTTATTTTTTTAATTTTTTTAGTGGTTGGTGGTCGGATTTGTTAACCCAGTTTTGGGCATTTTTCTGTCGTGCTAGCGATTTGGGACCCACGTACCCCGCGCCGCTGAGCTAAGCTAGTCGTGGCCGTCCCTTAAAAAATAGGGGAGACGAAAATCGTCATAGTACGTTATCTTAAAACTCGAAAACCACTAAACCGATTCACATTTTTCTTCCAAATACAAGTAGCTTATATATAGATTCGGCAGTTACATTCATAAACTATATAACTTTTCCTATTACGGAAAACTTCGCAAATACTGAAATTTTAACGGAACATCCTGATTACTTTATAGGGTAGGTTTCAAACACTTTTCAACTTGGCGTACCATTTAAAATCACGAATCTTTCCGTGGAAAACGCTGGGTTATAATACAAAAGAATACGAACAATAACTACCAGAAGAGTTAGTTGATTTTATTTAAATTTGGTATACATACCTTGTTATTCAACACTGCACGAACCATATTTAAAATGGACCCAACTGAGCCATTTTAAGGACTGATTTTAGCGGTTAGAAATGTTTTTAGGACGAAAAATATCGAAAAAAAATTCAAAGTGGGCCTCACAGAAACGGACTTACAAATTTTATGAAAACACTAGTTTATAGATTCGAATTTGCTTACTGAAGAGTGTATTTAACTTGGTGCAGATATTGGATTGACAAAATGTTCAAGAAGAAAAAATTTTAAAGAGCATATTAAGGGTTCAAATTTTTTATTTTATCCAAAAACAAATTTAAGTAAACATAATAATTCCACTATGCCTGTATTAGCAAATACACTATATTGTCGGCAGGGTATTGGTTTTGTGACCCGAGTTCTTTTTTTGTCAAAAATGAAATTAATCCAACTAGTTAGTACTGCTAAATAGAAGAAACTCTTGTCGCAGTGCCAAAACCCTTTCAACAATATAATGTATTTGCTAATACAGGCTTTATTACGTAAACTTAAATTTGTTTTTAGACAAAATAAAAAATTTAATCCTTTCATGAGTCCCCTTAAAATAATTTTGGACTGAATGTCGTTAAAATTAATTACTCTTAAATTATTGCGTGTATATATTATACAGTATACTGCACACACGCGAAAGTTTAGTTCGACCTGCAGGTCCCGCCATCCGACCGATATCAATAGTGCATGTGTCATACGGCAAATATATTGAGAACACAGAAAGGTAAACATAATCATAAAAAATATAAATTTATTTTTTCTCAAGACATATGAACGACGTCATATTAGTCCTACTTAAGAAGTTTCACTTCAGTCATGTACTATGACACATGCATTTATAAATGTGTAGTTAGAGTACATTAGAGGAAACCATAAAAAACCGTCCTCTTTAAAAACAGAAAATATAATATAAAGTTTGTTAAAAATGACTTACATTACTCAAACATCTTGCGGCTAGGATTCTGAGTAGGCCAGCATATAGACGTTTGCCAGGCGAAACTTCGTTGACACAAAAAGTTCACTCTTACGGAAAACGCAGCAAAACTAATACACACACGTGAAAAAGAAATGTTCAAAAACGTGTTTCAACAATAATATTGTTAAAATCAATAGCTTTTAATGTTATAATAATAATTATTAACACAGCCGATATTGCGACAAATTTACTACTCTGCACTGACAGTTCGATGCTCAGATATTTTTTTCTAATCACTATTACCAACGGTCAAACGACACTCGTTTTTCTAATTGCAATTTAATTTATATAATTTCTTTTTATTATTTGTTATAATTGTTGCACTCGCGGCTTCGCTCACGAAAAATATAATAATAATAGACCTTTATTTAAATGTACTTATCTATTGCCAACAGAACAAAACTAGATGCCATAAATATTTTTTAAACCCCAAAATCCACTATTTTTGTAGTCTTTTTGTTTATACAGGCAAACGGTTGCATCGATTTTGATAAAAAAAATTTACAATCATATTGACGATAATACATACACTTCGATTTACATATTAACAAAATGGATATTATTTTTTGATTTGCGAGATTTCGTGTCAGAAAAAAATAACATATACTTATTTTCAATAATAATCTAAAAAATAATTTTGATTTTTATTTTCGGACCCTTTACAGTTTACAATAACTTCCCAGTATTCTAGGAAATTAATAAAAGAGGAAAAATGAAAAAAAGAAGTCACAGTGTCTCTAAAAAGGATAAAATAAATTTTCTCTTCATTTCGCAATCATCTTCACTAATTCTTGCATTCGATTAAAATTTGACGAAATTATTTCTTTAGTGTTTTATTGACACCTTATTTGTAATTGACTTATTAGATTAGGGTAAGGCACTGAATAAAACGAACAGGATTATGTTATTCTTTTAGAGACTCCTTATTTATTTAAGTCATTAGTAAAAATTAAAATGTGCTGCTAAAATTTTGATAAAATCGGTCTCACAAGACCGGATAAATTTTATGAAAATACTAGTTTGCGTATTTGAATTTACTTACTGAAGAATGTATTTAACTTGGTGCAGATATTGGATTGAAAAAAATGTTTAAGAAAAAAATATGATTTTAAGGGGCGCATTAAGGGTTTAAATTTTTTATTTTGTCCAAAAGCAAATTTAAGGAAACATAATAAAGCCACAATGCCTGTATTAGCAATTATACTGTCGGCAAGGTTTTGGCACTGCGACCCGAGTTTTTTTTAAGTTGGTTAAAAATTACAATTTTATAAGTACTAATAGCGGTTTCGCCCGGGTGCAAATTTAAATTGTACATATAATATAGCTTTTGCCCTTTTATTTTATCCAAAAAAAATTTTAATAAACATAATCATGCCACCATGCCTCTATTAGCAAATACACTACATTGTCGGCAGGGTATTGGCACTGCGACCCGAGTTTTATTTTCTTTAGGAACTGTGAACATTTTTTTATGAAAATGAAATTAAAAGGTTCGTGGACTTTGAGTTGCGCATCACTTCTGTAAATAATATATTATGAAAAAACTGTTATTTTGTAATTCGCTGCTCATTTGACTTTCACTCGAAATATAAGTATCTGATCGACTCATTAAAACTTGGTTGCGTACTTGCGAATTTATTTGTATAGGTGATCAAGTTATTATTATAATTCTTTAAAATGATACGGAAGTAGCTCAACGGCTGGTAAACAAATATAATTTTTATATTGCAGCGTTAAATGCAGACTGTCCGAAGATTACAAATTGATCCACTCCGACGACCTTCGTTTCTGCCTTTAGGCATAGCTGTAATTTCACATTTTTAAACCACAACCGGACATAATCAGAAAGTACCTACTTATAATATGTATTGTGAAATTATTGTCATCTCGTCAATTTTTTTTTATTTTCATAACCGTAAATAATTTAGAATAACTTTTAATTGTTATTATTTCAAATTAAAAGTTAGCTGAGGACGTTGAATTCCGTTTTTTTGCTAATATTTATGGTTTCTAGATTATGATACTCGTATGTTGGCATTACTTAGGAACGTCAGAAGCAGGGGCGTAGCTACCGCCGTATCAATTATACGGGGCCCCCGGGCCATGGGGGCCCCCAACGTGCGTAAGCAAAAATTAATAAAAACTTCCCATTTTTTTTATTTCAGAAATGACAAAAGTCAAAAAAAGCAATTTCTTTTTTTCCCGCGTAAAGCGTGTGTTCAAAAGTTGGCAACACCCTACATCGGTTATCGCGGACTGCGGGATTTCCTCGTTTAAGTCATTTACTTCAAACGGGGGAAGGGCCCCCAAACAAATTTTTATACGAGACCCCGCCAAGGCACGCTACGCTTCTGGTCAGAAGAAAAGACTAGAAGAGATTGTTTGAATGTTCGAATAAGATTATTGAAAAGTTATTGACCCTTTTGGGGAGGAAAAAAGGTTTTTTTTCTGCTGAGAACGTAGTCAGGCATGTTTTGTAATCTCGGTCTGTTTTCTGTAGCGGTTTGGTCTGTATTTTGTACTATTCATACGTTCGTCTGTTCTATAATAACGTAGTTTGTTCACTAAAGATGGGATATTTCGAGTGAAAATTGTCGAACTATTCGATTATTAAAATTAACAGCAGATTCCGGATGAATTTTCAGATCAATCAAATCTTTGACGTCTTCTAAAAACGTGACTAGTTTTTCTGGATCACTTCGCGACGAAATTCGAAAAATCATGTCTGAATTCTGTATCTGATTTTATTATATGATCAGGCTTAATTAGATTCTCACTCAGACCACTGCACAAGTTGAGCGATTTGATCGTGGATTCCGGCAGTCATTTGCCTGTGAACGGCGATTTGACGGCTGATCCTGATTTGTAGGTCGTTATGTTTGATGGCCTGAAGAAACTAATGCTTCTCCACTGTCCGAGATGTTGGCTTGGGATCTTAAAAAATATGGAACTACCGTACGAATAATAATGAGCTTGTAAGATTATGTCACTTAGTAATGGGCAATCGCGGTTACATAAGATTATAATTTGTAACATCTTAAACCAATAAATTATTTTAATAGAAAAATATTTCATATACTAAATTATATTAATCGACAATACAACAGAATTATAGAAACAGAATTTCAGTTTCGCTTTACTACCAAACATAGTGTGGTTTCTTCATGAGAAAAGGTGGTTTCACATTTCAATGAGCAAATGAAACACACACAGATAACATAGATCATTAATATGGAGATTATTCTCGAATAATTCTCTATAATACTAATATTGAAAAAACGTAGAAACGTTTTAATAAACGAAATATATTTAATTCAAAATTAACTTATAATAACTTTAATAACAAAAGAAAGTTAATGCTAAATGTTCTTGAAGATGCTAATAAAAGATAACAATTAATTAACTACTTCACGGATTTTTAATATAAAAAATGAAAATAGATTTTCGTTTTTTTGCAAAAAAATAGTGAATTGAAATGATAACGGACGACAGATTTCTCTTTGAGAAACGGCTCTTGGTCGGTATTTATAGACACTCAACGTCCTAATTGTCCAAGTATTTAATTGAATTTATTACAATTTAATGTCTGTCAGATCACAGAAATCATGTATTACAAATTGCGACAACAAAAAAAAAGTCATTAATTAAATTTAGATACATTGTATAAGTGTATAAAAAAGGATGTAGTCGCTGCAGGTGTAACATTTTGCTTCTTATTTATCAATGGTGTAAAGTTCTCATAACCATATTAGGTATAATCCTCGCGCGCGCGAAACAGTATATTTTTTAAATAAAGCTATATATATGTATTTAAAAATCAATGATACGAATATAATATACATGCACAACAAATGTATATATAAAAAATATAATGTCAGTTAGATAATTTCTTCAAAATTTATATATGTCGTAGGATAATTTAAAAAATCGTATTTTCGCGAAAATACTAGGACGTTTGCAAAAAACCGGATTTCAATTACCTGATTTTTTGCAATCGTCCTAAGATTTTCGCGAAGATCCGATTTTTTTAATTCTCCTACGACATACATAACAAATCAAACATTTATTAAACATTTTTAAAATTCAGTTAAAAAATTTAATAAACCAACAATTTTAACAAATTTTGCTCTTTTCAGATTTTTCATTTTTTAAATATTATATGACAAATAATATTTAGTTATTAACGTGTAAGGTCGTTGCCGAGGGGGCACAGCTCCGTGATGCAGGAATATAATACGGTGGAGCTGAACTAACATAGATAATTGATTAATTATTAGCCTTCTATCACATCAAAACTTTACGATTGATTGTTATAGACGTGTCACCTAAGCTATTGAGCGTCTATAATCTACAATTTATCTATGACTGATTGCAGAACGCAGACCATATGCAGACATTATACTGGTTGGGGATTGTTTGAAAGATCAAAGAACGTTCGTAAAAAGAACTAAATGCAATGAAACTTCTAAAGACAGATGCCGCTAGCTGTTAGATGCGGTAAGTTGTTCAATTTGGCATCTTCGTCTTTGCGTGGTGCGTATCTCCGATGCGTTTTCAATCTCTCGACTTTATGTAATATAGTAACAAATCTCCTAAGTGATTGTAATGGTGCAGGGCACAATGGGAAAAATTTATTGATAATTTTTGATGTATCAAACTGTATTCCGATTGGAAATATCCTTTAAGCGTGAAACGTTTATAGAATGGTTTAATATAATATTATGAACAATTGGTTAAAAATGACGAGACACACATGTTTAATTTACTTATTTTTAACGTTATTTTTTGAAGAAATCATCAGGACGCAAATGTCTTTACATGACAATGGTATTTAAATAACGATTTTATGCATTTGTATTACAATTAGTGGTCGTTTTAATGTTATTATTAAGCAGTTTCATTATTCTTGCTAATCTAAAACATAATGGCTAACCTAGAGCTTCACCCATCCAACACTTTCGACTGTCAGTCAAAATTAATAAGCTTGTAATATGTAGGTACGTTTGGGATGTTTAGACGATTAAATGACAACTTAAATATTTATTATGCTGTCAGAGAATGAAAACGATTGTTTTGACTTTGGATGAAGCTAGTGTCAGCTATTTATAGTTTTCTGTTTTAAGTTTGCGTGTTTAATTCATAAACCCCTAGTACAAATGTACACTATTCTCGTTCACTTTTTGACGAATTCTTCTTCAGATGGCTTACTCTGTGCTGTTAAAAAGTAGCGTCATATTCAAAAAAGAACATTTTTTTAGGTTTCATACAAAGTGCAAATGAGGTCCGATACTTCGTTGACGATATATCAACAATGCACAAAGAGTTCACGTCGTCTGGAGTCAAGTAAGAAATATTTATTACTTGGAATATTGTAATTTTAATGTATTGTCTAAGATATCGACAGCTCTATAAACCAAGATTTTCGGAATAATCCTACCCTCGATCGGCAGTGTGGATTACCCAGTAGTGTTATTAAACTTAGGGTGTTAAACTCATTCGAGCCAAGGGTCATTTTCTGTATTTGTTTTATGTTTCAGTATACCAGATTTCGATGATAAAATTAGCAACTCTAAATTGTTGTTAAAATTCGATCCGGATATATTAGATTTTAAACAAAGGTAAATCATTTTTATTATTATATCTGATATTATATAATCTATATATATCTTGTGAACCTTTTTTGCAGAGATTTGGGTGTTCCTCATCATGAGAAAGTCGTAGTGACAAATTTAAATAGCAATAAAACAATTGTGATGACATCAATATCGGGCAATACAGTCCACTTTCACTGTTCGTTTTTTGAAGACAAGGTATTCTTAAACAGTAAAATGTTTTTGTTTGTCGATGTTTGTCTCAGATGATTTTTAAAATAATTTAGAATAATTACTTGCTTGATTAGGCCTAAGACCCACTCTGGCTATGTAGATATTAGAAAATAATAAACAGGATAATAGCTATCCTTTGCTATAATTGTTAAGAAACATCCATTGTTGCAATGCTATATAAGAAAAATTTACTTTCAAACAATTGTCACCCTCGGGACTCAAATCCGAATTTTTCCACTTTCGCGGCTGAATGAGTTATCAGTTATTCTACGGTGCACACAATTCAACAGTTAATCCTTCATATCCTGTTTATTAAAATAGTCGTACGAACTATACCGTAATTAACATTTACTAATATTAGAAAATAATCAATGGTATCGATTATAGCAAACAATTGTTTACTGTATTTAAAACTCATTCTTATGAACTATCGTATTACTCTATTAACATGATATATGGTTGTTAATTTTTCAGTATAAAAAATTAACGAATTTCGCTTTTAAAATGTCCCAACACATAGAAAATTTCTTAGACTTAGGACTGAATAATATATGGAAATTTCGTCATAAATACATTCGTAATTCTCGCTATTATGAAGGTTCACACCTAGCGTTACCTAGCTAAAATTAGCTCTCGCATGATGTGTATTTAGTGCTGCAATTTGCTTTATTATGAAAGATTAACTGTTGAATTGTGTGCACCATAGAGTAACTGATAACTCATTCCGCCGCGAAAGTGGAAAGATTCAGGTTTGAGGTGACAGTGGAATGAAAATAAATTTTTCTAATATAGCTTTGCAACAATGAATCTTATCAATTATAGCAAACGATTGCTTACTGTATTTAAAATTCATTCTTACAAACTATCGTATTACCCTATTAACATTAGAAAATAATAAAAAAATGATTTGTGGGGAAAAAGGACTTTTTAAGTAAACATTCATTTGTTATTATAGCGTCGTTTCGTCCCTTGCTTGGGACTTTTTCAAGCTTTATAACTATTAAATGTATTTCCCGACAAATCATTTTTATATTAATTACCAAGGACAAAAAAGAAAAAAGTCAATTAGAAAATAATGTTAATGTGTCCTGAAATACTTTTGCATTTTTCAGGTGATTCCGCCATTGGGCAATACGACATTCAATGTCGTATTTCTGGGCAGACAGGAGGGACCTATTGAAAGTGTATTGCTTATCCATACATCGGAAGGAAGCATTAACTATAAAGTACGAGCATGTGTGGCCAATTTCCTGATATCGGCAATGTTTATGTCATCTCAATGGCTGTGTTCGTTGATCTGTTCTTTTTTAAGATTTCCATCACCGTGTATAAATATTTAACGAGTTTCAGCGATGATCGGTGAATCGAGTACTCCATGCACTGTAACGTACTCCGTGTGTCCACCACATCGAAGTCACTTCATTATTATTATACTCGGTGATTTTCATTAAAATGGTGGAAGGTGTGCCTAGCATTGTGATGGAAATCTTCAAAAAGAAGAGAACAACGAATACAGCCATTAAATGAATTGTTGCAACCAAATCTAATTTCAGGTAAAGGGCGTTAGCAGTTCGAGTCCTTATCGGCTGCGACCGTTAGTGGGGATTCGTTTACCGTTGAACGCGTCGTTTTCACCGTTAATTTATATGCACAACCCACATCCGACCGCCATACAGGTAATTCTGTGTACTTTTGAAGCGAAACTTCTTTACGCATGGTAAAATGAATAGAGATGTTGACTGTATTCAAATAAAAACATAATTTTAACGTTTAAGTGGTAGTTTCTATGATAGAAATACTAAAAAACACAATGTTTTCCCTTATTTGTAAGGAATTTAATTAATATTTAATAAATAAAACGTAATTAAATCACTCTCAAGTCACGTGACAACGAACACCAATCAGAGTGCATGACGTCACTAACTCAGAAATATCATCAGACGCTGTCATAAGAAGGACGCTGTTCACGCTGTCAAAAGACTTCATTGGTTGATTAATATTTAGTGTGTAATTTATTATTATTTATTTATAGGAAATGTCAAATTGCATATAACTTTAACAACGATTACGAAAAAGCCCTTCATCGGTTTACTAGCGTTTATGACTGCATGACGTCACGGCAGTCACGTGACAAGAATTAGCGTTTTGGAGCGCAATTTGAAACGGAATTTAAAATACATGATTTTTAAAGCTTGAGTCGTATTTTAAAACACTCCTAAAAATAGTCAACATCTCCATGTGGTAGGACGTGCAATGAAAGACGCTAATGGAAAACACCACCACGCATATGAATGGGTGTGCGTTTGATGTATGGATGTTTGTGTGTATGACATTGATTCCCACCGCGCTTGTCTAAGAAATCAATCTGTTGTTATATATGTGTATATTTCCATATTATAACGTAATCTGTCTAGAAGTTTCACTTCTGTAGTGTATGGTGCAATTAAATTTTTCTATTGGAATTGTTGATTTATTTTTTTTTATTTGGGGACAGATTGTGGAAGTGTATAGCAGCGGAGGTGAGTTTCATTTGGAATTGCCGACTGGTGAACTGGAAGGACCTAAACAAATGTGGGAGATTCCACCCCATCAGACGCGACCTGTGATACGAATTCGTTTTAATGCAAGAACTGAAGCCAATCACACTGCATATGTTAGGTAAATGTTAATTAATTTAGTACTTAATCAGTCCGAATTGCACCTGGACAAAGCCGGCCTAAACTTTAAAAGATAAAGATGAAGGTTGTAGACTATAGACTATTAACAGCCGAGATCATTAGCGTCTAGTTGTTACAGTGTAACCTTAATATAACGATTTCCTCGATTTAACAAATTTTTTTAAATTCCCTAGAACTGCCCATAAGAGATAAATGCAAAATATATCTCTACATTACGAATAATTTTTATCAAAAACCTCTTTATAACGAATTTTCAATCATCGCAGAATATAAATAGAAAATATAATTTACCTCTATTTAACGATTTTTGTCAACTTATAACCTTTACATAATGTATCCTACCAATCATCTCATTCAATTCCACAATAACAACAAATCGTGTCTCGATAGGTTCACACACGTTAAATTTATTTTTATTTAAGACAATCATTGTTGTTTGATGTAAAGTATTGTAAACAGTACTGTTGGTCACTGTTGTTAGTAAATTTAAAGTTGCAGCGGCTGAGAAACGAAAAAGGCGTTCCTTAACCGTTGCAGAGAAACGAAAAATCGTTAAGTATGTAGACGAGAATTCTACAAAGAAAAAATTAGACATCGCTAAGAGTTCGAAATTCTCACAAGTACATTGACCACAATTTTAAAATCTAAAGATAAGTTTTCAAAAGAAAATGAGTGTTCTTACTTTGTTAAAACGAATCTTAGACCAACCTAATCTCTATATAACAAACTTCATTATAGCGGATTACTTGGTATAATGAATATTTTTGAATTCCCTTCAGCTTTGTTGTATCGAGGTTGTACTATATTTTGTAATATTAGTATATATGTAACGAAATGTTATTCGGTTTGCAGAATAAAATTAAACAATAGCCTAGAAGTGCTGGTTGTTGCGTTGGAAGTCGAGGTGGGTTCTTTTCCTGGATTGCACGCGCCTCAGGGAGGCGTCGATTTCGGCGTCGGTGGTTCACTTGATCAGGCAAAGAAAGTCAAGTTACTTCTTCACAATACGTGGAAAAAACCGATCAGAATACAGAGTATTGTGACGGATACTGACACGAAAGCGATCAACATTGATTTTCAGCCAGTTAAAGTACCACCAGGCGCCAAAGCTCCCACTCAAGTTGCCATATTGACATTCAATTGTGAGTATAAAATGACGTTTAAACTAACAAAAGACCTTCAGGCAAGGCGACAAAGGGAAGAAATGTGCAGTGCTATCTCCTATTATTCCAGGCTTTCATTTAAGTTTATTTGACAGATTATTTAAATATACAGTCAAAACCGTTTACGACAACATTGCTTAGAGCGACATACCGGTTATATTGTGACCAGGGTCATAAGTTCCGGCTGAATGCTATATGACCGCCTTATAAAAAACACTGCTGTTTACGACATTGCTTATTACGAAATTCATTATTAAGCGACTAATATCTTCAGAGAATTATATCTGTTAGAACGACCAGTTGTATTGTAAACAATTTATATGGGTAACAGTATCCACATCTGATTGATATTTATTATTTAGCAAAAATTAAAAAAAAAAAAAAAATATTTGGAGCTTAATCAATTGCAATAAAAATTACAAAAAATAATTCATCTTTAAAGTTCAATTCCAGAAATATGTTATAATAGAAAACAGGATCACGGGTAATTAAATTTAAATTGATTTAACTTTATTATTCCAATTACCCGTGATCCTGTTTTCTATTATTACAAAAAATAATATTTGAGCTAAATATAAGTTACATGCATATAGCCTATTGTCTGTAGTATATCAACATCATAACCTCACATTATGTGACGTTTAAGCCGAAAATTGTTCTGATATCTGAAAATAGGTAATATAATGTTTAATATGTATTTTCCTTCCTGAATTTACATAAAATATAGATGTATTATGAGTTCCTACCGTTTGTACGTCAAATTACAGAAATTATTACCTCGAAAACATCACCAGTTGTTACGACTTTCGGTTTTTATGACCAAATATGAGTAAACCCTTCGATGTCATTATAATAGATTTTGACTGTATACGCGTTTTCTAGGGAATATTGCTTACGAAGAAAAGCATGTAAGTGGAAAATTATTGATTAGAAGCAAACAAGTGCCGCACGATATGATAATACCATACTGGGTGACTGTCATAGAAGGAGGACTCATATTCAACGCTTCGGTGACCCAGTATCTATCGGATAAAGGACCGCCGGACACGGAACTGCGCAAATTCACTGTTACCAATGCGTTCGGTATTCCGTTGGCTGTTACCAATATTTCGTTGCCAGAGGAAGCTCAATCGTACTTTACGGTATTTAAAATTAATTTTTGTTTGAACTACGAACTGTGATTGACAAATAAAAAAATTGTGAGCCTCACCCTCACAACCTCACATTAGAAGTTTAATTTATTTAGTTTTTAATATAATTACGGCGAAATTATTACACATTTTAAGAGGGCACTTTGATGTCATGTGAAAATTCTCACATGGACAGATCGTCACATTCATACCCTAGTTCTATTTACATACTATAATCTACAGAAAAACATTTCTAATATGAATTGTCTGTAGTACATCAACATCATAACCTCATATGCATGTGTACTTTTCTATAAATTGTTGAACTTTAAACCGTTATTTATAAATAATTAGACGGTCAAAAATTTTTTCTTATTTTTTTTTAAACTCATAACAAATGCATTGAAAGACTGTCAGTTTTTGGAAAGTTTCTGACAGTTCTTTTTTTATAAATAAGAAACTGGTTCAGAACTACAGAGATCGTATACAATCAATGTTAATTATCCAATTTTTAATTGGATTTATCTCGGATTATATATGGTCGATCGACTTCAAATTTTCAGGGTAATTGTATTATCATGTCCTTAATAAGTATACAAAAATTAAGAATTTTCTGACTGCGTGCGTTAACCACTACAACTACCTTAAACTTCAACAATTTCACCCAGTGCTAAAGCTGTTACATCTATTTCATTTTATGACACGATTTTTTTGTATTGCAGGTACAGAATTTTAACAAGATAGCAATAAAGCCAAAACAGACTGTTACCCTGTTTTCATTGAAACTAAGATCCAACAATGCACTTTCCGATCTGAAATTTGAATCTTGTATATTTATTCACACGAACGTTTCAACCGTTAAAGTTCCTGTACTCAGCTATAATGGAAAACTTAAAAAGGTAACTTTTTGAAAAAGGCATAGAACTATTCTTGCTGCAGTTTGAATTTGGTCAGATGCTTGTGGAATCTATAGATTCTGGCAATACTAACTGGATCGTTAATTCGTTTCAGATAATACCGTTTGCTGAAGCATCAGAAGCGGTTTTAGATTTAGGTTTGGTTGGAAGCGACAGTCGAAAAGAGGTGCATTTTATCCTTTACAATTGCAATCCGGCATCGGTAGCTTTGACGCAATGGAATACGGATTTGAAAGGAGCTGCCGTCAAGCTAATGGGCTGCGGAAGTGGAAACGTTATGACAGCGGCTCTGAACAATGATTTTAAAAATTTATCTGAATGCGTATGTATTTTCATTTTTAAAACGATTTTATTAGCTTCACTTTGTATGTTTGTTTGGAAACTTTGAATGTGAAATTCACCTACTTCAAAACGTCAGATAAAATTGAAAATTTGCACACTTATCTAGGACCGACGACAATACAATAATTTAATAAGTTTGTCCCATTATCCTGACCTGGATCTTTAGGATAAAAAAAAATTACCTACGTGAAAACGTCAGATTCAACTGAAACTTTGTACACTTATCAAGGATCAACAATAATACAATAATTTAATAATTTTGACCCTTCAGGATAAAAAAAACTTAAAAAATAACAGCAAGCAAGCTGTATTTTGTGTTGCCTACCTCGTAGTTAAATGCAATTTGTTTGTTAGTTTTATAATTTAAATTAGAGTTAAAAAAAAAAACTAAAACAACACGCTTTTTTGAACTAAAAAATGCAAAATAATTTGCCAACAAAATTAGCTTTACTGTAAAAAGCGTGGAGTGCTATCTACTTAAATTTTCATGATAGCTCTACGTTTACAATTAGCTAGTAAATGAAAAATTTATTACCGATATTAAGCACTCCACGCTTTTTACACTAAAGCTAATTTTGTTGGCAGATTATTTTGCATTTTTTAATTTATAAAAGCGTGTTCCTTTAGTTTTTTTAAACTTTAATTTTATTTATAATACATCATTCTATGCATTAAAAGTGACGCAATTCCATTCGTGTTTTCAAAGACGTATTTCGAAACACAGCCTTCATTATTATTATTATGGATATTGGATAGTGAAACACTTGAACAAAAATGGCGTTTATTTGATGGGGCACGTAAAGTGCACTACATGCTCGGTCCACCGATTATCTTTGAACAAACGGTATAATACTCGCCACGGTTCTAAAAGGTTCTGAAGTTAGTTACAAACAGCGTCGCAAATGCATATTTTAGAGCCTTCCTGGTTGTTTTGTGGGAAAGGAAGACTCCCACCACCTCCCAGTTACCGGCACAGAACGTGTGCTCGTCGGTGATTGGTTATTACTGGTTGTCGTGTCACTTGTCGCTTTCCTGCTATAAAGCACAGTCCAGTACGCTATTGTTAAGTTGTTTCTTTGATTGTTAAATTGATCAAGATGCCTAATACAGTTTTGCATAGACAGGCACGAAAAATAATTTTTGGATGACTTTATGCAAGGAATTAGTCCTTTAGATTAAAGAAAAATTAAAAATAATAATATAGCGCGAGTTTGTAGTTTTTCAACCGACTGTATCTGCGCAAGCCTCCATTTTCATCTAACTTCAGAACCTTTTAAAACTGTGGCGCGTATTATACGTCCAGAATATTAGGTCGCCCGTTTTTGTGAACGGAAAAATATAAGAACGCATATCGTCTCAGCTTTATTATTTATGCTTCGTGATTCGGGTGTTAATTTTTTATTATGATTTTTTTCAGAGCACTCTGCAACCTGAACAGTTTGCGGTTTTCAAAGTGTCAGTAGTAACGTCGCGTACCGAAGGTCAATTATGGGGTGAAGTTATCGTAGAAACAGAATTTGAATACATCGCGACGCCAATAACGCTGAGAATCGCCCACGGAAAACTAGAAACCGTCTCCGATAAACTTGTTTTCGACGATTGTTTTCCCGTATGTATTGGAGATTTGTATTAACGAGAACGTGCTTGTCGTAATGTTCGTTTGTCTTTGTAGGGTAAAGTTTGTACGCATCCTTTAAAAATGCATTCGACATTTAGCCGCACCATGGACGTGGTCAGCATTACTAGTGTTCCGCCCGATCCGCGACTGAGCCACAATCCGGGAGGGCAGATTCCGTCCCGAGTGCCGCGAATCGTGACGCAGTTACACTTTGATTTGGTCAAAACTTGTGCCCATCAGTGTTACACTGGATTCACTGTCAACAGTACATGTACGTAAAAAGTTGTAACTGGATGTTGTCGACCGACTGAACTGGAACAATAATTTATACAGTAGAACCTCGATAAATTAAAAACCAAGGGAAACGTTAAAAAATTTAAGTTATCGAGTTTTTTACTTCTCGAGAGTTGGTTGTCAGAGTAAAATTTTTAACTTACCGAGGTTTGTGAATTTTATAGAGGATGTATTTAGTTCAATAGAAATTACATAAATTTTGTATCTATTCACATTAGAATCAATTATTTATTTATTTAAACAATCAATTATTTAAACAAAGAAAACAGTAAAGCGATTTAATGAAAGACTAAAGTGAAAATCAATTAAGTTTTTGGCAAAACCTTTTGTTTGGATACTTACTCACTGCTATAATACTAAAACTTATGGAAGTCACCAAAATATTATTTTAAATTATCGAGGGCAATGTTCAGAATATTTGTTTAAGTTACCGAGGTTTTGATTTAAGTAATGGAGGTTTTTATGCTTTCAGGGGAAGGGAATTCAAAAAATTTTTAACTCACATTGGTTTTTAACTTATTGAGGTCTAACTTACCGAGGTTCTACTGTAATACAGTGTAACCTTAATATAACGAGCCTCAGTGTATCGATTTTCTCGATTTGACAAATTCTTCAAAATCCCCTAGTACTGCTCGTAGGAGTTAATGCAAAATATACCTCTACATTACGAATACTTTTTGTCAGAGACTTCTTTCTAACGAATTTTCAATCATTGCAGAATATAAATAGAAAGTATAATTTACTAACAATCAATCCTACCAATCAATTACACACAGTTCCACAATAACAACAACAATTTGTCTCGACAGGTTCAGACATGTTAAATTTATCGTAAGACAATCATTGTTGAAGTATGTTTTTTTTTCTTCTTCTAGTTGGTAGTCAATGGCTCAACAGTTTTTCTTTACCGCACACGACGAAAGAGTTGGACATCAACTTAGTGAATACGTATTACGGACGCTACTTAAATTTAACAGCAAACGGGCTGGCTCGCTGGCAAAATTTGAGCTTGCGACTCGACACGACAGAAGTGAAAAATCACATGATCAACGCCAGAGTCAAAATGGCTTGGCCGAAATTGTTGACGACCGCTGCACTCAACAATAAAAGCGTGGTCGCGTTTCCGTTAACGCAGATCGGGAACGTCAGTTATCAGACCGTTTCGTTTCATAATCCATCGATGCACGTTTTGCTGATGCATCTAGTTTTGGACTGGGCATATCCTCAGTCATCGACGCTCATGGGACACATTCCAAACGCGTGAGTGTTTTGTTTACGCATTCTACGCTTTATAAATTTTGCGTAGGGGTCATTCAATTATTACATCACGCAGTGCGAAATGTTTGAATATTTTGTCGAGATTTCAATAATAAAGCAAAAGATAGAAAAGATATTTGTATAGATGACCTCATTTACTAGGAGGTGTTATTGATAATGACAAAGTGTGAAAGCAGGGGAAAGAAATTATAATGAGCCTCACCCCCATAAGCTCATAATTAGAAGTTTCACTTATGTAGTTTTTAATATTATAATTACGGCGAAATTGTTACACATTTTAAGAGGGCACCTTGATGTTTATGTCATGTGAAAATTCTCACATGGACAGATCGCCACATTCATACCATAGTTTTATTTACATACTATAATCTACACAAAAACATTTTTAATATGAATAGGGTGGCAATCAAAGAAAGCATAGTTACTTCTTACCACAACAGATTTATTCATTGAATGTACATTTCGAGAGCAAAGCTCCCATCTTCAGCAAACACTACAGTGTAGTGTTTGCTGAAGATGGGAGCTTTGCTCTCGAAATGTACATTCAATGAATAAATCTGTTGTGGTAAGAAGTAACTATGCTTTCTTTGATTGTTATTGTTTCAACCACAGTGCTCATAATATATATATATGAATAGGGTGGATATATTTTCATATTAAAAGTTATCATACGCAGGAAATCATTCGTGAAAGCATTCTTATTGAATTGAAAAATAAATATTCTGTTTGGGCAAGATATTTTGGGTATTCAAACGCGCTTGACGTCATAGTCTATGTCAAACATCTGGTTTAAACAAATTTGTATTGATTTTGGTGAAAGAATACCTAGCATGTTTTATATTTCGCGCGTATTTATTGCATTTTTGTCTAATTGATATTTATTATTTAGCAAAAATTTAAAAAGAAAAATCTATTTGGAGTGTAATCAATTGCAATAAAGATTACAAAAAATAATATTTGAACTAAATATAAGTTACATGCATGTACCCTATTGTCTGTAGTATGTCAACATCATAACCTCACATTATGCCCGAAAATTGTTCTGATATCTGAAAATAGAGAATATAATATTTAGTATTTTCCTTTCTGATTTTAAATGAAATATATGAGTTCCTATCGTTTGTACGTCAAATTACAGAAATTATTTTGTCTTCAATTGTTGTTAGTTTTAAACGTTAAATTCAAGCCGTTCATCCTTGTCTTACAATTTTGCGAATCAAAATGCAACACTATAAACTTCTGTTTTTGTCAGTTTCATGTAATTTAGGAGACAAACTAAATCCCCCTTTATTTGGTATTCCTACTTCCCCTCGATTTCTTATAGATACGTCGCTAAAGGAGTTTAATTTTAAAAAATCTGTTCTTTAGAGGTGACATAATAAACGAACGGTGCCAGTCGATGATCGATAACGATTGTTGTTTTTTTTTGTAGGTTCGTACCGACCTGCTCCGATTGCGGTGAAAGCGCGCCGTCTTCTATGTTTTTCTTCGACGAGAGACACAAACTGGCTAATAAAGATTTTGAAAAACAGTTTAACATTTTTACTCATCCCGAAAGTTTGCCAGTAACCGTGCTCCCCGGGGAAACAGTGGACATAAGCGTGGGTTTTTTAGCGGCCACGACGTCTATTAATTCTGCGTTTTTGTTTTTAAGAAACAATTTAACAGTGCTGGAAGTAATCAGAATAACGGGACAAGGAGCGCATCCGATGTTAAAATTCGGTAACAGGAAACCGGGATCGGCGACGCCATTGCTGTTCGAACTGACCGAGAAACATTTGAAAGATTGTGAAAAAGAAAAGAATCGCAAAAATCCATCGCCTAATTTGACGGTGAAGCGATCGTTTACGGCGAGAAATACAGGCGACGTAGGGATATCGATCAACAATTTTTTTATAAACGACTACCCTTGCGAAGGCTATGGTTTTAAAATATTAAACTGCGAACCGTTTTATTTGCCGCCGAACGGCACGAGAAAAATCGACATTGCATTCACGCCCGATTTCACGTTGGCCAAAGTGCAACGCATGCTCATCATAGACACCAGCCTGAAAGTTCCGGTGAATTATACGCTCGTAACGACCCTTCCGCCCTATTTCTTAGGTCCGTGCGCCGGCGTATTGGCGCGTCCGGTATGGGAAATGCTACTGTACTATTCGGTGGTCAGTCTGATGGCTCTTTTATTTTTCCTTGTCTGTCTTGCGGCGTATTTCGATTCGGTGCGGATATTACGAACTGCGCTGTTGGCTTTGGCGCGAGACACTTTCACGTTGCAACCTCCGTTAGATCTCAGATTGGTTGGAGCGCGAACTCGCAACGAAATTAAATCGCATAAAATCGATAATGAATCAGAGTATGTTCAAACGTCAGTTCATAATCAGGATAACAATAATAAAACGAGTGAACTGCCAGAAAAACGAACCAAAGAAACAAATAATTTAGTCACATTTAGTACAAAATCTACAAATAATTGGATAACGGAAACTGAAAATAATAATTCGCTTAAAAATATAAAAAGTCAAATCACTAACCAAACTTTCGAGAACAAAACCAGTTTTACCAACAGTGTTATAGCTCCGTCGGTAAAAAATAAAAAAAGAGTTGCTAAAAAGAACAGTATAGAAAACGATACGCCCTCGGAAGTGATTCACGAAGTCGTACCAAAAAAGAATAATGCTTTGCCTTCTAAAGCTTTGATTAACAAAAATAAAATAACCGTTTCGCCAACAATTGTGGACGCGCGTAAATCGAAGCAAGACGTCGAATCGAATCCGAAAAAAGTCGTCGAGAAGGATCCTAATAAAAAACATTTCATACACAAAAAGAACAAACACGTCGTCGAAAACATTTGTTCCGAAGAAGAAACTTCTTCTACGACGACGGAAAGTTCAAATAACGAAGAAATCGACAAGGAAAATGTTTCGAATGCGTCCGTTAATAAACACGATAAAAACCGGAAAGTTAACCAGAAGAAAAATAAATTAACAGCGGTGCCAGCCTGTGATTTTCGCGACAATTATGAAGGCGATGGTGAAGACGAGGAATACGAGCGCATCGGCA
The DNA here is from genome assembly GCA_034508555.1 of Venustoraphidia nigricollis. Lineage (NCBI taxonomy): Eukaryota > Metazoa > Arthropoda > Insecta > Raphidioptera > Raphidiidae > Venustoraphidia > Venustoraphidia nigricollis. Next base: position 584,765 of record JAVRKA010000065.1, on the reverse strand, counting down.
AACAAACGATTAACGTCAGTCATGTCAGACCTTATCACGAGAACAAACTGAACGCTGCTAAAACGAACGAATCGTCGAAAAACACAGACGTACAGAAACCGGAAAAAGACATCGGAAAAATAAAACTAAATCGGAATTCGAACAGGGAACGTAAGGAAAAGTCGGTTCAAAAGAAGCGCATTAACGATAAAAACGTCAACAACAATAAATTTAATAATCACGAAACCGCCAAACATACCGTCGTTGCAGCGACAAACGTATCGCCTACATTCTTGCCTCCTTCCAATTGTTGGGGCGAAAACCGTGCCAGTTTTAGCGACGTCGTGGCTCGAAGCGATTCTGCTCTGTACTCGAACATATTAGCGTCCAAAGAACCGAACAAACAGGACAACACCAGTAAACAACAAATGCAATCTGTATTTGGATCGGATTACCGCGGCTCCAAACAGTCAGATTCCGAAACAAATAATTCCGATCTCGGACCGATCGGTTCTAAGAAGTCTCCGGTTAATGCGTGGAATAATGTGGCCGATAAGCAACCAGTGAAACCGCAGTTCACAAGCTGCGTCAACTCCAGCATGGCTCAACAACAACAGCAGCAGCAACAACAACAACACCACCAGCAGCAGCAACAACAACAACAACAACCACCGGTGGTCGCGGACAGTTTCTTCGTAAACAGCTATGTTGATCAGGCGTTGTCCGTCGATGCGTACCTGGCGGCGAGAGTTGACGCGTTGGCAACAGCGACGGATATATGGGAAGCGCACCCTTCGGCGACGTCAGTGTCAATGATGAATCATATTCTGCAAAACTCTGGACGAAGCCATCTGTTGGGAAATCAGTCTAACTTTCAAAGTAAGTATAAAAAAAAAAAAAAAACACATTGAGCCTCACCCTCGTAAGCTTACATAAGAAGTTTAACTTCTTTAGTTTTTAATATTATTCCCAAATTATTTTTTTTTTAAGTGAAACTAATTAATAATATTTACACATACTTAGCAACACACTATAAACTTCTGTCCTTGTCAGTTTCATGTAATTATGGAGACAAACTAACTTCCCCTTTATTTGCCAGTTCTACTTCCCCTCGATTTCTTACTTTTTTCAAACAGAACGTCGCTAAAGAAGTTAAACTTCAAAAATAGTGTTTGCACAGTAGAATCTCAATTATCTAACAAACGAAACCGACAGGTGATTATTCGGATAATCGGTGCCGCCGTATTTATGATTTTTTTTTGGGACTAAAAAAATGTTTTTGTTTGATAGACGGATGGCCAACTAATGGTAACAGTGTGTGGGGAAACTCGTTGTATTTGCCCCCCGCCGTCGGTGAAGAGAGACAGCAAGTGCAACAGCAGCAACAACAAATGCAGCATGTCGTCGGTCTTGGTCTTGGAGGTACCTCGAATACAGTTTGGGACGCGTCTCCGTGGACCGTGCCGACTCCTTTGGTACCGGGTACCCCGACACGAACGCCGCCTGGTTTTCGAACTAGAACCGCTATGCAAGATGATGACGTTGACGTAAGTAGATATTTTGGAAGTACAAAAAATGATTTGTTCCTGATATAGTTAAAAACAGTTTTATTGAAATTTTCATTTCATGTGCGAAGCGAGAAAAGACCCTTAGCGTTTCCTTATGTGTCCACCAAAAAAATTTTGCTGTATCGACTCAATGAGACGTCGCGAAAGTGACGTTTGTAACCTCAGACAATTCTAAAGACCCAGTCATATCTAGCTTCTTGGTTAGGTTTTAACTGTCATTCTGTATTCACATTTGATGTTTACACAGCTCTTTATAGCAAGAGCCCTGGGGTGCCAGACCTTCGTTATTTTATTGAAGTTGAAAGTTTCAGCGCATGCTTCCAACACAGGTAGAAACGATGGGCTACTATGAACATTGGGTCATTGTGGCTTTGGCAGGTAACAGGTAGCAAAGTTGTATAAAATACTGACTTAATTTCGTCAAATTATAAAGCGTAAGTTTTTTATATTTTTCTTCGGAATAATATTAGAAACCACGTCCTCCATTGCCAGACACTTAATATCGTGGCAACTCCTTGCCAGACACCATTAAACTTCAATAAATTGTAACTGTACTTACGTTATAGTATAAAAGCTGATTTTTATACAGGTTACTTGGGGAATTATTAGAAGATGTTTCCCCAGAAGCCAGACAGTTTCGACAGTCCTAACCCCTAGCCAGACAAACATATAGGGTAGCTGTAGGTGCGAGCGGATCAGTATCTCACTCGCATCTACTCACGCTCGCACCTACAGCTACCCTATATGTTTGTCTGGCTAGGGGTTAGAACTGTCAAAATTGTCTGGCTTCTGGGGAAACATCTTCTAATAATTCCCCAAGTAACCTGTATAAAATTCAGCTTTAATACTATAAAATAAGTACAGTTACAATTTATTGAAGTTTAAGGGTGTCTGGCAAGGAGTTGTCACGATATTAAGTGTCTGGCAATGGAGGACGTGATTTCTAATATTATTCCGAACACAAATATTAGAAAATTAGGCTTTATAATTTAACGAATGTAAGTCGGAATTTTATACACCTTTGCTATCTGTTACCCTGCCAAATCCACGATGACCCAAAGTACATAATCGCCCATCGTTTCTACCTTTGTTGGAAGCATGCGCTGAGAAACTTTCAGTTTTTATAAAATAACGAAGGTCTGGCACTCACGGGCTCTTGAACTATTACTAGAGCCGCCTCAATGCTTTTCTTTATTCAAATTAACGTTTCGGATAAAAAAATAGTACAATGTTTTTTTGTTGTTCGATGTGTATTTACTTGTGTTCGTTTTCAGCACGGCTTGGGATTTGATCCATTCCGTTCATTAAGCGATATTTGGACCCCACCACGCGCCCCTCCACATCAATAGAAGATTCAATATAATTATAATATGTATTTGTAATAATTATTGTCAACAGCAAATCAGTAAAAACGTCGCTTACAATGTTAAGGTTATTATAGAGGTTGTGTTTATATGTGATCTTCACTCACGTTTCCCGACGAGTCTTTGTGAAATACGTAACTTTATATCGTGTTGAGTTGGTTGTGTCATTTTTGTTACAAACGAGCCAACAAACGCTCGTGCGACATACATTTTATGAAATACTTTTTTTTTTACATTCAAATGTTTTTTTCTTAAATCATTCAATATTTACGATTTGACAAAGTCTATTAATAAATGACAATTATGAGTTACGTTTATATGTTTTTATTGTATTTATAACTTTTGAAGTTTTGTTTATTTATGAAAAAAAAAAAGAAATTGAAAAAAGATCTGTTATGTATTTATTTTTTGTTTCTGAAATAATTTACTGGTAATCCACGCACATGCAGGAAGATTTATATCATAAGCAATTCAGTTAGTCGCCGATTGTCGAATCTGAAATATAAAAAGCCGCCGTGGGCGTCGACAGGAAAAGAATGGAAGGATCGTGACCCCCTTGTGAGTCTCATCAGCTGAGAATTGACGTTTTCACTTTTGTTTTTTTAATGTTTGCTAAGCGCTAACCCCTGCGAAAATGTTCTGCCGGTGCCCATGAAAGCCTCTATTGTTGTATAACCTTAAACTCGTTGCAGAAGTTTCATTTAAGAGTTGCAATAATTAGTGAACAGAAACGTAACGACTTCCGTGAGAACTTACTGATCTGCTGTTTAGGTTCACTTATAGGCACCTACTTCGGGGGTTGCTCATCTGTTTGTCCGAAAATAACCTATTTGACACCTCATGACTACAAAACTATCTGTGTCTCGTCAGTTCCGCGACAGGCCGATAGAGGCGCTGATGCGAATCTTATCGTCGCCAATAGTCTTTAATATTTAGTTATTGGTCAACAAGATTCAAATCAAAGACGCTGATGACCTCAGCCGTTGAGCGTCTATAATCTATCTGTCATAGGATGTCAAATTTAGATCATCACGCCAGTTACCTAAGTTATCAATATATTGCGTAATGCTTAATGAAATTATGATGCAAATTGCGACTATGATACTAGAATGCTGAAATTTTATTTTTTTTTTTGTAAAAAATACACGTTTTTTTGTACGACTAGAAAACTGAGTTGAGAATTCAAAATGAGTTGAAGCACTTGCGAGTAAACAAAAATTGCATTCAATTTTTTTGACACGATTTAAGGCGTTTTTTATGCACTTGAGTCATAATTTTATTATTTTTGTATTTTAATTTGGTACAGTGTAAAATCGTTGTAAATTGTAAGTCGTGTATTGAAAAGATAGGACTTCAGACTTCAAACTTACCTTTGAAAATCTTTCGTGCAGTCGATATGCAACAGGGCTGTCGTGCAGGAGAGAGAGTCTCGGCGCAAAGATTTATTTAAATCATAAATATTTAAACTGGGCTTTCTGTCGGGCTTCGGGATTTTGCGTTACTTGTTCTCCGCCATTCTCTGGTTGGCGTCCCTGGTTTGCGAAGGCAACGCATTCTGTATTTATAAATAAAACAAATTACAACATTATGATAATTATATTGTATGCGAATACAATAAAGCAGTGTATGTGAAACATTTTTGTTTTTATTTCAAACCTCAGAAATATTTCCAAGAACTCGTAAGTATGTAGGTATACTACTCGCCACGGTTCTAAAAGGTTCTGAAATTAGTCACAAACAGCGTCGCAAATGCATATTTTAGAGCCGTTCTGGTTGTTTTGTGGGAAAGGAAGACTCCCACCACCCCACAGTTACCGGCACAGAACGTGAGCCCGTCGGTGATTGGTTATCGCTGGTTGTCTTGTCGCTTTCCTGCTATAAAGTACAGTCCAGTACGCTATTGTTAAGTTGTTTCTTTGATTGTTAATTGATCAAGATGCCTAATACAGTTTTGCATAGACAAGCACGAAAAATAATTTTTTGAGTGACTTTATGCAAGGAATTAGACCTTTAGATTAAAGAAAAATTATAATAATATAGCGCGAGTTTGTAGTTTTCCAACTGACTGTACCTGCGCAAGCCTTCATTAATTGCATCTAACTTCAGAACCGTGGCGCGTATTATATTATTGTTTGTAGAGCCAATCTGGAGCTGATTGGATATGTTTGGACTCTTGCGTACTGGCCTTGCGTGTTGGGAAATATACGCAGAGGAGAGGTATTTAAAAGTGATGGAAAAAAAATTAAATTCAACATTATTAAAACTTGTTTGAAAAGTTACTTTTAGGTTGCGTACTCAGGAACCTTCACGCGTTGGAAATTTTTAAACTTGAAAATTTTATAAACAATTACGCCATATTATAATATGTGGTTTTCACAAAATATTATAATTTAGATTCTTTGGCCCACTAGCTTTCCAACTGTTTTGGACCCCTGTTGGACAAGGGGGCCTTCTATTAAAACAAGTCACTGTCCTGGCGCTTAAATACTGCGTCGGCCATAGATGTAACGTAGGTGGCGGTGGAAGCGAAGAAACAAAAAAGAGAAGAAGGGGGCTGTGATCGAAGAAAATATAAGTAGTTTTGTGAAGTGCAAGGATTGTTTTTTTTTGGTAATTTTGGCGATATAAACAAAGTTAGTGTTCAGTAACATTCTTAAAAACCTCACTGGTGACATTGGTATAACATTTTATATTTGCAAAAGTGTAGTTTTGAAAAGTGAGAGAATTGTTTGTTATTTTAAGTTTTCAATAACGTTCTGAAACATTTCTGACTTTTGTATAACGTTTTTGTATTTGTATAAGTGTAATTAATTGTGACATTTATATAATCCACGATCTCGCACCGATTAAAGAATAGTGTTTGCTATATCTTTTGCCAGGTAGAACCATTTTTTTAGCTCTGTATTGGACTAACAAGGACAGCAGAATTTTGTTCAGGTGAGCGAGTACCAGTATTTAAATTTAGAAAAGAAACTAGAGAAATTTTTATTTTTTAAATAATGTATTGTAAATACATAATGCTGAAGAACAAGAAAAAATTTTTTTAAGCCATAGACAACAAGTTAATTAAAATGTATAAAACTTTATATCACGTGACTACAAAATGTGCTAGTAATGTTTGTGACGTCATTGTGTTAAAAGTTGTGTAGGTATGTATTTAATAATCAGAGTAACTATGGAAACAAGTACCATAAAAACATTATGACGTGACACACGTTTTTGGCCCGTTATCGGCACTTAGTTTAAACTGGTTTAAACATTATTATTAATTAGAGAATTATTTTTAAACTAAATAAAAATTTTAATTACGAAGTAAAACAAATAAAAGTAGTTTTGATATAAAACTTGTATGTAGGGATCGAATAAAAGCCGTATAATCGAATTAAAATATGATATTGATTAAAGTTTATGGTAGGATCCTGGATAATTCCTTTCACAGCGCCGACCACACGGAGCCTTATTTTCAACATTAAATAAAAAATATTTATAATAGAGATGAAGTTCCGAGACCTGACATTTTTATCGTAAATTTCCTCCTTTCTAGGAATGTTTTTTTAATTCCATTAACAATAATAGTTTTCAAGTTACAGTACAATCTCGCCAACATGAATACAAAAAAATCTTGAGGACTTCATACTAGCGGTATGTTTATATTATCGAGGTTCGCAAGAAACATGTACATTAGGGTGGTCCTTAACAGAGATATTGTCAAATTTCTATGCTTCCAGGGGGTCAAACGTTTCCAAATTGATAAAAAAAATTCTCTAAAAATTTAAGATAGTCCTCATTCCAACCAAAGTTTATGGAAAATAACATGTGGAAAACTTCTTTTGTTCTTCCAAATTTTAAAACTTGGGGACAAATTAATCTACAAAAATGAGTCATACATATTTGTGCAGAGAATTTAACGCTTTATAAAAAAGGTATCTTGTGATTTTTCGCTAAGTTTACTGGTTCAAAAGTTTTCCGAGGATAAAGTTTAAACTTTTTTTTGTAGAGCGTTAAATTCTCTACAAAAATTATGTTCATATTACTGAGTCGTTCATAAGAGTGCATATTCATATTATCGCGATTGTACTGTATTTGCAAAAAAATTTCCCCCTTTTTTGGGATTCCCCCCTGAGCTTTGGGGCTCCGGTGCACTGCACCGCCTAGCACTCCGATAGCTACGTCACTGAGCACGGCTTTAAAAATGAAATTTGTTATCTTGCATATAAGCTTGGTGACTTCACCCTATCCTGAAAATTTCAGACCTGAAGTGTTATTCAGGGTTCAAAAATACGCCAACTCGCTTCGAGAAACGGTATGCTAGACGGTGCTCGACTACCGTTCACCCAAATTTCTTCTCAACTCGATTTGAACGCTGAGAGGTGCACTTTTTGTAAAATACTTTAACCTAAAATGATGTAAAAGAAAATTCAAAAAGTGCCGCAGTACAGACATGCCTCTTAAGTAGTGGCTACGCAAGCGACCCTTACGGCCGTTGAGATATCAAAACTGGAAAGTTGACTTTTCCAGCCCTATGGTTCGATGTGATCGGTGGCATTACACACACACACACGCACACACTTGTAGGTCGGATGCTGCGGGACATCATAAAGACAGGGGTTGAAAAAAATAGAGATGCTTGACCAGTAACAGTTATTATGATGATGATTATTATTATTATGCACACATCTCATGTTATAGTACTATATATTTAAATGTCTAGTTTTATTATAATTTAACGGACTTCTATATTATATAGTCTACAACGAGGAACGGTTCTGTCTTCCTTTATGCATGGTGAGTTACTCTATAAGGCTTGGCGCCATGAATGGATGAATCGATCGATCGATCGAATTATCGGATAGTAATGACAACGGCCAGAAGCGTAGCGTGCCTTGGCGGGGCCCCGTATAAAAATTTGTTTGGGGGCCCTTCCCCCGTTGAAGTAAATGACTTAAACGGGGAAATCCCGCAGCCCGCGATAACCGATGTAGGGTGTTGCCAACTTTTGAACGCACGCTTTATGCGGGAATAGAAGAAAATGATTTTTTTGACTTTTGTCATTTCTGAAATTAAAAAAAAAATGGGAAGTTTTTTTTTGTTTACGCACGTTGGGGGCCCCCGTGGTCCGGGGGCCCCGTATAATTGATACGGCATATACGGCGGTAGCTACGCCCCTGACAACGGCACTACTTATGCGAAAATGCGCGCATGATATCGACCGATCTAATGTAAGTGACCACATATTAACACCAGGGTTTAAAAATCGTATAAAATGCAGTTTAATTTGAAGTTCAACAAAGTCGCTATCCGCGTCTCTGTTTGTTTGTCTGCTTATAGTTCTTCTAAACCACACATACGCATATATTAAATACTAGCGGCCTAGTCCGGCTTCGCCCGGGTGTAAATGTAATATATAGGATATAAAAGATGAAAATCATTATCATTAAATTCTCAACGTGTAGATATTGAATTTGCGCGAATTCAATCGCTTTCATTTGTGAATGTTCAAAAATCGAAGAAAAATCTTATTTCACAAAAAGAAATTTAAAAAATTCTGTTAATCCGATGGCTACCAAACTTCAGAAGATCACCCGCTGGGCTAATCTAAAGATTGTCTGAAAATTCATCTTTAAAGTCCAATTCCAAAATATGTAATAATAGAAATTAGTTTCACGGGTAATTGGAATAAAAAATCAATTTAAACACTTATTGATTGCAACGTTTCGTCTTTATTAAATCAAGACTTTTTCAAGCTTCTTTCACCACATTATGAAAAATATGCGAAAAAACGCGTAAACAGAATGTTTTAAAAGGTCCTAAGAGTGAATCAAATAAATTAAATAAGTAACCTTCAAAAAGAAAGAATTAACCAAAATATATCTCGTGCTAGACAAAATTGGCACTGAAATAATAATAATAAAAATAATACATTTTTGAACTCAGCATGTACTCAACGACCAAAAAATCTAGATAATTTGCACTTATTGAAGATTAACATCTTTAGCGACGTATCTATTTGAAAAAAGTAAAAAATCGAGGGGAAGTAGAACTGCCACATAAAGGGGAAGTTAGTTTGTCTCCTAAATTACATGAAACTGACAAGGACAGAACTTTATAGTGTGTTGCTAAGTATGTGTAAATATTATTAATTAGTTTCACGCATAAAAAAAAAATTAAACTTGAGAATAATATTTAAAAAGTAAAGAAGTTAAACTTCTTATGTAAGCTTATGAGGGTGAGGCTTATTATAATTTTTTATTTATGGATAACATAAGTCATAAGTATGATTAATAATAATAATAATTCAAAGAAATCGAAGACTTACTTCTATGTGAAACAAGAATTTGAGAACGTATACAGATTGAGAGAGCGGACCACTTCGTTTAAAAGGATACCCCATTACATAACAATTGCTTGCACGCAGCATCCCTTTAAACAGATGACCGTTCGTCCGGTTTTCAATTTCTCTGTTCTTGTTTTGTGTGTCCAGTTGACCTTACAAAGTTTACCAACGTATTCTAAACGGATTTATCATTTCATTTACATAATATTTTTAGTGCAGCTAAGTCAGTCTGTGAACAAAACGTCTTCAACAAAATGGACTGCTAATTAAAAACATATTTTTGTCTTACTAATCAATACTATTCTTTAAAGTAGTAGTATTTATTTCACAGTAAAGGAAGCTTGGTTGAGGATCAATAAATAAATAAGCTTTAGCAAAGTTTTGCTGATGGCCAACGTTTCGAAAAATTATCAACTTATCAGCAAAACTTTGCTAAAGCTTATTTATTTATTGATCCTCAACCAAATCATCCTTTACTGTGACATTCTATTGGATCAACACCACCATATACGAAGTATTTATTTCTTTATTAATTAATTAATTAATAATAATAATAATACTGTACTTAAAACGCGCTTATTACAGGATTTATCTAGACTCGCATTCGGGAGGTACGGGTTCGATTCCCGGCAGGGGCAGACGTGGCTGGGATTTTTTCCTACTGCCTCTCGCCGAGAAACGGTAATTCCTGTACCGGCCATCTTGATTGAGGTTTTCCATGGTTTCCCTCAATTAATTCCAGATAAATATCGAGATGGTTCCTTATTTGAGGCCATGGCCGATTACCTATCAAACTCCTAGTTCAAAAATTACCTACATTTTCCTAATTTCCTATAATTCCTTCATTCGCCCATTGCTATTATATAAGTTGAAGTTTTAAAAAAAAAAATGTAGAAAATAACGGGAGCTGGTAAATGGAAAATAGTAATGGTGCGAATGGCGTCTGTTATGACATAAAGTCGAGAAACGGACGTTAAAAGCATTATTATTATTATTATTACAGGATTTATTATATAATTAATTTCTTTATCAATTTATTTTAAGGCAACTTAGGTTATTTGAGCCTAACACCAAATCATATATTTTTTTAAAGTTAAATAACCATATTTAACACTTTTACCAGCTCTTTCAGGGTTCTTTAATTAATCAATAAAATACATGATCGAATATTAGTTCAGCATAATGTAAATTTAAAATTAAAAACAATTCCTATCTCCTGTTATTTCGAATATATTTTTACCTAAATAATAATCAACTATGAATTTCCAAAAATTATTTATCGCATTCGCAATAATTTATTTTTTTTCGCATTTGGATTCCTACAGCCGCTACAATCATTAAATTATCAGTTACTAAACACGAAAGCTAAACTTCGTAGTTCTGTAATACCGAATAATTTGACCGTGTCTCTATAATAACTTCATGTTCATTTTATCAATTGATAAATTACAAGACTCGCATTAAATTGAACTAGCTGCAGATAAAATAATGATAAAAAACTCTGTAGGTACAACTAGATTTATATATTTCTCGCTGGCTTGGAAGTCACCCCTTGCCTTTCACCCACCAATTTCATTCACAAATGGGGTGGTTCTCGACTACTGTGTAATGTATATGCAGTGCATCGTGGAAATATAGTGAAGCTTACACTGACTGAACACTTTTCAAGTCTAGAGTTTTACAGATAGTTGAAGCGACAAAGTCAAACTGAAAGACGTGACGTAGCGTTAGTAGATTGGTACGAGCGGGGTTACTGCCCGTGCGACGAGGCAGAAATGTAAATACAAAAAAGTAAATATTTATATAAAAAAAAAAAAAAATCATATATTATTAGGATGTTATTCAGTGCAATATTTAACAGCGCTGTTAATTTTGTTTTGTCATTTTCTAACAAAAATATCACATAAGTTAAAGACAGACATTTTAACAGTACTGTTAATTATAACAATGACCAACAGAATAGCGCCATTCTACCTGCAATCTTTATTTATTTTGCTTTTAGCAACTATTTTGAGAAGCTATACCGAAATTTTTCATTAATTTACGTGTTACCTCATTTTCAAAGAGCCCGGGGGAGGAGAATCAATTTTAGAAAAACTTTAACGGAGCGCAAAATATCTTGTTCTGGCGTCGCAAACTGGGTCACCAAATATAACTTTTTATTTGAACCGTTTTCGAAAAAATCCTCAAAAAAGAGAATGTTTATTTTTGAGTTCGCGGCATCGAATAATAAAATTTGCCTTTCAGAGTAATTCAATTAACGGCTACCATGGAAATTATTTGTTTTTTTTCTTTTTCGCCACTTTGTTGAAGACGGGAAGTGCGTGTCGTCACTTCTGTGTCTAGTTTCTATGACGGAAAATCCCGCGTTAGCGCACCTGAAATGCGCTAGCTTACCATATAAATATAATAACCTCGCGGTTTCCTACTTAGAACTTCAAGGGTCTCTTGTGTGAGCCGCGGCTCTCACTTTGAAAAGCGCTGCTCTATGCCATCCTTGAATTTGTTATGTCGCCGTTCGACTTTTACATGATTAAAGTGTGTCGTTTGATCAACAGATCACTACAGCGGGAGTCATGTAGAGCTTTGCTGCCACGGGACCTTTAGATACACAAGACATGCTTTGTTCTTTTTTCTCGGACACGTTTCCCTATGTGCATCTCTTTCCATCCTGCTCTATTTTGATGTGTTTCAACGTACAGTGCTATCAATGTAAAAAGTGCCGGCGAGTGGATTTCTGAAAGCGTAGTTCATATTCCGTGAAAAGTGTACCTCGAATACATTTGACCAGAGTAATAGTTATTGTTTTATTTGTACTAATAAATAGTTAAACTATATTATTTAGTATGATATTATTTATTAAAGATGTAAATTTACTACAGTTTTATTTAGTATTACTTGTTCTGTCAGAGACCAGTAATAATAATAAATTGTCTCGATTTTATATAAAATGATGTTCACTGCAGTGACATCTGACAAGGTCAAACTAAATAGAGAATCACAATTATTTAATTTTCTAACTTATATAACAGCTATGAAGAAAAATATACAGGCTGTTCAATAATAAAATTGACAAACTTCAAGGGGGAAGGAATATCTCAAAAGAATTTGAATTAAGAAATGCATTTTTACAACCATGTGCAAGCATCAGATATTTTCAGATTTTTGTCAAATAACGATCAGCACTGCAAAGATAAAACTTGTAAATATTGTTATTTTTTGGGATTGTATGTCATTATCTTAAAGTAAATATGGGCACCTTATTTAAAATATTTTAAGAAAATTAGTCTCAATTTTTCATTGAAAAAATTAAAAGTGACCTAACCTACCGATAATAGGGATGTTGACTGTGTTTAAATAAAAACATAATTTTAACGTTACGTGGCAGTTTCTATGATAAAAATACTAAAAAAACACTATATTTTTCCGTATTTTTAAGGAATTTAATTAATATTTAATAAATAAAACGTAATTAAATCACTCTCAAGTCACGTGACAACGAACACCAATCAGAATGCATGGCGACATTTGCTCGTGAATATCATCAGACGCTGTTCACGCTGTCAAAACCCTTCATTGTTTGATTAATATTTAGAGTATAATTTATTATTATTTATTTATAGGAAACGTCAAGTCACATAATAATTAAGTACTGCAACAATTACGAAAAAACCTTACACCACTCCGTCAGTTTAGTAGCGTTTATGAATATATGACGTCACAGCAGTCACGTGACAAGTATTGGAGTTTCGGAGCGAAATTCGAAACGGAATTTAAAATACACGATTTCTAAAGCTTGAGTCGTATTTAAAAAATAATAATAACTATTCGTGGCTATATTAGGTACTTAGGCACGATTTAAGACACTTTCCCAAAAATAGTCAACACCCCTATTAGTTATTACGATAGAAATAAAATATATAGATTGCGGCTGGTCGTTAATTAAAGAAATAAAATTAATCTCACATCTTTGGCCAATGGACATTAGTTTGAAATTCATTGCTGGAAGTTGAGTCAACATTTTTTTACATATATAAATACATATGTCGAAAATAGAAACATTTAAAAAATGGTACCTATAGCTGTTAACTAATAATATTTTGTAGTGTACTTAATTAAAATGTGAAGGAAGCTGCCGTACTGTGATGTTGGTCGAACTGTACATCATCATCACACGCACTGCCCTCTAGCTCGTAGTTTTCCCCTAAAGAACACTCGCCCTGTTTGTACATAGGCGGCGACTAAAGGATGCTGAAACAACCCCTATAATCAATTTCACGAAAGCTCCTAGTTTGACGACGCTCAAAATGCATTAACGCCTTATTGTTATCAATGCAACTCGAAGTTGCGATTGGGTGAAGCAAAATTGTATGTACAGCATTCAATAAACTATAGGAATGTCGTTCGCCAAAAAGTGAGCCATGCAACTCATTTTGTGATTGCGTGAAGTTATCGACGACGGTCTTCGAAAAACTGTCTTAGTTTCGCGTGACAAACAGTGAAAATCTATAGTTCATCCGTGGAAAGTAAGTTTGTAAGTTAAGTTTGACCATTACAGCTACACATTTACACTGATATTGCGCCTTGCATCCTTGGAACTTGAAACGGTATAATCATCCGACAAACATTGATTAGAATTCAACGAAACTAAAACTTGTAATTGAGTCAAGTTTACACAGTGCGACCGAAGCGACGGCGTGGTGGTTTTCGAGTGCCGAGTGAATTTAATGCTCGAATGATAATTACACGAGCAACCCCCTGCAATAATGAATGAAGTCGGCGCTCATGTGTATGCGTGTATTGGTGCAACCATAGAGCACCTCACACAAACACGACACACACACACACAGAGAGAAACACGTAGTCGGTTGTGTAACTTTATATACGCGATGTTCTCTTCTCTCAGTACGGGACAGAACGTCCCGTTGGAAAGTCATGATCTGCGAATTGCCTGCTTCGGTATATTATTAATGTATGCGTTTATTACGCGAGTCAGTCAGTCAATTGATATTGATATATAGGTACGCGATTCAAGTAACCAATAACTCTTATGATTCGTTAGGGGAAGTATAGTTCGGTTTGTTGTCGATTCGGAGACGGGCGCAAAAAAGATTAAATAAGAAAATATTACCGGCAACAAGTGCGTTATTGTTGCTTAAAGGTGTTGTGTTTTTTTTGTGTATTAACTGTTACAGGTGTACAAAAAGGTGCATCGGTCCTTTTTTAAATTAGTTGCAGCTATGGTAGTAGGTACCTACTTCACCTACCTAATTATATATGAATAATGCATTTGGTTTTGTTGTTATGCTGACTGTTGATTCATAATAACAATAATGTCAACAACAGTCGTCACCACAGAAAGATCGTCGCGTCGTAAAACCAACAACAATGATTCCAATCAGGAAAAGAACGAATCGATCAACAATCAATCAAACGTCAACAATGGCAGCGGTGGCGTTAAGCGCGCCAACAAACGTAAATCAACAACAAATGCAGTACGCATGCGTCAAGAGCAAAACAACAACACGACCAATACGAACGATCATACGAATAAAAATGTGCAATTTGTCGAAAGTGATAGCAAAAAGCCGAAACTGGATACGAAAACCGAAATGTTTGAGAAATATCAACCGTGGGTGATTAAGACTTATGGCGATTTGTCGAAAACAAAAACTGTTACGATTAGAAAGTATTCGCGTATTTTGAAAACGTTACGCGGCGAAGAGGTGAACAGTGCGGACAGTTCCAAATTTCGGTTTTGGGTCAAAGCCAAAGGTTTCCACGTGGGACGTCCGGACGGTTACGATGCCAAACCGGCCGATACGATTGTCGGCAGGTACAGCGTATGCGATTTTGACGATGCGGGTCAAAACGAACTGATCGAAAGCCAAGTACAGCAGAAATATGACCAGATTTGTGGGTCAGCTAAAGATCCACCACTTTATGTTCCGACCGTGCCAGTCAAGGTAAGTCCTCACTTTTAAAAATGATAATATAATTTTCGAAACGTTGACCACAAGCGAAACATCGGTTAAACTTTTTTATTGTTCTTTAACTAAACTTTCCCTGAATGATTGGTATTCTATTTGAACAAAACTATGCACTGAAAACATTGTGCAGTTTTAAATTATTTAGTTAAATTTAAGGTCGCGATTTCTTCCTGAAAGAAGTATTTGAGTTTAAATATTTTAAAGACAAAAATTCATTTATTTTAATATTTTATTGTGTATGTATTTCTGTAGATAATTCTATCTACCTTTCATTAACTGAGTACTTGACCTATTGCGAAAAGGCTTAGTTTTTTTTATAACCGTGAAAATATCGGTATGTATTGTCATCAAAACTACATACGACTGCAAAGTTACACGTTAATTGGACATCTGAAAAAAATGGTCAAAAACGCCTCGCGTAATTAATGGACGCCCCCTTAGCGCCGCGACTCAGTCTCTCTCTCTCTCACGCGCGCACGTTTAACTCAGTGCTGAGGCTTGCTTTAAAGTACTGCATGTACACGATAATGATATGTGAGTGCTTTGTAAATACTATGTGAATAACTTATCTAATGCTAATATAATATTATAAAGAGAAAGATTTGGTTGTTTGTTCCGGATAAACTCAAAAACTACTGGACCGATTTAAAAAATTCTTTTACCATTAAAAAGCTCTTTTATCAGCGAGTAGCATGGGCTATATTTTAGGATAGTTGTGGACTCCATTACTCTTGTCGCTGCCGAGATCAACACGGTGGGGCCTGAGGCTCCATTACTGTTGGTAATAGCGAATGGGCTGCAGCCCCACGAGTTAAGTTAGTCATACAGTGGAACCGATGACTCCACTACTGTTGTCGCTGTCGAGTTTCGTTTCGCGGATAGCGGGTATTACGCAAAATAAAAATATTCGTGAACATTCGGAAACCTATAAAATATTTAATACAGAAATTCTATGATTCTTCACATTATTTTTGTCTTTTAATATATAAAATAAAAACAATTTAAAGACAAGGTTTTATTCAAATGTACTAAAAAGGAAAAATTGCATTTTAATAATTTAAGTTGATAATTATAAAAGCGTGAGTTATAACCTTTATGATTATTTATTAGTCACAACCCTGTCACAACTCACGCTTTTATAATTATGAACCTAAATTATTAAAAATTATTTTTATCCTTTTTAGTACATTACCTACTATATTTCAATAAAAATTTGTCTTTAAGACGTGTTTTTTATTAATATTTTATTTTGTTCTTTTTAGTCTTTCAGATTGTTTATTATTTACTAAAATAAGTGATTATTTAATTCTAAAAACGGCGAATCATTGGGAATACACAGGAATAAATTTTCAAATCAATCGGATATCTGGCGTCCGTCATAATGGGTGTACAATGACATCACATAGCTTAACTCTTTAATGTTACGAGGATCGTGAGAAAGAGATAATTCGCCATCTTGGGGTGTTCGCTATATTGAATTTACAATGACGTTTAATTTGATACTCATCTCAAAATGGTTCTCAATGAAAAGGTTATTTGCCGCATGTTTGGGTGCCCGCCAAATCGGATTTATGCATTGTCACCGGATTTGTACACGTGCCCAAAATTTTAAAGCTCTTACTTAATTAGATGTATTCGAAATTTTGACTGTAAGATTTGACCCAAACTGACACACTGACAGACTATAACTGACTGACAAATTAAGGTTGTCGGAACGTTCTGAATTTAAGCCAAAAATAGGGCTTTGGCTGATAGCTGATTGTAGACTTAGTCGTCAACATTTTGCAAAAATTCTTTCTCTGTAAGGAAGATAAAGGACAAATCTAGGTCTCTAATGGACTACTTTTGTAATTTATGCACGATTTACTAGAAAAAAGTTGGCATTAATTGTGCCAAAAAACACACGTTTTCAATGTCACACCACGACCTTATTCGTACTTATTTCACAAAATTATTCCATCACAAACCTAAAGTGACTCTTCGTTTTCGGAAAAGTTTTTTAAATCTTCAACATATTTCCAAAATTTAGAGTAATCAACTGACAGTGGCACCCTTGCAACAGCATTTTTTAGCCTCGTAGTGTGGCTTAAATTCAGAGCGTTCCGACAGCCTTAAATAAATTATAAAAGCTTATAATATAATATTTACTTTCACCGAAAAATGCGCAAAAGCTAAACTTTTGCCGGACGCCCCCTGCCGCCCGCCCTGTTTTTTTTGTACTCGTTATTGTTTAATAGGAACTAAAATGAAAACGGGGGCCGTGATCAAGGAAGTTATATCTGATAGTAAAATGGTTGTCAGCCCGGGCCTGTTCATCTAGCAGAAGTGGGAACGTACCATTGAAACGCGACGGGTAATGTGTTCTGTATACAGTATTCCATTTTGACGAACTGTCAGCGATCAGTAATCAGCAATGTTAATGGCGTGCTGTTGGCTGACTTACGTAAGCTATTCTGAAGCAGAGCTTAAAGTTCAAGAACTGTGACATCGGCCGGTTGACTGTATAGCGTCGTCTGTTACGTGTTACGTCCGGTGCGGTCCCAAAGCCGGCTACCACACCGCAACGCTGTACATACATACATACATACATATAACACACATACATACACTCCTGCCGCACCCTTTACTCCCATAATATTACATCGCGGAGCTAACAATAGTCGGAGCTTTTTATATAATCCGGTTTTAGAATACAACATACGTTAACATATCAAATTTTCTTTCCAATTGATCGAAAAGATACGCTGATTCTAATAAGCACAATTTTTAAAAAAATGTGGATTTTTAAATTATCATAAAGTGTGTATATTGCAAGACTGTAAGTCTTTCAGCGAGATAAAGACCAAGACTCTAGGGCACAAAACCAAAACCGAATGTGCAATGCCAAGACCGCATTGGTTTTGGTTTTGTTTTGCTCATTAGTAAACACTAATTCGAACATTCTTAAATTATTTTTTTAAATGTCTATACTTCAGTAAATTATAGGCTGCTTATGAAAAACATTTAAAAGCTATGCGAATCCAAAGTTCATTTTGTATGCTTCGAAATTGTTACATGATCATTATTCTTTATTCATTGTAAAAAATATTTATAAGAAAAAATCAATCATACTTGTAAAAGCACAACTAAAATAAAATGTAACAAATATTTCATAAATTCTTAAAACTTTAAAAGCAAAGTTGTAAGGAGTTATGAAGACATTTTTGAATATCCATATCGATTTTAAAACTTCAGAGATTTATAACGAATACAGAATATAGCGTAATCAATTCAACACAGATAAACGCATCAAATAGTGACAACTATTAGTGTTTAATACGTTTCTTGATACAAACTATGTAGTTGTATGAATATTACAACAGTAGGTACAGTACAACCTTGATATAACAAAGTTTAAGGGGGGAATTAGAAAATATTCGTTATACCAAGTAATTCGTTATAATGAAGTTTATTTTTTTTGTATTTTTAATTTAACAATTGTCTGAACCTGTCGAGACATAAATTGTTGTTGTTATTGTGGAATTGTGTGTGATTGATTGGTAGGATACGTTATGTAAAGATTATAAGTTAAATAGAGGTAAATTATACTTTCTATTTATATTCTGCAATGATTGAATTGATAAAAAGTATTCGTAATGTAGAGGTATATTTTGCATTAACTCTAGTTCTAGGGGATTTCGAAAAATTTGTTAAATCGAGGTAATCGTTACATTGAGGTGCGTTATAATTATTAAGGTTGTCGGGACGCTCTGAACTGAAGCCAAAAATAGAGCTTCGGCTGTCAACTGATTGTAGACTTATTCGTCAACATCCTGCGAAAATTCTTTCTCTATAAGGAAGAAGGACAAATCTAGGTCTCTAGTGGACTACTTTTGTAATTTATGTACAATTTACTAGAAAAAAGTCACAGTACTACCTTATTCGTACTTATTTCACAAAACTGTTCCATCACAAACCTAAAGTGACGCTTCCTGTTTCGGAAAAGTTTTTTAAATCTTCAAAATATTTCCAAAAATTAGAGTAATCAATTGACAGCGGGACCCTTGCAATAGCATCTTTTAACCTTGTAGTTGGCACCAGCCAAAAATTGAAACGTGCGGATGATTTGAGCGAGACAGAGCTAAAGAAGGTCGTACCCACAATATGTCTTTTGCCTACCTCGCCTCTTACCGTTGGGCCCCAGCACAAAATGTATGAAAGTGATCCAATACTGTTAAGGTTACACTGTATTTAGTTTCAAAATAAAACTGTATCGGCACAAACATATTGACGCATGACAGTCGTAGAAACCGGGTTAGCCTCCCGACTTTAAACTGTGCTCCATGGCAACAAGGCATCTGTAGAGAGACGAAGACGTGGTCACAGGCCCATCGACCATCGCTCACTGCTTCACTGCTGCGGTCAGCTGTTACCGCTTGCATGGCCGTGCGCCGAACAACTTTGCCCAGCTTACCTCGATCCGTTTGTAACGTTTATACAGAATCGTTGCGCGATAACCTGGCAACTTTGAAGCGTATACTGTTGCGGTGCTAATAGATGAAAGAACACGGATAAGTCGTGTGAGCTGTGATGCTCCGCCATTAGCGGATCCAACAAACAGTAGCGACTACTGTTAAGTGCAACTTTTTAATCATTGATGCACCTTGGTATCCAGGCTACGACTTTTATTCATAATTAAAATCCATAGTCAGTGAAGGAATACGTTTTCCAGTGGTGAAAGAATTTTCAAAATCCCACCAAAAACATACTTGTAAATAAAAAAAAACAGAACTGTGTTTTGTTATCTAAAAAACTAGCAGTCATTGGGGACTGGCGACGGAAGTGAAAATAAAACTCAACAATTCATACTTATAGCTCTCGCGATTCAGATGCAATTCGGCAGCGACGACAGTAGTGGAGCCTTGGGCTCCACCGTATTACTTTAAATGTACCACTCCTATTAAATAATTTAATTAGCTGTCAAAAATAAAATTAAACTACTGAATGCAGTTCAATGACTTTAAATAGGGTTCTGCTTTGATAGAATAAAATATAATTCAAGGCGATCTGTCAGAAATTGCGATCTGTAGAGCTCGGGCGTAACTGTTAGCGATGTTCAATTACAATTTTCGAAGTAATTATGAACTCGAATTAATCTAGGAATGGATCCGTTCTATAGGACAGAATCTCTCCTCTTCAAAAAACTACAATTTGAATGGATTTCGTGCGAAATTAATCTATATATAACTTTTTATATGAACGAAACTCAGTTTTGACGCGCAAAGCGATAATAGACCACATTCGCTAGTGTAGCGGATGTGCAATACGTTGGACAACGTTCAATCTCATATTAATAAAGGTTTTTTTCTGGTTGGCAACGAAGTGGGAATGAATGAAAAGTTGAAAATACACGAATCGATAGCTCCCGACAGATTGAAAATACATGAATTGTACTTTATTTATTTAGTGCAATTATTGTTCGGATTTTCGGAACACGTCAAGTGAGAACTCTTCTGTGTTCAATGAAACATTGTTTGAAGGAGATATCAATGGATATTTGTAGTGATTATTATTCGGGACGTTTTAAATAACTATACTATGAATGTAAAATTCCGATCCAATCTCGTCAGCGCGTAAGTCGACCCTGTCGTAACACAGAGACGAATAAGGGAGCGTATATACGTGTGTGCAAATGCTGTCTGTACTTTTTAACTCCCCCCACCCCCCGGTAAACTGG
The DNA here is from genome assembly GCA_034508555.1 of Venustoraphidia nigricollis. Classification (NCBI taxonomy): domain Eukaryota; kingdom Metazoa; phylum Arthropoda; class Insecta; order Raphidioptera; family Raphidiidae; genus Venustoraphidia; species Venustoraphidia nigricollis. The sequence continues at coordinate 563,814 of JAVRKA010000065.1, read as the reverse complement.
CAGGAGTTTGGGGCGGAGGCCGACCACCGACGCTTGTAAAGGGATATACAGTCGCAGTGATCCATTAAGTTCATATCACATCATTATTTTATTTTTACCATTCCAACACACTAGTGCGAAATGGTACTAATTTAGGTCAAAATTCACCTTTCAAAATTTTTCAAATATTTTTTCGTTTTAAGGATCCTGAATCCGAAAAACATATTTTTGGAAAAACTCTGTGCGTCTGCTTGTCTGTTAGGCCAGGAATAGACGAGCGTACAACACGCCGCGTGCTGCACGCTCCGCGTTGCCGGCTTTTGAATACACGTGCGTGTTTTTGGCGTGTAAAATTTCGCGCGGCAGATACACTCAGTCAAAAATGGACACTGTGCAAATTGGCTGTGTTGCAGCATTGTGCTTATTATTAAAAAAACGAAAACGTAGACATCGTCGTTGGTGGTTACATCCACTCATCAGTACTAGACTCCAAATTTTCATATAAGTTTTCATATAATCCATTGCCAATTTCATTTCACAATTTAATTGGTCATAAAGTGCTGGTCTTTTCTCCACCTCTACGATAAATTTTTCGGTGTCGAACATATTGTGTCACAGGCCAGGAATATACGATAGTACATAAAATGAGCACCAATGCCTACTGCCCGAGTTGAAATGACGAAGGTCGCCTGAAAATATTTTGGACAGATCTATACTTCTCCACGTAAAAAATCTGCTCGTGTATCTCTGTGCATAGTAAATAATGTATCTTATTGCCGGCGTTTTTGACACGACGCGTGCAACACGCAAACAGAAGCGTTCGGCTAGCGGACACGAACGTGTTCAACGCTTGTGTATTTCTTTCAATTTAAAATACATTATATTCATTCCAGCGGAGAAAACGCGGCGTGCAGCACGCGGCGTGTTGTACGCTCGTCTAGTCCTAGCCTTAGTCTGTGAGCACGAATTGAAACTAAATTTTGGGAGGATGTTTGGTATGCAAATATGAGGAGCCTTATTGTCATTTTTCTACTCCGATGCAGGCATGAAAAGCAACTATGTATTAAAAAAAATAGTATATTACACCACAAGAGCAGAAAGTTGAATTTCCTGCACTGCGCCACATGATGCCCGAGGCGAAGTCGAGAGCATAATATGTCGCCCAGCTTTCTGGTCATGTGGTGTGTAGGTACTATTTTTCGTCATATACACGTTTGAAAGTACGTACTTTCACCAATATAATATAAAGACACTAATTACTTTCAAGTGAGCAATGTTGAGTTTATACGTAATGAGACATGGATCTAATAATGTCCATGTAATAACAACAGGTGTCTGCCTTACTACTGTCTACTGGCGAACACATGACCTGACAAACGGCAGTCTCACGTATATCAGTGCGCATGACAAAACTGTTTAGGCCCGCCTATTCAGACGATATGCGAGTAATTCCAGCTGTGATTACAACAGTGCATAAATGTTATACTTTTTGCTTTAAAAATCGAATCAGAAAATACGTACTTTCGGTGTGGTATGAAGAAAGCCCATTATTACTCTTGGTTCCTATCTATTGTGTAACGTGCAGGACGACCTTTAGGCTTTAGAGCGACACGATGCGATCTTCAGTAGCAACGGGACATAGAGCGCGCGCGCTCCAGCTGTATGTAGGTATCTTTTGTGTAGCGATAGGCTACGGGCTACGCTAGAAAGCGTTGGTTTGTGGAAGCGCTTTGTACGTGACATGCTGAAGACTGGTAAGGAGGCCAAAACGGCCGCGCGTCTCACCTACCGACTGTCTCATAGAACTCGTTACATTTTTTCCTGGACCCATTTTTTTTTTCAAAATATGCTGTACTTCATTTTTAGGATTCATTTCTCGCTAATCTGTCTGTCTGTCTGTCTGCAACAGTCATAAAGCTTCTAAAGTATATCAGTGGCGGATTTAGGTTCGATGCCGCCCTAGGCCCCGTTCGATATGGCGCCCTTTTTGCTCTATGTGGAAGTGATTATTGCAATTAAACATCTAATGAAGCCAGAGAACCGTAAACTTCGACACAGGATGATAAATTTATTAAATTAATTTTTAAATATGAAGCCAGAGAACCGTAAATTTCGACACAGGATGATAAATTTATTAAATTAATTTTTAAATATGCCCTGTCCTAACATGGTTTACTTTTGAAATTTTGTCGCCTTTACATTGTTGCTGCCCCTACGTTAACAGTGTTGGGTCACTTTCATACAGTTTGTGTTGAGACCCAGCGGTAAGAGGCGAGGTAGGCAAAAGACATATTGTGGGTGTGACCTTCTTTAGCTCTGTCTCGCTCAAATCATCTGCATGTTTCAATTTTTGGCTGGTGCCAACTACGAGGCTAAACGATGCTATTGGAAGGGTGCCGCTGTCAATTGATTACTCTAATTTTTGGAAATATTTTGAAGATTTAAAAAACTTTTCCGAAAAAGGAAGTCACTTTAGGTTTGTGATGGCACAGTTTTGTGAAATAAGTACACTGTAAAAACTGAGAAGGCCGATTACACATATAATCTAGGGTCCAAATAATGCCCTAGATTATTCTGGTAATTTTACACACCATATGGAATGCTACATGTTTTCCTGTAAATTTACATATAGTTGTGTAACCCTCATTACATACAAATATGTAATATTTTAAACAAAAAAAATGTAATTTTCCAAAAAATGTGTAAAATTCCCTAATAATAATTATACAAGCAAGATAATTGCAAACAGATGAACAAAAAACACTGCTTTTTTGCTTGGAATATTCACCGATAATTTTTTAGAAATCTTGACAACAAAAATAAAAACTAGAAATATTGAACATATATTTTCCACATTACCTTATAAATTTCTTGTTCGTAGACACCCCATCGGGCAACTTTCGAGATTTTTCATAGGCGATTATTGCAGTTGCAAATCCACGTCCATCTCTTGACAGGCCGTTAGACTAGCAAAAGAACACAGCATCTAGTTTAAGCAGCTGTTCACGAAAATAGTTCGAACGGGGGTAAAAATATTGCAAACGTCAAGTATAGATTTTAAGATTCAAAACAAAGATTTAAAAAAATCTCTTTGCAGAATGGAAACACGCAACCGTTAATGAAACCACTATAAAATTAAAAATATGTGGAAACATCTAGCGTAATATTTGGATGCTTTATTTAAACAAAGATGTGAAAAACAATAAACATAATCTGTAGCGGTACAAAAAAATACTAGCCTAATGTAAAATGTTTGCCCGCAAAATGATTGAATTTGAAAATTTTAGTAGTATATTATGTGCAAGACATACCGATGTCAAAATCTATAACGACAAGCCACCACCAAGGTCAGTATTTTACATAATAATAATATAAATTATAATTTTTCAGGTTTTTAAACGCAATACTACTCTTTAAAAATCATCATTTCAAAAATTAAGAAAGAATTTCGAATAAAAAAAAAATGAAGACTTACTTGTTTGACATTTGTTTCTTGTGACGTCAGTTTAGTTAACAATTGAACAGCAAATTGAAGCATAACCGCCATTTTCTACACTTTTATATTAAATTGAAAAAAAACGTATTTATGCATTATTTATTTAACTCAAATTTTCTCACCGATTCTATAAAAACACTTTACATATTACAATTCAATTTTTACACAGGTTTAAAGAAATAATTACATTTTTTGAAAGCGCTTGAACGACCTTCCATGAACAACGACTGTGATGTACTAACGATGGGTCAATCTCGGTCCGGGGGGGTATGAAACTAATGAAATTATAATGTCCATACTCCTTATTTTATTCCTTGATTTCTAATATTTGCAAAAAATATCACTTTTCGCCATCAGAAACTTCCAAAAGTTTCAGAAAATATGTTTTTTTTAATTACAGATTAATATTAAATAAAAATATTGCTTGATATTCGCATTTTTTAAATTTTTTTTATTTTGACGTTTGACAGCTGAATTAAAATAAAATTTTCTGATTTGTGAATATTTTGCAATTATTCCAGCTGTTTTATTCCCAAATTAACAAAGACTACGTCTGTTTCTATACAAAAACAATAATTCTACTTAATATTTTCCAAAATACGTGGATTATAAATTCGTATTTTTTTTGGAAAGTTGATTACAAACGTATTAAGACGCATTCATCTGCGTTTCGTTGTCTATAATAGAATAAAAGCAATGCTTCTAAATGTTTTGCATTACATAAATCAATCCAAATGTCGTTATAGGCACCTTTCATACACAGACGAATTAACAATTATTATGACATTGGCCTCCAAAACATTGTAGGCAAAATTCCAAGATCCTTAATACATGGTCTCAATGTCTTAAATTTCCAGATCTAGCATAAAAGGCCAAATATCTAACAAATTGAAAGCTCAGTTTAGAAGCCCAAATATCTTTGAACGGTTTGGGTCTAACACCGTATTTAATCAAAGAAATAAATCTGAATAGCTCTAAACATTGTCTTATCTACAACGATTTTGAATAATTAAGTCGTTGTTTTTATTCTTAAATTCATCGCTGACTCAATTATAACTATCTACTTGTTATGATTTTGAAACTTTTTTTTTAGAAAAAAAGCCCCGTGTCTACATGCAATATCTACAAGAAATATCATATCATAGCATTTGAAACTTGAATGAAAGCATCGACTAGGTTGTTTTTACTCACCGAATACAATGATAAGGTTATCGATGGCAAATCTCATTGTCAAAAGCAGATGTATCTGTAATTTGCCAAGTTTGATGGCGACAGCATATAGTGGTTAGATTAGATCATTAGATCATTGTTGATTATAGGAGCCCGAAATCTAAGGTCATATGGATAAAACGAAAAAACAATAATAATTTACCATCTACTCTAAATTTTAACTTCTAATTACCTAGAGCAGTCTTAAAATATGTTAAGGAACCATGAAAATCAATCCAGCCGTTTTTGAATGACATACAAAGTCTTTCAATGTTCCATAAAATAGTCACAGTAATCTGTGAATATCTGCAAACCTTTAAACAATTCTTGAAACGTAAATTTGAATGCAATGTACTTAATTTACCATTGTGAACATTACTTCTGTATTTGTGTTTTATTATAGGAAAAGATTTTCATAGTAGCAGAAAATTGCAACAACTCAGAAGGTACACAGGCACTGTGATTCCACAATTTAGTGGCAAAAAAGGGACTATAGTTACTTGATTCTTAATAGCTGTAGGTTGTGGCTCATCTCAGAATATGTGGACTCTTCCTTAAAAACAGTAATTGCTGATTTCCTCGACGTTTATAAGTTTTATTTACTTGCCTTGGGAACTCACAATACATATTCATTTCGTACCTTTGAACAGAATGTTCCAAAACTTATATACTTTCTTTGAACTGCATAGTCACCGATAAGATAACCGTACTTTCAATGTCCAATGATGATGTATCGATATCGAAGCACTTTGAATGAAGCATACAGAATCCTATCGACAAGTGGAAAAGCATTCCATGGATTTGAAATGATTAATCGGACTTGGTATAAAAATCCATCGAATGCTTTTTCAGTTATCGATAAGATAACCGTACATGCTATGTCCAACGATGATGTAACGATATCGTAATACTTTGAATACAGCATGCAGAATTGTATCGACAAGTGAAAAAGCATTCGATGGACTTGAAATGATTAATCGGATTTGGTATAGAAGTACATTGAATGTTTTTTCACTTATCGATACATGCAATGTCCGATGCCGATGTAACGATATCAAAGCACCTTGAATATAGCATACGGATCGTATCGACAAGTGAAAAAGCATTCGATGAAGTTGAAATAATTAATCAGACTTAGTATAGAAGTTAAGACATTGAGACCGTGTTTTAAGGATCTTGGAATTTTGTCTACAATCAATTGGAGACCAACAATATAAGTTATAGTAATTGTTAATTGGTCTGTGAGAAATACGAAAGGTACCTGTGGAGAAATTGTAGGTATCACAGTACCTATAACGATATTTGGATTGATTTATGTAATGCAAAACATTTAAAAGCTTTGCTTTTATTCTATTATAGACAACGAAACACGGTTGAATGCATTTTAACACGTTTTTTAATCGACTTTCCAAAAAAATATGAATTCTCACATATTTTGTGGAAAAAAATAAGTAATTAATGTTTTTGTATAGAAACAGACATGATCTTTATTAAATTGAGAATAAAACAGCCGAAATCATTGCAAAATATTCACAAATTAGAAAATTTTATTTTTATTCAGCTGTCAAATGTCAAAATAAAAAAAAATTTAAAAAATCCAAATATGAAGCAAGATTTTGATTTAGTATTAATCTGTAATTAAAAAAACATATTTTCTTAAAGTTTTGTAAGTTTCTTATGGTGAAAAGTGATCTTTTTGCAAATATTAGAAATCAAGGAGTAAAAAATGGAGGATCAAATCATATTTTCGTAAGTTTTCCACCCCCCCAGACCGAGATTGGCCTATCGTTAGTACACCGCGGTCATTGTTCATGGAAGGACGTTCAAGCGCTCATAAAAAATGCAATTTTTTTTCTTTATTTAATTGAATTACAATATGTAAAGTGTTTTTATAGAATCGGTGAGAAAATAAATAATGCATAAATACGTTTTTTTTCAATTTAATATAAAAGTGTAGTTATGCTTCAAGTTGCTGTTCAATTGTTAACGGAACTGACGTCACAAGAAACAAATGTCAAACAAGTAAGTCTTCATTTTTTTTATTCGAAATTATTTCTTAATTTTTGAATTGATGATTTTTAAAGACTAGTATTGCGTTTAAAACCCGTAAAATTATAATTTATATTATTATGTAAACTACTGACCTTGGTGGTGGCTTGTACGTTATAGATTTTGACATTGAAATTTCTTGCACATAACATACTAAAGTTTTCAAACTCAATAATTTTACTGGCAAACATTTTACATTAGTCTAGTATTTTTTTGTACCGCTACATAAATAAAGCATCCAATTTTTACGCTAGATATATGTGTCCACATATTTTTAATTTTATAGTGGTTTCATTAACGGTTGTGTGTTTCCATTCTGCAAACAGATTTTTTTAAATCTTTGTTTTGAATCTTAAAATCTAAACTTGACGTTGCAATATTTTTACCCCCGTCCTAATCACCTTTGTGAACAGCTGATTATACAAGATGTTGTGTTCCTTTGCTAGTCTAACTGCGTGTCAAGACATGGACGTGAATTTCCAACCGCAATAATCGCCTATGAAAAATCTCAAATTTGACCGATGGGGTGTCTACGAACAAGAAATTTATAAGGTAATGTGGAAACTATATGTATGTTCAATATTTGTAGTTTTTTTTTTGTCCAAATTTCTCAAATATTATCGGTGAATTTTCGAAGCAAAAAAGCATTGTTTTTGTTCATCTGTTGCAATCAGTAAATATTTGAATGCTCGAACCAAGTAAAAAAAAACAGTCAAGTGCGAGTCGAACTCGCGAGAAGAGGGTTCCGTACCATTCCGTTTTCCGTGAGAACTTTGAGACTTAGGGTTTTCATTTAGGTTTTCCTGTGAACTATGGCTGACACCCTATATCCTCTATTTTTTTCAAAATTTTAGGATAAGTAGTTTCGGAGATAAGGGAGGGGGATGGTCAGTTCTTAAATAACTTTAAAACTATTTATTTTAAAATTATAAAAAAAAATATTTTTAGACCCTTACTAAAAGCCCTTTTATTTGATATGCCACACGATACAGTTTGCAAAATTTTTTTTTTAATTTCTTAATTTGCTCCCCAAAAATGACCCGCATGTTCAAAATTCAATTATTTACGTTATGCGTCCGTGTTTGGGTCACATAAATTCATATTTGTAGCAAATTTCAGCTTAATCGGACCAATAGTTCCGGAGCAAATTGACTGTGACAGACGGACGGACAAGGTACCCTTAAAATAAAAAGATAAAATCAGAAATGATTAATTTTTCATTTAAGAATAAATTGTGCAATTTTTGCCTATTTTATAGCCAAGCTTTATCTTAAAAAAAGTGGCTTCGGTGATAATGTGTACTTAGCTTTATATTTTTAAATTTGACACTATCTTTTGTTTTAACCTGTTACGGCGTCATATCTCACGTAACGTAACTCAGTTCGAGAATGGCTTACAATAAATTGAGTCAAATTTAAACAAGTTTTAATGTGTTTTAACGATTCTAAAATACTGTTTAAGATAATACATCTAATGTTTGTTAAAAATTTTAACAATTTTCGTAAATAACAATTTAAATATCTTTTAGATACATTAATTATTTATAATAATTAGTAGGTTTTTATAAGGTTCTCAAGATGTTAATTTTATTATAAACATAAAAAACCCGGGTCGCAGTGCCAAAACCCTGGCGACAATATAGTGTATTTGCTTGTATAGGGCCGTGTGGTTTTATACTTTTATTATGTGAAATTAAGTTTGTTTTTGGGCAAAATAAAAAAATTAACCCCTTAATACACCCCTTAAAATAACATTTTTTTTTCTTAATTGTAATATTATTATCAATCTAACGTCTACACCGAATTAAATTCAGAGCGTTCCGACAGCCTTAAAAATGGATATTTGTAAAGTTCATAGTTCAACACGAAAGTTCTTTAGACAGTGCTGTTCTTTTTCCATGCGCAACAAAAAAACTTACTTCTGGGTGATTTACTCATTCACTGGCGGCTTTATAAGCCGTTCCGAAATTTAATTAATTTTAAAATGAGGAAACAAGTTGTCAACAAATTTGATATAGGTACGTGATTGTGTCTAAGGCTTCAGAGAGTATAGTTTAAAATTTGAGAAAACATTCTGTATACTGGAACTATGAGTGGCGCGAATGCGAGACAGTCGTGTGTTCCGCCCCATTCCATACCGTCACCGCCAGAATACCGCCCCCTATCGTGTATAGTAGACCGTAGTTCTGCCACCATAGACATACACATACGAACATTCTATCCTTACAACACAAACACATGTGCTGTGTTCAACAAAATTTATTTTATTTTGTGTGCTGGCTGCACCTCCTGATTTCACCATGCCGAGTTACGACATACATCAGGGGCCCGTTATTTCGCATCTCACATATTGCGTATGTCAATGTTATACGAAATCAGTGGTCTACGAGCGCTGGAGAGCCGCAGAATAACCAAAATCTTTTAGTACGGGATCCGGCTGCAAAATTAGTAGGTACATGAATAATGTAGACAATCAAAATCAAATTTTTAAGTATTTTTACAAGTGGGGGAATTCATTTTTCATAAGGTGCCAATTAAAAATTGCCCGCCAGTATTATTAATTAAAATATTAATTGAATTTTAGGGAAACATTTCGTTTACATCGTATATAAATAAAACTTACACCACTTCACAACAGTGTATTTAAAAGATCTGAAAAGTCACAGTTGCTGCTGATTGCTTAGCCGCAACCTCTACGCAGCCAGGTGTAAACAGGTATAATTTCGTATAAACTTTTCGTTCATGACGTAGATTTATTTCATTTATACCACATTAAAACTAATTTTTTTCTGAATTTAATAAAGTTGCCTGTAAAAAAAACCCGCAAATCGAAGTTTCCTGCCCTTAAAGACACTAGGTATTGAAAATAAAGTGACAGAGAGTGAGCGGGCGACGCACCTGTATTTATAGGCGTGTACATCCCGTTCTCGATTATTACAAAAACTTCTGTCAGTTTGTTCGAGAAGCCTAAGTCTTTTCCAGTGGCGTAACAGTTGGGGGCGCGCTACAATAATAATTGATAAAATATACTTTTCGTCTGGTAAACAGCTTATTTACATTTTACGTCCCGCTAGCGGAATGTGCTCTGTTTTGGCCACCACGAAAATATTCTCAGTATGATATCGGACGATAGAATCCATATCTATAAAGTTGAACTTCGTATTCTAAAGGCAAGAAGTTTATTCGTGCTTGCATTCTCCAAGAATGTTAGAGTGTTGAAAATATTGTCTCCTTTGAATTTTGAGACAAACTTTAATCGTATCTCAACTCCCGTATGTCCGATGAAGAGATGTATTAACAGTCCAGACGTAGAATTTAAAAATATGCAAATTATAAATTCTCAAAAACAGCAGAGCACTAAATAGACCCGATGTCGTCGCACAACGAAGCCAGAATTTCAGGCGTGCAGTCAACACCTCAATTAGAATTATATTTGTGTTTACCACCTGTATATCGGTGCACTGTGCTATTTAATATTTGTACAGTCGTCTCTTTCAGATTGCAACAGATGTGTAATTTTGGAGCATCGTCTCTTTAGTTAATTATACGTATTTGCGCGGTGCGGCGTTTTTAGTACCTACTTGTTTTTTTTTTAACAATTAATCTCTCGAAGATCGATGGAACTTTTGATGTAAAGAAACTAATGCTGGGTTGTAGAAAGGATTGTCAAATAATCTGATTTGACAATGACTTTAGATTGTGATAATATAATTACAGTTTTCATACACGCAAGAGCAGTCTAATGTCGTATTCAAACTCCCTGTCATGTACAACATTAGATTGTATTCACATAAAAACAAATGCTTGATCTACACAGAAAAAGTTCGTTTTTCACGTCAAATTTTGATAAAAATTCGTAGAAAAAAGTCGTTTTGAAGTAAAAATTATGCAAAAAACTATGTTAAATACACGTATACACAGTTTAGAAAAAATATCATTTCAATGGATCGATTATTTTTCGCACAAAATCGAATTAAAATTGTACCATGTTTTTCTTATCGAGAAAAATGTATGTTCACAATCTAAAGTTATTGTCAAATCAAATTATTTGACAATCCTTTCTGCAACCCAGCATAAGTATTAAATTAACTACAAAAGATTTAACCATTTAACTTAATCTTGACGTATGTTTCGCTAATAATACTACGAGATGATCATGCTAATATGATTTGGTGTTTTAAGTGATACTTGCTATTTCCATATTTCGGAAGGAAATGGAAGAATGGTAATAGGACGGAAAAAGATCGTGTTCGAGATACGGTCACAGTTTGATTGCAATACCTTAAAAACGTGAAGAACAATGATTTTTCGCGTGACGGCTGTGTGTCCGTATGTCTGTAAGATTTCTTTCGCTCACAATAACTACTGCAAATCTGCATGGATTCGGATTTTGTGCATATCGTGCTCGTGGCGTAATTTAATCTGTTATATAATCGCTCATTACAATATTTGACTGACATTTTTTTATACGTATTAAAAATTATTTTAGAAAAGGATTTTTGATTATGGAAGTCATGCATGTAAATTCGCTTGCAGGAAATAGAAAAAAAGTTAAATATTTCAGTTGCATATGTGGCGCTCAACTAATGGAAGTAGATACTGTGTACTCCATCATCATTTACATATCAATTGTCAAATTAAGACCTACGACGTCAACATTACGAATTTTATCTAATTTACTGAATATACTCAAATTAACACGTGTGGTAAGCCAGGTTCGAAATTTTATTCTTATTTGTTAGTCACTTAGATATGAGTTTTAACCCTACTTCCTTCATTTAGGCTCGAACAATGAATTTTTAAACTTTAAGAAATACGATAACAGCTAATGATATCTACCCAAACAGATATTAACAACTTTTAATTTAATAAAGAATCTTTTAGAAACTTGTTAGGTACTTAATAATTGCATCATATTATATGCAGTCCATAAGATTAAAAAAAAAACTCGGGTCAGCAGTGCCAAAACCCTGCCGACAATATAGTATATTTGCTAACATACAGGCAATGTGGTTTTATAATGTGTGAACTTAAGTGTTTTTTATTCATAAAACATTTATGAAAATCAAATAAAAGTTCGAATAAGAAGTCATGTTTGTGATAAGAAAAGTTTCTCATTTGGCATATTTTTTTTTGTGAAGAAGTCATCTAATGTCGTTTGCCATTTTATGTTTCGTTCAGCAAATTGTTGTCGAAAGCAAGATACTGGCATCAATGACACTTCGTCTTGCGTTTGTACTTCTGTCAACATTTGAATCATTTTGTATAAACTGATCCATAATTTACGTTATAGTGGCTAAACTTTTTTTTTAGAAACCGCGTTAAGCGGAATAGCGTTAAGCAAGGTCTTACTGTATATATAAATAGCTCACAACCCGTCGTGGTTTCTGTAACGTATCCACAACGCGAAATTCGTGTTATGGCTCTTAAAAAACGTCTACGACTCGTTGTGGCAAACACACAAAGACCACATAGCGAAATTCGTGTCGTGATCATCACGCTATTCGACCACAACGCGTTTTGAGAATGAAGAAAAGCCATGACGTATTTGGAATGTCAGTTAATTAGCAACCCATGATAGACTACGACGCACAGTGGTTTGTGATATGGGTTCTACTAATCTCGAACCTTTTTAGTAGATATCAATTTAAAGTAATAAGGTTGAAACTACAAGCACCAGATAGAAAACGTGCTTAATGCTCTATCTGCTACTAAAATTGAAAATCACTGCATGATGTGTTTGTCATTTTTAAATACAATCAAAACTTTTTGGTTAAGATAAAAAAGTGGTGTTATTCAAATAATAGAATACTTGGAATTATGATTATTTTAAAAAAATCATCTTATTAGTTAACAATTAATTATTGAACACAAAATATAGAAATCTTTATTGGTCAGTCGTAAATAACAATTTACTTTAAATAATTAAGAACGTTCATTATGAATAAGTTTGTTTTACGAAAATTGAAAATGCTTAGTACGTAACGATAGTATATTACACCACAAGAGCAGAAGGTTAAATTTCCTGCACTGCGCCACATGATGCCCTCGACTTCGCTTCGGGCATCAAATGTCGCGCAGTGCAGAACTTTCAGCTTTCTGCTCGTGTGGTGTATACTATTTTTCTTCATATCCGGTCGAAAGTACGCACTTTCACCAACATATAAAAAGACTAATTACTATCAAGTGAGCAATGTTGAGGTTATACGCAATAACAGCAGTTGGCTAACTACTGCTGCATCTCTGCTACTATACTGGCGAATACGTATTCAAACGGCAGACTCATTTAGCAATGCGCATGACAAAACTGTTTAAACCCGCCTATATAGACGATATGCGAGTAATTCCAGCTGTGATTACAACAGTGCATAAATCTTATACTTTCTGATTTAAAATCGAATCAGAAATTACGTACTTTCAGCATGGTATGAAGAAAAATATTAAACAAAAACAGAAATGTGTATTGGTCATCGGTGATGTAGTTGTATCAACTAGGGCTTAGAGCGCGTAATGGCTTTTCTTCATTACCAAAACGCGTTGGGGTCGAATGGCATGTTGCTCACGACACGAATTTCACTATGTGGTCCTTCAGTGTTTGCCATAACGCGTCATGGTCGTTTTTATAAGATCCATAACACGAATTTCGCGATGTGGATGTTTTTCTGAAACTAAAACGCGTTGTGAGAATTTTTTCGCTCAATGGGCGTTTTCGTTTTTTGAGATATATAAATGGTGCAAAACTGTTCAGGAGGTTGCCATGTGACAAGTACACTAATAACCTACCTTAAACCTGGCGCATAATCTTTCAATAGCACAGCTCTGCTATACAAAATCGCAATGTGGGGATCTTATGTAATGTAACCTTCTGATGTAATGCGAAGATGCTAGTGTGGGTATCGCCGTTACATCTAGAATATATAAACATAACCTGTATAATCGTTCACTTGTTTCTAAATAGTGTAAACTTACTTTGCGATTTATTTTTTTTTATTTCCCATTGTGCATTTTTGACAGATGATAAAATACCACTGTTTATGTTGCACTTTCGCGACTTTATCGTCACTCATTTGTGCGCTACTCAGTTTTAGTTTAATTTATTGAAGTTTAACTTCTTAGGGACGTATCTGTTTGAAAAATGTAAGAAATCGAGGGGAAGTAGAACTACCAAATAAAGGGGAAGTTTGTCTCCTAACTTACATGAAACTGGCAAGGACAGAAGTTTATAGTGTGCTGCATTTTGATTCGCAAAATAGTAAGAACGGCTTGAATCAGACGTTTAATATAATTGAAGTAATTATTAATATAAAATAATAGTAAAATAATTTCTGTAATTTGGCGTACAAACGGTAGGAACTCAAAATATATATTTCATGTAAATTAAAATACCTATTAAACATTATATTCTCTATTTTGAGATATCAGAACAATTTTCGAATTAAACGACACAATATAATGTGAGGTTATAATGTTGATATACTACAGACAATAGGGTATATACATGTAACTTATATTTAGTTCAAATATAATTTTTTGTAATCTTTATTGCAATTGATTAAACTCCAAATAATTTTTATATTTTACCTCGCATAAAATCTAGTTTTCTCTTTTATTTTTTGAGGGCTCGGGGGCACTGCTGGTGCCTGTGTGTTGATCCGTTCCTAAATCTATGTGTAAATTCGAAGCTTTGACTAATATAGTATCGAGTGTGGCCGCCACTACGGAAGCGCTGGCGTAATAGAGATGGGTAGTTTTTCACTACCGGTGACTTAGTTGCTAATATTTTAATTTCACTGTTTACGGCTATTATTTCAGTCTTCAGACCAATCAGCAACTGTAGCGGAAAAAATAATTATTTATATATATAACATAATACAGTGTAACCTTAATATAACGAACCTCAATATAACGATTTTTTCGATTTAACAATTTTTTCGAAATTCCGTAAAACTGCCCGTAAGAGCTAATGCAAAATATAGGTACCTTTACATTACGAATACTTTTTGTCAAAAACCTCTTTATAACGCATTTTTAATCATTGCAGAATATAATTTATCTCTATTTAACGATTTTTGTCAACTTATAACCTTTACATAACGTATCCTACCAATCAATCACAAACAATTCCACAATAATAGCAATTCTCGACAGTTTCAACCAAATTTATCGTAAGACAATCATTGTTGTTTGATGTAAAGTATTGTCAACAATACTGTTGATCACTGTTGTTAGTAAATTTAAAATTGCAGCGGCTGAGAAACGAAAAAGGCGTTCCTTAACCGTCGCAGAGAAACGAAAAATCATTAACTATGTAAACGAGAATCCTACAAAAAAAATTAGACATCGCTAAAGAGTTCGAAATTCCCGCAAGTACATTGGCCACATTGGTTTAAATATACGTTTTCAGAAGAAAATGGGTTTTCTTACCTTGTTAAAACGAATCTTAAACCAACCTAACCTCTATATAACAAACTTCATTATAATTAATTACTTGCGTATAACGAATATTTTCTAATTCCCTTCAGCAGTTATATCGAGGTTGTGCTGTATACATATACAGTGATACCTCGACATACGAGTTTAATTCGCTCCGCAACCTTGCTCGTATCTTGAATTACTCGTATCTCGAAGCAAATTTCCCCATACAAAACAATTGAACTACCATTAATCCGTTCCAACCCCCAAAATGTCACCCCAGTTATTTTTGTTACGTAGTTTTGAATAATAAAAACGTATTTATAAATGACAAATATTTATTGTACAAAAACAAAAAAGAGAATGTAAAGAGTTAAATTAGATATCCTCACTGGTCTTTGCCTTTTTCGCTACATTTTTCTCGCTTTCATCTGTAGGCCGTTTAGAAAAAAACATGTCCAAGGAGGTTTGTTTCTTCCTCCCTCTCAGAATGTTCCGGAAATGAGTTAGGCAAGTGTCATTAAAAAGATCAGATGCACGACCTGTTGCAACAAACCGAACTCGTATCTCGAATTTCGCTCGTAACTCAAAGCAAAAAATCACTCGCTCGCCGGCTCGTATCTCGAAAAACTCGCATGTTGGGGCACTCGTATGTCGAGGTACCACTGTATTGTGTTTTAGCACCAAACGATTTTCCGGTGATTACTGGTTGCTGTCCATATTAAACTGTTTGCAGTACACGTGGATAGTCATTCAACTGGTCGGCGAACGCTGGCCGTTATAATATATCTGCAGCATGTGAATAGCGATCACAAGTCGCTGTTAAAAAATCACCGATAGCTGGACGTCGCTGTTACCGAACTACCGGTTAACTGAAAGTAACCAATAGCTCATCTCTATTCCACAATGCACAGCGTGAGTGAGTGTGTGTGTGTGTTTGTGTGTGTGTTACAGCAGAGGTATATCGGCATCGGGGGCCCGTCGATCCCATAGCCGGCGTTCCGCACTTTACCAACGTACACAGGCATAAGCGGGCGACAGACTCGGTGCTGTGTTGTTCAGTTCGCTCGAACCACCGTCGCAATAAAGCGGCGCTCGGACTCTTTATCGCACAACAATCATGTCCCGCTAGTGTAGGCTCGTTTAACAGTGTTGGATCACCTTCACACAGTTTGTGCTGAGACCCAGCAGTAAGAGGCGAACCTTAACAGTATTGGATCACTTTCATACATTTTGTGCTGGGGCCCAACGGTAAGAGGTAGGCAAAAGACATATTGTGGGTGTGACATTCTTTAGCTCAGTCACGCTCAAATCATCCGCACGTTTCAATTTTTGGCTACGAGGCTGAAAGATGTTGTTGCAAGGGTGCCGCTGTCAATTGATTACTCTTATTTTTGGAAATATTGTGAAGATTTAACAAACTTTTCCGAAAAAGGAAAAGTCACTTTAGGTTTGTGATGGAACAATTTTGTGAAATAAGTTCAAATAAGGTCGTAGTGGGACATTGAAAACGCGTGTTTTTTTTGGCACAATTAATGCCAAGTTTTGTCTATTAAATCGTACATAAATTACAAAAAAGTAGTCCATTAGAGACCTAGATTTGTCCTTTATCTTCCTTATAGAGAAAGAATTTTTGCTAATTACGAATCCGCTCTCAGAATTGGAAAATTAAAAATGGCGGACCCAATATGGCGTCGTGTTATGCGAAAAATTTGAAACTTTAAAGAAATGATTTGCAATTTCGTACTGGGGAGTTTTCGTGGTCGCTGATTACGAATCCGATGTCAGAATTACGAAATTCAAAATGGCGGACCTAATATGACGTCGTGTTATGCGAAAAATTTGAAACTTAAGAAAAATGATTTGCAATTTCGTACTAGAGGGTTTTCGGGGTTGCTGATTACGAATCCGCTGTCCGAATTGCAAAATTAAAAATGGCGGACCCAATATAACGTCGTGTTATGCGAAAAATTTGAAACTTTAAATGATTTGCAATTTCGTACTAGGGGTTTTTCGTGGTCGCTGATTATGAATCCGATGTTAGAATTACGAAATTCAAAATAGCGGGTCCGATATGGCGTCGGGGTATGCAAAATAGTTTTTATTAACTTCCCAGTCTATTGGTAAGTTATTGAAATGGGTTCGATAATAAAAAATAATAATAAAAAATAGTGCTCTCGTTAAACACTTGGTCTATAACTTATATACTTCTATAGTAATCAAAGAAATATTAATATATTGAAATGATGTAATTGTCATACTGGAAACAGGGTCGTATTTGAAAATTATGAAATTATAAGAAGTTGATGTTTCATTTTTAACATACAATCAAACATAGTGGGATGTGCGTTTTTGCTTTTGCCAACGATTTTAGAGTTTCAAGGTTTCCGGGCGTTTAGACTGTGGTCCATTAGAATTTCTACCTGACATTTCGTTTACAACTGCGGTAGACATTTTCAAAGGCGGTATAGCAGCGGACCTGCAGAAATACCAATGGCCACAGCCTACATGCCCAGAAACCAAATAGATTTGAAATAACGCTAGCCCTAAAAGTCTAGATATTTATATTTCACAGCTATTTCCCGAGGGGGAGGGATGCAATGACTTTTTACGCAGGGAAATAGGCACGGAGAATGTTCCTCAAAAACGTACGCAGGGAGGAGTTTGTGAGATGAAGTATATTGCGCAATGAAAAGGAAATCGTGCAGAGGAATTTTCGAAAAAACGTGCACGAGAAGTGTTGATGCTCTTTGATTTTAAAATTATTGAAGTAGGAGTGTAACAAAAAAAAATAAAATAATAAACGTCTAAATAAGACTCTGCAACCATGAAACAAGTGCAATGTTGCCACCACTGTGATACTTAACTTTTGAAAAATTGTAAATATATGCCTCAGATTAAATTGTCTCATTATTATTAAATATTTTTTACAATTTCCCACAATATACTTTTTGCCTCGCCGTACAACTACCTTAAAACTCGGGTGGATCGGTGGGTTCAAGTGAGTGAATGCGATATACCGCTCTATGCGAATCGTGTATTCGCCGCACGTGCTATGTCTGTCTGTCTGTGAGCGCGGGCCGGGACACACGGCACGGCTTCACTCGGGTTGTTCACTCACTGCCTCTTGCCTCGTTCGCCTGCCGCTCGCCCGCCCGTCCGATCTCTACGCTTACCGCGGGAGGTGGCGAGTGTATTGTACAACATGGCAAACCCACCTACCTATTTGTGTGGGACGGACTCACCGTGACCGCTTTCGATCCGGGATCCGTGCGGTGCACGGCATTAGGGCAGCGTTGACATTTATTATCTAAAAATTATTTTTACTTATTAGTGTATTTGCCATGTTATGGCACATACACTATTGGCGTCGGTCGGATGGCGGAACCTATAGGATCGGATCAAAATTGCTCGACGATGTATGTATGTATGTATGTGTGTGTGTTAGCACGATAACTCTTGACAGACTTAATTGATTTAAACGAAATTTAGACCATACGTTGGAATTCATCTCTGCACGAAGCCTATTCAAAATGAGCCTAATCGGGTCATTATAAGGGTGATTTTTAGGGGTTGAAAAACCTTTTGGGCCCAAAAATGCCGGAAAAATTCTCACAATCGTCTCAAAATTGAAATTTAACCCTTCAGTACCAATTAAAAAGTGCCTCTAATATTTTAATAAAATCGGTTGAACAGGACTGGACTTTTTTTTTGAAAATACTAATTTGCAGATAGTGATTTATTTATTGAAAGGTATATTTAATTTGGTACAGATGTTCGATTGGTAATAATATCGCAGTTAAAAAAAATGTTTTAAGGGGTTAAATTTTTTATTTTTCTCAAAAACTAATGTATTCACATAATAGAACCACACTGCATGTATTAGAAAACATAGTATATTGTCGGTAGGGTTTTGGTCCTGCGACCCGAATTTTTATAAAATTATGGAATAAATTATGCACATAATTTAATCATTTATTTTTATTAGTGTCAAATCGTCTATTTAAGTGTTTTTTTTTAACTTTTTCTTCATACTATGCCGAAAGTACGTACTCTCTGACTCGATTTTAAAGCCGAAAGTATAACTTTTATGCACTGAGATGGAATTACACGGATATCGTCTGTATAGGCGGGCCTAAATAGGTTTGTTATGCTCACTGATACGTGAGACTGCCATTTGTCAGGTCACATGTTCGCCAGTAGGCAGTAGTAGGTAGCCATCTGCTGTTATTACATGGACATTATTAGATCCATGTGTCATTACGTATAAGCTTATCGTTACTGACTTGAAAGTAATTAGTCTTTTCATATATTGCTGAAAGAGCGTACTTTCGCCATGGTATGAAGAAAAATAGTATACACCACGCGAGCAGAAATCTGAAAGTACTGCACTGCGCGACATATGATGTCCTCGACTTCGCCTCGGGCATCATGTGCCACAGTACACGAAATTCAACTTTCGGCACTTGTGGTGTAATATACTATTCCTAGCCACAAATATAAATACAAAAAAAACTATCTAATTGAGGTTTTTATAACGACGGTAAGCGATAGTTCGTAGTGTGTGGAAGTGACGGGCCGATCGGATCGTCTCTGTGGCTTGGCAGCCGAGAGACCCATCTCTCACACCATCCGTCCTCCCGTTGCCGACGCTCTGTGTATATAACATATAGTGTGTGGTAGTAGTGCTGCACAGCACTACACTGACACTATACCGAATGTAGTGTATGTCCCGTGGCACAAACATAAGCTGGCTCTACAGTGGATTCCGTCTGACACAACAGAGTTGATCGTTGATCATCCATATGTACAACATCCAGTTGGAGTTCAGGATTGGACCATCGTTCATGCAGGACAATATTCGGTTGTTTGTCGTTTAATTTTTGAAGGCTAAATAACATGTAAATGCGCTGTCTTGTTGAAGAAAAACTTCTCTAGCGACGTAACTGTTTGAAATTTTCTGTGATGTTAAAGGGGAATTGATTCAACAGCAGGAAATAAGAGTAACCTTGAGCGCGAGTAATGAAGGGGCAATTGCATACATATTCAGATTTACACGTGTATTACCTAATGTGGCCAGAATTATTTATTGAATAGTTTTAAAATATTGCATAACTGTCAAAGTACTATACAATAAAAAACAGTGTGTTGATAAATATGCATATATATATATATTGTTTGTATATGCATGTATTTATAAACAGATATAAATGTGTTTATTTGGTTAAGTTTCAACGCATGCGTGATATCATCTACGTTATCATTTCAGCTGCAGGAAATCATTTCGAAAGACGTTTTGATTTCCCACATGAACTTATATGGGTGAGGCTCACATGTTTTTTGAAGTTTAACTTCTTTAGCGACGTATCTGTTTGAAAAAAGTAGGAAAACGAGAAGTAGTACTAAAGAGGAAATTAGTTTGTCTCCTAAATTACATGAAACTAACAAACACAGAAGTTTATAGTGTGTCGCAATTTGATTCGCAAAATAGTAAGACAAGGATGAACGGCTTGAATCTGACGTTTAAAACTACGAACAATTGAAGTACAAAATAATTTCTGTAATGTGACGTACAAACGGTAGGAACTCATAATATATATTTCATGTGAACATAGACATCAAAGTGCCCTCTTAAAATTTGTACTAATTTCGTCGTAATTAAAATATTTAAAACTAAAGAAGTTAAACTTCTTATGTGAGTTTATGAGGGTGAGGCTCATTCTAATTTTTGTTTAAACAAGTGCCTGTTTATCACATGAATTACTCTTCAAACGTAACACAGTTCAACCTTAAATATCATATTGGAGTTCCATTGAACCCAAACTTCAGTAGACTGCTATTTCGTCCCATTCAAAGTTTATTCGAAGAAAATTGCATTGGAAGATATTTATTTAAAAAAAAATGTGTACCTGCGAAGGGTCTCGTGAAAAAACGCACTTTTTTATCGATTTGTATTTGTTGAAGTTCTTTGAATTTCAGTGTGATGTTTAGTTAAGAAATGTGAAGTTTTGATAGTCAATAATTATTATTTACAAAACGTAATATCTAGACTTTCTAAAATTCGATTCTCGGTGTAAAGTTAGACATTGTTCACTGCAGACGATGATAATAGGGGTGTTGACTATTTTTGGGAAAGTGTTTTAAATCGTGCATAAGTACCTATTATAGCCACAAATATTTATTGTTTTTATTTAAATACGCCTCAAGCCTTAAAAATCATGTGTATTTTAAATTCTGTTTCAAATTTCGCTCCGAAACGCCAATACTTATCACGTGACTGCCGTGACATCATACATTCCTAAAGTAGGAGGCTAAAAAATTTACACGGGAGTTACCATTCTATAGACACGTGTTCTGTGCTCATAAACGCTGGTAAACTGATGAGGTGATGAAAGATTTTTCGTAATTGTTGCTCTAGTTATATGTAATTTGACGTTTCCTACAAATAAATAATAATAAATTACACACTCTAAATATTAACCAAACAATAAAGCCTTTTGATAGCGTGAACAGCGTCCTTTTCTATGACAGCGTCTGATAATGTTTAAGAGTTCGTGACTTCATGCACTCTGACTGGTGTTCGTTGTCACGTGACTTGAGAGTGATTTAATTACGTTTTATTTATTAAGTATTATAAATAAGGGAAAACATAGTGTTTTTTAGTATTTCTATCATAGAAACTACCACTTAACGTTAGACTTATGTTATTATTTGAATCCCTATTGTAAAGAATTAAAATAAAAAAAAACTTCAGATCAAACCTTTCAGAGGTGCATTTGCTATAGCAAGATAATTTTTGATTATGAATTATCATTGATATACGCAAATTTAGATAATTTTCATATACTCTACGTACTACAAAAGTGAAACTAATTACTCTAAACTCTACGTCTAAATCGAGGGTTCCCAAAGTGCGGCCGCGGGCCAAATGCGCCCCGCAAAGCCTGTGAATTCGGCCCGCGATATCGATACGATATATATTAAATGTAGTATACTAATAAAAAAAAAATAAAAAATAAAAAAACTAAGAAATAGTTAAATATACTTAAAACAAAAAAAAATGTGGTTATTGCTTTGATTTTATCCCGTTTTTTGTGGCCCGCCAAAAAATTCGGTAATATTAAATTGGCCCGCTTAAGAAAAACTTTGGGAACTCCTGGTCTAAATGTTATAAATTGACATTTACATCTATGATTTGTTTTTCGTAGCGAAGATTACACCGTTAGCGTTAAATATTGAACACAAACGTTAAACAGTCCGTACTCGAAGAAGAAGTTATAATCATGACTTAAGGAGGTTATTAGCCTACTACCGTATTAGTAGTAACAGGGTCGGTATTTTGTTATAAAAAAAATATGAGCACAGGTTATTTTTTTCTTTTTCAAATATTATGCCCTATAAATCATAATTTAATTTTTTAATATTTTAGAAAATAATAATTTTATTTCGTATTGCGTAATGTATCTGACTGAGACAGATATAGTTCAAACATAGCTGACAGCTAGTTTGACAGTCAGTCGACACTTTTTAAGCAATCTTTTCCCAAAACTACATATGGAAGACTATTTTTTTAATTTTTATATTATTTGAAAAAGTCGAACTTTAGAATAATCAGTTTTTCAAAATGCTGTCTGGAGCCATTTTGGTTTAATTTTAATTATAATATGCATTACATATATTATGTAATTAAAATAACATTTTTAATGATTAATTAAGTACTTGAAAACTAGACGTCCAACATTTTTAAAAATATTTAGTTGAATGTATGAGGTATCCTTAGGTAACATATTAAAAATTCAGATTTTTATCTTACATACTTATGGAAGACCCCCCTTAGTTCACATTTATAGAATAGTTAGTGTTTTTCCAGTCTTTGAAACTGAAAGTGCGCTGTGATACCAAGGATACAATAAAGGATCATTAAATGTTGTGCACTTTGAGTGAGCAACGTTACCCATCATTGAACTACAATAATATGGGTTCGGAATGAGCCCCATACGTATATTTATTCCAGAAGTTTTATCTGGACATTGTTCTTATGATTGAATAACCTTAATCCAGACCTGTGCAGTTGACGCCGTGTGTTACGAGCTGTGTTGGATGAAGCCTCTGTATTTCACACACATTTCAATATGTACATAATATATAGAGATCGCGGAGGGGCGCAGTACCTTGTACAGCTCCGCACAGCCACAGATCATATCACCTCTATCTCTGTAATAATGCTCGCCGCTCGCGCTACCAACACAACTATACTTGCAGAGACGATGTTATCGCCCCATATAGCATCCGGACTTGTTACAAAGAACGCCGACAAATCAAACCGCTCATTACGTCGGTCTCTCTCTCCCTACCTTTCTCTCTCTCTTTCTCTCACACACATATTTTTGTTTGCCCAAGGAACTTTAAAGGAACTCCGGAAATTTTCGTATATTTTTATCCCCACGATTTTCTTAATAAGTATTGGTTAAGCGTTTCTTACATACTGAAAAAAATTAGTTCATTGGATGCGTGAAACAACGAGTAATGTCTCTCTTTTATTCGCGCTTGTCCAAGAAACTTTTTAATATATATGGTTTTTGGGTTCTACGCTTAGCCACGTCTTATTTGTATATTATTATTCATCATTAATCATTATTCAGCTTATTCTACAAAAATATGTTAAACGATCAAACATTCTTCTTTCATTCCACTCTGTTCAAATCCCACTGATTCTTCCTTTCATAGCGCATTTACTATTTATTACGATTTTCTTAATAACGGTTACATTTCTAACGTAAGGTCCAAACGCCTTTGCGGACCGTGCCTTCGAAAATATATGTCGAGCGGTGAGTAGCGGAGTTAGTGATTAGCACTCAATCATTTAAGGTTAAAAGGACACGTGGAGGGTCCGTAAAACTAAAATAAATATTTTGTTTGCTTAGGTTTCAGTCGTTCAAATGCGTGGAAGTGTGTCAAAGTTAGATTATAAATTTTGACCGTAACTGACAAGTGAAAAGCTTATAAATAAAGAGCATCATTACGTGAAACAATTACGAGCCGCTACTGAGTATTTATCTCAGCTACTACTATTGGAACGATCCACTCCAAATCTCAAGCATGCCTTTGTGTATGTGTGCGTGCGACTTTACAATTCCGAAGAGAACACAAGAAGAAGAAGAAGGAGCCTAGCGCTGCCGTCTCTTCTAATCTCTGTCAATTCAACACGCTACGAGGAATGCTTGAGAACGGAGCACTGTGTCTTCTATAGCACAATGAATGATTCCTGACGCTCCGATGGTATCGCATTTATCGGGATGAAACAGGGCTGTCGGTCTGACATCCGTCCGCAAAAATGGTGAGGCCTTCTTCCGGGGTCAGACATATGTTATTATTCAAGCAACTAAATATTTTGTCATTGCCAAGCTAATATATGTGTTGGTATTAATACTGGCCGCGGTTCTAAAAGGTTCTGAAGTTAGTCGCAAACAGCGTCGCAAATGCATATTTTGGTTGTTTTGTGGGAAAGAAAGATTCCTACCACCTCCCGGTTACCGGCACAGTACGTGCACTCGTCGGTTGTTGGTTAACGTTCGTTGTCTTGTCAATTGTCGCTTCCCGCTATAAAGTACAGTTCAGTACGCCATTATTGTTTCTTTGATTGTTCAAGATGCTTAATACGGTGATTCAGATGATAATTTGTCATACGCGAATTCACTGAACCCTTCTTAATTTGAAAAATAAAATATGATTTATTCAAAATGATGGAGAAGCGGGGCGTGTCATCACGAATCATATAAGTGGGGTGTTTGTCTTGATCTCCGCCGAACCCACGAGACTGACTTACCGAACCCCTGGTGTTCGATCGAACCCAGGTTAAGAACCACTGTCTTAGAAGATATCACGGATTTAAAAAATGAGTAGCAACAAAATAATTATGGTTTACTTGCTTGGCGAGACTTGCAAAGCTATTTTTTCTGATATAGTATTTATTCCTTATTCAATTAAACAATTAAAAATATGTTATCTTTAATTGGCAATCTACAAATTCATTTTGATTTTGATAATATTGAAGGATGTTTTATTTTTGGACTTCCAAAGAAGTACTTATATGGATAATTCATTCATTTTGTTTGGGGAAATCCCCGGCAGCCCTGCCGACAGAGATGGGTAGTTTTTCCTCTCTTTCTCTAGTACATAGTATATCTAGTATATATATATATAGTTTGCATATTTCTCGTGCTTCGTTGTGTGTGTGTGTGTGTTATACACTTTACATTACAACATGTTCTCTTTGCACTGCTTAACTGAAGAGCAAGAGAGTAGCGGTTCCTGGCTACGAGAATTCCACTTTTGACTCGACTCCTGAATGCACATGAGTCTTGCTAAAGACATCACGACTCCGATGTACGTACCTGTGCCTTGAACTATACTTGCATGATCATTGAAAAGCTATATATACCTGTTTAAGGCAAATAGTGATCAGATATACAGGTGGCGTTGTCACTCTTTAAGTTTTTATAAGAGAATTAAATAAGAAATCAAAAAACAAAACACCGATGCAAAGAAGCAAACCTTTTAAGTTACAAATAATTAATTTCTACTATACCTGGCCCGATGCAGCAGTGACTCTTTATTCATAAATGCGTCAGGAACATGGAATTAAGCCTGTGATACCCATTGTTATGCATCCGTTAAACGCAAGTTTATAAGTGGATAAAGTTATAGATACAGTTCGGCCGGCAGCAATCTAACACCGACCGAACTATATGGATAACATTAAGCAAACAGTAGAATGCACAGGACAACCGCTGAACTGTATGGATTCCGTTCGGCAAATTGTGATTCTAATCTGTAATTTATAGTCTTGCATCGAGGAAACGCATGTTTGTGGGTAGTCCGGTCAATGACGGCCGAACTGTATGAACGTCGTTCGGAAACATTGATCCTCGTCGGTGAGAATTTTTCTTCTTCACTGCTACGCTGTGGGTCAAGTTAATGGATATATTAAATTAAGGATAAAGATGTGAGGGGCCCCTGAAATAATACGAAGTCGACGCTTATGCACTATATAGGTGGTTGGTAGGTGTTGTCAGGCGGTGCTTCCGTAGTACGGAGCGGTGCTTCACCTTGTTCTACACGCTGCTGTGGGCACCTCAAGTCATCATCGTCGCGACGACAACACACACAACCATACGTATGTTATGTAATATTAACTTCAAACTACACGATCATAGGTGGTTGACTTCATTTATCTTAACTTTTGTAACAAATATTAATAGTATAACTTAACATTCGAAGGTTTATTTTTATTTTTATTAGTTCAGTGTAATCTTTGTGTACTTATAACTTGGTTGACCCGACATTGTGACTTACTAGCACAATCTAGTGGCACATTGATTCACATCTATGATTCATGACTAATTAACAGTATTGTAAGTTCTATTGATTGACGTCCGATGTCGTTACTACAGTTTTATTAATTTTGTTATTTTTATCAGTTAATATTTCTACGTCCGCGACTTTGAAGGTACGTGATCTAATGATATCCGCTCGCAATCACTGAGCTTTTGTTTTTCGAAGCCTATGTTTCGTACGACAGTAGACAGAGCGTGCTTGAATAGCGACCACCTATTTATTGTTGTGCGGAAACCAATGTTGCGAGGCCTGTGAATCGTATGTTTGCAAATTGACTGCGAGGATCTGGTTAAGCGGCATCTAGATATAGGGGACTAATTGTAGGCTTCGTTTAAACTAACCTAACCTAATTTAATACCCTATTAAACAAAAAAAGAATCATCGAAAAAATGGTCGTAACAATTTATTCACCTGTAAAAAATATATTTCAATTTTTCAACTAAAGATATCCAGTACGGATATTGTGACAGGTTTATAGACATTCGATACCGTAAATCATTAACGATTAATTTGATCTTTTCAGACCCAATGAAAATAAATATTGTTTGTTGGCCGGGGCTCAGACAGTTTGGCTGCCGTCGGCCCAACTGTATAATTCGAGTACCAGATACAATGTTGTAACGGCTTCCATTGATAAATCTATGGTCCATGGACACATTATCACTGTTTACCAGACGACATTCGTACAATTCGGCCGTCGCCGCTGTCGATCTGAATGACTACACATTCACAAGCTTGTGTTCCGTAGTTAACTCATTAATCATTTATTAGTTGTAGCAGATCATTGACATTCCATAAAAGTACTAAGGTCAATCAATAGTAATAAACTGTAAAGAGAGGTTTTAGGATAAGACTAAGGCTTTGTATATGGAATTGTTTCGGCATTCATCGGAAATTACTGAATAATCGAATGCAACAAAATTGTTTCTCGATTAAAGAAAGATTGATTTCCAATTAATCGATTCGTTAAGGATTAAGGGTCCGTTCCAAAAAAGTAGATATGTGTATTTTATTTTGGAATAGAAATTTCTGCAGTATAATAGGTAACCTTCGTGTCATAAGGATTCTGGAATCGATTTAGTATTTCAGATTGATCTAAAAATACTGTTCTTACCCCAAAAAAATCGATTAAAAGATCGACATGTCTGAAACGATGAAAAATCTCAACAAGAAAGTCGGTACAGCAATTACCATTTTTCGACGAGAGGACAAAGTTCCACAGCCACATTTGCTTCCATCGCGTCGGGACTTGAACCCAGGTATCTTCCAAATATGAGGCTAGCGCTGTCTGCCCTACTCAATCGGTGCTAACTAGGACACGTTTATCTGTGAACTGGTCCTACGAAAGGCTGTATCGGTGCTAACTAGGACACGTTTATCTGTGAACTGGTCCTACGAAAGGCTGTATCGGTGCTAACTAGGACACGTTTATCTGTGAACTGGTCCTACGATAGGCTGTATCGGTGCTAACTAGGACACGTTTATCTGTGAACTGGTCCTACGAAAGGCTGTATCGGTGCTAACTAGGACACGTTTATCTGTGAACTGGTCCTACGAAAGGCTGTATCGGTGCTAACTAGGACACGTTTATCTGTGAACTGGTCCTACGAAAGGCTGTATCGGTGCTAACTAGGACACGTTTATCTGTGAACTGGTCCTACGAAAGGCTGTATCGGTGTGATACAGCCATAATGTTTGTTCGTTCGTTCGCTCAAACACAATCCGGCCGTAGGCTATAGCAAACAGGGGAGCCCCAACTGCTCGTGATATGGCAGCAGGCTTTACACGCGGGATGGGGGGAGGTGCGTCATATAGCTATAGCGTCCCGGCGACTGTCACACTCCACATACCACTGTGTCGTTATGTCTGTCTACTATGTATAACTGTACACTCACTCGCTGACTCACTCATCAGCTCGTTGGGATTCCATTAATCTCGTATATAATGTTACGAAGATTCGTTTATTCTGTGAGTTTCATAACGAAACTCTGGGTTGTCAATATTTTTTTGCGATGACTATTCACTAAGATTGTAAAAAGTGCTTTCGGATAATTCAAACTCAGATCGCAAAAGATATTTAGTAGCTACAAAATTTGGCTGATTGCTTAAAAGTTTGAAAAGAACGTATATATTCATTAATATTTCTTTATAACGGAAAGTCTTATTAAAATTTTGAAGTTTTTTCTTTACAAATGTATGTTAAAGATACTGAGATATGTAGCAATTACAAATTTTAATGAATTTTTTTCTGTATATAAATTTGTATTCAACTTATTTAAGTTGTTTATATGTCATTTTTACTAGATTTTAAATTATGTATTTAGATCAAGTAATTATATAAAAATCTGACTCATACTAAGAATAATACATATTTCTAGTTTATTTTGAAAACATTACCATCATAACCAAATAAGGTTTTTTCTACATACTATGCCGAAAGTACGTACTTTCTGATACGAAAGTATAACGTTTATGCGCTGAGATGGAATTACACGCATATCGTCTGTATAGGCGGCTCTAAACAGTTTTGTCATGCGCACCGATACGTGAGCCTGGCGTTTGTCAGGTCACGTGTTTGTCAGTAGGTAGCCATCTGCTGTTATTACATGGACATTATTAGATCCATGTGTCATTATACGTTTAACCTCGACATTGCTTACATTAAAGTAATTATTCTTTTTTATATTGGTGAAAGTGCGTACTTTCGGCATGGTATGAAGAAAAATAGTACACACCACACGAGCAGAAAGCTGAAAGTCCTGCACTGCGCGGCTTATGATGCACTCGACTTCGCGCAGTGCAGGAAATTCCGCTTTCGGCTCAAGTGTGTACTATAACTATTTTATAGAATTTAGATAGTTTGTATGCTACCGCATTTCAAATTTTCATTGCCCCGAAATAATCAATAGTTTCGAGCGTATGTGGATTTTTTAAAATAAAATATTAGTGTTAATTTTACGAACAAATAATAGACACGATTTTCAACTGACAGCGGTACGCTTGTAACGGCATTTTTTGGCCTCGTAGTGTGGCTTAAATTCAGAGCGTTCCGACAGCGGACAGCTTTAAATTGAGTTCGGCGGACGAATGCCGTCCGCCAAACAGTAAGTCCAGACTTGTTAATTACTAGCGGATCTGCCTTACAGTGCATTAGTTCAATTCTTTTTGCGTAGTGTGTCGATGGTGCGTTAACGAATCCACTCGGGTTTATCTACAATTGAACTGGTTGAATTGTGAACCGTATAACCAGCCCCTTCCGTATCCTGCGCCAGGTTTTCTCTATCTCTCTCTCACTCTGTACATGTTCTGCTGTTATACGACCGTTCTATAGCGACAACCGACGCTCACACACGCAGCGCGCGTAGGTATTATATATACGGTGCTAAACACTGACTGTGGTGTTCCCGTGTCGGTGTTCAACAAGGGCTTCACACTTCACTGGGTTTTATAACGACGCTATACGCCTTTACACCGTCACAATACTTTTCTGCGGACCTACAAGGCGGAATGACGCATGTAGAATTTTCAAGTTGCAAAAATAAGATCGCACCTCCTCAAAAAAATTTCACAGAACAACCTCGATATAACAAAGCTGAAGGGAATTTGAAAATATTCGTTATAATAAGTAATTCCTTATAATGAAGTTTGTTATACAGAGGTTAGGTTGGTCTAAGATTCGTTTTAACAGGGGAAAAAAACCAATTTTCTTCTGAAAACTTATCTTTAAACTTTAAAATTGTGGTCAATATACTTGCGGGAATTTCGAGTTCTTTAGCGATATCCAATTTTTTCTTTGTTAGGATTCTCGTCTACATATTACTTAATGATTTTCCGTTTCTCTGCGACGGTTAAGTTAAGGAACATCTTTTTCGTTTCTCAGCCACTGCAACTTTAAATTTACTAACAACAGTGACCAACAGCAGTGTTTACATTACTTTACATCAAACAACAATGATTGTCTTACAATACATTTAACGTGTCCGAATCTGTCGAGACATGTTATTGTGGAATTGTGTGTGTTTGATTGGTAGGATACGTTATGTAAAGGTTATAAGTTGACAAAAATCGTTAAATAGAAGTAAATTATATTTTCTATTTATATATTCTGCAATGATTGAAAATTCGTTATAAAGAGGTTTCTTACAAAAGGGATTCGTAATATATATTTTGCATTAACTCTTACGAACAGTTCTAGGGGATTTCAAAAAATTTGTTAAATCGAGGAAATCGTTATATTGAGGTTCGTTATATTAAGGTTACACTGTACCACAGTATCTCAGAAGAACCGAGCTCGTTAGCTATTCCACTGAACTACTACTCATACTCTGAGAGGACTCATAGTTTTTTTTAGCAGAATTTTTTTTAACTGTAATCGAGAAGTTAATTTTCTCCAGAAAAAGTACTCACAAGAATTCGGGAGGCCATAGTTTTATGAAAGGTATTAGCATTACGAAGTTTCATTCAAAAGACGGGCATCAAATTGGATAGCAAAAATTTATCAAAGCACGATTTTGTTTTTCGTTGGGCTCTTAATCCATTTCAAGTTAAAACGTTCCAGCCAATTCGACAATAGGCCATTTCAACTTAAAAATATTGAATCTAAAGAATGTTTGTCAGCTACCAAACTAATTTCTTTTTGACAGAACAAAAGAACTGACTTTTTTTATTTTCAAAATATTTCCGAAACTAAAACGTTTAGAAAAAGATTATATAAGAATTTTTTTCTGGAAAAATAAATATAAAATAAATTGTTATAAAAATATATATCTTCTGCGCGTGCGCCGTTTTTTTTCGAAAACTAGGGCTTTTCATATTTATATGACAAACATCGTACTGAAATTTGGTTGCTCAGCCGTGTGAACTGTATCGTGCTCACAGCCAAACAGACTTTTCCTAATTACGTTTTTTGAACTCGAGAAACCTTAAAACGAAAAAATATTGTAAAATTTTTGAAAAGTGAATTTCGACCTAAATTACTACCATTGGGTTGGGAATGGTAAAAGTTTGATTTAGACGTATAGGGTTCTTCAAGGCAGCACTGCTTGCTGCCAGCTAATGAAGTGTTTTTATCGAGCGTCTATAATCTACACACTCACCGCCAATCTTATTCATGGGAGGGCACTGTTGGCCACTTTAATGCTGTTAAAAATAAACTATCGGCTGATCCCTTGGAACCGTTCGGAAAGATGTAAGTACACCACCATAGCATTCGATAAATATAGCAGGCGGCATTCGAGAAATATAGCAGGCGGCATTCGAGAAATGATGTTTTGAGACAGTAATCGAGTATAGAGTGAGTAGTTTAGTGAGTGGGGCGTAGCGGGCGGCGGTAAGCAGCGCGGCGGTCTGAGGGAAGCGGCAATCCTGTGTATCATGTTCATGTAGCCACCTATTTACTTGCGCCGTTTCTGAATGGTTTTGACATCATCAACTCTAGACAGTCAAACTGCAGTTATACGCTGATTTTGGATACGTCGGATTTCTGGTGAAATAATTATCAAGTGTCGTAATATTTGGCCCGGGATATATACTACATTTTTTGCACGTGCCATCCTTCACTCCATTTCTGGTATTTTCAAAATTTGTGTCAGTAGGCTTTCTGTAAGTATGTGGTTGCTTCAGACAGACAACTGCCTGTGTGGCCGAGCGGTAATATAAAACTTAGCTTTTCTACGACCTTCAAAAGTAAAATAAAATAATTTTTAATTAAGAATGAATTTTATACCATTCAAGAATTTTTAAACATATAGTTTTAAGCATCTTTTTGACATGTCAAACAAATTCATTTCTATTGACAAAATATTCTATTCTATTCTATTTTATTCAATGCTCTATCGTGTACAAAATCCGAGGGTTCGCGTTCGGCTTGGAATAATATGAAAAACACAAAACTATTTAATCTTTTTTATTGTTGAAAATAATTGTATTTTAAAATAAATAAAATTAACGACTAATTTAACAAACTTTGATGAAATTTAATTGAGAACAACGTTTCAGCTCGGAATTGACCCTTCTTCAGTCTCTAAAAAAATAGGAATAATTGAAATTTACTATATAATGTACCAAATAATTGAATTTGATGGACAGAAAGGATTGAAATATTTTCATGAAAACAGTAACGACGTCGTAAGGTGCCTATTTTAACCGAATGCGCCAGCCGCATGCTGAACGCGACTCAATCTCTCTCTCTCTCGGCGGAAGACTAAACGTTCCAGACAATTTTCGTAATAAAATCGGAACGGTCTCTCACACTTTAAGCTACCCATGGCGCCCGTTCACTCGCACTCACATAAACATATTAATCGCCTGGGAGGTAAAATGCCCCAGCGAAATGACCAGTTTTTTTTAATGTATCAATTATTAGTTATCAATATTATTCTGTGTAAATTTCAACGTGCCTCAAATATATTTTTTAAGTCTTAAAACATACAACTTTGCAAGCACTTGGCTAAGTTTTAGACCCGATTAAAAGACATGGCTTTTATTTTCCAAATCCTTAAATACTAAATTTCAAAGTACTAAAATTTACAAAATGCCTCAAGGATTTTTTTTTGATCAAAAATTTTGCAAATTTAAAAACTTGAGGCTCGTTTAAGCCCCGCTACCCTTTTGTATTCGATATTATTAAAGAGTTATTGTACAAATTTTCACAGTGCCTCAAATACCTACCTAAAAACGCATAACAGCTCTTGGACTAAAACATCCTACGAATAACCGTGACTGATTATAGACAAGCAGCTTTGACGTGCGGCGGCGGAAAATATAGTATGATTGCAACGCTTGATAGACAACGGGAAAGACTTTCAGAAACGCCGGCTGTTAATGTTAATGCAGCAGGCGACGGCCCCCATCGTCTGTCCACATGCAATCCACGGCCCCGATGTCTGTATGTGTGAGCGTGTAGTGTGTCGGTGTGTTCAGCATATGCCTGCCTTTTGTTGTTGTTGCTGTTGAATAGTTATCCTGGCGGTCGCCAGTTCGAATATCGTAATCGAAGGCCTTAATACATGTTATATATAGGATATGTGCCGACTTCGATTTGTTATCATTTGTCTTGGAACTTGATTCGAAGAAAGCACACACGTAGTCGAATGCTGTTTCAGCCACTGATTTGCAAGTTGCAAGAATTTGAATATGAACACTACCACTCTGTACGGGGTGTCTCAAAATCAAGCAATTTGGGACACCCTGTACGGTGGCGTAAAATGTTATTTAAGTCGCGTAATTTTTGAATAGAATAGAATAGAACTTTATTCAATAACATGTCACAATGACAAAGAATGCGTCAGTTAAAAATACAATATAAGATGTGATATAAAACAAATAAAATAGTCAAAAAAATTTGTACGGGCACTTGTCTATGAGATAATTTACAACATTTTTTTAAAATAATTTGTAGCTTTTAATGCTTACAATTTCTTCAGGTAAACTGTCAAATAACTTCACAGCAGAGTAGCGCATTATGAAAAAATGATGAGAGTGTTTTTTACGTTGCGCGCATACTCTGTAATATCAGTATGTCTGCATTTTTTGATCCTTAAACCAAGTTACTCGCAGCGTCGGGCTGGCCATATAGTCGAGGTGGCGTTTGCGGGCCTGGCTTGCGGAGCTTGCCGCAAGCCAGGTGGTAGGTAAGATAGGGGGCCCACGCAGGCTAGGTCACAGCTCTCGCTACCTAAATGTAAACTAAATCAGATATAAATATAATTGGAATTGTATCTAATAATATATATCGTTGATACAGGGGCGTAGATACCGCCGTATCTGCCGTATCAATTATACGGGGCCCCCGGGCCACGGGGGCCCCCAACGTGCGTTAGCAAAAATTAATAAACACTTCTCAATTTTTTTTTATTTCAGAAATGACAAAAGTCAAAAAAAGCAATTTCTTTTTTTCCCGCGTAAAGCGTGCGTTCAAAAGTTGGCAACATCCTACATCGGTTATCGCGGGCTGCAGCGGGATTTTCCCGTTTAAGTCATTTACTTCAACGGGGGAAGGATCCCTAAACAAAATTTTATACGGGGCCCCGCCAAGGCACCCTACGCTTCTGCGTTGATAATTAATAATTT
Source organism: Venustoraphidia nigricollis (assembly GCA_034508555.1). Classification (NCBI taxonomy): domain Eukaryota; kingdom Metazoa; phylum Arthropoda; class Insecta; order Raphidioptera; family Raphidiidae; genus Venustoraphidia; species Venustoraphidia nigricollis. The sequence goes on along the minus strand of JAVRKA010000065.1, from coordinate 529,203 downwards.
GTATATTTCATTATTATCTGATAGTATCCCATCTACCAGTATCCAGTCTCGAGCTCCGGGCTTGTGGAGAGCCACCCGTATTAAGTTTGTGTCTTGGTTACTTTTTGATAAATGAGCTTCTATTGGTACCTACCCAATTATACCGTGCCTTGCTCAGATTCCTGTCAAACAGATATTTAGGCAAACGAAGCCCTAGGTTAAAGTTAGAGATAAAATACATGTAAGCGGAGGCAGATCCGGTTCTGTTTCCAGTTCGATAAAACGGTACCGCGTTGTGTAAAATTGTGTCCGTCTGTCACAGCGCGTTTAGCGACGGGCGACCGCTTCGTATTGAGTGTGTACAGACGTACTTAGATGTATGCGTTCTACACACACAGCCAAAGTGTAATATGCAGTGTATTGTAGGTCATGCATGGCTAACCTTTATGTAACCAAGGGCCAATATATAGGTTAATTACGTAGGTCTATTCACATATTCTGCGTACGAACAATCTATAATAATCATTCGTCAATTCATAAGCGGAGACTTCGTTCAATTTCGGGGATGCGCATCTATTTATCAGAAATTTAACAAACCGACAGAATTCGTTAAAATTTTTATGAAAACGAGACGCCCACCGAATGGAATGTTTGTACGTTTGTAAAGTTGGTATTAGAAGTGATTCAGAGAATTAAAAAACCGGTCAAGTGCGAGTCGAAACTAAACATCTAATGAAGTCAGAGAACCGTAAATTTGGACAACGAATGATAAATTATTTAAATTAATTTTTAAATTTCCACAAATTGTTTACTTTTGAATTTTCGCCGTCTCTAAAATTTTTAAATCGTGCCGCCCTAGGTCCGGGCGTAAATCCATCACTGGGTCAGTTAAACGTCGATATTATGATTTGACATAAATTAGATTGATAAACTGAAAAGAAGGGCCCCACTGAGATTTTTTTAGCTAGGCCACTGGGAGGAGATAAAATACTGTTGCAAATATGCTTCATTATGAAAAAATTGATTGTTTAGATGTGTCACTGTAGGGTAAATGATAGTTCAGTCGCCGCGATAGTGAACAATTCGAGTTTGTGTTCCGATAGTGATATTGTTTGAAAAATAAATTATTCTAATATTGCGTCAAAAACGTGTATTTCATAATAGATTAGCAAACTATAGCTAACTCTGTATATTAATATTTAACGTTTTGAACAGAAATTGTACCTTCTTTAATTTGTGTCGAAACGTTGACTATTAAAGAGCTTTGCAAATAAATATTGTTTTTCTTTTGCCTCGAATTTCGTAAAGTAAAAACATGCTTTGTGGTAAGAATGTAATATATATGCAATCTGCAAAATATCCCCTGCTTTTTCAGATTCTTTTCCTTCGTTTAAAAGCGGTTACAGCTCTCCAGACGCTATTTTTTAAGCTAAAGGTCTCGGATATACGCCAAATGAAGGACCAAGAAGCACACTACAATTCTATAGGCGAAAAATTAAAAGACATTTCCCAGGAAAAACGTACAACATAAAAAAATGTGTATAGAAATTAGGCAATCTTTCACTCGTAGCCTATTTTTTTTTCAAAAAATTAATTTGTGCAATTTATTGTATGATTTTTGGTTCATTTGCAGACGTTTCCCGAACCCTTTAGCTTTAAAATTAGCGTCTGGAGAGCTGTAAACGTTTTAGGTAAGGGGAAAGGACTTGAGTGCTGGGGACATTTATTCTCTTAACGTTTGTTATATTCTTGAAAAAAAATAATGCGACTAAAATTTATATTTTAGTCGTTACTTGTAAATAATAAATTCAATAATTTATTGATCTAGAATATCAAGTATCGCATTTGTTATCTTAATTTAGAATAATCGTACGTTTCATAAACGCGCTTGTTAAACTATTTAACTAAAAGCTTATAAATTATGCAAGAATATTAAAAAGTGTTTAGATTAGATAAAAGGTATAGACTGTTTAAATGCGCGGAGTCATCTTGTGGCGAAAGCGTCAACTAGTCAGCAGGTTAAAGCTCTGAGCTTTCGTTCGATAGTGCAATACAAGACTGCAGAAAGCCAACGGAGCTTCTACAAACATTTCTAGTTTCCTGTTCCCGCCGGTTTCAAGTGTTACGCAAGTCTACAGGGGTTGATGTCTTTGCTAATAGATACTTGCCAGCATGGCGTACAGATGTCGCAAGCAATTGAAGAGTTCATCCTTCTTTTGAAAAAAATATGATTTTAATTTATTAAACTTATAAACAATAAAAATTGGTTTGTGCGAAATGTTTGAAAATATCTTTAAAGAGATATTTTATCTTATCTGAACGGATTTGTTCAAAATTGACACATTATTCATGATTACTATAATATATTATTAACGCTCAATTGTTTTTGAAGTATAACTTCTTTAGCGACTTTGAACCTTTTAACGTTTGCGTTAAATATTTACTCTAACGGTGTAATTACGGCAACGAAAAAAACTCGAGTCGCAGTGACAAAACCCTGCCGACAATATATGTGAACTTAAGTTTGTTTTTGGACAAAAAAAAATAATAATAACCCCTTAATACAGCCCTTAAGATAATAATTTTCTCAGTTGAAATATTGTTTTTTGAAGTAAATCTTTTGGTATGGTAGGGTGATATTCATTCTTGAGATTGAAAATGTAACGAACATGTTGCAATGTATACCTATATTACTGGATACTATAAAAACCGGCTGTAGAACATCAAGCTAAAGGTCGTTGGTTCGATCCCAGCAGCACATGCCGTTTTTTTTAAGTTATATTTCTTTTGGCGCATTGAGAGTTAAATTTTAGCAGGTAACTGAAGTTGGCTGCGCTAACGAAAACTCAACAGTATGAAGCTGGCCGCGCTTACGAAATTTCGACAGTAGAAGTTGGCCAAGAGGCTTAGATTAAAGTTACAGATGAACGAAATTAATGGAATTTTTGTTATCTAAAAACTTTATAATATACTGAACGACTATAATAATCTTTGATTATAACTCGTGTCATCCAGCGGAAAATATAATATCGTATTTTTGATTATTCAGTGTGTTGATATAATAAAAGTAAAAACCAAAATAGAATTCTGAAAGTGTTTTAAAATATTTGAGGTTAATTTAATTTATTATTCTTAAATTGTTTTGAAGATCGTTTGCATGTATATTAAAAATTAGTTTTTAAACACGCTAAAAAAGTGTAACTTCAACGTACGTACATATTAAGTACACGCATCCCCTTTTTTCAATTATACCAGTTTTACTTATGTAATGTGTACCTAGTATAAAATATACAGTTTCTTTTTTTAACTTATTCGGGTGTTTATAGAACATACAAACAGTTGCATAACCAATAATTGAAGAAGGTGATATCAGACGGTACATTCCGAATGAATGTTCATTTGACTGAATGTTCATTTCTGTTTCACTCCGCATTCACACGGTACAAGAATGACATAGAAATGACCATTCATCCAGTCTTTTCCTCGAAGAAGTCGTCGAATGAAGTTGTGCGCCTTGGAATTCGTCTGTTTTGTGATCGTTAGATCGAAGAATTGACAAAAAAGAAGCAACGTCTAAGTTTAAATCATTAATTAGAGATTTTATGGAATTTGTTGTCTTTGTATTCGTCGAGTTTGTGGTTCCAAAGCCATTGATAATTTTTGAAATTCTCCAAAAACAACAGCGTGTTTTGCTCGTTCCACTTGAATACAATTTTGTCTCATACACAGACAGAATATATTCACTATGCGTTGTCGTAGTTCCACGTCCGTCGGCTACAAGATACGACACGAAGTGATCGAACCGGAATGAATGTTCTGTCTTGTGATCAGACGTTTCATTTTTCGTTCATTCGAAGTGGGAATGAATCATGCCGAATGCCGATATCTAGCGTTGTTAAAGCCAATTCAGACTAGCCGTTCTCGGTTACGATTCACCGGTCCGGTTGGGAGCTCGACCAATCAGGGCGTAGTCGTTCCCGATTGCGGCTCGGTTCGAGCGTTTAGGTTCAGCTCTAATTTCAACCGGACCGTTCGCAACCGTAGCCAATGAGAACGCTTGCTGGAGTCACGTGACTAGCCAGCTGTTTTTGTTGACGTTTAACTACACATCAAACGTCAAATCATATTTCGAAATTGCGCATGCGCACCGAGAATAATCGTAGAACCGAATCGGGATAGTGTGAGCAGCCTAGATTAATCGAAAACCGAACCGAACCGGTGAATCGTAACCGAGAACGGCTAGTCTGAATTGGCTTTTAGATCGGTTCATTAATGAATTTATTTTTCATAATTGATTCATTTTGTGTTCAGACGTTTCATTTTTAATGAAATATGCTGAATGAAAGAGAGAAATGAATAAATAATGAACCGTCTGATATCATCTTTAGTTACCGTTCAGCGGAACACCTGTATACACGAGCATAATACCAGCTAGTCAACTTGTTCAGCGAAAACTAGAAGCGTTCTGTGTGAACATCAAGCAGAGAGACGGTGGCAGAGAAGCCGAGCCAGCGTGCTCTTTTTTGTACAGTTCCCACAGAGAGTCGAGTAACAAACAGAAGACTGTAGTATACGCCGTATACTCCGGGCTGGTTGGGGATGGGTTAGTTTGGTTGGCGGTCGGAGTAAGGAACGTCGCGCCGTTCCCCACAGCGGGTGGAGAACATCCCACTGGAACGAGAGGAGGGAGAAAACAAGAAGACGAGTTTCTCTCTTTATACGTATGCAATGTCGGACATGGATGTTTGCGTCCTTGTTCGATAATCTTTTTTCTTTTATACGCCAAACGGAAACTCGAAACGTTTTCTGTCTTTACGTACAAAATGGTCTTCGAGTCAAAGGAGACGTTCTTCTTTGGATTAGCTACACCAGTTCCACGGAAAGACTAGAACAATACGCTCTACAGTATAAGTATTATATACCTATTATAATTCAACTGAAGACTTAAGCTTATTCCAAATCTACAGTCTGAACGCTTATTTACGTATTCAGTAGGAGGCACTATTGCCTCCAAACAAGCACGATTTTGTAATACAAAACGGGCACTACTGCTTCCAAACTAACATTAACTTACAAAAGCGCATTCAGTAGATTGCTTTATACTACTTCCGAACTGGCTCGGTTTTGTAATAGAAAAGCGTGTTGATTTAACATCAGATGTCCTCGAATCGTGCATGGAAAACCGTCTACTGAATACGCTTTTATGTAGGTTAAAGCTGCATTACAAAACTGTGTTTGTTTGGAAGCAGTAGTGCCTTCTACTGAATACGCAAACGGAAAAACTCAGTCTGAGCTGTGCTATTTGCAGCGGTGATGTATTCATCTGAAAATTTCCAGAGACGTAAATAACATCAGTATCGTTAAGTTAAAACAGAAAATTTTCTTCGAAATTACACATCAGAATTTATTTTACCATTTTACTGTGGAAGTCCTATATAATATTTGTATATCGAATTTGACTGAAAATCATTTCAATTTTTGAATAAAAATTTTAATTGTATGGTAGCCTTACCTTGACGCGAGAGAAGCAGGATAAAAAGAATTTTGGAACCCTATATACGTGTACCAAATTTCATTGGGGTTTAAGTTACGATCAATCAGACAAACGTACAGATAGACAAAAAAATCAGAAAGTGATCCATTATGACAATTTAGCTAAGAAAGATTAAAACCAGTAACTTAATGGAAAATCTCTGTTTTTTGTTAATAATGATCATTATATTTGTGGAATACGTTCCAAACAAGAGTTTGGATATTTTACCCTTAGTTCATACATATAATTCTTCCACTAGCACAATCGTGTGGACTAAGTTGAAATGTAAAACTAGAGGGAAAGTGATAAAGTAATGGTGTGAGAGGCGTATGTTATGACATGAGCTCGAAATATGCCACTCACATTCAGAAGCGTAGCGTGCCTTGGCGGGGCCCCGTATAAAAATTAGTTTGGGGGCCCTTCCCCCGTTGAAGTAAATAACTTAAACGGGGAAATCTCGCAGCCCGCAATAACCGATATAGGGTGTTGCCAACTTTTGAACGCACGCTTTACGCGGGAAAAAAAGAAATTGCTTTTTTTGACTTTTGTCATTTCTGAAATAAAAAAAAATGGGAAGTTTTTATTAATTTTTGCTGACGCACGTTGGGGGCCCCCGTGGCCCGGGGGCCCCGTATAATTGATACGGCATATACGGCGGTAGCTACGCCCCTGCTCACATTCCTACTTCCTTTTCCGTTATTAACATTTTTAATAGCAAAGTGCAAGTGGACGAATTCTAGAGAAAATATAATTCGGCATGACCTTACTTCTTCCCAACTGGCACTTCAAAAAAACTTTAGAAATTCTGAAAACATTGGAAACGAAGATTTAATCGACCTTAATTTCTTTACAGCCGGTATATTCGCCTAGATAAAATTACATCGTTGCTTTTTAACTAATAGGAGACTGCAACGATCAGTCAAGCACTAAGCAAAAGAGGTAATCTATCAATCTGTTATCACTATCTCGTACATATAACTGCGGCTCGATTGTTTTCTTGTCCAAATAGATTTTCCACTGGTCTAATTTCGTTGTAATTAAAACAGTTCTGCATGCCATATGGATTGAGACATCGTTCTGTCACATTATCTACGAGAAAAATTGACCAATGTGTATTTCAAATTAAGAAAAATATAGTTGGAAAAATAATCATTTCCCATTGAGGGGAAATACCGTTTCGCAAATTCTACGATACATAACAAATTATATGTCAACATTTTTAGTATTTTCTTTGGAGTTAGATATTAGGACGTTCTAATTTATTTTATCCCATGAATATTGGCGATCGGCAGTGCTGTTGCTTTCCATTGCAGAGAAAAATGTATAACTTGTTCCACACACCCACTCGTTCTGGCAGGCCAACTAAATCTTATATATTGCAAATGGAATAGTTGCTGCGGCAGCTTTTGGTTTGCCTTTGTTTCACTGTATGCAGTGGATATTTGTTGGAAAGCTTCGCTGGAGCCATTTGCGAGTTGAGAGCTGATGTGAGAGAGCGGTGTTCTATTGAATCCTCCCTGGCGCTCGGCTGGTGTTCCTCCGCACAACACACACACACACACACACACACGGACACACATATAACGACCCCAACGGCTCCAACGTTGGCAGCAACCGTAGCTCTGCCTACATCACATAGTCGAGGAAGCACTCTGTAATAATGTGTGTGTGTGTACATCTACTTACTGATGTATACGTTTGTGAGATACGGGAGACCCAAAACAAACTTGCTCTTATAGTTTATATCCAGTAAGGTAATGTATCTTAAAATTTAAAATAGAATGGGGTGGTCTCTTGGCCCAAATGCACCACATCCTGAAAGGATTTTTGTGACTCCCCTTTTACTGGATCTAGTCATCAAATAATCTGGATCTTCTTATGAGCTCCAGAAGATTTTCTACTAGATTGTCCTGTGGAACTATTCCATCTTCATCGATGAAACCAAAGATGGTTGTTCTCCTGTAAGTTAGCGCCTCACATTCGAACACGATATGGGTGGCTGTTTCATCCTCCATTTCGCAAAGTCTACATAGTGTTGATTCCTGATGTATCCCCATCACATGTAGATGTTTTCTCAAGAAAGCATGACCGGTTAAAAGCCCAATCACCTTTCTGAGGATCGGTCTGCTAAGTCTAATTAAGTCCTCAGTTAACTTTGATGAAGAACCTGCAAGCATTTTCTTCCCATGTTTGTTACTAATGTATCTTACTCCATAGCGAGGAGATTTATCTAATAGGTGCTTAAATATTTTTGACGTGTATACATATCTACTAATACCTCCGTCTATTTCTGCTAGAGTGACTTACTAAAATTTCATGGAAGTAACGCAATGTTCTAGTGACATTTCGAAGATTTTATAAATGGGTTCATAAAAAAGTGATCAGGTGCACAAACATTAAAAAAAAAGAATAATATTAACGTTCAATGCATTTACTAATGCTAGATTTAGTTGGGTCACCAATTATTCATTGTTTTAATAGTAAGTCAATTGAAAATTCCATTGATACGTTTACCAGTTCTCGATTTAGAACCTAGGTTAGGATGTCCACATTCTGGAAAATCAAAGCAAGTCAGGAAAACTTGAAGTAGTCATGGAAAGTCAAGGATTACCATAACATTTTTCAATTTTTTCGCCATTTCCCAGATTAGTTCTGAGTGCAAGATCCATGTCCTCACGTAGGTGTCTCAAACGGCCGGGCTCGATATTTTTCTAAAAATATTATTCAAAAACTTAATTTGAACATATAATGATATAAGAGTGAGATCTAAGTCAGATAATGCGGACGGTTGTTATTAATTTGTGTGTGAGAAATAGTAATAGGCAAGATTAACAATAAATGTTTTGTAAAGTTAAAAGAACAGAATTTTGACCAGGCTGGAATCAGGAAAACCTGTGAATACTCCATGTGAATTGAGGATTTAAAACAGAGGACCCACTTAACCCGGCGTAAATGAACCCCATTTCAATCACATCGTCAATGAACCAGGGTGAATTTTACCGGGTTATCGATTTCAATATATGTTGTTTGAAATAATTTTTTCTTATCTAAATGAATTACTTAATAGGATATTGTTATAATAGACGTAATAATAAAAAACATTTTTAATATTATAACTACTTATTTATGAAGAAACTTTAAATTTGACTGATGCACTCCTCTTCGTCAACATACGACCTCGATGGACAGCTTTCGTCCGAAGAACATTCTTCCAAATGGCATATTATCATTTCGTATTCCACCACGAACAAAAAATAAGAATAATCAAGTCTTATTTATTACGTACAATCCAAAAAATAAGAGAAAATATAAAACTGCCGTTAAAAATGTTTATCATGCGAACTATGAACCCGGTTAAAATATACCCAAGTGCACTTTGAACTCTCCTATCACCAGCGACGTCACACGCAACACTGATTCGCATTCAACAATCGACGCATTATTTCCAAGATGGCAGCTATCGAGGCGCAGGAGGTAGGATACCGTCAATTGTGACAAGTGTGTGCGTTTTTATACACTAGTGGGTGCTAAAAACCCTGGTTCATTCACGCCGAGTTAAACACCATATAAACAACGTCTTTTGCTATTTCACCAATCAACATATTATATGGAACGTCTCTCGACGGTTCTGTTGGAGAAAATCCAATGTTTTAGATCTGCCTGTATATTTTGTGGCGTTGATACGTATGGAAGCGTAGGTGCGGGGCGCGGACTACACTACAGATTGTTAGAGCTTCGCCCCAAGCAAAACGGTAGTTGGGTGGATGTATAGCAATGTACATAGTAACGTACCTTGCAAATACACACATAGAGGTGTGAGTGTATTGGTACGTATCATAGGTACTACCTTACATCAGGTATACGTATAGTCTCTCCTCTCTTCACTATTATATAACGTGTCTTTTCAACAGTCTTACTCAAGTAACTGAAGTCTAGTCTTATTAGTGTATTTGCCATATGGCAACATACACTATTGGCGTCGGTCGGATGGCGGGACCTAGGGGTCGGACGTCGGACCAAAATTTCTCGACGTTTCATAACCTCCTAAACACTTTGGCACCATTTTTGAAAATGTTTATATATATATATATGTGTATATATATATATATGTATATATATATATGTGTACGGGCAATAACTTTCGAAAGACTTAATTGATTTTAACGAAATTTGGTCCACGTATTGAAATCCATCATCGCCAGAAGCCTATTTAAAATGGGCGTAATCGGGCCATTTTAAGGGTAGTTTTTAGGGGTTGAAAAATGTTTTTGGGCCCCAGAATACCGAAAAAATCGTTTCAAAATTGACATTTAACCCGTTAGTAGCAATTAAAAAGTGTCCCTAAAATTTTAATAAAATCGGCCCAACAGGACCGGACTTACAAATTTTTTGAAAACACTAATTTGTAGAAAGTGACTTATTTATTCAAGGGTGTATTTAATTCGGTGTAGACGTTAGATTGATAATAATATTGCAGTTAAGAAAAAAAATGTTATTTTAAGGGGTGCATTAAGGAGTCAAATTTTTTATTTTGCTTAAAAACCAACTTAAGTTTGCATAATAAAGCCACACTGCCTGTATAAGCAAATACACTATATTGTCGGCAGGGTTTTGGCACTGCGACCCGGGTTTTTTACTGTTACTATTGGTTTCCATAACAATTAAAGAATTGCGATGTATTGACTGCAGTAACCTGAAAAAAATGTGCAGTCAATTAACGTTCACTGAAAAAATACGTTGCTTGTAATAATTCATTTCATTGAAGTTTCAAAAGTTGGCTGAAGAAACATGTTCTATAATTACCCATGAATCTCTTGAAGAGATATGATCATATGGAACATGTTAAGCTTCAGCAGGAGATGATTAAAATCGAGCGTCGAGAAAAAAGTGTAATTTGGAGTTATTACTTTACTTATAGTTTCAGTGGGTACGTAAAACGACATGCGTTCAGAATAAAGTTAAAAATACGTATTTGTAACGTAACCCTCATTCGTCATCGTCAATTTTCTGCCCTAATAACACAGTGTACCATATAAGGCAAAAACTTGTCTGTTAATGGCTGCATTAAAATTCAATTCTTATAATCATCGTTTATACCTACATTTGTAAAAAACTGCATTTTAAAACACTTTAAAACGTAAAAAATCTAGAATCATAAAATATGAAAGAAATCGATAAATGAAAAAGTTTGATTAGAAAAATTGTACCCGTCACTAAATTATTTTCGTCCTTTTTAGTACACTGCAATAAAAGCTCTTCTTTAGAAAAGTTTTTTTTTCTAATATTTCTTAATTAATTTTTAAAACTAAATAGAATTGATTTACCACGCTAATGTGTTCTCTTAGACTTCATTATACCCACGTTTTTTCGCTTCTATTTCTGAATCGTTTGTATCAAATTTAAAAATTGGTCGATACTGTAAAAGGCACTCTTTAATAAAAAAATTTGAATTGCGTCAGATTGTCTTCTTACAAATTTCTATAAAACATTACTTACATTTATTGTATAGAAATGTACTGTTTTCAAACTATAAACAGACATATTCTGGAAACAGATTTCTTGTTTAAGTGTTATACGAAATTCTGAAAAAAAAAACATTAAAAAATCACAATTAAAACAAAATATGCACACAGATTTCGTTGCTATTTTATGTATTAGTAATGATGATAGCTTTTCTGTCGAAAAAAATAAATAGAGATATATTTTATGGTATGTAAGTATTCAGTGTCTAAAATCATCCTGTATATGTATTATATGTAGACAGTCAGATGGCATGGCATGTATGGACAGAATGGGGCCGCAGGAACTTTAGAGGGTATATCTGCACAGGATACCCATAGCAACCCAACCCAACCCGTTTCTCATCGTCGGCAATCCTATCGTGCCAACGTCTCCCAATCGTATAGTACCTACCTATACTTCTCTACTGCACGATATATACAGTCTGTTTCCTAAAAAGGCCACAAGCTATAGGTCCGTTATAATTTCAGTACAATTTAAAAATATAAAAGAAATCATACTAGAAATACGTTTTACAAAAAGATCCCGATCTTATTTTTTTTTCAACGTCAACTTTAATGTTAAACATTAACTTTTTTTAAAATGCCCGCATATAGAGAATTTTTTTCGGAATACAACGTTGATTTTGGTGCAATTATTAATAAACTGTATATAACACACACACATACACAAAAAAGATTGAAATTCGTGACATGCTACCATTTTTGAATTTTTACATTTTAATGTTTCTTGATATTGTTTTACTGCGCTTGTTTTACGCAAAAATGGTCCTATATAGTTTAATTATTGATCTATTTGCGGTTTTCAACAAAAATAAGTAGTGCAATGCACACATTATTTACAAATCAGTTTTTAGGCGGCATCTTTTATTTGAACTTTTCAGCATAAGATTGGCCATATCTTCACGTTCTAAAGTTTGTCTGTATTAAATAAACACACCGAGCGGTGTAGCGTAGTGGTGAGAGCACTAGACTCGCATTCGGAAGGTACCGGGTTTGAATCCCGGCGGGGGCAAATGTGGTTGGGACTTTTCCCTAGTGCCTCTCGCCGAGAAACGGCAATTTCTGTACCGGCCATCTTGTTGACGTTTTTCATGGTTTCCCTCAATTAATTCCAGATAAATATCGAGATGGTTCCTTATTCGAGACCATGAGCGACTATCTATCAAAGTCCTAGTTCAAAAATTGCCTACCTTATCCTAATTTCCTATAATTCCTTCATTTGCCCATTGCTATTAATTAGGTTGAAGTTATAAGAACGTAGAAAATAACGGGGAGTGGTAGATGTTATGACGTAAAGTCGAGAAACGAACGTTAAACGCACTATTATTATTATTATTATTTAATAAACACACTGTATACTATACATGTACGTATGCGCTACATCCATTTACACAGTTCCTCGCTATCTGAACCACTTTCAGCCAGTTGCAGTACTGCGATCTCTAGATGTGTAGGGACTGCGGCTTGTGTTCATCAAATTTATGTATGTATGCTGCGTTCTTAACTTGTCACAATTAAATAAATGGAAATATGTCCAAAACTGTTACAGACCGCTAAAAGGATATGCTACGGACTCTTTAATAAGAGTTTGAACTGTGATCGGTTCTGCCATTAATCTTTAAGATGGCAACCTGTCATATTGGTTCGCTCTCCATCCAAGAGTGCAATAGGAAAACAAAAAATATGCATATCAGTTTTTTTCGCGGTCGTATAGGCAGGTCTAGAGTCTAGACCCTGTGGGCTAACCCTTATTGAAACCCTTATTATAAGTTTTAGTTCATGATCAAAAAGACATGCGATAAAAAGAAACGAATCACTTTTAAATTTGTTGATGCATTTTCTTTGGCTTACGCCTTTTCTATGATCTTTAATCTATTCAATATTTTTTTTTGTTTTACTTTGCCTTCCTGATTGCAACGCTGCTATTATAAACTAAAATTATGACGGCTGTAATCTAAAGAATCGTTGTTGGTTCGAATTATAAAACTAGTGATATTTTAACCCTTTACACCCGAGAGAAAAATGTGGTTACGTGGTTTTCTTTGTTTTGGGCACTTGTTTCATGTTAATAAAGTATATTTTGGTGCACTCTCAGATAGACTCACGATCGATCGACGTTGGTTGCGTTCACAAAAATAGTTTCGGGATCAGTGTAGAATTTTTCAAAGTCAAAACTCACGATTGTATAAATCTCGGGTGTAAAGGGTTAAAAATCGACTGTTTTGATTATCTTTTGTTTTGTTACAGTCAATTGTTGAATACAATGACTAATAATTATGTATTGTTAACTTTCAGAATGCTACACCTGTTGGCGGAGAACCGGTTTACAGAAAAGTAGCAGTCGTCGAAAACTTCTTCGACATTATCTACAGCGTCCATGTGGAATTAGAAGGGCGTCCTGGAAAGCACGCGGGACAGAAGCGAACCTACAGAACGGTGAGTGATCAACTAAAGATCGTACATGCATATAGATGAAAAATGAGATGTGCTTTTGTTCTAGGGTTTGCAAGCATTAAAAAACAAATCGGTTTTTATAAATTATATCGATATGGTCAACCATTAATTATTGTTTTAGTAAATATCAGTAGATACGAGAAAGTATTTTACTGATTTGAATGCCTGGGACATGACGTACTCTTGGCAGTCATATATTTCTGACCGCCAATAGTCGAAATGGTTAACTTGACCCGCTCGTAATCCGTTATTAAGATAAGATAAGATAAGATAATTTATTGTACATTAAAAACAATTGTTTGTACATGGTCAGACTTAAAAAAACAAAGCATATTAAAATTAATCATTTGTCTTATTAAGTTTAAACTATTAATTTTTTTTTACATTTTAATCCGTCATAGTCGGAGAGCTCATGACATCCGTTTCATGAAGTGTTTGATTCAGATAGAAATTTTATACAATATTATATATCGGTAAGATGTATAGGTAAATGAGTGTTTTCCTGTCTTACCTGGGTACACCAGGTACTATGCATATAGGAAAGGTTTTAAAAAATATGTGCCAAAAAAGTGTATGATTCTAAAGCCAACAAGTACTATTCGAAAGTTAACTTGGGTTTAGATAAATGAATAAATGAGGCAGACACTTTTGGAGGGGTTAACATTAATCCAAAATACCCCAAAGTTGAATTTTCAAAAATGAAAAAATAAGTGATTGATTCACGCTGACATTTTTATAGTAACTTCGTTAGATATATTTAAAAATATTTTAGAAAAGCCAGACACTTTTTTCGGGACTTAGACTATTTTTGGGAACTTATTTATGGGTACTTATGCACGATTTAAAACACCTTATTGTGTAAAACACCCTATTGTGTAAAATTTCAACCTGAATCAAACACTTCATGAAGTGGGTGTCATCAGCTCTTGGACTATCATATCTTCTAAACTAACCGAGATACGAACCTGTACTTTGGAGAAATCGATTGAACGTTCTTTTTTTATCAGACACGTTAATATTAGGCATATCTGAGATATTTTTTATATTTTTGCAATTATCGCAAATCTTTCCATGTTTTGAATAAATAAAATTAAACGACCATGAACAGACAAATGAAAAAGTTTCATAGTGACCGACGTTGCGGTCAGAATTTTCGACTTGTTTAGGTTCTTAGGAAAAATATACACTAAATATGTATTATAACATATGTGAATTGAATTTAAAAGTTTAATTTTATTTATTCTAAATAAGTACAGACGTTAACGAAGTACTTTTTATTACACTAAGCGGTTTCTGGCCCGTTTGATATTAACCAAACTTATAGAAAAAGTCTAGCTGCGTCGATTCGGGTCATTTATATCATCCTGCATTTCTTTTAGTTTCAGAGATATACTTTTTTTTAGAAAAACTCAAAAACCCCATCACTTCTAAAGGAAGAAAGATACGTAGATGAGAGTAGTCGGAATAGATTCAACGCGACTTTTTCTATAAGAATAATTTTAGTTGTAAGTGATATGTTAACAATATCTAACAGAGTTTGGTTGTTTTTTTTTTTAAATGCACAATATTTAAAAAAAAATCGGTCTATTTCGTTTGACATTGAGTATACTTATAGAAAAAATGACGCTAAATCGATTCCGACTATCTGCAACCTTGTATCTCTTCTAGTTTCCTAAATATACCCGTTTTAAATTAGTATTGGAAATTTTCGATTTCTTGGTCAGTTACCGATTATGAAAAATAACAACCGGTAACCGTTTAACCGGCTATTATATGTTCATAACTGCGGTTTTCACATCAAATTTAAATCGGGTAAACCGAGAATATTTTATTACACGAATGCAACGAGCCCCGTAAAATAAGGCGTAAATGCGACAGTGGGTGAACGACGCTGTAGCCCTCCGCGTGACCCAGCCCTAGCACTTATGTCCTAGTGTGTGCGCGCCATCAGTTGTATAGCCGCGGTACAACATATATAACAATATAACGACTCTAGTCCAGACGTCGTCACCTACTTGATATTCGGTCGACGTGCAAAATCCACCTGTTGATTGTCAATATTTCAAACCCGCGAAAGTGTGCTAACAACTGCTGTCAAGTCAAACACTTGCTGCTATCTCTCTTTCTCTTTTGTCTTGATCCTTGTATCTTCTGCGTACTTCGCTATGCTATAATATTGTATAATACACTAAATACTACATAGTACTGTCTACATATTTTGTACGTAAAGTATATTACCTACGACAATCGTTTCGTGAGCATTAGGCAAGGTGGATGTACCTTTATTTGATTTTTATACTTTTAATATAGGTATCTTCAGATTCAAATTGGGATATCCGATCCACTTTTTAATATATATACAGGATGAGTCATTTTGATCTATTCTTGAGACGGGGCAACAATTTCGGAATAAAAGTTTCAGACAAAAGTTGTTCAGTTTGAAGGTGGACATTGTTTGTACGGGAGTGAGGGTGACTAAAATTTTTAAACACGGGGGGGTGGAGGGTTTTTTTATGTTTAATCGATGACCCTTCCCAAACCAAACAACTTTTACCTCTTGTAATTTTCTGCGCAAGGTCGTTGTTAAGGCATAAAAAATTAATGGAGTTTCTGGAAACCAATTTTTGACATGCATTTTAGGGATTGAGGAAGGCATCGAATGTTTCAGACAAATGTTGCGTATTTTTATCGAAAAATCATAATTTGTGATAAAAAATAGGCATTCCCATTAAAAATGTCAAAGTTACCCTCATCCCTGCGCAGGGGTTGGAGGTGGGGTGTAGTTTTTATCTCCAAACGATGTCCCCCTTCAAACTGAACAACTTTTGTCTAAATCTTTTTTCCGGAAATTGTTGCTCTGTCTCAAGAATATCCCATATAGATTAAAATGGATCAGCCCGTATATGATATACAGTATACAAACAGAAAAAATCGGTAACTCAAATCGCAGTTGTGGCGGGAATATTTAATCCTGATGTTATCTTACGGAAGTTTACGATGAATACTGCGAAAAATATTCCTCTATAAATGACGTGTAAAGTTGCCATGAAGCTCATCAGCTATTTTCAATTAAATAAATCGTTTTTTTTGTGTTCAAACTTATGTATTCAAGAACTATTAGTCTAGTTGATAATAAGCTGTTTAAAACGGGAGAAGTGAACGTTGTGCCTTCTCCCCCTGTTTCTTCAAGTTTTATTTTATTCCCTGTGTAATTTCTGATTTACATTTTAAACGTATTTCTATTCTAAGAAAATTTAAAGGTTGTTAATCAGCCATTGAAGGATTTTTCTTCTCCTGCAGATAACCGAAACGTACGCTTTCCTGCCGAGGGAAGCTGTCACCAGATTCCTACTGGGCTGTACGGACTGTCAAAGGCGACCAAGATCCTTGTCGCCTGCGTCTAAATTGCAAACTAGTCCAGCCGACGGGCTGCCCTCTTCCGACGTTCGCGAACGGGTAAACGTAACAAAGGATATAATCACGGGCGGTGAAGTTGAAGATGGTTCCGATGTCGTTCAAAATGCCGGCTGTTATCTGGCAGACAAAGCTAACACGTCGACGTTCGACGATAAGAGAATCAACTTCGGAAGTGTCGCCAGTTTTGTTAACGATGGAGACGGCACGGCACAGGTTAACGCCGTCGTATCTTCGACGGTTATGCAGTGCGCCGACACGGAGCTGGATAATGGTGATAGCAGCTCGGATAAAAGCAAGAAATTAGCGGCGGTGGATCTAACTTCAAAAGATACAACTAAAAGTAATTCGACCGCTAAAACATCTGCCGAACAAATTACCCAAAATAGCGGATATTTCAATAATAATGCCAAATATATATTCCCGTATTTTCCTTTATGCAATTTCAGTGCTAATAATGACTACCAGAAAACTTTCGAAAAATCATTACTTCAAAATCAAAACAATTTCAAGGTCATATCTGATCAAGTGACGTTTGATAAAGATGTCAAATTTAAAAATACCAATCCAGTCGAACCAAAAAAGAAATCGTCGAATCCTTTAGACGTTTGTAATCTGACATCAAAGGATCCGCCTAAAAAGTCAAATTTGAAAAAATTCTTACCGATGATGAATGGCAACTTTGGACAGTCTGTTAAACAAGAAACCGTGTTTACAGATTTTACAAAGCCGTGGTCACCCATTTCCAGAATTTATCCAAACGATTCGGTCAATAAAAACGGTCAATTGTCAGAGATGTCAAAAGGCGTGTCTATTTTCGCAAGCATGGCGGCAAGTAAGAAGGTCTCCGACATTAAACAAGACCCTGAAAACAGTCAAGATAATAATACGCCGTGCAAATTTGAACCGGTCGACTTCAATCAATCACCTTCAAGTAGCAGGTCCAGTGACTTCCGGATGTTGGGAGGCGAAATTGATTACAGTCTTCCGATCACAACAACATATCTGAAACACATGCGAAGTCTGGGTTACAGCGACGAAGAGGCATTGAAGTTGGAACGTTCGGTAAGTACCTCTTTAAATAACTTATAGCGCTTAGTCTTAGTGCCGTTGCAAATGTATATTTACACTCTCTAGGCGTATATATGGTGTTTTATTGATGAACAATTTGATTAGTATCTAACCTGAGTTAGACGGTAGATAGTTTAGTTTTAAAGAAAACTCTCCGTTAGAGCTAGACCGCTGCTTTGACTTCGGTCAAAAATAAAACCTTCGACAAAAAAGTTCGGCTTCGGCTAAAATTGGTCGAAAGATTGAATGTTGAATTTAGTAAATAATTGAGTTGACACTATTTTTTTTAAAATACACGCGCGAAGTTTCTGCGAACAAAGAATGTTTAACGAAAACAAGAAACGAAAAACTACTTCACTAATTCAACGCAATCGACGTGTTTTTTCTCGATTTTTCATTACTACACGGCTATGCGAACGACGCGACCAGCGGTATCAATTCATAAATCAAATCCAAAATGGTTAGCGTTTTTTTTTCAATGGTTCTAAATTTTAACGATCGGTTGTATGGGTCAAATTTATTGAATTGAAAATGTGCGTTGTAGTCAGTAGACAGGCAGTGCAGTCGCTTTCAGTTGCATCGAAAAATAGACAAATCAGCGTTCCACTAATAGTAAACACGGGAAAATGTCTAATTAATCTATATAATGAACGCTAAAGCTACTTAGACGAGAACAGTATGTTTTCGATGGCATCGCAATTATGAAGAATTCACCGATAGCGTGTACTTTGCAGTGATATTTTTTGAGAACATCGCTGCCAACTTTGATCATGTGTTTTTTTTACACACATATACCGGGTGTACGATCAAGACACGGAACATAGGGAAATATAGTTGAAATGTGAATACTCCCAGTCTATACTAGTATTAAAGTTCTTCGTATGTAGGTATGTTTGGATGGATTTAAATTAAAAAACTAGTTGGTGAATTTTGTTGAAACTTTCTTTGAAATGTTTCGTATAATTCCAGAAATACTATAGGTGGATACGCTATGTGTATTATTTAACTATTTAAATTAATTTTTGCGTTAATAAACTAATTAGTATTAGTATTGCTTTATTGGTGAAGATCATGCAAAGTATGTTACATAAGTCAAAATAAAATGACATTAAATTTACGAAAAGCTTAAAAATTCCTCAATGCTGTAGAACGCATTTTCGCATAAGAGTTTCTTTATGGAGTTTTTAAAAGTTTTTGTTTGCAAACATTTAAAATGATCTGCAATTTTATTATACAGTCTGGATGCAAAAAAGTTTATAGAGAATTCAGATTTTTTAAGTCTTAGGAAATCAATTACGAAGTAGTGCCTGTTCCTTGTTTTATAATTATGAAAATCTGAGTGGACATCACTATTAGTCTTAGCATATAATAAACATTCGTAAACATATTTACAGGGGAGTCATAATGTTGCATTCAATGAACTTGCCTCTTAGATCTGCTTTGTAACTTATGCCTGACATATATGGAGTTCTCAATTCCCATTACTTGCCCCACCACTTATGCCCGCAGTTAGATCAGGGCTTAAAGTTTAAAATATAATGGGATGGTCTCTTGACCCTAATGCACCACATCCTGAAAGAAATTTTGTGCTTCCTCAAGTAGCATTGATTTGGAATGGTGCGCCTTTAAATATATAAAATTGTTTCATCCTGTATAGTTACGTACAGTGTGTAATGGAGAGTTACAAAGCACAGAGATGGGAGACTGGGAGATCTGCACATTGTAACAAATAGTAGCCGGCGCTTCAATGTACGCTCACAATAGGTACAGTAAGACGGGAGATGCTGCCAGACTACTGTATTCCTTGTCTCACAGACTCTCTCTGGCTATGTTATGTGAGTATGTTTTGTGCGAATGCCAGATAAACCAGCGATACCTCAAAAGCGTCGACATGATGTGTTATTTAAGCTAACGTTGGCGATTCTCGTCGACGGCCGAATTGTGCAAACAGCGATTCTAGTCAGAACTAGTGATTACAATGCTGAATCTAGCATACCAGCAATCCAGTTATATTCAGCACATTTTTGGCCTTACTGGATCCAGCATCTGGCGCTGGATCCAGCGGTGCAGATCCGCAATCAACTAAAAACGAATAATTAACTGGGTCTGAGAGGGATTATGATAAGATATTGAACAAAGAAAAGGCACTTTATGAAAGTGAGGGCGTAAGAGGTGAAAATCTAACTTTAATCTATGATTATTTGATGACTCTCAAACTAATTAGCGTAGAGGCAGAGAGAGTCTTTTCCGCAGCCGGGTATATTTGCAGTTTAAGAAGTAGGCTGGGAGATAACACCATCAATAATATTTCTTTTTTGAGATCTTACTTTCAGAAAAGTAAAAAAAAAACTGTTACATAATTGGTTGGCTTCATTCTTTAATAGACAAGTGAAGTCTTAAATTATGTATTATGAGTTATGAAGTTTTATTTCCGATAAGAGTTAACTAAAAATTTTATAAACGGACTACGCAATTTTATTTCGAAAATTATTGAGACTGAGAAACTGAGACTACATAGTAAAATAGGTAAATAAATAACTATTTCAGATATCTACAATATCAATTTAAGTGATTTATGATTGTATTGTGATAATTAATAATAAAACTCCCAATACTCGTGACTATTACTAACTATTAGAGTAATTTACTAGCGCCAAAAATTATTTATAACCACAAACGAATATTTGATGTAAATAGATAAATTGTTAGAACAAATTCTAGAGTTAATAAAATTAATAGTTTCATTTATTTGATAAATCGATTAATGCTAAATTCGCGCTGAATCCAGCTAGATTTGCTTTGATACAGCATAAATCCAACTGGATTGAAAATCCCGCTGGATTGTAATCCCTAGAAATGCACCTTGAATGAGAATTTGAGAAGCGCTGACGATGCGCAGCATACTGCAGTTACATTGGCAAGCGTACGAGCAAAGTGCTGCAGTAAGTTGCCGGCGTAACTCGTCCGTTGGACGACAACAGCACCAGAACGATCTCTCCTCTCTCGCACCGTAACATACGAGAGACCACACAACAAAAAACCTTCACAATCCCTTACAGACTTTTCAGATAACGATGTTTCTAATCCCGTATTTTAAAAGTTTAATGCAACATTTTTGTACCGACCATTCCCACTAACCGCTGTCTTAGACCTTAGAACAATTGGATGCTTTGGTACGAGTTGGTGTCTTGAGGAAGTGAAAGAATCTGAAATCTAGACGATACTTGTTTCTGATAATGGAACAAAGTATATGCAAATAGGTTTTAAAAAAAAACGTTTATAATACAGGTGAAGCTAATAAAAGCGTGTTAAAAATAGAGACTACTTTGAAACTCGATCACATGCATGATACAAGGAAGAAATATGACTTAAACTACATCCAAACATCAATATTAGGGATGTCAGAAGTGCCAAAAAGTATCGATATATATCGTATCGACATTTTTTTCAAGTAATAATATCGGTACTGATATATTTTTTAAAAAATATCGATATATTGGTACAATTTGAAAGAGAACATTGGCACTCGAAGAAATTTGGTATACATATTGGCTCTCTTAATATAATCTCAAATAGCAATTAACGGACATTATTTCTAATAAATCAAGTAATAAATAATTATCTGAAATCAAAAACAACTATAAGAATTTTTTTTGTTTATTAATCAAGCGTCTATTACATTGAGGAGCAGATAATTTTAGAGATTAATCGAACAATTAATAAAGCCAGGAATGGCGAACCTATGGCACGCGTGTCAGAGGTGACATTCGACAGAAAATTGTTGGTGCAGCATGAATTGAGGTGTAAATCGATATAATTAAAAATATTCTAGATGTTGTAGAAATGAAATGAAATATTGCATGAATAGCTATTTTGACAGTTTATTATTCCGAAAATATCAAAAAATCTGGTGAAAAAGAAATGTGTTTTACATGTGCTTTATTAAATGTTGTTATTTTTGGAACGCACTTAAAAGTATGTTCCAAAAACATATGGAGTGGAGTTTTCGATATTTTCGGAATAATTAAACGGCCATAGTCAGTCGCAAGTGTTGCTACTAGAAAAAAATATCGGTTTTCGATACTCGGAATTTTATATCGATATATCGAAATGTTAAATATCGTCCAAAAATGTCGATATATCAAATAAAAAATCTCGATATATCGATATTTTTCCGACATCCCTAATCAATATGCGCCATTCACAACAATAATCATAACTTAGTAGTTAAAACCTATAATACTTTACGTAAAAACTTTACAGATTTACCCGAGAATAAATTAAAAAATAAGCTTCAACAAATACTTGTAGATCTTGCACCTTATTAAATGGATACAACCATTTTATGTAATTAAATAAAACGAAACCACTTGCGATTACTGTTCAAAATATTTTTTTTATTCACAAAACGTTTCGACCAAAATTTGGTCGAAATGTTTTGTGAATAAAAAAAATATTTTGAACAGTAATCGCAAGTGGTTTCGTTTTATTTAATATTCTATTACTGTTGGTACAGTCAATATTATTAATTATTTGACATTTTATGTAATATTGTGTAACTATTTTATGTAATACTTTAGCTATATATTTTAGCTAATGAAAATTTACAAAATAACATTTTTTATTATTGTTATTAAATGCGAAGTCAGAATAATGCGAAATTATATATTTGAAAATGAAAAGCTATTCAATTCTAATAAAAGGCAAGCTGTGATAATGAGATAGGTTCAGTCATTAAAATTATCAAGACTTTTATTTTTTTACCACTGATATTTTCAGTTCTTCAGTATGTTATCTTTCCATTAGATTTGGTTGCCAATAAAATATCTAGTTTATTTTCGCTATTAATCAGTTTTATCCAAAATTATCTAAAAATTGATACATCGTGGAGTATTTCAACATAAGGCCCTCGTACAGCAGCGGTGTAGCAGAAGAAAACACACTGAAACCTATATTCCGTCTGTCTGTCGGAGTGTGCCGCCGCCGCCGCGTTAGCGCTCGTTGCCAGATATTTTTTGCACTCAAACGGGATGCGAACTCAGAGCTCGCTCAACTCGCTGGTGTAGTATTTTGTATATATGTGTGTATATTCTATGTAGGTACATTGCTACTTGTTTCTCCCGATAGGCCCCAACGCCCTCAGCGACGTCTTGTAAGTTCAGAGCCGGCTGAGATTTGCCGACTTCAACCGACAGCACATTTCTAGACGCTTATTATCGGTGATCTCTATACTAATTGGATTTTCGATCCTTGTAGGTTGATTACAGTGAGAGTATTCTGAATTCCAGCGCCTCGAAATGGCATAGAAGGCTAAATAACATGTAAATGCGCTGCCTTGTTGAAGAAAAGCTTCTTTAGCGATGTAACCGTTTGAAATTTTCTGTGACGTTAAAGGGGAAATGATTCAACAGCGGGGAAATATAAAGGTAACCTTGAACGCGAGTAATGACGGGAAATTGCATACATATTCAGATTTACACGTGTATTACCTAATGTGGCCAGAATTATTTATTGAATAGTTTTATAATATTGCATAACTGTCAAAGTACTATACAATAAAAAACAGTGCGTTGATAAATATGCATATATAATTTCGAAAGACGTTTTGATTACCCGCATGAACTTATATGGGTGAGGCTCACATGTTTTTTGAAGTTTAACTTCTTTAGCGACGTATCTGTTTGAAAAAAGTAAGAAATCGAGGGGAAGTAGATCTGACAAATAAAGGGGAAGTTAGTTTGTCTCCTAAATTACATGAAACTGACAAAAACAGAAGTTTATTGTGTGTTGCATTTTGATTCGCAAAATAGTAAGACAAGGATGAACATATTATAGAGTTTAAACTTACGAACAATTGACGTACAAAATAATTTCTGTAATTTGACGTCCAAACTTGACACAGATCATGGGGTTTGTATTTAATATATTTCATGTAAATCCAGAAAGAAAATATTAAATATTATATTCTCTATTTTCAGATATGAAAACAATTTTCGGGTTAAACATTTTTTAAATACAAGCTTATTCTGAACCATCACGTAATGTGGGGTTATGTTGTTGATATACTACAGACAATTCATATTAAAAATGTTTTTCTGTAGATTATAGTATGTAAATAAAAGTATGGTATGAATGTGACGATCTGTCCATGTGAGAATTTTCACAAGACATAAACATCAAAGTGCTCTCTTAAAATGTGTAATAATTTCGCCGAAATTATGATCGTCGATCTAAGTAAAAGCAATTATATTATTTTTGATAGACAAAATTGTAATATTTTCAACATTATACAATAATAGGATATCAAAGTTGCTCAGTTCGGAATTTTTAGGAATTTACATATCCTACAGAAAATAAATAAAATTTGTTAAATATGTGTAAATATTATTAATTGGAAATTTCACATCAAAAAAATTAAACTTGGGAATAATATTAAAAACTAAAGAAGTTAAACTTCTCATGTGAGTTCATGAGGGTGAGGCTCATTATATTTTTTTTTTAATAAAAGCTGTATTGAAAATCCAATTTACACTTTTCCCGGTTGTCGGAATAGAACTTGGGAATAGGAGATTTCCTTAGATGATTCAAGGAATCCCAGATTATTATTGTCTTTACTGATAATCGCGTATTTTAAAATAACAGTGATAGAAGATATCTGCTATAAAAATAACAGTTTCGCCCATACAAGAGGTGTGGCGGAGTGATGAGAGAGAGAGAGAGAGAAAACAGTTGCGTGCTTCCGTTTCAACTGAGGGCAAAGCGTTGAATCCGGAGCTGGTTAGACAGTGTTTTAGTATCAAGGAGTTACGACCGCACCTCTCCTGGTATGTGTTCGTGATCCGTGTATGTACCATGTATTATAATATGTACACAACACGAACACTCCACTAACATACAATGTTAACTGCTAACATAATATCTCTATATTCGAATAATATGTAGGCACTACATTGTATTTTACTGACTTCGTACTTATGGATTTATCTTCATCAGTCATATTCAGAATAAAAAAAATCGAAATATAAATGGTCTGATTTTATCCAATAAATAGTGTATTTGCCATAAGGCAACATACACTATTGGCGTCGGTCGGATGGCGGGACCTAGGGGTCGGACCAAAATTTCTCGACGTTTCATAACCTCCTAAACACGTTGGCACCATTTTTAAAAATGTTTATATATATATATGTATATATACATATATATATATATATATTTATATATATATATATGTGCACGCGCGATAACTTGCGAAAGAGTTAATTGATTTCAACAAAATTTGGGCCACGTGTTGAAACCCATCACCGCAAGAAGCCTATTTAAAATGGGCCTAATCGGGCTATTTTAAGGGTAGTTTTTAGGGGTTGAAAACTATTTTTGGGCCCCAAAATACCGAAAAAATTCTCCGAATCGTTTCAAAATTGAAATTTAACCCTCTGGTAGTAATTAAAAAGTGTCCCCAAAATTTTAATAAAATCGGCCCCACAGGACCGGATTTACAAATTTTATGAAAACACTAGTTTGCAGATAGTGACTTATTTATTGAAGGGTGTATTTAATTCGGTGTAGACGTTAGATTGATAATAATATTACAATTAAGAAAAAAATGTTATTTTAGGGGGTGTATTAAGGGGTTAAATTTTTTATTTTGCCCAAAAACAAACTTAATTTCACATAATAAAAGTATAAAACCACACGGTCCTACACAAGCAAATACACTATATTGTCGGCAGGGTTTTGGCACTGCGACCCGGTTTTTTTTTTCAATCTGTAGTCAGTTGTTTTTGAGATCGAATCAGCGTCGTCCATGGAATTTCTTGACATAAGTCATTTTAAAACGCAAATAACCTAATTAGTTAAGTCATCTTCAGGTGTTTCTATAAAATATAACGAAAGTAATTTTGTTGAAAATACAGTACAACCTCGATATACCAAAGCTGAAGGGAATTAGAAAATATGCGTTATACCAAGTAATTTGTTATAATGAAGTTTGTTATATACAGAGGTTAAGTAGATCTAAAATTCGTTTTAACAAGGTAAGAAAGCCCATTTCCTTCTGTAAACTTATCTTTAAACTTTAAAATTGTGGCCAATGTACATACTTGCGGGAATTTCGAACTCTTTAGCGATGTCTAATTTATTCTTTCTCGTCTACACACTTAATGATTTTTCGTTTCTCTGCGACGGTTAAGGAACACATTGATCGTTTCTCAAACTCTGCAACTTTAAATTTACTAACAACAGTGACCAACAGCAGTGTTTACATTACTTTACATCAAACAACAATGATTGTCTTACGATAAATTTAACGTGTTTTGAACCCGTCGAGACATGAATTGTTGTTGTTATTGTGGAATTGTGAGTGATTGATTGGTAGGATACGTTAGGTAAAGGTTATAAAGTTGACAAAAATCGTTAAATAGAGGTAAATTCGTTATAAAGAAGTTTTTGATAAAAAGTGTTTGTAATGTAGAGGTATATTTTGCATTAACTCTTACGGGCAGTTCTAAGGGATTTGGAAAAAAATGTTAATTCGAGGAAATCGTTATATTGAGGTTCGTTATATTAAGGTTACACTGTTTATATTTAAATATGTATTAATTAAAAACACCTGCATATGTAAGGTCAAACCAGAGCTGACTCCAACTTTGGAGCCTTTGCAAGGTTTTTATGCGGGAACTTGTTACAGAGCAGCCAATTTACAGTCTTATCTGTGAAGCACACTCAACTTGTTTGTATTAAGCCATTTAGTTTTGCGACCGTAGATCGTAGTAAAACAACAATCAGTTTCCGAGGGAGGCAAGATGGTTGTGCGTTGTGTTAGTTGTCTGTACGCTGTCAATGAACCTGTCAACTGTCGGTCACAGAAGACAAGAACCTTGGCGCGTATATCGTATGCACGCCGCATCTCTCGACTCAGCCGCATGAGCTGCAGAACCCGTGACCATGTGCAATTCATATACGTATTGCAGAATCTTGTTTGTTTTTTTATATGTAATTACAGTGGACCCCCGGTAATCCGGCCCCTGTCTAATCCGGCACCCCCTATAATCCGACATGGTCTATTATTTATTATTGAATATTTTTTTGACAATCTTCGCTAATGCATGATCAAACAAGTTCATATATATAACATATAGAATCTTATCATTGGATATGTAATTTGTCGGATTACAAGGTACTCTTTTGTAAAAAAATCCGGACTATAGGGGGTCTTAGGCAGTACTCTATAATCCGACAAATTCGATAGTTTGACATTGCCCTGCAAAATGTTTGTCGGATTACCGGGGGTCCACTTTATATTGCATCGTGGTGTAGCATGGTCCCCTTTATTTGTTTATTCTACTTCCCCTCGATTTCTTACATTTTTCAAACAGATACGTCGCTAAAGAAGTTACACTTCAAAAATGTTCGCTAAATAAAAGTATTTTTCGTTATAAATCAACAAACGATTGAACTGATTTCAGGGAAATTTTGTTCACGTATTATGAGGGTTCCGTACTCACACACATCGATCTAATCTAAACATTCCTTGTGAATTAAATCTATACTAATATTATAAAGCTGAAGAATTTGTTTCTTTATTAGTTTGAACGCGCTAGTCTCAGGAACTATTGGTTGGAATTGAAAAATTATTTTTGTGTTGGATAGTCCATTTATCGCGGAAGGCTATAGATAGGCTATATAGTATTACGCTACGATCAGTAGGAGCGGAGCATCAATGAAAAATGTTGCAAAAACGGGAACATTATTCTATAAGAAAGACCACTGCAGCATAATACGTCTTAATCCGGGCGAATCCGAACCGGGTCGCTAGACTACAATACTAATTGCTTGTTCCGGGCAAACTCTAGTCTGTTTAGCTGATGAGGAGTCGATGACGGCCTTAAAAAGAATAAACCTCAAACCTTATTTGGGGGTAGGGCGGGTCAACATTAGAATTCTCTCAGAATTTTGATGAAAAGAAAGATGCAACACTTTGCGAAATCGAGGGTGAAACAGCCACCCACATCGTGTTCGAATGTGAGGCTTTAACCATCTTTGGCTACATTGATGAGGATGGAATAGTTCCACAGTACAATCTAGTAGTCAATCTTCTGGAGCTCTTAAAAGATCCAGATTATTTGCTGACTAGATCCAGCAAAAGGGGAAGCACAAAAATCCTTTCAGGATGTGGTGCATTTGGGCCAAGAGACCACCCCATTCTATCTTAATCTTTTAATCTTAATTGCTTGTTCTGTTTATATAACACCCATAAACATTTTGGGACAGTTGAACTGTTGCATATGAATAATATTTTAACATGACTATGCGCTGCTTCATTAATATTTACAAGAGAAACGTAACTGACTTGCACATAAGGAGGATAGAGTTTCAGAGTGAAGTGATCCGTAATTTCTTAACAGTTTCATCGCTGACAGAGTTAGATTATATAGCATATATATAGTATAATAGCTGAAGAAGAAGTAGACGAAGAAAATATGTAGTGTGGCGATAGTGGAGTGGCGGGACGTGGTGATTCATCGCTTGAAAAAACATTTCAACCGTCACAGTGAAGCTCTACAAAACGTGTGCTCCCTTATTCCTGGCTCTTCTGTACCACCCAATGCTTTCCCATTCTGGCATACGTACGTATTTAGTATACAGGATGTTTTTGTTAAAATACCAAAAAAATTAGTAAGTTCTTCGAACGACTCCTCTGATTTCAGTCTTTTCAAATGAGCAGAGTAACGCGAGTCGAGTTTTCACCATAATACGAAGAAGAAAAAAACTGTCTTATTTTTTATTTTTCAAAATAAAAAATAAGACAGTTTTTTTTCTGCTCCGTATTATGGTGAAAACATTTCGCAACTTTTATCACAATGAATATTTTCATTACTAATGCTAAGCTTGTCTAAGAGCCTGAAGAAGTTTTTGAAAATAAAAAACGAAACGTCGCGACTGGATATTGATAGCATTATTAATTGATTGATCCACAGTCCTCAAAAAAAAATATAATTATAATATATATACTGGTTCCGAAATCACAAGTATCTATTTATCATGTCGGTTTTTTGTTTCTTACTTACCCTCACCATCGAACTTTTACCGGAAAAAAATCAGTTAATTCGCTTTGTCTGTGATCAGCTTGATCCTGAATCATTTTGAATAGTTTTGGTGATTCAAATTATGTCGATTTTAAATCACTCCGTATATGAAACGTCTTCGCTTACTTTTACGTGTAGTAACATTTCTATTAAATGATCCATTTTTATTGCCTTTTAACTGAACCAGCAATACCATTTAATTTGGACCTAGAGAACAGATGCGCTCTGTTCTCTAGGTCCAAATTAAATGGTATTGCTGGTTCAGTTAAAAGGCAATAAATAATATAGGAATATTTATATTTTTATGTATTTTTCTAAAACTTTTTTATATTTTTTTTCCAGTTTTCATTTTTATGTAATTTCATTTATAAATATTTTTTTCAATTGTTTTTTTATATTTTTTATCATACAGCGGATGTGCATTTTTGGTTTCGCCAACTATTTGTACATGTAAAACTACATTATGTAGCCACGAAAATAAATAGCAAATTTCATAATATTTATTACTAGTCGCTAACCGCGTCACAACACGCTTTAACAGAAATTTTATTTTATTATAAATAAGTCAAAGTCAAATGTCAGTATATTTAAAGTTGGAATGGTACCTATTGTCGCCCAATTGACTGAAATAGTTTTCTTGGTATAAGGTTCATTTTCAGTAGACGGTTATTCCAGTCGGTTAGGAAGCACTATATAGCACTTCCATACACGACAGTGACAGTTGGAAGGACTGACACGGCCGACGGACATACAGACAGGCGGACCGAAGGGCGTTTGCGTGTATTGGTGTACATATCGCCGTATATGATGTCCGAGCCACCCCCTGCTAAGTGCGTTTGTGTGAGTGCGTTATGCACACGAACAACCTATCTGTACTATATATATATAACGCTGGCCAGTGGCGCGTAATCCATTTTTGTCGTGGTCTTATTCGAATGCTATTTATTCAAATATGACTAAGGCTGTCGGAACGCTCCGAATTTAATCCAAAAATAGGGCTTCGGCTGATTGTAAACTTATTCGTCAACATTTCGCAAAAATTCTTTCTCTATAAAGAAGAGAAAGGACAAATCTAAGTCTCTAATGGACTACTTTTGTAATTTATGTACGATTTGCTAGAAAAAAGTTGACAATAATTGTGCCAAAAAACACACGTTTTCAATGTTACACTACGACCTTATTCGTACTTATTTCACAAAATTGTTCCATCATAAACCTAAAGTGACTGTTCCTTTTTCGGAAAAGTTTTTTAAATCTTCAAAATATTTCCAAAAATTAGAGTAATCAACTGACAGCGGCACGTTTGCAACATCATCTTTTAACCTCGTAGTGTGGCACCAGCACAAACTGTGTGAAAGTGATCCAACACTGTTAATTTCTGTGAATTATAGATGCTCGATAACTGAAGTTATTGGCGAACTCAATTTCCTATTCGAACATAGTGAAACTCTGAAAACTGACAAGTCATTTAATAAGTCTTTCTATATGTGATTGTGAATGTTTGACCTTGAGGCCTTTTTATTAAAATATTATGCTTTAAATATTACAGTTCTATTAAAACGTAACTAATAATTTTTAACTTGAGTTGCATCTATTCGAATACAGCGTAACTCGTGGTTGATTTAACTGCATTCCATATTCAAAATTGAAGAAGAGAGTCGCAATGTAAAATAAGCGGCACAGTTTTATGCATGACACGAGTATGCTTTGCCACTCTTTTAAGCAAACCGTACTGTAATGATGACTAACTTCTAAAACTTTGGTTTGTTTCTATAAATCTTCATATTATAAAGTGATTATATCGTATTTTAGGTTCTTCTATTCGAATGTGATTTAACTGAAGGTCGTATTCAGCTGTTGGTTGGTTAAAGTAAATTCAAATAGAATCAGGTTAGAGAGATTTGTATACCATATAAAACAACTCGATGATCTCGGCTATTCTTGAGTTCATATTATCTCGTTGGTCGGATTCAACCTTACTATCAGGGATGTTACGTATATGTGACTTTTACTGGCATCTGAAGACTTTTTAACGTCCACATCTGCCAATGCGGATGTGGAAATAAACAAAATAATAATATTTTGAACAATACATGCGGATTTCTGATTGGGAAATAAGTACGGTGTAAACTCTATATAGCGACGCTGAAGGGACTTCGCATTTTCTGGCGTTATAGAGAGTTCTCGTTATATGGAGAGAAAGAATATTCAATATCGTTTTACTTCTATAGTTTAATAATAACGCATAAAATTTATAAACAAACATTCGGTACCGACAGTCGAAGTAAATACGGGCTAGACAATAAAGCTGCAGTTCTTATCAATTTCGGCGACTTAGAAAGTACCTACAAACAGTAGGTGATTTATAAGTTGCCGAAATTACTTGCTTTACATATAATGACATATGGGCGTTATTTAGAGTGGGTGTGATGCTACATAGAGTGTATCATTGTATGAACAACAAGGAAAACCAACCAAAGTCGAGTAAATTCGACGTTTTAGGGAGTTTGACGTTAAATCGAGTGCTGTTACATGGAGTTTTACACTGTATTAAAATTTCCAGAAGTAAAAGACATTTTATTTATTATCATTTTATCATTATTTTCATTATTTTATAATGAAATTTCAGAACTGGTAAAGTTTAACATTGTTTATTACATATATTAATCCCTAATGGCCAAGTAGTCAAAGAATGAATGAATTAATTAATTAGAGAGTAGGCCTTGGGCAGTCTATTGATGCACGTAATCCTATAAGGACTTTTGTGCTTTCCCTTTTACTCCTCCAGTAAACCTGCATTACATCCGCAAAAACTCCGCAATGATTTTTGCCGATGCGGATGTCAAAAATGATGTGAATGTTCCGCGGTTGCGAACGTCTGCAACATCCTACAACGCAACTGCAATGTGTTCCATCATCCTCTTCACATATACAACATTACTATACGTATGTAGATGTATATATGTGTGTCCTCTATAACACACACACACACACACACAGAGAGAACATAGCCCTCCACCCCGGCCATCCGACCCACCTAGCACACTCACGCAGGGGGCGCAGGCACTATAACCACCCGTACGGATCGCCCGCTTGTGTTATACTACATGCGGCGGTGTTGCAGTGCTCATTCTGCGATGTGCGTGCTTTGCAGGCCCGCACTCGTTCCTATTTCGAATTTTGTGACAGAACACGCGATCCAATTATACAGATAAATTTTCAGATTCAACTGTAATTTTGTACAATCCCCATTTCCGTAAAACTGCCCGCTCAACTGAGTTGGATTGCGTAATTAAAAAGACGTAAATAAACTTGGCTGTTGGTGGCCTTAATAAGAGATAAAATAAAAAAAAAATTAGACTTATAGCTGAATTTATAAACTAGACCAATCAGGACTACAATAGCCCTACTGTACTGCTAATATTTCAACATTACCAATCTTATAACCTTCCACGCATATAGCTTTAGCAACTGAGCGTGTTATTTTATAAAAAAAAAAACATCATAAGCTCACATAAGAAGTTCAACTTCTTTAGTTATTATTCTCAAGTTTATTTTTTTTAATGTCAAACAATTTAATAATATTTACACATACTTAGCAACACGCTATAAACTTCTGCCCTTGTCAGTTTCACGTAATTTAGGAGACAAACTAACTTCCCCTTGGTGTGGCAGTTCTACTTCTCCTCGATTTTTTACTTTTTTCAAACAGATACGTCGCTAAAGAAGTTAAACTTAAAAAAAAAGGATGCATTTCTTATGTGCAGGCGCGCTAGAAGTAATTTAAAACTAATTATTAATTTGCATGCTAATAAGTTATTGAATATAAATATACAGCTATCAGACGCTATTGACAGATAGTAGAGTCCACGAATGAATGTTACAAATTCCTACCACTGCAAGGCCAACTCTCCCCCTTTTTTCGAGGGTGCCGAAAACGAATATGATGATTTTTTTTCCATCCAGGACAACCCTTTCAAACGGCCAAAAACCACCCCTTTTTTATGCAGAACAAATGTCATATTAGTAGACATAGTATGTAAACATAATTACATAGTAGCTCATGAATTTAAGATATATTCAAACTTCCTAATTGATATTACATTATTTTTTATACCTATTCGACTGTTGATTATCTGTTCGTGATTTGCTATATTCTTAGTTACTATAAATACCTATCACACTTATCTCCTACTGTTCTCGTGGTTCCAGTGAATTCGCGGGCTTTTTATATAAAGGGTCAGACTCGTCTAAAAGTAATTTTTTCATCATCAACATCCTCGAAAACGGAGGTAAATAGTTTAATTCGAACGAGAATTAAAATAATTTTCTCACACCCTGGAATTATCCTTCGTTTTTTATTAAATTACCAGTTTTCGTTTAAAATCTTGCTGTCGCGTATTCGTGCACGAAAACCGAAAAAATGGGTGGTTTTTGACCGACCAAACTTTTTTATCATCATATTCATGTTCAGCACCCTCGAAAATGAAAGCAATTGAAATTTGTAACGATTTTGGGCCAAAATCCCGTCTCATTAAATCTATTAAAAGAGGGGTAAGCTATAATGGCTTATGTATAGGAAATAATTATCATTACTTGTTAAAATTATTGTACTATAACATGAGTATTCGAATTTTGCGGATTTATGTTGTCGATTCGAAATAAATTTTTTTTTGCTTAATAATTTTTGATAGATTTCAATCTAGTCTACCGCACTCTTCGACGAAATTATTAAAATACATTTGCATTGTGCGTTGGTCATTATTCAGACTCATTGACTCCACAGATTATTGTCTACTTCCACCAGTTTGTGCGCAGTCCTTGCCTGTGACATGTCGGTACATGTGGACGTACGTGGTGGGTTGCTGGGCCGCCGTAGTAGGGTTTGTTATACGCGAGTGTGGGTGGATATCAGATCCGGCAGGCAGGCTAGCGGACGCCCACGTTGGCCCACAGCCGAGACCGGTGCGCTATCATCAACGTCGAGGGTCGGTTTGTGTGTGAACGCCTGCTGCCTCTCTCTGTCCGTGCCATGTGTGTGTGTGTGTGTTTGTTGGGTTGGCAGTATTCCCGTTCCTCCATAGAGCCCGCGCTATACCACTATACCATAGCTTTCTACATGACGGAGGTAGAGGGTAGGTGCACCAGGTCCTGATCAATACTAAACCACCCATACAGCGACCATGTTAACTACTTAGTCATGAGTTCAAACTATCTGTCTATGCAAAGGGGAAATTCGAATAAACCAAATCCATTACCTCCTTTGATCCTTCGGCCGGTCTGTTTTTTTCTTGTAGCTTAGTTTTAAGAGGCGGCAATCATTTTAGGGACTTTCAAGTTCTAAATTACATATATTACTACTAGCCGTTCTCCATGAAACTCTCGGCAGCGACAACAACAGTGGAGCCAACAAACATTAATTTAATATAAGAATAAGGTGTTTTTTGGGTCAGAAACCTTCGCAGACGCGCGCACAACAACTCCTCAAAGCTCATCGGAATTGGGTGAACGGTATAGGAACGCACAAGAGATGAACAAACAAACATTCACTAAGGCGCCCGCTAGGGGGCCCGTGTTGATAGAAAAGAAAAAAAAAACACTGGCGCTCAGCGAAGCATTATTACTAAAATGTTCAAGATCAAAAATCAACTGGAGTTTTCTTTATTTTTTTATAAAAAACCGGATCATTTATCGATTAAAGAAAAAAATCTGTTTGATGCTGGTCGACCTATATAATGATGTATGATTTTTTGTTAGTTGAAAAAATGTGTACATTTAGCTAAATTAAATATTTTGTCAACAAAAATTTTTCAATCAGATATTGTTCGAATGTTTAAGGATGTTTGGTAGATAATTCAGTGCAATGTACTCTGAAAAGTATACGTTACACTTTTGTATAACAAAATAGTATCAAAAGTGTCAAAACTTTTTACATTGGAACGCGATACTACTAAACACAGTATTGTCATTTTATTATTAATGTCTTTAATTAAGTACATAATAATAATTGATAAAGAATCATAGTGACGTTAATAAATAATAAAAGCAGTATATAGAACCCAGAAGCGTAGCGTGCCTTGGCGGGGCCCCGTATAAAAATTTGTTTGGGGGCCCTTCCCCCGTTGAAGTAAATGACTTAAACGGGGAAATCCCGCTGCCCGCGATAACCGATGTAGGGTGTTGCCAATTTTTTAACGCAATCTTTACGCGGGAAAAAAATTGCTTTTTTGACTTTTGTCATTTCTGAAATAAAAAAAAAATAGGGAAGTTTTTATTAATTTTTGCTTACGCACGTTGGGGGCCCCTGTGGCCCGGGGGCCCCGTATAATTGATACGGCATATACGGCGGTAGCTACGCCCCTGATATAACCATTTAAATATTAAAATCGTCTGCGCTGATGATTATAGATGGTGAGCATCTATAATCTACAATCTTAAAATCGTTTATCTTATGTTGACTAATGAATTCGTTCCCATTTTTCTGTTTTTTTTTGCGACGATCATTTACTAAGAAACTTATAATATACCAGACTCTCAAAAAATATATTCTAACAAAAATCTGAAATTCTGAAAAAATTTCAGCCACTGAACATTCATTGATGAAAATATATTTTATTTATGAAAATATTGACAAACTGAAATCTCGTTATGTAATA
The DNA here is from genome assembly GCA_034508555.1 of Venustoraphidia nigricollis. NCBI lineage: Eukaryota > Metazoa > Arthropoda > Insecta > Raphidioptera > Raphidiidae > Venustoraphidia > Venustoraphidia nigricollis. Next base: position 493,487 of record JAVRKA010000065.1, on the reverse strand, counting down.
AAAGCGGTTAGAAAAATATAAATATTTTCATTAATTGATACATCACATATGTACCTTTTTAATTCAGTGTTACTTATATGCCTGTAGTTATCAGGCATATAAGTATGATCTTAAAGTTTTAAAGTTCCGTAAACAAAGTATTATCCGTTGCTTACTTAAAGTTTAACGTGTGCAACATTGTGTATTCGTAATGTAATCCATATTCCATTCCATCTGATTGTTAAATCATTGGTCCAAACTCAACATCGTCTACGTCGAAATTTTCGTTTTGTTTTATGTTCATATTGTAATTCAAAAAATCACTACTAACATTACAATAACATTTACACAATTTTAAATTTGCATCATTTGGTTAATTTATATATTTTTGGATATGAAAATGATTACTTATTTTTGAACTTGCTTTTATTTTTTCCTTAGCTATTTTCCTTTATTTTAATTGAATCGTATGCCCCAAAATGGTCTTTACAATCCTTTGTCAAATCTAGAATTTTTTGTGGAAATGTGATGATTTGTTTTGAATTTCAGTTTAAGTTTGAAAATTATATATAAAGTTAAAAAAAATGTCTATGCAGAAAAAATGGCCAAATAGTTTGCATAAGCACTTTTACTTTGTGTCTACAATTTAATGTAAATAAGTATGTATATATCTCTCTGTACACGGTTATATAATGTAGTGAGGTAAAGTGGGGCAGGACATGACGTGGCGTGAGTTTAATACCTTTGATAGTAATAATTGGACCGTCATTTTATCTTCATTGTTTTGAGTTTACTACTAATGCGCACATTATATTATCGTTGTAATACATTAATTTATTGTATGATACGTACAGGATAGGATATTGTGGATTATAGATGCCCAACAACTAAAGTTATGTTATAAATGGACACATGAGATCAAAATAAAAATCATGCACAAAACAGTGTACCTGTGCTACTTATAGGGGAAAGTCGGACAAATGACATTAAACACAGTCAAGCAGTAAAAATGAGGGAGACAACCAACATTTGGAATTTTTTTTCGTTTGCAAGGAAGAGACCCGAACATATAGTGCCGTGCTTATATAGGTCAATATAACGGATTTTGACGGTAAAATAATTGTTACATTTAAGGTAGTTGTCGTGATACAATATTGTCAAAAAGTTATAGATTATACGCGTCACAAAAGTATACTAGCTTGTAGCTAAGTGATCCATAATTTGTACGCAAGACTGTGCCTGTGGAAACGTAACCCATGCAGTATTCATATGTATGTATACTTTTCTATAAATTGTTGAACTTCAAACCGTTATTTATAAATAATTAGACGGTCAAAAAAAATTTCTTATTTTTTTTAAACTCATAACAAATGCATTGAAAGACTGTCAGTTTTTGGAAAGTTTCTGACAGTTAGTTCTCCTTTTATAAATAAGAAACTGGTTCAGAATTACAGAGATCGTATACAATCAATGTTAATTATCCAATTTTTAATTGAATTGATCTCGGATTATATACGGTCGATCGACTTGAAATTTTCAGGGTAATTGTATTATCATGTCCTTAATAAGTATACAAAAATTAAGAATTTTCTGACGATGTGCCTTAACCACGACAACTACCTTAATAGTAACGAAGTCTCTTTCCGTAGTTTCGACCTCTTGACAGTTTTGCGTTTTTTTGTAATTTGTATGATATCTAGGCGCCAAAAATGTTTCTAGAATTTTTTCCTGTTGCATGTATTATAATACTAATCGAGAACGCCTGAATCAGTTGTAATGAAAATTGATACACCTTTTAATTGCCATCCTAACTAATAGTACATATATTTACACCGTAAGAGCACAAAGTTAAAATTCCTGCACTGTGCGTAACATGATGTGTCGCACAGTGCAGAATTTCAACATTCTCGCCGTGTGGTGTATACTATTTTACTTTATACCCACTCGAAAGTACTTACTTTCGTCTTAGTGTACACGAGAAAATTGTTTCGGCCCGTCGTTACAGGCGGAATGCGAGTAATTCCAGCAGTGCATAAATGTTAGGCTTTCTGCCTTAAAATCGAAGCCCAAAGTACGTACTTTCAACAAAATATGAAGAAAAAGTATGTAAGTAACCCTTATTGAAGCCAAAATTGTATAGATCAAATAGCGGCGCTTCAATAAGGAAGGCAAATGAAAGACATAAAAAAAAAAATTTAAAGTTGATATTTTCTCTTTAGCTTACGCCATTTCTTTGTTCCTTTAAATGTAAAATGATTTCTTTAGTAACTGTATAAACGCTATCCTACAAAAAATAACTCAATATTCAACGATCTGTAACGCAAGTTAGTACGTGGGCAAAGCTATACAGTTCCTCCGGCGGCGACCGAACTGTATGAATAGTGATTTGCCGTTTGTGCTACAACATCTTTAGAAGTTAAATGTACTTAAAGAAAATCTAGATGTTATAAATTGACCTTTACACATCAAAAAAATTAAACAAATTAATCCTGATTTATATTAATGGAGGTTCGCGACAATTTTACTGATCAGGGGTCCGTAGACGAAAAAGTTTAAGAAACGCTGTTATATATTACGCATCCGATCACGTAAGAATCAAGCTAAAATTATATCGGCAGTTTTAACAGTCCTGTTTGATGTAAAGTGTTGATTTGTCGTTTTCGAAAAGTTGAAAGTTAATTTTTACTCAGCGTAAACTATATTATAATATTATTAACGTGTTTTGTGTGGAAAGGCAGATCTCTGTACCGTGATTCAGTGTGAAACTAATTTGTGCATTCCACTTTAAAGACAATAAATAACTTAAACCCACTTGCGTCTCTCTTCTCTCTTTCTTTTTCTCTCTCATTTCTCTGTCACTCTCTTTGTGTGAGCGGAAACCTGTTGATTGCAAATGTAGGTACCCACATATCAAATAGCCGTTATATATTATACGTGTAGAGTGCCTGTATTTTATTAAAATTATAAAAGACAAAACAGCTAATGTCGAATTTTTTACTAAGTTTTTTGTCTCCAGATAGATAGATTTTTTCCCTTAGTGTAATACTGGGTTGCAGAAAGCATTGTTAGAAAATATGATTTTGACCATAGATTGTGACCAAACATGTGTCTCCATAAGAAAAGCCTTGTGCAATTTTTAATCAATTCTGCTCGAAAAATAATTGATCGATTGAAACGAATTCTTTTTTAAACTGTGCATCCATATATTTAGTATAATTTTTGTACAATTTTCACTTCGAAACAACATTTTTCTACGCATATGATCAAAATTTGGCATGAAAAACGATCATTTGTTTTTGGGAGTGCTATCTAATATTCTACATGACAGAGAGTTTCACAACGAAATTAGACTGCTCCTTCATGTATAAAAACTGATCACTATTGTCGATGCTTTCTTTAACGAAATTAGAGTATTTTTAATGCAAAAGAAAGCCATAAGAATTATTTACAATCTGGCTTTCCCTGATAGCTGCAAAAATTATTTCAAGACAAATCTAATTCTTACTGTTCCATCGATATAATATATATCTATCACTCGCTATGTCATTTGCAGAAATATATTAGTAAGTATCCAACTCACAATGCAATGCATAATTATAAAACGCGTAATAGCAACTCAATTTTGCTTCCCAAACCTAACCTAAGTCTTTTTCGTAATAGCCCTGAATATTCGGCTTTAAAATACTATAACTGTCTGCTTACTGACATGAAGAGATTGCCATTGTCTAAATTTAAAAGAGTCCTTAAGTCATTATTAATTAAAGTATGTTTATATTCCGCGAATGAATTTTATGATACATGTATATGATTTTATAATGTATTTTTTAAATTGTATTTAATTTGACGAATCTTGCTTGTTGGCTATTTCGGATAATAAATTTATTCTATTCTATTCTATTCATTGTTTTTTGTTTTGAAATCAGAGACTAGAACGGGTTGATTTTGATTAAGGCACATTAGCGTTGCCAGTTTATTTCGATGAAACATTGCAAAATAAATAAAAATAAATTTTAATTATTATCAGTTTAAGGATGCAGAGTGCTGTTTGCGTAAGGTTTCCGATCGAAACCGACGTTTATGTGGGTTTAGGCTAGTTTGGATACAAAAATATATTTCAGTGAATAATTTCCGATCATCGCCTCATCTAGTAAAGACATGGGGCAAACACTGTTACAACCTTCATGAAAAATAAAAAAAAAAACCCGGGTCGCAGTGCCAAAACCCTGCCGACAATATAGTGTATTTGTTTGTATAGGGCAGTGTGGTTTTATACTTTTATTATGTGAAATTAAGTTTGTTTTTGGGCAAAATAAAAAAATTAAACCCTTAATACACCCCTTAAAATAACATTTTTTTTCTTAATTGTAATATTATTATCAATCTAACGTGTACACCGAATTAAAGACACCCTTCAATAAATAACTCACTATCTGCAAATTAGTGTTTTCAAAAAATTTGTAAGTCCGGTCCTGTCGGGCCGATTTTATTAAAATTTTAGGGGCACTTTTTAATTACTACTAAAGGGTTAAATGTCAATTTTGAAACGATTCTGAGAATTTTTTCGGTATTTTGGGGCCCAAAAACTTTTTTCAACCCCTAAAAACTACCCTTAAAATGCCCCGATTACGCCCATTTTAAATAGACTTCTTACGGTGATGGATTTCAACACGTGGGCCAAATTTCGTTAAAATCAATTAACTCTTTCGAAAGTTATTGCCCGCACACATATATATATATATATATATATATATATATATATATATATATATATATATATATATACGTATATAAATATACATATATATATATATATACATATATATATATATATATATATATATATATACGTATATAAATATACATATATATATATATACATATATATATATATATATATATATATATATATATACATATATATATAAACATTTTCAAAAATGGTGCCAAAGTGTTTAGGAGGTTATGAAACGTCGAGAAATTTTGGTCCGACCCCTAGGTCCCGCCATCCGACCGACGCCAATAGTGTATGTTGCCATATGGCAAATACACTAAAAAAAACCTTGTTTAAATTGGGTGTTTGTTCGTCCCCCAGTGAAACGTATACATACATGATAGGTATAGACCATAGGTGCATGATACGAGGATATTTGAATACGTGATGTATGTGGTGCGGAGAGAGAGAGAGAGAAACGAAGAAGCGAGTGAGTTGCAACTAGAATGTTTGTTTAGTGACCGAGTCCTGGTCCGTATTGACCCGACTAATCTCCGGTACGTGTAGTCATCATTACATCGACCGGGAAAACATTAATTGACGATTGAACTGGACTCCCGGAGACGATGATGGCGCCTCTGCATGACTGAGAGAAGTTACACACAATGTATATCCTTTCTACCAAGCTAATATGTTCCATTATTGCCCGTTGTGGATCCAAATGATTTTAGATAGAATTTATTGTGATTTGCTTCTACAGAAAAACTAAGAGTTAGAAGATGATTGAAGACGAAGTGTAAGTTTTGCGTTTTTATTTTGATCTTTAAAGCCACATGGAGACGCAGTTTTTACCCATCATCTAAATGAAGGTTCCAGATCACAGTTCTATAAAAATTGTGTAGTGCAGTGATTCCCAAAGTGTGCGCCGCGGCTCCCCGGGGCGCCGCGGTGTCGTTATAAGGGCGCCGTGAAATTTCGGTGCTTCAGGGCGCTGCGGTTGTTTTATTGGGGCGCCGTGAAAAGTTTTGGTTATTTATTAAATAAAATTGGAGATAGCATTGAAGGTGTAGATATATCATTGAGTTTCTGAATTAGAAATGAAAAAAAAACTATTAGTAACATAAGGTTTACCATCATAACCAATGTTTTGACTTGAGGCTCCGCGGAAAAATTCTGATATTTTAAGGGCGCCGGAAACCGAAAAAGTTTGGGAACCTCTGGTGTAGTGTAAGAAACCTAAGAATACTAGTCGTCGATCTTGACGTTTTAATGATCTATTCTTCCCGTAGGATGATAAACATTTTTATCTTTGTGCTAGAACCACGGAATTTTAAGTGGGGATTTAAATCTGTTGGAATATAAGGGAATTTGGAAATAATATTTTATTGCCTAACACAAATGAAGATTGGAGTTTCGTTGAGCCAACAACGTATTCTTGCACCACCTGCTTCAAAACACTGTTCAAGTCCTGCGTAGCGTGTAGACCTATAGTTTTTTTTCACTAGTGAATTAAAGTGAACTTTATTTCATTGATTCAACTTTATTAAACTAAAAATGTGTAAGTTGTTCGAATGGTGCAATAGTTTATTACACCACAAGAGCCGAAAGTTGAATTTCCTGCACTGCGTCACATGATGCCCGAGGCAAAGTCGAGGGCATCTTATGTCGCGCAGTGCAGGGAATTCAACTTTCGGCTAGTGTGGTGTATATACTATTTTTCTTCATACCAAGCCGAAAGTACGCACTTTCACCAATATATAAAAAAACTACTTACTTTCAAGTTAGCAATGTTGAGGTTATATACGTAATGACAGTTGACACATGCATCTTATAATGTTCATATAATAATATACCTTTTACTGGCGTACAACATACATCTATGGGTGAACATGATGACAAACGCCATCAGTGCGCATGACAAAACTGTTTAGACCCACTCAAACAGACGATATGCGTGTAATTCCAGCTTATGACAACAACAATGCAGAAATGTTATACTTTCGGCATTAAAATCGAATCAGAAAGCACGTAGTATGAAGAAAAATATACTTTCTTGAACTGTCAATTAGTCTAAAGAAGTCGATGAAAATCGGCAGTACCCCAGCTTCAGGCCTCCTTATAAGTCACAGTTGGTATTGTCGTCAGTAACGTGCAGTTAGTCTGCTAACTAGCTGTACAAAGTCACTCCATCCAACACACAAACACACACACACACATGCTTGTGTAGTGCAGTTGTAAGAGTTTCAAAGTGTCGCGTGAATAAGTTTGTATGGGTGTGGAGGCGGCGGAGTAGAGAGGGTGGTGTAATACTTGAAGGTGGTTGAAAAGCAGCACGTATATACAGTGTGAATTGGACAGGACTGAATCACCGCGCTGTTGTATGGCTTCGATTTCATTCCGAGGTATTAAAATTAATCAGTATTCGAATGACAGTATAATATTATCTAGGTCTAGTTCCAACTCAAAATAAAAAACGTTCCTTCTCATGAAAATAACATTTTACCTATAATTCTTTCAGTTAGATAAAATTAACCAATCAGTGCAGGTGTGACACCCCGCGCATTCCTTGCGATCGTTGAAATCGAGAAATCTAAAATATGAAACGATAAATTAGTAATCTTACTAATAATGCGAATGTGAGTTTGTTTGGATGTTTGTTACTTAGTCATGCAAAAACAGCTGAACGGATTGCGATGAAATTTGGTACACAGATATTTTATTACCTGGATTAATACATATGATACTTTTTATTCCGGAAAAACGTTAGGTTCCTGCAGGATTCCGTCCATGGCCTGTTATATTCTATGATATAACGGGCCATGGACGAGTTGTTGGTTGCCTTGGTTACCAACAATAAACTCTGAAACATTCTGGTATCAAATGTCAAATAAGTTTGCAAATAATTATAATTTTTTTAAATAATGTTTAAAATTATTCTGATCAAAATAATTTTCTACTTTTTACTGCAAAAGAAAACCATTGTTTTTAAAATATTTTTTGAAATTTATTTTATTTAAACTTAATTATTTTTTTATTCAAATAATTTACGTTTAGCTGTTAGTCCTGCTGAAGTTTCCACTGCTGTTGTTGCTGCCAGGTTTCATTACAATCGCGGGCGGGGCTAGTATTGTCATAAAAGATATCTTAAAATTTTCCTTACGCTGGCCAGTAACATTATAATATTACTAAATTCCAATTGCATACATCCCTGAGTTCATTATTTCTTTTATATATGTGTGTGTGTACTAAATATATATTATTCGAGATTTCGTGTAATTTGTAGATAAGTGGGAACCTGTTAGTAACTCTGATTTGTCACTAAGAGTGAATTCGATCCGAAATCGGCCTTCTTAGAAAGTGAGAGTTGATTGTATTATCTTTTCTGTAGGAACTAATTGGTGACCCTAAACTAAGTTTTTTCATCTGTATACTTAGATTGTTTAAAAAGTTGCAGCTTGCAGGTGTGCCGATCTGCAGACACGTAAAAAATAATATGTCAAAGTAGAAATGACTTTACAATTTTCAAGTTATTTACGAACGTCACTTGAAAATATGAAAATTTTTCTTTTTGAAGAAATGAATTCAAAATTTGGATATTACTGTAGACATGACTGCCTGTCTGTTAATTTTACTGACCTGTTGAAATTCAGAAATGTGTAAAAATGAAATGTTTTTAGCATATTGTGAGCATTTTGTTAAACCTTTTGGTTATTAAAGTTGGCAAGCATTTCTCACATTGACTGACTCAGACTCGCCTTGTCTTTTAGAACAGACACACACACACACACACAAATAAGTACGCTTTCATACATAAACGAGAAGAGAGCTTTGGGACTGAGTTGGGTTAAACGCGAGTTTTGAAAATTCAAAGCTCAACGATGAGGTAGACTCAGAGACGTTTACAATAGTATTACAGTTTTCTGAAGAATAAAAAAGTAAGAGATTTTTCTAATTTCTAAAAAGGTATTGTTAAATAAAATTTTCCGGAAAATCTTTTGTGGAATTTAAAAGAAGAACTGCGTGACGGAGGATGAATTAACGAAACAAACTGATATTTAAAATTGCATTTAATGTACTGACGTTTTAAGACTCTTTGTGTCGTCTTCGAAGCATTAAATGGTGTCAATCTGTGCTGTCTTGATATCGGCAGCATTGAAATGCTTCGAAGATATTTCATGCCGAAACGTTGATGTTAAAAGTAGTTATATAGAACGTCCACGAAGATATTATCTTCTTTCTCATTATCATAATTTCTACAAACTTTGTGTAGTTATTTACGTAGTATAAATAGTGCATTAATTTTTAAATTTAGGGATTTTGCACTCAACTTGTAATAACTTAATTTTAGCACAACATAGTTAATCAAATTCATTGCCCGTTGAAAATCGAACTATATTAAAGATCACATAGCGATTGTCTACTGTGAAGTTTTAGAAGCTTCATGCTTAAGAAGATCCTTCGGTGTTATGTGTGTGCGGTAGAAAGAGACGAGGCAAAAGAAGTAAGAGAGATGGATAGATTGAGTGTGGTGCATACACACTGTGTGTTGTAAGGGTGGGTGAGTGTAACTGGAGGGTGATAAAGCCGGTCGGAGGCGGTGTGGAGTCTTGGGGGTGGTGATGGTGATGACGGTGGATAGGGCAACGTAGGGAGACGGCAACTGGCAGGAAGCCGGTCGCGGCGCCGTATATGAAGGCCGGGGAACGGGCGGGGGGAAGCGGCGCGGGCGAAACGCAAACCCTTGGGTGCCGCCACGGCGACGGCAATGCTTGACAGAATGTGTTGTGTACGCCTTCTTACACTGTGTCCGTATCTACAGGACGATTTCGAACACTGAATTTCTTCAGGTTCATTCGCTTCTTACTGTCTCCGGCCGAACTGGAGAATCAAACAGTCATCCATGTCGTGTTCGAATATGAGAAGAAGAACACATTTTCGTTACATAGATGAGAACGGAATCATTCCACAGGATAATCTATAGTGACCAGTCTTCTAGAGCTCATAAGCAGCTCCAATAAAAAAGAGATACATAAAAATTCTTTATGGATGTGGTAAACTTTTTGAACTAATCTGGAAACACCTTTATTTGTTTTTAATCTTTGACAACTTGCATTCCATGGTTTCAGATCTATATAGTATAACGGTTAAAATATTGTATTGAATTAAACATTATATAATTTCTTGTACTAAGATTATGAAAGATAAGTACTACAAGAATGTTTTCTGATAGAGAAAAAAATGTATAATAGTCAATTAATATTGAGGTTTGAAAAAGCAGACTTTGAATAACGATCTGCTTGGAGTTGATTATTGAATTAATTTTGGTACGTGCTTGTCGTATTTTCTGGTGGAGGATTTCGTAGTTTGACTCCGCTGGGTTATCTAAAACATAAAATAAAGCTTAGGTACTCTTAAACGGTAAGTTCGAGCGTTCAGCTGGAAATAACGGAAGTAATAATTATTATGATTCAGCCTGTAAATATATGGTAGTACGTACAATGTGCAGTATCCAGTCCTTACGTTAGATATAGGCCTTCAGTTTAATCTTCAGGCGGTACAGATGCTTTCCTGATGGCCCGGTCCTCTCATCCTGCCGTTTCTGCTGCTACACCAGCAGCAGGTATAAAGGTTCACGTGTTTGCATGTGTGTGTGTAGCTTGACTCGACTCTCTCTTCTGCAGCAGGAATACAGCAGCTTTCCTGCTGTTAGCTGTACGCCGTACATTCTACGTATAACCAAAGCTTTCTACATTTATATACCTGCGCTTTTGAAACGTCGGCATAATATTTGCTCTGCCACCGAAAAAATGAAATTCGGACAGAGCAGAATGGGAGATCACACGTTGTTATCATCAAATAACACAAAACTGACATACAGGACTTAGTTGTAAAACAGTTTGTAAGTGAGCTTTGTCTTTACTGGCGCTTTATAAAATTACATTATTATTTAATATTAACCGAACAATAGATGCAGAATTAGTGCTTAAATATGTTTGCACCATTCATTTACTATCCGTTTTGCATGTTTATATTTCTATTTTAACACTTTAGTAAGAGTAAAATTAATTTCATACAGTTTTTCACTTAAATTGAATGTTTGAAGAAAATTTTACCAAGAATTTACCAACAAAAATAACGTAATTTGAATAACGTTAATATGTTTAGTTCGTAAATAAAACAATTTTTGCAAAGCTTAAAAATTTTAAACCCATTTTTAATCGACATTCGATTTTTGTATAAGGATAACTAGCTGTTAAAATATAACCTAATTTATGCCGCCATCTTGCTCTTTGATACCATGAATAAGTTTAGGTCGTATAAATAAAAGTTTCGCTTTCAACTAATTTCAATACTTAGCGCTATTGTTTTATAATCTATAAATATCCTCTGCACTCTTCATCTCAGATCCTTCCCCCTCGCCTAAAAACGTGACAGCTCTTATAAAACTATTTTTGTAGCTTCATGGTTCAACTAAACGTAAATTGAAAGTATAAGATATATTTTATTTCTATAAAGCTGCAGAACGCTATATAATTGTTATAAACATTCATTGTTACAATGCTAAATTAGAAAAATTTATTTTTTATCCACCAACACCGTCGGGATTTAAACCCGAATCTTCCCACTTTCGCAGCGGAATAATAATAATAATAATAATAGCGTTTATTGCTTAGCGCAAATGGTCAGAAATCAGTCTTTGTTGACTGGTCTGCCTTTCTGACCGGTACATACAATAATATATTATACAATAATTATATCTCTCGTCAAAGTTAAACACACATAAAAAAAACCCGGGTCGCAGTGCCAAAACCCTGCCGACAATATAGTGTATTTGTTTGTATAGGGCCCTGTGGTTTTATACTTTGATTATGTGAAATTAAGTTTGTTTTTGGTCAAAATAAAAAATTTAACCCCTTAATACACCCCTTAAAATAACATTTTTTTCTTAATTGTAATATTATTATCAATCTAACGTCTACACCGAATTAAATACACCCTTCAATAAATAAGTCACTATCTGCAAACTAGTGTTTTCATAAAATTTGTAAATCCGGTCCTGTCGGGCCGATTTTATTAAAATTTTGGGGACACTTTTTAATTACTACCAAAGGGTTAAATTTCAATTTTGAAACGATTCGGAGAATTTTTTCGGTATTTTGGGGCCCAAAAACATTTTTCAACCCCTAAAAACTACCCTTAAAATAGCCCGATTAGGCCCATTTTAAATAGGCTTCTTGCGGTGATGGATTTCAACACGTGGTCCAAATTTCGTTGAAATCAATTACCTCTTTCGAAAGTTATCGCGCGTACACATATATATATATATAAATATATATATATATATATATATATATATATATATATATATAAATATATATATATATATATATATATATATATATATATATATATATATACATATATATATAAACATTTTTAAAAATGGTGCCAATGTGTTTAGGAGGTTATGAAACGTCGAGAAATTTTGGTCCGACCCCTAGGTCCCGCCATCCGACCGACGCCAATAGTGTATGTTGCCATATGGCAAATACACTAATAATAAGCTAGGACATACATTCATAAAATCCAGGTAGATTAACTCAGGATAACACTATATTTATCTGTATTGAGTTGTCTTTTGTTTACAAAATTTGTTATTAAAGTTTTAATTTTGTTTGGTTTCCAAAACAATACTTTAAGTCCCGACAGGTGTTGGTGGATAAAAAATTAATTTTTCTAATTTAGCATTGTAACAAGGAATGTTTATAACAAGTAAATTGAAAGATCAAGTATTACACTACAGATCCAACAGGCAAGACAATTTTTGAAAAAACTTACAACTTTAAAAACATATATAAATTATGTCATCTTTCACACGTAGCCGAAATTTTTTGTAGGATTTGTAGTGAGATTCATGGTCCTTCGTTTGATGTTTATTCGAACCTTTTAGCTTAAAAAATGGCCTCCGGAGAGCTTCAACAATTTTCATGCGAACAGAAAGTTTTTGAGATGAAGAATCCAGAGGATATTTGTAGGTAAGTGCTAGTTATTTACATCAGGGAACCATTGTTTTGGGTTCTCTGTATGTGTGCGAGATACGGAGATGGAGAGAGAGAGAGAGAGAGAAGGAGCGGGAGACCCTTCTAAGCGCGTTGAGAGAGTAGTGTGCGGTGGTGAAGTTGGGTTTGGGTTTTTGGTTCAGTAAAGCATTGCACATACCTCTGTGTTTAGTGTAACTACAACAGCACAACACATGGGCTATAAGACTTGTATGTTTAATTAGCTACTTTGGCGCTCACATGTTTAAAACACGAAACAACGGTCTACATTACGTATATTCTAAGAAAGATTAATAGTAATCGATTATTATTATTTTGTCCTTCACCACATAATACCCGTTCTCCCACCATATGCCCGTCTTTCCGCCATGAATACTCGTTCGTTCCTCGTGAATTCACCTAACATTCCAAAGCAATATGTTCTTTCAAAACTTAACTTTTAAGGTTTCAGCAAGGTTCGCTTGTAATTGGTGACGATTTTTTAAAACTAAGACGCAGTCTAAAATATATTTTTATGCGTGAGAGTTTAATACAATAATTTTTAACAAAGCTAGTACGTGTTGTTATGCATAGAAAAGTTTTGCTGGATTAGTTTTTAGTAATTGTGTTAACATATGCTATACTTGCAGTTCTGTAGACTATCGTTTAATAAATAAAGGCGCTTTTTTAAAAAGTTGTCCGTTTTTGCTACTTAAATCAACACTTCTGGTATTTTTTTATTCTAGGCTTTCAGTGTTTTTTTTTTTTACAAACGACAGATGGCGAAATTGTCAGTCATTGGTTTGGCGAAATCATTATATCTGTTGGTTTAAAAACTTCGAAACTTGTTTATTATTGTGCAGTAATTGCAACTTTGCTTTTCTATTTTTTAGAATTTTTATTCTGTGATTCTAATCATTGGAAATGCAATTGTCACTTGTCAATAGTCTGTATAAAACGTAACAAGTTGTTAATTTTAACTCGGTGTAAATGAATCTCTTTTCAATCAAATCGTCAATGAACCAGGGTGATTTTTACCCGGTTATCGATTTCAATATATTTTTCGTTTGAAATAGTTTTTTTCTTATCTAGATGAATTACCTAATATGTACGTTTTTATACACTAGTGGGTGTAAAAACCCTGGTTCATTCACGCCGAGTGAAAGATTTGTTTTATTTTTGTTTATTCCCATACAACAGGTACATTTTTGAAAATCAATTTAATGTTTATAATTATCGCACCTAACTTACCAAGCCAGATATTAATATTATTATGGTATAGCAGACATATTTCTTCACCATCAATATAATAAGTAATACTATTAAATTGATTATAATAATCAATTTATGGTTTATCAGTATTGGTGAAATATGAAAATCAAATCCGGGAACGGATTGTTAAATTTTATTCATTTTTATGCATCGGACGGGATTAGAAACATTTGAATAGAATTAATTTGTGGGCAACTTTTTCAACGCGACAATCGTATTTTTTTTGTATGTGGAATTCATACATTCTCCCGGTGGAGTGACAATTATCAATCAATGTATACCTCGCAAAACTTCTTGGTTTCCGGGCTTGTACGCCGTGGTCCATTGGTATTTCTACCTGACGTTTCGTCTACAACTGCGGTAGACATTATCAAAGGCGATGTGGTAGCGGGCGAAATGTCTTTCTAGGTTTGCGTGTGAGCAGCCTAGAAGGACACTTCGCCCGCTACCACATCGCCTTTGATAATGTCTACCGCAGTTGTAGACGAAACGTCAGGTAGAAATACCAATGGACCACGGCGTACAAAAAGATTTGCAACAACGCCAGCCGTGAAAGCCTACACAATTGGATAATGTATACCTCATTTGCAAATTGAACTTAAAAATAACCCCGAATAATTTCCGTAAAATTACTCAATTTTTTGTATGTTCAATATTCGGCATTATGGTATATTTGCACCAAATTAAATACACTCTTTAACTAGTAATGGACTATCCGAAAACTTGTGTTTTAATAAATACGTTCGGGTCCGTCTAGTCAATATTATTTGTGTGATGATAGTTTCTAATATGTATTCAAAGTTTTGTTTAAGTTTTTAGAGACTTTCAAAAATGTTGTCGGTATTCAAAAGGATTTGATGTGATTTTTTGACTCGGCACTTAGATGCGACTATCCGACCGATGTGACGCAAATTAAGTGTATATGCTATATTATATAACGAATCCGTATCATTTCAAGGACAAGGGTATTGCAATATAGCTTTTGCGTGTCCATTGATTACAATGAAAGTTTGTTTTTCTCTCTCTCTCTCTCTCTCTCTCTCTCTCTCTGTCTGTGTGTGTGTGTATCCAGTGTAGTGCTAAAGAGAAAGCAGTACCTATAGTAGGCTATGTGGAAGGCTTCATGGGCCGACGTTGAACCGAATCTGTCGATGGGAAGGAGAAAAAGGAGGATGGAGGATGTCTACTTGTGTATAGAGAGACGTTATAAGCGTGTCGGTATGGGAGAATGATCGGAGTCAAACTCAACTCCCTTTTGTATAAAGTCTCGTCCACAGTACACGCTAGAGGTGAAGAATTATTGAAAATTATTATCGATGAAAACTATCTATAGTTTTCGAAATTTTATGTCTTTGACTATAATGAAAAAAAAAATAATGAGTCTCACCCTCATAAGCTCACATAAGAAGTTTGACTTCTTTAGTTTTTAATATTATTCCCAAGTTTAATATTTTTTATGCAAAACTTATTAATAATTCATCTTCAAAGTTCAATTCCAGATATATGTTATAATAGAAAACAAGATCACGGGTAATTGGAATAATTAAGTTGATTTATTTTCATTATTCCAATTACCCGTGTGTTGATCGCAACGTTTTGTCTTTTTTATTAAGACTTTTTCAAGCTCTAATTTTTTTTTACAATAATTAACATTCATATAATAAAAATATTAAACATTATGGATTAAATAATTTACTAAAAAGAAACAATAGTGCGACTAACCTCAATATGCTTATTATATCATATTTTAAGCATATGGAGGTTAGTCACTCTATTGTTTCTTTTTCGTAATTTATTTAATCCATAATGTTTAATATTTTTATTATATGAATGTTAATTATTGTAAAAAATTTTTTAGAGCTTGAAAAAGTCTTAATAAAAAAACAAAACGTTGCGATCAATGAGTGTTTAAATTGATTTATTTTCATTATTCCAATTACCCGTGATTAATAATATTTACACATACTTAGCAACACACTATAAATTTCTATCCTTGTCAATTTCATGCAATTTTGAAGGCAAACTATAACTTCCCCTTTATTTGCCAGTTCTACTTCCCCTCGATTTCTTACTTTTTTCAAATAGATACGTCGCTAAAGAAGTTAAACTTCGAAAATGTATTGTTTGCCTTCTTGTGGTCTGTCATCTATTTAATAAGAAGTCCACTTTACGAACTCAAAAGACAGCGAGGTGAATTATTTATAGAACTGCCTACTAGAATAAAAAACAACTTGTTGTTATACAATTTTGATTGCGCGAAAATAAGTCATACAGCGACTTCGTCGATATATTGTTCATGTTCCATTGTTGTTTGTTCTCTATTACAAGGTCAGTGTATTTTTCTTTTTGCGTGGTTTGCGATTTTAAAGTTATGCGTATGTGGTAGGTAATGTAATTTTAAGAAATGCATTAAAATTAGAATTGTCATTTTTTTACTCGAGCTTTGCTACAAAAATATTTGATAGAAGGAATAAATTGTCTGCCTTTGAAAGGAGAAAATACCAACTAGCGGTAATGACAACGCATTGAAATGCTTATAATAATTCAGTGTGAAAAGTGTAGACGGAGCAGTAGTAGGCTGTTTTGGGGGCTCGAAGTGTGGAGTGTGAGCAAGGAACAGTATAAGTTGGAAGGTCTCTCTTTACCTCCGACCAACTCGTTTCAACCCCCGAGGCGCCTCCTCTGCCTATACCATTGCAACAACGAACGAATGGCATTCATGTATCCCCTTCATCCCTTGACTCGGGGATGGGACGTCTTCTAATTAATATTAGACTAAATATAACGCAGCAACTTTTTATAATTGTAAACTAATACCAAATCTTTTTCTTCATAACAAAAACATTTCTTAAAACTGGCTAGCTACCTCGTCCGGCTTTGCCCGATTCCACTAGTCGCTTCGCTCTAATTTATATTTAGCTATCCGTAACTTAATATTAATATTATTATGATTTTTATTATTATTATTGCGTATACGATTATATTTCACACTGCTTTTGACATAAACTTGATTTCAGTCCAACGTGGAATCGATCTGATTTGCATCCGAGTGGCAACAGCTAGTATAGAACCTTCTTCAAGAAGTAAACTATCGCATGATAAAAATCGCAATCAGATCTATTCAGAGCAGCGATTTCAATCAGGTGTTTGTATCCGGGAGGAGTGTACCGGACAGTTATTATAAACCTGAACCTTCCCCGGAAAATAGGCAATCGAATGGTTGAAACCGCAATCAAATTCGTTTAGTCATTCTCGAGTTTAATCGGTATAGATAGATATTCCTTCCATAATACTACGTGTAGATGGAATATGGAATGTGATCCATCCCTGCATTACGTATAACTTGTCTGGCAAAAGCGTGTCTTCTTCGAATTCAACATGCACTCACACTATTGCAGCGCCCGACTGTTCTCTGTGAAACCTGCTCCACCTCCTATTCCACATCATCCATCCTCCGTAGGTACGTAGGTCCTCCACCTCCAAGTCAACCCTCCTTCGTTCAAGTAACGTAACACACACCCTATACCTCAAAACTATACTCTCAAATCATAGATATTATGTAACTTATTGTTCGGAGGACCAGTGTATCAATTGTCTAACAAAACAAAGTGTCGCGTTTAATTAATTATGAAACGTGAATCGTGTGAACGTGGATTATCCATCATCGTGTAGACGCACCAGTTACAGTATAACGTCATTGTATAACCTTCGTCCGTTGGGTAAGCACGGAAATTTGAAACTAACGTGAATTTCGGACCCAAAAGTTTTGTTCCGCCAACCTCTCTTTTCAGTGGGCGGTGTTGGTAGGCTTGTTGGGTTCAACACAGATCGGAGGGTCACCTAGCTAGCTGGGGCCCGGTTATAGTTGGGATGCCCTCGAGACTCGCCCGTTCTTTCTCTCTCTCTCTCTCTCTCCCACTCTCTCTAATACCTACTCATACGTATATATACAGCTCACACACTCACCGACTTCCTCTCTGTGTAACCGGATTGCTAGGGGCTTCAGTTTCAACCCTCGTCACGACGAACCGTTCGCTTCGATTCGGCTAAAAATATATTCCCGATAAATATATGCGGTTTGTCATTATGTAATTACACATTGGATTCCTTCGAGAAAGTGGTCAATCTTTAACATCAACCATCTTGATTGAGGTGGCTTTGTTTAATTATTCTATAGGTAAATGTCGAAATTGCCGCTTATACTTTGTCTGTATAAAAGTGACAATTTCGATAATCTGGGGTTGGCTTATATATTTTAATTTTGTATAGATTGTTCCCGATATCTTGGTTGAAGTGATTTCCTTAATTATTTCGATTAAATATCAAAGTGATTTTCTGTACACAACCTTGAATGATACTAATAACTTTTAGTTGAATTGTTTCTATTTTAGTTTCCTAGATCAGTTCTTCACTCGTCTTGTACATTAACAGTAAGTTTAAATATAAAATAGTGGACTAATTATTTGTAGGTATATAGAATTGAAGATATGTACGTTTTGACATGTGACTGGAAAAGTTTTGTTCTGCAGTTATTTCGTAAATATATATTTTTCAACTCCTGTTCTCTCGAAATTGTCTATTTTATTATTATCATGCCTCCTACCTTGCGATTAATTAAGTAATTTAAACTGTAAAATGTTTGGAAGCCGATACGGGTGATTTAGAAACATTTTGTTTTAGAAATATGTAGCCAAAAGAAACAATAATTGCTTGTGACGTTTTATTATTTTTCCAAATGAACTTCATTTTGCACAAGATGTTATAAAAATGTTTTATTTCTTTATAAAAGCTTATACTTACGTTCCGGAATTCGCGTCTCTGACTAGAATTACTGTTTGTCGGATAGCGGTCATACGGTTCGACCAACGCCTGTCGAACTGTAAATCTTGCATTTCAGATGTTTAGAATTACCTACTGGTATAGTTTTATGGACGGCGGTGATACATTTCGACCGTTGCCGGGCGAGTTGTATATTAACGCACAAACTTGCATTTCAAATGTAAAACTGAGTCAATAGATGAACTGGATATTTGGTTTTGCTTTTTAAAAATATTATAGGAAATATAAAAAAACGTTTGGAAGATATTGCACCGATCAATAATTTCAAATAGACAACGTTGTCCGTATTTAGTTGCTGCAATAATATTATATTAATCGTTGAGGGAAAGTTTGGTAGAGGAACAATTTGAAAAGAAGTTTGAGGCCCTAATCAGGAAAATACATTTTTTGAAGTGTTAATTTCAAGCGAAACATCGGTAAAGCTTCTTTTTAAAATCGTCCTATACTAAACGGTTCGTCATCGACAAATAGACAATATTTTTGAAGTGGTCAGTATGTTAACAAAATAAACTGGAATCTAGCTCTTCTAATTTCGATAGAAATTCTAAATGTCCAGATCGTTTGTGATATGATACGAGAAATGGATCCTATCTTTGTTGTGAATCAGGAATAGATAAGACACTATACAAAGTATCAGTAGTTGCAAGTACTAAATATAATAAAGTTTAATGTCTTACGCCTGTCCCGTTAGTACTATAGTACAGATACTACAGTGTCGCCAACTAACGGGATGGGCTGGTCGCTCGCCCAGGGTTGTACAACACCTTGTCTCTACCAACTCAACCTTTGTTTGGCCACCGCAAAGAAGAGACGGCATCGCCAGTTACATTTCTTGTAAACGACTCGTCAAACCAAATTCATTCACCAGCGTATACATTCCTTAATCTGAATAAATTTGACAACAGAAATAGACATAAGATCTACTTGCAAAGTGACATATAATGTTTTTCCTAAGCCTACTTACATATTACACTATTTTGACTTACATACCGCTTTCAAGTCTTTTCAGTAGAGTAAATTCAATCTGATTTTCACCCGGGTACAGCCGGACCGGAGAGTTATTATATAGATCAAAATCCTGCCCAAGAAATATGCTATCGAATAGTAAACAGCGCATTCGAATCCGCTCTGTTGATTCTTAAGCCTCACATAAACGAACATAATTGGCTTGGAAGTATGGTAAATCATAGAAAATATAAAAACGCCGTTACTAATGTATGGTGCAGAACTGCATTATAGCGACACGTCACTGTATTTAGACTAAAAATATAAAATATATGTTGTTGAATCAATTTCCTTCGAAGTGTAATCAGAAAAATATGTTTGGTATTTGTCAAACGTGGTAGGGTTCAAACTTTGGAATAAGACACATTTCATATTGGTAAAAAGCTTTAAAATCGTGTGATAATTAGATTTTGAGGCGATTTAAAACATTTTGGACACAAATAATCCCCACTATTTTAGTTTGTAATGAACCCAACTTTAGTACACTTAGACATTGTTAGACGATGTAATAATTTGAGAGTACGAGTACCTACTTTGAAATTATTATTTCTTGTCGTTTGCAAAACTTGAACAAGAAAAAAATAAAATTAATACCTCATTAAGAAATGTTTTCCAGACACTCGGTGAAATATCCACTAGCCTTTTTTCCGAGCTGAGCATCAAAAAATGTAGAGAAAAAGTGAAATATAAAGCGGATATACTATATATAATATATATAAATAAGAAGAGAGCATTTCTGTGTGAGGAATTTTTTTCTGTGCTTTTCAGTAGACGTTAGCTGTATAACGGAAAAGGCGAGAGAGAGAGAGCTCTGAGAAAGCTTCCCCGTACTCCGGTCTTTCTTCATACATAAGACCTTTTCGTGTAGCCGTGGCGAATCTACCGCGACGGGGTCTCTTTAATATTGTGTGATTTTGTATTTCTTTATATACAAGAAATGAAAAAGGACGTGGATATTTAAAGGATCTGTTTGATATCAAATAAAAAAAAAACCCGGGTCGCAGTGCCAAAACCCTGCCGACAATATAGTGTATTTGCTAACACAGGCAGTGTGGCTTTATTATGTGAACTTAAGTTGGTTTTTGGGCAAAATAAAGAATTTGACTCCTTAATACACCCCTTAAAATAACATTTTTTTTCTTAATTGAAATATTATTATCAGTCGAACCTCTATATCAAATTATATACACCTTTCAGAAAATAATTCACTATTTGTAAACTAACGTTTTCATAAAATTTGTAGATCCGGTCCTGTCGGGCCGATTTTTTTAAAATTTTAGGGACACTTTTAAATTACTATCAGAGGGGTAAATTTCAATTTTGAAACGATTCGGAGATTTTTTCGGTATTTTGGGGCCGAAAAACATTTTTCAACCCCTAAAAACTACCCTTAAAATGGCCTGATTAGGCCCATTTTAAATAGGCTTCTTGCGGTGATGGATTTCAACCCGTGGGCCAAATTTAGATGAAATCAATTAACTCTTTCGAAAGTTATTGCCCGCACACACATATATATATATATATATATATATATATATATATATATATATATAAACATTTTTAAAAATGGTGCCAAAGTTTTTAGGAGGTTATGAAACGTCGAGAAATTTTGGTCCGACCCCTAAGTCCCGCCATCCGACCGACGCCAATAGTGTATGTTGCCATATGGCAAATACACTAATAAATAAGTAAAACACAATAAAATTTGATTTAATAAAGACGACGTCTAAATACGTCTGATCACGACTGAATTGAAAATTATATTAAACTTGTTTGTTTCTACTGCATAGCTAATAGAAACTCAGAATAAAACAATGTTGTGGTCAACAATGCAGAGTCGTAATGTTGTCTCGAAAAGACCCAACATTGTCATGACGGAACCTACAGATTAACTCTCGAAGCACTTAGATTTGAACGATTTTTTTTTAATTACGTACATAAAGATCTTGCTTAAAGTGGGAATTGCCGTGGCAGGTTATGAGCTTAAAAATTAAATGGTATTACTTCGGTTCGTCTATTATAAAGTTCCTAGATTCTAATCTGAAGATAGTTGGAAGCATTAATTAAATTTTCAGTTTAAAATTAAATATAATATAATGTATTGCTGTCGTTTAATACTGTAAAAGTACAAAAGCTGTTGATTAAATTACAGAAAATTAGATATTCAAAATTTACAACTTTTTTTATATTTTAACGGAATGGTTTTAACAAGCTTTTAGCCAGTTCTGGAAATTACAATTTAAAACTCATTTACAGAATGAAAAATTGTGACTAGTAGTAGATTGAAAACATAAATTAGTGATAGGTTCAGAAAAATTTAATCAAAATTCTTACAAAGTTTTTTTATTTTTTGCTTTACTTGTGAATTAGGAATGTTGGGATCCAATTTTGACCACGTCCCCATATCGATTGACTTTGCACACATACGTATTAAGAATAATAATTTTAATATTTCTTTTGTACATTGAAAATGTATAGGGTAAGTCCGATGACAATACCAGTTTCTCGTCATCGAAGTTTCCGTAACTATCCCTCACTTCCACCATAAGTGATACGTCTCTCACACCATGTAAAAGTTCTAGTAAGGTAGTAGAAGTTTGGAACAACTGCGCTTGTTTAATTTTTTTAACAAGACCTTTATTAACTATCATAAATGAAATGCTTGATCGTCATAATAATACGTAGGCATTTATTTTCCTTCATACCTGCCGAAAGTACGTACTTTCTGATTCGATTTTAAAGCAGAAAGTATAACATTTATGCACTGTCGTAATCACAGCTGGAATTACTCGCATATCGTCTGTATAAGCAGGCCTAAACAGTTTTGTCGTGCGCACTGATACGTGAGACTGCCGTTTGTCAGGTCACATGTTCGCCAGTAGGTAGCCATCTGCTGTTATTACATGGACATTATTAGATCCATATGTCATTACGTATAACCTCAACATTGCTCACTTGAAAGTAATAAGTCTTTTTATATAATGGTGAAAGGGTATGAAGAAAAATAGTATATACCACACGGGCAGAAAGTTGAAGGTCCTGCACTGCGCGACATATGATGCCCTCGACTTGACCTCGGGCATCATGTGGCGCAGTGCAGTAAATTAAACTTTCTGCTCTTGTGTTGTAATATACTATTGTTTTTGCTATATTTTCATAACAAACGTTCCTTTTATATACTAAATAGGGGCAAGTTTTATGAAGTACTTACGTAATATTTGTACGTCATACGTTGCGTTCAGTGGTTCTCTGAGATTACACATCACGATTGATGTGCCGGTTTAACAGGGCTGAGTCAGTACAGTGCAAACATACAACTTCTGAAGCGTTTTCTTGTAACATGTCTAAAGCTGTCGTCACAGAGAACTAGATTGTAACAGTGGCGGCTTTTGGTTTCTAAAGTCGCTAAATTTCTAGAAGAAGATTTGTTCTTGTACACACGGGCATGGGCAGACATTTTTGTTAAGAATCAAATTACGTATGACGTCGTTGATGGGATTCATTGTTGATATTTCCATAAGTATAACTGAAGCAAGTAGGCAACTATGAGTTGTGCACATGCTTTACTAGGTGACCATGCTGACGTCATGGTTGCCATAGCAACAGACGTTACAAGTGCATGTTTTACATTCGCCTGGTAAAACTCTTCAATGTAGTATGTATATTCATCCGTGTTTCGTTTTCTCTTTTGTGAACTTATTGTTACTTTACTGAATTTGAATTAATAATTGCAAAATTAATAGGCCAGCAGTTCCTTTTGTGCGGCTATCTCTTCTTAAACTGCTGGGCCGATTTCGACAATTAAGGTGTCGTTTGAAAGGTCTCGACGTGTAGATGTGCAATAGGGTGTCAGAATTGCGATACGTGGATTTTAAGGGTCGAAAGTTGATTTTAGGAAAAACGATATTTATCGCTACAAAATATAACGGGTGTTTTTTTCAAAACTTGGAATGTTTTTTTTTGTTGATACACCAGTTAAATCAAAAAAAGTTCTAGGTAAAAGTTGTTGGGTTTTGAGGGAGAAATAATTTATACGTAATACCAACCCCCTCCCCCACTCCTCGGCAGGGGGAGGGGGTAACTTTTGTTTTTTAAATGAAAACCTCCGATTTTTCAAAGTTTTGAAAAAAACATCCGGTATAAAGTATATTCACAGTAAATTTATAATAAATGTAAACCAACATTCCTGCAATTAAAAATTACTCAAAAAACGTAATCAGTGGGAAAATTATAAAAATTATACACTGAGCAAACTTGTAATATAAAAATTGTAAATATGATAATATCATGTAAATAAATCTTCTTCTATCTATTGTTAGAACATTTTTAGAACTGTTTTTTTCCACATGTGTTTACTATACACTGATAACGCTAAAGTATAAACAATATGTGTGGTCCAGACCTTAGGGATCAAGGGTAGATGCCAGGAAAGCGGAGTCAGGAGGAATAGAGGCACATTGTGGATGATAAAGATTATTTTTAAGTTAGTCGATATTTGGTTGTAAAATAACGCAGTACAAATGCTCCATAATAAATAAAATCGTTTGAAAAGATCACAGTGTGATTATTAATTATTTCATTTTTACCCTTTAAAAAGTAGTTCTAACACTATCTATAAAGTATATGATGATTGGCCTATGACTACCACGAAGCGAGGCTGAAGAATAAGTTGAAAATATGTGAGTTCTACTGTAACATTATTTTTAGAGCAGTGCAGTTTTTTTTTTATATTTTAGAAATAGTGTGACGACAACCAAGCGAAGTTTTCTAGCTCGCTCTTTGTATGTTTGTGTGAGGGACTTTGAAGGATACGATGGGGATCTGATGCGATGCTTGCAGGGTACAGTAAAAGCTCTCGATGGTACAGCATGACATTTCAGAAGTGAGGAAAAAAACACGATCAGATTGAGTTTTTGGTGGGAAATACGAACCATTTATTCTTATTTATAAATCATATGAAGAAACATTTATCAAAAAAAATAAAATAAATAAACAGAAACAATGTCTAATCACTTGTGAGACTTGTGAGACTTAAAGAGATGCAGTGTCGTAAAACGAAAACTCGCAAAGAGAAATTTATTAAGAGGACAGCGTTATGGCGGCTTGCTGTGTGACTCTCTTTTGTTTTTTTTTTGGGTTAGTGGATATTGCACGTTTCACTGTAGTAGATGTGAAGGTACCTACATGCCATGCCACACGATGGGTATCCTTGATGTCCGTCAGTCCGTTCAACGAACGTCAGGGACCCGTGCGTCTATGCAGTGTCCGTTCAGGGTTCTAGTGTTTGTGTACACTCCCGATATATATGCTACAGTCCAGGCTTCGGTTTAAAACCAGAAAGTCTTCTAATATGTAAGGCTGACACTACTCAGTATGCCAACTCACCTCTGTTGATAATTTTGAAACTAATTAACAGTCTACTTACATCTCCTCGTATTGACTTGTTCATGAATATTAGGAAATTCAAAAAAGTTGTAAAGAACGTATTATATCCTAACTATACTGATATGAAAGTTCACACAGAGCGTTCATTTATTAATGCGCATATTTACTTATTATACCGAGCTGGGTAGAGTAGTGGTACAGCACTAGACTCGCATTCGGGAGGTCCGGGTTCGATTCCCGGCGGGGGCAGATGTGGCTGGGACTTTTTCCTACTGCCTCTCGCCGAGAAACGGTAATTCCCGTACCGGCCATCTTGATTGAGGTTTTCCATGGTTTCCCTCAATTAATTCCAGATAAATATCGAGGTGGTTCCTTATTTGAGGCCATGGCCGATTACCTATCAAACTCCTAGTTCAAAAATTACCTACCTTATCCTAATTTCCTGTAATTCCTTCATTCGCCCATTGCTATTATATAAGTTGAAGTTGAAGAAATGTAGAAAAAAACGGGAAGTGGTAAAATGAAAAATAGTAATGGTGCGAATGGCGTCTGTTATGACATAAAGTCGAGAAACGGACGTTAAACGCATTATTATTATTATTATTTACTTATTATGTCATGGCTTTGAACATTTTGTATTTCTTAATATGTTTGATCCACATATAATAAGGCTTCGGCCTGTTTGTACGATATAAACAAATAAATAATTTTCGCATGTTTTACGGTTTGAAATCAGTGGCGTAGCTACCGAAGTGCTAGACGGTGCAGCAGTGCATCGGGGCCCTCTAGCTCCGGGAGCCCCTCAGCTTTCTGAGCGACGTTCGAAAACGTTATTTAAATATCCTAATCGAATAAAGATTTTGAGTTTTGACAATTTGGCTTCTGTAGTCTGATTCACAAGTTGAAAAACGTATTAATTTTTGCTACTGCGAGTTAAAATACATGTCATATCTCATTGGTTTCGTAATAATCTCTAGAAAATTGTGCAAAAGTTTGAAATCCGCACATAAACAATTGCAAAAGTTATTAACAATTAAAGAATCTCAAAAAAGAGGGTAGGTATAATTTTTTGCAAATAACTCGAAAACTATTAATGCTAATGAAATTAAAAATGATTCCTAAAACTGAGGAAACTGTCGACTCCCGGAACGTCATCTTTATTATTAATATTGATGGCGAACTCCTTCTTAAATTCTTGCACAATGAATAATTTAATAAATTAGAACCTGATACTAAAGAAGTTCCTCTTCTAAAATATGAATTTGCGACTTTTTTTTATCTACACTGTTGGATATAGATGTATGTTTTCCTATAACATGTATATTTATATCCACATATACACGTTTCTAGAGAGCGTATACTCTCTTACTCATGTGTCTAACCGCCGTTCTGTGTGCCGCCCCACACCGTCGCCCCCAGCGCCGTCCACCCGATGCCCAACTCCCAACTTTATACCCTTATACTAGCCCATTCATATATCTATCTATACACATGCACACAAACCACCGCACACGTATTATATACTGCGTGTGTTTTGTTCGCATAACATTGTGCACTAGTTCTGATCTGTTCTCAAAACTCAGAATAATAATAATAATGTGTTTAACGTCCGTTTCTCGACTTTATGTCATAACAGACGCCATTCGCACCATTACTATTTTCCATTTATCACTTCCCGAAATTTTCTACATTTTTTAAAATTTCAACTTATGTAATAGCAGTGGGCGAATGACGGAATTATAGGAAGTTAGGATAAGGTAGGTAATTTTTTGAACAAGGGACCATCTCGATATTTATCTGGAATCAATTGAGGGAAACCATGGAAAACCTCAATTAAGATGGCCGGTACAGGAATTACCGTTTCTCGGCGAGAGGCAGTAGGAAAATATCCCAGCCACGTCTACCCCCGCCGGTACATCCCGAATGCGAATCTAGTGCTGTCACCACTACTCTACCCAGCTCGGTTTCTGTTTAATTCAAACTTCTGTGTGCACGGGTTTAAGATTTTTTAATAATCTTTCGCTTTATTTAAAAAATATTAAAAAAATCAAACTTTAAAAAAACAATTAAATTCGTTTTTAATTCATGGATGATGCTGACTTTTTTTATGTAATAAGTTTTTTTTTACTTAAACGCGCAGCACCGAGGCTATTGTGACGAAAGATAGTCTAAAAACACTGATCACCGTGTAATAATAATAATAATATATATTTCCCCTTAAAAAAGTAACTCAAAAAGAAAAGGGTTTGTCATCAGAGTACAAGTTAAAATTTACAATATTAAAAAATATCACAACTTCAAAAATTCGTCTACCGAATAAAAAAATATTTTCCATTAAGAAGAATTTTACCAATTTTTTAAATTTTCTTTCAACCGTCGTTTGAATAATTTCTTCAGGCAGGCAATTATATATCCGAACAATAAGTTGTTAGTGTATTTTTTTAACTGTAAATTGGGACTATTATTGCATTTTCGGGTTCTTTCAATAAATATGTATGTATTCGAAATTAAAGACTCGAATATGCGTTTGCTGTTCAGTACCGTTTTTGCGAACAGCTTTTATGCCGATAGCGTTGGATACATGTGCGGTGTGTGTTTGTGCGAACGTATAAGGGATGCCAATATTTCCTGCAACTCGAGACGTTTATTGTGAACTCCGTGGTTGGTCGTTCGGATGACCTCTGCACGTTATCAACTGCTGGTGCACATATTGTTCGCGGGGTATGTATAATACGCGCCACGGTTCTAAAAGGTTCTGAAGTTAGATGCAAATGGAGGCTTGCGCAAGTACAGTCGGTTGAAAAACTACAAACTCGTGCTATATTATTATTTTTAATTTTTCTTTAATCTAAAGGTCTAATTCCTTGCATAAAGTCATTCAAAAAATTATTTTTCGTACTTGTCTATGCAAAATTGTATTAGGCATCTTGATTAATTAACAATCAAAGAAACAACTTAACAATATCGTACTGGACTGTACTTTATAGCAGGAAAGCGACAAGTGGCACGACAACCAGCAATAACCAATCACCGACGTGCGCACGTTCTGTGCCGGTAACTGGGAGGTGGTGGGAGTCTTCCTTTCCCACAGAACAACCAGGATTGCTCTAAAATATGCATTTGCGACGATGTTTGTGACTAACTTCAGAACCTTTATGAACCGTGGCGAGCAGGGGCGTAGCTACCGTCGTATATGCCGTGTCAATTATACGGGGCCCCCGGGCCACAAAATTAATAAAAACTTCCCAATTTTTTTTTTATTTCAGAAATGACAAAAGTCAAAAAAGCAATTTTTCCCGCGGAAAGATTGCGTTCAAAAGTTGGCAACACCCTACATCGGTTATCGCGGGCTGCGGGATTTCCCCGTTTAAGTCATTTACTTCAACGGGGGAAGGGCCCCCAAACAAATTTTTATACGGGGCCCCGCCAAGGCACGCTACGCTTCTGGTGGCGAGTATTATATTCTATAATTGCTTTGGGTTTCCCTTATACAAATATAATAATATCGATGTTAATTTTACTAGAAAGTGATTCAAATTGTATGAAACTATTTTCAGATTGATTTGAGTTCATTTGAGTCCTAAAATTGTAATTGGAAATCGCGAACAGCAGTTTATACGTACGTATGCATGTACATCCGAGCTCTACAGGTCGCAATTCTTGACGAATCTATTTGGTTTATTTTTTGTACGCTTTGCTTACTACCAGAACAGAACCCTATTGAAATTCCCTGAAATGCGCTCAGTAGTTTAATTGTTATAAATCTTTGTCTGTTGTCAATCTCATAGCTAACTGCTTCCATTTAAGCAAAACAGTTCAAAAGTGACGTCGTCTGACCCCAAGCTTTCGAATTTTAACGTAATTGATCTCGAAGACCTCTGCGGCATGTCATGTAAACTGACATTTCATTTTATATCAGTATAGCAGCCAGAATATAGGGGGCGATTGGTAAAGGCTAGTTTTGGCGTTTTTCTCAATTTATTATTTCAATTACTGACCCACAATGGGCATGAATTCCTACAATGGTTTCGATCATCTTTACTTCATGATCTATTACGAAGCACATATATAGTTCAGTTTTTCAGAAGTAATTTAGATAAAAAAAGAACATGATAAATCTTCGAGCGATGGAAAAATCATTTATATATTATATCGTTTGACTCAGGTTCTTGCCAAACTTTGTTAAAATTGTTTCACGCATTTAGCCGTAATTTTGAAATAAACAAAACGGTTAATGTTAGTCGCAATTGACAACCCTGTGGCGGTGTGTAGTAGATTCCTTTTTTAACTCTACCCCTGACAGCAACACGGGGGGTAGGATATATCCGCAGAATTTCGCGAACTCTAGCGAACGATGAAAGAGCTGTAGAGGGTGAATGGTGTAGGGTGTGCTGGTACAGAGTTCTATATATCGGGGGATGGGGGTGGTTAGGTGGACGTGGACCGAAGAAGAAGAAGATAGCCATGCCGTCGTTTCAACTATCACGTCAGGGCTTGGAAATATTTTTATTCATTCAGATAAATACACCTGAAATTTGTCAAGAAAATCAGTAATTTTTATCTCTAACGTATCTATCTAAGTAAACAAGTGGAATCGCACACGATTCTTTTTTGAATTCTTCGTTTAAAGAACAAGAATTACAACAGTAAAAATTCTAGTAATATGATTTTCTCGGGGTCGTAAAATTAATAAAAAGGTACTATGTATTGTTCAGTAGAGTGGACGAAATAGTACCTATTTGTTCATTTGCTATTCTTCCCGCTTAAGACGCTGTTTTATGAAAATTTGATCATATTTAACAATGCATATTATACCTCATAAATAAATAATCTAAATCAGCTTTTTCTTTCTTATGCCTTCATCTTAATTGCAAACAATAATAAAAATAAATATCTATTTTTAACGCATGTGATGTCGTAGAAGACTAGTGATACGTTTTTGTCTATACGAGTATATGAATTATCTTCATTGTGGTTCATAGAGATCAGTGGATGCAACACTAGATCTGGTCGGCCAGCAACACGCTGAATCGTTACATATATATATTATTAATATATATTAATACGCTAAGGTTAAGATGTTTGCCTCCCTTTTTCGAAAAAACCTCACAATTACTCCACATAAATGTTGTATCATTTTATAGATAATTACTTGCTCTGTGTGTATCAACAATTAAAAAATCTATACCGCTAGTCTATAATATTTCGGTAGAAACAAAATTCAATGTTTAACAATCCATTAAAGGACACACTAATGAATTTTTTTTTTATTATCTAAAGGAAAAATCTTGGTTTCTGTGAAATAATTTTTTAGTGCTTTGTTTAATATTTTTGAAGTATTTGATTGTTTTTTGCATAAATGGGCTAACGTAAGACAAAAATGTGTAAATCCTACACATTTTGCTTTTGTAATAGGAGTTTTCCGTTTTATATTGTACTGTATTTACATGTTAATGTTCTCAACTGTCAACGTTTACCATAACGAAAAGAAATGTTTATATTACATGACTTGGTAATTGTTTACATTCAATAAAAACTACTAACGTGTTGTATAAGCAATAAAAATGTACTACATAGGGAAATCGATTCATTGCGAAGGCATTGAAATGTTTTCATTAATTTACTTTGTACGTCGCTAAAGAAGTTAAACTTCAATTACTTTTTAATCACGTCAAAGAATCCCACTTTTTTTTAGAAATTTTGAAGGGTTAAAATTACGTATTACGTATTGTTATTGAGCATTCGATCTTTGAGTGTTAACTGTTAAGGCCAACCCTGTTACAATCCCTTCTGTGCTTCTGATGCGAGGCTGTTTCTCTGTTCTCGCAGCGTCCTCTATGCCACGGCTACACTATATACACTATACTGCACTACACAAGTACTGTATACAGTGTAAGGTAGTCCGGATAAAACTCACTTCTCAAATACCAACTTGGCCGTATCGGAGAGTGCTAAGAATGTCGGTCATAATAACTCGCGTTACGGTCGTCCTACTTGGCATTGCGAGTATTTTACTGCTGAGTGCGCATTTTCTTCGGAGCTAGTCGTCGTCGGTGCAAAGGAAGACATGGAAATGCTAAAAGAAGGAAAAAATGAAACATTAAATATTTTGACGCGTGTAGTATGATCATTAGACGGAACACAGTGAGTGCGAGAGCATATATACGGCAGCAGACGAGACGAGACGAGGGTGGCATGGTCCCGTTCCATCCACGTTCTCCGCTTACCAACCCGCTCTAACCATTTCCACCCTTAGCGAGAGGCCATGTTCATCTCTGGATGGTGGTAGAAACCCTTGTCCAAGAAGGGTCTAACACTCTAACGTTGTACACTGTACGCTATATCTATCTATGGGAGATGGGGTCGGGTTGGGTTGGGTTGGGTTACTTACATATATATATTCAGTATATTTGTGCAAGCGAGGCGAAGTGACCTGTGTTACATTTTTGAAATGTAACTTGTTATGCGACGTCGGCCTGTTCGAAATTTTAACGCCACCGTAAAATCTAGTTTATAACATGTAGAAGTATTTTTTGCACAAGTAAGTTTAACTTCTGTAGTGCTTATACAGTTCAGCCGTTATCGGCTGAACTATATAACTCTGGGGTCACTTATACAAATTGGCGTTTCAGATTACTATAACTAGAATTAATGTGTACTGAACAACGTTCATATAGTTCGATATTCGCCGGCCGAACTATATAATTTTGGTCGCTTCGAAACTTGTGTTCCAGATTACTAACGTAAGTATAATCACTGTTTGCCCAACGTTAAACTAGATAATTACCTAGAGAAAAGTGTCATTTAAAAAAAAAATATAATGAGCCTCACCCTCATAAGCTCACATAAGAAATTTAACTTCTTTAGTTCTTTATATTATAATTACGGTGAAATTATTACACATTTTAAGAGGGCACTTTGATGTTTATATCATGTGAAAATTCTCACATGGACAGATCATCACATTCATACCAAAGTTTTATTTACATATACTATAATCTACAGAAAAACATTTTTAATATGAATAGGGTGGATATATGCATAATTTTGAAAATAGTTTAAATCCATTATTTTCATATTAAAAGTTATCACACACACGAAATCATTCATGAAATCATTGTTATTGTATTGAAAAATATTCTCTTTGGGCAAGATATTTCGGTTATTCAAATGCGCTTGAAGTCATAGTCTATCTTAAAAATCTTGTTTAAAAATTTGTATTGATTTTGGTGAAAGAATACCCAGTATATTTTATATTTCGCGCGTATTTATTGAATTTTTTTTATGGACATTTATTATTTAGCAAAAATTTAAAAAGAAAAAACTATCTGGAGTTTAATCAATTGAAATGAAGGTTACAAAAAATAATATTTGAACTAAATACAAGTTATAGGTAGACATATACCCTATTGTCTGTAGTATATCAACTTCATAACTTCACATTATGTGACGTTTCAGCATATACTTGTATTTAAAAAATGTTTAATCCAAAAACTGTTCTGACATCTGAAAACAGAGAATATTGCGTATTTAATATTTTCCTTTCTGAATTTACATGAAATATATTTTATGAGTTCCTACCGTTTGTACGTCAAATTACAGAAATTATTTTGTAATTTTTCGTAATTTTAAACGTCAGATTCAAGCCGTTCATCCTTGTCTTACTATTTTGCGAATCAAAATGCAGCACACTATAAACTTCTGTCCTTGTCAGTTTCATGTAATTTAGGAGACAAACTAACTTCCCCTTTATTTGTTTCATTCATCCCTCGATTTCTTACTTTTTTCAAACAGATACGTCGCTTAGAATTTAAACTTTAATAACAGTAAAAATTAAATATAAAGTAGGAGCTCATGTGTTAAAATTATTTGTAGCGAATCTTGAGACGTTTACAACTTGTGTGACATTGGCCATTTGGTCTTGCGAACGTAGATATATATATATAGTGCCTACACGTAAAACACTCTCTCTCTATAATATGTGTGTTTGTGTGATAGTCCTCGCCATCAGGGAGCCAAAGGCTTTCCAGAAAACGTCCAGTCTTAACACACGCCTCATGCCGCTGCCGCCGCCGCCCGACCGCCCCCATAAGATATCCTTCGATGTGTACCTCCGTTCACATAAACACACACACACACACACACACACTGTTCTAAGCTGATAAGTACGGTAGGACTTTTCTCTTTGCTAGGCAACTGTGAGCCTTAATGCACCTAATATTTTACTAAAATTTCTGCAAATAAAATACCTTTGAAGCACTTGAACGTTTTAATATATTATCCGAAGAGACGACTGTAAATTTAATACTTTAAACTGTATCTGAAGTTTAAGATGTGTTGCAAATTATCATGCAGTTTTGTTGTTTTTAAAGTTGATCGAGTAGGTATCTTAAAATGACTGTTGTTAACTTTTTAATGATTTTTTGACTGCACCTCGTTGATAGAAAACAGCAGCACATTCAATTTATAGTTAAATATTAATTTTAATTGCATCGACTTTACGTCTAAAATTCAGGTAACTTCAGAATCGTATCAAGTTTATTATAAAACGAAAATGTTTTTTTTTCTCAATTGGAAATAAAAAACAAAAAAATATGCAAACAAGAAAAATTGAAAAAAATATCCGAGTGTGTCAATTAAAACAGTCTTTAATCAGTGAGTTATATTTTTAGGGTTTGGATTTGATTTTAAATTAAATAGGTACTTTCCCCGTGTTTTTACCTTACGTCAGAAGCGTAGCGTGCCTTGGCGGGGCCTCGTATAAAAATTTGTTTGGGGGCCCTTCCCCCGTTGAAGTAAATGACTTAAACGGGGAAATCCAGCAGCCCGCGATAACCGATGTAGGGTGTTGCCAACTTTTGAACGCACGCTTTACGCGGGAAAAAAAGAAATTGCTTTTTTTGACTTTTGTCATTTCTGAAATAAAAAAAAATTGGGAAGTTTTTATTAATTTTTGCTTACGCACGTTGGGGGCCCCCGTGACCCGGGGGCCCCGTATAATTGATACGGCATATACGGCGGTAGCTACGCCCCTGCCTTACGTTCATATAGAAAAGCTAAAACTATTACAAACATTTCAATAATTAGTTCATTTCCATATTTTAAAATTATAGTAAAGGTCACAGGAACTTGGACGAAACGTCGTACCACAGTAAATCGAACATCATTGGCTTTTTTTATTGACTTGAATATATTATTGTGACAAGTATATCGGGTTTATTTGACCAATGTTATTTGACCATTCATTGACGAACTCTGTACAGAACATTACTTAAAAGATTTATTTTTCCCTGGTTTCGCTTCGATAACAATAGCAACTAATATCACGTGAGTCGAAACTGTCTGGCTACTGAGGAAACATCTAATAGTTCCCCAAGTAACATGTATAAAATTCAGCTTTTATACTATAACGTAAGTACAGTTCCATTTTTTTGAAGTTTAAGGGTGTTTGGCAAGGGGTTGCCACGATATTAAGTGTCTGGTAATTCTAATATTATTCCGAAGAAAAATATAAGAAAATTATGCTTTATAATTTGACGTAATTAAGTCGGTATTTTATACACCTTTGCTACTCGTTACCTGCCAAAGCCACGATGACCCAAAGTACATCATCGCCCATCGTTCCTACCTGTGTTGGAACCATGCGCTGAGAAACTTTCAACTTTTGTAAAATAACAAAGGTCTACATTGAACCCTCCCCGAAACCAAATTCTTGATACGTGCCTGCTATTGATATTTGGCAAAGTAACTTCAACTTACCAAATTTTTCAATAACGTGTCACCCACTGTTCATTTTTAGATGCGTCTCTACAACTGCCAATAAGCTTTCTTCAGACTCTACCTAGATGTCGTCTCTATCGTGTGGTGACAAAGACCATATTTATTATGAATCATATAAAAACGGACATTAACGCGCGCGCGCACAACCATACACATATAGAAAGACAATATGGCGCATTAAAACAAAGTATTAACAGCGTCATAAAATGTTTGCCAGTTGAATGCGCTGTTATGTTTTATGATATTTTATCTACAAAAATTCTGGGTAAATGAACCACGTTTCAAAACGAACTCAGCCACTAGGTAGTCAAATTTTTTGCCGCGATGAAAAGATTCAACATTGTCGGTCACTATATTTTCGGTACCTTGTTTCGTAAGAATTACAAACGATGCGCGAAACTGTTATTTTTGATAACAATTAAAATTGTTATCTCAAAATAATCAGTTACTAATAAGTGTTAATAAGTAACTGTTTATTACATTCTGTGATAAAAAAAAATTATACTGAGCCTCACCCTCATAAATTCATATAAGAAGTTTAAATTCTTTAGTTTATAATATTATTCCCAAGTTTAATTTTTTTTATGTGGAACTAATTAATAATATTTACACATACGTAAGCAACACACTATAAACTTCTGTCCTTGCCAGTTTCATGTATTTAAAGAGACAAACTAACTTCCCCTTTCGGGGGCAATTCTACTTCCCCTCGATTTTTTACTTTTTTCAAACAGATACGTCCCTAAAGAAGTTAAACTTCAAAAATGGTCTGGTCTAGACCACACGGCCGATTTGAATATTTCTATGGCGATCGTAATCGATTAAAAAGATTAAAACAAAACATGACAAAATGTTTATCTCTCGCTGAACTAAACTCGGCTTCCCCGAGTTTACCCGAATGAACATTTCACTTCGAAGCCTGACGAATCGGACTCTTTTACTGCGTAGGAAAAAGTGTACACGGTACGCCTGTAGAAAATTTCACTTCAGAAAACAAGTAGCAGTTCCCAAGGAACATTTAGCTAAAATATAATGATACTGAATAAGTAGATAACAGTGTAATTTTGATATTTTTTTTTCTAAATCTGCCGTATGATTATTATTTATTGATAAAATTTGCCGTAGACCACTTTGCCCTACGACACATTAAAAATACGTATTAACAGCTCCATAAACTGTATGTTGGTTGAATGCGTTGTTATATTTTATGATGTAAACATTACAAACGCCATAGCTCTGTATAATATTTGGACAAGTTTGCGAACAAAAACAAGCGGTCTTCTTAAACACGGCGAAGGTTAGAGAGTGAAATTCCATCCACTTTGTTGGTGATAAGACGTCGATGGCAGTGTGATACCGACATTACTTTGATGGATACACACACACACAAACGAACGCATACCTAGTGTTTCTCTCTTTGTCTGTTGCGCACACACGTCGGACGAAACACAGACAGTGCGAGAAAGAGAAATGTTCCCAGTACCTAAAATAACCCCGCGCGTCCCTCCGTATCCTGTCTTCGTCGTCGGGTTGGCGTTAACCCACTTCGTTGTAGGCTGCGTATCACAACCTTCTACCCTAAAATCTCGTGGAAAGATCGGTTTTATAAACTGTATCTTGAAAAAAAAAAGATTCTAGGATTTTTAAGGAACGTAGAGGAAGATTACAGATGTCAAAAATTTGAAACTACACATGTTTATTTGTATTTCTTCGTATCTTTTAGAATGAAAATGACGGTATTTATTTGATTTTTATTAACATGTGATAAAACTCTATCGATGTTAACGTTCCGTTTTATAAAATTAACGGCCAGTTCAGTTCACAACCCATGTTTTTCAAGCAGCTAACTGTGTCACGGGTTGATTCCGCACAACAACGTGCAGTATATCTTTTTGTTTATTATTAAATCATTTGCCACTTCGTAACTGATGCGTCTTGACAATTTCATCCTTGTAGATCGATCCTTAGGCTGTTACATTTCAATCGTTTTGTTAGCTACTTCCAGATTATTTTGTTATATCCCTGAACGAATGCCGCTCACGCTGCTTTCAGAAATCCTTTTTGTTGTATGTCTCTTTTAAAATAGGGATTCTCAATCGGTTTATTCTTACATTTCTTCTGAAAGTGATATTCTGTCCACCCCCCGTCCAAAGTTATCAATGAATTAATCAAAACATAATTAAGATAGGTTTAGTTATCATGATTTCAATCAGCGGATGTTAATTAGTAGCCGACGTTTCGTCAACATTAGAATTCATTTTTTCAAGGTAAGCTTGAAACATTAGTCATCAACGCTCGATTTCTTCTAGCTAATAAGAACTCAGCACCAATCGATCATTCGGAGATATCGTTGAAAAAGAAGAAGTGAACTGCAACATTCACGAAAAGTCCACTACCTACTAATAAATATCATACGATTGAATTTCTAAATATACATGACGACTAAATGAATCTATAAAAATAGAAAATAAAGTTATATATGACTATTTCCTTAGTAGAAATTCTTGCCACAAACAGAATGGCGTTTATTTCATATCCTTACAAATAGTATTTCCATTATATTATTAATGGGGCGATAAGGCACAACATCCTCTAAATCACTAAGACCTAAAATAGTATTTTCATACTTAAATTTTAATACCCGTGCTTACTTTTTTTATGAAGCTCTGAAAGAAACAAATCTTTTTTAAGATTGAGTGTGCTTTGAAGGTGCATTGAGTTCTCCAAACTTGATCCATTAACCTATCTCTCTGTACAAACTGTAGCAGGCAGGCGGACAGGGCGCCTGTACAGCTTTCATCCCGATCCTATAACGCCCGGACCGTGTTCATCATCTGGAGGAGGCGTCGGTGGCGTCGGCTCTGTATTCTTCCCTCGCACCACCGGTGGGCTATCGGGAGACTTCGATGTCGGCGTGCAGAAGGACAGACTTGAGTGAAACTGCTCAGCCAGCAGCGTCTCTCACCAATGTCCGTTCACCACGAAATGCGAAGGGGTCTTTTCGTGAGCAATAACGGCCAAGTAGAATAGTTGCCCGACGTCCGTTTCTATATTCTCTCTGTGTGTGTTTTACTCAAGATACTACCACAACGTTCCGCCACACTGCCTTACCGACTGTTTCAGGCACAATGATAAAATATCTACTGAATTATTATCGCTCCGATAATAGCAATTGCGCGCTATGACCGCGTTTCGAATAGAACTGACATATCTATCTAAAAAACAGAGTAGTAGATTTTAACTTCCTTACGCCCTACGCAAATCGCGGCTTCAGCAAGAATGTAACGAACAGGAAAAGTAGCTTATGTCAAATTTTTAAAGTCAAACTTCTTTGGCGACGTACCTATCTGCTTGAAATTTTTTATGCCGCTGAAGGGAAAATCTTTAAAGGGGAAATGATTCACCTTGTTTGCTTATAGTTAGCTTATTTAAACTCAGATCGGTTCGAAACCTGTCTTAAACGAAAGAGGAGAAATATTCACATGTATTTCGTAAAATAAAATGTGTTCAAACAGCTTTTTTACACAGAATAAAAATTGAACAAACTCGATTTTACCTAATACATCGCGAACTTGTTTCGGTTGTCTTTGTCTGTTGTACAGTGTGCTGTGTGGTATGGAAGGTAACGCATGGTTTGTCTGTATTACAATGTAATATCAATAAGACAATTTTTTGTTGGACGATGACGTAATTTTTTGTTAATATTGTGTTTAAAACTACAATGTTCTGAGTTAAAACTTATGGGTTATGTATTTACTTTTGGTATGTTTTATAGATGCATATAAATAAGTGTAAATAATATTGTTTATGTTTTTATATATTTCTAAGTAACCAATACTTATTTTAAAGAACAGGCAAAAACATCAAAATATCGATTATTACTTCTGCATATTATTATATGAATAAACTCTAAAGAAGTTTCAGTTCCTTCGTGAAGCTCACACTTTTTTTGAAAAACAAATGTTAAACCTTAATCATTAAACCTTAACCATTCTTATGCATATCATACCTATTACTTTAATATGGAATACTTAGTGATTATCCCTTGGAACAAAATACTTCTAAGTAGATCTGCAGTGCGAAAGGTATTTTCAGACACCTTGTAAAAGTGTGTGTGGTGGCACTGAAGAATGATTTTAGAAAAGTGACCACAGCCGCGAAACGATGCAGAAATCACATGTCTTCCCGCTTTTAAATGTTAAAACATTCGAGCGAGTGAACCGTTTAAGACACCCGTTCATTTTAATGCGTTGTTTGGACTGAACGAGTCGCTTCTATGATTTATGAAAGGGAATAATAATGAGGCACTTACCATTATTAGTTGAGGTGTTAAAGAAGTGCAGTACCATAGTCTACTCTATGGCATTCCGTTTTCAAACTGATATATTTATTTAATATTTAGTTTATTCTGCCTCCTGAAGCGTTGAAGATTTTACCTGCAATACTAAGTGTACTAAGTTTTGAAGTTTAAAATTGGTCACCATGCTTCGTTTTATACATGTGTACGTTACATATCAGTGACTACAAGGTAAAGTAGCTTAAGATAGAAACAATTATGTTAAACTGTATAAACCTTTTTTTTATATTATAATTCAAAAAGTATTGTAACAAAACCGGTTCTTTGTGGTGGTTTAAAACTGATTTATTTACAACGAACGAAATAAATGTAAAATAAATAACTAAAAAGTATTTCTCTAACAATAATCACAAAAAGAAACTAAAAAAATGAAATAAACTAACGGATTCTGATAAATAATACCGTGTATCTCACATTTTAAGCCACACCTAGAAAATAAGCCATGCACGGTTTTTGAAGTTTCTTAAAATATAAGCCATACCTCGAAAATAAGCCATGTTTTTTTTCAATTTCAAGGAGGTACCTTTACAGTTCAATAATATTCCTTATTCTTTCTACTGGGAGTGATAATTCGAATATTCATGCCGATATTTGAATAAATAAGTCTAATATTAGCTAGTCTATACTTATTTATGTTCATTGTACTTACATGAAAATATAAATTCAACAGATAAGAATTATTAACTTTTTTATACATAAGTACCTAAAAAATTCCTCAAAAAAATATAAGCCATCCCTTGAAAATAAGCCATGGTACGATTTTTAAGAAGAAAAAAATATAAACCATGGCTTACAATGTGAGATACACGGTAATAACACAACTATAACTATGTAACAAGAATTATGTACACACACGACTATTTACAACACACCGAAATGTATGTAATAAACAAGCAAAAATTCTGGGACCTGTTCTCCTGTACTATGATACAAAAAAAAACCCTAAAACATTGCAAGAAGGAGAAGGAACTAGAAGTAGAAGGGACAAAAAATTTTAATTTAGATATAATTTTAAATTAGTATAGGTACTGCCTATGTACTTATTGATTTATTGAAAGTTTTTATAACATTTTGTGTAACGTTGCGTAAACATGCGTTATCTCTACGCAAATAAAATTTCACAACTTAACATCTCGAGGGAGGACGTGGATTGACTAACTTTTTTCACTATAGAATTAATTTTTGACGTCAGCTGTATTCAATTCTTCTTTGTCGCTAGTCAGCTGTTAACATTTTAAAACTATATGTAGTCGTCATTGTGTTCGATTCTGAATAGTTTTACGCATTTTTGACGAATATTTTCAGTCGAAATTTCAATCTTTTTGTGTATGAACGTGCGACATAGACAGTTTTGTCTCACGACCGGCGATCTGTCTGTGAATATCTCGCAAGAGTCGGAAGGCCATCCTGCACACTAGGTGAGGCACTCTACTGTACTCTGTACATCGTATAGAAATGGGTGGGCAGGCAGGGTATAAGTATACCCTCCACCTCATACCGTTCGTCGTTACCCTTGTCAAGGAGGGTAGGCGGCGGTGTCCTCTGCTCCGCTACGTTCCAATTCCAAATGGAAGCCTGCAGTGCGATCTCTATTCCCACCCCAATCTTGCATCCCCCAAGATCTATACACTATATACGGATATATATATATATATATATATATATATATATATATATATATATATATATATATTGCACACACCGCTTGTCTAAAAACCTACGCCCTTTCAAGTTGTCAGAACGTCGGATCAAACTTTCCATTCTTTATATATTATAGTTCTGCACTATAATAAATATTAAAAAAATATCTGTCAAAACATAGTCTATTTGATATACAATGGAGTCTCAGTATAACGAGAACAAATTAGTGCACGTGGTGCTCAAGTTTTCGAGAAGTTCATGTAACTCAGTGGTTCCCAAACTTTTTGGCATACGGACCCCGCTTTATAATCAAAAATTGCCCACGGATCCCCTCTCATAAGTGCATAATAGAAAAATTAAAAATTTAACTATGATGTCTTGTATGGTAAATTTTTGACGTAAAAATAAAATATAAAAAAAGCACCCGGTATAATCTAAAAACACCCGGTATCACCGTATACCAGTATACATTATACGAGTGTCGGTTTTTCGTGACATGTTACATTTTTTCTCGGCTAGGTCCCTTCGCTAACCCGCGATAAGGAACTTCGCTCCAATAAAACATTTTGTTGAAGAAGTATTTATTGAAATTATAACTTTTGTTTTAAAATACAAAAAAAAAAAAAAATGACTTGAATGAACCTGATAGGATGTTATGAGTGTATTTATGTCCGGCTCAATGATTGTGAGTAGCAACCGCAAATTTTATTTTATATTAAACCTTGCACGGACCCTCTGACGTTGTTCAGGGACCCCAAAATCGATTTTAATTTTCCAAGGACCGCCTGAATGATTCCAGGGACCCCTTGGGGTCCGTGGGGGCCACTTTGGGAACCACTGATGTAACTAAATAGGCAGATAATTGTTTTTATAAAACGCACACCTTGAAAATAACTAAAATGACTTTGTATTGTATAATAAAAAAATAAATAAAAATAGTAATTTATTGTATATTGTTTAATTTTACTGTACAGTATACTTACATAAAAACATGTACAGTGTAACCTTAATATAACGAACTTCAATATAACGATTTCCTCGATTTAACAAATTTTTAGAAATCCTCTAGAACTGCCCGCAAGAGTTAATGCAAAATATACACCTACATTACGAATACTTTTTATCAAAAACCTCTTTATAACGAATTTTCAATCATTGCAGAATATAACTATATAATATACCATATAATACCATATAATTTACCTCTATTTAACGATTTTTGTCAACTTATAACATTTACATAACGTATCCTACTAATTAATCACACACAATTTCACAATAACAACAATAATTCATGTCTCGAAATCATTGTTGTTTGATGTAAAGTAATGTAAACGCTGCTGTTGGTCACTGTTGTTAGTAAATTTAAAGTTGCAGCGGCTGAGAAACGAAAAAGGTGTTCCTTAACCGTCGCAGAAAAACGAAAAATCATTAAGTATGTAGACTATGATTGTCAAAGCGTGGAATCAAGTCAGTGAAAGAACCATTACAAATTACTTCAAAAAGTTTTCTTACCTTGTTAAAACGAATCTTAGACCAACCTAACCTCTATATAATAACAAACTTCATTATAACGAATTACTTGGTGTAACGAATACTTTCTAATTTCCTTCAGCTTTGTTATATCGAAGTTGTACTGTA
The DNA here is from genome assembly GCA_034508555.1 of Venustoraphidia nigricollis. Taxonomy (NCBI): domain Eukaryota; kingdom Metazoa; phylum Arthropoda; class Insecta; order Raphidioptera; family Raphidiidae; genus Venustoraphidia; species Venustoraphidia nigricollis. Next base: position 450,838 of record JAVRKA010000065.1, on the reverse strand, counting down.
TATAGTTTTGTAAAGGTGTTCAATTTTCCATTGGCTTTCGTTTTAGAGTATGATTTGCCGTTCACGTTTTATGTGGAATATCAAATCAGGGGTTCAGCTTTTTGGGAGTTATGTTTTGGGATGTTCACGATACCGAAATTCTACTGTACCACGGATACTAAGGCGGGGAGGGTGTAACTAATCTTAAGAATAAATGTTATTAATTTATAGTATCTGTAGCAGACGCCTTAAGAGGGCCTAAATTTGAGACTGGAAGAAGCATTTGTGCTCGCTTTCTGGTACGACTTCAAATTTTAAATCTAGATTTAGGAGTATCATTTCTTTTCAACTATAGATATTTCTATTCAGTTGAAAACAAGCGACATTTTAATTTTAAAACTGAAAGTCGTATCAGGAACCCAGCATATAATATAATTCGAGAGTATAAAGTAACGTGTTAATAAATAAAATTCGTTAAACACACACAGTGTATTAAAACATCGACTGAATGCAAATTGAATGCAGTGGTTGCTAACTAATAGAAAGTAATTTCGTCAATCAATTATTCCACGCAGACTATGAAGATGTGATGAGGGTAGGTCGGTTACATAAAAACAACCCCAGCGCTCTGTGTTTTCATTGCATTGTTCGCGAGGGCTCAATGTTAATTTGCTCTTGGCTATTCCATAACAAATTGGTTAAGAATTTCGGCAATTTGTCGTTTTTTGAATTCATTTTGAACAAACGTATCTAATTGTTGATCAATTATTGAATTAATTATTACATTATAACAAAACCCGGGCCGCAGTGCTAAAACCCTGCCGACAATATAGTGTAACATTACAGGACATATTTTTTTCATAGCGGATATCACTAGGATTTAATCCTGGGGTTACCCAGATTTCAATCTTTATTTGTAAGTTGGGTCTATGAATTACATGATAAGTAGATAATAGTATAAGATATACTTTTATTTTATAGTAGATAATACTTAAATTAGTAAATAATTTATTTAAACTGCGACCATCCTCTATCGCCAATTTTAAATGTAAAAAAACTCTCAAAGACTGCGAAAAAATCTTTCTCCACGTATCACATTTGTGTGATAAGAAAAATGCTCTTGACCACTATTTTCCGTCGAACGACCGTTCTAACTACAAAATTTTATATATTTAAATATGATGCAAAATTGGTATTTTCGTCATATCGGTCATGTGATTTAAAGGCTTCTAAAGAAATGACTGCTGTGACCAGGGAAAGTACACCTGTCGAAAGAGTGTGCATAGCCTATGGTTTCTCAGAATCATCGTTGTTACATGCTAACTGACTCTCTTTCCCTTCAGACGTTCTTTCCGTGGGGGGCAGTACTCGAATGGATTTTTGTTGTGAACCACGCGATACAGTGCGTTCAATAATTTTAATAGCAGAGAAATTGAAATAGTCTCGGCGATCAATGGACGAGTCCATTAATCACTGGAGAATGAATCATCCCCTGCACAATACCTCGAGGCCGGATCGCGCCCCCTCAACAGCCACCCCTGCAGCTATTAGTGAAGTGACGACGACTTATAAGTGTTTAGTAACTTGTTTTTGGGGTGACGAGGTTTTCGTTCGCGCTGCAGAATTTATATGTCTTTCTGAGATGTCATTTGTCGATAAATTTAACTGATTTTATGACCTCGACAAGTAGATTTTGTCTATCGAGCTCGCTTCCGAAGGACAGTGTATTCAATTTACAGCGAAGTAGTTACTCCATCGGTTTTTTAAATTTTTGTCTGTGTTCAAGGGTGATGAAGATATAATGGTCGTCATTATCAAAAAACTGCCGTAAATATATTACTTAAAAATCTGCGGTGGCAATGGCTTCAAATATGGCCGTTTTCCTATCATTCCTAACATTCTTCATAAATAAATAAATAATGGAAACCAACTTTTCACTTCTTATAATATAATTCTACATAATTGCAAACAAGAATAGGGATGTTGACTATTTTTGGGAAAGTGTTTTAAATCGTGCATAAGTATCTAATATAACCACAAATATTTATTATAATTTTTAAATACGACTCACGCTTTAAAAATCATGTCTTTTAAATTCCGTTTCAAACGCTCCAAAACTGCCGTGACGTCGTAGGCTCATAAACGCTGCTAAACTGATGAGGTGATAGGTTTTTTCGTAATTGTTGTCAAAGAATTATTCGAATAAATTAAACACTCTAAATATTAACTACCAGTGCAGCCTTTTGACAGCGTGAACAGTTCGGCCGAACTGTAAGCTTTGGCCATTTACAAACTTCCGTTCCGAATCGCTAACTATAGAATCGCCGGTTGCCTCCCAGCGTCACGACATTCGCAATTTTTAGTGTATTTGCCATATGGCAACATACACTATTGGCGTCGGTCGGATGGCGGGACCTAGGGGTCGGACCAAAAACGTAATATATATGTGTGCGGGCAATAACTTTCGGAGTTAATTGATTTTAACGAAATTTGGCCCACGTGTTAAAATCCATCACCGCAAGAAGCCTATTTAAAATGGGCCTAACGGGGCTATTTTAAGGGTAGTTTTTAGGGATTGAAAAATGTTTTTGGGCCCCAAAATACCGAAAAAATTCTCTGAATCGTTTAAAAATTGAAATTTAACCCTCTGGTAGTAATTAAAAAGTGTCCCTAAAATTTTGATAAAATCGGCCCGACAGGACCGGATTTACAAATTTTATGAAAAAACTAGTTTGCAGATATTGAATTATTTACTGAAAGGTGTATATAATTTAGTATAGAGGTTCGATTGATAATACTATTGCAATTAAGAAAAAAAATGTTATTTAAGGGGTGTATTAAGGAGTGTAATTTTTTATTTTGCCCAGAAACCAACTAAAGTTCGCATAATAAAGCCACAGTGCCTGTATAAGCAAATACACTATATTGTCGGCAGGTTTTGGCACTGCGACCCGCGTTTTTTTTATTTATAGTGAATGCTAAAACCCAGATTTTTTGACAATAATTTATGAAACTCAGAATTTACAAATTGAAATTACTCAGCCCTGAACGACATACATAGAGTAACAAACACCTATTGTAGCTAATACGTGCAGTTGACAGTTGGCTGTGACAACGCGTACCATTTTCAGTAGAAACAATCTGCACTGACTTTCTAGGCACCATGCAAGATCTTTGTACAGTCAGCTCACCGTAAAATTTCGTTTATCTTGCAAAGAATCGTAGGTCGCGTCTTACCTTATGAACGGACAGTGTTTGATATTTCACGCGAATAAATGCTTTGTTTATTATGAAGTATGACTTTCTGGATAGTAAAAAAATTGTGTGTTTTTTATGTCCCCTTTTCAGTTAATCCCCGTCAGGAGCTATTGTTGTCATTTAGAAAGCCAAAGTACAATAACAGGATGACCGCAAACACGGGAAACATTGATAAAATAATATAATTTTCAACATGTTTGCAGGTGGGTTTTGACGGTTTGTCACTGCTTTTCAATTTTAAGGTTCCAATTTCTTCCAAGATTTTGTTTTTCATCGATTTAGAGACATAGAAAGTTCTATCTATCTGTAGGTAGGTATATGTTGAACGGTTTGTCACTGTTTCCCAAATTTAAATTTTTTATATTTCTTCAGTCTTCCTCCTCCGTGCTTTTCTTGCATTTTCAGGCCAATTTCATCTCTAATACGGCTCACTTGATTCAAATAGTGACTAATACGATTTGAATATAATATGTTACATTGTTTCATTGCTTCGCCATTCCATACGAAGTGCAAACGTTACTATAATGATGAGCCACACTCTATACTAGTTCAGAACCGAAGTATAAACTTTCCTCTCGTCCGATTGCCTCTTACTATTTTCTACAGCTTTCTTGGTCGTTTCTCCTTATTCTTCTCAGATAACTTCGTACCGCTGCAAACTGTTATTTCATCTGTTCCAAGATAGTTTCCTTTACAGTTTTTAGTAAGTCAGATAAATTATAAAATGTTAATAAATACTGAAGATAGTTAATTAGAGAAAAAGGAAAAATAATAATTCCTCTGGTGGTGGGCCTCGCTTAGCGAAAGCCTGCAATTCATTTGCACGTTCTCTAACATTTTTTGTACTCAATAAATACAATAAGCTAAATTTTTAGACTGCTTGCCATTTAGCTTTAACGTTGTTTTTAAAAACATGTAAAGCTGATACAATGCGCATGCGTCACTCGAGGTCATCTCATTTAAAGTTTTAATTGCCATTAATTGCAAATTCGGCTGCCTAATATCAATTATTATTATTATTTATTTTGGCAACTAGGGATGTGTTTAATAAACGTCACAAGCCGTGAAAAACCCATATAAAAACGGCACGTTCTCGACTTAGGTCTAACTTAAAGTAAAGGTTTATTCCACATGTTCTTTCATAAAAGAGTTCGAAGACACCTCAACAAAAACTAAATCTTAAGTGTCAGATGGCAACTGAAAATGGTGCAACTGTAACATTTAAGTATATTCGTATTACTCCGTTTTGCGTATTACTGCTGTGCTAGTCAAGCCTCATTCATTCTCTCCGCATGAGTCACACACACATATATATATATATTTATATATATGACGAGTTGAACAGTGCCTACACGCAGTTCCGTTCTGCGATCAAGTAGATTCTGAATGTGTGTGTAAGGCAAGGCAGACAGGATTGTGAGGTGAGGCGGAGCGCCCCCAAGGGTGGGTGGCGCGCATTACGAGTACCGAGTGAAAGTGGGTGACAGCGTATACCCTGCCACACACACACACACACACAGGTGCTTATACATTATGTATAGGTAAAGGACCTACCGGGCTTATTTAACAGGGATGGCCTAAGAACTGTTCCGAGTTAACAGCAGTAGCGGATCTAGGATCCAGGTTTGGTGGGTGGGCTCGAGAGTGAAAACGTCGAAAGTCCAGTTGAGTTGATTCATTGCAACTACTCCTTGAAAAATGTGCCTTTGAGACTGGAAAACTCCTTTCGGGGATAAAGTATTCTTGTCTTGTTTGGGGAAAAATTTATTCTGGGATTTATAGAAATTTATTTTTTTTACTGTGTCTTTAGCCTCCGTAGCCCCCCCTGGATCCGCCACTGGTTACTAGGGCATATAAAAAAAACAGTTAAGTGCGAGTCGAACTCGCGAGAAAAGGGTTCCGTACTATTCAATTTTCCGTTAGTACTTTAAGACTTAAGATTTTCGTTTCAATTTTCCTGTAAGCTATGGGTGAGACCCGACATTCCCTTTTTTTTAAAAATTTTAGGCGCGGAGATAAGGGGGCAATGGTCAATTATTTATCTATTTTCTTAAATAACTTAAAAACTATTTATTTTAAAATCATAAAAAAATTATTTAGACCCTTGCCACAAGTCCTTTCATTTGATATAATTTACCCCCGAAAAATGACCCCAATGTTCAAAATTCATTTATTTACGTTACACGTCCGTCTTATGGTCACCGACTTACATGTGTGTACCAAATTTCCACTCAATCGGTCCAGTACTTCGGCGCAAATTGGATTTCACAGTGGGACGGACAGACACACGAGTGTTCCTATAAGGGTTCCGTTTTTTTCGTTTGAGGTACGGAACCCTAAATATAAATTAATATCTAATTTTAGAGAACTTTCCATTTGATTGTCTTAATTCACTATATGTTTATTCTTAAGGTTCTTATTTACGAAGCGTTTAGACAATAATATCTTTTCTAGAAAGCATCTTTTAAAAGAAGTTTTCCTGTAGATAACTGCTCCTCGTTGAACAAGATTTTGTGTCTGTCGTACGGGACGTTTTGAGGGAATCTCTTTTATTGAAAGCGCCTGCTTCTCTATAATAGTCTCATTGTAGATTTTATAATAGATGATAATTTCTCTCTGAGAACCATGCTCTCGAAGAACTTTTCCTGTAATTGATTCTGTATTCCTTTCTGCACTGGAATCTCTGATTTTCTGCAATTGTCTTATTGTAGATTATGTCTCCTGGGAAACACCTTCTTAAAGAACTTCCCTGAAGTCATTTCGGCATTCCTCATTGCTCTGAAGATTCGAATTGAGTGTCCGTGCTATGGAACGGCTTGAGGAAATCTCTTTCGTAGGGAATGTCTGCTTATCTTCCTAAATGCATTACTTTCTCATTCTGTCCTACGTAAGGTTTTGAAGGAAATCTAGTTCATAGAGAGCCCCTGATTCTTTATAATTGTCCGTCTGATTGTGTTCCTCCTTGAGCTGGTTGTGTTCCAGCCCTAGCGCGTCGGGGATGGAGTGAGACGGTGGTGCGGCGTGGAGGTGGTAAGGGAGAGAGTGCGGTGACAGCACAACTTGAGGCTATATCTACTATAGCAGCAGCACTACTATAGCTGGTACGCCATACAACAGCCACCCACCTCCGTGCGGCGGCTTTCGCTAGATCCACGTGTGTCTGTCCGCCTGTCGCTTTGGTTTCAAACCGCCAACGCCACCCTATTTCTATCCCATATCTCGCCCAACCACCCTCGTTACGTATGTAGCCTTATACACACGTGTGTATGGCCTACCATCGAATGCCAAATCGTACACGCTCATTTCTCGCTCGTATATTCTGAAAAAATAATTTTTAGGGGTTTCAGCAGCAGGCTGTCTGAAATAATTAAGAGTCAAGTTATTGGCGTTAAATTATTAAAAAAAAAACTTCAGATACATGATGTAATTCAACGGAAAAAACAGCACTGTTGGTTGCAAATATCTCCCCGGTATAAGCCAATCGAACAACTCCATTTTAAATCTAAATAAATTCAAAATGTGGCAGCTTTCTGAAGTGATCTCATTGTTCCTGCGAGTTTACTTAAATTTCATATGTACGTTGGCATAATGTGTCGAATGAAATTTTAGCTTGAAAAGATTGGACCTTCGAGGAATATAAGTTTATTTGAGTTACATCTGTTCGAGGTTCACGTGATAGAAAAGTATCTCTGAAAGAGTCGACAGTGCTGCCTTTTTTTTTGCAGTTCAAGTTTAATTATCGCATGGTAACAATAAGCAGCAGATATCACATAGGAGAGTGTGTGGTTGACAGTAAGTCAGTGAGTCAAACCCGCTCTCGTCTGACAAACGGGGCCGTGGGGCGAAGGCTCGAGTGGAACGGGAAAGCTAGCGAGCGACAGTGGCACGAATATTCCCGTAGGGTGGAGGTCTGGCGCTGTGATGACTGTCATACTATACCTCAGTATTTACAGTATGTACATAACGTGTACCCATCTACCTAGATACCCTGTCACAGTCCGTATTACAGACAGACAAGACTGCGTTCGTGTAGTATCTCGGAACTGTAAACTACAGGCCACCGCCATTCCTTAGCCATACATTATAACTTGTAAAATGTGTTAGTTTTACCCACTTCGTGCGATAGCTATATAAAATGGAAATGCTGCAAACTAGTCTTTTTGAAGTTTAACTTCTTTAGCGACGTATCTGTTTGAAAAATGTAAGAAATCGAGGGGAAGTAGAATGAATCAAATAAAGGGGATGTTAGTTCGTCTCCTAAATTACATGAAACTGACAAGGACAGAAGTTTATAGTGTGTTGCATTTTGATTCGCAAAATAGTAAGAGCAAAATAGTAAGACAAGAATGAACATATAAAATTGAATCTGACGTTTAAACTTACGAACAATTGATGTACAAAATAATTTCTGTAATTTGATGTACAAACTTGACACAGACCATGTTGAAACGTCATATAATGCGAGGTTATGATGTTGATATACTACTGACAATTCATATTAAAAATGTTTTTCTGTAGATTATAGTGTGTAAATAAAACTATGGTATGAATGTGACGATCTGTCCATGTGAGAATGTTCGCATGACATAAACATTAAACATCAATGTGCCCTCTTAAAATGTGTAATAATTTCGCCGTAATTATAATATTAAAAACTAAAGAACTAAACTTCTTATGTGAGTTTATGAGGGTGAGGTTCATTATAAATTTTTTTATACTACAAAGTTCATGAAGCCATTTGACAAATAGCTAATTAGAGCAACTTGTGGATAACAATATAGGTACGCAATGTATTTTATTCACAACATTGGAAAATCTCAAAATTGCTAATTTAAAATGATTCGTTGAATTCGATAAACGCATCTACTCTTCTGAATTGTTTTTTGTTTAGGAGCTAAAGCTATGTACAAATTTCGAAGGAAAGTTTGGTAGAAGAACAATTTAAAAAGAAACTTTATTGGTAGTTCGCTTGTGGCTAACCTTTCGGAAAAATTACATTCATCCTCAGGATCTCAGGCTGATTGACAAGTGTTTTGTACTAATCCTAAATACACGATCATAACACTATTAAAATACTACATTTTTTTTAAATAATTATATTTAAAATTTGGATTAAATAGTTTATTTAAGCATAAAAATTGTTTTGTGGGAACTTTGAAATTTAATTTAAAAAAGCGAAACATCGCAAAATCTTCTTTTTAAATTGTTCCTGTAACCAAACTTTCCCGCAACGATTAATATTATGGGAACAATTAAATACGTACAATATCGTATAGCCTATGCCCTTTGAATTTTGGAAACTAATTAAATAGCACCTATATTCGTGAAAAGTCGTTTCATTTTTTCAAGACAAATTTAAAACTTTCGACGTACGTTTTACTAACAAAGTTTGCACCATCATTAAATGAAGAGGTCGCCAGGTCTAGAGACGGTGCAAACGTCAAGGTGTTTCAAAATTTATTTTTCCGATATTGAGCGAGACACTTTTATGCATCATCGTCGCTTCCAGGAACACTTTTTACGCAGTATAGTGTATAGCTTAATGCCTATTAAATAACAATCTCTAGCGACGTGGCGAACCCGGGCGAAAACCAAGTCGGGGCTTCGCCTTGTAACTGTATACTCACACCAGCCGTGTGTCACTCGATATAGCAGACTAGGAACGTGTGCGCCGCCCCTTGCAACGTCTTCTTATACCGATTGCGAGGGTATCTTGGGGCCCACTTTTGATTTTGAGGTACATTTTACCAGAAACCAATACAGAATTATTTTTAAATTATAGTTTGTAGAAAAGCGATATTTGAGCAAAAAATTATAATGAGCCTCACCTCCAGAAATTCACATAAGAAGTTTAAATTCTTTAGTTTTTAATATTATTTTTTTAAGTGCAATTTCTAATTAATAATATTTACACATACTTAACAAATTCTATTTATTTTTTGTACGATATGTAAATCCCAAAAAATTTCGAACTGAGCAACTTTTATATCTTTTATTGTAATAAGAGATATTAATGTTGGAAATGTCACAATTTTGTCTATCAAAAATAATATAATTGCTTTTACTTAGATTGACAATCATAATTACGGAGAAATTATTACACATCTTAAGAAGGCACATTGATGTTTATGTCGTGTGAAAACTGTCACATGGACAGATCGTCACATTCATGCCATAGTTTTATTTACATAATATAATATACAGAAAAACATTTTAATATGAATTGTTTATAGTATATCAACATCATAATCTCACATTATGTCCGAAAATTGTTCTGATATCGGAAAATAGAGAATATATTAATACAATATTTTTCTTTTTGAATTTACATGAAATACATATTTTGAGGTCCTACCGTATATATACAAGCCCATGATCCGTGTCCAGTTTCTACGTCAAATTACAGAAATTTTTTTGTACTTCAATTATTAGTAATATTAAACGTCAGATTCAACTTCATATATTCATCCTTGTCTTACAATTTTGAGAATCAAAATGCAACACACTATAAACTTCCGTTCTTGTCAGTTTCATGTAATTTAAGAGACAAACTAACTTCCCCTTTATTTGTCAGTTCTACTTCCCCTCGATTTCTTACTTTTTTCAAACAGATACGTCGCTACAGAAGTGACACTTTAAAAAAATGAATCGTTTTCTTTAAACTTTTAGTTACGATTAAGTTCAACTATTTTTGCCACATGAGCGTTCAAAAAGCGGATTTTGTAGGTGTGTTTTTTGGCCGGTAAATAACAAATTCACTATGTGATTACCAAAACTGTGCGGTAAACATTTTGATGTCTGAACAAACTGTCATTAGGTACATAGTCAACCGTCTCCAAAATTCACACCTAGCAGACGTTCGTTTACTAAACTGTGTCTATTTTGAAAACAGTTTATTATATTTCAAAACCGATTCTACCATTTATTAGGACACTAAGTTAACTATGTAAATATATGAAAATAAACTGTTCGAAATGTGTACAGACTGGTGTAAAAATAAAAAAAACTGTTATTTGAAATACTTATATATATAATTTATAAAAACTACACTTCGACGCACTTGTGGCAAAAAAATAATATGTGCAATACGTGCGAAATGGACGATAGCCGACTCGTGTGGCTTATATCGCCAACTCGTGGACAATCGTCCATTTTGCAGAATACACTATTTCCGTGTAGCTTACCCGATCGATTTCTAATAGAGTATTGATCCTTGCCTAGCATTGGGGTTGTTGTTTTTGGGGTTTCACACACCGCGTTGCCCATCGGACGGTCTATGCGACACGGCAAGTAGTGCAAGTACATACACTGTACATACATATTCGTGTATGTTCACGTGTTTTACCGTATATGAAGGGGGGTGGAATAAGAGAGGGCTGTCTGTATTAGACCCACAGGACTCGTGTGTTCGGTTCAGCCTTTTATAAATATCTCTTCGCGTTAAGCCGATCAGTAGCGTTTATACATTTTTTTTCTTGCTTTTTGTGAGGCCAAATGATTAGGTTTATTATTTATGAAGGAAAATTTATTTAAGCGCGGTAGGCAGGAGTGATTCCGATCGAGCAGTATAAGGAAAAAGCGGTGCTTATATAGTGGAGTGATTATCTAGGTAACAGATGGCAGTTAACCCTAATTTTTTTGCTATCGACTAACCTGGAGACAAGGAATAGTTTATTTTAGCCAGGTCACGGAATAATAATAATAAATGTAATAATAATAAATGTAATAATAATAATAATAATGCGTTTAACGTCCGTTTCTCGACTTTATGTCATAACAGACGTAATTCGCACCATTACTATTTTCTATTTACTACTTCCCGAAATTTTCTACATTTTTTAAAATTTAAACTTATGTAATAGCAATGGACGAATGAAGGAATTATAGGAAATTAGGATAAAGTAGGTAATTTTTGAACTAGGAGTTTGATAGGTATTCGACCGTGGCCTCAAATAACGAAACATCTCGATATTTATCTGGAATTTCCCCTTTATGTAGCAGTTCTACTTCCCCTCGATTTCTTACTTTTTTCAAACAGATAAGTTGCAAAAGAAGTTAAACTTGAATAAAACGATTATCTAAATAGATGGTTACATTTTGCTATTATATTATAAAACAACTATTGCTGACGTTACAATGCAATATTATAAAAATGTATTATTCAAAAAATGTCACTGTTGGAACTCAAACCCGAAACTTCCACTATCGCGACGGATGAGTAACCATTTGAAGTTTTGAACAATACGTTTTGCACTATGGCATTGTAACGTCAATAATGGATGTTTCATAATATAACAGCATAGTGTAACTATTTATATGTATATTTATATAGCCCTTACGTATTGATCGTAACGAAAATTATTATTGAAACAATAATTATTATTAAAAATAATAATGAATCGGTACTAAGTCCCGTTGACCTTTCACTTGGTACTTTTTATTGGTAATAAATAAAATTTTATAATAAGTAGTGTAAACCAAACAGCTTTATTCAAAATATTTTGTGTGTGAATTAATTAATGGAAAAGATGGATCAGATTTCCAGTCGTGACGTGCCGTCGCTGTATGACGAGTACATTTGTTTGCGGGAGTGAGTTTTAGCTGGCTGACATACATAATATTGTGCCGTATGTACGTACAAACACGTACCTATGGCACACACTCAGCCCATCGCTGCACTGTTGCCACATGCTTTCAAAAATTTCCTGCTAGTCTTCTGAAAAACTCCTAGATTCGGGAACATTTCCCACAAAAGAATATCTTAGATTTGAGAATGCTAATTGCTTTTTTTAAGTTAAAAAGTTGTATCAGAAATAAAGCAGAAAACGTCAGAAAATGTAGTTTATTAGATTGTGGCCAAACATATTTCTCTATAACAAAAATACATTGTAGACTTTTAAATTGAACCTGTTAATAATAAATAATTGATCGTTTGAAACGATATTTATTTGTAAACTATTTTTTAATACAATTTCTATTTCGAAAAAACATTTTTCTACACATTTCGATTGAAATTTAGCTTGAGAAGCATTGGTTTTTATGTAGAACATTTGTTTTTCTGCTAATATTAAAATTTGACAACGACATTAGACTTTGTTCGTGCATATTAGACTTTGTTCGTGCATATATAAATACTGTAACTTTATGATCACAATCGAACACTAGTAACATATTTTGATGTCTAGTAATTTTATTTAAAAGGTGGCAACACCGGACTGCAACTACAAAAGCTGCATTAATGATTTATCATAGATTGCATTATTATAATATGTATGTGAATTATGTAAAGTGCCTGGTCCTTCAGTGACGAACAAACAGACCCGTACTCCCACCATCCACACCCGTACTTCCACCATATCTAGATTCATGACCAAGTTGTTATAAAAACTAAACATATTATAAATAAATTATACTAAAAACCAAATCTACGTGAACATTAAATAATTTAGTTACCTAGTAACAATTTTGTTGTAATACAGACATTTATGTTACAAAATTATATTTTTATTAAATGTCCGTGTTACAACAAAATAAACAAAACGTAAATTTATGCTGGGTTGTACAAAATATTGTCAGAAACTTGGATTTGACAATGACATTAGATTGTCATAATATAATTACAGTTTTCATACATGTAAGAGCAATCTAATGTCGTATTCAAACTCCTTATCATGTACAACATTAGATTGTATTCACACAAAAACAAATGCTTGATCTACACAGAAAAAGTTCATTTTTCAAGTCTAATTTTGATTAAAATGCGTAGAAAAATGTCGTTTCGAAGTAAATATTATGCAAAGAACTATGTTAAATATATGTATACACAGTTTAGAAAAAATATCATTTCAATCGATCAATTATTTTTCGAACAGAATGGAATTAAAATTCTACAATGCTTTTCGTATGGAGAAAAATATGTGCTCACAATCTAAGGTCATTGTCAAATCAAATTATTTGACAATCCTTTCGGCAACCCGGCAGGTTTTTATATTTAAATGTTGTCAAAACAAAATAATAATTCACTGTCATAAAGAATTGATGTTGGATCTTTGTTTTCACAGCTTTATTTTTATCAAGTTTCACTAAGCAGAAACTCTTTTTATAAAAAAAAAACAAGAGTAAACATTTTAGATAAACAAAATGATAAAATATTTCTAACATTCTCTATACTGTATTTTGAAATTCGGCGGCCATGTGAATATTATAACGACCGGTAATGTAGAGCTTTTACAATTTTTTATCGTGTTTGTCGCGTTTTTTGCAAGTTGACGTTATGAACACGCGGGGTGGTTGTGCTTGTAGTCTGCTAGAAGCGGATTTATTTTTTGGTAATATGAGTCTATTATTTTTGAAGATCTTGCTTTAAAGTTAAACTTCATATGCACGTTCGTACCGTTAAATGTTTAAATGTTTAAATATTTAACGCTAACTGTGTAACGATGGCAACGAAAAACAAATTATATTTATTGATCTCTAAATGCCAATTTATAACGTTCATACAGTTCGACCGACGTCTGTCACGGATAAATTAGCATTTCAGATCGCTAACTAGAATCATTGTTTACCAGACAGCCTGTATACAGTTCAGCCCATTTGGAGTTCCAGATCACTAAGTAGAATCACTTTTTGCCGAACGTATATAGATTTTTGTGTAAATAATTATCATTTCTGTAGTGTAAACTAAATTTCAACCAGTCGGATGTGTCTCGGCTGGTTCGCCGGCCGTATGTATCGCTGTGAAACGCGTTGTATAATAGATTAGAATTAGAAATGACAACACGCGAAATTGTGAAAAGGCTGTAATTAGCGTCATTCAAAATATTCGAAAACTCTATAAGAAAACAACATTACAGGCAGAGTTACTTTCATAATTTTATGTGGATGTGTTTGTAGTTCGTACAGAATCGTAAATATGAATTCACACTATAAATCCCTTATATCTGTGAAATTACATAAATTCGAGTTGCTTGTAGTTTGGCTCTCTCTCTCTCTCTCTCTCGCTCTTTGTTCGATCTTCAGTAATAGCACGTGAGGCTTAGAATATCTACACAAACAAAACAGACATTATAGCGCAAGATCCCGTGAGTGCCAGACCTTCGATATTTTATAAAAGCTGAAAGTTTCTCATCGCATGCTTCCAACACAGGTAGGAACGATGGGCGATTATGTACTTTGGGTCATCGTGGTTTTGGCAGGTAACAGGTAGCAAAGTTGTATAAAATACCGACTTAATTTCGTCAAATAATAAAACGTAAGTTTTTTGTTTTTTTCTGCGGAATAATATTAGAAATCACGTCGTCCATTGCCAGACACTTAATATCGTGGCAACACCGTGCCAAACACCCTTAAACTTCAATAAACTATAACTGTATTTACGTTATAGTATAAAAACTGAATTTTATACAGGTTACTTGGGGAACTATTAGAAAATGTTTCACCAGTAGCAAGACAGTTTCGACAGTTCTAATCCCAATTGCCAGACAAACATATTGGGTAGCTGTAGGTGCGAGCGCGAGTAGATGCGAGTGAGATACTGATGCGCTCGCACCTACAGCTATCTTATATGTTTGTCTGGCTAGTGATTAGAACTGTCGAAAATGTCGGGCTACTGGGGAAACATCTTCTAATAGTTCCCGAAGTAACCTGTATGAAATTCAGTTTTTATACTATAACGCAAGTACAGTTACAGTTTATTGAAGTTTAAGGGTGTTTGGCAAGGGGTTGCCACGATATTAAGTGTCTGGCAATGGATGACGTGATTTCTAATATTATTCTGAAGAAAACTACAAAAAAACATACGCTTTATAATTCGACGAAATTAGGTCGGTATTTTATACAACTTTGCTACCTGTTACCTGCCAAAACCACGATGACCCAAAGTACATAATCGCCCATCGTTTCTACCTGTGTTGGAAGCATGCGCTGAGAAACTTTCAGCTTTTTATAAAATAACGAAAGTCTGGCAGTCACGGGCTCTTGACTGTTACAGCGGTCCTCGTGTAACCGTCGCGTATACAATTGATATTACGGTTACACGCGTATCGGTGTACAGTCACACAAACAATGCGGGATACAGATAAAGGCTTGTCACTGACTGTACTGTCTGTTATGCCTGTTTAAATGTATGTCATAGAGTTGTATTATGTTAAATTACGGCTAGTGTAATCGACGTAGTCTACAGCCGATCCGAAACACATAACACTGTTGGATGCTTTCTAGGCATTCGCAAATGAGTTACAAAGACGGAACAAGCATGGAACTTCTCCTTTTTAGACGGACGTGTTCCCGAGGAATGATATCGTTTCACTGGCATGTTTGCGTTGAACGAAAGGAATTTTTCTTTAACAGTGTAAAAAATGTCGAGTTGTAGGACTTGTTATGTATCTGAGACAGTACATATGTACGGTCATTCGGGAGCGACCGAATCTAGGATCGTTCATCGTTGTGACATCTCATGATATAAAATCGACTATAATATTATGAAGTACATGTTTAATTGCGTATACTATAAAGATTATACTACTAAAATATAAATTTAATAGAATACAGATTACAAATTATTATATATGTAAAATATTATAAATATGATTCTGCACCCTGCAAAATTTGCACAAATACGCAAAAATTACATAGCAATTAATACAGAATTCTAAAAAATATACGCATTTATGAATTACATAAAATCGTACACAATTACACCTTTTTATTTTTTCTCAATAATATTGATATGTAAGTTTACTATAAACAATGAAGGATCTTATTTATTTATTTTAATATCAACGAGTACATGAATAACCAATTATTGGGACTTATTATAAGTAGGTACAGGCTAAAGATGAGAAAACGAAAATACAAAATATTAAAAATATTAGAAATTCAAATAGTTATTCATATCAAAACATTGATATGTTCTCAATGTTTTCCATAACTTTCCTTTAAAACTCAACTTAGGAAACAATTGCTAAGGAAGGAGATGAATTACTTGTGAACGTTGCCTATAATAAAAATAACAATTTTATTTTAATTTTAAAATAAGTGATATATTTATCATTGATTTTGATTTTAGAATATATCAAATACATTTAATGTAATGCCACAGAAAATCATACATCAAAGATAATAATAAAGCGACATTTATTTTTATTGTATTTCTTATGTAAATTTACTGCACGTATTTTTACAGTGTATTCGTAACGTAACCATGCTTTGATATCATTTTTTGTGGTTACAATAAAACTGAAACAAGAGGTTATATATAAATTCGATATATATTTTTTTATTTGTTTTTATTTTTGTTCAGCTGTAACTTCTCGAGGGGTTGACTGATTTGATAAAGTTTTAACGCCATTTTATTCAGAGTATTTACGAAATTGCGCCGTATAATTTTTAATAAAATCGATTCAGTCGTTTTTAAACGACGTTCAAAATCGTTTTTCAATGTTTGAATGATTCACAGCTTGGTAAATATCTTTCTTAGAATTGTAAGGACCTGTATGAGTTTTTATTTTTGAATTAAATTGATTTTAACCTAATAAAGAAAAACTAAAAACGTCCAGTGAGCAAAACTAGTGACTTGTGAACCGGGTCAACGGCCGTCACGTAACTACAAACATCCCTGTATGTAGCTATAGCCGGGCGGAGGAGGCGTGGGTATGGGATAGAGATATGGATGGGCTCACTAGATGGGTTTTATGCTGGATATGTAATGTTTGTGTGCGCATGTCCATGGGCGCCGATTTCTAGATTGCTTAAGTTCCGATTTTATTACAGATAGGTGTTGTAGCTTAGAATTACGTAGCAATGGCTCCAGTATGTTGGATGATAAATGCAAATTATTGGCTATACGGAAAAAAAGAATTATAAAATGAAAGAGCTTGGTGAGTGGAAAACTAAAAAGTACTCAATAAAAATAAAAGTATATAAAAACAACTTCAACTGTGAAAAAGTATAGAAAACAAACATCCAACATGAAATGTAGTCGGGTAACTAAAACGAACATATGTTTACCCGATAACTTTTCATATTGGAAGCTTGCTTTCTACTTTTTAATCGAAATAAAAAACATATTCGTTATAATTTTTTTATTTATAAGAATTTTTCAAATAAAAAAACTACTAATTTGTTTATTTTCTCTAATAAATTTACATTTTTTTTCACAAATAGAAGAAAAAAACGCTTCTTTATACTCAAAGATGATGTAAAAGGAGTGCACGTATCATGAGAAATACCAACGTTACAACGTTTTGAATTGTTTTTTCTCGAAAACCGTTAGTCTTATGACAAAAAGTATTATTATATTTTTTGTAGGCAATTTCCTAAGCTACAAATTTGATAACCGCTATTTTTTCGATGAAAGGGACCGTTAACGAGAATTTCACGAAAAACCGTTTATCGCGGCTTTTGACCCCGCGTAACATTTCTAGCGGCGCATGGATCGGTGGGAACTTTTGGGATGTTGTTGAGAACCACAACGGGAACTTTCATGCAAGAATTCAGCTTTCCCCTAATTTTTCCGAAGTTTGGACTTTTTTGTCTTTATTTCCTGGACTATGACGATGTTCTTTAAAGTTGCTCTAGATTCACACAATCACGAATTGCGTATTAAACTTATGGGCTGATTTTTGACGATAAGTTATAGGTGAGAGTTTCCTTTGAACATTTTTTTTAGTCGACGCTTATGAATATACAATGTGTTCTGTGTGTGGCCGTGTGTGTGTTGCGTCGAGGCCGCATTTACTGTGTGTTGTGTGGATCTGTCGGAACTGCGTTGTTGCCGCGGGGACTACATGACGTGTGTGTGTGTGTGTGTAGACCCTGCGCGTGCGCTAGACGCTCCTGTTAACTCGAAGGTTTGTTAAACTCACATCACCTCCTCTATTTTCTTCTCATAAACAGTCTCTGCTCTACATTTCGAGTTGTTGTAAACTTTACCTAAGCAATAATGCAGTAGCTAATGTAGACTGTACAGAATATGTATGCATGAGATTTTTAACTATTTTGAGGTAGGCTATGCAAATTTAGCACCTCATCAACAGAATTTTTGAGTGAAAATGACCTTAATCGATAGGTCTCTGTTAGGTCCCACAATTTTTTTGTTAGGTCTCCTTTAGTTTTTTTATAAATAATTTTTCAAATTTTGGTCAGAAAAAATGTATTTTAGCACCTCATTCAATGAAAAACTGGCGAATTTAATCAAATTTAATCGTATTCTTTATCGTTAGATCCGGATTGGTCCATCATTTTGATTGTTATATTATTCATATTATTTGTTTTATTGGTAATTATTAATTGAGGTAGCGTGATTTGTCCTTTGCATAGTAACTGTAGCATTTCGTTGTTGAGCCTCCAACATAAAAAAACGAGCCTGTGGATAATCTTTATAAAAATATATTGTATGATTGAACGACGAGCGATGACGAAAAGTAAAATGTCAGAGACAAGAGTTGTAACAAGGCGCGATAGTGTATGGCCGTGAGTAAGGGAGAGAAAAATACAATATATACGTTCTGTAAAATAATTTGCCCAATAAATAAATTCATAGACTATAACAAAACTCTAATACATTTTTTGAGCTGTCAGTTGATTAATATTTGAATACAGAATCGTGACCTCATTATGTTTAAAAGCCTGATTGAGACCCAAGCGAATTTTCGTATTCATAATCGACTTATACAAGTGATGTAACCAACTTCAGTTTATATTTTTAAAATGCTGTATAGAAGATCTTTACCTGAGTACAAAAGGAAACGTACCGTTCTGATTGGTTCGTTTTGTGTTAGACGTCGCGTCGTGAAGTTGTCACATACTTATTATGTATTGAATAGAGAGATTATTTATCGGAGCGTTAAGTTTAGCAAACCTGTACATAACATTGGCATAGAGGGTGATTGTAGAATGGGTTCCCCCATATCTGCCGGAGTCGTCTACGTGGGTTATTCCAAACCGAACATGGGCACAAATATGTGCTGACTGCGCGTGTTCGATTTTCGACCGCAGAACGTCGCCACCAACCAATTAATTAAATGCGAGCGAACGAACCGAGCATCGCTACTAACGATACGAACGAAATTTCATTAATTTACGTTTACAAATTCGAATAACTGGAGAACTTTGCACAGCCATGGTTCTGCTACAAATGAATTAGTTTTGTCGATAACAGATGGCAGTAAAAAAGTATCTTTTGTTTTTAGTGGACGCGAGAGGACGCGAAAGTGTACCGCTAAGTGAGAGAGAGAGAGTTTCACTGTTACCGTGTGTGATCTTAATACACTCTTTTTTTTAAATAAAAAACGAAGCATATAGGTTATAAACGTGTAAATGCCTATATGTATACAAATTGCACTCAATTGCGCTCAAGGTTTCTCTTATATTTTCCCGCTGTTGTATTATTTCCCCGTTAATGTTACAGAAAATTGATTAATAACATGTCAAATAAATGGACCACATTTCCAAAGACAATTAAAATATAATAATAATAATACCCTAGGTCTCCCAGTTCAGGGATTAGGCCTCCCCTAGAGTCTTCCATTTTGAATGATTTTGCGTTATACGGGTCCATAATGATCCTGTAAATTTTGTGATGTCGTCTCTCGAGCGACTGTTCTGTCAGCCTACTTTTCTTTTATTGTATGTTTGCAGCCAGGGTGTTGTCGCTTGAGTTCACCTCTTACTACCTAAGCAATATACTATACTGTTAAAGATCTAGATCTAACTACCCAACTTGACTTGTTAAAGATATATTGAAATAGCTCCCAGGAGCTTTGGTCTTGCCAGTTACAGATACGCCCTGGGGCCAAGGCACAATCATAAGTAAGCATAACTCTAAGGCGGTGCTTTTTATGTGGCTACTGACGGATTCGTGACCTTGATTCCAACATAAAGTAACTAGAGAAACAATTCGTTGCAATCACTTCAACGGTACAGGACTGGCCGGTTGATGATATAATCTCTGGTTAACCGAGCACCGAACTTACGCGAAGGATAAAAGCGCCTAATAGAGAGCTATATTTCTGGTTATTCTTATGGCCAGGGTCTGCCTAGATACGGCACTGTGTGACAGAGTTGAAATTTCGAGTGTGCAGTCGACGCATATAATTATATGAAAATCATATTTGACTCCACCATACAATACACAGTATTACAGTATATATGCGTATCCTATATAATACACCTCTAGTATTATACATATGTAGGCATGTGTATACGTTTGAACGAGTATATATTCCCTACTGTACAGTACTACATATTCTGTTCTATGGGTGCGTTAGCTCTATCCGTGTTTTGTTCGCAGTAAAATACAGTCAACGTGGTCGCCACTCCTTCTAGATTAACCACAAACAGTAACGTTTATTTACCGCCAATTCCATTAAATTTAATGGGATCAAGCCATATTTTTTTTCTTTTGACGGTTAGAATGTACATTTATAAAATGTAGACTTGAAAGACGAATAATCAAAATCGTTTCATACTTACTTTTTAGAAGTCAGTTAAAGACGACTGGACCGAAATAAAAAAAAATTTTAAACAAAATTTTTCAACTCGCTAAAATTCTCGAGAAGTTATAGCGCGGGTGGATTGAAGATTGTTTTGGGACCCAAAAACACCGAACAAATTCTCGGAATTGATTCAAAATTGCAATTTAACCCTTTAGTATTACTTAAAGGGTACTCCTAAAATCTTAATACCAGCGGCTCGACATGGCCGAACTTACAAATTTTATGAAATCACTTACTTGAGGGTAGAGATTTATAAATTTATTGAAAACTATACGTATTTTTACAGTGCAGATGATAATTTGATAAAACAGAAATTAAATTTTGAAACCAAGAAAAAAAGTATTTTAAGGGGAAGTTAAATTTCTATTTTGTCCAAAAATAAATATAAATGCACATAATAAAGGCACAATAGCTCTATTAGCAAATACACTATAATTTCGGCCGGATTTATTACTGTGCCCCGAGATTTTTTAAAACTTATTGTTGACTATTCTGCCATCTAATCATATAAAATGTATTTTCCCTCTTAGTCTTTTGCATGGATAACAAGCGGCTTTAATTTAGAACATAGATTAGCTGGGTTTACGTTTTAATGTACAACTCTCTGTGTCATCGTGACGGTTTAAGCGAAGCTATTGACAATATACCTACCTATCCATTTTTATAATTATTATTTGCAATTAAGACAAAGGACGAGTTGGTTTAGTTGTTTATCAATTAGGAATAATATACACTGTTATAATGATCAAATTCTAACATTTGGGAAGACCCCGTTTTGATATAATGATAAGCAAAACTGTGATAACTTATTGTTATTTTATAATAACTGACCATCAATAACAATATTGTTAAATAAAAAACACCTTCAAATGTTATAAGATATGTCCCAAATATATGTCAACGCGATTTCATTTTTTTTTCTCCCTGCAATACTAGATACTAATCAGTACAAAAATAAGTTCTCACTGATTGAGTTTCAAGAAAGCAAGGTGGATTGATCATTATATGAA
Organism: Venustoraphidia nigricollis; assembly: GCA_034508555.1. Lineage (NCBI taxonomy): Eukaryota > Metazoa > Arthropoda > Insecta > Raphidioptera > Raphidiidae > Venustoraphidia > Venustoraphidia nigricollis. Next base: position 429,096 of record JAVRKA010000065.1, on the reverse strand, counting down.
AATATTTCTGAAACAATTGAAAGCGAAAATAAGAAAATAACGAACTTCATGGCGACAGTACAAAAAATTAAAAAAAAAATGTGAAATAAGATTCTATTCAGTACTTCATCTCTACGCTGAATAAACGAAAAAGAAAACAATGGCTGTGCATGTGTCATGTTTGTTGGGATTTACTCTATGTGTATTGTTGGATATCGCGTTATATATAGGTGTCTTTTATCAGGGGAGGCTTTGAAAACACTTTTATTTATTTTTACTTATGTGAAGCGAGTAGACAAAAAACGAAGAAATAATATAAATAATCGACTTTTACCCAATCAATAATTCGAAGAGCATTGTTTAATTAAAAAAATTGTCTGCTTCATAAATAAATATTTTTATTTTAGATAGAGCAATCCGTATCACAGCGCTCACAAACATTAGAACAACAAAAAATACAACGAGACACTTTATAGAATTTCTGAGAAGGAAAGAAATGATGTAAGCGTCCGTCGATTGCGAATCGATTTCGTTTTCTAGACTGAACGAAAACGTGTCAGACACTTATTGGAGAATGAATAATGTGGCCATTGTTGAACTTGACGATCAATGACGGCAGGAGGAATATGTTAACATGTGTTACGTGTACTACAGCAATATAAGAAACATGTCCAAATAGGATTGAACGACACTTGTTTGGAACTGTTAATGATCGCATAAAGATTTTAATGTGGTGGAAGCGACATGTAGTCACGTATTAATTACCCGTCGCTTCCACCACGTTCCGAAAGAGTGTAGCTCCAGCCCATCGGAAACGTTTTCTATTTTTCCTTAGAACGCATACTTTTATACACAAATAGGATTGAACTACACTTGGCTGGAACTGTTAGTGATCGCATGAAGATCTCAATGTGGTGGAAGCGACACGTAGTCACGTATTAATTACCCGTCGCTTCCACCACGTTCCGAAAGAGTGTAGCTCCAGCCCATCGGAAACGTTTTCTATTTTTCCTTAGAACGCATACTTTTATACACAAATAGGATTGAACTACACTTGGCTGGAACTGTTAGTGATCGCATGAAGATCTCAATGTGGTGGAAGCGACACGTAGTCACGTATTAATTACCCGTCGCTTCCACCACGTTCCGAAAAAGTGTAGCTCCAGCCCATCGGAAATGTTTTCCTGTCTTTCCTTAGAACGTATAATCTTAACAAGTTCATTCTTCAGCGTGTAGTCTGATTGTACAAAATTCCTATATACGGACCTGTGGTTGAGTGTGGCGCCGTTCACACTACCGCCACCCCCTTCAGTGCGATCTCGTTGGGTCGGGCTGATGGTTGGAATGACGAGCCCCTTCACTGCAGATAATGCTGCCGCTCGGACCCCATCCCACAGCCCGACAACCCTACGTGTGCCAGAGCTTCGTTTTACAAGGTGTTCTCTTGTTACATTACTTTCGCCAGATAATAGTGATCATATGCACCGACTATTGACAATGCCATAGGATCGATTTAGCCCCAAAACTGCAGCCGGGAGCTAGGGACTTAATTTTTAAACGACTTGACTAGAAATCAAGTCAAGTATTAAAATTCGAGAATGAAGTTAAGTCCAGTAGTTAAATGTCAATTATCAAGTATGAATATTGAATAGTTCATGACTACCGATTTAAGCGTTTCAGACTTCTTTTTGTGCGGCTTATTGAAGTCACGAGGTCTATGTCAACAAGCCTCAGACTCTTGAAGCCCTCAAAGAGAATATCCGTCAAGAATGCAAGAACCTATCGCCAGAAGTTCTGCCAATAAATGTCATAAACTGGTTATCAACTCTGGCGGCAACCACTTAGCCGATATCATTTCCTCGCCTTAATTAAAAAAAAATAATTTAAGACATCAAATAAACACAATCCAAAAGCAGAACCAAAGTTTTTCATTCATAAAACAAATTACAACCAAACACATCGGGTGACAACTTTTAAATAATGCAGAAGGTATTGTTAGAAAATCTAGTTCGATAATGGCCTTAGATTGTGACCTAACATATTGTTTCATAGGATAAGCACTGTTGAATTTTAAATCAATCCTGTCCTAAAAATAATAATATATCGACTGAAACTACTTTTTTAAACTGTGTAATGCATTTATATTTAACATAGTGTTTTGTACAATTACCACTTCGAATCAAAAATGTTAATTTTGAATAAAATTAAATCATCTATTTTTTGTGAGTTTGACTAGAAAATTTGACTGGTTCTAACTTCTGCGTTTGTATAATCCAAATCACAATCTAACTCCCTTGTCAAACTGATGACAATGCTTTCTGCAGCCCCGTATCCCTTGAAAATTGTCAGTAAACTCCAAACTCTCAAAATGCCATCTTCGTACATACAGTCGGTATATGCGTATACACAGAGAGTCGGTAGGGGGCGGTGGGCGCTCGACCCCCAACGACAGGGCCACCACTCACTACTATACTGGAGTACTGAATGTGTGCCGGCAGACCATTTAGTCGACCGTACAGAGTGCGCCAGCGGACATACTACATATATACCGTCATAATATAACCCGCGATCGCGTTTTCTCCGCCTTCCCGTTCCTCGGCATCGTCGTCCTTCCGCCAATTCCTTCTGCGTCGCAGCCCATCGTTGCACTAATATTCGGGAAGCGCTCGATAGACACAAGAGATGGCACTGCAACACATATAGTCCAAGAGCTGATGACACCCGTTTCATGAAGCTAAACTCGGCAACAGCAAGTGTATATTTACTCGAACCATTTCGAGTCACTTTTGATCCCCCTTTAAAATCTTTTTTGACCTGTACACTTGAAGTTTTGCTTATTTATTCCGGTCCCGCTAGTTATCAAAAATCCCAAATTGTATAAAAACAAAATTAACAGTTCCTAATATATTGACCTTCAAATATCGCTATATTTAACACCCATTCATCATAGAGGAAGAAGAATTTATTACATATTATTAGCATTACACTACATGTCAATTTTATGAACAAGCGTGTGTTACTGTGGCTGTGAGACCAATAGTCGTAGCCGTTTCATGAAATGTTTGATTAAGGTCAACATTTTATACAATAGTATATATAATTAAGATGTATATGTAAATGAGTGTTTGCCTGTCCTATCTGGGTACGCCAGGTACTGCGCATACAGGAAAGGCTTGAAAAAAATATGTGCCAAAAAAGTGTTTGATTCAAAAGCCAATAAGTACTATTCAAAAGTTGAGTTGATTTTAAATAAATAAATAAATGAGGCAGACACTTTTGGAGGGGTTAACATTAAACCAAAATATATCAAAGTTGAATTTTTAAAAATGAAAAAATAAGTGATTGATTCACGCTGAAATTTTTATAGCAACTTCATTAGATATAATTTAAAAGTATTTGCAAAAATCCAGACACTTTTTCCGGAGCTTAAGACTATTTTTGGGAAAGTGTTTTAAAGCGTGCATAAGTACCTACCCATAAATAAGTTCCCAAAAATAGTCTAAAACCCCGGAAAAAGTATCTGGCTTTTTGCTAATAATTTTAAATATATCTAATGAAGTTGCAATAAAAATTTCAGCGTGAAACAATCACTTATTTTTTCATTTGTGAAAATTCAGCTTTGGGGTATTTTAGTTTAATCCAAAAGTGTCTGCCTCGTTTATCAATTTATTTAAAATCAACTTAACTTTCGAATAGTATCTACTTGTTGGCTTTTGAATCAAACACTTTTTTGGCACATATTTTTTTAAAATCTATTCTGTATGCGCAGTACCTGGTGTACCCAGGTAGGACAGGCAAACACTCAGCGTATACATCCTACCTATATATACTATTGTATAAAATTTCTGCCTGAATCAAACACTTCATGAAACGGGTGTCATCAGCTTTCCGACTAAGTGGTGGCACTGCATCACATAGATAATAATCCTCTAATTGCTAGATACTTGTTCAAACTGTATTTTAGAACTGGAAATTAATATTTTATTACAAACGTTTGGAGCCATAGTTGCGATTCAAAACCATCATGCAATTGCATTTCATTTATGCTAATGATGTTCATATTGGGTTAACGTTTGATCCGTGTATTATTTGTCGTCGTGTTTTCGTCACTAAATAGTAAAATATTGATACTACACGTCCCAGCTAGTCATGTAAATCAGGACCACAAGCTATGACTTCGGTCAGACCCTCCAATATTTCAAAGCGCTACAAAATTTTATTTTGGTTTTTGCCTTTTTTCGCTGAATGACACCTAAAACGACTATTGGTTGTAATCAAAGGTAATAGTTAATTTATGGTAATTGTCGTTTAGTTATCAATATTAATATTATAGTTAATATTTCAATATATTAATTTGTATTATTATAATCATTTCAGTTGTGTCTGATGAAGTTTAAAGAACAAACGAAAAGTCGCAATTTTTAAAATGGTCTGTTTAATTTTGTCCAATTACCCGCAAAAAACTTATTAATTATATTGATTATTGGACGTGAACAAATTGAAGAATGAATTAAGTTTCCAAAAATGACAGAAAGTGCATAGATTTCGTCCGTCTGTAATTTTAATCTGAGCCTCTTATGATCAAATTCATACTGTAGAATTTTTGTTAGCCTGCTGAAATTTTACCTCAATGCGTCAGTAAATCAATAAATATAGAAAATTAAAACTTCAAAAATAGTATTATTTACGTACATAGACAGATTTTTTTACAGCAGTATCTATAATCTGTATGTTTTTTAATTCAAAATATCTATTATATTCGGAAATAAAATTTTATAAACGTTGTTTGCGATTACAGTCTTCCCCTAAATGTTTTAAATATGAGTTCGGTCAACAAAACTTGAGACCTTTAAAACTAATATGTCATTTGAGAACTGCATTTTTCTTTTGTCCGTCTCCACGCCACGTGATATACGAAACATCCTGTACACGTAGAACAATTAAGCGAATGTTTTTCATCACACGCATATATATGTGTATGTGACGTCATCTACGCAGGGTTTCGTTTGAAGAAGGCGACTTGCGTCCTCCGTAGGGGGGCGGTTGTAATTGTGTGTGCACCCCGTGCGTGGCGTCCCTTCGCTTCGAGTCACCCAAACTCCGCATCGCTTAAGAAAGCGTTCGTATAGATGATTGTGTCTACAATAGAATCATCTTCTCTCGTCAAATTGTATCTGGAAGACGTCGGGAATAAGTTCAAAACAATAACAAAAAGTCCAGAGAGAGCGAGAGAGTTGTGTGTTTACTGTTTACCTAAACGGTAACCGTCGTAGCCTGGCGTCGTGTTTCGCGGACGTCAAACCGGGGAACGACGGGCGTTGCGTCGACTCGACTCACTAGGTCTTGTTATTCGACCATCATAAACAAATTAGACAATAGCCACAACATTGTATGTTATGACGAATTGATGGTTAGTGGAATAAGGACAATAGTAGGTAATAAATAAATAACACTCCCAGCTATGGCTCCGCCGAGTTCGAACCCTGGGTGACATATTAACTATTAACAGAGGAATCAGCGAGCTGTAATAAATTGACAGTAAATATTTAATGTGCGAGCTCAACGGTTTGAACGAAACACTACATTTTCTATAATAAATAGACTGTGAATGTTACACTGCGCACTACAGAAGTATAAAAACAAAATTACTAATGACACCTCTCATTCACCATTGCATTACATTGTATGGCCGGTGTTATAGTATAGGGTATACCTGCATTACAACGTCTTGTTACACTTTTAGTCTCATAAATCCACCTTACCCTACCGTGCCCAAAGAAGTTTTACTTCAAAAATTATAATTTTTGTAAAGTAATAATACTGAGAAATTGTGTTTTTATGCATTAGAGACAAATACCAAGAGTTCAAAATAATAGGGGCTTAAATAACCAAAAGAGAGAGAGGAAAACATCAAGTAAACAAGAGTTTAACCAAAATTTGTGATTTATTACTTTAAACATTTGTTCAACAAGTATTCACTTATTCATGTTGAAAAGTAGTCCGTAGTTTTCTGTTGAGTGAGCGACTTCAGTCTAGCATTGTCCAACGAATTTTCGATAGTGGTGAGAACTGCGAAGAAATTGTCACTTGTGTCGGTTCTGAGGACGTAGCAAAAACGACAGGTCTGTGCATGATAAACGCTTCAAATTATATAGAGTAGGGAAGCCCGGACTTCAAATTATTGCATGTTGGCGGGCAAGATACTATTCCTTCAACTTTAAATTACCGAGGGGACCAATTAATATTGATTTTGTTCAATTTATCGAGTATTTTTCAAGGGACCGGGAAAACATTAAAATTATCGAGAGATTCAAATCAACGAGTGTTGCAATTTATCGAGAGTCGACTGTATATTTTTGTGAGGTTATTAATTTGTTATTGGAGGTTTACATTTTCATTATCGCAATTTAAACAATGATAATATTCAAGTGTGTAGGCTTTCACGACGGGCGTTGGTAAAAAAATATTAAGGGACCACGGCCTACAAGCCCGAAAACTAAGAATATTTAGAAAGATAATATTACATTTATTTTGTTTCTCGTCAAAATCAGTTTACAACGACTTTGTTCGTTTAGGAACATGTATTAAATAGAATTAAAAAACAGGTTAAAATTATAATTATTTCCGTATATTCATATTTTCTATTAGTATATTGATAAACTAATAATAAATTGGGGTGGCCAGCGTGCTAGCAGAGTACATAGAATACTATGGTGCGAGCTTTAGGATCAAGCTGTCGTGAGTTCGAACCCCACCTCGCTCATATGTTTTGTGATGTCGTTTAGTTTGAATTAATATTGTTATTTGATGTAATTAAGATTTAAGACGCTAATGACCTAAATTGTCGACCGTCTATATACGATAATAAATAAAGTAAATAAATTCGCGATTTCTTTACAAACCAAATGACAATAACTAGCCTTCGATTAATTCGTATTTGTAATTTTTTTAAGGCTTTGCCTATTCGTCCGGATACCAGACAAATAATTTTATATTTATTAATACGGATACTGGAAAACAATTATACCCGAACAAATAGTATATATATTAAAAAAATATAATTAATTAATTAAATTATTACTCATTCTAAAAAAATTGTGTGTTAGATTAATCACTTCAAATTCAATTATTTTACAAAAAAATATTTTGACCAGTGTAAGAACTAAATGCTGGCTTATGGACTAAACAAATTTTAAGTTTTCTTCAGTTCGTATGGGTAATAACAATTCACACGAATTTCAGATAAACTTTAGAAAAAGAGGGAAATAAACCAATTTTACTGCTAATTTTATTTTAATTTCTCATAAAAAAAGATTAATTAATTATATATATAAAGTTTTTACTGATAATTATTCTAAAATAACTCCGATTTCTAGCATTTATTTTGTATAATTTTCGTAATTAAAAAAAAAAAACAACATAATTATACCCGTATAAATAGTGATTATTTTATTTATACGGTACCCGTATAAATAGACACTTCCTCTTTATAAATTAGAATGTTTAAATTTTAATAAATTTGACTTGATATATAAGTTTTGTTTCATTTTTTAAGGCGCTCGGATTATTTTTGTATTTTTTTTTAAGGCGCTGGGACTATTTTTGTAATTTTTAGAGCTCAATGGTTATAGTATGTTATGCAGCGAAACGTATGTACGTGTGGGTTGGTACACGTAGTATATGAGGGAGAACCGAACCCACATGCAGTGTGCACCATTGGTACCACACGCACCACATATCTCTGGTATAGGTACACTATGTATAGTGTTCAGTTAGTGCCGTGCGTGAATACGCCATATCTCTGTCTCTCTCACTCCTCTTACATATAGGCGTCCTGCAATTTTTATCCACGCGCTTAACGCTAATATCTGTCAACTATATCTCAATGAATTCGACTTTTCCAGAATATTTTTAATTACAGTGTAAACTCCATGTAACGTCACTTGATTTAACGCCAAACTCCCCAAAACGTCGAAATTACTCGACTTTGGTTTGCCTTGTTGTCCATACAATGGTACATTCTATGTAGCATCATACCCACTCTAAATAACGCCCATATGTCATTATAAAGCAAGTAATTTCGGCAACTTATAAAGCACTTACTGTTTGTAGGTACTTTCTAAGTTGCCGAAATTGATAAGAACTGCAGCTTTATTGTCTAGCCCGTATTTACATCGACTGCCGGCATCATACGTACCGAAGATTCTAAGAATATCGTTCTTTTGTTTGTTGTGATTACTTTGCATATGCAGCTGCCACACTGTCGTTAGGTTATTATTACGCATTATCTCCATATAACGACAACTCTCTATAACGCCAAAAAATGCGCAGTCCCTTCAGCGTCGCTATATAGAGTTTACACTGTATTTCAATATTTGATATACGTAAAAGTACCCATATGCTGCACATTGAAAATTTAAGAAAGTCATACACTTATGGTTAGTTTACATTCACGTAGATTGTATGGATGAAACGGAAATGCGTTACGTTACCATTCCATTAAGCGAACCGTACGATGGTGATGAATCATTTTTTATTTTGTCTAATTTTATAATTCTGTTGACTCGATAGTTCTTTTCGTTAATCCAGCGCAGTCAATAGATTAGCACCTTGGGTTTCTGAAGGGCCAATCTCTTACAGCTGATGTTGTTTATATGATGTTTTCGTGACTCGTTTATCGCGACATCCTTATTCCGAGGTTCTAATCCTAGAACTGGTGAATATACGGAAAAAAAAACATTAAATTGAAAATATAGTTGATAGGGGTCCTTAATAGTTGGTGGCTTCAATAAACATAGTAACTAGTTCGTTTCTAAAGTACCTATACTCTTTTTTAACCGACTTCAGAAAAAGAGGTTTTACAATTCGACACGTTTTTTATGCTCTGCGATATCTTCGCCAGTTGCAAATCTATTTGAAATTTGAATGTTACCGGATGGGTTCCATTAATAGTTTCTCTTAAAATCAGTTCACTCATTTTTCAGTCTTAGTCGTAGAAACTTGCCGTTATCTTGAAACTACAGTCGGAACCAAACTGTCAAAAATCATTTGATGCCGCTTTCATCAAAAGATCTGATTGTATTCTTTTATTTATAATATTCGATAATTAATTGTCTTTTTTTTAATGATCCTGAAGTTTCATTAAATGCGGTAGCTGCGACCGTTTCTAGATAACGATCGCGTCTTCAGTTCAAAAGAAAACTCTGTTGTATTTTTATGTTGAAATATAGCGTTTTCCAGAGAACAGCGAATTTGTGAACAACCGTAGAGGCATATGGGGTGTGTACCCAGCGCTAGGGTGCGTCATCAGGCCTTGTGCTGCTACCCCGGGGGGTACTGATGAGACACACACACACACACCCATACACATGGCGTACGTACCACCGGAGGCCTTCTGTCCACGTATATATATATATATATATATACATATATACATGTTGAATGTACGTGCACGGCTCACTACGTGATATGTACTCTGTGTGTGTGTGTGTGTGTGTGTGTCAAGCCCATTTCTCGTGATATTTCACTGTGCGGTGCTCGGTGCACGTCGCTTAGTTTCAAAACTACAACCAAATAATATTCTAATCAAGATTAGTAGAGTAGAGGCTGCTTCGTTCCATCTAACCAATCAGTGTAAGTCCGGGAATGACGTCGACTGCTGGACCGTTCAAATAAAGTACAAGCATGAATAGAAGAATGGACGTTGAAAAAATAGGAAAGCTTTTATTTTTATTACAAAATTTGGGTTCTGATAATATCTATATATAGACAACTATTTTTTTTTAAACTTACATATGTCGAGATATCTCACAAGGAGACAGCAATACTGGGAGGATTCAAATCAAAGTGAGGGTTTGTGTGTAATCCGTCCGTAGCGCGCACTACTTATGATAGTCATTGTCGAGAAAAACAATTCTAAAGCTTAAATTTTTTTTTATCTCAACTTAATAATTCGCTATGACCAATTATCAAATTGCAAAACAAAACAATGTATTTTTTTTAAATTTTAGATTTTTTTCTCGACAATGATTAAGTAGTGCGTGCTACGGCTTTAGAATAGTACTCATATTGAACAATGTTTACACACAAAATCTCATTTCAATTTGAATACCTCACAGCATTTCTGTTTCCTTGTCAAAATTTGTTGCAAATAATATCAACATTCTGTCGTTTAAAAGACATATTGTTTAAGTTCACCGAATGACGTCATCTCTCCCTGTTATTCAATGAAACGCGGCAGCCTCTATTCTCCTAGCCTTGAATCCAATGTTAGATTACATCAGGCGCCGACACTAACGCAGTTGCGGGCATATTTTTTTTATTACTACCAATCAAAACTAATACTTAAGTATTGCAAAATACTAATTATGTTTTCTTGCGTGGTTTTGAAGTACGTACCTGTTTTGTAAAGTATCTATAGTAAGGTACAAATATTTAAAGAATTGATCATCACAGACAGCTACGCCGTTTCAAGTTTATTTTGATCGATTCCATTAAGCATGACTTATCTGTCTCAAGTCTATTGTGAATGCTAAAAAAATATAATGTTTGTATATGAAAAAAGTTGCAACTAGACACGAATCGAGTTCTTCAAGTAGTTCTGATGTGTATTTTAACCGCAGTTTTTAAACCTTGATTTAAGATGTTGGCGAGCGTAACGCTCTATATAAGACTGCTCGCGTTTGAGCCGCTGCTATTATTTTATTTTTTTCCAGTTTTTTTAACCATATCTAATTAAACATAATCCTTGCAATGTATTTGACCCTGAGAGAAAATCAATTTCTTTCTCTTCTATAAAAGCGTGGGGCACTCGCTGTACAATTTATTTAATTGCCCCACGCTTTTAAACGTTATAGAAGAGAAAAATATTTAGTTTCTACTTTTATATTTGCCACCAAACCTTTGCCTTCTTCCTAGAGTTGTAGAAAAATTTCTGTGAATGCAGGAAATTATGTTAGATTTTAGAATCCCCGCTTCCAATGGTCATAACTATACGGGTAGCCCTGAAGGGATGGTGGTTGGAAATTGCCGGACAGAAGGGGGTTCCCTCTAGTCGTTTGCCGTATTACGTAGAGCGACGGCAGCAGTTACATATACCGTAGGTGGGATAGCGTCGGAACGGACCGCCACCGCGATGTACATTAAAGGATGAGAAGGGGGTGGCAGTGTATGTCTACACGCTCTTGGAAGGCATCTACACGACGCATATATATATATATATCTGTGATGTGATACCGAATATACGGAATGACTCAAAAATCAAACACCGAACAGGTTTTTTGTTCTTTTAATAATTATTTTGGAAAGTATATAAAATGAGAAAAGTTTGCAAAAATTGTAGATTAAATAAAATCTATTCGTTAAAGCCGTTAATTTAGCACTCATCTCAATGGCCCTTTCTATTTTGTTTTTTTGGACAATACGACGGCTCTTGACAGTTGGCTGTTATATTGGAATATTCGTGAGATCCAAGGACACTCAGAGGGTCGAGACTGTTTTAATTATACCTCATTTGCCTAAATCGACTCATTCGTTCCGGCTCTAAAGCGTAACATCTAGATATAGTTGCATGCATACATTAAAGATTTAGGTTTTGATTAATACATTCTTTGTATATTAATAATAATATCATTGATTTGTGGTTTATTTTAACTACCCTACCTGGCTTGGATTGAAATCAAGTTTATCTTAGAAGCGTTACAAAATATAACATTCAGCAAAGACACGGGGGTACGAGGTAGTTAATTATAAATTCGTACGAAGAAGCATAATACTACAAAATTTAAACGTCCTGTTTTCGGTTACAAATATTTACTTCGACCATTGTGAATTAGGGGCCGTTCAAGTATTACGTAACGCAATTTTCGAGGATTTTTGACCCCTCACCCCTCCGCATAACGCACCGTAACGTTTTGTCGGACCCCACCCTCAGGAGGACCTTTTTTCTGTCAATAAATTTATTGTTTTATTTAACAGAAATATGTCACGTAACACTTTGCTTGACACCCCCTCCCCCCTTGCAACGCACTGTAACGTTTTGCCGGACCCCCCCCTCTAAGTGCGTTACGTAATACTTGAACGGTTCCTTATAGATAGATCTATGGAGAATCAGTTTGGAGCAGCCCGTGTAAGAGGATCATCTGCACGAGGGTTCGTTTGTCGATATTGGATAGGCAGACGGACGGGCGAACCAACGAATGGGGTCGGCTGGAATTGAAGTTTGAATTCACCTATTATATTAGATAGATATGAAATATTTCAGGTGAAGCTGTAACTATGGACTGTTATAGAACCCTTCAATATACGGCTAAGTTTATGTAAGTTCAAATATTATGTATAGTCAACAAAATAATCTAGCTACATATTTAGAAGTAGATAAATATATGTACGGAAACCTTACAAAACACGAAATTAGTTCTCCCCGGAATAGTACAATTTTTTTTCATTCAGTCACTCATAGGCGTCGGCTGCTCTTAGCACGTCACTCGCAAAGCGAGAACGATTATTAAATTTGAATTTCATATGTTGATTTTATATATATTATTTTTTTAAAAATTTGAAAGAAAAAAATTGGAAACTCTCTAATTGAAGAAAAACTGCGAAGTAATTTAAAACAAGAAATTTTAATTTTCAAGACCCTATATATCTCAGGAATTGTGTGAATGCAGAAATTTTTTTCATGTTTTGGCTGTGGAGAGTTTACCTCCGAAGTTTGTCCACTTATTTTGGTTACATTCATAACTGGCTCTTTTTACATTTAGTTTCATTAGATGTTGTGTTGTCCACAATAAATTCTTTTAACCCAACTATCCATCAGACGGACGTTGCCGATTAAAACTTTCATCAATAAAATCATAAAATATAAGGTTACTTTATTAATATATTCTTGATCTATTGCATCCCTTTAGTTACGGCACTGTTTTGTGACAAAAATAGTTCAATTATTATATTAGTGTGCTAAAAATATCATTTAATTGTCTATCTTGGATTGAAGATCCCGTATTTTCTCTGATTCTGATGCTAATTGGATATTAATTAGTACAGGAAAAAGATAAAATTCAGTGCATCTCAAACTGTGTGTCTCGATGTCTGATATGCCGCGAACTTGAACTAAGCGTCATATTCTGAGCAAGTTTTTAAAAATACACTAATAATTAATTACCGTCTCCATAAAAATATCTTGATTTTTTATGAATTACTGTTTTTATTCGTTACTAACCTTTACCCGCCGTTTTGCTATTAAAAGGGAAATAGTACTTATAACAAGTTTTACGCTGATGACCTTAGATGCTGAGCGTCTATAATCTACAATCTATCATTTCATCAAAATTGGTTCAGCTGCTTTTAAGACGGGTACAATTCTGGAAACACGATCTCCATTTTAAATTTCAATCAAAATCCACAAGTCAGAGCCAAATCCAGAGCTGTTCTGTCACTATGTATTATAGTCCAGTCATTGAAGGTAAAATACGACGAAACTGCATAATTTTGCCAAACAACATCGATTTGCACAAGAATTTGGATTTAGGTTCTACTTACCCTCTACTTCAAAGTTGACCCTGTACCGGGGGTTGCTTTTACCCTGGGGGTAGTTGCCACTCCTTCTCGGAGATGAAAAATGTTTCAGTGAAAATAAGTCCGGGAATGGATAGAATGACTAATTTTAAGCAACTTTTGTTCTACAAAGTTTTTTCTGAATGTCAATATTTTTATTATAAACTATGCCTAAATATACCTATTCATCAGTGCTCTAATATGCGTGAAAATCGGTGCTGTTTGGCAAAATTATGAGAGAAAATGGTCATTGACTGGACTATTTTATATATTATGTAAATCACACGTAAATTAAAAATTTGGATACAAGTTGATGTAGTTTTTAATTGTTAATAGGAAAACGTTTCCAAATAATTGTCTTAAAGATAGGGCTTATTCAGAAAGTACTTAAAATATTTCGAAATATAACCGAGCTGGGTGGAGTAATGGTGACAGCACTAGACTCGCATTCGAGTGGCACGGGTTCGAATCCCGGCGGGGGCAGATGTGGCTGGAACTTTTTCCTACTGCCTCTCGCCGAGAAACGGTAATTCCTGTACCGGCCATCTTGATTGAGGTTTTCCATGGTTTCCCTCAATTAATTCCAGATAAATATCGAGATGATGGCACCTTATTTGAGGCCATAGCCGATTGTCTACCAAACTCCCAGTTCAAAAATTACCTATCCTATCCTAATTTCCTAAAATTCCTTCATTCGCCCATTGCTATTAGTTAAGTTGAAGTTTTAGAAATGTAGAAAATAACGGGAAGTGGTAAAATAGAAAATTGTAATGGTGCGAATGGCGTCTGTTATGACATAAAAGTCGACAAACGGACGTTAAACGCATTATTATTATTTCGAAATATGAAACAGTGTCACACAAATTGACTAATGCGTTATTTTTAAGATGAATGTATGTAAACATTTTATGGAAAGGTCTTTTGTTCGTGTTACGCAGACCTATGAATTTTTAAATTTAAATAAATAAATAAATTATAAAATAAATTTAGAAATATATTTGGAAAGGTTTGCTTATTAATAATAAAAAATGAAACAAAATAGTAAAATTGATAAGATTCCTATTCCTTCAAAAAGGTAATATTCATCAGTGCATGTAATACGGATAAGTTTTTTTAAAGACCACGATGAAAATTTAACAGAACTAGCGAGTCGTAGCATAGAAACGTTTGGAAACCGCTTTGATAGACAAATGATATTTATGAATCGATCAAATATAAAAACAATAGCCGGTATTAAAGCGAACAATTTAATTAGGCGTTATAATTGCCACCCCTACACACACAAATACCTAATGCCACTACAAATGCGTTAATTTGAATGAAATCTATTTGTGTGTTGTTTTTTCTTCTTTTACAAATTTACACACCCACCTAGAGCTGGGAGTGGAAGCAAGATAGACAGCTATGATAGTGTAACAGAGAGTACTCTCTGTACGTGTATATTATGCATTCTAAACATTTATTGTCGACTGAAGGCGGGGTGGGGTACGGGCAATGTGTGGAGTCATACTAGTCACTGTGTTGTTTGAAGGAGGTCGAAATGCTGGTGCGGAGTCGGAACATTACACATTTGTATACTGAGTTGTGCTCTGTGTTTGTTACATAACTCCCCTTTGAATTGTAGTAACCGATAGTAACATAATATAATATATACTATGTTACGGTGTCCCAGTATTGCCAAATCGCGATCGAAATCCTTAAATTTAATGGATCAAAAGAACCCCAGCACGGATTTTACTTTGTGGTTTTTTCAACGCGTTGAATAGCCACGACACGAATATCGGTTTGTGACCTTTTTACATATGCCTGCGGAACGCATAAGTAGTCAGTTTTTATATAAATAAAAAAAAAATATCGCATATTACCTACTGAATATAAAACAGTTTGTTTTCAAATAATATTCTTTATTGAACAGATAACCCTTTGTGTCCACAGTCGCGCAAAAAGAAACGCAGACTGTTGTCATGGTAAACTATAGAAACGATTATATTGTCTGCACTATACTTTTGTTATTGAATAAATGCAGATCAAACCCAAATGAATATTTTTTTAACTTCCCGCTAAGAAAATTGAAAATTTTCAAAAATAGGGAAGTTATTGGTTTCACCTCGATTTTTGAAATTCGAAATTTCGTCAGATCTCGACGTTTTGTTATCCTAGGAAGCTATTTTTGAACGAGTGGACCGATCGAAACGCGGTTTGCGGCATCTGAAACGGTCTTGCTGAACTTAGATTTTCTGAGAATTGGAACTGGTTCGGCTCGTTAGGTTTTGTGAAACCTAAAAGATAATAGTTTTTTTTTAAATATTTTGAAACCTCTTCGAAACTACTGTACCCATTAATTTCAAAATCTAATCAGCTCTATTCTTCATAAAACAACGCCGATCGCCGCAAACCGCATCAAAAATCATTGATTACATTTTGCGCTTGAAAAACTGCGTCAAATGCCGGAAAGCTAATTACAATCGATTAATTTTTTTGAGAGATATCATTTACGAAACATTTTCAAAAAAGTGTTTTTTTTTTTCAAATAACTTTTAACAAACACCGTAGCTAAACCACATCTCAATAGATCAAATAGCGGGGAGTTCCAGGGATGGCCTGCAGGGTCAACCGTTTTTCAGATTTCTTCTAAAGCGATCGTCTAATTAAAGAATATATATAATATATTTGAATTTGGTCTGCATTGGTGCATGTATTAATTCAATCTACGAAATTTTAACAGAAACATTTGAACTTATAGCGACTTTTTCGAGTGAAATTAAAGGTTTCTGCAATTGTGTCGGGGAAGTTTTTTTTTGGAAGTATCTGGCAACATTGCCGTGTCCGTATTTGTACGGTAATTTGGATATCGACTCATAGTATATATTCACAAGAGGTGGGTCGGTCGGTCGACGTCATTCCATTCTGTCTGTTACTGTTTGTAGTGTCTCCTGCTTCCATTCTACCCTCTAAGCGCTAAATACTAACGTAGCACCCCCACGCCTTAATCAGTAAGAGTGAAGGGTGGAAAACAGGGAGGAGAAGGGTTGTTACTACCGACGTAGCCCAGTTGATGCGACCTAGTAGGGCCGATTGAAAATACCGTGTTTCATTCTAAGTAACAGATGGAAATCAAAGATCCAAAAGGAAGACTGTAAATTTCAATCCGCAATCTAAATGAAACAATCTTTAGGACAATATTCTGTCTGGATTACATTTTTTGATAAAACTCAACCATGAATTCAATCAAAGTCACCAATGAAGATACATCATTTAAAACTTGTTTTTTTATGAGAACACTTTTCCAGTGGCTTCTCTTGCGTGAACGTCACAGATTCACCCGTGTTGATTTCGGTTTTGACGGTAATCCTATCTTTAATCCGAGCAGTGTTCACGTGTAATAAACACGTCTTATTTTTTAGTTTTTGCTATTAATTGATAATGTACCAAGCTTTGTCATTATAACTCCACCCATAAGTGAGTTTTTTTAGGGTTCCGTACCCTAAAAGGAAAAAACGAAACCCATATAGGATCGCTCGTGTGTCTGTCCGTCCCACTGTCACAGCCAATTTGCTCCGAACTACTAGACCGATTGCGTTGAAATTTGGTATACATATGTATCTCGGTGACGGACGTGTAACGTAAATAAATGAGTTTTGAATACGGGGATCATTTTTGGGGGCCAAATTAGGAAATTAAAAAAAAAATTGCAAACTGTTCCGTGTGACATATCAAATGAAAGGGCTTGTAGTAAGGGTCTTTTTTTTATAAATTTAAAATAAATAGTTTTAAAGTTATTTAAGAAAATAGATGAAAATTGACCATTGCCCCCCTTATCTTCTACTGGTTTGATTGAGTTAAAATTAGGTACACATAATATGTAAGTTGGTGACCTAAAGACGGACGTGTAACGTAAATAAATGTATTTTGAACATGGGGGTTATTTTTGGGGGCAAATTAGGAAATAAAGAAAAAGTTTTGCAAACCGTACCGTGTGACATATCAAATGAAAGGGCTTGTAGTAAGGGTCTCAAATATATATTTTTTTATATAATTTTAAAACAAATAGTTTTAAAGTTATATACGAAATAGATGAACTATTAACCATTGCCCCCCACCCTTAACACCGAAACCACTGAGTCTAAAACTTTGGAAAAAATAGGGAATGTCGGGTTTCATCTATAGTTTACAGGAAAACCTAAACGAAAATCTTAAGTTTTAAAGTACTCACGGAAAACGGAATAGTACGCACTTAACCGGTTTTTTCTGAACTGCCAGTTATCAGTAGCGTTTGCTGATTGACTCTGCGAATGATTTTAAAAATCGCAGTTAAGATGCGCGGTCGGTTGATGTCTGAAGATGTAGAGACACCATTGTGGTTTATTTCTTGAATTCGCATTAGCGAAATGTTTTTACTGCGGTTTTACTGTTCTCCCGATCTTTTCGTAGAACGATTGGGGCTATAGAAGCGGTCGCGCAGACAAAGAGAACGTTTACGTTGGGTCGCGGTGGAGCGAGCGAGACGCTAACAGCAAAGCGTATTCCGTTTCGAAGCATTGGGGCCACGGAGACTGACGTGGGGCGTCCATTCAGTCAGTCGGTGTTCGACTGGCGACGCGGCAGGATTACATTTTAAAAACGTGTCGCGATATCAAAGCTTAACTTTTGTATTATGTTCACAGTTTTGTGTTTGTGAAAACTAACAACGTTCATACTAAATAGGTGATTATTTTTTTTATCAAATATGTTTTTAATTAATTAAAATATGCTAATTTATTTTAAATGCCAGTTGCAAATATCCGTTGTATTGAATTACAAAATGAATACCATAATCCCGTGATAGTTTGAACTTTGATTCTATTGCATGGTTTCGATGCATCGGTTTCATGCATCAGAACGTGCTACAAAAAGTGAAGTAAAAGAATTTTAACAAAGACAATGTCCTGTATATTGGGCAATTGATCTACCTTCACCTGTTGATTGACAAAAAAAATCATAATTGTTTATTAGATAATCAACTGCAGATGCGGTTATTACGTAACCGATGCAATCGTACAGGTCGTTAACCGAAAGTCGTAATCATTAAATTAAAAGTAAATATTTTAAAAAAGAGAGATAAGAAACGCACAGTACATATGCTAAATGAATCTGTATTTTTTCTCCTTGTTGGACACACACATACACAGAGACACAGTATTCGCACACAAACATGCAAAGTGAGTGTTCGTTGTTTTCGGAGATGTTGAGCCCGGACCTATCTCAAGTTGTTTAGAGTTGATTTAGGCCAGAGTTATACATAATGCAGTACACCTCTACATATTATACATGCACGCGGCGGACGGAGAGGATGTGATTATGTTCAACGCCTGTCTTTGTTTTACTTTATATAATAACGTTCAACGAACTGATACTTTTGATTGCTTAATTAGTTTTGTTCACCCCCGTTTATTTATCAGCTGCTCAATATTATCAGCTTTTCACACGCATTTGAGCATTCCTAAAATCTCGCATTGCATTTTGTGAAAACATTTTACCACTTACCTAAATCTGCGACCTAAAAACAAAACTGTTTGTGTCTAATATATTTATAATCTATCCTGAATTAGTGTAGAGTAAGAAATCATTGTTTTTATGACAGAATCCATTGACACCACTGAGCAGGTTCAAAATTCAGGTACTGCAGAGTTATGAATAACCAATAAACTGTTCTGGACGATGTTTATTTATTACAGTTTATAACAATTATATATAAAATTTAATCAGAACAGTTTACTTGAATTTGAAACGTACCAACTGGAATATGTCAAACACAATTATTTTTAACTCTGCACTATTTTAGGAAGGATTTTTTTAACTTGATAGCATTGTGTATAAACGTTTCATATGACACACATGAATTTCAACTGAATTTCAAAGTGCCTTTTTTGACCTTGCTCTGGTTGCGCAGATCACCCGAAGTCTATGGCCGTAATAAAAAGAGATAACACCGTTTTTACCACACGAGCATCACGAATGACGAGTCGATAAAAAACATTCATCAACGTAATTTTTAGATCTAAACGAACTCGCAAGAACGGATCCGATTTTTTTAGATTTAAAACGTACGTCGACGATAATAAATGAATTTCATTCGATTCGTTGTTCGTGAGGCTGGTGTAATAGAAATGTGCCTCGGGCATGTAATCGTTGGTAACTGTGTCTTTTACAGCGAAATATGGAGAACTTGTTCACTAAACAGCTGATGGACTCCATTGCCGTTAATTTTATTTTGCCACAAATTCGATATACGATGAGTTTGGTTCAATGGCGGATTTACCATTAGGCTCGTGAGGCCCAGATCTAGGGCGGCATGATTTTAGGGGCGGCAAAATTTGAGAGACGCTAAAATTTCAAAAGTAAACAATGTTAGAACAGTTGAAATTTAAAAATTAATTTAATTAATTTATCGTCCGTTGTCCAAATTTACGGTTCTCTGGCTTCATTAGATGTTTAATTTCAATAATCACTTTTCCCATAGAGCAAAAAGGGCGCCATATCAGAGGGCGGCATCGAACCTAAATCCATCAGTGGTTTGGGTTTTGATCATAGATATATAAATAGTTTTAAAAATACTGTTTTTTAAGTTACCACTGCATGTAGAAACTAGAAATTACAGAATAATCTATTTTTTGCAATGCAATTGAAAGAGATAGCACTGCCGGCTGCATGTTTTTAAAATATATATTCGTCATGTTAAAAATATAAGATGTATCTGGTTTCTGCATGCATATTTGGATTCCGTTAGTGGGAAGGTATCTAAAATTAATTAATGTCGCTTTCCATTGAAGCAAAAACTCGAACATTGTTACGAATTACAATCCACGCAGCTACGCGAATTTTTTTTAAATGTGGCTTAAAAGTATATATGAAAATAAGATAACTTTTCATATAAACTATAATAGTTTTATTTTGAAAATATCTCTGCACTAGACGCAGTTATATTTGTATAGCTGTTTTTCAGTTAGTAAAATTACAAAAATAGATCTAGCCGAATGTTGACCCAAATAGGTTTCAAAGAGTTTTATTTGCTTGTGAATATGCAGCAAAATTTATAATACTTAGTATTTCGTTACTGACAACGAAAAGACAAAAAAGGGCATTTTTGTTAATTAAAAGTAAAAAAAAATTAAGTTGCAAAAAAATCTTTTTACTTTTCAGAGTAAAACAACCGCAGTATGAAAAATACTTTTTAATTTTAAAAAATACATCAATTTTAAAAAATAAAGTGTGTGAAAAGATTATTGATAAAATAATTCGTGGAGTGATTCCATAATAAAAAATAATTGAATAGACGTAATAAAATAATTGTAAGTTTATTGAATATGTCAGCTAAAAGAAAACCGTCTGCAGTAATTCAACACCACAAGGTAAGATGTATCGGCATATTTGTTAACCCATTAGTGCCCACTGTTAACAAAAAAACATCCATTCTGTGTGAGCGATTCTTTTTTTTCGTATTAAGGGGCAAGGCGACAAATGGTCATCTCCGCATGCAAAGAACGTTCGAAAACGTGAAAATAAAAATAAAAAATCCTTAGACAGTTTGATTGATCACGAATCTGTGTCAAAATAATTTTCGAGTTAAAATGTTATTTTGGACGTCAAGTACAAAACTATTAAAAAAAAGATTATCATTGCATTTAGTGCAACGTGTTTGATATTATTATCTCGAAGAGTAAAAAAAGAATATACATTTTTTTTATTACCAACTGCTCAAATGTCATATAAGTAGTACATTATTCATTTAAAGTAAAATGTTGAGTATGAGTGCAAAAGGTTTGCATTTATGAGGTTCTGGGTTTGAAACTCGGCAAGGATAGAACCCTTTTCTGCCATTCTCCTGTAACACTGTTATGTCCATAATGTTGGGAATCTACTTTAATTCATTTTTTCCCAGTGTTCTAAAATTGGAACTCTGTACGTTTGCCCCAGTGCTTCAAAATTGGAACAAGCGTTTAAAAAAAATTGTAATTGTGTTGATAGGAATGTTCATAAAGTTTGCCAACCTGCATTATTTTAAACAGAAAAATCACACTTAAAAAAGTCGTTTTTATGAAATATTATTTATACAATATATATGTCGTAGGATAATTGAAATAATCCTAAGACGATTGCAAAGACCGGGTAATCGGAATCTGGTTTTTTGTAAACATCTTAGGATTTTTGCGAAAATCCGATTTTTTTAATTATCCTACGACATATACTATTTATGCAAAACTCGGGAAAAACTCCAAACAACTGTAAAACTAGGTAGGTCTATCATGTTGATGGAAAAGACTTGTAATCAAATATAACAGATTTTAGATAAATTTTAATATGTAGAATGTAGATACTCGTAATACGAGTCGATTTGTTTAGCATGCCTGTTCTATAAGAACAAAGGCTACAAAGCTCATATTATGCGCTTTATCTCAATGCAATTAGAGAAATGCGAGTCTTGTAAGCGAATCGTCTTCATTTCGTCAAACACGTTGCTCGATTTGCATATCTGTAATGTTCTATACCCGTATTATAACATATATAATATACATGTTATATAACACAATACGTCGCAGTCATTTTTTTTTTGTTTTGTTTATTGTTTACTAGAAACAAACAAACATCAGACAGAAAACTTGAACCCCACCGATCAACAGGTAGATAAATATACGTACTATATAACTATTATATTGTGTAATACGATTAAATGTTTCCCTTCTCTTTGCATATATTCTGAACTGGTGCATCGTGTAGCGGCCTTACAGCCAGCCGAAACGATAATACATGCAGCAGCGTTTCCCAAACTTTTTCTATTACGAAGTTCTTTTTAGATCTTGAAATTTTAGCGGAATACCTTGGACATTTTATAGAGGATGTTTCAAATAGTTTTTAACGTGGTGCAGCATTTAAAAACATGCGAGACTTATTTTATAAATTTTCATAAGCCGAACATACTATAAAATTTGACTTAAGACTTAGGAGTGGGGATCGTAATTCGTAGGGGATGAAAACAATAAGGTGCAGTAGAATAAGGACTTGATGACAACTTCATGCGAAATTTCCCGTACAGTGCCATCGATCATTTAAATAGACATGCAAATATAATGTAAACTCCATGTAACGTCACTCGATTTAACGTCAAACTCCTTAAAACGTCGAAATTACTCGACTTTGGTTGGTTTGCCTTGAAGTCCATACAATGATACACTCTATGTAGCATCGCATTCACTCTAATTAACGACTATATGTCATTATAAAGCAAGTAATTTCGGCAACTTATAAAGCACCTACTATTTGTAGGTACTTTTTAAGTTGCCGAAATTGATAAGAACTGCAACTTTATTGTCTAGCCCGTATTTACTTCATCAGATGCAATAAGCGTTATTATTTGTGTTAACAGTAATGTCTGTTTGTAAATTTTATGCGTTAATATTTAATAATACTATAATAGTAAAACAATATTTATTTTTCTTTCTCTCCATATAACGATCACTCTCTATAACGCCAGAATATGCGCAGTCCCTTCAGCGTCGCTAGATAGAGTTTACACTGTATTTATTAATAATAATATTATTAATTATTAATAATAATTATTAATAATATTATTAATAATAATATTATTATTCTCTTTTTGGCTACTTTTTTTGAATCCGGTTAATTTTTTTTAAACAGTTTTATCTAAATAGTAATTGAAATACCGAATTTAGACGTCCCTTAATTTTTGACGCCGTGGAGACTTGTCCATATCAGAAATAATAAAATAATACTTTTTCGTTGACAGGACTGATCCAATCTGACGTTTGATACAGTATAAAATCTAGAAAATGAACAAAAGATAGTCGTTACGGCGGCGGCACAGACAACAAATCGAGATGATGGCGTCTTTAATTGGTAGCTCAATCTGATAGTTCGAGATAAGTCCTGACCTTTTGTTGCTCTTCTAATCACTAATCAGAAATGCACGCTGTTGACCATTAATTTATTGCGACAAAAATTATCACTAATTAATATTTTAATTTTCTTGCGAGAATTTTAGTTAGGCGCGGAATTGTTTCTGTCGGCAGCATTTTAGTTAAATATGATGATTGAAAATTGTAAATGACAGACAACTAGACATAGGAAACCGTCTATTTGATTAAACTTGGTACTCAGACTTGCCTTTCCCATTGTTTATTATCTGCGCAAGGGTGTATGCAAAATATTGATCGAAAGAGGGTCATGAGTTTTGAGAGTTAACATTGCCATCGGTTGCAATTGGGTAATAAATCGAGAGTTCAAATATTCTAACATTAAGTGCATTTGGGATAGTTTTCAGTAACAGAAAAAAAAATGGATTAGTATGAAGTAAACTTTATGAATTTTCATATTTTATTCCATTTTTCCAGAAAAGCAGTTTTGTGTCCATGGAATAAAAGGTTTCCAGGTGGATAAAATTGTAGGTATCTATACAGTTCGGTCAATGCTGCACTATAATTAGTATGTGTGTAAGGCATAAGTTTGTGAGCGGATAAAGTTATACAGACCGACCGATAACGGCCGAACTATATGAACAATATCGCAGCTAAAGTCATGAGCGCGCAGGGCGAGATTTGAATTTTGCGTCTCCCAAAACGTATTCCGTAAGAAGAAAAACAATGTAATTACTTTAAAGTGCAGCTCCTTGCGGTTTGCGCCCCTGTCGGTCGCTGTATATATGAATTTGAAGTTGATGAGTTCTTGGTTCAGCGTACGACAGCCGAACTGTATAGATGCCGTCTGATAAACAGTGATTCTAGTCCATAAACCTGTTTTTATTGGTAATTACTAATTAGGTATTATAATGTACGGCATATAAAATTAGATGCTAGATAAATGTGTCTTCAGGGGAAAAACGTTTTCTGGGTCGGAAAGATATTTCGAGTGGTCCAAATGCTGTAGAAATGTCCTTGGAGACTGTAGGGTTTACATAAAAAACCCAATATGTATATTATTTTGAAAAATTCGTAAGGCCGATACTGAGAAATTAATGATGATAATTAAATAACGAATACCTGATACCGTTTATCGTTTAACACCCTGGATTAGCGCGGCCATGCATGTATTGATGCAACTATGCATACTAGAGTTTAAAGATGATTTTTTAATTAAAAACTGGTTCAACCTGTTTTGGATCACCTGTGCATGTTTTGTGTGCATGTTTGAATATCTAATACCGGAAATGCGTTTGCATCTCATATTATAAGCGCAGATGCATCGAACATTTTTAAAACCGGAAATGGAATCGCAAACAAATTCAACCTTTTAACTGTTAACTTTATTCAAAATACGAACAATGGTTTTGTCAATTAATCATAACATTCAAATATAATAAATTCCCAGCAACGAATATATTTGATGATATCGTTTCGATTTCCCAGAATATGTCTCGTTTTGTTAATCGTCGTTTGTATTTATTTCACAAAAAAAAATCGAGAGTGCTGGCAAAAATAAAACAATAAAGTTGTCATTTCATTTTAAACTGTCTACAGTTGTTCGGTCCGACTTGGTCCGGAACCTTAGTTATTCCTGCTGGCTAACTTAAATTGGGATTTATTTAGTTGTTAAAATCGATCATAAGTGTCGTTGCTGTAACATAACTGGCTAAGGTACCTACCGCAAAAATAGAATATTCGAATTTTTATTTTTAAAAATATATAATAATTTTCTCTAAAATATCCGCAACGTCACCCAAAGTATAGATATAAATGAGAACGACTTAGGCTTTATCATGATTTTTCTGTTCACAAAAACGAGTGCACACTGTAGTTATTTTTTAGGGTTCCGTACCTCAAAAGGAAAAAACGGAGCCCTTATAGGATCATTCGTGTGTCTGTCCGTCCCACTGTCACAGTCAAACTGCTTAGAACTACTGGACCGATTGAGTTGAACATATGTAAGTAGGTGACCCAAATACGGACGTGTAACGTAAATATATAAATTTTGAACATGGGGGTCATTTTTGGGGAAAAAATTAGGAAATAAAAAAAAAAGTTTGACGAACTGTACCGTGTGACATATCAAATGAAAGGGCTTGTAGTAAGGGTCTCAAATATATATAATTTTATAATTTTAAAATAAATAGTTTTAAAGTTATTTAAGAAAATAGATGAACAATTGACCATCATCCCCTTATCTCCGAAAGTACTGAGCCTCAAATTTCGAAAAAATAGGAAATATCTGGTGTCACCCATAGTTTACAGGAAAATGGAACCGAAAATCTTAAGTCTTAAAGTACTCACGGAAAACGGAATAGTACGGAACCCTCTTCTCGCGAGTTCGACTCACACTTGACCGGTTTTTTTCTAACATTGCGTGTGAATTCATCAATATCTTCTTTCGTGAACATCCATTTCCCTGGTACACTGTGTTTAATGAGTGCAACTAAAAGATCTTCGTGTTACGTGTCGATTCAGTGTATCAAATGCCATATCACTCATGTCGTAAAGTATGAGTTATCTTATTTTGCGGCTTTGTGGTAAAGCGAAAACTTGCATAAATTAGCAAAATAAACTAGCTGTGCTCAGTCTCTCTACCGCACCGTCATGAGCATTTCAATATGGTTACAAAAAAAAATATAAATAAAATTGAAATAGTCTGCCACCGATTTGAAGTTTTTCATCATATTATCTGTTAAACCGAGCTGGGTAGAGTAGTGGTGACAGCACTAGACTCGCATTCGGGAGGTACGGGTTCGAATTCCGGCGGGGGCAGATGTGGCTGGGACTTTTTCCTACTGCCTCTCGCCGAGAAACGGTAATTCCTGTACCGGCCATCTTGATTGAGGTTTTCCATGGTTTCCCTCAATTAATTCCAGATAAATATCGAGATGATTCCTTATTCAAGGGCTGTGAAACTCCCAGCTCAAAAATTACCTATCCTATCCTAATTTCCTAAAATTCCTTCATTCGCCCATTGCTATTAGTTAAGTTGAAGTTTTAGAAATGTAGAAAATAACGGGAAGTGGTAAAATGGAAAATAGTAATGGTGCGAATGGCGGCTGTTATGACATAAAAGTCGACCAACGGATGTTCAACGCATTATTATTATTATTATATTATCTGTTAAGTTCAAGGCTTTTAGATGGTCAGAGCTTAGACTGTGATTTCCTTTTCTTGTGTGTTTTTCGTGTATTTTGTATGATACCTAGATGAAAAAACATTTTTCCAATTTTTTTTTGTCATTTGAAACGGTTAAAACGACACCTGACAGTCGATGATCAAATTTAAATTTTAGGATACTCTTTCCCTGACTATGCGCAGATAAAGTTCTCGTAAAATCGACAGGAGGCAATCTTGACGTTCACGCGAATGAAATCGCAACAAGGGCAAGTCAATAAATGCATACAGAAAATGACGCACATTGTATGTGTTACAAGTTACAACATTTCAATGTGCATGATGCGATATTATAATATACAACGTACGTACCTATATAATATGTTTTCGGTCGAGGAAGGCCATTACTTTACTTTCGCGTTCAGTGCTCTACCACCGCGCCGGTTTCAAGAACATCTTAATTGTACACAGATGGTTTTTTCCGTACATCACATGAAAAAACGGAACCCTTATAGGATCACTCTCGTGTCTGCCTGTCTGGCACAGCTTATTTTCTCTTAATCTACTGGATGAAAAAAGTTGAAATTTGGTACATACAGTAGAACCTCGATAAGTTAAAATCCAAGGGAAACATTAAAAAATGTAAGTTATCGAGTTTTTTACTTATCGAGAGTTGAAGTTAGAGAGGCTGTCAGTAAAATTTTTAACTTAGCGAGGTTTGTGGATTTTATAGAAGATGTATTTAGTTCAATAGAGGTGACATAAATTTTTTATGTATTCATTTATTCATTTAAATTCAATTATTTATTTATTTAAACAATCAATTATTTAAACAAAGAAATCAGTAACGTGATTTAGTGGAAGACTAAAATGAAAATCAATTAAGTTCTTGGCAAAATCTTTTGTTTGGATACTTACTCATGATGACTCACTGATAATACTTTAACTTATGGAGGTCACCAAAATATTATTTTAAGTTATCGAGGGCGATGTTCAGAATATTTGTTTGAGGTTTTGTGATTTAAGTAATGGAGGTTTTGTGCTTCAGGGGAAGGGAATTAAACAAATTTTTAACTTACAGAGGTTTTTAATTTATCGAGGTTCTACTGTATCTTATAGGTTCTACTGTATATAGAGTTAGATGACCTAATCACGGACGTATATAGCGTAAATAAACGATATCCGATTTTTTCTCTATTCTTCCAAATAGCTAAAGTCGAAAATTGCGATTTTCTCAAAAACGGATGTAATAATTTGGTTCATATTTCATAAATCGATAAGTCGTTAATGACCTTAAAGCATGCCATCATACCACGGCAAAAAAAAAGGTAGTTTACTGGTGAACGACAATTTATGATCGATGAAAAGTTGGGTGAGAAAGTCAATATAGTGGAGCCGTACGACATATTTTTATAAATATGATAACCCCCCTCAGTTTAAGGGTTACGCAAGCCTTCCCGTCCATTGGAACCGTGAACGCCCGAACATTCCCGGTCGCGTTCGGTCAAATAAACAGAGTTACCGCCGACCGGCAGAGGAGCAACCACTGAGGGGGGGAGCCGAGATTGGACCGTTAGCTCTCGTGCTACGGGCTAATTTAATAAATTATAGAAATGGATGTGGAAGATTTGTTATTATTATTATTGGACACTATATGAGAGGCGGAAAGCAAAAAAGTATTGAGTACATTTACACCATTTACACAACAAACTCCCATAAAGAAAGGTGTTCTTAAACAGCACTAATTAATTTTTCGGCGTTCATGGTAAAACAAATAAAAAATTAACTCAAAACATGGCACGTAAGTTGCACGCTCACTTGTTGCACTGTTCAGCCGAATGGGACTAGAAAATCCCAATTCGATCCTACACGACCGAATGTCTTCTCTTGTTGTTGAATCATTCAGTCGTATTAGGCCGTACACGGTCTGACGAGTATTCAGTCGTTCACGGTCCCAGTGGACGACCCGCCTGAAGCGTACTAAAATTTTTTAAAAACTACAAAATGACAAAAGCTTAAGAAGGTACAACATTTTCTCAAGTTTTTTTGAATCAGTTTCTATTTTGTACAGAGTAATTAAAAAAACGTGTGGAGCCTGGCCCACATAAGCTCACGGGAGAAGTGAAATGTTTTCAGAGTTATGAACTCGGTAGCCCCCGAGTGCTGTTATGCATTTTTGGGTACGTATTTGAGGCACTATGAAAATTTGTACAGTGCCTCTTTAGTGATATCCGAATACAAAAACACAGACCTGGCTGAACGGTAGCGGGGCTTAACTGAGCCTCAAGATCTTAAATTAGCAAAATTTTTGTCCAAAAAAAATCCTTGAGGCTTTTTGAAATTTTTAGTAGTTTGAATTTAGTATTTAAGAAGGTGGAAAATAAAAAAGCCAGATCATTAAATCGGGGCTTGCAAAATTGTATGTTTTAAGACTTAGAAAATATATTTGAGGCACGTTGAAATTTACACAGAATAATATTGATAATTAAAAATAGATATATTAAAAAAACAGGTCATATGGTTGGGGCATTAACCTAACAGGCAGTTAATTTGTTTATGTGAGTGCGAGTGAACAAGCGCTATGGAGAGCTTGAAGTGTGAGAGACACCGTATATTTCCCCGCCGTTGAATCATTTCCCCTATAACGTTACAGAAAATTTCAGACAGATACGGCACTAATGAAGTTTCACTTCAAAAACTTGAAATAAACCTATTATCCGATTTGTGTTCGATGTCTTCTAAAATTTAGGCTTAATAACATGTGAAAATTTAAACGTGCAGTGCAGAGCACATCTTAAAAACATATTTTGTTGTATACCTACAGTTGGTGTAGACTGTAGTGGAACATTTAATTGTGGTTTCTCTCATTGTTCTTACAGCTCAACAAATGTTTCAACGTTCAGAAATAACATATAGAAATAAACTTTAAAATAAGACGAGACGTAGAGGTAACCTGTTATATAGGAATGCCTGTGTGTATATCATTTTGTTTGCAAATTGCACTTGGTGTAGAACCGGTGCAGCGCCGACATGTACTGGCATTCCTCCAGTAAACACCGCGAATGTTCTTTGTTTTATTCGCAAGAAGGTCGCTAGATCAGACCCTGCAATATTACAACGCGTAAAACGCACGTCATTTAAGTCTACGGGTGATCTGAAATTTTTTGTTTAGATGATAATTTATTCCAAACTGGTTTGAGAATAATCGAAATATTAGGCCGGCCGTACTCGGACAGTAATTTAAGTTTTTACAACATACATGAATCGCTCGAGCAGTCACTATTCGTTGTCAATCGCCTGAGCTGCTCGTTTAAATCCTGCTGCAAATGCGGATTTTGTCTAATAGTCGGAGAGCTCATGACACCCGTTTCATGAAGTGTTTGATTCAGGTTGAAATTTTATACAATAGTATATATCGGTAAGATGTATAGGTACATGAGTGTTTGCCTGTCCTACCTGGGTACGCCAGGTACTATGCATACAGGAAAGGTTTAAAAAAATATGTGCCAAAAAAGCCAACAAGTACTATTCGAACGTTAAGTTGATTTTAGATAATTGAATAAATGAGGCAGACACTTTTGGAGGGGTTAACATTAACTCAAAATACCCCAAAGTTGAATTTTCAAAAATGAAAAAATAAGTGATTGATTCACGCTGAAATTTTTATAGCAACTTCATTAGATATATTTAAAAATATTTGCAAAAAGTCAGACACTTTTTCCGGGCTATAAGATTATTTTTGAGAAATCGTGCATAGTACGCATAAATAAGTTCCCAAAAATTGTCTCAAACCCAGGAAAAAGCGTCTGGCTTTTTGCAAATATTTTTAAATGTATCTAATGAAATTGCTATAAAAATGTCAGCGTGAATCATTCACTTATTCTTTCATTTTTTAAAATTCAACTTTGGGGTATTTTGGTTTAATGTTAACCTCTCCAAAAGTGGCTGGCTCATTTATTTATTTATTTAAAATTAACTTAACTTTCGAAAAGTACTTGTTGGCTTTTGAATCAAACACTTTTTTGGCACATATTTTTTTAAACCTTTCCTGTATGCGCAGTACCTGGCGTACCCATGTAGGACAAGCAAACACTATTTACCTATACATCTTACCTATATATATATACAATTATATAAAATTTCTACCTGAATCAAACACTTCATGAAACGGGTGTCATGAGCTCTTGGACTATAAGTAACCATGCTCACGCCGTGTTGTTTGGTGCAATCGTAACCGCTCGGGCGGTTGTGTGTACTATGTATGTTAGAGGAAGATTTTCTATGAAGATTTGAACTACAAATCTACATAGAAAATCTTCCTCTAACATACATAGTACACACAACCGCCCGAGCAGTCGATGCTTGACGCAGTCATTTTAGACAGCTTGAAACTGCCCGTGCCCTACTGATGCTGACGTTAAATCTAAATTTAAGAGCTATAGGAACTAAATGGGGATCTTCATTCATAAATTTATATTTTAACATGAAAGTCGTGTTTGAAAGCCAACAAAGGTTCCGTCGGAATCGCGCAGTGAACACACGTGGTCGTCCCTGCGTTAACAAAGTTCTCGCGCGCTGTTTACTAATAACAAGTTGCAAAGAATACGCGCGCGGCCTTCAATATAGTCTGTTGTGTGATAGTGGCAAATGCGTGTCTCTGATCGACCCCTCTTTCCCCCTTCCTCGTTTATAGCGCGAACGGCCGCCGCCGCCGCGCCAGTGCAATCTGCAAGTGCATTCTGCATTGCAATATGCACTCTCCGTCTGTCTGTCCGTCCGTTAGCCTTATACAACATGACGTGTGTGTTTATGCATTGCATCTAAGCTCACAAAGCAAAATTGATTATGTAAGATTTTTTGATAAAACAAGATTAACAACGTTTTAACGCTCAATTGCAGTATTCTGTTGTTCAATTTACGAAGTAATGTAAAAAGACGCCACTGCCGACTGAGAGAGAAATAGACACAGTAGATTATAGACGCTCGACAGCTGAGGTCATAATAACATCATACTGTTGGTTGAATCCTCGGTACGAAAAAACCTTGCGTGAATTTCACGATAGACACTAATTTCGTAAGCTTTTTTACTCGGTTTTGTGTCACATGCTAAAAACCTTTTAGATGTAGACTTCCAATGAATCGAATATTCAGACTTAAATTGTCGGTGTGAATTAGCTCATAACTCTAGAGAAGTTTCACTTCCCCGTGAGTTTATATGATTAAGGGCCACGTTTTTTAAAATTAAATATAAGCTCGTATCGAAACTTGTACAAATATCGGTAAAATGCGAGAATTTCATCGATCAGATTTGATAGACACTTTGCCAAAAGAAGATCGAATTAAAAAAAACCCGGGTCGCAGTGCCAAAACCCTGCCGACAATATAGTGTATTTGCTTGTATAGGGCCGTGAGGTTTTATACTTTTATTATGTGAAATTAAGTTTGTTTTTGGGCAAAATAACATTTTTTTTCTTAATTGTAATATTATTATCAATCTAACGTCTACACCGAATTAAACACACCCTTCAATAAATAAATCACTATCTGCAAATTAGTGTTTTCAAAAAATTTGTAAGTCCGGTCCTGTTGAGCCGATTTTATTAAAATTTTAGAGACATTTTTTAATTGCTACTAACGGGTTAAATGTAAATTTTGAAACGATTCTGAGAATTTTTTCGGTATTTTGGGGCCCAAAAACATTTTTCAACCCCTAAAAACTACCCTTAAAATGGCCCGATTACGCCCATTTTAAATAGGCTTCTTGCGGTGATGGATTTCAACACGTGGGCCAAATTTCGTTGAAATCGATTAACTCTTTCGAAAGTTATTGCGCGTACACATATAAACACATATAAACATTTTTAAAAATGGTGCCAATGTGTTTAGGAGGTTATGAAACGTCGAGAAATTTTGGTCCGACCCCTAGGTCCCGCCATCCGACCGACGCCAATATGGCAAATACACTAAAAATGGACATAAGCCGCTTTGACATGTGGCGACAAACATAGAAACTACGAAAAAACATTCGAGAGACTGATTCGAAAAATCATCTCCTGAAGTGATTAATGCAATACAAAATCTTCGTGTTAAAATATCTATATTATGGCTTTAGGATTTCTCAGTAACGTTATTTTCTCTTTCTTTTACAGGAAAACATGTCCACTCCAGAACCAGCAGAAGTCCAAGATGAAGAACATTACAATCCGGGTAAAATTTCTGTTTATATCACGTTATTTCATTTTGGTGTAATTATTTTTTCTTTCGGTTGGCTAAATATAATATAGTTCTTAAGTTGAGCTATGTATTTATAGAAATTGCAATGCATATTAGATAAATATAGTAGATTATAGACGCTCGACAACTGATTCCATATGCGTTACTTATTATTCTAACGTAACAAATAAGACAATTTTTAAATATCTCAACTTGCAAGCTGCAATAATGGCCATTGTTAAAAAACAATACCTCAACTGAAGAACGTATTATTGTTTGTTTGATGTTTTTTTTTTATTTTCATTGACACACGTTCATTGCACTTATTTTTATCTTTTAGGTCTGGTTTTTTGATCTTTGATTTACTTTAAACTGTAACTAAAGATAAGTGGCGTAACTTTAGAGAGCTAGAATCACATAATTGTATGTGACGTAAAAAATCAGTACCTACAGATGCGATAGTGCCTTCAAACTGTAAGCCAAGAGGCTCCACAGAAAACAGATTTTTTTAAAAGAAGGTATCCAAAGCTAATTTTGATCTAAAATTCCAGAAATTAAAGGAAAAGCTAATCAAAGACCGAAAAACTGACTCTTGCTGTAATATTTTTGAGCTATATATATGAAACACATTGCCATAGAATTAATATTTCTTTATTTATTTTGTCGTAAAATATATCTCAAAAATATTTTCATTCATGTTTTAGTTACTCTTTTTCCAGCTGCTTATTGTAATAGTTCTAACTTTGTTATATAATATTCCTGATCGAGTTTGTAGGCGAAAAAAACTCTTAAGATATCTTTCATTTGAGAACATACGTATTACTTGGCCATTTGTGCATGAGTCTGTACAATGTCCTACAGGCTGTATATTTAATTAATAATTTTGTATCTGATTTTGATACCGTTCTTATTTTATTATTGAAATAGGAATCCGATAAAAACAGTTACCTAAAAATTTTCCGAGAATAAAATTATGCTGGATTTCATAAAACGTTGGTAGAAAATCTAAAGTAACAGTGTTTTTATTTTGTGACCATTTAATTATCTGTTTTTTATGACCGTAAAAATATTGTGAAGGGGTTACCAAACTTTTTAGTTTAATAGATTGCATCGATAGTTCATCAAGTAGTTGTTGAGATTCCTGCCGCCATTGGAGAAAGCAAACATCGAGTATTGCGCTTTTTTTAAATCGTTTAGTTTAATACTATGATGTATTCAGTAATAAATAATTGATGAAAATTGGAAAGTCTTTGCTTGATGTAATATTCAATGCCTCTGAAACAAATTATATGTAGATATCCAATAATCCTTCTGGACTTTAACCGGTGGTAGACCGAGCCATATGCTTTCAAAATAACGAAACATGATCCCAGTAAGATCTTTGTTCCCGACCATAAAAATAAAATAGTTAGAGAAACCAAAAGTGCACATTACGCTAAGTTTTCCGCTGTATAACAAACATAAATAATTTAAATAAAAACAATTGAAAAAAAATATTTTAAAAAATGAAAAAAAAAAATAAAATAAATAAATAAATTCAAAAAACTACAATTTGAATGGGTTTTATGAGAAATTAACCGACATATAACTTCTTATATGAAGGAAACTCAGGTCTGATTCGCAAAGCGATAATAGAGCGCATTCGCTAGTCTAGCTAACGGATATGCAATAGTTAGTAATTACTTACTGAAAACGCGACCCAGTTCAATTAAAGTAGCAATATTTCATTAATCGTAACAATGATCTGCCTGTTTTATACCACTTTGGAATTTGAATGAATTAAATAAGTTTTTGAGACTTTGGGAACATGCGTTTAAAAAGTTTAAATATTTCGAAAACCGTGATGTTTTTACTGAGGTCATATTTTGTTATTTTGATATTACCGACTAAAGTCTTGCAGAAGGATTACTGGACACACTGTATGAAGTGATTACTAGATACGGTGGGTCCGATGCATTAATCAAAATTCGTCACTTGATGTCCTTAAAGCTCCGGAGGAACCCTTAAAAACTAATAAAATCTATCTTTTAAGCTCAAACAACTTCAAAGTGTTTTGATAATGGCAGTTAAACACAAGAATTAAATTGTGTAAAGTGATTATTTCTTAAGCCTTAAAATTTTGCATAAAATACTGATGTTCATGTAGTCGATACAATTCTAAGCTATTGTTAACTGATACATTTTTAATAAAATCCAGCTCTTTTAGTTCATAATTATTGTAGAAATGGCTTTATAATATGGAAAAATAGTCCCTGTTTGTAATTTCGTAATGAAATTTAGAGTTGAAAATAAACTCAAATTGTTCTCTAATATTAATTATTGTGTAATTGGCTGTCTAGGGGCGATCATGAAAGATGGTGACAAACTCAAGCTGATGTTATTGGCTTGGAACTACCACAATCAAGCAGTAGCAGGTAAACACATTTCAGAACCATACTGTAGCACATTGCATTCACTTCTTTCATATAACACTACTACTACAACAGCTATCCACCAATTTGCATACAAAAGCTTGAATGTTTAGTGATTTAGAATCGATGCATCATCAAAATGTACATGTAGAGAAATAGGCGGTAGATCAATGCCAAATGAAAAAGTACAATTTCATAGTCCCGTCGGATTTCTTATGTATCGAATACACAAACAAATAATTTGTCTGTGTGAATTAGCATTGCGTATTATTTTTCTATCGGAAATTGAATAATTAGAGGTGCCAAAGGATTGCGGCAAGATGAACTTTGGCGCCTTATGATAAACGACATTTTGATGTAAATTATATTTATGTAGTCGATGACATTATGCCAATAATGGCCGGGAGTGATGTCCAATATTCCATGATCCGTTAGAATAAAAATAATAATTATTATGACCCCTGTTTGTCTGCCCCGATGCTAACTCGTACAGACAAATTCGATATATTGAAAATCTGACTGGGTTCTCCGTCTATTCATGATTGAATATGATCGCACGAGGAAGTGGTGGAAGTTTGTATGGCTTCTAGATCTTTCTGCCCTATAAGAGAGAATTGCAGTGTAGTTGCACTTTCGAATTATTGGTGTTGTTGATTTCATGTTGAAAAAAAGTTATTTAATCCTAAGATACAAATCGGCAAGTCAGTGCATTTTCATGACACTCGTCGCGCAAACAAAAATTCGTAATTATTTACCATGTTAATATTTCTGGTGCCTTGAAACCTTGAATGTTAAAAAAATTGACCAAGAAGAGAATCCCAATGTGATGTTTGAAACCGATTTTTGGTATTTAAGACTTATGTATCATCCAGTATACAAGTACAATAAACAGAAGCGTAGCGTGCCTTGGCGAGGCCCCGTTTAAAAATTTGTTTGGGGGCCCTTCCCCCGTTGAAGTAAATGACTTAAACGGGGAAATCCCGCAGCCCGCGATAACCGATGTAGGGTGTTGCCAACTTTTGAACGCACGCTTTAGCGGGAAAAAAATAAATTGCTTTTTTTGACTTTTGTCATTTCTGAAATAAAAAAAAATTGGGAAGTTTTTATTAATTTTTGCTTACGCATGTTGGGGGCCCCCGTGGCCCGGGGGCCCCGTATAATTGATACGGCAGATACGGCGGTAGCTACGCCCCTGACAATAAATCTAATAAAGTAATTCGAGTTTGCTAGTTCTTGATTTCAAATTGTGACTACTGAATTCCTGGAATTCAGTGCGTAACCTTTTCAAAATGCATTTGTCGCCATTTCCTCCATAGGTATTGTATCTCAACTGTAATCACAATTGTCGATTGTGTGCCATAGAACGTGACGCATTATTATATTTTATTGTTGTCAGGCGGAAGGAACGGTGCCGAAGGAATGCCTGAACTTCCTGGAGTCAACGCCGAAGATATGGCCGGCTTGTGGGCGAGCTACCATTCAGCTCTGGGTCTTGGCAAGGGCAAAGCTACGCCGCCAGTCATACCAAGGGAACAGTCGGTAAGTCCATTGGTGATTATAATAGCGATTGTCTGCATGGTCATTGATGACTGAATGATTAATGCTTTAATTTGTTTCCAGAGTCCCGTTCTGGCTGAAACTGGGTCCGCGCATGACGAAACCAGTTCAAGCGGTAACAAAGAAGACGAGGACGACGAAGACGATGAAAGTGATGACAGAATCGATACGCAAACTCATGATCCCGAAAGATTGAAGGCATTTAATGTAAGAAGAAATTGACGATTATTCAGTTTAGTAGCACTGGCTACTTGTATATCTAACGCATTATTTTTTCTAATTTCAGATGTTCGTAAGATTGTTTGTGGACGAGAATCTGGATCGAATGGTGCCGATCAGCAAACAACCCAAAGAGAAGATACAGGCGATCATAGATTCGTGCACGAGACAGTTTCCGGAATTTGCAGAAAGAGCCAGGAAAAGAATACGAACTTATTTAAAATCGTGTAGACGTAACAAAAGAGCTAGGGACCCTTCCACTCCTTGGGATGCGGTAAGTTTTTTAACGAAAAAAGCAATTGGCATCAAGTTCGATAATTTAATTTGTAAATATATCGATTTTGACACCTTGACGATAATCCAGTTTATATCTAAATACTTTTTGAGTCGATTTTTTGAAAATGATGTTTGGTCTTATTTGATTCAAGTATGATCAAAGTACGAAGTGATTTTATAGCTGTCTTTTTATGAATTTCAGACTAGACCAACTCCAGCCCACCTGACTTCAGTACAAGCCGAACAAATTTTAGCGACAGCTTGCGAAAATGAGAGTCATAATGCGAAAAGAATGCGTTTAGGCCTCGAACCAGTGAGTCAGCCTATGCCGGTACTTCCAGGAGTAACGGTAGATAACATTATTTTATTAATAAATATAAACAAAATTGTATTGAGACTCCATTCTATTTTATATTCTTGTGGGTTTTCTGGTATTTTGTATATTAAACTTGAATGACTGAATGCGTTTCTCGAATTTTGTCTGTCTGTCTGTGTGCACTAGCATCACTCAGGGATGTCTGAGCGGACTCGAACTAGAGTACATTTCACTCAGCTGTATCGGATAAACATAGAGTTTCTTTTGAAGTCGTTCGTGACGCGAGCGCATCTACCGATATATAAATGTAATAACAGTGATATGTAGCGAAACATTTCAGTTTCAAGCAAAACTAGTTAGTAATTGTGAAAACTTAGTCTTAAAAAATAATATTGAATGTTTTTTGTTTAGCCTATGGACACGACGGCTCCAGTAAGTACAAATAGGATTGACTTTACGCCGACTTCTAACAGCATTAAACTAGAAACAACAGAAACAACACCTAGTGTAGTTTTTCCTTCATCTACTACACCTACATCGACTCCTACACCCGTTAGCAAGGCAACAGGCTTATCGTTAGTTTCTGAAGCTAAACCACAGGGCTTATGGTAAGAAATTATTGCTGCATTTGATATGAACTTTGGATTGAATATTTATATTCATTGTTTTGAAGTCATTTCTCAGTATATTTTTATTACTATATTACGGTTTCAATCATTGATATACATTTTAAAGTCAATTTGTTAATAAAATACAGTAATATTGTTGACAATAATTATATCGACCCATTAAACTAAGATGTTAATATTTTCTTCCAGTGTAACGCCAACAAATTTAGTAACGTCTGCTGCGTCAATGAATGGAATAAGTGGCACTACCAGCTCAGCAGGCGGAGCAGCGCCCACGGCACTGTATAGACCAAACTTTACACAGGCGTTCCAGAGAGCTGGGCCGTATCCGACCAATCCACTTTTCCCAGGACAGCCATTTAATGTTAGCGGGACGACTGGAATTATTGGAAACGGTCAGTATATATTTCTAAAATAATACGTTTAACTTTCCAATTTACAAATCCGTTTTTCAATTAATACAAAGTATAGACACACTCTTAATCATTGAATAACTCTTCGGAAAGTTTTGGTAATGAAATTATGTGATTTCCAGAATATATAATATTTTGTTTTGGCAGGGCCTACAGATTTAAGTATGAAACAGAAACCAGTCATAAGTCATAAATTGAGCACAGGGGAAATGGCCGCCGTGCGACAGCTGATAACTGGTTATCGGGAATCCGCGGCTTTCCTTCTGAGGTCTGCCGATGAATTAGAACAGTTATTGTTACAACAACAATAGACTTAATAATATATTAATTTATTGCTGTATAGAACTTTAATTAATGATTGGTAATAAAATGTGAATACTATTTTTGAATTACTTAGACTATATTAGTTATGACAAAGGAGCATATGGTTTTGTACAAGATAGAAACTCAAGTGCAGCTTAAAGCTATCAAAAAAGAAAAAAAATGAAAAAGAGAATTGAAAGTGTATTTTGTATTAAAAAGTAGACGATTTAATGGTGTGATGTTAAGTTATTTGAAAAATTATACGAATTATAGAAATGAATGAATAATGAAAAGTTAGACATAGATGGTTTGTTTCAATATAATTTGAATGCTGTCAAAAAGTAAAGCCCAAAAATGTACAATATTAAAATTATGATTCCTATTAACTTATCAGGAAAAATTTATATTTACAAAAATAAAATTGATGTTTAATTTATATAATTAGGTTACAAAAAATTGATGTGTAAATTTATTAAAATGTAAATTTTAATATTTCTTACAGGGTTATATTATACTATGCAAACTTAATTTTAAATGTATTTTAGTCAAAAAAAAAGAGTTGTTAAATTTGTGACTAAATGATTCGTAATATATTATTAAAATTTTCTGCATTTTGAGTAAAAAAAGAAGATATTTGTATATTATAAAACTCGAAATGCCGTTTGTAAAAAAATATATATTTTAGCTCATAAATGTATAAATTTTCAAAATCTATTTAAATATTTCTTTCTTTTTAGATCAGAAATATACCGTTTTTATCATTGTATATGTACTTACAAGAGTAAACAGATAGGTACTACCCTACGTACCTATCTACTGTAATATTTAATTGAGAAATAGGTGGTACCTATGCCTACACGCCATTGTTGAACGCGTCTATTGAGTGAGAAATGGTTTTTATATTTTAGTGGCTGTGATAAATACTTTAATATAATCGACTGTTTTTCACTCGATGTGTGTAGTTTTTGTTTATATGAATTTACGCCAAATTTTATTTATTTTTCAACGATTATAATTTATCGTTCTGTTCCGATATAAAAATTAGTCAATTTAAAAATATTTTCACCAAAGGTAACTAAATAAATAATTATATATCTTTTATATTCAAATATATTATATTAAAACATTGCAGATATGTGTAGTTACAATGAAGCAAAATTAAAATTGCCTTTAACGAAATGATTATTTTTCAAAATGACTTTTGTAGTTCGTTTCGAAACGCTTTTGTATTTTGTGAAATAATATTGCATTTTTTTAAGTTATCTCATATTATGCTGTACAGTTAATTTCTAAGTTTTTGTAATTTAGTCATTTACATTAAGGGAAATCAACTTTAAAATAAGTAACTGTGATTGTTTCAAATAAATGTTTGTGAAATATTCTGTTTTATTTTTCAACAATCTAAACATTGTCTTTAAAAATACAGGCTTTAAGGACGAGTTCCCAGGCATATTAATTCTTTTTTCATATACACTTTCACTATACATATTTGTATTGTGCGAATTTGTTGATATGCCATTAGTAAATCTAGGAGAATAAAATCATCAAAATCACGAAGTTCTAAATATTATCCAAAGACTTTTGATTACCTGGACATGCCCTAGTCAACCGATCAAGTGCGAGTCGAACTCGCGAGAAGAGGCTTCCGTACTATTCCGTTTTCCGCGAGTACTTTAAGGCTTAAGATTTTCCTTTAGGTTTTCTTGTAAACTATGGGTGAGACCCCTATTTTTTTCAAAATTTTAGGCTCAGTAATTTCGGCGATAAAGGGGTATGAATGGTCAATTGCTCATCTATTTTTTTAATTAATCTAAAAAACTATTTATTTTAAAATTATAAAAAAAATATATTTGAAACCCTTATTACGAGCCCTTTCATTTGATATGTTACACGGTACAGTTTGCAATTTTTTTTTTAATTTCCTAATTTGCCCCCCAAAAATTACATCGATATCCAAAATTTATTTATTTAAGTTACATGTCTGTCTTTGGGTCACCAACATATATGTGTTCCAAATTTCAACTCAACTGGTCCTGTAGTTCTGAGCAAATTGGCTGTGACAGTGGGACGGACAGACACACAAGTGATCCTATACGGGTTCCGTTTTTTCCTTTTGAGGTACGGAACCCTAAAAATGTATATTCTTTATACAATAGCGTTAGTTCGATATGCTTTAGATAATGACGCGCTGAAATCAACGAGCTCCATCCGTTGCGCTGTATCATTTATCGTTTCAAGGGATCCCTCGAACATTTTTTCTGGAATACTTTTCAAATTCAGTATACTGACAGAAAATGACATTCTAAATTCTATGAACACAACTAGAGATATCTACCACGGTTGTAAAAAAATGCTAAATTTTTTGACAATTCAAAATTAGAAATCATTAAAGGAGAAAATTATATATCCATGGAGAAAATAGTGTACGCTAGCGACAATAAACGGAATTTTCTAAAAGTTATTAGTTCAGATTTTCTGCGCTGGATAACAAGGAGGAAAATATTCTATTTGAATTTATGAGTCATTGGGTTAAGTACGTCAATGGTCACATAACTAAGTTGTCAAATTGTCAAACATGAATAGGTCATAGGTATTTTTTTATAGCAAAAAATTGCAAAAAAACTAGTATTGTGCCGTTGAATGTGATAAAAATAAATTCTAAATCATGTGTTTTAAATTTGAAAACGTTTCATGAAAGTTATTCCAATGAATCATACGTGTTCTGACTTCTAAAATCTAACCTAAATATTATTTGAGTCTGACAGTTT
The DNA here is from genome assembly GCA_034508555.1 of Venustoraphidia nigricollis. Classification (NCBI taxonomy): domain Eukaryota; kingdom Metazoa; phylum Arthropoda; class Insecta; order Raphidioptera; family Raphidiidae; genus Venustoraphidia; species Venustoraphidia nigricollis. The sequence goes on along the minus strand of JAVRKA010000065.1, from coordinate 387,385 downwards.
TGCATTTGATGGGAAATTGCAATTTTTATAAATTTGTATTTCCTTATTAAAAAATAATCGGGTACGTTTGTTTTTATTTATAATACCTTTCGTATTGTGCTGTATAAATTAATAATCATTTAAAATGCATTTATCCAGTTTGTTACCCTCATTGACGACCTAAGCTCAAAGTTCAGAAATTGTAATTTTCTTTTTTAGTTTCCATAAAGTATTTGAAATATGTCTGCTGTTGGAGAAGTTTGGGTGCAGTGGTTCAGGTGTTGTATGGCTCAGCCGCAAGCAAAAAGACCTCGGATACGAATAGACAGGTACGTAGCAAACCAACTCGTTTATCGTAACTGTTCGTTCGAATAATGGTCGAATGCTGATTGATTTGATAATAATTATTATTTTTCCAGATCTATGATCAGTACTCCGTCTAATTTTCAACATTTAAGTCATGTCGGTGCTAGAGATGTCGAATTAAGAAACGATCAGCTGGTTGCTTTGCAGAGACAGATGCAAAGCAAAGGCGATTATAATGCTACATATAAAGTAAGTATTTTTTGCTAAAATCTATTTCTCAAATAGAATATTTTAATTTATCGTCATCATTTTTCGCAAGATAGCTTGTCTAAAATTTAAGTGAATTTCGGGATATCGTATGGCTGTTCACTGAAATTTTATAGTCCTAACGCCCTGCTGCTTTATAGCTTCACCGAGTTTAAATCTTTTGTTACTAAAAATTTGATGGGAGTTGTTACTAGGACAACCCATTACGTGTCTGAAGAGTTTCGAATATACTGATATATTGGACTGAAAATTTCTTTAGCATCGTTGTGATTCGAAACTCGATGAAACGAAAAAGCAACACTAAAAAGAGACTGACATATACATCTACAGGATTTAGCCTGCGAGAGAATGAGATAGAATACAGATATACAGAGTTTCCTATTAGGCTTGTTGAAAAAATATTGATGTATCAATATTATTTATTTGATATATCGATATTTTTGGTTAATTTTTAAAATTTCGATACATTATATTGATATAAAATTCCAAGTATCGAAAAAGTATAAAAATCTATATTTTTTTCCAATAGCAACACTGACTGAACACTTGTTGCACTACCACGACTGACTGTGACTAATATAACCTCAACGGAGATTCTGCACTTAAGCCGTTTAATCAATAGACGTAAAGAAAATAATTTGTGCATTGCAGTGGATTTGTGTTTTGTGTATCATGTCCAGTGTTATATAGAATTTTTTCAAAAAAAATAGACAAAAAAAAAATCGTCTGCTATAATATTGTTAAGAGGCATTCATTGTTGTAACGCTATATTAGAAAAATTTATTTTTCAACATTTAGTCGAGACGAAGCTATAATGTATGTATATTTACTAAAAAAAAATATACCAGATTTATTAGAACGCCAATGTTCTATTTTAAATAGTACCGATATATCGATACTTAAAAAAAATATCGATGCGATATATATTGATACTTTTTGGCACTTCAGACATCCCTATTTCCTATAGCCTTCCCACTCTTGTCTACCAAGCGTTGTACATATGTGCATTCACCTTATTTTCTCGCCATTTAGTTTTCCGAAGGTTTCACTTCTACCGCGTGTGAACTGCACACGCGTTTTTTTTTGTTTATTTAGACACCCGTGTGACCTCTCGTGTTGAGCGTCTACAATCTAGATTATATGTTTATCTATTGTATTTACCGTTGAATATTATGTCAAAATTACTTATTTAAAAAGTCGTTTATGGCTTAGAAATCATTATCTGTTGAGAAACTTACAAACTATGAGAATACTAACCGGACTCCTTTTTTTTAGGAGTCTGAGTGGTGCGCAGCAAACTAAAGGTCTGTTATGTGAAACATGTAGATAAAGGTTCGTGACTCTATGTATATTTATTACATCTACATTTACTGTTTATAATTTTAAAGTGTTCTGTTTTAAGCTTTATTGAGTACTGATGCGTTTTTAAAAATCGACACATCGATTTCATTTTAAAGTATTCGTGCCTTACTGGCAAATTACAAATGATACAACCATAAAAAACGTAGTATGAAAAACAATCAAAATTAAATTTAGACCATTTTTTTGAAATGCAGTGGAACTTGGTTCAATTCTAAATCTAAATCTCGTTTGTAAAAACCCTGTTACATTTTAGTGATGTAATAAAAATTGAAAAAATCTCTGTGTTTAATATATATGTCGCAGGGAAATGATAAAAACGGGGTTTTGATCAATTCACGGAAGATGATAAAATTACAACTTTGGGGTGACTGTAAAAAAAGTGATTTGATAAATCCCTAAACTGTTTTAGTGAAAAGATGAAATAATATTGTTTAGATAAAAAAATATTTATTTCGTATACCATGCATTATTAAATGTACAATAATCATTGAAAAACAAAATAATGTATTCGGAACTAATTAATAAAAGAAATTGGTACATAAGCTGGTATTGCTAAAAACAAAAAGGATATTTTTGGATTGTTCACAGGAACACTTCTTAAATCCTTGACCTCCAAATAAGGATAATTTTCCCGCAATCTCGCGCAGACTAACGTTAGTTTGTGGAACTGTTTTGGTAAATGTTGTAGTAGATATTTGAAGAGGTAGCCAATCTTTTATAATTCCAACTGAGGTTCCAATTCACTAAAACAGTTTAGGGATTGGGTCAAATCACTTACTTTTTGTAGGGAAATGACCCCATAGAGTTGTAATTTTATCAACTTACGTGAATTGATCAAATCCCCAATTTTATCATCTCCCTGCGATTGAACCGTATAAAAATCGCCCAAAAAAAATACAAAATTGTCAATTGTATAAGGCGATTAGTTTGTAAATAAACAGATGGAACTTTTACGCTTAGCACGCGATATTTTTTACAGTACTGTACGTGTAACGTGGGGCATTTTAGCACTATATTTTACATGCTACGGGCCTAGCGGTAATCACTCGGCTTTAAAATGCATTGAATAAGCAATAACCACTTACACCTGAGAGATGAGATTTTTTTAAATACTGTTAAAATGTGGTTACGTCGTTTCCTTAGTGTCCAAAATATTGTTTTGGACATTTTTTTCTATGTTAATAAAGTATATTTTGGTGCACTCTCAGATAGACTCACGATCGATCGACGTCGGTTGTGTTCACAAAAATAGTTTCGGATACGAGAGTCAAAACTCACGATTGTATAATCTCGGGTGTAAAGAGATAATGAACAAAAAAATCTAGCCATCTGTAATTAATAAACAACAATTTATTTATAAGGACAGTAAATATGCCACCCAATCAAAAATAGGGTAATTATTGTCGTAAATTTTCAAATTTTAACATTAGACAAACGAATTCGTAGTAAAATGATTTCATGCGTTAAATTACTTGCACGGAAAAATTGTCGGTTTAGACTAGTTAGATACCAATTCGCAATGGAAACAGTTCCTCTATTGAAAAATAAACTTAAGGTTGTAAGAATGCAAAGTTGTGCTTAATGACAGTTTTTTTTTTGTTCGTTTTGAACAGTTCCACTGTATTTGCTTTTATTTATTGTAAAATTAAATTATTCTTTGAGTATAAATGTGTCGGAAAATATTAAAAACTCGTATAATTAACGATTGAATGAGTACTTTTGTTGTAAACACGTTAATTTCAACGAAGAAATTGTGCTAATTGTTGTAGGCGCAAATGGACAAAAGGTGCCTTAAATATTCTCTCATTATAAAAGGTCTGATTTACTCTAATATTTAGCTTATTGAATCGATGGAAATATAATATAGTGAAATCTCCTTTCAACAAACGCATGTTAAAGGAATTTTTTATGAAATCTTAACTTAAAACTGTATTGAACAGTGGCGTGACAGCGGGGGTTATATTACGTGAACCTCTCATAAATTCAAAAATTTTCAAACGTCAACTCAGCGAATCTAATTTTTTGTTGACCCGCTCATAGATTTGTAGTTGTTGCCCCCCTGGTATTGAAATATGCAAAACTTCCATCTGACGCTGTGAATTAAAGAATAAAATTTTAGTATTCGGTAGCCACTTTTTTCACTAATTTTGTATTATTTTCAGTGATTTTATTTTTTATTAATAATATTTACTCTACCAACAGTAATAGAATATTAAACAAAATGAAATTACTTGCAATTACTGTTCAAATGAACAGTAATTGCAAGTAATTTCATTTTGTTTTATTTTTTATTGTCGAATCTCAGTACAAGTAAGCGTTTTTAACAGTGTTTCGTGAAATCTTAAAATAAGAGATTCCACCATATTATAAAATCGATTATGTTACAGTCAAACACGGACTAAACATGTTGATTATAGCTTTAACTAATGGCGTAATGCAAGTAAGTGTTGTTTATTCTGTACCACTTATACAGAGGCTTTATATAGTATATTATATCACAACATCCGAAAGTTGAGTTTCCTGCACTGCGCCACATGATGCCCGAGGCAAAATCGAGGGAATCATATGTCGCGCAGTACAGGACTTTCATCTTTCTGCTCGTCCGATGTATACTATTTTTCTTCATACTCGGTCAAAAGTACGCACTTTCAATATATAAAAAGACTAATTACTTTCAAGTGAACAATGTTGAGGTTATACGTAATGACACATGGATCTAATAATGTCCATGGCTACCTACTACTGCAACACGTGACTTGAAACGGCAGTCTCACGTATCATTGCGCAAGCCAAAATTGTTGAGGCCCGCCTATACAGACGATATGCGAGTAATTCCAACTGTCGTTACAACAGTGCATAAATGTTATACTTTCGGTTTTAAAATCGAATTAGAAAGTACGTACTTTCGACATGGTATGAAGAAAATCTCTTTTTTTTTTTTTTTAACAAATTATGTATGGTTTACAAAAGGCTTATACTACCGTCCTAACGTAAAAAGCAGTGTCACAAATTGTTAGTTTCGAGCTAAGAAAGTTATAGTTTGTTTTGATGGCAGGTGCTTATACTGAAGAGTTAATAGATTTTTTTTGTATATCTAGTTCTCCTGCTGCTTTCTAGAGTTGTAGAATTAATATATTATGTTGGCATTACTGTATTTTAAAACACGGAAACAATTCAGCTAATAATTTATTACATGGATTAATAAAAAGGTAAAAAATTAAATTAACAGATGATCCCATAACAAACCTAGAAAGTGAATAAATAAATGGAGAATACTACTTTTCAAGTTAGGACGGCAGTATACCGAACCAAACATAGAACGTAAAATTTTGGAATAGAAAAGGGAGCTCGCAAAGGCTATATTGAAAGACCGTTTAGCAAATTTAATATGATAAATATTATATTCAATTCGCCAAAGGGATTGAGAATAGTCGAGCGTGTAGCAATGCTGTCACCTTTATTACAAGCCCCCAGTTTCCAGGTTCTAACCTGAGAGCTGGTTAAAATGTCAATTGAATTTCCAATTTTTTTCTTAAAAAATAATAAATAACCCTTACTGTTGGAGCCTTAAAAATAAAGAAAATTAACCTTGTGAAATGATCGGCGTTTTTGCAGACGTAACAGCGAGAAAGAATTATAATGATTTAATAAAAATAAATGAGAACAAATCCAATTTTTTTAGCTACGTCAATGTGCAAGAGTGATGTAAAGATAGCACAAAGTGCATTTGTTTGTTTTATCTTGATAAACAAAATTCCTGTGCAGTGTGTTCGTAATTATTCTGCTCCTAAAAGGCTTGACCGATTTTGATGATTTTTTTGTGCTCATGGGGCCACCTGGATAGTTCTTAGCTATAGTTGGACTTGGTATGTGGCGATTGTGGAGACCCAGAATATTTTTTTTATTTCTTACAAAAAAAAAACATTAGGGTAAATCATATATGATTTTTGGACAGCGCAGAAAAATATTTTTTTTGAAAAATCATAACTTCAATATTTCAATTCTATTTTTAAGATCAGCATAATTTTTTTATGAAAGGTGCATAAATGCTTCATTACAACGTGTTTTTTGAATTTTATTTATTTCTAATGTCAAGAAAAAATCCTATCGGACACCCGTCCAATAATTGATAATACCGGTTCAAAAATAAAAACTTACATGTAATTTCTTATTACTAGTTGTTGAAAAAACAAATCACGTGTTATGAGTTCACAGCTATTGGACGGACGTCCAATGACAGAATTTTAAGCAGATTTTCAATACAGTGATTGGACAACTGGTTTTTAGTTTAGAAATTAAACTGAACCAAAAATCTTTTAAGCCTCGCGATCTGTAAGTCATCCAAGGTTTTTATTACTATTTTAAATTAAAGAAAAGTGTAAGATATTTTTTTGTTTTTCATTGTTCTTAACAAATATATAACTAATACGTACTTACCATCCGTCACTGTGGCCATTTAACACAACACTAGCGCCAATGAAATCTGGGGTGATTTAATGCAATACACAATACTCTAACACAGTTGCCATCTGGATTACATAGCATTAGTAAAAGTCTTATTTTTGAAGTTGATTTGTTGAATGTCCAATAACTATATGGTTTACCCTGCTCCCAAATTTTATTTGTGGCAGAACAACGTCTGGCTACCGGGTCCGTTAGTAACACTATATATTATAGGAGTCATAGCTTGATTTTTATTTATTGATAGGACATGTACTTTTAGAAAACAAAGTATTTTCATAATACGCAATAAAAGAAAACATCGAATTAATATTATTCTTAGACTGTGATGTATTCAGAGTCGGACTATAGTTTGTGCAAATAGCGTTAAGATGTAAGCACGACAGGCTTCGAGAGGGACTATATTCGATAATCATATTTAAACCACATAGCTTTATAATCTGAGCATTTAAAACCCCATAACCCGGTAACAGAAGCATTTAAAACCCATAACCCGGGAGATGGTTAGTTAAAATAATTCATTTCCAAATAATTTTTTTGAGAAATACTATATATTTTTGCTGCGCACATAGAACGCCGTAAGGGCGGCAAAGATTCAAGTCCGCCTCTGGATGTGTTATTTACAGATTTCGCATTTACTCTATGTCCTAGCTAAATACGAATAGCCTCTGTTGTCGATGATCTTTAATCTACAATCTCTCTGTGTAAATAAAATTAAAAATCCATAAGTTATTGCATTTCGAGTCTACTGCAGTGGTTGGCCATATTATACAAATTGAACAGTGATCTAAGAGTTTCTCAAAAGGAGGGAATTTCTGCCGGCGAGGCGCCCATTCTCATTCTTAATCAATCTCTTATTACTCACATAATTGTATTTTTTAAGTTAATTGATGTCAAGTACTTAATCAGAAACATTTAAGTAGTTATTTATGTGAAGAGAATACATCGATCATTCGTCATTTTACCCTGGAAAGTATAGTACAGTGAAAGTCGTGTATTTTCAACCTGTCTGAACTAACCGATTCATGTATTTTCAACTCCTTCTTCATCCTCACTTCGTGGGCCGTGGCAGTCCTATACCAGTCAGAAAAAAAAATTATTAATTTGAGGTTAAACGTTGTCTAATGTATTTTTCCGTTGGCTGAGCAGCGTAGGAGGAGACATTTTGCGTGCGAAGTAGGGACTAAAAACTTGGAAATAAGTGAGTAAAGTCAGTTGAAAATAGATGGTGTTGAAATTACATGAGTTGGACTGTAATAAGATATCACGTAGCTAGTAGTGTAGAATCCACTGTTGTTTTTTTTTCATTGTTGCACCATTGCATTTAATATCGTTATGTGAATCGTGCCTTTCAATATTGTAAGTATTGAAGTACTGATTAAATAGGTGAATTATTACTGTTTATATTCTGAAATTTCGTAGCAATAATTAATCAAAATTTTGTATGAGCTATAAAATCAGATATTTTTGAAGTTATACTTCTTTTGCCGCGTTATTAAAAAAATGATGAGAGTGAATGTTTACGATGCGCGTAATCATCAAAATTAACAGGATGAAGTTGCTCGCAGAAAAAGAGTACTAAAAGAATAGAAGTAGTTCTCATGCGTGCAGCTTCTAATATCTGCATTTATGCTATCCAGACCTTTTATTATTTTATTTCAATAAATTATTTACATGCAAATTATAAATTGGTTTTTAATCACGCCAAAGAAGTATAACATCTAACGCGCGATAACTACATACAGCCGCTTTTTGTTACTATCGGTGCTTTGAAAAGACATTTGTTGGAGCTGTTGATTTCACGTAAATTGATAAGATTTTAAAGCCGGTGCATTTGTATTTCTTGTATCTTAGAAAATCAGAATATTGAAAGTTGTCGACTTAAAATGGTGCCTTAAATAATCAGTGTACAAGGGTTGATCAATAAGTACCTGCGTTTGACGAGTGAAATTGACTTTACCATCATGTACTGCAGACTTTTAAACGACCTCGCGCTGAGTTGTAGATAAATTTATAGGTTAGGTTATTTTTGACAGCCAGTTGTATCATTCGTGTTTCGTACTTTGCGACAAAATGGAAAAAGAGTAATATCGATTCGTAATTCGTTTTTTATACGAGTATCTCACCGTGGTTATTTCTTCGCATGTTTTTTAAAAAACGAATTACGGATTGATGTTGCTCTTTTTCCATTTTGTCGAAAAATATGAATGACACGACGGGCTGTCAAAAATAACCTAACCTATGAATTTATCTACAACTCAGCACGAAGTTGTTTAAAAGTCTGCAGTACACGATGGTAAAGTCAATTTCACTTATCAACGCCATTTATCGTCAAACACGGGTACTTATTGATCAACCCTCGTACTTGCAATTTATAAAGTTTTTCTGATGCCATAGTACGCGCTGCCGTTGCTTTTACATTTAATAATCTACGGCCAGTATGTGTTTTCAAGGTCGTAAGATGATTTTCTATAGGATGGTATACTCATCTGTATATTTGTACTGTTGTACCAAATTTATTTTGTATTATTACTTTTATCGAAAAGAATAATCACGTAGCAATATTAAAAATTCACTGTTTTATTTATATTGTGTTTTGTACAATTAAATTGATAATAAAATTATAATAATAATAATGTGTTGCTATTTATTTAGCATTCTATTAAATGTATGAAATTGTGTTCCTGTTTTTTGAAGTGAAACCTTTTTACGCACGGACGGAAAGGTTTTACGCTATCATGATCGAGGCCTGTCATTTAGCATCGTGTAAATGAGGCTAGTGTATAACAATTTGTCCTCATGCTCTACTGTAGAGCATGAGGACGTAAAAAAGCGGTAAAAACTTCGGTATTAAAAATGGAGTTAAACAAGGTAACCCACAATCTTCTTTACTTATCAGTAGTGTGCTTGAATACGTTTTCAGGCAAATAAACTGGAGTGATCACGGTATTAATATAAATGGTGCTCAACTTCTGTTTGCAGACGATATTATACTATTTTCAACCTACAGTGAGGACTTGCAAGCAATGATTTGTGAGCTGGTTAGAGAACTGAAAGTAGGCTTAAACACGAACTTGTCTAAAACTAAAATATTGACGAACTCGGCGCATAATAAAATAGTACTTAATAATATTGTTATAGACTATGTAGAAGAATATGTATATTTGGGTCAAATTATAACGTTTAAAAATAAACAACATGTCGAAATTAAACGAAGAGTAAATAGTGCATGAATACGCTATTGGCAACTAAAATTTTATTTTAAAGTAAAGTACCTATAAGTGTTATAAAGCTAAAGTGTTTAATGGTTGTATAATTCCGATTTTGACAACTACATGTCACCCAAAGAGCAATGGAAAGACGTATGCTCGGTCTAAAAATTCTAGATAAAGTCAAAAATAAAATTATTCGTAATAAAACAAAAGTACGTGATGTGGTTTATGTGTACAAAAGAGCTAAGTGGAAGTGGGTGGGTTATGCACATACATCGATGTACGGATAATACAGAACAACGGTGTGGTATTTAATTTATAATAGAAGAAAAATTGGGAGACAGGTAACAAGATGGAGGAATAACCTTGCCATATTTGTTGGACCTCTTTGGACAAGGAAAACCAAAGACCGATCCGAATGGAAGAAACTGGAGGCCTTTTCTCTGCAATGGGAATGTTGACGCTATTATTATTATTATAACAACTTGTCTGATGCAAAAGGTCAGGGAAAACTGTTTTAGGTAAGTACTGGAAAATCCGAAAAAGTCAAACATTTTTGTTTCAACATATTTCTGGTCGCGTGAATAATCAACACTAATTTAATATATATGTATATATTTATATTAATGGTTTTTATCACTAATTCTTATTACTTATTTTCTCTGAAAGTATTTTAACAATTGTCAATATTTATAATACATTTCTTAATAGGTACATGATTGAAAAATAAAAGAATGAGAAATCTTTTGAATATTTACATCCACTTAAGTATATACGATTATAGAAAGTATTAAAACATAATAACTTAGTTATTTTTTCAAAATTTAATGATTTGTTTTTGTTTCATAGTATAGATTGGTAGTAAAAAATTCTCTATTTTTTTTTTTGTTCCTTCACGGTGTGTTGAAGTGTGTATAGTCGTTATTGCTTTGATTTTAACAAAAAATAATAACTTGTAATTTTTTTACACTTTAATAATCTATATATTTACGGGAAATATATTAACCAATCACACTGGCAAAGCTTTTCGGGCCATTTAATAGTATATTGCACACAAGAGCAGAAAGTTTAATTTCCTGCACTGTGCGTCACGATGCCCAAGGCGAAGTCGAGGGCATCATGTGTCGCGCAGTGCAGAACTTTCAGTTTTCTGCTCGTGTGGTGTATACTATTTTTCTTCATACCATGCCACAAGTACGCAGTTTCGCCAATATATAAAAAGACTAATTACTTTCAAGTGAGCAATTTTGAGGTTATACGTAATGACACATGAATCTAGTAATGTCCATGCAAGAACATCAGTTGACTACTACTGCCTAGTGGCGAACACGTGACCTAGCAAACGGAAGTCTCATGTATCACTGCGCATGACAAAACTGTTTCGGCAGACGTTATGCGAGTAATTTAGAGCAGTGCATAAATGTTATACTTTCTGCTTTACAATCGAATCAGAAAGTACGTATTTTCGGCATGGTATGAAGAAAATATATTATTTATAACGACATAGCACACTATAACAATCACTTCTGGTACGACTAAAAATACGTTCGATAAAACTTCCTATTAATTATAAGTTAAAACATAACTGCAATGATTTTCATCATTTAAAAATATTTCTAAATACAGTGGGGTCGCGGTAATCGACCGTTTTGTGTCGGTGCGCAAAAGTTGCGCGATTACATAGTGCTGTGGTTAAATCTCTTGTAGTTCAGCTATACGCATAGTAATTCAGTAATTGGACTTATAGGTCCAGCACTGTGAAAAAAATGAAAGGAAGTTGATATTTTTTGTTCGTAGCATGTTTCTAAATTGTATAACCTTAGTCCTGAACGTGATCAAAACATTATGCACACAGTTGCTGTGAGAATAATAAAGCAAGCCACATATATTCGTTATAATATCTGTTAACTACTTTCAAAACAAATTTCTCTCTCGTGTCGGGCCGGTATCTTCGCCCAATTAGACAGAGGTCCGATTACCGCAACCCCACTGTAACGTTAACTTCATAAAATATATAATTAATACCTTAGGTTATACAGTGATTCGAAGTATAAAGGTACTAATATGTTTTAGAATATAAAAACGCATTACTAAAGACACTAGGTTTACAACTTGAATGGATGTGGTAGTACTGTACCTCGGGTCCCACGAGTCAAAGTTTTTAATAATCTATAACTTCTTTCAATAATAGTGGTTCAGTTTTCCATTTTTACTTTCGTTTGTTTCGTAGAATCCGATAAAGATACTAAAAAAGTTCGTATTATAATTTATAGACTGCGTGACTAATGATGTTCAGTGTTATGTTTCACATAAAAATCTCTTTTGGTGTTCTTGCTTTGTTTTTCAAGCGGAATTTGTTTTTTTTGTAAACGGTGTCCAGGAAACCGTCTGCCAGACTTATGATACCTATCATCTGTTTAAGTCTTACGGAAGATTTCCTGGACACCTTTTCTATTGCTAGGAAATTAAATTCACGAATAATTGGGCCACTTGAAATAAATATATTTCGAATTTAAATTAAAATTCCGTTGCTATCAAATGAAACAGATAAATAGCAGATACTAATGTTCTTTTAAAATATATTATTTATTGCTTTAAGAGTTTGAAGCGCAAGTCACATATTTTATTGGTCCAGCTCTACGTCTACTTAAAAGAAAAATTATTATAATAAAAGGTTATCTAATTTTGCGAATGAAAATAATACATTTTTTGTCTTACCAAATATCTCAAATTAGACATGAACGTTACCTAGTTTTCATTTTGTTTCAATCTACTCCGCGTGACGTCATGATTTCGCTGTCTTGTTTGCAGCCAATCACCAAAAATTAAATATCTTCGTCAAAAATATTGATATAACTTTCACGGCATCTTGAAAGTTATCCTTCCTATCATTATGTGCTGTTAAGATTATTAATATTTTAGTTACATAATATGAAAACTATCTAATTGACTAGACAAATTAGATTAGTTTGTTTGGTTTATTTTTAAATATTGAAAATGTATTATTCTATTTTCAAAATACTACGCTAATTATTAACTAACAATTGTTGACAAGCAAAGTCACACATAAATTATTTTGGACCCTTGCAGTATTCTAGCACTATTTCGGCAAAACAGTTCAAAAAGCTAATAAAAGTAAATTTACGTGCTTTATATATTTTTTTATGTAAATGTATGTCATTTACATAAATTTTCTTGTATCTAAATACAGCAATACAATAAATTGAAGACTGAAAATAGTGCAGTGTTTAATAATTTAAAACTTTGTTGAAAAACAACGATTATTGTAAATTTATAAGATGAAAAGAGATTATGGATTATTTGTATTTTTTGAAATAATTCTTCAGTGATCTGAGTGTCCATTTTTGTTACATTAGACCACACGAAACACTTCAGAATAGTTGAGCAACGATGGTATTTCCATGGCTGGCAAGTCCCTAGCTTTTAATTTTTATGTAACAAAACCATGGCCGACGGCGGTTGGTGTTTTTAATAATATTAAAGAAAGATTCCCCAACTAGCTGAAGAATATCAAAATATTAATGGTGTGATGATCTGGCCTACAGATGTGGATGATATATTTCGAGGTCGGATCCAAACGATCTGATTTGTTGATCAACTCTTAAAAATCGTATCATTTTGATCTTAAGAAACAACTGAGAAAAAAGACCTCAAATATTGGTGATATAGTCGGTTTTGAAAGTGAATTTAGGTTTGGGTCGTTTGGATCTGGTCTGTAGCTATAATTTCTGATAAAGAATAAAAAAAAGGTTGATATTTACATTATTTTATCTACTTAAACTTTAATTATTTGTTGATCGTTAACTTTAAACAGTCTATCCGGATCAACGTCTGATCCGCTATCTGTTCAATTTGGGGCGTTCCGCCCAAAACGAGCGTCCTTAGTCACTAATCACAACCTAAGCTCAGTTCGTCACCAAGCGTCTAAGTTCCATCTACAATATTGTTAATCAACTTTGAATCCTTATTTCTTCAACACTCTTTCGAGTTTCGCTGACTACATACCTTGATGTTTCTCTTTTTGTTTTCGCATTTAAAAATATTGGACAAAAACGATATTTTTTAATCACTAATCGCTCTTAGAAGATAGTATTGGAAACAAATTTATAGTATTATTAATTTTTCAACGTTTATCGTCATTCAAGCAAGTATAATATTTACAGGTTTTTGACAACATCGATTGAGGATTGCTGATCATTTTATTGATTAACATTATCTAATTATTTAATGGTAACTGTGAACTTTTCTATTTATGCAACATCCATGATTATTTTCCACATCAAAATTTGGCACTTTTTATCACGGACTGCTTACCTACACTTTTATTTTCCAAGGAATTTTTCATTCACTACTTATTATTACATTTTTTTTTTTGAAAGTGAGCATTTTAGAAGTATTGCTATGATTATATTAAGAAAAAGAAGGCAATTTTAGGATTTATAAAAGTTTCATGACGTGTGAAGTATTTTTACGTATGCTATTATTATTCACTTAGGATTTCCTTTGAAGAGATTGTTTTCATTGTTAGCACTGTCAGCATTTATTTTGTTTTTACATATCAAACGTGCCACCATTTCTGAGACCAGCCTTTGAGTCAGGCGGTACCTGTTTTCTGAAACAGTCGTCCAGGAATGCTCCCATACTGGTGTAGAGATGCCGCTTGACGCCTCCCAGACTGTGGCTTTCGTCCGGATAAACCTAAATCATTAAAACAACATCGTTGCATCATTCAGTAAGAAATGTATTTAGCATAAGATTCCCACAGAATAACGTGGAACCAGGGCCGTCTTTAACCTGTTGGAGGCCCTGGACACTTTGCGATAATATGGCCCCTATGACTATTACTATTCTTTAAGAAAAACATTAATTACTAAGCAAATCAATAATTAACAAAAACATTATTAAAAAATATATCGATATATGATATTCGTCGGCAGTATCGGTTATCGAATGATGATCTGGCAAGAACTAGAGGGCCCTATTGATCGCGGGGCCCTGGGCACTTGCTCAGAGTACCCAGTGGAAAAGAGGGCCCTGCGTGGAACAGAGGGAACGAACGTAGCACGGAATCAAATTATATGGAGATAGAGTTTACACTGACGGAACATCCCGCTAACATATCTCGTATAATTTCATCCCGTGTCGCGTTCACTCCTGCTGTCCCGCGTTGGTCTATTGTTCGAAATATTTCTGTATACCTGTTGTCTAAATAGCGCACCCTCATTGGCCAATGCTCTGGCTAATGCCATCGATTGTTGGAGATGGACATTATCATCTGCAGAGCCGTGAACCAAATAAAGCATTTTCTCTTTAAGATCGTGAGCCCTTTTGCTTACGTCTGCTTCGTCATATCCTTTGTAATTGGCTGTCACATTAGGATAGCCCATATACCTTTCAGTGTATGCTGAATCTATAAATAAAACAAATATATAGGGTGTTTCAAGGAGAAAGGGAAATATTTCAAGAGGTGGTAAAGTGCGTCATTTGATGTTTATACACGACTGATCGTCATATTATATAAAGAGATTAACAATACGCAAGCATTTGTTACAAGTTATGAAGTGTAATTCGTCAAAATCGACATTAATGCGCGTGAATATCTAGACAAAATTGATATTAATTATGAGAGTAGAACTGCAGCGAAATAATAATAATAATAAAAATAATAGTGTCGTTTCGTACCATACAGCTTCCAATTTGTAACTGGAGCAACTGCAATTCCACAATGAAAGACATTTCTGGAATTGGCAAGCGCCAATGAAGCCACAAATCCACCGTAACTCCAACCCCAAACTGCGAGCCGTCGTTCGTCCACAAAGTGGAATGTATCTCTTAGATACCTGTGGAAAACAGACAATTTTCTAGTATTGTGTTGAAGTTGTATGCGGTCGAACTCACCTTTATATTTTTCTTAATTAACTTCAAATAGAAACGGCCAAGTCTTATGCAAGATGTTATGATAATTGTTAATGTGCATCCTGCTGACAATCCTAACAAAATGCTAAATACTAAATTGATATTAACTTACTCCGTGACTTCGAGCTGGTCTGCTATTTCAACAGTTCCGAGTCTATAGTAAACTTCGTGTAACATTTGATATCCTTGTCCGCCAGACCCTCTGCCGTCAATCTGTGCGATGATCCAATCCCTCTTGCTTGCTAAATACGTGTTCCAATCAATTTTCCATCTCTCTGTTACAAGTTGACTTCCAGGACCGCCATACCTATTATTTGGTAATTGTATAATTACAGTTATTCTTTATTGAAAATATTTATATACTTACACCTGCACGACTAACGGATATCTTGTAATTTCGTCTTCACGTAACCCAGGTGGGAGATATAATCGTACTTGAGCAAAATATCCTCCTGATATTTGTACTGGAAATGTTTTTATTTGTGGAAGAGCCATTTTCATTAAACGTTCCTTAAATAATATTAGGTAGTGTTACTTCAACTCCAAGTAAAATTTATCAATAAAGCTCATAGGAATTTGCACGAGACGAGAAAAGATGAGATTTAAAATATTGTATTGGCCTCGTTGATAAAGTAAAACAGTAACGTTGTTTTGATCTAGTCTAGTCTACCTTGTTTTGGCAAAAATCTTACGATTTATTCGTAAAATCAAAAGAATAAATTGCCAATAAAAATCTGTCATTTCATTTTATAACAGCATTTTTATTTCCTAATTTTTATAATTATTTATAGGTACTTTTCAAAAAATGAGACTCGTAAAGACAAGAATGGCATTGTCAATATTATCGTTTTGTTGAGACAAGACGCGAAATGTTCGGTCACGTGCGAAGTCCTAATTCAGTCTCTACCTTCAGTCTGGTATTGTTCTGAAGATGCATTAGTAGTTTCGGTTGAGGTATCGCAGTGACAAACAGTTGGCTCGTCGGAATTCCGGGTCCTAAACACTCCAATACGAAGTATGATGCTCTAATTGGACTAAAGTATGCGTTGTGATACATGCACGGCAAATTGAGCTGAGGCGGCGGCGCTGTGAAAACAAATGAGTTAATCGATCAGTGTCCAAACACTGAACACATCATTATAGTTGATTAGTTTTACGTTTTTGTTTCCTTCGTTTGACTTTGACAGGCGGTGTTGGCGCCACCGTAGCGTCGTCGTCGCTCCACTCGTCGCCCCATTCATTGCGACGTCTGCCGTAGAGTGCGCGTTCTCTGGCCGCGTCGTAGTAGTTGGGCGCCGTTGGTACAGCTCTACCAGGATATAGACTTGAACCTTTCTCGCACGTTACGCAGTGGGGAGGTTTGAGCGGCGCTCCGATTCGAGGCGGTATCGACGTTATTCGATACACATGTTGCTGGCCAGGTTTTGATTCTGGGATTCCCAGATAGTATCTGCACAGATTTGTACTTTATTAGCTACTTTTAGGACCGAGCTGGGTAGAATAGTATTGACAGCAATAGATCCGCATTCGGGAGGTACCGGGTTCGAATCCCGGCGGGAGCAGATGTGGCTGGGACTTTTTTCTACTGCTTCTCGCCGAGAAACGGTAATTCCTGTACCGGCCATCTTAATTGAGGTTTTTCATGATTTCCCTCAATTAATTCTAGATAAATATCGAGATGGCTCCTTATTTGAGGCCATGGTCGATTACCTACCAAACTCCTAGTTCAAAAATTACCTACCTTATCCTAATTTCCTATAATTTCTTCATTCGCCCATTGCTACTACATAAGTTGAAGTTTAAAAAAACGGACTTTAAACGCATTATTATTAATATTACTTTTAGGATGGAAAACAGTGATAGAACTCCTTTTTTTATTAATTTATCTTCCAATCTTTAAATTACACTTACATGACGTCGTTCTTGAGATCCCACGACAGAATCCTGGTGACTTCGAAGCGACCGTGCGTCAGTGGCAATATACGTTTCTTGGGAATGTTGACGGAAATAATGTGACGAAAATGTCCGGCGGGACCGTCACGTACGGGTGCAATACTTACGTACGTACTGCCATCCGGACTAAATAGAGGCGATTCGCTTATGTCAACCCAACCTCTGCCGTCTCCTGTCACGCGATGCGTCTACACAAACAACGAAATAGATACGACATGGGTCCGGGAACGAAATAGGAAATTTTCTTTAAATTTGATTCGATTACTGACCTCTAAGCAAGCCCATGCTGGACTTTTACAGATCGTAACCATGGAAATGTTCTGTGGTCTATTCATCCAAACCACACAAATTTCCGTCAGCGAAACCCACGATATAGCCGTGAAATATAAATCTCTAGAAATTGAAATATAGACGGTATTTTTTCTGGTGCAACAGAAGACTGTGTGCTGAAAATGACTCACTCTTTGGGGCCGAGTCCCTCCGGCGGTCTAATCTTCTTGGTACCGATGTTGTTGGGATCGGCGAGGTCAGCTACACGTAACGTAACGATTGGATTAGGCGTTCCGGGTTTCGGATATCTTAATGAACGGATGTCCGGATAGAGTTTGCCTTCTTCTTCACTTCCGTACCACGGAAATTTAAGTTCCTCGACCAGCGAATCATTAAACGTTGCGTAAACTAGTAAATGACCGTCTTTAGATAACCAGTACGCGGTATTCGTGCCGAGAATTTCCTCTGCAAATTGATTTAAATATTTAAATATTCTTCGTCTCAACGTAATTTGGATAATTCTTTGTTAATTAAACGATCATACTTTTCAACTTTACGCTCAGAAGGTCTTTAAGACAATTTTTTATTTATTAGCCAAAGGAGTTTTTGAACAAGTGAAACAAGTGGCTTGACATCGACCCCATTCCAGTGCGGATCGGTTAGGCGAAACGGAACGTGTAAGCTGTTACAGTAGTAAGTTGGGTAATATACGGGCGGCGGTTTGCAGGTGGGAATGTTTTAAAGGATGAGGGTGCAGCGGCAGCCACTAGTTGCAATCGATGCTAACGCATAAAGTCAACAGATGTTTCTGTTAAAGTGCGCTTTAAACTTCACAAAACTATTCAAAATGATTGTCTTATTTATTCATCAATTGCACTTTTCATATTCAAAAAAATGTTAGTAAAAAAAACTTTTTAAACACAAGTTTTTATTGAAAGGTACTAATAAAGAAAAAAAACTTTATAATAATTTAGGTTCATAATTATAAAAGCGTGGGTTGTAAATTCGGTGACAGTTTATTAGTCACAACCCACGCTTTTAGAATTATGAACCTAATTTGTTAATGATTACTTTTTTTAGTGTATTTGCCATATGGCAACATACACTATTGGCGTTGGTCGGATGGCGGGACCTAGGGGTCGGACCAAAATTTCTTGACGTTTCATAACCTCCTAAACACTTTGGCACCATTTTTGAAAATGTTTATATATATATGTATATATATATATATATATTTATATATATATATATATATATATATATATATATATATATATATATATATATATATATATATATATATATATATATGTGTGCGGGCAATAACTTTCGAAAGAGTTAATTGATTTCAACTAAATTTGGCCCACGTGTTGAAATCCATCACCGCAAGAAGCCTATTTAAAATGGGCCCAATCGGGCCATCTTAAGGGTAGTTTTTAGGGGTTGAAAAATGTTTTTGGGCCCTAAAATACCGAAAAAATTCTCCGAATCGTTTCAAAATTGAAATTTAACCCTCTGGCAGTAATTAAAATGTGTCCCTAAAATTTTAATAAAATCGACCTTACAGGACCGGATTTAAAAATTTTAAGAAAGACTAGTTTGCAGATAGTGAATTATTTACTGAAAGGTGTATGTAACTTGGTATAGAGGTTCAATTGATAATAATGTTGCAATTAAGAAAAAAAAAAGTTATTTTAAGGGGTGTATTAAGGAGTAAAATTTTTTATTTTTCCCAAAAAGCAACTTAAGTTCGCATAATAAACCCACACTGCCTGTATAAACAAATACACTATATTGTCGGCAGGGTTTTGGCACTGCGACCCGGGTTATTTTCCTTTTTAGTTACATTGCAACAAAAGCTTGTGTTTCAAAAATTCTTTTTTCTACTAATATTTTATTTTGTTCTTTTTGGTCTTTAAAAAGTACCACGGGATTACTTTGTTAATTTATTTCAGTTGCATTTTCGTTCGTTGATGGCTGTTTAATTTTTTAAAACTTTATCTAATTCTGCGCATTGGAAATTTGATATTTAAATCAATGAAGACTTAAAAACATTTTATTTTTATTTTATTTTAATGCGCTCACGGAATATATGATATAGTCCATCGTTTATCATTGGGGGGAGGAGGAAGGATCTTTATACTTCCCAATGAATGTTTTACACGATCAACTACTATGGTTACGTCAGTTTAGTATCAATTTATATTTTCGGTTTATTTAGAATCTAGAAACTGGGAATTTGAGAGGGGAATAAAATTAAAATGAATTATTCTTTTGCTGTACTACCGTATAATACAAAGAAAATAGATTTATAGATGCGTGTCGTTAATTGGTAGAAAGTTGTCATAATAATTGAGTTAATATTACCTTCATAAAGCCAATCGGGAACGCCGTTACTAACAACACCGGGCGCTGCTGTCTTGGTAACTCGGTATCCGGCGTTTGAACGTGGTTCCTCACGATAATAGATATCGTAGTTGTAGACCATAATGAGACCATGACCGCGAGGTCTCGGCGACCATTCGGCGCTTAACAAATACGGATGACCGTCCTCCTCTGGCATCACCGTCAGAGGATACGATTGTCTTAAACAAGCAAATTGAAAATAATTATATATACAGTGTGTTTCATTTTACATGAGGACACGTAAATAGCTTTTTCATTTTAAAATCAATCATTATAAAATTTTCAGCAGTTATGCAGGCCATTAAGATGCATCTTTTTTGTAGGAAGAAAATTTTTCAAAATTCAAAATTTAGCCAACTACGATTTAAATAAAAAGTAGGGTTTCAAGTGTGCGGTCAAGATAGAGCAAAATTTTATTAAAAAACGTTGATCAGAATCACAAAAAACTCCTAAGTACGAAGTTTCGTAAAAAAAAATTCATTTCTTAAATTTCTCAATATACGAATGCAATCTGTAATTTATTTGCTATTTATTAACAAGATCGATTGCCTCTAAGAATGACGGTATGGGACTGAAAACTATTTCGTAACAATATGTCATTCTTATAGAGAAATTCCTAACTATAGCCTATATAAATAGATACATCATTTTGGAAGCAGGAAGAATTCTTTCTCGCTACAGTTAGGTTTGCAAGAGCCCATTTGTTGATTGTACTTCTCCGCCAACAAATTAGATTTCGAACAGTCTTCGATCCTTTTGAGAAGGCATATTGAGAGGACACGTCCAGTAGTATATATTGAGGAAATATCGTTACAAATAATCGTATTCGTCGAGAAAGGTAATTGGTATTATAAATATACTAACCTGTTATGTATGTCATAGACAGTATATTGAGCCAAATACGAATGACGGAACAACTTCTGCACATTTTGGGCCAGCAAAAGGTAATTGTGATCGGGAGATAGCAGGAACTTGCTCGGATTCAGTGTCCTCTGTAACAGCCAATAGTAATTTTTACACATCCCTAACAGCTAGCAACCATAAACATGTAATTTTTCAATAGAACCAAATGTGTATCTTTTTTGGCAGATGAGCGTAAGAAGTTTTCAAAAAGTTGCGAAACATTATTAATGCCCGTAACTTCTAAACTTCGAGATACATAGACAGATAGATTGTAGATTATACAGAACTGCGCTTGTGCTTATTGGATAAAGTGTGTATTTTTGTAAAAATGTGCATATTTAAAAATTATTGAACCACGAGATTACAATTGACATAAGATTTTTAGTTTTAGTGGGTATCTTGATAAGAATTTTCTGTAACAGTCAAGTCAAGTTACTTGATGTTTTTGCAAATTACATGACTTCAAAATCAAGCTTTTTAAAAATCTCTGACTTAATATCAAGTATTTTCAAGCTACTTGATGACAAACCGATCATGCAAAAAAACGTATGTATCATTTTTATACACTTTTGCGCGTATTTATGAAAATTACATTAGTTCTCAGAGCTCTTTGAAATGACTTACAGTAAGACCCCACTTAACGCGGGAGATACGTTTTAATAAGTTCTTGCGCTATATTCGAAACAGCGCTAAGCGTGGTCATCTTAATACGTAGATAATACGCATAAGTGTAACAGAACTGAGAATAAGAAAATTTATTAATTTTTTTTTGTTTAATTTTGTAACACTTTTTGTTAAATACTTTTTTGTCACATTAATTAGAGATTTATTTATTGCTAATATCGATTTTTGTTCATAAAACATTTATGAAAACCAAATAAAAGTTCGAGTAGGAAGTTACGTTTGTGATGAGGAAGGTTCCTCATTGGACATATTTTGTTTTTTGTGAAGAAGTCATCTAACGTCGTTTGCCTTTTTGCTGTTTCGTTCAGCAAACTGTTTTCAAAATTAAGATATTGCATCAATAACACTTCGTCTTACCTTTGAACTTCTATCAACATTTGAATCATTTTGTATAAACTGATTCATAATTTACGTTATAGTGACTAAACTTTTTTTTTAGAAATCGCGTAATACTGAAATAGCATTAAACGGAGCAGCGTTAAGCGAGGTCTTACTGTACTACTATTTTTTATAAACTTGAATAAAGTTTTATTTTTTTAAATTATTTATACATTGTTTTTGTTTTAACCGCAGTTTGAATTGCCAGGGTCCGACAGATCCCGATGTGATTCTATAGGATTAACTTATCGTAGGTGTAAATAAAACTAAAATTTCCCATAAACACAGTGTAGTAGTATTGTACTTCGTTTTTTTTTCGAAACGACAATTTGTATGTCGAACAACGACATATACTATGTGCTGTGGCAGTGAACATTTACATAAATATCAGCCGCCCCTTCGCCCTTGTTCACGCTCTTTATGGCCCCTGTTTACTGCCAACTACAGCGTTTGAATTATGATTCGTAGCAACAGTCGGACGTTCCCATTGTTGCACATTATGACGTGTGATTGTTGATGATATGTTCAGTTCACGACCGTACCGTAGTTTCATTTATATAGATGGTACGTAGATTCTATATTGATGTCGACGTCAAACAATTTTAGGGAGTTGCTGACCTGTTTACCTATACTAAAATTATTAATTTATTATATTAATGCCAGTGAAACACGTCAATAGTAGAGTTGTTCTGTAATTCGACTATTTGAAATGTTTTAATCTCCGCGAGAGGTGTGTTATGTATTTGGGTCATCTCTACAAATTCTAATAGAGATTATGACTTTTAAATCTTGTGTCTTCTACTTCGAACTAGGGATTGCAATGCCGAATCCAGCAAGCCAACTGGATCCAGTACCATTTGGCTTTGCTGGATGCAGCGGTGCGGATCCGCAATCAGCTAAAAATAAATAATTAACTGGGTCTGAGAAGGATTATGATAAGATATTGAAGAAAAAAATGGCACTTTATGAAAGTGCGGGAGTAAAAGGTAAAAACCTAACTTTAATCTATGATTATGATTCTAAACCAATCAGCGTAAAGGTAGCGAGAGCCCTTTCCGCAGGCAACACCATCAATAACATTTCTTTTTTGAGATCTTAATTTCAGAAAAGTAAAACAAAGCTGATACATAATTAATTGGCTTTATTCTTTAATAGACAAGTCAAGTCTTATTATATAATATAACTGATATTTAAGTTTTATGTCTAGTAAGAAGAAGAAGATTTATTTTTTTCAAAAATATACATATTCTGCGTATTACATCATTAACATTATGAAAAAAATAATAGGTACAACTAAAGGGATCCCCGTATTGGATGTATCTTACAAAAAACCTTTAAATGTCCTTGAAAATAATTATATACCATATGTATTATAAAGAAAATATTTAAATGCAATGAACTGAAGAAGATTATCATACTATTATATATAAATATAAATATGAATTTATTATTATATTATTATTTTGAAATATCAAAAAAAAAACATTCAACATTTTCAACAATGAGTAGCCATGATTTTACATGCTTATTAAACTTGTTGTAATTAGCTATATTAGAAATATGTTTAGGCAGTTTATTATAAAAATACGATCCAATGAATGAGCTTTTGGCACAAATACAGCTTGATGTCTGAACTGGTAACTGCCATAGCCACATCTTAAATAGAAATTTTTTAAAACTTTATAAACATATAAGTGACGAATAGGTCAGATGAGTAATTTTTGAAATAGTGGAATTGAATGCTCATTTGCGGACTTAAAACAGATGGATCTAGATATTTTTGTATGGATGATTGAGACTGATTTAAAATATTTAAAGTACGCGCCTCCCCAACATTCAAGAGTTAAGTAAAGATTTTATAAGCGGGCTACGCAATTTTAATTCGAAAATTATTGAGACTGAGAAACTGAGACGACATAGTAAAATAGGTAAATGAATAACTATTTCAGATGTCTAGGATATCAATTTAGGTGATTTATGTTTGTATTATGATAATTAATAGTAATACTCCGAATTCTTGTAGCTATTACTTATTAGAGTACTTCACTAACTAAACTAAAGTTTGTAGAATTAAAAAAAATAAAAAATAATCCTGGAACCGCGCTGGATACAGCTGGATTTGCTTTGATACAGCATAAATCCAACTGGTTTGAAAACGCCGCTGGATAGCAATTCCTACTTCGAAATATCCCTTATCTGTATGCTTCGAACATAGAATTTCTAAAATACTTATAGCTACTTATATAAACTAGCTTTCCAAGTTGGGTTGTTGCATTACTGTAGATTCGATGGAACATATTGTATGCGATACATTGTGCTTTTCGGTGTCATCATCATATTATTATGACATGATCATTAATATTCATACGCAAAAAACAGATCTGCTTATTGCTTGTATGACGGTTGAAATAAAAACACAAATGTTGTATTATTGCCTGCCCCGTTGAATTTATTGTTGTTGGTAGTCCTAACATTTGTATATTTGCTTTTACACGTAATTTTTACATTTATTTATTTTAAAGTGAACTATGTTTACCTAAAGGTCGTCAAGCTACAATACGACATAAAATATTTAAGATATATTTACGATAATTTAATACTTACAAATGTTTGATTTGACATCAGTGTTCGAACTGATAGATTTGAAGCGTTCAGCAAACTGATGCCGCCCCACTGATCTCGAAATATTAAGGAGTCAGCTATAAAATTAATGCAGCTATAAAATTCGTAATTCAGTTATCTATTTTTTATTGCAATGGGCGGACTGAGAATAGCCGAGATCGTAGAGATGTCGTGACACATCTGCTACAATTTTAGAACCGACCAGGTCTCAGTAACTAGTTTAAGAACATTCGAATTCTTTTTGTTCATTATTGCGCGTAATAATAAATTACAAACACGAATTTCTACTCAGATAGCTCTAACAATTGGTAATCTCAAAAAAATAAAGACGTTTGCCACTAAAATAATTATGGGATTTCAGGACTTATATACAATAAACTTTTATAAAATTGAAGTTGTACTTCTTTTGGAGTGCTGAGGGTAAAATTTTAGCGGCAACTAACGAAAATTCGACAGTATAAAGGACAAGAGGCTCAGACTGAAATGACAGATGGACGAAGTCAATGCACTTTCTGTCATCTGGAAATTTTATAATATACTGGACGACTATAACTTTTGATTACGACTAGTCGTTTTAAGTATTACCCAGCGGCATTTGTAATAATATCGTATATTTGATTAATTATAAAAGTAAAAACCAAAAGAAAATTTTGAGTATTTCAAATATTTGAGGTTAATTTTTGAAGATTTCGTTTCAATAAATTATTTGCATGTATATTAAAAATTAGTTTCTAATCATACTAAAGAAGTATAACTTCAAACGTGTGTAAATAAGTACACGCACCCACTTTTTTAGTTTTAAAATATATATTAGTGAATAAATCTCGTTCGTGACGAATGCACATTGTATTCGAGGGCACGTGATCAACAGTGCTTTCTACTGAAATGAAAATTAAACCACTTTACCCTCTCCCACTAGCAGGCACATAAATCGTTTTATTTTTGAATAAACATAGATGATCTATTTATGTATCTATGATATGTAAATAGATTTTGAAGATTCTTGAAAAAGAATAGAGCTATTATTTGTTGGTAGAAAAGAGTAAATGCATAATCCACAACTTACGTGATACCCAGCTGCCGTTAAATCTCAACGCTTGAAACTCGTGTCCGATGATGTCGTGAAGTTCGAATCTTCGTCCCTTGACCCTTGGTCCCTCGTCGGGCGGCGTCAACAGCACTACCGATGTGACTATCAGTGCCAACACGATGACGATGACCAGAAGAGCAATTAAAATCCCTCGCCAATTTCGTTGTTGAGCATTGCTGACCACCAGCTTCTAGAACAAGGCATTACGGGTGAAGGTCTTCCTTTCTAATTGACACACAAAATTAAGTCGCGCAATTTTGGGGATAAACGCATTACGATTACGCTATATAGGGGAAACAATGTCAAAAGCCACACTAATCTAAGATATAGAATGGAAAGTTTTTGAAGGTGGAAGTGAGAATCAAAAATGAATGGGACACAAACTTTGACATGTAAAAATTCTCGTCACTAGATTTCTAAACATGTAGACATGTAATGGACCAGCTTTCGAAAAAAAAAACAATTGGGATTAAGCTAAGACCACATCAATAATATTTTAAATTTCTATTTTTGTGAGTTTGTCCATTCTTGTATGTCAAGTTTTGAGGGACTGAAGCCGAAGTTAAAAAGCAAACATGAGCTTTGATATGCAATAATTTTGCAATCAGATTTTTTTCGTAATTTTGGTAAATTATCGAGTATTTATAATCCAGTCTATTATTATCTATGTCTCAATATTCAGGTATATTATAGTTTTAAATAAATGGAATTTGCAAACTCTAGAAATCATTCGTTTCGATAAGAAAAGACTTCTTCTCTTTGCTGTCTCACGTAAAGTGCGGCAACCTTCCTGTACTTTATAGGGCGGGCACAGTCGTAAATCCTTCCCTGAATATCTTAGAATTATTATCCACAGTGAATAAATTCTCGTCGACTTTCTTTCTTTTACAATACATTTTTTATATTATACATTGTATTATATTGTATGAAAATTTATATAAAAACATCCAACGATATAACTTGTAGTAAAAAGGTTATTACTTTCTTTTAAGAATGAAGTGTCTCGAGGAGATAAAAATATGCCACACAAAATGTGTATAATACGCGCGCGCATGCTACTGCAAA
The DNA here is from genome assembly GCA_034508555.1 of Venustoraphidia nigricollis. Classification (NCBI taxonomy): domain Eukaryota; kingdom Metazoa; phylum Arthropoda; class Insecta; order Raphidioptera; family Raphidiidae; genus Venustoraphidia; species Venustoraphidia nigricollis. The sequence continues at coordinate 360,490 of JAVRKA010000065.1, read as the reverse complement.
GCTTATTTACTAAACAGGGTTATCTGGTCGTGCTTTTCGACTCGCGATCTGTAGACCGCAGTACAGAGAGTGATTCAGATGTCTTCGAGCTCTATAGGCCTATTTAAAAAAGACAGAAGACTCAGAAGAAGAAACTTAAGTGCAGAGGGTTGGACGAAATACGTCGCACATCACGGCGTCCCACGATAAGGAAAATTAGTAAACGTTGAACAAAAAATAATTAGTTCAAGTACTTTTGAATGATAAAAATAAAAAATACACAAATAGATAGCTACAATTTGCTATTATGTTATGAAACATCCATTGTTGACGTTACAATGAAATATTATAAAAATTTACTAATCAAACAATGTCATTGTCGGGACTCAAACCCGAATCTATCACTATCTTTGATGCCAGTTTTCCTGTTAAAAATAAGTACATTAAGCACTCTAGTAAAAGTTGGATTACTAAAAAAATAATAGATGACGGGGAATATTTAAGGAAAATGTATAAATTGAGGAATGGTGATTCAAAAATACTGCAATTGTACAAGGATAGGAAGAATCAGCATAAAATTGATATTGCTATAGCCAAATGGTCTCATATTTTTAGGGATATCAATCCATTACTCTGCTCTTCTAAGGATATTTGAAACGGTATTTCAAAACTATTAAATAAAAAAGTTCCAACTAAAGAGATTACCTCATTACATTTCAATAACGTACTAGTCAAAAATCCAATACAGGTAGTCGAAATTTTTGCAAACCATTTCATGCAATCAGTAAACGATAAGCTTCTCAAGCACTTTGGCAACAACATATCAACAGAATGTACAGTAACGAACAACTTTAACTGCTAAAGCTTCTATATTTTTCCGACATCGGAAAATGAAATATATAACATCATTAATTATTTACCTAACAAAATTTCTGTTGGGTCTGATGGAATACCGACAAATGTTATCAAATATTGTGCTTGGCCTATTGCTAACTTGTTATGTCCTATTTTCAATTTGGCTTCCAAGGCTAGAATTCCTCCAGACTTGTTGAAGGTAGCAAAGATTAAACCCCTTTTTAAGAATAAACAAAACTGCGTCAACAATAAATTATAGACCAATATTTCTGTTATCGGTTTTGCCAAAGTACTTGAAAAAATAATTTACAAAAGATTAAATACCTACATGGAAGTTTATAATATCTTTAACACTTCACAGCATGATTTTAGATCAAATCGCTCGATGGAAACGGCAACTTTTGATTTTTATAATTATTGTTATAAACATTCATTGTTACAATGCTAAATTAGAAAAATTTATTTTTTATCTACCAAGTCCCGACGGTGTTGGTGGATAAAAAATATTTTTTTTCTAATTTAGCATTGTAACAATGAATGTTTATAATAATTATATAGCGTTCTAATAAAATATATCCTATATTAAAAAACTTTACGGGAGTATTTCGTATTCAAAAATTTCCATATGATAACATAGGTTGGCAAATAGCACCTTTTACCTACCTTCGAATTACGTACATGTACTAAGGTGAATTTATGATTAACAATAAATGGAAATTTACCTCATTCATTCATAGCTCTCGCTATTAAGATGATTCATGTCTTTAAAAAAAATCAGATCTCGCATGTAGTGAATTTGATGTTGCAATTTGCTTTATTATGATGAATTGATTGTTTAGATATCGCACCGTAGAGTAATTGATAACTCATTCCGCCGCGAAAGTGGAAAGATTCTGGTTTAAGTCCCGACGGTGTTGGTGGATAAAAAATATTTTTTTCTAATTTAACAATGAATGTTTATAACAATTATATAGCGGTCTGCAGCTTTGTAGAAATAAAATATATCCTATATTTTATATTTATGTTACAAAATCGTTGGATAATAAACAACACGGTCTTTTCTTCGATCTTAGCGCCGCATTTGACACAGTTAACTATGAATTTCTTTTGCGTAAACTGGAAAAGCTTGATATGAGGTATTCCTAACCAACTTATAAGATCTTACCTTAATAATAGAACTTTTTTGTTGAAATAGACAGCGTTCGGTTAAGTTTAAAAAGCACGTTGAAGGAAGTTCCGCAGGGAAGTACGTTAGGACCATTGTTAAATAAATGATATGAAGGAACATATATCTGGTGGAAAAGTCATAATGTACGCAGATGACGTTAAAATTTTGCTAAGTGCTGTGAACATGGATGATGTTATAAAAAAGGCTAGTGAGATTTTCTTAATGTTCATAAAAATCAGTTAATTGTAAATCTTGAAAAAAACAAATATCATTCAATTTACATTACAGCATGGCTCAATCTTAAAGTCCATTAAGCTAAACGCTAATGACAGCATATCTTTATGTCAGGATATGAAATTCTTAAGTGTCAATGTTGATAGCAATTTGAAATTTCTGGTACATGTTAACAACTTATGCAGGAAATTAAGTCGAGCCTGTTATCAAATACGAATATTGCGAGATTACGTAAATGAAGAACAACTCATTATGTTTTATTATGCACATGTTTATTCCGCTATTAAATATAATATTCTAATTTGGGGCAGATGCAACGAAGCCATTAGAGTTCTTCTAGCACAAAAAAAGATTATTCGCACTGTATTTAAAACTAGTAAAACAACATCTTGTAAGGATATTTTCAAAAGAAAAAAAGTCTTAACTTTTCCAGCAGTGTATGCTTTAGAATAATTGTTATATGAAAATGCATAACTTTTTTGTACAACATAGAAAATGGCATAATACTAGATCCAAAGTAACTTACGAATATTTACACCGAACAACCTTCTATGAAAAAACACCAGTCTATGTCGGCTATAAAGTTTTTGGTAAATTACCAAAAGAAATTCAAGATGAGAACTGCTACAATAAGTGAAGAGTATTATCAAAAGAATCTTATATATTTAAACGAGCAATGCTTGTATATTTATATATTTATAGCTATGTATCATGATTAGAAATTTCGCTATCTAACGGCTCTAACGATTTGGATGAAATTCACGGAAGGGGGTATTGGGGGACAAAAAATCAATCTAGCTAAGTTTTATTCTTGGAAACTTCCGTTTTCTTGCAAATTTATTCATTTTAAAAAATAATTTTTTGACATTTCACTATACCGTAATAAATACTGTAATATTGTAAGTAAGCTTTGGAAATACAAATGAACAATTGTGTCAAAATACTGATGGTCAATCTTTTTAATAAGTTATACTAAGTAAAACGTAAATTATTTTAATAAAAAAGAAGAAATATTAATTAGGTAAACATAATGTTAACTAATATTTCAACAATTGGCGTAAGGTATGTTTTATATCATGACGTATTTGTTTAACATTATTATATATTTAACATTATAGTTCCAGAGTAGAATTTCGGTTCTAGAGAAGTGAAAATAAAAATGTTATTTGTTTAGAACTCTCTCAATTAATGTTAGATCGATTCAAGCATTTTTTAAACGAAAAGGAAGAAATTTCTACATAGATTTTGTATATTACTGTGTTAAATTAGTTCTTTATAAACACTTAGAAGCATTAAAAACGTATAAACTCGATTTTACGGATCATATCAAAAGAGAAAAACGGTATGTGAAAATTAATACAAAAGGACCATTGCACATAAATAATGACAAAATAGCAAAAATTATTGACTTTATTTAGACTTAACATGAACGTTGGTGAATAAACATATTTCAATAACACGACGCTACCACTGTACTACGTAGTGTTCGATAATATAAGTTTGACACTAGTTACGTAATAGTAGTAAATTACACGTTTAGACTTATCAAATTTTAGTTAGGGGTTTCCCCTGAAACCACTGGGTTTAGGTTTAAAAAAAAAAAAAAAAAATTTAGTTAACATTTGTCTATTTACGAGATTAGTTGTGTGTGTTGAAACTTGTAATTAGAGTGTAAAAATTATATGTAGTTTTTGAAAACTGTGGTAAATTCCCTGACAAGTGACAATATCTGTGTTTACGAATGTTTAGTTAATATTTATTTATGTAGCGTGGACCGATAGACAGTGGAAGTTCAGATTAACTTTTGGTAAAAATATGATAGCAGGACACCTTTTCAGGGTTAAATTACATAAATGTGATTTTTTATTGATATCGTATATTTGTGCATGTGCTGTGTTTTAGTGTAAGATGGTGCCTTTGAATGGAAAATATGTGCAGTTGATTCATCTAGAAATTTACCAATAATTTCAGGTAGTAACTAATATCCTGCTATCGAATTTTTACTCGCGGTGAGAATTTGTGAACAATGCTCTTTTCCATGTGAGACCTTCACTCGGAAACATCGCTACACAAGTAATTCAAGAATTTCAAGGTAGGATATTTTTATAATTCACCGTATGAAAATCGGGTATATATTTTTATTGACGATTTGAACTTAAATTTGACTCTTTAATACTGTCAAACCTTTCTAAATTATCACGCACAGTTCAATCACAGCTTTCACATACCAGTTTTGCGACATGTATGCGAGTTATCGCTCAAGTAACTCTGGTATTAAAATGTAACAGAAATAAATTAACGGCATTTTTTCATTGTTTGAAAATTTTTAATTGTTGGTTCATTGTTACCAATTTTTTCAATTGTTATTTTAAGTGAGAAAAACAATAATTAAAAAACGTATAGAAATCACATAGCAAATTAATACCATGTTTATTGAACTCTCCGAGCAAAGCTCGGTCTCCCAGGTACTATCTAATAAATCTAACACCATATTCTGTGAACGATTTGCTTTAAAATAATTATACTTACATGGTCTGCCAACATTTTTCACGTAGGTTATAAGATGTTAGAAGAATAACAAAATAGTTTTTTAATATTGTATTTTGACGCTTTTGTAAACCATGTTTGGTCTTATACAAATAAATATTATTATTATTATCGCTGCGGATGAGTTCTGATAGAAAACGATTCGGGTTTGAGTCCCGACAATAACATTGTGTGAATAGTATTTTTTTTAATATTGCATTGTAACGTCAACAATGGGTGTTTCAATATACCGGGTGTTTTTTTCAAAACTTTGAATGGATTTTTTTGTTGATACACCGGTTGAATCAAAAAGAATTTTGGGCAAAAGTTGTTGGGTTTTGAGGGGGAAATAATTTACACTTAATACCAACCCCCTCCCACCACCCCTCGGCAGGGGGAGGGGGTAACATTTGTTTTTTTAAATGAAAACCCCCGATTTTTATGATTAAATTTTTTTTTGTGTAAAAATTAACACCTTTAAAATTTATTTTAATTTAATTTTAATTTAATTTAATCATAAAAATCGGGGGTTTCCATTTAAAAAACAAATGTTACCCCCTCCCCCTACCGAGGGGTGGGGGGAGTGGGTTGGTATTACGTGTAAATTATTTCCCCCTCAAAACCCAACAACTTTTGCCTAAAACTTTTTTTGATTTAACCGGTGTATCAACAAAAAAAATCCATTCAAAGTTTTGAAAAAAACACCCGGTATAATCGCTAACTGTAGCTATATATTTGTATATTTAACAGATATTACGTGCCAATCGTAACAAAATTATTACTAATATAAAAATTAAATTTTCACAAAATTTCATATATTATAGGATATTCCTGCAACATATACTTTGAGTGGTTTAAGTGCGTTAGTGAGTAATTCATCTGATAAAAATGGTACTTAGGTGCTTGTGACTACTATGTCTTGCATTAATTAAACAAACTTTCCTTTTGATACAATACTTGCCGTATTTGAGCTTATATTAAATATATTTAGTTAATTCCTGTCTGGAATTAAGACAAAGTCTATAAAAGGACGGCCTACTCTTAAGGAACACTGATCTGTAGCCGGTAGTGTAATATTAACCACTTGATGCTTTCACTCGAAAAACAACATTACCAGCTCGCGACAAATACTGATTAAAGGAACGGGGTTAAGGTTGTTTGAGTCAAGTGCAATAGAAGAGCTTTTGTTGCAGCTGATAGGCCACTAGAGAAAATCAAAGTGCATACTTAAAGGCTTTTAAACGATAAATATATGTCACACTCATCAATTCCCTTAAGATTTTTTAAACATATAATTCACACACAGTACCGGATTTGATAATTCAAGGTCCCATGGGCACAAAGGCTGTGGGGGCCCCCATGTAAGGATATCTAGATTATATTAGATCAATTATTATATTAAAAATTAAGATTATATTAAAACAGATGATGCAATTTGTTAAAGTGAAAAACTTTTTTTCATTCATTAATTAAATAATTAATTAGTTCCTTTGCTAGACGGCCAAAGTAAAACTGAAAAATGTCATTTTTATCAATAAAAATTCAACACAATAATTTCACAAGTTACAACGATACTAAAATAATTTTGAAAGTTTATGAGAGTCGTGTTGGTTTGTAGAAAGGATTGTGAAATAATTTAATTTGACAATGATCTTAGATTGTGAACACACAATATATTCCTCCATAAGAAAAGCATTCTGTTCGAAAAATAATTGATCGATTGAAATTATATTTTTTCTAAACTGCGTATACGTCTATTTTTGTGCATAATTTTTACTTCGAAACGACATTTTGCTACGAATTTTAATCAAAATTTGACTTGGAAAACGAACTTTTTCTGTGTAGATCAACTATTTGTTTTTGTATTAAAACATTCTAATGTTATACATGACAGGGAGTTTGAATAGGACATTAGACTGCTCTTGCATGTATGAAAACAGTAATTATACTCGTATTATCACAATCTAGGGTCATTGTCAAATCAAATTATTTGACAATCCTTTCTGCAACCCAGCATTAATGTAGGTACATGAAAAGTTATTAGTTTTTCAATGAAAAGGAAATATTACTATTTTGCATATTTTTAAAAATTTCGATAAAAAAATTGATTGCAAATTTTTACTGAAATTTCATTAATGAAGTTTTGCATTAGGTTGTGGAGATCTCTGGTTCCAAGTGCACTTATGTTAATCCGACACTATTCACACATATCAGTAACGTATCATTTTTGCGGACAATGGATGCTAGTTTAAAAAGTACAGCTTTTTTTTGTTTTATGTATCAGACGACATGCACCATATCCACCTACAATACATGTCAGTGAAGTACGCCGTATCCAATTTCATGGAACGCCAACTGACAATGAAGCAAAAAATACTGCATTACACCTAAAAAAATACGTCCGTTTGTAATAAAGCTCGCGATATTTTTAACACTCAACGAAAAACATGAAACTAAACTGACAACGTACTGGTATGTGTGAACAGACGCGGCCATTTTCTAGTAGCATATAGTTTCTACAGATGTTATATTGATAACATTCATGTTGAATGTTGAAACTTAGAAAACTTTCAGTCATACATAAATGTATTAAGAAGTTATTTTTTATTTTAGCCAAAAGCAAGCACATTTAAAACAATTTATTATAGATTCATTTATCTCCCCTCCTCCTGTCAAAATCGACATCAATGCAGCGAATATTTAATTGAAATTCTCGATATTTTTAATCTTCGTCTAATACACTGGACATTATCTTAGTTATTCTCATTTTCGAGTCCCGATTGGCATCGCGATCACTTAATAAATAACGTTTTGACTGTTTATTATTGAAAAGAGAAGAGTATTATAGAAACTGGAGGTTTCCTGAACTGTTTTTCATTTTCAAATGCTTGTAAAATAGAGCAATACGGATGGATATGGGATTATATTAAACAGCTGATGAACAGTCAACTTAAGTGCGAGAGATGACCATCTGGCCGCAGGTCGGGTTTCTCTATGTATTCTTGTCGATTGTGGGGCAGGAATTAAAGTGCACTAAGTTGTCTCTATGTAAAATCGATAAAAGCTGTTTTTGCTGTAACTGTACTGCAGGGGTGTATAAATTCAGATTCGGAAAGCAGTGAATAGCGAAAAACATGTTTTTTTATATACCTTTAATTGCTTAAATTTGTAAAATTCATGTATTTTTATGGCATTTTTATAGTAATTTATATAAATTACAAGCTTGTGCTTTAAAAAATTGCATAAATTAGTGTAAACTGTGAAACTCATGTAATTTTACAATAATGTGTACAGCTCGCATTTTTAAATAAATGTACGATAAAATCGTTAAACGATAAATTCTTTGTCTTCGTATATAGTAATGTTGATCCAAAAGAATGTCACAGTAAAGGAAGGTTTGGTTGTGGATCAAGAAATAAGCTTTACCAATGTTACGCTAGTGGCCAACGTTTCGAAAAAATTATTTTCATCTTCAGGGCCTTAAGCTGGTCAAATGGTGGGAAATTGTTCTAGATGTATATCATTATATTGATCATGTATACATTTAGAACAATTTACCACCATTTGACCAGTTTAAGGCCGCTAGCATAACATTGGTAAAGCTTATTTCTTGACCCTCCAGCAAACCTTCCTTTACTGTGATAAATTCTTTTTCATTTAAATTACTTCAATTAATTCAATTTTGGTGAGTTACGTTAGAGAAAATTAAATAAAATACAATCTTTTCGCAGTGCATCCTGTATTCCAATAATACGATGCATTATAATCTCGACAATTGTATACACGAGATTGGCACGAAGCCAACTCGGTTGCACGAAACTTAAATATCCAACTTTTTAACTCAGAAAGGTTTATTGCGCACGATTAAATGCAATGATATGCTGCAGTATAAAATAATAAACGTTTAATAAGCAAATGTAATATAAACTTTGCAGGGAATTTAGTATGCATAAATGCAGCGGTTAATAAACCGACAGTTGGTATGGTAATTTGTTAGGTAATAGTTTGAACTGATTACAGATGTCTTCGATAAATGATTAGACACACAACCGCTAAAATCACCGGTTTAAGGAATGAAAATTTTACCATGATCAGATTTGCTTATCAGTGATTAATAACTTTCTGCAAACCGCGTATACTTGAAATACATATCTACGTATTATTTTTGGTTACATATGTAAAAAAACGAGTTATCTCAAAGACTCAATCCATGGTTTAAAGAATCACTGTTGAAAAGCGATTGTTTTATTCGCTATTCAGCGATATTTGATAGACGATAAGTATGCGTGAAAATCAATTTTATTTCATATAATTTCGGTCAGGAACGGACAGAAGAAAAATATTGAAACATTTTTTTTAAAATGTATCTATCTCTCGTGCGGATAATATGATGATTCGTGTGTTTAAACTCGCTAGCGCTTATTTTTAGGGTTCCGTACCTCAAAAGGAAAAAGGGACTCCTTATAGAATCACACTTCGTTGTCTGTCTGACTGTCAAGACCCTTTTTCTCAGGAACGCGTAGAGGTATCAAGTTGAAATTAATATCAAATATTTATGTCTGCGATCCCTTAGAGCTGTGAAAAAATCAAACTTCTAATTCAACGCAATCAAAAGATACGGCCGTCTATGCTGCATATTTTGACACAAGCGAATCTAAATCTATGAGTACTTCCCGTTGACCTAGAAACAATGTCTTATAACAGAAACAAAGGGAAAGCCCGTAAATTTGTAGTTACATCACAAAGAATAACTTTTTTTTCTACAAACGCGAACGTCTAAATAGTGCATACTAACGACATCGGACGGAATATCTTTAAAAGTTATTAGTTCAGGCATTTATGCACCTCATAACAACAAATAAAATAGAGTTAATAATTATTGTATGGTGGTACAGAATTCGACTCGCACTTGGCCAGTTTTTTTAACATATTATCACATTCATCAAAATATTCGACACATAACTTAGTATTACTAATCCCTTCACCATATTCATGCTATTTTTTAAACAAATGAAATTCTCGCATGTCTCAATTCGACAGGCGTGCAAGCAATTTAAGGTGAACTTGTAACAATTTTTTTAATGGAGGGTTTTAACAACTCGTGTTCAGAGATCCTCAGGCATTTCGAGTTAGTTTCTGCAATGCAGATATTCGGAATACATGTATATAACAATAATTTATTTTAATCGTGAATACTTATATCTAACTCGTCCATAATTTCCTATACGTTCCAATGTTGAATTTTTACTCCGGGGGGATCTTTGTACTGCCGGACGTTACGGTTCATTCCGGAAGAAATTTGCTTACTAAAACACTGAGAGGCATACATTTCTTGGAATTTGGTTTTGAACTTTTTTTTCAAATTTTATAGTCATTTTATAGTCCATACAGGGTTATTGATAAAAAACATCCAGACTTCATTTTGAACGAACCGATATAGTCGCAGAAATTTACAGAGTCGACAGTTTTTTTAAAGCACTCGACACCAGGTGTCCCAACTGTTGACTTGCGACTATAACATATTTATTTACGATCTAATTTTGAAATATTACCTTTTACAACATTCTTGCAACTTTTGACCACGAGTTCTTAAACTAATAGTTGTTCGATCTATCCCCCTTATAGGAAGCGTCGTATGCCATACTTTTATTTGAAATTTTGTCCTTAAAATTGATCATTGAATCATATCACTTAAGGAGTACCTTTTATAAAATACTTATGAACAGTCGTTATGTAATCAAGTATACCTACATCTTCAACTGGCATTCAAACAGATAAGTTTTAAATAAAGCATATTTAAGAAATATGTTCTCCCTAATGTCGTGAAGGGAGTTCCCCGGACGGCAAGTGTCTGTTAGTGTCAGATCCATCCACTGTACACCGCCACTTTACATATAATATACGACTGCCGAGTAGTATGTAAATTTCCACAAATGTAATTTGAGATTATCTTTTCGTATTATACAAATATGTATGTAAATTTGTACACGGCGAATCTGTATGGAAATTTTATGTATGGCACAATTTGGAAATTTTCGTACTTTAGGAGGACTCTTTTATTCAACCAACGAAGCTTGATTTTCAGGACAGCGCACACATGTTACTTTTTGTATCGAAAACGCGCGATTTAGCAACTGTATCGCGATTTGACGATCACTCGATTACTCAGCTACTCGAAATTTCTTATTCGATCGCATGTTTTGGCAACTGCTCGTGGTTCTTGGTATAGTTGAGTGATGCTGAGTTTCTGATACGTCTTTGAGCCTCAACTGAGTTTAAGAATAATATTTGTTTTCAATTAAATGGAGATTTTCATTTGGTTGAAAACAAACGACATTCTTCAATCTCAGCTTAACCCGGCGTTAATGAACCAGGCTTTTTTGCACCCACTAGAGTTGGGTAACTCAGATCTAAACCGGTTCAAAGAGCCGACTCCGACAGAAGATCCATGAGAGCCGACTCTTTTTTTTTGAGCCGACGAATCAACGGATCCGCATAACTCAGTGAAACACTTAACACACAGAAGCACGTTTTACACTTACGTATCAGTTCTTGCTTTGATTCATCTGTCAGCTCAAATGACTCATGCGTCACATGTTTGGCTATGCATTCTTGATTCTATACAGGTCGTGATATGATTGACTGAACTAGGTAACTCAGTGGCAGACTGCAGTAACATATTCAGAACTCGGCTCTTTTTGAACCGGTTCAGTGAGTCGGCTCACAAACGGGATCCATATGCAAAGATGCAGATCACTAAAAAGACCCGTTTTTCCCATCTCTAGCACCCACTAGTGTATAAAAACGCGCACAATTGTCACAATTGACGGTATCCTACCTCCTGTGCCTCGGTAGCTGCCATCTTGGAAATAATGCGTCGATTGTTTAATTCGAACCAGTGTTGCGCGTGACGTAGCTGGTGATAGGAGAGCTCAAAATGCACTTGGGTATATTTTACCCTGGTTCATAGTTCGCGTGATAAACATTTTTAACGGCATTTTTATATTTTCTCTTATTTTTTGGATTGTAAGTAATAAATAAGATTTGATTATTCTTGTTTTGTTCGCGATGGAAAACGAACCGATAATACGCCATAGAATGCTCTTCGGACGAAAGCTGTCCATCGGGGTCGGATGTTGACGAAGAGAAGTGCATCAGTCAAATTTAAAATTTCTTCATAAATAAATAGTTATAATATTAAAAATGTGTTTTATTAATAAGTATATTATAACAATATCCTATTAGGTAATTCCTTTAGATAAGAAAAAAACTATTTCAAACGAAATATGCTGAAATCGATAACCGGGTAAAATTCAGCCTGGTTCATTGACGATGTGATTGAAATGAGGTTCATTTACGCCGGGTTAAGACAAAAAAAATCATATTAACGTACTTTCTAGTAAAACAGTATAAGCATTTAAGAATATGTCCGGTGAACGAATGGCTTGATCAAGTTCGAATCAAGTTGGACGAGGTGTTAATGTGTTGGCCACCACTTCGGCGGTTGCAAAAACCTTCTATACTGTTATTGAGAACAGAACAGACTTTATTGACAAGAGCCGATGATGGATTACAGGGCGGCCGCTGGCATAAGTAAAGGGTATAACTCAAGCACGTGTACGATATAGTGATATATTGCAGCCGCTCGCGCTGTCTCGAAAATGGAAACACAATCTGTTGATCGATATGTCGTACGTGAACTTAGCGGTTGAACGAGCTGAATAGATCCACGACCAATATAATTAACATTTCAGTGGATTATGGAGCAATCTACTTTTAATTTGATATACAGTGTGTTTATTTTTTCGTGCATTCATTTCGACACGTATCGCTATTTTTTATCGAATCACATTACATTTTTGATATATGCACACATTTTGCCAGTCTTTTGTAGGTACTTTAATCCTTTAATCCCTACATTTTAGGTATTAATTGGCTGTTTAAATATTCATAAAATTGAAATCCCTCATTTAGTCCATTGGCCAATAATCCTCCTATGCCAAATAATTAATTTTCAGGTAAAATGATTAGGTAGTATTACCACAAATTGTAAAAGAGGTATTCGAAATTATTTTAACGTCAGTCTAAAAGTGAATACTCGAGTTGCTGTCTCGAATACTTCCGTGTTCCGTGTTAACACTTAAAGGTATGTATCTAACATAATTATCAATTTCTTGTAATATATATATATATATATATATGCATAGGCCATAGTGGTAGATGGACACTATATATAATTCCGCAAGATGGATTTGATTTAATTTTGAATTAAACCGAGCTGGGTAGAGTAGTGGTGACAGCACTCGACTCGCATTCGGGAGGTACGGGTTCGAATCCCAGCGAGGGCAGATGTGGCTGGAAGTTTTTCCTACTACCTCTCGCCGAAAACGGTAATTCTTGTACCGGCCATCTTGATTCAGGTTTTCCATGGTTTCCCTCAATTCATTCCAGATAAATATCGAGATGTTTCCTTATTTGAGGCCATGACTGATTACCTATCAAACTCCTAGTTCAAAAATTACCTACCTTATCCTAATTTCCTATAATTCCTTCATTCGCCCATTGCTATTACATAAGTTGAAATTTAAAAAAAAATGTAGAAAATTTCGGGAAGTGGTAAATAGAAAATAGTAATGGTGCGAATGACGTCTGTTATGACATAAAGTCGAGAAACGGACGTTAAACGCATTATTATTATTAATTTTGGATTACAAAATATGATGCTAAATTGTAAGTTTTTCCATAATTTATGTAAGTACGTTCCATTCAATTATAAAAATATTTTAGATTTTAATATTTGTTTTCAGGTTTTCTGCTCTGTATAAAAAACATTTGAATAATTCAGAAAACAATGGCTCAACAAACCAACATTGATTTAACAAACATTGAAATGGACTTAACAATTATAGCTGAAGACAGTATATTTCGTGTGCATAAATTCATGCTATCTCTGTTCAGCCCTCTCTGGCAAACCGCCTTCGAAGAAAAGGGTACAGATTTAATATTTGTCCCGTATTCCAGAAAAACGATGGAAATCATCATAAACTTTATTTATTTCGATATAATCGGTCCTATGGACGCAGCAACCAATCGAGAGGTTGTGGAAGCGGCCACCGAATATACAATTGAAAGCCTTCTCGACGCAATTAACACAAATAACAATAACACAGATCGCGAATTATCTGAAGATTTGCTCGAACAAGTCACGTGGCAGTGTTCGTCTCAAGCGACAGCTTTTCCACGCAGATAAATCATATTCTTTATTTATTAAGCTTTTTTATTATTTTATTAACCTAGATTTAGTTTCTATTTTTAATCGTGAAGTTTGTCTGTGGAACAATTAAATGTTTCGCTTGTGATTAGCGTTTCGAAAATTGTATTTTTATCTTCAGGGCCACAGGCTAGTTGAAGTACAGTAACATCTAGATATAACGGACTAATTGAGGGGAGAGGGTGTCCGTTAAAGCCGAAAGTCCGTTATATAAAAATAGGTGTAAAATAAACCAAAAAACTTTTTTTTGTAAGAATATTTGTACACTGTATTTAAATATAAATAAAAAATACAAAACACAAACAAAATTTTATTTAACTGTCTTCGGACACTCATCGTGAAGTGACGTTGCTGTTTGATTTCGACGCGCTTGCTTTAGGTAATTATGCTTTGAAAAAGGAATCAAGTTTTATTTGGACTTTTGAAGTTTGCTGTTGTTTTATAATCATTTCTCTAAAATTCTAGACATACGGCGTAATTATTATGGCCGCTAAAAATTGTTTACATGCGATACTTGAATTTAAGCATGTGTAATATTAACAGGACGTTTTTAATTTTTTTACATTTGACCGAATTTTTTGTCCGATATATCGAAGTTTTACTGTAATCATATTTCTCTGGGTTACTATAATTCCATTAATATATTATTATTCCATCAACGTGTAACATTTAAAAATATGTGAAATTAGTTACTGACTTAATTTTTAATATTATGGAGTTTTGTTTCTTTTGAAAATGTTTTTAGGTTCCATTAAAATATTGTTTATTAAAAAAGCACGGTACAATGCGCTTTATTATTTCTTCTTATATTAAACCCAGAGCTATTGACGTTTTAGGAAGCTCATTTTAGCATGAAAATAACATACTGTATTCAGTATTATATAATCAGTTCATATTAATAATCTGAAGTTATGCATCACCAATTCTCGATTAGTACCTACTTTAATATTTCTCCATTAGTTTTATTAGCCTCTTACATTAGTAATTTATTTATTTCCAGGCAAAATTAGTAGGTAGGTATATCGATATAATTATAAATGAGGATTTCGAAATTATGTAATATATTTAGTAATTATATAATCAGTTAGTTTCTAAGAGAATATCTGCTACGTTACTTAATAGCTTCGAACGGTTTAGTGCTAGGTATGTATACAGTTTTTGGTTTTTAATATTGATAAATTTAAAAGTTAACCACAAGGTAGATTTGATTTTTTTGAAATTTATCATTCATGAAATCATTCTTATTGAATTGAAAAATAAATATTCACTTTTATGGGTAAGATAGTTTGGTTATTCAAACGCGCCTGACGTCATAGTATCTTGATTAAACTTTGAATTGATTCTGGTGAAAGAACACTTAAGTAACCACACGAGTATATGCTGTTCACGAATTTACTGCACACCAGATAGGTGACTTATGTTGGCAGCACTATACAATTATTTAAGCTTTTTTAAGTTCGTGTGAGTGGTAAAAATACATACAAATTAAATTCTACATTGCTACGGAAACAGTAAATAAACAACTAAAATGTTTATGTGTTATTTTTCGTCACTCACCAGTTTTGGTGTGCAGTAATATAGTGAATACACTATAGTTAGGTTTACATATACTTTGACTTCACACTGCGTTTCGATATTTTATATTTCGCGCGTATTTCTGGCATTTTTGTTTGATATTTATTATGTAAATGAGAAATTCGAAATTATATAATATATAGTAATTATATAATCAGTTAGCTTCTAAGAGTATATCTGCTACGTTAATTTGATAGCTTCGAACGGTTTAGTGTTCGGTATGCAAATACAGCTTTTAGTTTTTAATATTGATAAACTACAAGGTAGATTTGATTTTTTTTAAACTTATTTTATTTCGAGTTACATATCAAGTGAATGATGATTTTTTCCCAGTCTTTGTGTCCAGGAGAAATCTATTAATATAGCTTTGAATAAAAGAAAAAGTTTCGTTAATAATTTATTTTCAGATCTTCTGAAAACAATTCAATATACAATGGCTCAACGGATCGACATTGATTTAAAGTTAGTGGCAAATTGGAGGCATCGGAAAAACAACGGATCGGACTTAACAATCATAGCGGAAGAATTTAAGATTCGCGTGCATAAATTCATGCTATCTCTATGCAGTCCGTTCTGGCGAGCCATGTTCGATAACGGTGGCCCGGATAGCATGCGTGTTCCGTATTCGAAAAAAGCGATGGAAATAATAATTGACTTCATTTATTCCGGTACAGTTGGAGCAATGGACGCAGAAACCAATCGGGAGGTTATCGAAGCGGCCACTAAATATAAAGTTGAAGGCCTGATCGACACTATTATGACAAGAGACGTCAACAATAACACAGGCATCGAATTAGCCGAGGTGTTGCTCGAACAAGCCACGTGGCTGCATTCATCTCAAGCAACAGCTTTTCTGCGCAGATAAATGTTTTTTTAAGTATCATTAACTTTTATATAATCTAGATATATTTATTTTTAATTCACAACAAAATTATTTTAATTCTCTATTTAAATGAATACTGTATTACGACAATGTCAGGAGCTCAAAAAATGGATCGGAAATGACGGCTTTTATAATTTTTATAATAAATATTTTATTTTTTATTAACGAATGTGTTTGTGTCAGGTGTGTTGATATGTATGTTATGATTTGTCTTTTTTCCTTTGTGATTGTTTTTAAATTCGTTTAATAGGTATAGTTTCAGGGGCGTAGCTACCGCCGTTATGCCGTATCAATTATACGGGGCCACAGGGGCCCCCAACGTGCGTAAGCAAAAATTAATAAAAACTTCCAAATTTTTTTTTTATTTCAGAAATGACAAAAGTCAAAAAAGCAATTTTTTTCCCGCGTAAAGATTGCGTTCAAAAGTTGGCAACACCCTACATCGGTTATCGCGGGCAGCGGGATTTCCCCGTTTAAGTCATTTACTTCAACGGGGAAAGGGCCCCCAAACAAATTTTTATACGGGGCCCCGCCAAGGCACGCTACGCTTCTGTATAATTTGCTTAAAATGTCAGTGTATTCTTTTTTACGATATCTACAAGTATTACGTTTAATTTTACTTATTTTTAAGATACTAAAACGTGTCCACTAATATGTTCTAACTGATAAATTATTATTAGATCGAAAACAGCACGACATTAGGTGGTAGAAGATTGTGGTATGTTTTATCAAGTCTAGAACAATTCTTTGGAAATCACAGAATATAAAACAGATATGTAGATTATTATAGATGCTCAGAACTGAGGTCGCTTGAATAGTAAAAATAAGTCGTTTTCATAACTTTGAGCTCTATCTAGGGATTTGAGTGAGACAGATGATTAGCTACAGCTTAAGCAGGTAACATAGTTACATGGAAATCCGACTGAAATAGAAGGTTAATGCTTTTTGAAACATTATACTAATATTGAGTTATTGAGGGTCAAATGCTTTGTTAATCGTTTAACTCGTTAATGTTTCGTCTTTAGGTAAATAATAAAAGTTTAAGGGACCGTCGGGAAGGATTATTATTATTCATCATGGATTCAAGGCTCAGTGCGGATGACAGTTCCTTTCTATTTGTATACCTACTCAGGTAAACAAAATTTAGAAGGACACAAGATTATATTACTTCCGTTTTAGGCGCTAATGACCTCGGTTGTCGAGCATTTATAAAGAAACAGCACAGCCGTTCCTTAAGAAAGTACTAAACGACATATCTATGTATATCTTGTTAAGGCTGACGGAACGATCTGAATTTAAGCAGCACTACGAGGCTTAAAAATGTTGTTGCAAGGGTGCCGCTGTCAATTGATTATTCTAAAATTTTGGAAATATTTTGAAGATTTATAAAACTTTTCCGAAAAAGGAAGAGTCACTTTAGGTTTGTGATGGAACATTTTTGCGAAATAAGTACGAATAAGGTCGTAGTGTGACATTGAAAACATGTGTTTTTTGGCACAATTAATTTGCCAACTTTTTTCTAGGAAGTCGTACATAAATTACAAAAGTACTCCATTAGAGACCTAGATTTGTCCTTTATCTTCCTTACAAAGAAAGAATTTTTGCAAAATGCTGACGAATAAGTCTACAATCAGCTATCAGCTGAAGCCCTATTTTTGGCTTAAATTCACAGCTTTTCGACAGCCTTAAGCTATGATTGGTGCATATGTAATTCAGTGGAAGGTAATTAAATTAACAATATTGAGAGATTTTATAAAGCCACCAAAAGTCAGGGCTATTTAAGTCTAGTACCGAATTATTATTGATAATCAATTGGTAATTCAATTGCTTCTTTTCGGTAGGCTACTTTTGAGTTTTTCGTCTACCAAGAAGCAAATCGAATATAATTTTTCCAACCGGCGCTTTTGGGGTAATCATACTTCTCTAAATCGGAAAATCACTGTTGTCAATTCGAAATCAGATTAAAACTGGGGATATGTAATAGAGGAGCTGATATTAAATTCAATAATTGCGTCACGTATACACAATTAGCGAGTGTCAATAAACAATTAATATGATATGTTTTATGCGTCAATAAAGCATTATCCGGTGATCTCCTGCTGCATTGTGCACATAAATGACAATGATGTTTGTCTGTGCCAATTCACTTGAATATAATGTAGTGTAGGTATTTGTATTTTATATACAGAGAAAACGGAATGTTTTATGAACAGGGAGTTTTTGAAGTTAAAAGGCGGACAAGAATTTCACTTGGCTTTTAAACAGGAACACAAGAAAGACAAGAAGCAGTAGGTTTCCCACCTCTCTCTTGAAAAATGAACAAAATGTACCAAGTTTCTTAATAACAATAAATTAATAAATGACTCATAAAAAATTACCATATACTTATTTTCAATTTTCTTAATTTTAGTGGCGTCATATATTTCTTTAAGGAGTCAGAAGGAGAACTTTCTTTTTGATTGCATCTAATAAAGTTTAAAATAAAATTGTTGTTTTCTAAAACATTTGAGATAAAGTTGGAGAAACTATTTTCTATATTAAAAAAATAAATTAAAAATTTAAAAAACCCCCGACACAAAAAACCTATAAAAAGTTAAAAAATAAATTTCTGGGTCTGGTCCTTTAAATTTAATATTTAAATACTTAATTAGTAATATTTTGTGATTCAAGCGTCGTCGCGTCGGGGAACACACACTTAGGGGTCAAACTTATAACACCCCTGTTTTTGCGTTAAGGGTTTGAAATAAAAATAAAAAAAATAAGTAATAAATTCCCGATAAGTGAAAAATTAGAAACAAACCATAGTTTCTTAACTCTTGTATCGATTAACTGAATTCACAAGAAGACGAAAACAAATTTTGTTTAACACTGTAATAATGTTTGATCTTAGTTAGTAAAAAATCCATTTCGAACTGTCTATTAATCTTCTAGTGTGGTGATGAGCCGCCCGTGGATCGTTCCATAAAGAAAACGTTGCATGTTCAATCAATCACTGAAACTGATTCGCGCAAACGGAGATTTTACTCTTTTACAAAACAGATCAGTGTATCTTACTCGTCTTTTGTATAACAAACAGAATAGTGTAAAAAGTGTTAATACTTTTTAAACTGGAGTACGATACCAAAGACACCTAATACATTCTTCGTTAGAAATTGTTGGAGGGAAATTACTTATATAAATAGAATTAGTGGGAAGGAAAAGACGCCCGGATATTTTTTATATACCCGATATTAAATATTTTATGGCCAGTGCAGCTTCTGCGGCTGGAGTTATTGTCGATGAGCACGGCACAGAGAGCCATAAACGTAGTATTGATCTTAAATATTATGGCGTCCGTACATTGGCTTTTGACTTATTCCAGTTAACGTTTTCTTGGCGTGTAAAATCAACCGAATTATTGGGTTCCGTGACTCGGGTCTATTTATTTGCACACCGTTTCCATATTAATATAAACATTGCACTTTTTCAAGAATCTACTACAGTTTCATTTCAATACGTTTTGTTATCGCACTTCGATCTAGGGATAGTGAATGGAGCATGTTGATCTTTTGAACACAATATTAACATAATACTAGAATGAGTTTTTGCAGTGCATGACCGGTTGTTGTATCTAGGATTTTTATATCGGAATTCAGAGATTTTGAAACATATCACCGAAACTAGTGGTGAGCAAAATTGGTCTTGGTCTTGCAAAAAAACACGATCATGTCTAAATATGCAAAACCAAGACCAGGACAAAGACCGGATGATCAAAAAATCAAGACTAAGTATGCAAAACCAAGACCAAATGCGCAAGACTAAACTCAAAATTATGACTTCGTTTTATCTCTAATGAATAAATTTCGAAAAATAATTACTCTTGATTTTTA
The DNA here is from genome assembly GCA_034508555.1 of Venustoraphidia nigricollis. Classification (NCBI taxonomy): domain Eukaryota; kingdom Metazoa; phylum Arthropoda; class Insecta; order Raphidioptera; family Raphidiidae; genus Venustoraphidia; species Venustoraphidia nigricollis. The sequence goes on along the minus strand of JAVRKA010000065.1, from coordinate 340,130 downwards.
TTACCATTTGATATAAAAAATAGATTTTTTTTTAATTTCCAGTTTACCACATTAGATTACAACACTAAATATAACAAAATAAAACTTTACTACTGACTAAAAAAAGAGATCCGCAAGAATATCTTTAAGGTAATTATATTTTTTTCTCAATATCTGGTGAAAACATGATTAATATACTCGGGTATCAAAGTCATCGTAAAATTTTGGTTAAATTAAGTTTAGATATTCTATTTTTCTTTTTCCTCATAATTTACAACTTAAATATACAAAAAACTAACATATATGATGCTTAAAAAATATTAAATATGTAAGTGGAAAGTTTTAAATATGCAAGAAAAAGACCAAGTCTAAATACGCAAAACCCAGAACAGGAACAAGACCTGGATGCTTGTTTACTTATTTTTAGTTCAAATATTAATTTTTGTAATCTTTATTGCAATTGATTATACTCCAAATAGTTTTTTTTTAATTTTTGCTAAATAATAAATATGATCGTTAAAACATTCATTGTTACAATGCTAAATTAAAAATTTATCCACAGATAACGCACCGTAGACTAACTGAAAACTCATTCCGCCGCGAAAGTGGAAAGATTCGGGTTTGAGTCCCGACAGTGACATTGGATAAAAAAAATATTTTTCTAATTTAGCATTGTAGGTAACAATGAATGTTTCTAACAATCAAAGTACAGCTACTACTGCTCATGTAGAAAAATCTTAAAATTGAACAAAAATGCAATAAATACGCGCGAAATATAAAATGTAAAATAAGCTGGGTATGCTTTTACCAAAATCAACACAAATTTGTTTAAACAAGATTTTTGACATAGACTATGACATCAGACGCGTTTGAATAACCAAAATATCTTGCCCAAAGAGAATATTTATTTTTCAATTCAATAAGAATGCTTTCATGAATGATTTCCTGTGTATGATAATTTTTTATATGAAAATAATTGAATTAAAAATACATATTTTCAAAAATTATGCATAAATACCCTATTCATATTAAAAATGTTTTTTCTGTAGATTAGTATGTAAATAAAATTATGGTATGAATGTGTCGATCTGGCCATGTGAGAATTTTCACATGACATAAGCTGCAAAGTGCTCTTTTAAAATGTGTAATAATTTCGCCGTAATTATAATATTAAAAACTAAACTTCTTATGAGGGTGGGGCTCATTATAATTTTTTAGTTTTCTTATTTGCCCCCCCCCCCCAAATTAACCCCCGTTTAAGACTTTTCCTTTAGATTTTCCTGTAAACTATGGGTGAGGTCCTGTATTTTCTATTTTTTTTTTAATTTCAGTGATAAGGGGGGTAGTAGGTGCTCGATTTTCATATATTTTCTTTAATATTTTTCAATCGTTTTCGTTCAGTAGATTTGAAGAAATAAGCTGTGACAGACAGACACGAGAGGGATCATATAAGGGTTCCGTTTTTTCATCGGATGTACGGAACCCTAAGAACTGAGTTTTATTTAAATTCGCTCCCAATTTTTCAAGATTTCAACCTAAGTTATATATGTTGTTTTAAGTCTGAAACAATTTTATACAGCAAATAAACCACGTGACAGAAATGACAAGCATCGTTTTATTATACGCGTTCTCTAAAATACCTGACTGTTGATAGATAAGATCCACGTAGGTAAATATATGCGTTCAAACACAGCGACATACGCTGTCAGTCTTGTCGCTGTATACGCATTTTATGCCTTCATCCTTACATTTTCTGCCGATATTATTGACGTTTTGGTTGTTCTATGATGTGCTTTTATTATTATTATATCAATAGCAGGTATTGGTGCAAGATTGATTTTCCGGTTTTCATATAATATTTTATGTATGTGCGGCAATCAAATGCATGGAAAGTTATATATGCCACCAATGACGGTTCTATATATCTATGGGCGTCAGTCAATACTGCTTATGTTAATTTCTTGGTCCTTCATGTAAGTTCTATTTCAGTTTTATTTTTTGAGTTGATTCGTTTTATGTATACAGGAACTTGAAATTTAAAATATTCAAAATTTGCTTATTAATTTTTGTTCACAGCACGTTGTACCTACTACAACCCTGCATTTTATACATTTTATATTATTTATTTATTTCAACAACACGATATTATTTCATTTTTAACCTCTTCTGTAAATTAGTTTTTGTGCAAATTCCGTTGTTTTATGAATTTAAAAAAACAGATGAAAATCAAACTTTGAACCCTAAAATAGTTCTTTCCAATTCTGGGTCGTTTTTGGAGATTTTTTACTTCCATGTTCCGCAAGGAAATGGAAGTTTGATAGGTTTTGATTTTATATTGACCTCAAAATTTATAACGCATGACGACTATGTGAAATTACTTTCGTCCACAATAATTTTTGCAAAAATGCACGGATTTCAATTAACATAAAATAAAAAAAATAATAATAAGATTTCGACATAGCCGGTTTTGTCTTGTGGAAACCAATATCACAAAAGGAAATATTCGAGGTCATGGCAACCACAAAACAGCGCGTTCGTTGTTCTTTTTAATTCGTGCTATGACTTGTCACACTTAAAATTTTTTTAAAAAAATTTCTTTGAACTGAATAAGTTGATATTTGTTCAATCGTAGATTTACACAATTTTTGGCACCTTCATGTCACAGTATTTTTTTATCGATACCAAATCGAACGTGTACGGTATGTGCATGTGAATCACATATGGGATTTCTTATCTGAAAAAACAACACAGCTACTGCTTTAAAATCGTCAAAAATCGAAATGGTGTGATACACGTTGGTAGAGTAAATTAAGACTAGGACTTTCAGTTTCTCAAGTCTTGTGATAGTGTAAAAAGTAGATTTCAGTTTTTGGTGAATTTATACATTTCTTCGTGTACGCTAAAAGGGGTTTCTAAAAAATCTAGTTCTAGAGTTACAAAATGGGAGAATCGGCCCCATAGTAAAAAAACTCGGCTCTTGTGCCAAAACCCTGCCGACAATGTAGTGTATTTTATCACACAGGTACCTACTGTGACTTTCTGTGAACTTAAGTTTTTGGACAAAATAAAAAAGTTAACTACTTAATTTTTTTCAGTTGAAATATTGTTATCAATCCATCCAACGTCTGCATCAAATTAAATACACTCTTTAGTAAGCTTTGTGTGCGCAAACTAGTGTTTTCATAAAATTTGTAATTCCGGTCCTATCAATCTGATTTTGCGAAAATTTCAGGATCACCTTTCAATAGATACTAAAGGGTTAAATTTCAATTTTGAATCAATTCTGAGAATTTTTTCGATATTTTTGGGCCCTAAAACCATTTTCAACCCCTAAATACACCCCTTAAATTGATCCGATTCAGCCCATGTTAACATTTTAAATAGGGTTTGTGCGGTGATGGATTCCAACATGTGGTCGAAATTTCGTTTAAATTAGCAAATACACCAAAAGGTTAAAAACTGGAAAATACCTGGATACTATAACGTAACTAGAAAATACACGAGGGAGTCGGTAGTGATGACAATGCTTGAGGTAGGTCTAAAAAGCCTTGTGAAACGGTATTTTTATATGACTTTATCTAATTAATTTTTGTATGAATGCACTTCAATGATTTATAACAATGAATTTAACGACTTCAGACGGTTTTTGCGTCTATTGAACAATATTACGCCACTCAGAATACTCATTGAGTTTAGATCTCCAATTTTATACAATAAAATATCAGAGTTGATGTACGATTAAATTCTAGTTGAACGTGTTTGTGTTTTGGTTTAAGCTTCAACAGTCATGAAAGCTTGAACTGAAATATAACAGCAAGAACTAATAAAAAAACAGCGTAAAAAGTATACGGATAACAATATAAGTGTTATGATGTGAGCCATTGTTCGATGCTACATAAACTGGGGACACGAGAATGCGTTGTTCTACTGTGCTTCGTTACGTTTTCGGTACTTTCTCGAAGATTCTCCCATTATCTTCAGTTTGAACAAGAGACGGGACGGCTTACTGGTGGAGAAAAAACGGTTAAAATGTTTTATCTATAGTATGGTGATGTGACTTGACATGACTGGTTTGGAATAAAAAGGCGTTGGGGGGTGAGGCTTGCCAAATAAACTTTGTCGCCTAACGTTTGAATACCTTCCTAAACACTCTGACCAGAGGCGGATTTACAGAGACTAATAGGGCTTAAGCCCTAGACTAGAGGTGCAATTCGCGCGTGAAATTTCCCGTGACACTGAGTGTCACGACGTGAGTGTGACTGTTTCAAAAAAATCGTGAGTGAGTGTGATTAAATAAAATATACGGATACGTGAGCGGGCGTGAGTGGAAAAAACTTTTCGTGAGCGTGAGTTGGCATGAGTGAAAAGTTAATCACTTAAAAAATTATTCCTCTATGCGGACTGTTAAACCTGGCTCGGGAAAAACGTTAACAAGTGTCAGGTACAGTCATGATTTTTCTTCTTTAAAGTATGTACTTAGTATTTAGTTTTTTTTTTGTTTTTGTTTATTGTATTTGTGATGTGTAAACTGTAACGTAGATTACATAAAATTACAAAAATTCGTTGTTCATACTTTGTAGTTGACAAATACATAACCTGATCCTATTTCCATAGGCCATATTATTGTATCATGTTTTGGTAAATGTTATAATATGAATTATAAAGTTACGTCAGTTTCTTGAGTATGAGTGTGATTGAACGTGCGTGAATGGTCGTGAGTCTCGAAATATAACTATTATCGTAGTGGGCGTGAGTAGAGAATGATTTTCGTGTGTGTGTGTGTGATCGTGAACAAAATACTACTGACGATTGCACCTCTACCCTAGACCCCCAAGTGTCAAGTATTCATAACAAATTAATACTTTTTCTTCATACCATGCCGAAAGTACGTACTTTTTGCTTCGATTTTAAAGTAGAAAGCTTAACATTTATGCACTGCTGGAATAACTCGAATGCAGTCTGTAACGGCAGGTCGAAACAGTTTTCTCATGCTCACTGATACGAAAGTACGTACTTTCAGCATGGTATGAAGAAGAAATAGTATACACCATACGGCCAGAAAGTTAAAATTCCTGCACTGCGCGACATATGATGCCCTCGACTTCGCCTAGAACATGATGTTACTATTTCATTAACAATGAGCACATCATATAATACAAAATAGTTAATTTTAATGATTAATTCTTATCACGATTACAGGCGAATTTTGATAATTTTTTGGGTGAATTTTGACATTAATTGAGATGAATTTTGACAATTTTTTTTGTTAAATTTAAACATATTTTTTAGGCAAACTTGCTAGTTTTTTTGGATGATTTTTGATATTTTTTTGGGTTGTTTTGACAATTTTTTTGGTGAATTTATAAAATTATTTGTGTTGTCACCAAATTTCGACCTGTTTTTGATGTTATTAAAAACGAACTTTAAACCGAAATGTAAAGATTCTTAATCTAACAAAAAATGAAACTTCATTGAACCTCAATAAGCCCTAGACCTCCGTAATTCGTTTTTTAAAAAACATGCGAAGAAATAAAACTGAAGTTGGATGCTGTCTATGGGGATCCTTTACCATCCATAACCACGGTGAGATACTCATATAAAAAAAAATAATGAGCCTCACCCTTATAAGCTCACATAAAAAGTTTAACTTCTTTAGTTTTTAATATTATTCCCAAGTTTAATTTTTTTTATGTGAAACTAATTATAATATTTAGGTACACATACTTAGCAGCACACTATAAACTTCTGTCCTTGTCAGTTTCATCTAATTTAGGAGACAAACTAACTTCCCCTTTATTTGCCAGTTCTACTTCCCCTCGATTTCTTACTTTTTTCAAATAGATACGTCGCTATAGAAGTTACTTCAAAAACGAATTATACGGATCGATATTGCACTTTTTTCATTTTGTCGAAAAATACAAAACACGAAAAATACAACTGGCTGTCAAAAATAACCCAACCTGTGAATTTATCTACAAGTCAGCACGAGGTCGTTTAAAAGTCTGCAGTATACGATAGTAAAGTAAATTTCACTCGTCAACGCCATCTGTCGTCAACCTTCGTAATGTGTCTGTTTTATTAATTTTCATTAAATACCCGACCTTGCTTTTTTAAGATTCGTACTGTACTGTAAAGCTAAGGGTTTTCTTTGCCGACAGAATGCAAGCATAAAAAAATCTACAATGCAGGGGAAGTTAAAGTTGCAAACACATTCATTTATTTTTCGAGCTTACGTTGGATAATTCTATCCCCGTTTTGTGCGGTCTACACAAACACACAGAGAGGGCTGGATCATTTATTTTTGTCAAGAACAAAACCTCACCACAATCCGATGTATATTCACTGAGTTTTATAGCCAGCGTTTTTACAGGGTTGGTTTATAGTGTTTATACTGAGCCGAACTCAGACTATCCATTTTTTTAAATCAAGAGACATTTTTATTTCGCGATCAGAAGATTCGCCGTGGCCCCTATTTTTTCACAATAGTTGCAATTGCCGTTCACTATAAATCAGGCATTAAGAATATTGTAACAAAACTGTTCTTTGACTCGTGGTTTAAAACTGATTTATTTCTTCTTTATTACTTCTCTTACGACAATGAAATGAACTAAACGTAATTCTCTAATAATGAAATAAACAAACGGATTCTTATAATAACACAACAACAACTATGTACACAATATACTACTTTAAACACGCGCGGAAATTGATGTACCACCGCACTACTATTTATATAACTGTGACGCATCCACTGAATGTACTCTCTCTGCAGCAAGCACTTAGCTGACTGGCTGCCTGTCGCGCCCCACACGCGGTATTTATAGGCGCGCACATTCCGTTCTCGATCATTTAAGAAACTTCTGTTTAAGCTCGAAAAGTTCCTGTCATTTCCAGTGGCGTAACAATTGGAGGCGTGCTACAATACTATTCTCCAAAATTTTATTATAGTAGTACTGTGTCAGTTCATTAAATTTTATAGCGATTCAAGATTTGTTTATAATGCATCGAACACAAACTTTACTCATTTTCCAACTTTCAGAATATAAGAATAAGTAATATCTGAGTTTCGGATAGGAATGTCTTTTTACTTGTTTGTATTAGATAAAATTGTGTCACCGATCACCAAACATAAGCTAACGATGCCACTGTTTGCAATATAAATAGCTCTGTAGAGAATCAGATGTAAATTTTTTAATATTTAATACAGAATAATCTAAGAGCACTGAAACTGGAAACTAGAAAAAATAACAATTTAATCACATCTTAACCACAACGATTGTCTAATTTAATTCTTATATAATTCAAAAGTGATTAATTTGTTCTTGTTTTTGATATGTGGATGCCAGTTTTTTAAATGAACTGCAAAGTTACACAGGCCAACGACATCGTGAACTGAATGAATATGTCCAACTTAATGATTCCAATAAATTATACTTGCTTCCAAGAAACGTATAAGACTCTGAATTTATCTATGGTTGCGAATGAGACAGGTTATGCAATTCGAGCAATAATGAGCGAAGAACGAAGAAATATGCAGAGGTGGGAGTGGTCGGAATCGATTCAGCGCAACTTTTTCTTTAAGAATGACTTCAGTCATAAGTCATTTGTAAAGAAAAATATTTTTTAATAAAATAAGTAAGAAGGATGCCTCTTTAAAAAAATGCTAAATTTTTGAAAAATGAATTCGTCTTTTTTCATTGGATATTATGTATAAGTACATATCGAAAAAAGCATGCTAATAGATTGCGACCATGCGCAACCCTGTATGCCTTATAAATAGTCTCGGAAATATTTAAACTATTTAAATCTTTATACATTTTAAATTGTCATAACTTCTAAATTAAAGCTGATACAAACTTGGGCTTTAGTCTAATCGATTCAGTTAACTTTTTCTATCAGACAAGTTAATTTTAAGCATATATTAAAGTTGTACCTAGGAATTGCAATGTGGATCCAGCAATCCAGCTGGATCCAGCACATTGTTGGCCTTGCTGGATCCAGTACCTGGCGCTGGATCTAGCGGTGTGGATCCGCAATCAGCTAAAAACAAGTAATTAGCTAGGTCTGAGAAGGATTATGATAAGATATTGAAGAAAGAAATGGTACTTTATGAAAGTGGTGGAGTAAGAGGTGAAAACCTAACTTTTATCTATGATTATTTGATGACTCTCAAACCAACCAACGCGAACGTAAGAGATAAAGAGAGCTCTTTCCGCATTCGGGTATATTTGCAGTTTTTTAAGAAGTAGGCCGGGAGATAGCACCATCAATAACATTTCTTTTTTGAGATCTTACTTTAAAAAAAGTAAACAAAACTGTTGCCTACATAATTGATTGGCTTTATTCTTTAAAAGACAAGTCAAGTCTTAAATTATATAATTTAATTTATATTAAAGTTTTGTTTCTAATAAGAGTTAACTAAACATTTTATAAGCGGGAAACGCAATTTTATTTCTCAAATTATTGAGACTGAGAAACAGACTACATAGTTTGTGAAATAGATAAACGAATAACTATTTCAGATATCTAGAATATCAATTTAGGTGATTTAAGACTGTATTGTGATAATTAATAATAATTATACTCTGGATACTCGTAACTATTACTTACTATTAGAATACTTTACTAACGCCAAAAAACGAGTATTTGATGTAAATGTAGATAAATAGTAAAATTTCTAGAGTTAAAAAATTGTAACATTTATTTGAAAAATCGATTAATGCTGGATCCGCGCTGAATCCAACTGGATTTGCTTTAATCCAGCTTAAATCCAGCTGGATTTAAAATGCCGCTGGATTCCAATCTCTAGTTGTACCTACAAGTTTGATTAGCGACGGCCGTTTGGAAAGTAGTTATATTATGGTCAGTTTTGCAATCACAAAATGCTACTTTGTAAGTGGATAATGGAGCAATTTTGCAGTGTGAACGCAGTTCAGCTAACAGCGTATAAGTTATACCACTGTCCTGAACCAAGTAATAACCAATAAGGCTATTTGAGCGGGGTAAACGCCCTAAGAAGTTTGCATGTGTTTAAATAGTTCACTTGTGTTAATATAATGCTTACCTAGTCTGCTAGATTTTAGATAAAATGTAAATGTGAACGTTATCATCGTTTTTAACCCGTAAATTAAGTATAGCACGTAAGTATTTCTGACTTGACCTACAGAAAGTTCATTAGAGGACTATTATAATATAACTACAACTCTACCGATGCTTTAACCCCGAATTTATAAGCATAAAAGGTTTTTTTAATTCCATATTTCAATGAGTCATGTGGTGGTGTCTAGAAATGTCTAGTCAAGAAGTGTAAAATGTTGTAATGTGATCAATTTTTTGTACAATAATGTGTTCTCCGGTTACATTTGGAAAATATTTCACGGATAAAACTAACGGCTGCACCTACAATGAATTCATATTTCTCCCGATTACATGCCGGCCGAGGTAGGATGGAAGAAAAGCAAACATTAAGGTTATAATGTAGGAGCCTACATTGAAAAAGAAATCGTGCTTCCATTTGCAATGTAGGCACCTGCTTATAATCTTTGTGTTTGCTTTATTTCTGATAGCGACCGATGTCGGTAGAGATCGAATCGGGAGAAATACGGATCTAATGTAGGTGCAATCTAAGAAATGTGTGAGATATAATATAGATAGGCAAATTATAGTAAACTATTTTTCTGATCTGTCGAACCTATCATTTGCGTATTGTAAATTAGAGATATTAAGAAGATTAAATTTAATTTTCACAGGTCATTCACCAACAGACAAAGATTTTTATGTTGCCCTCTGAAATCATTCGCGCGCCACTGATTCCATGCGCATAACAGTTTTGGAAATACTGCAGTATACCCAACAACATGTACTGTGAATGTACCGTGGAGAATTTTAGTCCGCTTTGTTGGCTCCTTCTAAGCTTTTGTATTCTTTAGAGACCGTGCCAGAGACGAATTCCAGTAAAAAACGAATTGTACTTGTTGCTCTTTTCTCTACGATAGACAGTCATTTATTATTTACACTGACTTCTGTATGTGACACAAGTCTAGAACACGATCTAAAAAGTTAATTAGACATTCGTAGATGTACATCCTAACTGATATTATAAATGCGAATGTGAGTGTGTTTGTTTGTTACACTTTCACGCTTAAACCATCGAACAGATTTCTATAAAATTTGATAAGGAGATAGATTGCATTCTAAAAAAGGACAAATAAACAGTTAAAAGGGTTGAAATAGGTGATGAATGTCACTGACAGGTCATCACAATACCTTCCGGAACTATTAGACCTCCAGACTTGAAATTTAGCTGACATGTTTCTTTTGTTGAGTAGAGATACTAAAATAGTCTTCTAAAGTGTGGAAAGGGGGGAAGTACATCAGAGGTGTCAATGATTAACACACTCTAATTTTTAAAATACAGTTTCTATGGACTGAAAATGTAGCTGTTAGGTCTTGATGAAGATTCCACTACTGTTGTTGTTGCCGTGTATCATTACAATTACAATTACAAAGTGAAATTAGTACAAGCTAGACTTACAAAAAACAGATCTAGAAATGGAACGTTTTCTTTTGTTATGCGAAATTATTCCAGGAAACATGTCCGCAAAACGATCTCGTTACATTGACATCTTTTCATTTAAGAAAAAAAGTAATTTTATAAATGTCCGCCTGTTATTTATTAATTTAAATTGAAATAGATTTTGTTCGATGACAATTTAGTGTGGTAAATGCATTGCGGCTCCTGAGTTATCGAGAGTATGTGGAAGGAAGGACACTATCATCATTCTTAGGATTAATAATGTGACACTAGAGGTGGATGTTCACCCGGCGTTCCTCGATAACGCGAAATATATCCACTTAATGAAAAAATGGCTGTGAGCTGTCGCGATTTCACATTTTGGTGGTTTTATTCACTTATGTATTTATCTATCGAAAAAAAAGTATAATGAAAATTATGAAATCTCTTTTTATGAATATCTCTGCATTAAGGACATTACTTAATATGGGTAATTTTTCTCATGTCTTAACTAGCGTGTACTGAAATTTAATTATCGATAATTTATTTTAGAAAATAGAAGATATTTTAGAATGATATTAAATTTTTATACGAAATGAGTTTCGTTCTTGTAATAAAATACCTATAATTAGTGGATATGTTTTTTGTTCGATTACTTGCGTCTGTCTTTTGAAAGGGCATGTACGTAACTTCACGACAGTAGGTACTGGTGCTGTTGTCATAATTTTCGTGAATGGTAACTAAATATTCTAACAACAGCGATACCATCAAGAAGCTACGTACCTGTCTTATTAGAAGCAGGGTATTGATGTGTCATCCATATTTTCCGTTTGAGCCCTAGCTTGCCAACGTCGGCTTCTGCCATTCACTGCACCTGTCATTATGCAGATATTTCAAGTCACGAATTCACAGAAAAAAATAGTTGACCTTTTATTAATGATCGCTAGTGATCAAACGTAAATCATTATTATAATCATTTTTTTCCTTAATACCTTGTGCAAAACTGATAATAAGTATGAATTTTAGTGATTGTCTAATACCATATTCGTCATAATAATGATCGAGTCTCCATTATAATAATATAATATGATCATACATTCAATGTAAAAAATTATGTAAACAATGAAATTTACATTGGTGCAACGACAAAAAGGCATCTAGCTAATGACCACGAAGTGTTTAATACTACGTATCGGTAATTTATCACATCGCATTGTAATAATGCATAAGTTAATGGCCTTATGATTATATCAACGTAAAATCGTTCAGCAAAATGTTTAGTCAATGTATCCAGGCCTTAATATAATGAATACTGAGTTTAGTGGGACAAAACGGTACTAACTCAATATTTTATTTCGTTCCGTTTATGCTTCAGTACGTTGTGGTTATGTTTTAACCCTTGATATATCAATGCCATCGCCCCTCACTCCTACATAACCAATAAGACATCACACGATCACAGGTCGCAACAGGCAAAAATATTGTTGGCTGCTTTGTGCAAATGTAGTAATCGGTTGCTTGTGTCCGTGTTTAAAGGCATTTTTTTATACTTGTGCTTTAAGTAAAGAATTAAAAAGTGTGTTACAGATACAGTGAAATTACTAGTGTGCTAAGTTTATATATTTTTATACACCATTGGCATGCATTATCTACACCTAAACCTAAAAGGCTAAAAGTTTTTATATCGGCCGAGAACGCACTATTTGGACAGTCTGTATAATTTACAGTCTACAATGTTAAGTTTATAATAAATTATTATGTTAACAAGTAATTAAAAAACACTTGAAAATTCTACAAATAATTCTTTATTTCTCGACGATCGTTTCGGACAATAAGTTCATCTTCAGGAGTACAAAACTTATACTAAATTACATATTTTCATTATACCTACTACCACGTGCCGAGTGAAAAATCAGTGCAAATTAATTATTATGTGTTTATAATATTATTAAACTGTACAGTGGAGCGTTTCTCAACCTTTTTAAGACGCGACCCAACATATTATGTTTTGAAGTCGTACTTCGATTCAATTATTTTATAATATAAAATCAGAAAAAGTTACTATATCAACATGATATGTATCATGGACTAATAATTTATAATTTAAAAGTAATTTTTTAAAATTGAAATCTTCAGTTAATTTCCCAAGTATAAGATATCTAATTATTATTTTATTTCGCTATTTTTCCAGTTCCTTCGCGACCCAAAGGTTGCGAAATGCTGGAATGGAGTATGTATTATTTTTTTTGTATTTTTCGTATTGAATAAATATTTTAATTAAACCTGATTCATGTCTTTTCAAAAATGTACCTGTACGAAATATTTACAATAAAATAGAAATGACTAAATTAACATACAATTAGTATATCATATTAAAAATTATCACCGTTATGACTGAACGTCGATCATTTTTTAATATTATACACTAATTGTCTGCTAATTTGGTCATTTTTATTTTCTTATAAATATTTTCAATAAACCACCTTCCTTGAATCGTTAAGGCAATGCTACGCAGCCATGGAGTAATGCCTGCCGTTCTTATATTAATGCCACTAAGCATTAGACCAATACACTGGATTAATTGAACAAACCATACAAAATCATTAATACAATGGCCAACTATTGATGTTCAAGTGATAAAGTTGATGTTTTTTATCATCAATACGATGAATGCGATTGAATAATCGATGTACAGAAAACATTAAAACCATGATACAAAGTTAAAGCTTTGTGGGATCATATTAATAATTGTGATTATTGACTTACAAACATTGTTCATTAATATAATGCAGTTCATTTTTAAAACTATTTGAAGAAATCAATGTCCCTCGGGCGTTAATATAATCACCTTAACCTTTATCAATCAACAATAGTACGTTACAATGATTAAGTCGAGCATCGGTTGAAAAATAATGTCCAAATACATTGTTTCAACGTCTTTTTTAATTATATTTACGTCAGTTTTTCGTTCTGTGTAAGTTCAAAACAAAAACGATTACTTAAAACACTGTGCGAACTTCCCATTTATTTTACAGAAGTCACCTTTGAAAATAAATTTGCATATCAAAAAGCACGGAAATAAATTCACAATAATTAATGAGTTCTTGTAACGATTTTTTCTCCGCTTTTCGTTTTATCAATTGAGTAGATGAGGTTTGTAAAGGGGCTCCTAGACGATCAGTAAGATTCTCAATAATATTGACAATCTAGATCAGTGGTTCTTAACCTTTTTGGAGGTAGGTACTGAACCCCATTAAAACCATTAAAATATTAAAACATGATTTTCACACAAAAACAAAACCATAATAATGAATATTTACTGCAACTCAGTGCCTCCGCCGAACCCACGAGACTGACTCACCGAACCCCTGGTGTTCGATCGAACCCAGGTTAAGAACCACTGATCTAGATTGAAGAGCGTGATAATATTCTTCAATAATAAACCGTCGATTGCCGCCCTCTATCCCCATTCTGTGAAGTAATCTGGAGTGTGAAGTGTCTTTTAGAAAATCTGCTTAGAAATGAGTTCTAATTCAGATTTGGGCTTTCTTGCTTTGGTGATTGTGCGCAAACTCAACAAACCAAAGAAGTGAAGCTGGTCAACAGAATGTTATTGATCTTTATAGTTTAAGGATTATTTAATGCTTTATGAATGCAATATTTTTTTAGTGTATTTGCCATATGGCAACATACACTATTGGCGTTGGTCGGATGGCGGGACCTAGGTGTCGGACCAAAATTTCTCGCCGTTTCATAACCTCCTAAACACTTTGGCACCATTTTTAAAAATGTTTATATATATATGTATATATATATAAATTATATACATATATATATATATATATATATATATATATATATATATATATATATATATTTATATATGCGGGCAATAACTACTTTCGAAGGAGTTAAGTCATTTTAACGAAATTTGGCATACACGTTGGAATCCATCACCGCACGAAGCCTATTTAAAATGGGCCCAATCTGGTCATTTTAAGGGTAGTTTTTAGGGGTTGAAAAAAGTTTTTGGGCCCAAAAATACCGAAAAAATTCTCAGAATCGTTTCAAAATTGAAATTTAACCCTTTAGTAGCAATTAAAAAGTGCTCCTAAAATTATAAGCAAATCGGCCCGACAGAACCGGACTTACAAATTTTATGAAAACACTAGTTTGCAGATAGTGAATTATTTACTGAAAGTTGTATATAATTTGGTATAGAGGTTCGATTGACAATATTATTGCAATTAAGAAAAAAAATGTTATTTTAAGGGGTGTATTAAGGAGTCAAATTTTTTATTTTGCCCAGAAACCAACTAAAGTTTGCATAATAAAGCCACACTGCCTGTATAAGCAAATACACTATATTGTCGGCAGGGTTTTGGCACTGCGACCCGGGTTTTTTATGAATTGCTTTGCAAATAAACAAATTTTCTAGCTTTATTTTATGTGAAGTAATAACTGACAGTTCTGAACCCTTCAGCTCTATCTACCAACAGGACTGGTATTTGATAGTTTGTTATAAGTTAGTATTATGCTTTTAAAAAACGAAATTTTTAAATCAGATTACAGTAAAACGCACGTCGACAAAATGTGACATTTATTAACAATGACAGTCTATAAGTATGTGCAAAAAGTTGTCGACTGCCATTTCTCTTTTTAAGGCTGTCGGAACGCTCTGAATTTAAACCACACAACGAGGCTAAAAATGCTGTTGTAAGGATACCACTGTCAGGTGATTATTCTATTTTTTGGAAATATTTTAAAGACTTAAAAAACGTTCCCGAAAAAGGAAGAGTTACTTTAGGTTTGTGATGGAACAATTTTGTGAAATAAGCAATTGTGACTTTGACAACGTGTGTTTTTTGGCACAATTAATGCCAATTTTTTTTAGTAAATCGGACATAAATTACAAAAGTAATCCATTAAAGACCTAGATTTGTCCTTTATCTTCCTCATAGAGTAAGAATTTTTACAAAATTTTGACGAATAAGTGTACAATCAGCTATCAGCCGAAGCCCAATTTTTGGCTTAAATTCTGAGCGTTCCGACAGCATTAAGTAACAGAAAATCCTTAGAAAGAAAGAAAACTATCCGTTTCGTCCTATGAAAATGGGTCAGATTACGCATCGACCCGAATGTGTTCGACAATCTACGATAACTTTTAAAATTACAACACCTTTGGTTTGAAAGTCGCCTCTTATAGAATACCTACTGTTTGGCTTCATGTTAAAGGTTTCCGTTAGACAAGATTTAGTACTGCGGAATATTAGTTAAAGATGCAGTCAGGTTAACGTTGTGTTCACAATGTTTGTAGTTAAATAAGTGAATATGCAAATTGTATCATTTTATTTCATGTGATCCCTCGTATAGCTTACAGCGGAATACGAGGCACGTGCGGCGTCCAGGGTTGGGGTGTCTACAGTGTTGCCAGATTTAGGAAAATCCCTAAAGACTTTTTTTAAAGCTCAACATGGATGTCACATGGATAGTAAAACAAATAACGTTATTCAAAACCATATACATTCTTTATCACGAGCGAAAATTTTTATTCACACGCGTACATGTGCATATACAGACACGAATGTTGTTGAATTCACAATTCAATTGGTTTTATTTATTTATGAGATACTCAACAATAAAATTCTAAGTTATAGTTAATATGGATATACTGAAATTAGGTTATCAACCATTGTCCAAATGTTCTAAATGCAATTCGGCGAGTTGCCAGTGTGTCAAAGTTCAATAACGAGAAATAGGGATTATTAAGGAGTAAGCTTCATGGATTTTTACACTTTGCTCTAGATCCCGGGATGGGGAAGCAGATGTCCTGTCCTGTCTCTTCTTGCATAAGTTCATGACGATAATAATTAATAGACGCTGATGACCTTAGCTATTGAACGTCTATAATTTATAATCTATCTATCTGTCTACGTGTCTTCAAACATATGTTCCGTGCGTGGTGGGTTTAAAATCCGGGCAACGACATACGCCATAAAATATAAAGCCTATGTGACGAAGTACCTAAAGTTTGGAATAAAATCCCGTGGTGCAGTAGTTCAATAGTTAATTTTACAGTTCCAACAACTATAAAATCTGTTGATGATTAAATAACGTTAGTTTAGTATTTGATAGAGCGAGAGAGACGGCTGTTGTTGTTTTGTTGTACAGGTATAAAATATATGTGTATAGCGACCGGCGTATGTTTAAGTAATTGATGAAGTTTCCATTAATTCAGAGCAACATAAATACGCAACATCGAAGTCAACCCCGGCGACGGAACGAAGACAACTCCGCCTCACCTCTCCTCGTTCCACTAAGTGCCCTTATAATTTAGTTTCATTCGGTAGTAGGTATATAATGTCAAAAATTATGTCATCATCTGAGGTAGTCAAGCTTTTATGAAAACGGGTCAATGTGTAAAAAATATTTATGGGACAATACTCACATGTAAAATGTTAACTGAACCTTAGTCTGTAATTTTGTGTTCTCGGGGGGCTAGAACGGTTAGAGTCTGCACTGATTTCGATGAAACTCATTCCACTATCAATTATTATTATTAGTGGTACGACCGAAATCCAATTATTTTTTATCGAAGTCTCAGTTTCAAAAATATTGTGTACCTAATGCCAAAGAAGCTACGGAAAATATTTATCATTGAAAGCTGAACACAATTGCGTTGACGTTTTCATTTATTGCTTTTTACTCAGTCTGTTAGAGTCGTCAGAGTCAAATTTACCAAACAAAATTTCTACTTGATCTATTTAAGCTAGAGCTTTGAAATTTCGCACAGGTGTACACGTCCGGTGGATATGCATAAACTCAATATGGCGGACGCCCCAAGATGGCCGATTATTTTTTTTTGTTCGCAACCCTCTTAACATGAGTATCAAATAAAAGAGTTTGACGAGTAGAATACGATAAGTTATGTAACAATATTATTGTACCCAATATGTTGGACGCCATGTCTATATACAATAGATTTGAAATGTTGTACGCATATGTATTTCCAATGACAATACATGATTCAGCCGTTTTTAGAATAAAATAATCAATACATTTTAGAAAATCAATGTTTTAATAGTAAACATTTTGAAATATCAAAAAGAATAAAATATCTTAAAAACATTTTTATTAAAATGTAGCAAAAAGGATTTTTGTTAAGAATTTAGGTTCAAAATATATTATAAAATATATTTTTGTGACTAATAAGCAATCATAGGTTACAACCCACGTTTTTCGAATTAGGTATCAATTATATTATTATAGTACATTTTAAAAAAAGCTTGTCTTTAATTTTTTTTAATATTTTATTTAAAATATTCTTGGTTTGCCGAGTTGTAAGGTTCCTCTTTAACGTTACAGAAAATTTCAAACCGATGTGACGTATCTATTTGAAATGTTCACTTCAAAAATCAAAGAACTGGCCAGTTTCTTATGTTTCTTTTTAAGAATTCACAATAACCACTGGTCAACCCTTAGCCGTAAAACAGTTAAACTCTGTTCTTTTTATGTCGGATATCCGTGTAGATGATATAATATAAATAAAGTATATTTTATTTTTAAAATCCATTTGAAGAGATGTTTGTTTGTTCTTCGACTGATGGAACGTCATAGTTTATTTCCTTTGGTAAATGAATAATGATTTCTGCTACTTTCATTTGTTTCTCGTTTCTTTGTCTACAAATTGTTTAATGAACGTTTGCCACTTTGTTAACTGTGTTTTAATTAAATGTAGGGAACGACGAACACGTCTACACACACACACAAGTTTATTGTGCTTTGTCTGACGTAATAGATAAATGGTATTGTGTGCTGTTTACATATGTATGCTCATAAATATATTGGATGTACAGGAGGATCAATTTAATTGCTAACTTAAGCAAATTTTTAATTCGGCCGACAATTTAGTTGCATGATAGTCGGAGAGCTCATGACACCCGTTGCATAATGTGTTTGCTCCAGGTAGAAATTTTATACAATAGTATATATAGGTAAGATGTCTAGGTAAATGACTGTTTGCCTGTCCTACCTGGGTACGCCAAGTACTGCGAATATAGGAAAGGTTTAAAAAAAATATGTGCCAAAAAAGTGTTTGATTCAAAAGCTAACAAGTACTATTCGAAAGTTATGTTGATTTAAAATAAATAAATAAATGAGGCAGACACTTTTGGAGGGGTTAACATTAAGCCAAAATACCCCAAAGTTGAATTTTTAGAAATGAAAAAATAAGTGATTGATTCACGCTGAAATTTTTATAGCTTCATTAGATATATTTAAAAATATTTGCAAAAAGCTAGACACTTTTTCCGGGGTTTAAGACTATTTTTGAGAACTTATTTATGGGGACATATCCACGATTTAAAACACTTTTCCAAAAATAGTCTTAAACCCCGGAAAAAGTGTCTGGCTTTTTGCAAATATTTTTTAATATATCAAATGAAGTTGCTATAAAAAGTTCAGCGTGAAACAATTACTTATTTTTTTATTTTTGAAAATTCAACTTGGGGTATTTTGGTCTAATGTTAATCCCTCCAAAAGTGTCGGCCTCATTTATTTATTTATTTTAAATCAACTTAACTTTCGAATAGTATTTGTTGACTTTGGAATGAAACACTTTTTTGGCACATATTTTTTTAAATCTTTCCTGTATACGCAGTACCTGGCGTATCCAGGTATAGGAGAAGCAAACATTCATTTACCTATACATCTTACCTATATATACTATTGTATAAAATTTCTACCTGAATCAAACACTTCATGAAACGGGTGTCATGAGCTCTTGGCTATTAGTTGCATGAGTGACTGCCAGTCACGGACGTATTTGACCTTGAGTAGCTATAATACCTATGATGGCGAAAATTGGAAAATTTTAATTGACAAAAAATTTTAGCAGCCTAGGTATGTGAATAAATGAAACACAGAAATGTATGAAAACTTTTGTAGCAGTACGCTGCTGTATTTTTCGCGAACAAAGACTTGTTCTACGTTGGGAAATTGAAAAATTACTTGCAATACGCTTATCGCGTGAACTTTAAATCATTGTATTTTCGGAATATATGTTCACTTCTGAAAAGTTTCAATATAACTAAGGTGGGAGTCCGATTGAAATCAAATTTTAAACTTAAATTTTTCGGGTAATTCCTTTTATTTTTTCCTACATCTTCAACTAGGGGAAGTTTTCTTTATTGCCCGTCCATTAAATATGTAGATATTAACAAATTAGACCCGATAAATATTTTTCAAAAATTTCTAAAATATATTTTCGCAATCTTTTTGTTTAAAAAAAACGGCTGAATCATATTGACATTAATAAGCTTCGATTAATACTCTAACGAAGCCGATATAATTTTTTATTCGCGAGATTATGTCTAAACTCAACTTTTTTGGTGACTATTTGGTTAAAAAAACGACTGAACCGATTTTGAATCAAAATTCTATCAAATCATGGTTACGCTAATATGTGTCAACTGGCACCCTAACGCAGTCGATTCCATTTTTGATTCATAAGATTTCGGCTTAGAAACAAATGAGCACGTACATAACACACAGAGATAAAGAGAGACATCGTTCAAAAATAGCTTAAAACTAGTGTAATAACCTTCAAGGTTATTACACTAGTTTAAACATAAAAATTTATTAAAAATTTTGATTGCGATTTTCGATTCCATTACAATAACTTCCCAATGTACTTAATGTAGTTAATAAATAAATAGAAGTATAACTCTTTATTAAGAACTGTAGGTACCTACTCATTCTTGTGACCTTGATGTTCGGTGAACCAGAGATTTTATCCTGAAACGGTCAGTGCTGTATCTCCTCGAGTGCAGGAATTGTTTTTCACACGTCCGGCTTAGTAAGACATTTTATTTAGTTACTTTATCAGAAACTTGTTTTTTTCATTTAAACTGTGCTTGGTAGACAGATTTTTTTAAAATAAAACTGTAAATATATAGGTATGAAAATCAATAAAAGTTCATCTTCTACTGGGAACCAAGGTTACGAATTCGTCAATAGACACATCAAGATCACCGTTTTTGAGTTGTACTTCTGTTTTTTTTTATTTTTGTGACCACAGAGGTTCAGCTTCGCTTGTAGTGGCCGCGCATTATGACGAAAATCGTGTGAATACAACTTTAGACTGACACAGGCATTGAATAATTGGGTAATAATATTTATTGTTTAGCTATCGAATTACTGCAGTGAAAACCATTATTAATTGGTTATTTCAATACAATTTAGCGTTTAAATAAACAAACTTGATGCACGTTTCAACTGTTTACATAATAATATAGATAATAATTTTGTAATTAGTAAATGTTTTTAAAATGCTGTAGCTCTGAGTAACTCTGACAGTTGGCACTGCGCCCTGATGAATAACTTTCTCGACTCTGGCATTTATTTATATCTTTTGATTTATAATATATATCAGTTGCTTATGCTTCATTTGAACTGCATCGCCTGATTAAAATGGTGATAGCAACTATCTAACTGACAACTTGGCTCCAGTCTACGTTTTATACAGTTCGCTTTTAGTGGATTTATATGGCACATACACTATTGGCGTCGGTCGGATAGCGGGACCTAGAGATTGAATCAAAATTCCTAGACATAATCGACTTAATTTGCTCCACATCACCGCACAAGTTTATTTAAAATGGACTCAATCAAACAATGATAAGGCATGGTTTTTAAGGGTTGAAAAACGTTTCTGGGTCCAAAAATATCGAAGAAAATCTCAAAATGGTTTCAAAATTAAAATTTAAGTCTTTAGTAAAGTTTAAAATGTGCTGCTAAAATATTAATAAAATCGGGTATACAGGACCGGACTTACACATTTTATGAAAGCACTAGTTTGCCGATAGTCGATGCGGATTCACATACTGAAGGATGTATTATTTTTGTTACAGATGTTAGATTGGCAATAATATTGCAATTAATTAAGAAAAAAAATATTTTAAGAAATTAAATTGTTCATTTTGTATAAAAACAAAATTAAGTTAACAATAAAGCCACAAGGTTTGCATTAGCAAATACACTATAATATTGTCGGCAAGGTTTTGGCACATTTTACTGTTTTCCGAACGACCGAACTGTATAACTTTATTTACTTATAAATTTACGTTTGCCGTAGGTACGGCGTTTGTACTGTTCAATTTCAATTTTGAACAATTTTAAACGTCCTATATATTTACTTTCACTGGCTACTATTTCTGAAAGTAAACTAATTATTGTCTCTAAAATTCAGTTTACACCGTGTAAATATTCTAAAAATTCAATATTTTTGCAAAGGTTTCTGTCGATTTTATGTTGAAGAAAATGCGAAGATATAGGTAATATAAAACATGACAGTAAAAGAAGTAGAGAAAGATGGAGGTAAGCAATAGATAAAGATGGAAAAGGGTGGTTTATTTAGGTTATCAATAACAGTTGTATGTGAAGGACGGTTTGGATAAGTTACCCTAGATATTTGAGTGGACATTTAATGGACATCGACCAGATTCTTCAGAGCAAAAACCACTCTATAGTTTGTGTGTTTGATAAACGGCATTATTATATACAAGATGGATTTATAACGAGTGCAAAAAGTCGTAGAGTTGCTCAGTTTTAGCAAAATGCGTAGAAATAGTGGTGATCGCTTTTAGAATAGATACGAAAGCACATATTTAAATTCATAGATAAAAGAATAATTTGTATAGGAAATAAGTATTCCTTTCATCAAAATTGAATTGATAGTTGAATTAAAAGATCTTTTAATTCAATTATCAATTCAATTTTGATGAAAAGAATACTCATTTACCACAAAATTGTATTGCAATTAAGTATTTGTTTCATTTGATTTAAAAAGATAACCACGTTTTCGAATTCAGAGAACTTAAAACCTATTAATTCATCAACATTTTTTGCACGGTCACATTACATTCCCTAGTAAAATAAAATAAGTAATAATATATTTGTATAATACAAAAAAGAGGTATTTATTTGACTGAGTAGATCTTATTTTTTCGTTATATTTCGCACAGAATTTTGTATAGATTCTAATTCTCAATATTTGAAGGGGAAAGTCAAACCTTCCCATTATTTATAGCGACGATAAATCCCCTGTAGTGTAGACAGTAAGTTTGTTATCTTCTCTCAACGCTTGCGCCACTAACTTTTACAGCTATTAATTCCCTACATTGTCTCTAAAGTACAGCAGTTACGTGCGTCCCATTCAATTCTGTGTGTAAAAAGCCAATAACTCCGCCAGCTTGATCATAATATATATCTGCGACCAAAAGGTAAAATCACTTATATCAAATATTTTAAATTTATTTTGTACCTATATCTTGGGAAACACTGTTTAAAATGAAATTTCTATTATGAGTGTTTGTGAGGCGGTGTAACGAAAAAGCGACATGATAGAGAAACCACATAAGAAGAGGGACAGTGAGCGAGAAATATATCAATGGAATTTAAAAAACAACGCACCTTCCTTTATTTCCAAGACCGTTGTTAAAAATTATTGCTAATGTTCGTTTCGAGGGTCTCATCAATCACACCCAGACTATAAATTGAGTTTCGCTCCTGAAAACACGCTGTATTTGAAAACATATATCTTTCTTGAAATAACATTAAATATTGAAGTAGACAAATATTGATTTTGGTACGTTTTCAATATACTTTTAAATATTGGATTTTTCAACCATTGAAGAGCTTTAAGAATACAAAAGAAAACTCTAAACTATTGTACTGTGTGCTCAATAAAGTCATGGGTTATGTAATAACAATAATAATAAAATATGTATTTGTTTAGCCCAGATCGGATACAAAAAAGTCAAAAACAATATTTTTTTTTAAATTTCTCCTATACTGTAGGGTGTTACATCAATTAGGTAATTTATTAATGCTTTTTTAAATTTTTTGGTATTTGTTACAATTTTTTTCAAATTTTTTTTGTACGCTGTAGACTGGATTTTTTTTCATAAAATACTATTTATTACTAAGAGGATTTCATTTAGTATTGTAGATGTTTCATATACGTAAATTCTATAAACGGTTAGTATTTTATTTGTTTTAAATACGTTTCTACAGGAATCCCTGTTCTTTAAGTTAGAGATAAATAAATAAAATAAATATATGTTTATTGCAGAAATCATTTTTTACATACCAAACATCTACAAACGGTACAGAATTCAGTCTAAGGACTGGTTTTCAATTCTGACCGTATCTAAAAATAATATATTAATACACACGAAAACGGTCGCAGCTGTATTGAATACTGATTACGAATTGTTTTTATTAAATTACCTGAGTTATTACGTGAAATTGAGATATTATACAGAATTTTTGAAAAATCTTTTGATTTAATAATATCATTAAGAAGTTTTGGGTGCGAAATAATTATTTTCTGCATCAGTAATACTCTATACGTTTCAGTTGATCGACACCAATTATAATTT
Organism: Venustoraphidia nigricollis; assembly: GCA_034508555.1. Taxonomy (NCBI): domain Eukaryota; kingdom Metazoa; phylum Arthropoda; class Insecta; order Raphidioptera; family Raphidiidae; genus Venustoraphidia; species Venustoraphidia nigricollis. The sequence goes on along the minus strand of JAVRKA010000065.1, from coordinate 316,196 downwards.
CATATAATTCGTCGGTTAGCGTGTCCACTTTTCGTCATAGTCTAACGATATCTCGATAACTATAATCGAAAGAGGAAATGTGTTTGCGAATAATAACAATTATACTACAGTAGAAACTCTATAACTCAAACTTTACGGTTAATGCTAAAAATTTCAAGTGAGGGAATTTTTAACTTGCCGAGAAATTTAGAAGTCTAAAAGACAATCTACTTTGACTTACAGAAGTTGTAAAGTGTACACGTTGCTTACTTCGAAATATAGAGCTCGTGGAACCGAATCTTCGAGTTACAGAATGTAAAATAAATTCACAGTACTACGTATGGAAATCAGATTTACTTCGAGTTGTAGAGTTTAAATAATTACTAACATAAGTATTAAGTATTACTAAGTAATAGAATAATCTGAGATTAGCGGAAAAAAATGACAATTTCTTCGAGAGAATTTGACTTAACGAGGTCGAGTTATAGAGTATGTATTTCTGTTCACATAGTAAATGAGTCAATATAAAAATGTTACTAAAATATTCAATGTTACAAAAATGAAATTAAAAGCATTTTGTAATCATATAATGCAATTTTTAATAGACATTCCTTAACTTTTTAAAATTTATTTAAAATTAATGACTTTTTGAGGTATTCAGGTAATCTACAATCTATCTATCCTATAATAATTTGGCTCCGTGCCTGTATTTGTCTGCTGAGAACTGTGACTGAAGCCCATCTATATTTGATCTAATGGGTTTGTTATAGCTTTCATATTGAAAATAAAAGTTAAGATATTTTTTAGATGCATTCAATGTTCGTATTTAAAAATGAATGTTATATAAATAGTGTCAAATAAGTAGTACTTATGTAGTGCGAATGTTGTTTGTCATATGTATTTTGCGTTTGAACAAACTCGAAAAGTTCAAGAAAATGAAAAAAATATTGTTTTTATCTTATTCATTTAAATTATATTGAGATGTGACCCTGATCTTTTATCTCTTGTATTCTTCGTTTTCGCTATAATATTGCAAGGTACAAATATGTTTTGTTGTTAAAAGAACAACAAGATGTGTTGTCGAGTATATAAGCTTCCAAAAGTACTTTGGGAGAACGCGGAGACATAAATTTTCATTACCGAACAAAGATAAGACGGAAAGGAGAGGTTTATGTCGACTTCCTCATATCACAAATGCGATTCGCGCGCGCGGGCTTGTGGATTGAAATACATGATTCAGATATGCTTTACATTTCAATTCGATTTTTTAACGGAAAGTTAACCTCTAGTTAGAAAGATATTAGCTCATATATGTTTATTTTATTGCAGATTTTGGAATTTAAAAAAAAAATCTCACATCGTATTTATTTTTCTTCGAATTTGTATTCAACACGAGAATGAATTTTGTGAGAACTGTTAAACCTAGAACCGTGCAGAACAAGTATTGGTGGTTGACGCCGATATAATCAAACCCCCAAAGTACCAAAACAATGTGCCAGTCAGTGGGTTTATTGGGGTAAATTACTGCTATATGATATAATTTATTCCAGTATTGCCACAAAAAGTACTCTTTCGAAATTTCAGCGGTTTAACCTAGGCGTCAAGAGTTATTCTTTTATATGTATAGATTTTATACTAAAGACGATCGGTATATTTTAACAATATAAAATTCATATCTTCCTCGCCGCACAGTAGTAAAAGCTTAACATAAAATATACTGCTTTGAAATTATAATTGAGTGATTAAAATCTTAAGCTACAAAGCTTTGATATAATCCTACTTCGCTAATTGTTTTTTTCTGTTCGTTATGTTGACAGCTTGTCATCCCAAAAGAGTTGATAGCTTGTACTAAGGGCCCATTCCTGTCGCGTAAAAACTTATATAGTAAAATCTTTTGAAGATTTGAAGGTAAAGTATGGACAAACTGAATACAACTTACACAAAGTGAGATATTTTATATAAAAAATGTTTTGCTATCGTTTTCGATTCACATATTTAAGTGACCCGACGAATAATATTCAGATAGGCACATATTGTAAATTATGGATTCTATAGACAACAAACAAAATTTTGTAATCAAGATATATTTAAAAATACGAATTATTAGCTCTTTAAGAGATGTGAAAATAAAAACGTCAATTAAAAAAAAAAATCATTTTTTGTGCGTTCAAATGGGCAATTCACAACTAATGCTTTGTTTTTTTTACGATATTTCTCTGATACGAATTTCTGCTTTAATATTTTCGAAGCACTTTTAACACTAAATTACCATGAAGATTAGGGTAAAATGTGCTTTTTCAAAAACTACCACCAACCATAACTATTTGTGTCTAACACCAATTCATATTTTTATTTTATTATTTTCTAACAATAAACTAAAAATTGAACTGATTTGCTTATCAAATTAGAAACTTGGAACTGAAGGCTTGTAAATGAAGAGCCATGTAAACGCTTTTTAAACAGTTAGGCTATTTTCAAGCCTTAAACTTACCTATCTGAAAACTTTTATTTTCTGGGACCACATTCAACGTTGAATTGATTTTCAAAGAAATTTAGTCACTGAATTATCTTATAAAATAGGCGCCAAAAGTACTTGTCTTAAATCTACTTTACCCGTGACCGAGCATTATTCTTACAGATCAAGTATCCAAAAAATACGTTTTCTTCATACCATGCCAAAAGTACGTATTTTAAAACCGACGGTATAACATTTATGCACTGTTATAATCACAGCTGAAATTACTCGCATATCGTCTGTATAGGCGGGCTTAAACAGTTTTGTAATGTCACGTCACGTGTTTCAGTAGTAGGTAGCCATCTGCTGTTATTACATGGACATTATTAGATCCATGTGTTATTACGTATAACCTCAACATTGCTCACTTGAAAGTAATTAGTCTTTTTATATATTGGTGAAAGTACGTAATTTCGACCGGATATGAAGAAAAATACACCACACGAGTAGAAAGCTGAAAGTCCTGCACTGCGCGACACATGATGTCCTCGACTTCGCCTCGACTATCATGACGCACAGTGCAAGAATTTCAACTTTCTGCTCTTGTGGTGCAATATACTATTTCTTGATTTACTGTTCGGCTCGAATCAAAAGTATTTTCTGCTTTACTGGACGATGCTCGATTTTTCGAGTATTAGCACATCCCTGGCTCGTATAATTCGTATAGATCGTTCGTGATTGAAGTCGATTCTTTGTTTTTTATACGACACTGTCGTTATCTCAGTCGTTTATGTTTTATCTGTTCCAAGGCTAACTCAATTAAAATCTGATTACTAGTGTGATACCTTTCATTCATTAGAAACCAATTTCACTTAATTGCTATTCGATAATCTCGTTTCGATGGAAACAAAATGTGAGGCGCGCTTCTGCAGTGCGGATGTGCTAATAGAAAAAAGTCTAGTTTCGTGTATTAAACAAGAGTGTAACATCATTATTAAAAAAAATAAACAAAACAGTACATTACCTCATCGTCAAACTCCGCTTCCACCATCTTTACCGGTTGCTATGGTTACACTTGTTGATGAATCGTGCTCTTCTCTCTTACTTGTTAAACGGCAGCTTTGCTTCTGTTCGTTTGTTTTTTATCGTACACACACATTTATAGAACTTGTAGTTTGCAACTTTTAAACTCCCAGTGTCACTATAATATGATGTAACTGGAGTCTTTTGTTTTTGTTTTTTCTTACTTGTTTGTCGTTTATTGTTTTATCGTATGCAGTTCTTTTTATATAACGGCGATTTTACTTCCTTGCTTGCTAAGTTTTTAATTATTTATGCGTTATTTTTAAGTTGCATTATTTTTATAGCACGTATTTTTTTTAATGAAATGGATTTTATGTTCCCAAAATCACTGAAAACAGAAGATGTCAATGTTAGGAATAAATGAACTTTTGTTTTAATTGTTGACTGTTTTCAAATAAAAACATAATTTTAACGTTAAGTGCTAGTTTCTATGATAGAAATACAAAAAAACAGAATATTTTTCGCTATTTTTAAGGAATTTAATTAATATTTAATGAATAAAACGTAATTAAATCACTCTTAAGTCACGTGACAACCGACACCAATCAGAGTGCATGACGTCACTCAGCATAAACATTATCAGACGCTGTCAAAAGGCTTTATTGTTTGGCTAATAATTTATTATTATTTCTTTATAGGAAACGTCAAATTGCATATAACTATAGCGACAACTACGAAAAAACCTTTTATCACCTCATCAGTTTACCAGCGTGTATGAATATATGACGTCACGTGCCAAGTATTGGCGTTTTGGAGCGAAATTTGAAACGGAATTTAAAATACATGATTTTTAAAGTTTGAGTCATATTTAAATAAAAATAATGAATATTTGTGACTATATTAGGTACTACTTATACACGATTTAAAACACTTTCACAAAAATTCTTAACATCCTTATTATATCAAGTAAAGAAGATTTTGTGTACTTTTTTCTCAAAAATTTTGTGGAGTAAAAGTATTTGTACAATTTTTGGGACGGCCTACAAAATATTTTTCGAAAAATTTTTAAAAAATTAATTGGCTCAAAACTGGTAAAATGTTTGCGTTTTCAAATTCAAAATTCTTCTTGATATTTTTTATACAGATATGAAAAATATACAGTAACACTCATGTATTTTCAGCCTGTCGGAACTAATTCATTCATGTGCTTATAACTTCTTCTTCATCCTGCATCTGCGACAGTCATTATAAATCAATCAGAACAATATTTTATTATGATTGTTCGAAACATGCTAAATTAGAAAAAAATATTTTTTATCCACTGTCACTGTCGGGACTCAAACCCGAATCTTTCCACTTTCGCGGCGGAATGAGTTTTCAGTTAGTCTACGGTACGTTATCTCAACAGTTAATTTCTCATAATAAAGTAAATTGCAACATTAAATTTAATGTTGCAATGTGTAGGAGGAGACATTTTGCGTGAGAAATAGGAACTAAAATCTTGAAAACACGTGAGTGAAAGCAGTTGAAAATACATGAGCCCGACTATAGTTGAACAATTATTTTGTTTAAGTGCTTTCCAAAGACCGCGGAAACGCAATTAAAGGCAGAAATTTCATTACTTACAATTTTATATATTAGTTTTACTATGTCTTTATTTGACATTTAATATTTTATACATAAACAAAACGTTGATTTAAGTTCAGTTTACTTCACAAACAAAACTATAATAGAAACTAAATCCTATTTTAAAAACAACGTACATAATAATGAAATAAAACTAACTTCAACGAAGGAAATTCACTCGATTTTACGCAACCTCAAAATCAACAAAGCTACGGGAATTGATGACATTAATAACCGTTTATTGAAAAACCTTACTCGCAAAGCAATTGTTTTCTTAACAATGAACTTTTATAATTTAAATTATAAGTGACATCGGGAATTACAATGTCGATAGTTTACCACATCGAAATATTTTGAGACTGTTTCTAGAAAAAAACAAAATAAGCTAATAAATGTAATGTCAACAGTGTACTGAAATACAAAATAATTTTATTGTAGTAGGCTATAGGACCACCATGTATAAATAATATGAAATACGATTTACATCTATTTTATAACTGTGACAATAAAAATCTTATCTTTAATACATATTTTGTAATAGCTCTCGTAATTTTTTCTAGTAACATTACAGAGTGATCACACTGTATACAATAACAATTAACTTGACAGTATGACCTACTTGTTACTTTAGTGTAAATAAGATTCGCATATGTATTCAACGTAGGTATGTATGTATGTAGCATGTACGCCTATGTACTGTGCGGCTTTTGAATTCGGTCGTTGGTTTTGTAGTCAGCATCCGTATATAAAGCTTATATTATCCGTATTGTCGCAAATATAATAAATGTTGTATTATATATTGCATAACATACGAACCGCGTTTTTACAGTGAACTAAGCTCTGCTAGTAGTAAAGTTCCAATTCATTTCAACCTCGTTGCGTGGCTCGGCCGTCGATTAAATTAACTAGCGGTGGCGTCGCCCAACGAATTTTGAGTACATAGTCGATATATTACATAAAAAGACAAATTGATTTTTGACAAGCGTATAGATAAACGATGAAAGATATATTTAACTATATGTACAGACATTACATAATGTGTGCATATGTGCTCTGGTACCATTTACCACCCAGAACATTTATTATTAATAATAATAATAATCTTTATTTAAAGAACCTGATACAGGCCATAATAGCGTCAATTACAATTCAATTCACATAAAAAACTTACTACCTACTAAAAAATTCATTTATTTTATATAGTAACATCCATTAATTAAAAATGTCTTTAAATGCTTTTTAAAAAGTTCGAAATTATCTATATTTTTTAAGGAAAGCGGCAGATTATTAAAAAATCTGGATCTTGCCCACACAGGAGTTCTACTATAGGAAGTATAGAATTAAATTTAAGGTTCCTTATTTTTATATTTTTATTTTCTCAGAAAGCTTCAATCTGTTCGAGCACAATTTTTTTTTGTAATTTGGGAAAAAACTCGCACAAAATACCTATCCTTAATTATAGCCTATAAATAAAATTGTAAATGAACAGGTTTAGTTAAACATTGACTCAAGCATTTAAGTAATTTTTTCCACCTAAGCACCTAAGCTGCTAAAAGTTCCAGATTTTTCCTCACTCAAAGTTAAAATATAACATACCTATTGTTCATTCATCGAAAAGAGTATTAGGAATTTACTTCAAAATCAGCAATAAAATATTAGTGAATCTGCTGACATCAGTTTAATAACGTCAGTAAAGTCTCAACTGGTAGGACTATTTGCTTTCAAAATAAAAGTCGAATCGGTACTATTCGTTGTCGGAAGTTTCAACTGTGAATGTTTTGCAGAACTGCTGGGCGGTACGCAAAACGTTTTGACAGAGATGAATGTATTCCTTAAGAAAACTCATGATAATATTTTTGCATGATACATAATACTTGGTCTGGAAATTTAAACATCGCCGTCGTTATTTGATTCAAGATGCGAATGCGAAAATGATGTGTGTCAAAAGATGGAAGAGAGGACGGACTTCTATTTAATGGACTATCATACTTTTGAAGGTTTTGTGTTATTCAGCAGCAAAATCAATACGGTTGGTTCGCTCTAAAATAACGCGTCTCAGGAACAACGTTCTTGTCGGTTATTTTACGAAGGCCTACATTAAATCAAAAATTTCAGCCAAATGGGCGACAAAACCATGTTAGTTCACAAATATTGACGTTTGAGTATTTGACATATAATAAATAAAATAAAGTTTCTGTTAAGCTTAGAAAAAATCTTTTTTTACAAAACTTTCTTGAAAAAGTAAATAAAACAACAAACCGTAATGATAATATGAAAAAACAACATTATAGCATATATCTTTTCTGCGCATGCGCCGATTTTCCCCAAGAATGGTAGGGATTTTCATATTTGCATATTAATTCTCATCCCAAAGTTTGATTTCAATTCACTCACCCGTGTGATCTGTATTCTGTTCACAAACTGATAGACAAACAACAGACTTTTTCCAAATAAATATTTTTTGGATTTGAGAGACCTTAAAACGAAAAAATACTGTAAAATTTTGAAAAGTGAATTTTGAACTAAATTAGTTAGCATTCTCTGGTGGAATAATAAAACGACAATTCTTTTCAGAGTACAAGATTATAAAATGTAACTACATGCTTCAATGCCCAATTTGCAAATATGTAGGATAATTGAAAAATTAGTATTTTCGCAAAAATCCTAGAGCGATTGCAAAAACCGGATTCTAATTACCCGGTTTTTTGCAAAAACCCCAGGATTTTCGCGAAAATACGATTTTTTCAATTATCCTACGACATATATGTAGATATGTCGGTTTTTTTAAATTATAATATTCCTTTTCATTGCCACTTGAGAATTAGATACAGGCCCGTTTGTTTTATTTTTTTACAACAAATTTTTGACTGTCACTCTTATTTGAAAATAACTGATCCCCAGTAACTGTTAGAAATAACAGTATGTTACTAGCAACTAATGATTAATTGATGTTATCTTTCACAATAAAACTAAACTTAAAGTCTTCCGAAAAGCAATAAACAAGCGATGTTCAGCATATCAACAATGAACTCTATCAACAGCTGTTAACAAAGAACCCAGAAGAAAATAATAGTTAACAGTTACAAGCAACGAATAATAAGTAAAAAGTACGTTACTATCTTTTGTAATAAAATATATATATAATATATTTAAAGTCTTGGTTGAGAGCCAAGAAGAATCGATTTCTTGGCAACGTTCCATATTTGCTTGTCTTTAGTAGCCAACCAATAACAGTAAACAAATAACAGAATTATTTAGGTATATTATAATTACTTAGGTATTATTTTCCTTTAATAATTAAACTAAATAGGTAACTTTTATTGCTAATTCGCTCTGTCCTTACAGCGCGACCAATTTACTTTACTGCGCTGATGCGTATGGGTCAATTTACATGCATGTAAAGCTTCTATTTTATAAGGGGTAGTGCAAAAAGTCATTGGAATACAGTGTAAACTCCATGTATCGTCACTCGATTTAGTGTTAAACTCTAAATAGCGACCATAAGTCGTTATAAATCATGTAATTTCGGCAACTTATAAAGCACCTACTGTTTGTAAGTACTTTTCTAAGTTGCCGAAAATAATAAGAACTATAGCTTTATTGTCTAGCACTCTAGCCCGAATTTGTCTCGACTGTCGGGATCATACGTACCGAAGATTCTCAGAAATTCGTTCTTTTGTTTATTGTGATTACTTTGCATAGCAAAAAACAGCATACGAAGATAACAGATTTTACGCGTTGTTATTTGTGTTAATTGTAATATTTTCTTGTAAATGTTATGCGTTATTATTAAATAATACTATAATAGTAAAACAAAATTTATTTTCTTTCTCTCCATATAACGACAACTCTCTATAACGCCAGAAAATGTGCTGTCACTTCAGCGTCGCTATATAGATTTTACACTGTATATATTAAACACAAAGATTTTTTCAATGTTTATTAAACGACTAAAATGTGCCAGGGTTTTTACAAATGAGATTTTACAGTCTTTTAGAATCGAACCAAGTTCCACTGTATTTATAAAAAAAATGGCCTAAATTTAATTTTGAATGTTTTTCGTACTACGTTTTTTATGGTTGTATCATTTAGACAATTTGCTATACATTATATTCAAAAAGACATATGTGACTTGTGGAGCTGTGTTTGTCTTCTACAAATAAAAATGATTAATTAGAATACTGATGCACTGCAGAGTATTCGGTGGTCATATTTTCCGAATGTATTAAGACTTGAATAGTCATCCTACAGGTTGTTTAAATGATTTATTGCGTTTACACAACCTGCGTCGTTCAGAACACGAGTGGGTGGAAACGAGAGTGACAAGCAAAAGTGAGTTCGACTTCTCTGGAGGAGATTAATGACCAATCACAACGCTGTATTACTTATATTGATGCGTTCAATCTGTTAAATGGACTTCACAGGCAGTTCGACGTCACTACTTACGGCTAAAAAACCAGTGTTGCCAGATTAGGAGATTTAACCCTGGATTGCGAGATTTTTCATCGGGTGTGGAGGAAAATAGGCAATTTGGACCGAACTGTATTAACACTGTCCGGGAAACAGTGATTCTGGCTTCAGCGATTTGGAATGCCAGTTTTAAGTGGACAAAGTACGGTTCGGCAAGCGATTCCTTCAAAACATTTAGTCGTGCCTGACGTCGCCTGATTTTTGACACAGTGTTTTTTTGGTTTATAGTTCATTTAATTAAAGTCAAATCGGTCTGTTTTAAATGGTAGAGGAGAAATTTTTGCGTAGATTACATATATTAGAAAGTGTCAAAACAGATTTTTTATACCGATTTATAAGTAACTACACTCACTATGTAAAACTCTATATTTTTATGATCTGTTTTTCGTTACCATGGTTACACTGTTAGCAATAAATATTTAAGCGACTCGAACCCACATGTGAGGTTATACATATGTAATTTTTTTAAAAGAATTTTTGGTAGAAACCTTTGGAAATTTAGGATACTTTCAGCAGGATTTAGAGTGCGGGAAATGACTCGAAGTATTTTGCAACACTGTTAAAAAACCCAGGTCATTTCAGTAAAGTACCACGTTTTTAAAACGAACTTGTAAAATTGTTGCGTATCGTATTTAATAAACTATCGACGCAAATGGGTCACGAATGCAGATTTTAAGCATATTCGGAAGACAGACAAAGTTCCTGCAGGCAACACGCTTGAATTATTTATGCCGAGAGATGGCAGAACGATCACTGTATACTACAAGGAGATCTGTAAAGTACTGAAATGTTTTTTTCACCTATTAATTTTTGATGAACTTCTTTCAGAGAGCTGTCATGTACCATTCGATCAATACCGATTATAGACTTTATTCCAAAAATAGGATTCTGGTATTACATCAACTGGGAAAACCACGAATCTATGGAACCAGTTAAAGCCAGTGCACACATGCTAAACGTTTTGTATCTAAAGCAACTGCGTCGAAATTTTTGGTTGTTAGGCATTCACTCGAAATTGTTCGTTAAGGCTGTCGGAAAGCTCTGAATTTAATCCAAAAATAGAGCTTCGGCTGCCAACTGATTGTAGACTTATTCGTCAACATTTTGCAAAAATTCTTTCTCTGTAAGGAAGATAAAAGGTCTCTAATGGCCTAGTGTTGTAATTTATGTACGATTTACTAGAAAAAAGTTGGCCTTAATTATGCTAAAAAACACGTTTTCAATGTCACACTACGACCTTATTCGTACTTATTTCACAAAATTGTTCCATCACAAACCTTAAGTGACTCTTCCTTTTTCGGAAAAGTTTTTTGAATCTTCAAAATATTCCCAAAATTTAGAGTAATCAACTGACAGGTGCACCCTTGCAACAGCATTTTTTAGCCTCGTAGTGTGGTTTAAATTCAGAGCGTTTCAACAGCCTTAAACCGCGAGATTTGGCAACAACGTGGAAATTCTATCCCGATTTCGTTCAATTCGATGCGTTTGTTTCGCGCACATGAAGTGTGCGGTCGCATAGGACTCCACAGTATGGAATAGCGCCACTCTGTGACTAAGCATGTAATACGTTTTCGATAATAGCGCGTCAGTTGCATATTTCTGCGATTAGTGAGTGGCTTCACGCTTTCCAACTATATGCGATTTAATCGCACAATCATGATGCAAAAGTAGGTGCACTGGTTCTAAATGTGATCTATGCATTAAAACCCGGTACCTACACCATATACACCGCATACCTCCACCACATATAACGTTACCTCCGCCATGTATGCCCGGCATCGAACGCCACCCATTTGTGTCCTTCAACGTTTAAACCCGACACTCATACTAGGGATGTCGAGAAAATATCGATATATCGATATTTCTTATTAGATATATAATGATATTTTTGGGCGATATTTAATATTTCGATATATCGATATAAGATGGCCGTTTAATTATTCAGAAAATATCGAAAACTCCACTGAAAAAAAATATGTATTTTTACGTATGTTTTTGGAACATACTTTTAAGTGCGTGAATAAAGCAGATGAAAAACACGTTTCTTTTTCACCGGATTTTTCGATATTTTCGGAATAATAAACAGTCAAAATAGCTATTCATGCAAATTTTCATTTCATTTTTGCAACGTCTAGAATATTTTTAAGTATTTCGATTCACACCTCAATTCATGCTGTACCAACAATTTTCTGTCGAATGTCACCTCTGGCACGCATGCCATAGGTTCGCCATCCCTCGTTTTATTATTGTTCGATTAATCTCTAAAATTATCCGCTCATAAATGTATTAGACGTTTGATTAATAAACAAAAAAAATCTGATCGTTGTTTTTGATTTCCGATAATTATTTATTATTTGATTTATTAGAAATAATGTCCGTTAATTGCTATTTGAGATTATATTAAGCTGGCCAATATGTATACTGAATTTCTTCGAGTGCCAATGCTCTCTTTAAAATTGTACCGATATATATCGATATTTTCTAAAAAAATATATCGGTACTGATATCGATACTTAAAAAATATATCGATATACGATATATATCGATAGTTTTTGGCACTTCTGACATCCCTAACTCACGCCGCATGTAGCTAACACTTACGTCACAAGAATCTGCTATGATTTCAGGCAATCAAATTGTTCCAGTGAGTGTAGATTAATTACTTTCGCATAATGTAGTCGGGAATGTCGTAAATGCGAGGATGTGTTCAATTTGATGGAACGGTGTCAGCTGTTTGATGCGCCGTGTTAAATGTTTGGAATTTAACATTGGGTTAATATTTAATGAAGCTTTTATAGATGAAGTTATTAAGCTTCATATAACGGAGTGTTTAACGACTTGTTTTAAGTTGGTGGTGTCAATAAGGTTGTCTTTCTGTCAGTTGCATTTCTCACGAGGAGCAGACCGGATTCACACCGCGTATAGAATTAAGATTACGGATTTGAAAACTTACATAATGACCTAGTTAAGCTTTCTCTTTATAAAATAATAATTATATTTTTTAGAGGACTGTGGATCAATCAATTAATAATGCATTAATATCCAATCGCAACGTTTCGTTTTTAGGTAAACAGAATCAGGTGGAAAGATCAATTTTTACGTTTTTAACACATTTATTCGTTCTACGACGTTTCGTCGGTATTATTCCAACTTCCTCAGGTATCTCGAATTTAAAGTTTAATGATAACAAAATTTTGTTATCATTAAACTTTAAATTATTGACAATTTGAGCTTTGAGCTATTTTATATCGGTTAATCTAATTATTTTTGGACTTATGCATTATTCTACTTCATTATTTATTGCAAAAATTATTGGTATAACTATGTTTTAACAGAATTTTTGAGATACCTGAGGAAGTCGGAATAATACCGACGAAACGTCATAGAACGAATAAATGTGTTAAAAACGTAAAAATTGGTCTTTCCACCTGATTCTTTTTACCTAATTTATTTCAAGACCTGATTTTTCCTAATATGAGTTTCGTTTTTATTTTTATTAATTGGTTATTAATGCATTATTAATTGATTGATACACAGTCCTCTAAAAATATAATTATAATATATACTGGATCTGAAACCACATATATTTATAAAATAATATCGTTTGAATTTTAGGTTTAAGCGAAAGTTGTCTTTTAAAATAGCAGAACCTGTAGCAACTAGTTGTTTATAATGCCTCCTTTATTACAAATTCCCAATTTTCAGGTTCTAGCCCGAGAGCTGCTTAAAGTGTCAGTTGTATTTTCAATTCATTATTAAAAAATTTGTATGAATTGATGCTGGGACCTTAGATGTTGGGCGCTTTAAAAAGTGAAATTTGACTTAAATTTGATTATTTTCAATTGAACATTCCATTTTGTTGCATTTTTAGATACCACATACAATTCTAGTAATTACTGCAAAATGACTTCAGTTTTTAATACTTGAAAAAAAGCACTTTGGGTCGAAACGTTGACCTATGTGTTTAGCAAATATGTTTTCCTTTTGCCTTGCATTGTGTTTTTCGTAAAGTAATAATCACAAACTTTGTTGTGAGAATTTTAATACAAATATTTTAGAACTAATTAGTATGGACATCCATAGGTACTTGTAAACTCTAATAAGGTGTTTGCAAGTTATTAAAAACTTTTACATAAATTTTAATTAATATTTGTCAAACTTGCGAAGTTTAAGGTACCATTGTTGGAACAGCTTAGAAGAATATTGTATTGTGTTGCGTCGAAAGTGTTTATTAATATTATATAGAATGTCTGCTAATTAATGTTAAATTTGGGAAAGGTAAAATTCCAAAAATCTTCTTATTTAAAATACAACGTAAAAGTCAGAAATGTAATGATATAATTATTATATGAACATACCATTACATTTTTGACTTCTACGTAAAATTTTAGTACAGTATATGGCATATGTGTCGCATTTTCTAACTGAGCTAGTTTAAATTTTGCGCAAAATATTAGCCCAAATATGTATGCAATGCAGATAGAAAAAATTATAATATGTAATAACTCGAAACACATTAATACAAATTGGAACTAGAACTTGACATAAAATTTAAATACAAAGTTTTTTATTGAAAAGTTAAAGCAAAATTCTAGTGTTGCCGAAAGTGCCAAACCAAGGGGCAATATTTTCATTGAAAAGTGCTAATTCGATTTGGCCTAGTTGAAATATTCAATTTTTTAAAATTATTTTTGTAGGAGTTTTGAATGATGTTAGGGATGATTGTGAGAAACTCGTGATATATTGTAGATTATAGACGCTTAACATCTGAGGTCATCAGCATCTAAAGAAACTCAAGATATGAAAAATAATTATGCTAGGAGTATCCTAGTCAACGAGTTGCGAATCAGCTGATGACTATAGATAAAGGTGTGTTTACACATCGATGAAACGGAGGCCTGACGCGGTTGTGTGGTGTATACTGTTTAAATAAAATTATGTAGATAGAAGAGTTGGATTTCGTTTGGTTGACATTTACATGCATTTTTGCACAGGTGACCTATTTTTAACAAATGAAACAATTTTGTTAAATTATAAAGTTTAACGAGACGCTGTTTCCATGAACAAAAACAGTTTTTAATTAGAAATGCTGTCACACTCAGGATGATTTACAAAATCTGTCTACGTTTATAATGATTAAAGGTAAGATGAAGCGAAAAATGAAAATTGAGATTTATATACAAATATACAATTAGGTACTGGATTTTAGTATCAATGAAAAATCCATAAAAAAACGGAAAAAGCAAGCAATGCAGTATACTATATAAAAGCACCTGGCGCAGTTATGCACTTAACTTATTTGTATAGAAAAACTAATTCAATTTCAAATTTCATAGATTTCGTGCACCTTAGTTTTTATTTTTTACGTATCGTTATATAAAGTCCTCTAAAGAATTAGGGGGATCAGTTTTTACGAAGCCAAATATCTTCAGCTTTTAAACTCAAGTCACTTTGCAAAAAAATCGCAAATTTTTTTCGAATACAGTATTTTGACGAAAAAAAAAACTAAACTTTCTGTCGATGACAATCAACTTCCTTGACGTTTCTGCCCGTCGCTGTATCGCTTCTAAGTGGACCGAGCGAAATTGCAAAAAAAAAAAATTATCGCGAGCGTGCAATTTTTGACGCTTAACGTCTTTAGCAACGTATCTGTTAAAAAAATGTAAGAAATCGAGAGGAAGTAGAATAAACAAATAAAGGGGAAGTTAGTTTGTCTTCTAAATTACATGAAACTGACAAGGACAAAAGTTTATAGTGTGTTGCATTTTGCTTCGCAAAATAGTAAGACAAGGATGAACGGCTTAAATCTGACGTTTAAAATTACGAACAGTTGAAGCATAAAATAATTTCTGTAATTTGACATGCAAACGGTAGGAACTCATAATGTATATTTCATGAAAATTCAGAAAGGAAAATATTAAATGTCATATTCTCTATTTTCAGATATCAGAACTATTTTCGGATTAAACATTTTTTAAATACAAGTAGGTATATGCTGAAACGTCACATAATGTGAGGTTATGATGTTGATATACTACAGACAATTCATATTAAAAATGGTTTTCTGTAAATAAAACTATGGTATGAGTGGGACGATCTGTCCATGTGAGAATTTTACATGATATAAACATCAAAGTGCCCTTTTAAAATATGTGATAATTGTTATCACATATTAAAAACTAAAGAAGTTAAACTTCTTATGTGAACTTATGAGGGTGAGGCTCATTATAATTTTTTTTTCGCAGCTTTCAGTCACAACGTGAAAGATAACAAGCTTTCAATTCAGACGCAGTCACCACCTATGTGATTTGAGTACAATATATAATTATCTCTTCACAGTTCGTCGCTTACGTGACTAATTAGGGTGAGTCACGATTTGTACATGACTTTCCAAAGGTGATATTTTAATTTTCTTGACCTTTGAATTTGTACCGCAGTGTTACCGCTGTCACAAGTTAATCTATACTGCGGCTTCCAGTTTGGCATTTAAGGTTTCACTAATTACGAACAAGGTTACAAACGACCTTGAAAGAGTAGACAAAGGACATTGCCAATTTTAATAGGAGATTTCTCGCAAGCGAATTCTAATTGTGTTCTAATGTTGCCTGATGCCTAAAAACGATGCAACCGTTGCCGGGTTTGATATTCAGACACGTTTAACGAGTCCTGTATTTTTTAACAACAATTAAATTTCACTAAAAAATGAATAGCTTCAAACATGCTTTTATTTTTGTTTACTGTATGGCTGATTCATAAGATCCTTTCCGTTTTCATATTTGGATTGTGATACACAGGATTTCTACAATGAATTGGAAAAAGACAATAGATATTTTTACATAAATTTTTTATTAAAACCTTGCAGTTATTTGTGGCATCCTTATAATATCGCGGAAATGGTCAACATGATTTATTGTTGTACAAACTCGACCTCTTTCAACATTTTTTACCCGACTGCCAAGGAGGATATATGTTTTTTGCGCGTATCTACTTTTGTAATATTTTTTATTACCTCGTATCATACAAACGGCTGGACGGATTTCGAAAACTAAGATATCGTTGAATTTGTCTCGGCAACCCAAGTGTTCTAGGGTAGGTGACGAAAAAAAAAACAACATGACGGATTTTAAGTGTCATAAAACTTAATATTTCTCCAAATACGTTCAATAGGGCATCAAAATGAAGAAAGTGATTACAAGAATATATACAACTATATGTTTAAATGTAATTTTTCATTTATTTACTTAAGTTTATTTATAACAGCCAGTAACAGATACAAATTGTTTTCCGGAGATACTAATCAGCCAAAACTAAAATATCTAACACCAAAAAGATGTCAATAAAAGAGTAAATTAAAAAAAATCAAAAAATCCGACTGCGTAAAAAGAGAACAGAAAAGATGGAAACAAGATCAAATGATAATATGCAGTCGGAGGCAAAAATAAAATGAACTGAAATATCTGATGCATCCGACTGCATACTATCATTTGATATTGCTTCTATCTTTTCTGGTTTCATTCAGTCAGGTTTTTTGATTTTTTGATTTTACTTTTTTTTGTGTTAATATTATGAGAAATGCTCTTTTGAAAAAGCTTGCATTTGTGTACCAGCAAGAGATAGTCATTTGGCTGGCATAATTGCAAGGTTCAAACAAAGCGTTTTTGAAAAAATATTATTATTTTATATTTATTATAAAAGTTATTTGAAATAAAAGCTGTAACGTTATTTCCACCAGTACTTGAAAAGACTGAAATATACGAAGGACGTGTTTTGTAACAGAAGTACCGAAATTTTAAATTTTTTATTACATTATCTTCAATAATTTCGTATGTTAGTAATGCAATGTGTTTAAAATTTTTAGTTTGTTAGAAAAGTTACTTTAAGTAAAAACATTATATGGATTCTATTTTAGCTACGGTGTTACAAGATTTTAAAGTTTTATCAGTGCTCCATAAGCAACTTTACATTATAGATAATAAAACTTTGAACTTCTTTTAGATCCGTAATAAAATAGAACTTTTATATTTTAAGACTTCTTACTTAAACTGACCTTCTCAACAGTTTGTTCTATTTTAAAACGCTAAATATGTAATAAAATTTATGAACCTCAACTGTTTTGACACGCAATGAAGTTTAACTTCTTTAGCGACGTATCTATTTGAAAAAAGTAAGAAATCGAGGGGAAGTAGAATGAAACAAATTAAGGGAAAGTTAGTTTGTCCCCTAAATTACATGAAACTGACAAGGACAGAAGTTTATAGTGTGTTGCTAAATATGTGTAAATATTATTAATTAGTTTAACATAAAAAAAAATAAATTTTAGAATAATATTAAAAACTAAAGAAGTTAAACTTCTTATGTGAGCTTATAAGAGTAAGGCTCATAATTTTTAGGTATCGAAAATATTTAGAAAAAAAAAATTAGCTGCGTCAATTACTAAGTCTTCGTATATGGTGATGTTGATCCAATAGAATGTCACAGTAAAGGAAGTTTGGTTGAGGATCAATAAATAAAGTTTTGCTGATGGCCAACGGTTCGAAAAAATTATTTTCATCTTCAGGACCTTTTTTACTAAGGTCACTAGAATACGATCTAACAGGGAAAAAGAAATCAGTGTGGCTTTTTTATAATAGTTCGGAAGATGCGAGTTGTCTAGTTAAGTCACTAGTCCTCAGAGAACACCCTTAAAGCATTGCGGTTTTTTCCTCGAAGATACATATTTCAATGGTTTGACAACATCGTAATTTAAAACGGACGTCATGGAATATGTATACACACCAATTTAATTATTAACAAGGATGAAAGCCCCAACTAAAATCAACCGGATTTAACTGAAGCGAGCTTCGTTGTATTTAATTTTTATATGATATGTATACAGGGCGTTGACCATACGGTTATACATGTTAAATTAATTAACTTTTTTTTTCCTTTGCCATTAGCTTGAAGAGAAAATGTTTATTAAAAAAATATTTAGAGCTCTGCTACCATTTTCAATATGTTTTAGTTTTTAACTGTTGTAACAAGAAAGAATTTACAGTTGAAATTTATATATTTGTACCTTTTTCTAGTTCTCTCGTTCTGGTGTTCATGTTTAGGGAAGATTTGTAATTGACAAGGGATCAAAAAATTAATACATGAAATTTAAAAGACAAATGACTCCCCTGGAGCACGTATCGTGAAAATCGCCTTCACGCGCATCTAGAAGTGCTGCAGTGCCCATTGGTATTACAACACGGCAAACAAATTTTTACTTCAGCAATTGTTGAAAAAAAAAATCCAGCCAATTGAGCGACAAGACCATTCCAACTTAATAATAAAATAGAATTTCTGTTAACGCGCGCAGTGACGCGGGTAACGAGTAGTAACAAATATGATATTTGCTATTTGTTTCCATGGTTACATGACATGGTTTAACATGTAAAGATTAATCAAAGCGTGCTTGTCAGCTACCTAATTTCTTTTTGACAGATCTTCGGAACAAAAGAACAGCATTTTTTTTATTTTCAAAATATTTCCGAAACTATTATATAGAAAAAAAAATTTTTACAAAACTTTTTTAGAAAAATAAATAGAACATAAATCATTATGGAAGAGTATATCATTATATGAGAAAAAACAACGTTATAGCATATATTTTTCTTGTCCATGCGCCGATTTTTCTCAAAAACAATAAGGCTCTTCATATTTGCATACCAAACATCCTCCCAAAATTTGGTTTCAATCCGTTCATCCGTTTGACCTGTATCATGTTCACAGACTAACAAACAAACAGACAAGCAGACGTATAGAGTGTTTCCAAAAATATGTTTTTTGGGATTCAGGAGACCTTAAACCGAAAAAATAATGTAAAATTTTGAAAAGTGAATTTTGACCTAAATTCCCCACTAGTGGATTGGAAGGGTAATTTCCCACGGATAAACAGGACGTAAACATACTCGTATATTGATATTTCTGGAAACTTGCCATTTCTGAAATTCAAGGACCACCAATTGAGATTCACTTATTGTGAACGAACAGGCGGCGCGGTATATCAACAAAAGTGTCGGCATTTATAGCGATTTAACATATATAGGTATTTTCTGTAACGGCAAAGCAACCTTTCAACGCTACCAACTGTGCCAGGACGAGCGCGGTCGGCGGTGCCAACCGTCCTCTGAATATTATGTTATATCCTCTATTGTACGTCTACAAAAGCACCGGAAAACGATTTTTTATACACAAATTTGGTGCATATTTGTGATAAATATGCCGCATAGATGAAGGTATTTTTGAAACAATATTACTTACATTTAAAAATGCAAATTTTTATACTTTCAGATTATACATAAAAGATGATGTTTTGATTTCTATATATTTAGTTTAGTTTAGTGTTTTTATTTATTCCTTTGACACAAATGTATGGAACAAGCCAACAACAAATTATTACAATTCAAATTACATTTAAGAGACAGTGGGAAAAAATTCGTGAATTTAATAAAAGGAGTGCTCAAGTAATAGACTCTTGACGGTCCGTTTGAATTAAACAAGGTAAACTTTTAATACATTTTACATTAGCTGGTAATTGATTGTACTTTTTTATAGGCATAGAACTGGCGCCTCTATCAAACAGATTCGAAATTGTTAATTGATCATTATTCCGAAGAAAATGGTAAGTGGTGTTGCTAAATTTCGAGAATGTGTCAATATTTTTTTGACATACCATAAACAATTGTAAATATACATATAAGGAAACAACTATCGAAAATTGATATTGTTTAAGCAGAGGACGGCAAGAGTCTCTATAATTAATTAATAAAGAAATCAGTCAATTATTTTTTGCATAATTAGTATAACGCCAACACGAGTGGAGTCTCCCCTATATATAATTCTGTGGCTTAGCGTGGATTGAATTCAACCGAAGTAATATGCTTTAATATATCAATATGACAGATTTTCATAGATGACGGATGATAGAGCAGTTCGACGCCATCATCAGAAATAGCATTAATCTGCTTAAGCCAATTCAGTTTAAAATCTATATAAATGTCCTGAACTCTTCATCGGATGACTGTTTAATAGACTTACTAATAAATTTCAATAAAACATTTTGTTCCAGCTCTGTGGTGCTAAATTGAAGAAAGACCGACTTGGAGCTATTTAAAACAAGGCCTTTGCTGTGGCAAAAGTTTTTGAATATTGACTGCATAATCATTAAGTTATAGTGAAAGCTCAAGTACATTGTGGGCCAAGGTAGACACTCCGAAGTATCATCAGCAAAGCAAATAGTGTAGTAAAGTTATTAGCACCAAGATTGATAACATCAAAAATAAGCAGAAAAGTAGAGGACCCAGATTACTACCTTGGGGAACTCCAGTTGTACTGGCCAGATGTTCAGTATAAAATATACCGCTGCCATTTTTAAGCGCCACATTTTGTGAACAAAAAAAAAGCAATATCTCAGACAGTTACAAAAAACTCCGCCGATATCATATGATTAACTTGTTAATTAAAGTCTCATGATTAATAGTGTCAAAAGCTCGACTCAAATCAAAGAAAATACATGCAAAGAGTTTTCGCTTCTCTTAGGATTCTATTAAATAATTAACCACTGATATATGGGCATTTTTAGCAGATAAACCTTTAATAAAACCGAACTGTCTATTGGATAAAATATTGTGAAAATTGACAAAGTGGAACAATCTGGAATAAAAAGCTTTTTCATAAATTTTTGAAAAAGCTGACAGAAGCGACACAGGTTTGTAATTATTAATGACTGAACGATCAGCTTTCTTATCGATGGGTACTACAACAGAAAGTTTAAGAAGAGAAGGAAATGAACTCTCTTTCAACGATGGGTCTATTAAATCAGACAAATGAAATGCAATAAACTTTGTGACATCATTACATGTCATAGTAGAGAACATGGAATCCCATGAGAACCTGCTGAACTTTTACCTGACATGTCTCGGATGTAACCAATATGTTCTAAAGAATCAACATGTCTTAAAAATAACAAAAACATGTTTTTGTGGAAAAATTCATTTGATTATTTATTTGACCATTTGCTAGTGTGTCAGAGACAGACGACACAAAATAACTATTAAATTTCTCCGCTGCGTTATTGACAGCAAAGTATTTTCCTTGACATCGGAGAAAGATGATGGATAAAATCTATTTTGTTTGATGTTCACTTGTATGTTAATGAGCGATCAGGTTGTTTTTGACTTCCTTGATAAATTATTGAATACACTTTCATAATAGTTTTTTTTAATTTTATCAACCAATTACGATGATTAAATTTCAGTTATAACCCAAGGTTTAGATTTCTTATTTTTGATTTAGAATATTTAAAACATTCAGCAGGAAATGCTTTATCCAGAGTTGATTGAAAGATTTAAAAATAAAATTAAAAATCTATCACTCACATTTTTATCCAGGGATCGATAAAGAGTTTTCCAGTTTTCCAATGACTGATAACTGAAAATACTAAACATGTAAATATGAAAATGTTGTTTTTGAATAGAGCTTTGACTGTATAATTATTATCAAGGTTTATTTGTAGTTATAGTACTCGGATTATTTTATTCATAACACAGAGGGTTCGTTATATTTACTCAATAAAACAAGTGATTGTGTAAATTATTATTACGACTCGAACGTGTTTTTGTTCTATTGTTCTATTATCTAGGTCAGATTATAAAAACTACAACTACTCATAACATAAAGGGATAAATCTATATAATATGTATATTTATAATCATATATCTGTGGTTGAAAAGCAAAATCGTCTATGCCGAATTATAAGAAAAATAAATTATTACCTTAAAATAAATGTAACTTTGATTTTATGTGTGTAACTTTATGTCAAAAAAGAAGTAGTTCCTGTTCAGAGCGAGTGAACACTCGGATTTTAATACTTTAATCTATGTGCTATAAGAGTGTAGTTTCCCAACTAATCGAAAATTAGAAAAGTTTTGTCTTGCCGCTGGCGTACCTACAGTTAATTTTTTGGTAAACAATACTACCTATGTTGTCTAAACATAGATTGTTCAAATATCTTTGCTATTTCAACAGGGAATCTCTTAAGCAACTCTCAGTTTGTTCTTTGAGTCGGAACACTCAGGAGCATCTCTCCGTTTATTTGTTAATAATCTTATTTTACAAAATAAAATCAATATAAAAGGTATAGAAAAATACAGAAAAAGTACAAAAATAATTTACCCCAAGGAGAGGTGTTTAATAGAACGATATGTACGGTCGACCACACACATGGAGTTTGAACAAATTGAGGAAAAACTCTATCAACTGTAAATGCGTTGGCGTAATCGAAAATAGATCGAACGAGCGAATCAAGTGAGGTTCCGATTTAATTCAACGTCTTTTTTAAAGGAGGTGTCAAAATCTATGCGCGTGATACCAAGACCTTCAGTATTACTGCAAGAACCTCTATAACTCGAACTTCCCTTGAAGTTCGAGTTATGGAGTTTCTAGAGTGCTAAAAATTTCGAGTTATGGAGTTTCCGAGGTATTTGTTATTTCGAGTTGGGGAGTCTAACAGACAATAAAAAGACTTACAGAGACTGTGAAGTGTACTTCGAGATATAGAATTCTCGAGATTGAAACTTGAGTTACAGGGTGTAATATGTATTCACAGTACCTCGTAAGGAAATCAAATTTAGTTTAAGTTATAGGGTTTAAATGATTTTAATGGAATGACGAATTACTTAGAAGGTTGAGTTATTCAGTTTCTATGCGATATTAGCGTTTGAAATTTGAAAATTAGGTTGAAATAAATATAAGGTGTTGCATTTAATAAATGATAAGGTTTATAGTAGTTCAATTTCACGAACACTCTGTATTGTTTTATTCGAAAGAAACGGTTGCCATATCACATCAATTGGTGGACAGGCCCCTCTTTTCCACTGAACACTCTGGGCAAGTGCCCAGGACCCCGCGATCCCTAGGTCCTGACAGATCAGCATTCGATAACCGATACTGCCGACAAATATGTATATCGATATATTTTTTAATAATGTATTTGTTAATTATTGATTGCTTAGTAACGCCCTTTTTTAAAGAAAAAATAGTCCTCTGTAATAGTCATAGGGGCCCCATTATCCTAAAATGCCCAGGTCCTCGAATGAGCTAAAGACGGCCCTGTTGGTGGGTAAACATGACACGAACGGATTTCTGTATAATTTAGCTATGGCGTGTAATATATTCTTAACTTTAGAATCGTTGGTCACACACTTCTTCAACTTGTACGAACTGTATAATACTGCTTTCATTGATAACGGAGTTTAGCCAATAGTCCAAGAGCTGATGACACCCGTATCACGAAGTGTTTGATATAGATAGAAATTTTATGCATTAGTATATGCATAGTATATGCAATAGTATAAGGTAAGATGTATAGGTAAATGAGTGTTTGCTTGTCCTACCTGGGTACGCCAGGTACTGCGCATACAGGAAAGGTGTGAAAAAAATATGTGCCGAAAAAAGTGTTTGATTCAAAAGCCAACAAGTACTATTCGAAAGTTAAGTTGATGTTAAGTAAATAAATAAATGAGGCAATCACTTTTGGAGCGGTTAACATTAAACCCAAAGTACCTACCCCAAAGTTGAATTTTCAAAAATTAAAAAATAATTGATTGATTCACACTGAAATTTTTATAGCGACTTTTTCCGGGGTTTTAGACTATTTTTGGGAACTTATTTATGGGTACTTTATGCGCGATTTAAAACACTTTCCTAAAAATAGTCTCAAACCCCAGAAAAAGTGTCTGACTTTATGCAAATATTTTTAAATAGATCTAATGAAGTTGCCATAAAAATTTCAGCGTGAATCGAACGCTTATTTTGTCATTTTTGAAAATTCAACTTTGGGGTATTTTGGTTTACTGTTAATCCCGCCAAAAGTGTCTGCCTCATTTATTTATTTGTTTAAAATCAACTTAACTTTTAATCGTACTTGTTGGATTTTGAAGCAAACACTTTTTTGGCACATATTTTTTTAAGCCTTTCCTGTATGCATAGTACCTGGCGTACCCAGGTAGGACAAGCAAACACTCATGGATCTATACATCTTACTTATATATACTATTGTATAAAATTTCTATCTGAATCAAACACTTTATGAAACGGGTGTCATGAGCTCTCCGACTACAAGCTGTGAGTGGTCAAAGCACGGATCATTGAGCTGAAAACATTGGGAGCGAGGTGACTACTCGACCTGAACAAGCTAAACAAGACAATATAAATAGTTTCTCTAAGTAACATTAATATAGCCACCGGTTTTATAGGTCGAAGTTTTTACAGTTGAATTCGCCCTTTTCTATTGAAAACATGTCAATGATTTTATCTCTGCATGCTATCGAGTATCGATATAGTATTCGTGTTGGTGTTTTGTATTCATGGAATGTAAGTTTGACAGTGAGTGAAGTGATACTTACCATTCGACCGCGACCGGCGACATTAATCCAGCAAACTAACTCTAGTGGTTGGATAAAAAAACAAGCCGTGAAGTGGGTCGTATATTAAGACTATGATCTCAACAAATTAGATCCGAGGAATATTATTTTTTTAATTCTAAAATAACTTTTTTGCAATATTTTTGTTTAAAAAAGATCTGAATAATGGTTGACCCTGCAGGCAATCCCTGGGACTTCCCGCTCAAAACGCTCGGAAATATACATATTCGCAAGTAACTGATCTCTTCGAGCTCGAAAGTATGACTTCTTTATATTTTCGAGGTCTTCGAGTTCAAAAATCTTGGAATAATTTTAGAAAGAAAATTTCATCAAAAATCTTAATGCTACTTTGGAGACAGTCTGAACATTTTACGTATCCAAATTACGATGCTAGCACGTTTGAATTAGAGTGTTGGTAGATTGACAAATTTGGAATAAAGAGGTGAACACCCCGCGAAAATGTATAAAGTCGTCGCAATAGAATTGTCAGGAAGAGGTGACGGGAGAAAACGAACGATGTCAACTGTGACCTTCCATTTATGTAAGCGTACACACACACACACACACACACCTAAACGACGGTACAGGAAACACGTAACAAGATAATTGAATAGTCACAGAGTCAATAAATGAATGTTTAGTTTGTTGCGGAAAAGATTTTGTTAATAAAAACGAAAAAAACAGTACAATCGTTTTTTTTATATTACACTGAATGTGTAATTTCTGAGCAACAAATGCATACGTATACCAGCATTTTTTATATGCTGTGTATAATACGCGCCACGGTTTAAAAGGTTCTGAAGCTAGTCACAAACAGCGTCGCAAATGCATATTTAAGAGCCGTCCTGGTTGTTTTGTGGGAAAGGAAGACTTCCACCACCTCACAGTTGCCGACACAGAACGTGTGCTCGTTGGTGAATGGTTATCGCTGGTTGTCTTGTCAATTGTCGCTTTCCTGCTACAAAGTACAGTTCAGTACGTTATTGTTAAGTTGTTTCTTTGATTGTTAATTGATCAAGATGCCTAATACAGTTTTGCAGAGACAAGCACGAAAAATAATTTTTTTGATGACTTTATGCAAGAAATTAGACCTTTAAATTAAAGAAAAATTAAAAATAATAATATAACGCGAGTTTGTAGTTTTTCAACCGACTGTACCTGCGCAAGCCTCCATTTGCACCTAACTTCCGAGCCTTTTAGATCCATGGCACGTACTATAAAAACGCAATTTTAATAGCATTCGTGTTCTTTAAGATTCAATTATATACAAAACCAGTCATTACCCGAGGCTTTGCTTGCGTTAATGTCTATTTCAGGACATTGCTCATATTTCTAATGTTGCACACAAGCGAATTATATGTATGTTTGGTATATTAGAGTAGAGTAATAATAATAATGCGTTTAACGTCATTCGCATCATTGCTATTTTCCATTTACCGCTTCCCGTTAGAACAGAAAAACATCTTGCCTTTATATTTTTTTATATTGTTTTTATGTTGAAACTGATTCATTTTAAGACAAAAAATGTTAAAAAGGCATAATGAAAAATTTAATTCATTTAACAATAAAATTGTCAAATTCAGGCATGTCACGTGATCTACTTTACTCTACGTACTCCTGCTCAAGAGTCGGAACAGCTAGTGTTTACTCCTTTAGTCCGATATAGTAAACAGATCTGATTCCTTTGTAAGGGTTTTCCAACAGAGGTGCTCGAACTTTGACACTGTATGGCGGCCATGTTGGTAAAGCTACAACTGTCAAATTTGGAGGTTATAGTAATTAATATTGGGCAAATCATCACGGTTACGGTGTTGAACAGCTCGTGAAAGCCATTAAACTTAATTATCAAAATAAAGGTTCAGTTCAAGTTACATTTTGTGCGCTACGTGATTTTTACAGTGCACACAATTGTCCTGTTGAGTGGACTATTCATTGTTTGGTGGACAAATTCGAATCAATCGGTTAGACATACAGCGCATGCAACAATGGATCTTCTGCACGACAAATTCGACGGTATGGTTATTTCGCATTTCGGCGACGTCAACTGGCCAACTCGATCGTGTGGTTTTCATATGGGCCTCCGTAAAATCACGGGGTCTATTCGAATCAGCCGCAAACGACTGATGCATTAAAAGTCAACATAACCAATACCATCAATGATATCGCGCGCGATTTATGCAGAGTAGTCATCGCAAGTTGGAGTTCTCGGATACGTGCTGCCCAGCAATGTCAAGGCAGTCATTTGGTCCACATTATATTCCACACATAATGTAATCGAAAACTTTTTCAAATTCAAAAGAAAAATCGTTAATATATCATACAAAACTTGATTTATTTAAATTTAAAGTTCGAGAGCCCTTGATGAAAAACCCTTTGTAACAAACGCAATAGTGTAAGAAGTGTTAACACTTTTTACATTGGAGTAGGATACCCAAACACACCTTACATTTAATTTTTCTAGTGTTGTCTATTGCATAAAAATGATGATACTTTAAAAACCCGTTTCGGGGTTAGATTTTTATATTTCAACAAGCTGGACTATTATAAATTTTGTGGGTATACATCTATTTATTAACATCAATATTGATCAAGAGATAACCCTGTTCTTCTAAGTCCTAGGATAAAATATAATTTTGATGCAATAGAAAAAGTTGTTATTTGTGGCAAGATCTCTCGATTCTCATTCATTTTATTCAAAAATCTGGCAATGTCCTTAATCTTAATCCTATCGTATTGTTGGGTAAATATTAGGGTAGTATAATTTTGGGTACTGCGTCAAAATTAAAATTGAATCGTCGGTTCTTGAATGATACTGGCAAAGACAAAGACTTAGGACGTAAGAAATTATACTTAAGCATTTTGTACATTATGTTCAATAATTACAATCACTAGTGAATTAAAATTCAATTCAAATTATTGTTAGATGTTTGTCCCGTGGATGTGTAAACAGACCTTTCCAGTTAACTGTCGGTGTAATAGAAATACAAATTTTATATTGTAATAATGGCCTACTTGTTGGATCTATGATCTATGCAATATATTTGGTCTATGCCAAAAACATTAAACTCTGATGAGCTAGCTAATTATATTCCAGACAACACTGTGATCCTTTGTATTATTTGATGCTTTAACGCAACTTCCGAATCAGACTTTTCAAAAATGTCAAATAATGACAACTGAAAATTAAAATATTCAAAATAAACATTACCCATGAATGCACTCTTTTTAATTTCTTGTATTCTAGTCGCAGGTGCATTAATTATTATAGAAGTTTTTTTTTATTGAAATGCACACTTAATTTTTACTAATAGACGAAATAAATATTATTTATATTTGTTTATTTTAAAATAAATATACGAATGAACACTGAATTTATCGCGATCGTTATTGTTAGTTGATTTCATTTTTTTTTTTTAATTTAATTTCAACAATATTAAAACAAACACATAATTTATTTTTACTGACAATTATTTAGAACCGGCGGCACAGTCAACTTGCCCGAAACGCGTTCAAAGCATTTTATACTATCTGTTTATATAGATCGTTTTACAATCGATTGATGGACCGTTTCTCTCGTTTTCCTAATTGACAGATGAGAAGATGACCTGACACCGCCGTTAGTTAAATAGATGAAGCATGAGATGGCATTGCATTTGACGTCCGCATCGAGTGATTGAAAACAACCGACTACCGCAGCAGGAATACGGTTGGGACCGGGCAGCAGCAGGACGCGTTTTATGTGTGTGCGTGTGTGTGTATATAAAGAGCGCGCGCGCCCGAGGTCGACCGACGTTGCGCGGCGCGTTCTCGTTCGCTCGATTCCTGCAGGCGAGAAAACCCTCGCTGCCTGCCTGCCTGCCGCTTGCTTGCATACGACGCGACGTGTTGTACGTTGCCGAGCTATCCCGAAGTCGCGGTCTGTCAGATCGAGCATTGCGAAAGTAATATAAGCTGATTTCCTATTAACTATCGCTACACAGAGCTAGAAATTCCACATATGGAGTCAAATTTTTTAATAAATTGCCGGTAGAATTTAAAAACTTAAGTCTGGTTGCTTTTAGAAGTAAAGTTAGAGAATTACTGCTAAAGAGGTGTTTTTATTCTTATAAAGACTTTTTAAATGAGGATTTATTGTGATTTTTTAAAAATGTTTTTATGTAATTTTGTATGACGATTTCTTGTTTTTTTTTATATAAACGATAAGGCTTCGTCAGCAAGGCCATTAGCTCCAAATCTATAGCTGATCACTGTATATTGAAGAATCTCGTTAGAGATTTTTTCTGTGCTAAATTCCGCACATGAAAAATAAATGAAAAATAAATTTCGTACATTAAACGCAAAAACAGCCCATCCCTAGATCTCTAAGAGATTACTATACATTGATTTTGAGTCTTTCCCATATAACGCCGTGTAAATAACGTTAGTTTCCAAGTTTTATATACGCTCTTACCAAATTTTCGTACGACATATATTTACAGTAGTATACATAGTATAAGGTGCTTTAGAAAGCAAGCTAGATAGCCGAGCGGTCTAGAACGCGTACATTGCTTCATAGCTTGGGTGAGCAGAGTTCGGATCCCAGGACCGACGTGTGTAAATTTTGATATTTTTCGACTATTTCGTTTTTTACATGATATTTATTTACATTAATTTCCAATTTTCTTTTATATAATAAAAATAAATTATTTTCTTCTTTTAGTAATTAGTGGTGACAAAAGTCTCGCAAATATCAACTTTTGGATGTGACATTTGTCAAGAAAAGTTTCGTCATAAATGTAGTTTGGTACGGCATACGAAAACCCATAATATCAATACAAGTGGTACTCATTTTGGGAGGTTATATTGCGTTTTGGAGGTTTTGTATTGCGTTTTGAAGATTTTATATTGCGTTTTGGGGGTTTTATATAGCATTTTGGGGGTTTTATATTGCATTTTGGGTGTTTTATATTGCATTTTGGGGGTTTTATATTGCGTTTTGGTGGTTTTGTATTGCGTTTGGGGGTTTTTCATATATACAGAATATATATTTTCAGAATTGTTGTGTTTAATTATTTTTTTATATCGTATAATTTATATAAAAGATCAAACCGGTAAGAAAAGAAAATGGCCTCTTAATTCTAAGAACGCACATATTTTTATTTTGGAGGCAAAATAAAAAAAAGCCTTAGACTTTGGAAAAAGACGTGAAATCTTAAAAAAAAAACTTCGGAGAAGTAAAAATTGGTTCTGTGCTAAATTCAAAGACTTGCGGTGACTCGCTCTCAAGATTACGACTTAAACAAAAAAAAATGCAGAATTTCGAGGCAGGCAAGAAATTCAAATCAAGCCTGGAAATTCTGTGCCTAAGATGTAGAAAAAAAATTAGTTCCGAGGCAGACAAGGAATTGAAATCCAACCTCGAAATTCTGTGCTCATAAACCTTCAAGAGCAAGAGCAAAAAAAAATGCACAGATGGCGTTTTTTTAGTGGTAGCTTGACAAATAAATATGGAGCTGGGCACACGCCACCTGTGCATTTTTTTTGCTCTTGCTCTTGAAGGTTTATGAGCACAGAATTTCGAGGTTGGATTTCAATTCCTTGTCTGCCTCGGAACTAATTTTTTTTCTACATCTTAGGCACAGAATTTCCAGGCTTGATTTGAATTTCTTGCCTGCCTCGAAATTCTGCATTTTTTTTTGTTTAAGTCGTAATCTTGAGAGCGAGTCACCGCAAGTCTTTGAATTTAGCACAGAACCAATTTTTACTTCTCCGAAGTTTTTTTTTTAAGATTTCATTATATATAACTGTTTATCACTGGTTAAATTTTGTTAAGAAGTTCAGTTTTTTCAAGGAAACGAAATAGTTTGTAAATATTTTCACTGTTGTCGCCGAGGATGTCTTGAAGTTCAGTGGGGAGTTTTTTTTCTTGTACACATCTGGGCGTATGAAATAAATAAATATTATTATTATTATATTCTTAGAATTTTATTTTTTAGTATGATAATATTGTAACGTCACATTAATTCTTAATCCTGATAATAAATCCTAATACAGTACAACCTGGATATAACGAATCTGAAGGGAATTAGAAAATATTCGTTATATCAAGCAATTATTTTATTGAAGTTCGTTATATAGAGGTTAGGTTGATCAAACATGCATATATCAAGGTAAGAAAACTTGTTTATTAACCTCAACATTACGTACTCATCTGCTTACCCTGTTTAGCGAACGATTTCGACTAATAAACGAAAACACATTGTAATGAAAACACTATATTATTTATTTAAAAACAGTTTATATATTGAAAAATCAACAATGTGATTATTGTAGCTTGGTCCTCATTTTGTTTGCTAGGATTCTCGTCTACATACTAAATGATTTTTCGTTTCTTTGCGATGGTTAAGGAACATCTTTTTCCTTTCTCAGCCATTGCAACTTTAAATTTACTAACAACAGTGACGACGTTATTTTACATCAAACAACACAGATTGTCTTACGTTACATTTAACGTGTCTGAACCTGTCGAGACATACATTTTTGTTGTTGTTATTGTGGAATTATGTGTGATTGATTGATTAGGATTCGTTACGTAAAGGTTATAAGTTGACAAAAATCGTTATACAGAGGTACATTATACTTTCTATTTATATTCTGCAATTATTGAAAACTCGTTATAACGAGATTTTTGACAAAAAAAAAATCGTAATATAAAGCTTTATTTAGCATTATCTCTTACGGGCAGTTCTAGTGGATTTAGAAAAATTCTTTATATCAAGGAAATCGTTATATTGAGGTTCGTTATATTAAGATTGCACTGTAATTACCCTCCTCCACGAGAAAGCGTAGTTTTTGAACGTTTCCTAAGAATGTTTCTCAGCAGTTCATTCATAATCGAATATTTAGCCACGACGAGCACCCCGTATGCAACGCGGCTCTCTCTCGTTCTCTCACTCTCCTGGTTTTACGCAGGCATCTCTCGTATAGCGTCGATTCGTAACGACGCGCGAGAGTCGTTTTGTTCACGCAGGCGTGCACAAAGTTCACAAACGACTTGGTTCGCGGCAACAGAGAATTTGGCCGATATGGTTGACCCTGCAGCGCGCGTTTTTAAATTACGGTGGCAACGCGGCGCCGCTCTAAACGTCACAACGCTTTGTTTAATCGCATGCACGATGTGCGCTGACTGCCTCATATCTATGTCCGATATCTACGGATGCAGGATGCGAAGCGAAACTATTTATGTCGAAGTTTTCGTAACTTTTATTTATACCTTCGCGTATTTTTTTAAGCTTTGAACAAACCATATACGATAGTAACGGACTCTTTTAGTTTATTTGCAATAATTGTTAGAAACATTTTAATTTTAATTTTAATTGAATTCGGCACACTGAATTTAATTGGCATATAAAAATTTTAATCACTCACATAAATAGCCAGTTCTTCAATCTATTTACATTATTGCCATTACATAGCATTGTTTCCATTTCTATGTCATTGAAAAAATAAGTTTTGATTTAATATCAAATTCGATTGTGAATAGACGTATTGTAGTTCTTATATAGATCAATAATAAGATATTTAATTTAATTCTTATACCCCTTTGCCACGAGACCCCTGAGTTCACCTGACTTCTTTGTGTATAATATTGTATTTGCCCGGAGTCCATTTGTCATTACTAGAGGTAGTGGTCGCGTCTGTTTTATTAAAAAATAAAAAACCGGTCAAGTGCGAGTCGAACTCGCGAGACAAGGGTTCCGTACTATTCCGTGAGTACTTTGAGAGTTAAGATTTTCGTTTAGGTTTTCCTGTAAATTACGCGTGAGACCTAATATTCTTCAAAATTTTAGGCTTAGTAGTTTCGGCGATAAGGGGGGGGGGATGATCAATTGTTCATCTATTTTCTTAAATGACTTTAAAGCTATTTATTTTAAAATTATAAAAAAAAATATATTTAAGACCCTTACCATAATTGCTTTCATTTGATATGTCACACGGTACACTTTACCAAACTTTTTTTTTATTTTCCTAATTTGCCCACCAAAAATGACTCCCATATTCAACATTCATTTATTTACGTTACACGTCCGTCGTATGGTCACCGATTTACACATGTATACCAAATTTCAACTCGATCGGTCCAGTAGTTCGACGCAAATTGGCTGTGACAGACGGACGGACAGACAGACAAACGAATGATCCTTATAAGAGTTCCGTTTTTTCCTTTTGAGGTACGGAACCCTAAAAAATAATAATAATAAAATCAACAATATTAATGTACACACAGTAAAGTATATTTTTTGGCAATAATTACATAGTGTTCAATTATAAAGCGTATTTTGTATTTTTTTACAATAATTATATTTTTAATTGAATAAAAATTACAGAAAAAGTGTGTTATATCTTTTTATCGGTTTTGCAATTTTTTAAAAGGAAAACAGTTTTCTTTCTGTAATTTTCATTCATCTATCTCTTCACCATTTTTCGTAGATCTGTACAATTTACATGACGTTTCAAAAGTTCAGTTTTTTCACTTTCAATGAAGTCAGTCTCATTTTTCAATAAACTATTATACTCGCCACGGTTCTAAAAGGTTCTGAAGCTAGTCACAAACAACGTCGCAAATGCATATTTTAGAGCCGTACTGCGGTTGTTTTGTGGGAAAGGACGACTCCCACCACCTCCCAGTTACCGGCACAGCACGTGTGCTCGTCGGTGATTAGTTATCGCTGGTTGTCGTGTCACTTGTCGCTTTCCTGCTATAAAGTACAGTCCAGTACGCTATTGTTGTTTCTTTGATTGTTAATTGATCAAGATGCCTACTTAAGTTTTGCATAGACAAGCACGACAAATAATTTTTTGGATGACTTTATGCAAGGAATTAAACCTTTATATTAAAGAAAAATTAAAAATTAAAAAGAATAATATAGCGCGAGTTTGTAGTTTTTCAACCGACTGTACCTGCGCAAGCCTCCATTTGCATCTAACTTCAGAGCCTTTTACAAGCGTGGCGCGTATTATACAACTTGTTTATTCTGCAGCCAGAAGGCAATGCGGCGTATGGCGTACTGTTCAAATACAAGCTCATCCGAAATGGGAACAAACTAATTTCTTCTTGATTTCTTAAGCAAATGAATAATGAAATAGGCACATCTTAACATATAAAAAAATGTAAAAAATGTAAATAAATAGCATTTAAAAACTGTTCATCACCTTCCAATGAGTGCATGAAAGCACTTTGCCTTGTGCCCACAGAACTAGCATTGTTACAGTAAGTTCTTTTCAATCATCTGTACAAACCTGTGTGTCGTATTTACGTGCGTAAAAATACGCATGTGTGTTGTTTGTTTTGATTTTTCATTTGTTTTCTGTACACTTTGTGTTAATTAATTAATTAAATTTTAATTTGGCAGTTGAATAATGAAATCAATAGTATTGTATATCAATATAGTATAGTAATATATTCAGACATTAAATTTTTTTTAACTTAATAAACATTTACAAATTTTTTACAATAATTTATTTTTACAATTTTTTTAAAAACTTTATACAAAAATTTGGTTTTTGAATTTCATTTTCAATTCCAGTTATAAGCTCTTATTAATTTAATACTAAACCGTTTTTTAACTTTTTTTAACTGATATCAAAAGAAAAGTGATTAATTCTTAAATAATTCTAAAATGTCAAAATCATATCTATTTAATACTTATTTATTTAATTCATTCAATTACAATCAGTTTTAATTGTTCGATGGCTGATTGCTAATTTAACAACAATCACAGAAACATCATTCTATATCCATTGTTTTGTTTAACTATTTTAATATTAACATTTTGTATTTGTGCAAACCGATTCATTAACCGTACTCTTTTTTATTTTTTCTTAAATTTTTGACGCAATCTTTTCGCTTATGACCTCTATTTTCAAGTGTCTAAACAATCCGTGTTATCAAACTATTTTCATTTGAGTACAAAAAATCTCAAACGCCAGGAAATTGCCATATCCAAAAATGTCACAATAAACAATTTAACTTTACAAGGAAAAATCTACTTGACCCTG
The DNA here is from genome assembly GCA_034508555.1 of Venustoraphidia nigricollis. Classification (NCBI taxonomy): domain Eukaryota; kingdom Metazoa; phylum Arthropoda; class Insecta; order Raphidioptera; family Raphidiidae; genus Venustoraphidia; species Venustoraphidia nigricollis. The sequence goes on along the minus strand of JAVRKA010000065.1, from coordinate 281,159 downwards.
CGAATAGCTCCTCTATTTTTTCATAGCTCGCAGAAAAACGTTCAGTGTATTTTGATTTAGTGTTGATGAATTAGTTTCATTTAGTTCGGTATTCGGGACTCTCGCGTGTTGGGAAGATTTTTCTAAACACGCCATCTGCAAAGATGTCTTTTTCACTTGGAACGAAAAATGGTGAACTGGGCTATTTAATCATCATCAATCTTCCACAAATTTGAAAAGTTTTGCGTTTTGGTGACATGTTTACACAATGAACCCGTTTTTTTTTTCAATTTCAGAAAAACTTAAAAAAGAATACGGTTAATGCTTGGAAAAATGGTTTTGTGCTCACGTGCTGTCTATGTATTAATTATAATACTAAATGGCTATGCTTATTTTTTTTTGTAATTAATTTCGAACGCGCATTTTGTCAATCTTATTCCGTAACAGACAATTGATACAGTCACATGTCATATTAGTGTCGTCATATATTCACACGTCAGAGATATAGCAAATAGAACAGCTGTTTCTCAAGGTCGTAATGCTATCAATCTTTCTAGATAGAAAGTGGAAACTAACACGCATATCTAATGTCTTCTTTTAAATATTTAAATCTGCAGGCAAGCAAATTGACCAATGAACCTTACAAAAAAAATATATATCAACTGATTCTCAAGGTCAACTTTTTTGAGTCGAAACCAGGGAATGGGTTCTGCATATAAGCAGGGCAATGTACAGTTTCTGGTAGCTACGCTAAACTAATCTGAAATGAAATTTAGCGTTGGAAAACTTACCAGAAACCGAGCGCTCGGATGTAAATCAGCTGATTTCCAAGGCCAACCATCCCATGTTGATACTATTGCGCTTTTGAAGGTGGGTACACATTAAACAAACATTTTTTGCCAACAGTTGGTCAGCTGTTGACGAATTTGTTGAGAGAAAATGTAATTGGAAGGTGACGAAACGGTTCGAAAACACCCAAGAGCCTACTTGATTACATATTATGACGACACACTGTTGAATAAAATTTATTCAACAGTGTGTCTAAAGGAAATATTTAATATTTCCTTTAGAGTAGCGCCTCGAGAGCGACTATAGTGCAACAGATAGTCAACAAATCGTCATCAGCAACGCAACTGTTGAGCAACACGCTATTCAGTTGTTGTTCTGCAATGTTTGTTTAGTCTGTAGCCCGGCTTTACAGATGTGGATTGGAATATAGACAGAATAAGAATGACAAACGACAGAAGAGCTTTGTGTGAGTGGAACAGAGACGAATAATGGATGCGTTTCAATTGTGCTACGTAAACATAATTAGGTATCTACATATGTTTTAATTAGAATCTAACAACCATTTCATAGGAACTATTTTAACACTACAATGATAATCTATTTGGTTCAATTAACAAATGTGCTAACGTAATATTATTGTTTCAAAATGAACTCAAAAACCTTTATAGAAATGGCGTTCCATAAATTCTTACACTTTTTTCATCACAGAATTTTTTACACTACATCCTGAATACAAAATCAATAGATAAAGGGATTTTACATTTATATCACATAAAGAGAACAGAGAATTGAGAATTAAAATACAATTTAAAATCGTTAGTTCAATTATTGAAACAAGAGTCGAGAAAAAGTTATGTAACAGAACATGGTACAGAAGGAAGAGCAAAGCGGCTTCAGAAATAATTATTTTTAAAAATTCGTCTTTTATCAGATTTTAATTTGAGAACTGATGACTGTAGGCAGTGACGTAGTTATGTAACTAAGGGCCCCGGTGCAAAAATAAAATTGGACCCCTATTTTCAATATTAAATGAAAAGTATTAATAATAAAGATGAAGTTCTGAGAGTCGACATTTTTTTCGGAAATTTTCTCCTTTCTAGGAATTGTATTTTTAATTTTATTAGCACTAATAGTTTTCGAGTTATTTGCAAAAATTGGACCCCCATTTTTGAGATTCATTAATTGTTAATAAATTTTGCAATTTTATGTGCGCATTTCAAACTTTTGCGCATTTTTTTAGAGGTGGATACGAATCCAATGAGCTTTGACACGTATTTTAACTCGCAGTACCAAAAATTAACACGTTCAACTTATGAACCAGACTACAGAGGCCAAAGAGTCAAAAGTCAAAAATTCTTTATTTGATTTGGATATTTAAATAACGTTTTCGAACGTCGCTGAGGAGGCTGAGGGCCCCCTGAGCTTGAGGACCCCGATGCACTGCACCGCCTAACACTTCGATAGCTACGCCACTGAATGTAGGAAAGGTTGGATAACTTTCTTTTCTGACTCTCCAGTGGAATTGGAAACTGTAACTAGAAAATTACTACATTTGTGTTTCTGTTGATCGTTCGAAACGATGACAAATTGAAAACAAGAAAGATGACCAAAAAATAGAGACTGTGATTTAAATATTGACTGGTTGTATTCGGTATGCAATGCTAACGGGGTTGAGCAGTTCTTTTTATAGATAAACGAATGGTGTAGTGAATTTCTGGAACTTTGTACCACATACAATAATATTGTATTTTTTTTTAAATATTATATTACATATATATTGTGTAGAGGATATTGATTAATTATTATTAGATAGTGTTGCGGGATTGCGTTGTAAATAAATCATAAGAAGTTCATGTCAAGTGCGCTGTAGAGTGCGATCAGGTCGCTGTGGGCCTGCACTCTCCAGAAAGGGAAGTTGAGGCTTTTGGCCGCGTTCTCTTCGTCTTGACCGTCGCCTATCACAACGTATGTACACTTGCGGCCGAATCTCGTCACGATACGTTCAAAACAACTCTCCTTGCCTGAAGCAAAAACGAACACTGATGCTGGGTTGCACAAAACATTGTCACAAAATTGGATTTGACCTTAGATTGTGATAATATAATTATTACAGTTTTCATAGATGCAACATCAGTCTAATGTCGTATTCAAACGCCCTGTCATGTACAACATTAGATTGTATTAACACAAAAACAAATGCTTGATCTACACGGAAAAAGGTCGTTTTTCATGTCAAATTTTGATTAAAATGCGTAGAAAAATGTCGTTTCAAAGTAAAAATTATGCAAAAAAACTATGTTAAATGCACGTATACACAGTTTAGAAAAAATACCATTTCAATCAATCAATTACTTTTCAAACTAAGTCGAATTAAAATTCTACAATGCTTTTCTTATGAAGAAAAATGTATACTCGCCATTTAAGGTCATTGTCAAATCAAATTATTTAACAATCCTTTCTGCAACCCAGCATGACTGTGCATACTTTACGACCGGTGTTGTTCCTAATTTCTTTAATTTCGGGGCTTGTAGGCTGCAGTTCATTGATATTTCTACCTGACGGTTTGTCTATAACTACAGTAGGGGAGCGAAGTGTCTTCTTCCACGATTGGTGTCCTCCCTTCTTTACGCTCAGTGTGTTAATGTTTTCTGCTCGGTCGTATATTTCTAGTTTCCAACACTAACACGCTGCACATAAAAGAAGAGAGAACACCAGTCATCGACCGCTTAGAAGGACAGTTCGTCTGCTGCCACATCGTCTTTGATAACACGTTTACCGAAGTTGTAGACGAAACGGCAGGTAGAAATACCTACAAACCCGGAAAACATACAATTTGGAACTAGCTCTAAATTATTGTAGACTTGCAATTACGGAACACAGTTATATATATTTTTAAAAAATTTTTGGCGTTTTTTCAAATGTATGTGTACCTCAGTTCATAATGCAATTATGACAACAATGTTCTACTTGAACTCTTGTATACGTTCCTAAGATTCTATTTTTGCAATATGCAAAGTGTTTGCAGAATGTTATGCTAAGGTAAATCCACTAAGAATTCAAAAAAAAAATATTTTGAAAACATCGTTTAACAATTTTTAAACGACTGTGAAATCTTAAAAATTAATTTAAAGTCTGTATTAACAAAACTATCCACTTAAATATGTTTTTAATTTTTTGGCCAAACATTTCTAATATAATATTTTTTGTAATAATTAAAGCTGCAGCAGTCTTACCTATTTTTGTTGCGGAGTAAATATTTTCGATTGCGAAATAACCACCCAGTCCAAAAAGCAAAACTTTCGACAAAGCAGGAACTAGTTGTGTTGTGGTAACTAATACATTCACGCAATTCGGCCTTGAATTGATTAGCGATAGGCATTTGTTAGCCATTGTCAACCAATTGTCTGTCGCAACTTCGATGTCTGAACGCAACTGTAGCCAAAGATCTCTTTTGGTTGGTCCCAACATACCGCCGACACTGCAAAAATTAAAGAGCCAACAATAAGACTGTATTTATTGACTCTGTTACACGACCCCACTTTTGAGTACCAACTGCATAATATAAAAAAAAACCGTTCAACTCGAACTCGCGAGAAAAGGGTTCCGTACTACTCCATTTTCCGTGAGTACCTACTTTAAGACTCAAAATTTTCGTAAAGGTTTTCTTGTGAACTATGGGCGAGACCCGATGTTCCCTATTTTTTTCAAAATTTTAGGCACGGCGATAAGGGGGGAGGAATGGCCAATTTTCTTAAATTACTTTAAAATTATTTAGTTTAGAATTATAAAAAAAAATATATATTTGGGACTTACTACAAGTCCTTTCATTTGATATGTCACACGATACAGTTTGCAAAACCTTTTTTTTTAATTTCCTAATTTGCCCCCTAAAAATGGCCCCCATGTTAAAAAAAAAATTGGTATACGTTACATGTTCGTGTTTAAGTCACAGAAACTCATATGTCTACCTTTCAACTCAATTGCTTCAGTAGTTTCTGAGCAAATTGGCTGTGACAGACGGACGGACCGACAGACACGCGAGTGATCCTGTAAGGGTTCCGTTTTTTCCTTTTGAGGTACGGAGCCCTAATTATAGAAATACGTTTGTCAAATAAGTAACATGTAAAATACCCAAAAAAAATTCACAAGAACACGAATTTACAGACAGATTCCATTGCTATTTACTCTACTACGAAAAAAATGAAGAATTATTCATTTATTTATTGAGTATTGATATAGTTTACCTGTTGCGGTAATTGTTGTAAGTTTCTTTAATTTTCCTATATCTAAAAGCTAATTTGCGCATCCAATCAACTCCACCACGAACACCAGTGGCCAGACATAGATTTCCTTGCGTATTACTGGCTGACGAACTATGGAATCCATCGGCGGCAAAATTGTAAGTACTGAGATCTTGACCGTTGTCGTCGGATGAGACGTCGTCAATGTGAACTTGATCGCATTCCTGAAATAATAAATACGTATTGATGACATTTGATACACTAAGAGCAGCTACTGCAAAATTACGTAGTATTAATTATTTATCATAGTATCATATCACGAGAAAAATTATTTTAAGCAGACATTTAATCTCCTGTTCTATTTGGTTGAGAAAACTTTCATAATAGACCACAAGAGTCAAAAGCTGAAAGTTTCACAGCGCATGCATCCAACACAGGTAGGAACCATGGGCGACTAGGAACTTTGGGTCATCGTGGCTTTGGCAGGTAACAGGTAGCAACGTTGTATAAAATACCGACTTAATTTCGTCAAATTATAAAGCGTAATTTTCTTATATTTTTCTTCGGAATAATATTACAAATCACGTCGTCCACTGCCAGACACTTAAAATCGTGGCAACCCCTTGCCAGACATCCTTAAACTTCAGTCAATTGTAACTGTACTTACGGTACAGTATTAATGCTGAATTTTATACAAGTTATTTGGAGAACTATTAGAAGATGTTTCCCCAGTAGCCAGACAGTTTGGACAGTTCTAACCCCTAGCCAGACCGTTTGGACAGTTCTAACCCCTAGCCAGACAAACATATAGAGTATCTGTAGGTTATATATGTTTGTCTGGCTAGGGGTTAGAATTGTCGAAACTGTCTGGCCACTGGGAAAACATCTTCTAATAGTTCTCCAAATAATTTGTATAAAATTCAGCATTTATACTATAACGTAAGTATAGTTACAATTTATTGACGTTTACGGGTGTCTGGCAAGGGGTTGTCACGATATGTAGTGTCTGGTAATGGACGACGTGATTTCTAATATTATTTCGATGAAAAATATAAAAAAAACTTACGCTTATAATTTGACGAAATTAAGTCGGTATTTTATACAACTTTGCTACGATGACCCAAAGTTCATAGTCGCCCATCGTTCCTACCTGCGTTGGATGCAAGCGCTGAGAAACTTTCAGCTTTTATAAAATAACGAAGGTCTGGCGCTCACGGGCTCCTGAACTATAATATCATGTGAGAAAATGATTGATCGATTCTTACCTCCACGTCGTTGAAAAAGAAATGAGTATCCGCTAGATTGAAAACCATCTCTTCCATTTTATATCCAAGTGAATTTGTGTGCTGAGGGTCTGCCTAAAAACAAAATATCTTAATTTTAAGTCGTGAGGATCACGAAAAAAATCTATTTTTACTCTTAAGGGAAAATACATCACTCCTGATCGTATGCTAAAGACCTGGCCTTTTTCAGCTCCATTAAATTTAAAATTAGTTTTGCGGCCTTCGTGCAGCAGTCCAAAAATATGACCAGCAGCGAGCGCTGTATTTTCCCATTCCAGCGAAACACCATGTACTGTGATTTATGCGTTTACAAATTGATGAACTAACGTACTTTAGAAAATCTGGTAGCGAATGAACCCGTCAGTAGACTGTGAAATATGATAATAGTCTCGTCCAAGTCCCAAATGAACACCCGATCCGTGCCCGTTTCTGGACTGGCAGGTGACACTGTGTTTTGCCGCCTGCCTCTGCCTCGAGTAGATGTACGTTGTTCCCCACCGGCGCCGCCCTGACTGCCTCCGGATCCGCATCTACGATTCAACGATGGACCCGGCTCTAATTTTATTGGTGGTGTGGCTGGTTCGCTCAAGGACAAGCCTAATGTTGACGGACTTTCTGTATAAGAATAAGAATATATATAATTTCGTCATAATATCCATCCGTTCGTAAATTGACAGTCCTGTTTTATGTTTTTGATGAAATTTCGCAGATATATGTTTCTAGTTAACCCACAGGTACCGCGAAATTGTAAACAAAAATTATACCCTTCCATACATAGAAAGTTGGAATGGCAAATTTTTTCGCGTTCACTATAACCACATAACTTTGTTTTATTTAGTAGCCTCATCCAAGAAACATGATATTCCAGTCGTTCGCAATGCGCCCCCCTCCCTCCCACTAATTTTTAAACTGTACATTTTAAAAACCTGAAAACAGATGAGATAAGAGCAAATGTTTTTCGAGTTATAAAAAAAAAAGTTTAAAATTTAGTCTCCCATTTTCAGTTGCTTGGCTCTAAAAAACATAAAATCGTTTATCAATTCCTATTTTACGCAAATATTAAAAAAAAAACGGTCAACTCGCGAGAAGAAGGTTCTGTACTATTCCGTTTTCCGTGAATAGGTACTTTAAGACTTAAGATTTTCGTTTAGGTTTTCCTGTAAACTATGGGAGAGACCCGACATTCCCTATTTTTTTCAAAATTTTAAGTTCAGTAGTTTCGGAGATAAGGGTGGGGGGTGGCAATGGTGAATTGTTCACCTATTTTCTTAAATAAAAATGTATTTGAGACCCTTACTACATGCCCTTTCATTTAATATGTCACACGGTACAATTTGCAATTTTTTTTTTAATTTCCTAATTTTTCCTTAAAAATTACCCCCATGTTCAAAATTCATTTATTTACGTTATACGTCCGTCTTTGGGTCACCGACTTACATATGTGTACCAAATTTCAATCAATCGATTCAGTAGGAGATGGGGGGGGATGGTTAATTTTCATCTATTTTCTTAAATAACTTTGAAACTATTTATTTTAAAATTATAAAAATACATATATTTGAGACCCTTACTACACTCTCTTTCATTTGATATGTCACACGGTACAGTTTACAAAACTTTTTTTTTAATTTCCTAATTAGACCCCCAAAAAAGACCCCCATGTTCAAAATTCACTTATTTACGTTACACGTCCGTCTTATGATTACCAAATTACATATGTGTACCAAATTTCAACTCAATCGGTCCAGTATTTCGGAGCAAATTGGCTATGACAGTGGGACGGACAGACCCATGAGAGATCCTTTAAGGGTTCCGTTTTTTCCTTTCGAGACACGGAACCCTAGAAATAAAAAAAACTGAAATCATCCTAGGAAGAATTCGAATTGGGAACTTAGAATTTAGATAAATCTGATATTTGATATAGGCAACAACGACGGAACCCTAAGTTAACGTGTCCGATACGCACTTGGCCTCCTTTTTAAATTGAATATCTAGTCAAGATAAGAACCACGATACTAATACAAACTATAGTACCGACCTGGTAATCCACTGGTTAAATGGTAGGTCGAGTTTCCAATGCTGCCGGTAGAGCTTGGCGAACTGACGTACGGCGAATAGCTTTGTGCTGAATAGTAACTCGAGTATTGTGCTGCCGTCTGGGGATCAGCGTACGGACTTGCGTAGCTCGTGTAATCGACACCCTGCGGAAGAAAATAAAGAGTCACGATCAATATCCAAGGTGATATTATACAAGTGTCCGAAAAGGATGAGCAAAAAAACTCAGGATATGATTCTACTTGAAAAATCAAAGTCAAAAAAATACTTGTATCATTTTCTACAATCTAAAAAATAACATTTACAGGCAGTGGCGTAGCACCGACCACACGGAGCCTTATTTTCAATATTAAATGAAAAGTATTAATAATAGAAATGAAGTTCCGAAAGTCGACATTTTTTTCAGAAATTTCCTCCTTTCTCTGAATCTTTTTTTTTTAATTGCATTAGCATTAATAGTTTTCGAGTTGTTTGCAAAAAATTAGATCCCCTTTTTTGGGGTTCTTTAATTGTTAATAACTTTCGCAATTGTTTATGTACGGATTTCAAACTTTTGCACATTTTTCTAGAAGTGAATCCAATGAGCTATGACACTTATTAGTGTATTTGCCATATGGCAACATACACTATTGGCGTCGGTCGGATGGCGGGACCTAGGGGTCGGACCAAAATTTCTCGACGTTTCATAACCTCCTAAACACTTTGGCACCATTTTTAAAAATGTTTATATATATATGTATATATATATATATATATATATATATATATATATATATATATATATATATATATGTGTGTGTACGCGCGATAACTTTCGAAAGAGTTAATTGATTTCAACGAAATTTGGGCCACGTGTTGAAATCCATCACCGCAAGAAGCCTATTTAAAATGGGTTTAATCGGGCTATTTTAAGGGTAGTTTTTAGGGGTTGAAAACTGTTTTTGGGCCCCAAAATATCGAAAAAATTCTCCGAATCGTTTCAAAATTGAAATTTAACCCTTTGGTAGTGATTAAAAAGTGTCCCCACAATTTTAATAAAATCGGCCCGACAGGACCGGATTTACAAATTTTATGAAAACACTAGTTTGCAGATAGTGACTTATTTATTGAAGGATGTATTTAATTCGGTGTAGACGTTAGATTGATAATAATATTACAATTAAGAAAAAAATGTTATTTTAAGGGGTGTATTAAGGGGTAAAATTTTTTATTTTGCCCAAAAACAAACTTAATTTCACATAATAAAAGTATAAAACCACACGGCCCTATACAAGCAAATACACTATATTGTCGGCAGGGTTTTGGCACTGCGACCCGGGTTTTTTTAACTTGCAGTAGCAAAAAAATTAACGCGTTTTGCAGCTTGAGAACTAGACTATAGAAGCCAAAGAGTCAAAAGTCAAAACTTCTTTATTTGATTAGAATATTTAAATAAAGTTTCGGAACGTCGCTCAGGAGGCCGAGGGGGCTCCTGAGCTTGAGGGCCCCGGTGCACTGCACCGCCTTACACTTCAGTAGCTACGCCACTGCCCGGACAAATGTCCGGATTGCCCACCCCTAGAGCGGGCGCTGCTCTACCGTAATTAGATGATTACAAAAATTTAGTACGTCAGTATTTTAAACAACTACTTATAGTCAATGTGTAACTGTAAATTACCTGTTGTCCGGTTGTAAAACTGTTGCTTGTCGAACCAGCAGCACCGAAATTGGCAGCCGCCGCAGCTGCGGCTGCGCAATTATAGCCCGCAGTGTAAGCAGCGTATTGGCTCGATATAGCCGCAGCGGCGCTAGGACTTTGATGCGATGCGGTCGCTCCAGACGTTGAACCTGGTGATTGGAAACCAACCGGAGTTGCCGCCGACGCGGTCGTTAATCCGTTCGTGTAAGGACTCAAGTAACCGGCGCTCGCTTTGCAGGAAGGATTCAGCGGCGATCGTGCTGCGGTACTCCCGGCTGCCGCACTCAAGCTGTAACCGTAACCGGCTGCTGCCGCGGCCGTATTGTAAAAACTACTTGCGGCTGCTGCGGCGCTGTTGATATACGGCGATGTGGGATTGTACGTTTGTTGCATGCTTAAAAAATAGGAGAAAAATCGTTGATACACTCTTTTCTTTTGTTTCAAATCATTTATTCTTGGAAAAATAGTTTCTCAAAAATATTCTCGTCAGGAGCCAAATGAAAATAATATGCAAAAAAAATATCTACAGATATGAATTCTTCTATCCTAATCTATTTTCAACCAGGAGGAGGGTGGAGTTTGGACATCACCTAATGATCGTACCTATTGTAGTATTGGTGGGCGTGTGAGCTGTACGCCTGATGCTGGTAGTCTTTGGTTGTGTCGTAGGGTGTTAGAGGATCCATTGACGAATACATCCCTCCTGGGTCCGGAGCAAGCGCGTTGCTTGATCCTAGAAGACTGTTGGTTGTTGAGTCGACTTCGCCTAGAGCTGGACTGCGCACTTCTGACTTGACGCCTGAGTAAACAACACGGAACAGAGTAAACGCTACGGCTACTACGGCTTACTAATTGCAATGATGTTTATTGCGACTTCGTTCATCAACTATTCTATAAATCTGTTCTCAAGATTCTATTGCTATTTCTAGGTCTCTATTTTTTAACCCGGCGTGAATGAACCAGGGTTTTTAGCACCCACTAGTGTATAAAAACGCACACACTTGTCACAATGGACGGTATCCTACCTCATGCGCCTCAGTAGCTGCCATCTTGGAAATAATGCGTCGATTGTTTAATGCGAATCAGTGTTGCGCGTGACGTCGTTGGTGATAGAAGAGTTCTAAGTGCACTTGGGCATCTTTTACCCGGGTTCATAGTTCGGGTGAAAATATTTTTAACGGCATTTTTATATTTTCTCTTTTTTTTTGGATTGTACGTAATAAATAAGGCTCGATTATTCTTATTTTGTTCATGATGGAAGACGAAATGATAATACGCCATTTGGAAGAATGTTCTTCGGACGAAAGCTGTCCATCGGGGTCAGATGTTGACGAAGAGGAGTGCATCAGTCAAATTTAAAGTTTCTTTATAAATAAATAGTTATAATATTAAAAATGTTTTTTATTATTACGTGTATTATAACAATATTATATTAGCTAATTCATCAAGTTAAGAAAAAAAACGAAATATATTGAAATCGATAACCGGGTAAAATTCACACTGGTTCATTGACGATTTGACTGAAATGAGGCTCATTTACGCCGGGTATAAGTAAAACTTTTATTGTGATTAGATAAATGAACTCTGATCAGAAACCAAACATCTCTGATAAGAATATTTACCTCCCGTGTCGGCGAGTAACGACCAGGTCAGATGATGTGACGCCGAGTTGGTGTTATTGTTGTTATTAGAGCAAGAGACGTCGACCAGTTCTGCGGTTGTTGACGATAGATGAAGTGCCGCCGCTGTTGTATTGGTGCAGCTAGTCGTGGCCGCTGCCGCCGCCGCCGATGATGAGGACGGCAGCAGCGTGTGATGGGGCGGCAGGTGCTGTTGATTATGTTGTTGCTGCTGATTTTGGAGGTGTTGTAGATGATCGCTACTGCCGACTGGCGGTGAACTGCAAGACGAGTCTGACTGGCCACAGCTTGGACTTGATTCTCTAAAAAAATTGCAATTATCAATATACTCTGAAGAATGTCGTTCCTAAATTATTCAAGCTGGATGGCGTAGATACAGGGTTCGGGCTGTTGGAAGTAGCTGGGAAGCTTTAATAACTATATCGCGAAAAGTAATTGAAAACAACTACAGTGCAAACTCCATGTAACGTCGTTCGATTTAACGTCAAACTCCTTAAAACATCGAAATTACTCGACTTTGGGTGGTTTGCCTTGTTGTCCATACAAAGATACACTCTATATAGCATCACACCAACTCTAAATAATGACCATATGTCATTATAAAGCAAGTAATTTCGGCAATAAAGCACCTTACTGTTTGTAGGTACTTTCTAAGTTGCCGAAATTGATAGGAACTGCAGCTTTTTATGCAATAAGCGTTGTTATTTGTGTTAATAGTAATGTTTGTTAGTAAATATGCGTTATTATTAAATAACACTATAGTAGTAAAACAATATTGATTTTTCTTTCTCTCCATATAACGACAGCCAGAAAATGCGCTGTCTCTTCAACATCACTATACAGAGTTCACATTGTATTTCATTTATTTAATTATAAACAAAAAATAGCTCTATAGTTTAGAGGATAAAATGACTCGAAACTTTTACCACTATGTGGGATAGTTGCCCTTGGAAATGGGAACACTTACGATTTGGGAGGTATGAATCAATGTGTAAAAAAACGTACATCTTCATTTGATCCCCTTAGGGGTTGAATTTAGAAAACTTCCTCCTTAGTGGGTGGTTGCGTCAAAAAAAGGAAGTACTTTTAAAATTTCAAGTTTCTAGTTTAAGCGGTGTGACCTAGGCGTTGATGAGTCAGTCAAAGAATAGATTTATTAGGATCTCTTTATGGTACAAAAAAGTTTTGGTGCATGCTATATTTTTATAAATTACGTATCACGGTATCGAAAAGTAATAAACGTAAAATTCCCGATAGGCGTATATTGTACCAACAATATTTAATATAATAATTAATAATGAATGTTTGTGTGGGTTTGAAACGACGATTTGAAATAATTTAGTTGGCAATCGGTGAGCCGTGGCCAGCGGTAAGTGTCGTCCGGACAGCATAGCTCCATCCATAACACCAAAATCTTATATTTATATACGGGGTGTCTTCTTTCCAATGGGATTTATTTTCATTGGTGATGGAGCGTGGGATTCGATCGGATCCAAGATTTAAAACCTAAAACTCGACCGAGTTTCGGCAAACGTTCAGAACCGACTTCTTAATCGATTCATGACTATCAAAGTTTTTTTTTTAAATTTTTTTTATATTATCTTCAAAGCTCTTCAAAGCACTTGCTAAGCATAAACCTGCACGACAAGCACAGTTCAAACCTACAACCTGCACATATACAATCTGTACAATATATAGACTAGGACAAAGCCGCACAAACCAGCAAATTTTAGTGCAGGTTTCCTGATGTGCGGTATACATTTTGCGGTTTTCAAGTAGTTTTATCAATGCAAATTAATTCATGAAAACGACACACCACTAGCACACGTTGCTTTTTATATCGATAGGGTTTTTGAGTGTTAAAATTTTAAAATTAACACTGAAAAAAAGACAACGCACATTTATAAAAATATTGCATGCGTGTAATACGCGTTTTTGGCGTCATTTAATTTGCATGCAAATTCTGATAAAATAATAAAAAGACTGGAGTGAGATTAGCATAAATACGTAAAAATTCTCTCTCGTAATATTTTCGTAACTTCAAAAAAATAACTGTTAATGCGTCTCATTTTTAATACGCTTTTATGTTTGCTTAGTATGTTAAAGTTTGGAATCTTTGAACGTGAAATTCACCTACTTCAAAACGTCAGATTAAACTGAAACTTTGCACACTTATCAAGGACCGATGACAATACAATAATTTAATAAGTTTGTCCCATTATCCTGACCAGGACCTTCAGGATAAAAAAACTTGAAAATTACAGCAAGTAAGCCAACACGCTGTACAGTGATGTACGTTGAGTTGCCTACCTCATAGTTAAATGCAATTTATTTTTTAGTCTTATAATTCAAATTAGAGTTTAAAAAAACTAAAACAACTTACTTTTATGAGCTAAAATATGCAAAATAATTTGACAACAAAATTAGCTTTACTGTTAAAAGCGTGGAGTGCTATCTACTTAAATTTTCTACGTTTACAACTAGCTACTAAATGAATTTTTTTATCGATATTAAGCACTCCACGCTTTTTACAGTAAATCTAATTTCGTAGTCAAAATATTTTGCATTTTTTTGTTCGTAAAAGCGTGTTGTTTTAGTTTTTTAAACTCTAATTTTAATTAATCAGAATAATGGAATATCGTCGAAGAAAGGACACAGTGTATATCAATAATATGTGGAAAAGAACAAAACTTATGTTAATAGATGTATACAAATAATCTTACTAATTTTTATAGTGTCCGTTACGACTGAACATGTCAACTTAAAATAACAATCACACTAAAATATTTAACTTTACAGGGCTTTTATCTGTCAGAAACGTGCTTCAGCTATTTATTTAATTGTAAATGTTCGAATGGCTACTTTTAATTACATTCCAGTGCTACAACAGATTGAAATTAATGTTATTGATATTAACTTCCTTTTTTTATTCTATACAGAGCGATTTAAGAAATGCGGGTCTATCTTTAGGGGTGCTTGTCTATCATTATGCTTCCTTTGAATTGGAAGGAAAATGGCATCTTTAAAGTCCAAAATTGAAAAAAAATCATTTTATTTTAAAACGGTGTGAGAATCATTCTAAAGATTTTGATAATTTTGTAGAGTATAAGTAAATGTCCTGCAATAAAATCCAGGATGACATAAATGTAACCCAACGATTTACTCAATTTTCAAATTTTCCTTCACACATTTTCACTCACTACCGTTCCATGTAAGTAAAACCTGTGAATTTTATACGTCATCTGTTTGAGGTAAATAATATATTTTGAATAATTTGATGAGTTTTAGTTCATAATGTCGTGATTGGCCGGTAAATCGCGATCGACGTATAGTATATTTTATGCGAAAAGATATATTTAAAAAATGTTCCACCTCCTTCATTATTCCAAGCCGAATGTTTCCATAATCTAGATCGATATCTAGATTATGGAAACATTCAGATAATTTTGTAAATATTTCATTGAAATTTATGGCCATTTTAAAATAAGTATTTAGCATAATTAAAATTCCTTCACGAGTCAATATTATTAAGTATTCATAGTTAAAACATTCGGTTAAAATTTTGATCGGCAGTTAATTGGGTTTACGACAAAAAATTATTTTTGCATCTGACATCAGCAGAATGTGTTTTTATTTTTACAAAATTCATTAGCTTTTTTCATTTCTATTGACTTGAAACAGTTTTCTTTTTTTTTTGAAATATACGCCGCATGAAATTTACAAATAAATGATTTTTGTTCATTTGTAAGCTAGTTTTGACACATCACATGTGTCTGACAAGGACAGATTGACACCTTTTGACATAAAGTAGTCAGTAGGACAAAGAACAACAAGTGTCACCATAAAAACTAAAATAAATGACTCTCTCAACTGACACTGCCGCAGCTGCGTTTTTTTATCATGAATGAAGAAGCTCTCAAAAGCTATCAAAAATAATTAATTATCAATAATGTAATTATTAGATTGTGAACATTATTGACTTTTATAATTCAGTAAAAACAATTTTTTTTTTGTCAACTGACTACATTTGGATTAAGTTATGTATCTTGATCGCAAAATTCCAATAAAACTAGTACCTATATTTTTATGGAATATTTCAAACAATTTTGAGTTTAGCGATATTTTTGGACAAATGTAATTTCTATATTCATCCACTCAAATAATTACATAAACTCTTCAGGAAGTAATTTATTATTTGCAGACTATTGTTTCCGTAAATTTTCAAATTCAGTTCTGTCACCATTGAATATAAAATCATAAGGGGAATTTACTAAGTCTGTAATTTCATTTTCATACGAGTTCTGTCTTTTTCGTACACGTATGTTTGTCTGTCTGGCTGTGTGTATGTACATGACCAGATTTCGATAAAACTTGGCACATAATTATATTAATGGATACCGTCATTTTAAAAATATGCTTTCTACCCAGCTATGCTCGGGTGAAAACGTGATTTCTGTTAAACCTAACATTAACGCGAGCGAATCTGCAAGAAAAACTGGCGCGTTAATACGTGTGAAGTCAAAAGACAAAAGATAGTTATATCGCTTATGAACTAATCTACAGTTTTCTCACCATAAACTATATAATTCACATTAACGTAGCCTAGTGAATAATATAAATTTAAATTAAAAAATATATTAGAGTAAAAAAACGCACCAAAAAACCTTTACATTTATCTTAAATGAGATGACAAACGTTTCAGAGGCTCCTTGACAGTTCAAACGAGAGAAAAGGACGCATCGATGGAACGCCAGTCGTTAGAAGTGAGACAGACATACGTGACCTGTCAGAGAGTGTATTGCTTTGGAGAGATGGCATTTGGTTTGCACATGTTCTAAAGTCTTAGCCGTGAAGAAAATATATTTGTAGTGATTATTTTTATTTTCTTTATGAGACAAGTCAGTAAGAGTTAGGACTTCTTACAAGTTTTTTTCTTTGTTATTGTGCGTCTCTTTTTATTGTGATTATAGTTCGTTTCTCATCGAGAAATAACCGACACAATTTCACATAACATCAACACCAACTTTTTTGAAATTTAGAAAATGCATTTCTAAATAGACAATAATTTATTAACAAACGTGCTTCCAAAGACCAACGCGGGACAGCGGGAACGAATCATTGCGGATAGCGGGATAATATTATGTTATTGTATAATATTATATTGTTATTGTATATTGCTTGTACTGTCCTTCGTTGGTTTCTGGGAACCTTTACTAGTAGGGATGTCGAAAAAATATCGATACATCGATATTTTTGGGCGATATTTAATATTTCGATATATCGATACAAAATTCCGAGTATCGAAAACCGTAGCAACACTTGTACCTATGTACTGCCGCGACTGACTATGGCCGTTTAATTATTCCGAAAATATCGAAAACTCCACTGAAAAAGAAACATGTGTTTTTTCATATGTTTTTGGAACATACTTTTAAGTGCGTTTCAAAAACAACAACAGTGAATAGAGCACATATAAAACACGTTTCTTTTTTACCGGATTTTTTTATATTTTCAGAAACAGTCAAAATAGCTATTCATGCAATATTTCATTTCATTGCTACAACATCTAGAATATTTTTAATTATTTCGATTTACACCTCAATTCATGCTGTACCAACAATTTTGTGTCGAATGTCACCTCTGGCATGCATGCCATAGGTTCGCACTCCCTGGCTTTATTAAGTAATTGTTCAATTAATCTCTAAAATTATCTGCTTGTAAATATATTAGACGTTTGATTAATAAATAAAAAAAACATTCTTATCGTTGTTTTTGATTTCAAATATTTATTTATTATTTGATTTATTAGAAATAATGTCCGTTAACTGCTGTTTGAGATTATATTAAGCTAGCTAGCCAATATGTATACTAAATTTTTTCGAGTGCCAATGTTCTCTTTCAAATTTTATCTATATATCGATATTTTGTAAAAAATATATCGGTACCGATATCGATACTTAAAAAAAATATCGATAGATACGATATATATCGATACTTTTTGGCACTTCTGACATCCTTATTTACTAGTAGTCAAACAGCGTTTCTTAAATTCATCTGAATTCATTTGCCAATATTAAAATGTGCTTTAATAATGAAGCTTGTTTTAAACAGAGAACAACTGTAATCAATTTAAGTCTGTCGTAAATTCTCAGTCAAATGCGAAACTTAATTTATTTTTGTTGATCGAAAACCGACGTTTAATTTTTTATTATGTACTTTTATTACTCGACGTGGAGTTATAGATGCGAATTTTTAAATATATATTATTTATTGCAATCGTTTGACAATGTTTAATACACGAAAATTGATAGATTTTACCCTAGTAAATTTGTTATATTCTTCATTTGTGGTTACTTGCCCCCCTAAATAAAAAAAAATAATCACGAAGAAACATATCAAAAGAATTGACAGATTATTATAGGCGTTTGACAGATGCCTGTTTAATTGTAAAAAAAAACAATTTTTTTTTTGATAAATGCAGACCTCTCAAATTTTTTTTCTACAATAGGCACCTGCATGTCAAACGAGTTTTTGGTCTGTATAACCTTTTAACACGATTATATATCGTTTAAAAAAAACTTTTCTTTGATCATTTGGGAGGACTGCATTTGTCAAAAAAAAAAGTAATGAGCCTCACCCTCATAAGAAGTTTAACTTCTTTAGTTTTTAATATTATTCCCAAGTTTATTTTTTTTATGTCAAACTAATTAATAATATTTACACGTACTTAGCAACACACTATAAACTTATGTTCTTGTCAGTTTCATGTAATTTAAGAGACAAACAAACTTCCCCTTTATTTGCCAGTTCTACTTCCCCTCGATTTCTTACTTTTTTCAAATAGACACGTCGCTAAAGAAGTTTCTTCAAAAAACACTTTTTACAACTTTTACAATTTTAGATGGAAGCCAACAATTCTTTAGTATGATCGAAGGTATGTATGGAATTGATCAAAAATCTAGTGTAGCGTAGTTGTGAATGGATGCATTTAGTTGTATAAACAATTTTAATTATGATGTAAAGTTCGCGTTGAAAGATATATATTTTATTTAAACATATGATTTAATTGTGTACAACAAACCGTTATCTAAAAGAGCTGTGTGAATGTGTTTTTTTACAAATGAACGCGTCATAATACGAATAACAGGGAAAAAACAGACAGGTGTAATTAATCATATTCTATTCAAAGCTAGGATAATAATTGCTAGAACAGTTTAAAAAGTAATACATTAAGTATTGGTGTTGTAAGCTTTTACAAAAAGTCAATTTTTACCAAAGTTGTAAAATTAAACTTCATGGTACTAACATTTTTGCATTATTTACTGGTCTGGGAACCGACAATTTTACACTTTTAACGGCCTTTTTTGAAGTAGGCTCAATTTTTTTTATTGTTTTTTATTTTTTTACTTTTTAGTAGCTTTATAATACGTAGTTTTCACGTTATTACCCACCTCTTTCTCTGATATTTTATAACTTAACTGCTAAACTAGAGAGATTTATGTAGGACCAACAATAAGTTGATAAAACATCAAATTAAAACTCAAAACAATGATTCTCGTCTACCACTTCATACGCCATGGTGTTGATGAGCAAATCTAAGAAATTTTGTTACATTAAAAGGGCATAAGAGAGAGAACGACGTTTTTATTTATATTATTCCATGTTGAAGAAAGAAACAAGAAGAATATTGGTGAGTCCAGACGATTATATTATCAACCAATCATTTCATGTTTTGTGCCAGAAACGGGAGAATACTGGATAGTCAGAATTGGCACAGCAAACCCTGAAGTACTTCCTGAGACAGGGCTGTTTCCAAGCAACAAAAAAAGAAGAAGAATGGAGTCAAAAACCTATCTCATTAGTAGAAAAACGCATCCTAATTTAAAAAAATGAAATACTTGATTACTCAATTCTATAAAAGGTTAGTCTTAATCTGATGTCAGTTTAAGACATCACCACTGCGTAAGGGTTAACATTTTTCATGACGATAATTAATCATTTCTATGAACCTAATAAAACATGCATAAGCCACTCCCAGTTCTCAAAAATATAGATAATCGTAAGTCATTGTAGAATTGCACACACTAAACTTCATGAGACAAAACTCTACAATTTCTTTTAACCAATTTTACCAATTTTGGCGGACAAAAACGTAACTTTTTCTTGGTACAGACATTTTTTCGCGTCGGAGAAACTTTTCAACAGAATCCAAACCCAAACTGAAAGAGAATCTAACGTTATAGTTCGCAGCAACATTATACTATTTACAAGCTTTTATTTAACCTGCTATGTTTGTCAATCAGCCAGTCTGTCAGTGTGACTGTTGGGTCAAATTTTGTAATCAAAATTTCGACTAGATCTAATTAAACTAGAGCTTTGAAATTTTGCACAAATCTTGCAAATTTTGCATAAATCTAATATTATTCACAATTCTCTTGACATGGGTATCAAATAAAAAAGTTTGACGGGTGGAATTCGATAAGCTACGTGATGTCATTGTAAATCAAATATGGCGAGCACCCCAAGATGGCGGATTACCTTTTTCTTCACAATCCTCTTAACGTGAGTAACAGAAGAAAGATTTTGACGAGTGAAATACGATAAGCTATGTGACGTAATTGTAAACTCAATAAGGTGGCCGCCACATATCCGATCGATATGAAATTTTGTATGCATATGTATATGATTCAATCGTTTTTAAAATTAAATAATCAATTAAATTTAGTAAATTAATATTGTAATAGTAAAAATTTTGAAAGACTAAAAAGAATAAAATAAAATATTAATTTAACAATTAATTATTTTTTTTTTTTAGCACATTTTAATAAAAGCTGGTCTGTATTTTTTTTAAATTAATATTTTAATTAGTTCGTGAATTGCTTGCAGTTTACCGGTTCGTCTGTTACAAACAATCTTTTTTCAAATTTTACTCCGAGAAGTGGTGAAAATATCAATTGAATTTTATTTAAATATTATTAAAAATAATAATAAACTAAAAATATGAACCATAGTAGTTGGTGACTTTAAATATTGTAATAAAAATAAGAGTATGCAGTCTTGCATTATAAAATATACAATAAAAAAATGCGTTGTTTATGGCGCATTATATCAAAATGCAGAATTCCTTGGCAGGGTAATGACTTGGTTATAATTTATAAACTATAACGATTTACTGATGCGACGAGAAGCAACGATTATACATGTTGCAAGATGCAAATCGTAACTAGCTTATTCAGTAATAATTTATGGGGCGTCCAACAGGTGTCCGTTTACAGGAACTCGTTCAACTGATCCACGCACACATTTGTCATTCATCTAAAAATACACCGAATAGCTCGCATAATTCGTTTTTTTTTTTTAATTTCTAAATGCCGAAAGCATAGAAGAAATGACAATTGCACTAAGTTACATTATTTGGCTAACGGTCTTCAAGATGTGTTCCGTGAAACCCAGTGGCGAATTTACCATTAGGCCCGTGAGACCCAGGCCTAGGGGCGGCAAAATTGTAGAGACGACAAAATTTCAAAAGTAAACAATGTTAGGACAGTCAAAATTTAAAAATTAACTTATTTAATTTATCATCCGTTATCCAAATTTACGGTTCTCTCCCTAGAGCAAAAAGGACACCATATCGGACGGGGCCAAGGGCGGCATCGAACCTAAAGCCAGGGGCGTAGCTACCGCCGTATATGCCGTATCAATTATACGGGGCCCCCAACGTGCGTAAACAAAAATTAATAAAAACTTCCCAATTTTTTTTTTTATTTCAGAAATGACAAAAGTCAAAAAAGCAATTTTTTTTCCCGCGTAAAGATTGCGTTCAAAAGTTGGCAACACCCTACATCGATTATCGCGGGCTGCGGGATTTCCCCGTTTAAGTCATTTACTTCAACGGAGGAAGGGCCCCCAAACAAATTTTTATACGGGGCCCCGCCAAGGCACGCTACGCTTCTGCCTAAAGCCATCACTGGTGGAGCCTAAATATTCAAGGATACAATTTTAATCATAGTAGAAACAAAACATTTAAACTTCACAAAAACTGTTTCACACTCCACCAGGTGCAATAGACTTGAATATGTATTCCGTTATGTGTGGTTCCAAGGCTTAATCGAAAAAAATTTGCATATGAGTAGCCAAAAAACTATTTCAAATGCCTTCAGGCAAATTGTAAACTATGATTCATGAAACCCCATGGTTTCAAGACACAATTTTACAAGGACCACTGTAGAGTTGGCAACCAGTCTAAATTAGAAAAGATATTCTGGATTTGGGCCGCCTTTTTGCGTCCTAAAGACCTTTGGATATTAACATTATTCAAATTTCTATCTCTCTATACATATACTTGATTTTAGTACGGAGTAACCATGGAACCAAGGTAACTTTCAATGATAAATATACAAAGTACTTATCTTTGAAAGTCGTATCAGCAACCCAGCATAAAACAGTATCCGTTATGCATTGATACAAAATATACCAAAGCATGAATTTATTTTTCAATTTTTTCGCGAACATTTAAAGGCTAACTATTTTGGCTGTCATCAAATTTCATATTTTTCAAATTTTATAAAGTATGTTAATTTCCGGTAATTCTTTTGACATTAAAATTTAGACTGAATTTTGTGTTTTTGATATTTTCGAATAAAAGTAATCATTGTACACTAAACATAGATGAAAATATCTTACCATGAAATACCATTTTATTGTAATGTTATTTTCGCTTGGAGTATCTGTCACGGAGTATAGCAATCTTGGATCTGTTGAAACTTGGAAACTGAGATCGAAACGTCACGATCATCATACAAACATATATAGGTACGGTTTTGTTTTTATTATTTAATAAACAAAAATCCTTTATTTTATATTCAATAAGTGGCCAAGACAAACAAACAGAACTCCACGTAATAATCTAGTTTCGATAGACGATAATAAAAGAACGCTGTACAATATGGACACATACGGCGCAACGATAAAAAACAAAAGCTGCTCCATTAAAACAAAAGCTAGTGTATGTTAGACGCCAACGAGATCTAATGAGAAGATTTTTTAATAGTTTCCTGTCTAGAAAAACCACAACAAATGTTCAAAAATCTTTTTGTTAAATATTTTGCTGAACAATACAGTCGACTTTTTTTAGCGTTATTGAGTTCAGTATTCATGTTTTTAATTTAAACTGGTAACTAGGCATATCTGTGAATTTATTTCTTTTTTTTTAATATTTCGTGTGATACTTAGATGGGAAACACTTAATTAAAATTTTGCCCTATGTTAGTAATAACATGATATTAGTCGAACACGTATAAAACGATTTTGATGAAGCTTGGTATATTAATAATAAAAAACGGATCATGGTATAGTCGGAGAGCTGATGACACCCGTTTCACGAAGTGTTCGATTCAGGCAGAAATTTTATACAATAGTATCATATATATTAATACGCTAAGGTTAAGATGTTTGCCTCCCTTTTTCGAAAAAACCACACAATTGCTCCACATAAATTTTGTATCATTTTATAGATAATTGCTTGCTCTACCGACATCAACAACTAAAAATCTATTATTGCTTTTGTTTCTGCAAAATAATTAGTTATAACAATTATACATTTATTCAGTATATACAGCAATGCTGCCATCTGACGGTTCTAACTTTGAAACAACGTCAACATGATTGACAGTCGGTAAATTTTTTTTGTTTAATTTTTAATCAAAATTCACGTATAAATACTTTTCGTATGGCGGCGCTTCAGCTCAACGTTTTCGATACTTGCGCCTCTATATGACAGTTTTAGAAAAATATTTTCTTTAACCGTCAATGAGCTTTGTAATGTAATACAACAAAAAGAAGAAAGTTATAAAGAGTGTGAGAAATTAGAAACGAATTTTAGTGCGAATTATTCGCACAGGTACCGCTAGTATATAGGTAATATGATAGGTAAACGAGTATTTGCCTGACCTACCTGGGTACGCCTGGTACTACGCATACAGAAAAGGTGTAAAAAAATATGTGCCAAAAAAGCTTTTGATTAAAAAGCCAACAAGTACTATTCGTTAAGTCGATTTAAAAAAAATAAATACATGAGGCGGACACTTTTGGTCACTTTTAGGTTAGGAAAATCCTCATTTACCTATTCATCTTACCTGAATATACTATTGTATAAAATTTCTACCTGAATCAAACACTTCATGAAACGGGTGTCATCAGCTTTTGGACTAGTTGAGTAGTATCGTTTAGAGACGATAAATCTGCGTAGTAAGAAGAGTGGAACAAGCGATCAGTAGCGGAATGATTTGTAATTTCGGGGGCCGTAAAGGCGGCATCTGTATACTGTCAATGGCGCGTCTCGACGAACAACAAAATGACCATATTCATAGAACCACCCCTTGTTAGAAAACATAGAAACTCGTCTGTAGACAGAAATCACGTTAGTAGTACTATCTTCCCCAAACGATAATATAATCTAACAATATTGCTCCAACAATGTCAACTGCGTCTCAGGTCCCACTTGACCGCCGTTTATTTACAAAAACAGAATTGCACCAGTTATAATTTTAAATCGGTCATTAATCAACGTTCAAACAAACACGGGCATTTCATTTATCCTGCGATTCTAGTCGGTGTGTGTTTTAAAACATGTCATTACAATTTAACGGGGTCCAACGCGCATGTTGTAATGTTTATAATTGTCGTTAGATGGATGTAGTGTTGACGTGCTGCCGAGCGAGAATAATTAGCGAACAGATCTGACCGGCTGGAGATCTGCATTAAAACATGCGCTTGATTTGTTGCGCCTGGATGCGAGAAATCTGCAATCAGTTCATGTCTGCTCGACACTTCAAATGCACAAATAAACATTAATAACTTTCTTGTATCATAATTACAAGAACTTTTGCCGTGGTAAGTGTTCTTACGCGAATCCTGACGTCTGATTTAAATATTTAACCAGGCCAAACAAGAAAAACAAATCATTATCGTTCTGTACAAAAATATCAATTTATAAGTAGGTACAGTTTAGAGATTAGCCGGAACAGATAGGCGACAGACAGACATGCAAAAATAAAAAAAAAAAATTTTTTTAATTTTAAAGTACCGTAAATACTTTCATAAGCATTCAGTAAAAAGCTATTATTTTGACATTACGAACAGAAGTTTCAATTTTATTTATATGGATAGATATTTCCGAAATTAAAAAATTTAGAAATTGTTTAACAAAACTTTCTTAGAAAACTAAACAGAATAATAATCCGTTATAAAAAATATCTTTGTATTCAAAACTGCCGCAGCATTTTCATGGTATAGCACTTAACTGTTCTACTTTGTGTACAATAATTATTATATTTTTTGTAAACTATTAGCTGTCAAAAATACAATAAAATTGTTTATAAAAATTAAACTACTGAACGCATTTCACTGAATTTAAATACGGCTCTGCTCTGATAGTAAACGTGAATAAAATATAATTCAAGTTGATCCGCGATAAATTGCGATCAGTAGAGCTCGGACGTACGTTTAGATCAGCCGACATCTGTTGTTTGCGATTTTCAGTTACAATTTAAGAAGTAATTATGACCTCGAATCAGTCTAGAAACGGTTCCGTTTTGTCGAACAGATTCTCTCTTATTCAAAAAACTATTATTTGAAAATATTTCGTGCGAAATTAGCTTGGATGTAACTTCTTGTATATGAATGAAACGTCAGAGCTGACGCGCATATGCAATAAGGCTGTCGGAACACTCCGAATTAAGTCCCACTACGAGGCTAAAAAATGCTGTTGCAAGGATACTCTAAATTTTGTGAAATATTTTGAAGATTTAAAAAACTTTTCCGAAAAAGAAAGAGTCACTTTAGGTTTGTGGTGGGATAATTTTGTGAAATAAGTACGAATAAGGTCGTAGTGTGACTTTGAAAACGTGCATTTATTGATATAATTAATGCCAACTTTTTTCTTGTAAATCGTACATAAATTACAAAGGTAGTCCATTACAGACTTAGATTTGTCCTTTATCTTCCTTATAGAGAAAGAATTTTTGCAAAATGTTAACGAATAAGTCTACAATCAGCTATCAGCCGAAGCCCTATTTTTGGCTTAAATTCAGAGCGTGAAATATTATTCGAATCATGTCACCGTCGGGAGTCAAACCCGAATCTTATCATTTATGTAAATGGTAACAAATCCGCCTCGATTGTGGAAGATTCGCATTTGAGTCCCGACGGTGACACTGTTTGAATAATATATTTTTCTACTATTATATGGCATTGTAACGTCAACAATGGATATTTCATATTATAATAGCAAACTGCCACGAAGTGAGGATGAAGAAGAAGTTGAAAATACATTAGTTCTATCCTAATATTATAAATGCGAATGGGAGTTTGTTTGTTTGTTACGCTTTCACGCCTAAGCCGCTGAACAGATTTCGATAAAATTTGACAAGGAGATAGATTGCATCCTAAAGAAGGACATAGGCTACTTTTTGTCTCAAAATAAAAACTTATAGGGGGTGAAATAGGGGACGAGTGTCATCACGATACCTTCTGGAACTATTAAAACTCCACACTTGAAATTTAGCAGACATTTTTCTTTTGTTGAGTAAAGATACTAAAATAGTCTTCTAAGGTGTGGAAAGCGTAGAAGTACAGGGGTGTCAACGATTAACAAACTCTAATTTTTAAAATACAGTTTCTATAGACTGAAAATATAGCTGTTAGGTCTTGATGAAGATTTGTTGTTGTCGTGTATCGTTACAATCGCGGGCGTAGCCATGGGGAGCGGCTAGTTCTATACTATAACGGTGAAGCATTAATTACGAACGAATTCAGAATACGCATCCCGTCACAATGTGACGCGTCAGGTCAATGAATAAAAGTGTCGTTTAGTTGGACAAGGCGCTGGCATCGCGACACAGCATGCTCCGTCGCGGCGCGGCATCTCCGGGTAGCCAACAATCTCGTACTGCGTGATCGGTGACTTAATCATTCGGGCGTAACTGACAAACACCTGGCACCTTAAACTCGTCTGTCTTCGCTCTAATATACTATCTGTAGAACGATGTACAGAAGTAACGTTTAGAGAAGATAGTAGCGTCATTTCTGCGCAAAAACGAGTCTCGGATCAACCGCGTCTATGTTTTCTAACTAGAGGTGGTCCTATGAATATGGTTATTATACGCGCCATGGAAAATCTCGGAAGTTAGAGGCAAATGGAGGCTTGCGCAGGTACAGTCGATTGAAAAACTACAAACTTGCGCTATATTATTATTTTTAATTTTTCTTTAATCTAAAGGTCAAATTCCTTGCATAAAGTCATCCAAAAAATTATTTTTCGTGTTTGTCTATACAAAACTGTATATTAGGCATATGTTGATCAATTAACAATCAAAGAAACAACTTAACAATAGCGTACTGGACTGTATTTTATAGCAGGAAAGCGACAAGTGCCGGTAACTGGGAGGTAGTGGGAGTCTTCCTTTCCCTCAAAACAACCAGGATGAGTCTAAAATATGCATTTGAGACGCTGTTTGTGACTAGCTTCAGAACCTTTTAGAACCGTGGCGAGTATTATAAATTCGATAGACCATTTTGACACTGCTTTCTGCAACCCAGCACGAGTTGTTTACGTAATAAGAATTTTAAATACGCGAAAATCTGGACTAATATTGACAACAAGCTACTCTAGCGTCACGAGGGAATTAGGATGTTAAACAATTTTGAGATATTTACAGAAACAATATTATAAGCGGTCCCGCATCTGGGGGGGGGGGGTCAAACCAGGTCACCTGCCTCGGGCGGCAGTTTTAGGAGGCGCCAAAATCATAATATAATATGTTTGAAAATCGATAACAAATTATTAAAAAAAAAATTATAATTAGCCTTACCCTCATAAGCTCACATAAGAAGTTTAAGTTCTTTAGTTTTTAATATTATTCCCAAGTTTAATTTTCTGTTATGTCAAACTGATTAATAATATTTACACATACACATGAGTTTAGCAACACGCTATAAACTTCTGTCCTTGTCAGTTTCACGTAATTTAAGAAACAAATTAACTTCCCCTTTCGGGGACAATTCTACTTCTCCTCGATTTTTACTTTTTTCAAACAGATACGTCGCTAAAGAAGTTAAACTTGAAATTTTTTTTAAAGAGTTCTCATTCTCTCCACCTATTATATCTATATTGTTGACTTTTTTTAAACAATTTATCTCAAACGCTGGAGAGTTTCTGCCCCGAGTCGAAAAAATCGTAGATCTGATGCTGATTATAACGTAATTAACAAATTTATTTGAGATAAAAACTTGGTTTTTTACATAGCCTTGATGAGATGAACTAGGTAAACATAAAATATAATTTAGAGGAAAATTTTGTAAAAAAATATATATTCTTTTATAGAAGAACAATCGTTAATCTGATAATGAGGTCTGACAAACGCGACGGTCATATGTTTACATTTAAACAATTCGGAAACAAACAAATAAATAAATAAATGACTGATTACAAATTATTCATGATATAATAATGTGTGTATTTAACATAAAAATAAAAGTAATGCATGCCTAGATCCGTTTTGCATATCAACATTAGATGCCAGTAAATGTGTACGTTATGTATTTTATTTTGTTGTGACGACTATAAAAAATAACCATAAAAGTTGTATACATTTTATCTATATCACCTTTTTATTACACCACTATTATTTTTTGTACTTACAAGTAAAATATAATGTAAATCATCTCCTATATATGGCTGTTGCACTCGCACTCATACAAATTGTAATAAGTATCTCTTTTTGGTCCATTGTCGAGACTGTACTGGGTGTAATATAAGAATAATAATAATAATATTATATCTACATTATAAAAAAATTTGAATAGAATTTCAAAATTAACTGAACAAAATAGCTGATGTGCGAATTTTGATGTTAATAAATGCTAATTATAGATAAAATAAATATGTTTATAAAAACTTTCTATCCTCTAAAAATTAAAACTGTGACGTTTTCGTAAATTTAAAAATAATAATTTATCAGCTTATACTCTCGTTAACGTTGAGCATTAGTTTGCGTTATTGTCGATTTTAACGTGAACTATCTTTATCCGAGCGTATACCGAGTGGGGTAGAGTAATGGTGAGAGCACTAGACTCGCATTCGGTAGGTACCGGATTCGAATCCCGGCGGGGGCAGATGTGGCTGGGACTTTTTTCTACTGCCTCTCGCCGAGAAACGGTAATTCCTGTACCGGCCATCTTGATTGAGGTTTTCCATGGTTTCCCTCAATTAATTCCAGATAAATATCGAGATGGTTCCTTATTTCAGGCCATGGTCGATTGCCTATCAAACTCCTAGTTCAAAAATTACCTACCCTATCCTCATTTCCTATATAATTCCTTCATTCACTCATTTAAAAATGCAGAAAATAGCGGAAAGTGGTAAATGAAAAACAATAATGATGCGAATGGCGTCTGTTATGACAGAAAGTCGAGAAACAGACGTTAAACGCATTATTATTATTGTCTTTATGTGAGCGTAGCCGGCGAAAAAATACAATATATTTTCCTTTAGGGCAATTTATCTTATCTCTGGAACATACTAAAAGAATGACTTACACACTAGACAAATAAAACTTACGCAAAATCTACATACGTCTCACAAATTTCAAGTAAGCGATCTGAAATGTTTTAGATAGGGACGGCCGAATTGTAAAACGCCGTCCGTTAAACAGCGATTCTATATAGTTTAAGCGATCTGGAACGCCACTTTGTAGCTGGGCAAAGCTATACAGTTTGGATGACGATTTGGTATATTAGTGTACTAGCGGCCCGGTTCGGCTTCACCCGGATTAAGACTTATTATATAGAATAATAGCAGAAACTCGCGACTTTGTCTGCGTTTAATATAATAAACAACGCAAACAAAGTCGCGGGTATCACCTAGTATAGCCTATAGCCTTCCTTGATAAATGGACTATCCAATACAAAAATAATTTTTCAATTCGAACCGGTAGTTCTTGAGATTAGCGCGTTCAAACAAACAAACTCTTCAGCGTTATAATATTAAGTATAGATTGTAGATAACTCAATGTTTGCAGAGAAAAGTCTACGTTAGGGATCGATAACTGAAAACACGTCTAAGTATTTATTCGATAAAACTCGGCACCGTTTCTTGTTATTTAAGAACCTTTCTCGTCTAAGAAGTTAGCTGTCGAGCGTCTATAATTCTACAGATCATCTATCAGGGAGCAGCCTGTATGTTTTTGCGTAGGTTCTAGCACTGGTGATGAATGACTGGTGCCCGTTAGATATTATGTGATCCTTATCGAGTGCGTGCAGCCCGGTGCACTATCCTATACAGCCACCATCTCCATCTATCTCCGTAGACGGTGTAGTTGCGGTGTGGTCCACATGTTAACGCCAAGATCCTAGTCGTGGATGCTGGTACATTGTAATGTATGTTCATGCCACTTATGTGTGCTCTCGTCGTCGTGCGTGCTTCTGAACCGAAAGCATGAACGGGCACGGAACCCGACCCTTGCCTCCACTCGAGGAGCGATTAATCAAAACACTTGTTGTGTCCACTTCGGAACAAAACTCTAAAGAGCAACTTAACAAAGAACTAATTAGGTATTGGTATATCAGCTAAATTAATTGAGATAATTGTATTTTTTGTTGTAAAGATGTATTCGGAATTAAGTTTCTGAAGTTCAACTTCTTTAGCGACGTATCCGTTTGAAAAAAGTAAGAAATCGAGGGGAAGTAGAAGTAACAAATAAAGGGGAAGTTAGTTTGTCTCCTACATTACATGAAACTGACTAGGACAGAAGTTTACAGTGTGCTGCATTTTGATTCGCAAAATAGTAAGATAAGGATGAACGGCTTGAATCTGACGTTTAAAACAATTGAAGTAATTATCAAAATAAAATAATAGTCAAATAATATAAAAATGATTTGTCGGGAAAAAGGACTTTTTAAGTAAACACTTATTTGTTATTTATAGCGACGTTTCATCCCTTGCTTGGGACTTTTTCAAGCTTTAAAACTATTAAATGTTTTGATCAAGGAGATATAAAAGTTAAAATACACATGTAAATATAAATTTTAGTTAAACAATTGTTCATTAAAAAGTTTGTAATAATTTCGTTTTTAAAAAATATTTTTTAAAAACGAAATTATTACAAACGTCACATATTGTGAGGTTGTAATGTTGATATACTACAGACAATAGGGTATATGCATGTAACTTACATTTAGTTCAAATATTATTTTTTGTAATCTTTATTGCAATTGATTAAACTCCAAATAGTTTGTTTTTATATTTGCTAAATAATAAATATTAATTAAACAGAAAAGCAATAAATACGCGCGAAATATAAAATGTAAAAAATGCTGTGTATCTTTCACTAAAATCAATACTAGTTTGTTTAAAAACGATGCGTGACATGACGTCAGGCGCGTTTGGATAACCAAAATATCTTGCTCAAAGAGAATATTTATTTTTCAATTCAATAAGAATGCTTTCATGATGATTTCCTGCGTGTGATAACTTTTAATATAAAAATAATTGATTTAAAATATTTTCAAAAATCATGCATATACCCACCCTATTCATATTAAAAATGTTTTTCTCTAGATTATAGTATGTAAATAGAACTATAGTATGAATGTAAGAATTTTCACATGACATAAACATCAAAGTGCCCTCTTAAAATGTGTAATAATTTCGCTGTAATTATAATATTAAATACTAAAGATGTCAAACTTCTTATGGTTACTTATGAGGGCGACGCTCATTATAATTTTTTCTTTATTAGCTTTCATCCGCAGTTTTGTTCACGATCGTTACCATATTAAAGATATATTTTTGCACTTTATAGCGATAGCAAAAAGACCCATTTCGTACTAGTGTGAAATACAAAATAAACGCTGTCGTCCTACTACTAGTTCCATAGTAAAAGTGTGAAAATTCAACGCAGCCTACAAATTAGAAAAGAACTTGTTCAAAAGTGAACTGTAACTGAGTATACGTGCAAAAATGTATCTATGTATCTCGTGACTCATGTGACTTAAAACTGGCTGGCGCTCGTTTTTAACATAATTCATATTCGCCATAATATACGTCATCACGTACTAAAAATATAACTTATTCTAGTAGAAAATGTATCAAACACAGATAAATTTGAGTTTTGCTTATCTATTACGATCCCGCTAGTTATCGAAAATCCCAAATTGTATAAAAACAAAATTAACAGTTCCTAAGTTATTGACGTTCAAATGTCGCTATTTTTAACACTCATTCATCATAGAGGAAGAATAATTTATTACATAATATTAGCATTACACTACATGCCGATTTTATGAACCAGCGTTTGTTGCTGTGGCTGTGGGACTAATAGTCGGAGAGCTCATGACACCCGTTTCATGAAGTGTTTGATTCAGGTAGAAATTTTATACAATAGTATATATATATATATATATATAGGTAAGATGTATAGGTAAATGAGTGTTTGCATGTCCTATCTGGATACGCCAGGTACTGCGCACACAGGAAAGGTTTAAAAAAATATGTGCCAAAAAAAGTGTTTGATTCAAAAGCCAACAAGTACTATTCGAAAGTTAAGTTGATTTTAAAGAAATAAATAAATAAAGCAGACTTTTTTGGAGGGGTTAACATTAAACTAAAATTTTTGAAAATGAAAAAATAAGTGATTGATTCACGCTGAAATTTTTATAGCAACTTCATTAGATGTATTTAAAAATATTTGCAAAGAGCCAGATACTTTTTCAGGGGTTTAAGACCATTTTTGGGAAAGTGTTTTAAATCGTGTACCCATAAATAAGTTCCCAAAAATAATCTTAAACCGCGGAAAAAGTGTCTGGATTTTTGCAAACATTTTTAAATATATATAATGTGTTTATTCGTGTATGATTTTTTTTGCAAAAATATTCATTTATGCAACATGCGGTATAAAAACATGGAAACTAAAACACAGTCGACTTTAATCTTCTTTAAAAGAGGAGATTAAAAACAAGAACATGGTTGGCTACTTGGGTTATATTTATATTTTATAATCTTGCGTGGACAAAGAGGTTTACCTATTTTGTCACCTCTAAGCATAATGCTCGAGATAAGCTACTTATGACGAAAAGGGGCCTCTTAATTATCGGTGGGAAAAGTAACTTGTTGTGTCAAACTGAACCAAGACAATGTACGGGCAGTGGTTCTTAACACTTTATTAATAAACGCATTAACGCTCAATTAGAACGCTGAATTACAGAAGCATTCTTATTGTCACTTTAATATTAAAAAACTGGACAAGTGCGAGTCAAACTCGCGAGAAGAAGATTCCGTTCTATTCCGTTTTCCGTGAGTACTTTAAGACTTAAGATTTTCGTTTAGGTTTTCCTATAAACTATGGGTGAGACCCGACATTCCCTATTTTTTTCAAAATTTTAGGTTTAGTAGTTTCGGAGATAAGGAGATAAGGAATGGTCAATTGTTCATCTATTTTCTCAAATAACTATTTATTTTAAAATTATAAAAAACATAGATTTGAGACCCTTACTATAATCCCTTTCATTTGATATGTCACACGGTAGGTACAGTTTGCCAAACTTTTTTTTAATTTACTAATTTACCTCCCAAAAATTACCCCCTTGTTCAAAATTCATTTATTTACATTACACGTCCGTCTTATAATCACCGACTTACATATATGTGTACCAAAATTTCAGTCGGTCCAGTAATTCAGAGCAAATTGGCTGCGGCAGTGGGACGGACAGACACACGAGTGATCCTATAAGGGTTCCATTTTTTTTCCATTTGAGGTACGGAACCCTAAAAAGTGTAATAAAAAACAGAAAACGGATTTTTTATTTCTTATAACTGAGTCTCGCGTTTCGCTACAAAAGTAGCATGAACTGTGGAAAGTAAAAATAAAAAGATTATTTACAATAACAAAATTTTAATTTTCGTCCGTTTCTCAAATTGAGAAGAAATTGTAATAGCTATGCTTTCTGCATATCCGTTTTCAGAGCTATGTTTTAGTTTTGAGAAAAGTCGACATCGTAAGGATGTCGTTGTTTACACAACTTTTGCGTGGGTCGTCAACAATAAAATACCAGTTTCCAATTTCTAATCTGAAAACTGGCAAAAATATCAATAAATTTTTAACTTATAATTATTTTTTTTAATGTATTAGCTCATTAATGATAACAATAGTACTTTATGAAAATAATAGATGAATCCTACCTTTCTTTGTCTGTTGTATCGGGACCCGCATCTGTTCTTGCTCT
Organism: Venustoraphidia nigricollis; assembly: GCA_034508555.1. Lineage (NCBI taxonomy): Eukaryota > Metazoa > Arthropoda > Insecta > Raphidioptera > Raphidiidae > Venustoraphidia > Venustoraphidia nigricollis. The sequence continues at coordinate 247,216 of JAVRKA010000065.1, read as the reverse complement.
TTTCACCTGAAACAATAAATTATTTTTATAAAATTTCATTTTTAAATAGTAGCGATGCAACTCAAACTATATCTGCAATTATTATTACACATTTCAAACACTGCAAACGAACTTTCAGAATAGTTTCGCGTTCAGATAACAGAGAGTATCTATGGTTCGGCAAATAAGTAATTATTAAAGATTATTATTTTTCACTGCAATAAAAAGGGACAGCACTGCCGTTTAATGTCTTGAGACATACCTAGTCCTAGTGCACGCTGTAGGTAGGTACATTTTAGAATCCAAATGCGTGTGGAGTTTTATTTTCATCAGCTGTACTAAAAACTAGAAAATTACCTGGGACTTTTTAAAACGTGGGACACTTAAAAACTTCCATAACGACTAGACTGTATAATTAAACAATAACAACTTGTTTAAAGAAATGTGTTTCAAAGCCCTCTACAAAAATGTTTCAAATACGTCCCATGTTTTTATTTTAGTCTGTTAAAATTCTCAGATTAATTTCTAGTGTTTGGTACAACTGATGATTTAAAATAAAACCGTTTAACTTAAAAGTTTTTTTACCTACTTTTAACATTTTTATAATATTGTTGTAAACATACATATTACATAACGAGTTTGCGTTTTGGTCACAGATATAAAAAAAATATTCAATTAAAATTACGTAGCAATTTAATTATTCTATTTTACAAGTTTTGCAGTTTTAATTTCAACTCAATTATAGAACATATAATAAGATTATAATATTGCATACTGGAAAATGCAAGAAACGAATCAATTTATTACTGGAACCAATTATCAATTAATAAAACCGCAACAGTCGCTGGGAGTGCAACTTACACACAAACGCGCTACATTTAAAGTAGCAAAAAACTACTAAAACCGATCCTCATATTTGTCAGCTCCCTGCCCAAATTTAAAAACGCAAACTTTTAATGTTTTCGGGCGAGCCATGGTTATACGCAGAATTGGTCAGCTCACAGGTAATTTTTTCCAATAAAAAACAGTCGTAATATATTATTATTATTTTTTATTTTTATAATCTAATCACTAGAGGCCCGGTCCCGCTTCGCCGGGATGCATATATAAATAGGTAGTTTATTCTGTGATATTTCCTAAGATATTATAATTTATTGGAGAAAAAAAAACTCTAACAAATAGAGATATGGTGATCCATTGATTGTTAAAAATTTAAAGGAAACTCAATGGTTCGGGATCAATAAAAAGCATTACTGATGTTAAAATGGCATTTATGGCTAACATTTCGGCGAACTTTACACCATCCTCAGAGCAACAATGGGGTTCAAATTTCAGTATATTGTACAATTGATAATAAATATCCATCATGAATTATTTTAATTTTGTGGAAAAATGAAAATAGTCAAAATTATAAAATTAATAATTTATAAATATTTTACAGGAATTAGGATCAATGAAATTAAAAGACAAATTATTATTTCACAACGTTTCGTATTGAATTATCTAATACTTCATCATAATAATAATTTGTCTTTTAATTTCATTGATCCTAATTCCTCTAAAATATTTATAAATTATTAACACCAAAAGGATCTGATATATACATTATTATAAAATTAATTTTATCTTTTTCTTTTAATTTCGCGTCCTAAGAAGAAGGTAAAATTAATTTTATAATTTTGACTATTCTCATTTTTCCACAAAATTAAAATAATTCATGAGATAGATAGATAAAAAAATTTATTGTTAAATATATACAAAAAATTGTGACAAATTTACCGTTATATTGCCATCTTGCAACCCTATTGCGCATCTGTGGATGAAAGTAAAAATACTAATATCGCTATAAAAGAATAGGGGTTGGTGGTAGAACGGTGAAAATTTAGGGTTGTAAGTATTTTTAATGGCAAATCATAAAAAAATAAAAAAAAAATTGTTCAAAAAATAAAAAAAAAATCTGGAGAGGGCCACCCTTATCTCCTAGGAGTATAAAAAAATAGTCTACGACCTATTGTCAGACCTACCAAGTATACACAAAAAATTTCATAAAAATCTGTCAAGCCGTTTCGGAGGAGTTCGATAACAAACACTGTGACACGAGATTTTTTTTATATATATATATATATAGATTATTAGGATCAGACTTCAGAATAGCTGAGATCTTAGATATACGTTATATCATTATTTTTATCGTGCTTAAATTGGCATTCTTTTATATCGAACTGCAAACCCCAAGGTTCTAATCTTAAAATTGGTGAAGGTATCAATCGAATTTTATATTTATTATACTAATACCAAAAATGATAATAAATAAACTGAAAATTTATATTTACACTACGTCAAATAACTCATGCGGTTGTTAGCTTTAAAAAAAATATTAGAATTTCAAAAAATCAAAATTTATTCCGACACAAGAATATAAAAATAACCTTTGAAAAATTGCAAAATAAAACACATCGTTTAAATTTATTTTACAGCAATTGTTTCGTCCAATATAGAGGCTGCGCCAGACAATATCTTAAATTACCATTTTTGTGGTCTTATGAAATTTTAAACTCATACTACGATGCAGTTCTTAAGTGGAAATAAACTGAAGCGTTGTGTTGTATTTTCTTTAAAACTAGAAGCTACCCGCGGCTCCGCACGCGATTCAGATTAAACACGATAGCGACAACAGTCATGGAGCCTTTCATATTACAATCCTGCCTCACGAGTCACGAGGCTGCGCCCCACTCGGCAGCGCTAACAGTAATGAAGCCTTGTGACTCTGCAGTCAGTCTTGTCTCGCGGAGCTATGTCTCGCTTGTTAAGCCATTAATTTAATAAGAATAAGATTTTTTTTAGTCAGACCCATTCGCGAGCGCGCGCATATTTTGTTACAAAAGAGCCATGGTAACGAATGAATGGTATATTAGGAACGCATACTTCCCGAACAAACGACAAACACTGGTTTTTCTAAATTTGGTTACCTCTTTAGGGATGGAATTAAAGCCTTTCTTAATGGGTATCCATGTCATTATAGGAATGCATTGTCAAAATTTCAACTCTTTATGTCAAGCGATTATATACACAGTATCTAAAAAGTTTGAGACAAAAAAGTTTGAGACAAAAGTGGTCTTAATGATATATTTTTGATACCAAACCACACCTCACCTGCTCACCCTCCCGTGGGACTTGGGAATAACTTCAAATTTCTAAATGGCAACCTCCATTTTTCCTCATGGATTATGATTTTTTGAGAGAAAATATCAAACCTTTATCTGAAATATTTTTTTATCCGAAGCCATTCCGACTTTCCAAACGCGTTTCAAAATTTCTCGTTCTTGCAATTTTAATCACTTCTCAATGTCTCAACGAAGATCTTAGGGGAAAAAATGTAGGAAACAAAAGTTGTTTGGTTTTAAAAATTACATCTTTTGAACACCAAACTACTTCTTACCCCCTCTCGGAGGTTAGAGATGACTAAGATTTTAGATGGAATTTTAGGTCATTTTCAACCTGTTTGTAAGTTTTTTGGATCCTAAGACCCAAAAACTCCCAAAACTTAACCACTTGTCAGAGAATTATAATCCGCGCAAAAAATAGGACTCGCCATCTAAAATCTTAATCACCCCCAAACTCCGCGAAAGGGTGAAAATAAAGGTTTGGTGTTCAAAAGATGTCATTCTCAAAACCAAACAACTTTTGTTTCTTGTATTTTTTTCTTGAAGACCTTCGTTGAGACATTGAGAAGTGATTATATTGCAAAAACGAGAATTTTTCACAACGCGTTTGAAGGGTCGGAACGGCTTCGGATAAAAAAATGTTTTAGCCAAAAGTTTGATATTTTTTCTCAGAAAATCATAATCTATAAGAAAAAATGGGAGTTAGCATTTAAGTTTTTACAGTTTCCACACCTCATGCGAGGGGTGGTTTAGGATCAGGGGCGTAGCTACCGCCGTATCTGCCGTATCAATTATACGGGGCCCCCGGGCCACGGGGGCCCCCAACGTACGTAAGCAAAAATTAATAAAAACTTCCCAATTTTTTTTTATTTCAGAAATGACAAAAGTCAAAAAAAGCAATTTCTTTTTTTCACGCGTAAAGCGTGCGTTCAAAAGTTGGCAACACCCTACATCGGTTATCGCGGGCTACGGGATTTCCCCGTTTAAGTCATTTACTTCAACGGGGGAAGGGCCCCCAAACAAATTTTTATACGGGGCCCCGCCAAGGCACGCTACGCTTCTGTTTAGGATCCAAAAGATGTCATTCTCAAAACCAAATAACTTTTGTTTGAAAATTTTTTCACGAAAACTTACTTTCCTGGAAATATTTGACCGTGTCAAAATTTTATCGAATTCCGTTCAGCAGTTTAGGCGTGAAAAAATAACAGACAAAGTTATTTTTGCATTTATAATATTTATATAATATATTATATTATATTGTAATATTTATAATATTAGTACTATAGTATTAGAATATTAGTATTAATATTCTGGATGACAGTCGAATCTTTAATATCCTCTTCTCTATTGTTGAGAAAAATTGTTAATAAGGTTCGAGCGAATATACATTTTTTGACAGATTTATTTTTTCTTCCGTTTATTTATTTGCATATTGGCAAGTCGACAAACTAAAAAAGCGTTTTTCAGAATATTATGTCATTAATCAGTCAGACTACATATGCGACATTCATCATGTTTTATTGAAAAACCGAGTATAGTTTTGCTAAATCAACTAAGTATCGTGCGATGTTCCTTTCAAAATTCGTACATTTTAATTTTAAATCAAAACACTTTTCTAAAATTAAAGACGCATAAAACCCTTATTTTTGAAGTGTAACTTATCAGGAAAGTTTGGGCCGTTAAACATTCGCATTAAATTTATAACGCTAGCGTGTTACCATGATAACGAGAATATTTCACATAATTTCAAATTACAAAAGATAGGTATCATATTTATAACATTTAAATGAAGTTTCTGTAGTGTGTAGTGTAAATTGAATAATATTGCCACTATTTGTTGACCGGTATTTATATAGTTCGGCCGTCACTCACTTGGCGTTCCTAATCGGTTACTAGAATCACTATTTGCCAGACAGCGATTATACCGTTCGGCCGTCGCCGTATGTATGTATGTCGTTATCTGATAGGGCCAAATCTGCTAAGATGATTTTCATAATTGATACGTCATTCGAACTGTCTTAATCACGCAGGTGATCTAGGCTATAAGATATTTTTGTAAATTCAAGATGGTGGCCGTAAGGTAGAAAAACTTTTGATGCAAACTTTTCACAGGACAATTCGATCGAGTGAAGTCTTCCACTTATTACTTACTTATTTTATTTATTTTTTGTGCACTGATTTTATTTCTATTATGCAACGTTTTAATTCAGTTTGGGTTGAATGTATAACTCCGATAATAACCTTATCACAAATATCTATATTTTCCATTGTTTTTTATTTTTGCAATCGACTTCGCCTACAAACTTTCTAGCAAAGTAATCAGATAAAAATCGTGTTATTTTAGGTTCATATATTTATGAACATAAAATGGTACGATAAACTAGCCGATATTTTATTCAAAAACTAATTAGCTTCATAATGAATCAAAGAAAAGAAAACTGGGAGGTGCCATTTAATGGAATATAATAAATTGTTGAAAATAAAATAATTCGTATTAAACTAGCAAAGGACTGCCCATTCAACCAGGAAATATTGGTTCAATGCAACCCAGAGTAAAGATGATTGGAAATCGAATTGCCGGACGAACTGTATAAATACTGTCCAGCAAACAGTGATGTGTTGTTTACATTATACACTACAAAATTAAAACTTACGCAAATCCACATCTCAAATGTGATAAATTGACTAATGTACAGAATAATAATAATGATTTGATCGTTGCCATGGTTACACCGTTAGCGTTTATTATTTAATGCTAACATTAATCCGCCCAGAGTCGCACAGCTTTCATAATAAATTATTGAATATAAAATAATTCGGGATCAAGTGATAAGTTTAAATGAAGTGAATGAGAACTTAAATTTTGCGGAATTATTGTTTAGGCAGTTTGTTCATTTTACCACCCAGTTGATACTAGGCCCGGGTAACTCTAGCAGTTAATGACTTGAAAAAATAATAATTTGGGAGTACAGACTCAAACTACAGTCACACCTCGGGTTCCCCGGCGGCAGCGAGACGATGTATCTGATTTGGTTCCACCAGCAGTTTACCGCACCTAGACAAGGACGATTTCTGCGAACTGTTCTGTTGCTGGGACTGCAGATAATTGCACGCCATTAAAGTCACCATTTTTATTTGAAAACAGGTTCATTATAACACTTACTAATTAACGAAGCTAATAGAACAGGCGGTCGACAATGCCGTCGCTAAACCACTTGTTATTTAAAAGACGCGTTAAGTTTATTACCCACTTGTTAAAAACCGACGGCTTTATATCTTGCGCCTCCGTTACAATTTTTTTTATTATAAATTATAAAAAAAGTTTAAAATTTACACACACAAAATTCGCAATATACACACTAAATCATATCGTTTTCAAAATAATTTATTCACGACAATTCCATAGGTTATTGCACACAATTTTCCTAATATTATTACTATTGCACTTTGAAAATCACAATTACATGTTTTCATCCCCAAAATTTTGTTTGATTTTTTCCGAAAAAAAATTTTTTCTGAAAGTTTTGGCCCGAAGTCGATGACAAAACCGTCACAAAACATGCATTATTTTTTGTTTGTTCAAATTAAAGAATGATCGGCAATGGCCAATATACTCACGTCTTACGCCCAGTACTACACATGTACTAAGCTACTAACTGAATAAACAAACTTTAGGTAGAAACAGACAACATTCGGTTACGTTCGGTACATATCGTTTTGTATCGTTATATACTAGAGAACCAAGTGTTCTATGTATTATTATACAAAACTGGTTCTGTTCCCCCAACGCAATGCGATGAATGAACGATTCTGTCTTTCTTTCGCCAATGCATACTTGTGTAAATACATCTTTGTTGTTGGTGGAGGCGCCGGGTCAAAATACACGAGTTTTATGTCTGCAAAGGATTTAAACCAAATGAAAGATATGCAACTATGTTAAATTATAAAAAAATTCTCACTTGAAAAATTATAATTTGTGCAAATCTCAATGAAATTTCAATAAATATCCAATGATTTCTTATTAACCCGGCGTGAATGAACCAGAGTTTTTAGCACCCACTATTGTATTAAAACGCACACACTTGTCACAATTGTTGGTATCCTACCTCCTGCGCCTCGGTAGATTCCATCTTGGAAATGCGTCGATTGTTTAATGCGAATCAGTGTTGCGCGTGACGTCGCTGGTGATAGGAGAGTTCAAAGTGCACTTGGGCATATTTTACCCGAGTTTATAGTTCGCGTGAAAAACATTTTTAACGGTATTTTTATTTTTTCTCTTCTTTTTTTGATTGTACGTAATAAATAAGACTTGATTATTCCTGTCTTTTTTCGTGATGAAAGACGAAATGATAATACGCCAGTTGGAAGAATGTTCTGCGGAGGAAAGCTGTCAATCGGGGTCGGATGTTGACGAAGAGGAGTGCATCAGTCAAATTCAAAGTTTCTTCATAAATATTTATCATATCTGTTACAAATGTTTTTTTATTATTACGTATAACAATTTGCTATTAGGTAATTCATTTAGATAAGAAAAAAACTATTTCAAACGAAATATATGGAAATCGTTGACCGGGTAAAATTCGCCCTGGTTCATTGACTATTTGATTGAAAAGAGGTTCATTTACGCCGCGTTAAAAACCAAATGTTTTCATATTTTATTAATGTTTTTGCGAAGATGTAAAAGCAAACAGAGATTTGAGTAAAAATTAAAACAATTAAGTTACTGTTGGTTGAATGACAAGAATGGTCGAACTGTACATTTACATCCACAAAACAGCATCACTCCTATAGCAGCACATTGCGGTCTAATTTGACTTCTCCACGCACGTTTGGTGAGAAAAAAAATTTCAACCTACCATTCCAACTTCAAAAATACTGAAATTTGACATACTTGCAATAAATACAATATTTGTTAACACGTGCGATGAGGCGTATAAGGGCTAGTAATAAATATTATGATATTTGCTATTGGTTTGCATGGTTACATAATTCTGTTTCACATGTAAAAACTTATCAAAGCATGCTTGTCAGTTACCTAATTATAAATATTGAGAACAAAAGAGTAGCTCATTTTTTTTTTCAAAATAGTTCTGTAACTATGTAACTATTTTGTTACAAAACTTTCTTATAGAAATAAATAAAATAATACACCGTTATGAAAAGTACACCATTGTTATATAAAAAACAACGTTATAGCAAATTTTCGCCAAAAACAATCGAATATAAAATATCCTCCCAAAATTTGGTTTCAATCCGCTTATGCATTTAATCCGTATTTTGTTCACAGATAAACAGACTTTAACAAACAGGCTTTTTGAAAAAATATGTTTTTTGAACTCGGGAGACTTCGAAAACGATTTTTTTTTTAAACTTGAAAAGTGAATTTTGACCTAAATTGTACCATTTTTTACTTGCAGGTTAAGATGGTAAAATGTAAGTGAGGAATTTTGTTCAGAATTATCAATTCCTTGTTAGAGAACTTTTTGTACCCTCTTTGAAAAGAGGGACCTAAGGTTATGTTTCTTAAAAACTAAACTAAAACAGTTTAAAATTTATAAACGACTGGACTAATAGTCGTTTCTGAGCATGGATTAAAAATAAACACATATGCTGGGTTGCAGAAAGGATTGTCAAATAATTTTATTTGACAATGACCTTAGATTGTGAACACACATAATATGTCTTCGGAAGAAAAGCATTGCAGAATATGAAAAATAATTGATCGATTGAAATGATATTTATACACGTGTAGGTACTTAACATAGTTTTTTGCATAATTTTTATTTCGAAACGACATTTTTCTAGGCATTTTAATCAAAATTTGACTTGAAAAACGGACTTTTTCTGAGTAGATCAAGCATTTGTTTTTGTGTGAATACAATGTTGTACAGAACAGGGAGTTTGAATATAGGTATTAGACTGCTCTTGCATTTATGAAAACTGTAATTATATTATCACAATCTAAGATCATTGTCAAATCAAATTTATTGACAATGTTTTGTGCAATCCAGCAATAGGCTTTTAAAATAGAGGTAATATTTCTCTAGAAACAAGTCAGCAAGTCACTTTAGCGTTCTATTAGCTATAACGATCGAAAAGTTAAATGTAGTCATTTCTAATAAATGTTTTATGGTAAAATGTTGGTTGGTTTTGACCGACTCGAATATCTTAACGCCTCATATAAATTATACTAAACAAAGTCTGACAAAAAATAAATGTTATGTTTTAATGCATATTCCAGGAAGGACCGTGCAGGGCCTCAAAAACACACAATATGCGAACTAATTAGCCGTCACGTTATTTTGCTAGTTAATTTTTTGCATCATATTTACAAATACTGAATCACTGTATACTACGAAAACCAAACGTGTTGATTTATACCAATTCGATATGAGTCACGTTTTAATATGATTACTCGAAATGATGATTTAATTGATATACAGAAAAATAGTCCTTTAATTGGTTTAATTGTTACATAAGTTACTTTAAAAGTGAAGCGGCATACAAATCTACATAATATGTAAGCATATGTTGTCGTTTTTTGTTTGTTTTTTGTTTGTTTATGTCTAACTAGAACCTAGTTACCTATATAGTAACTATGTTGGTGTAATACGGATTTTCTCCTTTACATTGTGTTCTAATGTAAATTTGATTTTAAAACAAAAATTTAAATTGGCTGTCTAATATTTACATTTGAATTGTAAATATGTAAAAAATATAAATACAGTGATATTGTTATTATTACCAGTTCACACTGATATCAAAATCGAAAAAGACGTTAAAAATGAGTAATATTGAGTATTTTATAACTAAATCTATCAATTTTCTTTGAATCGTCGTTCCTTTTCCTTATATTACAGGAAATAAAATAATATTACACCGTTTTTTACCGCATATTACAGATATAAGTATGTATGTACTTATTTATTTATTTCAACAGGGTTAAAATCGCAATTACAGTTGAAATACATATCCAAAATTGTTATAAGGAAAAAAGAAATACAGTATAAACTCTATATAGCGACGCTGAAGGGACTGCGCATTTTTTGGCGTTAAGGAGAGAAAGAAAATTCAATATTATTTTACTATTATAGTATTACTTAATAATAACGCATAAAATTTACTAACAAACATTCAATACATATGATGCCGACAGTCGAGGTAAATACGGGTTAGACAATAAAGCTGCAGTTCTTATTAATTTCGGCCACTTAGAAAGTACACCTACAAACAATAGGTGCTTTATAAGTTGCCGAAATTACTTGCTTTATAATGACATATGCTCATTATTTAGCGTGGTTGTGACTTGTGATGCTACATAGAATGTATCATTGCAGTATGGATAACAAGGCAAACCAACCAAAGTTGAGTAATTTCGTCATTTTAGGGAGTTTGACGTTAAATCGAGTTCATTAATTTATACTCAATACCGAGTTTGGTTTGTAGTCTTGTTTATGTCATCACTTTTTTGTTGACAACTTTCTGACAATAACTTTGAAGTACCTAAGACCGTATGTAGGTGACACAATGACGAGTTCTTTTAGAAAATTATTTTATGCTTCTATTTTGCTTCCGTAAATTGCAATCCTCTTGAGAATGTGTCCGTAAAGAGGCAACAAGCGACCTTTTTTCACCAACAGCTCAAGGATCTTAGCCTAGCCCAGCCTACTAAACATCATAATACATGTGTGCTGTGCCGTACAACTAACACCGACAACGTTTAAAAATACTATAGACAGGTCAGTAAAATAGTTCAGTGTTACATATCTGTTTCGAAAACTATTTGTTGCAATTTTTTCTGATCTCTTTAAATTTTTAACCTTTTCTATGTAAAATTATACAATAACAGTTTCATCCCTATGGTAAGTCTCATATTTAAATTATATTTCATTATTATTTTATTGTAGACTAGCCTCTCCACGCGACTCCGCCCGCGATTGTAATGACACACGGCAACAACAACAGTAGTGGAATCTTCATCAAGACCTAACAGCTACATTTTCAGTCCATAGAAACTCTATTTGAATGTGTTAATCATTGACACCCCTGTACTCCCCCCTTTCCACACCTTAGAAGATTATTTTAGTATCTCTACTCAACAAAAGAAACATGTCTGCCAAATTTCAAGTCTGGAGGTCTAATAGTTCTGGAAGGTATCATGATGTCCTGTCAATGACATTCATCCCTTATTTCACCCCATTTCAGTTTTTATTTTGAGACAAAAGGTAGCCTGTGTCCCTCTTTAGGATGCAATCTATCTTCTTGCCAAATTTTATCGAAATCTGTTCAGCGGTTTAGGCGTGAAAGCGTAAAATACAAAAAAACTCACATTCGCATTTATAATATTAGTTAGGATTATATATAAGTCCCTAGGCTGTAAAATAGAAACAAAAACTGTATTTCGAATACGTATAGATCACACGCTCTATTTTTGGTCGAAATATAAAAAACAAACAACAGCATTGATCATCACATGCTTCGAAATAACATCCCATCGCACGAGCGTTGCGAATGCCGATCATAAATTAAAGTAGGTACATTTTAATTCCAAAATTAAAAAACCGAAAAGGTAAAATGTATCCTGATGTATTAATTTCATTCAATTGCCGTTCGTGCCACTCGATAAACATTTTTTTTTGAATTCTGTGTGACTCATACATCCATTGGAAGGATTATAAATCGTACTTAATCTAGAAGTTATGTAGAGATTTAGACCATTCGCTGAACTGAACCGTGCACAAGACTTTGAAATTTATTTATTTGCAGTTAATTGATCTACTTAATTAAAAAATATTATTTAATTTAAGAAAAAACCATGTATAGTTAAATTGTTTGCACTAGATAATTTGGAAATATAGAGTGATTATATTAATTATATTGTTTCTGTTCTACATTATTCTTGAATGAAGATTTTGCCAGTCTAATTAAACAGTCATTGATTTTTTATACACATACCAGTTGTAAGTTGTTTAAACTTCGACGTAATAAAAGATCATGTAAAGAAAGAGGACAGGAAGTTGGTGCGTCACGAATGAACCAAATGTGAGTGACACTTTTCAAAAAAAAAAGGCCAAAACGGTTTCGTTGACAAGAAATATTTAATTATCTCACATGCTACCCTATACAACAATACATAAAATACAATCACACAATAACGTTATCAAGCAGTACTGAACGTTTGTGAAAATCTATATAATGCAAAGTAGCAGAGAACGAAATTTCGCACAAACACGTTTTATAGAGGCGTTAGAATTTTCGAAACGTTCCGTCTTAATTAGACGCCATATAATAATAATGTTGATAGTAGGATGTTGATACAGATGCTCATTTGTTTTATTTCCACGCCTCCGTAGCTCCGTTGTCAAATTCACAATTAAGTACATGTATAATACGCCGGCGTGCACATCTATTGTTATTTTGCTATTACTCGGTCGTAGGGATAAAAAACTGTCGTAAAAATATAATATTTCATACACTATTTATCACTTATTTTTCATTACTATTATCGGAAAAGAGCCTGTCAACAGTTGGCTACCCCTATTCAATCTTGATTAACATTCCACTGCTTGTTATTACTTCTACCTGAAGAGCGTCGCACGATAATGACCTAATAAACAAATGACATACATATTATATACAAAACAAATGAATATAAAATAACTGAAATGATATCCATAATGTCAATTGTTTTCGTTGATTTCATGATCAACGAAAACAATTTATTTATAAGTAACTAAATAAATATCCGTAAATTGTTTTTTCTCCTGTTACAAATCGTTGCTTATTATATATATACTTCCGGAGAATTTGTAACATAGTGCATAATTTATTGTTATGTAACTTAGCCGTTATGCTTCCTATAATCAAAGTATGTTCACGAAAAAAATAAAAAAGAATTGGAACTGTTTTTTACTTGCAATTGCTTTTATGATACCAATGAACTTTTTGTTTTTTAATTGTACTTTCTGACGTCACATTGTGTTCAGTACCTATGCTATATCCTATTCACAAAGCGCGCGTGGATCACTCAGTAACTTGTCTAACGGAGAGCTAGGATTGTCTGTTTAGATGAATGCCAATTTATTTTTTAACGTCCGTTACTTTATAAAAAGATGCAAGAAGAAAATGGTAAGCGCTATATAAATCAAATGTGACACGAAATCTTTTTTTTAAGTCATCCGCAATTAAGAAGGCTGTGAAATTCGACGCCAGGACGCCGTTTAGAGTTTTGCGAGTGTAGAAAAATCTGTTATGGATCAAATTCGCGGATACATTGCATACAGACTGTATCAAAAGTAGCTACTAACTTCGTCCATACGAATTCTTATTATTCATCAACATAACATTCCATATTTTTCAAATATAAAAAGTTCAAAATTAAATTTCCAATTTTTATTTTCGAAATTTTGGATAGTCGTCCATTATTTGTTTTCTTTTTGCAATGTGATACATCTTTATACATTTCCATTTACTTCTACATTCCAGTGTAAATGAACCTTATTTCAATCAAATCGTCAATGAACCAGGGTGAATTTTACCCGGTTATCGATTTCAATATATTTCGTTTGAAATAGTTTTTTTCTTATCTAGATGAATTACCTAATAGGAAATTGTTATAATATACGTAATAATAAAAAACATTTTTATAACTATTTATTTATGAAGAAACTTTGAATTTGACTGATGCACTGCTCTCCGTCAAAATCCGATCCCGATGGACAGCTTTCGTCCGAAGAACATTCTTCCAAATGACGTATTATCATTTCGTCTTCCATCACGAAAAAAAGATGGGAATAATCAAGTCTTATTTATTACGTACAATCCAAAAAAATAAGAGAAAATATAAAACTGCCGTTAAAAATGTTTATCATGCGAACTATGAACCCGGGTAAAATATACCCAAGTGCACTTTGAACTATCCTATCACCAGCGACGTCACGCGCAACACTGATTCGCATGAAACAATCGCGCACTATTTCCAAAATGGTAGCTACCGAGGCGCAGGAGGTAGAATACCGTCAATTGTGACAAGTGTGTGCGTTTTTATAAACTAGTGGGTGTTAAAAACCCTGGTTCATTCACGCCGAGATATAAATAAGAAAGAATATTGATTGATAAAATATGATAAAAACGAAAAATAGGGACCTAGGTAGCTGTATCTACTGCAGAGATAAATTTAGAACTGGAACAATTTTACAGAGTTGAGGTTTGAAGAAAGCATTGTCAAGAAATCTGGTTTAATAATGACCTTAGATTGTGGCCACACATATGTCATAAGAAAAGCATATTGTAGAATTTTAAATCGAAAATAATTGATCTATTGAAACGACAGATTTCTAAACTGTGTATATATGTATTAAAAATAACTTTTTTTTGGACAATTTCCTTCGGTAGCTAATAATATTTATCTAGGAATTTTGTCAATATTGGTAATTTCAAAATCGGCACTAAGTTAGGTCGCCTGTATTCCAATGCGCTAATTCGGTATGCGACAGGACTCATTACTTAAGACGCATTGCTGTGTGTTCCCAAGGGTTAAGTCGGCCAACTTATTCATACTTAATGAACGATGTCACTCATAACAACATACCGATATTTGATATTATGTATACCGTTCTCTCTCTAATTCATTATCATAACCCTAAAAAGAAATTAAATTGTTTCAAATTTTTCAATTCTCGGTGTAGTACCGTAGTAGAAAAATACGCGACGAAATTTACATTACCCGTATTCTAAATTACGCGATAAATTATTACTTAAATTAAAGCTGTATTAGTACATTCACAGCACTCGATTTTGATACGATTTTTGCAAGTAGATTCAAGGTCAACGTATTTCTATAGCACTGAACTTTATAATGTACGTAAAGTACTAAAATTACGTTAAAAGTTGGTTATTTCTAAATTGTTTTCAGTTAAATGAATATCTTCGTTTAGTTAAAAATAAATCACACGACTATAGGAAAAAAAATATGGGGTTAATTAATACTTACTGTTAGATCTGGTAAAAAAATTGTTTACACTTAAAATTTTCGAATAGTTAATTTAATTTATGTTATAATCCACCGTATAATATTAATAATAAACATAATATTGCATTAAACGTGGCAAGGCGAGCAATGATTGTCATTAAATGTCTCAATTTGAATTAATTACAACATTTGTCGCATTAATCATAATAATGTGTGCTGTTGCATTAATTTGACAGTTTGTGCGAAACTCAGTTGGCTCAGAAATGTGTATGTTAGCTGTGGTAATGCTTGCACTCCAAAAAGCAACAGTAACATTTGATAAAATCTCGTGTTTTTAATTATCCGAGCGCGATTCCTTGCTCATTCTATCTCAATGTGCACGTAAAGGAGATTTGTGTAAAAATACTTTTAAAAAGTGTTTAAACACAAACAAATATACTTTTGCTAAATGCAATTTAAGAAACTAAGGTGAACTGTAAGTACCTTATCAGTCCGTAAATCTCAATTTTCGCTCACTGCTCGGCTCTTTTTTGTCGTATCATAACCTTTCGTAGTAGCAAGGGTGTATATGTTTCTAAACAGTAATAGAATTCTTTAAATTATTCGACTGTTTATTTCATGCGCAAACATACATTACAATTTTATTAGTAGAGAAAATTGTTCATTAATTTAAAGACTAATAAGATATAAATTAATTTTAAAAATAACCTCAAACAAATTTTATTGAAACTGATTTTTCTTTAATATTAATCAATTATCTGATTTTACGACTCTCTTTAGTGATATTTGATATATGCAGTGTTATTACTAATATAACTTTAAATAATTTTATCATCAAATGATTGAATGATCGAACAATAAGGTTTTTTATTACTGCATACTTTTTTAACGACCTGTTCTACCGGCTGTTAATAAAAACGACCGACATCTTTTTACAGTAAGCCCTTGGAACAATATTAAGTCGACTGAACCCATTTTATCTATAAATGCCAAAGTACACCATTTCGGAAATACAGTAGTTTTCAGTTGAGGTCTTAAAATTCTTTTATCGAACGAAAATCTCACAATTTTAATTAAAAAAGTCAACGACACGATCCTCGAATAATTTTTAATAAAGTACTCGTAGAACTTTTTTAGGTGAGTATTATTATTATTATGTTCTATACTAAGAATGTGTGAAATATTGTATCACTATTCATATTATTATATAAAGCGTACTTTCCGTTCACGTTAGTCTGCTGTGAGTCCGCTAAAAACAGAAGAACTACTAAACGGATTTAAATTCGGTTTCAGTATTCGATAGCCTATTTCTTGGAGACGGTTTAGAACTATAAAAGCTATAACTGTCGCCTGGGTGCAAATGGGATTTAATCCACTACACTGAGGTAGGGAAGTCGAAAAAATATCGATATATCGATATTTTTTATTTGATATATCGATATTTTTGGGCGATATTTAGTATTTCGATATAAAATTCCGAGTATCGAAAACCGACATTTTTTTCCTGCAGCAACACTTGTTTGTACTACCGCGATTATGACCGTTTAATTATTCCGAAAATATCGAAAACTCTACTGAAAAAGAAACACGTGTTTTACATATGTTTTTGGAACATACTTTTAAGTGCGTTCCAAAAACAACAACAGTGAATAAAGCACATGTTTTTTGTCACCAGATTTTTCGATATTTTCGGAATAATAAACAGTCAAAATAACTATTTATGCAATATTTCATTTCATTTCTACAATATCTAGAATATTTTTACTTATTTCGATTTACATCTCAATTCCTGCTGTACCAACAATTTTCTGTCGAATGTCACTTCTGGTACGCATGCCATAGGTTTGCCATCCCTGGCTTTATTAATTGTTCGATTAATCTCTAAAATTATCTGCTCCTAAATGTATTAGGTATTTGATTAATAAACAAAAAAAAATTCTTATCGTTGTTTTTGATTTCAGATAATTATTTATTACTTGATTTATTAGAAATAATATCCGTTAATTGCCATTTGAGGTTATATTAAGCTAGCCAATATGTATACTAAATTTCTTCGAGTGCCAATGTTCTCTTTAAAATTGTACCGATATATCGATATTTTTTTTTAAATATATCGGCACCGATATAGATACTTCAAAAAAAATATTGATACGATATAATATATCGATACTTTTTGGCACTTCTGACATCACTAGTATAGTTATAAACGTGAGACGGTCAAGTCAGTCTTGTGAGTTAGTCGGCGCCATATACTTTACCCAGTGTACAATATTATAATATGCACATTGCGAATTAAAATAGGCCAAAACGTACACACATTACAGAGATGGCGCTGTTTCGACGGATGTCATAATGACAGGTTATATGTTAATTGTTTCCCAGCCTGACAACTGTTCAGAATCGACCACAAAACCCGTCTACTCGCTGTACATTTTTTTTGCATAATTAAAATAGTTTCAATTCATTATCAGCTGACATTTTTATTACTCTGGCAGCGGACAGATGTGCATTGTGCATTGTAAAGTTCGCTTCACATCTTAGCAAAAGTAGTATTGTTTTGTTTGAAAGTCGATGTTTTATATGTGAATCGCACTTTAATTGTGCGATGCGTTTGTTGATGTTATTGTATATTATATAACAATCTAATAACGCATTTTGAATGACAGACAACGGCCTCTACTCATTTTACATTCGGAATATCAAGTATACAAATAAATAACAGCCGATCCACGCTTCTTCTTGCCGAACGACTCTCAGATTTAACTTTACCTACAGTTTATATTTCATCTCTGATCCAGACAGCTTGGTGCGTTAATCTGTAGCCGCACTCCAAAGTGGTCGATGACACATTTGAGAAGTGAAATTTTGGTATTGTCTAAGGTTGCACCGTACAAACGGCTAGTGGACAACACTAGTAAAATTTTATTAGTGAATTTAACTGATAATATCATGAGAAACATGGAATCGGCGGCATATTTAGTGGGGCAGATAAGCCAACTGACCGCACACTTTATGATAAAAGCATGAAATTCGGCACAGATGTACCACTATATACTACAGTGTAAACTCTATATACGACGCTGAAGGGACTGTGCATTTTCTGGCGTTATAGAGAGTTGTCGTTATATGGAGAGAAAGAGCAATCAATATTGTTTTACTATTATAGTGTGTTACCTATTAGTGCATTTGCCATATGGCAACATACACTATTGGCGTCGGTCGGATGGCGGGACCTATGGGTCGGACCAAAATTTCTCGACGTTTTATAGCCTCCTAAACACTTTGGCACCATTTTTAAAAATGTTTATATACAGTGTGTCTCAACCGACGTTGGCTAACATGGGTAACTTTGTTATTAGTGAAGATAGAAAGTCGGTTAAATGGGCAAAGTAGTGCAGAAAATTGGGCTCAATAACGTCCCGTCGAAAAAACAATTGAATTTTGACACCCTATGAATTTATTCAGAAAATAGTGAAAATTGCAATTTATGAAAACTGGCCATAACTTTTTTATTTATGAAGATATTTGAAAATTTCATTAACAATTCTTTGATAACTTTTTAAGGTCTTTTCAGCGCCGTAGTTTTAATTTTTTTATTTCCACTACATAATGAGATATTGACATGATCTTTGGTTTTTCTTATGAACGGCATTTTTGATTTTCAGATATTCAAATTCTGCTTATTTTTCTGAATAATTTGACATAGCATATCCTATATCTAAACCAATCAGAAGCCACAAAACTGACCAAAATAGCTTTTTGACGTTATCCATACCGATCAGAGTGTGTCGTGTAAAACAAAATTTGTCAGGACCGGATTTACAAATTTTATGAAAAAAACTAGTTTGCAGATAGTGAATTATTTACTTTAAGGTGTATATAATTCGGTATAGAGGTTCGATTGATAATAATATTGCAATTGAGAAAACAAATGTTCTTTTGAGGGGTGTATTAAAGAGTAAAATTTTTTATTTTGCCTAAAAACCAACTTAAGTTCGCATAATAAAGCCACACTTCCTATATTAGCAAACACACTATATAGTCGGCAGGGTTTTGGCACTGCGACCCGGGTTTTTTTTTAATAATAACGCTGAAAATTTACGAACAAACATTACTTTCAACACAAATAACAACAACGCTAGACAATAAATCTGCAGTTCTTATTATATCGTGTAAGGGTTTTCTAGAAAATCTCATGGAAATTTTTTATGAAAAAAATATTTTGAAAAATGGAAGTCACATATGAATCATCTTACCGATTACTTTATCTAGCCTTATATTTAACCAAACATTTAGACATAAGTCATTTTGCCTATAAAGCATCGCGCCGTATCGCATAGCCAGATATTCTCCGTTCATTCCATTCATACATCAACTTCGTCGACTTGATTTATTTTGGCATTGACTATTTTTAATATCGACGGAATGTTACAAACTTTTTTTTGGCGCAAGAAATTTTTGTTTGGTAATAAAAACCAACGCAGGGGCGGATTGTGTAGTTGAGAAAGTTATAGGTTATGCAGTTACATTAACACGCTTGATCCACATGCTAGATGTCACCTATAGGTACCCATACTGCGACCATGCCAAGAACGAACTTTCGGGTGTCCATATTAATCAACTTCGACCTAAACAGTTGCACTCTATGATGGCTACTGGTCGACTGGCCGTTTTATTTTTGATGAATGAGCAAAACTGTGTGCTACAAACTTAGTAATAATAATGCGTGTAACGTCCGTTTCTCGACTTTATGTCATAACAGACGCCATTCGCACCATTACTATTTTCCCTCTACCACACTTCGCGTTATTTTTCTACATTTTTAAAACTTCAACGTATGGGCGAATGAAGGAATTTATAGGAAATAAGGCTAGGGTAGGTAATTTTTGAACTAGGAGTTTGATAGGTAATCGGCCATGGCCTCCTGCATACTTAGTACATAATCGGAGAGCTCATTCAAATCGGTTAACCACTCGAGAAGTTAAGACTTAATAAACATAAATAATATATCTGCATGCATCGAATTGAAACACCAGGTACTGCGTACACAAGAAATAAGTTCCCAAAAATAGTCTTAAACCCAGGGAAAAGTGTCTGGCTCTTTGCAAATATTTTTAAATATATCTAATGAAGCTGCTATGAAAATTTCAGCGTGAATCAATCACTTCTTTTTCATTTAGGAAAATTCAACTGTGGGGTATTTTGATTTAATATTAACCCCTCCAAAAGTGTCTGCCTCATTTATTTATTTATTTAAAATCAACTTAACTTTCGAACAGTACTTCTTGGCTTTTGAAACACTTTTTTGGCACATATTTTTTTAAACCTTTCCTGTACGCGTAGTACCTGGCGTACCCAGGTAGAACAGGCAAACACTCGATTACCTATACATCTTACCTACATATAAGTACTATTGTATAACATTTTTACCTGAAAAAACACTTTATGAAACGGGTGTCATGAGCTCTCCGCCTATAACACCAATATTAAATGTTTCCTTTTATTCGTTTTATTCGTCCTCTAAAGTACTATCGTTAAAAAAGGCGGATTTCAATTCGATGCATGTAGTTATATTAGTTATGTTTATTAAGTCTTCACTTCTCGAGTTGGTTAACCGATTTGAATGATTTCGACTCCGTTTTGTTCAGGAAAATGTCGGAATGGTCCCTTATAAACTTTACTTAAATCGGTTCAATAGCTTTTTTTTCTAAGTAATAAAATATTTTTTTATAACGAACTCCATCGAACCGTATTCCAGTAAAAACATTTGTCTCTGGCGTTCGTTGAGTCCAATTTTATCGTGTTCAAATTTTGATAGTGCTCTGGCGTAACGAATTTGCGGTTGACCGAAACTATAACGAATTTCGACTGGTTGGCGACATAGGTACCTACAACAGTGTCCAAAAGACACGAAACTGCTGACCACCAAAGTATAACTACTAACTACGATCTCTTCCCGACGTAGAAAACATTTCTTTGTACTGAAATATTCCTTTGGTTAATTCAGCATATTTCAATATTACTATGTAATCATTTTATCAATACTATTTCTATTAAATAGTGACGCAACCTACAGTAGATATCTACGCTTGTCGAACGTCGGTAATTTACAATATAGTATTTGTAATTTTGTTTTCTTGCGGGTTTTCAGGTATTTTGTATACCAAGAACGCGTTTGCATAGAATGCTTGTCGCTCTGAGAGTCTGTCTGTAACTCCATCACTATATTATGTACGGTCTAGACTCTAGATTATTTTAATACTAGACACAGGATTTCTTGCACGACTTCAAAAGCACCTAGATTTAATTATGATCACGATAAAAATTTTGTTCTTTTTTTCTTAAAAATACCGCAAAGAAAACAGATTATTTTGTATTTATTGTATTGTTTAGTAATAAACAAAAAAGCCGGTCAAGTGCGAGTCGAACTCGCGAGAAGAGGGTTCCGTACTATTCCGTTTTCTGTGAGTACTTTAAGGTTTTCGTTTAGGTTTCCTGTAAACTATGGGTGAGACCAGACATTGCCTATTTTTGTCAACATTTTAGGCTCAGTAGTTTCGGTGATAGGGGGCGGGGGAACGGTCAATTGTTCATTTACTTTCTTAAATAACTTGAAAACTATTTATTTTAAAATTATAAAAATTGATATATTTGAGACCCTTACGACACGCTCTTTCATTTGATATGTCACATGGTACAGTTTGCCAAACTTTTTTTTTAATTTTCAAATTTTTTCCCCAAAAATGACCCCCATGTTCAAAATTCATTTATTTACGTTACACGTCCGTCTTATGGTCACCGACTTACATATGTGTACCAAATTTCAATTCAATCGATCCAGTAGTTCGGAGCGAATTGGCTGTGACAGGGTGCTAGACAGACACACGAATGATCCTTATAAGAGTTCCGTTTTTTCCTTTTGAGGTACGGAACCCTAAAAAGATTAAAAAAAAAACTCTCACTACTGTGAAAGTTCATGTCTAGCATTACCTAAGCTAAAAATTAGCTACCGCATAATGTGAATTTACTGGGTTTTTTTTGTTTTTTTTTTATAACAGAATGGCCTTTACTCTGCCAAGTAATTAGCCAGGGCTAGTTTCTTACTTAATTTGAAATAAATAAAGAAAAGTTTGACTGATCTTGAATACAAGTGACGCGATATGAGACGGCATATATATATAACAGGGACACAAGAGGGATAGTATATAGTATACGGATGTTAGGATAGGGGGAATTTACTGTTACACTTGGCTTTAATTAATATGAGAACGATTAACTTTTGAGATATGGCACCGTAGAGTAACTGATAACTCATTCCGCCGTGAAAGTGGAAAGACTTGGATTTATGTTCAACTGTGACAGTTGTTTGAAAATATTTTTTTTTAATATAGCATTGTAACAATGGCTCATATGGATGTTTGTTAACAATTATAGCGAACGATAGCTATTATACTGTTTAAAAAAAACGTTCAGGAGATTTGGTGTATCTGTTCGCAAAATATTTTCCTTAAATATAAAAATGATTTGTCGGGAAAAAAGGACTTTTTAAGTAAACACTTATTTTTTATTTATAGTGACGTTTCGTCCCTTGCTTGGGACTTTTTCAAGCTTTATAACAGTAATTGAATTATTAAAATACAATTTGTAAATTTACAATTGAAATATAAAATATCAGATATTAATTATACACACCTATTAAATGCTTTGATCAAGTAGATATAAAAGTTAAAATAAACACATGTAAATATAAATTTTAGTTAAACAATTGTTCATTAAAAAGTTTGTAATAATTCCGTTTTTAAAAAATATTTTTACGGTTGATGTTCAAACTATTTTATTTTATTGACGGTTAGTAAATAAAGTCACGTGACTTAATTTATGCGGTTGCTACTCATTTGAACCATTGTTTTTTGTTTTAAACTCTTTATATTTTTCTAGCTTAAATTCTGTGTATCAGATCTTAGATTAACTGTATTATTTAACTTGATGAAAACCATTTCACTAATCTTTCTTTTTAGATAATTATGTACGTAATCCAAAATTTCTGTCTTATCAAAGGCGAATTTATGACCAGTATCAAAATGAAAAAGTCCTAAGCAAGGGACGAAACGTCGCTATAAATAACAAATAAGTGTTTACTTAAAAAGTCCTTTTTTCCCGACAAATCATTTTTATATTAATTACCAAGGACAAAAAAGAAAAAAAAGTCAATTTTACTGAAACATTTCTGAAAAAAAAGTGAAAGCGAAAACAAGAAATGGCTGAAAATTACATAATAGTGTATTTGGAATATATTAATGTAGTGTACTACATTACTTATTAGTAAAATTTACACTGAAAATTATAAGTTATAGGTTTATCAATTTGTATCAATTTAGCTTGCAGATATCTATCACGTGATTTACACGACACTTTGTTCACCTGCAGAAGAATCGAGAGTGTTAGTGTTTACACTACTAGTCCGACATTAAAATTCCATATAGGTCAGGGTATTTTACACTTTTGTATAACAGCAATATCAAAGGTATAATAACAGTCGATAGTTACAGTTTTGCTACAATTGTTAATAAACATCTATTGTATTTACACTGGTATCTTAGAAAAATATGATACAGTGTTGCAACAATGGGTGTTTCTTAACAATTGTAGCAAACAACAGCTATCTTACTGTTATTAATTTTGTCTTACGGACTATATCGTATGAACATTTTTTTTTTAATACAGGACACGATTGATAATCCGCTGCTCGTTAATTCGACACGTCCAGTAATTCGCTATTTTTATGTGTTTAGAGGTCTAGAAAAATCGCTCTATAATTCGACATTTTTACGATATTGCGCTCTGTAATCCGACACACGTGTTTACTTGACAAATATTTCTCTATACTTCGACGTTTCGTGGAGTCGTTCGCCTGTAGTCTGACAATAGACATTGGAAGGAGAAGACGTCAAGTTGTTTGTGTTATAAAAGTTTGCTAATTTTGTACTAAAAATTGTTTTATTATTAAAACCTTCAATAATGCATTATGTATTATAAATATGTATTATATAATGTCGTTATTGACTTTAGGAAGTTAAAAGAACTCTTTTTTAATAGTTAAAGTTTTAGTTCGTGCTTACATCCGGTAATCCGACATTTTCACTAATCTGACATACGCGAAAAATTGTGTTGTCAGATTAGTTAACGTGTACTGTATTGTCACTTTTTACACACTTAAGGCTGTCGGAACGCTCTAAATTTAAGCCACACGACGAGGCTAAAAATGCTGCTGCAAAGGTGCCGCTGTCAGTTGACTACTCTAAATTTTGGAAATATTTTGAAGATTTAAAAAACTTTTCCGGAAAAGGAAGAGTCACTTTAGGTTTGTGATGGAACAATTTTGTGAAATAATACGAATAAGGTCGTAGTGGGACATTGAAAACGTGTGTTTTTTGGCACAATTATAATGCCAACTTTTTTCTAGTAAATCGTACATAAATTACAAAAGTAGTCTATTAGAGACCTAGATTTGTTCTTTATCTTCCTTATAGAGAAAGATTTTTTGCAAAATGTTGACGAATAACTTTACAATCAGCTATCAGCCGAAGCCCTATTTTTGGCTTAAATTCAGAACGTTCCGACAACCTTAAGATCACTGAGTAGAGTTCATATAGGTTGCATTCTTCTAGGGTTTGTTCGAGAAGTAAATCCGGATTCCAGCTTGGAAGAAACATTCTGTATGTTGACCGTTTATATGTTCTGTCATCGTCAGAACAAATAACAATAAAAATAGTTAATTAATTACTGACTGGCGTTTGTCCATCGTTCGATTCGATTATATTATATTTGGAATGCTGATTATTTCACACCGTGAGCTGCCAGTCTATGTTAGTATACGCAACTATCTGGCTATTGCCAGATAACCATCACCTGCCTCGCGCTGGATTCAATGCAGCAGGGTACGGGTGGGCCTCGCGACCTGTGGCGCTAGAGTCCCTCTTTGCGCCGGCTAGATTCGTGATTTCATCCGCGAACATTGAAGATATTTTATTATAAAATCAATCCACATCAAAAATACATACAAAAATCAATAATATCTCACAATAAATAACAAAATTGTAATTTTTTTGGCTGCCGTCCCGATTTTAATTATTTGACTTCTAATTCGTAGTTAGTACCTGAAAGTTAAACTAAGTATAAATTAAAAATCAATTAATTAATTAGTCTGTTATCTACTTAACCTGGCGTAAATGAACCTTATTTCAATCATATCGTCAATGAACCAGTGTGAAGTTTATCCGGTTATCGATTTCAATATATTTCGTTTGAAATAGTTTTTTTTTCTTATCTAGATGAATTACCTAATACAATATTGTTATAATATACGTAATAATAAAAACATTTTTATATTATAACTATTTATTTATGAAGAAACTTTAAGTTTAAGACTGATGCACTTCTCTTCATCAACATCCGACCCCGATGGACAGCTTTCGTCCGAAGAACATTCTTCCAAATGGCGTATTATCATGTCGTCTTCCATCACGAAAAAAAGATAGGAATAATCAAGTCTTATTTATTACGTACAATCCGAAAAAATAAGAGAAAATATAAAAATGCCGTTAAAAATGTTTACCACGCGAACTATGAACCCGGGTAAAATATACCCAAGTGAACTTTGAATTTTCCTATTACCAGCGACGTCACGCGCAACACTGATTCGCATTAAACAATCGACGCATTATTTCCAAGATGGCAGCTACCGAGGCGCAGCAGGTAGGATACCGCCAATTTGGACAAGTGTGTGCGTTTTTATACACTAGTGGGTGCTAAAAACCCTGGTTCATTCATGCCGGGTTAATAAAAATCTAACGACTGACAGCAACCCACAGTTTACACCGCTGCGCTGGATCTATATCTTGCACACGCGTTCTTTTTAGAATGTAAATGAGCATTAAAAAAAGAATTTTTGAAATTCTATCCCAAAGCACGACCTTGAATAATTTTATTGTTGGTTCTTTTAAAGTAACTGCGTATAAAGCGACAATTGTTTAATGTCTTGTTTGTGCTGCAGTATTTAAGGACTCTAGTCTCTCTACTTGAATACTAAAGCTACCTCGACGCTAAGTTATGATCAAGACCGCGTCATAATATTTTAAACAATGTCGCTTGTCACTGGTTGCAGGCACCTCGATGTGTTTGCTTGAACACCTACGATCCGTTACATCACACGTGGCTTCTCCACTTTGAACCTTCATTTCTCTCTCTCTCTCTCTCTCTCTCTCTATCACTATATAGTAACTTAGAAGTTTAGAACCAAGGCACACTGAGCTCTTAAAACAATACGTAGTCCGACTCATGTATTTTCAACACCATCTATATTTTCAATTGATTTTACCCACGTGTTTTCAAGTTTTCAGTCTCTAATTCTCACGCAAAGTGTCTCCTTCTACGCTGCTCAATCAAAGGAAAAATACGTTAGACAACGTTTAACCTCAAATAAATAAAGATTTTTTTTCTGATTGGGTCAGACTCTGACTGCCACGAATGAAGCTGAACGTGAAGTTGAAAATACATCAGTTGCTCAGTTCCAACAGGTTGAAAATACATGAATACTAATGTGTTTTATTACCTTTGCTTAGTATGTCCGCAGACAAAAAAACCCACTACATTTTGTATCAAGATTGTGCGATTAAGTCGCTTGAGATTGTCAATTGCAGCATACTACTCGCTGACATACACAACCGATGTATCACGAACATGCGATTGTCGAAAACACGTAGCAAACAGTTTCTTAGTCGCATCAGGTTCGCGCTACTCCATGCCATCAATTTCATTGAGGTCGTACTTTTCACGAGCAATTGCGCGAACGTGAAACAAACGTATTGATCCCAACTGTTCCGTACTATTGGCAAATCGCGCGATCGAACGAGAAATTGATTAATGCGGGCCCGCCGGGTTACACGAGTATTGTCAGAAAGCCTGATTTGATAATGACCTTAGATGTTACCATACATAGCCCGCGATAAAAAATGGTCGTGTGACCGCGACAATCCAATAAGAAATACGAAAAAAATCGATCGATTGAAACGACATTTGTTTTAAACTGTGTGTACATGCATTTTACAATAGTATATTACACCACAAGAGCCGAAAGTTGAATTTCCTGCACTTCGCCATATGATGTCCGAAGCGAAGTCAAGGGCATCATATGTCGCGCAGTGCAGTACTTTCAGCTTTCTACTCGTGTGGTGTATATAGTATTTTTTTTCATACCATGCCGAAAGTACGCACTTTCACCAATATGTAAAAAGAGCAATTACTTTCAAGTGAGCAATGTTGAGGCTATACGTAATGATACATGGATCTAATAATAATCATGTAATAACAGCAGATGGCTACTTAGCACCGTTTACTGGCGAACAAATTACGTGACAAACGGCAGTCTCATGTAACAGTGCGCATGACAAAACTGTTTAGACAATATGCGAAAAATTCCATCTCAGTGTATAAATGTTATACTTTTGGCTTTAAAATCGAATCAGAAAGTACGTACTTTCGGCATAGTATAAAGAAATTTTTTTGAATAATTTCCACTTCGAAATAACATTTTTCTACGCACATTGACGAAAATTTACCTTGAAAAGCGATATTGTTCTACATTCATTTATTTTTGTGTAAGTTAGTTTTGGGTAGTTCGCGAATAATCTAGGCGAGAAGAGCGGTCCTTTAGGTGAACTGAGCGAACTAGTTCGTTGATAATGTCGCTCTTAGTTCTTTTTATATTTATTTCTATTATGCAGTGACGCTACTTGACCAACCATACGATCACTTTTGCCTTTAAACTAGTATTTTATACCTATTCACGTAATAATTCGAGCTAATAACTGTTTAATTTATACTATTTTAATAAAATTCGAGTAATTTTTCACCCGCGTCTCTTATTAAAGTATATCATTTATAATGTAGGTAAGGTTAAAGTTTTATTATTGCTGGTTTACAATATTATTATCGATGTAATAGTAAACAGTACACAAATACTGTACAGTTGATAATTCGATTTTAAACAGCGACACATAACCTATATAAATAGGTATTTATATATTATTTTTTTAATTAGCTCTACTGAACTATTAAAAAAAAAGAACTAAGCGAACTAAAAGAGCGATCTAGTTTGCCATAAAACTGCGGACTAAATTGAGCACTCCCAATGGTAACCGGCCATGTCCAAGTCTACTTAACAGTTAACAGCGAACTAACGAACTATAAGAGCGAACTAGTTGGCCGGAAATGGTTGAACTAAATTGAGCGCTCTTTTTAGTGAACTAAAACGCTCAAGTCTAGTGTGAGTACAATTTTTTCTACATTAAAAAACTGTTATTGTAGAACCAAGCAGAAAATCGGGTAGTTTTATTAGTCAATATGCAATCAATTTTACCTTAAAAATATATTTAACTGTTAATAAATATACGTGTCTTGTAAATACAACAAATAGTAGTTTCGATTTCAGAAAAAAAGTGAATCTGATGACCTGTTCAAAATTCATGTAACGTAATTATCATCACCAATTATTTACAAATAAAACAGCGACCTAGGCGTTCGCGTGTAAAAATAAACATTTTCTGCACCTGTACAGTGGATTTAACTTCGGATGCAAAGAAAAAAAAACAAATGTTCAGATCGAGAGACCAATAACAACCAAGGTGGGCTCGGAGGAGAAGAGCGAAACATTTGTGTTATCAAAACATCTCTTACTGTTTTATACATGTTTGACAACATACCCAACACTTACTGCGATAAATAAACTCGCAACGTGACCACTTCTTGTTCGTCTTCGTAACGAGTGTTGAGCATCACACCGCAACAAAAACAACAACGCAGCAAATAATAGTTTCATGAAGTGTTTGATTCAGGTAGAAATTTTATACAATAGTATATATAGGTAAGATGTATAGGTAAATGAATGTTTGCTTCTCCTATACCTGGATACGCCAGGTACTGCGTATACAGGAAAGATTTAAAAAAATATGTGCCAAAAAAGTGTTTCATTCCAAAGTCAACAAGTACTATTCGAAAGTTAAGTTGATTTAAAATAAATAAATAAATGAGGCAGACACTTTTGGAGGGATTAACATTAGACCAAAATACCCCAAAATTGAATTTTCAAAAATAAAAAAAAAAGTAATTGTTTCACGCTGGACTTTTTATAGCAACTTCATTTGATATATTTAAAAATATTTGCAAAAAGCCAGACACTTTTTCCGGGGTTCAAGACTATTTTTGGGAAAGTATTTTAAATCGAGCATAAGTACCCCTAAATATGTTCCCAAAAATATTTTCCCCATTTAAATTAATTGAAATGCCATTATGATCCGTTCCAGCTCCTAAAATGCCACCTCAGTTGTTTTTGTTACGTATGTATTTGGACCAGTTGTAACTTTTTTGAGGTGTTTCTTTTCCACGAACTGTGAAACTCTCTCCCATATTCCCAAGATCTCCTTTATTTCACTTGTAGAGATAACCTCCTCCACTTCTGGCTCGAAACCAAATTCTTGCAGAACCTCCGTATGCTGCTTCGACTCTTGTAACTCCTTGGTCGTCAGTTCCTGAGTTTGCTCCTCGACGAGATCGTTCACGTCTTTCTCATCCACCTCCAGACTCATGGATTTTCTCAGAGACTCAATTAGGGATTACAATCCAGCGGCATTTTCAATCCAACTGGATTTATGCTGGATTAAAGCAAGTTCAGCTGGCTCCAGTGCGGATCCAGCATTAATCGATTTTTCAAATAAATGTAACAATTTTTCAACTCTAGAAACTTTAATAACTATTTATTTTTTGGCGTTAGTAAAGTACTCTAATAGTAAGTAATAGTTACGACTATCTGGAGTATAATTATTAATTATCACAATACAGTCTTAGATCACCTAAACTGATATTCTAGATATTTGAAATAGTTATTCGTTTACCTATTTTGCAAACTATGTAGTCTCAGTTTCTCAGTCTCAATAATTTTGGAAATAAAATTGCGTTTCCCGCTTATAAAATGTTTAGTTAACTCTTATTAGACACAAAACTTTAATATAAATTATATTACATAATTTAAGACTTGACTTGTCTTTTGGAGAATAAATCCAGTAAATTATGTAGATAATAACAGTTTTTTTTTTACTTTTTTTAAAGTAAGATCTCAAAAAAGAAATCTTATTGATGGTGTTATCTCCCAGCATACTTCATACAGAACTGCAAATACACCCGAATGCGGAAAGGGCTCTCTCTACCTCTATACTGGTTGGTTTCAGAGAGAGATCAAATAATCATAGATTAAAGTTAGGTTTTCACCTCTTACTCCCTCACTTTCATAAAGTGCCATTTCTTTCTTCAATATCTTATCATAATCCTTCTCAGACCCAGTTAATTACTTGCTTTTAGCTGATTGCGGATCCGCACCACTGGATCCAGCAAGTCCAAAAATGTGCTGGATCCAGCTGGATTGCTGGATTCAGCATTGCAATCCTTAGACACAGTCTCCTTTTCCACTGACACTTCGATTTCGAATCCTTCGAAGCTCCTTTCATCTACAGCCTCAGGCCATAGCTTCTTCCATGCAGAGGCCTCGTTGTAACACCGACTGAGGCCTGAGGCCTGAGAAAATTCGAGACACGCGGGGCGCACTCGTATCTTAAAAAACTCGTATGTTAGAACACTCGTATATCCAGATGTAAGTAACAAATAAATATATGGCTGTAATCGTGATTCGCGAAACAAATAAACGGGTAAACAAATTAATAGAACTAAAACGACGTTTACACAAGCGAAGTCACAAAGACTAATATAATGTATGTATTTAAAAATCACAGCAAATTAATATCATGTTTATCGAACTCTGCCAGCAAAACTCGATCTTCCAGGTACTAGTTAATTCATGTAAGTTTTTTGACATGTATTTGTTTTATTTTCCATGGCTTATTCACTATATGCTACTTCGAAACGTCAAAGATTTTTAATTTACGAGTAAGAACCATTAAAAAAATAATTATTCGCCCAACGTGGAATTTCAACTCAGGACCCTGCAGATTTGACTTTGACCCACACATTTAGACTTCCTAGGTCACCGGGACATAACTTAAGGGGGTCTTCTAAAATATATGTTAAGTTACATGTTATATGTAAAAGAAAAATGCTATTTTGAATATTTGAACTTCAATTGCGCCTGACGGAGACAGGCCTAACCCACTAGTAATATATAAAAAACGTAATAGCACCGACGTCATGTTCAACATAATTATGTTTGTGAGATGTGGATCCCGTCACCAATGTCAACATTCGACACAAGTCCACACAACTCGGTGACAAATTGAACTGAAGATTTTACCTGCTATTAGCTATTGAACAAAACACGTATCTAATCTGGGATTATTTATTTTTTGATTCGTATCAATACTTTATAATTTACTACTTGAAAAATACCTACTCGTACCGAGGCACGTACGACATGTGTGTATTTGTGTATTATTATAGCTGTTTTTTTATTAATCTTTTTTGTCTCTTGTACGAAGTTTGTTTTCGGTTTTTTGTTGTTTGTAATTATACTATAACAGTACTTTTATTTGTACGAATTTTCGACACAGTTTTGCAAAAACTATCGATATCGGTCTCATTTAATAATGGAGCAGCTGTCTGTAAATTCGACCCTTTGTGGTTTTTCCGGCGTATTTTGCAAGATGCCTAAACAGGAAAACGTGTTTTTTCATTGTTGTTTGTCGATCAGTTTGTATTTGTACGACTCGAACATGGCTAGATCGATTGTCAAGAGTGTCAAGGCATTTAGTACCTGTACACTAACTAGTTATTTGGTACCCAATATTAAAGTAAAGGGAACTTTTTAATACTAGATTCATCATAATCGACACTGGGCAATTCGGAAGAACAAGATATATTTTCACGCGAACGAATCCGCGGACAAAGCCTCGTATTTGTACCACTCGAACACGGCTAGATCGATTGTCAAGACATTTAGTAGGTACATATTATACACTAACTAGCTATTTGGTACCCAATATGACCTATGCGGATGAAAAGGGGGGCGTATTGAACAGCTGGTAACTTAACGTCAATATGATGCGAAAGAAATTTTATCATCATCGGTCCAGCCATTTTTATTTTTATTTTTTTTTTGTTTAAGCAAAATGATTGAAAAAAAACTGTTTCAGAATTTTTTTTAAAAATATTTCTCATTTCTTGATACCTACATATTTAATATTCAATATTGATCATACTCGAAAGTCAGTCGTGTGGACCTCAGGGATCGCACTTGTAGAGTACCGAAAAACGACTCACACCTCACGACTTGTGATAAATGTTTTTATGTACGTTAATGCTTCCTCGATAAGGAAGTAATAAAATCAAAACAGACATTTCAATTGTTAGTTTACACATCGTACAGAGGGACTACTCCCCCTGTAAGCGATTGCAGTCGCGTCTACAGCAGTTAGTTCATGTAAAAAAACCCCAAGGGATGTCTCAGTTGACAACATTAGCATCATGTGAGACCCACATAACTGGATTTTATCAGTTGTATTTTATAAATGCGAGCAAATCGAGGGTTCGTAACCGGATTATTACAGTATATCATCGACTGTCTGCACTATCATCACCGTATATCAACTATTTCTCCACCCCAAACATTCAAATTAACATCAGCTTGTTATTCTGTCGAATCGATAGCAAGAATCGAAAGTTCTGTTATTGCAATCAATTCGGATTTTAACGGGACGAAACGAGGTTTTAATCAACTCCGAACAATAGACGTTCAACAACTTTACTCTAAAAATTGGTAAAACAAATTAATTGAATTTTTCACAACAATAATAAGTACCTAAAATTAATATAATGAATCAATACTTTGGAGGTTGATGACCGTAAACAAATAAAAAAAAATAAATGAATAAAAGTGTAAGCTTCACCAACATAAGCTCACAGGGAAAGTGAAATTTATTTAGAATTGTGACTCGTTTCATTGACGCGTTATTCATTTTACCTTACCATCGCATCGTTTCGGTTATATTTCCTCGCCGTTAAATCATTTTCCATTCAACGTTACAGTAAATTCCGAACAGATACGTCGAGCGCTATGGCAGTTTCACTTAAAAAAAAACTGGGTGTAAATGTAATGTAAAAGTTACACAGTAAAGTTTAGTTTACTTGACGTAATTTACACTATACACTACAGAAGTTGTACTTGCGGAAAATTTAAAGACATACGGCGAACATGGAGCTTTGCGGGTTCATAACATCTTATTATATAAGTGAGCAAAACTGTAGGTACCTACAGTTTGGCCGGTGACGAATAAACGCTGTCTGGCAAACAGTCAAATGTTGCTTACACTACACACTATAGAAGTGAAACTCATTTGCGCACAATTTATATCTAAATGCTGTACGAGTAAAGTATCAAGACGCCCGCTAGTTGATAGGAAATAAATACTCGCTGCACTCAGCGAAGCCTTATTACTGAAATGTGGAACGGTTGAAATTAGGTGGAGTTTTATTTATTTTTTTATAAGAAACCAGATTGTTCTCGATTAAAGAAAAAATGCTGTTTGATGCCGGTCGACCTATATAATGGTGAATGATTTTTTGTTTGTTGAAAAAGTCTGTACATTTAGCTAAATTAAATATTTTGTCAACGAAAATTTTTCAGACTGATATTTTTCGACTTGAGATAATTTCAGTCATCACTGTTAATGACTATTACTTGTATAATGTATACCCTTGTAAGGGATCCGCTGACAGCTGGGACAATAGCTCAGTTGGTTAGAGCATCGTGCTAATATCGGGAGAGTCTCGGGTTCGATCCCGAACATGTAACATTATGTCTGTTTTTGAAATTTACAGAATAATACATACACTTTTTTTCCGGTATCGTTTTCATTAAATATTTAACGCAAGTTTCATAAGAAGTTTCATTTCTGTAAAATATATCCCAGTTTCGAATACGGAAAGAAATAACAGTAAATAGTTAGCCCTGGCGCTGTTTTAGACTGATTGTGAGAGAGGTACATATTCTCCAAGGGCTTTAAAGCACATACTTTCGTAGTATCGTACAGGACAAGTACGTGTTCATGGTTTGGGATAATTTAATCCCTTAGGAGCGTTGGATAAAACCATTACGGAACACGTTATCTCTACGCGTTTAATCATTTTATATTGTTCAGTTTGTTTTATTGAGCGTGCTTGTTTTTCACGCCCCTCAAATATGACACATATGAATAGTGTTAACCCTCCACTGTCGCGTCTAGATCGCTCAGTTTTTTTGGGGGTTTTTTTACGCATAACATTCGAACTATTTCATGTGTAAACCGAAATAAGATATCTGATAAACGTAACAATGAAATTTCAAATGGAAAAAACCAGTATAAAAACTTTTTGAAGTTTAACTTCTTTAGCGACGTATCTGTTTGAAAGAAGTAAGAAATCGAGGAGAAGTAGAACTACCAAATAAAGGGGAAGTTAGTTTGTCTCCTAAATTACATGAAACTGACAAGGACAGAAGTTTATAGTGTGTTGCATTTTTATTCGCAAAATAATAAGACAAGGATGAACATGTAAAGTTGAATCTGACGTTTAATATTACTAGCAATTAAAGTACAAAATAATTTCTGTAATTTGACGTACAAACTTGACACAGATCATGGGTTTGTATATATACGGTAAGAACTCAAAATCTATATTTCATGTAAATTCAGAAAGAAAAATATTAAATATTATATTCTCTATATGTGTAATAATTTCTCCGTAATCATGATCGTCAATCTAAATAAACGCAATTATATTATTTTTGAAAGACAAAATTGTGATATTTCTAACATTAATATT
The DNA here is from genome assembly GCA_034508555.1 of Venustoraphidia nigricollis. NCBI lineage: Eukaryota > Metazoa > Arthropoda > Insecta > Raphidioptera > Raphidiidae > Venustoraphidia > Venustoraphidia nigricollis. The sequence goes on along the minus strand of JAVRKA010000065.1, from coordinate 212,245 downwards.
TCTTATTGCAATGAAGTAGCTCAGTTCGAAATTTTTAGGGATTTACATATTATCCTACAGAAAATAAATAGAATTTGTTAAATATGTGTAAATATTATTAATTAGAAATTTCACATAAAAAAATTAAACATGGGAATAACTTTAAAAACTAAAGAAGTTAAACTTCTTATGTAGGCTTATGAGGGTGAGGCTTATTATATTTTTTTTTGTAACAATTTTGATCGTAGAATTGAAAGAATGCCTAACATTCGGAAGAAATCTGATTTTCGTTCCTTGCACCATTCCTCAGGGGAGTAGTAGATCTTGTTAGAGAGGAGACATTTCAGAATCTCTTGAGATCATCCTAAGGAACCATTGTGAGAAAAAAAATTGCAGGCTGAATTTTTTCCAATGCTGGCCATTGAGCGTCTATAATCTACAATTTTCTCTCTTTAAGATTTGAGTATACTTGAATTCTAAAAAAGTAAGCAAAAAACAATGTTTCTTTGACACACATTCCGCTACACATGTTAGCATCATCAGGATATAATTAGGTAAAACTCTTAATAATAAGTTTTAAACATTTCCTGATAATGCTAACATAGTTAGCGAAACTTTTACTTTTTAGGAGTTTTACGGTAACTTTTTCAGTATTTTGTCTTCACATCAAGCGAATCATTTGTTGATTTTTTTGAAATGTTTTTTCGATGTGGCCCACTTTACACTCGTAGCTACTAAGAAAGTATTCCAGCCTTTCAGGAAATTACTATGTCGTGCCATTGAAATGAAGTATGAATAAACAGTGTTTCTGGCCACAATCTGCTAGCAGTTCATCGTAACATATCTAATTAATTTAATACACAAACAAAGAAATTATTATATTATTTCGTTCCAGAAACGTAGCATAAATAATGCATTAATAACTAATAAATCTTTTATAGCCAAGTTTAATTACTATTAAATATTCTAAGATGGAATGCAAATAATTTCGAGTACCTAGGTAAGTATGGATAGCGTAGGTAATAAAATAATATACCTACATGCGTTAAGAAGTAACAACCTCGTAAGGTGCACAACAGTCGACCGAGCAACTATAAAAGTCACATTGCAAGTTTAAAGTAATAAACTAATAATTTATCAATCACTACTCGATCGATTATCAATATTGCTTGTTAAAAAGAATGTTTTTTATGTACCGCTAATGTTAACACTATATGTCACTATCTGTGAGCAAAACATAAAATAGCTTAAGTCAAATTTGTGATACAATACGATTAATAGCGACTGAATCAACTAACTCATTATGCGTTTTCAATTTTTTGCTACAATAAAATGGTATAGTAAAGTCGACCACATAAATTGTTGTACCTTCCTTATCGCGAACAACAGATTTAAAATGTACGTTAACAAATTAATAAGTTCGATTCGTTGTTCGTGTGGAAGGTACCTTATGAATTGTAGACGGTGTCTTTTCATGGTTGCAGAAAAAATACTCTGGGTGCAGCAATGTACCTAAGCCTGAAAGACTGAATCGATTTAAGTAAAAATTATATATCCTTTTATGAAGTTCATTAAATTAATTATTAAATTAAATTATAATGAGCCTCACCCTCATAAGCCCACATAAGAAGTTTAACTTCTTTAGTTTTTAATATTATTTCCAAGTTTAATTTTTTTATGTGAAATTTATAATTAATAATAGTTATACATATTTAACAAATTCTATTTATTTTCTGTAGGATATGTAAATTCCTAAAAATTTCGAACTGAGCAACTTTGATATCTCATTATTGGAATACGAGATATTAATGTTGGAAATAACACAATTTTGTCTATCAAAAATAATATAATTGCTTTTACTTAGATTGACGATCATAATTATGGCGTAATTATTACACGTTTTAAGAGGGCACTTTGATGTCTATGTCATGTGAAAATTTTCATATGGACCGGTCGTCACTTTCATACCATAGTTTTATTTACATACTATAATCTACAGAAAAACATTTTTAATATGAATGGTCTGTAGTATATCAACATCATAACCTCACATTATGCGACGTTCTGCAGCATGAGCTTGTATTTAAAAAATGTTTAATCCGAAAATTGTTCTGATATCTGAGAATAGAAAATATAATAGATACATATTTAATATTTTCTTTCTAAATTTACACGAATTATATAATATATTAAATACAAACCCATGATCTGTGTCAAGTTTGTACGTCACATTACAGAAATTATTTTGTACGTCAGTTGTTCGTAAGTTTAAATATGTTCATCCTTGTCTTACTATTTACGAATCAAAATCCAACGCACTATAAACTTCTGTTCTTGTTAGTTTCATGAAATTTAGGAGACAAACTAACTTCCACTTTGTCAGTTCTACTTCCCCTCGATTCCTTATTTTTTTCACACAGATATATAGAAGTTAAACCTCAAAAATATATCTGAAGATATAGAATAAATTGAATAATTAAAAATTTTGACATAATCGGTTATTTCTTGTTATTATAGATTCATATATTGCAGTCAGCATGATGCTATAGCCACCCCTTCCCTGGGGAGCTTTTTGCTCTGTCGTAGTACGTCGATGTGCATTTGGTCCGTTTGTATATTATGGACGTCAACTATCAACAGGGGTGTACGGATACCCTAATTAATAGTTGTATTGAAATAATTGCATTACTCGTGACATATGCTTTCTTTTTTGTTCATTTATGAACCATATTTATGCAATTATTTTAAATGCTGATTTCATTGCAACTTCGCTCGCCTTAATGCCGATTTTTACAGGAATCGTATCTTAACTAGATTGGAGTCGGGGGTAAGAAGTGCTATTTTAAGTTTGTGGGAGGTTTAATCAAAATTAATTCACCCGTTTCCGAGCAGTAGAATTTACATAAATGGAAAGATCACATAAAGTTTTATAACAAAACTACTTTAATTATTTTTTTATTTCATAATAATTAAGAAGTTTTTTAAAATAATTTTTAAGCTGTGCCGATAACGTGCCAAAAATCTGTGTGACGTCAAAATGTTTTTAAGGTTATTGTTTCCATGGTTACTTTGATAGTATATGTATAATAAATACATACACAAATACACAACTTTTAACATAATGACGTCACAAACATTCCTGGCGCGTTTTGTAGTCACGTGATATAAAGTTTTATACATTTTAAATAATTTGTTATAATTTGCCTATAGTTTAAAAATGTTTTTTCTTTTCGTTCTTCAATATTAGGTATTTACGATACATATTTAAAAATATTAAAAAACGTAGTAGTTTTTTTTTTTAATTCAAATACTTAATTGTTGGTAATTATCCAAAAATAAAACGAGTTTTTATAAGTTATTATGTGTATATATACAGTGTGTTTCACTTTACATGAGCTGACACCTAAATAACTTTTTCATTTTACAAGTAATCGTTATAAAATTTTCAGCAGTTATGCAGGCCATTCAGTTGCATCTTTTTTGTAGGCACAAAATTTTTCAAAAGTCAAAATCTAGCCAACTACGATTAAAAAAAAGGAAGTTTTCAAGTAAACCCACATGTTCGATCAAGATAGATCAAAATTTTATTACAAAAAGTTGTTCAGAATCACAAAAAACTCCTAAGTATGAAGTTTAGTCAAAAAAATTGATTTTTTAAATTTCTCGAAATATGAATGCAATCTGTAATTTATTTGCTATTTTACTAACAAGAGTGCCATGAAACAGTAAAATAGCACATAAATTACAGGTGGCATTCATATTGTGAGAAATTTAAGAAATGATTTTTTTTTTTGACGAAACTTCACACTTTAGAGTTTTTTGTAATTCTGAACAACTTTTTTTAATAAAATTTTGCTCAATCTTGATCGCACATGTTAATTTACTTGAAAACCTACTTTTTATTTTCATCGTAGTTGGCTAGATTTTGACTTTTGAACAATTTTGTTCCTACAAAAAAAGATGCATCTTGATGGCTTGCATAACTGCTGAAAATTTTATAATGATTGCTTTTAAATTAATGACAAAGTTATTTACGTGTCCTCATGTAAAGTGAAACACACTGTATAAGTTATTCTATTATAGTATTTATAAGTTATTATCGCAGTTTGCCTCACAAAATCACTTGTATAGGAAATAAGATCTCGACTCTTCTTCTTTTAAAACGCATGATTCAATGTTAACAACAATTTCACATCAATCTGTGTTTTATTAAAAAACAAGATTGCAAAAAAACAAACTGTTTGCCTAAGCGGTTTTACTTAATCAGTATGTGAAATACGTATAAGTTTTCTAGGAATTGGTAATTTTGCTGCCTTTATCATTTTTGTATTCAGCAGGCAATAATTTTGCGGTCAAAAGCAAAACTGTCTATATTGAATTTTTGGTAATTTTACTTCCATGTTCCGCTAAGACGATGAGGATGGAAAACCGTGTCCGAAATAAAAATAGATTATAATTCATCTTTAAAGTTCAATTCCAGATAATATATGTTATAATAGAAAACAGTATCACGGGTAATTGGAATGATGAAAATAAATCAATTTAAAACCTCATTGATTGCAACGTTTAATAGAAAACAATTTTCAATTTTTAATAATTGTTTTTTGTAATGCTAAATTGCATATTATATCATAGTTTAACTATCGTTTAAACATATTGAGAGCTTGAAAAAGTCTTAATTAAATAAAAGACGAAACGTTGCATTCAGTGAGTGTTTAAATTGATTAATTTTCATCATTCCAATTACCTGTGATACTGTTTTCTATTATAGATTATAGTTAATATTGTTCTATCCTCGAAACGCAAGGAAAAATGATTTTCTGTCTGTTTGTTATCACCGACATTGCATGCCTTTTTCATCATCAAATTAGTTCAATCGTCATTAATCGTCATTAATCGTATTTTGCGACAGACATGAGCGATTTTTCCTTTTTCATACTGTAAAATATGTTTTTATTTCAATTCTATTTACAGTTGTGTTATTGGCATTTCTGTGACGAAACAGATCTATCAAACACGGGAGACTGATTAGTCATTTAGTAATTTTGCTGTATGCTTAGAAAAATATGCTTTTTTTAATGTCTTTGGTTTAAAGATAGAATGTGTGGAACTGGTAGTCATCAATATTAAAATATATCTATAACATTTTAATGGGAGTTATATTTATCTGTTTGTACAGCATTATTTAAGGACTGTTAGACTGACATTATCTTTAATGAAACTCGGTACCCAAAAGTAGGTGTACACTAGACTTGGTTAGTTCCGGACATTTTTGGCTCCAGGAACTACGTCCTCTGTTGGAGATTTTTCCTGTCTTTCGTTAGAAAGCATCTTAACATGGCCGCATGTACTGGCGTATATTTCATAATTAGATTTGTCGCCTTTCGTCCAATAATTATTATTCGTTGACTTAAATTAGAATAAAAAAGAAAAGTTCAAAAAACTTTTTGCTTCAGTTCAAACTCAGTTCAAACAATGTTAACAGTGTTGGATCACTTTCACACAGTTTGTGCTGAGACCCAGTGGTAAGCGGCGAGGTAGGCAAAAGGCATATTGTGGGTGTGACCTTCTTTAGCTCTGTCTCGCTCAAATCATCTGCACGTTTCAATTTTTAGCTGGTGACAACTACGAGGCTAAAAGATGTTATTGCAAGGGTGCCGCTGTCAATAGATTACTCTAATTTTTGGAGATATTTTAAAGATTTAAAAAAACTTTTCCGAAAAAGGAAGAGTCATTTTAGGTTGGTGATGGAACAGATTTGTGAAATAAGTACGAATAAGGTCGTAGTGGGACATTGGAAACGTATGTTTTTTTGGCACAATTAATGCCAACTTTTTTCTAGTAAATCGTACATAAATTAAGTAGATTTGTTCTTTACCTTCCTTATAGAAAAAGATTTTTTACAGAATGTTGACGAATAAGTCTACAATCAGTTGACAGCCGAAGCTCTATTTTTGTCCGGATATTTGTAACTTTTAATCTTGGCGATAAAATTGCTTAATCATCTACAAAAGTTGTCGCATAACTGTTCCAAATGTCCACTTATTACCAGATACTTGCTATTTTGAAATGAATTTTGCGCCCTGCTATTAATTTCAACCAATTATTGCCTTTAGCATTTTTCCATATGCTACATACTAAGTATTTTGGTTGCAAACTATTGTTCACCTTGTGTTGACATTGCAAATTGGCTTATCATTTACCTAGTTATTATAATGCATATGTTTGTAGTAACATTAGATGCGTTATCATTTAGTTATATTATAATAATAGTTTAGATAACAGCGACAGCCGGCCTCCTGCTTACGGCAGCAAGTAGTTCGCGACGTCGCCGTCTATACGTGCGTTCGCTGTTGTGACATTAAGTCGCGTCTATTTCCCACGATGCCACCATATCTAACATAGTATAAAGAGCTGTAACCAAATTATAACACCGTTCATGTCAATTCACTAAATATATATGTTCTTCGCGTACGTTTTTCTGTATGTTCGCTTAAAATACTGAACGCATTTTATCACTCGATAGTTTAGTTTTTGTTAAGGGTTACAATAACCGTCTGCCCGGCTTCGCCTAAGTGCAAATCAAATTGAATTTGCTATAACTAACTGCATATATAAAGCAAAGTTCCTCGTTTTTCTGCGTGTCCATGGATTGACGTACAAACATCCAAAATACGTTTTTGGTAGTCAATCTGTAGGAACCATGAAAAATCTAAATCTCGCAATCGGTTTTTTCTGCCACGACAAGACTTTCTTAATTCCTAATGTGGCTGTGTCGTGAGCACGGTCGTGTGTTTTACGTTACGTTACGAGTAATTGCATTATTCATTTAAATTTTTTACTTTAACACCATATTATATATTCACTATAACTATTTCAGATTAATGTTTTATAGATCTCGACGAAAGCTGACGATTGAAAATATCGGCGAATAAACACAAAAACGACCTCAAAATGTCAGTGCTTTTCCCCCCACCGTAAGCGATGCGTCACAGTCCTCACTCAACGTAACGAATTCTTTGAACCTTTAGCTATCGAGGGGTGTAATTAAATTTTGGATGTAGCTGCAGCATCAGTTTTTTAATTGTCTCCCATTATAGAAGCAAATTTAAAAACGTGTTCACGTCAAAATCTATCTGAAGATATGGAAATTATTTCAAAAATTCACCATAACTAGTTTTGCCTTTCGGTTTGAGATATAGGCTATATAGAACATACCTTAGCGTATTATGAAGGTACAGTGTTCAATACTGACTCACCTATCAAATTTAGAAACTGTTCGGAATGAACTGTGTGGAAGTTATAGGAACAGTGACATGAATAACTACTTCGTGAAAATCTCTGTTCCATCCGCAATTCGAATCGGTTGTCGGTTAACATTGAGAGCTGTGTATCTTTGGTAACAGTACAGGAATTTGGGATGATCAAATTAAATGTATCCGAAGCATGCTTGCAAAATGCATGCACAAATAACCTCAGATGGAAAAAAATGTAGAAATGCAACTTTATTTCTGCACTAGCATACATCATCTTAGAATAAAAATTAATGCAAGCGAAGCACTTAGAAATTACGCTTTCAAATGTGTTCATGCAGTTGGATTAGATTGGAGATTAAAATTGTATTCGAATTGATAATTCAACATTAGACTTTGATAACCAACACTAGTTAATGACTACTTAGATTAAATTATTATAATAAGGACATATGTTTGGTATTCTTGCGTTTTAGAGCCAGCAGTGCACTAAAAATGTGTGGTTTGACATCTTTATTAAATCACTTGATGAATGCATACATTTTAACACTAACTACCTATATAGGTACCACGTAAAGTAGGTAAATTACAATAGAAAACAATATCACGGGTAATTGGAATAAAAATAAATCAATTTAAATACTCATTGATTGCAACGTTTATATTTTTATTCCAATTGCCCGTGATATTGTTTTCTATTATAACATATATCTGGAATTGAACTTTAAAGATGTAAATTACAATATTTCAATAAGAAAAGTTTAGTTAAATCTATTAGGATTCATCGGCGTATGGTCCTGGACATGCCCTAGCGGCGTGAGAAGTATCCTTCCCATAAATCGATGTCGTGGCCAAGTCTACCTCTCTCAAAATAGCATCTTAGCTTCAGTCGTCCGTGTAGAGAGAACTGAGAAACGCAACGCATAGTAGTCCATGTAAATCTTGTGAATTCAGAAGTCATTTGACGAAAATTGTCAGCACGCCCCGATACCCATTACGGTAAAACCGAATTTGTTGGTCTCTACTTCACGCGTCCCCCCGAAAAAAATCGATCGCTCCATTCTGTCTGGTCTGTATATCAAACGGGGTAAAATAAAGGTAGTTATTGACCATTTGCAAATATTCGGGGGGTCGCGTGAAGTAGAGACCAACGAATTCGATTTTTACGCCACCGAAAACGGTGAGGGTCAATGGGCTTCGGGACGTTCTGACATTTTTCGCGGTAAAACACAAAATGTACATGAACTATAGAGATGGCCACAACGGAACTCTTTCATCCTTTTTCAATGATCAGGAAAAACAACTATACAACGATATGTCTCGGAAGCGTGTCCAGAAGTATAAGTTAATGTTAGGACTCTAGGGAAATAAAGAAATGCTTATCTACTCATCTCAGAACTATTAATGCACAAAAATGGATCAATTACTTATCAGTTAGTAAAAGAATTGGTCTATTTTTTACCCCTGAACATGCCAAACACTCGATACAGTACATATGCTCTCTCATTCGTGAATAAACATATAGCCTAAGAGCTGTTAGATATTTTTGGGTAGATATTTGAGGCACTGTGAAAATTTGTACAATACCTTATTAGTAATATCATGGATACAAAAACACAGACCTGGCTGAAGGATAGCGCGCCCCCAATTGTTACGCCGCTGGAAATGACAGAGGCTTCTCGAACTTAAACAGAAGTTTCTGGAATGATCGGGAACGGAATGTACGTGCCTATAAATATAGTGCAGTGAGTGAGTCAAAGGTAGTTACTTGCTACAGTCAGAGCACAGTCATTGAGTAGAAGCGGTCACGCGGCGGACAGCAGACATTAATAGCATTATTACATAAATTTCGGTGCGTGTGTAAAGTAGTGTATTGTGTAAATAATTATTGTTGCGTTATTATTTATAAGAATCAGTTTGCTTGTTTCATTGTTTAGTTTATTTCATTATTAGAGAAATACGTTTAATTTATTTCGTTGTTGCAAGAGAAATACTTTTTAGTTTATATGTTTTGTATTTATTTCGTTATTATAAATAAATAAGTTTTAAACCACCACACAGAACAGTTTTGTTACACTATTATGCCGCAGGTACGGACATGTCAAAATCCGTTCTAAGGAAAGATAGGAAGACGTGCTTCCTGGAGCTATAAATGTCCGAAATTACTCAAGTCTATCGTAATATACCTACTATTTTCCTACTGGGTGGGTGTCTGGAATCAACTCGCTGCAGTTGGGCAACGTGCTATTGTGTAGAACGTCGCGTGATCATTGATTTAATTTTACGACTATGAACAACAACATCTCCTTGTTAACTTGCATTGGTTTGTTTGTTGCACTTTGTGGTATCTAGACACTGATGACCTCAGCTGTTTAGCGTCTATAATCTACAATCTCTCTCTCTCTCTCTTTCTCTCGTGGTATCTACGCTATCTATGAACGTACAGAATGTACGCAGAAAGAGTGAAAAAGACATTGGGTGACATGACAATATACAGAATACAGACAGCGGCTTGCTTCATGCTTGCACACTTTTGTTTACTTTCGACCCCAATCCATTAGTGGTAGGTAGAACCCACTGCATCACATATACTGTACATATCTGCGGCCGCAAGGCAGAATGGCTTATTTTTTGACAATTTTAACTCGTCCGTTTGGCATTTAGGCACTGTCAAATGAGAATAGAAAATTTAAGAGGACGGAACGGAATACACATCCATCAAGTCGATTAAATTCTACGGGGGAATAACGAATCTCAGTCATATATTTAGCCATGAAAATGACAACCCTATTTTGCTTTCGTTGGAGGGCAGCAATATTTCGAGATTATTTAGGTTTATAATGTCCATGCGTTGTGTTGCGTAAATTGAATTTACAGATTTTAGTTGTACAAGCAAGATTAGAATTAAGGTATGCAAGTTCCTTAAAAATTGTTATGTAAAACATTTTTTTGAATTCTCTACTGTTGCATCCATTCTATAATATTATATTTTTATTAATAGTATAGGAAAGTGGACTTAAGATGTAGATCAATATACCAATTGTTTAAATTGAATAAACAATTGGTATATCGGTATATTGATCCACATCCTATGTTAAGTCCACTTTCCTGCTATTAATAAAAATATTTATTTGAATGTAAAATATGTTATTAACAAGGCAACTCATATCTGAATTCGTTTAATCAACTATTATTTTGTGTTTTTTTTTTTATTTTATCTTTGTACTAGATAGCGGCCCGGTTCGGGTTCGCCCGGATTAAGACATATTATGCTGCAGTGGTCTTTCTTAGAGATTAATTTTCCCCTTTTTGCAACATTTTTCATTGATGTTCGTTCCTATTGGTCGTATAATATAGCCTTCCTCGATAAATGGACTATCCAACACAAAAATAATTTTTCAATTCGAACCAGTAGTTCCTGAGATTAGCGCGTTCAACCAACCAACCAAACAAACTCTTCAGCTTTATAATATTAGTATAGTTATACATAAATTATTACATTGGTGCGCATGAATTTCGTTCGACTAGTCGATCTCGATACTCGTGTAGTAAAGAAGGTATCTCATAATATGCCTCCGTGCTATTCAATACATATATTTTTGACATCATCTATTTCCGTTACACTTCTCAAGAAAAGTGTCTTCTCCTACGCTGCTCAGCTAATGGAAAAATACGTTTGACAACGTTTAAAGTTAAATTAATAAAAAAAAAAAATCTAATTGGTTAACAAAGCGAGGATGAAGGAGAAGTTGAATATACATGAGTTGATTGGTCCCGACAGGTTGAAAATACATATGACTTCAAATAGAAAACTGGTTCACTGTTCTAATCTTCGGATCCACGCCGGGGAAACTTTTCTTTTATCAAAAATATTACGTATGCTGTTTTGCCGCGTACGCCTAGATATACGCCCTGTTATATGTGTCATCCTTTCCGCTGTTACTCTAACTAAAGCACCCTTATGTATCTCGTCATGTCTCTTTCTCAACCTTCTGTCTCATTCCGTTTTCTCTGTACTCCAGTGCAAACCAAATTCAGGGCCGGCTATTTATTTAATTTAATTCGACAGATTTTTCTCAAACATTTATCGTTTTCATTTGTTTTTGCTAGATTGAATTCATTTTTAAACGGAAATCACAGTGTAACGTTAATATAACAAACTTCAAAATAACGATTTCCTCGATTTACATTACGAATACTTTTTATGATGAGACTGCGATAGGCTAGAGCTCACAGTATATGTATTTGCCTTGGCTGAAGGAAAAATAAAGAAGAACGACCAAATTAGCGTTTTTCCTCCCGGGTTAATTTTAAATTTTAAAAACAAGTTCACTTATAATAATACATTGATTAACAAACACACTATTTCGTCAGCTGAGTCCGCACTGCGAGCTCCATTAATCCGGCACTCTCTTGTTTTTAATAGTGCCGGATTAGTGAGATTCTACTGTATTTCAGTTTAACTTCTTTGCGGTCACATAATATTATATCTGAAATATACTGTAACAGTTGACAAACGAATTGCGGCAGCACAATTTTATTCCATTAAACTTAATCAAACTAATACAATGCAAGTTTGGCCAAAAGCGAAACCGAGTATGCCAAATTTTTGGCTATATTTTGCGTATATTATTAGGTAAAGTTGAGAACTGATTCTAAACTGTTTATAGCCGCGTGTCGGTAATAAAGAGCTCTTCGGACACAACTCGCGTGTTTGTTGGCCAAATTCTCGAACTCTGTGGATTATTTGAACTTGGTTCTAACACTTTTAGGGTTTTAGAACAGCTATAGAACCAGGTTCAAACAGTCCGACGACTCCGAGAATTCGATCAATAAGAGAACGAGAGAAAGATAAAACAATAGACACGTGACCCCACTTCCGTAACTAATTTCCGCGACAGAAAATTTAGCGTTATCGAGAGCTAACTAGTTTCACTTAAAAAATTGTCGTAAGTTCGACATAGTCCTTTTATTAATGGCCACATATTTTTATAGCAATATAAAATATTTATAGTTTAAAATATAACCGTAAAAAATTAATTACAATTCCACGTATAGATTAAAATATGATGATTAAAATATATTTTCATAGACCCCGGCTACCTAGACTTTTTGCACTATTGAATGTCCTTGAAAAATTGTCAAAATTTATCAGCATCGCGTATTCGACTGGAGAATGAGTATAGGTTATCATAATTCCTGAAAACTTGTAAGCTCACGGCATATAATTAGGTCCCCCTTTTCCATTGGGCACTCTGGGCAAGTACCCAGGAACCCGCGATCGATGAGGCCCCCTAGTCCCTGTCAGGTCAACATGGAGGTGTAGTGAATGCTAAAAGAATTTTATCCTAATATTATAAATGCGAATGTGAGTTTGTTTGTTTGTTACACTTTCACGCCTAAAACCGCTGAACAGAGTTCGATAAAATTTGACAAGGAGATAAATTGCATTCTAAAGAAGGACATAGGCTACCTTTTGTCTCAAAATAAAAACTTAAAGGGGATGAATATCACTGACAGGTCATCACGATACCTTCCAGAACTATAAGACCTCCAGACTTGAAATTTGGCCGACATGTTTCTTTTGTTGAGTACAGATACTAAAATAGTCTTCTAAGGAGTGGAAAGTGGGGAAGTACAGAGGTGTCAATGATTAACACACTTTAATTTTTAAAATACAGTTTCTATGGACTGAAAATGTAGCTGTTAGGTCTTGATGCAGATTCCTTCTACTGTTATTGTTGCCGGGGAGCGGTTAGTTGTATTATAATTACATATTCATTTAATGTGTCTATAACGAAAAAAATAACAGTTGAATTTAATTTAGAATTCTACTATTATTGCTTGTTTTAATAAAATAGTCCTCTGGAATAGTAATAGTAATAGGGGTCCCATTATCCTAAAGCCCCAAGGGCCTCCAATAGATTAAAGACCCTGCATACAATCTTTTTTTTTTATTTTCTTGGACACTGATCTATTTTATACTTATTTTCAAAATTGATGCGATTCTCATCGTTTTTATAATCGTCGTATAATTTTTAAAGCTATCACAATACCGTAATGAAATTAGACATCTCGACAATTTCTATTTTGTATCTTGCTATACGATTATTAAGTATCAGTACTTACACATTTGCTAATGCTAATTTAAAAAAAATAGTTATTGAATAAATTACTTGTATTTTTGCATTCCAATTTAGCAGTTATAACTGCTATATAATTGCTTTACTTTTTATAAAGATTTGATACAATCAAATGTGCCAGCATTGAGGCTTGTTTTAATTCCTCTACTAAAATATAATCACTTTTCAATAATTGAGTTAGGAGATAAAATTATATAGATGACTCTTCATCAAAACCCAGCCAACTCTATTTCCTTCCCGCTCTTGTGCGTAAATATTCGGTATGCTTTGTTTCGTTCTAGCGCACGTTTCCGGTTTGCATGCAAACAAGAAGCCAGCCAGCCGTCATTTTGAAAGCTCCGCCTATTTTCCACTTCCATTTCATACACACGCTTGAGGGGGGTGTAAGATAGGGCTGTGGCATTTCATTCGTCGACATCTCGCGTTGCCATGACTACGAACACCCCACTCAACAAACATCTACTCTCAGTCAATAATGTGACAAGACAGTCCATAATATGAGCATACAAAGAGTCTTTTCTCATCAGAAAAGCGCACTTTTTATTCTGACTACGCAGTGAGCTAAATAAGCGCCAACTGCATAAATTTTCACAGCTAGTCAACTATTAATCGTAACAATTAATCTGTTCTTATCAAGCGCGCAACATCGTAGTATTTTGATGTAATTAAATTGTAGGTATCTACGTATTTACAGAGCATTTTTACAAACATTTTGAAAATGTACTTACCCGTAAAATTTTAACAAAATCGGACAAATAGGGACGAAGAAATTATAAAATGTACGTAAATGCTATAGCTTGCGGATAGATAAGTACTTACTCAAGGAAGGGTGTACGTAAGTATAGAACCTATATCTACAGGCGTAGCTGTAGGATCATAGATTATGTTACTAAATACCAGCTGTTCAGTATGCTCCTTTTTTCACCCACATAGCTCATGTACAAGTAAAATGCACTTACTCGCGTTTCGGAAATCTCTAATTTCTATGAAAAATCTTATTTAATCTTTGGTGTTAATGCTTCAAAATAAACTAGAAATATGTACCATTCTTCCCATGTGACTTTTAGCCAAGTTTTTACAATTTATTTGAACTACATAAATGACTTAAAAACAGATATAAAAATGAGAAAATTAGCATAAGTTTTACACAAATGTTTGTACCTACCTACGGAATGTACAGAAAAAAATAAATTTGAAAAAAATTAGTAAGCAAACCAAATTTGTCAGTAGGTATCTTTAACATAAGTTTGTAAAGACAAAACTTCAAAATATTAATTTGTCTTCCCATAATTCAAAATCTCGTGAAATGCTGTAAAGAGACGTCTTTTGATTTAACTTTTATAGGGCAAAAAATGTGTTTTTTGAATTTTTTAAGCAGCAAGTCAAATTTTGTGAAGCTTCTTACTTAATTACAGCTAATGAAAACAGTATACTTACTAAAATGAATTTTGTGACCACAAATTTCCGGAGAGTATACTTAATTTACAATCTGGGAGATCAGTCATCTTATGGGAATTTACAAAAGATCACTAGTTTAAGGGATGTGTTAAATGATTCGCTTTTGTCCAAAAACAAATTTCAAATCATATACATAATATACGGGATGTATATTTACATATTATATACCGTTTTGATAGAAAATACACTAGGAACCTATTTTGACGGCAAGACTAAAGTGTACCAATACAGGCACGCAGTATGAAAAACTTTCAGCTTCCCTAAGGTAATAAAATCTCAATGAAATCACAAAAAATAATGATTTCAATGTTTATCATACCTTATCCAGGTTCAGAGACAATTTAAGGGGACAATCTTTATGCAGTTGCAATCCTTACTCTGAAAGTTAACTTTTACATCGGATATGCGGTTCCCGAAAAACTGAGTTTCCTAAGAAAACAGACTTTAATATTGCGGTCGTAAAATGCCGTAACATAAAACGCATGTGCATAGAATTAATATATGTGGTCATATCATTTCGAGTTTATGTTGATTCTAAGCCAATAGCCAAATATAAAAAAAAATATTTTATGGAAATAGGGCGGTAAATGTATTGCAAAAAAAAGATAGACTATAGGGGATAGTCTATAGTCTTTTGGCAACACAATTCGTCTTTACATTTTTCAAATAGAATACCCGTTGTTTTAAATCTTGTTACATACGTAAAATAAAAGAACAGTCAAATGTGAGAAGGGAGTGTGGTTTATTTTCACAATAAACAGCTTCACCCTTTTTATTTTTCAAAAACAAACTGATGACATCTAAGTGCTTGTCTACACAGCTGACTTTGTTAAATAAACAATAAACTAAGAGGGCTGCAGTTCGTATAGAATGTTTAAGACCTCTGGACTAGGACACAGATATTGGGGAACATTATAGTCTTACAAATCTTATGAAATTATGAGTGAAACGAGGACATCGATAGCTGCCGTGCCCAGAGCAAGATTGTGATTTCGTACCCTCAAAAATTCATTGCAAAATTCAACACAAGTGTAGATCTGATACCATTTATTTATTGACTATGTTCTTTTAAGCAATATACAAATCACATTTATATTAATTGCAATTAGTTTTAATATTTTGCAGAAATTTATTAAATCTATAGATACCTAATATTTTGAAATTATCATTTTATGGGTAATTTTTATACATGACAATTTTTTTAACACGTATTTCTATATAGGTACCTACTTGTAAAGCAACTTTTGGCTCCTAAATAAAAAAATCGCTACTATCACAATTCGAATTGTGCCTGAACAAATGTAATAATTATATAGGGATTAGGGACAATTTAAATACAGTGAAATACATTTAAAAAAAAATTAAATGTCCATTGAACATGATTGAAGTAAAGGGCGTAGTAACTGTTGCTTTGTGAAAAAAAATCAAACAAAATTATCAACAATTTGTTAAAAAATTTATTTCCCACGTTCTTGTAAGGCATATAATTTATTAAAATATTTTTAAACGAGAAAATCGAAGGAAACCAATATTTCTTGTAGTTTTAATTCGAACGGGTTAAATAAATTCTCAGGACATTGATTTAAAAGGGTTTACTATTGAATTGCATTTTTAGTATTTTTACACGAATTGAAAATCCAGTTTTAAAGTAATTGTTCAAAGGGTTAAAAAAATCAATGCTGCGATTTTATGGTGTTTCGTGTGAAATTAAAGGGTTATAGCTGCATTGAAAAGGGTTAAATGTCAAACAAGTGGAGAAACTTTTAATACATTTAAACAGAGGATTTTTTTTGTATTACAGGTAAAATTTTAACAAAAAAAAAATTGCGTAACAAAGGATCGTAATTCACGATAGGGTTAAACAAATGTTCAGCTGAAATCGAGAATTTGTGAATTATTTGCAAAAAAATCAATTAACTACAACAAAATAAGTTATTTATATTATATTACATTCGGATATAAAACTTTTCTACAAAATCTACTGATTTATACTTTTTATAAAAAACGTATTTCATTGTTATCGAAAGTATCAAATATCAACATGCGGTTGAATGCAATTTATTTTTTTTACGTTTACTAAAAAATAGAATTTACAGTTTACACGAAAATATAAATCGGACGGGAACTCACGAAATATTTGCTACTCCATAATATTTTCCAATAATTGTGTTAACAACTTACAAAAGACTTTAAGGTCAGGATGTCACCGCTTTTTATAAGTTTTTTTAGTGAAACTAGAAACGAATAAATTATATACTTCAGCTGGGATATTAGAATTTGAAAACGCAAAAAATCTCGGCCGCAATTATATTTTGACTCGTGTGACTGTTAAAACTTGCGTATAGAAAGTTCTGTACAAATTCTGCAAAAATTTTAATGTTACCGGTTCGGAAGTATTTTATAAATTCTATTTTTAAAACTGGCTGCTTAATTATTAAACATTGATTTTGTCTGTAGGGTCGTTCTCATGTCATATTTCACATATTCGAATATTTAACTATTATTGTGTAAATATCCTTAGTTTCCTGCAGACTTGTAGACCGTGGTCTTATGGTATTCTACCTGACGTTTTGTCTACAACTGCGGTAGACATTTTCCATTTTGTAGACGAAACGTCACATAGAAATATCATTGAAGTACGGCCTACAAGCCCGAAAACCAAGAAGATTTGGAACAACGCCAGTCTCTAAAGCCTACTTACTTCCTGCAGCGTATTTTGAAAGAAATATATACTATATATACTAGCCGCTCCCGGCGGTTCCGCCCGCGATAGTTATGATACACCGCGGCAACAACAACAGTAGTGGAATCTTCATCAAGACCTAACAGCTACATTTTCAGTCCATGCGGAAACTGTATTTTAATAAAATTAGAGTGTGTTAATCATTGACACCCCTGTACTTCCCCCCTTTCCACACCTTAGAAGACTATTTTAGTATCTCTACTCAACAAAAGAAACATGTCTGCCAAATTTCAAGTCTGGAGGTCGTGATGACCAGTCAGTGACATTCGTCCCCTATTTCACTCTCTTTAAGTTTTTGTTTTGAGACAAAAGGTAGCCTGTGTTCTTCTATAAGATGCAATCTATCTCCTTGTCAAATTTTATCGAAATCTGTTCAGCGGTTTAGGCGTGCAAGCGTAACAAACCAACAAACAAACTCACATTCGCATTTATAATAGGTATTAGGATATTACGATGTACCTATTTATGTATTTTAATGTAAATTTTGAGCAGAACTCCATCATTTTTGATGCACGCGTGACTGCGAATAAACAATAGTTAATAACGTCCCAAGTTTCATAGTCGATTTCGAAAGATGCCAGTTTACAAACAGTTTTCTCATATACACCTCCTTAGATGTCATACACAATATTCAAAAAACTTGTAAGAAACGAAATTACTGATAGAAATGCCGTTATAATTTTATTTACAACCGTATGATAATTTCTTTTTTGACTAAATAATATTGCTTAGGCGTTGATTTTTCTTTATATAAATTGTTAGACAATTGTTTAGTTTTCATTAAAGTTTGATGATATTTGATACAATACGTGTGTATCAAATTTTATCACAACTGTAGGCGTCAAAGATTCATTGTTTGTTATTACAATGAAAAATATCGCAGTAAAAATAAAGGGCGAAAAAAATATTAAAATCTCAATTTATTCACTGAATTAATAGAAACTTACGTTCAAATCAAATCGGCAACAAGCGAAATATTTTATATAAAGTTTTTACTACCTACTATTTAATATCAGACAAAGTGAAGTCGGATTTCAAAACATCAAATGCAATTTGCAGTAGTTATGCCGCTCTATTTTTCTCCTGATAAATAAAAAAAATAAACAGATAGTGTAGCAGCTGGGCCGTGTGAAAAATTCCCTGAATTCATACCGATTGATGATTTCAATTCCGAAGTTCTAAAGCGTGAAATTCTGAAGGTTGCAGCCAGAAAAAATCGGCGTGCGATTTTTTTAACCGGATTACGGGAATTATCATTTAAATCGTTTTGTTTGTCCGCTAAAAACGCGACCTCTATTAAACAGATTTACATGTGATTTTTACCATTCAATAGCTCATTTCTTACGAAAAACTTAGGTCTATAATAATTGTCTGACCCAGTTTGATCCGAGTGAAAATTAGATTGAATTCACTATATTGAACGATGAGGTTTTTACCATTCGATAGCTTATTTATTGAGCAAATTTTAAATATATAGAGCATAGGTCCAGATTCGTCAGAGTACAAATTAGATTGATTCTAAATTGAAGTTCGAACGAATGAAGCGAGTGAGTGTAACTTAATAATTACCTATTTATAAATTATGAGCAAACGAGCCAAGTTCAGACACCAAGAAATATCCCGTTTTTAAATCCTGTTAAATTCAGTTTATAGATTTCAATTTTTCACAATAAATAAGCTAACGAATGGTAAAAATCTCATCCAAACCTGTTTCGTATAGTGAATTCAATTCGATTTTTATACAAGTTTTGTACAAGAACTTGAAATAATTATTTTTAAAACCTACCCACAACCAGCTGAATGATTTTTTTATCTGGTGCATGACTATTTTGTCATATTCCACAAAAAAGTGAGGTTTTTAATTATAGGTATTTGTTGATTGCATTTCGTTCGACCCTGAGTTCATTTTAATTTGCATTGATGCAAAAAATAGAAATTTATGTAGAGTTGACATGTTTTTAAACAAGATTGCATATAGGTACAATGGAGTTATGAAATTTTAATTGAGGGAATCAAAAATTTGTCATAAGTCGTTTTACCTTTTGGTTACAGATATGATTAATAACATAATCATTTCCCCATAATATGTATATATAGGTATATATATAATATATCAATCAGTCAATGATATCGTGTTACTTATAGACTGCAATGGTCTTGCTTGATTGCCCACCATATTACTATTTATTTGTAACATGAAACATACACAAGCTGTTAAAAAATCTAAGTTTGCCATTTATTCGTAACAATACCGATTATTGAAAAAAGTTGTGTATTTTTTACTTTCTAACAACATAACATAATTGTTTAACAATGAAACTGAATATTGACGTGAATCGTGTTGGCATTGCTAAAACATAGACACGACAAATCTTAGTAACGAACTATGCAATTTTACAGTTTAAAAGTTTAGTTCCATTAATTGATTGATTGTAGATTATGGACGCTGAAATTTAGCTTCAGCCACCTGCATATAGCTCTAGATGTGGACAGGGCCGTCTTTAACCTATTGGAGGCCCTGGACACTTCAGCATAATGGGGCCCCTATGACTATTACGGAAGAATATTTTTTCTTTAAAAAAAGATTTATTACTAAACAAATCAATAATTAAGAAATACGTTATTAAAAATTATATCCATGTATGATATTTGTCGGCAGTATCGGTTATCGAATGCTGATCTGGCAAGAACTAGGGGGCCCCATCGATCGCGGGGCCCTGGGCACGTGCCCAGAGTGCCCAGTGGAAAAGAGGGCCTTGGATGTGGATGTAGAGTGCCATATTTAACCAAAACAAGGGAAGGGGCAGTGAATATAACTTTCCATGATAGTGAAATACGCTCGTATTTTTGAAAGGTTTTAAAAAAGTAACGACAATTACACAACTTGTTACATGAACAATAAACGTGAACAAATAAGAAAGAAAATAAAAAAAATGACGTTAAATTTTATTCAATAATGTATACTGTATATAGTTTTTAACCATATCACATACCTATTCAAAAATCACTGACATTTTCTTTATTCTAAGATTCGTAATCAAATATATTCTCTGAAATTATGACACTTTGGAATAGTAAATACTTTGGAATTCATCAATTATAATATTCTGTATATTTTATTTATGATTAACAAAGAAATAACATGTTTTTCCGTATTTCAAAAATTAACTTTGGAAACTATGCGCGTCTCACTTTTGCACTGACAGCAGTCGAGGTAATTACATTACCCATGAAACAATTAGAAAATTTAAATTTTGACTGAAAAGCATGATCCGCCCAAGGCGTAAATATTACACTAATCGCTTTTCTCTTGTATCTTGCTGTAAAATAATACTCAGGTATATAAACTCATAAAAAATCCTAGGAAACGTGAAGATTTTTATATTTAAATGTTTTGGTAATCAGCAATTTGAAAAATAAATAAAAAATCGTTACTCGTTTTCCTAATTCTTACCCATAAGAATTGCCAAAACGATATTTTTCTGGGAATTTTGATCAAAATTTAGCTTAATTTTTTAACGCAAAATCCCGTATACCTATACATATATCGGAATAATGGTTGCAAGTATTTGCTACCATACACGGTGAGTGAAACTCTATGCAATTGTTTCATACAAATAAAATGATGAACTTTGTAGGAGATCGAGTTACCTTGGCGTGATTGTTTGGTTGATGCGCGTTTGTTTTATATAACGCAGATTGCGTTTGTTTCACATTGTCAGTGTGTATAGCGTATAGGTATTAGGTACAGTTTGTGTTCATCTCTCACAGGTCGCGGTCTGCCGAACGCGGCATCGCGGATAGAATTGCAGACGCAGCGCAAAACTAGTTGATTTCTGTATGCTCTCAAAACAACGTGTACAATATTAAGAGGCCATTCTAATTCATTTCTCAACGGAATTTTACATTTCGTTAACAAAAAAAAAAAGTAGGATATTGTGAGAATAGAGCAAAGAAAGAAATCAACACAACAAAATAAACTTCTTTTTTGAAGTCGATTTCACAAAAAGGTTATTTAGTACCAATCCATGTACATTTTGAATAAAATGGCGTCGACATTTTTCAGATCTCTTAACCATTTGAAAAATAACTGAACAAATACAAAAAAAAAATAGTTGACCCTGCAGGCCGTCCTTAGAACTTCCCGCTCAAAACGCTCGAAAATATAATATTCGCACGTAATTCGAGCTCAAAAATGTAGATTACAATATTTTTTTCGAACTGCTCGAGCTCGAAAGTATGATTTTCTTCGAACTCAAAAATCTTTGAATAATTTTAAAAAAACAATATCTCAAAATTATTTCAATAATGACATTTTTTAAACGAATCGTTTGATTTCAATCCAGTATATGGCGTTCGATGTAGTGTTTTGAGCAGAAAAAGTGATATAGTTGGTTAACAATTCGATCCGTTGAAAAATCCAGTAGCTATTTAAAAACAAAAACACTTTTTTTCAACTTTTGCATTGCGATATCTCTCGAAGGAATCAACCGATCACGATGCGGTTTGCGGCATACGACGTTGTTTTTGTAGACGGGAGCTGATTAGAGTTTGGAAAAGATAAGTACAGTAATCTAAAAGCTATTACAAAAAATATTTTTTTGGAAATTTTTGAAGATTTCTCAAAATCTGCTGGGTTGAATCGCTTCAAATATTCAGGAAATATAAGTTTAGTAGAATCCTTTCGAATGCCACAAACTGCGTTCTGATCAGTCAAAGCGCGCACACATTCAGAAAGAGGAGAGACCAGGACACCATCGTAAAAAATAGTCAGAATAGCTTCTTAGGATCTCAAAACGTCGAATCTGATGAAAACTCGATTTTTGAAAACAGAAAGCCTCACCCACATAAGCTCACGGGGTAGTTTCTTGAAGCGTTATCTATTTTATACGTTACCAAGATTTTTTTATATTTTACTGCCTTTGAATCATTACAGATACGTCGTTAACGAAGTTTCACTTAAGCCAAACTTGCATGCCAGTGTTGTGCCTCCTATTTTTTTAAATATAGATGTTTAATATATATACGTACTTATGTAATTTTCAATGCTGATAATTTTCGTTTAATGCAAGGTCATTGATATTGCGTTCAATGTACCCTTATTCTTGAACTTTTTAGATTTTTCTGAGCCATATTTTTCGAAATAGGGTGGGGAGACCACGATTTTTTACATTACCTATCTAAATATACTTAAGTTATGTATATTAAAAAAAAATATAAGTATATATATTTTAACTTGAGTTTTAATAAATTTTCGTTAGATATTCTACACGATATTCAAAAACAGATATTCTACGTATTGATAATAACCTTCTCTGTCGGTTAAAAATTTATCTTCAAACTTCCGTGCTGGTCAGTGACGCTTCTGACATTCATCTTCTGATACGATGTTAACTAAGTTAACAGGCAGCTATATTTTATTTTTACCTCATTATAATCATCTATCCGCACGTGTCTATCGTATTAGCACGTGTGCTGACACACGTGCCGTGTATTTATTTAATCCGTATTTTTATTAAAATGGTTGACAACTGAATTAAAGCCCATCCTAAAACAGCTCGTTGTTCGTCATATATATAGACAGAAAAAAGCTCAATCTATTTTCCTCAAATCGAAATGATTCAATTACAAAAATATTTCACTACATTTGAAGCTATCTTCGCACACGAATGACGCGTCGCACAGAATTTATTCATTAACATGCGCTGTATTAAATTCGAAACGTGTGGTCTCTGGAAGAGGCGTTATAGTTTGTGCAAAATCATTGTGAATTAATACGTAAGTAAATTAATGAAGTCTGGTCGTTGCGTCCTTTGGAAGTATCTAATATTGTTGATATTGAACTCAGTCAAAGTTACAGAAGTGGTGCAAATCTTCACTCGCTCTTATTGTTAGCTATAATCTATTATCCGTGAGCAGTAAATTTGTCAATGTTTTTTTGAAGTCATATGTAGCCACCATCGTATCCAATTCTAAATGTTTTCACATTTATTGAGAGTATTGGGGATTCCATGTTTGTGTTTTCAGTGTACAAAACGGGATACTTATTTTTTTTTTTAAATATGCCACTGAAAGTTGGATTGTAAATATTTCCATACTAGTGGCCTATAGACACTACCACAGACCACTTCTCATTTTAGGAACGGAAGTTTGAAAATAATATATATTTTTTCAATGAAAATTTTTTAAATAAATTTTCCGATAGGAACGACTATTTTCTGTCTGTATGATGTCTACGATATCTAATATTATAATGTCGGTTTATGTACGCGGCCAGCGTTGGCTGTTAGGTTAGGGATTTACCCACCGTTGTTGGCGTACCTGTAATTACCGGCCATTGTTATAGCTTATTATCGTACACGCGTGCATTATAACAACGTTGCACATAATGTAACCGTCGGGACGCGAACCCGGGACGCCGAAAATCACACACTTTCAACTCTGTTTTCTACATTAACGACTGTGCATAGGCTACGGTGAACTGTGGATGGTGGCACGGTGTTACCATGGTTACCTGGAAACATCGGGTCAGGTTGCCAGTCAATGAAACACATTGCCGAATGCACTGACATACCAGCCTTGTATCTTTGGTCAAACAGCAAGACTGTTTATGTTAAATTTTATTGATGACTAGTGGACTAGGCCTGTCTCCGTTAGGCGCAATTGAAGTTCAAATATTCAAAATAGCATCTTTCATGTATACATATATGATATAACATGTATGTTAACTTAACATATATTTTAAAAGACCCCTTTAAGTTATGTCCCGTTGACCTAGAAAGGCAAAATGTCTGGTACAAATTTAAATCTGCAGAGTCCTAAGTTGAAGTCCCACGCTGGGCGAATAATTATTTTTTTAATGGTTTTATTTGTAAATTAAAAATTTTTGACGTTTCAAAGTAACATATATGTCAAAAAACTTACATGAATTAATTAATTTGTAGGTACCTGTGAGACCGATCTTTGTTCGGGGAGTTCAATAAACATGCTATTAATTTGCTGTGATTTTTAAAATAGTACACCAAAATCTATGTTTTTTATTTAATTTTTCTCTCATTTAAAATAACAATTGTAAAAATTGGTAACAAAGAAACAACAAATAAAAATTTTCAAACAATCAAAAAAATACCGTATATTTATTTCAGTTACATTTTAATGATACCAGAATTTCTTGAGCGATAACTCGCATATACGTCGCAAAACTGGTATGTGAAGGTTGTGATTTAACAGTTCGCGATTATTTACGAAGATTTGACAGTAGTAAACTTTCTAAGTCTTCTGGAGCCTTCTGGAGGGTCTGATGGAAAGACAGACATCCGGACACACAAATCAATAGGAAATTATATAATATGTAAGTAGATGTTGATGTGGCGATTACAGCTCTTCTCCTCTTGCGCATATTCTTTCGTTTTCATTGCCATGGTTACAACGTTAGCGTTAAATATTTAACGGTTCGAATTCGCACAAAGTAGATAATATACGCATACACTTTAATAATATGCACGTCAATGCTTTGATTCAATTTGAAGCACTGGTCTTTTCCTATGTACTGAGCACGGAATTTCTCATAATTCCTGCAGTAGAGAGAAGAATGTTCTTTTATTGCGATTTCAAATATACTTTTCGTATTTACATTTTCTTCGAAACGAAAAATAAACATCGTGGAATAAAAGTGGTTTTCAAGTGTCGCAGATATTGAAGTCTGAAGTTCACTTTATATGTATGTTTTGTGCTTTCGTTTTGCAAGCACACTTTGTCTTTTTTAGGGTTCCGTATCTCAAAAGGAAAAAAACGGAACCCTTGTAGGATCACTCGTGTGTCTGTCCGTCCCAATGTCATAGCCAATTTGCTTCGAATTACTGGATCGATTGAGTTGATATTTGGTGACCATAAGACGGACGCGTAACGTAAATAAATGAATTTTGAACATGGGAGTATTTTTGGGGAAAAATTAGGAAATTAAGAAATAAAAGTTTTGCAAACTGTACCGTGTGACATATCAAATGAAAGGGCTTGTAATAAGGGTCTCAAATATATTTTTTTAATAATTTTAAAATAAATAGTTTTCAAGTTATTTAAGAAAACAAATGAACAATTGACCATCCCCCCCCCTTATCTCCAAAACTACTGAGCCCAAAATTTTGAAAAAATAGGGAATGGCGAGTCTCACCCATAGTTTACAGGAAAACGTAAGCGAAAATCTTAAGTCTTAAAGTACTCACGGAAAACGGAATAGTACGGAACCCTCTTCTCGCGAGTTTGATTCGCACTTGACTGGTTTTTTAAATTTAATTACGTAGACCTGTTGCATTTTTTCATTAGACCGCAAAATTATTGTTCATCAAATTACATTCTCGACCGTATAAGTTATAAATAAAAAGTGGCGTAAAAAAACTTTGCAGTGATTCTGCTATCTCCCGTGCTATGTTTTTAAAAGCTTGTTTATTGAACTGGTCACATAAATCAATTCGAAAACTTGTGCTTTGTATCTGTAGGCAAAATCAACATTCAAGTCATTATAGAGACGCAAGTAAAAGTTCATTTGTAATAATATTAATGACATCCTTTGATTTGTCGTTAAAACAATTTTAAAAACATTCCATAATTAAAGCATCTCTGAAATTTCTCTATTTCTCCCGTCTGCAAAACAAAAGATGAGTGAGGCAGAGTTAATTTAGAAAGTGCAGATGTGAGAATATATACTATCTATGTAGTTGTCTTTTTTCGCTAATAGAGTACGGCATATTGCTTCTCCTTTCTCATCACTTTTAGAAGTTAATGTGAAAGTGTCGGGTTACTCGAAGGTCTAAAGAAAATCAATTTATCCCACCTCGATGTACGAACACAGCTCCAGCTCTAGCTCAGTTATATAGCTCCTAGCGTTCGCATCTCTTTTATACAACACAATTTTATACACATATACAAACACGCTGTTGATTTTTTAAAATATATTATAACATGTGAGCAAATATATTTCCATTCAGAGTAGGTTAAGACTAAAAACTAACGATCTCATTTTTAGGGTGCCCTGCACTGCTTTTAATACAAAGTGCTATAATAATCACATCTGCAATAATGAATACTTTTTCATGTTCGAGATTTTCCTGTAAGCGCATTTCGATAACAGATTCCGTTTTCTATTTTCAAAACTAGTACAGCTAAAATTTTGAAAAAAAAAACAGTTGTTATATAGAGGTTTACGTATACTTTACAGGAAACTATTACGATATTTCCAACGACTATAGTTTTCGAGAAATTAATAGTAAGCGATGACAAACTTAATTACGCTGTTGGCGAAATTATACTATTATTATGTGTAAGATTTAATGTAATGCAATTTAATTTTATATAACATATAGATACACTTATTCGCTGATTAGTTGTTCGGACCCCTCGATGCGCGAGTTACATTAATATTTGACAGATTTTTTAAATTTTATTTGAAAATAAACAGTAAACTGATCTAAATTTGATTTTAAAATTGATGTGAATATCTCTTGTATCAAAATGAGCAATATTAGACAATAGAGTGGAGTTGACGGTGGTGAAGGAGGGAGGACATGGTACATTATGTTATACATGTAGGTACGAGTAGCGCTTAAATTAAATGAACGAAGAGCACACAGCAGTAATGAGATCACATGAGACTTGTTAACGGCTACAAAACTCATTGCATCCCCTGCAATGCAACCTAGAGAACCTGTGTAGGTATAGACTGTGCACGTCTTGCCAATATGTATAATTTCGTACGTCAACTTTTAACTTCACAGATTGATGGGGAAAAGCAGGTATTAAAAATATTAATGAAAAGATGGGATATTCAAGCCTGGATTTTAATATAAAAAAGACATGTGCTCCTGCTATAGGGATTGCAATGCTGGATCCAGCACATTTTTGGTCTTTCTGGATCCAGCATCTGGCGCTGGATTCAGCGATGCGGATCCGCAATGAGCTACAAACAAGTAATTAACTAGGTCTGAGAAGAATTATGATAAGATATTGAAGAAAGAAATGGCATTTTATGAAAGTGAGGGAGTAAGAGGTGAAAACTTAACTTTAATCTATGATTATTTGATGATTCTCAAACCAACTAGCGTAGAGGTAGAGAGAGCCCTTTCCGCATTCGGGTATATTTGCAGTTTTTTAAGAAGTAGGCCGGGAGATAGCACCATCAATAACATTTCTTTTTTGAGATCTTACTTTAAAAAAAGTAAAAAAAAAAACTGTTGCCTACATAATATTGGCTTTATTCTTTAAAAGGCAAGTCAAGTCTTAAATTACAGAATATAATTTATATTAAAGTTTTATTTCTAATAAGAGTTAACCAAACATTTTAGAAGCGGGAAACGCAATTTTATTTCTAAAATTATTGAGACCGAGAAACAGACTACATAGTTTGTAAAATAGGTAAACGAATAACTATTTCAGATATCTAGAATATCAATTTAGGTGATTTAAGACTGTATTGTGATAATTAATAATTACAGTCCGGATATTCGTAACCATTACTTACTATTAGAGTACTTTACTAACGCCAAAAAACGAGTATTTTATGTAAATGTAGATAAATAGTTAGTAAAGTTTGTAGAGTTAAAAAAATGTTACATTTATTTGAAAAATCGATTAATGCTAGATCCGCGCTGGATTTACTTTAATTCAGGATAAATCCAGCTGGATTGAAAATGCCGCTGGATTGCAATCCCTAGCCCCGGCACACATGACCGAAGTGAAACTGCTTATGTATTAATAATATAAACCCTCTTTTACGATTCATTAATGTATTTGCTATATGTGGCACATACACTCTTGGCGTCGGTCGGATGGCGGGACCTACGGGTCGAACAAAAATTTCCGACGTTTGATAGCCTTCTAAACACTTCAGCACCATTTTTGGAAAAATTATATATATGTATTCAATGTCTTAATTTTGTCAATTTAGTTTATTTGGAAAACCGACAAAATAGTTTATAGAAATTAACAATCATAAATTGATACTGTAACGTTAACGTTAACAGATCGGTGTTTTAAGCTGTTAGTCGTTCCGACGCCTGATAAAGCCGCGTCTTGTATCGAGGGGTTACCGTTGTGTAAAAGGCATTCGTTTAATAAGTAGTATAGGGATGTTAGTGGATATACAACTCTATCTGTATAACCGCAGTTGATGATGTAATATCACAAACCCTCCCTGTGTCGTAGGTGCATTGCGCACAAACCCTATACTTGATGTGGGCAGGTTTGTTTTAATTAATAAACCCGAGTAGATAGATGCTCGCCTGTTATTTATAACGACTTCGTTCTAAATGTTAGAATTGATAACAGTAAATTCAAATTAATATAATATTAAAAATAGCCGATATCGTTGAAACGTCGTTGCTATTGCAATAAGAAAAAACAAATGTTTGAGGAATACAAATATTTGTTTGTGCCTATTTGATGGTATGAGCTGCAATATAACGATTTCCTCGATTTAACAAATTTTTCGAAATCCCCTAGAACTGCCCGTAAGAGTTAATGCAAAATGTACCATTATATTACAAATACTTTTTGTCAAAAACCTCTTTATAACGAATTTTCAATCATTGCAGAATATAAATAGAAAGGATAATTTACCTCTATTTAACTTATATTCTTTACATAACGTATGCTACCTATCAATCACACACAATACCACAATAACAACAACAATTCATGTCTCGACAGGTTCAGACACGTTAAATTTATCGTAAGACAATCGTTGTTGTTTGATGTAAAGTAATGTAAACACTGCTGTTGGTCACTGTTGTTAGTAAATTTAAAGTTGCAGCGGCTGAGAAACGAAAAAGGTTTTCCTTAACCGTCGCAGAGCAACGAAAAATCATTAAGTATGTAGACGAGAATCCTACAAAGAAAAAATTAGACATCGCTAAAGAGTTCGAAATTCATTGGCCACAATTTTAAAGTTAAAAGATAAGTTTTCAGAAGAAAATGGGTTTTATTACCTTGTTAAAATGAATCTTAGACCAACCTAACCTCTATATATATAATAAACTTCATTATAACGAATTACTATTTTCTAATACCCTTCAGCTTTGTTATATCGAAATTGTACTGTATTTGTTTTTAACTTGCGCCATTTTTTTCTCAGTGCGTGTGTTGTTTTTACGTTTGAGTCAAACGAGTCATTTTTCAGGGCAACAAATTTTTGGGGACGGTGGCTAAAATAATTTTAAACGTAGAGTAATATACGCAGTTGACTAAAAAGTTGAGCACTGGAACTGCTTACATAAATGTCCGGTTTCCAGTACAACTTTCTGTAAATGCGTTTTGCGCTAATAACTACAGTTTGTCATTGTTTAACATTGAAAAGCGGACTAGAAATCTAGCTCTAGGTTCCTAATCATTGTCACTGCTTTTTTTTAACCAACCGAAATTTTCAATGCATTGAAACTAAAAATAGTATAAACACAAAACATCAAAATAGTAACGGTATCTACTCAACACTCGTTTCGGTAATCTTGTTAGTATCATCAGGAGATTACTTAAACCAAGGGCGTACCCAGGATCAAAATTAGAGGGGGGGGGCAAGCCATGGTCGTTCAGGTTGTAACATTTTATCACGGAAAAGGTGAATGAAACCAAAATATTAAGAAAATTATGTATAATTATAGCAGTGCTTTATCCACTGAGTTATTACAATGATTTGCTTGAAAAAAAAATTATTCTAGTTACATGTCTTATACTAGTATCATTTTTTTTGGATTTGTAGAAGTAAAGTTATTTCAAGAATTGTAAAAATTCCAGCAACAAAATTTAATAACGACTTATTTTTTGCTTTTTTGCCCCCCTCTGCCCCTCGTTGGCTACGCCCTTGACTTAAACTATTTAATTATCATCTTTACACTAAAGGTTTCATGCCTCGTTAAGAGATTAATTGATTTTGATTGTCAATAATAATGATACTATTTTATTTGAATCACGTATATATATATTGTATGTTGCTAAACAGTAAACCAGTATCACATCAAATTAAAATTATATTATTTTTTAATTCGTTTTCTTTTTAATGTGAGAATAATTGTCCATTATTATTACGCAAACAGCGTATTTATTTGGATGTTGCTTTTTAAAACTAGTAACAAAAATAACACAACGAAGTTTCCAACTTTTCAACAACCCCAACAGAGTAAAAGCTTCGAACAGGTTTGTTGTGTTGTGTTGTGACGAATATTTTGCTATACGCGGTTTTTGACTTTTACGCTAACCTAGCATAATTATCTACGTTCGTCTGGGAGCACGATAATCACATTGCGTTGCAAAATACGATCTCTAGATCCATGCAATATGGCGTTCCAAAACAACACAATTAGAGAAATGTGCTCGCAGCGAAGAGTGCATGTAATTTGGTTTTCTAAACTCTAATATAAAAGTCATTAAAATATTGATTCAGTCAATATTTAACGCTCGAAAAAGCTGTGCTTTATTCCCCTAAGTATATTAATCTTATAAGATTTTCTCTGTAAATAAATAATGCACTTATATGTACGTAATTTATTTTGAACTAGTTTTCAAAATGTTTGACAAAAAAATCATGATTGTTATAAGATTTCAATACATAAGCACTTTAAGTAGGTACTCACTGTTGATTTTTCTACATCGTCGCTTTATCTATTTTTGAATCAGTCCTTCGGTGCTCAAGTTCTTTTGTTGTTGTCGAAGAATTAGGACTATTATAGCATTCATAAGCATTTAAGTAAGGTCCTTCAGGCATTGTCTGTCGTTCTATATAGCCGTGCATTGCTCATTGACAGCCAACAGCACCAACAACAATATTAACAGAAGGGATTTTAAGGACATATAGCTGCTTGCCTATTATCTCCTTTATCTGTGATCAATAAGGGAGAAGTAAGTACCTACATATTACGTCAACGGCCGATTATTGTGTCGTCGTCCCGATGTTTTCTGTTGTTACGTCAAATTACCAATACCTGCCTAAATAAGCATCCTCACTATTATTCCTTCATTATATTATTACTATTTATCAGGCGTCTCAAATAAATTGTATCTCTACTGGCAAAACAAGTATCTAATTTAACCGTAAGGCCAACCTTCAAGTTTTGATAAGGACGTTATGTATAACTCTTTAGATTGATAAAACTCTCATCGATATGAAGTACATATTTAAACTTTCAACAACAATAATTAATTTTTAAATATGAAATTTTTATCTAACTAGCAAAATTTTTCTCACTATATTAACTTTTTATCTTTCAAGCTTTTCAATTTGCCAAATTCTTCGAACTACTGGACCGATTGAGTTGAAATTTGGTACACATATGTGATTCGGTGGCTCAAAGACGGACGTGTAACGTAAATAAATGAGTTTTGAATATGGGGGTCATTTCTGGGGGGCAAATTAGGAATTAAAAAAAAGTTTTGCAAACTGCAGTATCGTGTGACATATCAAATGAAAGGGCTTGTGGTAAGTCTCAAATATATATTTTTTTATAAATTTAAAATAAATAGTTTTAAAGTTATTTAAGAAACTACACTGTAAAAACTGAGAAGGCCGATTACACAGATAATCTAGGGTCCAAATAATGCCCTAGATTATTCTGGTAATTTTACACACTATATGGAATGCTACATGTTTTCCTGTAAATTTACATATAGTTGTGTAACCCTCATTACATACAAATATGTAATATTTTAAACAAAAAAAAATGTAATTTTCCAAAAAATGTGTAAAATTCCCTAACCCATACCCTACAATTTTACATCCGTTTATGTAATATTTGTGTAAAATAATAGGTATATGAAACGTCGAGAAATTTTGGTCCGACCCCTAGGTCCCGCCATCCGACTGATGCCAATAGTGTATGTTGCCATATGGCAAATGCACTAATAAGGTGAAAAAATGAATATTTTAAATCAAAAAAATTACTGCGTGTTTGGGACATAAAAAGGTAAGTTTTCACCAAATTTCGTGAAAAAATAAATTTTTTTGCAAAAGATAAAAATAAAAAACCAAAAACTTGGTTATTTGAATTTTTCACATAAATTTTGAGGTTATGTGAAAAAAGTGTAAAAACAACAGTCGTAGATATTTTTATTACCTACAACTTTGCCATTTAACTTTTTTTCATAGGACTTGTAGTTTTGCCGGAAATCGAGATAAACCGTTTTTTACCCTTAAAAACTCACCCCCCCCCTTCCCGACCTCAGATCGACCGTAATTTATTTTTCCTTTCATTTTTGTTATATTCTCTACATTTTCCAATGGGTTTCATCCTACTATAATTTTTTTTGGTCTCAAAAATTATCGACCCTGGTCTATTAGCCAGGTATTTGCAAAATTATATTTTTGAAAAATTTTAAAAATATATTTGAGGCACGTTGAAATTTAAACAGAATAATATTGGCAATTAAAAATAAATATATTCAAAAAAACAGGTCGTTTCGGTGGGACATTCTACCAGCCAGGTGATAAATTGAGAATCGCTTAAGCCCCGCTAAACACTAAACACAGTATTAAAAACAGTTAATTCATATTTCATCGAAGTTTACAAGTTGTGCTGCACTAGCCCTGAACAAAAAACGAAAAAAACTTCAATGTGTGGTGAAGTCAACTATACTGTGTCGCGTTTAAAAATTCAATTTTTTAGTTAGAATGAAATTTTGTTCTCGATTTACTTCAGTAATTTTTCAGTGAACTGAACCACAATACTC
This sequence comes from Venustoraphidia nigricollis, assembly GCA_034508555.1. Taxonomy (NCBI): domain Eukaryota; kingdom Metazoa; phylum Arthropoda; class Insecta; order Raphidioptera; family Raphidiidae; genus Venustoraphidia; species Venustoraphidia nigricollis. Next base: position 178,964 of record JAVRKA010000065.1, on the reverse strand, counting down.
ACGGCCTACGCTTTTATAAATATAAACTTAAATTATTAATTTTTTTTTTCTTTTTTAGTACAATTCAATAAAAGCTTGTCTTTAAAAAGTTTTTTTTAGTTCACTATTATTATGATTAGTTATTAATTACACCATTTAAAGTCTTTGAGTATCCGCGAGGTTTATTGGTAAGTTTTTAGTTTAAATATTTATTTATCATTAAAGTGAATATCTCGGAAGACAAATTTAATTTTTTGAAAAGTACTTTGTAAATTTTTGTAGCTTTTTCACCTTTAAATAAAAGCGTTCATAATTACAAGGAATTTTACAATTATTTACATCACAAAGATTCATTTACTAAGTTGATTTTAAGACTTTACCGTAGTTTTTGATTATCCTGTATCCAATCGGAGATCGAGTTACTATCCGGTATCCGATCGAATGTAAATTTAGGCCGGATACCGGATAGTTACCGGATATCAGTTTCATCTATAGTTAGCATATTACTTCATTTGATGTCCTATGAAGTCAGTTTTAAAAATGTAGACTCAGCGGTACAAAACAGGTGGATTTCCCACAGGCCTAGATCTACTTGGCGTAAAGTGTTTTGGGTAAAGGTCAAAAATAATATTATTCGATTAATAAAAAAAAATTATAATGAATCTCATCCTCATAAACTCACATGAGACGTTTAACTTCTTTAGTTTTTAATATTATTCCGAAGTTTAGTTTTTTTATGTGAAACTAATTAATAATGTTTACACATACATATCAACACACTATAAACTTCTGTCGTTGTCAGTTTCATGTAATTTAGGAGACAGATTAACTTCCCCTTTATTTGCCGGTTCTCCTCGATTTCTTACTTTTTTCAAACAGATACGTCGCTAAAGAAGTTGTCACCCGTAATAATTTCACAGAGATTTAAAATTTATCATTTTTGGATTTTTTCCTTTACTTGTGCCAAATTTCAAGATTAGTGGGCCATTGTAGACCATCGTCATTGTGTACAGGGGGTTATGGTCTGTAGTGGTGGATAATTGTGAATCGTGGTGCGCAATCCATTTGTTGTCGGTTTTTTTGACACACTTCAAAGGTATCGTGGCGTGGCGTGGCCTGTGGTGTTCCTACTTTTTTTGTTGCGTGCTATACAATTTAAATTTTTAATCGCCCAAAATGTCAGTATCCTGGAGCAATGAAGAGACTTTTAGGTTTATAATACTACAATACTTGTGAACACCAAGTGATAGTGGCTTACAGTTGCATATTGCAAAGCATGGCCCACTACAGACCACTGTGTACTGGGGCCTTAAGGATCCGATTTTTGTACGGAGTCGTAATAAATAATAATTATACAAGCAAAATAATTGCAAACAGATGTGCAAAAAACACTGCTTTTTTGCTTGGAATATTCACCGATAATTTTTTAGAAATCTTGACAACAAAAATAAAAACTAGAAATATTGAACATATATTTTCCACATTACCTTATAAATTTCTTGTTCGTAGATACCCCATCGGGCAACTTTCGAGATTTTTCATAGGCGATTATTGCAGTTGCAAATCCACGTCCATCTCTTGACAGGCCGTTAGACTAGCAAAAGAACACAGCATCTAGTATAAGCAGCTGTTCACGAAAATAGTTCGAACGGGGGTAAAAATATTGCAAACGTCAAGTTTAGATTTTAAGATTCAAAACAAAGATTTAAAAAAATCTCTTTGCAGAATGGAAACACACAACCGTTAATGAAACCACTATAAAATTAAAAATATGTGGACACACATATATCTAGCGTAATATTTGGATGCTTTATTTAAACAAAGATGTGAAAAACAAAAAACATAATCTGTAGCGGTACAAAAAAATACTAGCCTAATGTAAAATGTTTGCCTGCAAAATGATTGAATTTGAAAATTTTAGTATATTATGTGCAAGACATACCGATGTCAAAATCTATAACGACAAGCCACCACCAAGGTCAGTATTTTACATAATAATAATATAAATTATAATTTTTCAGGTTTTTAAACGCAATACTACTCTTTAAAAATCATCATTTCAAAAATTAAGAAAGAATTTCTAATAAAAAAAAATGAAGACTTACTTGTTTGACATTTGTTTCTTGTGACGTCAGTTTAGTTAACAATTGAACAGCAAATTGAAGCATAACCGCCATTTTCTACACTTTTATATTAAATTGAAAAAAAAACGTATTTATGCGTTATTTATTTAACTCAAATTTTCTCACCGATTCTATAAAAATACTTTACATATTGCAATTCAATTTTTACACCGGTTTAAAGAAATAATTACATTTTTTGAAAGTGCTTGAACGACCTTCCATGAACAACGACTGTGATGTACTAACGATGGGTCAATCTCGGTCCGGGGGGGTATGAAACTAATGAAATTATCATGTCCATACTCCTTATTTTATTCCTTGATTTCTAATATTTGCAAAAAATATCACTTTTCGCCATCAGAAACTTCCAAAAGTTTCAGAAAATATGTTTTTTTTAATTACAGATTAATATTAAATAAAAATATTGCTTGATATTCGCATTTTTTTAATTTTTTTATTTTGACGTTTGACAGCTGAATTAAAATAAAATTTTCTGATTTGTGAATATTTTGCAATTATTCCAGCTGTTTTATTCCCAAATTAACAAAGACTACGTCTGTTTCTATACAAAAACAATAATTCTACTTAATATTTTCCAAAATACGTGGATTATAAATTCGTATTTTTTTTGGAAAGTTGATTACAAACGTATTAAGACGCATTCATCTGCGTTTCGTTGTCTATAATAGAATAAAAGCAATGCTTCTAAATATTTTGCATTACATAAATCAATCCAAATGTCGTTATAGGCACCTTTCATACACAGACGAATTAACAATTATTATGACATTGGCCTCCAAAACACTGTAGGCAAAATTCCAAGATCCTTAATACATGGTCTCAATGTCTTAAATTTCCAGATCTAGCATAAAAGGCCAAATATCTAACAAATTGAAAGCTCAGTTTAGAAGCCCAAATATCTTTGAACGGTTTGGGTCTAACACCGTATTTTATCAAAGAAATAAATCTGAATAGCTCTAAACATTGTCTTATCTACAACGATTTTGAATAATTAAGTCGTTGTTTTTATTCTTAAATTCATCGCTGACTCAATTATAAGTATCTACTTGTTATGATTTTGAAACTTTTTTTTTAGAAAAAAAGCCCCGTGTCTACATGCAATATCTACAAGCAATATCATATCATAGCATTTGAAACTTGAATGAAAGCATCGACTAGGTTGTTTTTACTCACCGAATACAATGATAAGGTTATCGATGGCAAATCTCATTGTCAAAAGCAGATGTATCTGTAATTTGCCAAGTTTGATGGCGACAGCATATAGTGGTTAGATTAGATCATTAGATCATTGTTGATTATAGGAGCCCGAAATCTAAGGTCATATGGATAAAACGAAAAAACAATAATAATTTACCATCTACTCTAAATTTTAACTTCTAATTACCTAGAGCAGTCTTAAAATATGTTAAGGAACCATGAAAATCAATCCAGCCGTTTTTGAATGACATACAAAGTCTTTCAATGTTCCATAAAATAGTCACAGTAATCTGTGAATATCTGCAAACCTTTAAACAATTCTTGAAACGTAAATTTGAATGCAATGTACTAATTAATTTACCATCGTGAACATTACTTCTGTATTTGTGTTTTATTATAGGAAAAGATTTTCATAGTAGCAGAAAATTGCAACAACTCAGAAGGTACACAGGCACTGTGATTCCACAATTTAGTGGCAAAAAAGGGACTATAGTTACTTGATTCTTAATAGCTGTAGGTTGTGGCTCATCTCAGAATATGTGGACTCTTCCTTAAAAACAGTAATTGCTGATTTCCTCGACGTTTATAAGTTTTATTTACTTGCCTTGGGAACTCACAATACATATTCATTTCGTACCTTTGAACAGAATGTTCCAAAACTTATATACTTTCTTTGAACTGCATAGTCACCGATAAGATAACCGTACTTTCAATGTCCAATGATGATGTATCGATATCGAAGCACTTTGAATGAAGCATACAGAATCCTATCGACAAGTGGAAAAGCATTCCATGGATTTGAAATGATTAATCGGACTTGGTATAAAAATCCATCGAATGCTTTTTCAGTTAGATATCGATAAGATAACCGTACATGCTATGTCCAACGATGATGTAACGGTATCGTAATACTTTGAATACAGCATGCAGAATTGTATCGACAAGTGAAAAAGCATTCGATGGACTTGAAATGATTAATCGGATTTGGTATAGAAGTACATTGAATGTTTTTTCACTTATCGATACATGCAATGTCCGATGCCGAAGTAACGATATCAAAGCACCTTGAATACAGCATACGGATCGTATCGACAAGTGAAAAAGCATTCGATGAAGTTGAAATAATTAATCAGACTTAGTATAGAAGTCCATCTAATGCTTTTTCATTTGTCGATAGAATTCTGAATGCTGCATTCAAGGTACTTTGATATCGATACATCGGCATCGGACATTGCATAGTTATCGACAAGTGAAAAAGCCTTCAATGGACTTCTATACAAAATTCAATTAATCATTTCAAGGTCATCAAATGCTATTTCACTTGTTGATAAGTATACATGCAATGTCTGATGCCGATGTAACGATATTGATGCACTTTGAATGCAGAATACAGAATAGTTTCTAGAAGTGAAAAAAACATTCAATAGGTTTGAAATGATTAATCGAACTTGGCATAGAAGTTCATCTAACGTTTTTTCATTTGTTGATAGAATTCTGTACGCTGTATTTAAGGTGTTACGATATCGATACATCGGCATCAGACATTGCATGTATAGCTAACGACAAATGAAAAAGCATTCAAAGCACTTCTATACTATGTCCAAGTATTCATTTCAAGACAACTGAATGCTTTTTCAGTTATCGATACAATTCTGTATGTTGCAATCAAGGTGTTACAATATCGATACATCATCGTTGGGCATTCAATATACGGTTATATTATCGGTCACTGTACAGTTCAAAGAAAGTATATAAGTTTTGGAACATTCTGTCCAAAGGTGTGAATTGAATATGTATTGTGAACAAAATTTATAAACGTCGAGGCAGATGCCGGAAACCAGCAATTATTGTTTTTAAGGAAGAGCCCACATATTCTGAGATGGGAAACAACTTACAGATATTAAGAGTCAAGTACATATGGTCCCTTTTTTGCCACTATTTTGTGGGATTGCATTGCCTGTGTGATTACTTAGTTGTTGCAAATTTCTGCTACTAAGAAAATCATATCTTATAATAAAATACATATAATAATTACAGAAATATCATTCACAACGATAAATTAAGTACAATGCATTCAAATTTTCGTTTCAAGAATTATTTAAAGCTTTGCAGATATTCACAGATTACTGTGAGTATTTTATGGAACATCGAAAAGTTTTGTATGTCATTCAAAAACGGCTGGATTGATTTTCATGGTTTATTAACATATTTTAACTGATCTAATTAGAATTGAAAATTTAGAGTAGATGGCAAATTATTATTCTTTTCTTCTTTTTATCCATATGACCTTAGATTTCGGGCTCCTATAATCAAGAATAATCTAATGATCTAATCTAACCACTCTATACTGTCGCCACCAAACTTGGCAAATCACAGATTCATCTGCTTTTGACAAAGAGATTTGCCATCGATAACCATATCATTGTATTCGGTGAGCAAAAACAACCTAGTCAATGCTTTCACTCAAGCTTCAATAGCTATGATATGACGTTACTTGTCTAATAATGTAGACACGGAGCTTGTCTTCTAAGAAAAAAGTTTCAAAATTTCATCGATAACTAAAAATGCACCTTCGTAAGAAATAGGTCCTTATAATTGAGTCAGCGATGAACTTCAATGACTTAACTATTCAAAGTCGTTGTAGATAAGAAAATGTTTAGAGCTATTCAGATTTATTTCTGTGATTGAATACGGTGTTAGATCCAAACCGTTTAAAGCAATTAAGGCTCCTATACTGAGCTTTCAAATTGTTAAACATTTGGTCTTTTATGCTACATCTGGAGAGTTAAGACATTGAGACCATGTTTTAAGGATCTTGGAATTTTGTCTACAATCAATTGGAGGCCAACAATATAATTTATAGTAATTGTTAATTCGTCTGTGAGAAATACGAAAGGTACCTGTGGAGAAATTGTAGGTATCACAGTACCTATAACGATAGTTGGATTGATTTGTGTAATGCAAAAGATTTAAAAGCATTGCTTTTATTCTATTATAGACAACGAAACACGGTTGAATGCATTTTAACACGTTTTTTAATCGACTTTCCAAAAAAATATGAATTCTCACATATTTTGTGGAAAAAAATAAGTAATTAATGTTTTTGTATAGAAACAGACATGATCTTTATTAAATTGAGAATAAAACAGCCGAAATCATTGCAAAATATTCACAAATTAGAAAATTTTATTTTTATTCAGCTGTCAAATGTCAAAATAAAAAAAAATTTAAAAAATCCAAATATGAAGCAACATTTTGATTTAGTATTAATCTGTAATTAAAAAACACATATTTTCTTAAAGTTTTGTAAGTTTCTGATGGTGAAAAGTGATGTTTTTTGCAAATATTAGAAATCAAGGAGTAAAAAATGGAGGATCAAATCATATTTTCGTATATTTCCCACCCCCCCAGACCGAGATTGGCCTATCGTTAGTACACCGCGGTCATTGTTCATGGAAGGACGGTCAAGCGCACATAAAAAATGCAATTTTTTTTCTTTAAATCGGCGTAAAAATTGAATTACAATATATAAAGTGTTTTTATAGAATCGGTGAGAAAATTTGAGTTAAATAAATAATGCATAAATGCATTTTTTTCAATTTAATATCAGTGTGAAAATGGTGGTTATGCTTCAAGTTGCTGTTCAATTGTTAACGGAACTGACGTCACAAGAAACAAATGTCAAACAAGTAAGTCTTCATTTTTTTTATTCGAAATTATTTCTTAATTTTTGAATTGATGATTTTTAAAGACTAGTATTGCGTTTAAAACCCGTAAAATTATAATTTATATTATTATGTAAACTAAGTACTGACCTTGGTGGTGGCTTGTACGTTATAGATTTTGACATTGAAATTTCTTGCACATGACATACTAAAGTTTTCAAACTCAATAATTTTACTGGCAAACATTTTACATTAGTCTAGTATTTTTTTGTACCGCTACATAAATCAAGCATCCAATTTTTACGCTAGATATATGTGTGTCCACATATTTTTAATTTTATAGTGGTTTCATTAACGGTTGTGTGTTTCCATTCTGCAAACAGATTTTTTTAAATCTTTGTTTTGAATCTTAAAATCTAAACTTGACGTTGCAATATTTTTACCCCCGTCCTAATCACCTTTGTGAACAGCTGATTATACAAGATGTTGTGTTCTTTTGCTAGTCTAACTGCGTGTCAAGACATGGACGTGAATTTCCAACCGCAATAATCGCCTATGAAAAATCTCAAATTTGACCGATGGGGTGTCTACGAACAAGAAATTTATAAGGTAATGTGGAAACTATATGTATGTTCAATATTTGTAGTTTTTTTTTTGTCCAAATTTCTCAAATATTATCGGTGAATTTTCGAAGCAAAAAAGCATTGTTTTTGTTCATCTGTTGCAATCAGTAAATATTTGAATGCTCGAACCAAGTAAAAAAAACAGTCAAGTGCGAGTCGAACTCGCGAGAAGAGGGTTCCGTACCATTCCGTTTTCCGTGAGAACTTTGAGACTTAGGGTTTTCATTTAGGTTTTCCTGTGAACTATGGCTGACACCCTATATCCCCTATTTTTTCAAAATTTTAGGATAAGTAGTTTCGGAGATAAGGGAGGGGGATGGTCAATTCTTAAATAACTTTAAAACTATTTATTTTAAAATTATAAAAAAAAATATTTTTAGACCTTTACTAAAAGCCCTTTTATTTGACATGCCACACGATACAGTTTGCAAAACTTTTTTTTTAATTTCTTAATTTGCTCCCCAAAAATGACCCGCATGTTCAAAATTCAATTATTTACGTTATGCGTCCGGGTTTGGGTCACATAAATTCATATGTGTAGCAAATTTCAGCTTAATCGGACCAATAGTTCCGGAGCAAATTGACTGTGACAGACGGACGGACAAGGTACCCTTAAAATATAAAGATAAAATCAGAAATGATTAATTTTTCATTTAAGAATAAATTGTGCAATTTTTGCCTATTTTATAGCCAAGCTTTATCTTAAAAAAAAGTGGCTTCGGTGATAATGTGTACTTAGCTTTATATTTTTAAATTTGACACTATCTTTTGTTTTAACCTGTTACGTTGTCATATCTCACGTAACGTAACTCAGTTCGAGAATGGCTAACAATAAATTGAGTCAAATTTAGACAAGTTTTAATGTGTTTTAACGATTCTAAAGTACTGTTTAAGATAATACATCTAATTTTTGTTAAAAATTTTAATTATTTTCGTAAATAACAATTTAAATATCTTTTAGATACATTAATTATTTATAATAATTAGTAGGTTTTTATAAGGTTCTCAAGATGTTAATTTTATTATAAACATAAAAAACCCGGGTCGCAGTGCCAAAACCCTGCCGACAATATAGTGTATTTGCTTGTATATAGATGAACAATTGATCATTCTCTCTCCCCTCCCGTCACCGAAAGTAGGGTAAGTCGAGTTGCACCCATAGTTTATCGGAAAACCTAAACGAAAATTTTAAGTCTTAAAGTACTCACGGAAAACGGAATAGTACGGAACTCTCTTCTCGCGAGTTCGACTCGCACTTGACTGTTTTTTGTATTTAAACATATTTCGTCTATTTTTTATAATTCTTATTTACTATTGATAAACTTCAAACTTCTCCATCATTAGAAATGATGTTCATGTCCAAAATTTATATCCTAACTTAATGTTGGAAGTTTAGATATAAGAAGTTATTTTAAAATGCTTAATGGGTTAAAACACTTTAGTAAATGCTTGATGCTTTTAAACATTTTTCAAAATGGAAGTGTGTCGCTTGATGCTTTAAGCACTTTAGTAATAGCTCGATGCTCGGTGCTTCAAGAACTTATTGTTCGGTGCTTTGCCCAGCTCTGCTACAATTTACTTTTAAAATAAAATTCTGGTATATATATACACAGTCTCACTGTGAACGCACTTTATATAAGCGTGTACAACATGTGCGGTAACATGATATTTTATGTAATTTTTGTTATTCTCTCGAAAATACAAAATTGATTCATTTGTACAGTTGCGATTTTACACAAAAAAAGTACAATACCTGGAAATGGGTATTATTTAAGTAAAATAATGAAAAGTAGATTGCGTTTATATTGTACAAGGTGTTCGAGAAAGCTACATTTTATTTAAATTTGTTTTTCAAACCGTTATTATTCGAGAACAAGCGGCTCTAAGGTTCACAAGATCAACCAGTTTGATGAATACTGAATATTTGTAATAATAATAACACTGAAAACTGAGCATTTTAATCCTTACAAAAATAAATTTATTTTTGTCACTGCAGGACAAATTAGGTCCAATAAATTTTTTTCAAGAAATCTTACAATTCACTTCTTTGTAATAATTTTGTTACAACAAAAATCAAACGGCTGGACTTTTATGCGCATCGACTAACATCCTAACGATTTCGAAATCGTTTCTTTTTTGCGAGATTTCGTATGAGATACACTATTTTGCAGTATTTTTGTTTAAACAAAAAAAAAAAAAAAAACGGCGAGTTCAAGCTGGTTAAATCGTTGAAAAACCATAATCATATATTTTTTTAAATACACTTTAAATTCTTTTATTTTCTCAAACTAAAACTTCGGATAAGCGTATCTAGTTGCCAAAACGCGATAGGCGAAGAAATACTGCATTTCCTTTTTCTGAATTAAAAAAATACATTATAGCTTTGACCGATAATTTAATATGCTATAGAAAGTTACCGCATTGTAAATTGCGATCAATGTATTGTTTATAGTTTTTGAGATATGAGCGGTTTTATATATTTTTTTAGAAAAACTTAAAAAACGTCATAGCTTCTTAGAAAACATACAGTTGTGGGAGTCCTCGGAAGCAATTTTTCTATCGTATGAGTGACTTCAGTTATAAGTCAATATCTAAACGGTTTTTGAGTTTTTTCAAAAATGGAAAAGGTAAAAGGGTTTCTTCTTAAAAAAATTAAGAAATTTTTCAAAATAAATTTATTTCGTTTCGATTAATATCAAGTATACTTATTGAAAAAATCACGCTGAATCTTTCAATATCTCTTTTAGTTTCGAACTATTTAAATGTTTATTCAATTTAAACCGTCATAGTTTTTAAACTAAACTTGATTTCGAGTTGTGCTTTAGCCTAATCGATTCAGCGTAGTTTTTTCTATCAGACACGTTAATACTAAGTACCTATATGGGAGATTTTTTAACATTTTCTAAATATCGCAAATCTTTTCATGTTTTCATGCGTTTTGAACATCTGCAACATTTTATGACACTAAGCGCTTAAAGGTCCGTTTAGTATTGACCGAATTTACAAAAAAGTCAAACTGAATTGATTCCGATCGTCCGCAATCATGCATCTCTTTTAGTTTCGGAGATATAACCGTTTTAAACAATTAAAATTTTTATACATTTTAAACCATCATTTATCAACTGGCCAACTCCCTTAATCTCACCATAATACCGGTCGTTAGGTGTGGGTTAGCCACCTGTTTCAAGTTGTTCTTAATTTTTCATTACTTTTTTTCCATACTAAGTCTTTCATAAAAGACTTTGTACAGAATTAAATATCGGGTTACATCTTCATATTATTATATAGCGGACAATACATTTGCACCGTGCAAGGTCTCAGCTGGGGGGCAGAGCCCGCATATTGTCGCGGACAGCTTGCACATCTTCCGAAATATCGCTCAAACTCTAGACGTACCAAAACTTAAATTGTTACACATAACGAAATTAAAAACCTTTAAAGTTGTGAAGTAAGGAATTCTCGCTTTACGCATTATTTTTACACCCATGTCTAATTTGGTAGGGAAGTTTTTTCCCGGAATTTTAATAGATAGTCCTAGGAATCGTCTGGGACCCTTTTCTGATTGGCATTGATGACAGCTGCGTGTATGAGACAAACGGAGAAACAACCAGACGTTTTTTTTTTTGTAATCAACATTTAACTTCGTTATGATCAGATTTTGAGCAGCCTATGTTTATTTGTTTTTTAAGGTTCTGTACCTCAAAAGACAAAATAGAACCCTTATACTTTATAGGATCTCTCGTGTGTCTGTCCGCTCCACTGTCGCAGCCAAGTTGCTCCGAACTACTGGACCGATTGAGCCGAATACACATATTATGTAAGTCGGTGACCATAAGACGGGCGTGTAACATAAATAAATGAATTTTATACATGGGGGTCATTTTTGGGGAGCAAATTTAGAAATTAAACAAAAATTTGGCAAACTGTACCGTGTGACATATATGGCTTGTAGTAAGGGTCTCAAATATACATATTTTTGTAATTTTAAAATAAATATTTTTCAAGTTATTTAAGAAAATAGTTGAAAATTGACCATCCCCCCCCCTTATCTCCGAAACTACTGAGTCTAAAATTTAAAAAAAATAGGAAATGTTGGGTCGCGCCCATAGTTTACAGGAAAACCTAAACGAAAATCTTAAGTCTTATAAAGTACGACCGGAAAACGAAATAGTGCGGAATCCTCTTCTCGCGAGTTCGACTCGCACCGTTTTTTTTTGTATCAATTGCAAAGGACTTCGTTAGGCGCAGTGTGCACAGTAAAGTTTCGCTCGCAGTAAACGACACTGGCCGAGGTTGCAAGACAAGAAAATAAATTGAATTCGAACATTGTTTTCGGATGGTTGTTAAATGCGACAGATCTGGCATTCCCTGGTGTACAAATATATGTACCGAATTTGTTATTAAATTTTCATACATATATAACCACAAGGTTATTTAAGTGTTGAAGCGACCCCTAAAAATTCATGAATTCAGTGCGTATATACAAGTATACTACTGAAGAGTGAATGTGTAACTATTCAAATTGTAGGCGCTGTTTAGCTAGCTTTAATGCAGCGGTAGTCAATTTTTTTCCTGCATTTCCGCGCGGGCTGAGCTGCGGGTAAAAGCCTTAAAACCTTAGTTATATAGTATATGAATGAATGAATGAATAAAATTTGGGGTTGTGACTATCGATAGCCTATTAATGCACGTCATCCTATAAGAATTTTTGTGCTCCCCCTTATCCTGGATCTAGCCTTCCAATAATCCGGATAATTATAGTATATAGTCAGAGAGAATAAAATTGAATTCTGTATGGCCAATCTAAGAATTTACAGTGTTAACTTTTTTCTCACTTTCTAACAATTTTAACATCAGATATAAGTTAATGTCAGACAGAAATTTAACTATGATCATACAAAATAAAGTCAATAGAGGTGTTCGCGTAGTAGATTATACTTTTCCGAGTAGCCAACAAATAAATGTTTTCCTTATGGAGTCGAATCTTAACTGGACCTCCATATATGAGGTTTGTAGCGTTTGAACTGTTCTACAGATCCCATCCTATATAGAGCTTATGGTATATACATTACCGCTATTGGCCAGCTGTCAATTTTTTTATGTTATGTGTAACTATCATCCTATTTGAATCGGAGAGTACCGGAGGATTACTGTCCTTTGTTTTGTTTTATTTTTTTACTCGCCAGGAAAATCGATATCTTTTACTCAATCAGTGCTCGATTTTTCAAAGCTTTCAATAGCATTTTCAACCTGTACGCGTACCATCGATTTAATACCACTGTAAAATTAAGTAAATGCGTATAGAGCACAGGCGCTGTTGAATAGGGCGTCGCGACGCGCCGTTTGCACGGAATGCTTTATAATGGTGTAATTCGACCCGAGTACAGTAGCGTCCCAGCGGCGCCTTCCATTACTACAACTTTAAACTTTTCTTTTTCAGTATATTGTTAGTCTTTAACAGGGCTGTCCAATATGAAGCCCACGGGCCATATGAAGAATCGCTACATTTTTTGCGGCAAAAAAAAATAGAAATAGGTATGCCTAAAAAACGAAATTATACACAACAAATATTAATGTTAATATTGGTACACTGGTTAGTGAAAACCAACATCCCCAAACTTCGCACTAAATTTTCTTTTGTGTATATAAAAATAAAAGAAAGAATAGTTACTTCTTACCACAACAGTTTTATTCAGTGGATGTACATTTCGAGATTCGAGAGCTAAGCTCCCATCTTCAGCAAAAGATGGGAGCTTAGCTCTCGAAATGTACATCCACTGAATAAAACTGTTGTGGTAAGAAGTAACTATTCTTCTTTTTATTTTTATTGTTCCAGCCACAGTGCTCTTAATATTTATTTTGTGTATATGCTATTTTTTTGAATGAATAAAAATAATTATAGAAACAAACATGTTTTTTGTACCTATTACAAATCATTGATAAAGTTGCATACGAAATATTTTATGAAGCGGTCCTCACGACCGCAATTTTATTTACAGCGGCCCTTGGGTCACTTGTATTTGAACAGTCCTGGTCTATACATTATGTTTATTTAAAACACTGGAATCATACCTATAATGTGAAATTCTTTGTTCGATGAGAAATTATAAGCAATTAGATCTTTATGAGAATAGGGTTTGACCTGGTATAGCCATATCTCGATAAATATCTGAAATTAGTGAGGAAAACCCCAGAAATCTTCAGCAAGATGGTCGCTATGCAGAAATACGCTAGGATTCAAACGCCGTCAGACAAATAGTGATTCTAGTCAGTGATCTGGAACGCACCTTTGTAAGCGGGCAAATTTAAACAGTTCGGTCATTTATATGAAGAGTGATATGTTGTTTACACTACACACTACAGTAGAGAAACTTACGCAAAATCTACGCCCAAGGCTTGATTTCTGATACGACCGCATGGCTACATCATAAGCGTTAAATATAATTTGACGCATACGTTAAACGACTCATGCTGGGTTGCACAAAACATTATCAAAAAATTAGATTTGACAATGACCTGAGATTGTGATAATATATTTACAATTTTTATGCATGCAGTCTAATGTCGTATTCAAACTCCCTGTCATGTACAACATTAGATTGTATTCACACAAAAACAAATGCTTGATCTAAACAGAAAAATATCGTTTTTCAAGTCTAATTTTGCTTAAAATGCGTAGAAAAATGTCGTTTCGAAGTAAAAATTATATTAAATACACGTATACAGAAAAAATATAATTTCAATCAATCAATTATATTTCGAATAGAATCGAATTAAAATTCTACAATACTTTTCTTATGGAGAAATGTGTGTTCATAATCTAAGCTCATTGTCAAATCAAATTATTTGACAACTAGCGGTACCTGTGCGAATAATTCGCACTAAAATTCGTTTCTAATTTCTCACACTCTTTATAACTTTTTTCTTTTTGTTGTATTACATTACGAAGCTCAGTGACGGTTCAAGAAAATATTTTTCTAAAACTGTCATAGAGGCGCAAGTATCGAAAACGTTAAGCTGAAGCGCCGCCATACGAAAAGTATTTATACGTGAATTTTGATTAAAAATTAAACAAAAAAAATGTATCGACCGTCAATCATGTTGACGTTGTTTCAAAGTTAGAACCGTCACATGGCAGCATTGCTGCATATACTGAATAAATGTATAATTGTTATAATAAATTATTTTGCAAAAACAGAAGAAATAATAGATTTTTTAATTGTTGATAGACATAGAGCAAGTAATTATCTATAAAATGATACAAAATTTATGTGGAGTAATTGTGAGGTTTTTTCGAAAAAGGGAGGCAAACATCTTAACCTTAGTGTATTAATATATATGCAGATGTTTTGTGCAACCCAGCATCAATCCCACATAAGAAATTACAAGTCTACAACTTGTATAATGTATTTTCATCCACCTATCAATGTATGATGAACAACTATCAAAAATATTAATTTTAACAATAATTCTTAGGTAAACTAATATAATGACAAATGCACTGATGCTACATTCTAATGCAAAGATAATTATTGTGTTGTGTTTATATTATGTAGTTGTTGCTGTTGTATTGTTTATAGAGTTTCAAAGCACACTTGATTGTACAACGTGACACCGTGATATTCATTCAGTGTCGAGTTCCACTAGCATTTGTTCCAATAAAGATAATATAGTTGCCACATCACAAACCGACACAGGTATTCCAATGTGTCAGTTCACACTGTGCACCATACTGTCGGTTCATAGGCGCCGACTTTTCGGGTTCACTAACCCCTTTCTTCTATTTTTATCGACTTATCAACATAATAGGTTCCAAGAAAAGATTAAAATGTATAGATTCTTGAGGTTCTTAACCTATAAGGTATAGATAATGTTTGTCGTGTGGCTTTCGCGCAGTTCGTCGCTAGCCGAACTGTATAACTTAAATTTATTCGCTCGACGATGGGATCGCGGCTGAACTGTACATAACATTCTCAAGCTTACGTTCCATGAATGTTAGAGTACATTACACTTAAACTAAAATCACTATTTGTCGGATGTTTATACAGTTAAGACGGCGGTTTATATAGATTATAGTTATGCTTAAAAGCTTTTATTCTAGTAGCAAATTACTGATTATCCAGACGGCGTTCGTACAGTTCGCCCATCAGCGGTCAAACTGTACTTACAGGTAATAGATACCATAGAAAACGAGTATTCTAGATGCAGAACTGCATTGAAGAACGTTGTTGACATAGTTTGCGGCTAAGTAGTATATTATAATTTACAAAATTGCGTTCCATAGATGTTAAGCCGCATACCACACTAACTGAAATCACTATTTGCCGGATGAAATAATTATTTCATGCAAGTTGGTGTATATTTTTGAGCACTTAAAAATTTGTATTCTATAGACTAGAAAAATTATTATTTATGTATATATTTTTAGGCTTCCGTACCTCAAAAGGAAAAAACGGAACCCTTATAGGATCACTCGTGTGTCTGTCCGTCCCAATGTCAAAGCCAATTTGCGCCGAACTACTGGACCGATTAAGTTGAAATTTGGTAAGTCGGTGACCATAAGATGGACGTGTAATGTAAATAAATGAATTTTGAACATGGGGGTTATTTTTTGGGGGTAACTTAGAAAATTAAAAAAAAAATTGGCAAACTGTACCGTGTGCATATCATATGAAAGGGCTTATAGTAAGGGTCTCAAATATATTTTTTTTATAATTTTAAAATAAATAGTATTAAAGTTATTTAGGAAAATAGATGAACAATTGACCATTCTCCCCCCCCTCTCTCCGAAACTACGGCGCCTAAAATTTTGAAAAAAATAGGGAATGTAGGGTCTCACCCATAGTTTACAGGAAAATTGAAACGAAAACCTTAAGTCTTAAAATACTCACGAAAAACGGAATAGTACGGAACCCTCTTCTCGCGAGTTCGATTCGCACTTGACCGGTTTGTTTTAATCAATTGACTAGTAGCCCGGTCCGACTTCGCCCGGATTTGTAGATTACCTAAAAAAAGACAGAAGACTTTTTTATAGTACAATATAGCCATTTTTGCACGGCGTTGCTTTATATTTGTTTTTAATTTAATAAATAAGTTATTTATTATTAAATAAATTAATTATTGTAGGTATGCCTACGCGATCTCGTTTGCTTTACAGACATATCCCCCTCTGACCCCTCTGACCCCCTCTGACCAATAACCTTGATTCCACTACGAGCGATCGGAATAGGATAAGTGGTGGGGCAGCAGATCTTAGTGGCGGCTCAAGTATAATAGGAAGTTCATATAAATATCATTATTTTATTAATGCAACAATTAATTTAAATGGTAAAATAAAACCTGTAGCATTTTTGGAATTATAAGAAACATTTCGAAAAAAGTTTCATGACAATACTTATATCAAATAGATTTTAAGTTAGATTGTCACTGGTTGAAATACTAAGCTGTATACTAGATGAAGCGTTTGTAGTTTTCAAAGATCAGTGTAGAGTGTAGACAGATCTTTATAAAGTAGTGTAGGTAAGCCGGCTTATGTGTTTAATTAATTGTATTTTAACCACAATTAGTAGGCTTGGTGTCAAATTTAATAATAATTTAAACAGTACGTAATCGCTTATTTATCTACCATTATCGTTTTCTAAATTATTCTACAAAGATAAATAGTTAAATTCTAGAAAAAGAAAAATGCCCAATATAATTTTATGAAAAATTCCAAGATCATTGCCTATGTGAACTTCTACAATGTACTTATGCTCTTTAGAAGGTAAAAAGTCCTGAAACAACAGAAAGCACGGCGCATTAAGTGACTGCGCTACGAAAGGTGTGCAAATATTAAAATTCTTTTATCAACAGCCACTCAAGTATTAAAATGCAGTCTTCGCAAACACATCGAGTTGGCTTTGTGTGGCCAAAAATCAGCACTGTTTTGCACTGAACTGAAAATAGTTTGGACGTCATCAGATGATTCTGACTTTCAAATCGATTTGTGGATTTTATAAAACATTTGATTTACCTGCCACCTCGCTGGCGTTGACGTTGCATTTTCCTGTTGATTCGCTAATGCTAAGGTCGAAATCTACTCTAAACCGAGCAAAGTTGAGAAAAAAGTACATTGGTTTTAGTGATACGGCTAGTGATATCCAATCAGCCCTTTTTGAAATACAGTAGAACCTTGATAAGTTAAACCTCGATAAGTTAATGTAAGTTAAGGGGGTTCACCAGTGTAACGACCGATTATCGAGCGGTTTTTCAGGAATTTATTGTGGGAGAACTACTAAAGCTTTTTCAACAGTTTTTACGCCATTTTGTTCGTGTATTATCTAGTATTCTACATAAATATTGTTGAAAGTGTAATCAAATTGATGTGCCTCTGATAAAGGCTGAAACGTGACTTCCACAAAATGACACTGCCAAACGGTTGCACACCGTTTGGCAGTGTCATACGCATCGGTTGTCTGAAATGAAAAATGAAAATATCTCGTTATTCGTAACCCATTTGCCGAGGTACTGCCGTAGGGGTTTTACAAAATTTTGAAAACTAACAAAATGGCGGACCTGAGAAAAGAAACCGTTTTTTACGTATTTTTCTCTGACATTATAAGCTGTAAAAAATGTAAAAATCAGAATTTAAAAAATCCCCTAAGTCAGTACCTTGAGTAATGTATAAAAACTGCACACACAAAATTTCAACTTGTTTCATTGAATACATTTAGCGCAATCCTGCACACCAACTTGAAAACATAGTTTTGAGAAAACCGGACGTGGGCGTTTTTGGGGACTTGTAGCTCACGAACTAAGCCGGATACATACAAATCCTTTTGGGATGTCATTTCTAACATGTTTTAGATAGGAAATATACAAACAAAATTGATTTTTTGAAAATTTTACACTGGTGAACCGACTTAAACATTTTTTGGATTCCCTTCCCCTGAAAACATAAAACCTCCATTACTTAAATCACAAAACCACGGTAACTTAAACAAATATTGATGTTAACGATGACACTTTTTCTTCTTTACATAATATAGAAAACATAATTGATATAGAAAATCAAAATTGCATGAAACAAAAAAAAAATACTGATTTCTTTGTTTAAATAATTGCTTGTTTAAATAGATAAATAAATAAATAGATAAATAAATAAATAAATAAATAAATAAATAGATAAATAAATAAATAAATAAATAGATAAATAAATAAATAATTGATTCTAAATGAATAAATGAATAGATAAAAAATTTATTTATTGAACTAAATACATCTTCTATAAAATCCACAAACCTCGGTAAGTTAAAAATTTTACTCTGACAACCTCTCTACCTTCAAATCTCGATAAGTAACAAACTCGATAACTTAAATTTTTTAACGTTTCCCTTGGATTTTAGCTTATCGAGGTTTTACTGTATTTTCGAATAAATAGACACACCCTAATGTCTCAGTGTCGTCCAAAATATCTAAGAACCCATAAGAAAACATTTCATCAACGCCGTTTTTGTCAACAGATATTCTTATATTAAATGTCACGGACTGAAACGTATAGTCGGGTAAAAACATATACTCTGCAAGCTGTACTTTACGTTTGGGTACCAATTTATAGTTTGTTAAGTTTAGTAAGTACATCGATCCAGCCGTTTTTGAAACACTTCCTCATGTTTAAGTGTCGTGCAAAAATCGGCAAGAAAACGAAATACAGACAGAATTTCCATTACAATTTTGCTCGATTCGAAGTCGATGTAACCAAGTTCAGTGGTACATTTACAGTACAAAGACAGATAGGGGCAAACATGAATGTGAAGGAGTCAACAATATTGCCAATGCAGTCTCTAAATAATAGCACTTATAGTATACAACAAAGAGTCTCAAGGGTCTATATAACGAGAACCCTTCTAATCCGTTCGTTTAGGAGCTGATCAGTTATGCAATAACCCAAGTTGTTGAGCGTCTAAAATTCACAATCTCTTTACCAATCTAGGTACCATTATAGTCCAGGCATTAGGGTTTTTTACTTGAAAAGTTTTAATAGAGTTTTGATATTCAGTGGGTAGATGTTCTTCGTGTATTTTTGAACGAGACCCGTAGTTCCCCGAAGTTCGTTAGTTTCTTGGCAACATGTTCGCACAATAAAAGATTGTTGCGTGTTCGTTTCGTCTTTGGAACTGTTTTACGCAAGCCTAGAAGTGAGACATCAAAATGTTTTAACTTCGTAGATAAAATGAGTCGATGAGAGGTAAAACAAGTTTACTAAAAAATGAATTCTCTGCATTTTGTGTGGAGATTCCCCATACAAGATGGACAAGTCAAAGATTTGTAAAAAATAGAGATAGGTGAGTGAAACGTAACAATGTTTCGATTGTTGGATGCCGTGAAGAACGCATCTGTTCGAGTGTAAAATAAGACAGTCGGTCAGACAGACGGGGAACCGGTGTCGACTGTTGAGGACTCTTCAAACAAACAGAATACATATAAGAGACCAGTTAGGCGCTTCCAAAACATCGGCGAAGCGCCGTTTGTCAATAATACCTATACGTTTAATAATGTAGGTATTTGAAGTACTGCTTCGTGTATAGGCGCCCGACTTAATAAATTATCGAGAACAATGTTGCCCTCAGACTCTGAGAAGAACATTCGCCTCATACAAGACTGTAAGTATTATACAGAATTTTACTAATTTTAAAGTAATATTTTTGATCGAAAATATTATTCCAAACATTTTTAATAAGAACTAAGTATATGATACTTTGTATATTGTTTTAGTAGGTAAATCGCAAGACAAAAAGTTACTTAGCACACGAGTGAATGATCCTTTCTGTATAACAGATATATAAAATATATAAAATAAAATTTCTGGACCTGGTCCTTTAACTTTGATATTTAAATACTTAATTAATAATATTTTGTTATTCAAGCGTCGTCGCTCGGGGGACCGCTAAATAAATAAAATAAAAAACAATACAAATAAAAAGAAGCTTGGTAATGACATAAAAAAATATGCAATTTTAATATATAAAAAATATTTTTTAAAAACGGAATTATTTCAAACTTTTTAATGAACAATTGTTTAACTAAAATTTATATTTACATGTGTATTTTAACTCTTATATCCACTTGATCAAAACATTTAATAGTTATAAAGCTTGAAAAAGTCCCAAGCAAGGGACGAAACGTCGCTATAAATAACAAATAAGTGTTTACTTAAAAAGTTCTTTTTCCTGACAAATCATTTTTTTATTACTAATTAAGTATTTAAATATTAAAGAAATTTTATTTTTTAACTTTTTATAGGTTTTTTTTTTGTGTCCGGGTTTTTTAATTTTTAAATTTATTTTTTTAAGAAATTAATAATAATGCTAATGTCCATGTTATTAAAAAATAATTATCAAACGGCATGGAATTCAGTATAAAGCTGATTTTCAATCCAAGACATGAAAAAACAAAACAAAAATGCAATCAAAATACCTACCAGTGTGAGAAAAATATAAAAAAAAGAAAACTACATATATTGCTTAATTATAGATTCTAAAATATCGTACTGATTTTTTGAAATGTTAGTCTGCAATATCATTAAGAAATTGTAGCACAGACAAATTCCAAGAATGTTTTTTTTTAACAAAAAACATTTTTTTTAATTCCAGCAATGAACGTTTCATTTGATTTACAAATAAAAAAAAATGTTTTTTCAATTTCAGAAAAAAAAATAAAAATGTTTGTTTTGGGGAGTAAACCGAGAAAAAACGTCATCGTCAGCGTCACCGTCATCATCAGCGTTAACTTATCTCTTCATTAGCACGCGGCTAAACTACAAAAAATGCATATAATTGCTTCTGTCGGGCGTCCCCCGACGCCTATATCCTTTTTTACACAAGAAATCAAATATTAATGCATATAGTCCAATCGTTTAAAATCACTTTTACAGGACACCATTTTTAAATGTTTTGTTCGTACAATTTTTATAAAAATCTAGTTTTGACTTCATGATGGTAATGTTTCCTTTTAATTGCATGACCCTCGATTAGACGCTCGAGTCTTTAATTGTGTCTATAGTTCTAATTCATAACGAAAATATGATTAGTTCTCTACTGTTGGGTTGCAGAAAGGATTGTCAAAAAATTTGATTTGACAATGGCCTTAGATTGTGATAATTTAATTACAATTTTCATACATGCAAGAGCAGTCTAATGTCGTATTCAAACTCCCTGTCATGTACAACATTAGATTGTATTCACACAAAAACAAATGCTTGATCGGCACAGAAAAAGTTCGTTTTCCAAGTCAAATTTTGATTAAAATTCGTAAAAAAACGTCATTTCGAAGTAAAAATTATGCAAAAAGCTATGTTAAATACACGTATACCCAATTTAGAAAAAATATCATTTCAATCGATCGATTATTTTTCCAACAGAATCGAATTAAAATTCTACAATGCTTTTCTTATGGAGAAATATGTATGTTCACAATCTAAGGTCACTGTCAAATGAAATTATTTGACAATCCTTTCTGCAGCCCAGCAACAATCTGGCATTTGCTGTGATCAAACAACGTAGTTTTGATAAATACAATTTTATTATGTTTGATTAATTAATATATAAAGATCAGTGATATTATTTATTACCCAATTAATCTCATATCAAGATTAAATATATGATCATAGCGATTAAAAGCCGGTCCTGTCGTGAACCCACGGTCACAGTAAGCTAATTTTACATACATAAAGAAGACCAGTTTTTGATAATATGTCTAAGTTTCACTATTATTATGTGTGACAATGCATGATGGTGTTTTTATGAAGCCATATACAAACAAAAACGCCTGTGACTTGTTCGTTCGCGGCTTTTGGATTTCCGTTTCTAAACTGTGAACGAAAGGAAACCACAATGATGACCGAGAACGACATTAAGTGTTCAGTACTGTTGATTTTAAATTTTATTTTACTTCAGTCCATAAACAAATTATAATTCTTTTAAGTCAATTTGCAAAAGTATTAACAAAAAAATAAATTGAAATTCATATATGTATTAAATCCTACAATTTCTAATAGCCTAAACGTGAAAATTCCTATCTATACATTTTTGTTACTCTATCACGCTTCAATGGATTTCAATGAAATTTTGCATGCAGCGAAATTAAGACCCGGATTAACACATATGCTATTTTTTATACCGGCCGATTTATCAGTTCCTGAGAGATAAGACGAAACTTGAAATCTTAATTTTAATACTGCGCAATTTTATTTTAGTTAAAAAACGCGATGTAAGATTGGTACTTACTAAAAAAACATACAAAATTTAACCTCCTTCGAAAAAGGCCATTAATTTAATAGAAGTACATAAAGCGTTATATTAACACTAAATTGGCGCCAACTTTGCAATATTTTTTACTTTCTAGTAGCATTGCAATATGTAGTTTGCACGTTAAACTTTAAAAACCGCTGAACCGATTTTAGGAAAATTTATGTCAGACCGCCCTGAAGTAAAAGATTTATTAAAATCGGTTCACAAACGCTGGAAATATGAGGCAACATAATATAAAAAAATCCTTTTTTGAAGTTAGTTAAAAACGTCCGAACTCATTGAAAAAATGACAGTACCAACCGGTAAACATTCTGAACAAAATGGTGTCGAAATTTTTTTTAATTGGTTAGCCCCTCGAACATTTACGACCGAACAAACACAAAAAAATATACATGACGAATAGAATAATTGTTAAAAGTCGGTTAAAAAGCAAGTAATCGAAAAATAAATAACAATCTGTAAATAGGTACGCGAGTGAAAACATCATTTATATTTTTCTTCTTAGCTTGGCTGCAATTAGTAGGTAAGAGGTGTTGTAACGATATGGGCATCCAGAATGAAGTCAAAAGTTTAAATCGTGTTCAACGAATTTTGGATATTTGCATCAAACAGGCGTGGGCTTCGTTGAAGAATCTATTTATCTCTGAAACTGCTGGCACAATAAATTTCGAGTATAGCTGAGTAATAATATTGTCGAATTCGTGACAGTCATCTAGAACTTTAAGTAGAGCTAAAAATCATCATCACATGTATTGCGGGTTTACTGTAACTTTCTAGGTCATCGTTAATATTTAGCGTTACTATGTACGGTGCGGGAGCTTCGCCCTCCGACAGCATGTCGTAAATATACCGACTACCGGTGTCCCAGGTAAATATTCACAGTTGGTCGCTCACGTCACATCATCTTAGTCTGACGTATTAACAAGTCGGCTGAAGCCATTTCAGTCCATCCGTCCGTCTGTACGTCTGTTTTATTCAACTTCATTGTTGTGTGTATACGTCAATGCTCTCATCACCCCGCCGCAACGCCGCTCATATAGTCGGAGAACCGATGACACCCGTTTCATGAAGTGTTTGATTAATTATTATTATAGTATATATAGGTACGATGTATAGGTAAATGAGTGTTTGCCTGTCCTACCTGGGTACGCCAGGTACTGCGCATACAGGACAGGAAAAAATATGTGCCAAAAAAAGTGTTTGATTCCAAAGTCAACAAGTACTATTCGAAAGTTAAGTTGATTTTAAATAAATGGATAAACGAGGCAGACACTTTTGGAGGGGTTAACATTAAAGTTTAAACCAAAATACTCTAAAGTTGAATTTTCAAAAATGAAAAAAATAAATGAATGATTCACGCCGAATTTTTTATAGCAACTTCATTAGATAGGTATATTTAAATATTTGCAAAAAGCCAGACACTTTTTCTGAGGTTTAAGACTATTTTTGGGAAATCTTTCCACTTTCGCGGCGGAATGAGTTGTCAATTACTTTACGGTGCGATATCTAAACAATCAATTCATCATAATAAAGCAAAGTGGAAAGATTCCGGTTTATGTCCCGACGGTGTTGGTGAATAAAAAATATTTTTTTCTAATTTAGCATTGTAACAATGAATGTTTATGACAATTATATAGCGTTCTGCAGCTTTGTAGAAATAAAATATATCTTATATTTTTGGGAAGTTATTTATGGGTACTTATGCACGACTTAAAACACTTTCCCAAAAATAATCGAGAAATTTTGGTCCGATCCCTAGGTTCCGCCATCCGACCGACGCCAATAGTGTATGTGCCATATGGCAAATACACTAAAAAAAGTAAATTTTATTTCGCGATAAGCGTCTACACAGCTTGCAGATTCGCACTAGAACAAAGGTATTAATATTTTTATCGTCTACTTAATATATTTATTTAACTCATAAGAATGTACCAATTTTATTGTAATGTTTACAAACAAAAAAATAGGTTAAAAAAATGAGCTATCAAATTTCATCTTTGGAGGAATCATTTTTGGCTATAATTAAGTTCGAAAATTCTAGACAATTTAGACACACTTATACTTCACATTGCAATATAAGCGGCATAGTTTTTATGCGTGGGTACGAACTTTACATTGTTATTGCTTTGTAACATATTTCCATTAAGTTCGTTAGTATTAAGTACCTAAGTATTAATCACTGCCAGCAATTGCCCTACTGAAAAATATGTATTAATATTTCTAATAATTTATTGCATGCTTTCAAAATAACATCATTCGTTTAACAAGTTGAATACGCTTTTCTTGTTAAAAATGAAATATTAAATTCTTTTGAAAAAACTATAATTCTCAGGAACAAAAAAGTATAGACAGTAATCTGTGCTATGAAATCTTTCCATAAAAAATAAAAACGGTCTAAAAACTGCAGAGGTCCTTGTTAAACTTTTAATTCAGTAGCAGCTCCTAGCGATAATTTAAATGTACAATACAAATAAAATATAGTTGTGAACCAGTGACGTGCCTTTGATTTTCATTTATTCACATTAAAGTTTGGGAACATTAACAATAATAATAGAAAACAGTATCACGGGTAATTGGAATGATGAAAATAAATCAATTTAAACACTCACTGATTGCAACGTTTCGTCTTTTATTTAATTAAGACTTTTTCAAGCTCTAAAAAATTTTAGTACATTATTTAATCCATAATGTTTAATATTTTTATTATATGATGATATGTTAATTTTTGTAAAAAATTTTTAGAGTTTGAAAAAGTCTTAATTAAATAAAAGACGAAACGTTGCAATCAATGAGTGTTTAAATTGATTTATTTTCATCATTCCAATTACCCGTGATACTGTTTTCTATTATTACATATATCTGGAATTGAACTTTAGAGATGAATTAACAATAATATCAATACTTGAATGAGAATTGTAGAATTGTACAGCATAACGTCTGTCTAGACCAGAATTTAGTAGGACCACGTATGATATATAGCCCACCATTGTATTGATATAAAACAAACATTCGAATGACAAAAAACCAGTCAAGTGTGCGAGTCGAGCTCGCGAGAAGAGTGTTCCGTACTATTCCGTTTTCCGCGAGTATTTTAAGACTTAAAATTTTCGTTTAGATTTTCCTGTAAACTATGGGTAAGACCCGACATTCCCTATTTTTTTCAAAATTTTAGGCTCAATGTTTAATTGTTCATCTATTTTCTTAAATAACTTTAAAGCTATTTATTTTAAATTAAATAAAACGAAACTACTTGCGTTTACTGTTCAAAATATTTTTTTATTTATAAAACGTTTCTACCAAATTTGGTAGAAACGTTTTATAAATAAAAAAATATTTTGAACAGTAAACGCAAGTAGTTTCGTTTTATTTAATAGTAATATTACTGTTGGTAGAGTCAATATTATTATTTATTATTTATTTTAAAATTATAATAATTGAGACCCTTACTACAAGCCCTTTCATTTGAAATGTCACAAGGTACAGTTTGCAAATTTTGTTTTTTTAATTTCCTAATTTTTCCCCAAAAATTACACGTCCGTTTTTGGGAAACCGACTTACATATGAGTACCAAATTTCAATTCAATCGGTCCAGTAGTTCGGAGCAAACTGGCTGTGACAGTAGGACGGACAGACACACGAGTGATAAGGGTTCCACTTTTTCCTTTTGAGGTACGGAACTCTAAAAATCGATTCGGTAGCTTTTTTTAGTCAATCCGGAACAAACATAGACAGATAGATAGATCGAGAGACAAAAATTCTGAAAATGGCTGATTAGGGATAAACTGTTCATCTAAATGATAACTTCGTCAAAAACGTACGATCATCAAAGATACAATTTTATTAGTGTATTTGCCATATGGCAACATACACTATTGGCGTCGGTCGGATGGCGGGACCTAGGGGTCGGACCAAAATTTCTCGACGTTTCATAACCTCCTAAACACTTTGGCACCATTTTTAAAAATGTTCACATATATATGTGTGTGTGTGTGTGTGTGCGGACAATAACTTTCGAAAAGAGTTAATTGATTTTAACGAAATTTGGCCCACGTTTTGAAATCCATCACCGCAAGAAGCCTATTAAAAATGGGCGTAATCGGGGCATTTTAAGGGTAGTTTTTAGGGGTTGAAAAATGTTTTTGGGCCCCAAAATACCGAAAAATTTCTCAGAATCGTTTCAAAATTGACACATAACCCTTTAGTAGTAATTAAAAAGTATCCCTAAAATTTTAATAAAATCGGCCCGACAGGACCGGATTTACAAATTTTATGAAAACACTAGTTTGCAGATAGTGAATTATTTACTGAAAGTTGTATACCTATAATTTGGTATAGAGGTTCGATTGATAATAGTATTGCCATTAAGAAAAAAAATGTTATTTTAAGGGGTGTACTAAGGAGTCAAATTTTTTATTTTGCCCAAAAACCAACTTCAGTTTGCATAATACAGCCACACTGCCTGTATAAGCAAATACACTATATTGTCGGCAGGGTTTTGGCACTGCGACCCGGGTTTTTTTTTTATACATAGTATTGATGTTTTGATATAAAAATCCGATGATTCACTAATATTATTTAAACACAAATGAATGGAACAACTTTTATTGTAATTATAGTCATAACGACTACATATTATGTACCTACAATCGGTAATTTGATATCGACAGTTTGTTGAACGAGTCTTTTTTAACATTCCACGAGTGCCTTAACTTTGTAATACACTAATTGAGATTTGCATAAAACAATTTTATTTATTTTATGTGCAATACTACACCAATTTTAATTGATTTAATATTTACAGTTTCATTTCGGTACAACGGGAAATGGACGTTATCATGGCAGATTTTTAAAAACATGTACACTCCGATCTCGTCTTACGACCAAAATACTTTCCGGAAAAGTTATGTGTTAATCGAAAACGATTCATTTATTTGCATACAAACCTATACAGCAAATTCATCATGAATATTTTTTTTTTACCATTCAAACTCCACTAGTGGGATGGTAATACTTTAGGTCAAAATTCGCTTTTCAAAATTTTACAATATTTTTTCATTTTGGCGTCCCCTGAATCCCAAAAACATATTTTTGAATAAAGTCTGTTTGTCTGTAAACACGATACAGGTCGAACGAATGAGCAGATTGAAACCAAATTTTGAGAGGATTTTTATTATGCAATTATGAAGATCTCTATGGTTTTTTGGAAAAATCGGCGCATGCGCAGAAGAAATACAGGTTATAACGTTGTTTTTTATATAATGATGGTTTACTTTTTATAACGGTATAATAATCTAATTATTTTTCCAAGAAAGTTTTGTTAAAAAAAATTATCTAAATATTAAGTTTCGGAAATATTTTGAAAATAAAAAAAATCAGCTGGTCTTTGGACTGCAGATCTGTCAAAAAAATTAGGGAGTTGACAAGCATGCTTTGATTAATTTTTACATGTGAAATCATATTGTGTAACCATAACACGAGCAGCAAATATCATATTTGTTACTAGCCGTTACCCGCGTCATCGCACGCATTAACAAATTTTATTTTATTTATTATAATATATGACAAAGGTGGAATATATTTAAAGTTGAAATGGTCCTGTCGCCCAGTTGGCCGGACTTTTTTGTAATACGTTACATTCAAAGTTACGCGCTTCATACTTGCTCTCCGAAACGAAATTTCGCATTTGCATGCGCAGATCAGAAATAAAATATGCTTGTATAATAAACAAACTCAGGTCGCAGTGCTAAACTCTGCTGACAATAGAGTGTATTTGCTGCTACACAAAAAAAAAAAAATAAAAAAATCAACCCCTTAATAAACCTTTAAAATAATATTTTTCTCGATTTCAATATTAATATTAATCCAACATCTGAACCAAATTAAATACACCCTTCAGTAAGTAATTTCATATCCGCATTTTTTAAATGGCCGATTTTATAAAAATTTTAGCAATACATTTTAATCTTTACTTAAATGTTAAATTATAATTTTAAAATGGATTTTTTTGGCCATTTTGGGTCTAAAAACTTTTTTCAACCGCTAAAAGCAACCCTTAAAATGGACCCGTTTTAAACAGACTTCGTATAGTACATGTAACATGTAAACAAAATTTAGTTAAAATTAAATAACTCTTTCGAAAGTCATGCCATACAACCGCGCCAATAGTGTATGTGCACCAAAAAAACTGTGTTACGCTACTGGTGTCGCATAGGCACATAATATCTAAACTATGAATAGAGAATCCGTCTATTATTGTTTTGTGTCAAAACTCCGTGATTATGTCAGATTTAAGGGGGGTCTGAAAGACCCCCTACTGCTGCATACATGTACTATATAGCGGGACTCAATCGTTTATAGTTTATACTATACATCTATTATATTGTACATCGCACAGTGGCATATGTTCTTCTATTTTATTTACTTAGTCAAAGGGCCGATGAAAATGACGGCTCGTCAACAGAGAGAACAATAGTTATTGATAGGCAAATGTTCTAGTTCTTATTCTGTCTCTGCAAGCATGGTTCGTTTATTAAGGGCGCGGTTGTTAGCTGTTATTTCTATAGGTACTTCTATACTGAAAATTGTTCTGCTGCTCATTTCGTGCCTTTTGCCAAAATGAGCAACTGTATTCATGCCGCCAGTGTGAATTATTAGTTAAATAGTGTGGGCTGTCCTTTACCTGTACGAAAACTTTCCGTTAAACCCGGTATAATTATCGCACTTTAATAATAATAATATTGAGACGTTTTTTTGTCAGTTTTAATTTGATTGAGTAGTTTACAGAGTGCTAGGGAATATATTTTAAACGATTAACTATTAGTTAGCTCCACGCGGACAAACCCGGACCGGATAGTTCGTGTTAATTTCTGATTCCGACGGGAATTTTGGCTTAACCGCGGAGCGTGGTCAGGTTTTAATACTCCAGATATAGTAAGCATCGACATAAGTTTTATCTATGGCTATAACATTATAATAGGGATGTTGACTGTATTCAAATAAAAACATAATTTTAACGTTAAGTGGTAGTTTCTATTTATAAATTAAAAACCACAATATTTTTCCTTATTTTTAAGGAATTTAATTAATATTTAATAAATAAAACAATCAAATCTGTCTCAAGTCACGTGGCAACGAACATGATGTCACAAACTCATTATCAGACACTGTAAAAAGGCTTCATTGTTTGGTTAATATTTAGAGTGTTTAGTTTGTTATTATTTATTTATAGGAAACGTCAAATTACATGTAACTATAGCTACAATTACGAAAAACCTTTCATCACCTCATCATATCAGTACCAGCGTTTATAAGCACAAAACACGCGTCTATAGAATAGTAACTCCGGTGTAAACTTTTGAGCCTCCTAGTTTAGGAATGTATGACGTGACGGCAGTCACGTGACAAGTATTGATGTTTTGGAGCGAAATTTGAAACGGAATTTAAAATACATGATTTTTAAGGCTTGAGTCGTATTTAAATAAAAATAATAAATATTTGTGGCTATATTAGGTACTTATGCACGATTTAAAACACTTTTCCAAAAATAGTCAACATCCGTATTGTATAAATTCACAGTCGTATATAGCGTAAAACAACATAATTGACTTTGCGGTATTCGATAACGTATTTATTTATTAGCATTTTTTATTGTATTAATTATTGTGAGCTATAGAAGTACGGAATTGAGCGAAATGTTTGAATTGAAAGAATAAGTAATAGGTACTAACGAGGTCGGGTATTGAATTACAAAACAAATTAAAATTCACATCTACTCTACATAATTTATAGTAGAAGAAAGAACGAGTATGCTATTACTTAATACTAGAATGTTTGACCTTGCAATATCTATCATTGAAATTTCGGTTACAGAAAGCAAGAGCAAAAAAATAACAAATGTTGCACATCCGAAATATATGATATCCAGAAATATATTTTGTATCGAACACATATATTTACTTAATAAAACTCTGACGCACAGCCTAAACCGATGGGTCTAGAGACTCTAGACTCTAGAAGTAAGAAATTTTGCACGGTAGTTCCTTATATATATAGTAAGTGTGCACTAACAAAGGATTTTTTACCTAAGGAATCAACAGGGGATAGAAATTTCGTGACTGACAGACAACGCTGGACCTAAAGGACTGAAATTTGACAGTGCATTCCTATATGGAATCGCGGGAAGCAGCTAGTTTAGATATTATAACCCCTTTATAACTTATACTAACTGTAATTATTATGTATGTAAGTTTTTAAAATTCTAAAGCTGCAGTACTTGTCACGAGAAAAGATGTTGGTATCTATAATTTAAGTCTGCGTCATTTCTTAAAAAAGTGTTTTGTAGCTAATACATGGGGGTTTCTCCTGAATCAATTTAAATATTGTGAAAGAAAATAACCGGTCAAGTGCGAGTCGAACTCGCGAGAAGAGGGTTCCGTGAGTACTTTAAGACTAAAGATTTTCGTTTAGGTTTTCTTGTAAACTATGGGTGAGACCCGACATTGCCTATTTTTTTTCAAAATTTTAGCCTCAGTAGTTTCAATGATAAGGGGAGGAGTGGTCAATTGTTCATCTACTTTCTTAGAAATTAGATCGCATATAGCAGCTCGAACAAAAAAAAAATTTGGGCTTGAGAACAGTTGAGTTAGTTTAGAAACTGGTGTATGAACTAACTCAACTGTTCTTAAGCCCAAATTTTTTTCTTGTTGGAGCTGCTATGTGCGATCTAATTTCAAAACAATAGCCTTGGTCAGTAATACAATTAGCTACTTGTAGCTGGGAGTGTAGTGTTATTTTTTATTGAACTGTTTAAATACTTAAGTAGATTATTTTAATCTCTTAAGGTGTGTCAAAACGATTCTTTTCAATGCGCGCAGCTCCACTGTTTTTCACTCACTCCATAAAAATGCATTTTATATACCTAATATCAATTAATTTGGATGGAGCCGTCAGTATATTGAGGCATTATCATAATATAGCGGCTGTAAAAAACAAAAGTATATCTGTGGCAAAAAATCAAAACCGTCGATGTCAAATAAGATAAAATTAATGACGAATCACCCGCAGTTTTCTTAATAATTAAGGTAGTTGTCGTGGTTAAGGCACACCGTCAGAAAATTCTTAATTTTTGTATACTTATTAAAAACATGATAATACAATTACCCTGAAAATTTGAAGTCGATCGACCGTATATAATCCGAGATAAATTCAATTAAAAATTGGATAATTAACATTGATTGTATACGATCTCTGCAGTTCTGAACCAGTTTCTTATTTATAAAAAAAGAACTATCTGTCAGAAACTTTCCAAAAACTGACAGTCTTTCAATGCATTTGTTGTGAGTTTTAAAAAAAATTAGAACATTTTTTTGACCGTCTAATTATTTATAAATAACGGTTTAAAGTCCAACAATGTATAGAAAAGTATCCATGCATATGAATACAGTATGGGTTATGTTTCCCCACGGGTACAGTCTTGCGTACAAATTATGGATCACTTAGCTACAAGCTAGTATACTTTTGTGGCGCGTATAATCTATAACTTTTTGACAATATTGTACCTACCACGACAACTACCTTAAGTTCTCCATTTTTCGTTGCAATGAAGGTAGATGCGAGAAACTTTTCGATTACACAAACGTTGCCTGTGGCTTGTACACTTTAAACTCGAAAAGATAAGGCCTCACAAGGAAAGCCAACTTCTTGCGAATATATTTAGGTTTAATACAGACTTGCACAAAATTGTTTCAAATACGGAATTGAACATGGAACGTTCGCGCAAACATGTCTGCTTGACTATCTAGTATCACAGATTCACTGCCCACTGGCATCTTAGCGTTGAAAGAAATCTTTCCTAATCTTTCTATAGGGCTATATTTATTTATTTTCTTTTACAGACTATAAAATGTTTAAAACAGTGATCATTAGCAACAATTAGATCTCGTAAAGAAATTGGAACTATATGAACATACTAAGAGAAGGATAGGAAACATCTCTGTCAGAGAACATTATAGTTTCTGAAACTTCCCGTTTTTAGTTTGAATTGTTCGTAAATGAATGAATTTCAATTCACGGGGCTCGCATGAATTTTGATAGTTTTTTGGCTGAATATATATAGTATTATTTGTTTGGTTCAACTTTGATTTTGATGTTATTAAATGTTTAACGTTAATAAAAATGAATTTTAAACCCCTTAATGTAATAAAAAGTAGGAGCTCATTTGACTTCAAAAAGTCCTAGGATCCAAAAAACTTAGATCCTCCAATGCTGTAGAGAGATGAAATTAATTTTTCATAAGAAACAGTTCAGTAAAATTTGACAGATGATCATCTTACGATACTTTGCCGAAATTGTTGTAAGTCCAAAATATTCACAAAATTGCGATTGACACCGAATCAGCAGTTTTTACTGAAACGTATTAAAATTATTTTAAACTGGTATGAGAACCTCGCCTTATCTTTGACAGGAAGTTTTAATGACTTACTGGATACTTTCATTTTCTTAAGTAACATGGAAGTAAAAATACCTAAAATTAGATTTAAGGCTGTCCGAACGCTCTGAAAAATAGGGCTTCGGCTGATAGGTGATTGTAGACTTATTAGTCAATATTTTGCAAAAATTATTTCTCTATAAAAAAGATAAAGGACAAATCTGGGTCTCTAATGGACTACTTTTGTATTTTATGTACGATTTACCAGAAAAAAGTTGGCATTAATTGTGCCAAAAAACACACGTTTTCAATGTCCCACTACGACCTTATTCGTACTTATTTCACAAAATTATTGCATCACAAACCTAAAGTGACTCTTCCTTTTTCGGAAAAGTTTTTTAAATCTTCAAAATATTTCCAAAACAGAGTAATCAACTGACTGCGGCACCCTTGCAACAGTATTTTTTAGCCTCGTAGTGTGGCTTAAATTCAGAGCGTTCCGACAGCCTTAAGCAATGTTGTCTCTTGGTCACACATATAATAAAAACTTAGCGGAACTGCTTTAACAAATAATTCAGAAAGCGTTGAAACACCGGCACATGTTTCGTCTCCTATTTCAAACGGACTGTCTCTATTGCAGACCTGATAGCTGACGAATTCATAGCATTCAAAAGATAATTCATGCACTCCCGACTTTTCTCATCTCACGTCAGTTCTAAATTTGTATTCGCCGCTGACGTGTTTTGTTTTATTTTTAGACGTTTCGCCATTTTTTTTATTATTTTTTTTTATGTAATAATTTATGTCCACTTAGGCTACTTCCGTTAACTTTTACTTTCGTGCAACCGAGTCTTAAAGTACTCACGGAACCCTCTTCTCGCGAGTTCGACTCGCACTTGACCGGTTATTTTCTTTCACAATATTTAAATTGATTCAGGAGAAACCCCCATGTATTAGCTACAAAACACTTTTTTAAGAAATGACGCAGACTTAAATTATAGATACCAACATCTTTTCTCGTGACAAGTACTGCAGCTTTAGAATTTTAAAAACTTACATACATAATAATTACAGTTAGTATATAAATTATAAAGGGGTTATAATATCTAAACTAGCTGCTTCCCGCGGTTCCATATAGGAATGCACTGTCAAATTTCAGTCCTTTAGTGTGCATCAATCGTATTACCATTATTTTTGTTTTTTTATAAGCTACATTTTTACTAGGAATGATTTTTTTCGATAAACTACTTACTTTTTCAGTTATTCGGGAAAACCCATCTGAAAACGTGGGTTTATTGGTTGAAAAATTGACACTTACACTCGCGGAGGAGTCGAAAAGTATGGACTTTCAGAAAAAACTTTATAGAACAAAAGTTGCTTAGAATTAGTCAACCTATCCATTTCCGTGCTTATTTTCAACGAAACATTTTTCACCTCCGAAAAAGGGTGGCATCCACCCCGCAATCAAGAGCGGAAAAATTTTTAACTTTTTTATTTGAACTTTTAACAATGCAGTCCAACAGTTTTTATGAAGATTTATTGACTGACCCTGGATTCCGTGGTCTAAACCTTACGGCACTCCACTATATATAAATATATATTTTCAAATTTCCAACGTATAATTAAAAGTAATAATATTTCTTCAGTTATGTATATTTTGTTATAACGAAATTATGTAATCTTTTGGAAAATTAATTCCATACAAATTCAATGTTTGATGTCAAATGAAGTACGTCTTTTATCACAATAATTGTTTCCGACGCTAAATATATTATTTTTTCGATTACAGTCTGTTTTTCCTCCTCTAGAAAAAATTGTTTTACGACTGTCGGTGCTTAAATGTCCATGGCTCGTCTATTGCGAGAACTGGCGAAAGTTTCAGATCGATTTTTAATTTATTATTTTGTAAAAATGATACTATGAACTGCAAGTACACGAATAATAACTACGGCAGATGGTCGACTGAAAAAAATAAATGAAATGAAAAAACGTGTTTTGATTCATGCAACTAGTTACCTATTTTGAAGATTAAGTAATGTTCTCTGAACGCCTCAATGAACACTAAATTCCTTGCTAGGCGCCATTTGTCTGACTTATAAAAGCTAAGTAGGCGAAAACCATTATTTCAACCGCATAGTTTAGAATAAATTCAAAACATCAATTATTGCACAAATCGATTTTGCAAAAAGGTACAAAATATTACAAATAATAGAAAGGTGTGTTGTTTTGTTGCATCCGAGGTACGCAATGTAAGTTTTATTTAATTTACCTGAGAACTGCCCAGCAAGAACTAAGTCTGGGATTATTTTATGCTTCAGCGGAACTGTCGAAACCTTTTATTTGATTTATTCTATTTAAGGTACCGATTTCAATATTTCTATAATATGTATGTGTGGTCAAAAGCCAATATCGCTTATGTTGAGTCTTTCTCATTTTTACTAGTTTATGAATCTTATTTAACCCGGCGTAAATGAACCTCATTTCAATCAAATCGTTAATGAACCAGTGTGAATTTTACCCGGTTATCGATTTCAATATATTTCGTTTGAAATATTTTTTTTCTTATCTTGATGAATTACCTAAAAGATATTGTTATAATATACTACGTAATAATAAAAAACATTTTTATAACTATTTATTTATGAAGAAACTTTGAATTTGACATATGCACTCCTTTTCGTCAACATCCGACCCCGATGGACAACTTTCGTCCGAAGAACATTCTTCCAAATGGCGTATTATCATTTCGTTTTCCATCACGAACAAAATAAGAATAACTAAGTCTTATTTATTACGTATAATTCAAAAAAATTAGAGAAAATATAAAAATGCCGCTAAAAATGTTTACCACGCGAACTATGAACCCGGGCAAAATATACCTAAGTGCACTTTGAACTCTCCTATTACCAGCGACATCACACGCAACACTGATTCGAATTAAACAATCGACGCATTATTTCCAAGATAGCAGCTACCGAGGCGCAGGAGGTAGGATACCGTCAATTGTGACAAGTGTGTGCGTTTTTATAAACTAGTGGGTGATAAAAACCCTGGTTCATTCACGCCGGGTTAAAAACGTCTCATCGCTACATAAATTTTCAAATATATTCCACATGAGCGTGACACACGTCGAACTGAATTAAAATAAATATATGTTTCACAATAGAACATTTCTAACAGCTCTATTTAACAACGTGACACCTTCAAAATAAACAACACGTGTGTCAATTTGAAAAAGACTTGTTTTTTGTTCTTTTTGAAATTGTATTTTTGAAATTTTTTCGTAAATTATTTGCGATTTCGGTTTATAAAATACAAAGCAGTAACTAAAATATTTTCTTTTCAATTTTCTTAGATTTTATCAGACGTTTGTCATATAAATTAACTGAAAATCATTGTCAGTTTTCAAAATAACCGTTCACTGGGATAACTTTTTGTAAGGAACGCATCTGTTTTTATAAAAATCTAACATCTTTGAAACTGTTTTACATACATTTAAGTTGAACCTCTGACAAGTGATTGACATTTGTAAGCATCTCCAGTACATATTTTGTCTGCTCAAAGCGTTTATTAACTTAACTTGCAGTATAAAGAGACAGAAGTAGTGTTTCACGTTCAATTTAATATGCCTATCTTTGTCGTTTGAGGTTTGAACAAATTAGATCATTATTTATTTTTTTTCTCACTTTCAAGTTTGAATAATATGATTGTTTGTGCTTTGCGGTTAGTCCTTAGGAACATGAAAGGACCATTTCTGATGGGATGACCGCATCCAGGACATGTGTTCCATGTCAGTTCTTAGAAGAAATGTACTTACGATGTTTATTTTACGGTTAAAATAAGAAATCAATAACGTTTACAAAGTTTACAAAATATACACCATAATTATTAGATATAATAAAAAACCGTGTTGTAAAATTAGTTGGAACATTTTATAAGATAATAGTTGCTTATAATATGAATGATACAAACTTGTTTCTAGATACAAATCTACAATTTTGTATACCAGATGATTTTGAAATACTGGACATATCTAAAATCTGTAAGAGTTATTAATAATACTATTTTCGATCAGTTAACTGATATAAAATTTGCGAGGAAATACAATTCTTTTGCATTTTCTGCTCGGTAGTGTAAGTCAGACCGGTACTAATTACATGTAACCACTTTTTAGTGCATTTGCCATATGGCAACATACACTATTGGCATCGGTCAGATGGCGGGACCTAGGGGTCGGACCAAAATTTCTCGACGTTTCATACCCTCCTAAACACTTTGGCACCATTTTTAAAAATGTTTATATATATATACGTGCGGGCAATAACTTTCGAAAGAGCTAATTGATTTCAACTAAATTTGGCCCACGTATTGAAATCCATCACCGCAAGAAGCCTATTTAAAATGGGCCTAATTGGGCCATCTTAAGGGTAGTTTTTAGGGGTTGAAAAATGTTTTTGGGCCCTAAAATACCGAAATAATTCTCCGAATCGTTTCAAAATTGAAATTTAACCCTCTGGCAGGGTTTTGGCACTGCGACCCGGGTTTTTTATTTATGAGATTATGA
Organism: Venustoraphidia nigricollis; assembly: GCA_034508555.1. Taxonomy (NCBI): domain Eukaryota; kingdom Metazoa; phylum Arthropoda; class Insecta; order Raphidioptera; family Raphidiidae; genus Venustoraphidia; species Venustoraphidia nigricollis. The sequence continues at coordinate 141,079 of JAVRKA010000065.1, read as the reverse complement.
GACGACTTTTGTCTGCGGTACTTTCGAGTACTTGGGGGTTTTTCGGGCACTTTATATATGATATCAGGAAATCACGAATTTATTACACGAAACAATAGTCTCCAGGAGTATTTAAGTAATAGTTAACATTTTTTTCTGCACCATCATTACATATCGATACAATTATTTCACAAATAATCTCTCCCCCACTTGCGCTACGTAAATTATATTTCATTTTAAATACATTGGACATATAGTTACGATTTTTTTTAATTTTTGAATTCATTAAGAAAGGAATGTAACGTAATATATATTAATATTCAACATCCTACTGCCACCTGATAATATTATAACACTAACTCTGATGAAAACTATCTCTCCCTTCAGAGAGAAAAAATACGTAATATATGAACTTTTCCTAGATTTGTTAGAGTTAAGCCTGCTTGCACAAAAGTTTATAGACGTTTTTTTTCGTTATAAAATTAGTAGTTGTACAAAAATCGCACGAAAATGAATGATTTTGATTCATTTAATAGAAATATTTACAATTCAGTCTGTATGCGTAGTTAAAAAAGATTTTGACTCAAATGAATTACAGCGTTTAAATAAACATTTTAAAACAAAAATGCCACACACACAAAACAAGCATATAATAATAAAATATTAACTGAGTAATTTACTTCTAGTAAAGAAAAAACAAGAATGTCTATCTAAGGCTATAATAATATTATACATATACAATGCAATGATACGTTGTCCGCTATATACCTACAAGTTTATAATTTGTCTCTTTAGTTTTTGTCGTGTGTGGTTAAAAAAAGTGTGAGGTAAAACTTTAGTGACAGTTTTAGAAAGAACGGCAGTCATAGAGCTGTGAGGTATTTGTGGAATCCACGTAAATCAAGACGGCCTATCACATAAATAACAAAAACACATCTGATTCTAACGCACCAACACTACAGACTATAATAACGTTCATATTATATCATGTGCCAACTTACTGTCAACCAAATTTAGTCATAATAACAATAATAATACAACATCAATTATTTATTGTTAATACTTTTTATACAGTTATTATATGATAATGGTATTACATTCGGTGTAGTGACGCCTTTAGAAGTTAAACCCTCATATGAACGCGTGTATCCTTTTTGCTCACAGACCTTTAGGTACCTTCCCACCACTGAAGACTGAGTGAGCCATAGAAGCGCGATCTAAACAGCAGCTACGACTCCGACACTAAACCTTTTCATAGTTGGAATTTTTTGTGCGCATGCTTCAACTTCTGCCATTTTTTTCGGGCATTTTTCATCTTGACAAGTGAAAAGTGACTGATTTTGAAAAAAAGTAAATGGTAATATTAAATAAGAAATATTATTTAAAGAAATGATACAATACCGTAGAAAAATATTTAATTACTTTTGAAGACAGATTTTTTTGATAATCAACTGTCGTTCGTTTTTTCTTTTTTAACTCGCGAGTTCAAGAATTATATAGACACGACAATCTTAAACCATCGATAAATAAAAAGAATAATGTTCTGCCTACAATTAATTTTGACCCTGGTCCACGCTACCCACTCCCCCCGTTCTACCGCTATAGGGTAAACACTTTGCAACCTCAAATCTGCCTTCCTAATTAACGGATCTTAACGTACTTAGACTCAAATAAAAGACAAAAAAAAATACCATCGACAAAAGATCCATTACCCCACCGGCTTCCTTCAGGCCAAAAATGCTTATGAAAAAAAAACATGCAACGCGTATTTTGAGCGCCAGCCGGGTATGTTGTAACAAAATGGAAATGACATATTAATTATCAATCATTATATCTTCAAGTGTATGTTTAAGCGAAAAGAACAAAATTTGATTTTTTAAAATCGCTCGATACCATGCAAAGATACGGGCATCATAAAAATTAACTTGGACCCCCCCTTCCGCTCTTCCTAGTCATCCCCCCGCCTTCACCCCTCGGCCTCCTTATCTTTCCGTCATGCCCTTTTATAAAAAAAAATTGTGAGATAACACTGATATAAGTCGTTTACTTTTCGCAAATTAAAACCGCGATATCTCAAGAACCCTTTGTGCGATTTCGAAAACTTTACACAAGTTTTTGCGTTTCGTCAAGCTCTGCAATTTTCATTTGAACTTTTTTCCCGGTCAGTGAAAAACAAACGAGTTACATAGAAAAAGTCGATTTCCCATACTTTTGATGCATGGTTTGCCCCTTTCACGCTGTCCTCAACCCTGAACTAAGTGCCAGAATGTTGGGAGAGGCCTAGTTTATCGATGGGATAATCGATTTGATAATCATGCAGTGACATTTCGAAAGCCCTATCTACTCCACTAAAATGCAATATACTTACACCGAAAAATAACGTAAGTACACAAATTAAATTTTAAATAAAAAAAAATCAAGCTTTTAAAAATATCACCGTAACGACTAAATATTATCCTAAACAGTTATAAAAATTATTTAAAAGAATATTAACCATCTGCGGAGTAAATATTTGAAAAATTTCATTATTAATCATTTTAAGTTGGTCAATATTTTCCAATTCATTACTAAATACTATTGTTTTTATAAAATTCTAATAAGAAAAATCATTGAGGGACAATTCTGGGGTTACCGTATTTCTCCTTCAGTACCAATTCACCACTAAGGAATAGGCGGCCTTACAAGGAAAGGTTCCCAACTCGCCGTCTCCGATTTGATTCGTTCTGAGATATATTATAGCACAGCAAAAACAAGGTGACACGTATTTTTTTTTATTGGCGGAAAAACACTTTTAGGGGGTGAAACTAACCTCCAAAAGTACAGGTGCCAAGGGTCAATTTTACTGTTTCATATATAACAATATAATCTTTTACAACGGAACCACTTGGAAAAGTCTTCTAGTGATGAGAAATGAAAAACGTAATTTTTTCAATTCAAAAAAAAAGTTCATGGGGGTGAACTACCCCTAAACATGATTATATTTACGAAAAAAATGGTTAAATTTAAGTACAAAATTTGAAAAAAAATATATATTGCATGATAATACAAAAGAAAATCGACGGGTTTTTGCATCTTTCCAAAAAAAAAAAATTCTAAGCAGGATAACTACCCCTCAAAGCGTCACATATAACAATATAATATTTTCCAAATGTGTTTTACATAAATCTCCGAAACTAGATTCAACAGGATTTTCAAATTCTTCCGGTTTTTCGTCAATGTATCCACTTTTATACCAAGAATATTTAAAAAGATTAATATATCGCGGCGAGGATAATTGATTATGGACCAGAGACAAAAGACGAAATACATTCAGGGATAGTTACCCTGTTCAGAATGTTTTTTTGAAAAAATGCAGAAACACGGCACTCTGATTGGTGTTCGTTGTCACGTGACTTGAGACTGTTTTAATTACCTTTTATTGATTAAATAATAATTAAATTCCTTAAAAACAAGTAAAAAAATTGTGTTTTTTAGTATTTCTATCGTAAAAACTACCACTTAATGTTAAAATTATGTTTTTATTTGAATACAGTCAACATCCCAATTACCAGTTTGATATTATTGCGATGTAGCCAAGAAAAATATGGTTCAACCTACATCATATGCCACAATGCGGTCCTCATATTTTGCATACGAACCTTCCTTGGGCGCCATGTTATTTTATGTGGATTGCAATATTATGCTTTCCATATAGCCACAATGTCGACAAAACTCACGTATATTGTTGTGTCTTAAATAAAATTCACTGTATAGGCGCATTAGCTTACGCCATTAGCACCTAAAAATATGAATTGGTACCTACTTGATCCAGATAATCCTCGCAGATAACATAAATAAAAATAATATTTTTCACGCGATCAAAGGAGGGTCAAATCAGCGGCAGCAGCTCTGTCGCGGTGGTGCAGAGCAGAGGCACAGGTCCATCTCCGGTTTTATCTCTGATCACAATCTGTCGCTTGGACCACCTGTGAAGCTCTGTACGGGCTTAATTAATCAGTCAACTGCAAAGAATCTCTCGGCATAAAGAACTTGACTAATGACCACTCATGTGCACAACGCGTTTACATACTGTTGTTGTTTGTTTGTTCGATGTTTTCTGACTCTATCTGTCTATCTATCTTTATCATATACTATTGTAGAAATATATCCATGCTTATTTATATTCGCGGAAAAAATTATCTAATCGCATATCATTATTATAGGCGCCCCCCTGAAAAACACATAGTGTATTAGTATAGCCAAAGTTGAGACGGCCGCTTTTAAGATGCATTCAAAGTTTGATGACAATATGTGATACCCGAACAATTTATACGGATAATAAAAGCATTCTGAAGAATTAGAATTATAGCAACTTTACTTTAACACAACTTACTAAAATTCGCCTATTAACTAGTGATATTCAGGTCTAGAAGTTTATATATAATAAGTTTATTGATCACGGGAAAGCGAATAATAGAAAAAATTAACAAACAAAGCTATTATTAAAAATCGACATTCCGTCTTAACAATATTAAAACTTCTTCATGATAGGACCATTTTCCTTGAAGAGATAAGGTTAGTGTTCCTTATCTCTTCAAGGAAGGTGCGTTTTTGCAGCACTTGCTTTGGTAATCATGCATCATCAGAAGATTATTAAGTTTCAGTCATCTCTTGATTATGCTAACAGGGTTAACGAAACGTACGTCGAGAAACAGTGTTAATAATGTCGTGATTTAAGGTTATTTTTAATATTAAGTGTCTTCATTATAAAAAAAAATATTTTTACGTCTACAAGAAACTATTCTTATTTGAAATCTCGAATTGGACTTTTTTCACTGTTACAAGATTTGCTTTACTACTATGACTCGAAAAAAAAATGAAATTACTGTTAATACAAATGGAAAATAAAAGATGTGTGCAGTAAAAGAACTCATGTATTTTCAATCTGTCGGGACTAATCGAACCCTGTATTTCCAACTTCTCCTTTATCCTCACTTCGTGGAAGTAATAGATCAACCAAAAAAAAAACTGTTATTAATTTGAGGTTAAACGTCGTCAAACGTATTTTTTCCTTGGCTGAACGCGAGAAGCAGGCATCAAATTGAAAATACGTTAGTTAAATCGGTTCAAAATAAATGGTGTTGACAACACGTGAGTTCGACTTTACAACTTTTAAAAAAATCATCATTTAAACGATTAGAAATACAAATTTAAATACAGATGATCTATTTACGCCAGGTGCCATTGTGGAGTTTGGTGAATAAAAAAAAAATTGTTATGTGCGAGGGAAAGTATGTGGCAATAAAATTTTACCGGAAGAAGATGAAGAAATAGTTGCCGTGCATATTATAAAATAGTTAGTTGTAAAAAGTAATGCGCTCTTCAAAAAAGTCAACGCGCCGGTGTTGAATTTCATTGCATGAAATCCAACCCCCCAGTGCAGTGTTTAGAATGCAAGCCATAATTTGTCATTTGTGTCAGCGGCTGTTTTGACTGCGGTAACTTAAACACTATTTTTACACAATTATCATCTTCCTTATATCTTGTCTGGGCCTCTGCGCAGATCTTGTCTGTGAAATTGGATTGGTTTTTATTGAAAGCTTCTTCCGGATTTGTTTTGTTCTGCTCGAGGCTTCGTTCGCGTGAATGTCAGTTTGCCAATAGATTTACATGTGCTTTAATGTCACACAGACAAATTTATCTGTGTGAATTAGCATTGTGGGATAGGGATGTCTAAAAAATATCGAGATATCGATATATCGATATTTTTGGGCGATATTTATTATTTCGATACATCGATTATTGTTCTGAGTATCGAAACCCGATATTTTTTTCCAGTAGCAACACTTGTATGTACTATCGCGACTATAGCTATGGCCGTTTGACATTAATTATTCCGAAAATATCGAAAACTCCACTGACAAAGAAACATGCGTTTTTACATTTGTTTTTGGAACGTACTTTTAAGTGCGTTCCATAAACAACAATAGTGAATAAAGCGCATGTAAAACACGTTTCTTTTTCACCGGATTTTTCAATATTCTCGGAATAATAAACAATCAGAACATCTAGAATATTTTTAATTATTTCGATTTACACCTCAATTCATGCTGTACCAAGCGTTTTCTGTCGCATGTCACCTCTGGCACGCATGCCATAGGTTTGCCATCCCTGGCTTTATTAATTGTTCGATTAATCTCTAAAATTATCTGCTCCTAAATGTGTTAGACGTTGATTAATAAACAAAAAAAAAATCATATCGTTGTTTTTGCTTTCCGATAATTATTTATTACTTGATTTATTAGAAATAACGTCCGTTAATTGCTATTTGAGATTATATTAAGCTAGCCAATATGTATACTAAATTTCTTTGAATGCCAATGTTCTCTTTAAAATTGTACCGATATATCGATATTTTTAAAAAATATATATCGGTATCGATATCGATACTTGAAAAAAATATCGATACGATATATATCGATACTTTTTGGCACTTTTGACATCCCTATTGTAGGATACAAATAGGAAGCCATAATTATTATTTTACTGCCGCATCATGGAATACTGATGTGACTTTCGGTCATTTTTAATCTTCTGCAACCCCGTGGAATTCCTAATTTTTCAATTTCCAGCAGAATAAAAATAACAATGACTGTGACTCTCAGTTTAAATGTGTGCAGAAAATTATCTGTGCGTTCGAATTTCGATACACAGGTACATCAACGGTCACCTCTGTGAATCCAAATAACGGAGTAAAAAAGCATAAATATATCAAGAAATATCAGGATTTTAACTTGGAAATTTTATAATAAAAGACGTTGTTAAAAATTAATTAATAAATATTTATAGTTTTAAATTTCACTTTAAATTTCACTGTTATATTGCATCTGAAGAATATGTAATAAAATTAGCATATTTTTAAATGTTAATAAAAAACGTTCATGTTTTTGAGTCCTGGTACTATTTTGTTTGTCTATATTATCAATATTTTGTCAACAAAATATGATTTTACTTTTCCATATTCTATTTTGAATTTACACGTTTTTGTCTATCGTCCATCTGTCTGTCAGTGATCACATCTAGAGTCTAAACCATTAAATCGACTTTTCTCAAATTTTGCATGCGTGTTCAGGACGGTCGCACTTCAAGGAGCAGAAATCGCAAAATCGATTGTATTTCAAACGTGGAAGAAGAGCTCTAAAAACCTGTAATAATCGTCAAAAAAGCTAGAAAACTATTTGGGTAGTAAGACTTATGATTATGAGGTGGCATAACCAGTTTATCATCGAAAATGCAATGAACGGAGCTCGAGCTCGTCGTCGATGTGACGATAGACATGCTTTCACATGCAAAAATTAGTTGGAGTTGTGTCACACCATTTACTTGTCTGATTCTCGATTTAAATTTGAAGGTTAAGTGAATTCCGTGAATGTAGTACGTATTATAATATAATATTATTATTATTTATTATCGATAGACTAAATATACGTTCACATTTTTCACACAGTCATGCGAAACGAACATGCAAAGTTTGCAATCAGTTAACGCGAAACATTATTATTAAATATTGCTTATCTTCTGATTTCACCGTGGTGAATGTCCTTTGTATTACGGAAGGTCATGTCAGTTATGGCGAGAGAAAAATCGGGTCACTGACCTAATAACACACTCGTTGAAACTGTGTTTTTCCAGTGAATCGCTGCACAGTAATTAATCAATTCCAGAAATATACTCACTGAAATAAAACACACAATTCGGACTAACATTTCCATATTATCTACTCTAAGAACTGGTAAACATTTTCACACATGAATTTCTAAATAGAATTACCTAAATTTTGTAGAAAGGTAGTTTTTCATTGCAAAAAAAGGAATGGACTACCTAGGTGGACCAATCCTGTTCAAAATACTTTTTCCCGTTTTTCTGGACATTAGAACTACCAGGTCCGCTTGTTTTTCAACATTTTTTTTTTTGAATATTATTAAAAAGACATGCGATTACGACTCGCGCTACGAGAGTTCTTGCAGACCGTTATCACAATTTGGCTAGTAACAAACAATAAAAATTAAGGTTTTTTTGTGGGTAATTGGACAAAATAGACTATTTTAAAAAATTTGCTACGTTCCGTTTATTTATGTAAACATCTTCAGGCAAAACTGAAAAGATTATGATGATACAAATTAATATAATGACATAAATATAATACAAAATATTTTTTTTTTATTTTTAAATAAAATTGAAAAACTACCTTTAAATAGTCAACTGTATCATTCATAAATTTTTAGTTAATTACTAAAAACATACCTATACTTATAATGACTATAATATTAAATTTGTATTTTATTATTTTTAACAAATTATGACATATTTTTTATCTAAAACAAAAACAGTGAAAATTCCAAACAAATATTAACCATGTTTTATTTTTGTTAGACAATTTTTTTTATAAAATTAAATTAAGTAACTATTTTGTCCAATTACCCACAAAAAAAAACCTTATTATAATAAATGGACGTGAACAATATGGATACTAAAAATTAAGTTTAAATAAATTGACACTACCAACAGTAATAGATATATTTAAGAAATGAAGCTGCTTGCTATACTGTTCAAATGTATTTATTGAAATAAATAACAACGTTTCAACCACTTTTGTGGTCCTTTTCAAGTTTTTAAAAAATAACAACATTAAAAATTAAGTTTGTCATGTAAAAATTCCACATATAATTAGAAAATAATGACTTTCGGATTTGTTTCTTTTCACGTAACTCATTGTGTCAGGAGATATTACACAAAAAAAAAAACGGCCGCACACACATCAAATGCATGGATTGACTCTGTTATTGAAATAAAATTCGAAATTTTCCCAATGATTTGAAGGCGTCAAAGTTAAATGAACCAGTCCGTATGTCTGTCTATCTGTATATTATGTGCATTGTGTTTTGTCTGCAATTGCAAATTACAGCTGCAGATTATGTTTGATTGATTGCAGGTCACTCACTCCTGCCAAGCAGTCTTGCTGCTTGTTTTATTGCAGGCTTGCTATTGGCTCGAGCGCCATTTAAACTAATTCAAAAGAATCAAACACTTTCATTAAATGAGTACTACGTATATTTTATTTATATGCTATGCACTTTTGACTTGCATTGAATCCGCGAATGCACCAGTCGATATCGTGTTTAATAAATACCTATGTTATAGAGGCACTTGACTGATTGGTATTTAGTGATAATAGTCTGCAAGACTGTGGATCGATCATGTGTGCGTAAAAGGCGGAGAATAACAATAGTAGGTACCTATAAAAAAAACCCGGGTCGCAGTGCCAAAACCCTGCCGACAATATAGTGTATTTGCTAATATAGGCAGTGTGGCTTTATTATGCGAATTTAACTTGGTTTTTGGGCAAAATAAAAAATTTGACTCCTTAATACACCCCTTAAAAAACATTTTTTTTCTTAATTGCAATATTATTATCAATCGAACTTCTATACCAAGTTATATACACCTTTCAGTAAATAATTCACTATCTGCAAACTAGTGTTTTCGTAAAATTTTTAAATCGGGTCCTGTAGGGCCGATTTTATTAAAAGTTTAGGGACACTTTGTAATTATTACCAGAGGGTTAAATTTCAATTTTGAAACGATTCGGATAATTTTTTCGGTATTTTGGGGCCCATTTTAAATAGGCTTCTTGCGGTGATGGATTTCAAAAACCCGGATCGCAGTGCAAAAAACCCTGCCGACAATATAGTGTATTTACTTTATTATGCGAACTTAAGTTGTTTTTTTGGGCAAAATAAAAAATTTGACTCCTTAATACACCCCTTAAAAGAACATTTTTTTCTCAGTTGCAATATTATTATCAATCGAACCTCTAAACTAAATTATATACACCTTTCAGCAAATAAATCACTATCTGCATACTAGTGTTTTCATAAAATTTGTAAATCCGGTCCTGTCGTTCCGATTTTATTGAAATATTAGGAGCACTTTTTAATTGCTATTAAAGGGTTAAATTTCAATTTTGAAACGATTCTGAGAATTTTTTAGGCATTTTTGGGCCCAAAAACTTTTTTCAACCCCTAAAAACTACCCTTAAAATGGTCTGATTGGGTCCATTTTAAATAGGGTTCTTGTGGTGGTGGATTCCAACATGTGGGCAAAATTTCGTAAAAATCAATTAACTCTTTCGAAAGTTATTGCGCACACACACACACACAAATATATATATATATATATATATATATATATATATATATATATATATATATATATATAAACATTTTTAAAAATGCTGCCAAAGTGTTTAGGAAGTTATCAAACGTTGAGAAATTTTGGTCCCGCCATCCGACCCATGCCAATAGTGGATGTTGCCATATGGCAAATACACTAATAAAAACATTAAGAGCACATGGGTTGGAACAAAATAAAATAAAAGTTACTTCTTACCACAACAGTTTTATTAGTGGGTGCACATTTCGAGAGCTAAGTTCCCATCTTCATCAATACATTCAACTATTGCTAAAGATGGGAGCTTAGCTCTCGAAATGTACATCCACTAATAAAACTGTTGTGGTAAGAAGTTACTTTTCTTTTATTATAACAATAGTATATACATTGCTGTCGGCAATATACCTAAATATACCTATAGCTTGGCCATCCTCTGTTTTATAGGGACCTGACAAGTTTGAATGTTCCTACTTATGGACTCGATAGGACACCTTTATTATCCTTGACCTATTATTCTTTTAAGCCATGTGTTCCATGTGTTCTTTTGTATGAGTGTTTTGGTGTCAAAGTAAAAACGTCAAGGAATTCTGATTTCCTAAAGAATTCTCTCGGTACGGTGATTTGTGGACAAATTGTTGCCAGGTACAACTGGAGCAGAAATTAGATTTAAATTTATTTTTTATCAGTGGTTATCTTAAGCAAATATTTCAATGAGAATCGTTTTTTTTCAGTAATTGACAATATGATATAGTAAATAAGTTATTTGTGACTCTAAAATACGCAACTTATAGTCATCAGTACATAGTAGGTGAAACTATAGTAGATTGTGATATCTCAATTTCTCCTTCAGCCTTTTTTTCAGCAGAACCGAGGGACAAGCCACCGTTTTCTGTTCCAACGATCTTTTGAAAGATTTTGTTTTTTGTTTTGGAACTTTTTTACTCGAATGAATTTCATTAATAAATATTTTTGTATATATTTTTAAAAGGTAGTTAATTACTTTTTTTAACTTTCATTTTGATAAATCTTCTTTAATTTTTTTTTTAATTCTGATAAGTATATAGTTTAATGCTGTTTGTCTGCTACGATTTTCAGCTTAAATCATCTGGGGAACAAAATGGTAACTCGCAAACGCCTGAACCGATTTGGAAAATTCTTTTTTTGTTTGAAAGGGTATACATCCCAGGTGGTCCCATATAGTTTTTTATTAAAATCGGTTTATCCGTTTTTAAATGACATCAAAAAAACATATTTTTTAATGTATGCTACCTCATATCGCCAACATTTGTAAAGCGATTATAATGATTCCTTTCTTATTTAATAGGGCACATCTTCAGGGTGATCCCACATAAATTTTACTTAAATCGGTTCAGTAGTTTTTAAAAATGTGCGAAATCAAATCGACCATTAAAAAGTAAAAAATAAAAAAACTTAAAAAAAAATATTAACTTCCTTCAAAAAAATCACTAAAAAGATGAAAATAATGAAATTTTGAGGTCGGAGCTAATTTCATTACAAAAAAAATCACATGAAATTTTGAGGTCGGCGCCTATTTAATATGTAATTAAAAGTTTTTGTAATGAAATTAGCTCCGATCTCAAAATTTCATTATTTTCAACTTTTTAGTGATTTTTTTGAAGGAGGTTAATATTTTTTTTTTAAGTTTTAATGTATTTTAGTGTAGCCTGACGAATCCACATGCAAATTGCATCATGGACATAAATAAAAATTTGAAATTTGAAAAATTTGAAATATACTTTAAGTTTGGTAACCAATTAATAGTGTACCAAGTTTTGGCTAATTGGGCCATATCATATTCGAGTGACTCCTGTACATAACAATTCTTCAGTCTGGATTACAAAATCCCCGCAAGAAAACGGCATTACAGACAAAAATCGCGTTTCTATTTTTTATATTAGTAGATATTGTTTCGACGTCTGTTAAAAATTCTGTAAACATTTATGCCTGCTATACGTCGTAGTACGCATTAAAAAAATTATCGCTGTTTGGATGTATAATACACTGTTCTGAGAAATACGTTTCTGATACAAATAATCATGTAATTCGATCAAAATTGTTCAGGGAAAAAAAGACAAGGTCGTTTTTTTTCTAAAAATCAGTAAAAACTTTGTTGACAGGTGGTCGGTTAACAGACAAAAAAGAAGAACCGCTCTCAAATAGCGTATATAGAACCTTGGTTCGAAAGGGCGTTTTGTTGCCACATGTAAAAAAACTAAAAAAATAAAAACGAATTATCGTATACTGTATAGACATTGGTTTTATAAAATTTGCTCGCGAGATGTTTCACTACGAATTTGTTTACTTAATTTCAGAACGAGATACAAGACAAAAAAAAATATTTGCTAATTTTTTATGGTCAACATTCTGAATGTCCTGAACAAGCCAAACGTGTTAAAATGTCGGCCATTAAAAAAAATAGCAAATAAATATTAGGTTAATAAATTTTGTGGTAATAGGTAAATGATTATTGTCAAAACGACGTCAAATGTTTACCGGGCGCCCGAGACAAGACAATAGTCTCGTTAAAGGCCTCTTTTAAATTTATTTAAGAATTAATACCGATATTTTGGGCACAAAACTTATATGTATATATAAGTACTCTTTTGATATATTGTACTTATATCAAAAGAGTAAATCATATAATTAAGGCGTCATTGCCCAAAAAATTGTACTTTATTTTATTACTTAACTAGACTGTACTCGCGGCGTCACTCACGTAAATGTCGGTTTTTTGACTGCTGTTCAGTTTACGAACATGGACGAAGTTACAGTTTATATTTTGAATCTATTGATAGGACTTCAGTAACGAAAAGACGTAATTTTGAATTCGACTGGATACGTATAGGTATAATTAGATGGATACAAAAATAAGAAATGTTTATTGTTGATTTAACTGAACCAGATTCAAGGATCGGTCTTACATCTGTCCTTGAAAATACATAAAATAAGTAATACATATTATGTATACGTAACAAAAAAATAAAATACAAAGATGATAACAAAGATAAATATATATGTAGATAACTTAAGGTGGTCAACAAATTGTGTCGATTAAATAGCATGGCTTTAACAGTTCTAATTAAATTTTTTGTTTGGAATTCACTGATAAAATAACGTTGGTCTCTTCGACTCGAGATAAAAAATTCAATGCTCTAGGGCTTAGGCCATAGGTCATATTTTTTAACATAATTATAAGAAGAATGACTTACGATTTTGACATTTCTGAAACAATTATGTACTTCTATTATTATTGATTAGATGTTTTATTGATGATGGCTCAAATAGCCGAAACGATCGTTTAAATCAAATAAAGAATTGATTTTAATTTTCGGGTTTTGGTCTACTTTTCGATTAAAATAATGGATTTCCCGAACTACTCCTGCATAATCACAAACATAATATTTTTCAGTTTAATATAAATCTACGCTAATATTATAAAGAGGAAAGATTTGTATTTTTGTATGTTTGTAATGAATAAACTCAAAAACTACTGTAAGTAACATAGGCTATATTTATTGCTAGAAAATATTAGGGATCCTTACTAAAACTTTAGTAACGTAACCCAAGGTGTAAAAAAAATGCCATAAAACATCTTTCGTCGCATGCGCTGCGGAAACTATTGATGATAGAACAAAAGTATGTTCTACAATATTAAAGAACATATCAATAACTACAAAAAAGTTCGCGATACTATATCGTTATGTCACAATAACCACTTTTTACATTTTAATAATCTATATAGATAAAAGACGATGTATATGTAATCTATGGACTCCAAACGGGTAGACCATTTTTGATGAAATTTTCAGACAATCTTTCGATTAGCCCAGCGGGTGATCTTCTGAAGTTTGATAGCGATCGGATCAACAGAATTTTTTAAATTTCTTTTTGGGAAATAAGATTTTTCTTCGATTTTTGAACATTCACAAATAAAAGCGATTGAATTCGCGCAAATTCAATACACGTTGAGAATTTAATGATAATTATTCTCATCTTTTATATCCTATATATTACATTTACACCCGGGCGAAGCCGGACTGGGCCGCTAGTTATCAATAAAGATAACAATTTTTCAGTTTGCAAACTCAGATGTTTACAAGTTATAAGCTTCTAAGCTTAAGGACACGTTTCTTTTCCTTTTTTTAATTCGCCTAACTTATATATCGATACTCTGAAGTGAGGCCAATGCACAGGTATAGCTCATAGCTATATAAAGATTCACGAAGATCTTATCATGGTTGCAACCGTTAGTAAACTAATTTATACTCGAATGGTCATTATAGGCTCATTATAGGCTCATTATAGGCTCATTATAGTACGGTTTACTGGAGTCATGATGCCAAACAGCGTTGCCGGACGTTCATTATTATCCATAGGCTACTTAAGTTTCTTGTTATTTTGAAGACTTTGAAATGCATCGATTGCCGATTTTTCAGTTCTTTTTTAGGGTTCCGTACCTCAAAAGGAAAAAAACGGGACCCTTATCACTCGTGTGTCTGTCCGTCCTACTGTCAAAGCAAATTCGCGCCGAACTATTGGACCGTTTGAGATGAAATTTGGTACACACATGTAAGTCGGTGACCATAAGATGGACGTGTAACGTCAATAAATGAATTTTGAACATGGAGGACATTTTTTGGGGGTAAATTAGAAAATAAAAAAAAAAAAAGTTTGGCAAACTGTACCGTGTAACATATCAAATGAAAGAGCTTGTAGTAAGGGTCTCAAATATATTTTTTTATAATTATAAAATAAATAGTTTTAAAGTTATTTAAGAAAATAGATGAACAATTGACCTTTCACCCCCTTATCTGTGAAACTACTGTGCTTAAAATTTTGACAAAAATAGGGAATGTCGGGTCTCACCCATAGTTTACAGGAAAATTGAAACGGAAATCTTTAGTCTTAAAGTACTCACGGAAAACGGAATAGTACGGAACCCTATTCTCGTGATTTCGACTCGCACTTGACGGGTTTTTTTAATTATTATGTCTTCTTACCTGATAGAAGGGTAACGGCGAATAACTGCTGTAGTAAGGCACTGTGCTGTACAGCATGTCAGAGGTCGGAGCTGGCAGCATTTGGGGATTGATCGAAGTTGTTGCCTTCACTTTCAAATAGCCAGTGTGTTATTGATTTGTTGTGCCATTGCCTGAAGGCCGGCGATGGTTAATTATATCGTCAAAAGTGTCTGTAACCAAACAAAACAATGCGAACTTTTTTATCTATATTTATTGTACGAAAAATAACTTGTTATAGGTCCAATACAGCTGCGAACAAATTGCGCAAACTGATAATGCACAATAATTTGTTGTACATATTATCCACACACTATTATAAGCAATTTTATGCAAACTAATTTAATTAGATTTGTTGTGAACATTGCCGTCTGACGCTGAAAAATTCGACATTTTTAAAACACTAACCTGCTAGTTACACCTTCAAAGCTGAAGTTATTGTACAACGTATCGCGCGTAGCCCTTATAGACGATGAAATTGGTGCATTTAATTTCAAACGTGTTTGAATTTCTGTAACTAGTTGCACAGCACGTGAAACTAGGGATATCAGAAGTGCCAAAAAATATCGATATATGTATATGTATATCGTATCGATATTTTTTTCATTATCGATATCGGTACCGATATATTTTTAAAGAGAACATTGGCACTCGAAGAAATTTAGTATACATATTGGCTAGCTTAATATAATCTCAAATACAAATTAACGAATATTATTTCTAATAAATTAAGTAATAAATAATTATCTGGAATTAATAAAGCCAGGGATGGCGAACCTATGGCATGCGTGCCAGAGGTGACATTCGACAGAAAATTGTTGGTACAGGATGAATTGAGGTGTAAATCGAAATAATTAAAAATATTCTAGATGTTGTAGAAATGAAATGAAATATTGCATGAATAGCTATTTTGACTGTTTATTATTCAAAATATCGAAAAATCCGGTGAAAAAGAAACGTGCTTTATTCACTGTTGTTGTTTTTGGAACGCACTTAAAAGTATTGTCCAAAAACATATGTAAAAACACACGTTTCTTTTTCAGTGGAGTTTTCGATATTTTCGGAATAATTAAACGGCTATAGTCAGTCGCGGTAGTACCTACATACAAGTGTTGCTATTGGAAAAAAATATCGGTTTTCGATACTCAGAATTTTATATCGATATATCGAAATTTTAAATATCGCCCATAAATATCGATATATCGATATTTTTTCGGCATTCCTACGTCAAACATTACCATACTTACGCAGTACCGTAGTACGTAAATGTTTACGCAATAGTCTCTGTTGCCCAATTTGTTCGCCTATTACATATAACACCTTTGTCACTATAACCAATAAATATATCTATCTATATGGGCAGCGCCGGCTCTGGGGTAGAGCGAGGGGAGCGGTCAATCTAGGCACCAGGTGGTAAAGGGCGGCAAAAAGTCAAATGCGAAAAACAATTTCCAGAGCCAAATAAAATTTTAATTGAAATTAATACCAAATTTAATCTTAATGTTAAAGAAGCAGGAGTATAATAATTAAAGCTACTTAATTTAATTTAAATTCAGCAAATTTAATGGTGATGTTTGTAATAAAAGTCGATTTTTAAAAATTTTATTTAACATAAAACCGAAATTCAATTTACGTGAAGTGAAAGCGTTGACCAAAGGGCGCTGAAAGACAATCTCGCTCTACCCTGATCAAGGGCTAGGGCTGGCGCTGTATATGGGACTTTCACACTCAAAGGGTATAGAACTAAAAAGATGATTCCAAAGCTAAGAAAAATTGATATGTCCAGAAGAATATATCAATCAACCAGCCTGCAGTTCACGGATCGTTCGAGCTAGTACAAGAAAGAGAATACTGGATTTGGTGGTATAAGCCCATAAGAGACTGGAGAATGCCTTACAAAGGCATTCAAATTCTTATTTTGAAGTCGATTCAAATGTTTTCAAACAATTTCTTTGTGTTTTAGTGCAAATTTAATTTCTAACTTATATGTATAAGTCTATAGAGGTTTTTACCTTTGTTCCGTTATAACTAATTAACTATATCTACATCCGATTGAAATGAAATTTTGTATCCACATAGAGAATAACTTAAATTATAGGCTAACTTTTTCTTAAACGGTTGGAGGGGGGATAACATTTATAAAAGATACGAT
This sequence comes from Venustoraphidia nigricollis, assembly GCA_034508555.1. Lineage (NCBI taxonomy): Eukaryota > Metazoa > Arthropoda > Insecta > Raphidioptera > Raphidiidae > Venustoraphidia > Venustoraphidia nigricollis. The sequence continues at coordinate 123,700 of JAVRKA010000065.1, read as the reverse complement.
GTCTGTATATTTGACATGGCTTAAACTAAAAACGGGAAAAATACTCTTCTTAGAAAATAACGAAATACATTTACCCGAACGGGGTGGCCGGTGGGGGTAGATTTTGTATAAAAGAACTGTGGGTACAATCTATACCACGTGGACGAAGTCGTGGGTAAACCGCTAGTAATATAATTATATAGCTATTATAACAGCATTATTATATGTAGGTATATTTTAACTATTTGTAGGTACCTACTATGATGGTATCTGTTAAGCTATAAGTACCTAGGTATCTATCGCAGCAGCACTGATCAGTTATAAATAGATTGCGTGATACGTGATACCGTTTTTCTATCTACACACGTTATCTCACCATTTCATACTCGCGCGTACAGGGTTTAACCGATAGTTATTGGACAACACCTAATCATAGCATTAGCTAGAACAGATAACTGTATAAAATTGATATTTAATTCGTTTTCAGTGTATCAATTCATGTATTTTCAACACCATCTAAGTAATTATACTTACAGCTAATTTTACTCACGTATATTTTCAAGTTTTTGTCCATACTTTTCACGCAAAGTGTCTCCTCCCACGCTACTAAGCTAACGGGAAATACGTTAAACATTTAACCACAAATTAATAAAAAAAAATTCTGATTGATCTATGGCTGCCATGAATTAAGGATAAAGAAGAAGTTGACGGGTTAAAAATAAGCGATTTGTAATATAACAAGATAATTATCGACGAATTTATAAGCAGTTTTGAAATTTTATTGAAACCTAAAAAATATCTAACGACGCAATTATCGTAAAAAATACTAAACTTTAATTGTGTTTATCTCGAAAATTTTAAAATGCAACACCGATATTAATTACATAACTGAAAATAGAGCAAAAATGCCAGCTCAAAAATACCTAAGACCGACCTTACACAGACGGCTTGACACTTGAGCTGTTAATCGTCGTCGTCGAACAACATCCACGGACCACTCAAGCAGTCACCGTCGTCAACTGTTCGAGCAGACGTTTTCAAACGCTCGAGCTGCTCGCTCATATTCTGTTACAATATGGGTTTTGAGGAAGGAGCTCTGCTACTGCTATTTTTGCTCAGGCGCAGACGATGTCGAAAACAAAAAAAAATCTGAATCAATACAATTTTAAAGTTAAGAGAACAATATGGCCAATTTCATGATTTGTTCTGAGTCGCGTTGCCTAAATAACCATACTCACGGGCAGTCAACAGCTCGAACAGTCAGTATAACTATATCTGTCGCCGTGCTACGGACTGTTCGACGTGATCGTGACCGCTCAGGCGGTCGTGGATATGTCAGTGGAATATCAATACGCTTTTGTTAGCTTCACCTCTATGTTTGTAATGGAATCTTTGAACGTGAAATTCACCCACTTCAAAACGTCAGATTAAACTGAAACTTTGCACACTTATCAAGGACCGATGACAATACAATAATTTAATAAGCTTGTCTTATTTCCTGACCAGGATAATCAGGATAAAAAATAAGACTAAAAAATAAATAATAGTTTAAAAAAACTAAAAAACACGCTTCAATAACAAACCGAACTAAAAAGCAAAAAATATGTTTTTATTGTAAAAAAGTGTGGAGTGCTTATTACTATTTTTATACTAATTCTACTTATAGAATAGCTACCAATGAAATATTTATACTAGTTGATATCAAGCACCCCACGCTTTTTTACATTATATTTTTTTTTTACTTTTTATTTCGGTTTGCTATTAAAGCGTGTTTTATTTAGTTTGTTTAAACTATTATTTTTTCTACGAAGATTTGTAGTTCGTCATGCAATCCATGTTTGAAGCCTACTTAGCTTGAAACTGTCCGTGTTTAAAGGCTGTCGGAACGCTCTGAATTTAAGCCACACTACGAGGCTAAAAAATGTTATTGCAATGGTGCCGCTGTCAGTTGATTACTCTAAATTTTGGAACTATTTTGAAGATTCAAAAAGATTTTTTGAAAAAGGAAGAGTCACTTTAGGTTAGTGATGGAATAATTTTGTGAAATAAGTATGAATAAGGTCGTAGTGTGACATTGAAAACGTGTGTTTTTTGGCACAATTAATGCCAACTTTTTTCTAGTAAATTGTTCATAAATTACAAAAGTAGTTCTTTAGAGACCTAGATTTGTCCTTTATCTTCCTTATGGAGAAAGAATTTTCGCAAAATGTTGACGAATAAGTCTACAATCAGCTATCAGCCGAAGCCCTATACTTTTGGCTGAAATTCAAAGCGTTCCGACAGCCTTAAGATTTTACTTAAGTACAAAATATTGATTGTAGTCTCTTTGACATATGTATCTTCGATCGCCATCTTGTAGAGAAGTTTATCCCATTGGCGAATATAGAGACTTTTATCGGGTTATCTTACAAAAATAATCGAAACACAATCTTGAGAATTCATGTCTGGGACACCTGTATACTATGCGCTGATATAAGGCAGGCATGAAATGTACCTATACAACTTATACGATTATGGTATGAGTTGGTGAAACTACATCTAAATAGATATCCGTGGGATCAAGGTGCTTGTTTGAAAAATCTGTTGACATAAACAAAACCACAAATGTGTTTTATTAAAAATGCTTCAGTTTCCATTTCAATGATTTAATAGATCAGTCATCAATAAAATAAAAACTAAGATAATATTTATAAAATACATAGCACATAATAACATAATATAAGATATTAAGACAGACGCGATTTTTTTTATTAAAGATCGGTCTTTTCTGAACTTTCATGAATCGGTTCAAATTTCTTGAATCCAGCTCTAATAACTTTTTTATAACACGAACATGTAAAATTCTGTTATTACGTAATTAATTATGTACAATTATCATCGTCTGCATTGCAAATTGTTTTTATATGTACCACGGAAACCGCACTCTCTAATTGGATAAGTTCAATATGAGGTCTGCCAAGTATGTAAAAAAATTGCAAAGCAAACGAAGATAATCGTAAAAAATTGATACTTTTTGATGTTTAACTTCTTTAGCGACGTATGTCTATTTGAAAAAAGTAAGAAATCGAGGAGAAGTAGAATTGACCCCTAAAAGGGAAGTTAGTTTGTCTCCTAAATTGCATAAAACTGAAAAGGACAGAAATTTATAGTGTGTTGCTAAGTGTGTGTAAATATTATTAATTAGTTTCACATAAAAAAAAATTAAACTTGGGAATAATATTAAAAACTAAAGAAGTTAAACTTCTTATGTTAGCTTATGAGGGTGAGGCTCATTATAATTTTTTTTTAATCTGTACTTTATAGGTTTATAAATTTCATCGAGTAGTGTTGAGCTGTATTCAAGATACTTACTGTCAATAAAAAATTATAAAAAAATGTTTAAAAAATTTTAATCATCTAGAATGACAATATTTTTTTATTATTGGTGCTCAGAAAATGTTAAACCTTCTTCACAAATGGTTGGGTTGCGTACTTGCGTCAAGAACAAGGTTAATTAAAATATACCTAGGTATAGAATTATAGATCAAACATTTTACGTGAGTAGGAAACAGATTGCAAAGCATAGAATGTGTATTTGTTTGCCAAAATTAGTTAATTTTTTGTTAACTTTAAGATTCTGAGGAAGGTATGATTTGCCGTCGAAACGCTGATCGTTAAAAAGTTTAGCAAAAAAATACACATTGTAGTTATCTTTGAGCCTTAAACATATGTTTCTCATATGGAGTACCTATCTAATTATTTCAATCCTCAATGGGTTTTGGATAAAATCACACAATTTTTAGCATTCCATATATTAATATTACATTTGATACTAGCATATATAGGTAGGTAGGTAATCACTATTTTACCAACAGCTACTTCTCTAATTTAATTATTGCCGGAGGTGTTACGATTTGTCAGTTGCGGCGGTAAAACTGAAAGTTCTATACTAATTTTTAAATATTTTTTTATTGTATTTTTATATTTTTAATTAATGTAAATCTTTTAATAATGTGATGGAGTGTGAAAGATCAAGGAAAATTGAACCGTGCCTTTTGTATTTTAACGCATTAAACAATTTGTCTATCTATCTCCTAGACTAATGTAATGTATTAATTATACCTTCTTCACAGAATTAATTATAATTAGTACCTACATTAGCTATCCTGTATCTGTTCCATATTTTTTAAGTATAGGTAAGGTATTTCTTTTTTTTATAATAAACAAACAAATGGTGCCTATCTATTTTGTAAATTTATAATACAAAACGCTGAGAAAATAAGTACTTATTTAGTGTCTTTTTTTGTTTTAATGTATAGACAAGAAATCGCTTAAAAAGAAACATCAGATGTTTTTTTTTTCATTCTATAATATGAAATATTTCAAATACTATATGTATGGAGTTATTTATTTTTAAATTTGTCGCTCTATATACCTACGTAAGTGAAATCATGTTTGTTAAATGAATAAATAAATAGGTTAATTTTATTCGTTAATTATTTAAATAAGAAAATCTTCTTTTTAGATGATAATGTTGTTGAAAATAAGTATACCTGTATCTATATCATGTATATATGTCTACAAAAAATTACTTTTACAGTTTAAAATCTAAACAGCTGAAAAAAAATTTTTTTTAAGATAACTAATACCTAAGTACGTAAAAATACCAATGATCAACCTACCTTTAAATTATTTTCACAATAAGTATATAAACAAGATTTGAACTGTCAATGAAAACACATATTAATAAAAACTGATTAATAATAATAATTAGTTGCACTCTAAAAGTCACTATAGGTAATTGAACCGCACTTTCAATTCATAATCATAAAATGTCATTCACAATTATTGATCAGTTAAATTAATTCACAATGTTTTATTTGTGTAGACATATAGTATCATTATATATGTATATGATTCACAGGTATGTTAATTAATTATAATAGTCGCGAATGCATTCGCAGATACCACGCCGCGCTACTAGCGATTGAACAGCGAACTAAACGCTGCATAGCCATCAGCTATATAAATATTGCACCTATGTCACATACCGAAAAGCTGTGATCCGACGACAGGCCTGAACTACAAAAAATAGTTGAGGTTGTCAGCTTGACAATAATTGTAATAGGGATAAAAACATAATTTTAACGATAATTGGTAGTTTCTATGAAAGAAATACTAAAAAAACACAATGTTTTTCCTTATTTTTAAGGAATTTAATTAATATTTAATAAATAAAACGTAATTAAATCACTCTCAAGTCACGTGACAACGAACACCAATCAGAGCACATGACGTTAGAGAGTCATGAACAGCACCAGACACTGAAAAAAGGCTTCATTGTTTGGTTAATATTTAGTGTGTAATTTATTGTTTTTTTTTTTATTTTTTAACGGGAAATTGGACAATTCAAATAGTTAAATTAAATTAAAAAATTGCGACGTTTCGTTAAATCTTTTTAACTTCTTCAGGCACAACTTTAACTAGTTAACCATAACATTAATAAAATTTAGATATTTAATAATACATATATTTACTTCAACAAATATTAAATAGTAAATATTTAAACAAACTGAAATTATGTAATTTATTATTATTTGTTTATAGGAAACGTCAAATTACATGTAACTATAGCGACAACTACAAAACAACCTTTCATCACCTCATCAGTTTACCAGCATTTATAAGCACAGCCTCCTACTTTGTGACCGTCTGACTGCCACGGCAGTCACGTGACAAGTATTGGCGTTTTGGACCGAAATTTGAAACGGAATTTAAAATACATGCTTTTTAAGGCTTTAGTCGTATTTAAATAAAAATTATAAATATTTGTGACTATATAAGGTACTTATGCACGATTTAAAATACTTTCCCAAAAATAGTCAACATTCCTAATAGTTACAAGTCCTGCCAGCTTGGGAAATTTTTCTCTTTTAGTAGAATTTGACTTAAGGGAATGAACATGTTTGCCGGAATCGGTGGCGGTAATTTTTGAAAGGTTTTTTGTAGTTTTACCACCAGAGTTACGCATTAAGTGGTGGATACTGGATGGTTAAGTATCTTTAGCTGAGGAGGTCAAGAGGGGAGAGAGTAATAGACGCTGATAATCTCATCTGTTTAGCGTCTATAATCTACAACCTCTCTCTCCCTCTCTCTTATGTGAGTGTAGACAAATTCAATGTAACGTTGTGCGAGAGCAAGCGATAGCTGTTTCACTTAATACGGGTATGAGCGAGGCAAAATTTAATAATATTTGTTCATATTTTAGGCGAAATTGTGTAAAAACTTGGCATTCGCCGAGCGGGAAATCAATCACCCTCACTGATTGATTTGTGTTGTTTTCCTCAGGCAATGCACTCGTTTTGGAGAAATATGACAAAAATAGATTATGTAAATAGAAAACTCAAAGAACTATCGTAGGTTTAGCTGAACCGTATTATATATGTGACATATTTTCACATAGTAAAGCTGGGTTTAAAGCTATTGACTTCATTTAAAAAGTAGTTCAAAGGAATGCTAGAAAAGACTACAAAATCTTGTTAATAAAAGGAACGGATTAGTAGAGCAGAGGTTAGTCTTGTTCTGTTAGACAGTAGGAAAAAATGACGCAATTCGGCGGCTGACCTGTCAAATGACTGCTAGGTAACGGCTGTTTATACACTTAAATGACAATATTTAACAAAATATGTCAAAGAATTCAAAAGACAGAATATTGATACTGCCATCAAAGTGTATCAGTATTAGCCGTTGCCTCGCAATTGTTTCACAGGTTCACCGGATGACTTGGTTCCCCCACTACTATCCAACGGAACGCGACAACCTCTGCTCTATTAACCTTGCAGGACACCTACCTGTACACTGCAACATCTCTGGAAATTAGTCAGAATCCTTATTCCACACGCCGTCCAAGATTAGTGCAGTACGGACCTGTACAGTTGGTTGCATGCTATTGGGCGTTCACAAGATGAGAGGTGTACTTGAAAAAAAAGGTGGCCACGCCTTTACACGTTCGCATCAGCCAATGAAATGGATCTTTTGTTAGGTCGTTCAATGACGTCACTGATGATCGCAGACACTGTGACAGTGCATTTGAATGGACCCTCCTTGTTAAGATATATGCGGCCTAGGTTGAAAACGCTTTACGATGGGCTCTTGCCTATTGGCCTATCTGCTGTTTTTAGCTCGCATGTGAATGAGATGAGCAACACAGCGTCGCGCGTCGTTATGAAGTTGTTAATTCTAACGCCAAATCCGAAAAAATCATTAACAGTGAATTCAATTGTTGCATTTTAACCAAAATTTTCTAATTCTTTATTTTTAGCCAATGAACGATCAGTGACACAAAGGAAAATGTATTATGTTTCTGGAAAAGTCAATGAGGAGAAAAAAGAAGATTTCGTTGTAATAAAAAGCATTATTTTCATTATGAGCAAAATGCATAGACGGTTATATCGTTAAGAGTTCGAAAATATCATTTTCTTCATACCATGCCGAAAGTACGTAGATACTTTCTGATTCGATTTTATTACAATTATGCACTGCTGTAATTACTCGCATACCGTCTGCCGAAACAGTTTTGTCATGCGCATTGATACATGAGACTGCCGTTTGCCAGGTCACGTGTTCGCCAGTATAGACTAGGGGGCAACTGATGTTATTCATGGGCATTACTAGATCCGTGTGTCAGTGTCATTACGTATATAACCTCAAAATTGCTCACTTGAAAGCAACTAGTCTTTCTATATCTTGATGAAAGTGCGTACCTACTTTCGACTGGGTATGAAGAAAAATAGTATACACCACACGGGCAGAAAGCTGAAAGTCCTGCACTGCGCGACACGTGATGTCCTCGACTTCGCCTCGGGTATCATGACGCACGTTCTGCTCTTGTGATGTAATGTACCTACTATATATTTATGTAGGTAAATACCAAAATATCGGATATAATACTTACCTACTTATATCCTTTGGAATATATACTTGGGACACGGTTCAATTTGGACTCTCACCCCCCCCCCCCAAATGTGAATTTGAAACATCTTCCCATTTCTTTTTATTTCAGAAATGACAAAAGCCAAAAAAAGCAATTTCTTTTTTTCCCGCGTAAAGCGTGCGTTCAAAAGTTGGCAACACCCTACATTGGTTATCGCGGGCTGCGGGATTTCCCCGTTTAAGTCATTTACTTCAACGAAGGAAGGGCCCCCAAACTAATTTTTATACGGGGCCCCGCCAAGGCACGCTACGCTTCTGTCCTTTAACTTTAACATTTAAATACTTAATTAATAATATTATGTGATTCAAACGTCGTCGCGTCCGGAAACCTATTATTTGTATTGTAACTTTTATTTTATTTATTTAGCAGTCCCCCGACGCTACGACGTTTGAATCACAAAATATTACTAATTAAGTATTTAAATGTTAAAGTTAAAGGACCAGGTCTACAAATTTTATTTTGTAACTTTTTATAGGTTTTTTTGTGCGGGGGTTTTTTTAAATTTTTAATTTAATTTTTATTTTAAACTTAGTTACAAACAAAATACCCGTTATGCGTCTGAGATCCCTATCACAGCTAAGAAAAAAGCTGATGATCTTGAAACGGGTGAACAGATTTTGTTAAAATGTGTCTAAGAACCACCGCTAGAAAACCTGCTTTCATATAAAAAAAATCGCATCCAAATCGGTTCATCCGTGTAAGAGCTACAGCAGTGCCACAGAAAGACACACGCACACACACACACACTTAGCGGTCAAACTTATAACATGCCTGTTTTTGTGTCGGGGGTTAAAAAAAATCGATCCGCCTATGGCTATAGAGCCCCGCAGAATATCAGAAATAATAGATGACCAACCATATAGACCGGGCGCTGATCTGCATTCCGTGTGAAAAATCCGGTGGATTTATTCCAATTGACGATTTAAATTCAGGAAGACTTAAAGTATGAAATTCTGAATGTTGCCGAAAAAAATCGGCGTGCAATTTTTTTAAAGTGAATTACGGGAAATTATCATTTAAATCGCGCTGTGTGCTTGTGCGTCCACCAAAAACGCGAAAGCTACTAAACGGATTTGAATGCGGTTTTTTATCATTCGATAGCTTACTTCTTAGAAAAAGTTTGGGTCTATAATAATTGGCTGACCCGGCTTCATCCGGGTGAAAATCGAATTGAATTCACTATAAAAAAACAAAAATTTGTTATTGTGAGGCGAAGCTGCGTCTATATTTTATTACGATAGGTGTCACTAATGTGGTTACAACAAGATTTTACACTAATGTCACTGTTAAACAAACTTATTTTATGGTATTTCTCTCGGAAATATATGTAGCCATTTGAAGTAGTTTGATAACGTATGACGACGCACTTTTCATAAAATAATTTTAAACTTGTTTTATGGTACAAACAAAAATGATTTATTTTGAATTCAAACAAAAATATACAGTATAAATAATATTAATAAACATAGTATTTGATAATTAAAAAAACAAAACAATAGTAACTATATTTTTATAAGACCTGATTTGCATTGCTTTTGAAGTAATACAAAATCGCTCCAAATAAATTTACGCCGGACGCTAAAACAAACACAGGCGTCCATTTGCCACCTGATGCCGTGACTAGTTCTGCTGTCACCGGACCACATAAGATACCCGGAATCGTTGCCTGAAAATAATTATTTTAATATAATATGCACTGATTTTTCACTTGGAATATTAATAATAAAATATTAATAATAAAAGATAAATAAAAACACTTGAAAATTCTACAAAAATTTATTATTAAATTATTTCTCGACGATCGTTTCGATCAGAGTTCATCCTCAGGAATATAAAACATAAAACATGTTTTATATGCCCGAGGATGGACTTATTGTTTGAAACGATCATCGAGAAATAATTTAATAATAATTTTTTGTAGGATTTTCAAGTGTTTTTATTTATCTGTTATTAATTATTTTAAGCTGAAATGATTCATTTTTTTACATGAGGTGGATTTTTTCAAACACTTCAACTCCCACATACAATTTTAACCATATTATGTAATAAGTGACTTTATTTCTTTTTTTATTATGTAATAAGGTTTCAAATTAGATCAACTTTAAAATAGTTATCAATGAGTTAATGCTCATATAGAGACGGAAATTAATAACTTTACGATATGTTGTAAGTTAACTGAAAATCGGTTTAAGTGTTTTAATACGAAGTTTGAACAGACGAAATTTATAACATCGATTGTCTGTGGCTTCAGTTATATGAATTCTGATTTTGCTCATAGATTTTCACGCGTTAATGTTGCTTACAACAAATATAGAGACGGATAGAAAAAGGACTTTATATACAATATTGTTTTATCGCTCAGTTCTCTTGAGTTGTAGCGTGATATGTACCCTACATCACAACTTACAGTTAGGGAATATGTCGGAGAAGGTTTTATAAAAATCGGTCCAGTTGTTATTAAGTTAATAACTTCCAAACATATGAATATAATATGAATATAAGAATTTCATGTCTACACCTAGTATAAAAAGAAGCCTCTAGATTCTAGAACTACTAACCGGATTTGAATGCATTTTTACCATTTGATAGCTTAAGTATTTCGCAAATCTGACTGATCGACAATAATAAGTAAGTGGCAAGTAGTTAATTATAAAGTCAAACAAATGAGCGCGTAACGTATTAATTAATGAGAGTACAACCTCGACATAACAAAGCTGAAAGGAATTAGAAAATATTCGTTATACCAAGTAATTAGTTATAATGAAGTTTGTTATATAGAGGTTAGGTTGGTCTAAGATTCGTTCTAACAAGGTAAGAAAACCCATTTTCTTCTGAAAACTTATTTAAACTTTAAAACTGTGGCCAAAGTACTTGCGGGAATTTCGAACTTTTTAACGTTGTCTAATTTTTTCTTTGTAGGATTCTCATCTACATACTGAATGATTTTTCATTTCCCTGCGATGGTTAACGAACACCTTTTTCGTTTCTCAAACGCTGCAACTTTAAATTTACTAACAACAGTGACCAGCAACGGTGTTTACATTACTTTACATCAAACAACGATTGTCTTACGATAAATTTAACGTGTCTGAACCTGTCGAGACATGAATTGTTCTTGTTACTGTGGAATTGTGTGTAATTGATTGGTAGGATACGTTATGTAAAGGTGACAAGTTGACAAAAATCGTTAAATAGAGGTAAATTATACTTTCTATTTATATTCTGCAATAATTGAAAATTCGTTATAATGAGGTTTTTGACAAAAAGTATTCGTAATGTAGAGGTATATTTTGCATTAACTCTTACGGGTAGTTCTAAGGGGATTTTGAAAAATTTGTTACATCGAGGAAATCCTCATATTGAGGTTCGTTATATTAAGGTTACACTGTATTCGAGCAAACGAATTAATAATTAATTAATCATAAATTGGCACATGAGCGAAGCCGAATGGGGCATCTAGTATTAGTAGAAATGAGTGCTACTTACAATAGTGTTTGATATTGCAAAAGTGGTCCCTGCATGATTTGGTGCAATATCAACATGATTGCTTAGATGACCAGCCGAGTTACAAGCGCACAATCCCATGGATATCGACACAAGAATAATGGCTATGAACAAGTTGTCAACGGCGCAGAACGCCAATAGGAAAATTCCCGGTCCTAGTAGCCCCACTGATGTCATCAGACGTCGAACAGATAGAACAGTCCAGCATCTGTCGTTCACTAACGTATCAGCTACATGGCCAGCCACTGTAAACAACACACAGTTGATTTTCGTATTTATCTATAATTATTACAGACTAGGGGTTGTTTTGAAATCGGTTCATTCGTTTTGATGTTAGACAGGCAGACAGACAAAAGTTTCAAACTTAGAATACCACTACTTCTTTGCGTACGGGGTTAAAAATAATAACTATGAATTGATCATAGGCCGAGATAAATTTGGAAGTTAATGGCCTTAAATAAAAAAAAAATTCAGAAGGAATTGCATCAAGGCATACCTATTCCAACAAATGAATTCACAATGTATGGCATCGCCGTTAAACTGATGGATTGCTTGTTACCACTAAGAGTTCTCGACAAATAAGTCGGTAGCCATTGCATTATTATGTAACTGGACCAGTTCATTGCAAAGTGAGCGCAGTAAATAGCCCAAATTGACCAACGTGAGACCAGTTCGTACCAGTGTACATTCCGATTAGTAACCTGAAATTTAAAGTTATGATTAATGTTGTACAAACTGATTATAATAATGACAAGATTCTAGTTGCAGAGTTGATTAAATTGTTGGAAAGATATTGATGGGAAGCACTAATTAAAGCAAACAGTTGACCATAAATAGAAGAAAGTAGCTCTCTTTATATTAACAACTTTACTACAATAATATTAATTTGTTATAAAGTACTGGTTTTGTTACGAAACAAGAACGGTCAAATGATGCTTAATCTAAAATTAGCTTTCGGAGGTAGTGAAATATGTTTTATTGTGGGAAAGTTAATTGTTAAAATATGTCACAGTAAAATAAACGAGTATTCAAACTGTTATAAATATTCATTGTTAAAATGCTAAATTAGAAAAATTTGCTTTTTATCCACCAACACCGTCGGGACTTAAACCTGAAACTTTCCATCACGATAGTGACATTGTTTGAATAATAAATTTTTCTAATACAGGACGCGTTCACTAATCCGACAACAGGATTTTTCGCGTATGTCGGATTAGTGGAAATGTCGGACTACCGGATGTAAGCACGGACTAAAACTTTATTAAAAAAAGGTTCTTTTAACTTTTTTTCGTTCCTAAAGTCAATAACGACTTTATATAATACATATTTGTAACGCATAATGCATTATTGAAGGTTCAACAATAAAACAATTTTTTTAATTCCAAACTTTTATAACACAAACGACGTGACGTCTTCTCCTTCCAATGTCTATTATCAGACTACTGAGCGAACGACTCCGCGAAACGTCGGAGTATAGAGAAATATTTGTCAAGTAAACACGTGTGTTGGATTACAGAGCGCAATACCGTAAAAATGTCGGATTATAGAGCGATTTTTCTAGACCTCTACATACTTAAAAAAACAGCGGATTACTGGGCGTGTCGGATTAATGAGCAGCGGATTTCGGTCGTGTTCTGTATAGCTAATTATTTATATTAATTTGTTTTATTTGTGATATGATACCTTTGGTAAATGCAATGGCAAAGTATCTTCCGTTAACGCTTTGTCTGGAAACATCATATACCACAGCAATGCCCATAACAACCCCATTGATCCAAACAGATAAAAACTTGTTTGCCATGACAAATGTGGACATAACTGAAAAGATGAAAAACAAATTAGTAACAAGTTACATTGTGCATTTAAATTCCAACTTACAACGGAAGCTACAGTTTGACCAACAGATCCAGCGGCAATTAAGTAGCCAAATGCCCTCGATCGTTCATCAACGGGTATGTTCGTTGCAAACAAATGGAACATTGTGGGTAGGCCCAATCCTTCACCGAACCCCAGTATGACCCGACACATAACCAAAGCGTAAACTGACTCGGCTAGGAGAGGCGTAACGCAAGTCGAAACACTCCATAATAACACTGCAAACAGTAGCACAGCTCGAGCTCCTAAATGTCTGGCAGCACACGAACCTATCAACTGAACGAACAAAAGTAGATTACTAACAGTAAGCTGTTATCGATGATGTTACGGTGCAGGCAAAACATACATGTTTTTCAAGCATTAATGTATTATGTGCATCCATACTATTGAGTGATAAAATGCATGCCTAAATTTACCGACCTGACTAGTAAAATATCCAAACGCAAATGCACTGAGAATCCAGCCCTGCCAATGCAAGCTCCAATTGAACTGATCGGTCATAGGAACAATTGCAATCGGCATTATAACTCGATCTGCCGAGTTTATAAAATTCGCTGCACTACATAATGCTACGACTCGTGATGTCCTCGGCAATAAACGAATCTTAACCATATTTCCGCCACATTTACTTATATTATTAGAAAACTATCTTAAATCTGTTATTTCGAGTCAGTTCACATCGGTCACTTTTTATCAATTATTTTTTGTCATATTAATCGTTTTTCTAACACATAACGTCCGAAAAACTTTTGCGAAACTCTTATTTTTAATAATATAAATTTTGACGAATGTACCATTTTTATTTTATGCGGTAATCGGAATTTTTATTCTTTAGCTTTGCTTGTCTATAAACAGAGAAGCTCAGTAATACCATGCTTACGGTAAATGTTATCAGTATGAAGGATTGGGCAGTTCTGACTCCAAGAACATTTTAAAATCAATGTTCAAGACGACCTTCGTATACCGGTGCCCGTATTAAATAAATGAATTAAGATTTTTCAGAAAATATATTTACATAATATGAAATTTAAATACTGTTTGAGGCTAAAAACTTGCCCACTATCACAAATTTATATTAGGGGTTATCTGTCACAAATGATCTGTCAAAAAATAATTTGTCAAAATGTATACTAAAAAAGACTGTTTATACTGTGTTCAAAATAGATTTTAAATAGAGTTAAGGACAAAAAATATTATTTCAAAATGAATATTGTTGACGTTTGTAGAATATGCCTTGAAAAATCGTCAGCAAACAAAAAGACGTTAAATATTTTCAGCGAAAACGGGAATTCTCATTTTCCATTAATGATAATGGCGTGCGCTTCTGTCCAGGTGAAAATTTTAGTGTTTACTTTTCTTCGTTAACGACTTTCAATAAAAAAAACGTTGAAATTGCAGATTTTGGAAGGCGATGGATTGCCTACGTCGATATGTCAAATTTGTATCGCAAAATTAAATGTGGCATTTGATTTTAAACAGCAATGCGAGAGTTCAGATGCTAAATTAAGATTACAGTATTTTGGTAATTCACAACACGTACAAATCACTCCGGATCTGTCAGACTTTACTATAAATATAAAGGAAGAACAAAAACCTATTACTTTTCAAAACGATTCACAAATTATTGCCGTAAACAATGTTATGATAGAACAAGATAGATGTAACAATGTTAGTTTTGCTCAATTGTTTGATATAAAGTTACGGAGTATCGACAAGGTACTAAAATATTGTATATTTTAGGATGTAATTCCACAGACACAAATTTTAATTCCACTGCTAAAAGAAGAATCTCAGCAGAACACAATATTACAAACTTTAAATAATTCTAGTCGCAATCAATTAATACTCGAACAGTCACAAGAAAAGTCAGACGATGGTTCTTTGGCTTTTCATAAATCGGAAAATAAAAATTTTATGAACTTATCAAATATAAAAAATGATTCCATAACATCACGACCGGGTAGAAAAAAAAATTCAAATAAAAGAATATTATCTCAGGCAAAAAATGACGAAACGAGAGTACCGAAAGTACATCAGTGCGATACTTGCGGAAAAACGTTTAACAGAAGGGAATATTTGACGCAACATATCAGAATTCATACTGGAGAAAAACCATACTTTTGTCATCTGTGTGATAAACGGTACGAATTTTAATATGTATTTTTTTATGTCGCCATCTATTGTGATGTCGTTTATTAAATTCATCCATAGTAGTATTATTCAGGTCCAAAGAAATTAAAAATACCAGTACTTTTTTAAAAACGTGCAAAGCCATGTTAAATAATAAGTGTTATTATAGTTGTATGGAGTATTTAAATGACACAATCTGATTTTGTATGTACCTTTTCTTTTTTGACTTTTCAATATGTACTGTATACATCATTTGAATAAAAATAAATTATTATTATTATTATTATATAAATCATAAAGTAAATAATCAGTTTGATCAGACCAAAACAACTCAATGTTGATTAAACTTTCATATTATTGCAACGTTTCGTCGGACATCCTGGCTTCCTCAGGCAATCATGAAAAAGTATCAACACATTGTTAATAAGTACATCATTTTGCTGGTTATATGAAGACACTTGCTCCTGTCTCATGTATAATACTTAAACCTCAATAATAATAATAATAATTTCTTGGTTACTTCTATTCAATGTAAAATAATAGAAGAATTAAGACAATTAATAATTAAAATGACAATGCAAATTAATAAAAATAAAAAATAAAAGCAACACAAAATATACAGATGTAATTTGTCAAATACTGCGACCAACTTTGTCGTTTATTAATTCGATATTAGAGGTGGTAGTGTTTTATTCACGATCACTCACGCTCACGAAAATCATTTGCAACTCACGCCCGTTCACGCACTACTACTATTTTTTATACACTCACGCACGCTCACGTCTAAGTTTCAACGTTCACGCACGATAATAATTATTTTTCGAGGCTCACGCCCACTCATCCACGTTCAATCACACTTCCGTAACTTTATAATTCATATTATAACATTTCTTAAGCTACAAAAACATGATAGGTACAATAATATGGCCTATGGAAATTGGATCAGGTTATGCGTTTGTCAACTATAAAGTACTAGACAATTAATTTTTGCAATTTTATGCAATACACGTTACAGTTTACACATCACAAATACAATGAACAAAAAAAAAACAAGATGCTTTAAACAAAAAAAATCATAATTGCACCTGATACTTGTTAACTTGTTAACCAGATTTAATAGTCCGCTTACAGGAATAATTTTTACGTGATTAATGTTTCTGTCACGCCAACTCACGCTCACGAAAAGTATTTTCCACTTACGCACGCTCACGTATCCGTATATTTTATTTAATCACACTCACGATTTTTTTTAAACAGTCACACTCACGGCATGACACTCAGTGTCACTAGAAATTTCACGCACGATTTGCACCCCTACCGGTATTCACTATTCAATTGTTACAATGCAAGCGTTTATTTTAAATTCTATGTTTCCAAATTGAACTGTTGAGGTCTTGACTAGAAAAATGGCAAAACTAAAATTGTGAGCCTTCTAAGCTCGTTTGAATCGCTTTGCTCACATTTCCATCAATATTTAAATTACAAAAACTATGAACGTGGATCTTTGTTTTAAAAATCGAAAACAAATATTTTATATGAACCGTTTCATTGTTAGGTTTATAAACTCAGGTCACTTAACGACTCACATGAGGACTCACACGGGAGAACGTCCGCATTCATGTTCGCTTTGTCCCAAGGCATTTTCAACACGGCAAGAATTACATAAACACACAATGGTATGGACCTGCGGAAGGCTTAACTATTAGATCTCTGAAGCCAATCGTTAACGTCAACATTAACATTTTAGGTTCACAACGGAGAACGACCGTTTATATGTAAAATGTGCGGCAAACGTTTCGGCAGTTCGAGTAACTTGTATTCGCATTTAAAACACCATACGGGAGAAAAGAATTTTACATGTGAACATTGTGGTAAAGCTTTTTATACGAAACAGGAGCTTAAACAACACTTTGTTGTACACACAGGCGAGAAAGCGTTTCTTTGCGAGTGTTGTAATAAAAGGTTCTCACAGATAGCTCATTTAAGACGACACGCCAAATTACATAAATGAACTCTTTGTTTAGTAAATAATGGATATTGATAAACAAAGTTTCATGTTGGAAATTTCCTGTGATAATATGCTGATATTAATGTAAGATCATTTCCACACAATTTTAAATTGTCAACGGAAATTAAGTAATAACCATGAAAAAATTTACTTAAAACCACCACCGGTGAAATTAGTGAGTTTAAGAGCAGACAGATCAATTAGCCTAAGAGCTATTATGCATAATTGGATAGGTATTTGAGGTACTGTGAAAATTTGTACAATACTTCTTTAGTAATATCCGAATACAAAGACCTGGCTGAAGGGTAGCGGGGCTTAACCAAGCCTCAAGTTTTTAAATTAGCAAAATTTTTGGCTAAAAAAATTCCTTGAGGCATTTTGAAATTTAGTATTTAAGGAGTTGGAAAATACAAAAGCCAGATCTTTTAATCGGGTCTAAAACTTGTAAAATTGTTTGTTTTAAGACTTAAAAAATATATTTTAGGCACGTTGAAAGTTACACAGAATAATATTGTAACTAAAAATAGATATGTATTCAAAAAAACGGGTCATTTCGCTGGGGCGTTTTACTTAACAGGCGGTTAATATGTTGCGTGAGTGCGAGTCAACAAACGCTGTGAGTAGCAGGTAGCTTGAAGTGTGACCAAAAATTTTGCTAATTTAAAAACTTGAGCCAGGTCTGTGCTTTTGTATTCGGATATTACTAAAGAGTTATTGTACAAATTTTCACAGTTGCTCAAATACCTACCCAAATATGCATAACAGCTCTCCAGCTAAATGAATAGCTCACGGAATTCCTTTAAAGAAAGGATTAGTCAGATCAAGCAATAAGTATATGTTTGCTATGCTCGTGAACCAGCTTGTGTGATAAAAATTAATATGGAGGAATGTGGAGTGCCAATACTAATTTATTGGTCGCTGTATATTTTTATTGTATTAATATTATTTAATATGTACGTAGTTATATATTGTATACGTATTATCTATCAAATTTATATTTAAAAATATACTTTTTTACAACTAATGTATTCATTGGTGAAATAAAAGTAGGTTTTTATTGTCCACAAGAGCCCGTGACACTAAAACTCTATTGATCGCTGACAAAGCCAGTTCACAGGTATTTGGAAAATTTAAGCCCTGCTTAAAAGAAGAACACAATGGTTCGCAGGCTGGCGTTGGCCCGACCGTGAAAAAGAGATAACTTCCGGTTGTAATGTGATATTATATTCTGCTTGGAAAAACCAATTGCCCTATTTATCTTCGAATAGAATGATACTAACTTTATTTTAAAGTTTATGTTTTGTGCTAAAATTCGAATGGTTGGCGGATTCCGCTACTCCGACGCCCCCGCCAGCTGCGTATAAAGTTGATTATTTTTTCCATATATAACGTATAAGAAAAAATCAAACATCAAGTTTTTTTTTCTAAAACCATGGCAACGTTTTTAAGGTTGGCGTATCAAAAAAGTAAATTGTTTATAATAACATAAAAATTATGGAAGTTTCACCTTGGACACATATGTCCCACGACAATGCCTTTTCTCCTTTTTGTTAATATCAGAAAAAAATAATATTTGTAATTGTAATTAAACTATCAAATCAAATATTGAAAATAGTAATTTTGGATAACAATTCAGCCAAAACAAACGTGAAATGAAAAGAGAACCGTCAGTAGTCAGTAAATCTTCACGTTTGTTTTAGCTGAATTGCTGTCCGAAATTATTAATTTCCTATATTATATCAGTGAACTGGCCTTTTCAGTGATCTATAGGGTTTTAGTGTCACGGGCTCTCTTACTTTTTTTATAGTCCATTAATTTTGAATATGTGAACGCAAAAGTGCTAATGATTTGTTTTAATTTAAACATTTTTTTATTCACTAGCCATTTTATTATGTGTACAAGAAAATGCACTACCAGGCTGTGAAGTCGTAAGTTAACAACGATAATATTATGTGTTAGTGCAATTTTGTAAGCGTCAAAATGGATACAAAAGATGTGCTGCATTATTATTTTACAATGAACATCAATAACATATGCAGGATTTGTCTCGAAAAAGGTGTACAATCACACAAACTAACACCAATATTCGATCCAGTAAAGCCTCCACACTTTTCCAATTTGATAATGGCTTGTGCTTCTGTACAGGTAGGCTGTTTTTTTTTTTTACATCTTAAGACTAATAATCGAATATTGCATGAGCGGGTGTTGTTTTTCTATTTAAATGTGTCTATAATTTTTACTGACCCACAATATAAAATAATGTTATGTGTAGTTTTTGAGTGATTGTGAACATGTAAATTATCTTTGTAATATTGTTGTCGTGTTGTGCAGGTATCAGAAAATGACGGCCTGCCAGCGCTGATTTGTACGCCTTGCATCACAAAATTGAACATCGCATATGATTTCAAAACGCGTGCCGAAGATTCCGATGCAAAGCTGCGTGAATTCTTCCTCGATAGAACCGTTCTTGGATCGTCAATGCCCTGTTCAACACAACACGATATTACACAGATATCATCAAACGTTTGTTTACAAACGGAGCAGTTACCGGTTAAAAGGGAAATTAATAAACTAATTAGCAATATTGAATCGGCCAATAGTAATTCTGTACAGGAAATTATTAGTACTCCAGAGAACTGTATGCACCAGCAGATATTAACAGAAACGAGTAATTGCCTGGAAACTAATTTTAGTCAAAATCAACAAATACCTGCTTTGGATAATTGTACGTTGTCGCAGGAGAGTTCTGTCAATTTGTTAGGTGTTACGTCGCTAGCATCGAATCATAATTTAATAAATAGTATTGTCGATATTACGGCTTTACATCACACAAATGGAATAATTGAATTGAAAGATTTACAAAATATTACAGAATCAAATAGACTGATAACTGTTACACCTTTACAAAATATAACGACTAGTATAGCGAACGCTTCAGAACAATTAGAAAATAATGTGTGCATGGAACAAAACAGTAATATTCAGCTAAATATAATCGATGCAAGTTCTGAAAATAGCAATATAGCAATAGAATCGTTGACCAATAACACATTAGTAAATTTAACTCCAGTTAGTACAAATTCAAATTTGCAAGAAATTAGACTAGAATTGAAAAAAGAAGAACCGATACTTGAATTTGACTTAAATAGCTCATCGCAGAACAGAGAAGTTAATTTAGGAAAAATATTAACACCGACAGTACCGAAATACGATAACGAAAACAACATTGAAAACGATAACTTAGATGACCGAATTGAAGTGAAATTTGTTAATTCGACTTTTAATCAAACCGGCGAAGTCTTGTCCAGCGAAACTAAAAGTAAAAACAACAAAATCATTAAAAAACATAATTCGAAAAGAAGAACTAAAGCAGTTAAATCAGATTCAGTAATTTCCGATATAAAAGACGAAGACGAATTGTCTGACGATGAAATTAAGTGTGAAAACGGTGAGATGCTCGACGGTAAAGATTTTAAACAAAACGGAAAGAATTCTATATACCACCAGTGCGACACTTGTGGTAAAATATTTCGTACTAAGCAAGGTTTAATTCAGCACATTCGAATTCATACTGGAGAAAAACCGTATCTGTGTCATTTGTGCAATAAACGGTTTATTAATGGTGGCCATTTGCATACGCACATGCGAACCCATACGGGCGAGAAAAACCACCGGTGTCAATATTGTACAAAAGCGTTTGCGACAGCACAACAGTTACACAAACATACCATAGCAATACACACGCTCGAACGTCCGTATCAATGTTCCTATTGTCCCAAACGATGCGCCAGTTCTTCCAACCTAACGACTCATATTCGGATACATACCGGAGAGAAGAATTATCATTGCGACAGATGTCCGAAGGCGTTCTCTACAAAAGGACAGTTGCTACAACACATACTGGTGCACACGGGGGAGAAGCCTTTTCTCTGCGAATGTTGCAATAAGAGGTTCACACAACGAGCACATCTCACCAGACATTCCAAAATGCATCGGTGAATGGTTCGATATTTCTTCGTTTTTATTTTAAATCGATAAGGCAATAATTCTGAGTAAAGGAGAAATTCTGTCTGTGTCATAGTGTAGGTAGTTCCTAACTATGACTTCTAATGTAGGCTCATAAAATTGATATTGCTAATTATTGAACATTTTGGTTTATCTGGTTTACTGGTCGTTTTGTGTCTTTCGAACTGTGATTGAAATTTTTTTTTTTGTTTGGAAGCGAAAAAAAAACGGTTAATCAGTTAATAAAAACTTAGTTTAGGCAAAGACGACTCCAAAAAGATTCTTTATATTAGAGTTTTCCATTTCTGTTATATTCAATATTTTAGTTCGTCTATGATACATCGCGTTCCCGTTTATATCTGATAATAGGACTAGCATTATTGCAATTAATGTTAATATTTTCGATTTTGTAAACTAAACAATTCACAGACTATTTAATCGGTTGATTGAACAGTTGAAAGTGAATTGGACGTTCATGAGAACGTTTCGCAGTAACTCATATGACCAAACAGTTGGCTGATTAAAAATTACCAGATAGAGCCAGGCCTTAACAGGTTCACTGTCCACTTTAAAATAGGGAAGTCTACTCTAGTCCACTCGTTTTTTTTTAAATTTTACCTACATTTTCTTTTAGTTCTTGTAAGCCGTATACAAATACAAATTATAAATTGTTTCCCATGTCCCAACTCCCAGCACATTTTTTAGTTAACTGTCCGTTCTGTCAAGTTCATCAAAAAACTATGCCATTGAGTTCAATTTCAATTTAATACGAGCCTTAAAGTCTAACTAAGCATACAATACTCGCCACGGTTCTAAAAGGTTTTGAAGTTAGTCACAAACAGCGTCGCAAATGCATATTTTAGAGCCGTCCTGGTTGTTTGTGGGAAAGGAAGACTCCCACTACCTCCCACTTACCGGCACAGAACGTGCGCTCGTCGGTGATCGGTTATCGCTGGTTGTTTTGTCAATTGGCGCTTTCCTGCTATAAATTACAGTCCAGTACGCTATTGTTAAGTTGTGTCTTTGATTGTTAATTGATCAAAATGCCTAATACAGTTTTGGATAGGCAAGCACGAAAAATCATTTTTTGAATACTTTATGCAACGAATTAGACCTTTAGATTAAAGAAAATTTAAAAATAATAACATAGGACAAGTTTGTAGTTTTTCAACCGAGCCTTTTAGATCCATGGCACGTACTATACAGCCCATGTGTGGGCTGAGGACGTATGGGGGACATGTGAACACAACCCGTATGCGGGCTGTGGACAGTGAACCTGTTAAATTTGACAACTCGTAGTTTTTTGCTCAATAATTGTGTAGTGGAAAGCCAAGGTCACCTTGTTAATGTCAGCTAGAAGTTTGTTAAATGTTTTTATCCACCACACAATATCAATTCACAGTCCACTGAATGACACTGCTCTCCAACAGAATGAGGTCACCTCTGTATCTAATAACCTTGGTAGAAAGTTACCTCAAGAAATGTGATCAGAAGTCTGAAAAATAGCTTCCTGCAGGATAATCGAAAAGATAAAGATGTTTTTGGATTATGTTCAGATAAATACATTTTTATATTGTGGGTTTGTTATGCTTTAATAAGTAATTGCTAGCGAGAAAGCTAAAAGACACAACATACAAAAACAACTGTCACTATGATGACTTTTATGTTAGAAAATAACAAAACTGTTTGTTTTCAGGTATTAGAGGGAGATGGATTACCTTCTCTAATTTGTAACAAATGCATAGCGCGATTAAATGTTGCGTATCAGTTTAAAATACAGTGCGAAAACTCGGATTCCAAGCTACGTGAGTTTTTTGCAAATCCGGAAAATCTTCCGCAAGCACCGGAATTGATAGGATTCAGTTTAGAAATGAAAGACAATCATAAAAATGATCTTGTTTATAACGATCTACAAGTGACCGCAGATTTAAGTAATACAAATGAAATGCTCGAAGATTTAGATGTGAAATATGGCAATATAAATTCGGTTCATGAAAATCATAAACACGATCTCAATCATTTAAATATATTAACTGATTTGAACGAGTCCACTATGGTCGCCGTAATCGAAAACTCTATAGTGGACGAAACGAAATTCGATAATCGTAATATTTTTAATTCGAATCATTTATCCGACGAGAAAAAGGTAGTGCGAAAAATTAAAAGAACAGTCGTGAAAAAACAAAATCAAAATTATATTGACGAGAATGGACAAATTGTGAAAAAGAAATCGGGTAAACAGAGTAAAATGATGATTCCGAAAGTGCATCAGTGTGATACGTGTGGGAAGATTTTCCGTACGAAGCCCGGCTTAATACATCACATCCGAATTCATACCGGAGAACGTCCGTATCTGTGCCATTTATGCGACAAAAGGTTTGTCAACGGGGGTCACCTTCATACTCATATGAGAACGCATACGGGTGAGAAAAATCATATTTGTACGGCGTGTTCGAAAGCGTTCGCGACTGCGCAACAGTTAACTAAACATACCATTGCCATTCACACCAACGAGCGACCGTATGCCTGCACTTATTGTCCGAAACGATTTGCGAGCTCATCAAATCTGAGCACTCACGTAAAAATACATACTGGGGAAAAGAACTTCCATTGCGATCAGTGCGGCAAGGCATTTTCGACCAAGGGACAACTCTATCAACATATGCTGGTTCACACTGGAGAAAAGGCGTTTTTATGCGAATACTGTAATAAAAGATTCTCGCAAAAAGCGCATCTAATCAGACATTCTAAAATGCACGCCAAATGAACTGAGCTGTTCTTTTATCGGAGGGCCATCCAGAAAAAGGACTGAACAACTACTACAACTCAGTAGGAACAATCTTTACCTACTAGTGGTTGGTCTCCTAACAGGACATTGTGCCCTGAAAGGACATCTCCAGAAAATCGGACTGTTTAATGGGTATAGACAGTGCAATAAGGAAAAGGAAACAGCGTGCCATATTCTGTGCGACTGCGAGATTCTGGAATGCAGAAGATAGATAATTTATGGATCAGCAAAGGGTCCAGAAGACTATATGGGAACATACCCATACTACGTGACCCGTTTATGGGGGGGAGGGAGGTCTTCAAAATACTACGCTCAGTCACAGGAGCGGGGGGGTGGCTTAGATTTTTGTCACGTAGTCGATTTCGCTGAGAGAAATCTCGCGCTTTTTCGACTCATATTCGAATATGGCGCGCAGTGTTTAGTGCTTCTTAAACTCACAGTTGGTGGCGCTGACGCACGTATATTTATATATTTATAATATTTAATTGACTAGTAATTATAAGTATGCATGCAGTCTTATCCAATAAACGCATTAATAAAGACATATTATGTGAGCCAAATTATTATTATTTGTTAAACTTTCAGCCTGCGAAATGATTAAAAATCATATTGGTCAATACTACGTAAAAACTTAAGGGGAGGGGGGGGTCTTGGCATATACTACGAGTGGTCACCGAGGGGAGGGAGGGGTCGAAAAATCTTAAAAAATAGGTCACGTAGTATGGGTATGTTCCCTATCAACCATCCAGTCCATGGACTGTGCAAGTTAGTACAAGGAACAAGGATACTGGACCGGGTGATATAAAGAAATTGGGAGATAGCACAATAAGCCCTAAAGGCTGCAGTGCTCTCGGCAATAGACCGGCTTCCATGAAAAAAAAACTGAGCTGTTAACAAAAAATTATATCATAATTTTCAATTCGAAAACATTCCATTCATTGACGTGTCTACAAGATGGGTAGATAGACAGATAGACGAAATTGGGACTGTGATTGCAAAAATGCCGCAACGAATATTTCCAAGTCCCCCATTCAAGTCAATAGCAATACTGTCCCTTTCTGTTGCAGTAGAAACGTGATTGTAAACCAGAAGAAAGCTTAAATGATAACAAGTTTGTTTCTTTAATTATAAGTTCGGTAGAAACATAATTCAATCTTTGAATACATGGTACTAAAAGGGCATTAATAATTAATTATTTACTGAAATCTTCCAATTGTTATAGTCGAATAGTTGTGCTCTTGGTCGAACCTTAAGGAAGACCTCGGCTTTGGAACTTGTGTACCTAATATAATTTTATTGTGAGGGAGTAAAAAATTATTGTGATAATCTAAATATATTTAATATACTACATATTGATATGTATCGTGCTGTTATTATTTCGCAATTAAAATCGAGGTGTTTGACATCTGGGGTTCGAATTTGAAATTATTCTATGTAAGACGACCAAATGATGAAAATTTCTATGAGAAATATTTAAAAAAAAATGGTATTTCCATGCATAAACTTCTTAAAAAGCTCGCGAAAAATATGAATTGTAAATTAGGTTATGAAGTATTGAAGAAATGCCATAAGCACAAGGTCGTCGTACATAGAACATTCATGCTGCTTAGTGATGTAAAAAGGTAAATATCTGGTCAAATAATCGCGGTAATTTATTTTAAATAGCTGCGGATATTTATTATATTATAATACGAGGTTGCTCAGAAGTTTTGAGTATGATTGTAAATTCCGGCCACAATTTTCGTTTTATAACCAAATATCTACATAAATGTTGAAAAGAACACTATTGTTTTGTTCTTTATTGTTCTGAGAAACAGAAACCGGAAACCAACCGACATGTTGTTTTATAGATAGCCGTTTAAGTGACCGGCTAATTATTCGGTTAAAATGGTTACAATAAAAAAAAATCCGGAAATTTTACATCTCTAATACTGCTGCATTTTAATTGCGATTATGTATAGGCTTTTATATAATTTTTATTTTGTGATAACAATTTATTTATTTGTTATATTTATATAGTTACGATCAGTCCTAATACCCATAGCTGGGCACCGTTAATCAAATACTTAACTTCGTTAATCGTTAATCCGTTACTAAAAAAGTTAACTTCGTTAATCGTTAAGCCGTTAATCTTGCAGGTTAACGATTAACGAATCGTAAATCGTTAACTCGCGATAGAAATTCTATTTTATATTTAATGTTTATACGGGCTATGGAAGTTTAGGCAGGTCATGAAATATTAGTAAAAGAAGGGTGTATCATTAGAGTTTTTAATAATAAATGTTCAACTCAAAATACAGCTAGTCTGACATAAGGTGCATATTCCCCTTCATAAACAACAATATATTGAAGTTTTCGTCGGAAAGTGAGGCTCTTTTAGGCGTTAAAATGTCTTTTCCCGTAGAAAAAAGGCGTTCGACTGCAGCACTTGACGGTATAGCGGTACTATATTTAATAAACAGATTTATTATTATCTGTTCTCCGAGGAATGCCGCATCGTTAAAAGAGTCTTTTGACTTCATGTCTAGCCACATTTTGACGAGACTTTGAGCTTTAGTTCTTAAAGATTTGTGACTTTTAGACTTTTCTTTACTTTGAGTGACCGAAATAAAAAAGTCTTCTTCATCTTCCGTACATGTCTGAACGTGTTTTTCGCGGCGCGGCACGGTCCGCACGGTGTCCTTGTGAATTGTAGGTACTTAATTAACGATTGAACGGACTTATGGCAAGTTAACGGAAGTTAATGTGTCCGTTAACATTTTTTAAAGTTAACTGAACAGTTAAATCGTTAAGCACTTTGTTAACTTCGTTAATTAACGATTAACGGATTAACGAGTTAATGCCCACCTATGCTAATACCTCAATGTGGGGCTGTAGGACTGATAGAGGGCAGCGCATTAAAAAAAAAATAATAGAAATTCACATATCTTCATAAGATGTATTTTAAATTTAATGTAAGGTTTTATATTTAACATAAAATATTGAATTTATTCTGTATTTTGATATTACTATCTGCAACTGCTGTAAATAAAATGTATTTTTTAAATTTTTACACTGATTATTTTCTTACTATTAATTAACAATAACAAATATGTTTATCACATGGTTATAAAGGGTTCGCTTTTTTTTAATAATCAACTAACCAGTCCGCGGAAATCGATCTAATATGCCCTGGACAAATGCAGAGGAAAAGAAATTAATTTTCATATTATGCAAATAAACATGAAAACTATTTCTTATATCAATTAGTAAAACATTCGTAAATAATTTTTTTCTAAAATTTCGTGTCAATGTTATTCTTGCAGAATCTTTTGTGTTAAAAATTTTATTAATAAAATTGCAAAATTTTTTAATTTACCACCTCATAATCGGTCAGATTGATGTTTGATCCTGGAGCCAACTTACGATGGGCCTGGAAAACACTCGAGAATTAGACAAAAATCTGTGTGATTTTTAATTTTTATTCAAATTGCAGTGTAACCTTAATATAACGAACCTCAATAATATAACGATTTCTCGATTTAACAAATTTTTCGAAATCCCCTAGAACTACCCGTAAGAGTTAATGCAAAATACATTACGAATACTTTTTGTCAAAAACCTCTTTATAACGAATTTTCAATTATGCTGAATATAAATAGAAAGTATAATTTACTCCTATTTAACGATTTTTGTCAACTTATAATCTTTATATAACGTGTCCTACCAATCAATAACACATAATTCCACAATAACAACAGTAATAATTCATGTCTCAACAGGTTCAGACACGTTAAATTTATCGTAAGACAGTCATTTTTGTTTGATGTAAAGTAATGTAAACACAGCTGTAGGTTACCGTTGTAAGTAAAAACGTTGCAGCGGCTAAGAAACGAAAAAGGTGTTCCTTAGCCGAGAAACGAAAAATCATTAAGTATGTAGACGAGAATCCTACAATAAAAAAATTAGACATCGTTAAAGTCTTCGAAATTCCTGCAAGTACATTGGCAACAATATTAAAGTTCAAAAGATAAGTTTTAAGAAGAAAATGGGGTTTCTTACCTTGCTAAAAATTTTAGACCAACCTAACCTCTATATAACAAACTTCATTATAACGAATTACTGGATATAACGAATATTTTCAAATCCCCTTCAGCTTTGTTATATCTAGGTATTACTGTATTGTGATAATAATAACCAATTTAACAATTCATATACCCACGCCTTGACAGTTTGTAAATGAAAACAGTTTACTGTCAAGTGTTGTCTTATCCACTCAGGTCGTTAATAAAGTTCATAACTGACGCTTCAGTACAGTAGACCCGATTGAAATCTATGACAAATTACTTACCTGTTTGTCATAAAATACATTACTACAAGCCAATACCTATACTCACTCTAATTTAAAGATTTGATCCGTACAGAATTTG
The DNA here is from genome assembly GCA_034508555.1 of Venustoraphidia nigricollis. Taxonomy (NCBI): domain Eukaryota; kingdom Metazoa; phylum Arthropoda; class Insecta; order Raphidioptera; family Raphidiidae; genus Venustoraphidia; species Venustoraphidia nigricollis. The sequence goes on along the minus strand of JAVRKA010000065.1, from coordinate 95,030 downwards.
ACCCGATCGAAGTCGTGCTCACAACCAGTAAATTATTTAACAGAAGATAAGTAATTGTCTCCTATTTATGACTTTAGCTGAGACTGCGTTAAATTGTATAGTGACTCGTAATTTAGAAATTGATATTTTAGCGGGTGTGTATCATCGCGTCTACTTCATCATAAAATGCGATATAGTGTCGACTTATACCTAACAGTGAAGCAATTTTACGGTTCATTTGTGGAACAGCTGTAGTCCGATCAGAGGTGTAGGATGTAGAACTTTCTGTAGGGCTGACTTATCTAGTATGTATAATTAGTGGTGTAAAATTACCGGTAATTTTGGAGAATTTTGGGTAAGATTATGGAGCATTAATATTTTCTAAGCATTTTAACCAGTTATTAGTGTATTTGCCATATGGAACATACACTATTGGCGTTGGTCGGATGGCGGGACCTTGGGGTCGGACCAAAATTTCTCGACGTTTCATAACCTCCTAAACACATTGGCACCGTTTTTAAAAATGTTTATATATATATGTATATATGTGGCGTTTCAAATCGGCCCGCCAGACAACGCCAGCAGTTCGAGACGCAAGCAGCGCCTCGTCCTACGCTTCGACTTCTCGCCGCAGGGTGGCGGGGCGGAGGGCACAAGAAGCGCGTCACCTGAGGAGGACCGGTAGGTTGTGCGCGACCGATGACATCGTCCCGTTTGCCTGCCACAAACGGCACTAGAAGGGGGGTAGCTGTGGCGTTTCAAATCGGCCCGCCAGACAACGCCAGCAGTTCGAGACGCAAGCAGCGCCTCGTCCCACGCTTCGACTTCTCGCCGCAGGGCGGCGGGGCGGAGGGCACAAGGAGCGCGTCACCTGAGGAGGACCGGTAGGTTGTGCGCGACCGATGACGACAGTTCGAAATGTCTAACAGTTAAAAATGTAAGTGTTTATTAGCTCTTAAATAGAAGTGTTGTTTCGTGTTCTGGCTAACGCTAGCAGGCCTTATAATTCCCAAATATATATATATATATATATAGATATATATATATATATATATATATATATAAATATATATTGCGGATTAGGGATTTGCGGATTAGGGATTTGCGGATTAGGGATTTGCGGATTAGGGATTTGCGGATTAGGGATTTGCGGATTAGGGATTTGCAGATTAGGGATTTGCGGATTAGGGATTTGCGGATTAGGGATTTGCGGATTAGGGATTTGCGGATTAGAGATTTGCGGATTAGAGATTTGCGGATTAGGGATTTGCGGATTAGGGATTTGCGGATTAGGGATTTGCGGATTAGGGATTTGCGGATTAGGGATTTGCGGATTAGGGATTTTCGGATTACACCTACTTTTTATAGTGTGATTGTTAAGTTTTTAGGTGTACACCTATTTTTTATAGTGTGATTGTTAAGTTTTTAGGTGTACACCTACTTTTTATAGTGTGATTGTTAAGTTTTTAGGTGTACACCTACTTTTTATAGTGTGATTGTTAAGTTTTTAGGTGTACACCTACTTTTTATAGTGTGATTGTTAAGTTTTTACATGTACACCTACTTTTTATAGTGTGATTGTTAAGTTTTTACATGTACACCTACTTTTTATAGTGTGATTGTTAAGTTTTTACATGTACACCTACTTTTTATAGTGTGATTGTTAATTTCTCAGGTGTACACCTACTTTTTATAGTGTGATTGTTAAGCTTTCAGGTGTACACCTACTTTTTATAGTGTGATTGTTAAGTTTTCATGTGTACACTTACTTTTTATAGTGTGATTGTTAAGTTTTTAGGTGTACACCTACTTTTTATAGTGTGATTGTTAAGTTTTTAGGTGTACACCTACTTTTTATAGTGTGATTGTTAAGTTTTTAGGTGTACACCTACTTTTTATAGTGTGATTGTTAAGTTTTTAGGTGTACACCTACTTTTTATAGTGTGATTGTTAAGTTTTTAGGTGTACACCTACTTTTTATAGTGTGATTGTTAATTTCTCAGGTGTACACCTACTTTTTATAGTGTGATTGTTAATTTCTCATGTGTACAACTACTTTTTATAGTGTGATTGTTAATTTCTCAGGTGTACACCTACTTTTTATAGTGTGATTGTTAATTTCTCAGGTGTACACCTACTTTTTATAGTGTGATTGTAAATTTCTCAGGTGTACACCTACTTTTTATAGTGTGATTGTTGAGTTTTTAGGTGTACACCTACTTTTTATAGTGTGATTGTTAAGTTTTTAGGTGTACACCTACTTTTTATAGTGTGATTGTTAAGTTTTTAGGTGTACACCTACTTTTTATAGTGTGATTGTTAAGTTTTAAGGTGTACACCTACTTTTTATAGTGTGATTGTTAAGTTTTTAGGTGTACACCTACTTTTTATAGTGTGATTGTTAAGTTTTTAGGTGTACACCTACTTTTTATAGTGTAATTGGTAAGTTTTTAGGTGTACACCTACTTTTTATAGTGGGATTGCTAAGTTTTTAGGTGTACACCTACTTTTTATAGTGTGATTGTTAATTTCTCAGGTGTACACCTACTTTTTATAGTGTGATTGTTAATTTCTTAGGTGAACACCTACTTTTTATAGTGTGATTGTTAAGTTTTTAGGTGTACACCTACTTTTTATAGTGTGATTGTTAAGTTTTTAGGTGTACACCTACTTTTTATAGTGTGATTGTTAAGTTTTTAGGTGTACACCTACTTTTTATAGTGTGATTGTTAAGTTTTTAGGTGTATACCTACTTTTTATAGTGTGATTGTTAAGTTTTTAGGTGTATACCTACTTTTTATAGTGTGATTGTTAAGTTTTTAGGTGTACACCTACTTTTTATAGTGTGATTGTTAAGTTTTTAGGTGTACACATACTTTTTATAGTGTGATTGTTAAGTTTTTAGGTGTACACCTACTTTTTATAGTGTGATTGTTAATTTCTCAGTTGTACACCTACTTTTTATAGTGTGATTGTTAAGTTTTTAGGTGTACACCTAATTTTTATAGTGTGATTGTTAAGTTTTTAGGTGTACACCTACTTTTTATAGTGTGATTGTTAAGTTTTTAGGTGTACACCTACTTTTTATAGTGTGATTGTTAAGTTTTTAGGTGTACACCTACTTTTTATAGTGTGATTGTTAGGTTTTTAGGTGTACACCTACTTTTTATAGTGTGATTGTTAAGTTTTTAGGTGTACACCTATTTTTTATAGTGTGATTGTTCAGTTTTTAGGTGTACACCTACTTTTTATAGTGTGATTGTTCAGTTTTTAGGTGTACACCTATTTTTTATAGTGTGATTGTTAAGTTTTTAGGTGTACACCTACTTTTTATAGTGTGATTGTTAAGTTTTTAGGTGTACACCTACTTTTTATAGTGTGATTGTTAAGTTTTTAGGTGTACACCTACTTTTTATAGTGTGATTGTTAAGTTTTTAGGTGTACACCTACTTTTTATAGTGTGATTGTTAAGTTTTTACGTGTACACCTACTTTTTATAGTGTGATTGTTAAGTTTTTAGGTGTACACCTATTTTTTATAGTGTGATTGTTAAGTTTTTAGGTGTACACCTACTTTTTAGAGTGTGATTGTTAAGTTTTTAGGTGTACACCTACTTTTTAGAGTGTGATTGTTAAGTTTTTAGGTGTACACCTACTTTTTATAGTGTGATTGTTAAGTTTTTAGGTGTACACCTACTTTTTATAGTGTGATTGTTAAGTTTTAGGTGTACACCTACTTTTTATAGTGTGATTGTTAAGTTTTTACGTGTATACCTACTTTTTATAGTGTGATTGTTAAGTTTTAAGGTGTACACCTACTTTTTATAGTGTGATTGTTAATTTCTCAGGTGTACACCTATTTTTTATAGTGTGATTGTTAAGTTTTCAGGTGTACACCTACTTTTTATAGTGTGATTGTTAAGTTTTCAGGTGTACACCTACTTTTTATAGTGTGATTGTTAAGTTTTCAGGTGTACACCTACTTTTTATAGTGTGATTGTTAAGTTTTTAATGTACACCTACTTTTTATAGTGTGATTGTTAAGTTTTTAGGTGTACACCTACTTTTTATAGTGTGATTGTTAAGTTTTTAGGTGTACACCTACTTTTTATAGTGTGATTGTTAAGTTTTTAGGTGTACACCTACTTTTTATAGTGTGATTGTTAAGTTTTTAGGTGTACACCTACTTTTTATAGTGTGATTGTTAATTTCTCAGGTGTACACCTACTTTTTATAGTGTGATTGTTAATTTCTCATGTGTACACCTACTTTTTATAGTGTGATTGTTAATTTCTCAGGTGTACACCTACTTTTTATAGTGTGATTGTTAATTTCTCAGGTGTACACCTACTTTTTATAGTGTGATTGTTAATTTCTCAGGTGTACACCTACTTTTTATAGTGTGATTATTGAGTTTTAAGGTGTACACCTACTTTTTATAGTGTGATTGTTAAGTTTTTAGGTGTACACCTACTTTTTATAGTGTGATTGTTAAGTTTTTAGGTGTACACCTACTTTTTATAGTGTGATTGTTAAGTTTTTAGGTGTACACCTACTTTTTATAGTGTGATTGTTAAGTTTTCAGGTGTACACCTACTTTTTATTGTGTGATTGTTAAGTTTTTAGGTGTACACCTACTTTTTATAGTGTGATTGTTAAGTTTTTAGGTGTACACCTACTTTTTATAGTGTGATTGTTAAGTTTTTAGGTGTACACCTACTTTTTATAGTGTGATTGTTAAGTTTTTAGGTGTACACCTACTTTTTATAGTGTGATTGTTAGGTTTTTAGGTGTACACCTACTTTTTATAGTGTGATTGTTAAGTTTTTAGGTGTACACCTATTTTTTATAGTGTGATTGTTCAGTTTTTAGGTGTACACCTACTTTTTATAGTGTGATTGTTCAGTTTTTAGGTGTACACCTATTTTTTATAGTGTGATTGTTAAGTTTTTAGGTGTACACCTACTTTTTATAGTGTGATTGTTAAGTTTTTAGGTGTACACCTACTTTTTATAGTGTGATTGTTAAGTTTTTAGGTGTACACCTACTTTTTATAGTGTGATTGTTAAGTTTTTAGGTGTACACCTACTTTTTATAGTGTGATTGTTAAGTTTTTACGTGTACACCTACTTTTTATAGTGTGATTGTTAAGTTTTTAGGTGTACACCTATTTTTTATAGTGTGATTGTTAAGTTTTTAGGTGTACACCTACTTTTTAGAGTGTGATTGTTAAGTTTTTAGGTGTACACCTACTTTTTAGAGTGTGATTGTTAAGTTTTTAGGTGTACACCTACTTTTTATAGTGTGATTGTTAAGTTTTTAGGTGTACACCTACTTTTTATAGTGTGATTGTTCAGTTTTTACGTGTACACCTACTTTTTATAGTGTGATTGTTAAGTTTTAAGGTGTACACCTACTTTTTATAGTGTGATTGTTAATTTCTCAGGTGTACACCTACTTTTTATAGTGTGATTGTTAAGTTTTCAGGTGTACACCTACTTTTTATAGTGTGATTGTTAAGTTTTCAGGTGTACACCTACTTTTTATAGTGTGATTGTTAAGTTTTCAGATGTACACCTACTTTTTATAGTGTGATTGTTAAGTTTTTACGTGTACACCTACTTTTTATAGTGTGCTTGTTAAGTTTTTACGTGTACACCTACTTTTTATAGTGTGATTGTTAATTTCTCAGGTGTACACCTACTTTTTATAGTGTGAGTGTTAATTTCTCAGGTGTACACCTACTTTTTATAGTGTGATTGTTAAGTTTTTAGGTGTACACCTACTTTTTATAGTGTGATTGTTAAGTTTTTAGGTGTACACCTACTTTTTATAGTGTGATTGTTAAGTTTTTAGGTGTACACCTACTTTTTATAGTGTGATTGTTAATTTTTTTGGTGTACACCTACTTTTTATAGTGTGATTGTTAAGTTTTTAGGTGTACACCTACTTTTTATAGTGTGATTGTTAAGTTTTTTGGTGTACACCTACAATTTATAGTGTGATTGTTAAGTTTTTAGGTGTACACCTACTTTTTATAGTGTGATTGTTAAGTTTTTAGGTGTACACCTACTTTTTATAGTGTGATTGTTAAGTTTTTAGGTGTACACCTACTTTTTATAGTGTGATTGTTAAGTTTTTAGGTGTACACCTACTTTTTATAGTGTGATTGTTCAGTTTTTAGGTGTACACCTACTTTTTATAGTGTGATTGTTAAGTTTTTAGGTGTACACCTACTTTTTATAGTGTGATTGTTAAGTTTTTAGGTGTACACCTACTTTTTATAGTGTGATTGTTAAGTTTTTAGGTGTACACCTACTTTTTATAGTGTGATTGTTAAGTTTTTAGGTGTACACCTACTTTTTATAGTGTGATTGTTAAGTTTTTAGGTGTACACCTACTTTTTATAGTGTGATTGTTAAGTTTTTAGGTGTACACCTACTTTTTATAGTGTGATTGTTAAGTTTTTAGGTGTACACCTACTTTTTATAGTGTGATTGTTAAGTTTTTACATGTACACCTACTTTTTATAGTGTGATTGTTAAGTTTTAAGGTGTACACCTACTTTTTATAGTGTGATTGTTAATTTCTCAGGTGTACACCTACTTTTTATAGTGTGATTGTTAAGTTTTCAGGTGTACACCTACTTTTTATAGTGTGATTGTTAAGTTTTTTGGTGTACACCTACTTTTTATAGTGTGATTGTTAAGTTTTTAGGTGTACACCTACTTTTTATAGTGTGATTGTTAAGTTTTTTGGTGTACACCTACAATTTATAGTGTGATTGTTAAGTTTTTAGGTGTACACCTACTTTTTATAGTGTGATTGTTAAGTTTTTAGGTGTACACCTACTTTTTATAGTGTGATTGTTAAGTTTTTAGGTGTACACCTACTTTTTATAGTGTGATTGTTAATTTCTCAGGTGTACACCTACTTTTTATAGTGTGATTGTTAATTTCTCATGTGTACACCTACTTTTTATAGTGTGATTGTTAATTTCTCAGGTGTACACCTACTTTTTATAGTGTGATTGTTGAGTTTTTAGGTGTACACCTACTTTTTATAGTGTGATTGTTAAGTTTTTAGGTGTACACCTACTTTTTATAGTGTGATTGTTAAGTTTTTAGGTGTACACCTACTTTTTATAGTGTGATTGTTAAGTTTTTAGGTGTACACCTACTTTTTATAGTGTGATTGTTAAGTTTTTAGGTGTACACCTACTTTTTATAGTGTGCTTGTTAAGTTTTTAGGTGTACACCTACTTTTTATAGTGTAATTAGTAAGTTTTTAGGTGTACACCTACTTTTTATAGTGGGATTGCTAAGTTTTTAGGTGTACACCTACTTTTTATAGTGTGATTGTTAATTTCTCAGGTGTACACCTACTTTTTATAGTGTGATTGTTAATTTCTTAGGTGAACACCTACTTTTTATAGTGTGATTGTTAAGTTTTTAGGTGTACACCTACTTTTTATAGTGTGATTGTTAAGTTTTTAGGTGTACACCTACTTTTTATAGTGTGATTGTTAAGTTTTTAGGTAACACCTACTTTTTATAGTGTGATTGTTAAGTTTTTAGGTAACACCTACTTTTTATAGTGTGATTGTTAAGTTTTTAGGTGTACACCTACTTTTTATAGTGTGATTGTTAAGTTTTTAGGTGTACACCTACTTTTTATAGTGTGATTGTTAAGTTTTTAGGTGTATACCTACTTTTTATAGTGTGATTGTTAAGTTTTTAGGTGTACACCTACTTTTTATAGTGTGATTGTTAAGTTTTTAGGTGTACACATACTTTTTATAGTGTGATTGTTAAGTTTTCAGGTGTACACCTACTTTTTATAGTGTGATTGTTAATTTCTCAGGTGTACATCTACTTTTTATAGTGTGATTGTTAAGTTTTTAGGTGTACACCTACTTTTTATAGTGTGATTGTTAAGTTTTTAGGTGTACACCTACTTTTTATAGTGTGATTGTTAAGTTTTTAGGTGTACACCTACTTTTTATAGTGTGATTGTTAAGTTTTTAGGTGCACACCTACTTTTTATAGTGTGATTGTTAAGTTTTTAGGTGTACACCTACTTTTTATAGTGTGATTGTTAAGTTTTTAGGTGTACACCTACTTTTTATAGTGTGATTGTTAAGTTTTTACATGTACACCTACTTTTTATAGTGTGATTGTTAAGTTTTAAGGTGTACACCTACTTTTTATAGTGTGATTGTTAATTTCTCAGGTGTACACCTACTTTTTATAGTGTGATTGTTAAGTTTTCAGGTGTACACCTACTTTTTATAGTGTGATTGTTAAGTTTTTTGGTGTACACCTACTTTTTATAGTGTGATTGTTAAGTTTTTAGGTGTACACCTACTTTTTATAGTGTGATTGTAAAGTTTTTTGGTGTACACCTACAATTTATAGTGTGATTGTTAAGTTTTTAGGTGTACACCTACTTTTTATAGTGTGATTGTTAAGTTTTTAGGTGTACACCTACTTTTTATAGTGTGATTGTTAAGTTTTTAGGTGTACACCTACTTTTTATAGTGTGATTGTTAATTTCTCAGGTGTACACCTACTTTTTATAGTGTGATTGTTAATTTCTCATGTGTACACCTACTTTTTATAGTGTGATTGTTAATTTCTCAGGTGTACACCTACTTTTTATAGTGTGATTGTTGAGTTTTTAGGTGTACACCTACTTTTTATAGTGTGATTGTTAAGTTTTTAGGTGTACACCTACTTTTTATAGTGTGATTGTTAAGTTTTTAGGTGTACACCTACTTTTTATAGTGTGATTGTTAAGTTTTTAGGTGTACACCTACTTTTTATAGTGTGATTGTTAAGTTTTTAGGTGTACACCTACTTTTTATAGTGTGCTTGTTAAGTTTTTAGGTGTACACCTACTTTTTATAGTGTAATTAGTAAGTTTTTAGGTGTACACCTACTTTTTATAGTGGGATTGCTAAGTTTTTAGGTGTACACCTACTTTTTATAGTGTGATTGTTAATTTCTCAGGTGTACACCTACTTTTTATAGTGTGATTGTTAATTTCTTAGGTGAACACCTACTTTTTATAGTGTGATTGTTAAGTTTTTAGGTGTACACCTACTTTTTATAGTGTGATTGTTAAGTTTTTAGGTGTACACCTACTTTTTATAGTGTGATTGTTAAGTTTTTAGGTAACACCTACTTTTTATAGTGTGATTGTTAAGTTTTTAGGTAACACCTACTTTTTATAGTGTGATTGTTAAGTTTTTAGGTGTACACCTACTTTTTATAGTGTGATTGTTAAGTTTTTAGGTGTACACCTACTTTTTATAGTGTGATTGTTAAGTTTTTAGGTGTATACCTACTTTTTATAGTGTGATTGTTAAGTTTTTAGGTGTACACCTACTTTTTATAGTGTGATTGTTAAGTTTTTAGGTGTACACATACTTTTTATAGTGTGATTGTTAAGTTTTCAGGTGTACACCTACTTTTTATAGTGTGATTGTTAATTTCTCAGGTGTACATCTACTTTTTATAGTGTGATTGTTAAGTTTTTAGGTGTACACCTACTTTTTATAGTGTGATTGTTAAGTTTTTAGGTGTACACCTACTTTTTATAGTGTGATTGTTAAGTTTTTAGGTGTACACCTACTTTTTATAGTGTGATTGTTAAGTTTTTAGGTGCACACCTACTTTTTATAGTGTGATTGTTAAGTTTTTAGGTGTACACCTACTTTTTATAGTGTGATTGTTAAGTTTTTAGGTGTACACCTACTTTTTATAGTGTGATTGTTCAGTTTTTAGGTGTACACCTACTTTTTATAGTGTGATTGTTCAGTTTTTAGGTGTACACCTACTTTTTATAGTGTGATTGTTAAGTTTTTAGGTGTACACCTACTTTTTATAGTGTGATTGTTAAGTTTTTAGGTGTACACCTACTTTTTATAGTGTGATTGTTAAGTTTTTAGGTGTACACTTACTTTTTATAGTGTGATTGTTAAGTTTTTAGGTGTACACCTACTTTTTATAGTGTGATTGTTAAGTTTTTACGTGTACACCTACTTTTTATAGTGTGATTGTTAAGTTTTTACGTGTACACCTACTTTTTATAGTGTGATTGTTAAGTTTTTAGGTGTACACCTATTTTTTATAGTGTGATTGTTAAGTTTTTAGCTGTACACCTACTTTTTATAGTGTGATTGTTAAGTTTTTAGGTGTACACCTACTTTTTATAGTGTGATTGTTAAGTTTTTAGGTGTACACCTACTTTTTATAGTGTGATTGTTAAGTTTTTAGGTGTACACCTACTTTTTATAGTGTGATTGTTAAGTTTTTAGGTGTACACCTACTTTTTATAGTGTGATTGTTAAGTTTTTAGGTGTACACCTACTTTTTATAGTGTGATTGTTAATTTCTCAGGTGTACACCTACTTTTTATAGTGTGATTGTTAATTTCTCAGGTGTACACCTACTTTTTATAGTGTGATTGTAAATTTCTCAGGTGTACACCTACTTTCTATAGTGTGATTGTTGAGTTTTTAGGTGTACACCTACTTTTTATAGTGTGATTGTAAATTTCTCAGGTGTACACCTACTTTCTATAGTGTGATTGTTGAGTTTTTAGGTGTACACCTACTTTTTATAGTGTGATTGTTAAGTTTTTAGGTGTACACCTACTTTTTATAGTGTGATTGTTAAGTTTTTAGGTGTACACCTACTTTTTATAGTGTGATTGTTAAGTTTTTAGGTGTACACCTACTTTTTATAGTGTGATTGTTAAGTTTTTAGGTGTACACCTACTTTTTATAGTGTGATTGTTAAGTTTTTAGGTGTACACCTACTTTTTATAGTGTAATTGGTAAGTTTTTAGGTGTACACCTACTTTTTATAGTGGGATTGCTAAGTTTTTAGGTGTACACCTACTTTTTATAGTGTGATTGTTAATTTCTCAGGTGTACACCTACTTTTTATAGTGTGATTGTTAATTTCTTAGGTGAACACCTACTTTTTATAGTGTGATTGTTAAGTTTTTAGGTGTACACCTACTTTTTATAGTGTGATTGTTAAGTTTTTAGGTGTACACCTACTTTTTATAGTGTGATTGTTAAGTTTTTAGGTGTACACCTACTTTTTATAGTGTGATTGTTAAGTTTTTAGGTGTATACCTACTTTTTATAGTGTGATTGTTAAGTTTTTAGGTGTATACCTACTTTTTATAGTGTGATTGTTAAGTTTTTAGGTGTACACCTACTTTTTATAGTGTGATTGTTAAGTTTTTAGGTGTACACATACTTTTTATAGTGTGATTGTTAAGTTTTTAGGTGTACACCTACTTTTTATAGTGTGATTGTTAATTTCTCAGTTGTACACCTACTTTTTATAGTGTGATTGTTAAGTTTTTAGGTGTACACCTAATTTTTATAGTGTGATTGTTAAGTTTTTAGGTGTACACCTACTTTTTATAGTGTGATTGTTAAGTTTTTAGGTGTACACCTACTTTTTATAGTGTGATTGTTAAGTTTTTAGGTGTACACCTACTTTTTATAGTGTGATTGTTAGGTTTTTAGGTGTACACCTACTTTTTATAGTGTGATTGTTAAGTTTTTAGGTGTACACCTATTTTTTATAGTGTGATTGTTCAGTTTTTAGGTGTACACCTACTTTTTATAGTGTGATTGTTAAGTTTTTAGGTGTACACCTATTTTTTATAGTGTGATTGTTAAGTTTTTAGGTGTACACCTACTTTTTATAGTGTGATTGTTAAGTTTTTAGGTGTACACCTACTTTTTATAGTGTGATTGTTAAGTTTTTAGGTGTACACCTACTTTTTATAGTGTGATTGTTAAGTTTTTAGGTGTACACCTACTTTTTATAGTGTGATTGTTAAGTTTTTACGTGTACACCTACTTTTTATAGTGTGATTGTTAAGTTTTTAGGTGTACACCTATTTTTATAGTGTGATTGTTAAGTTTTTAGGTGTACACCTACTTTTTAGAGTGTGATTGTTAAGTTTTTAGGTGTACACCTACTTTTTAGAGTGTGATTGTTAAGTTTTTAGGTGTACACCTACTTTTTATAGTGTGATTGTTAAGTTTTTAGGTGTACACCTACTTTTTATAGTGTGATTGTTAAGTTTTTAGGTGTACACCTACTTTTTATAGTGTGATTGTTAAGTTTTTACGTGTATACCTACTTTTTATAGTGTGATTGTTAAGTTTTAAGGTGTACACCTACTTTTTATAGTGTGATTGTTAATTTCTCAGGTGTACACCTATTTTTTATAGTGTGATTGTTAAGTTTTCAGGTGTACACCTACTTTTTATAGTGTGATTGTTAAGTTTTCAGGTGTACACCTACTTTTTATAGTGTGATAGTTAAGTTTTCAGGTGTACACCTACTTTTTATAGTGTGATTGTTAAGTTTTTAGGTGTACACCTACTTTTTATAGTGTGATTGTTAAGTTTTTAGGTGTACACCTACTTTTTATAGTGTGATTGTTAAGTTTTTAGGTGTACACCTACTTTTTATAGTGTGATTGTTAAGTTTTTAGGTGTACACCTACTTTTTATAGTGTGATTGTTAAGTTTTTAGGTGTACACCTACTTTTTATAGTGTGATTGTTAATTTCTCAGGTGTACACCTACTTTTTATAGTGTGATTATTGAGTTTTTAGGTGTACACCTACTTTTTATAGTGTGATTGTAAAGTTTTTAGGTGTACACCTACTTTTTATAGTGTGATTGTTAAGTTTTTAGGTGTACACCTACTTTTTATAGTGTGATTGTTAAGTTTTTAGGTGTACACCTACTTTTTATAGTGTGATTGTTAAGTTTTTAGGTGTACACCTACTTTTTATAGTGTGATTGTTAAGTTTTTAGGTGTACACCTACTTTTTATAGTGTGATTGTTAAGTTTTTAGGTGTATACCTACTTTTTATAGTGGGATTGCTAAGTTTTTAGGTGTACACCTACTTTTTATAGTGTGATTGTTAATTTCTCAGGTGTACACCTACTTTTTATAGTGTGATTGTTAATTTCTTAGGTGAACACCTACTTTTTATAGTGTGATTGTTAAGTTTTTAGGTGTACCCCTACTTTTTATAGTGTGATTGTTAAGTTTTTAGGTGTACACCTACTTTTTATAGTGTGATTGTTAAGTTTTTAGGTGTACACCTACTTTTTATAGTGTGATTGTTAAGTTTTTAGGTGTACACCTACTTTTTATAGTGTGATTGTTAAGTTTTTAGGTGTACACCTACTTTTTATAGTGTGATTGTTAAGTTTTTAGGTGTACACCTACTTTTTATAGTGTGATTGTTAAGTTTTTAGGTGTACACCTACTTTTTATAGTGTGATTGTTAAGTTTTTAGGTGTACACCTACTTTTTATAGTGTGATTGTTAAGTTTTAAGGTGTACACCTACTTTTTATAGTGTGATTGTTAAGTTTTTAGGTGTACACCTACTTTTTATAGTGTGATTGTTAAGTTTTTAGGTGTACACCTACTTTTTATAGTGTGATTGTTAAGTTTTTAGGTGTACACCTACTTTTTATAGTGTGATTGTTAATTTCTCAGGTGTACACCTACTTTTTATAGTGTGATTGTTAATTTCTCATGTGTACAACTACTTTTTATAGTGTGATTGTTAATTTCTCAGGTGTACACCTACTTTTTATAGTGTGATTGTTAATTTCTCAGGTGTACACCTACTTTTTATAGTGTGATTGTAAATTTCTCAGGTGTACACCTACTTTTTATAGTGTGATTGTTGAGTTTTTAGGTGTACACCTACTTTTTATAGTGTGATTGTTAAGTTTTTAGGTGTACACCTACTTTTTATAGTGTGATTGTTAAGTTTTTAGGTGTACACCTACTTTTTATAGTGTGATTGTTAAGTTTTAAGGTGTACACCTACTTTTTATAGTGTGATTGTTAAGTTTTTAGGTGTACACCTACTTTTTATAGTGTGATTGTTAAGTTTTTAGGTGTACACCTACTTTTTATAGTGTAATTGGTAAGTTTTTAGGTGTACACCTACTTTTTATAGTGGGATTGCTAAGTTTTTAGGTGTACACCTACTTTTTATAGTGTGATTGTTAATTTCTCAGGTGTACACCTACTTTTTATAGTGTGATTGTTAATTTCTTAGGTGAACACCTACTTTTTATAGTGTGATTGTTAAGTTTTTAGGTGTACACCTACTTTTTATAGTGTGATTGTTAAGTTTTTAGGTGTACATCTACTTTTTATAGTGTGATTGTTAAGTTTTTAGGTGTACACCTACTTTTTATAGTGTGATTGTTAAGTTTTTAGGTGTATACCTACTTTTTATAGTGTGATTGTTAAGTTTTTAGGTGTACACCTACTTTTTATAGTGTGATTGTTAAGTTTTTAGGTGTACACATACTTTTTATAGTGTGATTGTTAAGTTTTTAGGTGTACACCTACTTTTTATAGTGTGATTGTTAATTTCTCAGTTGTACACCTACTTTTTATAGTGTGATTGTTAAGTTTTTAGGTGTACACCTAATTTTTATAGTGTGATTGTTAAGTTTTTAGGTGTACACCTACTTTTTATAGTGTGATTGTTAAGTTTTTAGGTGTACACCTACTTTTTATAGTGTGATTGTTAAGTTTTTAGGTGTACACCTACTTTTTATAGTGTGATTGTTAGGTTTTTAGGTGTACACCTACTTTTTATAGTGTGATTGTTAAGTTTTTAGGTGTACACCTATTTTTTATAGTGTGATTGTTCAGTTTTTAGGTGTACACCTACTTTTTATAGTGTGATTGTTCAGTTTTTAGGTGTACACCTATTTTTTATAGTGTGATTGTTAAGTTTTTAGGTGTACACCTACTTTTTATAGTGTGATTGTTAAGTTTTTAGGTGTACACCTACTTTTTATAGTGTGATTGTTAAGTTTTTAGGTGTACACCTACTTTTTATAGTGTGATTGTTAAGTTTTTAGGTGTACACCTACTTTTTATAGTGTGATTGTTAAGTTTTTACGTGTACACCTACTTTTTATAGTGTGATTGTTAAGTTTTTAGGTGTACACCTATTTTTTATAGTGTGATTGTTAAGTTTTTAGGTGTACACCTACTTTTTAGAGTGTGATTGTTAAGTTTTTAGGTGTACACCTACTTTTTAGAGTGTGATTGTTAAGTTTTTAGGTGTACACCTACTTTTTATAGTGTGATTGTTAAGTTTTTAGGTGTACACCTACTTTTTATAGTGTGATTGTTAAGTTTTAGGTGTACACCTACTTTTTATAGTGTGATT
Source organism: Venustoraphidia nigricollis (assembly GCA_034508555.1). Taxonomy (NCBI): domain Eukaryota; kingdom Metazoa; phylum Arthropoda; class Insecta; order Raphidioptera; family Raphidiidae; genus Venustoraphidia; species Venustoraphidia nigricollis. The sequence continues at coordinate 79,785 of JAVRKA010000065.1, read as the reverse complement.
GTTAAGTTTTTACGTGTATACCTACTTTTTATAGTGTGATTGTTAAGTTTTAAGGTGTACACCTACTTTTTATAGTGTGATTGTTAATTTCTCAGGTGTACACCTATTTTTTATAGTGTGATTGTTAAGTTTTCAGGTGTACACCTACTTTTTATAGTGTGATTGTTAAGTTTTCAGGTGTACACCTACTTTTTATAGTGTGATTGTTAAGTTTTCAGGTGTACACCTACTTTTTATAGTGTGATTGTTAAGTTTTTAATGTACACCTACTTTTTATAGTGTGATTGTTAAGTTTTTAGGTGTACACCTACTTTTTATAGTGTGATTGTTAAGTTTTTAGGTGTACACCTACTTTTTATAGTGTGATTGTTAAGTTTTTAGGTGTACACCTACTTTTTATAGTGTGATTGTTAAGTTTTTAGGTGTACACCTACTTTTTATAGTGTGATTGTTAAGTTTTTAGGTGTACACCTACTTTTTATAGTGTGATTGTTAATTTCTCAGGTGTACACCTACTTTTTATAGTGTGATTGTTAATTTCTCAGGTGTACACCTACTTTTTATAGTGTGATTGTTAATTTCTCAGGTGTACACCTACTTTTTATAGTGTGATTGTTAATTTCTCAGGTGTACACCTACTTTTTATAGTGTGATTATTGAGTTTTAAGGTGTACACCTACTTTTTATAGTGTGATTATTGAGTTTTAAGGTGTACACCTACTTTTTATAGTGTGATTGTTAAGTTTTTAGGTGTACACCTACTTTTTATAGTGTGATTGTTAAGTTTTTAGGTGTACACCTACTTTTTATAGTGTAATTGGTAAGTTTTTAGGTGTACACCTACTTTTTATAGTGGGATTGCTAAGTTTTTAGGTGTACACCTACTTTTTATAGTGTGATTGTTAATTTCTCAGGTGTACACCTACTTTTTATAGTGTGATTGTTAATTTCTTAGGTGAACACCTACTTTTTATAGTGTGATTGTTAAGTTTTTAGGTGTACACCTACTTTTTATAGTGTGATTGTTAAGTTTTTAGGTGTACACCTACTTTTTATAGTGTGATTGTTAAGTTTTTAGGTGTACACCTACTTTTTATAGTGTGATTGTTAAGTTTTTAGGTGTATACCTACTTTTTATAGTGTGATTGTTAAGTTTTTAGGTGTATACCTACTTTTTATAGTGTGATTGTTAAGTTTTTAGGTGTACACCTACTTTTTATAGTGTGATTGTTAAGTTTTTAGGTGTACACATACTTTTTATAGTGTGATTGTTAAGTTTTTAGGTGTACACCTACTTTTTATAGTGTGATTGTTAATTTCTCAGTTGTACACCTACTTTTTATAGTGTGATTGTTAAGTTTTTAGGTGTACACCTAATTTTTATAGTGTGATTGTTAAGTTTTTAGGTGTACACCTACTTTTTATAGTGTGATTGTTAAGTTTTTAGGTGTACACCTACTTTTTATAGTGTGATTGTTAAGTTTTTAGGTGTACACCTACTTTTTATAGTGTGATTGTTAGGTTTTTAGGTGTACACCTACTTTTTATAGTGTGATTGTTAAGTTTTTAGGTGTACACCTATTTTTTATAGTGTGATTGTTCAGTTTTTAGGTGTACACCTACTTTTTATAGTGTGATTGTTCAGTTTTTAGGTGTACACCTATTTTTTATAGTGTGATTGTTAAGTTTTTAGGTGTACACCTACTTTTTATAGTGTGATTGTTAAGTTTTTAGGTGTACACCTACTTTTTATAGTGTGATTGTTAAGTTTTTAGGTGTACACCTACTTTTTATAGTGTGATTGTTAAGTTTTTAGGTGTACACCTACTTTTTATAGTGTGATTGTTAAGTTTTTACGTGTACACCTACTTTTTATAGTGTGATTGTTAAGTTTTTAGGTGTACACCTATTTTTTATAGTGTGATTGTTAAGTTTTTAGGTGTACACCTACTTTTTAGAGTGTGATTGTTAAGTTTTTAGGTGTACACCTACTTTTTAGAGTGTGATTGTTAAGTTTTTAGGTGTACACCTACTTTTTATAGTGTGATTGTTAAGTTTTTAGGTGTACACCTACTTTTTATAGTGTGATTGTTAAGTTTTAGGTGTACACCCACTTTTTATAGTGTGATTGTTAAGTTTTTACGTGTATACCTACTTTTTATAGTGTGATTGTTAAGTTTTAAGGTGTACACCTACTTTTTATAGTGTGATTGTTAATTTCTCAGGTGTACACCTATTTTTTATAGTGTGATTGTTAAGTTTTCAGGTGTACACCTACTTTTTATAGTGTGATTGTTAAGTTTTCAGGTGTACACCTACTTTTTATAGTGTGATTGTTAAGTTTTCAGGTGTACACCTACTTTTTATAGTGTGATTGTTAAGTTTTTAATGTACACCTACTTTTTATAGTGTGATTGTTAAGTTTTTAGGTGTACACCTACTTTTTATAGTGTGATTGTTAAGTTTTTAGGTGTACACCTACTTTTTATAGTGTGATTGTTAAGTTTTTAGGTGTACACCTACTTTTTATAGTGTGATTGTTAAGTTTTTAGGTGTACACCTACTTTTTATAGTGTGATTGTTAATTTCTCAGGTGTACACCTACTTTTTATAGTGTGATTGTTAATTTCTCATGTGTACACCTACTTTTTATAGTGTGATTGTTAATTTCTCAGGTGTACACCTACTTTTTATAGTGTGATTGTTAATTTCTCAGGTGTACACCTACTTTTTATAGTGTGATTGTTAATTTCTCAGGTGTACACCTACTTTTTATAGTGTGATTATTGAGTTTTAAGGTGTACACCTACTTTTTATAGTGTGATTGTTAAGTTTTTAGGTGTACACCTACTTTTTATAGTGTGATTGTTAAGTTTTTAGGTGTACACCTACTTTTTATAGTGTGATTGTTAAGTTTTTAGGTGTACACCTACTTTTTATAGTGTGATTGTTAAGTTTTCAGGTGTACACCTACTTTTTATTGTGTGATTGTTAAGTTTTTAGGTGTACACCTACTTTTTATAGTGTGATTGTTAAGTTTTTAGGTGTACACCTACTTTTTATAGTAAGATTGCTAAGTTTTTAGGTGTACACCTACTTTTTATAGTGTGATTGTTAATTTCTCAGGTGTACACCTACTTTTTATAGTGTGATTGTTAATTTCTTAGGTGAACACCTACTTTTTATAGTGTGATTGTTAAGTTTTTAGGTGTACCCCTACTTTTTATAGTGTGATTGTTAAGTTTTTAGGTGTACACCTACTTTTTATAGTGTGATTGTTAATTTCTCAGGTGTACACCTACTTTTTATAGTGTGATTGTTAAGTTTTTAGGTGTACACCTACTTTTTATAGTGTGATTGTTAAGTTTTTAGGTGTACACCTACTTTTTATAGTGTGATTGTTAAGTTTTTAGGTGTACACCTACTTTTTATAGTGTGATTGTTAAGTTTTTAGGTGTACACCTACTTTTTATAGTGTGATTGTTAGGTTTTTAGGTGTACACCTACTTTTTATAGTGTGATTGTTAAGTTTTTAGGTGTACACCTATTTTTTATAGTGTGATTGTTCAGTTTTTAGGTGTACACCTACTTTTTATAGTGTGATTGTTCAGTTTTTAGGTGTACACCTATTTTTTATAGTCTGATTGTTAAGTTTTTAGGTGTACACCTACTTTTTATAGTGTGATTGTTAAGTTTTTAGGTGTACACCTACTTTTTATAGTGTGATTGTTAAGTTTTTAGGTGTACACCTACTTTTTATAGTGTGATTGTTAAGTTTTTAGGTGTACACCTACTTTTTATAGTGTGATTGTTAAGTTTTTACGTGTACACCTACTTTTTATAGTGTGATTGTTAAGTTTTTAGGTGTACACCTATTTTTTATAGTGTGATTGTTAAGTTTTTAGGTGTACACCTACTTTTTAGAGTGTGATTGTTAAGTTTTTAGGTGTACACCTACTTTTTAGAGTGTGATTGTTAAGTTTTTAGGTGTACACCTACTTTTTATAGTGTGATTGTTAAGTTTTTAGGTGTACACCTACTTTTTATAGTGTGATTGTTCAGTTTTTACGTGTACACCTACTTTTTATAGTGTGATTGTTAAGTTTTAAGGTGTACACCTACTTTTTATAGTGTGATTGTTAATTTCTCAGGTGTACACCTACTTTTTATAGTGTGATTGTTAAGTTTTCAGGTGTACACCTACTTTTTATAGTGTGATTGTTAAGTTTTCAGGTGTACACCTACTTTTTATAGTGTGATTGTTAAGTTTTCAGATGTACACCTACTTTTTATAGTGTGATTGTTAAGTTTTTACGTGTACACCTACTTTTTATAGTGTGCTTGTTAAGTTTTTACGTGTACACCTACTTTTTATAGTGTGATTGTTAATTTCTCAGGTGTACACCTACTTTTTATAGTGTGAGTGTTAATTTCTCAGGTGTACACCTACTTTTTATAGTGTGATTGTTAAGTTTTTAGGTGTACACCTACTTTTTATAGTGTGATTGTTAAGTTTTTAGGTGTACACCTACTTTTTATAGTGTGATTGTTAAGTTTTTAGGTGTACACCTACTTTTTATAGTGTGATTGTTAAGTTTTTTGGTGTACACCTACTTTTTATAGTGTGATTGTTAAGTTTTTAGGTGTACACCTACTTTTTATAGTGTGATTGTTAAGTTTTTTGGTGTACACCTACAATTTATAGTGTGATTGTTAAGTTTTTAGGTGTACACCTACTTTTTATAGTGTGATTGTTAAGTTTTTAGGTGTACACCTACTTTTTATAGTGTGATTGTTAAGTTTTTAGGTGTACACCTACTTTTTATAGTGTGATTGTTAAGTTTTTAGGTGTACACCTACTTTTTATAGTGTGATTGTTCAGTTTTTAGGTGTACACCTACTTTTTATAGTGTGATTGTTAAGTTTTTAGGTGTACACCTACTTTTTATAGTGTGATTGTTAAGTTTTTAGGTGTACACCTACTTTTTATAGTGTGATTGTTAAGTTTTTAGGTGTACACCTACTTTTTATAGTGTGATTGTTAAGTTTTTAGGTGTACACCTACTTTTTATAGTGTGATTGTTAAGTTTTTAGGTGTACACCTACTTTTTATAGTGTAATTGTTAAGTTTTTAGGTGTACACCTACTTTTTGTAGTGTGATTGTTAAGTTTTTACGTGTACACCTACTTTTTATAGTGTGATTGTTAAGTTTTTACGTGTACACCTACTTTTTATAGTGTGATTGTTAAGTGTTTAGGTGTACACCTACTTTTTATAGTGTGATTGTTAAGTATTTAGGTGTACACCTACTTTTTATAGTGTGATTGTTAAGTTTTTAGGTGTGCACCTACTTTTTATAGTGTGATTGTTAAGTTTTTAGGTGTACACCTACTTTTTATAGTGTGATTGTTAAGTTTTTACATGTACACCTACTTTTTATAGTGTGATTGTTAAGTTTTAAGGTGTACACCTACTTTTTATAGTGTGATTGTTAATTTCTCAGGTGTACACCTACTTTTTATAGTGTGATTGTTAAGTTTTCAGGTGTACACCTACTTTTTATAGTGTGATTGTTAAGTTTTTTGGTGTACACCTACTTTTTATAGTGTGATTGTTAAGTTTTTAGGTGTACACCTACTTTTTATAGTGTGATTGTTAAGTTTTTTGGTGTACACCTACAATTTATAGTGTGATTGTTAAGTTTTTAGGTGTACACCTACTTTTTATAGTGTGATTGTTAAGTTTTTAGGTGTACACCTACTTTTTATAGTGTGATTGTTAAGTTTTTAGGTGTACACCTACTTTTTATAGTGTGATTGTTAATTTCTCAGGTGTACACCTACTTTTTATAGTGTGATTGTTAATTTCTCATGTGTACACCTACTTTTTATAGTGTGATTGTTAATTTCTCAGGTGTACACCTACTTTTTATAGTGTGATTGTTGAGTTTTTAGGTGTACACCTACTTTTTATAGTGTGATTGTTAAGTTTTTAGGTGTACACCTACTTTTTATAGTGTGATTGTTAAGTTTTTAGGTGTACACCTACTTTTTATAGTGTGATTGTTAAGTTTTTAGGTGTACACCTACTTTTTATAGTGTGATTGTTAAGTTTTTAGGTGTACACCTACTTTTTATAGTGTGCTTGTTAAGTTTTTAGGTGTACACCTACTTTTTATAGTGTAATTAGTAAGTTTTTAGGTGTACACCTACTTTTTATAGTGGGATTGCTAAGTTTTTAGGTGTACACCTACTTTTTATAGTGTGATTGTTAATTTCTCAGGTGTACACCTACTTTTTATAGTGTGATTGTTAATTTCTTAGGTGAACACCTACTTTTTATAGTGTGATTGTTAAGTTTTTAGGTGTACACCTACTTTTTATAGTGTGATTGTTAAGTTTTTAGGTGTACACCTACTTTTTATAGTGTGATTGTTAAGTTTTTAGGTAACACCTACTTTTTATAGTGTGATTGTTAAGTTTTTAGGTAACACCTACTTTTTATAGTGTGATTGTTAAGTTTTTAGGTGTACACCTACTTTTTATAGTGTGATTGTTAAGTTTTTAGGTGTACACCTACTTTTTATAGTGTGATTGTTAAGTTTTTAGGTGTATACCTACTTTTTATAGTGTGATTGTTAAGTTTTTAGGTGTACACCTACTTTTTATAGTGTGATTGTTAAGTTTTTAGGTGTACACATACTTTTTATAGTGTGATTGTTAAGTTTTTAGGTGTACACCTACTTTTTATAGTGTGATTGTTAATTTCTCAGGTGTACATCTACTTTTTATAGTGTGATTGTTAAGTTTTTAGGTGTACACCTACTTTTTATAGTGTGATTGTTAAGTTTTTAGGTGTACACCTACTTTTTATAGTGTGATTGTTAAGTTTTTAGGTGTACACCTACTTTTTATAGTGTGATTGTTAAGTTTTTAGGTGCACACCTACTTTTTATAGTGTGATTGTTAAGTTTTTAGGTGTACACCTACTTTTTATAGTGTGATTGTTAAGTTTTTAGGTGTACACCTACTTTTTATAGTGTGATTGTTCAGTTTTTAGGTGTACACCTACTTTTTATAGTGTGATTGTTCAGTTTTTAGGTGTACACCTACTTTTTATAGTGTGATTGTTAAGTTTTTAGGTGTACACCTACTTTTTATAGTGTGATTGTTAAGTTTTTAGGTGTACACCTACTTTTTATAGTGTGATTGTTAAGTTTTTAGGTGTACACTTACTTTTTATAGTGTGATTGTTAAGTTTTTAGGTGTACACCTACTTTTTATAGTGTGATTGTTAAGTTTTTACGTGAACACCTACTTTTTATAGTGTGATTGTTAAGTTTTTACGTGTACACCTACTTTTTATAGTGTGATTGTTAAGTTTTTAGGTGTACACCTATTTTTTATAGTGTGATTGTTAAGTTTTTAGCTGTACACCTACTTTTTATAGTGTGATTGTTAAGTTTTTAGGTGTACACCTACTTTTTATAGTGTGATTGTTAAGTTTTTAGGTGTACACCTACTTTTTATAGTGTGATTGTTAAGTTTTTAGGTGTACACCTACTTTTTATAGTGTGATTGTTAAGTTTTTAGGTGTACACCTACTTTTTATAGTGTGATTGTTAAGTTTTTAGGTGTACACCTACTTTTTATAGTGTGATTGTTAATTTCTCAGGTGTACACCTACTTTTTATAGTGTGATTGTTAATTTCTCAGGTGTACACCTACTTTTTATAGTGTGATTGTAAATTTCTCAGGTGTACACCTACTTTCTATAGTGTGATTGTTGAGTTTTTAGGTGTACACCTACTTTTTATAGTGTGATTGTTAAGTTTTTAGGTGTACACCTACTTTTTATAGTGTGATTGTTAAGTTTTTAGGTGTACACCTACTTTTTATAGTGTGATTGTTAAGTTTTTAGGTGTACACCTACTTTTTATAGTGTGATTGTTAAGTTTTTAGGTGTACACCTACTTTTTATAGTGTGATTGTTAAGTTTTTAGGTGTACACCTACTTTTTATAGTGTAATTGGTAAGTTTTTAGGTGTACACCTACTTTTTATAGTGGGATTGCTAAGTTTTTAGGTGTACACCTACTTTTTATAGTGTGATTGTTAATTTCTCAGGTGTACACCTACTTTTTATAGTGTGATTGTTAATTTCTTAGGTGAACACCTACTTTTTATAGTGTGATTGTTAAGTTTTTAGGTGTACACCTACTTTTTATAGTGTGATTGTTAAGTTTTTAGGTGTACACCTACTTTTTATAGTGTGATTGTTAAGTTTTTAGGTGTACACCTACTTTTTATAGTGTGATTGTTAAGTTTTTAGGTGTATACCTACTTTTTATAGTGTGATTGTTAAGTTTTTAGGTGTATACCTACTTTTTATAGTGTGATTGTTAAGTTTTTAGGTGTACACCTACTTTTTATAGTGTGATTGTTAAGTTTTTAGGTGTACACATACTTTTTATAGTGTGATTGTTAAGTTTTTAGGTGTACACCTACTTTTTATAGTGTGATTGTTAATTTCTCAGTTGTACACCTACTTTTTATAGTGTGATTGTTAAGTTTTTAGGTGTACACCTAATTTTTATAGTGTGATTGTTAAGTTTTTAGGTGTACACCTACTTTTTATAGTGTGATTGTTAAGTTTTTAGGTGTACACCTACTTTTTATAGTGTGATTGTTAAGTTTTTAGGTGTACACCTACTTTTTATAGTGTGATTGTTAGGTTTTTAGGTGTACACCTACTTTTTATAGTGTGATTGTTAAGTTTTTAGGTGTACACCTATTTTTTATAGTGTGATTGTTCAGTTTTTAGGTGTACACCTACTTTTTATAGTGTGATTGTTAAGTTTTTAGGTGTACACCTATTTTTTATAGTGTGATTGTTAAGTTTTTAGGTGTACACCTACTTTTTATAGTGTGATTGTTAAGTTTTTAGGTGTACACCTACTTTTTATAGTGTGATTGTTAAGTTTTTAGGTGTACACCTACTTTTTATAGTGTGATTGTTAAGTTTTTAGGTGTACACCTACTTTTTATAGTGTGATTGTTAAGTTTTTACGTGTACACCTACTTTTTATAGTGTGATTGTTAATTTCTCAGGTGTACACCTACTTTTTATAGTGTGATTGTTAATTTCTCATGTGTACACCTACTTTTTATAGTGTGATTGTTAATTTCTCAGGTGTACACCTACTTTTTATAGTGTGATTGTTGAGTTTTTAGGTGTACACCTACTTTTTATAGTGTGATTGTTAAGTTTTTAGGTGTACACCTACTTTTTATAGTGTGATTGTTAAGTTTTTAGGTGTACACCTACTTTTTATAGTGTGATTGTTAAGTTTTTAGGTGTACACCTACTTTTTATAGTGTGATTGTTAAGTTTTTAGGTGTACACCTACTTTTTATAGTGTGATTGTTAAGTTTTTAGGTGTACACCTACTTTTTATAGTGTGATTGTTAAGTTTTTAGGTGTACACCTACTTTTTATAGTGTGATTGTTAATTTCTCAGGTGTACACCTACTTTTTATAGTGTGATTGTTAATTTCTCAGGTGTGCACCTACTTTTTATAGTGTGATTGTAAATTTCTCAGGTGTACACCTACTTTCTATAGTGTGATTGTTGAGTTTTTAGGTGTACACCTACTTTTTATAGTGTGATTGTTAAGTTTTTAGGTGTACACCTACTTTTTATAGTGTGATTGTTAAGTTTTTAGGTGTACACCTACTTTTTATAGTGTGATTGTTAAGTTTTTAGGTGTACACCTACTTTTTATAGTGTGATTGTTAAGTTTTTAGGTGTACACCTACTTTTTATAGTGTGATTGTTAAGTTTTTAGGTGTACACCTACTTTTTATAGTGTAATTGGTAAGTTTTTAGGTGTACACCTACTTTTTATAGTGGGATTGCTAAGTTTTTAGGTGTACACCTACTTTTTATAGTGTGATTGTTAATTTCTCAGGTGTACACCTACTTTTTATAGTGTGATTGTTAATTTCTTAGGTGAACACCTACTTTTTATAGTGTGATTGTTAAGTTTTTAGGTGTACACCTACTTTTTATAGTGTGATTGTTAAGTTTTTAGGTGTACACCTACTTTTTATAGTGTGATTGTTAAGTTTTTAGGTGTACACCTACTTTTTATAGTGTGATTGTTAAGTTTTTAGGTGTATACCTACTTTTTATAGTGTGATTGTTAAGTTTTTAGGTGTATACCTACTTTTTATAGTGTGATTGTTAAGTTTTTAGGTGTACACCTACTTTTTATAGTGTGATTGTTAAGTTTTTAGGTGTACACATACTTTTTATAGTGTGATTGTTAAGTTTTTAGGTGTACACCTACTTTTTATAGTGTGATTGTTAATTTCTCAGTTGTACACCTACTTTTTATAGTGTGATTGTTAAGTTTTTAGGTGTACACCTAATTTTTATAGTGTGATTGTTAAGTTTTTAGGTGTACACCTACTTTTTATAGTGTGATTTTTAAGTTTTTAGGTGTACACCTACTTTTTATAGTGTGATTGTTAAGTTTTTAGGTGTACACCTACTTTTTATAGTGTGATTGTTAGGTTTTTAGGTGTACACCTACTTTTTATAGTGTGATTGTTAAGTTTTTAGGTGTACACCTATTTTTTATAGTGTGATTGTTCAGTTTTTAGGTGTACACCTACTTTTTATAGTGTGATTGTTAAGTTTTTAGGTGTACACCTATTTTTTATAGTGTGATTGTTAAGTTTTTAGGTGTACACCTACTTTTTATAGTGTGATTGTTAAGTTTTTAGGTGTACACCTACTTTTTATAGTGTGATTGTTAAGTTTTTAGGTGTACACCTACTTTTTATAGTGTGATTGTTAAGTTTTTAGGTGTACACCTACTTTTTATAGTGTGATTGTTAAGTTTTTACGTGTACACCTACTTTTTATAGTGTGATTGTTAAGTTTTTAGGTGTACACCTATTTTTATAGTGTGATTGTTAAGTTTTTAGGTGTACACCTACTTTTTAGAGTGTGATTGTTAAGTTTTTAGGTGTACACCTACTTTTTAGAGTGTGATTGTTAAGTTTTTAGGTGTACACCTACTTTTTATAGTGTGATTGTTAAGTTTTTAGGTGTACACCTACTTTTTATAGTGTGATTGTTAAGTTTTTAGGTGTACACCTACTTTTTATAGTGTGATTGTTAAGTTTTTACGTGTATACCTACTTTTTATAGTGTGATTGTTAAGTTTTAAGGTGTACACCTACTTTTTATAGTGTGATTGTTAATTTCTCAGGTGTACACCTATTTTTTATAGTGTGATTGTTAAGTTTTCAGGTGTACACCTACTTTTTATAGTGTGATTGTTAAGTTTTCAGGTGTACACCTACTTTTTATAGTGTGATAGTTAAGTTTTCAGGTGTACACCTACTTTTTATAGTGTGATTGTTAAGTTTTTAGGTGTACACCTACTTTTTATAGTGTGATTGTTAAGTTTTTAGGTGTACACCTACTTTTTATAGTGTGATTGTTAAGTTTTTAGGTGTACACCTACTTTTTATAGTGTGATTGTTAAGTTTTTAGGTGTACACCTACTTTTTATAGTGTGATTGTTAAGTTTTTAGGTGTACACCTACTTTTTATAGTGTGATTGTTAAGTTTTTAGGTGTATACCTACTTTTTATAGTGGGATTGCTAAGTTTTTAGGTGTACACCTACTTTTTATAGTGTGATTGTTAATTTCTCAGGTGTACACCTACTTTTTATAGTGTGATTGTTAATTTCTTAGGTGAACACCTACTTTTTATAGTGTGATTGTTAAGTTTTTAGGTGTACCCCTACTTTTTATAGTGTGATTGTTAAGTTTTTAGGTGTACACCTACTTTTTATAGTGTGATTGTTAAGTTTTTAGGTGTACACCTACTTTTTATAGTGTGATTGTTAAGTTTTTAGGTGTACACCTACTTTTTATAGTGTGATTGTTAAGTTTTTAGGTGTACACCTACTTTTTATAGTGTGATTGTTAAGTTTTTAGGTGTACACCTACTTTTTATAGTGTGATTGTTAAGTTTTTAGGTGTACACCTACTTTTTATAGTGTGATTGTTAAGTTTTTAGGTGTACACCTACTTTTTATAGTGTGATTGTTAAGTTTTAAGGTGTACACCTACTTTTTATAGTGTGATTGTTAAGTTTTTAGGTGTACACCTACTTTTTATAGTGTGATTGTTAAGTTTTTAGGTGTACACCTACTTTTTATAGTGTGATTGTTAAGTTTTTAGGTGTACACCTACTTTTTATAGTGTGATTGTTAAGTTTTTAGGTGTACACCTACTTTTTATAGTGGATTGTTAAGTTTTTAGGTGTACACCTACTTTTTATAGTGTGATTGTTAAGTTTTTAGGTGTACACCTACTTTTTATAGTGTGATTGTTAAGGTTTTAGGTGTACACCTACTTTTTATAGTGTGATTGTTAAGTTTTTAGGTGTATACCTACTTTTTATAGTGTGATTGTTAAGTTTTTAGGTGTACACCTACTTTTTATAGTGTGATTGTTAAGTTTTTAGGTGTACACATACTTTTTATAGTGTGATTGTTAAGTTTTTAGGTGTACACCTACTTTTTATAGTGTGATTGTTAATTTCTCAGGTGTACACCTACTTTTTATAGTGTGATTGTTAAGTTTTTAGGTGTACACCTACTTTTTATAGTGTGATTGTTAAGTTTTTAGGTGTACACCTACTTTTTATAGTGTGATTGTTAAGTTTTTAGGTGTACACCTACTTTTTATAGTGTGATTGTTAAGTTTTTAGGTGTACACCTACTTTTTATAGTGTGATTGTTAGGTTTTTAGGTGTACACCTACTTTTTATAGTGTGATTGTTAAGTTTTTAGGTGTACACCTATTTTTTATAGTGTGATTGTTCAGTTTTTAGGTGTACACCTATTTTTTATAGTGTGATTGTTAAGTTTTTAGGTGTACACCTACTTTTTATAGTGTGATTGTTAAGTTTTTAGGTGTACACCTACTTTTTATAGTGTGATTGTTAATTTCTCAGGTGTACACCTACTTTTTATAGTGTGATTATTGAGTTTTTAGGTGTACACCTACTTTTTATAGTGTGATTGTAAAGTTTTTAGGTGTACACCTACTTTTTATAGTGTGATTGTTAAGTTTTTAGGTGTACACCTACTTTTTATAGTGTGATTGTTAAGTTTTTAGGTGTACACCTACTTTTTATAGTGTGATTGTTAAGTTTTTAGGTGTACACCTACTTTTTATAGTGTGATTGTTAAGTTTTTAGGTGTACACCTACTTTTTATAGTGTGATTGTTAAGTTTTTAGGTGTATACCTACTTTTTATAGTGGGATTGCTAAGTTTTTAGGTGTACACCTACTTTTTATAGTGTGATTGTTAATTTCTCAGGTGTACACCTACTTTTTATAGTGTGATTGTTAATTTCTTAGGTGAACACCTACTTTTTATAGTGTGATTGTTAAGTTTTTAGGTGTACCCCTACTTTTTATAGTGTGATTGTTAAGTTTTTAGGTGTACACCTACTTTTTATAGTGTGATTGTTAAGTTTTTAGGTGTACACCTACTTTTTATAGTGTGATTGTTAAGTTTTTAGGTGTACACCTACTTTTTATAGTGTGATTGTTAAGTTTTTAGGTGTACACCTACTTTTTATAGTGTGATTGTTAAGTTTTTAGGTGTACACCTACTTTTTATAGTGTGATTGTTAAGTTTTTAGGTGTACACCTACTTTTTATAGTGTGATTGTTAAGTTTTTAGGTGTACACCTACTTTTTATAGTGTGATTGTTAAGTTTTTAGGTGTACACCTACTTTTTATAGTGTGATTGTAAAGTTTTTAGGTGTACACCTATTTTTATAGTGTTATTGTTAAGTTTTTAGGTGTACACCTACTTTTTATAGTGTGATTGTTAAGTTTTTAGGTGTACACCTACTTTTTATAGTGTGATTGTTAAGTTTTTACGTGTACACCTACTTTTTATAGTGTGATTGTTAAGTTTTTAGGTGTACACTTACTTTTTATAGTGTGATTGTTAAGTTTTTAGGTGTACACCTACTTTTTATAGTGTGATAGTTAAGTTTTAAGGTGTACACCTACTTTTTATAGTGTGATTGTTAATTTCTCAGGTGTACACCTACTTTTTATAGTGTGATTGTTAAGTTTTCAGGTGTACACCTACTTTTTATAGTGTGATTGTTAAGTTTTCAGGTGTACACCTACTTTTTATAGTGTGATTGTTAAGGTTTTAGGTGTACACCTACTTTTTATAGTGTGATTGTTAAGTTTTTAGGTGTATACCTACTTTTTATAGTGTGATTGTTAAGTTTTTAGGTGTACACCTACTTTTTATAGTGTGATTGTTAAGTTTTTAGGTGTACACATACTTTTTATAGTGTGATTGTTAAGTTTTTAGGTGTACACCTACTTTTTATAGTGTGATTGTTAATTTCTCAGGTGTACACCTACTTTTTATAGTGTGATTGTTAAGTTTTTAGGTGTACACCTACTTTTTATAGTGTGATTGTTAAGTTTTTAGGTGTACACCTACTTTTTATAGTGTGATTGTTAAGTTTTTAGGTGTACACCTACTTTTTATAGTGTGATTGTTAAGTTTTTAGGTATACACCTACTTTTTATAGTGTGATTGTTAGGTTTTTAGGTGTACACCTACTTTTTATAGTGTGATTGTTAAGTTTTTAGGTGTACACCTATTTTTTATAGTGTGATTGTTCAGTTTTTAGGTGTACACCTACTTTTTATAGTGTGATTGTTCAGTTTTTAGGTGTACACCTATTTTTTATAGTGTGATTGTTAAGTTTTTAGGTGTACACCTACTTTTTATAGTGTGATTGTTAAGTTTTTAGGTGTACACCTACTTTTTATAGTGTGATTGTTAAGTTTTTAGGTGTACACCTACTTTTTATAGTGTGATTGTTAAGTTTTTACGTGTACACCTACTTTTTATAGTGTGATTGTTAAGTTTTTACGTGTACACCTACTTTTTATAGTGTGATTGTTAAGTTTTTACGTGTACACCTACTTTTTATAGTGTGATTGTTAAGTTTTTAGGTGTACACCTATTTTTTATAGTGTGATTGTTAAGTTTTTAGGTGTACACCTACTTCTTAGAGTGTGATTGTTAAGTTTTTAGGTGTACACCTACTTTTTAGAGTGTGATTGTTAAGTTTTTAGGTGTACACCTACTTTTTAGAGTGTGATTGTTAAGTTTTTAGGTGTACACCTACTTTTTATAGTGTGATTGTTAAGTTTTTAGGTGTACACCTACTTTTTATAGTGTGATTGTTAAGTTTTTACGTGTATACCTACTTTTTATAGTGTGATTGTTAAGTTTTAAGGTGTACATCTACTTTTTATAGTGTGATTGTTAATTTCTCAGGTGTACACCTACTTTTTATAGTGTGATTGTTAAGTTTTTAGGTGTACACCTACTTTTTATAGTGTGATTGTTAAGTTTTTAGGTGTACACCTACTTTTTATAGTGTGATTGTTAAGTTTTTAGGTGTACACCTACTTTTTATAGTGTGATTGTTAAGTTTTTAGGTGTACACCTACTTTTTATAGTGTGATTGTTAGGTTTTTAGGTGTACACCTACTTTTTATAGTGTGATTGTTAAGTTTTTAGGTGTACACCTATTTTTTATAGTGTGATTGTTCAGTTTTTAGGTGTACACCTACTTTTTATAGTGTGATTGTTCAGTTTTTAGGTGTACACCTATTTTTTATAGTGTGATTGTTAAGTTTTTAGGTGTACACCTACTTTTTATAGTGTGATTGTTAAGTTTTTAGGTGTACACCTACTTTTTATAGTGTGATTGTTAAGTTTTTAGGTGTACACCTACTTTTTATAGTGTGATTGTTAAGTTTTTACGTGTACACCTACTTTTTATAGTGTGATTGTTAAGTTTTTACGTGTACACCTACTTTTTATAGTGTGATTGTTAAGTTTTTACGTGTACACCTACTTTTTATAGTGTGATTGTTAAGTTTTTAGGTGTACACCTATTTTTTATAGTGTGATTGTTAAGTTTTTAGGTGTACACCTACTTCTTAGAGTGTGATTGTTAAGTTTTTAGGTGTACACCTACTTTTTAGAGTGTGATTGTTAAGTTTTTAGGTGTACACCTACTTTTTAGAGTGTGATTGTTAAGTTTTTAGGTGTACACCTACTTTTTATAGTGTGATTGTTAAGTTTTTAGGTGTACACCTACTTTTTATAGTGTGATTGTTAAGTTTTTACGTGTATACCTACTTTTTATAGTGTGATTGTTAAGTTTTAAGGTGTACATCTACTTTTTATAGTGTGATTGTTAATTTCTCAGGTGTACACCTACTTTTTATAGTGTGATTGTAAAGTTTTCAGGTGTACACCTACTTTTTATAGTGTGATTGTTAAGTTTTCAGGTGTACACCTACTTTTTATAGTGTGATTGTTAAGTTTTCAGGTGTACACCTACTTTTAATAGTGTGATTGTTAAGTTTTTAGGTGTACACCTACTTTTTATAGTGTGATTGTTAAGTTTTTAGGTGTACACCTACTTTTTATAGTGTGATTGTTAAGTTTTTAGGTGTACACCTACTTTTTATAGTGTGATTGTTAAGTTTTTAGGTGTGCACCCACTTTTTATAGTGTGATTGTTAAGTTTTTAGGTGTACACCTACTTTTTATAGTGTGATTGTTAAGTTTTTAGGTGTACACCTACTTTTTATAGTGTGATTGTTAATTTCTCAGGTGTACACCTACTTTTTATAGTGTGATTGTTAATTTCTCAGGTGAACACCTACTTTTTATAGTGTGATTGTTAATTTCTCAGGTGTACACCTACTTTTTATAGTGTGATTGTTGAGTTTTTAGGTGTACACCTACTTTTTATAGTGTGATTGTTAAGTTTTTAGGTGTACACCTACTTTTTATAGTGTGATTGTTAAGTTTTTAGGTGTACACCTACTTTTTATAGTGTGATTGTTAAGTTTTTAGGTGTACACCTCCTTTTTATAGTGTGATTGTTAAGTTTTTAGGTGTACACCTACTTTTTATAGTGTGATTGTTAAGTTTTTAGGTGTACACCAACTTTTTATAGTGTGATTGTTAAGTTTTTAGGTGTACACCTACTTTTTATAGTGGGATTGCTAAGTTTTTAGGTGTACATCTACTTTTTATAGTGTGATTGTTAATTTCTCAGGTGTACACCTACTTTTTATAGTGTGATTGTTAATTTCTTAGGTGAACACTTACTTTTTATAGTGTGATTGTTAAGTTTTTAGGTGTACACCTACTTTTTATAGTGTGATTGTTAAGTTTTTAGGTGTACACCTACTTTTTATAGTGTGATTGTTAAGTTTTTAGGTGTACACCTACTTTTTATAGTGTGATTGTTAAGTTTTTAGGTAACACCTACTTTTTATAGTGTGATTGTTATGTTTTTAGGTAACACCTACTTTTTATAGTGTGATTGTTAAGTTTTTAGGTGTACACCTACTTTTTATAGTGTGATTGTTAAGTTTTTAGGTGTACACCTACTTTTTATAGTGTGATTGTTAAGTTTTTAGGTGTACACCTACTTTTTATAGTGTGATTGTTAAGTTTTTAGGTGTACACCTACTTTTTATAGTGTGATTGTTAAGTTTTTAGGTGTACACCTACTTTTTATAGTGTGATTGTTAAGTTTTTAGGTGTACACCTACTTTTTATAGTGTGTTTGTTAAGTTTTTAGGTGTACACCTACTTTTTATAGTGTGATTGTTAAGTTTTTGGGTGTACACCTACTTTTTATAGTGTGATTGTTAAGTTTTTAGGTGTACACCTACTTTTTATAGTGTGATTGTTAAGTTTTTAGGTGTAAACCTACTTTTTATAGTGTGATTGTTAAGTTTTTAGGTGTACACCTACTTTTTATAGTGTGATTGTTAAGTTTTTAGGTGTACACCTACTTTTTATAGTGTGATTGTTAAGTTTTTAGGTAACACCTACTTTTTATAGTGTGATTGTTATGTTTTTAGGTAACACCTACTTTTTATAGTGTGATTGTTAAGTTTTTAGGTGTACACCTACTTTTTATAGTGTGATTGTTAAGTTTTTAGGTGTACACCTACTTTTTATAGTGTGATTGTTAAGTTTTTAGGTGTACACCTATTTTTTATAGTGTGATTGTTAAGTTTTTAGGTGTACACCTACTTTTTAGAGTGTGATTGTTAAGTTTTTAGGTGTACACCTACTTTTAATAGTGTGATTGTTAAGTTTTTGGGTGTACACCTACTTTTTATAGTGTGATTGTTAAGTTTTTAGGTGTACACCTACTTTTTATAGTGTGATTGTTAAGTTTTTAGGTGTACACCTACTTTTTATAGTGTGATTGTTAAGTTTTTAGGTGTACACCTACTTTTTATAGTGTGATTGTTAAGTTTTTAGGTGTACACCTACTTTTTATAGTGTGATTGTTAAGTTTTTAGGTGTACACCTACTTTTTATAGTGTGATTGTTAAGTTTTTAGGTGTACACCTACTTTTTATAGTGTGATTGTTAAGTTTTTAGGTGTACACCTACTTTTTATAGTGTGATTGTTAAGTTTTTAGGTGTACACCTACTTTTTATAGTGTGATTGTTAAGTTTTTAGGTGTACACCTACTTTTTATAGTGTGATTGTTAAGTTTTTAGGTGTACACCTACTTTTTATAGTGTGATTGTTAAGTTTTTAGGTGTACACCTACTTTTTATAGTGTGATTGTTAAGTTTTTAGGTGTACACCTACTTTTTATACTGTGATTGTTAAGTTTTTAGGTGTACACCTACTTTTTATAGTGTGATTGTTAATTTCTCAGGTGTACACCTACTTTTTATAGTGTGATTGTTAATTTCTCAGGTGTACACCTACTTTTTATAGTTTGATTGTTAATTTCTCAGGTGTACACCTACTTTTTATAGTGTGATTGTTAATTTCTCAGGTGTACACCTACTTTTTATAGTGTGATTGTTAATTTCTCAGGTGTACACCTACTTTTTATAGTGTGATTGTTAATTTCTCAGGTGTACACCTACTTTTTATAGTGTGATTGTTAAGTTTTTAGGTGTACACCTACTTTTTATAGTGTGATTGTTAAGTTTTTAGGTGTACACCTACTTTTTATAGTGTGATTGTTAAGTTTTTAGGTGTACACCTACTTTTTATAGTGTGATTGTTAAGTTTTTACGTGTACACCTACTTTTTATAGTGTGATTGTTAAGTTTTTAGGTGTACACCTATTTTTTATAGTGTGATTGTTAAGTTTTTAGGTGTACACCTACTTTTTAGAGTGTGATTGTTAAGTTTTTAGGTGTACACCTACTTTTTAGAGTGTGATTGTATAAGTTTTTAGGTGTACACCTACTTTTTATAGTGTGATTGTTAAGTTTTTAGGTGTACACCTACTTTTTATAGTGTGATTGTTAAGTTTTCAGGTGTACACCTACTTTTTATAGGGTGATTGTTAAATTTTTACGTGTACACCTACTTTTTATAGTGTGATTGTTAAGTTTTAAGGTGTACACCTACTTTTTATAGTGTGATTGTTAAGTTTTTAGGTGTACACCTACTTTTTATAGTGTGATTGTTAAGTTTTTAGGTGTACACCTACTTTTTATAGTGTGATTGTTAATTTCTCAGGTGTACACCTACTTTTTATAGTGTGATTGTTAATTTCTCAGGTGTACACCTACTTTTTATAGTGTGATTGTTAATTTCTCAGGTGTACACCTACTTTTTATAGTGTGATTGTTAATTTCTCAGGTGTACACCTACTTTTTATAGTGTTATTGTTGAGTTTTTAGGTGTACACCTACTTTTTATAGTGTGATTGTTAAGTTTTTAGGTGTACACCTACTTTTTATAGTGTGATTGTTAAGTTTTTAGGTGTACACCTACTTTTTATAGTGTGATTGTTAAGTTTTTAGGTGTACACCTACTTTTTATAGTGTGATTGTTAAGTTTTTAGGTGTACACCTACTTTTTATAGTGTGATTGTTAAGTTTTTAGGTGTATACCTACTTTTTATAGTGTGATTGTTAAGTTTTTAGGTGTACACCTACTTTTTATAGTGTGATTGTTAAGTTTTTAGGTGTACACATACTTTTTATAGTGTGATTGTTAAGTTTTTAGGTGTACACCTACTTTTTATAGTGTGATTGTTAATTTCTCAGGTGTACACCTACTTTTTATAGTGTGATTGTTAAGTTTTTAGGTGTACACCTACTTTTTATATTGTGATTGTTAAGTTTTTAGGTGTACACCTACTTTTTATAGTGTGATTGTTAAGTTTTTAGGTGTACACCTACTTTTTATAGTGTGATTGTTAAGTTTTTAGGTGTACACCTACTTTTTATAGTGTGATTGTTAAGTTTTTAGGTGTACACCTACTTTTTATAGTGTGATAGTTAAGTTTTTAGGTGTACACCTACTTTTTATAGTGTAATTGTTAAGCTTCTAGGTGTACACCTACTTTTTATAGTGTGATTGTTCAGTTTTTAGGTGCACACCTACTTTTTATAGTGTGATTGTTCAGTTTTTAGGTGTACACCTACTTTTTATAGTGTGATTGTTAAGTTTTTAGGTGTACACCTACTTTTTATAGTGTGATTGTTAAGTTTTTAGGTGTACACCTACTTTTTATAGTGTGATTGTAAAGTTTTTAGGTGTACACCTATTTTTATAGTGTTATTGTTAAGTTTTTAGGTGTACACCTACTTTTTATAGTGTGATTGTTAAGTTTTTAGGTGTACACCTACTTTTTATAGTGTGATTGTTAAGTTTTTACGTGTACACCTACTTTTTATAGTGTGATTGTTAAGTTTTTAGGTGTACACTTACTTTTTATAGTGTGATTGTTAAGTTTTTAGGTGTACACCTACTTTTTATAGTGTGATAGTTAAGTTTTAAGGTGTACACCTACTTTTTATAGTGTGATTGTTAATTTCTCAGGTGTACACCTACTTTTTATAGTGTGATTGTTAAGTTTTCAGGTGTACACCTACTTTTTATAGTGTGATTGTTAAGTTTTCAGGTGTACACCTACTTTTTATAGTGTGATTGTTAAGTTTTTAGGTGTACACCTACTTTTTATAGTGTGATTGTAAAGTTTTTAGGTGTACACCTACTTTTTATAGATTGATTGTTAAGTTTTTAGGTGTACACCTACTTTTTATAGTGTGATTGTTAAGTTTTTACGTGTACACCTACTTTTTATAGTGTGATTGTTAAGTTTTTAGGTGTACACCTATTTTTTATAGTGTGATTGTTAAGTTTTTAGGTGTACACCTACTTTTTATAGTGTGATTGTTAAGTTTTTAGGTGTACACCTACTTTTTATAGTGTGATTGTTAAGTTTTTAGGTGTACACCTACTTTTTATAGTGTGATTGTTAAGTTTTTAGGTGTACACCTACTTTTTATAGTGTGATTGTTAAGTTTTTACGTGTACACCTACTTTTTATAGTGTGATTGTTAAGTTTTTAGGTGTACACCTATTTTTTATAGTGTGATTGTTAAGTTTTTAGGTGTACACCTACTTTTTAGAGTGTGATTGTTAAGTTTTTAGGTGTACACCTACTTTTTAGAGTGTGATTGTTAAGTTTTTAGGTGTACACCTACTTTTTATAGTGTGATTGTTAAGTTTTTAGGTGTACACCTACTTTTTATAGTGTGATTGTTAAGTTTTTAGGTGTACACCTACTTTTTATAGTGTGATTGTTAAGTTTTTACGTGTACACCTACTTTTTATAGTGTGATTGTTAAGTTTTAAGGTGTACACCTACTTTTTATAGTGTGATTGTTAATTTCTCAGGTGTACACCTACTTTTTATAGTGTGATTGTTAAGTTTTCAGGTGTACACCTACTTTTTATAGTGTGATTGTTAAGTTTTCAGGTGTACACCTACTTTTTATAGTGTGATTGTTAAGTTTTCAGGTGTACACCTACTTTTTATAGTGTGATTGTTAAGTTTTTACGTGTACACCTACTTTTTATAGTGTGATTGTTAAGTTTTTACGTGTACACCCACTTTTTATAGTGTGATTGTTAAGTTTTTAGGTGTACACCTACTTTTTATAGTGTGATTGTTAAGTTTTTAGGTGTACACCTACTTTTTATAGTGTGATTGTTAAGTTTTTAGGTGTACACCTACTTTTTATAGTGTGATTGTTAAGTTTTTAGGTGTACACCTACTTTTTATAGTGTGATTGTTAAGTTTTTAGGTGTACACCTACTTTTTATAGTGTGATTGTTAAGTTTTTATATGTACACCTACTTTTTATAGTGTGATTGTTAAGTTTTAAGGTGTACACCTACTTTTTATAGTGTGATTGTTAATTTCTCAGGTGTACACCTACTTTTTATAGTGTGATTGTTAAGTTTTCAGGTGTACACCTACTTTTTATAGTGTGATTGTTAAGTTTTCAGGTGTACACCTACTTTTTATAGTGTGATTGTTAAGTTTTTAGGTGTACATCTACTTTTTATAGTGTGATTGTTAAGTTTTTAGGTGTACACCTACTTTTTATAGTGTGATTGTTAAGTTTTTAGGTGTACACCTACTTTTTATAGTGTGATTGTTAAGTTTTGAGGTGTACACCTACTTTTTATAGTGTGATTGTTAAGTTTTTAGGTGTACACATACTTTTTATAGTGTGATTGTTAAGTTTTTAGGTGTACACCTACTTTTTATAGTGTGATTGTTAATTTCTCAGGTGTACACCTACTTTTTATAGTGTGATTGTAAAGTTTTTAGGTGTACACCTATTTTTTATAGTGTGATTGTTAAGTTTTTAGGTGTACACCTACTTTTTATAGTGTCATTGTTAAGTTTTTAGGTGTACACCTACTTTTTATAGTGTGATTGTTAAGTTTTTAGGTGTACACCTACTTTTTATAGTGTGATTGTTAGGTTTTTAGGTGTACACCTACTTTTCATAGTGTGATTGTTAAGTTTTTAGGTGTACACCTATTTTTTATAGTGTGATTGTTCAGTTTTTAGGTGTACACCTACTTTTTATAGTGTGATTGTTCAGTTTTTAGGTGTACACCTATTTTTTATAGTGTGATTGTTAAGTTTTTAGGTGTACACCTACTTTTTACAGTGTGGTTGTTAAGTTTTTAGGTGTACACCTACTTTTTATAGTGTGATTGTTAAGTTTTTAGGTGTACACCTACTTTTTATAGTGTGATTGTTAAGTTTTTAGGTGTACACCTACTTTTTATAGTGTGATTGTTAAGTGTTTACGTGTACACCTACTTTTTATAGTGTGATTGTTAAGTTTTTAGGTGTACACCTATTTTTTATAGTGTGATTGTTAAGTTTTTAGGTGTACACCTACTTTTTAGAGTGTGATTGTTAAGTTTTTAGGTGTACACCTACTTTTTAGAGTGTGATTGTTAAGTTTTTAGGTGTACACCTACTTTTTATAGTGTGATTGTTAAGTTTTTAGGTGTACACCTACTTTTTATAGTGTGATTGTTAAGTTTATAGGTGTACACCTACTTTTTATAGTGTGATTGTTAAGTTTTTACGTGTATACCTACTTTTTATAGTGTGATTGTTAAGTTTTAAGGTGTACACCTACTTTTTATAGTGTGATTGTTAATTTCTCAGGTGTACACCTACTTTTTATAGTGTGATTGTTAAGTTTTCAGGTGTACACCTACTTTTTATAGTGTGATTGTTAAGTTTTCAGGTGTACACCTACTTTTTATAGTGTGATTGTTAAGTTTTTAGGTGTACACCTACTTTTTATAGAGTGATTGTTAAGTTTTTAGGTGTACACCTACTTTTTATAGTGTGATTGTTAATTTCTCAGGTGTACACCTACTTTTTATAGTGTGATTGTTAATTTCTCATGTGTACACCTACTTTTTATAGTGTGATTGTTAATTTCTCAGGTGTACACCTACTTTTTATAGTGTGATTGTTAATTTCTCAGGTGTACACCTACTTTTTATAGTGTGATTGTTAATTTCTCAGGTGTACACCTACTTTTTATAGTGTGATTGTTGAGTTTTTAGGTGTACACCTACTTTTTATAGTGTGATTGTTAAGTTTTTAGGTGTACACCTACTTTTTATAGTGTGATTGTTAAGTTTTTAGGTGTACACCTACTTTTTATAGTGTTATTGTTAAGTTTTTAGGTGTACACCTACTTTTTATAGTGTGATTGTTAAGTTTTTAGGTGTACACCTACTTTTTATAGTGGGATTGCTAAGTTTTTAGGTGTACACCTACTTTTTATAGTGTGATTGTTAATTTCTCAGGTGTACACCTACTTTTTATAGTGTGATTGTAAATTTCTTAGGTGAACATCTACTTCTTATAGTGTGATTGTTAAGTTTTTAGGTGTACACCTACTTTTTATAGTGTGATTGTTAAGTTTTTAGGTGTACACCTACTTTTTATAGTGTGATTGTTAAGTTTTTAGGTGTACACCTACTTTTTATAGTGTGATTGTTAAGTTTTTAGGTGTACACCTACTTTTTATAGTGTGATTGTTAAGTTTTTAGATGAACACCTACTTTTTATAGTGTGATTGTTAAGTTTTTAGATGTACACCTACTTTTTATAGTGTGATTGTTAAGTTTTTAGGTGTACACCTACTTTTTATAGTGTGATTGTTAAGTTTTTAGGTGTACACCTACTTTTTATAGTGTGATTGTTAAGTTTTTAGGTGTACACCTACTTTTTATAGTGTGATTGTTAAGTTTTTAGGTGTACACCTACTTTTTATAGTGTGATTGTTAAGTTTTTAGGTGTACACCTACTTTTTATAGTGTGATTGTTAAGTTTTTAGGTAACACCTACTTTTTATGGTGTGATTGTTAAGTTTTTAGGTGTACACCTATTTTTTATAGTGTGATTGTTAAGTTTTTAGGTGTACACCTACTTTTTATAGTGTGATTGTTAAGTTTTTAGGTGTAGACCTACTTTTTATAGTGTGATTGTTATGTTTTTAGGTGTACACCTACTTTTTATAGTGTGATTGTTAAGTTTTTAGGTGTACACCTACTTTTTATAGTGTGATTGTTAAGTTTTTAGGTGCACACCTACTTTTTATAGTGTGATTGTTCAGTTTTTAGGTGTACACCTACTTTTTATAGTGTGATTGTTAAGTTTTTAGGTGTACACCTACTTTTTATAGTGTGATTGTTAAGTTTTTAGGTGTACACCTACTTTTTATAGTGTGATTGTAAAGTTTTTAGGTGTACACCTATTTTTATAGTGTTATTGTTAAGTTTTTAGGTGTACACCTACTTTTTATAGTGTGATTGTTAAGTTTTTAGGTGTACACCTACTTTTTATAGTGTGATTGTTAAGTTTTTACGTGTACACCTACTTTTTATAGTGTGATTGTTAAGTTTTTAGGTGTACACTTACTTTTTATAGTGTGATTGTTAAGTTTTTAGGTGTACACCTACTTTTTATAGTGTGATAGTTAAGTTTTAAGGTGTACACCTACTTTTTATAGTGTGATTGTTAATTTCTCAGGTGTACACCTACTTTTTATAGTGTGATTGTTAAGTTTTCAGGTGTACACCTACTTTTTATAGTGTGATTGTTAAGTTTTCAGGTGTACACCTACTTTTTATAGTGTGATTGTTAAGTTTTTAGGTGTACACCTACTTTTTATAGTGTGATTGTTAAGTTTTTAGGTGTACACCTACTTTTTATAGATTGATTGTTAAGTTTTTAGGTGTACACCTACTTTTTATAGTGTGATTGTTAAGTTTTTACGTGTACACCTACTTTTTATAGTGTGATTGTTAAGTTTTTAGGTGTACACCTATTTTTTATAGTGTGATTGTTAAGTTTTTAGGTGTACACCTACTTTTTATAGTGTGATTGTTAAGTTTTTAGGTGTACACCTACTTTTTATAGTGTGATTGTTAAGTTTTTAGGTGTACACCTACTTTTTATAGTGTGATTGTTAAGTTTTTAGGTGTACACCTACTTTTTATAGTGTGATTGTTAAGTTTTTACGTGTACACCTACTTTTTATAGTGTGATTGTTAAGTTTTTAGGTGTACACCTATTTTTTATAGTGTGATTGTTAAGTTTTTAGGTGTACACCTACTTTTTAGAGTGTGATTGTTAAGTTTTTAGGTGTACACCTACTTTTTAGAGTGTGATTGTTAAGTTTTTAGGTGTACACCTACTTTTTATAGTGTGATTGTTAAGTTTTTAGGTGTACACCTACTTTTTATAGTGTGATTGTTAAGTTTTTAGGTGTACACCTACTTTTTATAGTGTGATTGTTAAGTTTTTACGTGTACACCTACTTTTTATAGTGTGATTGTTAAGTTTTAAGGTGTACACCTACTTTTTATAGTGTGATTGTTAATTTCTCAGGTGTACACCTACTTTTTATAGTGTGATTGTTAAGTTTTCAGGTGTACACCTACTTTTTATAGTGTGATTGTTAAGTTTTCAGGTGTACACCTACTTTTTATAGTGTGATTGTTAAGTTTTCAGGTGTACACCTACTTTTTATAGTGTGATTGTTAAGTTTTTACGTGTACACCTACTTTTTATAGTGTGATTGTTAAGTTTTTACGTGTACACCCACTTTTTATAGTGTGATTGTTAAGTTTTTAGGTGTACACCTACTTTTTATAGTGTGATTGTTAAGTTTTTAGGTGTACACCTACTTTTTATAGTGTGATTGTTAAGTTTTTAGGTGTACACCTACTTTTTATAGTGTGATTGTTAAGTTTTTAGGTGTACACCTACTTTTTATAGTGTGATTGTTAAGTTTTTAGGTGTACACCTACTTTTTATAGTGTGATTGTTAAGTTTTTATATGTACACCTACTTTTTATAGTGTGATTGTTAAGTTTTAAGGTGTACACCTACTTTTTATAGTGTGATTGTTAATTTCTCAGGTGTACACCTACTTTTTATAGTGTGATTGTTAAGTTTTCAGGTGTACACCTACTTTTTATAGTGTGATTGTTAAGTTTTCAGGTGTACACCTACTTTTTATAGTGTGATTGTTAAGTTTTTAGGTGTACATCTACTTTTTATAGTGTGATTGTTAAGTTTTTAGGTGTACACCTACTTTTTATAGTGTGATTGTTAAGTTTTTAGGTGTACACCTACTTTTTATAGTGTGATTGTTAAGTTTTGAGGTGTACACCTACTTTTTATAGTGTGATTGTTAAGTTTTTAGGTGTACACATACTTTTTATAGTGTGATTGTTAAGTTTTTAGGTGTACACCTACTTTTTATAGTGTGATTGTTAATTTCTCAGGTGTACACCTACTTTTTATAGTGTGATTGTAAAGTTTTTAGGTGTACACCTATTTTTTATAGTGTGATTGTTAAGTTTTTAGGTGTACACCTACTTTTTATAGTGTCATTGTTAAGTTTTTAGGTGTACACCTACTTTTTATAGTGTGATTGTTAAGTTTTTAGGTGTACACCTACTTTTTATAGTGTGATTGTTAGGTTTTTAGGTGTACACCTACTTTTCATAGTGTGATTGTTAAGTTTTTAGGTGTACACCTATTTTTTATAGTGTGATTGTTCAGTTTTTAGGTGTACACCTACTTTTTATAGTGTGATTGTTCAGTTTTTAGGTGTACACCTATTTTTTATAGTGTGATTGTTAAGTTTTTAGGTGTACACCTACTTTTTACAGTGTGGTTGTTAAGTTTTTAGGTGTACACCTACTTTTTATAGTGTGATTGTTAAGTTTTTAGGTGTACACCTACTTTTTATAGTGTGATTGTTAAGTTTTTAGGTGTACACCTACTTTTTATAGTGTGATTGTTAAGTGTTTACGTGTACACCTACTTTTTATAGTGTGATTGTTAAGTTTTTAGGTGTACACCTATTTTTTATAGTGTGATTGTTAAGTTTTTAGGTGTACACCTACTTTTTAGAGTGTGATTGTTAAGTTTTTAGGTGTACACCTACTTTTTAGAGTGTGATTGTTAAGTTTTTAGGTGTACACCTACTTTTTATAGTGTGATTGTTAAGTTTTTAGGTGTACACCTACTTTTTATAGTGTGATTGTTAAGTTTATAGGTGTACACCTACTTTTTATAGTGTGATTGTTAAGTTTTTACGTGTATACCTACTTTTTATAGTGTGATTGTTAAGTTTTAAGGTGTACACCTACTTTTTATAGTGTGATTGTTAATTTCTCAGGTGTACACCTACTTTTTATAGTGTGATTGTTAAGTTTTCAGGTGTACACCTACTTTTTATAGTGTGATTGTTAAGTTTTCAGGTGTACACCTACTTTTTATAGTGTGATTGTTAAGTTTTTAGGTGTACACCTACTTTTTATAGAGTGATTGTTAAGTTTTTAGGTGTACACCTACTTTTTATAGTGTGATTGTTAATTTCTCAGGTGTACACCTACTTTTTATAGTGTGATTGTTAATTTCTCATGTGTACACCTACTTTTTATAGTGTGATTGTTAATTTCTCAGGTGTACACCTACTTTTTATAGTGTGATTGTTAATTTCTCAGGTGTACACCTACTTTTTATAGTGTGATTGTTAATTTCTCAGGTGTACACCTACTTTTTATAGTGTGATTGTTGAGTTTTTAGGTGTACACCTACTTTTTATAGTGTGATTGTTAAGTTTTTAGGTGTACACCTACTTTTTATAGTGTGATTGTTAAGTTTTTAGGTGTACACCTACTTTTTATAGTGTTATTGTTAAGTTTTTAGGTGTACACCTACTTTTTATAGTGTGATTGTTAAGTTTTTAGGTGTACACCTACTTTTTATAGTGGGATTGCTAAGTTTTTAGGTGTACACCTACTTTTTATAGTGTGATTGTTAATTTCTCAGGTGTACACCTACTTTTTATAGTGTGATTGTAAATTTCTTAGGTGAACATCTACTTCTTATAGTGTGATTGTTAAGTTTTTAGGTGTACACCTACTTTTTATAGTGTGATTGTTAAGTTTTTAGGTGTACACCTACTTTTTATAGTGTGATTGTTAAGTTTTTAGGTGTACACCTACTTTTTATAGTGTGATTGTTAAGTTTTTAGGTGTACACCTACTTTTTATAGTGTGATTGTTAAGTTTTTAGATGAACACCTACTTTTTATAGTGTGATTGTTAAGTTTTTAGATGTACACCTACTTTTTATAGTGTGATTGTTAAGTTTTTAGGTGTACACCTACTTTTTATAGTGTGATTGTTAAGTTTTTAGGTGTACACCTACTTTTTATAGTGTGATTGTTAAGTTTTTAGGTGTACACCTACTTTTTATAGTGTGATTGTTAAGTTTTTAGGTGTACACCTACTTTTTATAGTGTGATTGTTAAGTTTTTAGGTGTACACCTACTTTTTATAGTGTGATTGTTAAGTTTTTAGGTAACACCTACTTTTTATGGTGTGATTGTTAAGTTTTTAGGTGTACACCTATTTTTTATAGTGTGATTGTTAAGTTTTTAGGTGTACACCTACTTTTTATAGTGTGATTGTTAAGTTTTTAGGTGTAGACCTACTTTTTATAGTGTGATTGTTATGTTTTTAGGTGTACACCTACTTTTTATAGTGTGATTGTTAAGTTTTTAGGTGTACACCTACTTTTTATAGTGTGATTGTTAAGTTTTGAGGTGTACACCTACTTTTTATAGTGTGATTGTTAAGTTTTTAGGTGTACACATACTTTTTATAGTGTGATTGTTAAGTTTTTAGGTGTACACCTACTTTTTATAGTGTGATTGTTAATTTCTCAGGTGTACACCTACTTTTTATAGTGTGATTGTAAAGTTTTTAGGTGTACACCTATTTTTTATAGTGTGATTGTTAAGTTTTTAGGTGTACACCTACTTTTTATAGTGTCATTGTTAAGTTTTTAGGTGTACACCTACTTTTTATAGTGTGATTGTTAAGTTTTTAGGTGTACACCTACTTTTTATAGTGTGATTGTTAGGTTTTTAGGTGTACACCTACTTTTCATAGTGTGATTGTTAAGTTTTTAGGTGTACACCTATTTTTTATAGTGTGATTGTTCAGTTTTTAGGTGTACACCTACTTTTTATAGTGTGATTGTTCAGTTTTTAGGTGTACACCTATTTTTTATAGTGTGATTGTTAAGTTTTTAGGTGTACACCTACTTTTTACAGTGTGGTTGTTAAGTTTTTAGGTGTACACCTACTTTTTATAGTGTGATTGTTAAGTTTTTAGGTGTACACCTACTTTTTATAGTGTGATTGTTAAGTTTTTAGGTGTACACCTACTTTTTATAGTGTGATTGTTAAGTGTTTACGTGTACACCTACTTTTTATAGTGTGATTGTTAAGTTTTTAGGTGTACACCTATTTTTTATAGTGTGATTGTTAAGTTTTTAGGTGTACACCTACTTTTTAGAGTGTGATTGTTAAGTTTTTAGGTGTACACCTACTTTTTAGAGTGTGATTGTTAAGTTTTTAGGTGTACACCTACTTTTTATAGTGTGATTGTTAAGTTTTTAGGTGTACACCTACTTTTTATAGTGTGATTGTTAAGTTTATAGGTGTACACCTACTTTTTATAGTGTGATTGTTAAGTTTTTACGTGTATACCTACTTTTTATAGTGTGATTGTTAAGTTTTAAGGTGTACACCTACTTTTTATAGTGTGATTGTTAATTTCTCAGGTGTACACCTACTTTTTATAGTGTGATTGTTAAGTTTTCAGGTGTACACCTACTTTTTATAGTGTGATTGTTAAGTTTTCAGGTGTACACCTACTTTTTATAGTGTGATTGTTAAGTTTTTAGGTGTACACCTACTTTTTATAGAGTGATTGTTAAGTTTTTAGGTGTACACCTACTTTTTATAGTGTGATTGTTAATTTCTCAGGTGTACACCTACTTTTTATAGTGTGATTGTTAATTTCTCATGTGTACACCTACTTTTTATAGTGTGATTGTTAATTTCTCAGGTGTACACCTACTTTTTATAGTGTGATTGTTAATTTCTCAGGTGTACACCTACTTTTTATAGTGTGATTGTTGAGTTTTTAGGTGTACACCTACTTTTTATAGTGTGATTGTTAAGTTTTTAGGTGTACACCTACTTTTTATAGTGTGATTGTTAAGTTTTTAGGTGTACACCTACTTTTTATAGTGTTATTGTTAAGTTTTTAGGTGTACACCTACTTTTTATAGTGTGATTGTTAAGTTTTTAGGTGTACACCTACTTTTTATAGTGGGATTGCTAAGTTTTTAGGTGTACACCTACTTTTTATAGTGTGATTGTTAATTTCTCAGGTGTACACCTACTTTTTATAGTGTGATTGTTAATTTCTTAGGTGAACATCTACTTCTTATAGTGTGATTGTTAAGTTTTTAGGTGTACACCTACTTTTTATAGTGTGATTGTTAAGTTTTTAGGTGTACACCTACTTTTTATAGTGTGATTGTTAGGTTTTTAGGTGTACACCTACTTTTTATAGTGTGATTGTTAAGTTTTTAGGTGTACACCTACTTTTTATAGTGTGATTGTTAAGTTTTTAGATGAACACCTACTTTTTATAGTGTGATTGTTAAGTTTTTAGATGTACACCTACTTTTTATAGTGTGATTGTTAAGTTTTTAGGTGTACACCTACTTTTTATAGTGTGATTGTTAAGTTTTTAGGTGTACACCTACTTTTTATAGTGTGATTGTTAAGTTTTTAGGTGTACACCTACTTTTTATAGTGTGATTGTTAAGTTTTTAGGTGTACACCTACTTTTTATAGTGTGATTGTTAAGTTTTTAGGTGTACACCTACTTTTTATAGTGTGATTGTTAAGTTTTTAGGTAACACCTACTTTTTATAGTGTGATTGTTAAGTTTTTAGGTGTACACCTATTTTTTATAGTGTGATTGTTAAGTTTTTAGGTGTACACCTACTTTTTATAGTGTGATTGTTAAGTTTTTAGGTGTAGACCTACTTTTTATAGTGTGATTGTTATGTTTTTAGGTGTACACCTACTTTTTATAGTGTGATTGTTAAGTTTTTGGGTGTACACCTACTTTTTATAGTGTGATTGTTAAGTTTTTAGGTGTACACCTACTTTTTATAGTGTGATTGTAAAGTTTTTAGGTGTACACCTACTTTTTATAGTGTGATTGTTAAGTTTTTAGGTGTACACCTACTTTTTATAGTGTGATTGTTAAGTTTTTAGATGAACACCTACTTTTTATAGTGTGATTGTTAAGTTTTTAGATGTACACCTACTTTTTATAGTGTGATTGTTAAGTTTTTAGGTGTACACCTACTTTTTATAGTGTGATTGTTAAGTTTTTAGGTGTACACCTACTTTTTATAGTGTGATTGTTAAGTTTTTAGGTGTACACCTACTTTTTATAGTGTGATTGTTAAGTTTTTGGGTGTACACCTACTTTTTATAGTGTGATTGTTAAGTTTTTAGGTGTACACCTACTTTTTATAGTGTGATTGTTAAGTTTTTAGGTGTAAACCTACTTTTTATAGTGTGATTGTTAAGTTTTTAGGTGTACACCTACTTTTTATAGTGTGATTGTTAAGTTTTTAGGAGTACACCTACTTTTTATAGTGTGATTGTTAAGTTTTTACGTGTACACCTACTTTTTATAGTGTGATTGTTAAGTTTTTAGGTGTACACCTATTTTTTATAGTGTGATTGTTAAGTTTTTAGGTGGACACCTACTTTTTAGAGTGTGATTGTTAAGTTTTTAGGTGTACACCTACTTTTAATAGTGTGATTGTTAAGTTTTTAGGTGTACACCTACTTTTTATAGTGTGATTGTTAAGTTTTTAGGTGTACACCTACTTTTTATAGTGTGATTGTTAAGTTTTTAGGTGTACACCTACTTTTTATAGTGTGATTGTTAAGTTTTTAGGTGTACACCTACTTTTTATAGTGTGATTGTTAAGTTTTTAGGTGTATACCTACTTTTTATAGTGTGATTGTAAAGTTTTTAGGTGTACACCTACTTTTTATAGTGTGATTGTTAAGTTTTTAGGTGTACACCTACTTTTTATAGTGTGATTGTTAATTTCTCAGGTGTACACCTACTTTTTATAGTGTGATTGTTAAGTTTTTAGGTGTACACCTACTTTTAATAGTGTGATTGTTAAGTTTTTAGGTGTACACCTACTTTTTATAGTGTGATTGTTAAGTTTTTAGGTGTACACCTACTTTTTATAGTGTGATTGTTAAGTTTTTAGGTGTACACCTACTTTTTATAGTGTGATTGTTAGGTTTTTAGGTGTACACCTACTTTTTATAGTGTGATTGTTAAGTTTTTAGGTGTACACCTATTTTTTATAGTGTGATTGTTCACTTTTTAGGTGTACACCTACTTTTTATAGTGTGATTGTTCAGTTTTTAGGTGTACACCTATTTTTTATAGTGTGATTGTTAAGTTTTTAGGTGTACACCTACTTTTTATAGTGTGATTGTTAAGTTTTTAGGTGTACACCTACTTTTTATAGTGAGATTGTTAAGTTTTTAGGTGTACACCTACTTTTTATAGTGTGATTGTTAAGTTTTTAGGTGTACACCTACTTTTTATAGTGTGATTGTAAAGTTTTTACGTGTACACCTACTTTTTATAGTGTGATTGTTAAGTTTTTAGGTGTACACCTATTTTTTATAGTGTGATTGTTAAGTTTTTAGGTGTACACCTACTTTTTACAGTGTGATTGTTAAGTTTTTAGGTGTACACCTACTTTTTACAGTGTGATTGTTAAGTTTTTAGGTGTACACCTACTTTTTATAGTGTGATTGTTAATTTCTCAGGTGTACACCTACTTTTTATAGTGTGATTGTTAATTTCTCAGGTGTACACCTACTTTTTATAGTTTGATTGTTAATTTCTCAGGTGTACACCTACTTTTTATAGTGTGATTGTTAATTTCTCAGGTGTACACCTACTTTTTATAGTGTGATTGTTAATTTCTCAGGTGTACACTTACTTTTTATAGTGTGATTGTTGAGTTTTTAGGAGTACACCTACTTTTTATAGTGTGATTGTTAAGTTTTTAGGTGTACACCTACTTTTTATAGTGTGATTGTTAAGTTTTTAGGTGTACACCTACTTTTTATAGTGTGATTGTTAAGTTTTTACATGTACACCTACTTTTTATAGTGTGATTGTTAAGTTTTCAGGTGTACACCTACTTTTTATAGTGTGATTGTTAAGTTTTTAGGTGTACACCTACTTTTTATAGTGTGATTTTTAAGTTTTTTGGTGTACACCTACTTTTTATAGTGTGATTGTTAAGTTTTTAGGTGTACACCTACTTTTTATAGTGTGATTGTTA
The DNA here is from genome assembly GCA_034508555.1 of Venustoraphidia nigricollis. Lineage (NCBI taxonomy): Eukaryota > Metazoa > Arthropoda > Insecta > Raphidioptera > Raphidiidae > Venustoraphidia > Venustoraphidia nigricollis. The sequence goes on along the minus strand of JAVRKA010000065.1, from coordinate 45,480 downwards.
ATTTCTTAGGTGTACACCTACTTTTTATAGTGTGATTGTTAATTTCTTAGGTGAACACCTACTTTTTATAGTGTGATTGTTAAGTTTTTAGGTGTACACCTACTTTTTATAGTGTGATTGTTAAGTTTTTAGGTGTACACCTACTTTTTATAGTGTGATTGTTAAGTTTTTAGGTGTACACCTACTTTTTATAGTGTGATTGTTAAGTTTTTAGGTGTACACCTACTTTTTATAGTGTGATTGTTAAGTTTTTAGGTGTACACCTACTTTTTATAGAGTGATTGTTAAGTTTTTAGATGTACACCTACTTTTCATAGTGTGATTGTTAAGTTTTTAGGTGTAAACCTACTTTTTATAGTGTGATTGTTAAGTTTTTAGGTGTACACCTACTTTTTATAGTGTGATTGTTAAGTTTTTAGGTGTACACCTACTTTTTATAGAGTGATTGTTAAGTTTTTAGATGTACACCTACTTTTCATAGTGTGATTGTTAAGTTTTTAGGTGTAAACCTACTTTTTATAGTGTGATTGTTAAGTTTTTAGGTGTACACCTACTTTTTATAGTGTGATTGTTAAGTTTTTAGGTGTACACCTACTTTTTTAGTGTGATTGTTAAGTTTTTAGGTGTACACCTACTTTTTATAGTGTGAATGTTAAGTTTTTAGGTGTGCACCTACTTTTTATAGTGTGAATGTTAAGTTTTTAGGTGTACACCTACTTTTTATAGTGTGAATGTTAAGTTTTTAGGTGTACACCTACTTTTTATAGTGTGAATGTTAAGTTTTTAGGTGTACACCTACTTTTTATAGTGTGAATGTTAAGTTTTTAGGTGTACACCTACTTTTTATAGTGTGAATGTTAAGTTTTTAGGTGTACACCTACTTTTTATAGTGTGAATGTTAAGTTTTTAGGTGTACACCTACTTTTTATAGTGTGAGTGTTAAGTTTTTAGGTGTACACCTACTTTTTATAGTGTGAATGTTAAGTTTTTAGGTGTACACCTACTTTTTATAGTGTGAATGTTAAGTTTTTAGGTGTACACCTACTTTTTATAGTGTGAATGTTAAGTTTTTAGGTGTACACCTACTTTTTATAGTGTGAATGTTAAGTTTTTAGGTGTACACCTACTTTTTATAGTGTGAATGTTAAGTTTTTAGGTGTACACCTACTTTTTATAGTGTGAATGTTAAGTTTTTAGGTGTACACCTACTTTTTATAGTGTGAATGTTAAGTTTTTAGGTGTACACCTACTTTTTATAGTGTGAATGTTAAGTTTTTAGGTGTACACCTACTTTTTATAGTGTGAATGTTAAGTTTTTAGGTGTACACCTACTTTTTATAGTGTGAATGTTAAGTTTTTAGGTGTACACCTACTTTTTATAGTGTGAATGTTAAGTTTTTAGGTGTACACCTACTTTTTATAGTGTGAATGTTAAGTTTTTAGGTGTACACCTACTTTTTATAGTGTGAATGTTAAGTTTTTAGGTGTACACCTACTTTTTATAGTGTGAATGTTAAGTTTTTAGGTGTACACCTACTTTTTATAGTGTGATTGTTAAGTTTTTAGGTGTACACCTACTTTTTATAGTGTGATTGTTAATTTCTCAGGTGTACACCTACTTTTTATAGTGTGATTGTTAAGTTTTTAGGTGTACACCTACTTTTAATAGTGTGATTGTTAAGTTTTTAGGTGTACACCTACTTTTTATAGTGTGATTGTTAAGTTTTTAGGTGTACACCTACTTTTTATAGTGTGATTGTTAAGTTTTTAGGTGTACACCTACTTTTTATAGTGTGATTGTTAGGTTTTTAGGTGTACACCTACTTTTTATAGTGTGATTGTTAAGTTTTTAGGTGTACACCTATTTTTTATAGTGTGATTGTTCACTTTTTAGGTGTACACCTACTTTTTATAGTGTGATTGTTCAGTTTTTAGGTGTACACCTATTTTTTATAGTGTGATTGTTAAGTTTTTAGGTGTACACCTACTTTTTATAGTGTGATTGTTAAGTTTTTAGGTGTACACCTACTTTTTATAGTGAGATTGTTAAGTTTTTAGGTGTACACCTACTTTTTATAGTGTGATTGTTAAGTTTTTAGGTGTACACCTACTTTTTATAGTGTGATTGTAAAGTTTTTACGTGTACACCTACTTTTTATAGTGTGATTGTTAAGTTTTTAGGTGTACACCTATTTTTTATAGTGTGATTGTTAAGTTTTTAGGTGTACACCTACTTTTTACAGTGTGATTGTTAAGTTTTTAGGTGTACACCTACTTTTTACAGTGTGATTGTTAAGTTTTTAGGTGTACACCTACTTTTTATAGTGTGATTGTTAATTTCTCAGGTGTACACCTACTTTTTATAGTGTGATTGTTAATTTCTCAGGTGTACACCTACTTTTTATAGTTTGATTGTTAATTTCTCAGGTGTACACCTACTTTTTATAGTGTGATTGTTAATTTCTCAGGTGTACACCTACTTTTTATAGTGTGATTGTTAATTTCTCAGGTGTACACTTACTTTTTATAGTGTGATTGTTGAGTTTTTAGGAGTACACCTACTTTTTATAGTGTGATTGTTAAGTTTTTAGGTGTACACCTACTTTTTATAGTGTGATTGTTAAGTTTTTAGGTGTACACCTACTTTTTATAGTGTGATTGTTAAGTTTTTACATGTACACCTACTTTTTATAGTGTGATTGTTAAGTTTTCAGGTGTACACCTACTTTTTATAGTGTGATTGTTAAGTTTTTAGGTGTACACCTACTTTTTATAGTGTGATTTTTAAGTTTTTTGGTGTACACCTACTTTTTATAGTGTGATTGTTAAGTTTTTAGGTGTACACCTACTTTTTATAGTGTGATTGTTAATTTCTTAGGTGTACACCTACTTTTTATAGTGTGATTGTTAATTTCTTAGGTGAACACCTACTTTTTATAGTGTGATTGTTAAGTTTTTAGGTGTACACCTACTTTTTATAGTGTGATTGTTAAGTTTTTAGGTGTACACCTACTTTTTATAGTGTGATTGTTAAGTTTTTAGGTGTACACCTACTTTTTATAGTGTGATTGTTAAGTTTTTAGGTGTACACCTACTTTTTATAGTGTGATTGTTAAGTTTTTAGGTGTACACCTACTTTTTATAGAGTGATTGTTAAGTTTTTAGATGTACACCTACTTTTCATAGTGTGATTGTTAAGTTTTTAGGTGTAAACCTACTTTTTATAGTGTGATTGTTAAGTTTTTAGGTGTACACCTACTTTTTATAGTGTGATTGTTAAGTTTTTAGGTGTACACCTACTTTTTTAGTGTGATTGTTAAGTTTTTAGGTGTACACCTACTTTTTATAGTGTGAATGTTAAGTTTTTAGGTGTGCACCTACTTTTTATAGTGTGAATGTTAAGTTTTTAGGTGTACACCTACTTTTTATAGTGTGAATGTTAAGTTTTTAGGTGTACACCTACTTTTTATAGTGTGAATGTTAAGTTTTTAGGTGTACACCTACTTTTTATAGTGTGAATGTTAAGTTTTTAGGTGTACACCTACTTTTTATAGTGTGAATGTTAAGTTTTTAGGTGTACACCTACTTTTTATAGTGTGAATGTTAAGTTTTTAGGTGTACACCTACTTTTTATAGTGTGAATGTTAAGTTTTTAGGTGTACACCTACTTTTTATAGTGTGAATGTTAAGTTTTTAGGTGTACACCTACTTTTTATAGTGTGAGTGTTAAGTTTTTAGGTGTACACCTACTTTTTATAGTGTGAATGTTAAGTTTTTAGGTGTACACCTACTTTTTATAGTGTGAATGTTAAGTTTTTAGGTGTACACCTACTTTTTATAGTGTGAATGTTAAGTTTTTAGGTGTACACCTACTTTTTATAGTGTGAATGTTAAGTTTTTAGGTGTACACCTACTTTTTATAGTGTGAATGTTAAGTTTTTAGGTGTACACCTACTTTTTATAGTGTGAATGTTAAGTTTTTAGGTGTACACCTACTTTTTATAGTGTGAATGTTAAGTTTTTAGGTGTACACCTACTTTTTATAGTGTGAATGTTAAGTTTTTAGGTGTACACCTACTTTTTATAGTGTGAATGTTAAGTTTTTAGGTGTACACCTACTTTTTATAGTGTGAATGTTAAGTTTTTAGGTGTACACCTACTTTTTATAGTGTGAATGTTAAGTTTTTAGGTGTACACCTACTTTTTATAGTGTGAATGTTAAGTTTTTAGGTGTACACCTACTTTTTATAGTGTGAATGTTAAGTTTTTAGGTGTACACCTACTTTTTATAGTGTGAATGTTAAGTTTTTAGGTGTACACCTACTTTTTATAGTGTGAATGTTAAGTTTTTAGGTGTACACCTACTTTTTATAGTGTGAATGTTAAGTTTTTAGGTGTACACCTACTTTTTATAGTGTGAATGTTAAGTTTTTAGGTGTACACCTACTTTTTATAGTGTGAATGTTAAGTTTTTAGGTGTACACCTACTTTTTATAGTGTGAATGTTAAGTTTTTAGGTGTACACCTACTTTTTATAGTGTGAATGTTAAGTTTTTAGGTGTACACCTACTTTTTATTGTGTGAATGTTAAGTTTTTAGGTGTACACCTACTTTTTATAGTGTGAATGTTAAGTTTTTAGGTGTACACCTACTTTTTATTGTGTGAATGTTAAGTTTTTAGGTGTACACCTACTTTTTATTGTGTGAATGTTAAGTTTTTAGGTGTACACCTACTTTTTATTGTGTGAATGTTAAGTTTTTAGGTGTACACCTACTTTTTATTGTGTGAATGTTAAGTTTTTAGGTGTACACCTACTTTTTATTGTGTGAATGTTAAGTTTTTAGGTGTACACCTACTTTTTATTGTGTGAATGTTAAGTTTTTAGGTGTACACCTACTTTTTATTGTGTGAATGTTAAGTTTTTAGGTGTACACCTACTTTTTATTGTGTGAATGTTAAGTTTTTAGGTGTACACCTACTTTTTATTGTGTGAATGTTAAGTTTTTAGGTGTACACCTACTTTTTATTGTGTGAATGTTAAGTTTTTAGGTGTACACCTACTTTTTATTGTGTGAATGTTAAGTTTTTAGGTGTACACCTACTTTTTATTGTGTGAATGTTAAGTTTTTAGGTGTACACCTACTTTTTATTGTGTGAATGTTAAGTTTTTAGGTGTACACCTACTTTTTATTGTGTGAATGTTAAGTTTTTAGGTGTACACCTACTTTTTATAGTGTGAATGTTAAGTTTTTAGGTGTACACCTACTTTTTATAGTGTGAATGTTAAGTTTTTAGGTGTACACCTACTTTTTATAGTGTGAATGTTAAGTTTTTAGGTGTACACCTACTTTTTATAGTGTGAATGTTAAGTTTTTAGGTGTACACCTACTTTTTATAGTGTGAATGTTAAGTTTTTAGGTGTACACCTACTTTTTATAGTGTGAATGTTAAGTTTTTAGGTGTACACCTACTTTTTATAGTGTGAATGTTAAGTTTTTAGGTGTACACCTACTTTTTATAGTGTGAATGTTAAGTTTTTAGGTGTACACCTACTTTTTATAGTGTGAATGTTAAGTTTTTAGGTGTACACCTACTTTTTATAGTGTGAATGTTAAGTTTTTAGGTGTACACCTACTTTTTATAGTGTGAATGTTAAGTTTTTAGGTGTACACCTACTTTTTATAGTGTGAATGTTAAGTTTTTAGGTGTACACCTACTTTTTATAGTGTGAATGTTAAGTTTTTAGGTGTACACCTACTTTTTATAGTGTGAATGTTAAGTTTTTAGGTGTACACCTACTTTTTATAGTGTGAATGTTAAGTTTTTAGGTGTACACCTACTTTTTATAGTGTGAATGTTAAGTTTTTAGGTGTACACCTACTTTTTATAGTGTGAATGTTAAGTTTTTAGGTGTACACCTACTTTTTATAGTGTGAATGTTAAGTTGTTAGGTGTACACCTACTTTTTATAGTGTGAATGTTAAGTTGTTAGGTGTACACCTACTTTTTATAGTGTGAATGTTAAGTTGTTAGGTGTACACCTACTTTTTATAGTGTGAATGTTAAGTTTTTAGGTGTACACCTACTTTTTATAGTGTGAATGTTAAGTTTTTAGGTGTACACCTACTTTTTATAGTGTGAATGTTAAGTTTTTAGGTGTACACCTACTTTTTATAGTGTGAATGTTAAGTTGTTAGGTGTACACCTACTTTTTATAGTGTGAATGTTAAGTTGTTAGGTGTACACCTACTTTTTATAGTGTGAATGTTAAGTTGTTAGGTGTACACCTACTTTTTATAGTGTGAATGTTAAGTTGTTAGGTGTACACCTACTTTTTATAGTGTGAATGTTAAGTTTTTAGGTGTACACCTACTTTTTATAGTGTGAATGTTAAGTTTTTAGGTGTACACCTACTTTTTATAGTGTGAATGTTAAGTTTTTAGGTGTACACCTACTTTTTATAGTGTGAATGTTAAGTTTTTAGGTGTACACCTACTTTTTATAGTGTGAATGTTAAGTTTTTAGGTGTACACCTACTTTTTATAGTGTGAATGTTAAGTTTTTAGGTGTACACCTACTTTTTATAGTGTGAATGTTAAGTTTTTAGGTGTACACCTACTTTTTATAGTGTGAATGTTAAGTTTTTAGGTGTACACCTACTTTTTATAGTGTGAATGTTAAGTTTTTAGGTGTACACCTACTTTTTATAGTGTGAATGTTAAGTTTTTAGGTGTACACCTACTTTTTATAGTGTGAATGTTAAGTTTTTAGGTGTACACCTACTTTTTATAGTGTGAATGTTAAGTTTTTAGGTGTACACCTACTTTTTATAGTGTGAATGTTAAGTTTTTAGGTGTACACCTACTTTTTATAGTGTGAATGTTAAGTTTTTAGGTGTACACCTACTTTTTATAGTGTGAATGTTAAGTTTTTAGGTGTACACCTACTTTTTATAGTGTGAATGTTAAGTTTTCAGGTGTACACCTACTTTTTATAGTGTGAATGTTAAGTTTTCAGGTGTACACCTACTTTTTATAGTGTGAATGTTAAGTTTTCAGGTGTACACCTACTTTTTATAGTGTGAATGTTAAGTTTTCAGGTGTACACCTACTTTTTATAGTGTGAATGTTAAGTTTTCAGGTGTACACCTACTTTTTATAGTGTGAATGTTAAGTTTTCAGGTGTACACCTACTTTTTATAGTGTGAATGTTAAGTTTTCAGGTGTACACCTACTTTTTATAGTATGTTTATTGGCAAGTTCTGAACTGCTAAAGCGTGTCTTCAGACACAACTGTGTGTTTGTTGGTCAAATTCTTAAACTCATCGGACTGTTTGTCCTCAAGACTTGTAGAACTGCTGGAAGCTTAAAACTGCTAAAATCAAGTTCAAACAATTCAAAGAGTCTGAGAATTTGATCAATAAACAGGGAATTGTCTCCGAACAGTTTTAGCAGTTTAGAACTTGCCAAAAAGACACATCTAATATAGAAAGTATTCACATCTTGATTGACACGCTTTGGCGTTAGTTTTTTATAGTAATGGAAGATAAAACGAATATTAAACATTAAACCCTGTTTAACTGTGAATTAAACGTAAATTGTAGCGGAATGAGGGCATGTGACAGTAATTATGTAAATGTTACACATTGTATTAATTATTATCAAACATAATTACTGTCCAATAGTTCGATATTTCAATGCGCGCCTAGACTTACGTCCGATATTTCAGAATGGTTTTAAAATGTGTGAATCATGTAAAGTGCCCTACACGCGCTGCTTGATTTCGAGCGAGCTTGCTTGTTAGATTTGTTGGCAAACTGCCGTGCATGGTATATTGCTGGTTAGGTTTCACGGGAAGCTTGTTCGTTTGCTTGATGCTCTGCTAGCGTCACACTTAAACATGGAGGCTATAATTATGCAAGAAGTAATTCATCGTAGACGAATTACTATTGCGACAATTTTCGTTATCAAAATGCCAAGAAAAAACAAAACGAAAATTGTGCGTTAATTAAAATGATTACTTGCTCTCAGGCCCATTTCATAGTTACATTTATAGTTTTTGACCCCATCACCTTTCACAATAAACTTTTTTATGTTAACAATTAAACAACTCCCGATAGTCCATGCTGACAACACTATGTTGACAGATGACTACTTAAATCACGTGACAAAATCCTACTTCGTGATTGGCTCTACGTTTGAACCAGTAGGTAACTCTGCATGAAAAATAAAAACGAATCTATTAACACCATATAGCAAGCTTGAGCAGCGGAGCCATAAGTAAGCGAGCGAGCTTGAAATCAAGCAATGTGTACGGGCACTTAGTAAATGAAAATTAAATGCGTATCCTGGTACCTTGAAGTGTGTTGATAATCAAGAAATTCACTGTTAACTTATAACGCATGATTTATGTTGATTTGAGAGATCAGGAGAAAAATACCGAAATATTTGATTACTGATATTTTTTAAAACTCACAGTCGTGTTTTATTTATTTATTTATATATATTTGCATGTCAGTAGTGCCCTCAATACTGATATTTTTGTTTAATTCATATTTGTTAATGACGCGCTAAATAATTAAATACACAAGCATCAAAATTAGAAGTCAGAGAGGGGCTTCATATGCACAGAAAAGCAGCAACTGACTGTTCAAACACAAAATATTAACTACAGTCACTATCTAATAAAACCTGACGAATTTTTAATCATTACATAAGATTAACATTTTTTGCGGCATCGTAATAGTTTCACCTCCAAACATGAAGTGTTTGAAACAATGACGTAATATTGATCGTGAATTAATAACAAATATATAATTATCTAAGATCCTTAGTATTTTTTTTTTGTGCAAATGAAGCTTAAAGACTATATTATGGTGTCTTTCAATTTTAATTACGCTAAAGAAGAACGCGCATTGAATGCACTAAAAAAACACGAGTTCTCTGCTGAACCAATCCAGAACACTGCACGGACTTTTATTGTTTTTTTTTTTTTTTTATGCCGTATATTCCAGATCAAATCAATTCAGTGCGCGTCTTTTATAACACTGTTTGATAAATGAATTTTATGGAATATTGATTTCAGTATTACAAATTGCAAAGGCCGTGCTACTACGTAAATTGTATCATGTAATTTCTGTTAAATTAATAATTATTAAGGTTTAAAATGTTGATAATTGAGCATTCTATTAGAAATGATATTTAATTGCTCTGTAATTAGGTTTGGAACTGATTTTGTTATTTAAAAGCTATTGAGATTTTACTTTTCTATATTTAATTATTATTATTATTATAAAAAGTGCTTGTGTTTGTAGTTAATCTTGTTAACAGTACATAAATTTTATTGTTGTATATATAATATTACCTCTGTATTTCAGTATGCAATATTAGTTATAAAATCTACGTGTACTGTTTTAGTTCCAAATATAAGATATTACAAAACACATGTCATTCATTGATTTAATCCCAGGGCAGCTGTTACACCGAATGCAAATCTTATTCGTATGAACGTATGCGTATTCGTACAAATTGGTCATAAGTCAACAAAGAAATGCATTTATATGCAGGTAGTTACAGTGTTTATGAACATTTGTTACGAATTCCTACGTCCTTCTGTTGCAACCAAATTATTTTGTTTTTTTGTCGGAATTCGTACAAATACGAACATGTTGATACATTTTTTGATCGTTTTCTTTAATTTCTTCAAATGATCGTCCAAACTCTCCATTCTTTTTTCCGTTAACAAATAATCAACTCAAGTACATTTTCCGATTTCATCATATAAAAGTTTTTTAAGACAAATTGATGTTTCGAAAAAGTAAAACCACTTTGCATCATTACTCTATCTAATGTTGGTGGCAGTTTAACAAAAACGCATCTAATCTAGCCACTCGTTGGTATGAATAGATTTCATTTGAATTCGCACCCAATGTAATCGCTGCCTAGAAGAACCTCTGCAGCCTGCATGATGTAATATTATTGTACTGTGCGTATTGCACAATAATAGTGATTGGATACTTAAACAGTCTTAAAGCCAATTCAGACTAGCCGTTCTCGGTTACGATTCACCGGTCCGGTTGGGAGCTCGACCAATCAGGGCGTAGTCGTTCCCGATTACGGTTCGGTTCGAACGTTTAGGTTCAGCTCTAATTTCAACCGGACCGTTCGCAACCGTAGCCAATGAGAACGCTTGCTGGAGTCACGTGACTAGCCAGCTGTTTTTGTTGACGTTTAACTACACATCAAACGTCAAATCATATTTCGAAATTGCGCATGCGCACCGAGAATAATCGTAGAACCAAATCGGGATAGTGTGAGCAGCCTAGATTAATCGAAAACCGAACCAGACCGGTGAATCGTAACCGAGAACGGCTAGTCTGAATTGGCTTTTACAGCGGATTGATAGCCTGTTGACTTCACAGTCTAATTCTCGAGATACTTCCCAAACAACTTATAGAGACAACGTTCGATTTTATCTACATCTTTTAAAATGCATTGATTTATAACAAAACGGAAAACATTCCGGTGAATGTTATTCCTAAAGATCTACTTTACAATTTCAAATATCTTCTCCCAAAATGTTTCTCACCTCCATATCTTGTGGCCGATACATACCATTACTATTGGTCGGGCGCACGCCACAGGTAAGAACCCCCGGCACAGACTAACTGAAAACGGACTAAATAAAAAACATTACTAGTTCACTTGGAACTGAAATCGCAACACAAATACAAAACGTTGATCTTTTTTAAAGGATGAAAAAAGGACAGACTTAGAACGTTTTGGGTATTTAAAAAAGAACATAAATTTCGTTGCTGTAAAAAAATCGGTCTTTATATAATGAAATAAAGCACACTTGGTACAAAATATGCTCATTGTAATATAAAGTATAAACAACATAATTGAAATGAAAAATATCAAACTAGCTCGCTGAAGTAAATGGCAAAATGAGAGTACAATTTTCTTCTCGCATGCTATGTTTGAAAGACAAAAGAAATATGGTTTCATTACAAAATACAATGGAAGATTATACAGTCAAATAATAAACTTCATTTATTACAAATGGCACCTCATAGCTCCTCTTTCATTTGGGAACCATGTACACTTTTTTTTTTGGCATTTTCAAACAATTTTTTTAAGTCTATTTTTATCTTTTTTTTTCCTTGTAAGTAAAAATATAAATTTTCATAAATATGTGGTTCAGTTTATTTTTTGACAAATAAAAGAATCTATATAGCAAATATACAAATGGCTGAAATTAACAATATTCTTTTGTTAACATCCATCCCACTCCAAGCAACTTACTAAAGTATGGTATTTTTTTTCTTTGTAACAAAAAACAATGACCAAAACTATCCATCCAGAGAAACAAGGTTTATTAAAAAGAAAATGAGTAAAAAAAATTTCAAATCGTATTTATATCACGAGCATTTGACAAATCAAACATCGCTATATAAAAATAGTGTGATCTACTGACCTGTTTGTTTCGTTTTTGTAATTTTGTAAATATACATTTCTACTTCCAGTCAGAACAAATACCAAAAAAGTAATTTCCTTACGCTTACCCCGTTTTAATGCTTAGCCTAAATTTTACACAACTGAAGAAAAAATCGCCAACATTTCAAATTTAAACAATGTATTAGCTAAACAGTTCTACAATAATTGTTAAAATGTGAACAATAGTAAAGCTTAAAAGTTATTTGTGCTTTGCTGAATTTAATTAAAAATAAAAGGAATGTTAGTTAAAATAATATAATTTTGTATTTGCATGTCAACATTAGAAAAATTCAAAAGTATAATGTCGATGAATTAAATAAACAGTAAATATATTTAAATATAAATAATGTTTATATTATGAATATTAAATTCAGCAATGTGTTTTTCGTATGCATTACATTGTGATGTTAAAAATAACACAGGGAACTGTTTTAAGTTTTGCCGGACTAACACAAAGTTTCACTTCTCGTTGGAAAATACAATTCCGTTAAAAATCATCATATTAATATTAGATACAATTATTCCGCCTCTCATTTCTTTGTTACAAAACGTTAGAAAATATGTCGTTGTTATCATAATTTCTATACAGTTCTTTTTACACTTTTTACAAAAAAAAATGTCTATTAAAGCACAACTTCAATATTTTCATTTTATATCTGTAAAAAATATCACAAAAAATTAGTTATCATTATTGAATTTATCACAAATAATTAAAAAATAATTTAATATTAATATACTATATAAAGTTCTTATATGACATCACTAATTTATTAATTTTTATATCAGTTTCATATATACTTTTATAAATAAAGATCATAAAGATGAAAATCGTTTTCATAAAGTTTGCTCTCACACACCGTTCTTGTGATTTTAAGCCCCCATTGTATAATATACATTACAAAAAAGATATATAAAATAAAAATATAATAAATTAAATTAAAAAAAAATACACAAATTATACAGAAAATATAGTTGCTATTGTACAATTTTATTGTCAATAATTGTAGAAACGAATAAATATAAAAATTGTCACATTCTAAAAACTGCGTATTTGTTAAAAAGATAATCTGAGTTTACAATGATTTATTTTTTAATTATCAGTACTGACGTAAGTAACATTTTCCTAAAATTTCAGCCCTTAATAATCAACCCTCGAGGGGTGAAAATTAATTTAAAAAAAATCGAAAAAAATTAATATTTTTTGAACGGGTTAACCGATTGGGATGAAATTTGTATATGTTTTAGATGTCACTGAGACACAGTACATAAATTATATAAAATTAACCTTAGAAAAAAAATTATTTAATTTTTCAAAAAATTTTTTCATCTATTTTGAATTTTGGTACAATCACCAAAATTTTTTTGTAACTTTTTAACGTAGTTTTTTGTAACATATATTTTTTCTAGATTTTTTTTCCAGCTGCGTGACACCCAAAAAAAAATAAAATGTTAATTTTTATTTTTTTTTTATAGGTTATGTTTATTGTACAGTCACCAAAATTTTTAAGTGACTTTCTGATATAGGTTTTCATAATATATATTTTTTTTGGAATTTTTTTCCAGCTGCGTGATACCTAAAAAAATAAGGTGTCAATTTTTATTTTTTTTTGCAGGTTATGTTTACTGTACAATCACCAAAATTTTTGAGTGACTTTCTGGTATAGTTTTTCATAATATATATTTTTTTCAGATTTTATTTCCAGTTGCGTGACATCTAAAAAAATAAAATGTCAGACAAAAGAAAACATCACTATGTAAACCCTTTACAGTTTCAAGTTTGCACCACTAATGGGTATGTTACTGATATGCTGGGACCATATCCAGCTAATATGAATGATGCTGAGATTTTGCGAAGTGTTGTCGAGCAGTCTAATGGTTTATGGGACTTGATGCAGAAAGATGATTTTTGTATTTCGGATCGCGGGTTTCGTGATATCAAAAAAGATCTTGAAGAGAAAGGATACCAAGTACTTATGCCAGCTTTGAAAGGGTTTCAAAAACAACTAATATTCTCAAGACTCTATAATGATTCACGTTTCGTACCGAAACTATGTTGGGTTTCTGCACCAAGTCCCATAAACCATTAGGTTGCTCGACAACACTTCGCAAAATCTCAGCATCATTCATATTAGCTGGATATGGTCCCAGCATATCAGTAACATACCCATTAGTGGTGCAAACTTGAAACTGTAAAGGGTTTACATAGTGACGATTTTATTTTTTTAGGTGTCGCGCAACTGGAAATAAAATCTGAAAAAAATATATATTATGAAAAACTATATCAGAAAGTCACTCAAAAATTTTGGTGATTTTACAGTAAACATAACCTGTAAAAAAAAATAAAAATTGACACCTTATTTTTTTAGGTATCACGCAGCTGGAAAAAAATTCCAGAAAAATATATATTATGAAAACCTATATCAGAAAGTCACTTAAAAATTTTGGTGACTGTACAATAAACATAACCTATAAAAAAAATAAAAATTAACATTTTATTTTTTTTAGGTGTCACGCAGCTGGAAAAAAAATCTAGAAAAAATATATGTTATAAAAAACTACGTTAAAAAGTTACAAAAAAATTTTGGTGATTGTACCAAAATTCAAAATAGATGAAAAAATTTTTTGAAAAATTAAATAATTTTTTTTCTGAGGTTGATTTTATTTTTGAGTACTGCTGATTTTTTATGTAATGTGTCTCAGTGACATCTAAAACATATATAAATATCATCCCAATCGGTTAACCCGTTCAAAAGTTATTAATTTTTTTCGATTTTTTTTGTATTAATTTTCACCCCTCGGGGGTTCATTATTAAGGGCTGAAATTTTAGGAGAATGTTAGTTATTAACATAGTAAATGAAATTTCGCGTTATGCTTTCGCAAGCTTTCACTATTTTTGTACACTTTCTTGCAAATGGAGCAAGAAAGTGGGCTGGCATCTTCAGCGTGTATTGTTTTCTCGTGTGTTTTGAGATGGTCACGTCTTGAAAATTTTTTTAAGCACACTGGGCACTGAAAACCCGTTTCGACGCCTTTGTCCTCCTGTTTTCCTGAAGATAAAAACATACGAATAATTTGCAAGTTTTCCTCTTGCGTCGCTCGACACAGCTGTCACAGTTTATGGCCACATAAACGTTTCGTCGACGTTTTCAAGTTCACCGGTCATATTTTGTTTTTATTTATGACATGCGCAATAAGATATTCCGCGCCAGAACGTGTTGATTAACGATGCAAATAAATTTCATTTTTCTACTTCTAAGGCTATAAACTGTGACACATCAAGTGTTCATATATTGTAGGAACAGTGAAACTATCAAAGCGTTTGACTAAAATTAACTTCCAACGGGTTTGACCTTCACATGTTTTAAAAGTATTATGTGATTCATTGATTGTTCTAGGGAACGAGCGTGTTTTGTAAGGCGTTCTTCGTATTCACAAGGTTTTTACCTTAGTGAGGGGACAATATTTCGAAAAATATTTATTGTACTATTGTAACAAGAAGAAGAAATAAAATTTTTTATTATTATTCCTTGATTCGAAAAATATATAAAGTCTATTTCTAGGCTTCGGTACCTCTAGATGAAAAAAATAAAACGAAACTATTATACGATCAGTTTGTTGTGTTTTTCTCAGAAACGGTTAGAGGTATCTAGTTAAAATTAATATCAAATACTAAGGTCTATAACCCCAGAGTCCTGTAAAAAATTCAAGTTTCTTACTCAATGTCATAAAAACCTACCGTCTTTAAAAAATCGCGTATTTTGATATATTAAAATCTACACTTTGATCCAGAATCCTGAAATTTGGCACGAAGGTAGGCCTTGTAGCGCAAGTAAAGGAAAAAATGTCTATTGTTATGTGATATTATTACGTGACAAACTTGATTTTTATTAAGTTGTGCCCATCTTTATTTCTCTATGAAAGATGGACTGGACATCAAATACATGCGTCTCTATATCTTACGCCCAAATAGCTGTATTTTTAGTCTCTTAGTAAATTAGTTTAACACTTTGATAGCCACTGCATAAAAATTAACGAATAAAATTAAAAATATTCTTACAGTTTCATCCGTAAATGCAGGCAGCCAAATACAAAAAAAAACACATATGATAAAATTATATTCAAGTTTTGAATCTATTAATATTCAACAAAATTTCAAATTTAATTAAATACTCAGAAAATCGATTAGTATTTTTTCAAATCGTTTGAATCACTAGTTAGTAATTCTTTCTGTAATCTTAACAGCCACTATCATTTATCAAAATACGATCGAATGTCAATTCCCTATCAAGTCTGCATTCAGCACTCGTAGTTGGCAACACTTAATTTGTTAGTATGATCTAGTATGTTTATGACGTCATAACAACGTGTGTATCAACTTTGAGCGCTAAAAAAATGTATACACCTTCGTATTACGAATGATTAGTGACTTTTTAACCCATCAACTCAATACATGTACAGATATGTGAGGTTATGTTGTCGTATCGACATGATATTGTTTTTTGAAACCCATTTGCTAAAAAAAAAAAAAATCGAAGATATAGTCAGAATATGCTGTGTCAAGCAAGGTTACAAGAAACTAAGGTTGGGCGCGTTAGCACTGTTGAAGCCTTGACTACGTGAGACGCGAGAGAGGGCGGGGGAAGTAGGCTTGTGGAGACTTCTTCTAAACTATTAGGATAAACATACTTGAATAACCAAGCCATGGACATCAGTGACGAAAGCAATCGACTTAACCAATCACAGACGTGATCATGTACGTCCAGCCTTTTAGTATTCTAGTAACCTTGTCATACTAGAACATACTAAAGTGAAAGGCGTTCCCGTGTTTTTTATTTTGTTTCTTAGAAATACAAATACATTATCTTGCTAACGTTAAACACAGATTTGGTCGACGAAAACTTGATTCCCAAAAAAAAAAATATATATTTTGCTGAAAAAAGACAATGCTTTATCACCAACACCAACCATGTAAAAACTACTCTAGATATTACACAGACTTAAAAATGCAGAATTACTTTTCTAAAAAAATATCGTAAAAAGTTTGATGAGTAAAAAAAAAAAAAACCCGGGTCGCAGTGCCAAAACCCTGCCGACAATATAGTGTATTTGCTGATACAGGCCTTGTGGCTTTATTATGTGAACTTAAGGTGATTGTTGGGCAAAATAGAAAAATGAACTCCTTAATACACCCCTTATAATTACATTTTTTTCTTAGCTACGTTATTATTGTCGATCGAACGTCTACACCAAAATTAAAAACACCTTTCAGTAAATAACTCACTATCTGCAAACTAGTGTTTTCAGAAAATTTGAAAATCCGGTCCTGTCGGGCCGATTTTATTAAAATTTTAGGAGCACTTTTTAATTGCTATTAAAGGGTTAAATTTCAATTTTGAAACGATTCTGAGAATTTTTAGGTATTTTTGGGCCCAAAAACTTTTTTCAACCCCTAAAAACCACCCTTAAAATGACCCGATTGGGCCTATTTTAAATAGGCTTCGTGCGGTGTTGGATTCCAACATGTGTGCCAAATTTCGTTAAAATAAATTAACTCCTTCGAAAGTTATTGCCCGTACACATATATACCTATATATATATATATATATATATATATATATATATATATATATACAAATTTTCAAAAATGGCGCCAAAGTGTTTAGGAGGTTATGAAACGTCGAGAAATTTTGGTCCGACCCCTAGGTCCCGCCATCCGACCGATGCCAATAGTGTATGTTGCCATATGAATAACTGAAAATATTAAATTTTCGTCCAAAAATAATTATAAATCTTACCTTGCTGAACATCTAAACCTGCTCGTTCCAACATAAGTTGGCAGGTTACATAATCAAAATAAAAATTTTGCACTGATCAACATATATTTATTTCTTCCGTATTTATAGTAAACGTTCAAAATATGTATTTAATTGTTTGGTAAAAATACTTACCATCAGCTAATGATAAGGCCGACTTATCACTTATTCTTCTACGAATAGGTCCGCCTATATTTTGTGTGGGAGACTGCAAAACCGGGGATCGAACAGCCGATACTAATGTTGACATCGAAACGGGCGTTTGTGGCATTGCGTTCGAAACCGGACTTGTAACAAAACCAGCGGCCTGACCTTGAACTAGAGGACCAAGAGCCGATGGCATTTTTTGGCTGGACATCGGAGGAGGACCCGTTACTGCCGACGTTTCGACACTTTTAAGCGATTCTGCTGAGCTAATCTGTTTCATATGAAGATGATGCATCATTGCTTGAAGGCGATCTTTTTCTTTTTGTAGTTGCAATTCAAGTTGGGATACCACTTGCATTTGGACACGCGCCTGAGCTGTTGATCGATCATCTAACGAATGTTCGCTGTTTAAATGTCTAAAAAGATTATCGATAATTGTACTCCTTGTGAATTATCCTCCTAATTATTTAAATCGAAACTCTAGTCCGAATAAAAAAAAACGGTCAAGTGCAAATGTAACTCTCGCAACGAGGGTTCGGCACTACTAACAAACAAATAAATGAACCTATAATATTCACAATAATAAAAAAATTACATTTATCATCGTTTATTATTAGTTTCCAAAAAACAGCAGCTATTTATTTAAATTATAACATATTTAGAAGGTTCGTTTTCGAAATGCGTTTGAGGAATATCTCAATAACTATTAACATAATATAAATTTCGGAAATAATAGTTTTTAGATTCTTAAGAAAATTCCTTCGAAATGATACCCTAATTGACCGAATACAAAAACATTGATTTAAACTTTGGGACCCCAAAATTCACGAGAAAATATTGTTAGGAGTGAACTATTGGAATATATATGAATTAATATGCCTTTCAGGTTGACATCTTTATTCGACTAACACCGAATTACCGACTGATAAATGAAAGATCTTGTCAAGGTTCCGTTTTTTCTTTTGAAGCACGGAACCCTAAAAGACATCTATAAAAAACTTTTCCGTAGCTAATTTCAATGTAAGTTAATTTGAACAGAACTACAAGGTAACTGACAAATAAAATTAAGTTAACAATTTATGCATAATTCTTTTATAACATTAAGATTTCGAAACATGAAACAAGAGAACGTTATTTGTTGCGATGGAATATTAGATAAAATATTCTTTTAGTTTGAAAAGGATGATTATATTTTGTATAATAATTAATTAATAGTCAAAAGAGCGTGAAAATAATTTCACTGGCATAACACGGCGGTCGCTACTAAGGACTTTTAAACGAAGTCGCTGTTGCAGAAGGCGAACTTTTGAAGTATCCGTTTGACTTTGATATACAGGCTGATTAACACCAGTAGACAAAAAATGAATGTAAAAATAACCTTTTTTTCGTCTTTATTTTGGAAATAATGAGATTCAAGCTATTGAAAGATGGACATATATTAAATTTTCATAAAAAAGTGTGCGTGCAAACTTTACGCGCGGTTGAAGTAAAACATGTGAACAATACATACACTGTTAGATTTACACTAATTTCCAATAAATTTTTATGGCTTATTTTTAACTTAATGGACAAAAATTAAATAAGATCAGAAAACTATATTCATTGATATCTCGAAAACAAAGACCGATCGGAAAAAAATATTTACATTTCATGTTCATAATCCCAAACATAAATTTTCATTTGTCTATTTGTGGAAATCACCTTGTATTTGATACATTAAAATACGGAGTAATCTGCTACAAATATAAATACTTTTTGCTATTAGAAAAAAATCGACTTAGTAATTATAGTTATTTAATTTTAAATAGTTTTAAAAACGATTGTTAATATTGTTCCTTTGTTATCGATATTTCAGTAGTTCATAGACCAATATGTGCTAATCTTCAAATGCTCTGTTCTCGCCAGCAATAAGTATTACCCTTCCAACTACGAAGAATAAAGAAATCAAACCTTATAAGCGGCTTTTAAAAATTTAAGCTGGACATTTTTTGGCTTAACCATATAAAAAGTTCATAAGTATTTTTCTTAAACCGCTGTGTAACTGAATTTAATAAAGTTTAAAAATAACCTTATCGACAGTGGCGCAGGTTTTTTTAATCGTCATTTTTTCGAAGAAAAATAATTCTAACGATCTCAATTTTTGTGGTTACTGCAAACTGAAATAGAGAAACACGTATCGCAAATGTATGAAAAATGAAAAAGATAAAGAATTACTGACGGACCTATTTTATCTCTGTTTGTAGAAATGACAATTCTCAATCAATAAATCAATACTTACTTTATAAATGAGGGTAAATCGTCGCAGATAAGTTCACAGCCGAGCCATTTGCAAACGCCATGACCATATAAAGGGTGCATTTTTTCAGGTGAAGTACCACCGTCGACAGATTTGTCGTCGGGTATATTTCCACCAAGCTCCTCCTTACATCGACTTCCCCCAGATCTATCCAGTGCTATCGAATTTAGCAGACCTAACAATAATGAATCGAAATAATATCCTAAATTATTATAAATATATTTTGAGATTCTTAATTGTTTAATTTAGATGAGCACACATCATTTATACTAAAAAAAAAAACAGAGATGGTGTAAGGGCTTTCTATTTACACTGAAAATAATTTTACAAACCATTAATGTCTGCAAGAGATCGTTGATTTATGGGATGCAATGATTCTCCACCGTGAGATTCTTTCCATGGACTAAGGACATCCCGAGGAACTAAACCTTTAAAAAAAGAAACCGCGCTGTATTGTTTTGAAACAAAAAATAATGAGTGTTTTCTTGCTACATTAAAAAAAAAAGTTAAATTTTAGTCAACGAATAATAAACCTTCGTTTACTGGGCAATAGAAAAATAGCAAGAATGTAATTAGTTTGCTTTGAAAAAATAAAAACAAACTTGAGGCAGTCGTTCAATCGCCGGCTCAGATGATGACATCCGTAACTGGAGTGTTGAGGTAAAAATATAAGGAACAGAATTTAGGATTTTTAGGATTATCGATCGAATGGTTGTGACGGGAAATATGGACGGGCAACTGCCAAAAGTTCATTTTCTGAAATATACTTCCTTATGCCGCTGGTGGAATTTCGTTATTTCGACTTGGGTAGTTCGCCGTATGGTGTCTTCCGAAACTAATCCGATTTGACTGAATCAAAACAGCAGACAAAAGTAAGTTATCAAAGATTTATTTTAACTAATTAATGACAATTGCCCAGTAAGGTCTATTACACAACAAAATAAAGGAGGGACACTCTAGTTTTAGATGTACATAGATGCAGATGTTTCAGATGTCTTCGCTATGTTGATTCAAAATTATTTTAAAAAATTCATTTTCAATTCTTTCAATGCATCAAAATTTAAATTTAAATTAAAATGAAGAAATATTTAGTGTGCATTTACTTTTATTTATTAGTGAACCAAATTATTAAATCATTTCTCGATTTGTAACTTTCAAAAAACGTTACTCAAAAACATGCATTAGTTAATTAACATCAATGAATTCATATTTTTTACTCAAAAACTAGAAAATACATGTATTTAGAAAAAAAACAACATTCTGAGACTGGCGATTCTGCGTTGATTCAAAGTAATCCAGTGAGCAAAGGAGATGCGCAGTTGATTATATTTTCTGACGTCGTCAAAGAAGAATGTGTTAGATCTTCCTACCTGCACCTTGTGCTTGAGCTTGAGCTTGTGCTAATATGATAGGTGGAAGTTCACCCTGATGAACAACATACTGTCGTTGTGCCATCTGCAATTGTTGTAGTAACTGCTGTTGCTGAATCACTAACTGTTGTAAAGGCGCCGATGCTTTTTTCTTATCACCTGACTGTATAATGTGCCTTTGTTGCATTAGATTCAACTGGAATATCTGAAACTGGATCGTATATAATTCGAAACACTGAATTTACACACTGAACTGTCGAGCGTTCATTTACACTACACTTCTAAGATTTATAATTAGTTGGAATAAAACAATGATAATTTATGAATAACTCACGACGCTTCTTAAAACGTGTCTAGGATGCTTAGCAACGTTAATATATTTTAATTTTTACTGCAACTCAAAGGTACATAAGTAGTTAAAATAAAGCACAATGCTAATAATTTTACACTGAAACAACGCGAAAGATATTCACAGCTAAAAATATACTGTTCACAAAGGAAATCACTCGACCACGTTTTATCAATGTCTAAACACGTCTGTCCAAAATGTACAGAAACGTGTTTAGACATTTATAGTATAAAATATAAATCATTACGTCAGATTATAAAAATCGACACAGTAGTGATGCCACCTATTATTTAAAGTTCTGTAATAAAATAAAAACCCGGGTCGCAGTGCCAAAACCCTGCCGACAATATAGTGTATTTGCTAATACAGGCAGTATGGCTTTATTATGCGAATTTAACTTGGTTTTTGGGCAAAATAAAAAATTTTACTCCTTAATACACCCCTTAAAATAACATGTTTTTTTTTTAATTGCAATATTATTATCAATCGAACCTCTATACCGAGTTATATACACCTTTCAGTAAATAATTCACTATCTGCAAACTAGTCATTCGTAAATTTTTTAAATCCGGTCCTGTAGAGCCGATTTTATTAAAATTTTGGGGGCACTTTTTAATTGCTACTAAAGGGTTAAATTTCAATTTTGAAACGATTCTGAGATTTTTTTCTGTATTTTGGGGCCCAAAAACTTTTTTTAACCCCTAAAAGCTACCCTTAAATTGATCCGATTCGGCCCATTTTAAATAGGCTTCGTGCGGTGATGGATTTCAATATGTGTGCCAAATTTCGTTAAAATGAATTAACTCCTTCGAAAGTTATAGCCCGCACATATATATATATATATACCTATATACAGGGTGTCTCAAACTTTTCCTCTTTATAATATTGATTGATATCCAAAAATTACAGTATCTCGTTCATTTATAAAAACAACTACAAATACATAAACGTTCCAATTACGTTGTGATAACATTTTTATTTAAAGAAATTTAAAAAAAAATAACAATAAAAAAACGCAAAGCTTGTTGAGCTGTGCAGATTTTTTTTGTCAACTTGAATAATATTATTTTGCACTTGTTGTAAGGCCACGCTCAACAAGTATATGATGTTAGTAAAGAACAGCATGAGCTCCATGCATGCGATATGCTCTTTCTGTTCTTTATTAATATCGGGAAGTGTTGCAACGATTATAACACAAGAGCTAGCGATTAAATAAACCTCATTTAAACGGTCACGAAAATATGTG
Source organism: Venustoraphidia nigricollis (assembly GCA_034508555.1). Lineage (NCBI taxonomy): Eukaryota > Metazoa > Arthropoda > Insecta > Raphidioptera > Raphidiidae > Venustoraphidia > Venustoraphidia nigricollis. Next base: position 22,762 of record JAVRKA010000065.1, on the reverse strand, counting down.
GGCAGGGATCTGCAATTCCGAGGAGGCCTGGTGTATTTTTGACAGGGCAAAATAAAGTTAATGACAGAGTAGGATAACCTTATGTGAGCCCGCGAGTGCTAAGAGAGCACGTATATCGAAAGTTAAGCTTTATCCAAATTGGCTCTCACACCGGCGTTGTACCAAATCTTCTTGGTTTGCGGGCTTGTAACATCGATATTTCTACCGGATGTTTCATCTACAACTGCGGTATCAAAGACGGTGTCGGCTCACAGGTAAGGAGGACCCTTCGCGCGCTACTACACCGTCTTTGAAAACGTCTTCCGCAATTATAAACGAAACGTCCGGTAGAAATACCAATGGACTACTGTCTACAAGTCCGGAAACTAAGAAAATTTGAAGTCAAGCAGTGTTCGAAAACAATTATAAACATAGAAAATTTTTTTTTGTAAAAATAAAGACAAACAGTTTCAAAGTTTCATTTTTTTAAAGCAAACTATCCGTAGAAAATGACCCTTTGTTGCATTCATTGCTTGTTTCTGTTCAAAATAAATTGGACCCTCGAATTTAACTTTATTTTAATCTGTTATAGGCACAAACGCACACCCAGTAGCACTTAATTGGTACTGTGTGTGTGTGTGTGTGTGTGTGTGAGAGAGAGAGAGAGAGAGAGTAGATTATAGACAATCAACAGCTGAGATCAGAGAGTGGGCATTTTCAGCTTAGCAGATGTACATTGTACAAATCTCCTTCCTACGTGTTTTGCGTGCCTGTTCAAAAGTACATTAAATCTGTTACCAGCTTTCTGGCTATTCGACTGTAATCTGTGAAGGGACAAATAGTTTATCTCGCGACGTCTGAATTGTGAACCGACGAGCGGCGTCGACGTCGCGTGCGAAGCGTCGCTCTGCATTAATACAGGGAACGCTAACAGTTCGCTGCGTGCCGACGACCACACTTTACTGGATTACCAACTTATAGAAACTGACAAAGCAGACATTACTTGAATTTCTATATTCCCTCTCTCTCTAAAATTAAATAAATAGTTGGAATTTGATATATGTCGAATCAGCCATTTTTCATAAATATCTCATATAGTAATACTAATATTTTGTAAAATGTAATGTGCTTATGGTTTAAACTTTAAAGTTCTGTCACCAGATTTCCTATAATTTTATATTTTATATATATTATATATATATTTTATATATATTGCTGATAGATAGTTGTCCATACGATTGCCGCGTGCAATTCTAGGACAAAACAGTATTTTTATTTAATTTAATTTAATTTTATTTAATATTTTTATGTCTGACGCTATTACACCTCTTGGTTTCTAATAAAGTAATCATTCTATTCTATTCTATTCTATTAAATTTTAATACCATCATAGCGCAGCTTTGACAAGTGACAAAAGCACTGTATCGAGAATAAAAATAGCAGTACTGCGTTTGTTCGTATGTTTCCCATTATTTAAAAAACATATTCGTTTCAAAAATATTAGAAAAAAATTGCTCTTGTTGACATTTTGTCAAGTGTCGGTATTTTTTTGCTGAAATATAAATAATATTTGGAATATGCCTTAGATTGTGAGATTTAATAATAATATTAATATTATTATTCATAATTTTATTAAGTTTAAAAATTATCAGGAAATTGGACAAAATAAAAATGTACAATCAATTCAGCGACGTTTCGTTTTTTTTATTAAAACTTCTTCAGGCTTCTGAAACATCCATAATAAGAAATTAAAAATAATACAATTAGTTAAAATATAAATAGTTGTCGAAATATTAAGATTTTGGATGATAATAAAACAGCATTAGCGTCCCATCATTTTGACTCAGGTCATGCTTTTAATTTTGGTGAAACAAAGATTTTAGATTTAGAAAACAATTGGCTTAAACGAAACATGAGTGAAATGGTTTGGATTAAATTACATGGCACTGTAAATAAACGTACTGATACCCAAAATCTTAGTGCAATGTACAATAATGTCTTATTAAAATATAAAAATGTTTAATTTTAAACATTAAAATAACTTTTAGAAATATTATTTGATATTTTGGCTGATATTGTGGATGTTTTGGCTTATATAATTTTAGTATTCAAACACTTAAATTATATAAATTAATTATCTGTGGTACCAGGTTGGTTTTCAGTTTTGTTTATGAAAGATATTTTGATTTAAAATTCCCGTGATGTTATTGTTGTAATCTAGTTTACGTTGCTCGTCAATCTGTTTATGTATTTATTCGTTCATTTTTTTCCATTTTAATAATTTACCAAAAAAATTTTCTGTCAACTAATTTTTAATATCTTATATATATAAAAGAAAGTCGTGTTAGTTACACTATTTATAACTGAAGAACGGCTGAAGTGATTTGACTGAAAATTGGTGGGGAGGTAGCTTAGAACCAGGAGATGGACATAGGGTACTTTTTAACTCAAGAACGGTTGAACTGATTTGGCTGAAAATTGGTGGGGAGGTAGCTTAGAACCAGGAGACGGACATAGGATACTTTGTATCCCGTTTCCGTGAGATATTATAAATGCGAGCGAACGAACGGAGTGAGTGAGTGAGTAATGAAACAAATAATTATAAATTCGAGCGAACAAACGAAGTGAGTGAGTAAGTAATGAAACAAATAATTATAAATTCGAACGAACGAACAGAGTGAGTGAGCGAGTAATGAAACAAATAATTATAAACTCGGGCGAACGAACGGAGTGAGTGAGTAATGAAAGAATCCTAACTATTAAAACCCTAATAAAAAATTGAACTTAACAAGGCGGAACAAAGTTCGTCGGGTCAGCAAGTATTTTAATCAAAATTTAAAAAAATAAAGAATTTTGTAAATGTTTATGAGTATAAGTAATGTATAATAAGTTTTTATTATTTAACTATATAAATCAAGGTATATATTTATATTGTTTTATTTTTATTAACTAATTGTATTATTTTTAATTTCTTATTATGGATGTTTCAGAAGCCTGAAGAAGAGTTTTATTAAAAAAAACGAAACGTCGCTGAATTGATTGTATATTTTTATTTTGTCCAATTTCCTGATAATTTTTAAATTTAATAATAATATTTATTTCCGCATAAGTACCTATTAATTATTAATAAAATTTTAGTAATTTTTATTCAATACCACACTATTTATCCAGCAGGGATGTAACAATGCCAAGTTTTATTTCAAATACTGTACCTTTTTTTTATTCAATCATTTTATTTTAGTTTGCCCTTATTATATAAATAAATAAAAAAAAAACATTTAATTAATCTAATTAAATTAATAAAAATTGTGACTCGTTCTTTTAACCATTTTCACGCTTCCACACACATCAAAGAGCAGTACGTCACAGGGAGACACCACTAGCTTTACAAAAAAAAAACATTTATAAGAGCCACATATTTTTTAATAATTACAAATGTTTTTTTTTAATACTACAAAACTTAATATTAAAAAAATAAAACAAAATTTCAATAATTTTTCACTTCTCAATATTTTTCTTAGGTCACCAACTGGCAGGGCTATGAGGACACAGTACCATTTTCGTATTTTCAATGTATCTATGTTATGTTTAATATACTATTTAAAACACGTCGTTTTCGTACGACAGTTTTAATCCATCTGTTTTACAGCGTTTTTAACGAAACTTTTTATCCATACATGTATCATCAAAACGTTTCTTTTTATCGTTATTATATACAAAAGAAAACAATTCTGAACGCTTTTTGAAATACTTTTATATTAATCGGGTTTCATCGGAACTGCTCGGAGAAAGTGAGCAACCGAACCTACATCTATGATTCAGTATGGAAGAACAAGAAACCAAGAAAAGGACATGCGTGAATTTTTACAACTTTGAACAATTTAAATGTCCATTTCTCGTATTTTTCATTTTTCCACATACATAGCCAATCAATGTTTTAAATTCGTCAAAATGTTTCATTTTTGTCCTATTGTTACAAAGTTAGTAGAGTACTAGAGGTTGAGCGTAAGAGGCTATAAAAGTGGTGATTGCTTGATTTTTCAATTGTAGTGAACATTTGACAGTTGGAAAAAAGATCTCAAAGCCCCCGCCCTCTTTCCTGTCGTATCTAATCACACTTTCAACAATGTTAACGCTCAATCTATAGTATTCTACTAACCTTGCTATTGTTTAACTTCTCAAGGTCATGCACATCCAATAGTTGAGTGTAAGGCAAATCATGTTGTTCGTATATCTGAAATTGTTTTCTGTCTCAAATACAAACTCAAGCAATACACTACTGACCGTAGCGAATCGGTGCCAAAAATAAAAAATATCCAAACGGAAAAGATTAAATACGTCTCTTCGCGAAACGTTGCGTCATTGCTGGTTCTGGGGCTGCCTGTACAATTTTCAAAATCCACGTGTGTATTTCTGTGATGTCATAGTAGCGTTGCATTAGGCCGTCACACGTATCGTCGGCCTGGACGCCAATCAACAGGTTAACGTGAACCAGTGGGAAACTCGGGCCGCCGACGCACAACGTCGTGACGCTAGAGCGTCCATAAAAATACGATCCTGATTTTTTTATTATTTGAACTCGGAACCAATTCAAACTATCATATTTATACTTCGTCGACTTCATGTTCTGTGCAAATAGATAAATGTGTTTTATGAGCTCCAAAATAAGAAACATCGGGAGCTGAGAGTTCTTGTTGAACCGCAGTGTTTTAGACCTTTTTTATTTCTTTAGCAATATACAGAGTGGCCAAGATAAAAGAGGTCCCGTGTACTGAAAGTGATATTGAGCGCTTGCGCGAGGTCACGTGATATCCAGCGTTGTGTTAACTGTGTATTGCTCAGTGTTGCATTGTCACTTGTTGATAACGGTTGTGAATATAAGTTCCGCAGAATGCCATTTTCAATTGAACAAAGAGTGTTCATTGTTGAAACTTATTTTGGATGCGTTTTATCAGCAAGATGGTGCTACGGCGCACACTTCACGATTTTCAATGGCATACGTCCATGAAGCGTTCGGAGACGAGCGTACAGTTCCTCAGGTTTATGGCCTCCCAGATCGCCCGATCTGTCTACCTGCGATTTTTATTTGTGGGGCAATTTAAAGGGTAAAGTGTACTGTAACAATCCGCATACAATTGAAGAGTTGAAAATGAACATTCGCAATACGATTGCGGAAATCACACCAAATGAATTGGCAAAAGCTTTCCAAAACATGTTGAGACGTGCTGAGTTGTGTATCGAAGTTAATGGTGAACGTTTTCAACATTTTCCACTATGTTGTTATTAATTTACCTTTCTATGTATTTACACGGGACCTCTTTTATCTTGGCCACCCTGTATTAGTATAGATTAATTTATAACGCTCATTAAAATCAGTTCAGCCATTTTCTATGTAAAGCCAGGTCCAGACGTGTGTAACGTGTAATGTAAGATTACGTGTAATTTAGCGTCAACAGTCTGGACAGCACACGAACTCAACGCGAATCGTGAAAGCGAATCTTTGTCAAGAGCTGTGTCCACTCAGTTGCTACGAACATTCCGAATAAGAAGGTCATGATACCGGGTGCTGCTTTTATTTATATATATTTATTAACTGAAGTTTCAGATTTTTTTAAAGCAATCCGGATTTTTTGGATCCCAAATAACACGTTTTTCTTGATACAAACTGATAAGTTCAAGCGATTGTTCGTATCATGAACGTACACACGACACAATCGTCACGAACGCCGTCCAAACAAGTACTGCGAGCGCCTTTGTGTTCACGCTAAAAACCGACAGCCGATGGATCACGGCGAGCGCCGACGCGAGCGTTACATGTAATGCTCGTAGTGCCGTCCACACGCAGAATTCGTGTTACATTACACGATAGATTACATTACACGATAGATTACATTACGCGTTACACACGTCTAGACCCGGCTTAAGATATTTTTGGATCGACTAGATTATGTATGAAAATTTTCTAATAACAAGCTATTTTATTGCGTTCCTTACCCATCCAACACTTTCTAGTTGATCGGTCGGCGTCAAGACAAAGTTGTTCGGCGGCGTCAACAAAACCACCGAATCTATCGAAAATGGTTGGTCAACTTTCCCAAGATAAACGCCATCGCGATCGCTATTATTAAGCAGGTAGAATACTCGATGCAAACGGCCACCGGCCGACCAAATATCCGAACCGCTACGAACTCTCAGTTGCGTCGTGACGGCCGCCGACGATTCATCAACGCACGTGACGCTCATCAGGAACCATTGAACTTGCACTACGGTACCCGTACAAAGAAAGACAAAAGATTCGCTGTCGTCGACATATCTCTTCTTTAGAACGGCCACCGCAAACCTGAAAATTCGAAATAACTATTTGTTAACAAAAAAATCCCGATTGCCGAGAGGTCAGTGTTCTGTGCAAGGGATATTGTTTTACCTGTAGCAATTGCTAATTTTACTTGGTACAACAGCTCCATTGTCATCGCATTCCGTTAACAAGACGTCCTGACAGATATCATCGCATAATTTAGGAAAATTGTTAAGGCCGGCGCGAGTTTCGGGACCACCGCCATTTAAAAACGGAATTGATTGTGCCACAGATTCTCGCAAAAAAAGGCTATTAGATCTAATAGGGGGTCTAGTTAACAAAATATCTTCAGTTGTTTCAACGGGTACAGTGAAATTAGGAGCCTGAGGTTTAGGTGTAGGTTTAGGATTATTGGGTTTGTCTTGATGATCCCTTTCTGATTTTGGAAGCACTCCAATAACCAATAAGATAAGCAAAAACATAACCAAAGATACTACTCCAACATATATTGCCGACAAGAAGATTTCTTCCAATGGAGACCATTGAATCTATATTATACACATAAAAAATATATGTTTATAATATTAATATCAATATGTCCCCTTTTTCACACGCATAGTACTATCTTGAATATGTGTGCGCATGTTAAAAGCACTTACTCACGAGTTATGGTTGTGATTACACACACCAAGTTTTTAAAAAAGAATTAATTTTTATTTAAGTTTTATTTTTGATTATTATTGATGTTTTATTTATTATAATAAAACAGTTTGTATTTCAAATATATAAGTACATTGAAGAATCTCGTTAGAGATTTTTTCTGTGCTAAATTCCGCACATGAAAAATAAATGAAAAATAAATTTCGTACATTAAACGCAAAAACAGCCCATCCCTAGATCTCTAAGAGATTACTATACATTGATTTTGAGTCTTTCCCATATAACGCCGTGTAAATAACGTTGGTTTCCAAGTTTTATATACGCTCTTACCAAATTTTCGTACGACATATATTTACAGTAGTATACATAGTATAAGGCGCTTTACAAAGTAAAATAGATAGCCGAGCGGTCTAAGGCGCGTACATTGCTTCATAGCTTGGGTGAGCAGAGTTCGGATCCCAAGACCGACATGTGTAAATTTTTTTTTTTTCAACTGTTTCGTTTTTTACATGATATTTATTTACATTAGTTTCCAATTTTCTTTTATATAATAAAAATAAATTATTTTCTTGTTTTAGTAATTAGTGGTGACAAAAGTCTCGCAAATATCAACTTTTGGATGTGACATTTGTCAAGAAAAGTTTCGTCATAAATGTAGTTTGGTACGGCATACGAAACCCCATAATATCAATACAAGTGGTACTCATTTTGGGAGGTTATATTGCGTTTTGGAGGTTTTGTATTGCGTTTTGAAGATTTTATATTGCGTTTAGGGGGTTTTATATTGCATTTTGAGAGTTTTATATTGCATTTTGGAGGTTTTATATTGCATTTTGGGGGTTTCATATTGCATTTTGGGGGTTTTATAATGCATTTTGGGGGTTTTATATTGCATTTTGGGGGTTTTATATTGCATTTGGGGGGTTTCATATTGCATTTTGGGGATTTTATAATGCATTTTGGGGGTTTTATATTGCATTTTGGGGGTTTTATATTGCATTTTGGGGGTTTTAATTGCATTTTGGGGTTTTTATATTGCATTCTGGGGTTTTAATTGCATTTTGGGGGTTTTATATTACATTTTGGGGGTTTTATATAGCATTTTGGGGGTTTTATATTGCATTTTGGGTTTTATATTGCGTTTTGGTGGTTTTGTATTGCGTTTGGGGGTTTTTCATATATACAGAAAATATTTTCAGAATTGTTGTGTTTAATTATTTTTTTATATCGTATAATTTATATAAAAGATCAAACCGGTAAGAAAAGAAAATGGCCTCTTAATTCTAAGAACGCACATATTTTTATTTTGGAGGCAAAATAAAAAAAAGCCTTAGACTTTGGAAAAAGACGTGAAATCTTAAAAAAAAAAACTTCGGAGAAGTAAAAATTGGTTCTGTGCTAAATTCAAAGACTTGCGGTGACTCGCTCTCAAGATTACGACTTAAACAAAAAAAATACAGAATTTCGAGGCAGGCAAGAAATTCAAATCAAGCCTGGAAATTCTGTGCCTAAGATGTAGAAAAAAAATTAGTTCCGAGGCAGACAAGGAATTGAAATCCAACCTCGAAATTCTGTGCTCATAAACCTTCAAGAGCAATAGCAAAAAAAAATGCACAGATGGCGTTTTTTAGTGGTAGCTTGACAAATAAATATGGAGCTGAGCACACGCCACCTGTGCATTTTTTTTTTGCTCTTGCTCTTGAAGGTTTATGAGCACAGAATTTCGAGGTTGGATTTCAATTCCTTGTCTGCCTCGGAACTAATTTTTTTTCTACATCTTAGGCACAGAATTTCCAGGCTTGATTTGAATTTCTTGCCTGCCTCGAAATTCTGTATTTTTTTTTGTTTAAGTCGTAATCTTGAGAGCGAGTCACCGCAAGTCTTTGAATTTAGCACAGAACCAATTTTTACTTCTCCGAAGTTTTTTTTTTTAAGATTTCACGTCTTTTTCCAAAGTCTAAGGCTTTTTTTTATTTTGCCTCCAAAATAAAAATATGTGCGTTCTTAGAATTAAGAGGCCATTTTCTTTTCTTACCGGTTTGATCTTTTATATAAATTATACGATATAAAAAAATAATTAAACACAACAATTCTGAAAATATATATTCTGTATATATGAAAAACCCCCAAACGCAATACAAAACCACCAAAACACAATATAAAACACCCAAAATGCAATATAAAACCCCCAAAATGCTATATAAAACCCCCAAAATGTAATATAAATCCCCCAAAATGCAATTAAAACCCCAGAATGCAATATAAAAACCCCAAAATGCAATTAAAACCTCCAAAATGCAATATAAAACCCCCAAAATGCTATATAAAACCCCCAAAATGCAATATAAAACCCCCAAAATGCATTATAAAACCCCCAAAATGCAATATAAAACCCCCAAAATGCATTATAAAATCCCCAAAATGCAATATGAAACCCCCCAAATGCAATATAAAACCCCAAAAATGCAATATAAAACCCCCAAAATGCATTATAAAACCCCCAAAATGCAATATGAAACCCCCAAAATGCAATATAAAACCTCCAAAATGCAATATAAAACTCTCAAAATGCAATATAAAACCCCCTAAACGCAATATAAAATCTTCAAAACGCAATACAAAACCTCCAAAACGCAATATAACCTCCCAAAATGAGTAGCACTTGTATTGATATTATGGGTTTTCGTATGCCGTACCAAACTACATTTATGACGAAACTTTTCTTGACAAATGTCACATCCAAAAGTTGATATTTGCGAGACTTTTGTCACCACTAATTACTAAAACAAGAAAATAATTTATTTTTATTATATAAAAGAAAATTGGAAACTAATGTAAATAAATATCATGTAAAAAACGAAACAGTTGAAAAAAAAATTTACACATGTCGGTCCTGGGATCCGAACTCTGCTCACCCAAGCTATGAAGCAATGTACGCGCCTTAGACCGCTCGGCTATCTATTTTATTTTGTAAAGCACCTTATACTATGTATACTACTGTAAATATATGTCGTACGAAAATTTGGTAAGAGCGTATATAAAACTTGGAAACCAACGTTATTTACACGGCGTTATATGGGAAAGACTCAAAATCAATGTATAGTAATCTCTTAGAGATCTAGGGATGGGCTGTTTTTGCGTTTAATGTACGAAATTTATTTTTCATTTATTTTTCATTTATTTTTCATGTGCGGAATTTAGCACAGAAAAAATCTCTAACGAGATTCTTCAATATGTTGAGTTGTTGGAACAATTCTTTGGATGAAGATAATGGAGGTTTACGCATTAGTATTCGGAGGAGCAGCTTCTGTACATTAACCAATGGGGTTAATGTGGTTCTATAAGCACCACCCCAGGCAGCAATACCATAGCTAAGTAACGATTGGCAAAGTGCGAAGTATACGGTTTTTAGCTGCGGTATTGTTAAAAAGTCTCTTAAGATTATGAAAATGTATGCGAGTTTACGCAGTCGCTTCGTTAGGTCAACTATGTGATGTGTCCATTTTAAGTTGTAGTCCATTGTAAGTCCTAAATATTTTATTTTTTCAGTTCTGTCAATAGTTTTACAAGTACAGATTGTCTGTTCATGTCTACAGGTGTGTAAAGTAATTGTTGTGTCTTTTGGCTGCCCAGAAATTGTTGGACTAAAAGTTAGGTATTTGGTTTTTGTAACGTTGAGTGTCAGTAGGTTGTTATTAAGCCACGTGTGTACTCTATTGACACTTTCTTGTGCCTTAGCTATAGCCTCGTCCCAGGTTTCGCCAGAAAAATAGAGCACCGTGTCGTCAGCAAATGACACCAAGGTGCCATTGATTTCCATGCTGCACAGATCGTTTATATATATTAAAAAGAGAATAGGACCAAGAACTGTGCCTTGTGGAACTCCGAATTTAATAAATCGCTTATCACTACATACTCCATTCACTACCGAAACCTGAGACCTACCCGTGAGGTAACTTATGAACCATTCAAGAACTATTCCTCGAATACCAATATTAAATAATTTCTGTAAAAGGATTTTGTGGGAAACCGTGTCAAAAGCTTTTGTCAAATCTATGAAAATCGCTAGACTTTTCTTGTTGTTGTCAATGTCTGTTACTATTTGCGTCGTTAAGTGTATTATCGCGTCATTTGTTCCTAAATTTTCTCTGAAACCGTATTGGTTTTGGGATAGAATTTTGTTTACGTCTAGGTATTTTATGAGTCGTCTTTTTATTGCTTTTTCTAGAATTTTGGTAATGGTGTTTAGTAGTGAAATCGGTCTATAGTTCGTTAGTTTTGTTTTATCTCCTGTTTTAAATATTGGACTTACTTTCGATTCTTTAAAATGGTCTGGTACTCGTCCGTCTGTTATACTTTTATTGAATATGTGAGCTAGGGGAACAGATATATTGTATTTTATGTCTTTTAGTAATTTCGTCCGTAATGTGTCTGGTCCAGGCGCGCTATTTGTTTTTAATTCGTCAATTAGTTCAGTGATTTCCATTGGTGTGATAGGAGTTAGGAACAAGGAGTTTGGATACCTGTCATTATAAGGATTCCTAATGGAGTCAGCTAGTTTGTCTTCGGTAGTTTTCATTACGTTTAATATTTTATCTGCCAACTGGTCACCTACCTCTACAAAAAATATGTTGAACGCATCTGCTGTTGCTTTAGGATCATCATATGCATTGATTTTATTGTTTGACGTGTGTACTTCTTGTATTATGTTAGTTTGGTTTTTTTGTGTATGTGTTATTTCTTTTATTATATTCCACGTTTTCTGCATGTTACCAGAATTTGTTTTTATTTGTTCTCTGTAGTACTTCACCTTAGATATTTTGATTAATCTGTTACATATATTTTTATATCGGTGGTAATAGCTTTTCAGTGTAGTATTATTTGGGAATCTTGAGGTCTGTTTGTGTAGTTTGTTGCGTCTATGTATTGAGTGTAGGATTCCGGGTGTGATCCAGGGTTTAAGTGCAATACGTTTGTGTGGCAGTGTTTGTGTGTGCGTACATGCTGTAATATGACCTTGCAATGTGTTAATAAAGTTATTTGTCGCTGAATTTATATCTTCTGCATGTAAAGTTTCAGTCCATGTTTCTTGTTTCAAAATTTCATTTAAGTGTTGTATGTGAGTTTTTAGTACAGTATTCCAAATTTCATGTTTCATAGTTTCTGCAACAGCAACTTTCTTAAACCTGAACTGTGAATATGTTAAAAACATATTGGACCATAATTATTTCTGGCAACACTGTGACTCCTAAACCTATTTTAGACGCCAAAATGCGGTTTTCGTATTTTCCATACAGAAGTAGGGTTTTCCATATGCACTAAATTGTAATATTAATTTTTTCAGTGTTTTCTTTTAACTCACATTTTTTACTGCTATAAGACGAAAAATAATCTGTAAACTAATAACTCACTGCGCACACAATTATTCTACACTTTTTTCAACTGATTATTAGCTTAATTAAAAAATTTGTAATTATTTGCAAACTTATTTGACATTTGATATCAGAATGATTCTGAGTTTGTTATTGGTAACCAAGGCAACCAAACACCCATTCATGGCCTATTATGTTCTATGAAGTTTTTTCTAAAAACCCCCCTATTTTGACCCCCGGGGAAAAAATCGAAAATCCGGCTACGTAAGGATCTGTCCCGTGTTTCGTACTATAAGTGTGCCAAATTTCAACTTCCTAAGTCTGCTGGGGCCTTCTGGAGGGTCTGGAAAGACAGACAGACATCCGGACATCCGGACATCTGGACACACAATTGGAAATTATATATGTAGATAAGAATTTTAAGGCGCGATATTTTTATAATAAATTAAGTCGGTTTCTAAGTATGAAAATCGGGTTTATATTTTTATTGACGATTTGAATTTAAACTTGACTCTTTATTACTGTCAAATCTTCGTAAATAATCACGCACAGTTAAATCACAGCCCTCACATGCCACAGTTTTGCGACCTGTATGCGAGTTATTGTTATCGATCGAGAAACTCTAATATCATTAGAATGTATCTGAAATATTTTAACGGTATTTTTTCATTGTTTAAACATTTTTATTTGTTGGTTCTTTGTTACCAATTTTTTCAATTTTTATTGAACTTTTCGAGCAAAGCTCGGTCTCCCAGGTACTAATTAATTAATTCATGTAAGTTTTTTGACATGTATAGGTAATTATAAAACCATTAAATTAATAATTTTTCGCCCAGCGTGGGACTTCAATTCAGGGCGCTGCAGATTTGAATTTGACCCATACATTTAGACTTTCCTAGGTCAATGGGAGATAACTTAAGGGGATCTTCTAAAATATATGTAAAAGAAAAATGCCATTTTGAATATTTGAACTTCAATTGCGCCTGAATTCAATTAACCCACTAGTAACTTATAAAAATAGTGATTAAATTTTGCTGAAAAATGAAACTGGAAATAAATTAAATAATGTGTATGATGGATCCTAGAAAGTAATAAAAGATTTAAGAGCAAATGTACTAATACAGGAGGGGCCCCGGATCGACTCCGGTAGAGGCCCCGGATCGACTCCGGTAGGGGCCCCGGATCGACTCCGGGAGGGGTCCCGAATCGACTCCGGGAAACCCACTAGTAACTTATAAAAATAGTGATTAAATTTTGCTGAAAAATGTAACTGGAAATAAATTAAGTAATGTGTATGATGGATCCTAGAAAGTAATAAAAGATTTAAGAGCAAATGTACTAATACAGGAGGGGCCCCGGATCGACTCCGGTAGGGGCCCCGGATCGACTCCGGTAGGGGCCCCGGATCGACTCCGGTAGGGGCCCCGGATCGACTCCGGTAGGGGCCCCGGATCGACTCCGGTAGGGGCCCCGGATCGACTCCGGTAGGGGCCCCGGATCGACTCCGGTAGGGGCCCCGGATCGACTCCGGTAGGGGCCCCGGATCGACTCCGGTAGGGGCCCCGGATCGACTCCGGTATGGGCCCCGGATCGACTCCGGTAGGGGCCCCGGATCGACTCAAGTAGGGGCCCCGGATCGACTCCGGTAGAGGCCCCGGATCGACTCCGGTAGGGGCCCCGGACCGACTCCGGTAGAGGCCCCGGATCGACTCCGGTACGAAACACGGGACAGATCCTTATGTAGCCGGATTTTCGATTTTCTCCCCGGGGGTCAAAATAGGGGGTTTTTTAGAAAAAAACTTCATAGAACACAATAGGCCATGGATGGATATTTAGTTGCCTTGGTTACCAATAACAAACTCAGAAACATTCTAATATCAAATGTCAAATAAGTTTGCAAATAATTACAAATTTTTTAATTGAGTTAATAATCAGTTGAAAAAAGTGTAGAATAATTGTGTGCGCAATGAGTTCTTAGTTTACAGATTATTTTTCGTCTTATAGTAGTAAAAAATGTGAATTAATGGAAACATTGAAAATGTGAATATTACAATTTAGTGCAAGCGTCATACTTCTGTATTCAAAATATGAAAACCGCATTTTGCCGTCTAAAATATGTTCAGGAGTCACAGTGTTGTCAGAAATAATTATGGTCCAATATGTTTTAAACATATTCACAGTTCACAGCTTAATAATAATATAATTAATTAAAAAATGTATAGATTTTTGTATACTATTTTAAAAATACAGCAAATTAACACCATGTTTATTGAGCTCTCCGAGCACAGCTCGGTCTCCCAGGTACTAATTAATTAATTCATGTAAGTTTTTTGACATGTATAGGTAATTATAAAACCATTAAAAAAATGATTTTTCGCCCAGCGTGGGATTTCAACTCAGGGCGCTGCAGATTTGAATTTGACCCATACATTTAGACTTTCCTAGGTCAATGGGAGATAACTTAAGGGGATCTTCTAAAATATATGTAAAAGAAAAATGCCATTTTGAATATTTGAACTTCAATTGCGCCTGAATTCAATTAACCCACTAGTAACTTATAAAAATAGTGATTAAATTTTGCTGAAAAATGAAACTGGAAATAAATTAAATAATGTGTATGATGGATCCTAGAAAGTAATAAAAGATTTAAAAGCAAATGTACTAATACAGGAGGGGCCCCGGATCGACTCCGGTAGGGGCCCCGGATCGACTCCGGTAGGTGCCCCGGATCGACTCCGGGAGGGGTCCCGAATCGACTCCGGGAAACCCACTAGTAACTTATAAAAATAGTGATTAAATTTTGCTGAAAAATGTAACTGGAAATAAATTAAGTAATGTGTATGATGGATCCTAGAAAGTAATAAAAGATTTAAGAGCAAATGTACTAATACAGGAGGGGCCCCGGATCGACTCCGGTAGGGGCCCCGGATCGACTCCGGTAGGGGCCCCGGATCGACTCCGGTAGAGGCCCCGGATCGACTCCGGTAGGAGGCCCGGATCGACTCCGGTAGAGGCCCCGGATCGACTCCGGTACGAAACACGGGACAGATCCTTACGTAGCCGGATTTTCGATTTTCTCCCCGGGGGTCAAAATAGGGGGTTTTTTAGAAAAAAACTTCATAGAACACAATAGGCCATGGATGGATATTTAGTTGCCTTGGTTACCAATAACAAACTCAGAAACATTCTAATATCAAATGTCAAATAAGTTTGCAAATAATTACAAATTTTTTAATTGAGTTAATAATCAGTTGAAAAAAGTGTAGAATAATTGTGTGCGCAATGAGTTCTTAGTTTACAGATTATTTTTCGTCTTATAGTAGTAAAAAATGTGAATTAATGGAAACATTGAAAATGTGAATATTACAATTTAGTGCAAGCGTCATACTTCTGTATTCAAAATATGAAAACCGCATTTTGCCGTCTAAAATATGTTCAGGAGTCACAGTGTTGTCAGAAATAATTATGGTCCAATATGTTTTAAACATATTCACAGTTCACAGCTTAATAATAATATAATTAATTAAAAAATGTATAGATTTTTGTATACTATTTTAAAAATACAGCAAATTAACACCATGTTTATTGAGCTCTCCGAGCACAGCTCGGTCTCCCAGGTACTAATTAATTAATTCATGTAAGTTTTTTGACATGTATAGGTAATTATAAAACCATTAAAAAAATGATTTTTCGCCCAGCGTGGGACTTCAACTCAGGGCGCTGCAGATTTGAATTTGACCCATACATTTAGACTTTCCTAGGTCAATGGGAGATAACTAAGGGGATCTTCTAAAATATATGTAAAAGAAAAATGCCATTTTGAATATTTGAACTTCAATTGCGCCTGAATTCAATTAACCAACTAGTAACTTATAAAAATAGTGATTAAATTTTGCTGAAAAATGAAACTGGAAATAAATTAAATAATGTGTATGATGGATCCTAGAAAGTAATAAAAGATTTAAGAGCAAATGTACTAATACAGGAGGGGCCCCGGATCGACTCCGGTAGAGGCCCCGGATCGACTCCGGTAGGGGCCCCGGATCGACTCCGGTAGGGGCCCCGGATCGACTCCGGTAGGGGCCCCGGATCGACTCCGGTAGGGGCCCCGGATCGACTCCGGGAGGGGTCCCGAATCGACTCCGGGAAACCCACTAGTAACTTATAAAAATAGTGATTAAATTTTGCTGAAAAATGAAACTGGAAATAAATTAAGTAATGTGTATGATGGATCCTAGAAAGTAATAAAAGATTTAAGAGCAAATGTACTAATACAGGAGGGGCCCCGGATCGACTCCGGTAGGGGCCCCGGATCGACTCCGGTAGGGGCCCCGGATCGACTCCGGTAGGGCCCCGGATCGACTCCGGTAGAGGCTCCGGATCGATTCCGGTAGGGGCCCCGGATCGACTCCGGGAAACCCACTAGTAACTTATAAAAATAGTGATTAAATTTTGCTGAAAAATGTAACTGGAAATAAATTAAGTAATGTGTATGATGGATCCTAGAAAGTAATAAAAGATTTAAGAGCAAATGTACTAATACAGGAGGGGCCCCGGAACGACTCCGGTAGGGGCCCCGGATCGACTCCGGTAGGGGCCCCGGATCGACTCCGGTAGAGGCCCCGGATCGTCTCCGGTAGGGGGCCCGGATCGACTCCGGTAGAGGCCCCGGATCGACTCCGGTACGAAACACGGGACAGATCCTTACGTAGCCGGATTTTCGATTTTCTCCCCGGGGGTCAAAATAGGGGGTTTTTTAGAAAAAAACTTCATAGAACACAATAGGCCATGGATGGATATTTAGTTGCCTTGGTTACCAATAACAAACTCAGAAACATTCTAATATCAAATGTCAAATAAGTTTGCAAATAATTACAAATTTTTTAATTGAGTTAATAATCAGTTGAAAAAAGTGTAGAATAATTGTGTGCGCAATGAGTTCTTAGTTTACAGATTATTTTTCGTCTTATAGTAGTAAAAAATGTGAATTAATGGAAACATTGAAAATGTGAATATTACAATTTAGTGCAAGCGTCATACTTCTGTATTCAAAATATGAAAACCGCATTTTGCCGTCTAAAATATGTTCAGGAGTCACAGTGTTGTCAGAAATAATTATGGTCCAATATGTTTTAAACATATTCACAGTTCACAGCTTAATAATAATATAATTAATTAAAAAATGTATAGATTTTTGTATACTATTTTAAAAATACAGCAAATTAACACCATGTTTATTGAGCTCTCCGAGCACAGCTCGGTCTCCCAGGTACTAATTAATTAATTCATGTAAGTTTTTTGACATGTATAGGTAATTATAAAACCATTAAAAAAATGATTTTTCGCCCAGCGTGGGACTTCAACTCAGGGCGCTGCAGATTTGAATTTGACCCATACATTTAGACTTTCCTAGGTCAATGGGAGATAACTAAGGGGATCTTCTAAAATATATGTAAAAGAAAAATGCCATTTTGAATATTTGAACTTCAATTGCGCCTGAATTCAATTAACCCACTAGTAACTTATAAAAATAGTGATTAAATTTTGCTGAAAAATGAAACTGGAAATAAATTAAATAATGTGTATGATGGATCCTAGAAAGTAATAAAAGATTTAAGAGCAAATGTACTAATACAGGAGGGGCCCCGGATCGACTCCGGTAGAGGCCCCGGATCGACTCCGGTAGGGGCCCCGGATCGACTCCGGTAGGGGCCCCGGATCGACTCCGGTAGGGGCCCCGGATCGACTCCGGGAGGGGTCCCGAATCGACTCCGGGAAACCCACTAGTAACTTATAAAAATAGTGATTAAATTTTGCTGAAAAATGAAACTGGAAATAAATTAAGTAATGTGTATGATGGATCCTAGAAAGTAATAAAAGATTTAAGAGCAAATGTACTAATACAGGAGGGGCCCCGGATCGACTCCGGTAGGGGCCCCGGATCGACTCCGGTAGGGGCCCCGGATCGACTCCGGTAGGGGCCCCGGATCGACTCCGGTAGGGCCCCGGATCGACTCCGGTAGGGGCCCCGGATCGACTCCGGTAGAGGCTCCGGATCGACTCCGGTAGGGGCCCCGGATCGACTCCGGTAGAGGCCCCGGATCGACTCCGGTACGAAACACGGGACAGATCCTTACGTAGCCGGATTTTCGATTTTCTCCCCGGGGGTCAAAATAGGGGGTTTTTTAGAAAAAAACTTCATAGAACACAATAGGCCATGGATGGATATTTAGTTGCCTTGGTTACCAATAACAAACTCAGAAACATTCTAATATCAAATGTCAAATAAGTTTGCAAATAATTACAAATTTTTTAATTGAGTTAATAATCAGTTGAAAAAAGTGTAGAATAATTGTGTGCGCAATGAGTTCTTAGTTTACAGATTATTTTTCGTCTTATAGTAGTAAAAAATGTGAATTAATGGAAACATTGAAAATGTGAATATTACAATTTAGTGCAAGCGTCATACTTCTGTATTCAAAATATGAAAACCGCATTTTGCCGTCTAAAATATGTTCAGGAGTCACAGTGTTGTCAGAAATAATTATGGTCCAATATGTTTTAAACATATTCACAGTTCACAGCTTAATAATAATATAATTAATTAAAAAATGTATAGATTTTTGTATACTATTTTAAAAATACAGCAAATTAACACCATGTTTATTGAGCTCTCCGAGCACAGCTCGGTCTCCCAGGTACTAATTAATTAATTCATGTAAGTTTTTTGACATGTATAGGTAATTATAAAACCATTAAAAAAATGATTTTTCGCCCAGCGTGGGACTTCAACTCAGGGCGCTGCAGATTTGAATTTGACCCATACATTTAGACTTTCCTAGGTCAATGGGAGATAACTTAAGGGTATCTTCTAAAATATATGTAAAAGAAAAATGCCATTTTGAATATTTGAACTTCAATTGCGCCTGAATTCAATTAACCCACTAGTAACTTATAAAAATAGTGATTAAATTTTGCTGAAAAATGAAACTGGAAATAAATTAAATAATGTGTATGATGGATCCTAGAAAGTAATAAAAGATTTAAGAGCAAATGTACTAATACAGGAGGGGCCCCGGATCGACTCCGGTAGAGGCCCCGGATCGACTCCGGTAGGGGCCCCGGATCGACTCCGGTAGAGGCCCCGGATCAAGTCCGGTAGGGGCCCCGGATCGACTCCGGTAGAGGCCCCGGATCGACTCCGGTACGAAACACGGGACAGATCCTTACGTAGCCGGATTTTCGATTTTCTCCCCGGGGGTCAAAATAGGGGGTTTTTTAGAAAAAAACTTCATAGAACACAATAGGCCATGGATGGATATTTAGTTGCCTTGGTTACCAATAACAAGCTCAGAAACATTCTAATATCAAATGTCAAATAAGTTTGCAAATAATTACAAATTTTTTAATTGAGTTAATAATCAGTTGAAAAAAGTGTAGAATAATTGTGTGCGCAATGAGTTCTTAGTTTACAGATTATTTTTCGTCTTATAGTAGTAAAAAATGTGAATTAATGGAAACATTGAAAATGTGAATATTACAATTTAGTGCAAGCGTCATACTTCTGTATTCAAAATATGAAAACCGCATTTTGCCGTCTAAAATATGTTCAGGAGTCACAGTGTTGTCAGAAATAATTATGGTCCAATATGTTTTAAACATATTCACAGTTCACAGCTTAATAATAATATAATTAATTAAAAAATGTATAGATTTTTGTATACTATTTTAAAAATACAGCAAATTAACACCATGTTTATTGAGCTCTCCGAGCACAGCTCGGTCTCCCAGGTACTAATTAATTAATTCATGTAAGTTTTTTGACATGTATAGGTAATTATAAAACCATTAAAAAAATGATTTTTCGCCCAGCGTGGGACTTCAACTCAGGGCGCTGCAGATTTGAATTTGACCCATACATTTAGACTTTCCTAGGTCAATGGGAGATAACTTAAGGGGATCTTCTAAAATATATGTAAAAGAAAAATGCCATTTTGAATATTTGAACTTCAATTGCGCCTGACGGAGACAGGCTTAACCCACTAGTTTGGATATATTTTTCAGAACCGTTGCTTCACCCGGATATATTTTTCAGAACCGTTGCCTAATCTGGAAATATTTTTTTGAATCGTTGCCTCACCTGGAAATATTTTTCAGAATTGTTGCCTCACCTGGAAATATTTTTCAGAATTGTTGCCTCACCTGGAAATATTTTTCAGAACCGTTGACTCACCTGGAAATATTTGTCAGAATTGTTGCCTCACCTGGAAATATTTTTCAGAATTGTTGCCTCACCTAGAAATATTTTTCAGAATCGTTGCCTCACCTGGAAATATTTTTCAGAATCGTTGCCTCATCTGGGTATATTTTTCAGAACCGTTGCCTCATCTTGAAATATTTTTCAGAACTGTTGCCTCACCTGGAAATATTTTTCAGAATTGTTGCCTCACCTGAAAATATTTTTCAGAATCGTTGCCTCACCTGAATATATTTTTCAGAATCGTTGCCTCACCTGGATATATTTTTCTAAACCGTTGCCTCACCTGGAAATATTTTTCAGATTTGTTGCCTCACCTGTTAATATTTTTCAGAATCGTTGCCTCACCTGGAAATAATTTTAGAATCGTTGCCTCACCTGGATATATTTTTCAGAATCGTTGCCTCACCTGAATATATTTTTAAGAATCGTTGCCTCACCTCGATATATTTTTCAGAATCGTTGCTTCACCTGGAAATATTTTTCAGAATTGTTGCCTCACCTGGAGCTATTTTTCAAAATCGTTGCCTCGCCTGGAAATATTTTACAGAATCGTTGCCTCACCTGGAAATATTTTTCAGAATCGTTGCCTCACCTGGAAATATTTTTCAGAATCGGTGTCTCACCTGGAAATATTTTTCAGAATCGTTGCCTCACCTGGATATATTTTTCAGAATCGTTGTTTTACCTGAATATATTTTTCAGAATCGTTGCCCCACCAGGAAATATTTTTCAGAATTGTTACCTCAAATGGTAATATTTTTCATAATCGTTGCCTCACCTGGATATATTTTTCAGAATCGTTGTTTTACCTGAATATATTTTTCAGAATCGTTGCCCCACCAGGAAATATTCTTCAGAATTGTAGCCTCAACTGGTAATATCTTTAATATCGTTGCCTCACCTGGAAATATTTTTCAGAATTGTTGCCTCACCTGGAAATATTTTTCAGAATCGTTGCCTCACCTGGAAATATTTTTCAGAATCGTTGCCTCACCTGGATATGTTTTTCAGAGCCGTTGCCTCACCTGGAAATATTTTTCAGAATCGTTGCCTCACCTGGAAAAATTAAGGGCGCTCATGAAGCTCGAGAATATATCCTAGAAAAAATGAAAATTCGAAGTACACGGCTAGGATCGGGAGAAAGTAAGAACGCTGAAGTCGAAATAAAAAGCACCCGAAAAGAGTTGGATGAATATTTGCTAATGTAAAATATTATTTGAAAGCAAGTTAAATAAAAGCATGTAATTATAGTGACGCGTATGTTTTTTTTTCTGTTCACAGGTATTACTTATACAGTTTGTCACATCCCGTCAGCCAGACATTCTGTCTGTGCAGAATTTTGACACTCTGGCAGCTTTGGACTGACAGGGAATGACATTTGAAATTCAAAAATAAGCCCTAGTTTGCGGCCGGTGGTCTTTTCAAGATGTGTTCTTTTTACGAGCATTCTTTGAATGGCTCTATCTTCGAATAGCTAGAGGCCTCTGGGTGCGCTCATTGAGTTTAGAATGTAATTTTCTGTCAGTATACCAAATTTAAGAAGTATCTGATAGGTATTCCAGAGATTCCAGAAAATCAGTTTGAAGGGCCTCAAGCTTCGTAACGGTGAGTGATAGAGCGCAACGGATGGCCTCGTTGAATTCAACGTGTCATTTTCTATAAGTATACCAAATTTGAAAAGGAACCAAGAGATTTCCCATTTTTGTCAAAAAAATAACTAAGGCTATACTATTGTCTTAAATAACTTTAAAACTATTTATTTTAAAATTATAAAAAAATATATTTTAAACCCTTACTACGAGCCCTTTCATTGGATATGTCACACGTGACAGTTTTCAAAACTTTTTTTTTTAATTTCCTAATTTTTCCCCAAAAATTACCCCCATGTTTAAAATTTAATTATTTACGTTATACGCCCGTCTTTGTGTCACCAACTTACACATGTGTACCAAATTTCAACTCATTCGGTCCAGTAGTTCGGAACAAATTGACTAAAACAAAAAATCAGACGTTGCTTTACAGTCTAAGTTGAATAGTATGCCACAAGGTGACAAAACAATTGAAAAATTTGGCAAAGAATTGGAGGAAATATTTGTTGAATTAACTATTTCGCAAGCAAAATAACTTATAAAAATAGTGATTTAATTTTGCTGAAAAATGAAACGGGAAATAAATTAAATAATGTGTATGATGGAC